>JAWUZG010000087.1:0-2400000 GCA_036785705.1 Acanthornis magna | reverse complement strand
CTTCTCACTAGCTGTACTTTTGAAAGCTTTGGCCGAAAGTACACATTCGTGATCTGGGCAATGCTGGCCTCCCTGTGGAATAAGCTAAAACTGAACTGAAACACTTGGAGTAAGTAGCTGTGAAGCATCACAGCAGAAACGTAAATATTGTGACACAGACCCTGCTCTGATATTGGGGATTTTTACATCCTTGTAGTTTCCATTTAGTTTTCCTGCCTTATGCTGTGAGAAACAGGAATTGTTTTTATTTCAGCTCATTTACAGCCTTAGTGTAACCAAAATTCAAGCCTTAGTGGTTGTTTGTGTCTTACCAGCAGCAGAGGAGTTCAGCACAGAGCCAGGGGTGAGGTTTTGAGGGAAGAAATTCTTTGTTTGAAAAGAAAGTCTTTCTTGTGGATGTCTTGGTTTGTTTGCTTGCTGTGCGGTTTGTGTCTGTGTGTGTTTCTTAATTTGCAAAGCCAAAAGATCAGCACATCAAAATCTGGTGTCTTTTCAAAGACCATTGCAAGGAAATTGGTTGTTAGTAACAAATATTAGGGAGAAATTTTTCCCTGTGACGCTGGAGAGGCCCTGGCTCAGGTTGCCCAGAGAAGCTGTGGCTGCCCCTGGATCCCTGGAAGTGTCCCAGGCCAGGCTGGACAGGGCTTGGAGCACCCTGCGAGAGTGGAAGGTGTCCCTGCCTATGGCAAGGTTTGGAATGAGATGAGCTTTAAGGTTCCCTCTAACCCAAACCAGTCTGGGATTCTGTAACTGCAAGGTGAAACCTTCCCAGGTGGAGCTGCTTCCTTCTCAAATCCATGATTTTGTGGGTGAATGGGAGAAGAACTTGGATCCCCCTGTGGTTTTTGTAGTATAGACCAAACCCGCCAATATTTCAGTAAAGATAAGACTCGCTGTGACTTTCCTGTGTCTTTGACAGATTCATCTTGGCCCTGTATATGTTGGTAACAGTGTGCAGGTTCTGTGTGCTTGTGGGTGGGTATGGAAATTCTAAGGTTTGTTTGGAATTGGCCTGTGAATATTCAAAAAGCTCAGGAATATCAGAAAAGCCTGGTGTGACAGAAAGGGGCGATAAACTTCTGTGCTGAACTGCTCCCTGTGATCTCTTGTGAATCACACAGAATTCTTATAATACAGAAATGAAAGGGAAGCAGCACATGCCTAAATCTTCTGTCCTGACACTTAAAAATTGAAGATGTTTAAGTGAGATGCAAGGTAAAACTATGTTTCTTGAACAGAATACAGGGAGCCACAAGCAGCTGGGAAATGCCTGCTTTTTTACATGTGCTGGAGCTTGTTTGGGATTTGCCTTTAAAAACTCCCATCACCATCTCCACTGTATTGCCCTTAGACTAGATTAAAAATAATCTTTTCAAGTGTTCAACACGGCTCAGGGAAGCCTCAGAGACACTCAAGCCGCCGAACTCGCTCTCTCCCTCTCCCCAGAAGGACTCTCAGCCCGTTCCCAGGCGGAAGATGTCCTGTCCCCGGTGGTGGCAGGGGTCCCGGAGCCGGCTAGGGGGGGCTCTGCCGGCCCGGCCGCGCTCGGCTCTATGGCTGTGACCCCGCCGGGTTCTCTTCCTGCCGCAGCCCTTCTTTTCCTGTGGCAGGTATCTGCAGCAGCCTGGCTCTTTGTTACCCTCTCTCTTCCCTCCCCAGGTGCTCCGAAGGTATGAATCCGTAGGGCTGGCTGTGTTTCAGTGGGAAGCAGCTCCGGCAGGACCCGCTGCGTAATTCTGCGTGTACCGCGGAGTTTTCCGGTGGCAGAGGTGCAGCGCGGTTGGCTGCCTGCCTGGCATCCCTGCCAGGGTATGTCATGTGGGAAAGGTCAGGGGATGCTTCCTGAGCTCACCCCACCTGCCTCGAGAATAGCGATTGAAATTTCAATTCCTTTTTTATTATTTTTTGGTTTCAAACTGTGTCTAATCAGTTGAATGAATTCTAGAGTGGGGGTTACGCTGTGCATAGAGGGACGAGGAAACTACAGGCAAACTGAGAATCATCTCTGACTATTTTTAATTGCAGTTCTCTTAACATCTGCTTCCTTTCCACAGTTTGCTTATGGATGCATTAAATTCTAGGATCAAACTTCAGAAGGCTTACTCGAAAGGCATGTGTCTGTGTGTGTAAAGTAGTTACGCTGTTTTGTTTATTTTTGAACGGAATTCTCTATTTTGCATACCAAGCAATAATATAGCCATAGGCAACTTCTCTGTTTATATTGCACAAAAATAATCTATGAATTGTTTGATTTATGGATGCCATGGCAATGTTGAACACCATTAAGGTATGGATCAGCTTTTTAGTTATTTCGAATTAGCACATTGTATTGAAGTGTAACAGTGTCCTTTTGTCCCCCACTCCCAGCAAAGGTGGGTTGGTGCTGAGGCTGTGGCACTGCTCCCTTAGAGTCTCATGTACATCTATTAAAAAACAGTGACATATCTGGAGGAATTTTAGGTTTTTTTATAAAAGCAATGCTGTCTTTATTTATAGAGTAGTTAATTTTAAGCAAGTCGCATTGCTTTCAGAAATACCTCATTGTTTTGTCACCATTTCTGTATTCTTGTTTCATTTCATTCATTAATTTATTTGTTTTTTATAGCCTGAGTAGGCAGAGCACTGCTTTGTGCGCAGTGCTAGCTAATGAGGCAGTCACTAAGAAAGATATAGCCTAAAACATTGAATTTCACTAATACCAAATTCAAACTGTTCTGTATTAAACTGTTACTGGGTTAAATGATGAAAAATGCTAAGTATTATTATTCTCTGGCTAATATTGGACAAGGTGATTGAATGAATGTGTTTTAGAATATTGTATTATTGAGTTTTGTTTTGCAACTGCAAATGTGTTTTGAGGACTGAGTTGAAGAGTTGAAGCCTCAGTATTTGAACAGAAAACTTTCTGTTCCTGGTACTTTCCTTCCATAGCTATCAATGACTTAATGCAGGGTATTGAGGTACCTCTCCTTCGATCTGGCAAAAGTGACCCAGAGGAAATGCCATCAGTTCCATGTTTGCCCCTCAAGTACTTTTGCTCCACTCCTCACCAAATCTTAAAAAATCTGAGCAGAAGAAATAAAGGGAATTAAGGGTGATGATGGCTAATGAAAGGAGGAAGCACGAGGACTGGAGAGAGGGAATTAATTGTCTTGTAGAACTGTAATAGAATAATATAGAAGTAGTAAATTGGGCATTGTTGCTCACATTTTTTGTGTAATACAAGACCATAATCCAGTTAAAAGCTAACGTACATGATTGATTAAAGTGTTACATCTTCACTAAACTGGTGATATACAAAATTTCCTCCTGAGATGGCATTAACCAAGACTGTAATAGCATTGGGGAAGGGACTAGAAGTGTATAATCAAAAAAATACCCCACACTACTGAAGAAAAAAAATATACAAGCTCTAATTTCAGGGACAGTCCAGTTATAGACTTATGGAATGAGTAATTTGTTGAGGAGATACATATATATATATCTATATATATATATTTATGTGTGTGTAGATACATATGTGTACACACACACAATCATCATCCAAACACTCTCCCTGTTTTTCTCCCTTTGAATTTACACTATGTGGGAGTTCTGATGCTGCTTGCAGTCAGAAACTATCTAGTGGCTTAGATAAGGCTGCTGGTATTGTCACTTACCGGAGTTCCTGGTTTATAAATATTTCCAGGGCAAACTTTTGACCAGAGACACAGATCTTCCTGTGTACCTGAAAACCTTTTAAAAGAAGATATACAAGATTATCTCTTCTTTTGATAGCCTCACAAAGTAATGAGTAAGGAAACAAAATAGGGTTGTTTTTTTTTCCCTAAGATGACTTTATGTTTGGGAAGTGTCTTGGATTCCTTCCAAGTAGATTGTAAATATTTCCCAGGTTCTCCATAATATTTATGGAAGTCCCTAATGCTCTTGCTGGTGGCTCCTTGTGCTGACTTGCCCCTTAGTGTTTCTTTGAATGAAACAGTTAGAGAGATCCACACTACAAAACGTATCCTCTTCTTACAAGAGCTTTCCTGGGGCTGTCAGCTCTTGGCAAAAGATTTGTTACCATCAGAAAAGGAGGATGAATACCTGGGGTTTGGACGTATAAGGCAACCAGGGTTGTATAGGATCTGGACCACTTTCCCACAGGTACTATGGGTCTCAAAAGAGTTAAAGAACGACTTTGATACAAATTGCTCTGAGAAAAGGATGAACTCATCCTCAGTTGACATGAGTTTTCATCTTAGCTGAAAACTTCCTTCATCCTACCACCAAATTCTGTTGTGACATTTTTGGAGAGGATAGGGAATTACTGACAGGAAGCAAAAAAGGATTGAAAATGGTCAGTGTTGAGTCAAGGACCTGGGCTATTGTTATAGCCTCCCATAAGCTCATGTTCTGATATTATTGTCAAATGGCAACAGTTCCTTTCCATGTTCTTCTGCCAAAGCAGCCCACCCCTGTAGTCCTTGTGCTCAGCAGCTTGTGTGAGTACTTAGTATATCCAATATTTATGAGGATTAATTTTACACCTATGCAAACTTAGTTGACTATGAATGGGCTTCTAGGTCAACATTAAACCTCCATCTCCCAGACACTCCTGAGATCATTACAGCAGGAACAGAGTTCAGGCCTTGCAAACCTTCCAGGGAGGTATTTCTTCACTCCTATTTTCCCTGTAGCTAATTACGAGGAGGAGACTTGCTTCAACCTTGTGGTAGTGTGACTTTTTTTTTGTTTTCGTTCTATATTTCACTTTTCCAGCCTCAAGTGTCTGCTCAGAGAAACTAGAAAGTTCTGGTGCAGTATCCAACTAACCTGATACCATGCTGGACAGGTCCTCGCTGTTCCATGTGTGTCCAGTTAGGCTGAAGGAGCTGCCTTGTCTTTGTAGACCTGCAAGTGGTATTGGAAAGGGACTGATGGACTTTTTGCCATCAAATGAGCTTTGGGACAGTCTGTTGTCATCCTTTCCCAGAGCTGGCTGCTACCAAAATGACAGTTCCCATCACAGTCCTGAGGAATATCGGATTGATCAACTAAATTACTTGAGTTAAATGAAATTAGGGCTCATCCCTTTGCTATCAAATCCCATTACTTTCCCTAAGATGGCTTAAGAATTGCAGGTTGAGCAGGATCTACCAGGAAAGAAAGTGTAGGGCTGGCAATGCAGAGAAAGGAGAGAGGGCTTAAATGAATTACTGTTATCTCTTGGGCAGAAAGGAAGTCTGCTAATGAGTCGGACATTCTGAAGGAAACTTTAATTACCCTTCTCCAGGCAGCATCCAAGCATGCCATCAACTTCAACATCTGTCAGAGGATATTTAATGCAGACAGATGTTTGTGCAGCACTCAGTCATCATCTGATTCTGTGCTTATACTCACACTGACACTTGTCGTCTGTGTTGGGAAGTTAGGCATTACATTTCCTGTTCCTGGAAGGAGAACATTCCCTGTAGGAGAGGTGAAACCCTTGAATCTGTGTAGCCTGTGGCAGTGAGAGCTGCCCATGTTCCTGATTTTCAATTACAATGTTCAGAGGGAATGAAAGCTTGTAGAGCATCAGGGCAGAATCTGTGGCCTTGACCTGGTACCAGTATCCCAGGTAGAGGAGAAAATTGGCATTCCCTTCCCTCTCTCCTCTGGGAAGCAGCACTATTTCTAAATTTTCCTTGTGTGCCTTTTCTATGTATTCTGAACTTATTAGGGTAAGTGTGGCTTCTCAGTGATGAAACAGTATTAATTCATAAAGATTTGCTTGGGGGAAGGAAGGAAGGAAGGAAGGAAGGAGGAGGAGGAATTGTGATCCTTCTGTTGGTTTTGGTTTAGATCAGATACTTTTTAGCAAAGTGTGTGGCAGCTGACCAAGACAATGACACAGTGCTTTCCTTTTTTACAGTTTGAAGATAAATCTGATGCGGTATTTGATATTACAGAAAAATGTAAGTATTTCTATTTATTCTCTAATGTCATAGTTTCACAAAGCGTTTCTTGGAAGTGTCATTGCTGCTGAACAAGACTGTCTTGCCCTCATCCCAGCCCTTCCTGCTCATTCCCTCCTGCATTGCCTTCTACACAAGTGCTACAAGTGAGGTGAATGGAAATTAATGTTTTTTCTTTCTTTGGTTGGTCAGTTTTACTCAGTTCAGTTTCTGCTTCGGAGTGGTGAGGGGGACTGAGCTGTTTCTGTGTCAGCAATGTTTTCACAGTAATGTTGGCCCAAGAAGGCTGAGAGTATTCAAGGAATTGCAGCATCAGCCAGATTAGGGCACTCAGCCTTCTCCTTTGTTACACATAAAGTTGGTCAATTTTCTGACTGTTCACTGGGGTTGTTTTCTCCCTAGGTGGTGAAATTCTGGATGCAGAGATGTCTGAGGACGCTGACCACAACTTAACGCCTGCCCTTGACAGCTTGTCTTACGGAGTACCGAACCGAGCAGGACCTGAAAATTCACTGCAGGGTGATGATCATGATTATTTTCTGAACTCTGGGGATCTTGCAGGCATACCTGTTGTTGGGAGTGACAACGAAGATGATCAGAATTTCCCTCCAAAAGACACTCTTTCTTCAGCAATTCACAATGAAGATCATCTGGAAGAGGGCAAGAGAGTTGCAGATCATGAACTGGACAGTGAAAAAGAAATTCAGGTTCAGAATGCAATCCAGAAGGATCTTATTTCCCCCTTTGAGCAGGGCCCTGTATTTAAATCACTTCGAAAAGATTTTAGCATAACACGAGATAATGGCAAAGAGACTTTTTCAGCAAAGGACAAGAATAGAGAAGGACATTTTCAAGAACGTGAAAAACGGTTGGAAAAAATCCCTAAAGATATGGATTCTAGATTGAAAATCAGTTTTCTTGACAAAGCAGGTAACTGTTGACATCATAGACCTGGCTGCCCAGCAAAGAGGAAGAAAGAGCTAGAGAGAAATCAGCAATAGGGCTAATTATTAAAAACATCACCTTGTTGAAGAGAACAGTCAGAGCTGTGTGTAGGGGAGCGCTTTATGAAGAGCCCTGAAATCCAATGAACTCTGTGTTAGGAGGAGGATTTGCAAAGGGCTTGACAGTGTTAGGGAAGTCTCATCCTCCACAGCTTGTTACAGAACCTCAACATATCCTTTCTTGTTGTGGTTTCCTAAACCAAGCTGGGTGACAATTCAAGCTTCCTTTTGGTTTTTCTCACTGTTTTTTTATAGACCATGGTGCTCCTTGAAAGAAAAGGTGATGAAGTTCAGGTTAAGTTGATGGCCACTAAGGATTTTTCTGAGCAAAGTACCAATTCTTACTAATGCCTAGGCATTTAAAGCAGTATGGATTTGATAGTAGCATCAGGGAAAGGCTTGCTAGAAATTAGTGTCTGCAGGAACTAAGCCAGAGCATAGCTTGGAATCTGCTTTTCCTGGGAGACTGCTCTCCTCCTTCCTCAAATACTTGTGTCTTGGACTTCATCCAGCCAACATAGAGAGAACCAAAGATGCCTAAAATCCCTTTCTCATTTGACAGTCACCATAATCTTGCTGCCCACACACTTATTTTTGACTTCCCAAGTTACAGTGAATGAAGGAGTTAAGAATAACCAGGCAGGAACACATGATTTAATCTTATTCAGCAGAGGGAGGGTGAGCCAGCACGTGAGGGACTCCTGGCTGCTTGTTCACATTCACAGCTTACAATTCTGAGATTTAAACTTTATAATTTCAGCAACAGCATTTTAAAATCAGTGCTTCCAGGTGGAACCAATGATAGAAACGCAGTAGAGACGTTTTTTAAAATAAAAAACCAGATGTCTCTCTAGTTTTACCTTCAGTTAGAAATCAAGGGAAGAATGTTTCTGTACATAAGATGTATTTCAGAAAATTGTAAACTCTTACAGTTTTGAAACAGGAATGATAAATATTTGTGGTAGCATCCAATATCTAGGCAAATCCAGAGTTTTTAAATGATATATTCTAAAAAAACAGAAGATGCTATTTCCTGAGAAGAGAGGAAAAGGCAAAAGGTCAGAACAGCAAAGAAGAAGCTGGAAGATGTTGTTCTGAAAAGTATTTTCTGATTTCTGTCAAAATGGGAGAGTTCAGAACCTGCTGGGGTGTGGAAAATTCTGAATGAACAATTTGCGTCGGAATTTTACAACTCTTTTGCTGGAATGGGAAAATAATGATCCAATAGAATAAGTTTTAAAAGTCAGTTCTCTTTAGGGCTTACCACCTTACTTGCAGGGAGGAGAAAGGGAGTAGTTTAATAGTGGTGAGGTGCTGTCAGACACTGGGGTTGGGGAGCAGGATGAGACTGATAGTTTTAAAGGAAATGCATTGGAACCTGTATTCATTTCTATTTAATGTATATGTTTTCCTCAGTTCATAATCAAGTAGAAGAAACATTACGGACGCAGTTAGTGCCACAAACTCCAGAAACTAACTTCAGGGTAAGCTATAGATCTTTCAACCACTTTTCCAAGTGCAGCAATATGCTGGAATAATTCAAAATACGTATTTTGTATTTGAGTGTAAATCTGAGTGTTAAGGAAACTGATCTTCTGACTCTTAGACATCTTTGCTACTTAAACAGTGCATATAATTTTGTAAAAATTTCCTGACCCTTTCTTTGGATTGAGGATTCTTTTGGTAGCCACTTTCCTGTTCAGCATGGTTGGAGTGACCAGTGAGCCGAACCTACAGCTGGATGCATCCACCTGACCTGCTGCCTTTTTTCCACATGAGCCAGGGAACAGCTGTATCCACAGGAGACACTCCCAAACAACCAACTTACAGAGCTGGGTGGCTTCTGCTTTGGCCAGAGGAGTGGAAAGCATTGGGGGTGGGATGAGAGAGGGGTCTGCAGGGAGGTTGAGGCAGCAGCTGCTGCCCAGCATTTCTCCCACCTTGGCAGGACCCAAATCTCTTGGTCTGCGACACAAACTCCCCTTGGCAGCAGTCCAACTCCTCATGGCAGATGCAGGAGGGTGAATTCTTTTTCATATTATTGTTTCAGGAGTCTAGCTACCTATTTTCTAGTAAGGAATCTATTGGACAAGAGCTGGGGAATTCCTTTGCACCAAATATTAGAATTAAGAAGGAGCCTTTGGATGACGAATATGCTAAAGCTATGGCCCCACAGCAGGGACTATTAGACAAAATTAAAGATGAACCTGGTAATTCTGAGGTAAGTTTCCCATTGCATTTCTCATTTTGGTCTGACAGCTGACCGCTTAAGCTGAACATAAATTCAGCAATTTATTTGGTTTATTGACCGAAATTTATCTTGAAGAACGTAGTTTAGTAGGAGGATTTTTCCCTCTTACACTACTTTGAAACCCAATCCCCCCCCAACTTTTTGATGTCTTGTTATCTTGTCTCTGAAATGTTTTGCTTTTCAGTTAGAAACAAAGCCAAGTGCTCCAAAACTTCTGTTACTAAATCTGTGGCAACATAGATACTTTATCTAACTAGGAAATAAACTGTAAATCACATTTTGTTAAATACTTTATGAGTAGTCATAATTAGAGATATGAATTAAAGCAGTGCTGTTGCTGCTAATCCCTTCTTAAAAGTTGCCTTTGCAAGCAGAGTGGTTTGTTCTTGTTTTAAATTAACACTTAGTGGTCTTAGCAAAATACTTAAGTACTGACACATCAGTGAAGTCAATTTAAGTATGTGTTTAAGTGACTTTCTCATTCAAGACTGACATTTTTTATGATGATACAGGTAAAAGCTCAATAATTGCAACTTGGAGAAAGTCTGACCTACGGACTGAGCAGTGGTGGGGCCAGGATTGCTGAGCTCCAGCCAGCCTCTGTACCACTGGTTTGCAGTGTGACACCAGGGAAATGAGCTGTGCTGCAATTGCTGTCTCCCCACTGCTCATATTTGGGTTACGTGTCAGACTTTATATGTTAAAGGTGTGCAAAACTTCCCAAAGTGATCCATCCTCTTGCACCAACACGAGAGTGTTGGTGTTCCTGTGCAGGTGTTAGTTTTTAGCATCAGTCTTTGTCCTTCTGCTAAACCTCCTCTGCTCTCCGGGCCTGTCTTCCCAGCACTTTTTCTTCTTTTCCCATAATACTCTCAACTTAATAAGATAAAGAAGTAAAGTATTTGCAACTTCAGATTTTGCTGTCCTTCTAATTTGTTCAGTCTTTGTGGGATTGTTTGGGTTTATTTTTCCTTGAACCTATAGAATGTCAAACCACGTGTAGATTAGTTAAATCTGTCTCTTCTTTTGTCCTCCCAAGATGGCATCTGCTGTGTGGATTTGTGTGGAATGCAAGGCGAGATGTCTGTGGTTATCAAAGATCATATTAATAAGTAAAAATGAAGACTTGAAGAATTTAAATGTCAAATATCGTATGGTTCAAAATATTCCTTCCTGGAGTAAAATCCTGTGATTATCAACTCTGCCTGATACTGGAAAAGTAGGAGAACTGAGTTCATTTTGTTTTGCTTTAGATTGGAATTAATATGGGGGGATTTTATGGGTTTTTTTTAATACTTCCTGAAAGATAAGAGCATTTCTTGCTGTAACCAATAGTTGGAGCTGAAGGTTTTTGGCTTTCAGCACTGTTACGCTGCTGTGAAACTGCTTGATCATGCACAGTTGATGTCAGGATTTGCCTCCATTTCCTTTCCTACTCTTGGCTAAGGATACAATTGCAGTTAAAGTGCTTAAAAATTGTATGTCTGCAAATGATTAGCTTTTAAATAATAATAATAAAAATGGTGCTTAAGAGTCTCATCACAGCTTGCCCATAGCCAGCTTAGAGCTTCTCTTACCTGAGGTTTGATTGTTTCAGTCTGATGGTTCTCATGATCAAGGAATACCATTGCCTGTTCTCCTGGGAAACTTGTTGAGAAATAGTTGAATTGCCTAGTATAGAAACTTCCAACTTCCCACAGCAGTAAGAGGAGTGTTCAGTTTGAGCATGTGCTCGGTGGAGGTTGTTGTGGGAGCTGGGGGAGCATCTCACTGCTACCGGGAAGGGAGAGAGTTTCCTTTTGCTTAGTGATTCTGAATTGGCTTCCCTGGCAGCCAGGCAGCAACTGTGAATTTAGCTCAGTCATAACATGACATCATGCCTCACTACTCCCAAACGACTGTAAGTAGGCTAAATCTTATCATCTCTGTAGTTCCAAGAGATTATGCTTTTCAGCCTATTAAGATTTACATGTGGAGTGTTCCAAGCTGCTTTCTGGCTCAGATTTCTAGGGAGAGCACGGGCAGGAAGCGTGGTGTCAGTGTGAATAGCTGCTGGGGACTAAGCCAGTCATTTACAGCATGTCAGCTATTCCACCAGCAGCTGGCCAGGGATTTTCTCATCCTGTACCAAATGTGAGGTGATTCCCCTCTCACTGGAGCTGGGACTGTGATGGTCTGGCCCTGGTGGTGCCAGCCTTGTTCTGCTGCAAAGCTTCACCTTAGGCTGCTCCATGGTGCTAACTCCTGGGTAATACAGAATGCTCCCCATCGAGGTCCCAGCTCTATTTCATTGCTACCCTCCATGGATGTGAAGATAAAGCTTCTTTCCCAGAACAGGGGCAAGGGCTGCAAAAGCACTTCCATCTGGAAAGCTTGAGTGGAAAGCAGAGATTTCCTTAAGCTTTGGCTGAATTCTGAGGTGTCTTGGAGTGCAGCTGGAGAGGGGAGTGCATTTAGGCAGCCCCACTTGTCTGTTTGTGCCCCCTCAGGTGTGGTTTGCTGTGGAGCTCTGAGCAGGAGCTGTGTGTGGTGCTCACACAGCAGCACTTCTCACACGGCCTTTGGAGCAGGCTTAGGACACCCACTCTTCCCTAAGGTTCATTGCAGCGTTGTGAAAGAATGGAAGTCATGTAACCTGTTATCACATGTGTGTATTTGTTCTCCTTTTCCTTTCCCTTTGTTTTAGGAGTACGGCCAACAGCCAAAATCTCAGGAAGGGGAGCTGAAAATCAGTGCTGTATTTTCAGTCAGTGGCAATCCTCTTGGTAAGGAGCAGGCAACACTAACTTCATTTAAATCTGTAAAATGTGTCACCTTTGCAAATAGTCTTGCAGGTCATTCTGCACTTCATTCACTGTGTCTGATCCCAGTAGGAATGAAGAACTAGTTTGGCTTAGAGAGAATGAAATTGAGACTATAAAATGTGGTTTTGAGGCATAGGAAAATTGAATGTGAAATGCATAGGAGAACTGAATGTGTTAAACAGCCTTAAGATGAAGGAGAACAGGTTTAGATTAGGTCTTAGAAAAAAATTGTTCCCTTTGAGGGTGGGGGGGGCCTGGCATTGGTTGCCCAGAGAAGCTGTGGCTGCCCCATCTCTGGAAGTGTTCAAGGCCAGGTTGGACAGGGCTTGGAGCAACCTGGGATAGTGGAAGGTGTTCCTGCACATTGCAGGGGGTGGCACGAGATGGGCTTTAAGTTCCCTTTCAACTGGAACCATTCTGTGATTCCATGTGCACCTTAAAAGTGCCTTTTCCATCTTCAGAGTAGTTATAAAAATCTGCTATGCAGAAATCCAACACAGGGCATGTATTTGTGGAGAGTTCATCTGCTATTTGATTCTCCTCTAGACCCTGACAGCCCAAATAAAGCCATGAGCTTTGTGCTTGCCCCTGCACCAATGAGTTCTGTGTAACAGAGCCGTAACACTTACTCTGTGTTTTCTCTGTGTGGTTTTTTTTTAGTTCCACAGCTGTCATCAGGTTTCCAGCCTGCTGTGGCATCCTCTGGCATGAGTAAAATGCTTCCCTCAGTTCCAAGCACAGCTGTTCGGGTTTCCTGTTCTGGCTGTAAAAAATTCCTGCAGAAGGGGCAAACTGCCTACCAGAGGAAAGGCTCAACCCAGCTCTTCTGCTCCACACTGTGCCTCACTGGATACACCATTCCAGCTTCTCGCCCACCAGCTTCTACCAAGAAAACCTGCTCAAGCTGCTCAAAGTAGGACGGTGCTTTAATTTGTTCTACTAATAATTGATATTCAAGCAGATAATGAAAGGCTTCAGTTCTGTTCTTGTGCCCCTCGCTGTGTCGGTAGCGCTGCTCCTGTTACGCTTCCCTTCAAAAATCGGTGGCTGATGCTCTTCCTTGTTAATTGGTCTGTCTGCTTGTGTTCCATTTCCTTAATTGGGTTTTACATACACATAGATTTAAAAGCCTCTGTGGTGCAGAGTGCATCTTCTATTTTTTTTTAAATTTAAATGAGCCAAATATGAAAAGCTGTATTTCAAAAGGTCCTGCATTTTCCTGCCATTTCAAAATGTCATTGCACTCTCAAAACTACTAACAAGAGTACATTTTCAAAAAGTATTTTATGCATTATTTCTTCTAGAGGAAAATAGATTTATGAATCCCTAAAATGAAGTAAAACATAGGTGAGTTAATGTATTCAAGGCAGAATATTTCCTTAGATTCTAAAAAAAAATTAACTTTTCATTCAGGCTCCATTGTATGATCTTAGATTTCTGTAGGTCTTGGATTTTCAAACTACATCACCGCTACTTTCATAACATGTAGAGAGATTAAATTTATTAAGAACTGAGTTTTTTAGGTAGTGGCGATTTCAGCACCCAAATCAATTACTTTCTACCTAGGCCCAGAGTGGAAAGGTGAGGTTGGGCTTTCTTGAGTCTACTTGGACAAAATCTTTTAGAATATATCTACATTTTCCACTATCCTGTTGGATACGCAGTCTTGAATCATCAGCTCTAAAAACCTTTTAATGATTAAAATTTTTTGTTCATTTGTATTATGTCCAAATTAGCAAAAGGAGACCTTTGTGGCTGGCTCTGTAAGATGTCGTTACTCTACATTCACTTGAGGCAATAATTTCCAGGCTGATCATGCTACAGTCTGTTTACAGAGAATTATTCATATGTATTATTTTTAGTTATGAAAGTTACTTTGCCAAAGGAGTGCTGCTTTGTTCATCATTTCTTCAACAACAAATTTATTACTTTTAAGTTTTACAAGGGCAACTGACTTAAATTTGAGGCTTCAAATAATTATTCTTTTCACTTGCTGCCTTAGTGTGAAAAGGCCTTGTGACAAAGTTTAGAAGTCTTGGCTGTAATTTGTATTTATTCTGTTGAAAAATGGGTTACCTCTGACAGGACAAGTGAGGAAGTATCCTTCCAAGCAAGGAAGTTATATAAGTATTTTCTCCTAGTTTTCTGACTTCAGGACTTCGAAATTTTTCTGTGAAGGACTGTTTCGAAAGAGAGAAGAAATAAGGAGAAAGTTCAGTGTGTTAAATCCAGCAACAAATAAACAAAACTCTGGATGAGAAATAAGAAAGTTAAAATAGTCATCAGACCATGGTGGACTGAACTAATGGTGACTAGAAATTGTGGCCTTTCATTTTTCCCTTTTTTCCCTACCCCCTTATTTGTTAAAAAGAATTATTCCACATATGCTGTTTTCTAAATATTTTGTAATAAAAACTGTGCAAAACAGTTACTTTCTCCAAGTTCCTTTAGAAAAGGTTTAATGATAGAGGTTGTTCTTTTTATTGGCCACTCCTAAGTCCAGGCACAAATTGTTTCACAAAATACCTACCTAAGAATTGAACATCTTACCTGTTTTCCTAATAGGAAAGCAAAAATGAAGTCAGATACTTAGCAAAAAAGAAAGGTTTAAATTAAATGGATCCACCCTCTCCTGGAGAATGTTTAGTCTCCAGAAGAAGCAAGAACAGCAAGTTGACATGAAACCGACATTAATCCTTTATCTCTGTGTTTGTTTCTCTTTTTCCATAGAGACATTCTAAATCCAAAGGATGTAATCACTGCCCAGTTTGACAACACAGACTCCAGTAAGGATTTCTGCAGCCAGTCTTGTCTGTCCACATATGAACTGAAAAGGAAACCCATTGTCACTATCCACACCAACAGCATTTCCAGCAAGTGCAGCATGTGCCAGAAGAACGCAGTGGTAATTGCAGATTTCCTCATTGGAATTTCTTTAGCTCAGCACAACCTGCTGTGAATATGTGAATCCACACATATTTTTTCTGTCCTTGCTGTATATTCCTTCTTTTCTTCAGATCAGGCACGAGGTGAATTACCAGAACGTGGTGCACAAGCTCTGCAGCGACGCCTGTTTCTCTCAGTTCCGCTCGGCCAACAACCTGACCATGAACTGCTGTGAATATTGTGGAGGATACTGCTACAGTGGCTCTGGCCAGTGTCATGTCCTGCAGATAGAGGGACAGTCCAAAAAGTTCTGCAGTTCCGTGTGTGTGACAGCTTACAAGCAGGTACATGTGACAGCACAAGGGGAATGGCTTCCCACTGCCATAGGGCAGGGTTAGATGGGATATTGGGAAGGAATTCTTCCCTGTGAGGGTGGGGAGGCCCTGGCACAGGTGCCCAGAGAAGCTGTGGGTGCCCCTGGATCCCTGGAAGTGTCCAAGGCCAGGCTGGACAGGGCTTGGAACACCCTGCGAGAGTGGAAGGTGTCCCTGCCCATGGCAGGGGGTGGGACTTGATGAGCTTTAAGGTCTCTTCCAGCCCAAAGCATTCTGTGATTCCAGGATTCCATGATTCTGTATTTGGACAAAATACTAAAAATAGTATCCATCTAATCTTTGATTAGATTTTGGGTGTTTTAAGAAACACCCATTTTCCTAGTTGATTTTTTCAGTTACTGTATTGGTCTAAGGTAACTGCTTTTGTCATTTCACAGAATAACAGAATCATTAAGGTTGGAAAAGCCCCCCAAGATCATCAAGTCCAACCTTCAACCAAATACCCCAATGCCCATTAAACCATATCACAAAGTGTCACAGGTCGAAATTCATTTTGAACACTTCCAGGGATGTTGATTTGCTGTTAATCTTTGCCCAAACGTGTTGCTTTGTTTTTCCCTCACCACTGGATCAGCTACCAGAGAATTCCAGTGGGGGAGAAGACACAGTGGGACCCTCCAGGTGCAGCCCACTGTGACTGTTTCCAGCCTTGAGATGCTCCCTGTTTTAAAGAGTATTCTTTATGAAGTTGTAGCCTTTGAATTAAGTGGAGAGGAAAAGTAATAATTGGTTGATAATTATGATTTTCGTTTTTAAGCTTTTAATATTTGTTTTTGATTATAGTGGGTGCTCTTGAAGATCTGAGCATTTCAGAGAACCTTAATTTAATATAATAGCTCGATTATTTTTGAATTACTTATTTTAATGCAATTACTTTAGGAAAAATTGCCCTCTGATAAAAGAGTGTAACTTCATTTTGTGACTTGACTCTGCTGTCCCATTATCCAGGCCACTTAGGCCAAGAAAGGCCTAATGAGTTAAAAAAAACCAAAACATTATGGTAAATGTATTTCATCCAGAAAATTACCTTCAGAATTAGTCGTCTGCCGAAACAAATCTGGAAATAAAATTTAATAAGCTGGAAAGGTTCTCATGGTGCTTTTATATCACACATCAAAACCCCATATGTGGTACTTCTCTTGAAAATACAGTATGTTCAAAGCATATAAGGTTAAGTCAAATCTATTTTTAATTGATTTTTAAACAGCGTTCAGCTCAGTTGTCAGGTACATTCTGATAGTTTCTGGAGGTTTGTGGGTGTTTTCAAATCCCTAAAAGCTTGTACTCTGTTCTGTCCTGTGAAGAGCTGGAATAGCTGGTGATAGAACAAAGTGCATTTTTAAGGCTGTCATACTAAAATAATCTGGTGCACTAATTCTCAAGGTTTTTTCCAAACTTAAAGACCTTAAACACAGAAATTGTGTTTATGAAAGTCAGGCTCTTTCAAACTGTGTCTCTCTCCAAAAGCAGTTTGTGGACCATACACCAAAAACTGTGATTTCTACTAGCAGATGGATCTCTTTCCCATTTCCCATTTCCCATTTCTCGTCCCCAAACATCATCAGGGGACCTGCTTCTGCCTGTTCCTTGTTTCCTCATCTGTTCAGTGGGAATATCGCTTACAAACACAGCTGATGCATTAAAAATCATAAGCAAAATGTCAATTCTCAGCAAGATGTTGGAAGCTGTCTCATACAAGTTGCTGATCTGTGCTAGTACAACCTGTAGAGGGATTTGCAGTGGAGGTCTTTTCCCAGACAGCCTGGTACTGGTTAAACTGGCCTGGGAAGGTCAAACCTCAAACCAGAGCTCTAATCAGTGTATCTGCACCATAAATAACCCAGCTGTAAAAGAAGCGCTGTTTCAAGCACATTGGCACATTTTATAAATGTTTTATATATGAGCAATAATTTACAGGTTAATAAAAATGCCGAGTTTCAAATGAGCAACCAATTTCCATGTTTCCGCAGAAGTCAGCTAAAATTACGCCCTGCACACTGTGTAAATCTCTGAGATCTTCAGCCGAGATGGTGGAGAGCACGAATAACTTGGGGAAGACGGAACTGTTTTGTTCTGTTAACTGTTTGTCAGCATACAGAGTAAAAATGGTCACTGCAGCAGGTAAGCTTATCCTTCTATAGAATTAATTTCATGTGGCTCATATCCAAACTTTGTCTTGAAATTTCGGGCTGATAATCTTTCTTTGTGAGGGTGAGAAGTGGCTTTTTTTAGAAAGGGAAGTGCCGAGATGAAAGCATGAGGACATTCTACCACAGATAAACGTAGCAGTGACAGTACAGACATTTCAATTTTGCTTTTAGGGAGCTTAAACATAATAACCCATCTTAAATCTATTTTCTTGCTCTTGCAAGTGCAACTGGTGGGTTTCCCAGCTAGATAAACCTCTTGTGTGGACATTTGCCATGCAACTGCTAGGACTCTTCTGCCCCTTGTTCACTGGGGTGATCAGCTTTGTCACCTCTCCCCAGTGTTGCATGGAGCTAGGCAAACACATTCTCAGCCATTTTTCTTGTGGAAATAGAAAAATGCTTACTGACATCCTAGGGATACTGGGAGATTAATTAAATTTCTGGCAAGCAACAGGCACAGCAGCTGCAGTGTCTGCTTCTGAATCTGTGGAAACGTCGTCTCGGGCTTCTGTCTGTGCCTTGGCTCATCATTCAGACTCTGGTTTTGTATGCACGGTACAAAATTAGCTGCAATACAACTTGATGTTGCATAAATCACTTTTTCTTCTCTGTTTCACCCTCAGGTGTTCAAGTTCAGTGCAACAGCTGTAAAACCTCAGCAAACCCTCAGTATCACTTGGCTATGTCAGATGGGAGCATACGCAATTTTTGCAGCTACAATTGTGTAGTAGCTTTTCAGGTGTGACATCTAGGATTTCTTCTTAGCTGAATTAACGGAATGCTAAATTGATGATGGATATACCCAGGTGCAAGATGTAACCCTGTAAAGTAAAATCTGTCCGTTTGCTTTCCCACAGAATCTGTTCAACAAGCCTGCAGGACTGAACTCCTCGGTGGTGCCTCTGTCACAAGGCCAGGTCATTGTGAGCATCCCCTCGGGGACAGTGGTCTCGGCCAGTGGCACCACCTCGACCGTGTCCCCCAGCTCCACGAGCACCTCGGCTGCAGCAGGGCTCCAGAGATTGGCTGCCCAGTGCCAGCAGGTCACCTTTACCCGCTCTGTTGTGAAAATCAAGTGTCAGCACTGTAACAGATTGTTTGCAACCAAACCAGAACTGCTGGACTACAAGGTAATAAAGATTAGGGCTCTCCAAGCTCTTTTTTCACAATGGAAACCCAAGAAATTGTAGTTTATGTGCACTGGTCTGTCGGTAGTGCATTGTTGCTCACTATGACCTGCTATGGAAGGATTTGAAACTGATTTTGTTGTCATTTGACCAGTATCAAATTAATTCTGATACGAGCTCTATGATCTTAAAACCAGAAAAAAAAGAACTTAAAAAACCACAACAAACCCAAACCAAGTGATTGCCTGCCTAAATAAACACATTCCTGTCTCTTGGACCCAAGGATGTTCCTTTTAATCCAAGGACAAAGCACATTGGTGAGGGCTTTCTGCAGGAAATTTTGCTTTGTTATAAAGCTAAATGGGGAGACTCATTTGCTCATTTGCTGGTGCTGTCTGTTGCTGATTTCTAAGGGTATAAATACACTTCTGCATTTCTATTAACAATTTAAATGTATTATCTGGGATGTGACTCATTCAAACATTTAAACCAAAACATTCTGGCTGTGTTGCAGGGTAAAATGTTCCAGTTCTGTGGGAAGACCTGCTGTGATGAGTATAAGAAGAAGGGCAATATGACGGCTTTGTGTGAATACTGCAGGTTTGAGAAAATTATCAAGGAGACAGTGAGATTCTCAGGCGTAGATAGAACATTCTGTAGTGAAGGTAAGAAAGGACAAAATCCTGTCTTAGAGAAATCAAGTCTCAAGTGTTTTGCCTTAAAATTATTGGTGATACTAAAAGAAATCTAATATTTTAAAGTTAGGAATTGGGTTTTTAGGTTTAGGAACACAGAACCCTGTTCACACTTTATATTTTAATGGTATGTTTCAATGAATTATTACAGACATCACTAAATACAAGAATTAGAAGTGCTGAGTGATTGTCATTTTGGTATTAAAGGATGTTTTTGATGTTTTTGCTGTTTTCTTTTAGTTTGTAAACTGCTCTATAAACACGACTTGGCTAAGCGCTGGGGAACCCACTGTAAAATGTGCAGTTACTGTTTACAGACTTCCCCCAAACTGGTCCAGAATCACTTTGGGGGAAAAATGGAGGAATTTTGTTCAGAGGATTGCATGTCTAAATTCACAGTTTTGTTTTATCAGGTAAGCAATATCCTCACATCCTCTAGAAGAGGATACATACCCTTTGTTGGTGTTTCCAAGTGTGTTCAATTTGTCCCTCACTCTGTTTTCCTAGATGGCAAAGTGTGATGGTTGTAAGAGACAAGGTAAACTCAACGAGTCCATAAAATGGCAAGGGGAGATGAAGCATTTTTGCAATCTGCTTTGTATTCTGTTGTTCTGTAAACAGCAAGGTGCTTCTGACCCTCCACTCCCAAACAACACAGGTAAACCAGGCTGGGGATGGTATTGCCTTTTGATGTGTGGGGCAGTGACATGGATGTTTGTCTGCAAACTCACTTCAGTGACCTCTTTAAGATCTGTCTTCTGCTGGAGAGCTTGTCTGTTGCTGTTGGCTCATGTTTAGGTTGCTCTTACTTGAGACAATTTCAAACTTCTGTAGGTACGAAATGCAATTGCTTCATGTACCAAACAAATTTTAAAGAAGATGAAGCAAAAGTTACTTTCAGTGACTTTCATGAAACAAATGCCTGTTTCATTTGGGTAAAATGTACTGATACCTAGTGAAGACATGTTAAATATCTAGCTTGTCTTCATAACACTTAGAATGTTAATATTCATTTAACAAAAACAATCAAGAGGTGAAATCAGTAGACATAATGGTTTTAATACTCCCATATATGCACTTAACCAGCCACTTCTGTGCAGTCTGTAGGCATATGAAGAGTTCCCATTTCTGTGTCATTAAGTGTTGGTTCTTGGGAGGTATCAATCCCAAGGTGAACAAGTGCTGTAGCTGTTTCCTTGAGCAGGTGGAATAGGAATGAGGGTGGGAATGAAGCCCACAGGAATAGGAACTGTGAGTTTCTATATGGAATGAGACAAAAAGGGATGAAAGGCCCACAAAGACAGGAGGAGAAAGGGAAACAAAATGCAAGAATATCACTGATCCTAGTGGGGCATAATCTCCCACTGAGTGATGGTGGCTGCAGGAGTGAGGTACCCAAAGCCAGTAAGATATTAATTGAAAGTTTTTAGTGTGCACCAGGCCACATTCAGCTTTTCAGCTTGGTGGACATCTGCTGCTTGCATTGGTGGGAGCTCTTTTCCCCTCTTGCTTGATTTGCTTGTGGAGCCAGCTCCTGTGTAAACTGAAATGCTGCAGCTTGACACCTACATCCCCTTCTCACACAGCAGCCTCTTTCATCTGGAGACAGATCTGAAGGGTGGGTGTTGTTTCAGAAATGCTTTTTTTCTAAATTATCTTACTGCTTATTCTCATTTTCTTCTGTCCACTCTGTCCAGCAAACCTTTCCATGGCACCAGCTTCCTCCTCAGGCCCTCCTTCTTTAAGAAAGGACTCAACCCCTGTCATAGCAAACGTGGTGTCCCTTGCAAGCACCCCAGCTGCCCAGCCTACTGTTAACTCCAACAATGTTTTACAGGGTAAGGCAGCTGAATACGATGCCTGTACTTTTACATCTCTATTCCTGAACATTTATATTTGCTCAGGGATTTTATTTTTCACTGAGAAGAACGGCCACTTCTTCATTATGCTTCACGTCAGTGCGGATGGTTGCGTTTGTCCTTCCTTTATCTAGGTATAAATAATGACTTAAATTTATGTACATACATCAGGGAATGAGTTTTAATTGGAATTCTTTTTCTTGACCTTGGCAGAATATGGGTTATGGTCCTTGATGATAAGTAGACATGTTATTGTATGGTTTTTTTCCTTCACAGGTGCAGTCCCTACTGTGACAGCAAAAACAATAGGAGATGTAAGTTTTACAAGAGACTTCTCAATTTTGCCCAGATTGTATCAATAACAAGTAAAGTATCCAAGAACTTGGCACCATCATTTTGTAACTGATTTTTGATTGGGATTTAAAATTCATCCTGCTTGCAGATGCTTTTTAAAAAAAGGATAGAACTTAGGTGGTACAAAAGTCTTATTGTGTCCATTGACAGATTGGATGTTTTAAGGCAAAACTTGTCAGATTGTAGCTTTTGAGGTTCTCCAGTAATTCATGTGTGGCTTCTGCACTTGAGGCTGCCTTTTGTGCCCAGAAGTAGGATAGGATGGCAAAAGGACCAGCCTGGGCTGCTGGGACTGACATGACCAAGCTCCTGCAGCTTCATTTTCCTTCCCCCCTCCCTGGTAGTGTGGTGACAGAGCTGTGGGGAAAACCACTGTCACCTCTTAGCTGGGGACAACTCTTAGAGTTCCTGTTCTTGAGCTCTGAGGTGTGTGGTGTAACATCTTGAAACTCTCTTAAAATACAGAGATGTTTTTATGTAGCTTTATGTTCTGGAAGACTGACAGCTTTGCTTTTAGCTGGAGTGTCACTTATGGATTAGAGTATGAGTTTTCCCTGTTGAAATGGATCCTGTTATTTGAATGCATGACTGCAAATTACAGTTAGCAGGACATGGAATTAGTACAAGCATGAATAGTCAGTCTGTGTGTAATCAGGAAATGATACTGCTGCTGCCAGCATTGGTGTTCATTTTTTACATTTATTTGTTTTCAGTGGTTTCACATTAGTTTACTCAGTTTTATGGGTGTCTGCATCAGCCAGACTTTTAGTCATCAAAAGTATCTTAACATAATTCCTTTTTATATCTCTGCCATCAGTAAGATTCCAAGGTCAAAAGTTTATAGCAGTTATTTGACTACAGAAACAAAATATTCTTGCATATTTATTCACTGCATTGTTAACAAAATTAGCTTTATTAGCAAAATTACCTTTAAAAAACATTATTGTTGGATCAAAGTAAATTGAGATGGAGACCAGAAAGCACCAAATACATTAGCAGGTTTGTTTTGCAGTAGTTTTTAAATGATCATTTTTGTCAGCAAATAGAGTTTTAAATTGTTCAGCCTCCCATAGCAGAGAACAAACACTAGTCTTATGTTATCCTTCAAACCAATACTGACTCTGCCTCATTTGTGTTTTCCACACAGGCAAGTACCCAGACAGATGCCCTAAAGCTCCCATCATCAAAACCACCCAGGCTTCTGAAAAACAAAGCTTTATTGTGCAAGCCAATCACCCAGACTAAGGCCACCTCGTGCAAACCTCACACACAAAACAAAGAATGCCAGACAGGTGGGTGTTTGATCTCCTACCCCTGTTGGAATTGTCTGTACTGCATTTGAGAGAGTAATACATGATTTATGTAACAGAGAGTATTTTTTTTTAAGGTGTTTTAAAACCTTAACTAGTTTTCAGGTTGTTGTATTTTCCAACAATTTTCGATTTGTTCTGTGTTTGGTACAACAGAAGGAGAAACACCTGCTCAACCCCAGATCATTGTGGTACCTGTTCCTGTACCAGTGTTTGTGCCAGTGCCCCTCCACCTCTACACCCAGTACACACCAGTTCCCCTGGGGATGCCAGTACCTGTAAGTTATGCTGCAGTTCATTACAGAAATCGGTGGTTTACAGGCGTGTTTTGTGTCCAGCAAACTCATCACAGTGTCACTGGGTGTTGTGTCTGGTCATGCAAGTGATATTTGGAGCCCTTGAAGACATTTCCCTCCCTATTTCATCGTATTTGGTTAAACATCGTCACACAAAACTTCCAAATTGTAGGGAGAGTACAGAGCTGTCCAGTCGGGAGTTATTTCTAACTTCATTTTAGTAGTCCTAAAATATATTTTAGGTTAAATGGGAGGGACCTTCCTTGTGTATTTGCTGTTTCCCTTCACCCCTAAGTATGCTCTGATGTTTTTCCCGTGTTCCATAGGTACTAGTTCCTGTGCTCATCCCAACTACTCCAGATAATGCTGATAAGATCATTGAAAATATTCAGGAAAACAAGGAAAAAAATTCTATTAATCCATTTGAAGCTGATCTCCTTCAGATGGCAGAAATGATTGCAGAAGATGCAGAGAGAGAAAAAACACACTCTCATGGCGGTAGGTGGTGGTTTTTAAAAGGAAATGAAATGCAGTGAGGTGAAGGCTCTCTCACCACATAATTTCCCTTTCCCTAATCCTAGATGCTGATTTGACTTGTGTTGACAGGAACAGGTTGTGAGAGGTAGTAACCTCCAGATAAGTACATCATGTGTTAGAAGGAGGAGTCAAAATCAAGAAGAGAGAGCAGCTGCTTTAAAAGAATATTTTCCTATCACGCTTTTTATGAAGGATTCTTGAAGGGTGATGCAGGTCAGAGTGTGTTGGATAGTGACCAACCCCTGTAATAAAAGTAGAACAAGCTGGAAAAAGATGAACAAAATATCTTACTCGTCTACAGATGACTCAGATAATAAACAGGGAGGGATGGAAGCCTTGGAAAAGCAAACCTACGTTAGTTGTGCATTTCTGTTTCCCCTGCAACAGCATCAGGTAGAAAGCTGTTAGGAGAACTGCACTGGGGGAGAAGGCACAACATGTGTGTTCATGTTATGAGCTAACACATAGGTTTTTGCTGTTCAAAGTATTTTATATTAGTTGTGCAAGCCATCAGTTATGTGTAGATACAGATTTCCTTCTTTTTCTCAAGGTTCTCAAACATCCGAGCACGAGCTCTTCCTGGACCCCAAGATATTTGAGAAAGGTCGGTCAAATTTTTTATTTTGCAAATGGATTTTGATCCTGCTGCATCTTTTCTTGCAAACTCCTGGTTCTGCCTTTCCTGTAGCACATGGTCCCTGTGATCCCTCTCGTTGCAGACCAGGGCAGCACGTACAGCGGAGATCTGGAGTCAGAAGCTGTGTCCACTCCGCACAGCTGGGAGGAGGAGTTGAATCACTACGCCTTACGATCCAATGCCCTGCCAGAACCTGATCCAGAGCTCAAGCAGTTCTCCAAAGGTGATGTGGAACAGGACCTGGAGGCAGATTTCCCATCAGGTTGGTGTAATGTGAAGGAAAACACGTTGTTCTATAAAAGCACACACAATTTTCTGCGTGAGCTTTGTGCCAACAGTCTGCTTGTGTGTTTTCATGTAGTGACACCAAATGTTTAAAGTTGCAATAGTTGCTCAGCTCTACTAAAAATTACTATTAAAAAAAATATTACTGCTGTCTTTAAAGACAGCACTCTCCAGAACCTCTGACAGGGGCAACAGGAAGCCTTCCTTGACTCCTTTGAATTCATAACTTCTTTGTCCATGGGTGTAATTCATGTGAGTGGGGGGTAGGATCATATTTGCCTGAATGAATAAACCCTCTGTTTTGGGGGCTTTTTTCTCCTATTGAGAATTTACTTTCTTTATACAGCAAATGCACAGATTATTTAATTAGTCGAATGTCAGCATTATTTGAATGTACAGGTGTGATTGTCAGCTGTAAGATGTTCCATAGTATCTCAGTGACAGTGACACTTCTACCTGGGCTGCTAAATCATGTGATTAAACTCTTCATGGTGTTGATTTGACTTCAGACTCATTTGACCCTCTCAGTAAAGGACCGGGTTTACATCCACGTTCACGGGCAAGACGGAGGCACAGGGATGGCTTCCCACAGCCAAAAAGACGGGTAAGAAAGTACTCCTGGAACACAAATTCCTTACATTTTCAAATAACAACATTGTCTGCCCTAATCTAACCACCCATGGATGATTAAATGCTGCTTTGTTTGGATATGTTTGTTTGCCTGTAGGGACGGAAGAAGTCTGTAGTTGCTGTGGAGCCCCGGAATCTGATGCAGGGCTCCTACCCTGGCTGCTCTGTTTCTGGGATGACCCTAAAGTACATGTATGGGGTAAACGCCTGGAAAAACTGGGTCCAATGGAAAAACGCACAGGAGGAACAAGGGGACCTGAAGTTTTCAGGTAAATTTGTCTCTCAGTAGCAGCAGAAATACTTAGTTGAAAAGCACTTGTCTTGATTCATTGTTCAAATAAAAATTAAGATTAGATATCACTGAATTTTACAATACCCATGAATGGAGAACAGATTTTATGGAATTCTGTCCTGCATCTTTCTGTTCATTTAAAAATTGTTGCTATTACATTCTTAATTGATCTGTTTCCTTTAAAAACAGTCTCTAAAACATTAGAAATCTCCACTTTGCCTTCATTTGCACACAGTAATTCTTCATTTGTAGCACAGATGCTTTATGCAGCTGCAGAGCTTTTCCGAGCTATTAGAGAACCATGAAATTACAGATTGATCAGGCCATAATTCTAAGTTGACAACACCAGCTTGGCCCCATCCATTTTATCTATAGCTGGCACATTCCCAAAGTATTTGTTGGTCAGCAGAACTGTTTGCTGTAAAAGAATGGTGTAATCCAATGTGAAAATCCTAACACCTTATTTCTAGGCTTCACAGCTGGAAAGAAACATTTCAAAAGTCTGGCCATTCTGTGCTGCAACCTGCCTGAAACTAACTTTATTGCTTCTCATGTCTCCCTTGGGTGATAGATAATAATGACAATTAAATAGAATTTTTATTTTTCCAGTGATGAATTATTTTAATTTTTTTACAAAAGCCCAGTAGTCCTGGGATTTGGCAGTGTCTAACTCCCCTTTTCCCTGGTCTCAGATCTTACATCATTGCACTGAGTTTTGTGGGCAAATTTTCAGAGTCAAGCAGAGAGTTTAAGTTAGGAATGGAATTGAGCTCTCTGGGGATGGTGGAGAAGAGAGCAAACCATAATAAATACTTGTGCAATGTAAAGAACTAAGCATGGCAGGACTTACATAACAAAAACTCCAAAGGGAAAAATTCTAGTTAGGATGAGATCTGCTTTTTCATCTCTTATTTGGAGTTTTTGTTGTCATTCCATGAGAACAGCTGGGGTTTATTTCCCAGGAGTGGAGTATCCACATGAGTTACTATGTTTTCTTCTTGTGGCTAAGGAAGTAAATATTGCAGTCATTTCCAGGAAGCTGTGCCCACTCCCAGAAAGATTCCCTGCTTATTCCCAAGCAGGCACTTCAGAGGCGTGGAGCAGCCAAGCCTGGTAATTTCATTGCAGATCATTTGATCGATCAGTTCCTGGTTTCTCTGCTTCCCTTTCCAAACCTCCTCCATGTCCCATTGAACTCTTCCTTCTTCCTTTAAGAAGGATATGCTGCACTCAGCTCATGTCCAGAAATACTCAGGGTTTTTCTCTCACTTGGGTGAGTCTCTCACTCCCCTGAGCCCAGCTGGAGGTGTAAAACCCACATATCAGCCCCAGGCTGCCTCGAGCTCATGCAGCCATTTCCACCCCACGTTTTGGGTTCAGCTGACTCCCAAACATTTCCATGTCTGGGCTCTAAATTCCTGCAGCCTCAGTACTCGTTGTAACATTTATATGATTGCACATGCAGCTGTTTGGGGTTTTATTGGCCAAATCATTCAGTTCTCAGCCAACAGATAGGAAAGAGTTCACCGTTTAGTCTTGTAGGAGACAGGAATTTAGGAATTCTGCCTAACTGAAATAATAAGGAACGTGTGAAGATTTAATGTGCTGAATTAATTTTTCTAACAATTTTCTCTGCTCCAGTTCATCCTGTGAAGCTCAAGGAGGACATTCTCTCATGCACATTTGCTGAGCTGAGTTTTGGCTTGTGCCAGTTCATTCAAGAGGTGCGGAGACCAAACGGAGAAAAATATGATCCTGACAGCATTTTATACTTGTGCCTTGGAATTCAGCAGGTAACTCTGGGAATTAGGGCACTGCTGAGAGCATACAGAACTTGCCCTCATTACTTATGGGACATCCACAGTCCCACATGGCAGCTTGGGGTTTATAGAGGAGGCAAGAATGTCTCTTTTTTGTGTTTTATTATCTGTCTTATATATGACTCTTTTCTGGATGCTTTTATGGTCACAGTGACCCAGTTCTTCTGTCCTTATAGGAATGTGGTGTGGGGGCTGAGTATTTCTACCTAGATACAAATACTTGGGTTTGAAACTTTCTTGATAATTTTTCATGTGTAGGAAAGATTTGCTCCTCAGAAATACTTGTTTTAGGATGGAATAGTTTCGATCTAAAATAATCACACAATGTTCTTCTAATATATAAATTTACATTGAAGAGATTGCCCAGGAAAGAGTCTCAGTGACAAGACAGATGCCTGTTGTGTTGGCAATATTTACAGAAAAAATACATTAGGGATAATTGCATTGTAATTAGTGAATACTAAAAGTAATGTAGTAAGTCCTTACTACCTGCCTTGCAACAGTAGCAGTACAAACCTAGAATAACACCGATTTCTGTTTTAAACTCTCTGTTCAATATATTTCTATTCTGGTTTTTTTTCAGAACAGCCTTCTTGGCCCTGTTGTGAAGCAATAATTTTGAGATAAAGAGTCAAAAGCTGTTTATGACATAAGACCTATATAATTAGACATGGAATTTTTTTTTTTTTTTCCTAGCTATGCTTGGACAAAATGTAGAAAGGGTTAAAATTCAAAATGCCATTGATAAGTTCTAGGAGTATCAGTGATTTTTGTGTTCCGGTTTTGACTTACTTATTGATGAACTTATTTATTTTATTGATAGAACTTATTTTTTGAAACTCAAGACTTTTAGAAAACTTTTTTAAACTGCTCCTTGACAAGTTAAAAGAACTTTTCTTCCTTGGTGCTGCAAGTTGGGCAATTTCAGCAGCCTGTGTCTCGTGTCAGGAGGTATTAGCATGTAAAGTTCTTTTCAACAGGAAAATAGTAATTATTCTAGTTTTTATAGGCAGACTTTTTCAAGAATATTTAACACTTAGAGGAAGATGATTTTGCAAAAACCAGCTCTAGAGCTTGAAATATTAGCAATAGTTCTTGTCTAGATCTTTCACACTGGAGAGGTCCCAGTCCCTGCAGAAAATTTGATTTGCTGTTTTACTGGAGATGTCACCAAAGTGGTTGGCCCCATAAGACAGTGGGACATAAGAAAGGAAAAGAATCTGATGTTCTGTATCTCCTCTTCAATGTTATATAATCACAAACTGTTTGTCTTCCTGTTTTTTTCTCTTGTAGTACCTGTTCGAGAATGGTAGAATAGATAACATTTTCACCGAGCCCTATTCCAGGTTTATGATAGAACTTACAAAACTTTTGAAAATCTGGGAGCCTACAATTCTTCCAAATGGTAGGACATTTCTTTTATTTTGTGTAGCTGCATGACAAAGCTGTATCATAAATTAATGTTTTCTCGGAGCCAGGAAGAGAATGTGATCTGAGGCTCTCACATTACCTCTTCTCTCTACACCATGGATTTTATGTCTGTTATGATCACACTTAAATGTATCTTTGCCTCTGATCAATCCTTGGAAAGAAAGGATCCCAGTTCTGGTATTCAATACATTAATTTTTCTCTTCCCTCAAATTTTAGCTCTTTTTTTTTTTTTTTTTAAAACAAGTAGCCAGAATTGAATATAGTATTTGAGATGAGTTACTGCAAATACCATGTACAGTTGCACTGGTATTTCCCTCTTAGTGCTGGAAATACTTCTGGTAAATTTGATGATCACATTGGCAAATCATTGGAATTTTGTCTCAACTCCAAATTAAGACTTTCCAAATTCTGTGGGTAATGTTAATTGGTTTTCAAGCCTGATTATGTGGTTTATAGAGCTGGACACCAGCCCTATGGGTACACAAAATCTTGTCCAAAATATCAGTGAAACTTGAGTAATGTTGGCAATTCCACAACTGGCTTTTCATTTAGAAAAATGAACTTTCTATTTTATACAGAAATAATCCAATTACATATAGTTTGCTGCGCACAGTGATATTTTTTTACAGCAGATTTCTTCTAAGCTCCCGTATCTCCCTTTCCTAACTGACTTATGGTAATCATGATGGGCTATTTGTACATAAAATGGGAAATTTTAAACTCGTGCTCCATGTTGTAGGAATTACAGATTTTTGCAGTCGGCTGACTGTGGTTTCACACAGTGAAATTAGAGTTTGGTGAGAATCTGGTGGTGTTTGCAGCTCCTTTATATCCTACTCTTCAGCTATTGGAGGACCATGCTTTTCCACAGCTTGGTTCTCCATGCTCTTATGTTTGTGCTCGCAGTATTCGGGTTTTCTTGGATTACAATTGCTGATGCTAGGTGTGAATTTGACCTGCTATGAGGTTCATTAATGGAGGTCAGCTGAAAGAGCATTTATATGCATAAATAACTCTTTCCTTTTTCCTTTGCCTGTTCTTTGTAGGTTATATGTTCTCAAGAATTGAAGAGGAACACTTGTGGGAATGTAAGCAGCTGGGTGCATATTCCCCCATCGTTTTGTTGAACACCCTTCTATTCTTCAACACCAAATACTTCCAACTAAAGAATGTCAGTGAGCACCTGAAACTGTCCTTTGCCCACGTTATGAGGCGCACCCGAACTCTGAAGTATAATACTAAGATGACATATTTACGTTTTTTCCCACCCTTTCAAAAACAAGAGGTAGAATCAGGTGAGTGCTCTTTGATTATCAGGATTTGGGAAATCACATTTGTGTGGTCTGAATTACAGAATCAGAGAATTCTGTGGTTTTGTATTGTCTGCTTGTCTTTTAAAAAGGACTGGGGAGGATAAATATGTTCTGCAGTAAGCAGAGCTATGCTGTTATCCTGAACACATTTGCAGTATTTTTCACTTCTTTAAAAAGAAATTCTGAATGAGCCAAGGCATCCAGGAAAACCTTACAAAGGAGGTGTCAGAGATTTGGCTGCAAATTTGTCTTTTATGACATCCTCGGTTTGCATAAAGCTTTATTAACTGATTTTAAAGCCTTTTTTGAAATCCTTTTCTCAGCATTTCATAATCTTGGGGTTTGGAGGTCCAGACCTTTATTGTGCCTTTTTAATTCCTGTATTTGTCATGAGTCTGTGTGGGAACAGATCAGTCAGCCCCAGTGGAGACCAGCAGTTTGGGGCTTGCACTCAGAGGCAAAGACACACAGATTTTTGTTCTCAGTTAATTTTGGCATATGGGAAAGGGAAGTCTGTGATCCTATTGGCTTCTTCAGTTCATAGTTCCAGTGCATTGCGTGAATTCTTCTTTAATAAGTAAAATTATATCCTCCATATTTTCCTGCTGGTTCTTGTGGATTTTCTAGCTAAGGAATGGGCTGTGGATCTGGCCTGTAGGATGTGCAGTCCTTTGCCCACCCAGCAGATCACACCAGGTGACCATGACTGGATGGTGCCATGTGACAAAACCAGTTCAAGGAGTGGGTTTGGGTGATGCAGAGTCACCACTGGGTGCTGGGCTGAGACACCAGGCCTTGTTCCTGAAGGTGCTGCTTTTCACTGAACTTCTGTGACGCCGTTTTTGTGTATCCAGATAAATTATCAGTAGGCAAAAGGAAACGCAGTGAAGGTGAAGACGTTCCCACAGCAGTGGAAATGGCTGAAAACACAGATAATCCCCTGCGGTGTCCAGTCCGACTTTATGAATTTTACTTATCAAAATGGTAAGTGACAGAACTTGAGTTTTGTTCTGTGTGTAGACTAGAACAGGCATGTGGGCAAGGAGTCCTCACAGACCCTCTGTGCCTGTGCTGTGATTCCTCTCCCAAGTTCCCAATCCCTCAGTGTGAGTGGAACAGGAATTTCAGCAGCAGCACTGCTGTGAGACTCCCAAATAGGTTTTTTTATTACTGGTGTTGAGTCAAGAGCAGAGTTACAGACAGAAATGTATACCTTAAATAAATAAATTCTTTGGTGTAAATGTAAACTGGGGGCATTACCACAATACCCATGGCATTCTCACCTCCCTTAATTCCCACATACCATCCTTCTTGTGAGGAGATTATAACTAATACCGAAGGAACGTCGTGTTCCTTGTGAAAGAGTGTAGGAGAAGTGTGAATTAGGTAAAACTCCTGATAAATTTTGCCTGCTGAGATGTGAGATTAACTTGTATTTAGGAGTTAGAAAGGAGGCTGTAGCAAGGACAGAGATATAAATCATTTTTCCCTCCTGTTTCTGTATAAACTTCAGTTAGATCCTTGAGCCAGGTGGAAGATTATGTTCTTCTCTCTTCAAAGAAAATACACATGCAAAATGAAACAGCATCTCATTAGTGTCAGCTGAAACTCAGATAAATCACTCTCAGAAATACACCTAGTGAGCTTACTACAAATATCCCACTATTGAGGCAAAGACAGGCCTGCAGCTGTCCAGACTCTTTCTCTCCCTCTTCTTACCTTCCTTGTCTTCTCTGGCACATCATTAGAACCTTTCAGTTGTTCTTTCAGCGTTTTCATGCTCCTTGTCATGTATCACAGCTGAGGCTCTGCAGTGGTGCAGGCAGCAGTACAAATTCCCTTTGCTGTTTTGGTGTGATTATCCCAGAGCCAGGCAGGAAGGGATCCTGGCTCTAGAGGACTTTAGAACCCTCCCAGAGCCTGGAAGCTGCCCTGGCGTGAGTCAGTCTTTCAAGCAGATTGGCTTAGCATTGCAGCGTGGCCAGGCAAGCTGGGATTTAGTTTTTCTTGCTCTTGAACAGCACCTTGGAACCATTTAGGTTGAAGAAGCCCTCTATGCTCATCAAATTCACCCAGCACTGCCAAGGGCACCACTGAACCCTGTCCCCACGTGCCACGTGGCTGTTAAATCCCTCCAGGGATGGGGACGACCCTTTCAGTGAAGAAATTTTCCCTAATATGCTGTCTAAGCCTTGAAGCCATCTCCCTCATCCACATTCCACGTTCTGGAATCCCAGAACCAGTTTCATTCAGAGTTTGGGTGTCAAATGCCACTATCAATCCTGACATGGCTATTGCCATTACTTGGATGGCTGAAGAACCACTCCTCTAAAGGAGTTACTCTGATTTTCTTTGTTTCTTTATAAGCAACAAATGCAGAGTGGCCTGGCAACAACTTAACTGTTCCCTAAGTGGCATGGAGAGACAGTGTTGCCATCTCGATGTAACTTTGATATCTTTGCTTATTCCCCCTTAAACTTTTGGTAAGGTTGTAAATTCAGCCCAACCTTCCTAAACCTTGTTTCCTTTTCGTTGGCAGTTCTGAAAGCGTGAAGCAGAGGAGTGATGTGTTCTACCTGCAGCCCGAGCGCTCCTGTGTTCCCAACAGCCCCATGTGGTATTCCACATTGCCAGTAGACCCAGGAACCTTGGACATCATGTTAACACGGATTCTTATGGTGAGGGAGGTACATGAAGAACTTGCCAAAGTCAAATCAGAGGACTCTGATATCGAGTTATCAGACTAACTGCAGTGGGGTATTTTCCTTTGAATACACATCAGAAGCACCAAAATGTGAATACGTCCAGCCTTTGGAAAATGTGTATCAAATAAGCCAAGATAACGTCACCTACAGGCAGATTTTGTACCACAGTGGATGTACAAACTGGAACTGGAAGGAAGCAAGCTGTGTAAGCTGCAAATCCCAACGTCCTGTGGCACCGATCAATCCTCGGAACAAATCCAAGTGGAACTCACCTATTGCAGTGGTGCATAAATCCTTTCTCTGTTTAGGATTTTTAAAAGTTGTGAGATATTTTTAAGGAAAATGGTTGTGTAAAATCTACCCTCACACTGTTGGGCATGGATTGCTAGATTGTGGCTCAGGTGACTTCCCAGCCTGCTGGCTGGCAGCCCTTGCTGCCAAGGAACACGTGGAGATCCTCGAGCTCTTCCAGAGGATACGAGAGAAAGGGGTGAGGTTTAGACAAACAGACACCTTCCATTATAAATACACCTACACATACACTTTTATAAGGTTTTTTTTTTTTTTTTTGGAAACAGGGATCAAATGTTAGGAAGGCAGGAGTCACTGGCCATCCCAATGGACAATTCTGGCTGCTGTTAACTGGTCCCACAAGGCCAGGCTCCGGCTCCCGCTCCAGGCTCGCGCCAACTCTCGCTCTGTTGGAAGAAGTGCTGTAGGTCAAACTTCCGAGCGACCTTTTGGGGGCTGTCCAGGAGGGGATGTCCTGGGCTCTGTGCAGATCCCCTTCCCCAGCCCAGTAGCTCTGCAGTCTGTCCATATAACCCAGCAAATACTGTGGTGCGCGGAAAGTTTATTTCCCTTAAGGCAGCTTTCCTTTCTCCTCTTTCCCTACTCCTATGGTTTTGATTATTTTGTAAGGCAAATCTAGAGAGGGCTTTGTCATTTCAAACAGAAATACACACACACTCTTTCCACCTTTGCAACGCGGGCAGTGTTGTACAAAGGATGCAGTATTACTTCTGACAACAGAACTGTGGTAGAAAATGACCATGTGTGTTTTTATCCCACCCCACCCAAAGAGATTTAGTCATAGTGTTGGAAATTGAAAGAGATTTTTTTTTAAGGCTTGGCTGTTACTGAGTCTTTTGGAAGAGGAAAGCTCCCACGTGGTGTTTAGAGGACAGGACATTATCAGATACTGTCTGTATCTCTGTTTTCTCGAGCTCTAGGTGTGTGTTTCTGATGACCAGTGGTCACAAATTCATTGGAAACCCAAACTATTTTTACAGAAGAGAATTGTATGGTTTTTATCTAGCTCTGGTCAGTTATCCATCTTCTGTAACAGGGGTCTGATATTTGAGCTTGTCACTAAAATTTCAAGAGATGAAAATCAACAGCCTTGAATAATATTTCCTTTTTTTTTTGTTTTGTTCTGTTTGGTTGGGTTTTTTTGTTTTTTAATTATTTTTTTAGCAGTTACGAAAGTAATTTAACAAAAATAAAATCAGAAAGTAGTCTATTGACGTTGTGTACTCGGTAGTCCTGTCCCTGCCTGTAACAGATTTCACTGATGTATTTTTTAATACAGAAAATTATGTGAAAAGTAAAACCTGCCCCTGATTCTGTCTGACCAAAACCCATCTGTGTCTGTCATTTCTGAGCAAAGGTTCTGCTTTCTCCGTGGCCTGGCCTGGCATTCCCAGGGGAGATGCTTTGGCCACTCCCTGGCACTCGGAGGCTCAGGGATGCTCCTGCAGGCTCAGTTCTTGCTCCATGAACACCAACCCACCCCTCCTCATTGTCAATAGTGAAATTGCAGGCACAGTGGATTGGATTGGGAAGGTTCAGGGAAAACAAAACCATTCTGGAAAGATCGGTTTGTAGGGGATTAGAAAGGTCTGAGGTGTGTCTGCTGCACACAGGTGTGCCCAGAGCCTTGGTGTCTGCAGCTCCGGGAATTGCTGTGTCTCCTGGACAGCTCTTGGGGGTGCAGCATGCTGCCCTTGCCTGCTCCCCCCTTCCCTGACCCCTGGGAATGAGCAAGGCAGAAGTGAGGACAGACTGTGGGGAGGGCAGGCTTTCTTTGGGTGGAGATGGTGTGAAAAATAATCCCACAGCTGAGTGTTCCTCAATAGACATTAACAGAAATATTCCCATAGAATAATGTAGGATATTTGTACCTTATGAGAAACACTTTTCTTTTTCTGAAGATCCTCACTGTTTCTTGTCTGGGAACACTTTGATTTGGGTTAATTTTTTGCAGGTATTTAGAATGAAAGATACTTGCCTTTCAGATTCTCTCATCAAGGAAAGTGAAATCACTTTAAGTTTCATTGGCTGAAAACAAAGTTGTTAAACATTGTGTAAACTCCTCTGACTTGGTGGTTGTGACATGAGAAAGATTTCATTGCAGCTCCGTGGTAATAATTAACACAGTAAGTAGTTTCAGTTTCAATTTCACTCCTGCTTGGAGGCCTTTTGGCAATGATCTGTTTTCCAGGCTCTGCTTGGGCTGTTTTTGCCTCTTGAGGAATTTCTTGTCAGCCCAGCTCAAGTTCACACTGACACACAGGAAGGATTACCTTGAAGGATTAAAATATATTTGTAGATTATACACACAGGCTCAAAGCTCTGAACACAAACTTGTTTGTAGTCAACATTTCTGACTCAGTTGCTGAGCACACAACAAGGTTTATTTTTTTTTAAATTCTTTAAAATCATGCTGTATCATGCTCAATCACAGAATTAACTGGTCTGAGTTAATTAAAAGACCCTGAGATCATTGAGTCCACCCTGAGACCTAACACCACCTCGTCAACCAGACCATGGCACTGAGTGCCACATCCAGTCTTTATTAAACTTTAGTCTCAGTGTGGACAGAGAAACAATAAAGATGGGTGTGAGAAAGATAAATAGAAAATGTCCTGCTGCCAGGTTCCAGCAGGTCCCAGCGCAGGAGGTGCTCAGTACAAACCTGCTGCTCCATCCTGGCTTTGGTTAACTAAAGAAGGGAACTGGGGGTGTGTTGAAAGCCACAGAATTAGGTGCAAAAGGAAGTTAAATTACCTTGGGAATTATTCTGGCAACTACTGCTAAAAAAACACCCCAGGATTTTTCTGGGATAGTTTCCAACTCCGTGGAGACTTAAAACAGCAGCAAAGTCCCTTGGCACGTGTCCCCAGGTGTGCTGCTGGTTCAGTGCCAGGGCTCACAGAGGTGACTCAGAGGAATGTGCGATAAAGTCATTGGTTTTTTTTGTAACAATCTCAGTAACTCCCCAGTCCCTTGAGCAGTAGTTTCACTGTTGCCCTAACAACAAAAGAACTCAGAACAAATGTTCATGCATCGAATGCTTACCATGCTCATCACCGCCTGGCGGGGCTGGAGCTTTGCTCCCCTCAGCACAACAGGTTCCTCCCCATTCTTCCTTGATCTGTCATCCATTCTAAACATTTCAGGGGCAAAATTAAGATTTGTTGTCTTCATTAAAGAGCTGCTCCCTGGCAGTACTTCCCCTGTTGCAGCATCAGCCTTGTAAGATGATAAGTAAGAAATAAATTCTGAGCAGTTGAGCTCCCTAGCATTAACTGTTGGTTTCTTTTCATACCTGTGTATGAACACCAAAAATGTGTAAAAATCATGGACCATTGCTGAGGAGAAAGGCTGGAAGGACTTTTGGGAACACTGAAATGGGTGTGTTGTGCCTCTGGGAGCTGCAGGTCTTGCCTCATGTTGTCACAGCTTCACACCCATGGCAGGTGAAGTGACAGAGGAGTCCCCGCAGGATCCCCTCCTTTGCCTTACAGGGCTCAGCTGCTCCAGGGAAATCCCTTTGGTCCAGCACCACAGCCACAGGGTGGGGCAGGTAGGACTGACTCTGCTTTTGCATCTTCCCCAGGAGGAAACAATTCGCTTGGAAACAATGAGGGAAGGGTCAAATGGTTTTGCTATTGCTATTTTGCTATCCAATATTACTGCGTTTGTTACGAAGTTGACCCCAGCCCTTTTTTAGGTGGATTTTTTTAAGCTAAGGAGGAAATCACTCGTTTAGTCTGACCACTGGCACAAGCTTCTTCCTGCAGCAGAGTTTTAAGAACTTGCCTTTTTATCTTCTGTTTCCCCACCACGTTCCCAAGAAGCATTCCAGATGTTTTCTGCTGTGTTGTGCTTTCTGAGGGAAAAGTTTTGGACATGCCAGGAAGATCAAGTGGCAGAAGAGCTGCTGCAAGGTTCTGGGAAGGTGCTTTGGGCAGGCAGGGAATTGATGGTACATGGCAAAACACTAATATAAATATTAAGTCCCTAAGATTCATAGTTTTACATTCAAGACATCTCAGTGTGGAAGTCCTTGATGCTCAGCCACTGGCACTGGTGCTGGCTCTGCTCCAGGGAGCATTGCACAGTTGGAGAATGGTTTTTAAGGTTGTAAAGGCTCAAACGAAAAAAGGGCAGCTTGGATTCCTCTAGCCACAGAACTGAAATGGCCACTGGACATCACATTCCTTAAGCTGATGGATTTTCAACAGAGATTCAGTTTTTAAAAAGAAACAAGGCCTGGGATACCTGACTTTCACCTGCCAGGTGGGAGAAGGGAATTTATGACAATGAAACAGTGAAGTCAGACAGAGCATCATACCCCAGATCTCAAAATGAATCCCAAGGAGACCATTTTGATCTCAGCAGATCCACGTGGATGTGTGCAGCACAAGCCCCCCACCCCGGCTTGGTTGTCTTGGTCCTCAGTCAGTCTTTGGATATGTCAGGAAAGGGGTTTGGGCCTGCCAGTCCTGGGCTTTTTATCCTCTCTTCTGCATATTTTTAACACAAACAGCCAGAGCAATTTGAAAAGATCTTTTTGACCTGCTGCGAGCCAAGCTGCAGCTTTGGAGAGAAGGGTGAGAGTGATGGCACCTGACCTTTCTCCCCAGCTAAGCCACCAACTCATCCTCCAGCTCAGGCTTCCCGTCACTCCTGCTGGATCGATGACACCTCATGTCTTGTCCCTTCCAGCCTGTACCTCGGCTGTACCTCTGTAAATTGGCCGGACTTTCCTACCTCGTTTGGGCATTATGAGGCAGAATTCCATAGGATGCTTTGCAGCCCCGTGATGAAAGGTGCTATAAAACTGCAAAGTGTGACTTCAGAAGATGGAACTAGGTCACCAGTGCATCATAACCAATATTAAACAGACTTTTTCTTATATGAGAATTTATAGAGTTCAATGTATTGTATTACTAAGTGAATTATTGAGACCCCAAAAAGAGTTTTTGTTTCAATTGTATCTGTATTCTGGAAAAGTGATTAAAAACTTTTAGCCTTAATAAAAGAGTGCATCATCCTTTCCTGTATGATGTTGGAATCCAAGTTTAAAAGCAGAGTCTCACAGATTTCAAACGGGGAGGGCTCAGTTGTTTTTAAGCCACCCTTCAAATTGCAGCTGATCACCTGCACAGCCACACCTGGTGGTTCCCATGTGGTGTTCCCACTCACACTCGGTTTTGTCCCTCTTGGATGGGCTGAAACTACCCCAAAGTGAGGGCAGGGGAACTGATGGCACCATCAGACGGAACATCCCCTGTGCTCTGTCACCCTCTATTGCCACCATCACCCAAGAGCCACAGTGACAAAAAACACCAACTCTGCTGCAGGCAAAGCACCTTTATTGGCTTCGGGGCGCTCCATTCTCAAGGGAATGCAAAGCTTTTAAAACGGGTGGCGAGTTCCTCGGGGCTTGTGGGGGCTGAGGCTGTTCCTGAGGGGTCTGTGGGTGCTTCCCAGCACCTGCCATCGTGCGTGGCAAGGCCTTGGGATCAGGCACCTACTTGGCTTCTCTTGGGTTCCTCATCTGGGTTTGTCTCCTCCATGGCTTTGTCACCTTAGTTACTTTTTCTTGGGTTTTTCACTCGGAGATTTCTTCCCATTGGACAGCAAGGCACCAGTTGCTGCACCAACTGAGCCCAGGGCAGATGTCAGCCCAATTTTGGCACCAAGAGAGAAACCTGCAGCTCCTGCAAAGACAGATCAAGGTCCCAGGCTGCAGAGGGACCAAGCACAGGGCACAGAGAGCCAAGGACTCCTCCAGGGCAGGCAGAGCCCAGAGAGTTTGGAGCAATTCAGACCAATGATGGGTTAAAGGGCTGGTTTGGCTCTGGAGCAAGCCCAGGGTACAACCCTGTGTTCCCTCCCACGGGGATGACCCCAGCACAGCCCAGCTCCCCTGCTATCCCCACTCACCGATGGACTGCAGCACGGCCACAGTGCTGCCAGCAGCCACTCCACCACCGTTGGCGATGGCAGCTGCTGACATCATCTTGGCAGCGATGGAGCCAGCGGCAATGCCAGCTCCTGTGAACCCCAGAGCGCCGATGAACAGAGGGATGCCAATCAGTGCCACTCCTGCAGAGGGGACAGAGCATTAGGGTGTTCTCTGTGACCCACATCTCCCCCTGCCACCAGCACCAGAACTGGTCCCCAAAAGGACCCAGGGACCAGAGCAGGGAGCAAGGGCTGGGTGTTGCAGGTGCGGGGACACCCCATGGCTGGCAGGAGAGGAACAGTGTGCAGGGATGCAGCAGCGGGGACAGGCAGAATCCCACCCCACCTGCAACCTAGTTCTCCCAGTCCCCAGCCCTGGTACTCACAGCCCCCAGGCCCACACTGGGCTGGGACCAGACAGTGAACCCGAGTGCTGCTCATCCAGTGCCAGACTCTCACCTGCTCCCACTGTGGCTCCAACGGCAGCTCCAATGACAGCTTTTTTGGCTTTCTGTTTCTTTCCTGAGAAAGAAAATGGCAGGAGGGCAGGAGGGAGAGGAGCATGGACAGTTAAACTCCCCGAGCAGTGCTGAGCACCCTGTGCCAGGCAGAGCAGAGTCCCAGTGCCAGCAGCAGCTCCTCCAGCCTCCCCCTGCCTTCATCTGCCCCCGGCCCCTGCAGCTCCCTGGGAACAGCCCCTGCTGGGGTAGGTCTCACAGCCCCCCCGGGCTGGGTGGAAAAGGGAGAAGGGCACACCCCGCGGTGCCCACCCACCCTGCCCTGCCCTTCTCTGCTCTGCCAACCACACCCACCAACCCGGAAGGGCATAGGACACACAGCACATGTCAGCCCAGTCTGTCACCTGCCACCAGCACAAGATCAATCAAACACAGTTCATAATGAACCATCACTGCCCTGCCAGCCCCTCCCTGTGCAGGGGCAGAGGGAGCAGGGCTGGAAATGCTGCCCACTGCAATCCCTTCCTGGAGCACAGCAAATCCCAGGGCACCTGGCAGGTACCCAAGCCCTGACTGCACACCCACCACCAACACAGCCCCACCTGCAATGCACTTTTGCTTCAGGGCACCCATTGCTCCAGCACATCCCCAGCTCTTAAGAGGATGGCCAAATAGCTGGAGCTTCCCAGTGCCTACCAGGCTGCCTGGCAGAGATCTTGGGACCAGCACCTGCGTGATTTCATTTGAGAAGTCCTTTACCTGAACTATTCTTATCCTTGGATTTGCCACCAGAAGTTGTCTCCTCCCCAGATTCCTCATCTGAACTTATCTCCTCCTCGGGTTCCTTATCCGGAGTTGGCTTCTTCTTGGACATCTTGGCAGAGTCTGCTGCACCGAGTCACCGAAGGATAGATGTCAGCTCAATTTTGGCACCAAGAAAGAAACCTGCAGCTCCAACCCAGTGCTGCCCCACCCTCACTGCAGCACCCGGAGTCTCCCTGGCCCCAGCCCGGCCCGGTCCCTCACGGGGCTGGGAGCGGGCAGTGAACCCGAGTGCCAGACCTTTACCTGCTCGGGCAGCAGCTCCGGTGGCAGCTCCTTTACCTCTGTCTCACGGCTAAGAGGGCAAAAGGCAAGAGGGCAGCAGGGAGAAGAGGAAAAAGAAAACAAAGAGGACAGAGAAGATGGAAGCGAGAAGGGAGCAGTGCTGTCCACCTGCCCGCAGCGCTGCTCACCGGCCCGCAGTGCCCTGCGTTCGGCAAGCGGAGCTGTGCCTGCCCCGGGGCTGCCCCGTCCCAGCCACGCCCGGCGAGCCCCGCCCAGGGAGGAGGCGCAGGGCTGGGCTGGAGAGCCTTTTTTGGGGGGTCAGATACAGCAAGGGGGGCACGGGACAGAGCTGGGGGTCCCAGCCGGGGTCCCAGTGAGCAGGGTCACGGCAGACAGCTGCGAGGGTCCCGCTGTGGATCCGGGGGGTCACGGCACGGGAGACAAACCAGAGACCTCTTGGGAGCCTTGGTGGCTGTCGCGGCTTAACCCCAGCCAGCCCCAAGCACCTCACCCCCCCCGACACACACGCCCATCGGGATGAGGGAGAGGATGGAAGGGTAAAAGCCAGAAAATTCGTGGGTTGAAATCAACAGTTTAACAGGGCAAGCAAAAGCCGTACGCGCAAGCAAAGCAAACCCAGGAATTCATTCCCTGCTTCCCACGGGCAGGCAGGTGTTCAGCTCCTCAGGAGAGCAGGGCCCCTCACATGGAGCAGAGACCCGGGAAGAGAAATGCCGTCACCCAAAGGTCCCCTCCTCCCCCCTGCGCCCATTCATTCGATGTCACATGGGCTGGGATATCGTATTGGTCAGTTGGGGTCACCTGCTCCTGCTGTGTCTCCTCCCAACTTCCCACCCACTCCCAAATCCCTCCCCAGCATGGCCCTGTGAGGGGCAGGAGAGGCTTTGGCTCTGGGCAAGCTGAGCACTAATAAAACACCTCTGTGTCATCAGCCCCGTGCTCACCACAAAGCCAAACCACAGCCCCAGAGCAGCCCTGGGGAGAAAATTAACTCTAGCCTAGCCCAGAGCAGCACAACGACCAAGAGGACAGCCCCTGCGGTTGTGAGGAGTCTGTTGCCCTGAGGAAATCAGCTCAGCCCCCCCCAGCTGGCCCAGCCTGAGCGTAGAGCCCCCACTGTCGCCCCTTCCTGGAGGGAACACCCCAAGGAGGAGCGGAACCCCAGACCTCACCTCCCTGCTGCTGTCGGGTGTCCCCACAGCGAGGGCAGTGCAGGCAGTGGGGCCACACCAGGCACCCTTGAAGCTGGACTTTGCTCCCGAGGCCACCCCAGGCCCTGGACACGCTGCTGGCATGACCCGGGGAGGCCAAAGAGCCTGGGGAAATACTGTGCTGCTTTGTTTACCAACACTATTGCATAATGCTTGTATTTTAGGCAATTAAATAGAATGCAGGAAGTGAAATTCAGCTGAGTCTGGGGAGAGCCCTGAGGTCACACATGGGGCACAGTATGGGACACACAGCACTTGTCAGCACAGTCTGTCACCTGTCACCAGCACAAGGTGAATAAAACACAATTTATAACAAAACCCTCTAATTACTCAGTGGGAGCCAGAGGCCATGGAGAAGCCTGAGGCCAGGCAGGGGCTGTGGTGAGCACCTCCTGCCCATCCCCAGATGGCCTCTGCCCGGTGCAGCCCAGGGGGTGGCACTGCCCATATGGCTCCCTGTGCCTGCAGCCACCCTGGAGCACAGAGATGCACGTGTTTGGAGAGCAAGAGAGAGCCGTGGCTGACCTGTGTGCCTTGGACACAGAGCCCCTCACTGGCTGGAGGGTGCTCAGGCTGGTGTTTTGGGAGGTGTCTGCCCTTTGTGGGTGATGGGTTCCTCCTCCAGGATCGATGACACCTCATGTCTTGTCCCTTCCAGCCTGTACCTCGGCTGTACCCTCTGTAAATTGGCCAGACTTTCCTACCTCGTTTGGGCATTATGAGGCAGAATTCCATAGGATGCTTTGCAGCCCCGTGATGAAAGGTGCTATAAAACTGCAAAGTGTGACTTCAGAAGATGGAACTAGGTCACCAGTGCATCATAACCAATATTAAACAGACTTTTTCTTATATGAGAATTTATAGAGTTCAATGTATTGTATTACTAAGTGAATTCTTGAGACCCCAAAAAGAGTTTTTGTTTCAATTGTATCTGTATTCTGGAAAAGTGATTAAAAACTTTTAGCCTTAATAAAAGAGTGCATCGTCCTTTCCTGTATGATGTTGGAATCCAAGTTTAAAAGCAGAGTCTCACAGATTTCAAACGGGGAGGGCTCAGTTGTTTTTAAGCCACCCTTCAAATTGCAGCTGATCACCTGCACAGCCACACCTGGTGGTTCCCATGTGGTGTTCCCACTCACACTCGGTTTTGTCCCTCTTGGATGGGCTGAAACTACACCCCATCCCCAAAGTGAGGGCAGGGGAACTGAGGGCACCATCAGACGGAACATCCCCTGTGCTCTGTCACCCTCTATTGCCACCATCACCCAAAAGCCACAGTGACAAAAAACATCAACTCTGCTGCAGGCAAAGCACCTTTATTGGCTTCAGGGCGCTCCATTCTCAAGGGAATGCAAAGCTTTTAAAAGGGGAGCCGAGTTCCTTGGGGCCTGTGGGGACTTCCCAGCACCTGGCAAGCCCTTGCAATCAGGCACCTACTTGGCTTCTCTTGGGTTCCTCATCTGGAGTTGTCTCCACCTTGGCTTTGTCATGCAAGTTACTTTCCTTGGGTTTGCCACTTGGAATTTTATCTTTTTTTGGGGGGTTTTCACTCGGAGATTTCTATTTATTCCCATTGGACAGCGAGGCACCAGTTGCTGCACCAACTGAGCCCAGGGCAACCTTGCCACCAACAGACAAACCTGCAGCTCCTGCAAAGACAGATCAAGGTCCCAGGAGCATCGAGGCTGCAGAGGGACCAAGCACAGGGCACAGAGAGCCAAGGACTCCTCCAGGGCAGGCAGAGCCCAGAGAGTTTGGAGCAATTCAGACCAATGGTGGGTTAAAGGGCTGGTTTGGCTCTGGAGCAAGCCCAGGGTACAACCCTGTGTTCCCTCCCGCGGGGATGACCCCAGCACAGCCCAGCTCCCCTGCTGTCCCCACTCACCGATGGACTGCAGCACGGCCACAGTGCTGCCAGCAGCCACTCCACCACCGTTGGCGATGGCAGCTGCTGACATCATCTTGGCAGCGATGGAGCCAGCGGCGATGCCAGTTGCTTTGAACCCCAGAGCGCCGATGAACAGAGGGAAGCCAACTAGTGCCACTCCTGCAGGCGAGGCAGAGCAGCGTTAGGGTGCTCTCTGTGAGAGACACCAGCCAGGCACCAGCCAGGGCTGCCTTCCTCCATGGCACCTGCACCCCACTTCTCCCAGTCCCCAGCCCTGGTACTCACAGCCCCCAGGCCCACACGGGGACCAGACAGTGAACCCGAGTGCTGCTCATCCAGTGCCAGACCCTCACCTGCTCCCACTGTGGCTCCAACGATAGCTCGAATGACAAAGCTTTTGTCTTCATCTCCTGAAAAAGAACATGGCAGGAGGGCAGGAAGGAGAGGAGCATGGACAGTTAAACTCCCCGTGCAGTGCTGAGCACCCTGTGCCAGGCAGAGCAGAGTCCCAGTGCCAGCAGCAGCTCCTCCAGCCTCCCCCTGCCTTCACCTGCCCCCGGCCCCTGCAGCCCCCTAGGAACGAGACCGGCGATGGGACCAGCCCTGCTGCCCGCCCGGCCGGGAGGAGAGGGGGAAAAGGGCAAACCCCAGGGTCCCCGTGTCCCCCCCGGCCCTGTCCCCAGCAGGGCTTGTGCATCCGACCCCATGAGCCACCCAACTTACCCATGGTAGGCTGGTCTGGAGCGAGAGCAGCTGTGACTCTGTTCTAAGCCTGGTCCTTAGGAAAACGAGAGCGAGACTATTTTCCGTGGATGGCAGGCGAGGCCGGCGGGGCTTTGGTGTCCTGCCCGATCGCGCCCAACCACACCTCTCCCACCCAGGAGACCCCGGCCACCCCTCAAGAGCACAGACCCCTCAGCGTCCGCCCAAGGCTCCTGCCCGGCCCGAGGCTCCCTGGCTGCTCTGCCGGTACAGCGAGCTGAGCACCGCCCGGCTTCGTCCCACCCTCAGATAAAGGGTGCTGTCCCCAAACACGCTCCGCGGGAGCCCGGCACTCCACGTCACAAAACTGTCCTGTGTGTGCTGTAGTCCGAGGGTCAAAGTGCTGGAGGAAAGATTCCGACAGGGAATGTCAGGACAGTTAATTTACGAGATATTGTTTGACCGCTGAGTTTCACTTCCATTCTCATTAACTCTTGATGTTGCTGTCTCTGCTGGAGCGGGGCTGGGGCTCTCCCGTCCTCGGGGTCGGACCCTTGGGGTGTCCCCGCAGGGAGCACTTTTCCCCCGACCGGCGCTGGGCACGGGGCTGTCCCTGTCCCGGCCGTGCCCTCCAGCTCCAGTGAGATCCCGGAAAGAGCCAGAGGTCATGATGGAATCCGAGGTTGTGTAGAGGCTGTGGGGAGCACCTCCTGCCCATCCCCAGATGGCCTCTGCCCGGTGCAGCCCAGGGGGTGGCACTGCCCATATGGCTCCCTGTGCCTGCAGCCACCCTGGGGCACAGAGATGCACGTGTTTGGAGAGCAAGAGAGAGCCGTGGCTGACCTGTGTGCTTTGGACACAGAGCCCCTCACTGGCTGGAGGGTGCTCAGGCTGGTGTTTTGGGAGGTGTCTGCCCTTTGTGGGTGATGGGTTCCTCCTCCAGGATCGATGACACCTCATGTCTTGTCCCTTCCAGCCTGTACCTCGGCTGTACCCTCTGTAAATTGGCCAGACTTTCCTACCTCGTTTGGGCATTATGAGGCAGAATTCCATAGGATGCTTTGCAGCCCCGTGATGAAAGGTGCTATAAAACTGCAAAGTGTGACTTCAGAAGATGGAACTAGGTCACCAGTGCATCATAACCAATATTAAACAGACTTTTTCTTATATGAGAATTTATAGAGTTCAGTGTGTTGTATTAATAAGTGAATTATTGAGACCCCAAAAAGAGTTTTTGTTTCAATTGTATCTGTATTCTGGAAAAGTGATTAAAAACTTTTAGCCTTAATAAAAGAGTGCATCGTCCTTTCCTGTATGATGTTGGAATCCAAGTTTAAAAGCAGAGTCTCACAGATTTCAAACGGGGAGGGCTCAGTTGTTTTTAAGCCACCCTTCAAATTGCAGCTGATCACCTGCACAGCCACACCTGGTGGTTCCCATGTGGTGTTCCCACTCACACTCGGTTTTGTCCCTCTTGGATGGGCTGAAACTACACCCCATCCCCAAAGTGAGGGCAGGGGAACTGAGGGCACCATCAGACGGAACATCCCCTGTGCTCTGTCACCCTCTATTGCCACCATCACCCAAAAGCCACAGTGACAAAAAACACCAACTCTGCTGCAGGCAAAGCACCTTTATTGGCTTCAGGGCGCTCCATTCTCAAGGGAATGCAAAGCTTTTAAAAGGGGAGCCGAGTTCCTTGGGGCCTGTGGGGACTTCCCAGCACCTGGCAAGCCCTTGCAATCAGGCACCTACTTGGCTTCTCTTGGGTTCCTCATCTGGAGTTGTCTCCACCTTGGCTTTGTCATGCAAGTTACTTTCCTTGGGTTTGCCACTTGGAATTTTATCTTTTTTTGGGGGGTTTTCACTCGGAGATTTCTATTTATTCCCATTGGACAGCGAGGCACCAGTTGCTGCACCAACTGAGCCCAGGGCAACCTTGCCACCAACAGACAAACCTGCAGCTCCTGCAAAGACAGATCAAGGTCCCAGGAGCATCGAGGCTGCAGAGGGACCAAGCACAGGGCACAGAGAGCCAAGGACTCCTCCAGGGCAGGCAGAGCCCAGAGAGTTTGGAGCAATTCAGACCAATGGTGGGTTAAAGGGCTGGTTTGGCTCTGGAGCAAGCCCAGGGTACAACCCTGTGTTCCCTCCCGCGGGGATGACCCCAGCACAGCCCAGCTCCCCTGCTGTCCCCACTCACCGATGGACTGCAGCACGGCCACAGTGCTGCCAGCAGCCACTCCACCACCGTTGGCGATGGCAGCTGCTGACATCATCTTGGCAGCGATGGAGCCAGCGGCAATGCCAGTTGCTTTGAACCCCAGAGCGCCGATGAACAGAAGGAAGCCAACTAGTGCCACTCCTGCAGGCAAGGCAGAGCAGCGTTAGGGTGCTCTCTGTGAGAGACACCAGCCAGGCACCAGCCAGGCCTGCCTTCCTCCATGGCACCTGCACCCCACTTCTCCCAGTCCCCAGCCCTGGTACTCACAGCCCCCAGGCCCACACGGGGACCAGACAGTGAACCCGAGTGCTGCTCATCCAGTGCCAGACCCTCACCTGCTCCCACTGTGGCTCCAACGATAGCTCGAATGACAAAGCTTTTGTCTTCATCTCCTGAAAAAGAACATGGCAGGAGGGCAGGAAGGAGAGGAGCATGGACAGTTAAACTCCCCGTGCAGTGCTGAGCACCCTGTGCCAGGCAGAGCAGAGTCCCAGTGCCAGCAGCAGCTCCTCCAGCCTCCCCCTGCCTTCACCTGCCCCCGGCCCCTGCAGCCCCCTAGGAACGAGACCGGCGATGGGACCAGCCCTGCTGCCCGCCCGGCCGGGAGGAGAGGGGGAAAAGGGCAAACCCCAGGGTCCCCGTGTCCCCCCCGGCCCTGTCCCCAGCAGGGCTTGTGCATCCGACCCCATGAGCCACCCAACTTACCCATGGTAGGCTGGTCTGGAGCGAGAGCAGCTGTGACTCTGTTCTAAGCCTGGTCCTTAGGAAAACGAGAGCGAGACTATTTTCCGTGGATGGCAGGCGAGGCCGGCGGGGCTTTGGTGTCCTGCCCGATCGCGCCCAACCACACCTCTCCCACCCAGGAGACCCCGGCCACCCCTCAAGAGCACAGACCCCTCAGCGTCCGCCCAAGGCTCCTGCCCGGCCCGAGGCTCCCTGGCTGCTCTGCCGGTACAGCGAGCTGAGCACCGCCCGGCTTCGTCCCACCCTCAGATAAAGGGTGCTGTCCCCAAACACGCTCCGCGGGAGCCCGGCACTCCACGTCACAAAACTGTCCTGTGTGTGCTGTAGTCCGAGGGTCAAAGTGCTGGAGGAAAGATTCCGACAGGGAATGTCGGGACAGGTAATTTACGAGATATTGTTTGACCGCTGAGTTTCACTTCCATTCTCATTAACTCTTGATGTTGCTGTCTCTGCTGGAGCGGGGCTGGGGCTCTCCCGTCCTCGGGGTCGGACCCTTGGGGTGTCCCCGCAGGGAGCACTTTTCCCCCGACCGGCGCTGGGCACGGGGCTGTCCCTGTCCCGGCCGTGCCCTCCAGCTCCAGTGAGATCCCGGAAAGAGCCAGAGGTCATGATGGAATCCGAGGTTGTGTAGAGGCTGTGGGGAGCACCTCCTGCCCATCCCCAGATGGCCTCTGCCCGGTGCAGCCCAGGGGGTGGCACTGCCCATATGGCTCCCTGTGCCTGCAGCCACCCTGGAGCACAGAGATGCACGTGTTTGGAGAGCAAGAGAGAGCCGTGGCTGACCTGTGTGCCTTGGACACAGAGCCCCTCACTGGCTGGAGGGTGCTCAGGCTGGTGTTTTGGGAGGTGTCTGCCCTTTGTGGGTGATGGGTTCCTCCTCCAGGATCGATGACACCTCATGTCTTGTCCCTTCCAGCCTGTACCTCGGCTGTACCCTCTGTAAATTGGCCAGACTTTCCTACCTCGTTTGGGCATTATGAGGCAGAATTCCATAGGATGCTTTGCAGCCCCGTGATGAAAGGTGCTATAAAACTGCAAAGTGTGACTTCAGAAGATGGAACTAGGTCACCAGTGCATCATAACCAATATTAAACAGACTTTTTCTTATATGAGAATTTATAGAGTTCAATGTATTGTATTACTAAGTGAATTCTTGAGACCCCAAAAAGAGTTTTTGTTTCAATTGTATCTGTATTCTGGAAAAGTGATTAAAAACTTTTAGCCTTAATAAAAGAGTGCATCGTCCTTTCCTGTATGATGTTGGAATCCAAGTTTAAAAGCAGAGTCTCACAGATTTCAAACGGGGAGGGCTCAGTTGTTTTTAAGCCACCCTTCAAATTGCAGCTGATCACCTGCACAGCCACACCTGGTGGTTCCCATGTGGTGTTCCCACTCACACTCGGTTTTGTCCCTCTTGGATGGGCTGAAACTACACCCCATCCCCAAAGTGAGGGCAGGGGAACTGAGGGCACCATCAGACGGAACATCCCCTGTGCTCTGTCACCCTCTATTGCCACCATCACCCAAAAGCCACAGTGACAAAAAACATCAACTCTGCTGCAGGCAAAGCACCTTTATTGGCTTCAGGGCGCTCCATTCTCAAGGGAATGCAAAGCTTTTAAAAGGGGAGCCGAGTTCCTTGGGGCCTGTGGGGACTTCCCAGCACCTGGCAAGCCCTTGCAATCAGGCACCTACTTGGCTTCTCTTGGGTTCCTCATCTGGAGTTGTCTCCACCTTGGCTTTGTCATGCAAGTTACTTTCCTTGGGTTTGCCACTTGGAATTTTATCTTTTTTTTGGGGGTTTTCACTCAGAGATTTCTGTTCATTCCCATTGAACAGCGAGGCACCAGTTGCTGCACCAACTGAGCCCAGGGCAACCTTGCCACCAACAGACAAACCTGCAGCTCCTGCAAAGACAGATCGAGGTCCCAGGAGCATCGAGGCTGCAGAGGGACCAAGCACAGGGCACAGAGAGCCAAGGACTCCTCCAGGGCAGGCAGAGCCCAGAGAGTTTGGAGCAATTCAGACCAATGATGGGTTAAAGGGCTGGTTTGGCTCTGGAGCAAGCCCAGGGTACAACCCTGTGTTCCCTCCCGCGGGGATGACCCCAGCACAGCCCAGCTCCCCTGCTGTCCCCACTCACCGATGGACTGCAGCACAGCCACAGTGCTGCCAGCAGCCACTCCACCACCGTTGGCGATGGCAGCTGCTGACATCATCTTGGCAGCAATGGAGCCAGCGGCGATGCCAGCTCCTGTGAACCCCAGAGCGCTGGTGCTCACCGGGATGCCAAGAGCACTGCTCATCCCGTGCCAGTTGCTCACCTGCAATTCCAATTCCAATGCCGATCCCAAGGAGGAATATAATGATGATGTTTTTGGAATCTAAGAAGGAAAACGACAGAAGGGCAGGAGGGTGGGCGTTACAGCTCCTCCTGGCTGGAGCCCAGCCGCTTGTGCCAGCAGGGCAGGGGCCCGGTGGCAGCAGCAGCTCTCCCAGCGCCAGCCTCCTTCATCCCTGCATCTCCCTAGGAACGAGACCGGCGATGGGACCAGCCCTGCTGCCTGCCCAGCCGGGAGGAGAGGGCAGAAGGGGCAAACCCCAGGGTCCCCGTGCCCCCCCGACCTGTCCCCAGCAGGGCTTGTGCATCCGACCCCATGAGCCACCCAACTTACCCATGGTAGGCTGGCCTGGAGCGAGAGCTGCTCTGGGTCCTGTGTGAGCCTGAGGAACGAGAACAAGACTCCTCCGTGGGCAACAGGCTGGCCGGCGGGGCTTTGGTGGCCTGCCCGATCGCGCCCAGCCACCCCGCAGCCACCCAGGTGCCCCCGCCCACCCCACAAAGGCAGAGACCTCTCAGACCCTGCCCAAGTTCCTTCCTGGCCCAGGGCTCCCTGCTACAGCAAGGTGCACAGCCCCCGTTATTGTCCCCCCTTTAGAAAAGAGACATCGAGGGACCGCAGCACCCCACGCCACCAACCTCTCCTCTGCCTACCGTGGTCTGAGGGGCCAAGTGCTGCTGGAAATGTCCCGACAGGAAATGTCGGGTCACCTGATTTTTGAGAAATTTCTAAAACGGATCACTAAGTTTCACTTTCACGTAGAGTGTTTATTCTCGATGTTGTTGACTCTGTGGAAGTGGGGCTGGGAGGATCCCAGACATTGCTCCCAGGACCCGAGACAAGCCCCAAGCCCAGTGGCAGCAATGGTGGGGCAGAGCAGCACCTCTGAGGCAGAGCAGCACCTCTGTCCTGTCCCAAACCAAACTGAGTGTGTGTGCTGAGGCCAGAGGCTGCAGAGATGCACCCACTTGACCCCTGGGGCTCTGCCGGCCCTGCAGGGCAGTGTGATGCTGCCGGGAGGATTTGCTGAAGCAGTGCCAGGCTCCCAGGGACTGGCAGCATTGGCAGGGCTCAGGGGAGCCAGCCCCTCACTGTGCAGGGGAGAGGGAGCAAGGCTGGAAACACTGCCTGCTGCAATCCCTTCCTGGAGCACGGCAAACACCCAGGCAGGTGCTGGGCAGGTACCTCAGCCACCAGGGCAGGTACCTCAGCCTCAGCCAGTTGGTACACACCAATCACCAACATACACACACACATACACACACACCAGCAATGCACTTTCATTAAAGCTTTTAAAGCATTTATTCCTCAAGCAAATCCAAAATTTTTAAAGCGTCAATGGGGGGTCAGCAGGACATTCCCAATGTCAGCCACGGGAAGACACAACTCAGGCAGGATGGAAGGAAGGAAGGAAATATAGTTGGCTTCAGTTTCATTGGTCATGAGGAGTTCTTTCTTTGGACAGCATGGTACCAGCTGCTGCTCGCAGGGCAGAGTCAGGCCCTTGCTCTTCGTCCTGCAAAGACAGGAGTGTGATGTCCCAGGAACATCAAGGCTGCCTGCTGAGGGACAAGCACGAGGCATGGATGGCAAACGACTCCTCCCCAGCAAGGGTGTCCATGGACTGTGCCAGGGAGTTGGCCAGCAGCGAGCTCTGCTCCCTGAGCACACCCAGCCCCTTTCTGCTCATCCTGTGGATGCAGTGTTGCTCTTGCCACAGAACAATCACCTGCCTGCATGGCCCCTGAGGCCCTGAGCCTTGAGCCCTACCCCAGCAGGTCCTCACTCTTCCCACCACATTAGGGATTGATCCCTCCCCCCACTTTCAGGAGATTAGGACCAGTGAGGAATTAAACAACTGGTTTGGCTTTAGAGTAAGCCCAGGGTACAATCCCTTGTTCCCTCCCAGCACAGCCCATCTCCCCTGCCCACCCCACTCACCACCGATTAACAGAGTGATGCCAAAAGCCAGGGTCTTGGTAGCCCCTACTGCAGAGAGGGCCACCGGCACTCCACTTGCCACTACTGCAGGGAGGACAGCACAGCATTAGGGTTCTCTCTGTGACCCCCATCTCCCCCTGCCACCAGCACCAGAACCAGGCTCCCCAAAAGGACCCAGGGACCAGCATGTGGATGGAGGGCTGGGTGTTGAGGGACGGGGACACCCCATGGCCGTCAGGAGAGGAACAGTGTGCAGGGCTGCAGCAGCGGGGACAGGCAGAATTCCAGGCAGAGGCCAGCACTGCCCCTTCCCTCTCAGCAGCGCTCCAAGAGAAGCCGAGCACTGCTCATCCTGTGCCAGATGCTCACCTGCAATTCCAATTCCAATGCCGATCCCAAGGGCGACTGCAGTGCCGATTTTACGTGCACCTAAGAAGGCAAATGACACAAGGGCAGGAGTGGGGCAGTAAAGCTCCTCCTGACTGGAGCCCAGCGCCGTGTGCCGGGCAGGGCAGGGGCCCGGTGGCAGCAGCAGCTCTCCCAGCGCCAGCCTCCTTCAGCCCTGCAGACGGCTCGGCAACGGGACCGGCAACAGGACCGGCAACAGGACCGGCCCAGCCAGGAGGAGAGGACCCCACGGTCCCTCTGCCCCGTCCCCTCACCCTGTCCCCCTGCAGGGCTGGTGCATCCGACCCCGTGAGCCACCCAACTTACTTATGGTAGATTCGCCTCGAGCGTCCATGAGTCTGTTCGAAGCTTGGTCCCTTTGGGAAGCAAGAGCAAAACCTTTTTCCGTGGGCAGAAGGTCGGGCGAGTTGGGGCTTTGCTGTCCTGCATGATCACATCCAGCTACCCCTCTCCCACCCAGGAGACCCCGGCCCCCACTCAAAAGCACAGACCCCTCAGCCCCCCCCCAGGCTCCTGCCCGGCCCAGGGCTCCCTGGCTGCTCTGTCGGTACAGCGAGGTGAGCAGCCCCCGCTATTGTCGCCCCATCAGAGAAAGGGTGCTGTCCCCAAATACCCACCGCGGGAACCCGGCACCCCACGCCACCAACCTGTGCGGTGTCTACTGTGCTCTGAGGGTCAAAGTGCTGGAGGAAAGATCCCGACAAGGAAACTTGGGACAGATGATTTACGGGAAATTGCTAAAGCGAATCTCTGAGTTTCACTTTTCAGGTAACTCTTGATTTAGCCGTCTCTGCTGGAGCGGGGCTGGAGCTCTCCCGTCCTCGGGGTCGGACCCTTGGGGTGTCCCCGCAGGGAGCCCTTTCCCCCGACCGCCTCGCACGGGAGGTGCGGGGGCTGTGGGGGAGGACACGCCGGGCCGGGGGCTCCTCACACCCGTGCCAGGGTTCCTGTGGCATCACGGGGCCTTTCCCGACCAGCTTTGGCACCGCTGAAGCTCCGCGGTCCTGCCGAGCACCCCCGGGCAGTCTGGAGAGCGGAGCTGCAGCCGCTCCGCCTGCCTCCTCTCCACCGGGCAGCCTCAAAACACAGCCAAAGCCCCACTCTGCCCCCGCCCCCCTTTCTGCCACTCTCTGCACCCACTCCTCACCCCGAGCACCTTCAGGGCAGTCCGGCGGCAGCGGCCCGGGCCGGAGCGCTGAGGGGTCGCGGGTGCCGTAGCTCATGCGCCGCTGCAGCTGGTTGAAGGGGACCAAATCCAGTTGCAAGTTGATCTGGTTCCTTTTTACCAGCCCCAGGGACGCATCGTCTCTCCGGAGGCGCCGTCTGGACCGTGCTGGTGATGGAGGCTCTCGGCGTGGGGGTCCCAGCCCAAAAATACATACTTCTTAACATTCCATAAGGCCGGCCGGCTCCGTATGGGCATATGAAGAAGTATGTAGGGTTGGGAGGGAGAGGTGGGCGGCGTGAGGCTGGGGGCCCTGGGCACGGGGCTGTCCCTGTCCCGGCCGTGCCCTCCAGCTCCAGTGAGATCCCAGAAGGAGCCAGAGGCCATGGTGGAATCCGAGGTTGTGCAGAGGCTGTGGGCAGCACCTCCTGCCCACCCCCAGTCTCGTGTTCGGCCTCTGCCCGGTGCTTCCCAGTTGGAGGCACTGCCCATTTGGCCCCCTGTGCCTGCAGCCACCCCAGAACTCGGAGATCCTCATGCTTGGAGAGTGAGAGAGAACCATGGCCAACCTGTGTGCCTTGGACCCAGAGCTTTTCATCGGCTGGAAGGTGCTCGGGCTGGTTTTTTTGGGGGTGTCTGCCATTTGTGGGTGATGGGATGCTCCAGGATGCAGCTGAGGCTCAGCATTTTGGGCTGTGGGGCCACCTGAGGAGCTGCCGCTGCGAGGAGATGGGGGCACAGCCAAGGCCCACATCCTGTGAGTGGGCAGGGGCCAGCAGGGATGGATGGCAGAGGTGGGCACCTGTGCTTGGAGCCACTTGCACCAGGGGAATCCCCATGGGCCCTGGATCTTGGCCTGGCAGGGATCCCTCCTGCTGCTGCTGCTGCTGCTGCACCAGGTCAGGATGCACCAACTGTCCCTCTGTCACCCTTCAGCCTCCAGGACCCCCCACAGCCCAAATCCTCCTCCATGTTCCAGAGCACTGGTTCCAGGTTGGTGCAGCTGGAGCCAGCGTAGAGGGGTACCCACCTCCCACACCCCCGTGCCCCTCCCCACCGCGTTTGCAGGGCCAGGAGAAGGACACCAGGGTCTGAGCCCATCCCACCCCCTCCCCACACAACAGTTCTGGACAGGAAAGGCTGGAGATGCCTTTGCCATGGGAGGGGGAGTTCAGCTGCGAGCTCAGAGGCTTGAGACCCTAATGGGGCTGGGGGAGGGCTCGCCGGCCCCAGCACTGCTGGGCCAGGGCAGGGTGAGAGAGGGGATGAGTGTCACCACCACCAAAGTGCACCTTGACCCCGGTGACCTTCCCACCCCTAAATCTGCAGCTGGAACGGGACCATGGCAGGTTCAGGGAGTGTCCCTTGGTTCCCAGGGCTGTCCCCTCCCAGGACAGGGCAGTGTGGGGCTCAGGAGGGAAGTGGGGCTGGCCAGACACAGTGCAGCCGTGACTCAGCAGCAGGAGCCGTGGCCACACGTGCCTCAGTTCCCTGCAAGGAGCCTCTAGGTGCCAAGTACAGCCTCACGTCACCGGCCCTGCTCACATCATCCACAGTCTGCAGTCACTGCTTGGTAGCCCCCAAGCCAGCAACCATTGCCATGGGGCCCACAGTGGCTGCCACCACAGCCATGGTCCCCCCAGGATGCTCTGCCAGCACCCCAGGATCTTCCACATGGCTTGTCCTGATGATCTTGCCCTGAGTATTCCAGACATGGCTCCCAGGACCCAAGACAAGTCCCCAGCCCAGCAGCGGCACCAGCTGGGCCAACACCCCTGTCCCACCCCCAAATCAAACTGAGTGGGTGTGCTGAGGCCAGAGGCTGCAGAGATGCACCCACTTAACCCCTGGGGCTCTGCCGGCCCTGCAGTGCAGTGTGATGCTGCTGGGAGGATTTGCTGAAGCAGTGCCGGGCTCCCAGGGACTGGCAGCACTGGCAGGGTTCAGGGGGAGCCAAAAGTTCATTGCTGCACCCACCCTGAAACCCCAGAGCCAGGGCACAGCATCCGGGCTCTCACGTCACAGCCAGGTTCATCTCCAGTCACCTCGGCTGACCTTGGGCAGACTCCCAGGACTGGGTATCAGAGATAACCCAGTCCGAGGGGCCCACAGAGCCCCATCCCATGGCACGGTTCTCACAGCCCTAAGCCAGGCTCTCCCGGTGACCTTGGAGGGCTGCACGCAGCTCCACGGGATGCTCGCTCCATCCGGGGCACCTCCAGCCCCGGCCACCCCTGCCTGTTCCCACCAGCCCTCCTTGCCCCTGCCCTGCTCCACAGCTTGGCTCTACCCCACTACCCTCTCTGTGCCCAGACATTCCCAGCCATCACCAACCCCTCTGCAGCCCTGGGTGTGCCCCCACCACCGCAGGCATCCCTGAGCCCTCCCCAGCCCAGCACTGCCTTTGGCAGCTGCAGACCCCGAGCCGAAACCCACCAGGGAGCTGTGCCCTGGGGCTGCCCCTCTTCCACGAATTCTTCATGCCCGCAAACTGGCTGTGAGTCCCTGGCCAGGGCAGCACCCTGTGTTCTCCACCTGCCCCGACAGCAGCTCCCTGCCCGGGCAGGGTGGTTTGTGGGCGCCAGGGGCAGAAGGCTTTGCAGCGGGAGGTGGAGGGGCCGGGGGGATGCTCCGGCCGGCCGTAGTGGCACCCACGCACCCGCAGGCACCCAACAACCCCAGCCTGGCTATAAAAGGAAGAGTCTTTTTTTTTCCCGGCTCCGCCAGCGCCGCGTCCCTGGCCGAGCTCTGCAGCCGCTGCCCCGCAAAGGCCTTTCCAAGTTTTCCCATCCTGCGCTGCTCCCCCAGCCGGCTCCCCCCGACTTATCCATGCCCGGCAAACTCACTGCAGCAGCTGCTGAGTGGCTTATAAAATACTAAGAGGTCCAGCAAGGAGGAGGGAGGTGGGTGCAAGGGGACCGCTAGCACAGGGGTGCCTGGAGGAGCACCCCGGCTCCGGTCCTGCCGCCCCTTCACCCGCAGCATTGCCCGTGTCGGGGCTGTGGGCGCATGGCCCTGGTGCACCCGGCCGTGGTGGTCAGCCCTTCCCTCTGTGCGAGTCCAAAATGCGATGCCGAGGTGCACAGGAGTTGGATTTCCCCTCCCTTTCCCTTCCCACTAGCATGGGGTGTCCCCACTTCGCGTGGCCGAGGGCACCCCGGCTCCCTGGGCAGGGGGTGACCAGCCTCGGTGCGGGGGGACACCCGCAGGCAGAAGGGCCCGTGCTGCCTGCAGAGTGCAGAGCCAAGGACTCACCTCCCAGGACCCCTCCGCAGCCGGGACCTGCCCCCCCTAGCCACACAGAGAGTTGCTGCTCTCCCCACTCCTCCACCTCCAACCGGGCTGGCCTCCAAGCTGGGGGGGCTGCGGTGACCCCCACCCCAGGGTGTCCCCTCCCTGCCCACGCCGAGTCGCTGCCGGAGCCGAGCAGCAGCAGCAGCGGCATCCCCGGCCCCGGCGGGCTCGGCACCGGCCGGGCTCGCTGAAGGTTAAACGTGGGCGGCGGGGAAAGCCCCGCTGCCCCCCGCAGACCCCGCACCTCCCGCCCGCAAGGCCACTCACGGTCCTGGAGGTGACACCGGCCGCAGCAGGCTGGGCTGGCGGCAGCGAGCTGCGGTGACACCCGGCACGAGCACGCTGCTTCCCCGCTCGCCTTGACTTTGCCACAGGACTCCTCCGGCTCGTCCGCAGGAGCTTGCAGCATCCTCCAGTTCAGCGGGAGAAGTTCCTCGCCAGGGAGGGAGGGAGGAGGGAGGGATTTAAGGCAGACCCTGACTGGGATGGAACATCGCCGGGTGCAGCTGAAGACCCCTCGCTCGCTGGGCACCCTGAAACTCCCTCCTCTCTCACCCCGTCCCGGGCTCGGTGTCCCAGCACACGTGCCCAATTCTGGGGATGCTGCGTGGGTGATCTCTGCTGAGAAACCCTCTCCCTCCCGGACAGAGGAAGCCAGGGCTGCCACCAACACGCAGACAGCCGGCCACCTCTGCCACCTGCCCCACGTCCCCCAGGTGCCCGGCGGGGATCCCAAAGCCGTGTCGTGGGGGGAGCCGGCACGCACCGCTGGGCCCAGCAGCAGCCCAGGGCAGCTCGAGGGCAAAGCGGAGCTCATGGAGTGCACAGGCGGATAAAACCTGCCACCACTTCAGCCACAGGAGATCCCCATGGCCAGGGGGACCCCGTGGGGATGGGGATCCCTGGGCTGCCCCAGGCCACCAGCTTGTGGTGTCCCCAAGAGCCACGGGGCGGTTGTTCCAGCATCCACAGCCACCGAGACCGGGGTTACAGGGCTGCTCTGCCCACCCGGAGCCCTGCCGGTCCTACCTCTGCCTGTGAAGAGCTGGCGGGGCGAGGGGGACCCCCCGGCCGGGGCAGAATGCTGGGAGACACCTTAGTGTGGTTCCTAAAGGGAAAAGCCAGGACCAGCAGCGTGGCATCCCTCCCGCGGCGGTCCCAGCAGCTCCCTGCCTGCCACGACACCCTCCCCACCCCGGGTGCGCTCTGTTTGCCTGCTATTTTTGGCAGCCTCCTAAGAGCTCCTCTCAGGCTATTAATAATGAGAGTGAGAAATTCGTTTGGCCTCTCCTATATAAGGAAAGGTAGAGGCTTAGAGGCAGCTAAATATACTGGCGCGTGCGGGAGCGAGCGGGGAGCCTTTGGCACCGCGTGTGGAAAAGAGATTGTTTGAACAATGGAAAGACGGACTCACTCGGCGCACGGGGCCCCGCGTGGACCGACGGGCGGACGGAGGGATGGACGGAGGGTGACGGTGCCCGCGGGCCTCCACTGCAGCACCCGCATCGCCCCCGATGCCCCTCGGGGCTCTGCCTCAGCGGGAGGAGCGGCGGCAGAGAGGAGGCAGGAGCAGGGATGCTCCGCAAAGCTCCTGTCCCGAGCCAGCCACTCTCGCCCCAAAATGCCTGTAACACCCCCGCCACGGCCAGCAGCGACCTGGGGAATGACGCTGGGTCTGTGCCCGGTCAGGAGGGACGTGCGGGGTGCTGGTGGCCGTGAGCAGGTGGGCTGTGGTGGGGCCACCAGTTCCCACTCGGATGTGGCCAGGACAGGGTCGGTCCTCCAGCTGAGCCCCCTGCAAATCCCGGCCTCTCTCAGGGCAGTGACCAACGCTCCTGTCCGGCTCTGGAACAGCCGCGGGGGCAGTTCCCGCAGCCGGTGGCGCTGCAGGGTGCCAGCGGTGTCACAGTGCATCCCCAGCTCCCAAGGAGCCACCAGCACCCTGCAGTGTGCCCACACCCTTGGCACAGGGATGATTTAAGGAGCACATCGTTATTGTAGCTGTGTCCCCCCGCGGCGACGGGGGACCCGGGTGAAGTGTGGGAGTTCCTGTCAGTGCCGAGGACAGGGAGAGCCCGGCTGGAAGAAGGAAAGCAGCAGCAATCCAGGGAATCCTAATGACAGGAAGGCGCTGGGGAGCAGCGCCAAATCCACACGGTCGGAGCAAGGACAGCACATGCAGCAGGATGAGTACAAAGAGAGGAAAAAACGTGCTCCCCTGGCTCCAGAAAGAGCCTTTTGGTTTTTTAGCTTCTCCTAGCCCCGGGTGCTGCTTAGTGGGGCACAGATGGTGTAGCTGCGACTCCAACCCCACGCTCTCCGGCTCCGGCTCCGTCATGGTCCGACAGCCGCCTGCTCCTGGCCTCGGCTGCGGTGCCTGCGGCCAAATCCCTGCACCCGCTTCCCCCAGGGACTGCAGGGCTTTCCCGGGCTGCCGAACCACCAAAACACCGGGACAGCCGTGGAGGGCAGAGTCCTCGAGCTGCTGCCTTGGCCACCGTCACAGCTGCCTCAGTTTCTCGAGCTGTGAAATTCCAGCAATAAAATCCATTTCACAGACTGCGAGCCTGGGGCTGCTCTGAGGCTCCAGCCCAGGCCCTGATCCTCCCAGTCCCGTGGATTTGACACAGACCAAAAGTTGCCGGAGGCTGTAGCAGCTCTTTACCTTCAGGGCAGTGAAAAACCCCATCTCTTCTTCCTGTACTGCCCCGGGGCTGGTGCAAGCTCTCCCCACCCACCAAACTGAGCCCGCATCTGGGGAGCTCAGCAGATTTGGCTTCCTCCGTCCTTAGATGACATTGAGGAAAGTGAACTCCGAGGGCTCCAGCCCACCCCACGGACCACGTGAGCTGTTCATGAACAGAAGGGCAGCTCTGAAGGTGAATCTCCTCCCCTCTCCCAAAAAACCATGTCCCAAAGCGCCATCAGGTCCATCCTGGCTACTGTGGTGCTGAAGTGTGTGACCAACAGAGCCAGCCCCAGTGAGAGCCGGGTAGCCACAGTCACTTCCTTCAAGGACTCCATAATTAATAAACATTCCTCTGCTGCATGAGGAGGTGCTGCTATCCAGGTGTGGGGCAGCACAAGCCCTGACACTGCTGGTATTTTGCTTTCCTGTGAAATCGAGTCTTTGGTGAGAACTGTCCGGCAGCTGAAACTGGAGAAAGAAGCAACTGGCCAGCAGCAAAACATCTTCCCTGTTTATTTGCAAGAGACATTTTGTTTTTTAAAAAAATGACTTTTTGTCTTGATCCAAGTAATACTGCAATCACCAAACATCACTAACCAAAGTGCAGACAGGTTGGGCAGCCCCAGCTATGCAGCAGGATGAGGAAAAGATTTAAGAGCAAACTATTTTAAAACTAGAATTTGCCTCAATCATCTTCACCAGCACTTGAATATGTTAAAGAAAACAAAACTGAGTGGAGGTGCTGGTTCATCTGACAGATGTCTCAGCCTTTAACTTCCACACGTGGGCAACTTGTAGCCAGTGTCTCTAATTGTGAAATCATAAAGCATAGCAATGCAGAAACCTTCCCGAGCAAGGTCACGCTCATGGCGCTCGGGTAACAAACCGGCAGTGAAATTAGTGACGCTGGGAGAGGAGCAGAGTGGGGAAAGAGATTCCAAAATCCCAGGGAGGCTCTGCGCAGACACCTGGGGAGGGTTGTGCTCCTGGGGCACTACAGCAGACAGACCACCCTGCTCCCACCTTGGGCCCGAAGTCCCCACCTTCACCCTGGGGGGTCTCCTCACCTCTGTCAGCCCCACATGTCCTTGGGCCCCCCAAAGCTGGGGTGCAGAGCTGCCTGTCCCCGTTCCTGAAGGCTCGGTGGCACTGAGGGTTAACACGTGGAGGGGGAAATGGGTGTGCAGCCAGGGAATACTAATGGGAGCTAGGAATCTAACGGGAGCTTGTGCCGTGCTGTCACAAACCTGCACTCAGCGATGGCAAGTGACTGCAAGCCACTGGGCACAGAGGGAAGGCCACAGCCCTCCCCAAAGCCCAGCCTGGGGTTGGGGTGCAGCCCCGCAGTACAGCACCCCTGCCCCAAGGGTGTGATCCCACAGTGAAACACAGAGATGACGGTAACAGCTGCATGGATTTTAACGCCCTCTCCTCTTGTTAGCAGCCAGACTTGCTGGAAAGCCTACCCTGTGTCTGCTGAGAGGAGCACTGAACCCTACAGCAACCACTGCCCGATGGCTGAGCCCCCACCTGCTGCTGGGGGCCCTCCCTGGGATGGGCAGGAGTGAGGGGCTCAAAAAGCACAAGCCCCAAGGACCAGAACCAGGCAGAGCCCAACCGCTCCCCTCTCCCAGCACAAAGTGCTTCCAGGCGCGGCCTCAGGACCATACCTGGTCAATGCCTGCAGCTCCAAATCCTCCTGTTCCCAGAGTTTGTTCACTTACACCCAGATGAAGGGACACACAGAGGGTGGTGCCACCCAAGAATTAAGTGTGTGGCCATGGGACAGCCAGCGCTGTGCTGTGCCCTCTGAAGAGCATCCTGAGGTCACCCTCCATGTGTGTGGTCCCAGGCGGGTTTGGAGGGAAGGAGCCACGGGGAGAATGGGTGCAGGAGACTCCAGGAAGGGAAAGCCTGAGCCAAGCCTCAGCTGTGTGCCAGACAGCCCAGGCAGAGAGTGGCCCGTGCTGTGACGCCAGCAAATGCCGTGACCTCGGCACTGGGAGAGCTGCAGGCTCCAGGATGGGCCTGATTGCCCAAAAAGTAAATTCAGCAGCAGCCACAACTACATTCAGTGAGGGAACGTCCCCTCACGTTCAATAGTGTTTAATCTTCATCTAGCTCAACACAAATCAGTAGTGCAGCAATATAAATACAACTGAGGAACTTAAAGCCTTTTGGCTTTCATAGCTCAAAAAGAAGAAAAGAAAAAAAAAGCCAGTGAAACAAGTTTCCAGTTTTTAAATTAAACACAAAGAAAGGCAATGAACTGCCCACCCATCCCCAGAGGAGCAGTGGCATCCTTCATGCCAGCACGAGGCTGAGTTCTGCCCGAGGACAGGGGTGCAACTCATGACAGCAGCACAGTGAGATAAGGGAGTGGGAATGGGAAAGGACCCCTGTGCCTGCCCTTGGGCTCAGGCAGCAGGGACACAGTGACACGCTGTGCCACGTGCTGCTGGCACTGCCCCCTGCCCTCGGGTACCCAGAGTTCCCTTTTCCATCATGGAAGGACACCACGTGTGCTCTTCACACTGCGGTAGGAGCACACAGGGCTCTGCAGCCACAACAGCACAAGGCCAGTGAGCTGCCAGCCCAAGGGAGCAGCCAGCTGGGGACTGCAGGGACCAATCCCCATCGTCCAGGATGTGCAAATTTTAAGGGGAAAAAACTTAAACCAAAAAACCACAGTACCTAGTGTTCCATAACTGAGATATGGTTTACGTCCAGCCTCACGGACGGCCTGGTGACCAACAGAAGGTGCTGGGGCCACAGAACATGTCACAGCTTTGGAATGAAGCCAGACGTTGGACATAGGTACCAAAGGTGGGTACCCAGCTCTGGTACCCAGCAGAACTTTGCTGCAGGAGAGGGTCTCCCAGCCTGGGCAGTAACCACAGGTCAGCTTTTCACATGGGAACAAGCACAAAGTCCCCAACATTCCCTGTGAGAGCAGCCTGACAGCCATTTAGTACAGCCACAAACCCCTCTCCTACCTGCAAACTGCCAGAGTGTGACCAGTGTGTTTACATTCCCCCTTCTCTACACTCCAACAGCAGCCAAGTGCATGTGAAAGGACAAGTCTACATTAAAATAGTGCTTAAACCATTAGGGAAGGTGGGAGTAAAGGAGAAGAAAGCTGCTGGACAGCACAAGTAGCTTGTGGTAGGCTACTGGAGCCTGAAGGGAGCTCAGAGCACAGCTCAAAGACTTGACCTTCCTTCTCTGAGGAACTCCAAGGCAAGTGAGCTGGAAGTCCACAGGTGCTCCCTCCACTGCAGTCTGAGGTGGCTTAGGAGGATCCTGCACATTCACAGTTGCTCCAAGTGGTTCTGTCCTGCCATCTCCAGATGCCAGCTCTGTCCTTTTCTGACTCTTCTCCTGGGGTTCACAGTTGCCTTCTCCTCCCTTTGATTTCCCTTGAAGTTCAAATTCAAGTACAACCAGTTTTAACTGAATGAAAAGAAACCCACAAAAACCAAAGTTATTTTCTGTGAAACGAGTTAGCAGCGTTGTCCTAATCAAAGTGGCCTCCAAAGGCCTGGTAGGACAGGGACGGGAGTGGCCTTCCCTGCTGAGCTCCAGCCAAGGCTGCCCGAGGGGAGCTATAGGATCTCCTCCCTCTGGTTCTTGGGTTTGAGTGTCACTTGTCCGTTGCGCAAGGAGCCGTTCTGGCTGCGGAGCAGCTTCCCTTTTTCCCGGTCAGGCCATGTGAAGATGGCTTCATCACTGTCCAGCTCAGACTCCGAGTGCATCAGGCTCGTGTTGAGGACCTGGGCTTTCTGTCTGCCACCTTGAAGGAGAAACATTGCCAGGTTAGAAATGTTTTTAACACCACTGAACCACCTGACCTTACTCCATCTCCTCTAAGTCTCCTTTTCCGATCATGTCTAAGAGGCAGCAGAATCTGACTTTTTTCTGTGTGTCTCTTATTCCCTCCGATGCTGAAGCCAAAGTGATCCTGTCTCACACACTCTGGCATGTCAGAGATCACAACAACACTCCAAGACAGCACAAAGCACAACAAGCAGGCAGGAAGGCAACGATGTGACCAGAAGGGGCTGTGCGTACACGTGGGAGCTGTGTCTCCCTGACCTTGCTCGGGGCATTGCCTAGAAAACGCTCCGAGGGCTCACGGCTGGAGTAAGAGAATATGCAGGTGTGTGAGGGGAGATTCCTGCCATCTCACTACCCTCTCTCTACTCTCCTCTCTGCTGCTCCTGCCTGCAAGGGAAGAGAGGTAAATTAGCGGGATGAATTTAGATTAATGCACAAGGACAGGAGTGAGACATTTACTGATATTGTCAGCAGAGGAAATATTTAAATTTAGCTTTTCCTTAATGGAGAAATGCAACATTTCCTCTGTTAGCAGAAAGCTCCCTGGACATATCTAGCAGGGAAAAAGACTTTAGTCAGCAGCCAGCTTCGGAAGCAGCAAGATGAGTTTAGTTACCAGAGAGCAAATGGTGAGGCACATTTAGTACATTTATTGCACAGTGGGCTCTGAGGTGACAGATGGTCAGATTAAAGCAGGGCTGGGTGCTGAGGGAGGGAAACACACCCGGGTTTCCTTCAAGGGTATCCGTGTTTGAGCAGTGGGGACAGCCTGCTCCTCCGAGGAACAGCTGATCAGTCTGTCACTGCAATGCCCTCCATGCTGCTCTTGGGCACTGCTCACTTTGCTGAACACCATTAAATGGGATAATACCGGGATGAGCAGATACTTTCCGCCAGCAAACAAGGATCAGGGACTCTTTTCCACGCACAGTTAACATCCCCTTCTCTAAACAAAACCAGGACAGACTCTGATATGGAACACACACTTCAGCAGCTGCAGAGCTCCCTGGTATTGAGCAGAGTTGTACTTGGCACATCCTTTCCCACATTTCTCCCTTTTCCTGGTCAGTCAGCAGGTGACCACAGCTTGGTTCAGGTATCAGATAAAAACACTCCAGCCTGAAATAACTCCCTGATCTTTGCAAAGCACTTGACAAGCAGTCTCAGGACAGCAATGCGGGCAGGAAAATGCTGGCTAAGAACACTGAACAAAAATCCTGTGCCTCTGGAATGGACAAATGGGCCTGCAGCCACATGGAGCACTGAGGAATTCATGGATCTCCCTCCTAAATGCACCTGCTTACTGGAAAACTAGAGGATGAGCTAAAATGTGAAATTTTCACAGCCTGAAGCTCACAAGAGCAAGAATAAATAAGTTGATGAACCCGTTGTTTGTGGTGAGTAGCAGAGCAGAAATAAACCTCAGTCTCTCCAGTACACAAGTATTTTCAGGTTGTTTTCAGGTGTCCATCGGTTCAGTGGAACGTTTAGTGCCACTCAATTCCTGCTTTGCTGTAGAGAATGACCAAGGAATTGTATATTGGCAAGAAGGGAATTACCAGAACCCAGGGGAAAACTTAAGAGCAGGAAAAGTTACAGTCAAGACCGAGTTTTGGGCTTCCTGGGTCAGGCTGTTCTGCATGGCTTAATGCATCCACTTCCTACTCCTGAGACACCAAGTGGAGGCATCAGGACCAGGCCAGTTTCAGCCCCAGCTTCCAAACCTAAGAGTTAGATGACTACACTAAATACCCCATATACAGATCTGAGACAAGCTCTTAGATCTTCTGAGACCCCTCTGTCAGTCTCTACATCACATTTGTCTCACTGTAATTTTAAGTCCACCGAGGAAGAGTTCTCAGTCAGCACTCTGGAAGTGCTGAGCTCTCCCCTCTCATGTTTTACCTGCTTTGGGATTTGGTTTTAACTCCAGGCTTTCTTGATCCGTTGCATCCAAAATCTTGTATTTGCTTTTTCTTTTGGATTTTCCTTTCCGTCTAAAGGGGAGGAAAAGGAATTAAGAGACAGTTCATTTCCAAAAGAGCCAGAAGAAAAACAACTCTGATCTTCAAAGCTAAAGCACTTCCTATTTAGGATTATGTTCATATTACAAAGTGAAACATTAAATGTTGCTAAGTTGCACATTTATAGGTTAATCCAAATTTTGCTTCTTAACACAACCCAGAGTTCTGGGACTTCAGTGTTTCACTTGAAACACTTAAGTGAGAAAACCTAACACCCCGGGGCTCAGCAGAGGATCTGCTGAGACAATGGGTCTGAATCTTTAGCCTCCTACTGCAGCTACTCAGCTCTGATGCTGGGGTACAGTGGGGGTTGTGGTCTCAGTCCCACCTCTTGCAGCAGCAGATCACCATCCAGGACAAGATTCCGAGGGCAACCACGATGACGAAAGACGCAATGATCACATACAGCACACTCCACTCTGCAAGCAAAACCCCAGAGATTAACACGTTTTGGCAACTCATACAATTGGACAGTGGGCAACTTAGGGAACTATTTTGGGAAAGAAAAGGCAAGGCCTGCCCCTTTGCAGAATTAGAGGTTGGCATCCCCCACTGGCAGCAGCGCCAGGAAGCTTGAGATCCAGTGTGTGGACTTGCTGGGCAGTTTTTAATGTGTGTTGGATTATAAAATTTGCTTTCCTGTGGCAGAAAAGCCTCTATAGGGACACGACAGAAAAGAGCTGTGATTTATACACCCAGAATGGACTCAGCTCTTACTGTATGATCACCGGGAGGGCCTGAAGAGGAGTCACTCCCCTATCAAACATCACCTGCCCGGAAGGTGAGACAAGGGACTGTGTCCTTGTGTGAGCATCTCAGCAGAGGAACTGGGAGACAGCAGGTGCCTGTCACTGTGCCCACCCTGGGTTTCAAACATGGGTTTCTCCGCAAAGCCGCCCATCCTGGGGGGGTTCACGTACCGCAGTTGCTTTCACCGTCCCCCATCTGCACCCTGAGGAAGTTCTCCATCCAGAACGGGTCACACACACAGCGCTTGGTGAAGGAGTCGCAGCGCCCGTGCTCAGAGCAGTTCAGCTGACAGGCTGGGGGCCAAAACCAGCAAGGTGAACTAAATGACTCACAGGTGAGGCAAAAATGGGACAAAATAGTTCAACACAGCCAACCCCTGCAGGCTCTGACCTGAATGTGGCCCCTCTGTAGCTCATTCATAGCTCAGCCGTAATCACAAGAGGTGAGAAGTGCAAATGTAAGCACCTGGGCCTCGTGCCAAACTGAAACATCCCACTCCACCAACAACATCCATTTTGCCTAATAAATCCTCATTTTGATACACCAGTTGTGGAATTTGTATATTTGTTAAGTAAATGTTTTTAAGCAAAGTTTTGATTTTCCTATTCAAACCCAGCCTCTGAGACAGACAAGAAACAAATGGATTCTTTGGAGGGACCAAATAGAACTGAAAAATGTCTTTTGAAGGCCACAGAATGGTAAGATCAGGAAGTAATGACAATAATTACTTTACATAATTCTAGTTTCAAATCTCTAACTGATCAGCAAATGATCCTCACAGGATGGTCCTCATAAAAGAAAAACAATGCTAATGGAAAGTTGTAAAATAATGATGGAAGGGGAGCTTTTCCTGCAGACTGATGTTTGTGCTGCACAGGAAATGAGTGGGTTCACAGCTACCAAGATGTGCAGTTTATTGTTTTCAGGATAACACTCATTTCAGTGGCTGTAGTCCATTAACACTGTATTTTAGTTTCATAAATATCAATCTGCTTTTGGTTTTGTGAACTCTTATCTTCACAGCAACACTGCAAGTAATTATTTGTAAGAAGCTGAATAGTGAATAGACAGAATTAACTGGTAAATAACTGATTAGTGAATAGTCTGAGAAACTTAATTTTCTGTTCCCCATTTATTAACATGAAAGCTCCTACAGTGAGTGTAAGAGTGTTGGCATGTGGGCGTTTTTAGCACCCACAAAGGTCCTTAATCTGTTAGGCAGCTAAAAAGAAGGGAAAAGATGTTAAGTCTGTCCCAAGAGACTCTCACTTACTGACTGTGTTAATCTCCAGGGCCCGGAAGATGAGGAAGTCTGACTGTTGTTTCCGCAGTTCATTTTTAAGTGTCCAGGCCACCTCTCGTCCTTTGAATATCTGATGGGGAGGCTGGTTCTGGACAAAGAACACCATCTTCGTGCTGGAACACAGACAAGAATGATTATCTGCTGCTTCTCCAAACATCACGTAGAGAGCCACGCTCTCCAGTCTGTCATTAGATGAACTTACTCAGAATCCCAAATTTATCTGAAGACCAGACTTCTGCCTCTGTTTGAAAGTCACAATGGCTGACCTGTCCCTACAGCAGAAAACCCTTCAGGATATCTGTTCCATTCATATTTTCAAAGCTAGGGCTGCACTGTTCTTGAGTTTGCAAACCAAGCTTATCTTCACATGCTCATTCTAAGCATCAAATCCCCAAACTGCAAGGTCCTTCTGTTTTCATATTCTTCTCCCTCCCTCCCTGTGGGATCCTTAGACTTCACTACACCTGGAACTTGGGGGTTCATTTTCCTGCTCAGCACAGAGCTCCAGCACCAGACAGTGGAAGTTTACAGCCTTTTGCAGAGTTTAGTTTGAATGCACCAAGTGCTACAGCCAGAAAACACCCCAGGTGTGAAGGATTCTGTATTCTGCAGCTTTTACTGCATCGACTTGATGATAGAAGAACTTGTTCCTCATGGCTTGCTCATCTTGCATAGCCCTGTGGATCCTTTAGACTCACGAAAGGATGCATGAGTGTTTGGGATTTATTATCACTAGTGAGCTTATGAGTCAGTGGGATATTAGTGAAACCCTTAGAGTATGTCAGAGGAAAAAGCTCTTTTTTAAACAGCACAAGTTACTTTGATAGTGAAGGCAAAAATGGGATCTTAAAGCTATCTGTCAGGAAACAATCTCTGCTCCTTTATAACACTTCCCACTCTTTTGTCTGCTTGAACATATAAACAGATGAAGCATTAATGACAAGAATCCCTTACTTGCCCTACTCAGGGGTGACTGGCTTGGTCATGGCAGAGACAGAGAGCTAATATTACACCAGAAAGTGCTGGCTCCTCTGTTCTCAGCTCTCTAGGTTTGCATGGACAATGAATTCTGATTTTCCTGCTGGCCACATGGACACGAAGGAATCAATACATCACTGCACTCAGGGAAGTGTAAAGTTACAGCAGATTTATTGCTGACTTGCTGTAGGACTTCAAGCATGTCCCTTAAATCTTCTTCAGTGCTTTAGGTATCTTAAAACTACTCCCCTTTTAATAAAAACTAAGTGCAATATTGCATTTATTTCAAAAGATTGCCACTCATGGTTTGTTGTCACTTTCCAGGCAGGGAACACAACCCTGAGCCACAGCCCTACTCAGCAGCCAACATCCATGTGTTTAGGAGAAATGCAGTTTTCTGTAAGCCAACTAGCATTCAAAATTAAGCTTTTCTATCTCTTGAATTGAGAAATTACATTGGCTTTCAACATTTTTTTTGTATATTAAGTTGAAGTAGCTGTGTAGGCAATAATACTAATGCAGAACTAGTGGAAGATGTCCCTGCCTGCAGCTGCATGGTTGGAAATGGATGATACTTAAGGTCCCTTCCAACCCAAACCAGTCTGTGATTCTATGAATTTGGCATGAAGGTGAGGAGGATTGTTACACACCACCTCTGGTGTATTGTGTTTCACTGAACGCCTGCACCAAGCCCTGTTCCTTCTCCAGTTATAAATCACCGCTGCAGAACATCCCTTCAGACAGTCTCCACAATTTTCAAAAAACAAATCAGATTTGTTCTTATTTTACAGGTTAGAGACAAAAAGACATTAGCAGCAGCAGTTTTCAAGGACAATGCACCATCTCCAGAGGGGAAAGATACTCAAGACCTGCCTGGCAACTCTGATCCAAGCAGGAATATCGATGCTAAATAACAACTCCACACATTCCGATGGTCCAGTCTGCTTTCCAAGAGAAAAGAGGCCTTGATTTTCCAAACCCTCCCCACCGTGTAGCCTCCCAGATGAATCCCACCTTTGTTCAGTGTATGGCTGGATCTTTTGTACGGTGATGTCAGAGTCGAGGACCCCCAGCAGCACCCCTATCTGCCGGATGAACATCCCCTTCTGCCGCTCCGTCAGCTGGCTCACATTCACATCCAGAATTATCTCCACCAGGTTATTTTTCCTAGGATCTAGGGAGAAGGCAGATAGAACAGATTTTTAGAGTTTCTATTTAGCAGCCTGGGTATAAAGCAGGTTTTTAATATCTTTCCAGGATGTTTCTGATTTGAACACAGAACTACAGAATGACACTGTAGGGACACAAGTATGAGTTCCACAGTTAACATAAGCAGTGAGAGTCAGCCCTCAAGAACCACAGGAAAACACAACCAAAACGTTTGACTTTTACAGCTCTAAGTGGGACCAGATGACACATTTTAATCCCAGTATACTGTACCCAGAGTGCTGTAAGCAAATGTGGTACAGCACAAAACCCAGACTCACCAGGTTTGACCTCCACCGTGGTCCTTTCCACATCACTCTCTCCTTTGGCATCTGTTACTCTGAGGTGAAATGTGTAGGTCCCTTCTACCAGATTGGACAGGAGGAGGACAGGATGATGGTCTGAATTATTTAAGACTTCCTGGAAGGCAGAACAAAGTAAGCATGAGGAAACGAAGAATCACAGTAGAATGATGTATCATAATATTTCAGGATATGACAAGGTAACAGCCCAACAATGAGCCTTGTATTTCCTCAGGAGCTGTCAACACTACCTTGCATTGATTTTTGTGATGCTTTACAAAAGAAAGCTCACCCCAGCTGCAGGACTGCCCTCATCCCGGGTCCACAAGTAGCTGACAATGCCCTTATCATCAGAGGACTTCGATCCGTCCAACTCCGCTGTGTTTGTGGGCAAGGTGATGACAACGTTACCAGCAATCTTTGCAACAGGCGGCTTGTTTATCTCTAAATAAACAGAGAGAAAGCACTTGGAGAAAGATCTGCTAATGCCCAATCAAAAATTACTGCATTAGATCTCCAGTGTACTCTGGAAATCCCTGTCTAACCGCAGGGAAGAGAAGGGAAATAATGCAGGATTAAGCTGAAGATATTTTTCTTCCAGAAAAGGGCAAACCCCTGACTTAGGGAAGGCCATTTCAGTGCTCTCCACATTATCTCCCTAAATTCCTCATTTTTACTGTGCCTCTGAACCCAGGTTTTGCTGAACTGCTCAGAGATAATCTGTGACTTGAGCAGCTCTGCTCGTGGCTGGACGCACCTTCTTTGACGATGACATTGACGGAGCTTTGGCTTTGCAGGTTCCTCTCATCCTTCACTGTCAGAGTGAACTCGTATGTCCCAACCTGGAGGCCTGTGACAGTGGCAATGCTGCTGTTGGCATTCTCCAGCTTCACACCATCTGGACCCCTAACCAAGACACAAAGGGTTTATTCAATTTTTGACTTTTTTCAGGGGTTTTGTTCAGTTTGAACTTTGCACAGAGCACTGGAGGCAGCCTTGCTCCAAACAGGAGCCTGGAAATAAGAGTCCATGACAAAAAGCAAAATTACATTCTCCAGTTACAGCAAGATAATCTAAAGAGTAAGTGCAGCATCCAGAACAAAAAGAATGATTTCTGGCAGTTCAACGTTTTGGTTAATTTTAAACCAGGGAAGCACTGATAATGCCATTTAGGTGGTGTTTACAAATAGTCATACTTTCAGCAAATTGGCTTGTGAACTGCACAATGAACCAATTTTGTAAAAAAACAATGCAAAGCAAAAATAGTCCTTCAACTCTAGGGCTTTTCACAGAGTCTGCATTAGCAAACAGAAAAAGCTATTGCAAGTTGTTCATAGGCTTTTTCCTGAATTGCCTAAAGCATTTCAGGGAATTTAGAGTCGGAAGGGAAGCATGACAATGAGAAGAGAGAACTGCCTCATTCAAACTGCAAAAGCATCGAGTTAGGAGGCCCTGCTGTTGTTTGATCACAAGAGTCAGTCTCTCCAGGAGACCGAGGCCACGCTCCACTGCTGTGAATGAAAACACACCACACTCAGAGTGGGAGTCAGGTCTAGAGATGAAGGCAAAGCTATTTCTCATGCTCAAATGAAACTCCAACTCTCTCCAATCAAACACAAATCCTTGCCTTATTCAGGTCACTGGTAAAGCTTGTCAGGCCCAGTGTGACCAAGACTGAACACAAGAGAGGTGTGGGGATGTGACTTGTTTTAAATGAAAGATTTGGATACACAAGAACATGAAGGTGACACACACCGTGTTTTTTCCCAAAGAAAGAAGACTATCTTCTGGTCATCTGAGCTCTTACTGCCATCTAGAGTGGTGCTGTCCACAGGAAGAGTCAATTCTTTATCTGGACCAGCATCTGCCTTTGGGGGCTTGTTGTTCTCTGGAAAAGAATGCAGGATTTCTCATACATATGCCATAAAGGTGGAGCTTAAAACTCCACCATTCAAATTCTCTACATGATCCCCAGCATATCCCTTGGCCACTACCGTGTACTCAGAAAAAGTGAGGTTAAAACCAGGTAAGAATTCCAGTCAGCATTTCAGTCACACATCTGCAATAAAATTAGACAAAAACCTAGGAGTTCTGATTTTTGCTCTCATCCTCTTAATTACTGCTCCACTTTTCCTGCCCCTGTCCCAGGACCCAGCACCGTGAGCAGACACAGCTGTTGGGAAATACAATCCTGCCTTTATTGTGGGAAAACATCAATTAGGTGACATCGTATAAAATAAGAGAACAGCCTAGAAAGGCAATATTCCTACGAGATTTCTTTTGCTCATTTTTCAGCAATACACCACCCCAGAATGACCCTAAATCAGAACAGCTTTTCTGAAAGTAACCATAAGATCTAGAGTTTGCTGCTCACCTCTAACCCCTGGAAGGGAAGCAGCAATAGCAGGTAAAGACAGCTTACCTGGCTGGACTATCACAGTGACCTCTGCAGTGGATTGGTGCCCAGCAGAATCAGTCACTATGAGCTGGTAGGTGTAATCACCTTCCTGCATTGCAGAGAGCTGCAAGACTGGTGTCCTCACGCCCTGTGAGAAGAGATATTCATGGATTTAAAGCAATCCTCACACAGATGATGATGGACCAGATTTTGATTCTAAAATAACTATTACCAGCACATTCTAGAGGGTTATTGCCAACTCCTGCCATGGGGGTAGGAGTCTGTGCCACTTCAGCATGCAAAGCTCTTGCAGCTAAATTTATGCACAGCTACAAAGACACTGTTGTGGGACATAACAAGAGTAATGCCAGACAAGCAGATCTTTTGGGATTCAGTAGTTCCCAACTCCAGCAAAACCTCTGGGGAACCCTGTGCGAATCCCACACATTGTGAACGTGATTCATGGACTTTCTTATTCTATAAATTTGACAGTAGTAATAATCTTTAAAAGAAAAATGATGACAATAGAAACAAGTTCCAACTTTTACTGTTTAGGACTGAGGACAGTCTGGCCAGTATCAGCAAAAAATTTAGACTCCAAGGTTCAACTAAAAAGTTCCCAACTCCCTCAATCCCTCTTCTTCAGCAGGATTTAAAACTGCATTGCTCGAGAAAGGAACAGGATGCCAGTGGCAAGGCTGGTGCACCAGCTCAGCCACTAAACCAATACCAGCTTCACAGGGATTTAATTTTAAGCATATACTTAATCATCACACATTTGCTCTGTAGAATTCTAAGACACATTTGCTAACAATATATTAAAACTGGTTTGATTACAGATAAAAACCCAGCTACTGAGCAATCCAGGTGGAACACTGGAGACCTGCACTGACCTGCATCTCCATCACCTTCCCTTTGCTGTTGGGGCTGAGCAGCCACTCGTAGCTGACGATACTGTGGTCATCCGTGCTCTGGTTGCCGTAGAGCGTGATGGAGTTCTGGGGCAGGGTGATCACCTGGTTTGGGCCAGCATTGGCCACTGGAGGATAATCCACTGCTTTGTTCACAGTCAGGTTGGCAGTGGTGGAATTGCTGGCACCATCTGAGTCCACAACTGTTAGACTGAAGAGGGAAAAAAGAAGTGAAAACGCTGAAGAGTGATAGTGATCAGAGCCAAATATAGCCTTTTATTAATAGAAATTTCCCCCAAATGTGCAATTATCAGCCTCAAAGTGATACGAGAAATTTAAGAGCCACATCCATCTCTCTCTTGAAATGTACCAACCAGTGCCAAGGTGAAACACAGAAGTTCATTACTAACCCACAAGTGGCCTGGACACAACACATCTCACGTAGGTTGGTACCACAAAACACAACAGCTTTTTTGCTAAATCTAGATCTGAACATGGATCTGATTACTTCATATACCAACTGCTTGAGAAGAAAGCAGCGTTCAGTTAGAGGCGCTCCAGTTTATTTTATTTTATATAGATCTGCTGATGCAGTGATGGACATCACACCAAAATACAGGCCGAAGGAAAAACACAGGACAAACACAAAAGCAAAATCAGCTACTATCTATTGCCCAGGTTGTGCATAGAACCATTAGGTCTCCTTCACTTATCTGGGACAAACACATTGCATTAAAAAAATGGATTTGAAGACTGCATTTCCTCCTAATCCTTTACCCAAAGAGTTTAGACTTGACATTTCAAGAGACATTTTGTAGCACTGACAGACCATTTGTTCCCTTCAGCCATCATCTTAACCAGGGCTACAAGTCAAGAATAAGAAGTAGCTGGACAGCTTATCTCTCCTGAAGTGCAAAGCTACGAAACTACTTAAAAGTGCAGGAGCAGAGAGAGAGAACATCACAAAATGGAGTTCTCTCCCTGTTTGTGTTAGGTTTTTTTAAAAATCAGATTAACGCTTCAGGAATCTCATATATTTCACTCTTAAGGGATGAGAACTGATGGTGTTCTCTCACTCCCAGGTGTGACCTACCTGAATGTGTAATTCCCAGGTACCAGGTTGGTCAGTGTCAGTATGGCAGTATCACTGGAAACCTTCTCCTCCCGCAGGGGACCTTTCAGCTCTTCCCAGTGGTAGCTGACAATTTTATCATCATCAGTGCTTTCTGTTTCAGTAATGGAGGAAAACACACATACAAGGAGCTGGAAAATGCTGCTTCACAGATTCAGTCCCTACTTCTGGGCTTAGTGGGCAAAAACATTTTTGGTCCAAGCCCAGAGCCTGTTATGCTCAGACACCCAAACTGTAAAAAATCAGTGCTAGCTGGGGCTAAGATAACGTGAATTTATTTAAAGAACTCCTGAAAAGCTCTAGGGCAGGCCACGATCACTGAAGGTGGTGTGTCAGTAACTTACATGTTTGAAGCTTAACCAAGAGTCCAGTAATTTTGACTCACACTAATTATTTTTTTATTCTAACCAGCAACCTCCAGAACTTTTCCTTTTTTAGGAGATTAGTTCAGGCCAGTGCCCTTCAAAACAGAACACGAAGAGGTGCTGTTGTGTGTGTTCTCCTCTCCTGGCAAGAGAGGCTGATTCTTTTCACTGAATTGTGTTTGACAGCGTCACAATTTCTCTTAAACTTTATGCAAAGGGCCAGCCCAGGACCAAACAGAAACCAGCCCTGCTGGATGCTGCACTTAACCCTGCAGGTACTCACGGCTGCCGTCGATAACAGTGGAAATGGTTGGCAGAGAGATTTCCTGGACCGGTGGGGACACGATGGCAACAGGAGGCTGATTCACTCGGGGCTCTGCAACAACAACCCAGCTGTTACCATGACACTATAAGCAGGTCACGACAGAAAGCCCTGGCCAAGGAACTGCAAAACTATCAGCAACAGTGATTTATGCTGCCAGCATGTTCTACACCAACTTGAGGAATCAATGCTACCAAAAGGAGGTTAAATCAGTGTGGAGGTGAGCTGCTAGCACACCAATGCTCTGGGATGGCTGCTATGCATCAGTTTTCCCCTACTGGGTCAAGCACCTACAGCTTCTTGCCCCAGTGTGGCTGCTGCTCTGAAAAGTGAAGGATTTTGGTGCAAGCTGCCAGCTGCAGCGTCACTGCTTATAAGGAAATGATCAGCCACAGCAGCCAGAAGACCAGCCACACACACTTGCTAATTTAGGGAGTGCAAGAGCCCTTCTTTGCCCACAAAGGTTGTAGAAAAAGTCTTGCTGAAGACTGCAAAATGAAGGGATTTCATTGAAACCTGTGGTTGTCTCATTACAAAGGCCATCTAAAAAATGAGGCAGTCAGCACAAGCTGCTGTATCTGCACCAGCTCATCTGCAAACCACCTCTTACAATAAGGAATGCAATTCGACTTAACCTGCCCGTGGTTGGGAATGATATTCCTTACTAGACAGGGACAAAAAGAACCTCCAAAGGAGCTTCAAAGCTCTGGCTTCTCTTCAGTTTTTGCTTCTGCTGCTATAAGCTTTTTGCCAGACTGTAACTAGTTTTTATGGAAGCACTGGCCTTTCAGGCTGAGGTGTTTACTGAGCACTTCTCCATCAGGATTCCAGCTCTTTTATCAAGTGGTTGGCTTGATATAGTACAGCAAAAATAGCTCTGTATTAGCAATAGCTTCCCACCTCGGGAAATTATTTAATACATACATATATGTGTATATATATATTACACACACTGCAAGTTCACAGCACAATGAATTATCACCACACTAAACCAGGGTCTAGTCAAATAACCAAACCCCATGATACAGCTGCTTTGGCTTGTCAGAGACAGGTGAAGTCAAGGAAAGACCCAATCCCAGCACTCACTTGGATTCACTGTTACATTCACATATCCCTCTCCGTGCGCGTTTTCCCCATTGACGACGACTTTGAACTCGTACAGCCCAACAGTAAGCTGGAAACAAACACAAAGGATTATTTACATACAGGTTGGTGGCACCTTGTGAGGATTTACTGGAAGGTCAAGTTCCTGTGCTTTGGCACAGGAGCACCCAAGCAAGTGTGCTTCAGCCTCTGCATACACAGCAAAGGATGGTTTCCAGGATAAAATGGTATTGCATATATTTTAGTTTACAATGGCTATGCTGAAACCAAAGACTCGTATTTCTCTCTGCCACAGGATTGTCAGTCAAGCTTTATTTCCCAGCAACAACAGGCGAACAGAAAAGAGATAACAGAGATTAGTTCAGGTTGTCTGGCCACAGGAATCTGCACTAGCAGATTGCATTTGAGGTGAGAAAGGCTACATGTAAGAAGAAAATCTCTTCTTGTGTGTTTTCATAAATGAAAGTGTTTCTTCTCTTCCTTCTAGGTGACATGAGCCAGGCAGTCACCCCTTCACCATTCACTGTCGAGCCAAAATGAGAGGGTGAAGGACCAGGTGCTGGATAACCATCTTAATACCCAAAAGGCTGAAACCCTGACAGAGATCTGCACACTCCTTTCAAAAGGCTTGGCTCTGCATGATATCCTTACTAAAGCCTGTAGATTTTTTTCTGCGTGCAGTAGAATCCAGGATGTTCAAAGGAATGTCTCAAATACAGAACTGTATATTCACAGCACTTAGAGTCACTTCCCTGTTAAGAATCCCATGTGCAAGAACTGGCAACCACTCCCCTGTTAGAGCTCGTCTAAGAGCAGCAGCCAGAGACATGCCACGAGGTATTCCAGGACTCTTATTAATGGAAGCAGTAAGTCCCTCTTCCAGTGGGAAGTACAAGGCTCAGACCTAACCAGACCACCACACTGTTCCAGGAATATTCCCACCCCTTGTTACCGTTAAATTGTGCCATTTGTGTGCCTTGTCACACTGCTTGTAGGCAGCTTGTACCTCCTGAAATCAATTTCTTCTTTCCCTCGTGCCAGATCAATCTCCTTTTTCTAAGAGCCTCAGAAGAGGGCTTGCAGTCAAATATTGGCTGCCTGCCCACCATGCAATTTCCTATTCATCCTGAAATCCCATACAAAGTCTTTCCTGGCTGCCAGGGTCCCCATCTTCTCCACTTGGCATTTAACACAACAGGATACGAAGCAGCAAAAGCTTTACCTTAGACAACTTCAGGGTCTGGGAGTGCTTCCCTTCCATTTCTCCACTGTAGTCTTTTGGATGAGTAATCAATTCCCACTCATAGGAATATGTGGTTCCTTTAAAAAAAAAAAAAAAAAGGTCCAGATGTTTGTTTTCAAAGCCTATCTTTCTGCCATGCTAAAGAACTGCAAAGGTATTAAACATTTACAAGGCACATTCTGCTGCACTGTGGAGAAATGAGACAGCTTGGGCTGCGGCTTTTTGGGAATACACCCAGGAAAAGAGACAATCTGTGCTTCTGAACTCATTTACTCGGGAGTCAAACCCCATCTTTCAGCCTCTAAGGCAATAATGAGCTTTGGAACAATCACAGTTCCGGCATAATAGGAGAGAAAAGCCTTATCACACCCTCAGATCCTGCAGACACAGGAATGCCAATTTTTGAACAGGAATGAATCAATCCCTGCTGCTTGGAACACCCCTGCCTCTCCTCTGCAGCTCCCACTGACACAGATGACAGAGTTAAGATAAGAACTTTACAAATACCTGCCAACAATTCGCATGATGAAATGAGGAGTGTATAGAATGTGGTCCTCAGCAGGCAAACATTCCAATTCAGGTTTTAATTACTTGCTAATACAGCTCAGTTTCTATCAGCATATATCAAGAACAGATGCTGAAAATCCACTTCTTCCTCACACACCACCCTGAGAATGTGCCATCTCCCAAATTCACTGGCTTTGTAGCACTTTCCATTTTTTTGTGTCTCACTATTTTCTCTAAGAGGCAGCACGAGATAATAGCTGAGTATGAAAAATGTCTACGGGAAAGTGCTCCCTGGCAAAAGACATTTTCAAGACTGCCTTTATTTCATGCCATACATAATGCTTGTTTGCCATTTCACATCCCAATCCCTCAGCAGAATTCCCAGAGAAGCCTTACGAGGGGGTGGTTCAGGAAGAACAAACGCATTCAGCTGAACTTCATTCTTTGGCAGGGTCACTTCGACGCTGTCTCCAGCAGAAACCACCAGCTCCTTCACAGCTGAGAGCAACAAACACAGAATTGCAAGAGGAACAGGAAAAAAAAAATTTATGTACATAAATCCACCTTGGTTTCAGTTTATGGAATAAACCCCAGCTACAAATGATGTATTTTGTAAACATTTTGTCCCTCAACACAGCTCCCATTTCAGGTTTTCCCCTCCTTGTTAACGCAAAAGCACTAATGGGGGTTTACAGTTTTTAGACAAGCCCAAAATTACTCAATCACCTCTCTCTTTGTAGAGATACTGTGCTGAAACATGGCCCTCAGGCCCTGCACAGGGGAACCTCTTCACCCAGGTCCAGCAGGATGGGAAGAGTTTTACTTGACAGCTTTTTGGCACAGAACTTGGCTGCAGGCTCATGGCACAGCAAGACAAACACTGCTACTTCCAAACTGCAATTCCAGAGCTTCACAAATATATAAAGAATCCACAGAATTTCTTTTCTGAAAAACTGCTTGAGGGCTAAGGGAATTTTTTTAAACCTGCATGGCTGCCACTCTGAGTATGGAAGCTCAAAATACAAACCTGGTCCTTTTATTTATATTTTCTTTTCCGCCCCCGCTCAAGAATTTTTTTTACCAGTCCATTTCATAAACTGACAGGTTGTTTTTAAAGACTATGGGGTAACCTTGAAAACTATGGCCAGGGACATATTTTTTTCTGCTTTTTATTAGCATTAAGATAACCAGAAAGTTGAACACATTTCTTAAAAGCACCTCTTGGCCTCCTCATCCACCTCTTCCTTTCCCATTTGCTTTATGTTTGTCTTTTTATTATTGGACCTGGGAATTATACACGGAAAATATGCTTCCCTTAGTTTGACCCTGTCAAAGACAATGGTCAGAGGTACGAACAAAAAATCCAAGTTAAAAAAGATGAGAAAAAAGGTCCTTACACATCTAGCTATTTTTCCACCTTTATTATCTATTATTTATCTATCTTCCAATTTTAATAGCTACTGGAATTAAACACCTTTTTCCCTCCTCTCAAATACTCCCTCAATCTTTCACCTGCAAAGAGTTCCAAGGCAAAAAGCAATCAAATCTCAGTAGGAAAAAGTAAAAACAAAACCCACACAAACAGACAAAAAAACTTGGAAAAATTTGGCAGTTTGGAAAAACTACTCTTTACACCATCTTTGTACTGCAAAATGAAGAGGCCCTGGCTATGTTAGTCTTCCAAGACAAGCCAATGAAGATGTTTAAAGTATATTTTCCAGTTTTAACTGGGGTAAGCCCTTAAAAAAAAACATTAACTTGTCAGCACAGGCAGCCAATGAGCTTCCTGCCAAAAACATCTTTAGATGCAGTGCTTCCCTTACACTTTCCATTTGTTCCCTTGTAAGGGAAAGAAACCCTAAATTCAAAAGAAATTCAGCTGTGAATACTTCAGCAAACTGGATTAACTGAATTCTGAGACACCACACGAGCAGTACACACCATTCCCCATGCACAGCCATCCCTGCAGGGAGAGCTGACAGCCTGGGTGAGGGAACAGAGCTGCCAAAGGGCATTTTGGCCTTTATGCATTTTCAACAGTCTGTTTTAGGAAATACCAGTGTGAACAGAAACATCATCATGCTGCAAAGCAAAGCACGGGCTAACAGCCAAGTACACTGTTCTCCACAGCTGAACTGTGCAGTGATACTTCAGGGACAGAAAATAATCAGTTACACCCTTTCTTGAGCAGACATTAAGATTTCTGCTCGATTTGATGGATAGCAGCGTGCCAAGGCTACTGGAAAAATGCTTCCTGGGACTCTGCCCCACATCATATCTCAGCCTTCACCTTGGGAATTAAGATATCCCCATTACTTTCCAGCTGTCCTCACATGCAATGGGCACATGCAGATTTATGATGCCCAAGTCCCATTCCCAGACCTCAGGAGTCACTGGGGTCCAACAGTACATGTGCTGCCACAGATACCTTGCTGTTTTGTCCAAGGTACCATAATTATCTCCTATTTTTCCACACTGCTGTGGCTTGAAAAAGCCTGAAGAGGTGACATTTGCTGGAGCCCTGCATGTCCTCACCTGGCGTGGTGGCAGCAGTGCTTGGGGCTGCAGCAGTGCTGGTCTGGGCTGTAGGAATGCTGCCATTTGTGGGGACTCCACTGGGCACAGGAGTCGCTGCCTGTGCCTTTGCTGTGCTTTTCACAGGCACAGGGCTGACTGTGGGCAACACCTCGGAGGAGTGGACAGGGGCATCATTGGGCTGCCCAGGCTTCTCAGTCTTCCCTGGAGCTGTCAAGCCCTGTGCCACAGGACTGGAGAACGTAGCCAGCACTGATGGTTCTGGTGCTGATGTTCCTGTGTGGATCTGTAAAGGAAAAAGTTGTCTGAGTTTTGCTTGAACATTGAATGTCAGTTTTAAGCTGCCCTTCTCTTCCTCCACAGTTAGGGAGGCTGAAAAATCCCTGGTTTGTTTTTCCAGAAGCAGGAATTTTTACTGCTTCCTCTTCTCTCTACTGAAGTGTTTCTCCATGTTCTTCCTCCACAGCAGACAGGCCATTTCTACCTTAGCTGAACACCAGTTACCACCAGATTTAGCTACAGCATCTCAAGTACCACGGCTGTTGATGTGGCAAATATAAGAGAAGATCCAGGTTCAAAACTGCAGTGAGTGGAGCTAAAAGAACAGAGAGGTGGGATAAGATAGACTCCCAAAACAGGGACCACAAACTGGGATTCATTTACTTTGGCTATGATTTCCTTTTCCTGAAGTCATGCAGTTGGCCAGCATGAAGCAGGAGGATTGCAGTGGCATTTTTATGTAATAACTGAATTGTTGTAGCAAGAGGAAATTTATTTTGGAATCACTCTTCAAAGCAAGGTGAGCTGACACACACAGCTCCCTGCGTGCCTGCCCCAGGAGATGCTCCTGGGGCAAGGAGCAGAGATGGAGGGCACAAACTTTGCTCACATCGACACAGGATGAGCCACTTGATTGAAAATAATCAGAGGGGCAGGAACAATTTCCTTTTTTTCATCAGAAAATTCCTTTTACCTAGCCCCATTCCAGTTCCTAGTCTGCCAGGCCATACTCCTGACAATTTACCCTCCACTGTGAAGTCCATGTGTGTAGCACACTTTTTTTTAGTTAACTCTATTTTGAGAACATCTGCTAAATATTTAAAATGGAGCAATTTACCATCTTTGACTCAGAGAGTGCTTTGGAAACGAATTTCCCACCACTACTCCTCATTAGAGGAGTGATGAAAAGCTCATCTTGGAGGAAATACACTCAAGCTTTTACACCATGCTGTTGGCATTCAGTCCAGGAAACAGGAACAGGGAAAACACTCCAGACCATGGTGGGCAACATTCTTGTCAGTAAATGGGCTGGGCTTCAGAACACACTAAATGTTGCTTGTAAAAATAAAGCTGTGCTGCCCACAACTGAACAACCAGCCAAGCCAGGAGCAGCACTGAAGGCTTCTCTGCAAGGGGTTTTTTTCAGCCTTGGGCAAATAATTTCCTCTCATCAAATTTCAGTTCACTTTTGCTCATAGAATGTAAAACAATTGTTTGATTAACATCTGAGTCTTATGGACCAATGAATCAAACATTATTTGTTAGTGTTACAGACATAAGCTGTCTTCCTTTATTTGGTTACTTGTTAATGGGTTTACTTAAACAAAACTATGGATTCTTTGGAATCCATGCAGGCAAAATGTGGCATGCTGTTCTTCATCAGTGGCCTCAGGACAGCTGGCTGTCCCAAGCTGTATCACCTTCCACCCACTGACAACTGCAAAGGGTACTGACTCCCTTTTCCCAAGATAAAGTTTGAAATGCTGGCAGGACAAAGGGGAACAGGCAGGGAGGAACTCAAGTGAGACAGACTCTTTAGGAAAGGCACAGGAACAGAATGCTTCCATGACTTCCTACCACTATGGGAAACCACTTTTGGCTTCTCAAGAATCAGCCCAGAAGGGTCACAAAAACAAGAGTCACAAACAACAACCAGGAGATCCACATTTGCCTGCTGGCCACACCAGAGTCCCCACTTTGCTTGGTAATATTTCCAGTGAGCTGAATGCTTTCTTGACTCACTTTTAATTCCCCAAAACCCCACACTTTACAGTTAAGAGAGATCCTCTTCCTTCCAAAAGTCTTCAGGATGAATTGACAGCCAAATGTCTGTGGAGAGCTCGAATTAGATAAGCTTTGCCTGGGGCAACATAACAGTCAAAAATGCCTCTAATGCTTGCAAGCTGAGACATTTCTTATCTTTCCTCCATAACTCTGAATTCTTTAAAGCAAAGAACAGATTATTTCATTCTTGGGGATAAATGACAAGGAGACTAGAAGTTTGCCAGCTGTCCTATCTTATTAGCTTAGAAAATATAGAGAAGTGACACATTGGCCTGAGTCAACACAGGAGCCTCAGACAATTTTGATTCCGACCCCTAAATGTTTTTGGCCCGAGACAAATGACCTGGTGTCCTTGTCTGAGAGCCCCATGCCTGTTAGAGGGACCAGAGCAGCCATGTGCATCAGAATCCACACTGAGCCCAAGTTACTTGAGAGAAAAATACCTCTGTCCTGGAATTTTCTTTTATTTTTTCATTTAAGCAGGCCTGGTCTGAATTTACAAAATGGGCTCTTTTCAGCTTAGATGGTGTCCTTACCATCTGCAGTAAGTGCTGCATCTGTGAAGACTCTTAAGACACTAAAACGTGGGTAATGTCACAAACCATTACAGAGTTAGTGCTGGTGGTAAAGAGAGACATTTCCTTGTTCCTCGTGGATGAAAAGCACCCAGCTTCTTGCAGGAAGAGCCTAACAGGGCTTGATGTGAGGGCAGGAATGATTTCTCTGGCTCTGTTGCAACACTCCTGCTTAAGCCTTTCCCACTCTGTCTGCAGAGCTGCTGCAGTGCTGCAGCAGCCCTGCTCATCAGCAGTGCTGCACTTAAATACTTCTCCTGACTGGCTATTAAACGTGTTCCTATATTTTAAAATTGACAAGGAATTCTACAACGAGATAGAAAAAAAATTGGTGCCTGGAAAATGTCATTCACTTTAATGGAAAAGCACAAATCTCCCTTCCTTAGTTAAGGGCTGATGAGCAGGATGCACTGTGGTTTATCCTGGTTCCACAGCATGGATACAGTAAAACCACAAATTAACGCTCACTGCACATTAGAAAATGCCATTGCAGATGGCTGCGGAGCCATCAGAACTGCAAGATGAAAATTATAAGCTGCAGAGGCAATGTTTTCCCAAAACTGTCACTTTTCTTCTCTCTGAGCCTGCAAGAGCAAAGGAAAACATTTGTCTTCCACACACTCAATGCTCAGCAGCAGCAGAGGAGAAAAAGCACTTGGATTTCAAATGTCCTTTCCTACTTCAGGTGTTTGATGCTCCCAGGGGTGAATGGCCAGTATGATCCAGTACTGTCTCCATCTTTCAACCCTTCCTAAAGAACCATATTAAACACCCAGCCATGGATTGGAACAAATGTAGTCCAGGTAAAATTCTACTGATTTCAGCATGTGTGTAACTTTATTTTAGTCCATAACCATGCCAATTTGGAGTATCTCCCTCCTGGAAGGTCTGGCCATGTCCCAAGAACACAGCCTCCAATGTTGTATCCTTGGCTCACTTTAAACTGCTCTTGGATCTGAAGGGCAAGGACAGCTGCAGAGGTGGGTTTGCGTTTTGTAGGTAAAGTTGGATGGTTCAATCATCCCAGAATTAGCCCAGGTGGGTATTTTAATTTTTCCTTCTCCTCAAAAACTCCATCTCAAACCTCAAAAATGTGACTGCCAGGAATTCCATCAGAGCACCATATTTTAGCAAAAAGTTTTTATTTTGATGAACTTGCATTTTGTTAAGAGATATGGACTTTCTCACTAGCAAAAATCACCAAGGAGAATAAAAACCTTCCCCCAGCACACATCTAACAATGCACATTAATGACAATGAGAGCTCTTCCTAAAGGTGGGAAATCCTGGATGTTCAGCAACTGATTAATCAGTGTAATTTAATATTTGCAACCAGTTTACTAGACACACACTGGACAGTAACAGCAGGATAATTTGGAAAGCAACACTGCAAACTGAACAAGCAGGAAGATGTAAAAGCTGATCCCCAAGAGCAAGAGAAGACATTTAAGAGCGGCTGCGAAGATGTCTCCTCACATGTGTGACAGCTGAGAGAATGGGGTCACCCTGCTCAGCTCAACTGCTAGGAGGAGGAAAGAACAGGGAGAGTGGAAATGCTGCAGCACTGCAGAGGAGAGAGAAAGCTGAGCTCAAGTCAGCCCCGAACGCTGGGGGGGTTTTGGAAAATCAAACATTTGTGAAGTTTTAGTGCCTGGTTTCACACACGTCACCCGGGCTGCCCGGGAGCTCTCGGCAGCGTCCCTTGGCTGCTTGCCACATCCTGCTCCAGGGTGGTGGCTCAGGCAGTCACAGCCCTACCTGCAATCAGGACTTGAATACATGGCAAGAAAAATTCAGTCATTTCCAGAACCAGAGGCACCAGTTTTGTACAGTCCCAAATCCTTGGAACATGGCAAAAGCTATTTCCGGAGCAGTTTCACAAAGCAGAATTCTATTTCACCATTACAAGTGCCCAGGCTTTTTTGTATGATAAGGCTCAAAAAATTAGTTGCTGATGTGAAAATGCAAACATCACCTGACAATTCAGATGTGCCAAATTCTCTCTAAGATGGAGATTTACTGGCTTAACACTGCATGTGTTTGGAGTAGAGACTAAACTGATTTCATTCACACAGTGCCAAGGTAAGCTTCAGTAGATTTGAGAAACTGGAGCAGTCTTCAAAAACAAAACATTTGGCATTAAGATGCCAACACTAGCAAGCAGATTGACATCAAAGTACACTGTGAGCTCTATGCATGACTCTATAAAATAATGTATTTAACTGCCTTGATTCAGCATTTAAATGAAAACAGCTTATTTTATTGTGTGGATCTAAAGAGGTATTTTACAGGCAACAGTTTCCAACTCCCAGACACTTTCCACTGACATCACATCTCACCTTTCCTTCTCACATGGCAAGCACACTGTGTGATTACACAGACGATAGGCATTATCATGGACTCCATCCTGCCTCACCTTCCCACTTAAAGGCAGCCAAGAAAAGGGGGGGAAAACCTACCCCAAAACCCAAACAAAACCCCAAACCATTGGCCTTGCCTTGTTCATAGGAGGCTGAAAGCTGGTATCCTGAAAAGGTATCCCATCACCTAGGCTGTTTCAAGACAAAATCTACCTAAAGCCAGACTGAGGAGGGGGACAGCTGTCCCAGACAGCTCCACTCCAGCCCCAGCGACCACACTTACCTGGGGCAAGTCACTGTCGGCATCCCGTGATCTGTTCACATTATTGCTCTTAGGAGGGAGTGGACTTCTGGGGTTCTGCTCTCTTGGATTCTGTCCATTTTTCAGCAAGTCTTGTTTTTGATTTTCTTTCTCAGGAGCAGCTCTGTCTGCCACTAAGTGCCTCAGGACCTGATCTTTCAAGCGTTCTGCTTCACTCTGGCTGCTTCTGGAGCTCTCTGCCAGATCCCTTCTCAGGAGTTGTACCCTGTTACCTGCCAACTTCTGCAGTGATCTCCGCAGTCTTTTTTTCCTCTGGTCAGGGATGTCCCAGTCCAACCACTTGTGACTCCAAGTCTTCATGTCACCTTCCATATGAAAGTTTAACAAGTGCTCTGTGCTTTTTGATTTCTTTAAAAACACCAAAACAGAATCCAAAGAGCCAGTCTTGTTGGCCTGACATGTGCCAGGCATGGTGCAGTTCACCTGGATGCACATATTTTCCAAGAACCAAAAGGCATCACAGGTGGGGTGCTGGCAGCAAGTGGTCTGACAGGAGCTCAGAGTATGGAACCCTTCCAGAAGTTGCAAATGGTGACCTGCCCACGATCTCAAGCGGCCGCCAAGCAGGATCTTCCCCAGTTCGCATTTAGATCTGTTCCAGTTTGCATCTGGGAAAGAGAAGTGAAGACAAAGAGACAATTCTCAATCCTTGAAAGCAGTAGATAATAGATCACTATTGTCAAGATGAATTTGGGGCACAGGAGTAACATAGGAGAGAGGATATAGGAAAGTAAATCTGACTTCTCAAAACCTCTACCTGGCCTCTGTATCCAGTACTGACACAAGATTTTAAGGAACAATCTGCTCCTCTTACCTAAGCCTCCACCACCCCTTCCAGCAGGGATGGAGCTAAAGCCATCTACAGCAACAGAAGTGAAGACAGAAACATTTCTGTTTCAGAGGAGCCCATAAGGCACAGACTGAGCAGAGAGGCCAAGGTCACACAGCAAGTTCAGAGCCAGAAATTGAACCCTGAAATCCCAAGTGAAGTTCCTTACTCTAATCAGTAATGGCCTTGTCTCTCTGCCCATAGTCTGCCTAGAAGAAAAACACTGCAAACAGTGACACTGGTTTGGTGCACAGTACAGAGGCACTTTTAACTCTTTCATGCTGATATCTGGCATCAGTTGCTTATTCTGACTGAATTTGCTCCACCTGGGAAGTTGTTACAGCTTCTAGAACAGGTGTCTGCAAGGCAAAGCCTTGCCACCCACCCTGCCATAGTGTTTTTCATTAAAAACCCCCAAACATTTGACATAATTTCTGTTAAGAGTCAAGTCACTTCAGGTCTCAGCTCTGCGGTAAAGCAGCAATTGCTTTGCATATGGATTTTTTTTTTTCTTAGCATGAAAATTTCGAGTGCTTGCAGGGATCAATGGATTAAAGGCTTCCAAAATTCAGAGCTCTGCAGATTAAGGACTCCCTAAAAATAGCCTAATGACCTATGGGACTGTTACACTGTGCTGTGTTCAGCATCCAAGCGATAATAGGTCATTGGAAGATTACTTTACAAACAGTGTTGCTGGACTGGGAGTTGTGCAGCTGGAGAATATGCCCCAGATCTGGCTCCCTGCTGTCAAGAATGGCGTTCTTGAACACAACACAAATGGAAAACTTTTCTCTCCACTAAAATCAAGACTGAATTTAAATTACAATATTCTGATCGAGAATTGAGATCAGTGACCATGTCATGGGGGACAGGGTCTGAACCCACCACTGTGCAGAAGGGGGAGAAGCTACTCACTCGAGCAATGAAACTTGTAAATGAAACTATGCAAATGTTCAACAGCAAGAGAACATCAGCACCTTCAAAATCCTCAGCACCCTTGTCACACCTCATCAACACACAGCACTTCCTTGGAGAGAGAGTAGACAGGGAATCTGTGTGCCTGGGGCAACAGCTGACCTCATCACACCTGAAATGCCTGGACAGACAGTCCCTGACACCACTGTCACAGCCACAGGCAGAGACAAGCACCTGGCACCAACCTGATGAGTCTGGAATTAGAACGGAGTATGGAATGTGTGTACACACCAAACCCACGTGTATGCACACACACTCTCTCCACACTTGGAGAAACAATAACAAATGGAAGAATTACACCATTCCTGTGAATTTCAACAGGATCTTATCCACTCAGACTCACGTTTTGCCTATAAAACTTCCTTTCTGTTCAAGGTGAATCACTGTCCCTAATATATCCTGAGCATGAGGAAAATGTGCTGCTTTCCACATTCCTAAAATCCCGCCCCCTCCTCCTCCACCACTGCTCATCCATCTCTCCTCAGATGTCAGCCCTGGCTCACACATACCACTCAAATTAAGGCTTGATATAGAAGCAGTGAAATTCAGCAGCAGTTTCTAGTACCAGGCTTAGAACTGGAGCACACACAGAATGGGGCATATTTAAGAGAAGAATGTTCCCAGGGAAGGTATCACTTGTGACAAATCACTACATAACACACGTATTATATTTATTAATCTAAAATGTAAAGTCTGAATCCCCAGAAGCATCTCCCCAGCATGTCAGAGCCATGACTTAGCCTGGATGACACAACACTATCATGCTGAGAGCATTCTGCTTCTCTTTTAACACACTGCTAAAACAGGATTTGAACAATGTTTTGGCCACATTTCATTTCCAGAACTCTGCTAATGCCCACCTGGGACATGTTTATTTGAAATTAACCAGTATGTTTTCCTGAATTGCTGTATATGGACAGCTTAAAATTCAGATAACTCTCAGGAATGACAGAAGTGAACAGGCAACTCCCAGCACACCAGCCCAGCATTCCAGATGTGAATTTTCCACAGAGACCTACTGATTTTCACTTTTCATTTTCAAGTTCCATGGCCTTTGGTGGGCATCAAACATTCAGACACAAAGTGCCCTGGGAGAAAACAGAGCTTTTCAGTCTACACTTGCATTTCATCTGTTGGCAGATGAAATTGGCAGGAAAGCAGGAACGTTCCTGAGGATGAGTTCCTTCCTAAGCTCAGCACCACACAAGTCACAAGACACCTGCACAGTGGGTGTGCTTAGTCACTTTTCCATATTGTTTTTGTCACATCAGTGCAGAAAACACTGCTCTTCCCAGGAACTCAGGAGTTCCTGTCCCAGGGATGCAGCTCACAGCTTTGCTGAGCAGCAGGAGAATGGAACACACAGGAACAGCTTCTATTAATAACCTCAGGTTCACAGACTTGCCCGGGCAGTTAATCCTGCCTGATATCAGATTAATGATTAAAGACTTGACTCTGTGGACTTTTTAAACCTGCCACACGTCAGTCAGTTATGTCTACACAGTCCCCCTTGCGTAACTCCACATGACCACGCTCATTTCTAGGCAGCCATAACTCCTCCTCAGCCTCACAAACTCTGCTGCCTGAGTGACACAAACAAGCCCAAAATAAAAAAAAACTCTGCAATGGAAAAAGTGTCCACATCGGGACAACTATGTCCATATAATTATATTTATTTCTGCACAAGCAACAACCTTAATTTAACGGAATTTTCACTCATTTAACCACTGGACTTGATGATCTCAGACCTGCACCGTTCCAACCTTAACAATTCTATGATTCCTGGCTTTAACACTTTGAAGTAGATCAGCCCCTAAACACACCAACACTGTCTAGAACACCCTCTGAGAGTCTCATAGGAGCTCTAACTCTAAACATCCAAGAAATTACTAAAGCCAGGAAATGAACACAGGAAGCCCAGTTGACAAGGAAACACGCACCATTCAAACACACAACCCTTTGCTGGGACTGGGAACACAAACATGTCTTTCCAGGGTCTAAATTAACTGATTAAGGTCACACAGCTCATTAGCTTAATCAAATCTGCCACTGGGAACTGTCCAGGAAGGTCCAGTAACACAACAGGGACACCGCAGCTGCCTGGAGAACACATCCACATAACTGGGAAACAAAGCAAACCAAACCCCTTCCCAAACCAAACACCACACAATCCATTAGAGGAAAACTTCCATCCAAGCCACCAACTTGGTTATTTACTTGAGCAGGGGGTTGGTTACTCAAGTTTGAACAGGAAATAAAAAAACAAACATAACCATTGCCTGTAGGCAAATAAAGACTTCTGACACACTGCTCTTGGGGAGAGCGTTAAACATCTTAGGGCTAAAAGACATTCCTGCCTTTACAAGTTGCTTTCTTTAAATTAAATTATTTTCCAGATTATCACTTGCTCCTTTTGTCAAAAATTAAGGTCTTTCTGAGATGCAGGCTACACTTTTGAGAGCACATTTAGTAACTGTTAAGCGTGGTGTTTTGTTTGGTTTAAAAAAAAGCAACAGCTTTGGTTTATTAGTTTAAAAAATCAATTAAAAAGAAAACCAATAAATAAACAACCCTACAATCTCTATTAGCAACATTTCACTTTTCTCTGAGTATTGTAAACAATTGAGAGGGATAAAATCCATAAAAAACCAGACATACAGTCCCAGAGAAAACAGAAGAGTCACCTGCAGAGGAGCACAAGGCACACAGGCAAGTGCACAGGTAGAACAGCTGCAGAATTCCCAGCTCCCTCACAGCATTTCCCAGGCAGTATCGTGACAGGAACCGGGCACTGATGCTGAACTTGGCTTCCAACCTCTTCTCCATGGCCTTTGTGGGCAGCAGCGGGGTTCTAGAAACACATAGGGTATGAAACACAAAACATCCAGTGGCAATTGAAATGTTCCTGCACGGATCCAGCAACAGTGCAAAGTGAACAGAACATTTGTGGAGGAAAAGGAATGTCTTATCTGCTGTGATTAGTCCAGCTGTTGCTAAGGAACTATCAATGTCTGATACCAAAATGAAATCTGTAGCGGCACAGCTCCCAGTGCTGAGCATACAGGGCCTGTCCCTTGTGGTTTTCTCCTCCAGACCCCTGATATCACACTGGCTGTCCACTGGACTCCAAAGAGGCATGTAGGAAATTTCAGTTTCGAATATACCCGAGGACTGGACACCCAGGCAGCAGCACGAGGATACCACAGGCACTGACAAGCCCTGCACATCTGCCCAGCGATGTCATCACAGGCACGTCCGTGCTGGCTGGTGCCAGCCAGAAACAGGGAAACAAGAATACAGCAACGCTGGGAAACTGGAAGCTAACGCCCTGCTTTGCTTCCTATTTTGCTCCACAGGGCAGGGATCACCAAACTTCTCTGCCTTTCTAACACCAAAGGCTATTTAACAGCCTCGTATGCTAAATAAATGTAAATTATCTCTAGGTGATGCAATAGGAGAACGTTAATTATTTCACAGGTAATAGTATCTATTTTAAGGGAGCAATAAAGCATCATTAGGCATTAAACAGCATTAAATCCGCCAGTTCTGAAGAATCCAAAGGGAATGCTGTCACAGCCAGAACCACCAGCGCTGCTCAAGCACTCAGAGCTTGTTACACCTCGAGGAATTTCACTCAACCGTCCGCAGCAGAGCAGGAACAGACGCGGGAGGAAAACTTCATGGGAGGAGATGTGAAACCCGCACCCGCTCAGCCAACAGGTCCTTGAGGAAACTTTCCGCCGCCCCAGACCCCCGATCCCCGCACCTGCCCGGCCGGAGCCCCTGGCACGGAGCCCCGGGCGCCGGGCCCGGGCCCCACGGGAGGCGGCAGCGCCCCGTGCCGCCGGCGGATACGTACCATGGGCGCATGGCGAGGCTCGGCGGCTCCTCGGCGGCTCCTGGGCGAGCTCAGGCGGGCACCGGGCACCGGGCGCGGCCGGGGCTCCAGAGCGGCGGGCCCGGGGGCACCGCGGCCTCCTGCCCCGCGGCCATGGCGGCACCCGCGCACGCTCACCCGGAAGCTGAACCGCCGCCTCCCCGCACCGGGGCTGGGTCCGGGTGTGCGGGCAGTGCCAGGGCTGCGGAGCCGCGGATCCCCGCCGCTCGCTCCCCCGCCGGTCCCGGTCGCACCGGGCGGGGCGGGGGCGGAGGCCGCGCAGCCACAGGTGATTTGCCCACAGTTCCGCGCGGAGGCGGTGGCTTCAGGCACCGCCCAACAAGGAGGCACGCGGTTGGCCGGCGGCGCGGAGGCGGCACGCGGATTGGCTGGCGGGGCAGGGGGCGCGCGCCCGCGGGCGGGACGCCGGTGAGGGAAGAGGCTGGAACGGCGAGAAAAGGGGCTGAGGGTAGAGGCTGGAGCCGTGAGGGACGGTGCTGAGGGAAGGCGCTGGAACGGCGAGGGAAGGGGCTGAGGGAAAGCGCTGGAGGAAAGCGCTGGAACGGCGAGGGAAGGGTCTAAGGGAAGGGGCTGGAGCCGTGAGGGACGGGCCTGAAGCCGTGAGGTGCAGGGCTGAGGGAAGGCCGCCGGTGTTCCCCTCCAGTTCTTCCGCCGCGCCTCCCGACCATGGCCTCGGACTCCGGGGACAAATATGCCACGCTGCAGCGGTGCCTCGGTGTGCTCAGAGACGCGAGGAACGACAGCGAGCAGTTCGCAGCGCTCCTTCTGGTAAGGAACAGCGGAATCGCCCCAGGAGCGGGCAGAGGGAGGCCAAACCCCCCGCTAGACACGGGAGTGTCCGGGGGACGCGAGGAGATGGGGATTGGGAGATCGCAGCAAGCTGCTTCAGAGCCTTGGAGTTCCGTTCAGCAAAGCGAGGGAGCCTGGCCTTGACCGAAGTGTGTGGAGGGTCAGTCACTGCTGCCACGCTCTTGGAATACCCTGTTAAACCTCTGGTTTAGCACTTGGACCAAGTGCCAGCTCAGTGGGTACTTCCCTACACTAATTAAAGGTGTTTTGGCTTCTGATTTACCTGTTCCATCCTATAAACATAGCAATTCCTTTTGCTGTGCTCACACTCACCCCTGTTTTGCCTTGCAGGTGACCAAAGCAGTTAGAGCTGGAGAAGTGGATGCCAAGATCCGCCGCCAGATCTTTGATGCGATTGGATTCACATTCCCGACCCGCCTGCTGATCTCCCGGCAGCCCCCGTCCGGCTGCCCCCCACACACCTTCCGTGCCCTTGGCCTCACCCTGCTGGCCTGCTTCTGCACCGACCCAGAGCTAGCTGGGCACTCCCAGATCCTGAACAAAATCCCGACCTTTAATGACATCCTGCTTTCCCCCTCTGACCCGGACAGCACATCCATGACTGATGATGTGTACCAGTGCCTCAGCGCTGTCCTAGCCACAGCTAGGGGCCCCAGGGAGTTGGTGACCAAAGGGACAGTGTCTGCCCTGTGCCAGGCCTTCCTGAATGGTGGTCATAGTTCTGACCGTGCCCTCACACTGCTCGTGGGGCTGTTGGCCATAGCAGAGGCCAAGTGCTGGCAGAGAGATGCTCCGCAGCTCCTGGCTGTGCTCAGCAAGCTCTCCAGTGACTTTTGCAAGGCTGAAGACATGACCAAATTTGAGCTGTGTGAGGTTCTGCCTCACTTCATCCCTCTGTCACCTCCACTCACAGAGAACTCGCAGGGCTCTGAGTGCCTCCACAGACTTTACAAAGGACTGGCGGACATTCTGGGCAGCAAACTCAGCCAGTCGCAGCGGGACCCCGCTCTGAAGCTCGCAGCCAGCCTTGTGCAGGCCTGTGGGACTGAGTGGATCCCAGCAGGGAGTGCTGGCAGCAAGTTCCTGGCCTTGCTGGTGAACCTGGCTTGTGTGGAGGTCCGCCTGATCCTGGAGGAGTCAGATGCCGTGGAGGTGGAGGGGAAGAAAGAAGTGGTGACAGCCTGCTATGTCCTCATGGAGATGGGGATCCAGGAGTGCCTGAGGGAAGAGAACCCTCTGCTAGAAGATGTGCAGAAAATGCAGCTCATGAGGATTATGGAGGAGGCATTTGGAGCTGTAATATTCTACTTGACAGCGGTAATGTAGGGCTTTTAATGAAGAGCAGGTTTTGGGGATGTCTCTGTGTGAAACAAACTGTGCCTTTTGGCCCACTGTGATTTCCAGACCTGTGGTAGTTGATGTACAGTGACAACATTGTGTCACTTTGCTTTCTTCATGCAGGTTAAACAGGAGGAGCTACAAGATCCTTTCATCTTTGCCTCTGTTCGAGTCCTTGGAGCCTGGATGGCAGAAGAGACATCCTCCCTCAAGCAGGAAATCTGTGGGCTCTTGCCTTTCCTTGTTGATTATGCCAGGAAGCTTTTCAAGGAGGACAGCCCAGCTGAGAGTCTTCCCCAGGCAGAGCTGGTCAGCACTGAGGGCTCTGCCTTACCTCGGGATGCTCTGAGGTGAGCGTTTTAAGCACGCATTTGTTTCATTTTAGCGTAAACCTGCTCAAATATTTTTTCTGTTTTCATTCTCCCTGCAGTGCAAATTCCATGGGGCTTTTTCCCCTGAGATGGATGTAAATGCAGGGCTTAGACCCATTCTACCTCATGCTCCCAGTTTCTTTCCCGTTCCAGATTTCTGCTACCTGGCTTTTGCCATTTGACAGCAGAGGACCAGCCCCGGCATATTCTCGTCTCCCAGGGGGCACCAGCACTGCTGTGTGAGTACTTCCTGCAGCAGTGGGAGGTTCTGATCTCCAAGTCCACAGCCCCAGCACCTCTGACAAGCACTGAAATGAGTCTCCAGACCATGTGTGGGATTTTCCTTAACCTGGTTGTGACTGCTCCGGACCTGGTCAGGTAACAGAGCTGTGTGAGCTAGCTCTGAGGTTGGCAGGGGGAAGAAAGGATACCTTGTGCATTGAGCTTGAGAATCAAGCTGAAAAGGGATGTTCTGTTTTCAACGCCAATTTCATTACATTTTTGGTGCTGCATTTAATCTTGACATTTTCAGGTGCTTCTGGCTCTGCTCAGGAAATGTGTCACAGGGTTTCTTTTCTCTCTAGGCAAGACAAAACCTTCTCCTCCTTGATGGATGTGTTGCTGAAGTCTCTTCCACTTCTGCTGCCCCAGGAGCATCATCTGGTTCTGGCAGCAAACATTGCCACTCTGGGCCTGATGATGGCTAGGATCCTCCCAGGGTTAGCAGGTAAAGGAAGTTCCAGGTGGCAAAGCCCACATTGTGCTGCATGGGCAGAGACCAGGAGCTGGGAGGTTGGGCTGGAGAAAGCAAATAGAAGGGAAACTGGTCCAGTTGTCATTAGAAAAGTGACAAACCAAAAATCTGCAGGAGCAAGGGATACACGAAACATTCAGCAGGGTGATGTGCTGGGATTAAGAGATTTCTAGGGCAGGAGGATGTTGTCCTGCTCCACACAGACCCCCCACAGGGCCCTTCTTTAAATGACCAAACTGTATTGTGTCATTCATTTCCTTTTTCTTCCAGCCCTTCAGGGAACACAGTCTGCCAAGGAGTTTTTTGGAGCTGCCATTCGCTTCCTCTCCCAGGCCCACACAGCCCAGGCAGACCCCAGCAGCGATGGCCTGGCCATGGCTGTGTCACCCGCCTACGTGAGCGCCTGGGATGATATCCACGAGCTCTGGTTGCTGGGAATGCAGGCCTTGGCTGGCTGCATCCCGCTCTTCCCCTGGCTGCCCCACGCCGCTCTCCAGGCGCGCTGGCTGGAAGGACTCTCACAGTTGCTGTCCTGCGTTGCCCCAGCCTCCGTGGATTTTGAGCTCATCACTGCCTTCCAGGGCGTGCTGGTGGAGCTGACCAGAGCCAGTGAGCAGTGCAGGGATGTGATCCTGTCCCACCATGGCATGGAGTGGGCCAACCTGTATGGAATGGCAGCTCTGGAACAGTGTCTGGCTGAGCAGGGAGGAGCCAGAAACACTGCAGGCGGGAAATGAAGCCAGACACCTGCACAAGCTGTGTTCAACACTTCTCCCGTGCTCTTTGCTGCCAGGTGGGCACAACAAAAAACATTTAAATGACCAAACTGTACAAAACTGGAGTGATGCAGCAGAGCCCAGTGTGATCTGCACTGTCCACATCGATGTGCAGAAGTGTTGCTGCCTCAGAACATTTCACCACACCCCTGCTCAACCTGCTGTCAGGATTTCTCTGTAAAAACAGCCTGTTTTTTTATTAAAGACATTTTGTTGGTTTGTTTTTCAAACTCCTCAGTGCTGGGATTTCTTTCTGCCCAGGGCCCTAACAGGATCTTTGCTTCTCCCATTAATATGGTCACAGTTTTGTCACAGTAAGCCCTGCAGGGTTTCACCTTATTTTTTATCAGTCCTGGACATATTAGTAAATAACTTGGCACTACACATAGGAAAAAGGGGAAAATCTTTATTATTTACTGATAGCATTGGGAATAACTCCCTGTGACTTGAAGGTGCCGTGCTGCAGGATGATCCCCCCTGTTCCTATTCGCCACTGGTACCATCATCCCAAATTCACACCCACAAAACTTTCCCAGCACCACTTTCTTTGACTGTTTTGCCCCATAAAACACCTGAACAAAGTACATCCATGGGATTTTCTATTTTCTCCCTCTTGCTGCCGGGCTGGGATGTGCAGGGGGAGATTTCCACTCTTGCAAGGTGGTGGATTCAACCTGCCTTGTCTCTCTTTAGGGTGTGAAAGTCAAAATGAGTCAGTTCCCCCTTGCTGACTCCCCACAGACTGATGAACACTTCACTTTATGGAGTAGAAAGGCCACATCTACCATGGAGTAAATCACTTGTAGCACTGGCTTTGCAGCCTGGCCTTCCAGCTCTCGGGTCCCCCATTATCCTGAGGATATTTCCCAGAAGGAGCAGCTGCACAAGGTGGCCGCTGAGATCGTCTTCATCCGAGCAGAGCTCCCTGCTCCCGCTTTTCCACCAGGTGTCAGCCGAGGAGTTCTCTGGGAGCTGCTGCCTCGCTGGGACCGGCTCTGCTGCCAGCCCAAGGCGTTGATCAGAACTCATCGGAGGGGGCTGTGGAATCGTCTGATCAAGGGGAAATCAAGCACGAAGCTGCCTCAAAATGAGCTCTGGCTCTGGGTGTATTCCTGCTTTACACCGTGTTTTTGGCTCACTGCTTTATTAGAGCGAATGCCTTACACAACTGGAGAGGAAGCTGTTGCTCAGGGAAAGTATCTTTAGATCTTTTCAGCTCAGCCCTGAGCAGTCAGTGCAAGTTGGAACAAAGGCTGGTGCTCCCAATAGAGTGGTGCGAGCCAAACAGGCAAATGAGCCTCCTGGCCTTGGAAAAGAGCAGAACTTTGCAGAGCTGGGCTGGTAGAGGCTCCTCAGCCTGCCAGGAACACATCCCTCCACTGCAGGGAAACAACAGGAAAAGTTAAGAATACATTGTAGTGTCAGAAAAAGCACCTCAAATCCTCTACATTCAAATGTTCCAGTCCCGTACGCTCTCCTGCCTCTGGTCAGGGGTGTGGGCTTCCCATTAATGACAGCCACTAATTAGTGCTAATGAGAGATACGACCTGCATCACCAGGAGGATGCTCTGCTATCCCCAGCATAGTGCTGGGCTTGCTGTGGACAGCTGATCTGGTTTGGCCATGGTTCATCCCCATGGGCAGTGGTCAGAACTCCCACAACACCTGACCAGAGATCCAGACTGACCCTTCAGGACCCTGTCCAGCACCAGCACAGTCCTAACCTGAAGGCCTTCGGCTGCTGGTCTTTAATTCCCTTAGAGGCTACCTGGGAGCAAACCAAGAGCCCAAGCAGTCCTCCAGTTTTATCCTTCCCCACATCTTAGGGGGTAGGGTTTGGCCACCAGCAGGTGCCTGGAGAGGAGCACCTGCGCCTCATTCTCACACTCTTCAGTGGAAAGTCCCACTGGGTGTGAGCAGGACCATCCATGCCCTGCCAGAGCTGGACCCTCCCTGAGACCCTGATGTCTTGTCATGTACTTGTTTCTTCTCATGGAACAAAACATGCTCCTCATGAACTCCTCACAGCTCCTGAGCTGACAAAGGAAGGAGTGAGACACCCACCTTGCTCTGGAACATTACTCAGCTGAATGCCAGTGGAGATGGCAGAGCTCCTTGAGCAATATCACTTCTCTCTTGTCCCAGGACACTTTCCAAATGTTCTCAGACAGAGCACCCCAAAAAGACTGTTTTGCCTCCCCAAGACTGGGCTCTAACAACAGTGAGCACTGTACATTCAGGAGGAGAGGGCACTGGAGCTGTTGGAGGCCTCCTGCCACGTGGGCACCTCTATTGGCTCTGCGTGTGCCAGTCCACAGGCCCCAGCATGCCTGGCTGGCTCAGCCCACGCGAGGGAGATGGTGCCCCAGCAGCCTGGCCAAGGCTTCAAAGGCTGCGGGGTGTCCTCAGCCACCCCAAGCTTTGCAAGCCCAACCACAGGTTCTGCCCCTGGCAATTGGCATCTGCGGGCACCAATGATCTGGTGCCAGAGAGGTGGATGTGGCATCATCTAACGTCCCCTCTCTGCCAGTGTTTGAGATCCCAGCACGGAGTGGGATTGCAGCCAGCAACACACAGAGCAAACCATGTTTCATCTCTCAGTGCATTTCCAGCATCAGGACAAGCTCTCCAGGAGCAAGATGATCATTCACTGTGCTCTGACAAGACGGACAAGGCCCCAGAGGAGCAGATCCACATTCTGTTTCTCTTTGACAGCTTAAATGTCATAATGTCATTGCAAACCTGACCATGGCATACATTATCTTACAACATTTATTCATCTCACCCCAAAAGCACTGGCAATAAAATTAAATATTTCATAAGGTTGTTATTTGGCTGCTGCGCTGCAGGAACCCAGCGCAGCCCCCTCCCTCCTGCCATGAGATGTAGCAGGGGTGGTGAGGGTGGAGGCTTGAGCAGCAAGGGGGCTGTCCTGTTCCCTGCCCACTCCTCAGCAGGGTCCCTGATCTCCCCAAAGCCCTGCCTGGTTCTGCAGACCCACAGCAAGGAGATTCCTTCCCTCCCCGGATTCCTGAGAAGGGGATGAGGGAATTGATAGGAGCAGCCTGTATTTCCTTGAGGTGTTGATGGGAGCTGAGCTTCTTGAGAACTGGTTCATCTTTGACTGGGAAAGAAGAAGGAAGAGCTCTGCTCACACATTTTAATCTCTGTGCTCTCATCGCCCTGCTCCGCCAGTATGTTTGTTGCTGCCTCAAGCCCCTCACACACTTCTGGCAGTGCCCTTGTACACATTGATCTTCTGGGAAGGAGGTCTGGGACCTTTGTTACAAAACCAGTTTTTCAGAGATTTCTGGCTTGGGTCTTCTGGCAAGAAGTGGTCCCTGTGGTGGAGACCTCACCCAGACTCATGGCAAATGCTCCCCATAGCTGAGGAGCGAGGGGGCAGCTCTTGTGTTGAGGACCTCAGCAGGACCATGTCACTGTTAGGAAACACAAAGGGTGTTCGGCAGAGCAAAACACCAGCACAGCTGGACGTGTGGTCCTTAAAGAGGGATGCTAAAGAACAGGTAGTGGTGAGCTGTGTTTGAGTGTCCTGTGCTCGGGTAACTCCAGTAATTGCCCTGGCCAGGTTGAACCAGTAAAAAAAAAAGGGGCAGCTGCTGGGAGAGTGTGTTGGCAGCCCCCTGAGTGACAGTCCTGGGCCCTGCCTGGGACCTCGGGACAGCAGGTTAAAATGAATAATTGCTCATCATCAGCACTGGTGGTTTAATGAGTGTCTCCTGTCCGTGAGAGGCCCAGGGCCCTCTCACATCATCAGGCAGGTGCTGTGCGGAGGGTCTGGGGCAGTGAAGGACTGAGACAGGTCTTAGACATCTTGCAAGGACCTTTCTGGTGCACGTAGGGCTCTGAGGGTGCTGCTGGGCGGGACCCCAGGGCTGGGAAAGTGCTAATTGTGCTCCCAGAGAAGGTGAGAGAAGTTGCCAGGGTGGGGGAGGTGCTGGGGGCTTCCAAAGTCCAGAGTCTGTTGCAAGGTCCCTTGTCTTTTCCTTGGGCACTGCTGTGCTGTTCTGGGGAGGGTGAGACCCCTCAGCAGCCCCACAGCCCCACAGTTCCAGGCTGCCTTGGCCCACTGTCCCAGCCTCATGTGTTGCCACGAGCCCAGCTTTTCCAGCATGTTCCGTGAGGGGCAGCGGGACAGCTCTGCCTTTTGTTTTTCCTTCCCTTTGTCTGTCAGTGTTACAGGTTTCCTCTGGTCTGTTTGATTTTTGGGGAGACACACAGCTTCCCTCCAAGCTGCTGCCAGGGACCATCCTCCCACTCGCCTGTGCAGGCCGACTCACAACCCTTCCCGCCTGGATTTTGCACAGTTTCACCTCTTTCAGATGAATAAAGACTCGACATTATACGGACTAGACGAGCGAGGGACATTAAGAATGAACTGGAACATAACTGCAAAATACAGCATGTCCAATCCAATTTTTCCTAGCAAATGAAACTGATCTGGTGGAAAATAAATACAGAACTTCCAGGAGCAGCGTCCTTGAAGAGCATTTGAGGGGGATGAAGAGATTTGAATGGATCAACCCTCTATACCTCTGCATATCCCTCCTCCCACCCTTAAATGCCATCTTTAACAGAAATAAATTAGAATAAACGATCAGCCCTTGCCTCCTAAAGACAGGTGGCAGGGTAATATTAAAAGAAATGAATAAAAATTCATTTAATGAGCATTGTTAATTAAACCTGGAAATCAAAGAGGTCTGAGTTGTGGGAATTCAGAGGAAAAATGAAAATGAAGGGAGCTGTAGCTCGGGGCGGGAAGAGTGGAATTAAATTAACTGCAGTGTGGGGTTGTGTTTGTTGATGTCGATCACACAGCACAGCGTGTTACAGCTGGGGGTGAAGGGTTTGTGCTCTGCTCCACGCAAAACACGCGCTGCCAATGGAACGTCCCGCCCAGCGATGGGCGGCCGGCACCCTGCGGGTGGCACGGTGAGACCGCGGGGACCTGCGGTGACACGCCACCGCACAGCCCGTGGGCCGCGGGGAGCTGTGACCGTGGTGTCCGGGTGCCGCGAGTGCGTGTCGGGGTGTGAGAGTGGGCGGCTGTGTGCGTGTGCCCGTGCGGGTAGGCATCGCCGCTCCGCCGTGGGACCGTGGGGACACGCCTGCGCGACCGTGATATCGGGGGGAGCGGGGGATGTCATTCGGGTCGCTCAGTGCCGCTGGCGGGGCCTTCCCGCCTGCCCGGCTGGCCCCGCCGGTGCCCGGTGCCGCACTCAGGGACCTGATGTTTCTGGCCCGCCTTGTCCTGCCCCGGAGGGAGGGCCCAAACCGAGAGCGAGGGAGGGATGGAGAGGCGGAGGGAGGGATGGAGAGGAGGCGGGAGGCATGGAGGAGGGCGGGGAGGCAGGCACGCTGCCCGTCGGTGCTCCCCGTTTTCCCCCGGCTCTGTTGCACCCGGCGCCCACCCTCCCGTCCGTCCCTTCGGGCAGGGAGCCAGGCCCGGAGCACCCCCAGACATTTGTCTCTGTCCCCAGTCAGGGCTGCGGCTCCCCGCTCCCCGTCGAGGTGGAAGGTGAAGTGCACCGGGAGTAGCCCCGAGCTCTCCCGGCAGGACCGGCCCCGGGCCCCGCTCCTGCTGCCGTCGCGGGAGGTCACAGCTGCCGCCGGGGCCCTCGCTGCGATCCCGAAGGGGCCTCGCTCCCGGCTCGGGCTAATAAAATCAAACCGTAGAGCACTGCCGCGGCCCCGCAGCCCGTCCGCATCCTTGGGCTTTCCCAAACCACGGGGATCGCTCCCCGGTGCGGCCCGGGGCGCTCCGCGACAGGACTCTCAGGCGGCGCGGCCCGGGGCTGGAGAACCTGGGGTGGCACCGGGGGGAGGGTGTGCGGTACCGTGCGACAGGGGAACGGGGCCGCCCGACGGCGCGGGGATAGCACCAGCCGCGCTCCCAGGGGGCGGCGGGCGCCCCTCGCCCCCCGCCCCGGCCGTCTCCCGCCGCCGTCCCGCCGCGCCCGCTGTCGGGAGCCGTCGGGGCCCCGCGGGAGCGGGCGGCGCGTCCCCGTCTCCGCGCTCTGACGCGCGCTCCCGGGGCGGCGGGCGCGCCCCCGCCGCTATAACTGGCGTGCATGGAGTCGGGGCCGGCGCAGAGGAGCGGGCGGGCGATGGGAGACGCCGCTCCAGCGGGATAGAGGGGCGGAGACGGGGGCACCCCCGGGGCCCGGCCCGCCCGGGGCTTGCCGCGGGCCCGCACCGATGCTTGTGCACAGCTACCCGGGCATGGTGAGTGCGGGACGAGCACGGGCGGGGCTGGACGGGACGGGACAGGGGGTCGGGAGCTGGGGCCGGGGGTCCGTGCCCACCTCACCGTCGCTCTTTTCGCCGCCGCAGGACCGCGCCGAGGGGCTGCCCGGGGCGCCGGCCGGGGCCCGCCTGCCGCAGCTGCCCTCGCTCAACCAGGCGCCCTACGGCTCGGCGCCACCGCTCTGCCACACGCCCGCCGCCGACTTCCAGCCGCCCTACTTCCCCCCGCCGTACCCGCAGCCGCCGTTGCCCTACCCGCAGGGCCAGGAGCCCGCTTACCCGCACCTGGCAGACCCGTACGCGGCGCTCAGCCCCCTGCACCAGCACCAGCAGCCGGCCTGGCCCCCGCAGCGCGGCCGGCAGGACGAGCCGGGGCTGCTCTCGCAGACCCACCGGGCCTTGGGGCTCGACCCCCGCCGCGAGTACCCCGCCGTGCCCCGCCTGCTCCACGGGCTGCCCGACGGCGGCCACGGCCTCGCCGACGGCCCGCTGGGCCTCCACGGCCTCGGCCACCACGGCATCGAGGACATCCAGGTACGGGGGGACGGCGGGAGCACCGGGAGGGCGCCCGGGGTGGGTTGGCTGCGGGGCGGCAGAGACAGATCCCGCTGCGTGTGCTACCGGAGGCTCCCGGCCGGGACCCACGGCGTCCGTACCCCCGGGGAAGCAGAAACACCGGGCCGGGGATTACTGGGGCTCGCTCGTGCCCCCAGGAATTCCTTCTGGCCGGGGGCAGAGGATGGATCGGGCCGCGGCCGCGCTGTCCCGGCACCGCGAGCAGCCGGTGCCAGGAGACGGCTGACGGCTCTTTCCTCGGTGCTTTCAGGCCGTGGACGACGGCGGGATGAACCTGCTCGATCAGTCCGTGATCAAGAAAGGTAAGAGCGCGGCGGCTCAGCGGGAAGCGGCACCGGACCGGGCCACGCTCCTGCCCTCGGGGCTCCCCAGCGTCGGGTCCCCCCCGCGTCCTCCGTCCCGCGGGGCCGCCCCCCGCCCGTCGGGAAGGGCTCGCCGCTGTCCCCGGCGAGACTGAAACGAAAGCGGCGGGTCCCGGCGTGCCAGCGCGCCCACCCGCCCTCGGCCCGCTGTTCTCCCTCGGGAGATACCGCGGCCGCCACTCCTTCCCGGTACCGAAGGGCCCGGGCTGGCAGACCCCGCTGTCGGGGAGCCCCGGGGCCCACCCCGCCGGCAGCCGCGGACGGTTTGCGTGCAAAGCCCGGGGATGGCCCGGCGGCGCTCGGCGGCAGCTCCCGGTGCTCCCGGTGCTCCCGGTGCTCCCGGTCCCGCGGCCCCGGCTCGGAGCCCCGCGCCCGGCGGCGGGGGAGGCAACGCGGGCCGCGAACCGCTTCACACCGCCCCGGGCCGCGGCGGATCGGGCCCGTTCGGCGGGACTGGTACCGAGGGGAAGGACGCGTTTAACGGAGACCAAGAGCTGGCGTGGCCCTTGGGGCCGATGCTGCTCGCCCTTGCAGCCCGGAGCGTCCTGCCGTTCCCCGGGCCGCTCGCACCCCGTCTCGGCAAAACCCGAGCCGGCGGAGACCCCCCTCCGCCGCTCCAGAAACGGGGCTCCTGTCCGGGAGAGGAAGGGAGGAGCAGCCTTTCCCTCCGGGGCCGGCGGGGGGATCGGGGCTGCGGGCAGAAGCCCCGCACGACCCCCGGGGTCTCCCGCGTTCGGTTCTACCTCGTACACTGGCGAGTCCCCCCACATCCCAATGAACCGGTGGGTACAACAAATCAACACCCTTAAATATTTTTGCACTAAACCTTCCGCTGGGCGTTGCGAGAGCGAGGAGCCGGGAGCCCGGGAGCTTTCGGTGTGGTGCTCGGGGCGATCCCTACTATGGAATATTCCAGCACTGCTCTTGGCTTCTCCACACCATGTTTTACAGAAATATGTGGATGGGAAGGACGCGTTTAACCGCCGACCACCGGTGCGAACGGAACCGCAGCCACCGGTGCGGGTCGGTAACGCGGGCCCGTGGGTGCCACAGCCCCGCAGTCCCGGTGCTGGTCCCGGCCGTAGCCGATCCCCGGTAACTGCACGAAAAATCTCCCGATCGTGCCGTTCTTCCCCCGCTACCGTCGGTCGTTTCACGCGAGGAGCGGCGCTCCCGGTGCGCCGCAGCCCCTTCCCGAGAAATGGCTGTTCTAGGAACACGCGGCTGCCAGCGGGACATTAATGACCCGCATTAATTGAGCTTTAATCAGAACGCTGGAGAGGCGTTTCATTAAACACTCGGGCGTGAGGAATGGTTGCAGGAAGCTGAGGGGTGCGTGGGCCGGCATCGGCCGTACCTCCGCGGCTTGGGCCGGGCAGGAGCGCCGCGGAACCCTCAGGAAACACCCCGCAGTGGCAATGTTTGTCTGGAAGTTCGGTTGGAGTTACAGTGGTTTGCTGGGGTTTTCCCCCTCCTTTTTTCCAAACGTGCGATTAGTTAGAATTTTTCGTCTCCTGTCGGGAGGATTTGTCGTTGTTTAGTGCCTGGTTTTTGCCTGGAGATTCTCTAGTCCTCCAGTCTTGGAAAGAAAAAAAAATGGAAAAAGTAAAGAAAGGAAAAATAAAATTAAAACATCTCTGGCTGAAGGCGGGCATGGTGCAAAGAGGTCGACCGCAGCCCCTGTGCCCACAGACACTCGCTCTTCCCACGCCACTTCTCGTTTGGGCTTTTAAACTTCTAAAAATATTAATATATATTTTTCTCCCCTGTTTTTGCCTTGTTTTTAATTATTTTTTTTTTTCTGTTATTATTCCTGTATTTGGAGCGCGAAGCTCCGAGTTTGCTGGAGAAATCGATAAATCCAAAGGCAGGAGCGTTTTTGTGGGGGGAATTGGACAGCCACACTGGAAGCGGCTGGACGGAGCCACCGGGGCTTCCTTGGAGCGGCGGCGGCATCGGGGGCTCTGTCCCGGCACCGCTCCGTCATCCCACCCCTCTGCCGGGGCTCGGGAGAACGGGGACCAAAGTCGATGGCCACGCTCCCTTTTCTCTGGCCTTGGAAGCTCCCAAACGGGCGAGTTCAGCTCAAAAGAAATCTGAGGAATTATGGAAGCTGCAGCCGGGAATCCCGGATCAAACGCCGCTGCCCGGGGAATAAATTCCTTTACATTCGGTTTTATTTAATTTTTAAAAATATATAAAATGTGGTCGTTCTCACTCCGCTGGCTCTGTCAGCTTTGAGCTGTGTCCTGGAGCCCCAGCGGGGCCAGAGCCGAGCCAGGGCCCCCGCGGGTGAATGACACCCCAGGAAAAATAAAATTAAATTAAAACCAGCTGAGGCAGCTCCCGGCGGGTCCCGGGCAGAAGGTGCCGGAGGGGGCGGCTGGGCAGCAGGGCTCGGGGACCCTCTCTCTGAAGAGAACGAGGGTAAACCCAAAAAAGCGCAGTTTTGTCCTAAATCGCACCGAGATTCCAAATACCGATTAATCCTGGAATTCCTGACGGAATGGCCGTCGGACAGAAACCTGATAGAAATCTGCGCCTGTGAAAACAGATATATCTCGCCTAATTAGTTGCCGAGATACTGTTGTCCTGGTTCGACGAAATATTAATCACCTGCCTCAAATCCCCAAATCTCCCTTTTAACTCCCGTCCTTGGAACCGCATTTAGTCCGCGGTCAGGAACGGCCGGGAACGGAAGAGACCGCAGCCCGTGCTGTCCCCGCAGCCTGTCCCCTCCTGTATCCCGGGGTTTTGGGGCCATCCCCACGGCACGGGGGTCACTGCCGATGTCCCCCCGCACGGACGGGCTCCGCCGCGGGCGCGGGGCTGCGCTGCCCGGAGCGGGGAAGATACTGCCCGGAGCCTCGGAGAGCGATGCGGGAGCATCCGTGTCTGTTTTCACTCCTTTTCCTTCTTAAATAAACTTCTACGGTTCCAGCCGTTAATATAATTCCAGGGATTTTTGTGGGGATCTCGGGGACGAGGTCCACTGACACCCTCTCCCCACGCGAGTGTTTCCCGAGCCGGCAGCGCTCCGGCCTCTTGGCTGCAGGTAATCCCGAATGTAGCAAGTGGAGAGGAAAGGGGGAATTCGCCCCAGCAAGGGCTCGGGGGAACCGCCCCGGGACCCCCATCCCGCAGCTCCGGCGGTGCCTGCGCCGTGCCCGCATCGCGGCGGGGCAGCCCAGGGAGGCAATCCCGGCTGGAAACATGCGTTCAAATATCCATTTCCACCGTGTCCCTCGGGACTGGTTCGGGTTCGTTATCCCCGCGGTGATCCCTAGGGTTGGAGGCTCCGGGTGATGTGGGGTACCGGGGGACCCCCTAGTGAGGGGGTCCAGTTCGGCTGCAGAGTGCGGAGTGTGAGCTGGGATTTCACTTGGAGCAGGGAGAGACGTGACAGCTCCGAAAAACAGAGGATGAGTTTTCCCCCCGTGCTGTCATGACAAAAGGGGCGATAGATTTAGTTCAGGAATTAAATGGATAAAATCTTAGATAGGGCAGCAGAGCCTCTATGAATATCTTGTACCCCGTTTGTTCATTCTCCCTTTTTTTTCAAAAGTATTTCAGAAATGGTTTTCTGAGACTGTCTTTTGTTGTTGTTTGGTTTGTGGTTGGGGATTTATTATTATTATTATTATTATTATTATTATTATTATTATTATTATTACTATTTATTTTACTTTTCCTTTCAAGTATTTATATAAGACCAGGAAGACATTAGGCTGGGAAACATTAAAATTAGCTCTGAAAAAGTTTAGTTGGGGCTCTGGTTGCTTTAGTCTACAGCAGCTCAGGCATTTTCTGCTCCATTCACCTGCTGCTCTGGTGTTTAGATGCCCAGGTCAGCTACCGAGGTCCAGCTGTGAGACCCCCCAGAAATAAAACTGGGGACTCAGCAAGCCCCAAGCTCCTGGTGCAGGGTGCGACTTTCTGGTTATGAAATCAAGCATTAGGTCGTTGTGCTCAGTAGCAAAAAATCCTGCAGCTTGGTTGTAAAATAAGGAGGGGTTTTATTGCTTTCACATCCTTTTGGGATCAGCAGAAAGCTTCTGAGAGAGCCTTTTTATTACAAAGAAAAATACAAATCTCTTTCCCTGGCACCTGGGGACATGTAGGGGCGCAGGAGAAGCTCAGGGTCCTGCCGGTGGTGGGCTGGGGTGAGCTGGGGCCCTGTGGCAGCAGGAGCAGGGTGAGCCACAGGGGCCGTGCACACGCTCGCGGGCACAAGTTTTGGCTGTGGCATTTTACAACCTGGACTAGAGACAGAGCAGGGTGTGACCAGCGTGGGCTCACATTGGCACCCAGGCGCGCACGGCGCACGTCCCCAGGCTCCGTGGTGGGGCAGTGGGACCTGGTCCTGCCCGTGTGCCTTGTGTTTGTGGATCTGGCTCTTGCCACTGTCCCTTTGGTTTGTGGATCTGGTGCTGCCCCTGTCCCTCGTGTTTGTGGATCTGGTGCTGCCCCTGTCCCTCGTGTTTGTGGATCTGGTGCTGCCCCTGTCCCTCGTGTTTGTGGATCTGGTGCTGCCCCTGTCCCTCATGTTTATGGATCTGGTGCTGCCCCTGTCCCTCGTGTTTGTGGATCTGGTGCTGCCCCTGTCCCTCGTGTTTGTGGATCTGGTGCTGCCCCTGTCCCTCGTGTTTGTGGATCTGGTGCTGCCACTGTCCCTCGTGTTTGTGGATCTGGCTGCTGCCGCCCTCCCTCGTGTTTGTGACTTGTTCCAATTTCTATCCGAGGCTTTCAGGCCGCTCCGAGAGGCAGTGCTAGCGTTTCTGCTCAGGAATGTGGACCTGTTTGGCTGGATACTGGACAGACAGATGGAAAGCTGTGCCTCAGAGCCCACAGTCAGGAATATTGCAAGAAGTAGCTGTCACTACTAAGGAATGCAGCAGAGGAGGGAGATTAAGACCGAGATCCTTAGATCCACTCGCCACCGCACGCGAGCTGCAGGTTTTGAAGCCAAGTCTCCCCGTGTGCTTCTCAAGCCGGTGGGACTGGTGGGACTGGGACACTGGCATGGCAGCAGCGGTGCCATTTCCCCTTTGTTTTGGTGCAAGGAGGAATTGAACTGTAAGAAATGTAAGAAGCCAGATGTGGCAGGGAAAAAAAAAATCCTGAAAGAATGGTAGATTAGATAAACATCATTTCCTGTGACGAGCAAGGTAATAAATGAGGTCATCCTGTAAAACACCTGGGGCTGCAAAGACACAGCTTTTATAGCACTGTCCAGGGCTGTGGGTGGAGGTTCTTGGCCTCCAGTCAGCTGCAGTGTGCTGGGCTCACCGGGGAGCCCTCCCAGCTCTCTGCAGCTTCATCTGCGGCGGTAGTTTGCCTGAGTGGGAAAAGGGGCTCACCTGGGACAAGCCGGGTCTTGACTGGAAGCTTTGCTGCCTTAGCGCTGCTCATGAATGCTTTAAAGTTTTGACAAGCCCTCGCACACACTGGGAGATAGAGCAGCGTTCCTCAAAACACAGTCACACCTCCCGGTCCCGGCGCTTCCCCCTCGCGCGCACACGGTGCGCGGCAGGAACACCTACTAATCAAACAGAGAAACTTAAAAGAAAGTTTTTACTCTGAACTGCATCCAGATCACCATTCCTCCATTAAAATTATATTTTTAATGTCCTATAATTGCACCAGGATAAGCCCAGGTGTGTGTTCGTGTGAGATAACACACGCGGGTACTGGTGAAGGCGCTGGGCTTTGTCTCAACCTCCCCAGTGCCTCCCAGGCATGTGTTATCTCCAAGTTTCATGTACCTTGTCATGACTTACTGTTTAATTAGATGTTTTTAAATGAATTTTTTTCTTTGTTAGAAATAAAGAGCAACCCTTAAAGGGTAGGCTCAGAAAAGCCAGCTTGGGTTGTTTTTTGGCATGTGACTGGAGCCCAAGCAGCAGCACCTCTGCTCCGGGAGGTGGACCCCAGGTGAGGCTTCTCCATGGACAGCACTGAGCGAGCACCATGGACATGCTGGACTGGCTCTGGAGCACCTTTCCCTTCACTTTGGGGGCTGTGAGGTATTTTTGCTCTTCGGTGGACACTGTCACATCACTACCCTGCTTCCCACAGGGGCTGCTTCATCCACAAGTGGAATGGCAGTGGGACAGCCGTGGCCGGGTGACACCCGTGGTGTTTGTCCCTGCAAAGGAAGTGGTGCCAAGATCTTAATTTTGTAGAGTGTGCCACAGCACAGGTACCTGCCTCACTGGGGTCCCACAGAACATCCACCCACAGCAGCACAGACACAGGCAAGACCCACAGGGACCCATCAGTGCCACCCAGCCCAGGGTCACACCAAACCTGCAGCAGAGCAGAGGCAAACACAGACTATTCCTCCCAGTTTAATAATATTCCAAGATACATGATCTCAGAAAAGAAAATGTTTACAATCTGTCTTAATTATTTGAAGAGCCTAAATGAGGTTCTCTGAAGTCCTAGACTAGCACTCTAACCACTAAACCATCCCACCCTTTCCTGTGTGATCCAGGGAATTACTCACTCTTGCTGTCCTTCCATTTGTTTGTTTATTTTAATTCTTAATGGAGGAACTAATTAGCAAATGTGGATGTGGTGCTTGAAGCTGCTGCGTGCTCAGCTCTTGTCTCCCTGGCCTGTCCCCAGCCCAGCTCTGCCGTGTCTGGGTATTGCCTCCCATTTGGTGAGAAATATTGTGGTTTGGTGGGAAAGGGCTGAGAAGCACATGGGAGTGAGAGGGAATTGCTAGAAACCAGCCCAAAATAATTAATAATAATAATACTTTGGTTAAACACCCCAAAATAACATGCCAGGAACTCGGGGCTTGGAGCAGGACAAGGGGAGCTGGGAGCAGGATGAGGGGAACTGGGAGCAGGTTCACCTTCGTGGCTTAAAAATCCATCGCAGCGTCTGTGGTGCGTGCTTGGGATTCCAGCTGGGCTGAGTCTCCCCACCCTCTATCTCAGGCATTTATCTGGCATCAGTCACCAGAGTGCCGAGGCGCCAGGGAGCGAGGGATCGGGTCAGGCCCTGTTCCCTCTGGACTGGTCAGACAGGTCCCAGGGAGCAAGTGGTGTCCCCAGGGCTCCCTGGGAGCCCCAAAGTGGCCACATGCATGGGAGAAAGCAGAGCCACCATCCCAGGGCTGGGGAGGTGTGAGCAGAGGAGCTGAGTGAGGGTGCTTAAGGGTGGTTTCAAGCACAAGATCCCAGTTAGCAAGAGATGGGGCAGCCACTGAAAAACCACCATCAGAGGGTTTGTCCCACCAATACACGGGTGTCAGCAACCCAGGGCATCTGAGCAAGGAAAAAGAAGAGCCTTTTTGCTGTGATAGTGGGTGAGCAGTGCCTGTCCCCAGAGTGATCCTTGGACAAGCCAGCAGCTCCGGAGGAGCCGCTGAACCGAGAGATTCACGTTGCTGTGGTCAGACCCAGACAGAAACCCCGCCAGCTCAGCGGGCTGGCAGCAGGCTCTGTAGGAAGGGAAGAATTTTTTCTATTATTATTCATGTCTAATCTTTGCTGAAGGGTCTTTTGCCCTTCAACAACCTGAATACATTTAATAAATTGACAGGAACGTGGCAGTGGCTTCCACGGGATCGGCCACCGCTCACCGTGGCGTCACAGCTTTGTTTTCCCTTTTTAGCTTATGGAGATCCCAGCCCCCCAAATTCAGGTGCATCTATAGGGAATTTCGGGAAAATCTCTCAGGCATGTTATTGTAAAATGGATTAAACTGTTTAAACACGTGAAGATCCCATTTGCCCGGGTGCCAAAGTGTTTGTGCTGCCGAAGGAATAAACTTGGTGTGGTTGATGCTACAGGCACAGCGATGGAGTGTGTGGGGCTGGGAGCACTCATTGCCGCACAGCCAGGGGTGATTTTGGATGGGAAACTTCCCTTGGTGTTAGCATGGAGCAGTATGGGTTTCCAGTTCCTCTGGCTTAAATTCTCAGGCTCTCCAGCCTCCCATTTCTATGTTTTGCCTTCCCAAGTCCTGCTTGGTTTGTGCTGTGAAACATGAATTCTGCACGGGCAGAATTTGAACTGAATTTTAAATAATTATTCAATAGTTGAACTGAAATTTAAATAGTTAATTTTCCAGTGTAGATATGAAAGGGCATAGCTGCAGATTCAGAAAAAAATAATTTAGAATCAGGGGGAGGGAAATAATGTGAATTACCAGACTAAACTGACTTCTCCAATGAAGTCGCTGCATCGGGGCAGCTTCCAACCAACAGTGCAGGAAATATCTCCAAACACTTTGTCACTCAACAGCAGAACCCAAATAATTTTCATTCATTCCTTTCAAAGGTTTGGACACCCGAGTTTTACGATTTAGGGGGACATTTTAATCATTAATATTTGGTGCCTTCCAGTGAGGTGTTTCTGCAGTTGCTGCTCAGGCTGTGACATCAGGGCTCCCCAGACAGCAGAATCCACTCCATGAAATGAAGCAAGGAAAGGAAATATGTGGGAACTCACCACAAATTAATTGTGAGCAGTTTCCAAAAAACTGACAAACTATTCTGAACAGCAGCATATTTGAGGCCGAGTCATTCCTAAATGGTAAAGCAGGAAACTGCATTAGCTGAAATTATCAATTGCAAAGCACTTACTAATCCCCTTCCCAGTCCTGCAGGAGCGCAGAGCGCTGAGTAAATTTTAATATTATATCAGCTGGCCATTTCTGTCAAAGCACAATATATTCAGCAGGGACCATCAGTAACCAAGCCGTTGTACCCACTGATTTGGGGGAATATGAACCTTCCTGCTTCATCGATCCATCCCAAAGCTCTCCAGGAGACACCTGCAGTGACACATGGTCGGGACTTCAATGGGTCAAACAGAGGCACTGAATGAAAAATAGAATTAATATCACATGGCACCTTCACATATCTTTCCCAACCCGATGAATTCATTTGCATGGGAAACAAAATGTTAAATATGGGAGCTTTGCATAGGCATGGGACCTCTCCTGATTAACTTTCTCATGGGAATAGTTTGAAGTTGTATCCCTGCTCTCCTCTGAGGGTCCGAGATTCATTTCCCTATCAGGACTCAGCAATCTCGAAAACCGGCAGATAAAACCAAGATTCTTTCCATCCTTCCATTTGAAAAGGCCGATGATGGTGGTTCCTAGAGAGGCTCTTTGACACGGGGACTTGGTTCAGGTTGTGCATTCGAGATAAAGAGAATACCTGTATAATCCCCTCTGGGAAGAGAGGATAATTACAGAGTGCGCGTTTGAAATACAGCTGATGGCTCTGACCTCCTTCCCTGGACCATCAATAAATACCTCTCTGCTGAAACACCAGGAAATTGGAGCAGCTGAACTCTGCAGCACCTCCTCCCTGAAAAAGCGCTTTTAAAGGGACGGCGGGAGCAGCTGCCCCGGCTCACACCCACATCCAGATATTTTTTTATATATGTATCTCCATCTTACAATTTACATCAGAGACATTCAAACGAAGGGTAGATGAGCTCACTGACAGCTCTTCCTGGAAGACAACAGCAATCCCTCAAGTCTCTGCGGCACTTTCATCAGGGGCTGCACACAGCATCCATCAGCCCGAGCTTCCCCCCGCTGCCAGCCCGGAGCGGGGCACAGCAGCAGGACCCCCGTCTAGGGCACAAACCGTGGGGCTTGGGGCTGTCACCGCTGCACCTGCAGAGTCCTGGAAGCAAAACCTCGGCACCTGCGGCAGGTTTGGAGGGTGCAGGTGTCCCCTTGCCGGGCAGCACCGCTCAGGTCTCTGCCCCGCAGCGATGCCCGGGGCAGCCGAGCTGACCGAGGCACGGCCCCGGAGAGGGACGGGGGGCTGAGAGGCTTGCGGGGGGCTGGAGACAGCGCTGTTGTGCCTGAAGATGAGCGATTGCTTCGTCCCGGGTTGTCTCCTAAGGCGATTTACTGATACCTTTTTAAAATGCGGTCTCAACAGTAGCACACTCCCACTTTTAAAGCGATGTCGCAATAAAAGCTCCGATATCCAGGGATTCCGCCTTACCGAGGAAGAAAATTTACCTGTAATGTATCTGGGGAGAGAAGAAAACAGACTTGTAAGACGGGCAGCGATTTGCAGGTTCCCTCTGGACTTGTTTTTCCCCTCACAGCACCCCGAGCTCCAGCTGGAAATGGAACAGAACAAATAACACCACGATAAGCAACTCAATTCCCAAGTACCACAAATTTTCCTGCTTACAAATCAGTTTGCAAGCAGGCAGCGCATTTCTCCTATGGAAATGAGTCAGTACTTCTTATTTTTCTCTTTTTGTAGGCAAAGTTTCTTTTCCCTTAGACCCAAAAGTCGGCGGTTTGCTGCCAGCCCCGAGCACGGACAGCGGCTCCCGCAGCTCCCGGCAGCGGAGCCTGAGCCGGGCTGCAGACGCACCTTTTTCACCGAATATTTACACATCAAAGTGTCCATTTCCAGGAATCACAATGGTAATTTCAGCCACAAATTTTGGTTTGTGGAATGGTTTGGATGAGGAAGGAGAAGGAATGCAGGAGCTAAGGGATGGAGCATCCTCAGCCCGGACCTTGCGGGAGAAGGAGGATGAGGAAGCAGAGGCGCAGGGCTGCGGATCGGTTCGTGCTGGAACTCCCTGGAGAAAAGCAGGAAATTCTCCGAGGTTTTCTAGGTAAAAGCCTTTGAAAAATGGGTTTGTTTTGCTCCTTCTTCTTCTTTACCTCGAGCTTAAAAGCCAAGGGACGCACCTCTGCGAGCCAGAACAGAAGTGGCAGAAACTTTGTGCTTTCTTTTGGGACACTTTGAAGGCATTAGGCTCCTTACTCCATTCTCTGGATTCACAGCTGAGAAATCCACTCAGCCGTGTTTTTATCTTTCTCCTAGCTGTCTCCTGAAAAACCCTAAGGGAGACAAGGCTGTGACATCCCATCCCACCTGCAGCACTGCAGGTCCTCCTGTTTTTCATGGGAATTGCCTTTCCATTGCCTGTCTGCTCCAAGGGACATCCTCACATCCTGTGCTCAGGCGCTGGACCAACTCCTTCTGGCTACATTCAACACCCAAGGCCTTCTCACCTGGAGAAATCTCTCACCAGAGATTACCTGGCAAGATTTAATTGAGTATCACAGCATCCCTCCCAGGTAGACATTATTATATCATTATCTGCAATTTGTTGCTGGAGACAGTCAAGCCCAAACTGGGATAGTGACTTGTCCTGTGTCATAACACAATTCCATGCTGGCTGTGCCAGACACAAGGAGATAACCCCAGGCAGGCAGGGTGTTCTCCAGCTCAGGGAACTCAAGAGATGAACCCTTCAGTGTTTTTAGACACCAGAACTTGTTCGAAATCACTCTCTCTCTGCATCAGGGCTTTTTGAGCCACAGGAAATGGAGTTGTGTGGGTTCATCATCTGACAGTTGCACCACGGCACGTTTGAAAGACAAACCAGACTGACTCAGCACAAAAGGCACCTCTGATGGGAGATCGCAAACCTCGTGGTTCACAGGGAGGATGAAGCCAATGTGTAACTGCTCCAAGCACTGAGGCAAGCGACTTGTGTGGGAGTTTGGGTCTCTCCAGTGCTGCTCAACACACCTGGGACATGATGGATTGCAAGTGGCACCTGCCCTGCAGGTTAAAGGCAGCAGTGAGAGGCTGAGCCTGATGGAAACGCTTCCTGTGATGTTGTACAGAAGAAATGAGGATCATTTCCCTTCCCACCCTCAGCAAGATGCTGCTGTACGCCTGTTACTGCCACGCTGCCATTCTCCAAATCACCAGAACGCCGTGAACCGAGAGGATGCGGTGACAAACAGCTCTATTTCACAGCTTCCTGCAGAAAATCTGGAGCTATAAAAACAGAGGCCGTATGTAATCAGCCTGCAGCACAGCACTTCCCAACACTCGGGCAATAGCTGAAGCCTGGGTTGCTTAGAAAGGCATTCCCACAGGCTGGAATTGCACACACACAGATCATGCCCATGTACCTGAGCTTTGGTAAATCATTTAACTTGCTCTGTGCCTCGATTTTCCCCAGTTGCACTAAGGAGCTGGCTCGAGCCAGGAGTGAGTTAATGGCTTTGGTTGCTGGTGCTGTACCAGCACTGGGCTGAGGATTAGCAATGCATGAAGCCCTTTGATCTCTGCCAGCATAACCTTATTCCAAAATCAGTTTTCCCTTTCAAATCTGACCCCTCTGACCTGTGCCAGTGCTAACCTGTGTCCAGTCCCAGCTGCAGCATCCCCAGGGCAGGTCAAAATGCATCACAGGGCCTTTAGTTTGTGAAATCTGCAGCCATGCTCACCTGGATATGCTGATTTAGAGGTAGCAGGATTAATCTGAATAAACAACACTTCCATGGGAAAAACTCCCTCAGGAACGCCAGGCAGTATAAGAAAAGAGAAAAAAAAAATTAGGGGGATGAAGTGAAGCAACGAAGCCCCAGTAAATACTAATTGATAAACAATAAGAACAGATAGCAAAGATGGACGTTAGCAAAAAGGACCTTGCACTCCCCAGGAGTGCTCCAAGCAGTTGCAAAAGATCTGATATCTCCCTCTTCCCCTTTCTTTGGCTGAATCAGCCCCAACCCAGCTTGTGCCCTGCCATTTATGGCTTCCTGGGATGGCATGGAGTGACTCAGGAGTGCCCAGTCCCACTCATCAGGCAGGGCTGGAGGGGCACCAGCATCCAACCCTTCTCTCATCAGCCTGTGTCGTGTTGGTCTGTCACTGTGTGCACGAGCATCTCTGGGAGTTGTTCCTGCTGAGAACCTCACCCTCCATGGTCAGGAGTGGGACCTGAGCCTGCCCAGGGGGAGACCTGCGTCACTGTGGGAAAGGTGATGTCCCACTCCCGTGCCAAAAACGGGTGTCCCCTATGGCTGATCCTGGAGGACCTCAGAAGGGGTGACGAGCGCAGTGACACGATGTGACTTTTCTGTCCCCAGCTGCAAAGCGCCACGTGGGACTCGGGTCCGTGTTGTGCCCGGCTGCTCCTTTATTCGGGCACCACAGGCCTCCCATTCACCCTGGGGCTGTTCCGCGCCTCGAACCTCATCGTGCAGACCCCATCTCCGCTCCAGAGGGTCGCAGCTGGGATGAGCCCTCGGCACGAGGCTGTGGGAGCAGCACCGAGTGCTTCCCGGCCGGGCTCGGCAGGGCCAGGGGGTCGGCGCTGGGGCGTTGGGCTGTCGGCCGCGCGCTGGGCGCCCGCATCGCTCTCATGCTTCCTTCTTGTCTGCAGGCTGGCTCAGGTGCTCCGATCACCTGCTGCTTGCGGGAACAGGAAAGCAGCAACTGAAGATCGAGGGGGACTTTTGGTTTACTCAGATGACAAGAGACAATTTTGGTTCCCCAAAAGCCAAGGAAACAAAGCTGTCAGGCTTTAATGGTAGCTTGTCTCCCTCCTGCAGCATGTTTATGGGCAAACAAGCTGCAGATCAGACCAGGCAAACAGCAGCAGGTGAGGCTCAATAACAATAATTCATGATTAATGGCGAATGTGGCTTTGTTTATTCTTGTTGTATTGAGGCAACGCTGTCTAATGGATGAAGCACTGCTGCAGGACTCCGGGGCCCGGCTCAGCTCCCAGCGCTGCCGCCCGCTCCATCCCTCCCTCCCTCGCACTCCGTGTGTCCCGTGAGGCCACAAGCTCCGTGTGACACAGGTGCCCTGTCCCACACCTGCACGTGCCCACCGTGACGGAGCTGTGGCCGTGGCTGAGGCCTCGAGGCAGGAGAGCAATGCCAATATCCACGCTCAGTGCCGGTGCCTGCCTGGTTTGCTTGTGGCACTCAGCTGGGCTGACCCGACTGCGCTGGGCTTTACCCTTCACAGCGCCCGACTCCAGGGCATAGCTTTCCAGGGTTTTTTTTCTGACAGTAGCATCATTCCTAAAACCTCCAGTATGTGTTTCCCAAGTGTTGTGTCTCCATGATGTGCATCGATACCATCCATGCCTCCCTGTCGCTGCCTGTGGGGCGACTGGCAAACACACCAGAGCTGTATCCAACCCTTCTCCAGTCGGTTTTACACAGGCTCCAGAATTAACTCACGCTGGTGCCAGCTGGGTTTGCCTCCTCCCCACACGCCGTGTCCCATGGATGTGTGGTGAGGCACGATCCCTCTCCCTGCATGGCTCTGCTGTCCCTCACGTGTGCGCAGGTCCCCGGCCATGCATGATGAGCGCAGCCACGGCATGATCGCAGGCATGCACAGGTGCATCCGAATACAATTGAGATTATAGAGTGGATCAATAATGCACAGCTCTTCACACCATACTACAAGCAACAGCTGCTCCCCAGTGGGGTCTGGTTTGGGGGTGGCCCTCTCTGCAGCAGAACCCCCGTGCCTGGGACCCTGCAGGGCCGCACGCCTCGGCAGCGCTGCACGGATATTTGCAAACCACGCTCTGACTTTTGATTTTAAGGGATCCCCTAGAGACTAACCTAACCTGTTCTGGGACTGTGGAAGAAAGCTTTGAAGTTGCTCCTTCCTGGAAATGGTTCTGGTTTCCTACGTCTCGTGGGGATGTTCTTGTGTTTGTTCTGCCCTGAACCAACCTCAGTCGTGGCAAACACCGACCGCAGCTGCTGGCTCCAGCAGGGCACTGGTACCTCCCACCCTTCTCTCCCTGATGTTGTGCAAGTTTCATGCTGGGAGGAAACTCCATGTCCTTCAGCTCCTTTCCATTCATCCCTTAGCCTCAAAACATGAGTCATTTTTATGTAGCATGTGCTGATTTTTATTGCCACGCTAGCAAGTCGTCGAGCTGGATTTACAATATGCCAATTGTAAGCGCCCCCTCGTAGGTTCAGCCCACGTACCCTCCCTGATTAATCCTGGGGCTTCTGTTTCATTTTGGGCATGTGTATTTCCTCTATAAACCCTGGCATTCGCTGCTGTGTTACTTGCAGGAACCATCTGACTGTGAAACAGTCATTCCTGAGGAACCACAAAGAATGAATGCCAGGGCTGAAATGATCTTTGGATTCTTTCAAAACCTACTTTTTTCCCCCCTGAGTTAAATTGGTTATTAATGTCAGAGCATAAAAGCCAAAGAGATTTGGCACGAGTCTCAGCCACAGTTTTAACTTATAAACCTTTATTGCGTCTAAGAACATTTCTTACGGAATGACAAAAGGGAAAACTAAGTCCCTTTGCCCCGGTGTGATGCCATGGGCCTAAAGAGATGCTGCAGTCACCAGTGCCTGCCTAACCTGGTGTTAACTGACTTCTGCCCATTAAGCAAGGGGAAGTTAGTGTTGGATTAACTGGGTTTGATCTTCTCAAGCTTCCTTTAAGACAGGGGTGATGAAAGTTTAGGGCTGCGGCTTGTTGTGGGGTTAATCCCAAAGCTGAAGGCAAAGTAACTCTTTCCCCCGGTTCCCGTGGGCACACAATGGAAGCACAGCTCTCGGCCAGCCCTGCAGCTCCTGGGTTTGGGGCAGGGAATGGAGGTCTTGGCTCAGGCTGATCCTGCCTGGTGGGATGCAGAGCTGGGCTGCAGCCCCAATCCCAGGAGGGGATCAGCGTCCTGGCCAGCTGGGCCTGACACATTTTGCCACCTCCAGGGAGCACCCAGAGGGGACAGGGAGGGCAGCTGGTCACAGGTCCAGCCAGCGACGCTGCGGACAATCCTCAGCCTTCCAGAAGAGCAGCCCAAACCTTGGCTTTAATTACAGCTGAGCTGGGAGGTGTGGGAACGCAGGCGAGGGCAGCGTCCAGGCTTCTTCCTTTCCTTTAACCTTTATTTAGTTTAGTTTCATCACCCAACCTCGCTTCTCTCATTGAGGAAAACAAGGAACTAATGAGACATCCCAGCAGCCGTGCTGCCATGTGGGGGAGGCTGGAGAGCTGCCTGGAGAGTCTGGGTCTCTCAGCCACGGTCTCCTCTTCTCTCCCTCTTCCTTGTCTCCAGTGCCCATCCCCTCCAAGGCCAACGGCACCACCATCTCCACCCTGTCCATGAACAAAGACGGGCTGATCGGAGGGGTCACGAATCCCAACGAGGTTTTCTGCTCCGTGCCCGGACGCCTCTCACTCCTCAGCTCCACCTCCAAGTACAAGGTGACGGTCGGGGAGGTGCAGAGGAGGCTCTCACCCCCCGAGTGTCTCAACGCCTCTCTCCTCGGCGGGGTTCTCCGCAGGTAAGATGCTCTGAGAGCCCCAGGGTCTGTGCTCAGCACCAGCTCTTACCTCTCAGATTAAAAAGGAAGAGAAATTCTGGTGTGTGGTACATTAAGGAATAGTATTTTTTTTTCTTCTTTCCTTTCAAACCTCAAAGCTTAAACTAGGATTATGGTTATTTTAACATGAATTACATGGAAATTTATTTTCCGTCTTTGTTTTCTCTCTTCAGAGCCAAATCAAAAAATGGGGGTCGGTGTTTAAGGGAAAGGTTAGAGAAAATTGGACTAAATCTACCTGCAGGGAGGCGCAAAGCTGCCAACGTCACCCTGCTCACATCCCTCGTGGAAGGTAAGAGTCTCTCCCTGCTCCCATGGAGGGTGGAGTGCCAAAACTTCCATCCTCTTAATTTCCAGCTTTCCACAAACCAGGGCTCTTAGAGTATGGAGTGGTCACCATTGAAGGAGCATGGGAATGTCCCCATGTAAATCTCCACACTGATTCAGAAATGTTTCCTTATAAATGAACAGACGCTTGGGAAGGCAGTGGGCAGAACACAAACGCAACCAAGACAGCAAATGTCCAAGAAAATGTCCAAGCATGGCAGCCCTGCCTGTGGTAAGAGGTTGGAGCTGGATGATCTTTAAGGTGCCTTCCAACCCAGGCCATTCTATGACTCCATGATTTTACTTTTGTTTTCCAAAACGGAGCCATTTCTGTTGGATCAGATGTAGCCCACGGAGAAGGTCTCCCCATGGAGCAGGACTGTGAGCATCCTGCTGGCTGGAGCTCAGGGTATCCCTCATTTCTGTGAGCTGGTTCTAATAGTTGGGTCACAGAAACCGAACACAAAAAAAGCCTGAATAAAGCTGAATAAAGCTGCCAAGAACGGGCCCACCTAGGACACAGCTCAGGTGCTTCCGACCGTCCTGCCCTCGGGCAGCATCCCAAGCTCAGGTCCATGTCTTCTGTAAGGAGGAAATGCCCCATATCCAAGCCCTTCCCTCCTCCAGGGGAAGAGTGAGACACTGAAGAGATGTCAAACCACTCCGAGGTCTCGCAGGTGGAGCTCAGGTGTGCAGCAGCCGTCCTCAGAGCTATGGAAAAGGTGCTGCCCTGGCAGGCAGAGCCCTGCCCAGACATGTGAGGTGCCCCTGCCTAACTCGGTTACTTCCTCCCCTCCTACTTCTCCGCACCATGGAAATGATGATGTTGCCACTGCGTCCTGGGAGAAAAGCACATGGGGATGCAAACAAATGGAATGACAGCTCTGCCTCCCTCTGAGCTCAGGAATCCATTGTGTCTGTGCCCGGCACGGTGCAGGCAGCTGCCTTCGGATCCTGAATAGAAAATCATCTCCATTGTCGCCAGCAAATTAAATGACCCGCTTCATTAGGCGGAGGTTGTTACCCAGGGCAGTTGGTTCGTGCTGAATGAAAGGCTGATTTCCATGAAAAGAAAAGAAAGAAAAGAATGAAGGAAAGAAAGGAAGGAAGAAATGTACAGTTTGATTTCAAGTGGCTGCTGATGTTTTGGTTCCTGCTTCCCAGCTCATAGTACATAGTGCTGTGTGTGTTTGATGGATATAATTTCCTCCTGCATGTAAGTGTGATGGAACCAGGGGATGTTCCACCCAGAGCAAGGTGCTGCTGTCATCACCCAGCACACACAAACTGGCTTGTGCCCCTCCACCCCACTCCTTCCTGGACATTTGCTGTCTTGGCTTAATTCGTTTTCTCCCCTCTGCCTTCCTGATGTCTGATCATTTAAAAGACCCGCCAGGCGGGTTTTTGAGTGCTAATGAAATGTTTTTTCTTACACTGACCCACAGCCACTCATACAGATGGGGAGGATGTTCCTGGAGAAGCCAGGGAACACCAGGTAGAAGCAGCTCCCTTGGGAGTCCTCACCACGTCCACCAAGCACTCACCTTCTCTTGGGCAACTGCTCCATGAGAGCAGCTCCAGCCTGGACCCAGAGGAGTAGCAGGGCTGTATTTCCATTCCAGAACCATCCCTAAGCTCGTGGAAGGAGGTGTGCCCTCAGCCAGGCTCTCTCTGCCTGCCATAGCCCTCTGTGCACTCTCCTGCAGCCTCTCCTCCCCAGGATCTGGCTCAGTGTGATTTTAACACCTCTTTCCAAAGGCAGACTGCCCCGTCCCCCCAAAACCTCTCTGATCCAGCATCCAAATTGCCTTGAAAACATTAAGATGTGCAGCCACTCACACACTTATGGAAGAAATAAATCCTGACTCCAGCCCTGGCTCTAACCATGGGGTCACTCAGCTCTTTTTTATCATTCCAGTAACAGTTTTCCAGCAGTTGTTCCTTTCTGACTGTCTTTCTAACACACAAACAACTGCAGTTCTGATTCTTTAGGTTTACCTTATTTGCTCCTTCTTTAGGGGAGGAGATGAAGTGGAAAGTACTGTCATTATGTGGGAAGCAGAGACCCTTCCCTGTAACAGGGGCTCCACAGACCGAGCTCCAGAGCCGGGCAGGCTGGGATGGGATCTGGGTTAATGCTGTTAGGATGGATGGCCTAATACGTGTGAGCAGCAGGGGGGCAAGGCAAATTAGCTCTGCCTGCCCGACCGGGATTTCGGGTGTTGGGCATGATCAATTGCCATCAGCTCTGATTATTTCCACAGGGACGCCTGGAGATGGATCAATTCCATCAATGGGTGGGCATTTCCATGGGGTGATGGATACGCTGCCTGCATGTCCAGCCTGAGAGCCCCCGGGTGCTGTGGGGGATGTAACCCCCTTCCTCCTGCCCCTTTCTCCTGCCCTGCCTCGTCCAGCAGTCACGGGGCTGAGGTCACCCTTTGATACTCCAGTCTCCCTTTCAGTCTCTGCTCAGTTTGGAGAGGCCAAGCAGGAAATTTGGGAAGAAGGAGGGAAAGATGCAGCAGGGGATGTTCCCAAGTGAGAAACGCCTCTGCTGTTCTTCCTTTAGGAGCAGGTGCCCAGAGTCACACCTCACCCTGCTCCAAGGCCAGCACCTTCTTGATGCTCTTGTAAAAGGCAGTAAAGGAAGCACCCAGCTGCTGTTTAGAGCTGGCAATGGCTCATTTGGCCCACATAGACTAATTGCTTTACAGATGAGAATAAGAAACTCACAGTGGTGTTTCTGCAGCAAGAGATAAAGGTGGGGAGAGCTCTTGGGTGACCACTGAGACAAGGAAGGAACCCAGTCCCACCAGAACTGAGCCCCATCAGAACTAAGCCCCATTACCGAAGCTGCTGCAGAAATTCTCCCTTTTCACACTGGTGTTGGCACAGTGCTGATGTTCATCTGTCCTGCTTGCAGGTGAAGCCATTCACCTGGCTCGGGACTTCGGGTACGTCTGCGAAACGGAGTTCCCAGCCAAGGCGGCGGCAGAGTACCTGTGCCGGCAGCACTCCGACCCCACGGAGCTCCACACCAGGAAAAACATGCTGCTGGCTACCAAGTGAGTACAGAGGGCAACCAGCCACCGCTGTGTTCTGTATCGCCAGCCCAGGAGGGCAGTGTTAATCCCTAAAGTTTACTCTTCGGCAGGGAGGAGATGGGCTCGCACTGCAGGAAGGTGTGCAGCCTGCAGGGATTGAAGGGTTTGCGCCCACATGGGAGAGGGTGGCCCAGCCCCAGGGAGCATTTTGGTACTGCCTCATGTGCCCCTCCAAAGCAGGAGCAGCAGTAGTGGCTCCAACTCTGCACCCAGGGGCTTTCCCCAGGCTGGAGCCGAGAGCTCCCAGTGGAGAGGAGGCTGTTGGGGCAGGGAGCAGGAAAAGAAGCCCCAAATGCACCCAGAGAAGCTGTGGATGCCCCATCCCTGCAAGTGTTTAATGCCAGTTTGGATGAAGCTCTGAGCACCCTGGTCTGGGAAGGTGTCCATGCTAGAGTGGTTGGAACTGAATGATCTTTTAGGTCCCTTCCAACCCAAACTGTTCAACGATTCCCCAACTGTGTCCTGCAGCTCTCCACAAGCATCACACTGACCAAACCTCTCTCTTTCAGGCAAATTTGCAAAGAGTTTGCAGACCTGATAGCCCAGGACCGCTCTCCGCTGGGGAACAGCCGCCCCTCGCTCATCCTGGAGCCCGGAGTGCAGAGCTGTTTGACTCATTTCAGCCTGATAACCCACGGCTTTGGGGGCCCGGCCATCTGCGCCGCCCTCACCGCCTTCCAGAACTACCTGGTGGAGTCCCTCAAGGGGCTGGATAAAATATTCATGAACAGCACAGGGAATGGGCACACGACCGGGGACTCCAAAGCGTCAGACAAAGAGGTGAAGCATCGGAAATAACAGCGCTGCTTCCCTCGGTGGGAGATTCCCCCCGGCACCAGCGATGGCTCCAGGGGGAAAAATGACCCAGTGCACTGTTTTCTGAACTGCTGAGTTTGAACGTGAGAGGAAACTCGTAAAGCAAACAAAGAAAAGACAGCAAAAAAGATCTAAAGAGTTTAAGACGAAAACAGTGCTAATGAACGTAGTGAGATTGAGAGAAGCCAGGCTGATGGCTTTGGGGTTTTGCTTTTTTTTTTTTTTTTTTTGTAACGTGGATGCAGGAAGCCAAGTCATGTGCAATTTGATTTTATTTTGCTTTTTTAAAAACCCATAGTGAAATCCTGACGTGCTCCAGGAATTTGTTCCAACCGAAAAACTGAGAGGAAAGAGCAAAAGCCTCGTCAGTGCAAGAGCCAGAGCAGGAGTGGCCGAGGGCAGGGGGACAGAGCGCTGGCTCTACCTGGATTTATCCGCTGCTTTTGAGGCAAACACACAGGAAACCTTCCCATTTCCCCACCCACAGCCCAGTCCTAACGCCAGGCCACGGAAAATCGCCAGCAGAACTGCTGTGGATTTAAAGCAGGTCCAGGCTTTGTTTACAGCTTCAAACTGAGACTCACTGTGGATTTTCCCATGGGCTGAGGAACCCCAAGCCCCGGAGGGAAGAACAGCCACACAGCCGATGGGTCCCAGGGCAGGATCGAGGGGAGCCCTCCTGACTGCTGCCCTCCCGGCTGGGGCTAAGGCAGGTGAAGTTGAACCCAGGACTAAATCAAACTCCACAACCTACAGATAACAGCACACAAGTTTCTAAAATTAGTAATAATAATAATAATAATAATAAATAAAGCACAAGGAGCAGAACTTGAACCAGGCCAAACTGAACTGTTCTAAATCTGTATATATTTATTTATGTGTAATTAAAATCTGAAAGTTTTAAAATGTCCAGTGCAAGTTATTTATATCAAATTGAGTTGGGTTTTTTGTTTTGCCTTTTTTTGTTTGTTTGTTTGTTTGTTTGTTTTGGGTTGGGTTTTTTTCTTTTGAAAGATGAAAATCTTTGGATTTTCCACCAATAGAAATGGGAATGAAGTTTTGGATCCACCAAACTGTAGCATGGACAAGCTAGGCTGTGATGATGATGACTCTAGAAGTTCTGCAGGATTTTGTACTTGCTGTTGTTTCTCTTAATGCTGCAATAGATGTACAACACCCACACCACAATGTCATTCTCATTCTCTTAATAAACCTCTTTTTATTTGAAGAAAGCACCTCCATCGTCTTTGTGAGAAGAATCCTTCGCCTCTGTGGTTGTAACTTAAAACAGGTTATATAGATTAATTACATGGAAATTATATAAAATTGTATAGATTTAAGAAAGAATTCTCCAGTTTCATGGCTGGGGGTTGAGTGATGCCACAAACAGAGCTGGAGGGGTGACAGGAACTGGTGTTCCTTCCCAGTGTCCCCAGGCCTCGTGCTGAGCCAGCCGGCGCCGCTGGAGATGAATGAGTTTGCTGATGTTTCAGAACTACTCAGGGTAGTCAAATCTAAACCTGTCTGTGAAGAGCTGCAGAAGGACCTCATGGTATCAGTGATAAAATAGAAGATAAAACAGTCCCACTGATCTCCAGGCAATGAAGCTCCGAATTAATTGTGTTCGTGGCGTCACTGCGAGCAGGACTCTGCACCAGCACCTCGTACTGTCAGAGCTTAGAAATAAACACTGTGGTTAAAAAAAGGACTCACAAACCAAAAATCAGATTATGCTGCGTGACAGCTGTGCTCTGTCCTGAATGGCACTTACAGATCTAGGAAATCCATGGGGAACTCAGGTGGGAGCAACTGCCCCGCGAGGCAGGACCAAGGGCTGGAGCTGCAGGAGGAAACCCATGAGCAGTATGTGACAGAGGTGTGGAAAACTATGGGATAAGAGAAAAGGGAAAGAAGACACCAAAACAAGAGGCAGGACACCCACGAAATGGTCAGGAAGCAGGTTTAAATAAATCTGACCTGTCTCAGGTAAGAAGCTGCGACTTCTTATGGGAGCAGATGTAAAAATGGCTTTTGAAAAGATGGAAAAGTCTGATTTTAGGGAGCCTGCTTGCTGTCTTGCCTACACATCCACTGCTCCTCACAGCCAGAGGCTGAGCAGCTGGAACGGGACTGAGCCATGGCAGCACTCCCTGCATTGGACCCTTCTCAGAGTCACACCCCACAGGTTTCTCTCGAGGTGCAGAACAGGCTGACAGTAATAGAGGGAAAACCCCAAACAGTCCCAAAAGAGACCACAGGAGGTCTGAAACACAAACCTTCTTCCTTTCAGGAAAGTGTGAAAGGAAACATTTAATGTCCTAATATAATCTGTGGGGATGGCTCAGCGTCAGAAACTTGCATCTAAATATTCCCTTCAAAGCTTAGGGAGGCATTTAAATTGGGAATCGGATTGGAAACGTCCCTTGGTATGAGGTTTGTGAAAGCAAAGACCTAAATGACGAGCTCTGCAGGTCTGGTTTTGCTCTGGACCTTCCCAAAGGAAGAGCCAAGAAACAAGGAGGAGTCAGGGAGCAGAATGGAAATACTACAGACACATCAGAGGCTTGTTTACACTTCAAAGCCAGTTTGGATAATGCAGGGTGTGAGCCAAAAGCACAAAAACTATTCCTATTTAAAATTATTCCAAAGTAGGAGCGCCCTGTTCTGCATCAGCATAATCCACATTTAAATGGATTATGATAAAGGAGAGTAAGGTGCTTTTGTGCTACAATACAGGTTTCCCTACATGGGGTTATTCAGGATAACTATCCTGAAATAATTCCATTTGCAGACATCCTCTGGTGCACGGTATCAGAGCAGAGCAAGCGACGCTCCGACACAGGATGAAAGTGTGTGTGTGCACACTGTAATATCCAGGCATGAAATATCATTTCCTAATTTAATCACATTATGCAAACCTGGCTTGGTTGGGGCACTTTGAATATCAAGGAATTCTTAGACACAGCACGGATGAGCAACGCAGACAGAGAATCAGGATCTGCCTCCAGTAATTACACACCACATCCATAGGGTGGAAAATATTTCCCTCCTCATTTTCCTTTTTGGGTACCTGCAAGTCTTTGGAATGTTTTATGAGGAACAGTCTGGTGCCTGAAAGGCCAGGACACCTCCAATGACCTGTGAGTGGGAGGAAGTTGGATGATTTGGATTCATTTGTTGATTCCACAACAGATGCTCAAGACGAGCAATGGATATGTCACACAGGAGCAACTTTCCAAAAGTGTAAGACTTCCCAAAATTTTGGACACCCTCCGTCCTGCAGGCCAACAGAGACACTCCAGGTTGTGCCAAGCCAATTCTTGTCTGTACTGGAGTCCCCTCCCAGCTCACTGTCAGACAAGGCCATTCCCTGACGTGTCCTCTTCCTTTCCATCCTAAGAGAAAAAATCATTTTTCACAATTCCGGGCTCAACCCTGGTATAAATTCCCACACTGATTACAAATCTCACCGTGGGAAAATACATAGGATTGTGTCAAAGAGTAAAAATAGATCCAGGCTCATGATTTCTACGCTTGTTACAGAACACGCTGGAATTTCAATCCTAAAGCGGAATTGAAACAAAAAAAATCTTTTTTGAATTAATTTTGAATGAATGACAAATCCGGGGAAACCACATGCCAATCCTTGACAAGTAAAAAAGAAAAAGAGCATTAGGAAAAGCTCTTCAATCCCTAAGAGTCAGCTGTCCCAAGGGCAAAGCAAGGGGAACATGGAGCTGTGACTGTGCTGCATCATTAACGCCAGGGAGCAGAGGCTGTGTTGGAATTCCACATGGCTTTGGACAAACTAAATAATTACCTTTAAACAGGCACCTTAAAAGCAACAGGGTAATAACAGCTCTCGGTGTGAAACAACCCAATAAGCAGAGTTTGCTGACCTGTAGTTAATGCATTCCTTCCTATAGGAGAGTCCATTAAATTCCCAGCTTTACACGCAGAATCCAATGAGCCACAGGGCCAGCGAGCAAGCGAAGTTTTTCCTGGTGCTGCAAAACTGAATCAAAACACCAACACTGGAAACATTTTCAAGTCAGGCAGTAAAACAAATGTTATTGTGAGGGTGAGACGATGTTCCTGAGATTATTGATGGAGATCCAGGGGCAGGATGTGGAGCTTTCATTATCCAGAGCTGGCAGAGGGACTCTGACCCAGCCATAACCCAGAATCTGGCCCTGCTGAGCCACAAGGTATCACTTTGGTCTTCCTGCCTCTCCTCCTTTATATGGAAAAAAATTCCCACTGCAGCCACCTGAGCATTTCCAATAGGATACCATAATTAGCAATAATAATTCCAGACATTGAACGTCCACCCAAGCTTTGTCCCCATGATTGTGGTGCCAGAGCATCCCAGAACCTTTCCAAGGCAGGAAAAAAAAAATGATGGCAGGGATATTCTGGATGACTCTTGTTTGTTTTTATCCTGACACCTTCAGATACTTCTAATTTGATTATTTTCAGCAGAGAAAAGGTCGAAATCCCTGAGACCCAGAAGGATTTCTCATCAGGATAGATTTGTTTTAGTAGCAAAGGTTATAGCCAAAGAAAATATTAAATGGAGCTTTTTTTTGGGGTGTGAAATGAGTTCAGAAAAAGATCAATTTATTGCTCCAAGCCAAGAAGTTCTGCAGCACCTCAAGATGTGTCTAGATGCTGCAGCTTCTCACCTGACAATGGCTCTGCTGTGCAGAAGTACCTTGGATTCCTCTTGAGTTTTTCCATGGTACAGAGCTTTAAATTCACTAAAAAAACCCCAAGAGGCAGCATTTTCTTGGTGCGACTGAATGACCTGCACCCAACAAAAAACAACAATCGGCTCATCACCTTCCTCTGTCCCAAAATTCCACATGTTCTCTGTGATTATTATCTCAGAACAGAGAAGTTTCAGCTAAATCTGCAATGGCATCTTGGGTTTTTTACCCTTAAACATGTGCTGTAAGTAAATCACATTCTTCCCATTGGACACTCCAGTCAAACTTCTCCTCTGTTACAGGCCTGATCAAAGTGGATCCACAGAGCCTTTTACTCAATGAACTTCTGAACATCAGTGCCTGCGTGCTTTTATTCCGGAGTTATGAGAGTTGCATGTTGGAGACCTCTCTGACAGCTACATGGAATTTTGACAAGATTTCCTGTGCAGATTGGATCTTCCAGGGACGTTGTGTTCCTGAGATAGTTTTTTTCTCAGCATGCAGCAAATATTTTTTTTAAAAGGTGTGTTTCCTATGAAAACATTTTATCCAATTCAAATATCTGTCTTTTTTTCAGAAGGGTTACATTTATGTTCCCATAGTACCTTGGTGTGCCATCAAACATCAAATCCTCATTGCATTAGACCCTTTGCTGAAAGGTTTTACCTGCAAATTTCTATTTCAGTAGATGAGTTTACAAAGGAAACAGTTACCTGCACCTCAATGAAAACAGATATGACATAAAGAGCTGAAGGGAGTTGGGGAGTTTAGGAAACAGTAGGGATTCAAACTCAGATAAATCAACTTTAGCACAGTAATTATAAAAAAAACCCAAAATTCAACAGTCTGTTTTAAAGATATAATCCATATGCTTATAAATTTCTTTCTAATGATAAAAACTCTCTCCTTTAATAATCCCTTTAAGAATCCTTTAAGAATCCATCTCTCCTTTAAGAATTCCTGTTCTAAATCACTGCCTGCAGAAGCATTCCTACAGGGGGACAGGACACATGAGATGCAGGCACTGCTGAGGAGGAGGAGGCTGGTGGAAAGGCCAGTTTGCTCAGTCCAGACCATGAAAACAACCTTTCTTACACCCTCTTGGTAATGTGCTGCTGTTTTGCCTCTTAAATGGACCCTGGCACCACAGGGAATTGTTTCAGCCCAGGCCTCCCACTCCTGACCCATTTTCATTTCATTTCCTCTCCCAGCCCTGTCATATGGCAGCAGCACATTATATATTATATATTACAGATTATGGCTTTTGGAGTTTCCTGCTAATTTGGTCATCACAGGGATGCTCCAGGAGCACACAGTAATCACCTTGAGAAATCAGACCAGTCCTGTAGCCAATCCTGACTTGGCCCCGTTCAGGTTCTCTTTGTGAGGAAGAGGGGTTTTGGCACCAAACTCCCCCAAAGAAACTTCTCCAAAGTTCTCCAGAGTCAAAACAAGCACAGGGCATCCACTGCCCATCCCTGCCTTGTCAGGGCACTGGGCAAACTGGGAAGGTTTCAGGCAAACTGAAGCATTCAGCTGTCCCCAGAAAACGGAGCAAGGCAAAAGAGTTGGGAAGACCCCAAGGAGCATCTTCCAGAACATTTGGACTATGGACCATTTAGAAAATACAAAGGTCTCAGTTGGTAAAGTAGGAAACTTATATGAAATGCTAAAAAAATTAAGAAAAATTCCTGTTTTAAAGTATTCCTAAAAAAAGTTGTCAGTGCCTTTGAACCTGCTGAGCCAAGGAGTAATTCAGCAAATCCTGTGAGGAAAAATAGCTCCGTTCAGCTCAGCTTGGGGCAAAAATGTTTTCTATTAATTCCATGTGTTAATAAGCTTTTTCACAGCTTTTGAACATAAAGAACCTTTTGCTTTAGTACCCTGTAAATTTTGGAGCCAACATGGAAACCAAAACCAAAACCGTGTGGCTTCACAGCTCCTAAACACATCAGGAGGGGTCAACCTCAAATCTTTTCCTGGCTGATGTAAATGTGGGACATGGAGATCACACAACCAGCCTTGCTCTGGTTCATCACAGCACAGGCCATCAATCCTGAGGCAGAAACCAACACAAAAACCTTGGAATATCAGATGTGCCCAAGAAAAGTCCCTGGCGTGATGCTCTGGGCAGGTTTCTCATGGGCTTTGAGTGAACACTGTAAGACAAATTAAATCAAAACCCTGTTTTAATTGTTTTCTTCTTGAAGGTGCTCACTAATGACTAGGTGAGTTTAAGGATGATTACAAAAAACCAAAAAGAGAAACAGGTTTGAACCTTATCATTTTAAATCAGAGTAAATAAGGAATAAGCAAACCCTGGAAATCCTTTTATATCCCAAATTCAGCCTTGCCCAGTAAAAAAAAACTTTCAAAGATTCAAGAAACTGCTGTTAAAAAAAAAAAGAAAACCACCAAATGAGCTGACAGCTTTGGAAATGTTTTCCTAATTCCCATGTCAGAGTCTGGCTATGTATTTGAAAGTTTCTGATTCCCATATAATCCAACTGGGGACATTTTAATTACACAGACAAGTGCATTTTCTGCTCCAGCCAGGCCCATAATGCCACCCTTGAGCCACATCCTCAGCACACTGCAGGCTTGTTGGGAAGGAGCAAATGAATGGGTTATGATATCCCACATTCCAAACCAGCCATTGTAGACTTTTCCCAATTTTTTTTTTCTTCAGCAAATTTTGCTGTGGGATCACAGAAAGTTCTTTGAAAACAGTACCACTGGTGCTGGATCTTTTCCTCCCCAGCACAGCTGCTGATAAAATCCTGTGAACATCCTCACTTTGAGCACACAGCAGTGAATGTCCAGAGCAGCTTTGCAAGGGAGAATTCCATTATCCTAGAAAAACTGAAGATTTACCTTAATTTCACATCCCTGCTTGTCAGTGCTTGGACAAACTAGGAGAGGATGGGTTCCAGCTGCTCTTCTTGGTATTTTTGGCAAGTCACTGGCTATCTTCCTTTGTGAAAATATGGATAATAATCTGTTTCATGGCACAACTGTCCAACATTTGTGAAAAATAAAATGTATGTCTTCCAAGGGAAGAAACAACTTTGTAAATCCCACCTGCCACTGCTGGACAATGCTCTGGTCCTCTCTCCATGAGTTCTGTGACCACCAGATGATCCACAAGGCTGGAAGAGGCCAAACCAGACTGGGAGGAGGCAGCAGCGTGCAAGATCACTGCATTCTGCTGAACCCAGAGCTGAGGAGACACACAGGTGTTCCCCACAAACCAAAAAGAGCTGGGAATGGCATCTGCTGCATTTCCAGTGCAACATTTAGCAAGAGGAGATCAAGCATCACTGAAGCCCCCAGGTGGTTTGGTGGTACAGGAGCAGGATATCGTCAATAATCCCCAAAATACTGACACAAAAAATGATGGAGCTTCCTTTGTCTGCTGTAAATTAACTCAAAGAGATCCACAATTTTCATGTTTGTGCATAAACACGAGAAATATTTAACAACATCAAGGAAACCTCTACTATGCAAAAGGTAATTTAACCAAATCAAAACACACCCAACCAAGAAATTACTTCAGAGAATTCAATTATTAGGTTTGCCCCACCTTGTAGGGCTGTCTTGGAGTTGATTTATAGATCAAAAATTATACTACACTTGCTGTGTAGCGTAATCAACCAGATCAACCTATATTTTAGTTTTTCTCTATAGATTTGATCAGCAGAAGTTAGTTTTTCACAAATCTTGCTAAATTTACTGTACTACACAGGAGAAAAGACCATCCTGGCAGTTCTGAAACAGATCCTTTTAGGCACCCTCTCCTCATGCCCCAACAGTGAAGGGTTTTCTCTGCCTTCCACAGCTGTCTCGAGTTAAACTACATGAATCAGCTTATAGGATAACGACCTAATTGCACATTAGCACAGAAACAAAACACTTAAACTGTCACTTTACATTTTCAAGACAACTAACTTATTTTTTAACATAGTCCTCAGCCATTCAGAGATCTAAACCAACATAGGCAAGGGCATGGAAAATAGACAAGTTGTGTATTTTAATTCCACCATTTACATTTTGCTGTTTTTTTTTTTTTTTCTAATCTGTTAAAACAACTGATGTCTGTTTAGCTTGATCAGTGAAAACTTCCTGCACTAAATTACTGTTGATGGCTGATAACAACACATGGAAACTCTGTGTAAGGTGAAACCTCTAAAGAATTAAAAATGGCTTGAAGGATAAACTTTTTACAAGCAAGATAAACTCATTTTCCCTTAAATACATCCAGTGCTTCACAGGTAGCAAAGTTAGAGGTTTTTTCTTCCTTAAATGCCAAGTTATTTCATACAAAAGGAATATTCCGTCCCTGCTTCAGATAGGAAAATGGACTCAACCAAATCCTATGAGCATAATCCCTAATGTCAGCCTTGGCATGGGCTAATGCCTCTTGGAGGAGTCTACTGTCAAAACCAGAGACAAAAGCAAAGGAAAACACATCCTTGGGAGAGCTCAGCCTGATCTCTCCCCTCTGCTCCCACGTCTTGACTCTGAGAAGTGACAGCTCCACTTGGTGACAAAGTTTCTGCCAGCGACTGATAACCATGAACAGAAGTCTAACTCAGGGACTGCTGAGAATACTCCAGAGGATTGAGGATTGATCAAACACGCTTTATTTTGACATTTTTGGTGGTTGTTATTATTATTATTGCTGGGCAGTCTCACTAATTTCTGATGAGGACACTCAGGTTTGAACTGAAACCCAGTCCTTGCCTGAAGCCATTCACCTGCCTGAGGCCTGGAGCATCTTTTGCTTTAACTTAACAGGGTCACGGATTTCTTGGAGAAATCCTGGGGAAAGGTAGGTGAATCAGCCTGGGGGTTTCCCCCTCATCAGCAGCTCCCCATAAAAGTGAATACAGCAGGATGGGAGACAATTTCACCTTCCAGGCATTTCAGGTTTTGATTGATGTCCCTGCTTGGCTGTCACTTCACTCAAGACAACTTTTGAGTCATGGAGTCACTTTGAGGCAGCAGAACTGTCCTGGCAGCATTACAAATTTGTGTGAGGACAATTCCACGAGGAGCTGAGCCCTGATGGCTCCTCTGGGCCACCGCTGCTGGTCACAGGGAGGTCTACCCCAAAACACAGATTTTCTTCCATGGAAAGGTGTAATTAACACCAAGAAAAAGCCCCGTGAGCGCTGCACCTACGCTCACATTCCTCTTCCAGCAAAGCACTCCCAAACTCAACGTGGCCTAAGGCACAGAGAGTCTGTAAACTGATCTTGGAGCTAACTCCAAGCTCTAGAGAGATGAGCTGGGTGATGATCTGCTCCCCAGGAAAAGACCATCCTTAAACAGGAAACCTAACACGAGAAAAAGGGCCTTGTTAACTCTTTGGGCCCTGAGGCTTTGAGAGCAAAACATATGGTCAGAATTACCAGCCAAGGCAAGGCAGAGCAGCTCACCGTGGCCACAGTGCCCCAGGAACACGGTACCTTGACTACTACATTCATTTCTCATAATATGAACCACAAAAATTAGTACAAAGCAGTATTTTCTTGCAGTGCTCAATTCTTTCAGAGATTTCTTATGAAAGAGAGGCCTGTCACGACAAATACAAATGGAGAGGTGAATTCTTTCCAAAAGGGATTCTAGGCAAAATATGGTTATCAAAAGCTTCAGGGCTTAACTTGAAGCAGGTAAGAAGTTTTCTACTCTTTCATTAACTTAAGTATTGATTTCTCAAACAGATTCCGTGTACTACTGTCAAAAATGAAAACTGGTTTCTGAATTTAAATATCAGCACTGTAGACATTTAAAAAAATAAGTTATACAGCAAAAGTATCATACGTTTCCTTAAAAAGTATAAATTCTTGGAAAGACCTCAAAAAAATCTGCTTTGTTAAAGGCTGGAGTCCAATCTCATCACGGGCCAGTTCTTTTGTTCCTGGTTTGGAATCAAGGGCTGTATTTACTCATTCCTCGAGGTTGCTGCTCCGCTGGCTTTGGATGCAACCCTTTGGATGTTCCCTTCCACGGGGGATTCAGATCCTGGGCCCTGCCCTTGGGCAAAACATATGTTCCACTCCAACCTGGATCCAACCAGGGAATAATTGTTTTATGTTTATTAATCACCTGCATGCAAATAGGTGCCAATAAAAACTCCAGGCAGATTCTCTGCCAGGCTCACATCATCCAGGAGCTCCACACCCCAGTTTGGTGTCTGAACAATGAATCCCTCCAATGAAGAGGCATCGCTGCTTTGATATGCAGTGACAAAAATATCACATCAGCTCAGCCCCTCTGCAGTGATGAGTTAGAAATGAGACAGGAAACCTGCAAAAACATTCAACATCAGTGGTAAAATAAATTAGAGATGCTGCATTAAGCTAAACAAGTACGTTAATGCAACACGAAGGGGTGAGATTTCAGTGGCAGAACGAGAACACTCCAACTCTGCTCCTGTTAAATGTGACCTGCCAAGAGGAAATCACCAGGCTGGAGACTGCTGAGTGTAAAAGTTGAAAAGGTTTTCAAGAGATAAAGTGAGTTTTAGCAAAATGTTTCAGAGTTCTGTGCCATTGGCCTTAAATAAAAGCCATTGCAGCCATTACAGCAAAACCAGCTGTAATTAAACTCATTCTGGGAAAAATTAAACTACAAAGCCTGATGGGACTCCAGGGAAGAATTAGATTCAAGTAAGAGGCAGGGTGAGTTAAAGCACTGGAGCTGCAAATTTCTTCTGTCATTAAGCAAGTCTCAGTCTCATCCAATTCTCATCCATTCCAGAAGACAGGAATACTTTCTCTTTAAGACTGACAACTTTTTTGGGAAGGAATAAACATTCTCAAACATGCCACTGAGGCAGGACCAAAAAGCTTAGACAAATAAACAGTTAAGTCTGTCACTCACCTTTTCCAGCTGAGAACTTGGGTGTTATGCTATGACACACAACTATCAGTCTGCACACAATCCTGTGCACATCTACCCTATTTCCAAGATTCTTTTTCTGAGTTTATTCAAACATAAAATAAGCACCCAGAGCAATTTTAATGCCAATTCAAGTAGGGAAGGAGTCACACCAAAAACCGTTCTCAGAAGAATCACTTCTGGGCAGACCACAAGTATCAGCCACATGATAATTATCTGAGGCTGTTCCATGAATGGGGGTTTTATAAGGAAGCAGCATCTAGAGCCTACATGGATCATCAGGGATTATTCTCAAGGAAACAAAGCTCTAGCTAGCTGAGAGTAATTCAAAGATTTATGAAGAGTGCTGCAGTTTAATTTCTCACTGAACTGCTTTCATGTACTTCTAAATGTACAGACACATCAACTAAGAAAAATCACACAACTGATATATGAGTTTCTATTTAAACTACTACTTAAATTCTACTTAATGTAGTTATGAACCCACTCTGCCAACAGAATGCGTTTTCCCAGTAACAGAACCATTGCCAGGCGAGTTGAAAGTCCATTTTAAAATCCATTCTACTTGAAAACCTTTGTATCAATCTAATTCAAATGAAACAAAATTCTATCAAAAACAAATTAGGTCTCTGAAAACCTGATTATTATTTTATACAGCAAAGAGTGGTAACATCTTTGAAAAAATAAAGTGGATGCTGTCTGCTTGGCATGGAACACTTGTCTGCAGTTTGCTGAGCTTTAGGGATGAGAGGGGATGACTGCACAATGTCATTTAGAAAATACAGTTTTCTCACAAATAAGAAATTTGGAGAGCAGTAAAATCTCAAGAGCAAAGATAAATAACCTGGAAGTGCCCCCATGAACTGTAAATCAAGTTCCACCTTCACTGTGGAACAATTTACTCAAATCCTCTCAGGAAGGATCAGTGGAATAAAAAGATAAAACTGGCTATATAAATGTCAGGCTTTATTTGAGCTCCCACTGCAGTACATTATTTGTGTGCTTCAAATGAATAGAAAAAAAAACCAAGAGAGAACAAAACAAGAAGACTGCTGAAGAAAGATCTCAGGGGTTAGGACTCCACTTTGGCAAGGGGTATATTGTCCACGTCATGGATGCCCTCCTTGTCAATGAATCGGGCGTTGAAGGAGGTCAGGTTGAGGATGAAGCGTTTCTGAAGCTGTTCAGCAAAGACAAAAACAAGAAATGAGACTCACTCAAAGCTTCAATAAAAGAGGAGAGTATGATTTAAATTTCCATCCTGGTTCTAGTGACACAAAATATTAGGAACTAGAGTGGTTTTTTTCGCTGCTCAGGAGTCAATTAGAGGGAGTTTTTTCTCTGTTGTAAGGTGACCTGCATTAGAGGGTCAGGCAGAGATGCAAAGCCTCAGGTAGAGATGCAAAGTACACAGGCCTGTGTTAACAAGGAAGACATGATGGATGACTAGAGTGGGCTACAATTTTGGATGCAAAGTGTACATACCACAAAGATATTTCAGACAGGACCTCTTCAGAGCACTTCTTCCTGATATTACATTCAAATCAATTGCTTAAAGACAAGGATAAAGACTATTTTCCTACAATAAAAGCCCTGGTGCCTGAAATGTCTGGAATCTTATATTTACACTAAAATTGGTCATGAACTTTAACATCAAGGCTTTACCTCAGGTATCACTCCACAAGATGGAAAAGAATTAGTATATACTTCTAAGAGTGCTTAAGTGTGACACAAGTAACAAGGATGCTGCAGTATGTTCGGAAGAAACATAAAGAGGGAAAAGTCTGGATCAATATTATGCTAGGAACGCAAAAAGCAGAAGTAAAGCAAAGTGATTACGCTCCAAGTTTACGTTCTGGAGGATGTGAACCGTGCAAAGGCAACACAACTGCCTGTAAATCCTTTTCCTCAGTAGCTATTCCACATCTGGCAAGTGCATTTATTACCCTTCTGGCAAAGGCAGCAAAAAATGCGACAAGAGGAACAGGAAAGTATCAGCGAATGAATGCAAACAAACATTCCTTTCTCAGAAGCATCAGGGCCTGACTTTGGCAACTCACCTCCTCTAGACATTTTTTTAAGAGCTCCACAGCTTCCTCACGTGTGATACCTGAAAGGGAAAACATCCACAGATTGATTTCATTAGACGCCATCTCTCTCCACAGAAACTTTTATTAAATTTAAACAACTTTTCAGCTGAGCACCAAAACCTCTCCTTCCCAACTCACAGAAAACACTTTCCAGATGTCCCGAGGACGCCCTGCACCGCAGTGCTCACGCCGCAACAAGCCATTGAGAATCGATTTGTTACAGGGAATGGGAAGCATGACGGAATTCTGCCTCCCATGGCCAGGGCCCGGGCTCAGAGAAGCCCCACCACCTCCCTCTCCCCCTGTTTATTACAGCTCTAAATCAGCTCCAGCTGCCCCAGCCGGCTGCGAGTCCAGGGCAGGAGGTGGAGATGGGTTTAGTTCCTGCTGGGTATGAGCTCAATAAAGGGCAAGGCACGTGTGGGATGCTCCTGCTATTCTCACACTTCAGGATAAAATCCAGCACTCTATAGGGGTGACAAGCCATGACAATGAAGTTCATTATTTTCCTCTGTTCCACAAGGAATGGTGGAAATGGAACAAGAGAATTGTTAAGGGACATGACTAGAAAACAACCAGGGTCCGTGGATCTAAAACGTCTTTCTAGGCTTTGTTCCAGACCTGCGCCCACTGCTCAAGCAAAAATTAAATGAAAAATGATCAGTTTATAGCTACATTTCTTGCAGGAGGTGGATGAAAGGGTTTCTAATCTCAGACCAGAGATAATAACTTAAACTCAGCTTTGCACACAGGAGTCAGGTAGTTTTGTAGCTAAAGCCAAAGATGTCAGATTAACAATATTTTGTGCTTTGCACACTTCCTTATCTGCACAGTGGGGATGGGGCCATGTTTATTCCTTGGCAGTGGATTATGATTCTAAAATTGAAAGTTTAGACAGGTACAAACATGTACAAGGATTATGATGAGCAGCTGCCATGTGCACAGAACTGTGAATTAGTTTAAAACCTCTCTGGTGCCCAGAGAAGCTGCCCAGAGGCTGCCCCATCCCTGGAAGTGTCCAAGGCCAGGTTGGAAAAGGGCTTGGAACACCCTGGGATAGTGGAAGGTGTCCCTGACCATGGCAGGGGGTGGAATGAGAAGAACTTTAAGGTTCCTTCCAAATCAAACCATTCCATACTCCGTGATTGATCACCATCACTTCAGAGTGCTGGAGATGATCTTCCTAGGAATATCTTTTCACTTGAATGTTTTCAAAGCCAATCCAAGATACGGAGCAATAGGAGCTGGGACTGCCCTCTGAATATTGATACTCTGGGAAAATGTACAAGTCAGAGCCAACTGACAAGCAAGAAGATAAAGTTATCAAACCGTTATTTATTAAAAGCAGACTACCAGCAGCAGCTGGTCCAGGAAAGTCTAGTCATGTTTCAGAATAAACTGAAACTTCCTTCATTGGATGTCTGTTACACTGAAAACAGGAAAAAAAAATTATGGAGTTGACTAGCTTTCCATTACCATGCTAGCAAAACCAAGGGCAACATTTAGAGCTCCACCTATCTAACAAAAATTCAAGTTTCAATCTGTAGCACCAGAGTAATCCCACCTGATTCAGCAAATGTCAGTCTCACTGGTTAATAAATTCAAGGCCTAAACTGAAGCAGGAGAATTTTCCTGTCCACTGGCTCCACTCACCTGGCTTGTAATAGCGGTCAAGGATGCTGAGGGTAAGGAATGCTCCATATCCATGTGCTGCAAAAGGAGCCTTAGCTAGAGCTGCCAGGTAATCCATGTAGTACAGGGCAGGGCCCTCGTGGTCATCGTAGCCAGCCAGGAGAAGGTTCACGTGGTAAGGGGTCTGCCAAAGGAAAAGATGTTTTTGTTAGAGCGCTCACACCGAATCTTTGAATCCTGGTTCCCCACACACCAGGGAACAGCAACAGAGCTGGTTACCCAATTCCTTACCATTAAATGCTACATTAATCCTGTCTGCAGCACATTGTGGGTCTCAACCTAAAATCAGGTCTACTGGTAATATGGACTGCACAGGCAAATAAAAACGTAAAACTCTTATCCTCCTGAAAACCAGTGTGTTTGGGGTTTTTTTACAGCTTTCACAGCACACTCAAACTTTAAAAAACTTGAATGCAGTTTTCACGCCAGATTCTTTCATCTCAACATAAAACTTTTGGATTTTTACTGCTGACACGTGAGCACAACGTGAACATTTTGCAGTTTCTAAGAACTCTTTGTTCATTTAACCTGCTCTTTGCTCTTTTCCCAGTCCCCCTCCCAGTGAGCACAGCCCGTCTCAGCACATATGAAAGCTCTCACACAGTGCAGACAGTTACACACAGCGTCCTGTTCACTGGCAATTTGATTTTTATTGCATGTACCAAGTTTAATCTTTAATATTTGGCAGTTTACTTCATGTTCCGGGTTTAGTGTTCCACCATCATGAATAAATCAGACATCCCTTCTTCTCCCACATCCCCTTCCAAGATCTGTACTTTGTAAGACCATGAAACACACATGCACTGTATTATTTTTAAATGTAGGCTGAGAAAAAATTTGGGAATTGTATGTATTTTTAAAAGCAGTCTTTTATATACTTCCAGTATTTCCATATCTACATAATGTTTCTTATTAAATTAATTGTACTAACAGGATATCTCCAAACTGCTGGAAAGCCTGGATCAACAAAGCAACAAAATAAGAAAAAAAAAATGATGATGCAACTAACAGATTAAAAAAGCAAACAGAATTTCACCCTAAAGCCAAAACACTAACTGCATCACAGGAAAAGTTCATTTTGATTCTCAGTACAGTAAATTTCCATACACACACAAAAAAAATCACAGGCCACTATATTTTTACTTTCAGATAGTATGAAAGAATAAAGCAGGCTACAGTTATATATAAAACATCACTTTAAATTGTGTGATTTAATCTTCAAAGCATCCAAGAATATTTGGAAAGAAGTTACCATGCAGCTGTATTTGTTTAATTAGGCTGTATTTCATCATTTATTTATTCTGAAACATCACATAAGTTGATATTTAAGAGCCATGACACAAGATCACTCAAATTATTGTGTGACTTGGAATTACCAACATTGGCATATGCGAGATACTCAACCATAAATAAATGGTGTTATACAGACTTAGACCCATCCATAAACTGATTTTCAGTTTTAAGTTCTCCTGCTAATGGTCTCTGAGACTTCTTAAAACTCAAATGTAAATAATTATCCCCCATGCCTTATTATTCAAGAAAGGCAGGATTTAAACATTAGCAAATATACATAATCTATTTACTACTTCCATGATTATAAATGAAATCTGCAGCGTAACACCTCAATGCTGGGGCTTGAATTCCTTACATATCCCAATCCTTTTGCCCATTCCAAAGGCAGCCTTCCTTAGTTTCTGTAACTCAATCCATGCCAACGCTTCCCAACTCTTTACAAGGCTGGTGTGGTTAAAGGGCCATCAAACCAGTGATGACTGACACTCCAGGACATTATTTTTTTAACCCAAACTTCCCTTCCTACAGAGGCACTATCCTCATCCCGAGTAGTTTTGCACTTGGCGCTGTTTGATTTAAAATAACGACAGCAATTAGGAGCTGTGTGAAATTCTTCAGAATTTACAGGTGAAGAGCACAGTTGTGCTAAACACCCCAACCCCAGCTCAGCGGCAGGAGGGTGGTGGTGGCACGGCCCTGTGACATCTGGCGGAAGCCAAAGTCACAGCGAGGGGAAAACGGTGGGAGCAGGGAAGCTTCCTGCCAAGTGTGGACATGGGGAGATGAGCTGAAAGCTGTCTTTGGAACCCAGCCAGACCCTGTCACCTATAATTAAACAGCATCACAACCAGAGACTGAACATCATCACCTCTGGAGGGCAGGGGGGTGTTCTCCCTATTCCCCCCGCCCCCCACCACCTCAGCAGTAGGTTAAATGTGTGCACAGGTTCAGCAGGTGAACCAAGTGAGGTGCTGGTTCACCTCAGAATCCCAGTCTGGTTTGATTTGGAAGGGACCTTAAGGCTCAGTCCATTCCATCCCCTGCCATGGGCATGGACACCTTCCACTCAACAAGTTTGCTCCAAGTCCTGTCCCGCCTGGCCTTGGACACTTCCAAGGCGGCAGCCACAGCTTCTCTGGGCACCTGTGCAGGGTCTTCTCACCCTCACAGTGAACAATTTCTTCCTAATATCCAATCTAACCCTACTCTGCTTCATCTTAAGGTCATTCACCCTTGTCCTGTCACTACTCACCTCCGTGAAAGCCAAATTACCTTCCAGGTTTGCCTTAATCTCAACATATAAATGGAAATCTCAAAGGTTCTATTCAGATACTGCTGTGGAGCAGAAATCTCATATTTTAAGAGAGATGCCATGAAAAAAAACATGGTGACTATCAAGTAGAAGCAAACAGCAAAAAGCAGAGTGATGCAACGGCTTCAAGCTACAAGCCTGGTGTCACTACACTTGATGCTTTCCACCAGAAGAACAATTTCAAGGTGCTGCTTTATGAGCCAACACTAAGATATCAAGAACTTGGACTAGAGGAGCCACAAGATTCCTCAATTAAATCAAACTGGATAACAGAGGAACCAGATGGTGATGAACAATGCAGAACAAGCTCTCCTTTGGTCTCAGCCACAACAAGAGTCTAATGCCTGAGAAAATCCTTTTGCAGTTTAACCTTCCCTTTCACACACTTTCAGGCCTCCTATAACTGCTTCACAGTGAGTGCCAATAAAGCAACAAACTACCTTTTCCCCACCAAACTTTTTACCTCTGAACTATTTTCCCACTCCTAACAGGAGGCGCTGGCACGTTTTACCTTTTAATTTTTTATTTTCATCATCCACATGATTACATTAGTAGCCTCCAACAATCCTTCATGTAATTTCAGTAAATACCAAGCACTAGTGTAAATCCTTCTGGTATCCCACATATTATGATGAAAACATAACAAAATTCACAGGAAAAGAACCAATTCTGATGGCGAGGCTTGTATTGTCAAATTCTAAATGCCACAAACAAACCATTAAGTGCTACGGTTAGAGAAAAAGGCTTCTGCCTGCAGTGTGGAGATCAGTGTAGTGTGACAGCAGTGTCAGAGAGCACTGCGCGCCCCGGGGCCTTGCCATCTGCACCAGAGCAGCGTTTTGTCTCCGGTAAATAAACACATCTGCCTCTGCCAGTGTCCTCCCCACTGTGCTGCCCATCTGGAGCAGGTGAGCTGGAAGACAGGCGTGGGCTCAGGAAGGAGCAGAGCCACAGGGAGAATGAGACCTCAAGGGATGTGGTACAGCGGAAGACAAAGGTGCCACATCCCAATGGGCAGGTCTACCAAAAAGCCTGCTAAAGGTACTTTAAATCATATGTAAGAAATAGCTGCTTTTGCTGAATGGCACCAGGACTCTCAGTCTCATCTGTGCAGGTCAGATGCCCCTGAGGTGAGCCGGAAGCATCAGGCAACCAACAGCCACCAGGGTCAGGCCCCAGCAGTGTCATGGCTTCACATCAGCCTCGAGAACTGCACAGGGATGCACAAAACACACACAAACCTTCCAAATCACACCTCAACACAAGTTAAAGCAAACAGCATCACTGCCAACCATCACCTGCCAGCCACATAGTTGGATGAAGCATTTAAACCAGAAGAGTAGCGTGGAATCACAGGAAATCCTGAGTTGGAAGGGACCCACAAGGAAAAATGGCTACCTGCAGCTGAGATCCACATCAGAAAGAAGAACAATGATCTCTGGCTGTTCCTGTGGATGAGCTCTTGAAGAACTCTCACCCCACACATATATAGTTCTCAACAATATAGCTCCGAGGTTAATACTGCCCTTTATTTGCTACTGTAAAACCTGATATCAGGCCTGAGTAGTGCACTGTTAGAACAGCAACACAATTTAGCCCACATTCTATCCCTGACAGAGGTGATTAATTTAATTCTCAACATCCTCTTTCTTCCTGTTTTCTTTCATATAACACATTAACATTCTTCTCAATTAAATGCTTCCTAACCTTGGATCATTAAAGGTCTGTTTGCCCCTTCACAGCAGCTTTTCAGACTTTGAAAAAAATCACCATGAGAAACATCAGTAATTGCAGTTCAGTAACTTGAAAACACAACCCCAACTTGGATGTGGTATTTACTGAAAGCCTCATGTTGCTGTTTACAAAAGGCACTTGTTTTCATAAATACATCAAACAGCTTTGCTCTATGAAATCATTTTCCAAGAAGATTAAACGGATTTGGTGCATTTGCATGAAAACCCACAACCTTATCTCGATGTTCAAGAAGTTTAATTCACTTCACGTCTGCAGTGTGTGACAAAGTGTTTATTGGGCCCAAGGCTGGAATTTTAAGTCTATGGTTGTATCAGTTATTGATAACTGATGTGATAAGTGTTTAAAATGAACAAATCAAGTTCTATTTTACTAAGACATTCCTTCAGCGACATGAACTCACAGAATCTCAGAATCATTAAGGTTGGAAAAGACCTCCAAATTCATTGAGTCCAACCTGTGACCGATCAACCCCTTGTTACCCAGATCAGAGCACTGAGTGCCAGGTCCAGTGGTTCCTTGAACACCTCCAGGGATGTGGCTCTACAACCTCCCCGGGCAGCCAGATCCAAATTCATCACTGAAGACAGCAGCTCCCACCTTTTTTAGACTCAATTATTTGAAAATGGAAATGCTCCCTGGAAGCTTTTGCCAAAATCTCTCAGCTATTACCCACCCGACTCCGGAGATAGTCCGCAAGGTTTCGCCGGGTGAAGTTTGCAGCTGCTGTGGGAGACAATTCATAACCTGGAGAAGAAATGTGACTGTTTATTTGATAACAGCCCAAATCCATGTTCATGTTTCATCTCCCACCCTCCCATTCCTATTTCAAAATAACAAGATGTTCTTTAGTGACAAAATGCTGTGCTTTTTGTCTAATTCTGGTTTATTCTGAAAGCTACAAGCATAAATAGAGCCCTCGAACTCTGGGTAGTTCATGTCTGTATGGACCATAGAAATACTTTGCCTCAAGAAATTAAAATCTTAAGGACATGTAGCTTGATTTTTTTGTCCAATATATCAGAAGAACTGGTAGCAGTTGGCATGCAGTGGACATATTAAGAGAAGGATAAGTTTGTTAGTAAAATATTTGAGTCGTTTATATTGCAAAGAGGTTTGCTGGGATTTGGATAAAACTTTTAATTTATACTGTACAATCCAGCCTCTATTTCTGCATCCTGCCTGAATTATCATCTCTGCAGGACACTAAAAATGCAGAAATCTTTACAGAAGATTTGAGGACAGCACTTTTCACCACCATTCACCTGGAAACCACCCTTAGCTCTGCTCCCCACCCTCAGTGCCTGTCAAGCTTCACTCACCATTTCTCATTTTGTAGAGCTGAACATTTTTCTGGATGTATTCTGCAAACTGCACGGTGTCTCCAGGCTCCCCCACACACAGCAGTAAGATCTTTTCACTCATCTTAAACATTTTGTCATGGTCTAGGCAAAGCAAAGTAACATTGAGAGCCATGGTCATGAGGAAGAATAAATTCTTTTGCCAATATCCTGACACATCAGGACTTTTTAGAAGCAAAAAGGAGACTTGGATAACTGCATCACGACCTGGAGCACCAGCAAAAAGTCTTTCTGAGCAAACACTGACATTTGGTGTCTCACAGCTGGTGGCACAGAACACAAGAGCTGTTAAAGAGAAACAAAGCCCCTCAGGAAGGGAGACATTCCAGAAATATATAGTACTTCCTACCCTCGAAACAAGGTAGGAAAGAATAAAGCTTCACACAGAATATTGTGTTCAAGCCTAAGGTTTTGCTTCCCAGGATCAAAAATAAGAATTTATCTCAGTGACCACTCAGCTTTAGTAACATGTTCTGCAACAGATGCAAATTATTTAATATAAAGCTGAAATGTCAACACATTGAGCAACAGCAATCTTAGGAAATCACAAAACAAATTCTCTGTCAAATGATCCCCTCTTCCTTATATCCAGCAGTCTCAAAAATCAGAAGCTTACATGAACAAGGCTTTTCCAGAAACTTTTTTTTGCTTGTTATTTTTTGTAAAAAAACCCAATACAAACAAGCAGAAGAAAAAACAATTAAGTAATAATTATAAATTGCAAAGAAGCCCACTGATAAACAGAAAATTAAGGAACACTAATCCACATTTTTAGTCATAACTGCAGTTTAAACAGTTTCAAGTTTGTGCATGTTTGAGGGGATCCAAGTCGTTGTAATGACAGTGCTAAAGACACTCTTGTGCTCACGGAGTCTTCTCTCACCAGGCACTTGGATATCCCAGACAGACACTGAGCAGCTCTTGGATTGAAAGGAAAATCCCTTCTCTCCACTGGAGACAGGTCATGGACAAACACCAAACCTCCACCTCTGAGCTTCCCCTCCAGCTCACTAAATCCTGCTGAACAACCTCTGCTGCAAGATAGGCACGAAGTGTCACAATCCTCTAAAATGATGTCAAAATTTATCACAGCACAGAAGCTGCTGTCTGGAGCTCACGGAAGGCCACTGACACTGCCCAGTCCTTGCAATCCCAAACTGGTTTGTGTTGGAAGGAACCTTAAAGCTCATCCCCTTCCACACGCAGGGACACCTTCCACTATCCCAGGTTGCTCCAAGCCCCTCCAGCCTGGCCTTGGACACTTCCAGGGATCCAGGGGCAGCCACAGCTTCTCTGGGCAACCTGTGCCAGGGCCTCCCCACCCTCACAGGGAAGAATTCCCATCTAACCCTGCCCTCTGTCAGGGGGAAGCCATTCCCTTTGTCCTGTCACTCCAGGCCCTTGTAAACAGCTTCTGTCCATCTTTCCTGCAGGCTTCCTTCAGGTACTGGAGAGAGCAATTAGGTCACCCTGAATCTTCTCTTCTCCAGGCTGAAATTAATTTACAAATTATTGCTCTAAATAACAATTTGAAATTTATGGGTTGTTTGCCCCCCCCAGCAAAAGCAACTAAATCCTATGTTCCAAGTACATTTTCCTTAAAGTTTATGAACAAGCCGATATGGAACCAACATTAACGTATAAAACATTATTTAAAGTGATTAAATTTTTATTTTGTACACACCACCAGCTTTCACGACCTCTAACACTGCTCCAATTGGCTATCACAGACTTGAAGTAAAACATTTGAGGGAAAAGCAGTGTTATAACATTTTTATGTAATTTATTTATATTCATTTGTATGGATTTATCAATCCTCTATTCTACAACTTTTTAAAAAAGCTTCTAAATCACAGTATTTAAAATGAAACACACTTCAGTCTAGGTCATTGCAGCAGACGAAAAATTGATTTTAGAGAATTCCAGAGGCTTGGTGACAACCTAAATGTTTTACCACACAAAGAAACCAAAGCCATGTTTCAGTCTGGCTCCTGTGCCCTGTGCTACGAATTTCACTGATGCTTTTATTTCCCATAATCCCTTTTCCCCAATGAATTAGGTTTTACCAGTGAATTAGGCACAAGTGAACACCTCCTGTCACACATCATTATCCCCGTGCGGTTTTTTAACACTTCTACATTGCGGTGCAGAGCGAGCTTTGGGGTCACAAGCCAACGCTTACCTGAAAAGGTCAATTAAGCTGAGATCCCAACACAGAGCGGTCACACTCCGTAAGGGTTGGGGACTTTACCCGGAGCAAGCGGCGATTAAACCCCGCTCCAGCTCCGCGCTCCAGAGGCCGCCCGGCACTTCCTACAGAGACTACACCTCTCCTGAAGGGCCAGGCAGTGCTCAAACCGAGAAAACCCCTCCCCTGTGAACAGCCTCCCCTCAGCCCGAGCGGCGGGCCCGCAGCACCCCAACCGCGCACACCGCGCTCACGCCCAGGACCCCGGGACACCCTACCGGGGCAGAGCTTAGCACGGGGCCCCGGAGCGGCCTAGAGTCTCACCGTGCTTCATCTGAACGATGCTGGAGGCCGCCACGGTGTCCGCAGCCACCAGGACATAGTCGGGGCCCTGGATGCCGATCAGGTACTCCATGGCCGTGACACAGCGCGGCCCTGCCCTGCCCGCCCCGCCGCGCCTGCGCGCCCGCGCGCGCCGATGACGTCACCGCTCGCGAGAGCCTCCGCCCGCGCGGGGCCACGCAGCCCTGAGGGAGCAGGGCGGAGTGGGAGTGTGAGGGGAGAGTGCGAATGTGAGGGGAGAGTGCGAGGGGAGAGACTGCGAGGGGAGAGAGTGCGAGGGGAGAGTGAGTGCGAGGGGAGAGGGTGCGAGGGGAGAGAGTGCGAGGGGAGAGTGAGTGCGAGGGGAGGGAGAGAGTGCGAGGGGAGAGGGTGCGAGGGGAGAGTGCGAGGGGAGAGGGTGCGAGGGGAGAGAGTGCGAGGGGAGAGTGAGTGCGAGGGGAGAGAGTGCGAGGGGAGAGTGAGTGTGAGGGGAGAGTGAGTGCGAGGGGAGAGGGTGCGAGGGGAGAGTGAGTGCGAGGGGAGAGGGTGCGAGGGGAGAGAGAGAGTGCGAGGGGAGGGAGAGAGTGCGAGGGGAGAGGGTGCGAGGGGAGAGTGAGTGTGAGAGGAGAGAGTGCGAGGGGAGAGTGAGTGCGAGGGGAGAGAGTGCGAGGGGAGAGTGAGTGTGAGGGGAGAGTGAGTGCGAGGGGAGAGGGTGCGAGGGGAGAGTGAGTGCGAGGGGAGAGGGTGCGAGGGGAGAGAGAGAGTGCGAGGGGAGGGAGAGAGTGCGAGGGGAGAGGGTGCGAGGGGAGAGTGAGTGTGAGAGGAGAGAGTGCGAGGGGAGAGGGTGCGAGGGGAGAGTGCGAGGGGAGAGGGTGCGAGGGGAGGGAGAGAGTGCGAGGGGAGAGGGTGCGAGGGGAGAGGGTGCGAGGGGAGAGTGAGTGCGAGGGGAGAGTGAGTGCGAGGGGAGAGGGTGCGAGGGGCGAGGGTGCGAGGGGAGAGAGTGCGAGGGGAGAGGGTGCGAGGGGGTCGGGTTCCGTCCCTTCGGAATCGCGGAGTGGTTGAAGGTGGGAAAGGTTCCAGAGAGATAATGTGACTGAGTGGGGCCCTGAGGTTGGAAAAGACCTCCGAGGTCACCCTCAGCCCAGCGCCACTGCCTTGCCCTCCACGAAACCATGTCCCTCAAGTGCTGCGTCCGCATGAAATTTTCATAAAATCACGGAATCACCAGGGTTGGATTTAAGATCATTCAATGCCGCTGTAACCCCTGATGGACACCTCCTCCTCCACCTCTCCAGGCAGCCCTTTCCAATGTCTTGACTGCGTGAACAGTTAAGGTTTTTTTTCAATATCTAATGTGAATCTCCCGTGTCTCAGCTTGAGGCCATTTCCTCTTGTCCTTCACTGAGCTCACTCTTCTCATGGTAGGAAGGTTGGCCCCATCTCACCCACCCTCCTGGCAGAGAGTTGTGGAGAGTGAGAAGGTTCCCCTGAGCCTCCTTTTCTCCAGGCTGAGCTCCCTCAGCCACTCCTGGTGCTCCAGACCCTTCCCCAGCTCCATTCCTTTCTCTGAACACGCTTCAGCCCCTCAGGATCCAACATGCAGCCCCAGCAGTGCCATCACAGGGGCATGGTCAGTGTACATGTGCCCCAAAACCATCTGAAGCTGGTTCCCTACAGCCAAAGGGACAATCCCAAGCCTGGTTCACCCATTGAGCCAATATAGGCTTTTTTCCCAGAGCTGCAGATGAACCTGGGGATTTTCCTATCAGAAAAGGCTTCAGAGCTCTTCCATGAGCTCAGGTAGAGACCTCGGGTAGTATCTGTGGTTCATCACCTGGCTGGACGTGGGTTCTGGCAGCTGCTGAGTTGTGAATGTTATTCTCTCCTGTTTCTTTTCCCCATGGTCTCAATCTACTAAAATTTCTCTGGGCATGAAGTGCCTTCTTGCAAGAAATCCTGGAATGGTTTTGGTTGGAAAGGATCTTAAAAATCACCCAGTCCCACACCCCTGCCTTGGGCAGGGACACGTTCCACTAGGACCGGGTTGCTCCAAGCCCCATCCAACTTGGCCTTGGATACTTCCACCCAGAGTCTTCCAGGCATGGATGTAATGTGGATAATTAATAATAAGAGAAACAAAACAGCCCCTGGAATTGCCTGGACATTGTCTCACAGAGATGACTCCAACTGTCTCTTGTTTTATGCCCCTGGCTGAGCCCCATCAAGATTCAATGTTCTATGATTAACACATTCTCTGAGTGCAGCTCCACAAATCCAGCCCCACGCTGAGGAAAGGAGCCACCAAAGCTTCCAAAATCTGTGGGTTTGAGGCAGCCCCGGGAGAGAAAACTCAGGATGCTCGTGGCAAACACCCAGTCTTTGGGAGAACTGGACATAACCTTTGTGTGGTTTAAAAAATACTAAACGTGCCAAAAAGCAACAGCAGATTGTCTCCAGGAAACAGTATAAATGTGTGCAAGCAGCAAATTCACCATTTTGACTGTTTTCCAATAGCCTGTAGCTACACTTGTTCAATCGAGTGCTGCGTGTGTAAATCAAACGAGGGTGTTTTCTTTCACTGAAGGATTTTCTGTGTGGATCCAACCTGAAGTTTTACACCTTTTTTCCCTGTAGATCTCTGCACATATTCCACATGTACAACTAGCCCTTCATATTCAATGTTATTTTTTGAGACCTTTTTAAGAGAAGGTTAATGAAAAATCCAGAGCTACCATCCTGGTTGATTTTTTTGGGGCCCTGGGGTACAATTAAGTGTGAAAGTTGTTATTGAATTTTCTTGACAGATTGGATTTCCCTGTTTAGGAACACACATGCAGCCAGTGCACACCTGCCTATTCCTGGGGTGGAGGTGTTCCTCACACAAGTGCATGACACTAGCAGGACAGCTCTGCCCAGCAGAAATTAAGGAATATTTCCACCATTAAAGGGAAGTTGTCCAGGCTGCAGCATGTCTTAAAATTGAATGTGCCTTTGCCTGGTTTATTTCCTAGATAAACACTGCAGTTATGTGTATTGATGTGTTGTTTGCTCCACAACCTCCACGGGGATATTCCAAATGCAAAAGTTGTGAGTAGCCTGGCTACTGGCATTCCTCCCTCTCCCACCTGTGAGAGCAGGAGAACACCTTTTACAGGGAACACAGCACCCTAAATGTGACAGAGGAGGAGGAAAACTCTGCATGTTCTACCTCAGTTTCCCAATCTGGTGATCCCAATGTCCTGTTCCCCTTCCAGAAGGGCAATGCTGAGCCCTCCTGGGTGCATTGCTGCTGCCTTGGGCTGTGAAATGCTGTCCTGAGTGATCTGGGCTCAGCTTTCTGCTCAGTCCCCGTCTCATATGACCAGTGTGGGGCTGTGGTGTGACCCAGGAAGGTAGGATGGGAGAGATTTTTTCCAGGGGTGGTTTGAGCAGTGCTTGCACCAGCCTTTGCCCTTTATTGTCTCTCTCAATATGATATTAGTAAAGATGATGTTACAGTTACTGGAATGCCTGGACAAGGTTTCCTGCAGGAGCTCCTGCTTGCCAGAGAAGAAAAGGATCCTCGTGTTCTTGCTATTTCAGGTGCAGGAAATGAAGGTGCAGAGAGGACAAGTGATTTAGGAGATCACAGGGCAGGGTAACAGAGTGGATTGGAATAGAAATGTCTTGATTCACTGAGCTCCTCTCTGGCTGCCGGAGCGTGCGGTTCGGATCACCAACCCCGAAATGAACCCTGCAAGGCTTAACGGGGCTTTGCTCTTAATCTCGCTGTCTGGGCTCCATGGAGCTCCTGGAACTGACTTTCTATGGGCCTAAACATGGTGTCTATAAACAGATTCCCCTTAGGGATGGGCAGAGACAAATCTTGCCTTGTTCCTCCCATGCCCAGGCTGAGGCAACCCTGGTGCCAAATCTGGCTCTGTCCTTCCCACCACGATGCCTCAGAGTCCCTGGAGAGCAGCTCTTGCTGAAGTTTCAGTGAGCAAAGCTACAGAATCTGTTTCACATGTTTGTTTTGACAGTGTTAGACACTATCTGGATGGAGGGGTTTGTCAATGGGGTTTAAATCCTCAATCTGGCTCTCCCAGGACGCTGAGTGGGCTGTCAGGATCTCCTCTCAGTGCTTGCTCTCAGGGGCACAGCAGCATTGCAGAAGGATTACTCTGACCTTGGGATGCCCCATTCCCCTCCAGACATTTCCCAAGCTAACATCAGTGTGGAGGGACTGTGTCCTCCTTGCCCACCACCAGCAAAACTCCTTCCAAGGATCCTTATTCTTGGCATACTTATTGGGGAATGCCAGTGCCTAGTACCATGAATCCCAAAGGCATCCCTCTGCCTCGCAGAGCTGCCCTGCTCTCCACTCTCGGGCCGACTTCAGTGCTTCTCTCCACCCGTGATGGGAAGAATGGGGCATCCATCAGAGCGTGGAGGTGAAAATGGATTGTAACCTGCCCTGCCATCAGCTGATTAACATTTGTGTCTCTGGCAAGATTGATCTTGCAGGTGAGAACATTCCAGACTCCAGCTTGGGCCCTGCTCCTCAGCCAGATGCTCCTTACCAGTGGTTCTGCCATGGTCACCATTGTCTGCTTGGGATGGGGAAGAGGATTATGCACTGTGAGGAGCTGGGATGGCCCAGGACAGGGTGTTATTTCTCAGTATTCCTGTTTCTCCCTCCCCCACAGTGCAGAGCACCTTCCCGCTGTGGTAACTTTGGGGTCCCTCTCGCAGTCTGATTTATCACTCAGACCTCAGTGAGGTGGGGAAGCAGCAGGCACTGCAGGCTCCCTTACACAAAGCCAGGCTGGTGACCCCAAAATTGTATCCAGCTTTGAGTGGTGTGTGACTCATAACAGCAGCATGATCCGTTTCATGATGGTTGCTAATTATAAAATCAAACCATAAAAGTAAAAGCTACTTCAAACCAATGAATAGTTTTTTCTCCTGTATGGAAGCACAAATCAAGAAATCTAAATATTTAGCCAGAGATTTCTGCAGTGTTGTGGGGGATTTATTGACAGCCACCTCTTGTCAAAGCTCCCCCCAGCTCCTCTAGCTCTGTCCTGTTTGAATTCCTGCTGGTCACTGAATTATTTCTTTTCGTACTATTTCCTGTGCTTTAAAAGTGGGGAAAGCGCAATCAAATTATCGTCATGCTCATTTGGTTAATCACCCATTTAGTTACTTATTCAGTTCATTAACAAGACGCTGGCTAGTGTCAGTGTGGAGGAAATTCGGAGAGGCAGGCAGTTAGGAGACAGGATATAGGAGAAATAGGCCATTACTCCAGCCCAGTGAACGGCAATTTCTGTCCCTCTTTTCTGCTACGTCACTTCAGTGCACAGTTTGTTCTGGATTTAAAAAAGCAGCCAGCAAACACGAAGAAAGCATTCTGTTTCAGATCACCGTTGTTTGTTAGAATCCATTTAGGCTCCATCCAAAGCTCTGCAGAAGACCAAACCACCTATTTTAGGACTCCTTTTTTAAGGCTGAGAAAAATGTGCTGCTCCACAGGTCATAAGATGCCTGTAATTATGACCCCGAATGGATAGAAATGTTGCTTCTTGAGACAAATTCTATCTGACAGTTTTTACAGTACGTTCGTTCAGAGCAAAATGCCCTGTCCCCTGTCACCCGGATTGAAATTATTAAGGAAGACAGACATTTCACTGACAACTCTAGCCTCAGGGGAGAAAATATTCCTTCTGTTCCCCTCTGAAGGTCAGAGCTCACATAATGCAAAACACTTAGAACACGCGCATACACATGCTCACGCACATGCGGATGAAACTTTCTCTTCAGCAGATCTCTGGATGGGTTTGATGGAAAACAGGAGCCCACTGTGCAGGCAGCTCAGGGAGTTTGGGCCAAAAGAGATGGGCCTTGCATTTCTTCAGTGTTAATTCTCATTGTCTTGTAAATAATCTCTTTCTCCTCTGCGTGTAAATGCCGTCAGGAGATGGTCATGTGTGCTCACATGTTTGTACTTCCCATCACATGATACGTGCCCAGATGTGGCACATCAGTCACTGGCAGCTCCTCCGACAATGTGGGATCTGTGGGATAGTCACACTTCCCTGGTATCTGTTTGTTCTTTCAAAACATTTCGTGCCTTCTTTCCCATCCTGTTAAAAGTCCATTTGCAGCCTGTATGTCCCATTTCTCACTTAGGCTGCATTGCCAGCTGTCATTTGGCCCAGTCTGTCACCCAGCAGTGTCCCCGTGCTGGGGATGTGCAGGTCCTCTCTATCAGAACACCGACTCTGGCTGCTCCAGAGCTTTTTTGTGCTGGAGGAAAGGCAAAGCCTCGCCCTTCAGTGCCTCCACAGCCCCAGCTGGACGTGTGAACACAGCGGTGCAGCCACAGATGAGCTGTCAGTCACTGTGTCGTGCCTGTGGAGCACCAACATCACTTAATCTAGGGCTGAAAATTGGACCTGAGCCAAGGTGACCCGAGGTGGGAAGCCAGCCCACAGCCCATTAACCTCTTCCCATCACACAAAGGCTCTGTCTTCCCCATCTTCCCAGCGATTTGGATGGCATCAGGCTCACGCCGGGTCCCTGCTGACCACACACGTGTCTTGGTGTCATTTGCACCGAGTTTCTCTGGCAGGACCCAGCTCCCAAGCACTGACCGTGCTTTTCCAGCCTGTCCTAGGAACATTTTCCAGGTGTTAATGGGCAGCTGGTTTGCAGCTGCCCTCCCAGCATCCCAGGATTGAGCCCTTCACAGATGCTGGTCCGCGCATCTTCCAGAAACCCCTGGATTAATGTCACCACCTGCCTGTGGACCTGAAGGGACCGCAACTGCCCAGACCAGCTCATTGCCATGGCAAGGATGTGCTCAAGTGCACACTGGTACCAGTGGCAGAGTGGGAAACAGAGCTGGGAAGCCTTTGTGCTGCATTTACTCACAGAAAAAGGGTGGAAGTCCCAAATCCTGCTCTGTACTGCCTGTTCCGTGCATCCCATCCCACTGTGCTCCTGCTAGGTGGGATCACAGACCTCCTCTGCCCCAGCAGAGCTGCCCTTGTCCTGGCTGCCCTTCCCAGGGGGACACAAGCTCCTGCACAGCATCTTCCCTCAGATCTGCAAGAATCTCCAAACTTTTCTTTCTTCTTTCTCTCACTCCCTCTTTTTCTAAGTTTAATTCTGAACAGCCGGCTGCGTTCAGCCTGACTGGTTTGTTATGGCTTATAATTTGTGTTAGGATTAATTAACTAATTACCGACAAATGTCCGTTGGCAAGATTCTGCTTCTGCTTGTCAACTTGAAGTATTTAATTATTTTAATCATTTACTTTCATCTTCAGAATTTATGCTCTTCCAAGAGCGTTTCTAGGCATCTTTTAATTATTATTCTGATTTTTTTTTCAGAGGGGTGGCGAGCTGGGGGGAGAGAGCTGGGGGATGGGATCAGTCCTCATTAACTATTTCAGTGAGGAAATTTCCTTGGAAAGCTATCCCTGGTTTTCAGACACTGATGCACGGAAGGGACAGTCTGGAATGCAGGTATGTGGGAATGAACAGAGAGGGATAGGCTGAGCTGTCACTTCCCAGTAAGAGTCCTCCCTTTCCCCAAAGGGTTTCAGGGATGTGGACTGGGGATGCCATGGTTCCTGTTCCCTGGTCTAGGGGTCAAACAGGTGTTGATTTACACAGATGCTTTATCCACAAGGAATAACCCCTAAATCCAAGGGAGCACTCAGGACTCCCTACAAGGCACGGAAGAGTCTCTGCAGGATGAAAATCCAAGTGGACTCACAGCCACTGTGCCAGCAAGTAAATAAAACAGGATCATAGGAAAGCATCCATTTATACATCTTTGAAAGATCATGAATTGCTGAAAATACACAAACTGAAACCTGCTTTGAGCATCCCACGGGTCTGAATGTGGAAAGCAGGAGCACATCAGGACAGATTTGGGCTGTGGGCACAGGTGGAGATCCCATCCTGGGGCTGTGGGCATGTATGGGAATCCCATCCCACAGCTGTGGGCGTGCACAGGAACCCCAGCCCTCGGACATGCCGTCAGCCATGGGACAGCAGCTAACTGGGACAGTGGAGAATCCAGCCAAGGGCATCTTCTTTTTACAAGAAATTCCATGTGGGTTCCACAGACAGGATCCCACCTAAGCACACTCTGAATGAAAAGTCAATTTGCTCAGAGAAACAGTGGACCACCTGAAAATATATTGTAGAAATGATTCAATGTATGCATTTAATTCCTCACTTCCAAACACACTGGCCTTGCTGTTCCTTCCCAGTTTTGATTTCTCAATAGGGCAGGGCACCAAAATGATGTGAAGGTTATGCCTTTTTGGGTTGCACCTGCTCACACAGTATGATCTCAGACTCCGAGTGTCTTCCATCGTTTTCCTTCGGACATTGGAACTGCAGCACTTGTGTGGGATTAAAACACAAGAAAATGATGTCTAAGAAGCTGATAAAAGACAGTGAAACTCAGAATCTTTTGCTGATACTTTCCAACAGACTTCCAGGCTTTTTTTTCCCTGCCAAATGCCTTATGCTGCCAACAAACCAAATTCCAAGGGGATTGTAAAATCTTCCTGTGGTGGGCACTGCCCAGGCGGGCACAGCCCCACCTCCTCCAGTGGGACACTCGTACCCCACTGGCTTCAGCAGGAGTCTCTCCAGGAAAAACTAATGAAGGATTCAGCCCCAAGAATATTTCTTTCCTGAGACAAATGAATCCCTTGGACCGGAGCGCTGAGGAGAGTGTGCTATTTAAAAGGTTTCTTGAGGGTACATAATTATATTGAAAATAATTAGGGGCAAGGCAGCAGTATTATTACTACTTATCATATCACTCTAAACTTAATCCAGACTGATCTTTGGGAAGGCATCAAGAATGCAGAGGATGGACCTTTCTTAAACAAGATGAGTCTGTAATGTTGCTGATTTTGGGCTGACATGGGAGACAAGCGTTTCCTCTTAGGAGTCCCCTGTTGAGGCAGTAGGTTTCTCCAAGAAGGGAATGGAGGGCCCAGGAAGGCTGGAGCACAGCCCCAGAGTCTGTGGGATCAGGAATTCCCTGCTGGTCATTTGGTCCTTTGGGCAAACGTGTTCCAGGACCTGGTAGCCTCTAAGGTGACATCCCAGACCCTTTCCCAAAGACACAACAGCCCCTGGGATGTGATTTGTGAGGTGAGTGGAGGCTCCCAAGGAGCCCAGGGAAGCAGCATTGCCCTTGTGAGCGCTCATGGAGAGATCTAAACGAGATTGTCTTAATTAACTTCAGAATCCTGTTAATTAGAAGCCTCTCTGCATTAAAAATTGCTCCAGAGACTAAACCAAGTCATGGCTACACATGAAGGCAGAGGAAGAGGCAGGTCAGGCATGGATGGATCACACTGAGGACCTATTTGGGGCAGAGGCTGCCAAATATCAGGGTTAAAAATCCATCTGGGCCCCCAAGGCTCTCAGGAGGCCCAGCTGAAGATCCCACAGCAGGTCATGGCATGGCAGAAGCAGAGCAGGACTTTTTGGAGAGGCTAAGAGCTGCTGTGGGAGCTTGGGAGAGAGGAGATGTGACCAAAGCCCCAGGAGAGCTGGGCTGGAGGGTCTGGGAGAGCCTGGAGCCAGGGAAACCGAGGCATGGGGGGAGCACGGGGCCAGGGGAAGGTGCTGTAAAGCTGTGAACAGCTCCTGGGGTGGGCTGAAATCATCCCTGTGGAGAGCACGGGGGCTTGGAGGGCTCCCCAGTAGAAGGGGAACAGCTCTGGGGTCACTGAGGAGCAGGAGCCGGGCTGGGGCTGAGGGTACGGACAGGTCCTTGTGGGAAGGAGAGCCTTGTCCTATTGAAGGCTGACAGAATGAACTTCAGTTTATGCCCCTGGCAGTTTTTTACAGCTCAGCTATTCCATTTAGGGGTTGGGAGCCAGTGGAAGGAAGCTCGGATCGCTTCACTGACCAGCCATAACATCCAGCCAGTACATTAACTGCCCTGCTGCCCTGATCTGATGTGGTTTTACAGACAATAGCTACTGGCTATTTAGGCAATGTATAAATTAACATATTCTGCACAAACTAGGAGCATATTTAAATTAAAGGAAAGTGCCCTTTATTTGTCAATCATCCAACATCCACGTTTTTACATTCCTTTAAAAAGACAATTTCAGCCGTCTTAATCCTACCTCAAACCATTCATCTTCACAAGGGGAAAATGTTGTTTGATTGCTCGAGTGTTGCTCTGCCCCCCTTCCCCTGCCTCTTTCTTTTAATTAAAACAATCCAAATCTGCTCTCCTGGAATTTCTTTCCCAGATTCGCTCAGTAACTTGTGACCTTCATTTCTGCCCAGGCTGGAATCTGCTGGCACGCAGGGTCAGAGATGAGGAGATAACAGAATCACCCCACAGGGAGCCACCAGAACGTGGGTGCACAGAAGTGTTTGGGGTGTTGCAGCCGCAAACTTTATCTGCTGCTGTTTCAATATTGATGCCTGACATAGCAGTAAAGGAGAAATGGGCATTGGGGATGTGTTGGATTTGACAAAATCATGCTGAAAGGGTGAAAAAAATGACCTGAGTGGTATTTTCCAAACTGCAGCAGCCTGAGTCACTCAACTCTCAAGTGCCATTTCCAGTAATTTTAAGACCTACATGATGCTGGTGAAAAACATTTCCAAGAATCTCGGGGTTCCTTGGAGCTCTACATCTCTTGCAGATGTGAATTGCCACAGCTCAGCAAATTATCAAAGGGCTTTTCTCTTGACAGCAGCTGTCGGCAGTGAAGCACCTTTCCCTGCCTGATGGTCTGATCAGGCACCAGTGAGATCTGGTGGCTCTCAGCAGCACGATTCTGTTTGAATATTTGAACTCTGTTTTTCTGTCTACAGAAGACATAAGTTAAAGGAGTAAAATGCAAAATAACTCTGTTCTGAAACTGCCTCATCCCAGCTTCTGCCCAGCTCCCATGGCACAGTGCTGAGAGGAGGGAAATAAATCACAAAGAAGGGAAATATTGCAAAGAATGCCCGTTTGGCGAAGTTTGCCTCTCTCTGCCTGTCAGCCAGATGCCGACACCTCACTCTTCCCGGCAAACCAGGGCCAATGTGTTTATTTAAGACCCAGATCAGCATCGATCAGGGTCTGTCAGTCACTCTCCCGGAATAAAGCGCCAGAGCTGCGCCGGGGTCTGGAGCGCGGACGGTAATGGACACACGCTCCAATGAGCTTGCAGCCATCCCACTACATGCCCCGAGGCTGGAATTCTTTTTTTATTAATATTATTATTCAGAAAATAAACATTTTGTTTGTTAAGAAACTGTATTTAAGGTGCTGAAATGGAGCTTTCTTTAGCACAGAGGGGCCTTTCCTGTAACCCTCAGCTATTGAGGGGGTTTGGAGAACCAGGCTGGGTGCTGAGCCTGGAGCATGGGGCAGCCTCAGCTCATCCTGCAGTGGTCCCAGGGAATGAGGAGGAGGAGAGCTGCTCCAGCAGGCAGCATGGATCCTGCACAGTCTGACAGCATCGTGGTGCTGGCTGGGATCAGGCTGTGAATAATGTCTGAGAGGTGTGAACGCTGCAGCGCACGGGAGCCTCCAAATTATAACAACACACCAAGGGAAAACCACCCCGACAGCCCTCAAAATGGAGTTGCCTCCTCCCTGCTCCCCTCCTCCTCCCACCTGCCTTTCATTTTTCCTCATGCATGGAAGGTATTAATTACCCAACGTGCTTTAATGGCTCGCAGGAAGTGCCCTGCAGCGATCCTGGTGCGGAGTGAGCTTTGCCTGGCACTTGGCTGAGGAAGAGGAGCATGGTGTGACGCTGCTGGGGCATGAGGTGTTTCCTGTGGCCCTGTGGAATGGACCCCATTTTTCTGAGCCCTCCGAGCAGCTCTTTTATCTCTGGTGTCCAGCTAAAGCAGCTCCTGTGCCCTCAGGGTGGCTGTGCAGGGTTTGTTAACCTCTGGGACAGGCAAACCGTGACCTCTCTCCTCCCGAGAATGAGCACGGCCGCTTGTTCCTGCGCACTGACATTTGGTGCTGCTGAACTGTGCCTAACCTGGCTGAACTGTGCCTAACCTGGCTGAGCTGTGTCTAACCCTGTTAACCTGCGGGAGAAGCCAGAGGAGCATGGTGAGGTATCCCACCCCACGATGGGAGAGCAGAAGGGGCCACATTCCACCTGCATCCCCCAGGAAGGTGTCCATCCTGCAGCAGGATGCAGTGTTTGAATCAGCGAGTGTTGGACTCCAGGACTGCCCCTTTCTACTCCCAGCTCTGTGCTCCAGTTGTCAGAGGAGGAGTTTGGGCACCAGGCTTGTTTATGGCGCTAGGAACTCACCAGTAACCTCCTCCTGCTCACAGAGACTGCAGGGACCTCCTACAAAACTGTGTTTGTACCAGCAATTTTAATTAAGGGTTTGGAAAATAAGCATCTAGAACAGCAGGGCACAGGGAATTTTTAACCCCAGCAACCTCTGCCTCTGCACTGAAACCTGGGATGTCACTCCCTGGGGAGGCCGTGAGCTTAAATCTGGGATGTTTCCCTCTCCCAGACTCTGCTTTCATTGCACCAGCCTAAAACCAACAGCAATGCACTCATCAGGCTGATCGGCAAAGAAGTGGATATGGGGCAGTTCCAGCCTGTCCGAAGCTGCATGAGGCAGGAGCCAGGTCAGTCTCAGCCCTGGGATTCCTGAAATACACTGGCCCTGGACAGCTGTAGTGCAGTGATGCTCTGGGAGGAAAGGCGACAAAACCCCCTCTGCCGAGGACAGCCGTTAATTCACAGACTATTTCATGGCCAAAGATGAACCCTTGGTTTTGCTCTGCCCTGCCCTTTCCCTGCACTGCCAGCTCCATCCCTGCTTTCAGTACCAAGAAAACTGAGCGCCATCCCTGCAAAGCCAAGTGCCTGGTGCCTGCCAGCGTGGGACCTGCCGAGGCAGCAGGGCTGAGCAAGGGGAGCACGGAACGGAGCAGCGGTGCACAGGAGCAGAAGGGCATTAATCACCTCGCTGTGATTAGGGGCTCAGTGAGCACAGGCTGCCTCGGGGCCTTTCTGCTCCCTCCAAGTGCCCCAGTTTGCCGCACTCTCTGACAGATGCAGCCCGACCGCCTGCACCAGCCCCGGTGGCTCCAGCTCCTGCCCGCCAATGCTGCTAGAGGTTGTGTTGCCAGGATGGAAATGGTCATTTCTTAACTGCTTTTAGTGCTCACTGCACTGGAGACCAGAAAAAGCAGAGTATGCCTCCCACTGTACTCCAGCTCGCAGCTGTGAGTCACCTTTGTGGCTGGAACTGGAGTCTTCGGTCCATTCTTTGTGGAGAAATGAGGTGGTAGGACAGGATGGCCAGGGGCTGTCTGGGACCTGAAGCCCAGAGGGGCATCAGGAACATGTCAGGGCAGCAGAGCTGCTGGAGGAGATGGGTGGGAAGCAGGAAAAAGGGGACACAATGCTCCACCAAGGGAGAATGTGGCCAGGGCCACGGTGTCCTGGGCAACAGCACCCACCTCACCAAGTCAAGTGCCAGGAGATGCAGAGATGGGTTTTTTCCATCTTGAAATACACAACTTTATTCACTCGGAGCCATCCTTTCATTGCACAGAGATGGATGTGGCCGCACACGTTATTTTAACTTCACGGCTCTCCCATCCGTACATAAAACAGCCCAGGGAGCCGGAGTTGATTCATCTGTTTGCCACAGAAGATGGATCAGTTAGCAAATTATTTTATTGACCCGCAGCGCTGCTCAAGGTCATTTGTTTCAGTGGACAAGCAGCATGCCTGGCATGCAAACGGGGCCGAGAGGGAACCTCCATATGCGATCGGCATATCCCAGCCCCTGGCCTCATTGTGGAACCCTCGGCATCAGGCTGGAGCCCTCAAAGCCCGGCTGTGCTCGTCGGATAAGCTCAGCATTTGGGCTGTGATGCTGCAGCTTGCTCAGCTGTCTCCAGGCTTTTATCCCTGGCTGCTGCTGGGAAAGAAAATCCGTCCTTCTTTACCAGAATGTGGTTTGGAATCTTTTTGCTTTGTTCTTAAAGGGCAACAAAAACAATTTGTGATGAGGACGGGAAGAAATGGAATTAAGTAGCTCGGTCCTTATCCAGACATAGCCCAGGTCTGTAGCTTGTAAGGATAAGACATGCACTGAAAACCACACTGCAGAAAATCCAGGCCCATTTGATCTTCTCCCAAAATCAGGAAGGGACAAAAACGTAGATTTTTTTACAAAAATGGGGCTGCCTCTGCAGTGAGCAGGTTTGGTGAGCATCCCTCTTGCCCCACGGCCTCGTGAGGTCCCACCAAGTGCAGAGACCCCTGCCCCTTGGTGTCCTGCTGCCATCCACTGCTCCGGAGCATCTCCACTTCTCGCTGTCCTCCCTGAGCTTCCTGTTGAGCTGGGGCCTTGCTAACCTTCATTGACTTGCCTAAACATTTATTAATTGATCGCTGCAGGGTTACCACAGGCTTCTGCTCGCATTCGGGGGAGATGGGACGTCCACGGAGTATCCTCGCATGAACTCCGCCGTACCTCCGGCTCCGCGCGCTCCCTTCCGCATCTGCTGCTCTTGCTGCTGGAGCGGCTTTTAACCAAAGACATATGGGGCCCATTAACACGGTTTTGCTTGTTTGCAGAGTCTGATCTTGGGAAGAACTGGCTGATTTCAGCTCGTAGCTAAAAATCTCAAGCCTGGATGATGCAGGAGTAGAGAGCGGAGAGCTGGAGCCAGCCCTGCAGCTGGCTGTCGGTACGCAGGGATTCAACAAGCTCAGGATGAATGCGAGTGAAATCCGCAATGGACACAGACCATTGATAATCATATCAAAGCCATGGATGTCTCCTTTTGCCCAGCTTAACGCTGAGTCCTTCCTATGGTAGATTTCATCCCACCTGCAGCCTGTGTGGGTGGAGGGGAAGGGAACTGGGAGGAATGGCCAGGCTACAGGGATGGGCAAGGAAACAATCCTGACCCAAAGTGCTTAAAAACACCTCTGCCCCGCACCTCTGCCTCAAGAAATGGATCCAAATAAAAGCTGGGCTTTCTCCATCTGTTGCCCCACCCTAGTCTTCACACTTTTTTTTAACTTTACAAATGTGCCAGATTTAAAAAAAGAGAAGGAAAACCAAACAAGGGAAAGTAGCACATCCCTTTGTGCAAGGCTTTCTTCCAGTCCCTGTTAAGTTCCTGTACATGCTGACAGTTTTACAATTTACATGACAGCTGGCTTGCTTGGAGGAGATCTCTGTTAATTAAAATAACACAAAGGGAAAGAAGCGAAATCGTGTCAGCGGATAATTAATTCGGAGCAGGGCACCAGGCTGCGCGCCGATCCCGCTAACAAAACTCTGCAGGAATTCGCAGCTTTACAGTCCCAGTCCTGCTGAGCCTCCTGGAGCCACTCACTGCTTGGTCCCGTTCTCCACACCAGGCTGTCCCTTTCCTGCAGAACACACTGCCCTGCCCTGCCCTGCCCTGGGTGCAAGCGCTGCATCCCAGAGAGAGCTGGGATTTAGACTCATGCTTTCCCGAGGTGTTGGGTCCAGCCACAGTCCTCCTGCCCTCCTCCTCATCCTTAGGTCTCTGCCTCTACCAAAGGGATCCTTCCTGCTCCTGCCCTTTTGTCCTGAGCCCATGGCCCCACTTCATCCCAAGGGCAAAGGCCATGGAGAGCATCTCATCCTCCACCACCTGCCCCACATCTCATCCCCCACCACCTGCCCCACATTTCATCCCCCACCACCCCCACTGCTCTCCGCTGGGGCTTACAGGGCTGGGAGCAGTCGGCAGGTACCCGGCCAGGGGCCAGCACAGCCGAGGCCAAATCCTTCCTGGCGGCAGCCGGGTGGGTTATCTCTCTGCTCCAGCCCCACTCGGCATCAGAAGCCGATCCAGAGGCAGCTGCTGGAGTTGGGCTCTGTCCCTCTCGGCCAAGCGGCAAATCCATGGCGAGATGAGGATCGGTGCCTCGCTGTCAGGATGGGACTTACGGGACAGGCAAGGAATGGGTGCAAAGGGTGAGCCCTGGGAGGCTTTGGGGAGCCCAGGGGGGCCTGGGGAGCAGGGAAGGCTCTCCTGCATGGAGTAACAGGATTTAGTGGGACTGAGGACAGTGGAGCGAGCCAAGCCCTTGGCTGCTGGCCGCAGCCCTGGGGCGCTGGCTGGGTGCAGGCTGTGCTGTCACCGTTCTGATCTCCCTCCGTGCCACCCTGGTGCCAGCAGTGGCACCTCACAGTGCCCCGGTGCTCCCTGCCCATGAGCAGGGACAGTGGGTGCCCCCAGCACCCTCCCCAAAACCGGCCACTCAGCACCTCACCAGCGGAGTTGTGCTTCGTTAACAATTCTGCTGCTCACTCTCACTGCCTTAGTGTGCTGATCAGGCGGGCTCGGAGATGGGGAACAGGAAAAAAACATGGAAAGAAAAGAGAAAGAGCAGCCCAGGGCTCCAAAGCAGCTGAGGTGTCAAAGACAGAGATTTAATGAATGTGCCTGCGGTTCACCTGAACAGATGAGCACGAGCTAGAAGGAGAGAAGGAAGAAAATGGAAAAAAGGAAGGATCATTTTTCAGATTGGCAGCTCCCCTCCCAGACATCTTTTAACAAGAGAGGGGGGAAAAAGGCTTTAAAGGGCCAGCCAGCTGCTTCCCTGCACTGTGGCGGGGATCCGGGTGCTCTGCACCCATTACAGGGATCAAGCTTGGCTGGGGCTATGACTCCCAGCCCCCAAATCCCCTTGGGGACCAGAGGCTGCCAGGGTGCTGTAGGACCTGGGTGCTGTGGGGCCGTGGCAGAGAGAGGGACAGGGAGCAACTGCTGAAAAGGGGTGAGAGGAGGCAAACCTGCCAGCTCATCCATCCCTGTGCCAGCAGGGCACAGGAAAGGCAGCAAGGTCTGCCTGCAGAGCCAGTCTGTGCCCTGAATATGGCAAAAAATGGGAGGAGATTGGCAGGGCCAGCCCAGGACAGCGGCTCTCCCATGTCCAGAGCACCCAGCGCACCTGGGCATCCCTTGGCCCCCAACACTCCATGACTGGAGTTCCCTCTGCTCCATTGCTTCTTCAGGAAGTTGCTCAGGGAGCCTGGGAGAGCCTCAGTTCTGGAGTTTCTTTGCAGTTTTCCAAAAGAGAGACGTTTTTTCTCCAGTGGAGCTCCTTTTCTGCTACCACTTGCCCTGCATAAACCAACTCTGTGTCCAAGCAGTTGGCCATCAGTTTATCTAACGTTTCTCTTTCAAATGTCTAGTGGGAACAATATTAATAAAATATTGTATTTATTCAATAAATTTTAATAACATTATGTTTAATACAATTGTATTAAGTGCAATGTATGATGTGTCCAAGCCAGCAGCTTCCCTCTGCTCCTTCCCATGAGGACCCACACGATGATTCTCCTTCAGACATCAATGCTGAGCTAGATGGGCCTGTGGGAGCAGGGACAGGAGTACTCCAAAAATGCAACCAGCAAGCCCAGCATATCCCCATTTTGTTCCTGTCCCTCCCAGCTGGGTGCTGGGACCTCTGGGTCCCCCCCAGCCCATCCCCCACTCCGGCACTGCGCCGAGCGCCGCGTGCCGCTGCCGCAATTAGGGCGATCTGGGTTTCTTCGTAGCTGCAGGACAACGTTTTTGAAGGCAGGACTTTGATCTTATTTCCTAAGAGTTTCTCTTTCCCTTCCTTTTCATGTGTATTTTCCCTGGGTTTTGTCTCATTACTCAGGTGAAGGCTGATGTTCCCCACGGCGGCCGTGCCGGAGCGGCGGTCCCCATTTCCCGCCTGCCATGGGGACCCGCGGGCTCGGGGACGGGGCATCCTCACGTCCTGGAGCAAGTTTGTCCATGGGCCTCTCCTAGGCAGAGGCTGCCAATTACGCTCAGCACGCCGAGCTCTGTCACATTGGGTTCTTGTCAGGGAAAACGCCGCACTGGGGTCCTCCTTTCCCCTGTTTTTTGTCTGTGCTTGCTTTTTTCTTGATGTTTTTAATGATTTTGCAAAGGAGCCCTAACGATGGACATGAGGGCACTGTCCACGTGCTGCTCTGGGGAGTCTGGGACTGTCACCCCGGGCAGGCAAAGATGGGGACAGGGACAGCCCTGTGGCCTGGGGAAGTGCCACCAAAGTCCAGGCGGCCACAGGGGAGCTGTCAGTCTCTCGAGATGTGCTGTTGGCTCAGGCCTGAATATCAAAGTCATCCTGGATAAATAAATAAGTAAATCTTGTCCCCCGAACATCAGCATTTCTTCTTAAAACAGGCCCAGCCTTCTCACAACCGTAATCCTGCTGAACACCAATCTCCGATTAAAAGTCTGGAGCTGAGTGAGTCGTAATTCTCAGCACCTCAGGGCCATTTTATTATTTTTATTTTTTTTTACCCATTAAAACCTGTTTTCTCTAAATGAAATAAAATAGGGGCAGAGATAGCAAAACTCATTGCTTTTTCATATATATATATATAAAAGAAAGAAACATTTTGCATTAAAAAAAAAAGTTAATAAATGGCCGAGCCCCAACAGATGGGGGTGTGTGTGGAATTTGCATTTTTCAGATTAACATGCACGAGCGAAGATAGAAAACGCACTTGCCCCGGGGAAATAATTTGAGAAATCTTTGCATATTTTATTTAAAAGCATGCCGCGTTAGGCAGGGTAATAATGCAGAGCGATGGTGATTAGGTTAGGCCTGGAGGGAGCGCAGCCTGGGACCCTCCCTCCTCTCGATCCGGCTCATCCTCTCTCCAAGTCCTCCTCAAACCTCCTCAAACACCCATCTGAAAATCCAACCCTGTTGGGGTGTTGGTGGGTTCAGCCCCCCTGATTTGGGGCAGCTCCTGCCACGTGGTCCATGAGCTGCTTCTCTCCTCACTTCCAGGTGACAAAAGGATGCCAGTTTAGTTTCATCCCAAGCTCCCTCCCCACACGTGTTGGGAGAGGAAATCCTCCCTCTGGGTTCAGCCTCTCACAGGTGAGGTGTCTCCCCAGAGCTCTGCAAATCCCCTGCGATTTACAGCATTCCACAGGGGCAGTCAAGGGTTTCCAGCACCCCAACCCTGCAGGATGCTTGGGATATCACAGAGGTGGAGTTCAGGTCTGGCATCACCGAGGTCCTGTTTCTGCCCAAAGCGTTTGTGCCATCGTCTCCTCTTTGAAGCCCGGGAATAAATCAGGGCTCATCCCTAAAAGCACATCTCAGCTGGGGACACTGAACATGGAATATGCATTCAAAACTCGTGGACTTTGTTGAGAGAGCTTGGGAGAAATTGGGTGACCTCTCATAACCTCGATCAGCCTGTTCATGGCATCCATAGAGCCTCAGACCTCTGAGCTGAAAGGGTTATTCTCTCATCCCACAGCGAGGAAGAGGAAAGTGAAACAAGCCCAGCACCTGGTGCCAGCAGCCCCTTGAGCCATCCCCAAGGACATCAGGAACGATGCCCCCCTCCAGAGTCACAACCCCACAGCCTTCAGGTGCTCTTCAGTTCCATCTAAAACACCAACACCAAGGCTAGGATGCTGCTTTGGCCTTGAAAATATTATTCTCCTTTTTAACGAGAGCCTCTTCATTCTGGTATTTAAAGCTTAAGGTCTTGTTTGCAAGGACTCTTTCAAGGTGATGAGGTCTTGCCATCATTTAAGAAATTCTTCAGCTGAGGGTTGCAGGGAAGACAGTCCTGTGCAGTGAAGCAGAGCTTGGAGCTGCTCTGGAGCGGCCAAACCAGAGGTGGGCATTGCCCATCCCTTCCCAGCCACATCGGGGGAGTCCCAGGTGCTCAGTAACCCCAGTGCTCCTCAGAGTCATCACCAGCACCTCCAGACCCAGCTGGAAATATGGCAAAAACCCTCCTCCCTGGCAAAACCAGGCCCTTAGAAAGCTCCTGCCACTTCCCCGGCTTTGAAATCTGACCCAGAGCCTGACTCTCTCCCTGTCTGCTCCCATTATTAATAAACTTTGAAGGGCTCCCTTCTGTCCTTAATGAGATTAGTGTTATTTTCATGCATTGCTGCAGGGCAAAGGACTGAAAAAGTGGCTGATCTGTAAACTAAAGGGTGCTAATCTATAGAGGGTGGGTCCCCCATTCTCATGGCCTCGGGGGCTGGGTGAGAGTAATCAATTAAAAGAGGGGATTAGAGGTGCCGTGGTCACCTACTTTATTGAGGTCACCCTGACACCCTCCCAGCACAGGCGGCCGTGGGCGCACGCGGGTCCGGCTTGGTCATTGAGGCTCTTAGAATTAAAAAAGCCTTAATCACCAGCTCCTGTTCAGGCTCCGGACCCAAAGGAGCAGTAGGGAAAATCTGTTGTTAATATATTAATGGGCACAATTTGCTTAGCGGGTCTGTCTGGGCTTTGTAAATTAATGCTAATTTAAAGCACAACCTCACTGTCTTGTTTTTTTTTTTCAACTTTATTCAAGTGCCTTTATTTTGCCAGGAACTTGGGGAGGAAAAAATACACGACTTGGCCAAATAGGGTATTGCTTTTGCTGTGGTTTCATAGATGATGTTTTAAAAGCAGATTACTTAAGGAAGGAGAGGGTGGCCTTGTGCAGACTGAGTGTGTCCAAACACAGCTCCAGTGGCCGTAATTGTAGAGAGAAGAGATTTTCACTCTGAAGATTTTCTTACCAGGAATGCCTTGGGCAGTTCTGGGCAGGGATTGAGTCACTGCCCCAGTGCCCTGTTACCTGTTGGTTAAAAACCAGCCACGCTGCACACGATGTGCTCCTGGGATCTCTGTCCTTCCCTCCAGATCACAAATCTGTGCCTGAAAATGGCCCAAAGCCCTGACCTGCCCCTGGCCAGTCTTTGGGGAGAGGAAAGTGCAGTTTGCTGCAGGACTCTGCGCTGACAGTAATTAAAAGCCTCTTTGCAGCCGTCAGGAGCCTCAGAGCATCCAACCGAGGGCTGCAGCACACCTGAGCCCTGGGGAGTGGGATGCAGCACACCCCTCACCTGTCCTCCTCTAATGTCCTTCCCCTGGGATGTCCCAGCCACCGTGGGACATCTCCCCCACCTCGGGAACACCCAGGGCATCCCCCAGCCCTGAGCCTGGCGGTTCTCACCACAGCCAAGCCATGCCCTGAGTGGGCGTGGGGAGCAGGGCAGGGCCGCGGTGCCAGTTAGGGGTGGCACCGTTGTCACCCGCAGACACGGCTCGGTGGCACTGTGCTGACACTCATTCGCCCTGGGCCAGTGGGATATGTCACTGCCACCGTAACGCGTCCCCCGACACCTTTAGGGTCCCAGCCCGCCCTGTTCCCGGCAAGGACCCTCCAACGCGTCTCTCCTCGCTTCCACGTGTGAAAGGGATGTCAGTTTGGTTTTATCCCCAGCCCCGTTTCTGTCTGGGTGATAGTTCTGGAGTGCTAAAGGGATTAGCCGTCTGCTGAGCCGGGTGGGCACAGCGCCGGGCTCCGGCTGATAGCGCAGAGGCTGCGAAAATAATTACCTTAATTTCAAGACCAACTTTAGACAGAGGAGAAAAGTTATGCTACGGGGGATACAGCTCCTTTCTGGGTTCTGGGGGAATGTCAGGCTCAGAGGAAGGAGTTTTCCATAAACTGAGGACAGGCAGCATGTGCCAGACTGTCCTGGATGCCACCAGGCTGTGGGTTTTGGGGTGTGTGGGGCAAAGAGGTGTGGGTGCCCTCAGTCACTGGTCCTGATGGTTATAGGGCTGCTGGTCTTGGGGGTTGTGTCTCACCCCATCCCTTCCCCAGAGCGGAGATTCCCCCTGTACAAAGCCTCATTGGGAATGAGGGCACCTGCTCCTGGCACAAAACTGAGTTGGGAGCCATAAGGGAAAAGCAGCTGGTCTGGTGGCCCATGGCACAGCCTTGGAATGCCTCAAGTTAGGCAACGTAGGAGCCGTCATTTGCTATGAACACTTTCTGGCATTTTGTGTAAAAACAGGAGGAATAAAGGATTTCTTCGGGCTGGAGATGCCACTGGCGACACAGAGGCTCTTGCTCCACCCTCAGCAGCTCTGCCGAGCCCAGCATCAATCAGCTCCCAGCATCCCAGGATCTCCGCAGGACCCACACCAGCCCGAGGACCGGCGATGAGGAGGGACACGGTGACCCCCGTGTGCCTCGCTGCCTCCACGCCACCTCCCGCACCAGCCCCTGGAGGGACGGATGCCCCGGAGGGCTCTGGTGGCAGACGCCCCTTCTGGTGGGCCGGCAAGGGGGGACAGCCCTCGGCACCCCCCAGCCGTGCCGCTAAACCCCGCGGTTGGCAGTGGCTTTAATCCGCGCAGCCCCGCTCCGGGCTGCATTGCCATGGGCGATGCTGGATTAGGGACCGGCCGCCGCACGCCTTTGTCCTCCCTTTGTGCAGCATTTTGCTCGCCTCTGCCTTAAACCTTGTAACCATTTTGCTGCCTTTTAAAACCGGCTTGAATAGGGGGTGGGATGGAGAGGGGTGCGGGGGAGAGGGGCCGAGGCTTTGAGGTTGAAGAGAAGCATTCAGGCTGCAGCTGCCCCGTCTCAGCACATTCCCCGTGACCCCCACGGGCACCGCCGCGGCCACCGAGCAGCATTGGCAACGCGGCTGCTCCGGGACAATCCACCTGCTTGCTCGGGACAAGCACTTTCATGCCTATTGGGATTAGAGATTTTAAGTGTCGTTCCAAATTGTGCGGATAAACAGTCTTGTGAAAACTTGTTATCGTGGGGAAACGGCCCCGCCACCACCCTCCGTCCCTGGCCTTTTGTTCGGGCAATTTTTATTGCCGGATTGGATTTGATGAGGTTTAAGGTTTATTCTTAGGACTCCATTGAAGAGCTGATCCTTTGTCTCCTGCCGTGGAGCGTGAAGAATATGAAACGTAGGCAAAAATAAATCTGCTTTTCACACGTATTAGCCCCTGGTACACGCGGGGACCACCAAACGCAGCTGAGAGCAGCAGCACCCCCGGCCCTCTGCCCCAGCCCCCGGCTGCACTCCCCAATTTTCGTAGTCCTCTCTGAACAGGGACAGACCTGGGTGGTCATCAGTGACCTTCTCCCAGCACAGTCCCCACTGCAAGAGCCACCCAGAGCTGCTCCGGTGATTTGGATTTAGGAGGTGTCAGGTCTGTAAAGAGCCCAAATGGTGGTGGGGGAACATCCCTCCCTGCCCACCCCCCCAAAACCCCGGCCCCGCAGGCAGGTCAGTCCCTTAATCGCTTCATTTATCACCGGTGACTTCGGGAGAGATTAATCAGCAGGGTAATTCCTGAGGAAAAGTTGCTCCAGGGGCTGCTTTCATTTCAGAGGAGCTCCCTGCAAATTTCACCTTTGCTGCAGGAACCTGCTCCGACACGCTCCGTGCGGCACTGGGATGAGCCCACGCCCCGGGCTCTGTCCCCACCTTGTCCCCTCGGCCCTGGGGCTGCTGCCGAGCATGGGGCAAGGCTCGTGCCCAGGCTTCGGGCTGGTGACTCCTGAGCAGCCTCCAGGGCAGTTTTGGCAGCACCAGGAGCCGGCAGCAGGCGTCTGGCACGAGCCGAGAGGTTGAGTTTCTGGAAAGTCTGGAGCTGGAGGCAGAAAATCATGCAAAACTTGGTGTATTGGACTCATTCCAAGCGGAAAAAAAAAAAAAAAAAAGACAAACCAAATGCAGGGCATGGAAAATGTGCTCAGAGCCAAACCAGACCTGGGCTGGCCTGGAGGAGCTTGGATGGTTTCAATTGTCATCTCTCCTGGTGGCTCACGGTCCCTGGAGGTCTCTGGACCCAACTTCTCCATCTGCCAGGTGCCACAGCTGGGAGCTGCCACAGCCTCGTCCTCCATCCACAAGGAAGGTGCAGGGTCTGGCATGGCAGTGCCAGCAGGGATGCAGCCTCCTCTGACACGGTTTGGAAAGAGCTGGCAAATGGGCAGGATGGGACAGGAGCTTGGCATTCCAAGAATTTAGGATGCTTGGAGATGGATACCCACTGTGTGGATAGTTGTCCCACCATGATATATCACAGGAGGGATGGCAGAGGAGGAGCTTGGCTGGGATGTCCACACTGGTGGCATGTCCTCAGGACATTTATTGTCCCCCCGTCCCACCAGGCAGCCCTGGGCAGGGTCTGCATCAGCCTGTCCCCCATCCACCACATCGTTTCCTGCTTTGCATCTAGTGACATGATTCCCCAGATACCCAGGGATGTTCCAGCTCCTCCTGTTTGGATAAAATATCGGTAATTACACGCATGCCTAATTTGAATTATTTCCACAGTGCAATCCTGGCGCTTTGGACCCCACTGAGTAACGTGGCAGGAGACTCCCTCCTCAACGAGGAGAAGTTGGGTGGTGGCATTTCTGCTTCTGGCCTGGGTGACCAGCGTGGCCATCAGGTGACCCCCATGGGGTGCAAACAGCTCATTCCCAGCACCCAGAGAGGGTCTTCCCTCTTCGGCAGGTTCCCAAATGTATTTTAGGTGTCCATAAAGATGAGTGGAGAGCGGGATTTGACATCTGCTCTCAAACCTGCCATGGGTGTCCCCATGTTGAACCTGGGAGGCTGTGGGAAGTTAATTGCTGTGCCCTTGGCCTCGTTTGTTGCCACAGAGCTGACAGATGCTTTCCCAGCCACGACGCTGCTGTCAGAATCTGTGGGGCTGGTGGAGAAGGTTCTGGGTGAGTTTTCTTGGCCCAGGCTGGGTAACACATCAAATTTGATTCGTGTCATGGTTCCTTCTGGCCCTGCAGTCGATGGGCGCAGAACTGGGGCTGGCTGGGGAACAAGAACTGGTTCATCAACTGTTCAAGGCTTTAAAACTTGGTTTTCTTCCAGCATGCAACCAAACCGGGTCCTTTGGAAAGTTTTCCATGGCTAGCTGCCTGCACATCCCAAGGAGCTGGGGGCTGAGGGCAGAGCAGAAACCTCCCACAGCGGGCAGGAATTTTTGGGGTGCATGTCCCAGCCATGAGCATCCCCAACCCCCTGTTCCCTCTCTGCTGCCTGCCCATGCTGATCCCTGCTCCGGCAGGTCCCTGCCCACGCTGCTGGGCACATTCTCTCTGCATGGTGGGTTTCCCCAGTGCAGGGGTCTCGGCAGCCCCTCGCAGCCCCTCGCAGCCTCGCGCTGTCACAGTGCATTATTCGCTCCTGAGAAGTGACTGATGAACCTTCTCCTGCTGCTCCCCTGCCTGCAGAATTCCCAGTGGCCACCCGGCATTGCCAGGGCACCGGAGGGGGATGCTGGGCAAGGCGACCCCAGACCTCAGCACCCATTGCTGCCTCCCACCCGCCAGCATCTGCAGTGGGCGGCTCCAGGATTGGAGAGAGGTGTTATTTGGGGATTGGGAAGCGACGCCTCAGGTGGGATTCACACCCTGATGCCCTCCTGGGCACGCCCACCCAGGCTCCTGCCCATTCCTGGCTTTGGGGGTGAGGGTCCAGGCGGGGCTGAGTCCCTTGTCCGGGGCACAGCAGCTCCCCCTCCATGTTTCCTCCAATTCTTAATTCGTTCTCCATCATTTTTGTCTCCCCCTCCTCCCCCTCTCTGTCTCAGCTGCCTGATGAATGAAGGATGGGTTTTTAAGCCTTTTTTGCCCCCAAGGCCTGCAGCTCTGGCTCGGCTGCTATCGCTGGGATAAATGCAGCTTTTGGGCCCGGAGCAGCATCCGTCAGAGCCGCGGCCCCCCGTGCCGGGTTATCAATCCCCGCTCAGCATCGCCAGCGCCGGGCTGGGTCCTCTCCACTGGGAGCCCTTTTCCTACCCTCTAGCCACAAGAAAGACCAGTCTGACTTAATTCTGCACAGTATCAACACCAAACAGACTCAGCCCGGCACTACTGGCTCTCCTAATACGGCTTTGTATTCCTCGGTTTCCATGAATTTTTAAGAAGTTTCCATTTCTCCCGGGTTCCGCCGGGTTTGCTGGGGTGAGCGTGCCCTGGTGCTGGCTCCCCGTCCTCCTGCTTGCCCTCTTGGAGAAAACAAAGGAGACAGAAAGTCAGCTTGGGTCTCCCCACCCTGGGAAGTTTTTGGATGGCTTGAGAAACCAAGTGTGCCCCAGCTCAGAGGTGAAAGGGCCAACGTGGTGATCGGATCCAGCGCCTGGGTCCTGGCACAGCTGGTGCCAGGGTGCCACTCCTCCCTCCAGCAGCACTCAAACATGAAGATACAGATGGTGCCACTCACAGGGCAGGGCTGGAGTCATGGGGGAAGGAGACTTTGGGAAGGGAAAACAAAATGAGCCCTCGATGGACTTAAAAAACCCCAAATGCATTTCTACGTTGTTTTGCTCTGGTGTGAAATGCAGCCTCCATCCATGACTGGGAGCTGGAAGCTGCCTTCTCCCTCCGGCCCTGTCCAGAGCAGAGAAATTAAGCCAGGACAGAGGAAAATGGAGATTCCAAGATGGAAAACACAGATAGAGTCTGTGAAAGCTGCCAAGTGAGGCACTTCAGTTTGAATCTAAGCACAGACAAGCTGGAAGCCTCACTCCACCATCCCGACCTGAACTTTCGTCCACTTCCAGTGGTCGGCAGAGAGCTTGGAGGCCACTTCATCCATCCCAGGGGGCCACTGCTTCCCACTGGGCTGGACCTGGTTCCAGTCTGCACCCCAGGGGCTCCTGTCTGCAGAGGGTGGCAGTGGTGACACTGCAGTCCCTATGTCGTGGAGCTGGAGCCCGTTCGTGGCAGCCCCCAGCCCCATCCCAAGGTGCAGCAGCCCCTGGGGAATTGTGTCCCCCCATCTTGGCCAGGAGGAGCCAGCAGCCCCCCAGTGAGCCCCTGGAGCTGTGTAGGGGTTTCTTGGCTGTCCAGGCAGAACCTTTGTTTTTAGCCCTCAATCAAACACTCATGGACAGGCCGTGCGTGCAGCACTCGGATTATTATCGTCTTGGAGGAATAAAATGCAGCACTGAGGCTTTTGGGATTTAACCCGATGCTTCCAGGGCTCTAGATATTCCAGTGCTGGTGCTGAAAACTGGGCAGGCATTCCCTCCAGCGAGACAGCCACTACATCACCCGGGACCCGTGTGAGGAAATAATGATGTACGGCTGGCCTTGGGGCACTCTTTGCAGCTCGATTGGCCTCCCTGGCAGAAGAATAACCGAGAGTTTATTGCCTCTCTTGCAGTGATCTTTACTCCCAGCTGTTTTCTCAGGGAGGCCTGGATCCCCATACCTCATCTGAAGAGCTGCTGGTGCGGCACTGAGTTGGTTCCTGGGATGGGGCTCTGCTCTCACAGGGAAAATCCTGCCTCACCTCTGTCCCAGGCAGACAATGACACCTGGGACCCCTTTTCCCCTCCTCCTGCAGGTGCAGCAAGATCCTGCAGCAGCAGCAGCACCCTTGATCTCAGCACCCAACCATCCCAAGTGGACAGCTTGCTCCATGTGCTTGCTCCTTCACACCACAGCTCCTTCCACAGCACTAAAGCACCTCAATGCTCCACTTGGGCAAAGCCCTGCAAGGGGCCCAAGAGCCCATTTCTGACTTAAACCCCACCTGCCTGGGCCGGGGAAAGAGCAAAAGAGCATTTTCATGCCAAAAGTTGGTGATTCCCAGCTCCTGCTGCTGTTTATGAGGTGCAAAGGTGAGGCGGTGGCAGGTGATTTTTCCCCTTTTCCCTGGCCCTGCTGCAAACAGCCCGATTGCTGCGATTCCTCTGTCATTAAAATGTAAATGAAAACAGACACAAAAACAATCTGAATTTCCAGCCGAGTTGCTCTTGCTTAATATTCTACCCCGAAGGGGGATGTGCGGAAGCAACAACATTTCAAAGGGAATCATTAAAGAAGGGAGGCTCAAACTGCGTTTCCATCAGATACCACGGCAGAGCCCTGCACTCGGGGTCCCGCCCATCCCAACGCCGCTGGAAAGGACGAGAGGGAAACAGGGCCTGGAAAATGAACCATCCAAGCCAGGGTGAGAAGGATGCTCACACTGAGCGAGTCTGTGCTGGTCACAGCCCAGCGTGGTCCAGCTCTGGCTCATTCAGGTGCATGTTTCCTGCTGCAGCAGTCGAGCTGGGATGATGCCCAGATTTTAATGCATTCTGAGGTCTTAGAAATGCCCTGGAAGGGCAGCAGGGTTTGCAGTGTGTCCTGACACCTCAGCAGTGCAGGTGGGGGGGAAAGATCCTGGTATTCCCAATCCTGCCTCCCACCTCATCCACCTTGAGCTCTTGGCATCGGTGCTCTGCTCTGCTTCAAGCAGGAGCTGACTTGTGTTCCTTCTGCCAATGTGAGGCGGTTAAAATTAAATATAAAAGAGCAGGGAGTGAGAATAGCCTGAAAAATCCTGTGAATGGTGGTTCTGTCCCAGAGGATGCTGCGGGAACAGGAGGGATGCCCCAAGCCTCAAGAACTCCCAGGATCTGCCACCAACCCTGCAGTCCCCACTGGTCAGCGCCACTTACCCAGGGCTGCAGGGAAAGGGAGCCTGGATGGACAAGGAGGATCTCTCCATGGAGAGACTGGAGCAGCAGGACAGAGCCCCCCTGCTCCCCACCACCCTCCCAGCCCTCCCAGGTGCTCCCAGCTTGGTGGCACATATGGATCCTGTAAGGGCTGGGCTCATCTCTCCATGCCCTGAGGAGCAGCTGGGAGGGATGGCGATGGTGGGCCATGGGGTGCCCAGGGAGGTGGGACCCCTCACCACACCGGGTGCTGCCTGGATGTGACGTTTGGGGTGAGGGGAGCAGCTCTGGCTGTGCTCATCCTCCCAGCTGAGATCAAGGAAAGCCCTTTCCCACTGCAAACCAAACATGTGGGATCTGGAAGTCTCCGAGACACAATAAACAAGGGATCCTGGGATACTTTAAGTGTGTCCCAGACTGGATCTCTGGATAATGATTAATTTTCTTTTGTACTTTCATTGCATGAGTTATCACATCATTCGATTTTATTTTTAAAGACTTTTTTTAAAGCCCACGAAATACTGGAAAGGGTTAGAGTGGATTCCAATTACAAGGTAAAATATTTCCCTCCAAAGCTTCATAAATACTTGATTTTGGTTTAATGCCATTATTTTAACTTTCAAAGCAAGGCAACGTTTGCCAAATCTCGCTTTGTGCAGTAAAACCAGCCCAGTGTCACAGGGATTTGTTATAATAGTAACAATAAACTTTCAGAGGAGGCCTTAAAACCAGAGGGGCCGTCGGTCAGGCACGGGAATTCAAGCTCAGATGCCGTGGGGTCCATAGCTCAGATCCCCCTGTGCCGGGGGGAGCCCCAACATGGCTCCAGGTTTCTGCCCAGCACAGCAGCTGGATCCAGATCCTGCTGGTGCCATTCCCACCGACCTGGGGGGCTTTGGGGTTAAACATCTCCCCCGAGAGCCAAGTTAATCCACCTGTGAGGTGAGAATTCAGTCCCTTGTTTATGGAGGCTTGGCAGTCCCTGAGGATGGGGAAATCCCTGGCATGGAGTCCTGGGGCACATCCCTGTCCCAGTCCCATGCCAGCGCCTGCCTGTGGCACCCATCCCATCCAGACTGCACCCAGAGGGGGCTGAACATGGGATGTAGAGTCAGAGTGACCTGGGGGTGGGTGCCAGGGGCAGAGTGGGGCCCTGCCCCCCCAAGCTGGCCTGGGCTCAGCCCTGCAGAGTTTTGCGTCTATTGTTTTTCCTCCCGCAATTGGTCGGGTTTTTAATTAATTCCCAAATCTCATTTGGGCACCGGAGCTGGGGGTAGAAAAGCTCTGTCTGAAGTTGATTTTGCAAATCAGCTCTGGCCATCTCCAGCCAGGTCCTGGGGCAGGAGCATCAGGCTCCCAATAACCAGGGGAGGAAGCCTCTTGCAGCCGGAGCAGATCCACCTCTTTGATGTGCTCCCTCAGTTATTCTTTCATTTCTTGAGCAAATAATCTGGATTTTCACAATATTTACCTTGGAAATAATTATTTGTGTAAAGCATTCGACCAAGATAAACAGAGAATCTCTCGGTCTCGCTGCAGGGCTGGGCGGGTTCATGTTCCCCCAAACCTGCCAGAACCTGGGCTCCGTGGAAAGCGGGTGAGGTGAGAAATGGGCAAAGAGTGGAGCACCCCACATCCTGTGGAACCCCCGAGGGCTTGGACAAACCTCCCAGCAGCCCCGGCTGCAGAGCGTGGATAAGGATGGAAAAATGTGGCCACTCTGCCCTTCATGCCTTGCTGTATCTGTACATGGATCCCTGAATTGCATCCCTGAATTCCCACAGACTCAGAGGCTGGAAAGGAGAAGCAGGAAGGGGGGGGAGAAAGGTGAGGGAGGGTTCAAAGGGCTCCTACAGCCTCGGTTTTTCATCTCTAGTTAATCTCTGTGAAGCCTGAGGCAAAGTCACCTTTGGGTCAACACTCAGGTGTTGTTATCTGCCATCCCCATCACCCGGAGCTGCCCCCAGCCCTCCCCAGGAGCAGGGCCGCAGGGCAGGGTGCCAGGAATCCGGTCCCCCCGGTTCCAGCCACGTTCTCCCGGGGCAGAAGGCAAATCCTGCACTCACACTGCACCCCAGCGCCGTCTCCCCGCTGCCCCACGGCCACGGGAGACATGGCAGGAGCAACACACCCCAGTGTTTAAAAACCTTTAAAAACCTTTAAAAACCGAGCCTGGATGAACTGCCAGTGCTGGCACAGTGCTGCCAGTCCAGCAGGCCAGCACGGCCAGGGATGCAGGGATGGGAGGAAAGTGCCAAGACCTGTGCCCTCGACCTGCCATTCCCCCACGGTCCCACCTGCGCACGCTCCAGTCCCTGCGCAGAGCACGGGGCGGCTGCTCCCAGCCCGGCAGGCTTGGGAAGGGAAATAAAGGAACAAATCCAGCTGGGGCTCGGCTCCTTCAGCTCCAAGGCTTTTATTAAGATGTGCAACATGCCCACGATCACAGGTCTGGGATATGACAGAGGCAGCAGGAGCTGGACGCGAGCGAGCAGGAGGGAGGTGAGGGCAGCGTGAGCCTTGCGGGAAGCTGCTGGAATCCTCCAGCGCTGGCACAGGCTGCTTTGAGCTGAGTGCACCCTTTGCCACCAAAATGTCCTTTTTGGAAGAGGATTCTTGTGGATCTCCTCACTTCAGCCCCAGGGGGAGCGGAGCCTGGCTGTGCCCCATGTGGGGTGGGAGGAGGTGCTGTCCCTGGCCCGTGGGTCACTGCTGGGCCTGGCCGTGGTTGTTTATCCATAGTCCAGGAGCATCTGGTGGGTGGTGCTTGCCCCGATGTGACCAGGCTGCCACACACTGCTGCTCACTGGGTCCTGGTGAAGTGGCTCCTCCTACAGCAGGAAGCAGTTTGGCTGGGGGGACACAGCAGCTCTGGAATTCCTCATCACCCTCCTTTTGCAGATAAGAAATGGAATTAGTGCCTGGCTTTTCTTGGCAATTGGGGCAGCACAGGGAGTGCAGACCCCTCACTGCCCACTGCTGCTCCTCCACATCAGCACTTAAATGGAATACATGTCCTATGGATACACAGCAAAGCACAGCAAACACATACAGCAGCTCCTTGTCCATCTCTAGTTAAGACAACTGTTCTTTGGGTTCCGTGTACAGCTCTCACTGGACAAAATGCAGATTAGAAAAAAATATTCTTTGCTCTCAAACGATAAATTAATATAAACACCAACACCACAAGTTCATGAGCAGCTTTGGGATCATGCATTGAGTGAGAGCATCGCCCACAATACACAGATGTGCACACACAGAGACCTAAATTAACTCTTCTCTAATACTGACATTAAAAACATATATTGGTGTTGGATCATTTGACTTAAATTTACTTTTCAGCATTCTGAGGTCACTTTTCAGAATGATTTCTTTTCTCACAGCCCAGGTCACCTCACTCTCACCAACCAGTAATGTTTACCAGCGGCTGGGCTGTGGCTGCAGGGACACACTGGTGCAGGTGGGAGATGGGGATGAAGCCCATGCTGGAAATGCTTTGCCCAGGGAGGTTCAGAGGGCCCTGGGGGGCCCTCACTGCCCTGCAGCTCCAGCACGGCCATCCCGGCACTGGTGTGGCTCAGCCAGGCTCAACAAAGAACTGGATTAGATTTAAAGGTGAGCCTGTTCACCCTGGGCTCAGCAAACCCCAAGGTCCTGAGGTCGACCCAGCCCAGAGCCACCCCAGACCGAGCTGCAGGACAAAACAAATTCCAGTGCAGAGGGATTATGGAGATGAACACTTTGGGGACTCCTGGCTGCATTGGACAGAGATGGGAAGGGCAGGGTGGGCACCCAGGGGCCCGGTGAGCGCTTGGCACAGGATGGAGATGCCCCCAGCCAACGCCACACCGTCCAGAAGGTGAGGGCTGGGCTGGGCAGTGCTGGTGGCACCTCAGGGGCCGGGGGCGGCCGCGGTGGCGAGGCAGGCCGGACCCTGCTGCATGCAGCGGATGAGCTCCTTGCGGTTATCCAGGATGGTGTCGAAACTCTCCTGCAACCGGTTCTGCTGGTCCACGACCTTCTGCTGGAGGCCATGGATCCAGCGCAGCAGGGCCAGGCGCCGGTACATCACCAGCTGGATGTGGTGTTTCTCCTTCTCCTGCTCCTTGAAGCGCTCCTTGTCCTGGAGGTGCTGCACGGCCTCGGCCAGCGCCGGGAAGAGAGTCCCCGGCTCGGGCTCAGCCTCCTCTGGCTCGGGGGGGCTCCTGGCTTGGGGGGCAGAGGCGGGAGGGTCCCAGGTGGTGCTGCAGGTGCTGTCGGGGCTGTCGATGCTGAGGGAGCTGCTGGCGTAGCCGTTGTCCTCTGCAGGGGAGCTCGGGGGCTTGACACATCCCCCGGCCGCCTCCTCGGCAGTGTTCTGTCCCCCCGCCCCGCCGACCTCTGCTCCCTCGGGGGGGCTGCGCACGCCCTGCTCGGGGTGCATGTCGCCCAGGCCCGGGGCGGCGTCCCTAAGCCGGCCCTGGACCATCTGTCTCTGCATTAATAACAACAGATTATCAGACGGATTTGTGGTGTTTTCGCTCCGGCTGGAGCCTTCCTCCTGCGGGGACGCCGGCGCTGGCTGGCTCCAGTTCTCGTTGCTGTCACACACCTCTCCCACGAAGTTGGAGTTGGAGTCCGGTCCATGTCCTGCCCCTGGGATGGCCGTGCCCAGCGCTGGGGCCCCCCGGCCCTGCCGGAATGGGGCGTTGGCCGGGCAGACAGCAAACATCTCGCCAGTGTCCTGCCTGCGTGAGAGACATGGAGCTGTGACACGCCTGCGGGCACGTGGGCTGGCACAACCAGAGCGGGGAAAAACACTCTTTATTTACCTCTTTAAATCTATTTGACCCATCACGGGCTCAGCGTTCCTGGGTGTTTGACTGCTGCTCTAAGCATGTCCCCATGCACCATCATGGAATCACAGAATGGATTGGGTTGGAAGGGACCTTAAAGCTCATTTAGTTCCAACCCCTTGCCATGGGCAGGGATATCACCCATCCAAGGGCATCTTCCTGCCTGATGCAGAAGCTCAAGGAGGCACCTCCCATCCCATCTGTCCTCCCTGTGAGCTCCAGCCCAACCCCACATTTCTGGGGCACCCCTCGGGTGATGCCAAAGGGCATCGCGAGGCACAGGCACGCAGCTGCACGTGCTGCTGGCCGCGTTTGGGCTGTGGATGATGCAATTAATCCCATGCTGGTAGAGGTGTGCTTGGAAGGAGATGATTTTCCGAACAGCAGTTAATGTCTTTCAGCAGGTGAGACTGCACAACCTCTGCCATCAGCCCTGCATCAGGACGGGGGACTGACCTCCTCCCACGCCCAAACTGGTGACCCCACTGGCCTTCCTTCTCTGCAGGACTGGGAACAGACTGGGCCAGAAAAGGAAAGGTTATCCCAGCGTTCCTTCCCGGGTCACTGGCAACCAGAGCTGCTCTCCAAGCTCTCTCCTACAAGGACACACCCCCAGGAATCCCAGGAAGGAACCCCTGGGGTGTCCCGGTCTGACCCCGGACAGCAGTGGGAAGCAGGAGAGGTGCAGGCAGCCGTGCCCAGCTCAGGGTGCTGCCAGAGGCCTGAGACCCCGGGACCCACATCCCGCAGCCCCCCGCACTGACATCTGCTCTGTCCAGGGCTGGGTGACCCCCCCGTAAAACCTTTGCACCCCGCGAAAGGGCTGCGCCCCAAAGGAGCCGGGCGGCTCTGCCGGGGATGCGCGGCCGGGGGGGCCGAGCCGAGGAGCATCCCTGCCCTGCAGAGCCCCCGCAGAGCCCCCGCAGAGCTTCCTGAGCCCCCAGCCCCGCGGGGAGGTCCCGCTGGCCCCGCAGAGCCTCCGCAGAGCCCCCCTGAACCCACAGCCCGGCTGGGGGCGATCCGCGACCCCCGGGACCCGCGACCCCCGGGACCTGCCGCTCCGCTCCCACCGCCCGCCCGGCCCCGAGCACTTACCGCCCCGGTCTAGCCCTGCTCCGGCCCCGGTCCCGGCCCCGGCCCCGGCCCCGGTCCCGGCCCGGGCTCCGTGCGCCGCCGCCGCCGCCGCGGGTGGGAGCGGGAGCGGAAGCGGCTCCGCGTGGGGAGGCGTCACGGCAGCACTTCCGACGGCGCCGGCGGGGCTGCTGGGGGGGGACAGGGATGCTGGGGGGGCGGAGATGCTCGCGGGGGGGACGGGGATGCTCGGAGGGGAGGAGGATGCTCGGGGAGAGCGGGGATGCTCGGGGGGGACAAGGATGCTCGGAGGGGAGGAGGATGCTCGGAGGGGAAGAAGATGCTCGGGGAGACAAGGATGCTCGGGGGGACAAGAATGCTCGGAGAGGACGAGGATGCTCGGGGGGCTGATGGGGCTGCACGGCGGCCCCCAGGGCCTCCCGGTCCGGCCCGATGCCCCCCGGTGCCGCCCGCTGCCGTGACTGTGTGTATCCCTACGGGTCCGTGTTCACCCACAGCATCCCTCGGGAAACTCCCACCCTTGTCCTCCAGGGGAAAGGGGAAAATTCCCACCCGTGTCAGGGAAAAGGAGCTGGCGCCCCCCGGCCCGCACAGCCCGGCCTGAGTGGGTGCTGGTGGGCGCTCCCCAACACGGGCGGGTGGATGGATTGGGACACGCTGGCTCCTTCCCACCGACCCGTGGGTCCCGTGAGCCTCAGCAGGTCCCCGTGGGGATGGCGACGGAGCTGGGTGCTCTGTGGGTTCTTTATTCCCCTCGCCCGGAGCCGGGCTGTCCGCACTGGGAAAGGAAAACGCTCAGAAACATCAAATGTTTCCCACGAACCCCCGCCCGGCGCGGGGGTCACATGAAGCACCGGGAGCGTCTCGGGACATAAAGAGGCTTTGAAGGGCTGGGAGCCGCGGTGGGGGCAGCCGGTGCCACAGACGCCCCCCGACACCCACAGAGCTGCCCCGGGCGGGGACGATCCCATCTCCTGCTGGGTCCATCCCATGTGGCCTTCCCTGGCATCCAATGCGAACTCTGGGATAAGCATGGCATGAGCAGAGCTCCGACATCCCAAGCGCTCCGCAGCCCAAGCCCACGCTGGGCTCGGCGCCTCCCGCATGCCCGGAGGGAGAGGAAGAAGGGATGAAGGTGTTTTCGGGGTGGACAAAGATCCTTTTGAAAGCTCTGGATTGCCGGAGGTGGGATGTAGGGGAGAAACGCCGAGAGCAGATGTTCCCCCATGACATTGTGAGGGTTTGGAGCAGTGGAATATGTGAGCGATAAGTGAGTTATTTTAATTTCTCATCTGCCTGACAGGGCTCTTGACAGCCTCTCCTGCTCCCGGCTGCTCCAAAGGCTTTGACAACTCCATGGAGGAGCAGTCAGAGGGGCAGGACCAAGAGCTGTAACTGGGACACTTGGGCTGCAGCTCCAGGGCGAGCCTGGGATGAAAGAAACAATCCCTTCCCGTCGCACAGGAAAGGCAGGAGCTGACTCAGGCGTCTGGGAATGAGTAGGACAGAAACAGGAGTTTGGGTGCACAATGGGCTCAGCTCAGCCTTTGCCATCAGCCAAACCTTTGCTTTGTGCTGCTCTGGGCTTCACTGGTGTCGTGGCCTGAACTCAAACAGGCTGAAATTTTCAGCACTGAGAGCACAGAGGGAATTTTGATCCATTCAGGACCTTCTTCCCCGGTTTACCAAGAGGCACAGCCCAAACAGGCCTTTTCCATCGCTGGTTTAGGTGTCAAGAGCACAGAAAACCATGAGTGCCACGGGAGTTTGGCTCCAGGGCAGAACAGGGTTTGCTCCTGTCTCAGCTTTCCTTGTCCCCACCCCAGGAATCCCCAGCGGGTGTGGTTGTACTGGAGCCTGCTGCAGACCCGCTGCTCTGACTCTGGCTCCACTGGTTTGGGGGGGTTTGGGGTTCCTTCCCCAAGTGCCAGGGAAGTTCTGGGTTCACAGGGGATCCAAGCAGTGTTTTTAGGGGTCTGTCTCTCTGGGATTTTGCACTGGTGCAGCTGAGGCTCAGCCCAGCTCCCCCAGCCCTGGGATTGTCTGTGTCTGATGGGGACCAGCAGGATTTGCTGCTTCCTGTGAAAACAGTTCCATTCCCCTGCAAGGCAGTGCCCCCTCAGCCCCAGCTGTCCTTCGCTTCAGGGACCTGCCTGTGGGGACACTGTGGGGAACCCCAGAGCAGAGAATCCCAGCTTGGGATGAAGGACAGAAAGGATGTGCAAACTCAGGGAGGGCTCAGCTGGTCCTTTCAGGGACAGTGGGAAAGGGAAGGTTTGGAAGTGGAGGGGGCTTAGTGATGGATTTCAGAGTCACTTTTCCCCTCCCCTTCCCCCACTTTGTTCCAGAAATAAATTAAAAGCTCTCCCTCCAGGAAATTAAACATAATTTAAGAAGGCTGAGCACAGGACTTGATGCACTGGAGTTTTGGAGCTGGGAATCCTGGGCTTGGAAGGGAGAAGGGTGCCAGGGTGAGCTGGAGCTTCTCCAGAAGGCACTGGCACCAGATTACTCCACCAGGGCCATTCCCTGGGGCCCAGATGCTGTGCTCTTCCCTGGCCTTGGGGCCTGTCCTGGCTGGGGGAGCCCCCTTGCACCCAGGACACTTCCATGGCCTCTGTGACCTTGCACCAGCTGAGACCTGGCACTGTCGCAGGGACACGCCAGAGATGGGAGCCTGGCAGTGGCCATGGCGGAAATCATCCTTGACTCCCAGGGCCCAGCTCCCCACTCCCTGCGCTCATCCCGCTCGGGGAAGTCGCCGTCTGCTTCTCATCTGCCGCGCGTCCCACTAACCGCTGCAACGTGCCACGGGCTTTGAACCAAATTGGTCCCAGAAGGAGCCCTGGCACTTGGCCCTGTGCCCGCATGACATCAGCCCCGTGTCGTGGCCACGGCCGGTCCCGACCCCTCTGCCGGGGAGGAGGAACCGGAGCCCAAAGCCGCCTGGTGCAGGATGGGTCAGGGATCCATGGCCTTGCCGGGAGCTGGGGGTGCAGGAATAGCTGGGTGCTGGTGCTGCTGCTCCTCAGGTTCTGCCTGCAGCCCCCACGCCCTCTGCACAGGACCACCCTGAGAATCCCACCATGTCCCTGAGAGCATTTCCCAAATGCTCCTTGAGCTCTGGCAGCCTCGGGGCCATGACCATTCCCTGGGAAGCCTGTTCGGTGCCCAACCACCCTCTGGGGAAGAACCTTTTCCTGATATCCAATCTAATCCTCGCAGTGATGGTCAGATGGGCTCAGCCTGGTGTCTTCAAGCTTGAGCACGCTGCCACCAGCCCACACAGGTCCCCCAGGAGCCACCATCCCACTCATGGGCTCATCCTGGTGTCCCAGTGCTGAGACGGGCAACTTGTCCCGAAAGAGTTAAGGGCGAAACATTGCAAATAAAAAAAAAAAAAAAAATTACAAAAGAAAAAAGTGCCCTGAACCACATGCGACCTAACCTCCCCAGCGGCTCATCTGAGTTTAATAATGGAGGAGGGAAATCTCCCAAAAAGCTCTCATAGAAATTAAAGTAAACAGTGTGCTGACCTCCAGCCTGCGCTGCCCTGCCGCTGACACGCCGGCCACAGCGCTCCGCGTTCCCTGGCATTCCCTGTAATTGTAAACACATTCGGGTAAATACAAGGGGAGGGGAGTGAGGGGGTCCCGGGGAAGCAGGTCTCCCCCAAACCAGCTGAAACTGGGGATGAGCATCCGGTCAAAGCCACGGGTGATGTCTCTGGGCAATGTGGCCATGGATGTCCCTGGCTGTGAGGGGCTTCACATGGCTGAGGATTGAGGTCTGATGTTGCTGGTGGGATCAGGAGCCACTGGGACCACCATGCTGCCCCATGACTGCAGAGTTGGGGCTGGAAAACCTCATTTTGGGAGCGGTGGCAGGTCCTGCAGATGGAGGGAGGAAGAGAAGGAGGAGGATGCTACTAACACGTTTGTCCTCTTGGCCTCACAAAATTTAAAAACAACGCTCTTATTTTCATAGATCCTGGTCATTTTTTTAGGCTGAGGAAAAGAAAAGCAACCCCAGGCTGTACAAGTGCTGGCGTTCCTCTCTGGAGAGGGACCGGAAAAGCTGCTGGCCTGGAGGGAGGAAGCATCACTGCCAGCCCAGCCCCGTCCCTGGCCTTGCTCCCTCCTCATCCCCTCTCCCTCTCCCACACGCAGCATCCCATGGTCTGCTTTTCCCACAGGGTTTTCTGGGGAAAACACCACTCGAAAGCTGGACAAGAGGCAGAGGGGGCTGGATCCAGGCGACCCCATTCCCTCCTCTGGCCCCGCCACCCGATGTCTACCTGTAACCTAAATTCAGTTTAAATCAGAATCAAAAGCAGCGGCAGATGCGCTGTATTTGGTGAAAAATGCCAGGAATCTGCAGGCAGATTGGATTTCAGGGAGGCTGGGAATCCCAGGGAGGCCAGACTGTTTGCACCGCACCGGAGGTCAGAGCCTGAGCACCGCACCAGCTCCCAGCCCCAAGGATCAGCCTTTGGGTGGCACCGCCAGGAGGAAGAGGAGGAGGAGGAGGAAGGGTGTGACCCTCCCGCCGGAGGGATGAGCCACGAGTGATGGGGACCGTGGGACAAGCAGCTCTGTCACCCAGCGGGGGCAGAGACCCCTCTGCCAAACCACTTAAGCTGGGGAGGAAGCCTCCTTACTCTTTGCTTTCCTAAAAACTCCCCAAAAAGGGATTTCTCTTGGCCGAGGGAGCAGGGCTCTGCCGAGGGAGCGGGGCTGGCTCCCGTACACGTTTCCTCTGCGGTTGATCCGCTGCTGAGCCACAAAAGGAGAATATTGCTGCCGACTCCACCCCTTCCATCAGAGCAGGACCCAAAATCACCATTTCCTCTTGGCCTGTGAATCACTAATAAACTCCAGACAGAAAGGTCTGATTAGGAAATTGTTTGGGAAATGGAAAGGAAGGGGGAGGGACGGGAGCTCGCCACAGCCGGTGCCTCTGGGTGGCTTTGCCCCTCGGCGTCACCTCCCAGCGCCTTGGGGTCCTCAAACCTGCTCCGGCCACGGTCCCATCCCAGTCTGGCTGCAGGCAGAGCTCTCCAGTGGATGGATCTGTCTCTCCGCAAAGATTTGAGGATGAAAATCTCTGTACATTGAAGTATATAGCCTGTATTTGATCACTGTCGCTTGGCTGTTCCGGGGCCGCGGCACTCGGGGAAATATTCTCGGTTTTTTTTGTACCGGTGGCTGGGGGCTCAGCACCCTCTGGGCACGGGATCCTCACTAGAGTGTCCCTGGAAGGGCTGGTGTCATTAACTGGGATGTGTGACATGTCCTGCAGCCCAGGGGACCGTCCCCTCCCTCCCTGCCAATGGAACGGTGACGGCCACGCTGCCCCCAGCACCCCCCAACTGCTGCACGCTTGTCCTGACACAGAAAGGCTCCACATTTGGACCTCATAACGCAGGAAAAACTTCAGGATTTTGAAATTTCAGCCTTGGACCCAAATCTGATACATTCCAGAAATGCTTTAATTTATCCCTTTGTCACAACATTCAATAAAAGGTTTCATTTCAGCTGCGCCGCTTTGATTAATAACTGTAACAGATTCTAACCTGAAGGAATTCTCTGATATTGCATCCATGGAAATTAAATGTTTGATTGCACATAGTCAGGATTTTCTAATGTGGAAACAGCTCCACTAGAGAACTTTGGACAAGCTCTAATCAAGAAACACTTTGGGTTATTTTTCCTTCACCTATAACGAGTCAAAACATCTGTTAAAAATTCAATCAGAGCAAAACTGGCTAAAAAAAATTAAAAATTGGGGTACACAATGAAATGTACAATTGTCCAGGTTGAAGTCAGGTGGGACAGCCAGACGTGGTCCCAGCACAGGCTGTGAGGAGTGGGGTCCCATGGAGGGTCCCACAGCCCATCCCCTCCTGCCCTGGAACCGTCCAGGTGCCACTGAGCTTGTCCGTGTGTCCCTGTGAGCTCCATGGCCCCACCAGCACCTGCCATGGCATCATGGGGACAGTGGTGATGCCCACTGAGACACAGGGAGCCGCTTGGGATCCCCGCAGCAGAGAAATGAAGGACAAGGTGCCTTCTGGGCTGACAAGGACATTTTCCATATGCTTGAAATCCTCCGTGCTTTAGTAAAAATGGAAATACTGGCATTTCCATTGTCTGCGTTCATTTTTCTGCCTCTTTCTTCCATCTCCATGGCACAGTGAGGGGTTTATATCTCCCTAAGCCATGGGAGAAGGCAGATGGATGGGAAGGAAGAGGAAAAACCAAAATTCCATAGGAATTTGGGAACAGGAAGCCTTTTCCATGGGGATCACGGCTGGCAACCGCTGCTTTTTGGTGCTGATCCCGGCTGTGCCATGCCACAGGTGCCCCTGTGCCAGACATGGAGCGGTGGCACGCTTTTGAGGTCAGAAAGCAGAGTTTTCAGCAATTAGAGCGGCATGCCAAGATAAACCCCCGCTTCCTGGCGGATCCGTTCCCATCAGCCATCGTCCCAGCGAGACGGACCCCGGCGAGGGGCTCTGCTGGCGGGAACAGCCCGGCAAATTCTCTCTGCATGGGTGAAATTCCCTCCGCTACCGAGGTTATTATCTCCCAACAGGAACCAACAATATCCTTTCATTTAGGCACTAATTCGAACAATGTGCGCCGGCCGGGGGAGGAAGGGCACTCACTGCTCCGGAGCCTTTGAAAAATCCAGGCGGGAGCCAAACCAGAGGGAAAACAAAACCCTGGGATGATGCGAATGGCTCGGCAAGGCAGGGCCGGGACCAGAGCTGATGTCGGTGCTGCAGGCTCCAGCCATGATGCTGGAAATACACTGCTCACAGCACAGGGCACCAGGCATCCTTCTCCCAAAATGTCATCCTTCAGGCCGTGCTGGAGCCAGGAGCTCCATCCATGGGGGTTTTGCTCCCTGGGAAAGTCACCTCCTTCACTTAACCAGCCTGTCCAGCCTCGGAATTCCAATTCCCGTGGGGCAGGAGGGTGCAGTAAAAGACTTCTAAACTACTTGTATCACAAAGCTGGCACAAGGCACCAGGAAAAGCTGGAGTGTGTAACTGAGAACTGTATGACCACCCAAATTTCCATTTTTCGGGAGCAAACAGGACAAACACAGCAGAGGAAGGGAGCACCTACCATTTGGAGCTCTTCCACTACCACTCTGACATCCAGGGGTGGTGGCTGTGTCCCATGGGCTGCACCCACCTTGCTTCCCATGGTTTGTGATGGGATCAGTGTGACTTGGAATTATTCCTCAGCCGGGATCTGTGCTGGCATGTGTCTGGCAGAAGCACCCCCATCCTCATTCTCATCCTCATCCCCACTCCCATCCTATTCCATCCCACTCTCATCTCCACCTCCATCTCCAGCCTCATTCCAGACTCCATCGCCATCTCCATCCCTATCTGAGTGCCTGCTGGGATGCAGCCTCCCATTTCCACTGGCTGTCCCAGGGCTAATCCCTCCTGGGCACACCTCACGGGGGTTTCCAGGGGAATATGGGGGGATTCTCCCATATTTACTCTTTGAGTGCCGCTGTTAAGAATATTCACTCCCACGTGGGGTGGGCAGGCACGTTCCCTGACAGGAATATCAGTTGGAACATCATCTAATTGATTACATGGAAATTGCTGCTGGTGGAAAGGGAAGCCCTTGCCTTGCTCTTGGTGAATTAATTTCGCTTTTGCCATTCTTGGCTGTGCTCAATTAATCTTGTTAAAGTGATAAAATTTTAGCTCACACTTCACTCACAGGGTACCCAGGGCGGCTCCTGGAGCCAGGAGGTTGGTTAATCACTGAACAGAATCATGGAATATCCTGAGTTGGAAGGGACCCACAAGGATCATCGAGTCCAGCTCCTGACCCTGCACAGACACCCCAACAATCCCACCCTGTGCCTGAGAGCTTTGTCCAAACGCTCCTGGAGCTCTGGCAGCCTCGGGGCCGTGCCCATTCCCTGGGGAGCCTGTTCAGTGCCCGACCATCCTCTGGGAGAAAGAACCTCTTCCTGATATCCAACCTAATATTTCCAGTGATGATGGGATGAGCTCAACAACGTGGGAAGGAAGAGGAAAAACCAAAATCCCATAGGAATTTGGGAACAGGAGCCCTTTTCCATGGGGATCATGGCTGGTAACATGGCTTTTTGGTGCTGATCCGGCTGTGCCATGCCACAGGTGCCCCTGTGCTGGACACGGAGCGGTGGCACACCACTCTGGCACCAACCCACCTACGATACAAATCAGCCGGGAGCCACCATCCCTCCAGGCTCATCCCAGACCTCCGGGATGCCAGGGTGCCATCCCTGCCGGGGGTACCGGGGCCACCGGGATGCAGGATGCTGGTTCCGGAGCCTGGGATGTCGAGACAAAGAGCGTCGGCTCCCGCGGCCCCCGGCAGCTGGCGCGGGGGGACATAATCCCACAAAAGTCCTGCTCCGGGGGGCTCAGCGGGAGAGGTGAGGGACACGCCGCCGAGCCCCCGCCGCCGCTGCCCCGCTATTGACTGCCTAAACAGTTCTTTGGTGATTACAATGTAAATATAGCTTTTCATGGAGTAAAGGCCTTTTATGGGATCCACACACACTTAACCACTTAACCCCGGCGACAAAAAGAGCAGTGAATGAGCTGTTTAGAGGCTGCTCGTGCAGAAAAGCGGGGCCTGAATAGGATTTGGGGATCTCTGTGTATCAATTGCTATGCTCTGGGGGCCCTCAATGGGGCTTCAGCGTTCGAGCATGTGCCAAAGGGCTCCGTGGGTACGGATGGGGTGTCAAAAAAAAAAAAAAAAAAAAAAAAAAAAAGGGAGAAGAAAAAAAGCAGCTGCTTCTCTTTAATAAAACAATGATTTATTCATAGCAACTTGGGGAATGGGCAGGGGGACACGGGGACGTGCCAAAGTGATGCTCATCCTGCTCCATGCCTCGGAGAGGCTCAGGGGATGAGCCTGCCTGGGGAGTGGGAGGCTTGGAAACCCTCGGAGCAGCCCCTGGTGACCCCAGAGCAGCCCAGGTGGCACAACCACGTCCCACTGCAGCCCCAGCCAGGTGATAAGGGTGTCCTCGTGGCTCCACTTCTTCACCCCAGGCACTTTAGGGGGGTACACGAGCGGGGGGTTTGGGGACACCCCTCTGCTCTTCCTCTGCCACAAGGGCACCTTTGTAGTTGGTGTCACCCCCGGCCCAGGTGCAGCAGTGGGGCTGATATGAGGCTCAGCCTGAGAGCCCCACCGTGTCCAGGATGGAGCATTTTGGGCTGGGGGCAGGGAATAGGGACCAGGGTGAAAGTCAGGGGGTGCAGGCACCCTTGCATGGCCACTTGGCATCGCCACTCTGTGGCAGGAAAGTGGCATCTGAGGGACTCTGCTGCGTCCTGTCCCCTCCTTGCCGGGCCACAAATGGGATCACACCAAAGTCCCGACGGGTTGATGAGGCACAGACCGAGTCTGGCCACGGCCCTATTTTTAGGCCTGTGCAGATGGAGGGATGAAAGCAGAGGGGGAGGCAGGGCAGGAATGGGAATGAAAGACAAACAAACGCCAAGCAGATGTTGGGAGCAGGGCTCTTCCCCTCGCAGGATGTGTGCGTGGCTCCCGGCAACACCGGCTCAGCCAGCCCCGACCCCAGAGCTGGGGGACCATGGGGGGACTGGGGCAGAGCAGGAGCAGTGTCCCCTTCCGGTTGTCCCCCATCACTGGGGATCACATCAGTCCCCTGGAATGCCATCAGCCCCCTGCCCTCAATAGTGACTCTGGTGAAATTTGTGTGAGGATTTTGCTGTAAGGTCCTGCACGTTGAATTAAAAACACCCTGTGGCCACCGTGGCACAGCTCTCGGGATGGAGCTGTGGCTTTAGGGACTGGATCCAGTGCCTGGCTCACCTGGCAGTCCACCAGCACCAGCCTCACCAGACTGGGGTCATCACCAGCACCGCAATGGGGTTCGGTTTGGCAGCTCCAGTTTGCATTCAAGCTGTTGACTCCTGCAGTGTTGCTTTCAGAGTTTTAGCAGGAGCCATGGGCAAGACCCGAGCAGTAGGACAAATCCCAACCCTCCAGGCTGGACTGACATGCTGGCTGAGGGGTACCAAACCCAGCCCCTCCAGCCCTGCCTTTGCCCCTGCAGATGCTCAGGGGTATTTGCCAACTGTGCTGATCCCATCTAATCTTCCCTTCCTTTCTTTTCCCTTTGCAGCACGAAGTGACCGTGGTGGGTCAGGCTGGAGGCTTGCTGCAGTCACACCTTGGGAGCTGTTATCATTCTTTGGGGCTCATGTCATCCCAGCTCCGAAGATCACACACCCGCAGCAAATCCATAGGTGGAGCAAAGGCCCCCAAAACCAGCCCAGTGCTGCCTGTGAGCTCATCCCAGACGCCTCACTGGGAGCTTTGCGCCGTGTCGCCCTCACATCATGTGAAATTAGGACCACACGGCAGGTTTAATTGCCTGTTGATTTAATTAACTTCTTACAGCAGTGGCCAGATGGGTTGGCGTTGCCTTTGGTTGGAGTGCCTGCTCTGGTGGAGCTGAGATGTGCATCCTGCGGGAAATACCGATGTGGTCACCACAGCTCTGCCACAAAGCTGGGATGGGACATGTCCTCGATGCCAAAACCTCTATCTGGGTCCTTGACTGGGAGGGTCAATGAGCCACAGCAATGTCCCATTCCACCATGGTGCCAGCCTGGAGCTGGGACTGGGAAAAAGCCAGCCCAAGTAGCACCTCCTGGACTTCACATTCCCAGGTACGATTAGGCCACCCTGCCCCATCCAGGCTGACTGGGAGCCAGAAGGAGAAACTTTTCTCTACTCTGGTGGTTATTTGGGAAAGGTTGAGGCTTTCAAAGTCCTCCTTCAGGCTCCATGTAAAGTAGGAATGTGGCAGTGCCACCTCTGGATCCTGAGCAGCTGGGAAGGCAGCGTTAGAACCTTGGTGGTTAATTATTCTTCCTGCACAGAAACGAGTGGCAATGAAGTGGCAGCTGGAAATTGGGCAGTGCAGGAAGATGCTGCAGGGCTGGCCTGTGTCCCCCTCCAGCTGGGACCTCAGGGCTGAGCCTGGCCTGCCACAGTGGCCACAACCAGCCATGCTGGGATGCAGCAGGTCCCCCAGGCTCTGTGCAGCATCCCCCTAGCAGAAGTGAGGGCTAGGATACCACAGGTGGCTTTTGGGGTGCGAGGACACACATCAATGTGCCCCTCACATATTGGTCCCCCATGGCCACGTGCACAAATACCATCAAATATTGAAAATCAATGGGCCACTGCAAGGGAAGCAGCACGGAGCGTGTTGCATGAAAACAGCCCTGAGGAGCAGAGAAAAATATTAGCTAAAAATAAAATTAATCTCTTGCAAAGCTGTAAGATTTGATGATCCCCCTCCCCCCACACACTCTGCAATCTTTTGTGTCGTTTTCTTTAATTACAGCTGGTTTAGATCTCTGCTGCCTGGAGAAGCAGTGCTGGAGTCAGCCCTAAATTGGGCTCGTGGATGATACAAGAGAAAATAACAACCCCCAAGGACTGAACATCTGTCTGCACGGAGCAGGCGCAGTGCTGGAATTAATAACTAATAGTTCATACAGAATGAAACTTTTGCTTTACAGGTCACCCACTAAACCCTGCAGGTCTCACAGCACTGTTTTCTGTGCCACGAGCTTGGCCAGACTCTGCACAGGGTCCTGCCCTGGGGCACAGGAAGGTCAGGGAGGGGGGCTGCTCCAGGCTCAGCTCTTGGGAATACAGCAGGAATTGGGGTGTCCAACTCATTAATTACATAGGGTGCTTGGGTTTACTATATTCCTTTTGTATTTCTCTGTTTCTTGAATTATCTTCTCCATTCAGCCGTCCTTGCTGCTCTCCATCTCCTGTTTTTCCTTTTCCAACAAGACAACCCAAAGGAGAAGAAACAGACACCAAAACGGTCACCTGCTCTGCTTCCAAACCCAATGAAAACGTTTATTTAGGCCCAAAAACCTGCCCCATCCATCCCTGGGGAAGGGATGTGCCAGTCAATGAGCAGAGTGAAAGTCAGGGAGGGTAAATAATTGTGACATGGCTGCTCTGGAAGACACCCCCGTGGGTGCCTGGGGGTCTTTTTGTCCTTTAACCCTCATAATGGGTCTGGGACAACTGATTAGAGGCCCAGGACAGATGAGGTGCAGAGCTCACGTGGTGAATGCCCACCAAACCTGCCCCACACTGCCTTTCATGTGTCCACTCCAACATAATTTTTCACATGTTAGAAATACAGATGATTTTAGCCTGGGTCCATCTGGTTTCCCAAATAACCTGTCTATTTGATAAATAACATAAATTAAATTAGACAAGACAAACAAATAGTTTTTTTTCTCTCCCCCTTTCAGTCTCTTGGCAAAAAAGGGAAAGAAAACATAATTCAGTGAGTGCCTCGAGCCCCGAGGAGCTGTGCAGTGGCGGGAGCTGGGATTATAAACGTGTCTGCAATGTCAACCTTTACCACGCACCCAGGGCCGCTCCTCCCTCTGCTTTTACATCCTTCTAAATAATTTCTTCATCATCATTTGGGCTCCCAAAAGCTCGTTGTCTCTGCAAATTCAGCAGGCAATGTGTATGAGCAGCACTGCTCTCATTGAGGGTCCCGTGATGCAGTCAAGGATCGGGAGCTGGGATCCCACAGGCTTTGCTCCTCCTGTCCCCTGTGCAGAAAGGGAAACTGAGGCACTGAGAGGTGTTGTTATTATTAGAGCTGCCTAACTCAGATGAAACTCCCAGGCTGCAGCCACTTCTGCACCAAAGTCAAACCAAACATCACAGATCACAACTCTCAGCTGCAACTGCTCCAAGTCATCTCAAGGCACGGTTAGGGGGGAAAAGGAGGGAGGAAGGGGAAGCAGCTCTTCCTTCACCCCAGGACAGCCCTGCAGACACCATTTCACACAATCATTGAGGTTGGAAAAGACTTCCAGGATCATTGAGTCCAACCTTTGACCAGCTTCTGCTCAGACTGAGCTGCAGCAATGCCTGGGGCTGCTCGCAGGACCCTCACCCCCACTCCTCACCCCTCTGCCCCAAGTCACTCCCTCCTTCCCAGCCCACTCCTGGCACTTCCAGCAGCAACGGGGAGGATTTGTCTCCCCATTAGCACAGCAGCCTCATGTCAGTGCCAGGAGGGGGGAGCTGAATCGATACCTGAAAATGAGAAGGCAAAGCCGAGTTAATGTGCCAGACAGGAGCAGGGGGGAAAAGCCAGAGCCGGGAGGTGGATGGGAGCAGGGCAGGGGTGGGAGCACAGGTGAGGGTCCGGCCCCCAACTCTGGGGATGGTCTAGCACAAGGAGCAGCAGCAGCACCTCAGCATGAGGCTTAACTCTCCCGTTGAGATTCCAACTCCCAAAACCTCTCCCTGGCCTCCTACCTCTGCTCCCACTCCCTGGCATGGAATATGCTCCCAGGCAAGGAATTTTTGGGGTGCAACGCAGAGCTTCCAGCAGCAACTCACAAACCCTGAACTACTGCAAAGTTGCTATGGGGGAAATGCAGCCAGAAACTTTCCCATTCCATGTATTTCAATTTATAAGCTTTTCAGGCTCAACACTATTTTTCTACCCTTGGCTCTGGAACAAGGAAAATTTATTTTAAGGGGAAAATTCTACAGGGAAAGCAAAATAAAAGCCATAATTATGGCTAGTAGCATGTGCTGAGGAAAAGCCAGGAAACCGCCAGGACTCAGCCAACCCTCTAAAGGTGCTCTTCAAGCTACCACTTTCTAATGCAAAAATGTAGCAATTATAGGTCTCTATAAATTTAATCCTTTGCAATGCCAGAGCATGGAAAACTGCAAGAATTTCCCCTGGAGTCAAGACACAGTTTAAGCTTTAATGATTTTGCCTTGCCCCTGTGCCAGAGGAAGCACATGCTCTTGCTGCGCTCTAGTGGCAGAGTGGAAGCAAAATTCAGGGAAAATGCCCCAAGTTTGGAGCTTGGAATGTTTTTACCCAATAAATCTGTGCTGAATTAGTACAACTTTCATATCAGTGAAACACTGATAAAGAATTAAGTGGGTGTTCAGAAATTTTTTAGTTACTTGGTCCTTCAAGAAAGGTCTGATACTGAAGGAGGAAAGGTCATTCCTCTTCCCTAAACCTCCCATCCCAAATCCAGGTACACTAATTATTAGAATGGCTGCAATGAACTGAAATAGACACTCCTTAAGACATGGATAAAGGAAGTTTTGTCTAGGAACTAAAAAATTCAAAACTATTGAAGCAGGAAAAAGCATTCTTCAGGCCAAGAATTTTATGCAAACCCAAGTGGAAGACTTGAGGAGTTGAAAACTCACACTCCAATAAACACAAGGGGTTGTTGTTGTTGTATTCCAATATTATTGCAGCTGCTCCTAGTGAAGGGCTGAGTTGTGGCTACAGAAAAAAAAGGCAGCAATGAAAAAATAAAAAGACACAGACAGAAATAAAAAATATTAGGAAAAAAACCCAAGATGTATACGACTGAGTGAAATCCCACAAATTAATTCCAACTGCCACTAAAATTAATACCATGTTTTATTGTAAAGTTGCACTTCCATTAGTACCATAATTCTTTATAACATACTGTACAATAAAATATTTTACACACAGCACAGCAGGCGTGTGCTGACGATGTTACAAAATTTACAGCTCAGACACTTCTCCGACAGTGTCAGCACCTCAAGTATGTGACATCCAGTCCCAGAGATGTTTAGTCTTAGAGTAGGACCCTGTGGCATCATTATCTGCTCTCCAACATGTTCAACATGGGATCAGAAATGTCAGGAATGCTGGATACTCTGGCTCAAGTTTCTCTCACACTATTTAGAATAGTTGTGAATGAAGGTTCTTTATTAATTCCCCCATCCTAGAGCAGCCCTTTCCTTACTGGCTGCCCAGCAATGGATGGTTTCTCTTGGATGAGTGCAGCTTCCATGAAAACAACAGAATGGATGATTTAAGATAGCCTGAAGTTGGGCAAACCAAACCAACCCCAGCAACTCCCCCCACCAATGCAAATAAACCCCCCAAACCTCCTTTTCCTCTCCCACGTTACTCACATTCTTCCCTCTCCACACACACATTCACCTGCAAGTTTAAGGACATGAACAGTAATAAAAACTTGGAAAGAAACCCTTCTCATATTGCCTCAGAAGAGACTATGATTTTTCCACAAAGTAAACATTTCAAGGATAAATTAGAGCTTCTTCATAGGTGAAGCTTAATAAATGCTCAACATTAAAGAAAATAAGATACTGGAGGAAGCCACAGATAAAACTTTGTGCTGCAAGTGTAAACAACAGTGTCCTGCCACGGCCACCACTGCTTCAGTCTCTCCCAGAGCTGTAGAAACCCCTCCTTTTTTGTGCTTTCAGCTACCTGAGGCATTTCTGTGTCACACCTCTCATGCCAATGGCATTTCCAGGTGGAACTGATACCTCTGAAGCACCTGTGAGGACAGCCCACAGTAGTGGAAATTTAATACTTAATACCTGGGAAAGACCAAGTTAGCATTTCATTCCAAACCAGGAATGGATTTTGTGCTCCCATTTGCCACAGAGGACTGAGAAAAAACAAAGCACAAAACCACTGCCTGGAAATTGTTGGAACTTGGGAATGAGCTGGCAGCAATTTGTTTCCCTGCCTGGTGATTTTTGGCAGATTGGCAAAATAAACTGCAAATGGCAAAGAGGAGACACAACTCTTTGGCTCCAAAGAGGAATACTCAGCTCTCCAAGTACTGGAAAATGCTTCGGCTCTGACTGCTTTCTTCTGAGTTTTCTACCCTGGGCCGCTTTGCCACCGATGTTATCACTGCAGAAGGGCCTCTCTTCTTCACCTAAGGGGAGTCAAATACATTAGAATACACAACGTGTCCAAAAAAAAAGTTTAAATCCTGAGTTATGAGAGAAATACTTAGTGTGAGGGCACATAAGAGAATATTTAAGACAGCAGTGCTCTTAACTGCTTGGCAGAGCTCAGTGTCTGTATATTCAAATAATCTCCAAAACTGGCCACCCAAATCTTTACCTGAGGTTTTGATTTCTCCTTTGCCTCTTCGTTCTTCTCTGGGGAAAGTGTATGAAAGACAAAATTCCTTGAATTTCGAGGGGCGTTTGGATTAAGATCTGACATTGCTGCCAGTTTCTGAAGGACAGCTTTAGGTCTGTTCAAGAGTGACCCATTTTTTATCTGAAAGGCAAAGAAAAGCTGCGTTAAACCACTCACAGGAACATGACAGGCTGCTTAGTAAGTTAATCTTAAAAAAAAATTCTACTCCCTACTCACATGTTACTACAACACAAACCAGGACAGCCCAGAATTCAGGGACAGCTGACTTGGCTGTGCTGGAAAATGCCATTTTTGAGGACTGTTACCCACCTGGATGTCACTGGCAGGTCTGAAGGCTTCAAACGGGTTCCTGGGTAACAGAGGTGTGTCCTGTGCCACCACTGCTGGGCTGGCTGGCAGAGACATGAGGGAAAGGTCAGTTTTTTAATTCTTTTTCTCTTATTTCCTTGTCACTTCAATAAAAATCAAGCTCACCTTTCTTCTGCAGGGACTTGGCAGTCACTTTTTTTGCCAGTTTCATGAATTCGCTGTCTCCACCAATTTCTTCCTCTTCCTCCTCCTGCTCTTTATTTTTTTCCTTCTGTAGCAGAGAGAAGACACTTTGTAAAATTGAAAAAATTCATATTACAAATGAACATTTCATTCAGTATTTTTAACAGAGCAATTATTTTCTTTATGTAAACTATTATTTACTTTCTACTGTAAGAGGCTTTTGTGATTTCTTGGATATCTTATAATCCTTGTTCTATTACTGAACAGCATCATGTTCAGCTGAGAAATCTGGCCTAATACTGAAGTTTAACTTGAGAAACAAACAATTTCACATCCAGCAATGACACAGAGACTGAGCAAGTCTTTCTGGCAGCTCACCAGTACCTGCTCACGAAGCCACTGCTCTCGCTCAAATCGCTCCTTCCTCCACTTCACCTCTGTCTCATCAACCTCTTCATTCTCCTCATCATTATCTGAATCTCTCTGAAACAAGTCCATCTGTGAAGCAAAATCTGGGCAACAGAACAAGATAGTCAGCTACCAATTTTGAACATTGGCAGAAAACAACAACAAAAACCAAACCCAAAACCCAATCAAACGGATGAGGCAAAAAAACCACCCCAACCAAACAAAAAAAATCCAGAATCATCCCCCCCGCCCCAATTTATTCCTGAATATTTAGGACCACTAAGGACTACTGAGTGCCATTTCTCTCACACAAACACACACACACAAACACAAACACACACACACGAACACACACACACATACACACAAACACACAAACATATACACACAAACACACTCTGTTTACACTCTTTCCCCCCCATCCTATCAACTCTGGATCACAGCTCACCGATGTTTTTCCATCTGAATCTCCTGGTCCTGCCCGGGCCGTCACTGTGCAGGTCCCCATCCAGCAGGTACCTCTCCTGGTACAGGCGTAGCTGGCGCTTGTCATCGTCCAGCATTGCCTTCCTGCCAGCACAGGAGACAGGGAGAGGTTAGGTCAGGTTGTACCCCAGAGCCACACACACAATCATCTACTGAGACTGTCACTGACATGTGAAATTTCTGTATTTGGTTTCCTAATTCCACGTCATTTGGGAGCTCCTCGTCGATAATCTCTTCTTCATATTCGTTCAGGTCTTCACCATCATACTCATCCTCACTTCCCACGTCACTTCCCGACAGCTCTGCCTCGTCTTCCATGAAATCCTGCAGTTTTCTATGAAAGAAAGTTAAAAGAGTTCAGTCTAGGAGCACAACAGCCATGAGATAAATGTTCAGAAAGCAAGATTTATCTTTTGACATAAAATTCACACATTTCCTAAGGATGTATCATAACTCCTCATATAATTTTTGGAAAGACCAAGCACTGAATTTTTGCACATTTACACACACGCAGCCTGACATCATGTACCAGCCCAAATCATTGCCATCCAGCAGATTCCTTGCCAAAAATGATGGCAATAACTGTCAACTCTGTGTTTTACTTGCTAGAACCATAAAGATCTTAAGAATGACAACAATATTCTTGCATCCCTGTTTGTGGTCAGAAAAATGTTGCACTGCTTTTATTGTGGCTTTTTGATTTCCATCTATAATGAAAATTATAATGGAAATCATCTATAATTCACCAGCAACACAAACTCATGCAACATGACAGCACTGAAGTAAAAAACCAGAGAAATATGAAAAACCAAACCATATAAACATCAGCTACTAAAGCGGGAGAGGGAATAATTCCAAACTGAATTTCTAGTGCTATTAATATTCTATTCTCTCTTTAAAAAAGTAATTACAGTTTTTTCTTCGAGCTTGGTCTATGTCTCAGCAGTTCTTCCTCTTCATCACTCATTTCTCCTTCTTCAGCAGCACTATCTTCACCTTTCTCATCCTGTCAAAGAGAATGTTTTCAGAAATAAGGAATTTCAGAGAGTGAATTGCTTTGTAATAATAGATTTGTCTGTTCTTCAATTAACAACACACTGATCTTTTAACACAGATCTTTTAAATGATCCAAAGTTTGCCCTGAAAAATGTTTCAGTAGCTTGTTATGGAAGTTGTGGTACTTTGCACAAATGGATATATTAAAAACCTAGGAAGATAAATGGAATAATCCATTTTATCCAGCAGCTGCCTGGCTCCATCAGTTCATACCTCTTCACTTGCAAGGGCCTCATCATCTGTTAAAAGCTGAAAACCACCAAGCTCTTCTTGTTCCTCCTCCCCTTCCTCTTCCCTAGGGAAAACATAAATGGGAGAAAGGCATTTTCATTTTATTTTTCAGTAAATCAAGGCAAAATTTCAATGCCCACACCAGCTGCTCTCAGGCAATGCCCTGTGAGTTTTTAGAGCTACAATCCCCCAGCAGCATTTAGTTATAAATGCCCCAAATCCCCATTAGTGTTGATGTTTTAGGTCTCAGGTCTTCACTTGCAGAAACCATGGGACAAGTACTAATTTCCAATTTTTTTCCCCACTCTCAGATTCCTCTTGGATCCCCCTAACATTCCCACTTGTTAAGCCTCATTATCCTTTTGTCAGGCAGCCATACACTTTTCAATTTAGTCAATAATAAACTCCAAGTATCCAACTTTACACTTGGTTACAGCAGTTTGGCAACAGCCCAAAACATACTCCAGAAGTCCCACTTTTAATCATCTTTTCTCAGTTTAATAAAAGTTCCTCACTGTTTCTTTCACTATCAGTGAAAGACAAAGAATTTCCCTTCACAGTAGCTGTGGGAAACAGTTTATGCTGCCAAGTAGAAAGTAATTGCTGAGCAATTTGCCATATTCTTCCCCTTTACCTCCAAAACAAAGCACACTTTTGCTGACAGCAAATTGATGTCAAACAAGAAAACACTTTGAGAGTGAAAGGAGACAGCCACCGAAATAAACTTTTGCATATTTTAGGAGAGCAATGCTAACCTGTCCGTGGGAAAGGAGCCTGAACAGAGCTCCAGAGCCTCTGCCATTGGATCTTCTATGTCACTGTCTTTTTCTGCCTTGGAAGACACTGAAGAAGCCCATATTGGAGAACCTGCTACAGAAAGCAATAACATGGCAATTTATTTCTGCTCTTAAAGTGCCAGAGAGCATCCTAAAAATAACACTGTGCATGCTCCCAACAAAGACAAAATTCTATACATGACATCAGTGCCTAGACCTGAAGCAAAAGACTTCTAAATCAAGTAATCAGCAAAGCTGGAAAGAGAATTCAGGACTTACTCTGAGACACAAATTTTCCTGAACAAAGATTGAGCAGTTCCTCCATGTTCTGCTTTTTGGTGCTGCTGGTGTTCGACACGTGCTCAGCTTGGCTGCTGAACTGTCCAGAACACAGGTCCAGTAACTCATCCATGTTGGCATCCATGGCATTCTCATCCATGCTAGCCAGTGGCAGCTGATGCTTTGAGGATTGGTATTTATTCCTGTGCTGTCCAACGTTCAAGAATCTGAAAGAAAGGCTGTAGTTAGAAAAAGCTTGCTGGTCTGCACATCCTATTTCTGTTATCAGGCACAAAACACTGTCCTTTTTCACCCATCACTCACCCATCTGCATCGAGCAGCTGGCTCTGAGTGTCATCTTCCAGGGAAAACTGAAACCTTGACTCCCCAGCCCCTGGAAATAAACTCTTGGGCTCAGGAGAGGCATTATACAGGTCCTGGGAATCTTCTATGGGAAGAGAAGGCTCCGAGGTCTTTCCTGAGCTCTAGTCGAGGGAATATAAAAATATAACAGTTGTTTAGCAAGCCTAAATTCAAATGCAAATGCAATTCAAGGCACTGGAACAGACTTCCCAGAGAAACTGTGGCTGCTCCATTCCTGAAAGTGTTCAAGGCCACATTGGACAGGGCTTGGAGCAAGCTGGGATAGAGGAAGGTGTCCCTGCCATGGCAGGGGCTGGGATAAGGTGACCTTTGGGGTCCCTTTCAACCCGAACCACGCAGTAGTCAAGTTGTGCCCATCCTGCTCCAATAAACCACAGGAGTTCACTGATATCAGATGTTGTGTAGCTCGTTCTTAAAAAACATATTTATGATGCAGATATTTTAGATATAAACACCACATTATAGCATATTTTCTTTGATGCTTTAGAATACAAATTTCATGTCATCTTTATCCATTACAATGTGGACACAAACTCCAGGGACAGTTTGCTCTTCTGAAATCTTACTCATATCAAAGCATTTGTCAGGTTTTTTTTTTCTGACAGATCTGACCATCAGGATAAAATACATTTACTCACTACCCACTGTGTTCATATAAGACAGGACCAGGGCTGAGAATCTCACCTTGGAAGCAGAGCTGATAAAGCTTGTTCTGAAGAAACCTGGAGAGGGTGACCTGAAGCCTCCTGCTGCAGGTAAGAAGCTCCCTCCCCGTGAGGCCTGTTTGTTACAGGGTTGGTAGGATGGGATCATGGAGCCAATGAACTCAAAGCTGCTGTTGTGGCTGTTCTCCTTCGCCAGTGTTGGTAGAGAAAATGAATCATCATCCTCTGAAAATAAAAAAATAGCGCTTAACTTTTTTTTTGTGTGTGATCCAGTAAAACCTCAAACCTATTTTGCAAAACCGACAACTTGCTAAAAATTCTTTTTGTGGTCATGTTGAATTTCCTCCTTCTCAGATGATGCATGTTACATTTTTTTACTGAATTTCATCTTACTGATTTCTGATATATTTCTTCTAGTATTATTTTGAGCTTTATTATCCTCTAGTTTTTTCAAGCCCTCCCATTTTCTCATCAATTTAAACTTTTATAATCATACTGTAAAACTATACAGGTGATGAAATAACAGAAATACTGAATACCAATCTCAAATAGAAATGCATACATGTGCCAAGTTAAACAAAAAAAAAAAAAAAAAAAACAAACAAAAAAAAACAAACCCCACCAAAAAAGCTATCTAGGACAACAATTCTATTTTACCTAACTTGGTAGGTCCTTTGTCTGCAGTTTCTTCCATTTCCAGTTTCTCATCAGGAAGAGAGAATCTGCAATTCATTAAATACAAGGTATTTGCTAATAAATTCAGGGTGAATTGCAAAAAAACCCCAAGATAACATAAAAATACTTATAAAAGGCAATTTAAATAAAAACATCTATGCATGCTGATCAAATTTAAAATTGCTCAGGCACCATTTTTAAAGCTTGGCTCATTTACCCCATTTTTGAAGAGCTGTCCTTAAAAAGCATCAATGTAGACTCTGTTGAAGGATTTTTTAGAACAGAATCACAGTGCCCAGATTTCTCCAGCTTTTCTCCATCAATTGATTCTTTGTCAGTTTCTTTATCACCATCTTCAGTGGGTTTTTCTTCTGTATCTTCATTATCTTCCTCTGCTTCATCAAGCAGAAATTCTGAATTCTAAAAAACATCCCCAAACACAGCACAGATATGGTGATTATTGCCATGGCAAACCCCACCCCAGGTCAGGCACAATTTATAAATCCTTGCCAGCAATGAGTCAAGGATATTTATAAAAAGAGAAAGGGGTTTGTGTTGGTTTTGCTTAGCCTGGTTTTTGGTAGTGGGAGGGGGGATAAAGATGGATTCTGTGAGAAGCTGCCAGAAGGTTCCACCATGTCCAGCAGAGCCAATTTCTGATGGCTCTGAAGATGATGGACATGCTGCTGGCCAAACCTGGGCCAATTAGAGATGTTGGTTACGCCTCTGTGATAACAGATTTAAGAAGAAATCAAAACAAAGTGGCACACAGGTTTTTACTAACCAGAGAACAGGAGGAGGTGAGGGAAAACAACATGGAAACACCAAAGTCAGGGGAGAAGGAGGGGGAGGAGGTGCTCCAGGTGCGGGAGCTGAGAATCCTCTGCAAGCCATGGTGATGACCATGGTGAAGCAGTTGTCCCCTGCAGCCCATGGGGTCCACGGGGGGTGCAGAGATCCACCCCCAGCCCGTGGGGAGGTGCCCATGCCAGAGCAGGTGGGTGCCTGGAGGAGGCTGATCCAGTGGAAGACCCAGCTGAGAGAAGGGGCTCTGCTTCCAGGCTGGAGCAGCCTGGCCTTGGAGCACTGCACCCCGTGGAACAGTGACCCACACCACAGCAGGTTTGGGAGGACTGTCTGCCCGTGGGGGATCTCACGTTGCAGCAGGTTTGGGAGGACTGCTGCTCTGAGATTGAAGCCACATTGGAGAAGTTCATGGAGAACTGTCTCCCATGGGAGGGACCCCACAGTGAAGCAGGGGAAGGACTTCTCTCCCTGAGCAGTGGAAGAAGATCTCTGCCATGAACTGACCAAACCCCCACACCCTGCTCCCTGCACTGTTGGTGGGAAGAAGGGAGGGGTAGGGGGAAGAAATGGTGTCTTTAAGGGTTTATTTTACTTCTCATTATCCTCCTCTCCCTCTGTTAGTAATAAATTCATTTTGTAACTTTAACTTGAACCTGTTTTGCCCTTGGAGTGCCCTCTCAGCCCTTATCTCAACTCAAGACCACTTTGTTAATTTTTTTTTCTCTCCTCTGCCCAGCTGTGGCAGGGGAGAGTGAGGGAGTGGCTTTCATAGGTGTCTGGCATTTGGCCAGGGTCAAACCATGACAGAATCTTTTATACACTTATATGTGGGTTTAATAGTGTTTAGACAAATAAAGAGAATACTAATAAATTCAAGCTTAAACAATCCGAACCCTGAACATGCCAATGACAGCAATTTTTTAGCTTCTAAGAAGAATTCTTAGCAATTTCCCTAATTCGTAGTGTACAGAAGTCACATTCCATTGGTGAGGAGAAACAGGATGGAGAAGCTGACAAGGTTATGGAAAAATGCTGCATACAGACCTCGTGATCACCTTCTTCTTCTTCCTCCTCCTCAGACTCATCTGTCATCTCTTCCTCCTCTTCCTCTTCCTCCAGCATTTCCTCATTGTCCAGTTTAAACAGCGCTTGCCGCTTCTGCCGCTCCTCAGTCCTGCGGAGCTTCATGGCCTCCTGGAGCTTGGCCTTCAGGGCCTGAAGCTTTTCACCTGCACAGGAAAAGATTCAGGGAAGGGTTTACGTTGGAAGAGACCTTAAAGTTTACCCAGTTCCACCACTGCCATGGGCTGGGACACCTTCCACTATCCCAGGTTGCTCCAAGCCCTGTCCAACCTGGCCTTGGACACTTCCAGGGATGGGGCAGCCACAACTTCTCATGGAAGCACGAAAAATCCAAGGAACCAGTCACAAAGATCTGACTGAGGCTGTCCTACACAGGCCACTGCTATTTACGTGGTCTACTAAGATTTTATTACTAAAACAGGGCTATCCATTAGAGGGAACCAACACAGTAATCTCACAGATGAAGATCCCTTCACCTGTATTTTGTAGGGCAGCATTGGGATATGAAGAGTGAGAGAGGAAAATAAAGACAGAAGTGTTTTCCAATTAAATCCTTATCTCTTCTTCTCCTCCACTAACCTGGCTTTGTGTGGACTGTTTCTTCCAAGCTCTCTGCAGCCAAAACTGCTGGCACCACGTCTGTTCTCAGCTCCTCTTTGCCATCAGATGTCGTTTCCTTACGGATAATGTTCAAGTTTATGGCCCGTTCTGCTTTGGATTTTGACGTCTGGAGAGTGTGCTTCAAGAAACGTGCTTTCAGGGCTTCTAGTTCTTTAAATACATATTAATTAAATGAATGTGGTAGCATGTAAAAGCACTGGTTGTTAAAAATTGTAGCAAGAGTAGGTCTTTTTCTGCCCCAAAGATAGCTTAAAAGCTAAATCTTTAATACTAAAATATTGGCAAAACCATTCTATTTGACTAGTAATAAATCGCTACAGAATATTTTTGCTGTAGCTTGTATTTAATTGATATTAGCTAATATTAACTTAGCTTACCATAGACTACCATTTATCCACAAGACCTCAATTCACTTCCAGCCCAGCCCAGCCCAGCCACCAGGCAATTCTAAATTTCTGTTAACATCTCAAAGAATCCACACTAGTAAGTGAACATGCCTGACAGTTCTATCACCTAAATATTTCTGAGATTTTCCAACTAAGCTCAGATCAATATTGCTTAGGACTACAACACAAGTGATACCTTTATTTGATTCAGCTTCATCGAGGTTTATGAAGGATTCATTGTCAGAGCAGATTCTTGGCTGGATGGACACGTCTATTCCCAGTTCACGAAGTTTATCCAGCTTGGATTTCCTCACTTTTTCAGGCTGTGCCACCAGTCCAGTCCCCATTTGTTGACTGTTTGTTTCACCTTGTACATCTGGTGCTGTTTCCCCTCTTGGCATGAGGGCATCTCCAGATGCTGGAGGAATTTCACCCTCCTTCTGCTCACCACAATCAGTGCTCAGGCAGTTGGAGAGCTGCTGTTCCTCTGTATTATCATCAGTCGTTACAGTCCCTGTAACTGCATGAGGGTCCTTCCTGTCCTGCCTGGGCTGCTCAGCACAGTCCTCTGGCAAGTTCTTCCCTACAGCAGCAAGAGGCTCAGTCACAGCAGCATCAACATCTCTGCCCAGGCTCGTTTCTGGTTCAGCAGCTGCTGATTGATCACCTTCCATTGGCCCATCTTTGCAATCCTTGCTCAAGTTCCCAGTGGCTGCAGATTCATCATTTAGGGGCAGCTGGTATTTAGAGGACCTAAAAAAGGCAGAAAGAAACATATCACCCATGGCTAGTGTGAAAGTGAGATGAGATTGAGAACTAACAGAGAAAATAACCATTTCCTAAATATTGTCATTAATGTGTAGGAAGAGGTGAAGGACAGAAATCTGGAAAACTTCATTGTGAGAACTTAAGGAAATGTAAAAGCTTTGTACTGGTTACAGTATCAGAGTACAAAATTTCCAAGGGATTTTGTGACTACTGTAGCTTCAGTATTTTACTACACATTACTCAGAGAAGAAACAGTCCAATTAAAATGTTGGGGTCCAGCCTAAATACCCTTCAAGTAACTCTGCATCAGCAAGTTCCTTCATCTGAGTTACTCCTGGCCCTGATCACTTCAATACTACAACTGTGCAAGGAGTGCAGCATTGCCTTATGTCAGCAACTACATTCTCCTAATTTCCTACTTTCATGGAATTAAAGGAGTCTAAGAAAGTCTGGTTAACCTCAAAAGAAAAACTAGAGATGCTTAAAGTTTATGAAAAAATTGTGTGAGGAGGTCCATACTTCAGCAGGGCCATGGCATCTCCTTGACATGCTGGTCGAGGTCTGCGTTTGAAGAAGTCGTGAATACTTTTGGCCTCGGGCACGTGATATGGGAGAGACACGGATGATTCTGCCAGAGAAAGAGGGTGAGAGGAATTTTTAAAACATCATCTGAGCCATTTATTTGATAACAATCATCTTTATTTTCATTGGTTATAAAAATACCTTTAACAGGTCCTTCAATAGAAATGGTCTCACACCCTTCAACCCTCAATAAGTCATGTCAGGTCATAGAAGGCTCAAACCCTTTGAATTAAATTCTTTCAATTTCTCCTCTGAATTTCTGAACAGTTTATAGCCCTCTACATAAAAAAAAATTAAGTTATACCTCTAATAAGTCGTTGGGTCTCACTATGTAGCTGTTTAATGGCTTCTTTACTTAACCTTGCTGCTTTCCGCTCCTTAAGGGAAGAAAAGAAAGGTTTCTGAACTCAGGAAACAAAACATGGGACTCTCTACTTCTTAAATAGCTTATTTTTCCTTTTCAAACAGAAAGGAGTCAGAATACAGCATCCAGTTTAAAAAAAAAAAAAGATTAAAAATAGCAAATCATCAAAAACTATTGGAGACCGTGTATACAAAACATTTTAGTCATGACAAACAACAATTTAGAGATTTAAAAGGAAGAAGACTTCACCTTCCTTTTTGGCTCCTTTAATACAGGCTCCTCATTCTCCTCATCAAATACATGTTTGTAGCCTTCACTCTCAGGAAAACGTTCTTTGCTCTATGGGGCATAAGAAGAAATTCAACAATTTCTCTCCATACGCTGGCACTATCAAGGGCAAACATATCAAAAATAACTGTACAGAACCACCACTGGTCAGCAAAGCCAGCAAGTGTACTCATAAACCACCACAAATCCCACGTGAGGGCAGATTTCCAAAGCTCCTACTCCAGCATTATCTTTATAACTTGCCAGGACAACATCCCTCCATCTTTTAAAACAAAAACCAGAAGACTCTTCTGTCCTCTGCCTCAGAAGTACAACTCCACCGTGGTCAAAGAGAGTTCTAGAACCTGCTCAGGTACAGATTCCCACTAAATCCAGTCATCATGGAATGCTTTGGGTTGCAAAAGACTTTAAAGATTATCCAGTTTCCACACTCTGCCATGGGCAGGGACACCTTCCACTGTCTCAGGCTGCTCCAAGCCCTGTCCAGCCTGGCCTTGGACGCTTCCAGGGATCCAGGGGCAGCCACAGCTTCTCCAGGCACCTGTGCCAGGGCCTCTCCACCCTCACAGGGAACAATTCCTTCCCAATATCTAATCTAATCTAAACCTATTCTCTACCAGTTTGAAAGAGAGTAGGTTTACGATAATTTTGTATCACAGTTAACTGTTACCTTGAATTGTTTTATTTTGTTTTTCACCGCTGCTCGTATGGATTCTATCGACTCTTCGTCCTCAGCCTGTTGATCATCCTCCTCTTCCAAGCCATTATCAAAGAGTTCCTTGTCATCCAGAAGACATCCACTGTCATTGAAGGGAACCCTCTCACCACCATCCACCTGCTTCCAGAAGAATAAATTATTTGTGCGATTCCTCTCAGAAGGTCCCTTTGGTTCTTTGATATCAATTTAAAATGAGATTAAATCATCAAGCACTAGGCTTTGTACCTCCTTAAACTGCAAATTTAATGTAATTCAATTGAAATGAACCTGCAAACTCTGCAGGTTAGACTTGTATGGTGTTCCATGGATCCCTGTGGATCCCAAACCTGCTGCAGGAATGTGGACACAACACTGAGGCTTTGGAACAGAATAATCACAGGCAATAATAAATTGAATTTAGTTGAGAAATTATCTGAGGTTTTCTGCCAGAATACCCACCTCTGCCACAGGCTTCTTTTCTTTTATCAGCTGTTTAATGGACTCCATTATTTTCTGCTTGTCCTTTCTTCTTCTGGATCTTCCTATAGCTTCTTTTGCTGGCTCCTCTTCAACATTGTGTTTATGTTTATGTTTTCTGTACTTTTTCCCAGATTTTAGGGGTCTCTCCTCCTCTTCCAGCTCACCCTCAGGCAAGCCAGACGTCCTGCTTGTTTCAGGGTTTTCAATCTGTAACTGGTCACCAGTGTCACTGTCATCACTGTCCAGCAGAGCCGGGCGGATCCGATGGGATTTCTTGTTCTTTTCGGCAGCAACATTCTCCTTTTCCTCCCCATTTTCCTTGTCTCCACCCGAAGTATCTTCCTGCACAGACAAGTCTCCATCCTTCCCCTCTTCACTCTCGCTGTCCTGAAGCACCTTCTTGTTTTTTCCTTTTTTCCGCACAAAAATCTCTTCCTCTGAATCTGGCAAAACACGTGAAAATAAAGAAGTGCTACAAGTTAATTAACAAACAACCAGATTTACATCCGTTAAATTTCACATATGTCACCATCTACTGCAAATCAGATTGAACTCAACTTTTCAAAATCCACTTCTCCCCAGAGAGCAGCATTTAATTAACCCAAATTGATGTTAAAGGTTTTTAACCGTTTTTTTAAAGGCAAAGCTGAAAATCCTTCACTGGTAGTGACTTGCCTTGAAATAGCAATAAAAGTCACACTACACAGACTAAACAAAATATAGAAGAAAGGGAATAAGTAATTAAGACACATCCATTTACTCTTTTTCTTTCTGTAGCTCAGCAAACACTTTTCAGAGGTCTAAAGATGCCTGCCCACATTCTGAGCAAAAAAAAGAGTTTGGATTCCTGCAGGTCAAGCAATGACAACCTTCTAAAAGGTATTTATGAAACAAAAATTTAGTGTTGGAGAAAAACAATTAATGGAAATGTTACAGACCTCCGTCCTCGCAGGATGCTGTGCCCTTGCCAAGGGGACCTGGGGAAGCCGTCTCACAGCTGCCCTGGCCGCTGTCAGAGTCGCTGTCCAGGGGTTTCTGCAAGTCTGGGTTCAAATCTGCCAACGGAAGCTACAAAGCAAAATACAATTTTTCTTATTGGGATAAATATTGTTTATGTAGTCCTATCTCCTGGCATCCAAATTAATTCCAAAATCTTGGCTAACCCCTCACACACAATGAGATACAGATGCAGCCTCCTCATATTTTAACTATCGGTATTGATATTTACATATTTAGTAATATTTAATATTATTATTATTGATATTTACCATATTTATCAATACAAGTGGGTATTCACATATAGGGTAGTAATTAAAAGCGAGTTTGCACAGAAAATGCACAGGATTGACATTGACTGATAGGGCTGTATTCCGGCTGAACCTTTTACTCGTTATTTTATGATTTATTGATCTTTATTCAGAGCCGTCAAAAAGGGCCGAGCAGCGCTCCCGGCATGCCCCGCGCAGACCGGCTGGGCGCTGCCTTCCCAGCGCGCCCCGCGGCCGGCAGGGCGGGCGCGGGGCATGCTGGGAGCTGTAGTCTGCGAGGAGGGGCGAGTCCGGTGACGGCGCGGGATCGCCCGGATCAAGGGCGGCGGGCAGGGCTGGCTGGCGGCTACTGGCACCGCCACCGGTACCGCTACCCGAATCAGCACCGTATCGGAGCGGTTACTGGAAACGCGACCTCCCTCACTGTCCCTCCCACCGCGCCACAGCCAGAGAAGCAGCAAGGCCGCAGGCAGCCGCGAGCTGCCTCCGCCGCCAGCAGTCGGCTGGCCATGCAGAGCGGAGAGGAGCGGCAGGACTCACCTCAGCGGGGCCCTCCGTTGTTACCAGTACCGCCGCCATGTCCCGCCCGCGCTCCCGCCGCCCGGGGACCGCTTCGAGCCTTCGCGCGCTGCCCCGGCCCCGCCCCGCCTCGGCATCCCCCAATGGCTGCCCGGAACAGCTCCCGGAGCCCCGCCCATGGCCGCTCTGTTGGGCGGGCTTCCGCTTAGCCCCGCCCCCTCCGCATGGACCAATCGCGGCTCTCGCTCCCAGGCCGGCCGCGCGCTATGGCGCCATCTGGCGGTGGGGGCGCCCTCCGCGCTTGGGCTGAGGCAGGACCGTGAGGGGACCTGAGGGGCTTTGACGGACTGTGAGGGGCCGAAAGGGACCGTGAGGGAACTTGAGGGACTGTGAGGGCCCGAGAGGGCACGAGAGGGGGCGCGAGAGGCCGAGAGGGGTCGTGCGGGGACGTGAGGGACCGAGAGCGATGTGAGAGGCCGAGAGGGGTCGTGAGGGGCCGAGAGAGTACGTGAGGGCACGAGAGGAGCCAAGAGGGGCTCGGAGGGGCCTTGAGGGCCCGGGGATTTACAGCTCTGTCAATTTTCGACAGTATGAGGATGGGGTTCTGCTCCCAAAACATTTCACTTTTTCATGGGTTAAACAGAGCCTATGTTTCTTTTTGACCTTCGGGATATGCTACATATCGTGTCTCCAGGTGACCGTGCGGATGGGAGCACACGAGTCAAGCTCATGGATATTAGACACACACTACTATTAGCGTCGGCAGTGTCCTATTTACAGAATAAAAGGTATGCATTTTCCATTGGCTTCTGTACAAATGTACTCTGAAACAACCCCATTCATGTTAGGTGAATGAAGGCTTAAACCTTTTGGGTAAATTGTTTCTTTCAATTTCTTTCAATTTCTCCCTTGAATTTCTCAATATACCCTCTACATACAAAAGATTTAAGTTTTACCATAAGTCATCAAGTTTCATTATGTAGTTGTTTAATGACTTCTTTACTTAACCTTGCTACTTTACGCTCCTTAAGGGAAGAAAATAAAGCTTTCTGAAGCCAGAAAAGCTACTGAAAACACATAAGTCAATGAAGAATTACTCAACAGATGCAAATCACTTCATACTTCACAGATTTCACAGCATATTCTAAGTTGGAAGGGACCCACAAGGATTATTGAGTCTGACCGGAAAGTGAATGGCCTGTACAGGGATATTCTAGTACAGAGTCAATCCAAGTATGAAAATATTCTACTTTATCCTTTTTTTTGCTACATTCAGTTCTGTGGTTTGTTTGCAAAGAGATGGAGGGAGAGCCCTGAGCTGAGGTGAGTGTCAGGGACCCTGTTCTGATCTACAATTGTGGATGTTTGGCACTTTTTTATCATAACATTTACTTTGTAGGACATAGTGCTACAGTAATACATTTCCTTCCAAGTCACCCATTGGGAATCTGCTATCACTGAAGGCAAGCCCAGGGAAAAGAAATGTGTTTTGGGGTGTTTGGCACTAGCCACAGTTTTTGGGGTGTTTGCTACCGGCTATGGTTTTGTCAGGGACAGGGAGCAGATGGATTGATCTACCATGGCAGTTCCCATGGAGCCAAAAATCCTGACAACTGAAGTGAGAAAAGCAAATGTCCATGAAACCGACTGCAAACACCACAGTTCTGCTTTCCTGTAGCTGCTGCAGGAGCTACAGTAATCAATTTAATAATTAGTGTTTAGTAACAGGGGGACAGATGCTGGCTCTGCACAAACACACCTCCTCAGGGCTGTGCTCTCATTGCTGCGTCAGGATGAGAGTCAGAGTCAGCTGACAAGAAAAAGGTGGCAAAAAGATTGGCCTTATTAGGTAATTTCTGATCCCGAGTTGTTACTCATACCTGGCACAGAGAGGCAGCCAAGGAACAGGTAAAACGTTTGCCATTAAGGAGGTTCTAAATTAAACACAGACTTTTAGCACTGGATCAAGCACCATGTTAAGACATTTGTATTATAAAAACTGGTTTAGGAATCTATTTTTTACTAAACAACATACTCCTTCCCCAACTTGTAGCAGGTGAGGTGTTTAGAAGCAAATCTTCAGAACCAATCCTGTCGTAACTCTGGTCTATCATTCCCAAATCCGGTCTTGCCCAGGGAAATGTGGCTGTTTTCAACATAAGGGTGGGTTAACATAGAGAAATTAGGCTCTGGCTGCTGTGGCAGTTGGGATGTCTCAATAGCTATGTAATATCAAGTTAATTGAATTTATAATGCATGAAGTATAGACTTTAGTTATCACACTCAGCATCTTACAGGACTGAGCTTTTGTGCTGCAGATTTCTTGAGACAGATTATATCTTTCATGGTGGTTTTGTTTTTTTTTAAAGTACTATTTTTCTAGCCCTACATTCGTTTTTTTTATACATAGATATGCTGAATAAGAGCATGGAAATGTTGCCAGACACCATGGAGTTTGTTACTGGTCAGGTAAAACTGGTTTTTTCCTGAGGTGTTCATCAGCTGCTGTCAGGGAATTACGAGAGAATCTCAGATCTATATGAGAATCTCAGTTTTCATTTCATTTTAAAATAGAATTTGATGTTTTGACTTGGAAAATACCAGCCCCACAGGTTAAAAAAAGGCAAATAAAGTGGACTCGGCATATATTATTTATAAAATATTTTGACTTCTGACTTCCTGGTGAGTCAGCAGAGAGCTGTTGGTTAAACAGAACCCAGGGGGTGCACAAGGGAGTAGCTTGCTAAAACAGTGTAAACTGCTTAAAAAGGCAAAGAGTCCCTAGGCCCTTTATTTAATGGCACATGGCTGAAAGTGTTGTCTCTTTAACAGAAGAGACAATTTAAATTTATTGTCTGTGAGGATAGTGGGATATGGCCATGGCAAGATACACCCCAGGAGCTGAACACCCTGGTCAGTGGAGCACAGCTCATTTCATTGCCACTGATTCCCAGGCAGCTCCTGGGTGATGTCTGTGATTGTGCTAGCAGCTCGTGGACCTCCATCCCTCATGGATCATCCTCCATTCTGTGTCCAGGGAGCACCTCAAGGGCTGGTGGTCACAACCCTGAGTGCTGTGTCTTGCCTGACTTGTACAAAACCTATATTTTCAGGTGTTTTAAACCCCACTGAGGCTGTTTAGCTGGTACTGGGAGTTTTTCAGGAGGCCGTTACTTGAGCACAGAGAATTCCCTGGTTTTGGGGAGCAGTGGAGGACTGGTGAAGCTGGAGCAGCACTGCTGTGGGTGAGCAGGCATCATGAGGGCAGCTGTCACCAAGCATGCCAGAGTTCTGGGTTAATTATTAAACCTGCAAACAGGTGTCGGGTTTTGGACAGGACAGGAGAGGTACAGATAATTCCCTCCTTCCTGATGCCCCAGGAGCAGCAGCTTTCGCTCCACGTGAGGCAGCTCCAGAGGGGCCACATGTGTGAGATGCATCCTGGGGTGCATCCTGGGAAGAGCCAGCAGGTCAGGGAGGGAATCCTGCCACTCAGCCCTAGAGAGGCACGTCTGGAGTGCTGTGTCCAGCTCTAGACTCCGCAGGACAAGAAAGGCAAGAAGCTAGTGGAGGGCGTCCAGCAAAGGCCACAGAGATGATGAGGGGTCTGGAGCATCTCTCTGATGAGCAGAGACTGTGGGAGTGGGGCTTGGAGAAGGGAAGGCTGAGAGGGGATCACATCAATCCATACCAATATCTCTAAGGCAGGTGGCAAGAGGGTGCTGCCAGACTCTTTTCACCAAATCACAAAATTGTTGGGGTTGGAGGGGACCTCTGCAGATCATCCAGTCCAACACTCCTACCAAGCAGGTTCACCTGGAGCGGGTGTGAATGTGTCCAGGTGAATTTGGAATGTCTCCGGGAGACTCCATTGTCTCCCTGGGCATCCTGTTCCAATGCTTGGCCACCCTCACGGAAAGTTCTTCCTCATATTGAGGAAGTGGTTTAGTTTATGGCCATTGCTCCTCATCCTGTCACTGGGCACCACCAAAAAGGACCTTTTTGGTGGTGCCCAGTGACAGGATGAGGAGCAATGGCCATAAACTAAAACACAACGTTTCACCTCAACAGGAGGAAGAACTTTATGTTGAGGGTGGCCGAGCACTGGAACAGGTGTCCAGGGAGGGCGTGGGGTCTCCCTATCAGGAGGCATTCTCACCCCTCCTTGACGCGTTCCTGTCACCTGCTCCTGGTGACCCTGCCTTGGCAGGAGGGTTGAACTGGATGATCTGCAGAGGTCCCTTCCAACCCTAAATATTCTGGGATTCTGGGATTCCGTGATTCAGAGCCGTCACCTGTTGCGGCCGCGGGGCCGCGCGGGCGGCGTGCGCGCTCCCGCGGGCGGGGGGGGCGGCGCGCGTGCGCGAGCCGGCGGCGCCGGGCAGCGCGGAGCGGCCTCTTCCTCCCTCCCTTCTCCTCCTCCTCTTTTTCCACCTCTTCCTCCTCCTCCTCCTCATCCCCGTCCCGGGAGCGCGCTCGGGCGCGTGCTGGCGGCGGCGGGGGCGCGCGCGGGCTCGGCGGGGGCGCAGCGCGGGGATTGTTCGCGCCGCCGCTCGGGGAAGCGGAACGCGGGGAGCGCTCCCCGCCGCGCCCCCGCTGCCTCCTCCTCATCCTCCTCCTCGGCCGCCGCCGCCTCCCGCCCCGCCGCCCCCGTGTCCGCGCCGGACCCCCACCCCGCCGCCAATATTCCCGAGATCAAGCGCTACGCGGCGGCGGCGGGGCCGGCGGCGGGGCCCGGGGCGGGCGGCGGGGCCGGCGGCGAGAGCAGCGAGGCCGCCACCGCCGCCATGGAGGCGCTGGGACCCGGTGAGAGCCGCGGGGGGGGCGCGGGGGCCGCGGCCTGTCGGGCCGTGACAGCGGGGGAAGGAGGCCGCGGGCCCGGCTGGGCTCCCCGGCAGCAGCGGGGCCCGCTCGGAGCCGCCGGCGCTGCCCGGTGCGGAGGAGCCGCAGCGGGTCGCGAAACTTTGCGCGGGGGTTGCGGATGCCCCCACGGCCCCGCTGCTGCCGGGGCTACCGGGGGACGCACCTCGTCCTCCCCGAGGTGAACGGGACGGGGCTGCGAGCGGGACAGCGACAGCGAGGGGACGGGGACGCACAGGGCTGTGGTGTCACAGCGATGTGCGCCCTGCAACCTGTGCAATGATTAAGTTTTATATTTGACATTGAGCCGTTTCTGAGAGTTTAAGGTGATTTTGTCTGACAATACGGTTGTTTATTTCTTTAACAAACTTCGCTTAAATATTGGTGGCATTTTGCATGTGGCGTTTTCCTGCTTGTGTCTTATTCCATGATTATTCTTCCATCAAATGCCTGCAGGATGTATTTCTAGCCCACAGTGGCCTGTGCACCTGACCCATCAAATTCCCATTCAAACGATTGGTGTAATCGAAGTGATGTTAATTTTGGTGTGATAGGAAATGTTTATTTGACACAAAGGTGCAATTCCAGAAGAATCCAGAGTTTGAGGTAGCGAGGGCTGACTCAGAGCCTGCTGTATGTGTGTGATGTATCGTGGCCTCCCTGAGTTCCAGCTGGAGAAGCAGATCCTCTTTCAGTTTTGAAAACTGCTTCCTGTCTGAAGCAACTCGGTTGAGGTGCTTAGTTCATAATGGTTGTGGGGTAGGACAAATTAAAATATAACAGCACATACAACTCTAGTCAGGCTGATCAGATAAAAATCCTTGGATGCTAGGGCAGCCTGCCTTCAAACTGGAAAACAGTTTTTAGCTGATTCTCTGGAATCCTTTGAGAAACAACTTTAGGAAGGAGGAGATGTAAGTTTTATCTTCTGTGGTCAGAACCGAGGGCAGCGTTGCTGTGCGTGTTTGCAGAACTCATCAATACCAAGGGAGGAAAATGGGTAAATATAGTTGTCATTTAATCTCTTGCAGGAGGTCAGTGCCTGCACTTCCTTCAGACTAATTACCATGGGATTAATGGATCATCTCTCGTATCCAAATAAGCACAGCAAACTTTGATTGCCCTCAATGATTCATGCTTGTCAAGACAGCTGTAGTTTTTTTAAACACTAACTGTACCCCACAACTGGTCTGACCATGACGGAGCACGATCTGCCAGGCGGGTGCGGAGCCAGGAACGTGTCTTGTGGGGTGTCTGTCCCCAACAGCCCCCTGTCACTGCAGCTTTGAGGAGCTGACGTGGCAGTGGGCTTCAGCTGCTTACATGCTCCATGTTCCTTCTGCTTAAAAATATTCCAGGGCTGGTGTCCTCAGGCTGGTAATTTTATTTGGTACTGCAGTAGCCAGTGGATGGCTTGTAAATCCAGTGTGGAATCTCCTGGGATTTGGTCCTGGGTTTAGTTTGTGGTTGTGTTAAAGTTTACTGCTGCACCCTGAAGTGTACCCAAATAGGAGTCACCTACCTCTCCTTTCTCCCGGTACAAACTCAGAGCCTTTGTCTTACATGGATGCTGTCAGATTATAATGCTAAATTTGCCCTAAGTTTTATGATAGCTTTATTATTGCATTCTAGTGAGACTTCTTGCCCTCTCCTTTGCTACTCTACAACAGAGGGAAGACACTTTGATCACACTGAGCCCTGCTCAGATATAGACAAACCCATGAAAATATACCAATGTCATTTGCTTTATGTGCAGTGTCAGCTGAGGCTGTGATCGATTTAAAAAAATAGTCAGTTTAATCTCGTTAACATGGTATCTCAGATCTTAACACTTTGAGGAGGGTAACTAAAGGCTTCCCTAGTGACCAGCTTGCATGTGAGTAATGCTTCCAGGCCTCTAATAATTTTCTCCTTAGAGCTGTTCCTGAAGCTGTTTTTTTGTCCCAATAAAATATCTCCTCCGTGTCTGTGGGAGTCTATACCTGTCTAATGCTTTCTCCCTTATCCTTTTATTTAGAAGAAAGCCTAAACCTTTTCTCACTCCTGTCTTTGTGTTGGAATTTTAAATTGAATCATTAACATCTGAACTTTAATCCTGTAGCGAAAAAATTGTAAAATGCGGCTTGTGTGGCTGTTGGTTTGTTCTAGAAATGGAGGTAGGGATGTATTTATCTTTGCTTTAGATGAAAATACATAATATCTATATGCTTGCATTCCTTCTCAGGACTCTGTGAAGTTCATAACCACAGTCATTAATAAATGCCACTAAAATTTTAAGAATTACTTATGGCACCTACCTATACATGATTTAGGGAACACGTTTTTTACTTCGAAGTTTTGAGGAGCTGGGAGGCTGAGCCTCTTGGAATGCCTCTGTTTTCAACCTCAGAAAGCTTAAGATTTCTTCCTGCCTGATCAAAAAGTCACCCATAGCGTGCCTGAGAGGTGCACAGAGTGAGCCTTCACATCTCATACATATTTATTTGACTTTCCTAGGGCCCCCAACAAGCCTTTTCCAGCCACCCCGTCGCCCAGGCCTGGGCACTGTTGGGAAACCCATCCGTCTCCTGGCCAACCACTTCCAGGTTCAGATCCCCAAGATTGATGTTTATCACTATGATGTAGATATCAAACCAGAGAAACGCCCCCGAAGAGTCAACAGGTAGGAGTTATTTAATAAAGGTTTATTGATTTAAATTAAGTGTATATATCTGAATGTAAGGAAGCTGTGCATCCTAGGAATTCTCCATCTGCTAAAGGCCTGTTTGTGTTTGTACTGTGGTCAGCAGTTGCTTTTTAGTGAACCATAATATTCTTATTTTTATGAAGGTGTGTTGCAATTTGCCCATAATCTGGGAGGCTCTGGGAAATGTACTGAGCACTGACCTCCAGCTGGTTTTATTTTACAGTCTACAAGTGAATGTCCCCGGTAATTGTTCCACAGTCTGTTACACAAACATGTAGCAGCTGAGGGGAGATATTTCAGATTGTAGATTTTCGAGTCCGCATGTGGATCAATCCATGAAGCGCTTCCACACACCCAAGGCAGGTGCTTGTGTCTGCTCCTGTGTGTGAACATCTCTGCAGATTCCTCTGCCTGTTTTGGCTGTAGCTCTGCTGACAGTACAGATACCTGTACAGACACCTGTGTGTGGCATTTGGGTGTCTTAACCTTGAGGTGACATTTACAGCTCCTGATGTGACCTGGGGGTGCTCTCATGCATTATTGGTTTTTATACCTTGCTTCCGGAAAAAGTGAAAAAAGGGCTTTTAAACTGTGTAAGCCCATGGCTGAATTTTCTGTTCTTCCACTTAACTCCATGAATCACTCCCTAGGGAGGTGGTGGATACGATGGTGAGGCACTTCAAGATGCAGATATTTGGGGATCGACAGCCTGGGTATGATGGGAAGCGGAACATGTACACAGCACACCCCTTACCCATCGGCAGGGACAGAGTAAGTGTTGCTTTAAGTTTCTGTGGGAAAAGTGTTAACAGTGTCATTTGGAAAGTTCTTTTATTGACCTGAACCAAAGCCACTGTCACACCTATTGGTGTAGTCTTGGAAATGACAGGCAAGGCCAGTTGGGATCTCTGGGAGCTCACTAGTGTTTTACTGAAGTTTGTGTCTTAGGGTTTCTAATTCCCAGCTCTTCAGCTGTAGAATGTCACGAGACATAAGAACTATGTTGTGCTCTAACAGCTGCAAGGAGACTATTTTTCTTTCACCCTGATGGGACCTTCCCTTTTCCCTGTTCTGACCCTCGTTCTGTTGCTGAATGATAAAGTTGTTGTAGCTGACAATTACTCTGGTTGGGTTTGGCTGCGCTGTGGGGTTATGTCCTTCTGTTCCATGAGAACAACTGGATCAGCTGTTCCTGCCTTTCATGTGGATCCCAGCTCTAAACAAAACTTCACCCCATCTACTGATCTCCAGAGGGATCTGGTCATTGCTGTGCCATGGGGGATGCCCAGGATGAGTTCAGTTACCCTCTGGGCTGTAGGGTGTGAGAATCATCCCAAGTGCTGTGCCAGAACTCTGAGATTTTTGTTTCCCATCAAGTCTCCTATTTGACCAAAAGGTTTTCTTGCCTTCCCATTTGGTTCACAAAACATCTTGCTATTAATTGGCTGACTTAAAAAAATGACTCACCGTTCTCCAGAGCTTTGATGTCACCATACTAATTACTGCTTAAAATTTACATTTAAAGATATTTCAGTGCAGTTTCTCAGATGAATAAATGACAAACTTTCAAAGTCCTGAGGGAACCAATTGTAATATTTTAAGGTCATTACACAAACTAATCATCAAAAATACAGATTCAGAGGACACCTAGGAGAAAACTGTACCGTTGCTGAGTGTTGTGTCTGTCTGCAGTCCATAACAAAAGCTTGTGCTTAATTCTCTTGTGCCCATGGCAGGTGGATATGGAGGTTACACTTCCAGGAGAGGGGAAGGACCAGACATTTAAGGTTTCCATTCAGTGGGTGTCAGTCGTCAGTCTTCAGATGCTGCTGGAAGCTCTGGCAGGACACTTGAATGAAGTTCCTGAAGACTCTGTACAGGCACTGGATGTAATCACACGACACCTTCCCTCCATGAGGTGAGTACCTGTGGGGCCTTCCTGACTGCATTTGTTTTCTACCCATCTTAACATCTGTGTTAGCTATTCCTTGCTGCTGCTCTGATGCCCGTTACACTCCTGTGGTAGAAGGGATGAAGGATGCAGCCATGTAATTCAACACCTGCCTTACAAATTTGCACTAGAATAGGGAAATGTGATCTGAACTAAGGCCTTGTGTCTCCTGGTCATGTTTCTAACAGGAATTTGTTGTACCCTTTCCAGCTGCACTGTCAGAAAAGGCTTTGTGTGCTTGCCATAAGTGAGCTCTGACTGTTATAACATGCTCTAGAAATGTTTTAAACACTATAGGTGTGAATATAAAAGGTGTATCAGAAAGAAATGATCAGAGTATTATTTTTCTTATTTTCTTCAGGTACACCCCAGTGGGTCGCTCCTTTTTCTCCCCTCCTGAAGGCTATTACCACCCCCTGGGAGGGGGCAGGGAGGTCTGGTTCGGTTTCCACCAGTCAGTCCGTCCTGCCATGTGGAACATGATGCTCAACATCGATGGTGTGTAGGAGATTCTGTCTCACTCATGCAATAGAGTTCTTTGTGCTTCTCAGTTAATTGTCCTGTCTTTTTATCTTAGTGTCAGCGACTGCTTTCTATCGTGCCCAGCCTATCATTGAGTTCATGTGCGAGGTCTTGGACATCCAGAACATCAGTGAGCAAAGCAAACCTCTGACAGACTCCCAGCGTGTCAAGTTTACCAAAGAAATCAGAGGTAAAAGCTTGCCCTAAAGCTGCTGCAAGAAAATACTGAAACCTGCTCATACTGTGTTGTAATGAAAATTTGCAAGGCGCATAGGGACTTTTTGCCTTCATCCTCCTCAAAAGTGATTCCTGTCCCTGGATTTATTTTCTGTTGGGTTTTCAGGTCTAAAAGTAGAGGTTACCCACTGTGGCCAGATGAAGAGAAAATACCGAGTTTGCAACGTTACCCGGAGACCAGCCAGTCACCAGACGTACGTATCAAGCACTGCCTGATGGTTCTTAAAACCTTCAATCTATTAAATATATTTGGAGTATATTTGGTATATTGTTTATGGAGGAATAATTGATTCTGGAGGTGCAGCAGCTCTGTGGCTTTACAGCATTATTTAGCCTTAGTGGAGTAGAGGAATGGTGTGGGTTTTGACTACTGCTTTATTTCCTTCAACCCAGGAAAATTGATCTATATGCTGACTTTTAAATACAGTTTATTAAAAGGTAAAATACAAGAAATTCAGTATATAGTCTAAAATCTTTTCATAAAGAAGAGACCCAGTAACTAAGGAAAACAGAGATTTGTTAAACATGGTCTGGAATAGGTTTTTCATACCATTTTTTTCCTTTAAAAAAAATCTGATGGAGTCTAACCAGAACAAATGTCCTTTCTAGGTTCCCTCTGCAGCTGGAGAATGGGCAGGCCATGGAGTGCACAGTAGCTCAGTATTTTAAGCAGAAGTACAGTCTGCAGCTGAAATACCCTCACCTGCCCTGTCTCCAAGTGGGACAGGAACAGAAACACACGTACCTGCCACTGGAGGTAAGGATCTGAGTCCCACACTGAGATGTGTCCTCTGTTAAATGGTGTGTAACATCCTCTTCCTGCTCCCCTGCAGGTGTGTAACATCGTGGCTGGCCAGAGGTGCATCAAGAAGCTGACAGACAATCAGACCTCGACCATGATAAAAGCAACAGCCAGGTCTGCCCCAGACAGGCAGGAGGAGATCAGCAGACTGGTGAGTGCTTTTCCAGCTGCACAGTCTGTGTTTGTCACTTCTCATGGCTTTTCCAGAGCATTGGAGCAGGTGATGATGAGTAGCATGACCAAGAGAGAAGTTAAAAAATCTGTCTTGGTTAAAACAAATCCTTTTAAACAGAAAGGCTGTTGATGGCAAAGAGGGCAGAGTCACCTGAAGTTGTGGTGTAGTGACATCTACACTTGTCTTGTCCCCAGGTGAAGAGTAACAGTATGGTTGGTGGGCCTGATCCATACCTGAAGGAGTTTGGAATTGTTGTCCATAATGAAATGACGGAGCTGACAGGCAGAGTTCTCCCAGCCCCAATGCTGCAGTATGGAGGCAGGGTGAGTTTCTATGTCTTGTAAAACTCCTTATCCTGAGGTTATTGAAGCTCATTAGGTGTTTTGTGTGTCATCTTATGAGGCTTCCTCTGGTGGGCTACAGTCAAAACAGAGCAGCCATTTATTTCTAATTTGCCTTTGGTTTTTACCTAGAACAAGACTGTGGCCACACCAAACCAAGGTGTGTGGGACATGAGAGGGAAACAGTTCTATGCTGGCATTGAGATTAAAGTTTGGGCTGTTGCCTGTTTTGCTCCTCAAAAACAATGCAGGGAAGACTTGCTGAAGTAAGTATTTTCCTATTTATTCAGGATTCTATTTCAAGATGTATTTTTCTCATGTTTCTGAAAGGTGATGTGCGGTATAAGTTGAATTTCTCCTGTCCTTCAAAGTACTCTACAGAAGCCTAAAGAAAGAGTTCATATGAACCACTGATTGGTAAAAATCATGGTTGCAATAATGCTCAGATAAATTAGGTGGATAACTAAAAATTTACCAGAGCATCAGTATTAGTTTGGGAATCTGTCTCAGGATGTTCATCTCAAATGTCTGTTTCTGTAAGGATTGTAAAATTACAGAAGCTGATGACCTTCCTCAGAGAGGATTAGAGTCATATTAGTGAGTTCCTGATAGGGATAGAATTGCTAAAAAATAATTACTGTAGTGCTGTGAAATAGCAGAAACAGCTTAGATCTGGTTGATAAAACTGACGAGTGAACCATAGTGAAAAGGCCAGGGCAAATCCACTTCTATTTCAGGAGTTTCACAGACCAGCTGCGCAAGATCTCCAAGGACGCCGGGATGCCGATCCAGGGCCAGCCCTGCTTCTGCAAGTACGCCCAGGGTGCAGACAGTGTGGAGCCCATGTTCAAGCACTTAAAGCTGACTTATGTTGGCCTGCAGCTCATCGTGGTGATTCTGCCCGGGAAGACACCTGTGTATGGTATGGAGAAGGGGCTGTAAAGTGATGAGGAGTGTACTGCGAGTGGGTGGCAGGAAGGACGCAGATGAGGCAAGGGGTTCTCTTTAAAAGGGTGTTTTGGAGCTGGTTTTAAGGCCTGGTTGGAGAACTAATGTATTACCAAAGAGCAAACTGAACCTTTGTCAGTAAAATTTCAAGGATCTGAATTACAGTAACATTTGAAAAGGACAAGAGCAAGCAGGAACCACTGCCTTATTTTTCTGTCACAGCTGAAGTCAAGAGGGTTGGAGATACTCTTCTAGGCATGGCCACACAGTGTGTTCAGGTAAAGAACGTGGTCAAAACCTCACCACAAACACTGTCCAACTTGTGTCTGAAGATCAACGCCAAGCTTGGAGGAATCAACAATGTGCTGGTACCTCATCAAAGGTGAGATTCAGTCAAAAGCTCTTCATAATGCCTGGATTATCAAGGAAAATGGTGTTGTTTTGTTGTGTTTGCTAAAATGATACTTTTCAAAATAAAACACGCTTTAGAAATTCCCACAGTCTGGAGTGGACAGTGGAGGATATGTCTGCATTTGGAGTGTTCCCAGTAAGCCCTGAGCCAAGGGGAGTCAGAGCCATCCAGCAGTCAGAGTCACCAAGCTCACCAAGGTTTTTTTTCCTGTCTCTTTCCTGCCTTTGGATTCACTCAGTTTACCTTTTCCTCTTGCCACCTCCTAAAGCATCCTGTGTTTGCTTCCAAATTGAAAGAGAAGGAGTGAGGAGGAGTGACTTGGAATCAATACTTGTAACTTGGTCTGCCTTTGATCCTGTCCTTGTCACTTTCTGTTCTTTCTGGACTGTAAGTGCTTAAGGCAGAGAACTTTGTCCTTAAAGATTCTGACAGGTTTTAGTTCTGTTCAGTGCTTTGGATGCACCTTCCTCAGCTGTAATTTTCTTGTTGTTGTTGTTGTTCCTGGCCCTTCTTCTTTTTGCTGTTCTTATTTATTATATGAGTTGATGAGAGGCCTAGAATACCTCTGCACTCAAGTCAGGGTGAGAAAGTTGGGGTTGTTCGGCCTGGAGAAGGTTGTGTGGAAACCTCACAGTACCTTCCAGTATCTGAAGGGGCCAACAAGGAAGCTGGAGAGGGACTGTAATAATGGCTTCAAACTGAAAGAGAGTAGGTCTAGCTTAGAAATTAGGAAGAAATTCTTCCCTGTGAGGATGGTGAGGCCGTGGCACAGGTTGCCCAGAGAAGCTGTGGCTGCCCCATCCCTGGAAGTGTCCAAGGCCAGGTTGGATGGGCTTGGAGCAACCTGGGATAGTGGAAGGTCCCCACCAGGGCAGGGGGTGGAATGGGATGGGCTTTAAGGTCTTTTCCAACTCAAACTCTTCTGAGATTCCGTGATTCTAATTAACAAACCTTAATCTCCTCAAACAGGCCCTCGGTGTTCCAGCAGCCAGTGATCTTTTTGGGAGCAGATGTCACTCACCCTCCTGCCGGGGATGGGAAGAAGCCGTCCATCGCAGCCGTGGTGGGCAGCATGGATGGGCACCCCAGCCGCTACTGTGCCACGGTGCGCGTGCAGACCTCGCGCCAGGAGACCTCCCAGGAGCTGCTCTACAGCCAGGAGGTGATCCAGGACCTGACCAACATGGTGCGGGAGCTGTTGATCCAGTTCTACAAATCCACTCGTTTCAAGCCCACGAGGATCATTTACTACAGAGGGGGAGTGTCGGAAGGACAGATGAAACAGGTATCGTCTGATAATTTCTTGTTGCTCGTGAAAAGGGATTGATATATAGTTATATATAGCTATGTATATACAAGGGTTTGGCTCTTGAAAAAATATATATGTTTATGTGGATTATATTTGTTACTGGAAAAATTAAGTTTCATTGAATTGTCCTGGGCAAGCACAATGTACATTTACCCATCTGATCATGTTTCTTATGATGTGGCATTTGTACACAGGAAAAAAAATAAAATAATCAAATACCTACTGAATTCATCACATAACAGTTGAATCTTCTGCTTCTAGGTAGCTTGGCCAGAGCTGATCGCCATTCGGAAGGCCTGCATTAGTTTGGAAGAAGATTATAGACCAGGAATAACCTACATTGTTGTGCAGAAAAGGCATCACACCAGGCTCTTCTGTGCTGACAAAACTGAAAGGGCAAGTACTGACTCCATGAGGGGGAGGTGATGGCACAGGAAAGTGGGATTGTTTGATTCAGTGGGGTGGGATCTATCTTGCCCACTAAAGCTGTATAAGCAGCAGCAGTACTGGGTGGTAACAGGCTTTCTCTACCAAAATAACCAGTTCCTCCCTTTTTTTTTGCTCTACATCAGAAGGAACAGCTTGTTCCCCCTTTTGGAATAGGTGTGCTGTGTATCCCAGTATTTGTGTACTGGGAGCTGTACCTTAGGTTTTTATAGTCCAGGATTCCTGATGATGAGCTGACCTGGCTGTTCAGTTTGTTCCCTGTTCTATCTCCAGGTGCATCTAAGATGTGCCTGTGGCACAAATCCACAGGCCAGCTAAGGAACCTACTTTACAGAAGCACTTGATCTGAGGTTTGCTTAAAAACCCAGATCTCCGGGGTGTGAGGGCAAGCAAGGGTACGAAATAAATTTATCTCAGGAACCTGCATTTTCAGATCCTGAATTACTTGTGTAGGCTTTATCCCACTCTGCAGTTTTAATGGTGCTGGCAAGGGTTTTATTTTCCTCTGATGACACACCAGCTGGATTTGGTGAAGTTTCTAAAAATGAACTCACAGAGAACATTTTCATTCCTCCTATGTAAACGACCTTAATATTTTTTTCACCTTTTTGAGCAGTAAGTTCTCCAGAAGCTTTCAATAGAGCCTACCTTTGAAGGTATTTTTGGGTCACTTCTAAAAAAGCCCATGGACTAATAATAAACTTCTCTCACTAGGTGGGTAAAAGTGGCAACGTACCAGCAGGCACTACTGTGGACAGCACCATCACACATCCCTCTGAATTTGACTTTTACCTCTGTAGCCATGCAGGAATTCAGGTAATGTCAGCTCTGCTGTACTCAGGCTGTGGGACTAAATCCTTGTAGTTGTCCCCATGGGAAATGTCACCTCTGTTTGTTGCTTGGCACACTCAGAGTGCGTCAGTTCTTACTTGGCACTGCCTCCTCAATGCCTGCTGGAAAGTGCAGCCTGCAGGTACCACCTCTGTCCTTGCAGTTGCTCTCCAGCTGACTGCTCACCTGTTCTCTGCAGGGAACCAGCCGGCCCTCCCACTACCAGGTGTTGTGGGATGACAACTGTTTCACAGCAGACGAGCTGCAGCTGCTGACATACCAGCTGTGCCACACGTACGTGCGCTGCACCCGCTCCGTCTCCATCCCCGCGCCTGCCTACTACGCCAGGCTGGTGGCCTTTCGGGCCAGGTACCATCTTGTGGACAAGGATCATGACAGGTAAGGAATGGCCTCGTCATACTGGTGGGCACGTAGTGAAGCTGAGCTGCTTGTCCCAGTTGTTCATGGGTGTGTGTCTGCTCACAGCGCTGAGGGCAGCCACGTGTCGGGGCAGAGCAACGGCCGCGATCCGCAGGCGCTGGCCAAGGCCGTGCAGATCCACCACGACACCCAGCACACCATGTATTTCGCTTGAGAGCACCTGGGAAGATGAGGCAAAACAACAACCCACGCAGTCCTGAAGTGTTTGGAAGCCTCCTGCTCTATCCAGGGCCGGGGGATTTCGGACTGCCCACTACCAGCAGCTCCGGACAGTCGCACTGAATCTGTTCTTCACTGCAACGTCTGATGCACCAACACAATTGAGCCATTTGTTTCATTGTTTTCTGTACTAGAAATCCATAGACTTGTCTTTTCTGATGCATTGGACTGAATTTTTACCTCAAAGCGCAAAGGCTGATCATCCTGAAATTTTTCAAGGACTTGGCACGAAAGGTTTCTATCAAATCTTTTGCTAGCTGTGTTTTTTCAGTTCTCCTCATCCCATGAGCTGACGGTGACTGCTGCCCTGTCTCCGTGCCCTGCTTCGTGAGTATGATGTGATGGCAAAATGTTTTATCCAGCTCGCTGTAATCCTTCTGTCGTGTGGGGCCATAGATTTTTTAATGGAGATTTTAGACTTCACTACTGTAAATGCCTTTTAACAAACATAACTTTCACAGGTATTGCAGTTTTTTGTCAGTTTTACTAATTATCTTTTTAATCTCTGCAGACTTGGGCTGCAAAGCAATTGCACTATACTGCGAGTTAATAGGTGGTTCTTGTTCTGTGAATGTGTAATATAACCAATAGTGATGCCTGTCAGTAGATTTTAATGATAATGGTTATAAATAATACTGCCATGGTATCGTAACAAGTACTGAACCATCATTTCCCCCCTCTAAAAATGATAAAACAAAAAAAAAAATTTAGCTTTTAGGTATTTTGCAAACTTTTACAAAAGTGCCCACTTTATGCTGCTGTGTGGTTTGATAAATCTAAGTGATTTTAAAACTTTTTTCTCATAGAAGGTTTAACTTTGGCAATAAATCTTTGTTTTTTAAGCCCCCCCAACAGTGTAATTTTCTAGCTGAGGATTGTGCATGAGTTTAACCAACATTCTCGTGTCGTTTTCTGAACACACAATTTGGCAGTTTCTGAAACTAATTAGAAAAGACGCATTTCCATGCTTTTTTTAAGAATTATTTTTAACTGTTTTATATTCACTGTTGGTGTCCTGTCTACAACATTTTTTATAAGCTTGGAAACTGGGTGTTCCGTGTAGGAAAGGCCAACGTGTACAGTCGAAATGTATTGTGTGACAGGCAACCTGAGGACTTGTACCAGCATTTTGAACTGTTTTTTTCCTGGGAATCTGGGTTGCCCACACAACTGCATTTACAGCATGTTGAACCCGTGTGAGTCTCAAATGCTGATTCTGTCCCAGCCTAGAAATTAGGGTTTTTAATCTGCTTGGCTTTTTTCAGCTGCAACCTGTAATCCAGAGCAGGGACCTGGTTTCCCTGGTATTCCTGTAATCCATGAACGTAGTAATTTAAGACTAGATTCCTTACTGTATACCTGCGTTAGTGCAGATTAAAGCTTATTCCTAAACTGAGGAGGAGTTTGAGAAGCCCAAGGATTGCACTGTGGTCTCTGATACTCGTGTGGGGTTTGCTGCTAAGTTGTCTGCTGTCCCAAAGCTTAGGAACCAGCCCCCTCCAAATTTCAGCAATAGGAAATGCTGTTTCCTTCAGTCTTTAAGCTTGTAAATAAATGAAAGTTTACATTTCTAAATGCTGTTGTTTTCAGTTGTACCAGAGTACACTGAACATCTTCAAACAGTTTTATAACCTCCTTGCCAGTAGTACGTCTCATAAATTAAGTTTAACCTCTTTTCATTTCTGTTGAAAATGGGACTGAAGTGAACCCTGCCCCTGGCACGTGCCAGGACAGGTTTAGATTGAAAAAACAAGAAGATTCTTTTTAGTTTTTTAACTTTTTTTTAAAGAATACCTCACTTGTGTAATAAAATCAGGACATGTGGGTGGGAGACTGACCGCTGCTTTTCTCAGTACTCGTTCAGGGAGAAGAAGACACAAAAACCCTTTTTAGAGTGAACTCTGACTGACCCAAAACACACGGAGAACTTTGGCACCTTGAAAAGCACCTGAGCACCTGTTGGAGGTGGTAGGATCCAAGATCCCTGATTTGAGTTTGTGCACTAGGAATGGGGCTGGTTTAACAAGGGTGCATAAAAAATGAATTTTATCACCAATTAGTTGTCCAGTGCCAAGCACTCCTGGTTGAGACTGAGGGAAGGGAGAGCCTCTCCTTGGTTTGCCTGTGACTGGATATTTGACCTCAGACCAGGGGGAACATCGGCCCCTGGCAAGCCCTGAGCCAGCGCCCGAGCGGCGCTGGTGTGAGCCCACCCCGGGCACAGGGCTGGAGTTTTGGGGGGAAAGCACTGAAGTTCAGGATCCAAGTTGCAGCAGTGCTGCCCGAGGCAGGTCTGAGCCCAAGTCTGGAGGGCTTGAGGACCTGGGTGAGCCCTGTGGGCCTGAGTGACTCGTTCTGCATGTGTCAATCAATGGGAAGATGTGCATTCTGTAGCTGTAGTTTTAGGGTGTTTTGATTTTTGTTTTTTGGGGTTTTTTTACAAATAAAGCCTGTTGGCCACTGTTTAGCTCTGTGGTGTGAAAGATTTTAAATGTAGCAAAGTTCAAAGAGTTGGGGAAGGGGGTGGTTGATATATATTAAAAAATATATAAAAAAGGGGGGGGGAGGGGGCAGAAATCCTGTTTTCCACCCGGTTCTGCTTGCTTTGTCCCTGCTGAGTTCTGAACAAGCTCTGGCAATCCCTAGTTAGCCTGTCTCCACCAGTCTGGCTCGTGTATCGCTGTGAGTTACCCAGGCTCGTGCCTGGAGCTGCATCCAAAGGGCGCAGAGGCCAGTGGAGGGGATGTCCCATGTCCACCCTGGCTCGGCCCTGCGGATGGGGAAGGGCCCTCGTTCAGAGCCGGCGTCTGACAGCCCCGACCCCCAACCCCTTTGTGGATGTGCTGTAGGAGTTTTCTTGCTCAATAGTGAAGGAGTGACTCTGCTTTCATTTTCGGAAGGCAGGGCCAGAGGGCGTTGGATCCATCCTGATCCTGATCCACTGCAAGGCTCTTTCCCTGTGCACTGGAGGAAAGATCTTGCACTAAATATCACTTACAGATTTTCTTAGACCTTGCTATTGACATTTTCATATTTCTATGTCTAGAGGCTGCAACTTCAATGTAAAATGTTTGCATTTGTTCAGTTTGACTTCTGATGTAATTTTTTGGTTTCTATATTGTTAGACTTGTAATGTTTCAAATGGTATTTTATTAACTTTGGACTGGATGTATGTCTCTAGCAATACGAGGTACTTTCTAAACTGTCCTGGGGCTCACAGCCCCGTGTCGAGATAAGATGCTGGTCGTGTACAATTGCAATGTATTTTTTTTTTTAGCCTGCAGGGATATTTTGTGTTCATGTGTCCAAAAATAATAATAATAATAATAATAAAAAAAAATTGGCATTCTCGTGCCAAATGTTCTGTTTTTCCTTATTGCTGTCCAATAAATGCAATGTACAGAGTGAGCAACCAATACTGTTGCCTGTAAACAAATGTCTTAAACTATTTAACTTTTAATTAAAACTTGTACACAATGTGTCACCTGTGGAACTCATTACCACAATATATCTGTTTCTAATGCAAGAAGAAAGTTACCAAGTTACAGAAATATGTATGGGTGACATCTCTCGGGATCCTAAAGGAAGCTGAAATTGCAAACACCAGGGGACAGGTTCAGAATGGGCCTATTTTTATACTGTTTGGGAAATAACAGAGAAAATTTGGTGCTAATGGATTGTACCTTTCTGGAGAGGGGATTCTATATCAGAGAGATGCAATGAATAAATGCAAGAGCTGTTGGCTGCTTCATCTTCTCTATGAGGTGAGCGTTTGTCTCCTCAGACAGCTGCACTGCACTAAAAATACTGCAGGAAGGACAGGAAAAGCTTTTGGAGGAGGCCAGAGCGTGGGAGCTGTGACTGAAACCGGGACAGGATTGTCTGAAATCCCCAGCACCTTCTGCAGCCCCGCGTCAGGTGTCAGTTCTGTTCTCAGGGCAGAGCCTGGGGCTTTGGCACTGAGGTTGTTCAGCCTCACGGAAACCTGAGGAGCTCAAACCCCAAGGTTTGCTTGTCCTGGTGTCTTCCAAACATGATGCAAAGATCTCTTGGATCAAACCCCAGGAACGCAGGGCTGAGTGATGTGTGGGATTATGTGCCACAGCTTCCTGTCCCGGCAGCTCTGACTCCAAAATCCCAGCAGGTTCCTGATCGAGCTGCTCCCTCGGGACAGCAGGAGCTGCTGCTCATGCTATGGGAGGGCAGCACGAGGTGGGAATGCTTTGACAGTCTGAATTCCTGTGGCTTTTCCACCGTTTCCTGGAACGGCCCAGCCAGGATCACACACCTCAGGCTCATTGGGAATGAAGCTCCTGGGGTTTACGATGTTGTTGACAATGTCAAGGCACAGGGCTGGGATTTGCACTTCCTGGGAAGGACAGGTCTGGGAGGTGGTGGGAAACGAGATGGAAAAGGGATGCTCTGCCCGGTTCTGTGGATTTAGATGGAGCAGGGCCACGGGGAATTCCTGCCGTGCTCCTGCCTGCCGACGCTCAGGGCACCTCAGGAGTGACCGTACAGCGGCCGATACAAGAACTGGCTCCCAGTGCTTCTTCCTCGACCCGGCCGCACAAAATGAGTAAAAAAAAAAAATAAAAAAAGAAAACCCCACGAAACAAATATTTGTGGCAACGGCGCAGCGGGAGGCTCGGGCGCGGGCGGGCAGCGCTCCGCCGCTCTCAGGCTCCAGCGAGGCCCCGGCTGCGCACCCCGCGCTGTCCCGAGCGCAGCCTCCCGGTGCTCCCCAGGTCCCCCCGGTCCCCGCGGGCCCCAAGATGGCGGCGAGGCCGGCGGGCGCCGCCTTTGTTGCGCGCGGGGCCGGGCGGCGGCGGCGCGTGCGCGCGGCGTGAGGGGCGTGAGGCGGCTGCGGCACCGGCCCCGGCCCTGCCCGGCCCCGGCCCCCGGCACGGCCCTGCCCCGGCCCCCGGCTCGGAGCGGCGCCCGCGTGGATGGGATGGAAGCGGGACCCTCGGGAGCAGGTACCGCCGGCGGGGATGGGGGGTCAGCGCGCAGCGCGGCGGGCAGCGCCGAGAGGGCGGCGGGGGGCGAAAGGGATGAGGCCGGTGGAACGGGGGGCGGGTGTGCGGCGGGGGCCGGGGGGGCTGTACCGGGTGGGGATCGGGGGGGCGCGGGGGGGTGCTGTGCGGAGGGGACCGCGGCGGGCGGCGATGGATGTGGCGGGGGCGCGGGATGTGCGGGGGCGATGCCGGGGATCGGGGGTGTCGGAGGCGCGGGGGGGCCCGAGCAGCGGCGGTGCGGAGGGGCTGCCGGGCCGCCGGGCAGGCGCGTCCCCCGGGTGCCCCGAGAGCAGCAGCGGTGCGGGCGCAGGGGAGGGGGCGATGGAGGGACCCGCGGACACCCCGCAGGAGGGGGCACAGGGTCGGGGGCACGTCCAGCCGCAGGTCCCCACAGCGCGGAGCGAGCCCTGCGCAAGGGGCCTGTTCTGCACAAAGCAGCAGCAGCAGCATCCCCCTGGCTCCCCATCCTTTCCCCCAGCTCCCAGTCCATCCCCCCTACCTCCCACCCCATCCATCCCTCCAGCTCCCGTTCCGCCTCACCCAGCTCCCATTCCACCCCTCCCAGCTGCCATTCCCCCCCTTCCCTGCCGTTTTATCCCCCCGCTGCCCATCCATCCCCCAGCTCCCCGTTCCCCGGGTTCAGGGAGCTGGGCGCAGGCTGGAGCTGGCGCGAGGCCGGCGACGCCGTGTGCCGTGACAGCACGAAGCGTCTCCTCTCCCCGTGCCAGGGCATGAGCGGAGCCGGGGCTGAGCATGGCCCTGCGGGGCCGAGCTCCAGAGCCACCCTGTACCCCCGTGTCCCCTGCCCCAACCTCCGCACGCCCGACTGGGGACGGGAGTGGCTGACAGTGTGCCCTTCGTGCGGGGCTGCTCTGCGGGGTTTGGAGAGCCATCGCCTAGGCCGTCACATCTGCAGCTGCTCGCTCCTGTGCTTGGCCTGAGCATCGTGAACTTGCGCTGCTGAGTCGCAGAAGGATTTTGGTGCCTAAAATGAGGCAGAAGGAGGGATGGGGTGATGGAGATGTGTGTCGCTGCCCTTCCGAGGGACAGGGCAATGGGATCGGCAGTCACTGCCCTGCCACCTCACTTGTGGTGATGGGTTTGTCACCCGCCATAACACAACGGCCTGGTGAGATTTTGACGTAAAGCTGCTGAGTGTTCGGAAACTTTGGTCCTTTCTTACAATATTTACTTTAACTGTGGCACAGAAATCTCCCTGTGTCTATGTTACCTTATGGCTGCCGGCGCTTTGTGTTTGGGCTGATTTATGGCCTCTGGAAGCTGTGATTTGGCGGCACCATGGGCTTTGCCGGCGCCTCGGATCGATAGCAGCGCTGCCGCCTCAGGGCCACGCAGATAAGGCTGCCGGGCACCCTCCTACCCCAGCCTGAACCATTGATGTTCTTAAGGTGCTTTAAAAGAATCTCCTGTATTGGGATGGAGACACATTCTGTGGACAGGTTTGGGTTTCAGTCCCTGGGCCTGTGGGGACTGCACTGGGAGCAGGGCTCTGATGCTGCACCTTTGGGAGTTTCCCTTTCTGTCCCCGAATTTGGTTGAGGGATATCTGCTCTTACCTGGATTCACCCTGTGTGCAGAGAACACATGAACCCCACGTTGTCAGAACTGCTGTGAATCCTGCCCTGCTGTGGCACCCCCTTGCTTGTGCCAGACCCTGGGTATGGGCTGAGCCTTGCGTGCGAGCTCTGATGATGCTGTGGCTTATCAGGGCAATAAAGCAGAAACTGGCGTGTGCCTGGATATGCCCAACATGGAGATGCCTGGAAAGGCAGCGGGAAAACACAGAACATCTGACCCACAGGCAGCATTAGGGGAGGCACACACATGCAATGGTTTTTAAAACTAAACTTATTTTCCCCCAACTTTTAGTTTTCTTTATCCCTTGCAAACTTCCTAAAGGCTGTTAATCTCAACCGTTGTCTTCCTGTGCTGAACCTTGCAAAAACCCCAAAGCTGCTCCGTCTGTTGGGGCTCTTTATCTTCAGGAAACACGAAATTGCGTATGCCTGGTTCTGGGACGGGATTAGACCGAGAAACAAAGCCAGGAGAAGCACCTTGCCTGGAGACACAGCACGGATGGTTTATCTCTAAACACTCTCTGCAGCCTCTCCCTAAATCCCGGGAAGAACAAAACACAGACAAGTTATTAAGATGGCAGACGCGAGGAGGAAGCCAAATCAGGCAGAGAAGCTGCTCCTTGGGCAGGGTGATCTGCACGGGGCCGCGGGCAGGTTCAACCTCTGCGCCGGGAGCTGGTGGCTGTGCGGGGCCGCGGTAGGACATGGAGAGGAGCTGGCGTCGCCTTTGTCCTGCCCCTCCGGCACTGGGGGCCGCCTTTGTCTGCGACTCCCGGCTCTGCGCGTCCCTGGCTGCTGCCTGGGCAGTGCAGGAGCGGCGACAGACCCCGCGGGGCTGGCAGAAGGTGTCAGCCTCCGCCCAGCCCAGGCACCATTAGCGGGGACCTCAGGGTCACCATGCAGAGTCACACAACCTGATGTGCCGCCCGGTGTGCTCAGCAGGGGTGCTAGCACTGGCTGTGCTGGTACTTCTCAAGCTCCATCAGAGGGATGGAAGAGAGACTCCTGGAGCTGCTGGACAGCTGAGGCCAGCTTGGCAGGACCCTCACGGGTCGGTTTATGGTTGAGCTGTGTCCACGCCGCCGGCATTGCTACACCACTGGCATCACCACGCTGCTCTCTGGAGCCAGAGCAGCTGAAGTGCAGCCCCTGCGTGCGGGTGTGATGGAGCTGGCACTGCTCTTGCTAATGTTCCTTGTGCTCTGTCACAGCACCTGCAGCTTAGCACTCTGGCCCAGCTCAGCCTGCGGGGCTGTGTCCCAGGGTGCAGGGACACCTCTCTTGGCCAGGCAGGTTTATAGCTTGTACTTTAGGATGTCACCCATGATTTCCAGGTCGGAAGTACAGGAATGTCCTTCTCATTGTTTAGTGTAAGGATACAACGAACTCAGCCGCTTTCAGATGTCAGTACTATAGTAAAGCAGTTTAGAGCCCATTTTGGCTCACTTTTTGCGTGCAGCCACCACAGTGCAGGGCAGGAGCAGTTTGGGCAACTCAGCCTTGCCCTCAGCAGCCAGGCTCTGGTGCACAAATAGGTTTAATACTGAGCTCTGATGGCTGCAGTTGGAGCCTCTGTCCCATGTGTGCATCACCTGCTGAAACTCAGTTTGGTGTCAAAGCATAAAGCACCCACAGCTGTGTGACCCTGGCAGTGCTCAGGGCACTTGGGAAGGAACAGGTGGTGATGTCTGGGTTGGCAGAGCTGAGATGGGGCTTTTTGAAGTTTGGGCTGCGTGGGATGGCGTTGGTCACTGCTTAGAGCCAGGGGTTTTGAAGGTGTCAAGCCTGGAGATTGGGAATGCCAATTGCTTACCCCACCAGAAGCTGCCCTTCCCACTAGTACTGCCCCTTGCTTTGCTCCCCGGCAGGAATTTCACTTCCCAGGGGTTTCTGGGGTGGTTCCGGATGGGAGATATCTCAGGGTGGGCGATGGACCACGCTGCGTGTCCGGTGGCATTTGTTGTGTCGCGGCCCCGTCTGCACCTCTGATTCCCGGCTGTATTTTGGCAGGTGGGTGTGCGGGGAGGGGGCTGGCACGGACCCGCCACCGCCGCCGCAATAAAACTCCCTTTTGTCTGGGCCCCGTTCCCGCGGCCCCTCGGCTGAATGCGGCGCTGGAGAGGATTTCAATGACATGGTAATTTCATGCTGTCCCACCGGCGGCTTCGCCCGGTGCAGGCAGCTGTTGGGCAGCGGGTTGTGTTCCCCAGCTGTTACAATAAATAACAGAAACAAAGCGTATTCCAGCGCTAATTACCTCAAACTTGCTTTCACCTCGGTGGCTCTGCCCTCGCCGCCGTCTCTGCCCGCGGTACCCGGGCAGCGATGCTCCCGCCGCCGCCGGCGCGTCCCCAGGGCACGGCTTTGTGTGTGAAAGTCTGTGATTCCTCCCGGGCCCTGGAATTTCTAATGGCAGTGGATTTCATCCCGCTCACTGGCCGCATTGTGCTGCAGGAACAACACTCACCCTACAGCCCCCGGCCCCCGGCGCCCGCATTTACATGACAAAGTGGGAGCCTGTGCAGCTTCGCCATGGAGAGTCGAGGTATGCAGGAGCCAACCCCCCCTATGCAGGAGCCCCCCCATGTGCAGGAACCCCCCTGTTTCCATGCACTTTGGGTAGCTTTTTAACGAAGCTTCTTCTTGCTGGCGTCTTCTGCCCTGAGCCAGCTGCAGGCATGAGGTGCCGGGGGATGACAGTCGAACTGCCCGGGATTCCCTGGCAGCATCCTCCCAGCCAGGAGGAGGGTGGCTTTCACTTAGGCAAGTCATGGAGAGACCCTGAGCGCCCTAGGGCAGGAATGTAGCATGTGAAAGGGTGAACCAAGCCTGCATGTTCACCAAAGAGTTTTGGGGTCTCTCCCACCTGGGCTGAAGCAGCCAAGGCTGGATGAGAGCCTGGCTCATATGCTGGAGGTGCTGCCTGGGCAGCTGCTTTGGCTTGTCACATTCAGGGACCATGTGTCGTGGTCACCAAAATAAAACCCTCCAAGTCAGCCCAGGAGTGAACTTGCCCATCCTCAATGCTGGTCATGGTCCTGCCCTGGTCTTTGCAGAGCATCTCCTGTGCCATTGGGCATTGCTCCCTCTGGCCACTCTGCCCATTTATCTTACCCTGCGTTTGCTGTATCTCCTGTGTCCCATCAAAATTCGGAGCCAACTTTTGTGTTGCTGGAGGCTGGTTCCTTCCTTCTCCTGTGATTCATGAGCCTAATTGTGGGGTGTTATGTTCATGAAGCATCTGGGGATCTTCCAGCAAGAGGGTTTGTGTGGCAAAGCCTTAGTTTTGGAGTGACTGAAGCGGTGCTGGGTGTGGGAGTGGTGTGGGCCGATTGGTCACACCTCTGCAACTCCCGCCAGCCCTAAGCTGGCTTCAGCTCCTCTTGGGCACCCAAGCGCCACTGAGCAGCTGTCAAGCTGTGGCCACTGCCCTGTGTTCCCTGTATCTGCAGGGTTACCATGGGCACATGGAGTCACAGTCCTGCTCACACTTGGTTGCTGTGACTGGAGAGTGAGATGATCCAGAGGAGGAGAAGCTGTGGGTGCTGGCCTTGATGTGGCTGCAGGCAAGGCAGCGGAGAGCTGCTGTCCCCCGACAGATCTTGCACGTGGGCGGCGTGGTTCCTCACTCAAACTCAGGGACTGGAAGCTCCAGCAGCACTGGCAAATACCTCTTTGCTTGTGAGCCATGATTTAAAAATGCATCAGCTCGCAGCCAGGGAGCTGGCCACTGCCAAGAAATGTTGATCATGTGGAGACATGACTTACACCGGGAGCAGCTCATCTGAAAATCAGTTCCTTCAAACGAGCTGCCTCTGAAGCACAGCACAGACGTTTTTTGGGGGCGGCTGGCAATCACCCTGTCCTGGGGCAGCTATGGGTGCCTGCACAGTCTGAGCCCTGCAGTGGACTCAGAGATCCCCACCTTGCTCCAAGTCCTGTGCTGCCTTGTCCAAGGAGCTGCTGGGGCCAGGTTAGCCCAGGCTTGGGGCTCCTGGCAGATTTTGGATCTTTCGAGCTCCTGTCACAGGGCAGAAGCAGGAGCAGAGGTTGGCTTTGGAGCATTAACTTCTGCAGTTCAGCCTCTCGACCCTCACAAGAGTTTTCCCATCCCCTCAGTGTCCTGCAGTGCTGGTGGCCTTCGATTGGCAGGAAAAGTCTTGAAAAGTTTGGGTGCAAAAGTAAAAGGCAAATTTGAAGCTTAGTTTGCTGCTCTTCTGTTTTTCTGCTTCTGATATTTTTAGCCTGGAATGGAAATTTGGATTTAAAAAGAAAGTGGATGGGAGAAAGGGGTGCTAAAAGCACCATGTGTTCAGGAGCTTGAATTGGAGCTGGGATGCCATTTGTGGGCCGATGTGGACAGTTGGCCACGCAGATGGAGCGCTCCGAATACCCCCACGCTCGCTCCCCACACCGGCCCAGCTGGCTCAGACCTCACAGGGTTTGAGGAAGAAGTAGAAGGTGCAGACTGGGAGGGGTGGAGATGGGCAAAATGGGAATGGGGCACTAAGGGCAGAGCTCACCTCAGAAAGCAGTGGGGTGGAATAATTCCTTGGCAATATTTTAAGATACCTTTGAGTTCTGATGGTGCTGTTGATTTAGAAATGCAGCTTAGTCCTGTAGCCATGTGCTCGTACCATCATGTATCCCCAGAGCTTCATAAGTGAGTCTGTGTAATGGGAGTTGTGGAGAAACTGGTATTTCCCTCTTTACAGGTCCCCACACTGCTTGAAGTGGGGATTTGGGATTGGTTTGGGTTTGTTTTAGGGTTTTTTTGCAAAATCCAGAAGTTCAACAGTTGTGTAGTGCAGATGGAATAATGTGTTTCCTGTTTCTTGTGGCATACTCCCTCCAGCAGTGAGTCAGAATTTGCTGGAGGATGGAGGGGAAGCACATGTGTCTGTATGTCCCTGCTGACAGAGTATCCACGGAATTGCATCCCCTTGGAAAGGGGCAGACCTACAGCTCTGTGATGGTGGAGCTGGTGCTGCTCTCCCATCAGAGGCAGCAGCACCAGAGCCTGTGCCAAGGGTGTTGGTGGGACTGCTGTGGCCTGGCACTGCCCTTCAACAGCTCAGCTGGCACCAGTGCTCCCCGGATGATGCCCAGGGAAGCTGCTTTCAGGTGTGCTGCTCTGAATTCTGCCACTGCCACCTCCTGCCAGAAGGAGGGGTAGTGAGAGACCTCCCAGTTGAGGATGTGGTGATGGAGAGTGCTGTGACTCTCTGAGATGTCTGTCTGTCTGTCTGTCTGTCTGTCTGGGTATGGCGTCCCTCCCAGCCCTTCTGACCCATGCCTTCTCCCACAGCTGCAGGCGCATACCTGCCCCCCTTGCAGCAGGTGTTTCAAGCGCCGCGTCGGCCCGGGATAGGAACTGTCGGGAAGCCCATCAAGCTCTTGGCCAACTACTTTGAAGTGGACATTCCCAAGATTGATGTGTATCATTATGAAGTGGATATCAAACCTGACAAATGTCCACGCAGAGTCAACAGGTAAGGCAAGTATTAGAGGTTTTGGCACTTGTTCCCTGCTTCCAGTTTCCTTGTGGAGGCTCCATAAGTGCCTGTCTCTGTCTTTGCAATAGAAGCCATTAGGGTGACGGTTGTGGCAGGGGTCACAGTAGTGGCAGGGGTCATGGCACTGCATGTTTCCCGCAGGTGGCTGGATGCCCCCAGCCCTGTTTGTGCAGCAGTGCTGGTTCCTGGCCTGGGAGCATCAGAGGTCCAGAGCCTCAGCACAGTCCCTGCTGCTCCAAAGCAGCTGTGCTATTTTGGCAACAATCGCTGATTTAAAAATAGCGAGCCCAGACCTCAGGCCATCGTGTACTTTTCTTTTCTTTGTTTTTCTTTTTGATGTGCTCTTCACTGCCTGTCCCCTCCTGCCCTCACAGCCTGGGGAACTCTGTGCCCCGAAGGCAGGCAAGCAGATGCTGCACGTGCTTTCAGCAGCAGGTCACACTGCGGCAGCTCCCACCGCTGTGCATTTCTCCCCCCCGTGCCATGTACACTGCCTCTTCCCCCCAGTGCCATGTACACTGCTTCTTCCCCCCAGTGCCATGTACACTGCTTCTTCCCCCCAGTGCCATGTACACTGCTCCTTCCCGCCAGTGCCATGTGCACTCCTGCCAAAGCCAATTAACTGAACTGTGGGACAAGGCACTTGGCTGCTTGTCCAGGGGCTTTCCTGCCCCAGGGGTTTCAGCTCTGCTCTCAGTTGCCCCAGGGAGGGAGGCTGGGGTGGACCAGACAGGTTGCAGAAGGTATCAGGCTGTAAAGAAAGTGACAAAACAAACCTCTCCCTTCTCTCCTCCTGCCCCTCTTTCTTGCCTGCATAGGGAAGTTGTGGAGTACATGGTGCAGCACTTCAAACCGCAGATCTTCGGTGACCGAAAACCAGTCTATGATGGGAAGAAGAACATCTACACTGTCACAGCCTTACCCATTGGGAACGAGCGGGTAAGAGGGGGCAGCAAGCCCCGTGCAGGCACTGTGACCTCGCTCTTGCCTGGGAAACACCAGGAGAAAACAACCCCACCCCACCCTGTGGGGATGCCATGGTCACTTTCCCTTCACTCCTGCACCCAGGTTGACTTTGAGGTGACGATCCCAGGGGAAGGCAAGGACAGGATATTTAAGGTCTCTATCAAATGGATGGCCATCGTGAGCTGGCGCATGCTGCACGAGGCCCTGGTCAGCGGGCAGATCCCCGTCCCACTGGAGTCCGTCCAGGCGCTGGATGTTGCCATGAGGCACCTGGCTTCCATGAGGTATCTGCACCGAGGGACAATGGGACTGTGCCAGGGAGGGGAGGGGACTGCTGGCAGGCTGTTGTGGCTGGGACTGGCCTTGACAGTCGTTGGAGGAGGCGGCTGTGCCAACTATGTCCTTGGGTGCTCCTGCAAAAGAAATAGAGGGGGTGCAGCTGGCAGGGTGAGTGCCAGCTCGGGAGTCTGGGGGTGCTGCTGTGGGGCCAGTGTGTGCCAATGACATGGTTTGCCCTGGTTCACAGGTACACTCCTGTCGGCCGCTCCTTCTTCTCCCCCCCCGAAGGCTACTACCACCCCTTGGGAGGGGGCAGGGAGGTCTGGTTTGGCTTCCACCAGTCGGTCCGGCCTGCCATGTGGAAGATGATGCTCAACATCGATGGTGACGTTTTTTCTTATGCTGGGGAGCTGCAGTGGGAGGGCTGTGTGTGTTTGGGAAGGCTGGTTGAGAGCAGAGACACATCCTGGTGTCTGTCCCACAGTGTCAGCCACGGCCTTCTACAAAGCCCAGCCTGTCATCGAGTTCATGTGTGAGGTGCTGGACATCCGGAACATCGACGAGCAGCCCAAGCCCCTGACAGACTCACAGAGAGTGCGTTTCACCAAGGAGATCAAAGGTAGAGCCCCTGGGGAGCACTGGGACCTGTACCCTGACACTGGCCATGGCCTGTGTCCCACCCAGCCCCTGCAGTGAGATGGGGATACAGTGGTTGCACATTTTAAATGTCTGCTGGGGCACCATTCTGTCCCTCATGCTCTTGTTGGGGTGTCTGCAAGCAGGGAATTAGTTAAGGAAGTTGTTTGCAGTGTCCTGGGGAAGTTGAGCAAAGGGGAATTGCTTCCACCTTCACCATGACTGTGCTGTTTCCCTGTCTTCACATCAGGTCTGAAGGTGGAGGTGACCCACTGTGGGCAGATGAAGAGGAAATACCGTGTGTGTAACGTTACCCGACGGCCAGCCAGCCACCAGACGTAAGGCGGGTGGGCAGATGCCCTTGGAAAAATCCACACTGTTCTCCTTGTTAACAGCTGCTGGTGTCGTTAGGGAGAGCTGGACAGGAAGCTCCAGTCTTTGATGGCAACAGGAGACGTGTCTGGGGCTCTGCAGCCCTGTGCCATGTGTGGAGTGGGATGCAGGGAGATGGGAGTGCAGAGGATGCTGTGTCTGGCAGGCGGAGTGCGGCGGCGGGCGGGAGTTGACATGCCAGGAATTGTCCTAGTTTTTACGTCCGGGTTTGGTTTTCTTCATTCTTAAAATAGTCACTGCTAGAGCAGAGACTTAGTCAGGGGCTAACACGAGTGTCTGCCTTGGAATGTTTTGTGTGTGCCTGGGAGCAGGCTGGGCCTGGGCACCCCTCAGTGCCCCCTGCACCAGCATCCTTGGGTCGCAGCTCTGGGGTTTGGCAAGTTCAGGAGGATTGTGGCACCTCGCTGAGGTAGTCAGCTTGGCTCTCCTGTAATTTTGGTTCCATAAAGAATATCAGGTCACTTCCGCATTTCCATGGAGCTGTTTATGGAGCTGGGAGCAGCTGGTGCTGGCTGAGGATGGGTATTGCACTCCAGCTGCAGGTATTGTGGCACCTCTCAGCCTTGCAGACAGGAAATTTGATTTTTTTTCCCCCTCTGTTTTTAAGGGAAATGTTCTGCTCCTCCATCCCTCTGCCCACCCTGCAACTGTTGTCCTGTTCCGGGAGAGACCAGTTAGCCTTTCCCTGGAGCTCAGTTCAGCTCCCAGGGAGGACACCAAGCACAGAAGCCCTCCTGAGTGCCAGTGTGCTGTATTTTTGTGCCCAACCGTGGCATGTGTGGCACGTCCTGTAATAAACATTTGCTCTGATTAGCTGGATTAGTGAGGGAGAGCTTTATTTAGGGACCTCAGTCCCACACTGGGGTCAGAGTATTCCTGACTTCATTTCTGCAAATACCACTGTTGTGCTTTTTATTTTATTGTATGGCAGCTCAGGGTGGGAGCCTGGCAGCTCCCTCTTCCTAGCCCCAGTACACAGTGCCTGAGGTCTGGAAATGTTCTGAGTAGGTGCATCCCTTGTGTCCTGCCTCCTCCAGGTTCCCGCTGCAGCTGGAGAGCGGTCAGACAGTGGAGTGCACAGTGGCTCAGTACTTCAAGCAGAAATACAATCTGCAGCTGAAATATCCCCACCTGCCCTGTCTCCAGGTTGGCCAGGAACAGAAACACACATACCTGCCCTTGGAGGTGAGTGTTGGCACCTTTGGTTTGGGGCTGTGCGCAGCTGTGGTCCCCCATGTCTTACCTGTCCCCAACACATGGCTGCTCTCTGTCCCCTCCTGTGCAGGTTTGTAACATCGTGGCTGGCCAGCGGTGCATCAAGAAGCTCACGGACAATCAAACGTCAACCATGATAAAAGCGACAGCCAGATCTGCCCCAGACAGGCAGGAGGAAATCAGTCGCTTGGTATGTGACATGAGTCCCTGGAGGGGATGAGGTCAGGGCTGTGGCACCGGTGGCAGGTTATGGCACTGTGTCTGTGGTGAACATTGCTGTAGTCCTGCTCCTCAGCTGCTCTGCACTGGAGAGCTGTGACCTGCTGAGAAGGTGTGGGTGAGGTTAATGGTGAGGTTTTATCCCCCTCTTCCCACTGAATCTCCGGGCAGAGGTGCCTGTGTGTGTGTGATGGACATTGGCACAGGGGAGCCCGGCTCAAAGTGACCATCAAAATGCACGTGCACCAAGTCCAGGCCCTTGCACTGATGGAATCTGACCCAAAGGGAGCTGGAACTAAAAATGGGAAACAAATTAGAGATGCCTCTGGCTGTGGGTATACATGGGGCTGTGTGTGATGGGGCTGCAGTACAGGAACTCTGTCTGTGCCTGGCCACTGGTTAATGGGGCTGTTGTGCCCCAAACGTGTGGCTGGGCTTTTGAAGCCAGGGACATTTGGTGTTCCTTCTGGGACTCTTGATGAGTTTCTTGCCAGTCTGAACATTCCTGTTGAAGTCTTAAATCCCAGGAGCAGGCTCTGCTGTTAGTTGCATTAGTTAATGGGTTTCAAAATCAGATTCCCATGGGACAGTTTGCAGGAGGGGGTTTGGGCCTCAGTGTTGATCTGCTTGCCCTCCCCTGACAGAGCTGCTCCACCTGCAGCTCTGTGGAAAACAGGGTGTCAGGTCCCCATGTTTCCCGGCCAGCTGCAGCTGCCTGGGATGCAGCAGTGTTCTCACTCCTTCCCGTGGCCCTTCCTTCCCTCTGCAGATGAAGAATGCCAGCTACAACCTGGATCCATACATTCAGGAGTTTGGGATCAAGGTGAAGGATGATATGACAGAGGTGACGGGGAGGGTCCTGCCAGCTCCCATCCTGCAGTACGGCGGCCGGGTAAGCTGGGCTGCCCTGTCTGGGCTGAGCTGTGCTGTGCAGGGAGATGCTGTCACACCTGGAAATGCTGGTTCTGAACAAAACTTGTTACTTCCTATTAGATCTGGAATGTTTTATCAAAGTGTGTTGGGTTTGTGTTTTTTAGATTTTTTGCAATATAACTGGTCTCAAAGTTGTAGCCAAGAGTCATTGGTGACAAAACCATGAGCTGAAGGGGAGAGGGGTGTTCAGGGTAGGGCAGCTCCAGTGAATTTTCTGCTGAGGAGCTGAGGCTGTGGATTGCCCATCACCAGGGAGTCAGCTCTGGCTCCAGCACTGGGACAGGGAGCACAGCCCCGGCCCATTCGGGGGCTCCGGGGCTGCGGGGCCGGGCAGGCTGCGGCCGCACTCTGACCCTCTGTTTGCCTTGCAGAACCGGGCCATTGCAACTCCCAACCAGGGCGTGTGGGACATGCGAGGGAAGCAGTTCTACAACGGCATTGAGATCAAAGTCTGGGCCATTGCCTGCTTTGCCCCGCAGAAGCAGTGTCGAGAGGAGGTGCTGAAGTAAGGAAAGGGGCAGCCCATGCGGGTGGGGGGAGCAGAGGGGCTAGGGCTTCAGGTGTGGCCACCCTGCTGCTCCCAGCCTGGGGCTGCGTGTCCAGCATCACCAGTGCTGGAGCTGCAGGGAGCTCCACTGCTTGTACCAATCTGATGTGGGGTGTCCAGTTCCTGTTGCATTTGGCTTATCCAGAGAGCCTAACTGTCCCAGCTGCCAATGGTCCCTAAGCCATCACAAAGCTGCCAGGTTGGAGTGAGTACCTGTGAGCTGCCAGTCAGGCTCTCCTTCATCTACTCTGCATCAGGGAGCTGCAGTATTGGGAGCTGAAACTGCCAGCTCTAAAGCTGTATTGAACTCTTCTAATCTGCATCTCCCCAGAGAGAAGGGGTTCTGAGGAATATTTGATTAGAAGTTTCCCCAATAATCTGAAATTATATAATTCATGTAGGAAGCATCCTAACTTCCCATGGGTTATTACAGAGAAGTTTTGGGCTTTCTGAAAAGCTTTGGTAGCTTAGAGAATATGTTTCTGTAGCAAAGTGACACAGAGCGGGAGCAATTCATTTGATTTAGGGAAATGGTCACTTTGGTTTTGGATTCTGCTGGGGCCTCAGGTTTCTCATCGCTGAGAGTGGATGCACTGAGGTGAGCGCTTTGTGTGCCTCTTCTGGGCATTTGGCATGGTCAGTGTTTGGAATTTGGAAGAGCTCAGTGTCCATGTCTGCAGTGCCTGGGTGCAGGTGGGAGTGACACTGCACCCCTCCCGTGATCCCTTTGCAGCAGAGCTGAGAGCCCTGTGTTCCCTCTGGCTCTCTCTACATTAGATCAATCCTTGGCATTCCAAGAATCCAGAGTGTGGCTGAGCTGGGGTAAGTGCAGGCTGGCATCAGCTTTGCAGTCACCTGGGAAGCAGCTGTCCCAGGCAGCAGGTCTGTTCCCAGCTTCTCCAGCTTCCTGAGGGAGAAGGGCTCAGCTCTATTGTATTAGAAGGAGTCGGTACATGGGTAAGAGAGCACCGAGAGGGGACAGTTCAGCCCTGACACATGCTGGTCTTGTGTTTCCTGTGCCATGCATGTGCTGGGTGCCATAGAGCCACCAACAGGTGATGTGATGGTCCTGACTCTGTCCTGTGCTGTGACACTCGGCCGTGGGGCTCTGCACTTGGTGGCACAGCTGCAGGAGGGCTCAGGGCTCACGGCTTCTCCTCCCGGCACAGGAACTTCACAGACCAGCTGCGGAAGATCTCCAAGGATGCCGGGATGCCAATCCAGGGCCAGCCCTGCTTCTGCAAGTATGCCCAGGGTGCAGACAGCGTGGAGCCCATGTTCCGACACCTCAAGAACACCTATTCAGGGCTTCAGCTCATCATTGTCATCCTGCCAGGGAAGACGCCGGTGTACGGTGCGTCTGGGGCGAGTACAGAGAGAGAAGGGTTTTGCTCTGGCTCAGCAGGGCTGGGTCCTGCAGGGCTTTCTCTCCCCATTCCTGAGGGTGCTACTGGAAGCAATGCAGTGCTGATTGCCCGTGTGCTCACCTGCTTCCTCTGCCCACAGCCGAGGTGAAGCGTGTTGGGGACACTCTCCTGGGAATGGCCACACAGTGTGTCCAGGTCAAGAATGTGGTGAAAACCTCCCCGCAGACCCTTTCCAACCTCTGCCTCAAGATCAATGTCAAGCTTGGCGGGATCAACAACATCCTTGTGCCTCACCAGCGGTTCGTACTGGCAGGCCACTGCCTCTCGTAGTTTTGCAGTTGTATCCCAAGTTCCTGGTGATGCTGCCTGCCTGGCTTTACATGGAGAAGAGGGGGCCTGCATTAAGTAGCTTTTGGAAATGTGGGTCTGTAACTTGTTTCACCTTGTTGTTAACAAGCTGTTGATGTGTCCAGGCCAGAATTGGAGGTCAGGAGATGTTCTCGATGCCATCTGCTCATCTCCATTGGGTTGTACATCACCCTGAGATGGCCCCAAAGGCTGACTGCTTGTTTTCTCTCCTCTCCCACCAGCTCTGCCGTCTTTCAGCAGCCGGTGATCTTCCTCGGGGCCGATGTCACTCACCCGCCAGCAGGAGATGGGAAGAAACCCTCCATAACGGCTGTAAGTTCACAGCTTGGTGCCCAAAAACCCTGCAGGATGCAGGAGCAGGAATGGGACTCTTGTGTCCCTGAGGGGGCTTTGTTACTGCTGTCCTCATGATGACGCTTCTCAGGGTGGCCCCGTACCCTGTCAGGTGTTTTGATCCCAGTCCTGGGGAGGTCCCGATCCCTTCCTGCCTCTCCGCAGGGAAGCTGCAGGTTTTAGGAGCCGCAGGGAGACTGGCATCTGCCACCAGATGGGGCTCGTGATGTGCCGGCCCCGAGCGCGGCTCTGAGTGTGCCAGGGGCTCGGTGCTGCAGAGTCAGCCTGGGGCATCCCGCTCCAGCTGCAGCCCTGAAGGGACCTTCCTGCAGCAGGAGCTGGGGTTTGGAACATGGGGGAAACTGGGGTGACTGTGCTTCTCAGCCTTTTCTGGAGGAGGATTTGTCTTCTCCTTAAATGAATAATGAGCATCCATGGAGCAAAGTGCTGCTCGGTGCCAGCAGGGCCAGAGACAGCTTGTGCCCTCCATCAGGCTGGGAGGCACTGCCCTGTGCTCGTTGCCATGCAGGATAAGCACGTCAGCATTTTCCTATTAAGTTCTTAACTTTCCAGTACTCACAGCTCAGGTTTTCCTTGGCATGCAAATGTGTCTTTGGAGGAGTGTTTTTTTCTTAATTAGAAGGGGTTGGGAAAGGCTTTGGGCTGTTTGCTGTAGGTGTAGGTGGGACAGAATAGTCTGTTTCCTGGCGGCATAGCTTCCCCTCTGAAAACATTTGTGGTTTGTGCAGGACCACTGGGGCTTTTTTCTTCATTTTTGTGAAAGCTTTTTTGAAGCTGCAGGGGAGGAGAAGGGTAGAGCCTTTGAAGCAATTTGACCTTGTCCTTGGTGCATTGTTGATCGGACAGCAGAAGTGGGTCTGTGGCTGAAACTAAAGGAACTGTTTCTATTGTACATATTGGCTCCGGTGAAGGAGCCCCAACCCCAGAGCTCCATTTGCAAAGCGAAAGTGAAAGTGTTGGGGAGAGCAGGGGCAGCAGATTCACACAGCTGGGGATGTGGAGTCTCTGGTGCTTCCCCTCTGCTCGGGGGATATGGGGCACATGGCACAGTTGCTGCTGAGCGTGGGGAGTGAGGCAGCCGGGCGTCTGTTCCCCAGCGTGGGCCAGCACCTGATTGACACTGTGCCCCCAGCCCTGTGTCACAGCTGAGCTGGCTGCTCCTGACCTCTTGCTCTGACGTGTCTGAGGTTTGCCCTGCACTGCGATGGGAACTCCCTGCTCGATGGCTACCGTGCAGTGACTCGACCCACCACATCCTTAGGCAGCCTGTGGCCGTCTGGGGCAGCCCCACTCCCTCTCACTGCTGGGCAGGAGAAGTGAAGCAAGGGCAGAGCAACAGCTGTACCCACAGCCACGGCACTCAGTGGCACCAGCCAAAGTTGTTTCACTGGAAATTCCCATAAATGAGAAGGCAGAGTGTGACACCAGGTTGTGGCCATGACCAGGGATGTCCCTTTTGTGCATTGATTGCCTGTACAGTATTTGTTGTCCCATCTGATCTGTGAGTTCAGGTGCTCTGCCCATGGCCAGCTGTGCATGTGGGAAGCAGGTGGAGACTAGGGATGTCCCACATTCCCTTTGTCCTTCCTGGGGTAACACATGGGCCTGGCCTGTCTGTTTCTGCAGGTCGTGGGCAGCATGGATGCCCACCCAAGCCGGTACTGTGCCACGGTGCGTGTGCAGCGTCCTCGCCAAGAGATCATTGAGGACTTGTCCTACATGGTGAGGGAGCTCCTCATCCAGTTCTACAAATCCACACGCTTCAAGCCCACTAGGATCATCTTCTATCGTGATGGTGTTCCTGAGGGGCAGCTCCCACAGGTGAGGAACCCTCAGATCCCCATTGGCAGTGGGGCTCCACCAGCTCTTGTGAGGTTCCCTAAGGGTGCCCAGGGACAGCTGGGTGCTGGTGTGCCCCCTCATTCTGTGTGCAATTGTCTCTCCAGATCCTTCACTATGAGCTCCTGGCGATCCGAGACGCCTGCATCAAACTGGAAAAGGATTACCAGCCTGGCATCACCTACATTGTCGTCCAGAAGAGGCATCACACCCGACTCTTCTGTGCAGACAAGAATGAGAGGGTGAGTGCTGCAGGGTGCTGGGGCTGGAGGCAGCTGATTCATCCCTGTCTGGTGGAAGAGCCAGCCCTGGCTTTGCTGAGGGGAAATCTCACCACTGGCAGGGAGAGCTTGTTCTGAATGAAACGTGCTGCTCAGTGGACTCCTACAGCCACATGGATTAGTCTGCTTCTAGAACCCCAGCCAGCTGTTTGCTGTTATTATGAGTTACTGGGTGCTGATGATCCTGGTGACTCTTGAAATAGCCTCTGTCAGCTTGAAAACATCTGTTGTTTTGGTGATAGCTGGAGTTGCTGACGTGACAGGCTGAATAACCCCTTGCTTGCTCACAGCTTGTTCATGTGTGCTCTGCACTAACATTGACTGCTGTCACTTTTCCTAGATTTCATCTGAATTTAGTGGTTAGATTGAGTCTAACCAGACTGCTCCACATGAGCAGGAAGTTTTAATCTTGGGAACTAAGGACAGTTTTTGATCAGGATGTAAAAGCCCCAGTATCTTGTGGCACAGATTCCAGCACATGCTCTACAGAGATTTCTGGAGTTTTGCTGACTTAATCCTCATCTCTGTGGTAGGGTGGGCCCCTGCCCAGCTCTCACCCCACTGCTCTCTTTCTCATGCTGTTGGCTGTGTCTCTGTGTCATGCCTGGTGTTGATGCCTGAAAAAAATACCAGCAAACCTGTTTGGGCAGGTAGCAGAGAAGGATGAGCTGCTTCTGTCCCTCCTGAATGGGCACTTGGAGACCGTCTCTGCTTCTCAAACTGAGATGGGGACACTGCACTGTGGCCCTGGAGCAGTGCAGCTGTGTTAAGGACAGTGCAGTGCTCTTGGCAACTGGAAATAACCAAACTCTGCAGTGCTTGAATCTCTTTCTATTCCCTGCAGATTGGAAAGAGTGGGAACATCCCAGCAGGAACAACAGTGGATACCAACATCACCCACCCCTTTGAGTTTGACTTCTACCTGTGCAGTCATGCAGGCATTCAGGTACTGCGTTCCAGCGCTGGCTCTTGGGATGCTGCTGGGTTTTTTGGCTGCTGTTGCAGATTGTGCTCTCATGCATTTGTCCCGGCCCTGTCATAGCACAGAGATGTGGGCAGTCGGATTTGAGGATGGTTGGATCTGAGCGGCCACTGCGGTGGTTTGGCAAGCAGGTGCCGGGTCCGTGCTGCTGCTGCTGCACTGTGTGGCACGTACTCAGTTTCTCTCCCGGAGCCAAGGGTCTCTCCTAAGAGATTTTCCTCCTTTGGAGCGGCCAATTCAGCAGCTTGTCAGCTGGTGTCTGAGCGTGTCGGGCTTGCCGGGGCGCCTGGTCGTCAGCAGGGACCTGCTGTCTGGCCGTGGGCGGGAGAGCTGAGCCAGCCGTCCCTGCCTGCTCTGCAGCTGCCTGGCTGCAGGCAGCCAAGATTAGTCAGAAACCGGACTGGAAAAACTGCACTCGTGTAATCTGCAGCTGTTTCCAGAAGGGAGGCTGCTTGGCTTCCCCTCCCCTGTGCAGACAGCAGGAGCCGGCCTGGGTCGACAGGGATGCAGTGGGGGATGCAGTTTGGGATGCAGTGGGCTGTGTGGCACAGAGGGAATAGGCAACAGGCAGCAGTGTTAGTGCTGCTTTGCACCTGGGTGCCAAGGGCTTTCCTGCCCTGCCATGTAGCGTTCTCACAGCAGGGAAGCACAGACATCTCTCCTGCCCAGGCTAGCTGACAGCTCATTTGGATCAGGGAGGGGATGATGAGGATGCGAGGCAGCTGCATCCAGGTGCAGGCAGCACCTCTCACACTGCCCTCCTCCCTCCCAGGGCACAAGCCGGCCATCCCACTACTACGTGCTCTGGGATGACAACCGGTTCACGGCGGACGAGCTGCAGATCCTCACGTACCAGCTGTGCCATACCTATGTGCGCTGCACCCGCTCCGTCTCCATCCCGGCTCCAGCCTATTATGCCCGGCTGGTGGCGTTCCGGGCACGGTACCATCTCGTGGACAAGGAGCACGACAGGTGAGGGGCACAGCTCACAGCTTTGGGAGGGCAGAGCCAGGCATGGGTAGGGGATCTTGATATTTGAAAGTGCCCGTGTTCGAGCAGTGCTGCAGCAGAGCCTTTCTAGGGGAAGACATGCACACAGCTGCATCCTCTTAAGGGTCAGTACAGGGGGAACGGGGCTAATGGAGGGTTAAATCCTATCCTGAGCTCATCCCAGGCTTGTGGGAGCATCCCTGGAGTGTCTGAGCATTTCCAGCTGCCTCAAGGTGCTGGAATCTTTGCAGTCCAGGTCCGGTCACCAGCATGCGCAGCATCCCTGTGCACTGCAGTTGAGGTGCTTTCCTGTGCTGCCAGCACTCAGCTGATCCCCATCTCCAGGGAAGTTTTTCAGTGTTCCTGGGGGTAAAATATGAAATAATTATGCAGTGATTTCCTTGATTTTCAGTGGCGAGGGCAGCCATATATCTGGACAGAGCAACGGCAGAGACCCCCAGGCCTTGGCGAAGGCTGTGCAGGTTCATCAGGACACTTTACGTACCATGTACTTTGCTTGAAAGCCTAACTTTTGTTACCTCACTCAAGAAAGCTTTCAGATTTGTAGGAGCCATACAAAAAAGGAAGCATTGGGACACCTTGTTTTTTTTTTCCAATGAGAAATCACTGCAGGGCAGGCAGCGTCGACTCGAGGCAGGAGACCAGCACCATGAGACAGAACGATCCAACACCTTTGTAGGATTGGAAGAGACTGATGATGATGATGATTATTTTTTTAATTTTTTCTGGCTTTGCAAAATTTTGACCTGACCAAACACATGAAGGCATTCAAGGGAAGGGATAAAACTCCCGGGAGGCGGAAGCAGGTTTTCATTTTTAAGATGCAATACTAGAGACTCCTGACTGTGAACTGGCGGCTTTGGTCCTCCGTTGCCCACCAGGCGCTGGTAGGTATTTTTTGTGGGGGTTGGGGGGAGGGGATTTTTAGAGCCTTAAAACAGAAAACTAGATTTATAAAACTAATATTTTAGATTATGAGATGCTTTAATGGGTTGAGGGGAAAAAAAAAAACCAACTAGTTTATAGGAGAATTGTAACACTAACAGTTCCCCGCCCCCGAGTAATTCCCCCCGGATAATGTAAGGCACCCTAGCACTTAGCTCAGAACTGAAAACTGTCTTCCTCGTGTTACAAGCTAGTCAGCTGCTGCCGCTCGAAGCAACAGTCACAGACTTTTCCATGGGTGAGTGCCTTACTATGATGCTGCAAAATTTCAATGTTTTTAATCTTGTAAGGAAACTAGTAATCTTGTCTTGATGGTGGTCCATATTTCCATCAGAAGGAGTTAATTTCTATGGTCCTCAGTTGCAGTTTGTGTCAGATCACAACCTCACGGTGGTTAAACCCCATTGAAAGATGTGCACTTTCATACAGGACACGTTTAATGGCTGCTGACCCATTTTTGTTTCCAATGTACTACTTGTTATTTAAAACTGTTTCTGACAAATGGGGGCATCTCCATCCCATGAGGACAGAAAGCGCTATCCTTTTTTTTTCATTCTTTTTTTCCCCCCTGAATTTTTATGATGGACACCGGGATTTTTTTACTAAACATTATTTTTATACGATATTGAGTCTGTTGCCAAAATCCACAAGTCATTAACATTCTCAGAGTTTACATCCCCGCACTTCCTGAGGCTGTGCGCTCGTGCCACGGTTCTCCAACATTTCTGTCCGATGAGTGCTGCCGACTGCAGTCCGTGCCGTGCTGGGTGCTCCGCAGCACCTGTTGCCCATGTGCATTTGGCACGTGTCTGCCTGGGCCAGCTGCTTTCCCACCTCCCTACCACATCCCCACCTCCAGCACCTCCAGGCTCTCACCCTCTCTGCTGCTAGGTTTTGCTGCTCTTCGTGTCATGGTATCACTGCTCTCATGCCCAGGGTTTTGATTCTGAAAGCATACCAGATTGTTCCTTAGAATGATGAAATCCTTGTTGGTGTCATGGGGGAAGCTCCTGATTTGTGCTTGTACCAGGAAAACAGCCTTTTTCCCCACAGGAACCTGGTCACTGCTTTTCAGACCTGTTTTGCTGCACAGTGACCGTACGCACGGCGGCGGGGCCGTGGTGGCAGCTCAGTACCAATCCAATCTCATCCGGGCACATTATCTGGGGTTTTTTCTATGAAAGTGTTCACAGCGCTTCCTTCAAGAGACAAACGATACGCACGCTCCTGCCACGCTCTGAGGGGAAGAGCTCTGGTATCATTTTCCTGCCGAATGCATTTCCCAGGCAGCCCCATGCGAGCGCTGCCCCTGGCCCGCGTGCGGACAGAAGCACATCTACACCTCTTTGGTTTGTACTTTGTGACGTTGAAACTTGCCTTGCCTTCATGAAAACCACACCGGTCATGTTGGCCCATTGAGCTGTCCTAACCCCGGGAATTCACTCTTCCCGTTTTCTTTTGGGGCAACGTGTTTGTGAACAGTGAAGACATCACTATGCTATGCAAACTAAGTGCTGAGCCCACTGATGTCACATTTGGTGAAGATCCTACGTTTAGCACAGTCCTGTTTTTCCTCAAGACCACAGTGTTTGGTTCATATCCTCCTTTGCACCTTGTGTCAACCTCCACTGCTGTATATCCTCAAGGTGACAGGGAGGAGACCAGGAACTATCCGTGGTCAGTAGGTAGGGAACTCTTAGGAAGGCTTTTAGAGCGTAGGGAACACATCAACACTAAGTGTCAACATGAGAAGCCTACATTCCTCTACACAAGTGCCTGCATAGTGACACCAATCAGCACCTCCATCTCATCCTCCGAACTCTGGCTTGTGTTCATTGAAAGCAAAACGATCTCAGAGGGGCTGTTCCCGCTCACCTGGTGTTAGAAAGCTCCTCATTAAGAATAAAATCGGGGTCAAGGTCAAGGTTCTCTCTGCAAATCAGTTTGTTCACCAGCATTACACCGGAACGCGCCTGGCTGCTGCTCTGCAGCGAGGGGCAAAGGTATTTTGGTTCCTCGTTTTTATTTTAGTGTTTTAGTTGGGTCTAGAATTCTGAAATGTCTTTTAGTAGCTGTGGCATAGCACGTGCCATTTTTAACCATTTGAAAAGAGATAGTGTGGGCATTTACAGAAACAGCTTGTTGCTCTGTAACAATTTTTTTTAACCTTGAGACTTGAAATGTAAAATGGACCTTTAAGATTTGCACTCATTTGTAAGGTGGCTGTTCATAGAAAACTATGAATGAAGACTTGCTGATGTAGCACCTACTTTTAACAGCAATTTTAACTACACAAAAGCTTCACAGCTTCTGAAACTCTCAGCTGTTGACTTGCAGATCGTGTTCTGCCCTTATTTCACCCTCTGCGTTGGGTTTTCATGGTTTTGGATAAACAAAAAAGCCAAACTCAGTAGCTGCTGTGCCCTTTAAACCCTGTTTCCACTTTGAAGAAGTTTAGAGAGGTTGGAGTGACCCGCATGTTTTCTATACTGGACTATGCACCGTACCCTCTCCGCGCTCCGGCATCGGCATTTCTCCCCTTCTCTTGTCCGAGATGCAAACGAGTAGCTGCATGTTGAGGTGCGTTTTGCTGCCTGTAGCGGATAGGTGTTACCCCAGGTACATATCAGGATCTGTAGTTAGCCACAAACCCCACACGGGCATCCCGATTGGCTCCGAGTCTCTGCCTTCTCCATGCGCACGAGTTCCGTCTGCGACTGGAAGCGTCGCCGGGTGCATGCAGTTCTGTGGGAAGAGGAGTAGCTTTCATTTACCTGTTGAATGCTGTTGTTTCCCTTATCTCATATCTGAACAGAACGGGGTGGGAGGGCTGCTCTGCCCTCTTCCTGCAGCTTCCAGGGCAGTTGGGGTGTTCTGGGATCGCACATGTACGACCCGATGTCTCAGTGTAAAGCAGCCCAAGCATCCGGCGTTGCCTCGCGGAAGGTTTTCTTCTTGGAAAATCAGTGTGAAATAAAAGAATGTGATTGTTTCAGGAAGGGAAGCCAGACAGCAGGAGAGCAATAAACAAGTGAAATTCATATCTTGCCTGAGTGATTTGCACTTCAATAGTTGTGAAAGAAAATTTCCAGGACTCCAGTGCTTTTGTGTTCGATTTCCAGCCCCTTTCGTACCTCCTTTCTATGAGCAAGTGTGGGACTGTACATAGGGTGTTTACAGGATGCTCCATTTGGGTTGTTATTTTTCTTGTGGGTTTTTTTTGCTCTAGCTTGAACTCTGTATGGTCCATTTGTTAAATAGCCGTGAACAGTTGATGTACAGTACTTACTAAACAAGCAGCAGCACAAAACTTATTTTATTAAGAAAATATGGCTTATATTTTAAAGGTTGAATATCAATTTTTTTTTTGTATGCGTGGAATTAAGACTGGTAAAGAGTAACAAAATCCTTGGATTAGGCCAAAAGAAAATACTGTAAGATCCTAACCACCTCTTTATTAAAGAAAGCAGTATGATTAAAGAGCTCCAGAACATTGTATTTATATTGGATTTGATTTAATTGCCTTTGTGGATTATTTTTTTTTGCCTTGGTCCTGATTTTTGCTTGCAACTTCGACTTTGCAGTCCCAAGTGTCTGTTACCCTGTAACTGTTGGCAGAAGACCTAAATAAAAGCAATGTGAATATGTCGGGGTGACACTCCTGAGTCACATCGCGTGGGGAAGGGACATGCGCATCCCAGCCATTCCCTCGGGAAAGGCTCGGGGACAAACAGGGAAACGCTGACTGGAGCTGAATTGCATCAGACACTGCAGAGGATCCAACACCCCTCACTGTCCAGATCTCAGTTTAATGAGAGAAACACTTAAGCAAACAAATACTTGCTTAAAACCTCTGGGAATACAGTACAATTACACTTTTTATTAAAATGTCACCGGAGAACTGACTGAATTTGGGCTCCTGGGTTATTAGATAACAGAAATTTACATCAAAATCTGCTGCTCCTCCAGCCTCACCAAGTGCTTCAGGGGCTCTTGGCTCTGAGGTGCTTTAAGGACAGATTTCAGACTCCATTTGGATTGAGGTTAAACTTGATCCTCTGGGTTTCTGCACTGCCTCATGTTTTGCATTTCCCATCATGTTTTACATTTCCCAGTACTGTAATTCTTGCAAACATCCTAGTCTTCTCCAATGCCAGCAGCTTATCCTTGAGTTTCAGGGTCCAGAACTGGAGGTTGTTTGCCACCCTGTGAGTTCTTTGCTGGAGGAGTTCTTTGTTTCACCTTGCAAAGGTGAAGGGACAGACCTTAACCAATGAATGATTTAGCAGTTGAGCTGTACCTGGGTTTTTGAATAATGCCAAGGAATTTTAAGGAAGTGCTTGCTAATGGCATGCAGGCACTCGTCAGTTAATTTACCTAACTGCAGCACCAGAACATTCTCTCCTGAGCTGGGCACCTGTACAGGTCCTGCACACACCCGACTGCTTTGTGCATTGTATCACTTATTTTAAACAATTCCTACTACATAACAGAATCTTGCAGTTTTAAAGGGGCTTTTTCTGTGAGAGGTACAACAGCAAATCGTGCCTTGTGCAGCTGGGTCTGGAGTCCTGGAAAACAGGTCAGAAAACTGGTTTCAAGTGTTAGATTGGCATTTGAGCCCCAGCCTTGGTGCTGATTACAGCACCCAAGCTTTGGGACCAGATGTGCTGCCCCTGAGGGATGTGTGTTTGCAGAGATGCCTCTCTCCCACATATCTGCTTCATCCTGGTGATCACATTTCCTTTTCCCACTCTGGATTTCAGTTAAGGAAATATTCTGGTGGTTTACCTTTAATTTGCATGGGGTCAAAATCCTTACTGTGTCACTCACCTGATAACTCAATTTATGCTTCTAAAGACTAGGAGTCTTCAGGATGGTAATTCTTAATAATGATCCTCAAATTTGGATTATAGATCTTTAAATTCTTTTGGCCCAAAGTTCCAGTTCTTCAGTACCTCCCCAGCTGTTTCCCAGGGGAAGGGTCCCTCTCACTACCAAAGAAACTTCACAATGAGTAGCAGGTTCAAACCCACTTGGACAAGTCCCAGTACACTGTTCTTACCAAAAAATTATCTTTTGAGTGCAGAGGAAATAGAGATAAAGGTGTCACTGGCTGACGCAGCACTGAGCCTGCTATGTCTGTTACATCCCAATCTCTTCCCTGCATGCCATTTGCCCCTTTCACCCATTGCTTGTTTGGTGCCAGTTTGTGTAACAAATCTCTAACAATGTGGTACTGAACATCGCTAAAAAGTCTCAAAAATGAGAACACGGCAGGCATAAGCTCTGAATTTATGTTGATACAGTGAATAATCGAATAATGAATCATAGAATATCCTTAAATTAGAAAGGATCCACAAGGATCATCGAGTCCAATGCCTGGCCCTGCACAGGATACCCCAACAATCCCACGCTGTGCCTGAGAGCGTTGTCCAAACGCTCCTTGAGTTCTGGCAGGGTCGGGGCCGTAACCATTCCCGGGGGAGACTGTTCAGGGCCCGGCCACCCTGCGGCTCCCGCAGCGCTGCCGCAGCCGGACACGTCCCGCGTGTTCCAGCAGCCCAGAGCGGGGGCAGCGTGCGGGCCGTGCCGGCGGCTGCCGGCGCTCCCATCCACCGTGTCCATGTCCTGCGCACAGGAACGCTTGGGCGTCAGCGGCGCCCAGGCCCGGGGCTTCTCCTGGCGGGTTTAGTGAGGATTAAGAAAACATCAGCTGAGTTCATTGGGCACCGGGCTAGAAGCCCTCGAAGCCGCCGCACACGGCAGGTGCTGCGGCAGGGAGAGAATGCGTTGTACTGAAACACCACAACACTGCGGGGTCGGGAATAACCCCCCCGGTGCTTCCGCTCTGACTCCCGATGGGCTCACGTTCTGCTTTCCCGGCGCAGGAGGCCGCCGGCGGGCGGTGCCGGTGTCCTGGCCCCCTCCTTCCCCCTCCGGGGCTCCCCCCGCTCTCCCCAGGCCCTGAGGGCCCCGCGGGCCCCGCCGCCTTTCCCGCCTCCCCCCCGCCGTTGTCGCGGCAACCGCGCCGGCTCGCGCCCCGCCCGCTTCCGGCGCCGCTTCCCCTTCCCCCGGAAAGGAAGGGGCGCGCGCGGGGGAAGGGGAAGCGTGGGCGGGATTTCCGGCGTGCGGGGCGCGCGCGCGGCGGGGCGGGAGCGGCCGCGCGAGCCGGGGCTGCGGGGCGGCCACGCCACTTCCGCCTCCGCCGCCGCGTGAGGGGCCGGGACCGCCGGGAGCGGCGCCGGGAGCGGCACCGGGAGCTCCGGGGAATCCGGGAGCGGCACCGGGAGCAGCGCCGGGAGCGGCCGAGCCGGGAGCGCGGCGGAGGAACCGCCGCCCAGCGCAGCCCCGCGCCGGCCGCCGCAGCCCCGAGCGGCTGCGCCCCAGCTCCATGAATGGAAATCGGCAGCGCAGGTGAGCGCGGGCCCGGCGGGGCCCGGCGGGGCCTGGCGGGGTCGGAGAACGAGCCCCCCCGCACAACCCCCCCCCAAACCCCGGTGCCCGCCCCCGTGCCACGGGGCAGCGGCCGGGCCGAGCCCACCCCATGGGGGATCGGGCGGGAGGAGCTGAGCCCCCGGGCAGGGCCCCGGTACCGGGCAGAGCCGGGGCCGAGCCTCTCCGTGCCTGGCTTCCCGTGCCGGAGGTGGAAGAGGAATTGTCGGTATTTCATAACCGGTGTGCCCGGCTTGCGTAACCCGCGCCGTGCCGGTGCCCAAGGGACGAACCCGCAGAGCCCAGCGGGACCGGGCAGCGCTCCCTCGAGCAGCTCCTGCGGGGCACACACCGCGGATTTGGCCCCTGTGTGTCAGCACGCTAAGTTTTAGGACTAATTCCTGTGCCGTCGGGTGTGCTGCTTCACAATAATCGTTCCGAGGTGGTTATTTCCCAGAAAAGCTGTGACTGCCCCATCTCTGGAAGTGTTCACAGCCAAGTTGGATGGGACTTGGAGCAGCCTGGGATAGTGGAAGGTATCCCAGCCGATGGCAGGGGTTGGAGTGGGATGGGCTTTATGGTCTTTTCCAACCCAAATCGTTCTGTGGTTCTATGAAAATCTTCACATTTTGGCCGTTTGATCCCTTTGCTGGGACATGTGCTCAATATTTATCAACTTTGTGTCTTAAATGGATTTTGAGGGTTGGAGAAGGAAGTTCTGTTTCAGTTTTGAAAGATAATTTATTCCAAGTCTGGCAGAACAGCGGAGAAGGGTTCAGGGTTGGGCAGTGTTTAATCAGGAGTTCCCTGGCTGTACCTCAATGGTGAAGGGAATGTCCAAAGCCACCTGGAGTTCCATGTCTGTCCCTTCAATAGGTACCACAGGTGGTGAAAATACAAGACTGAGACTGAAAGTGTCAACACAAAATGTGCCTTCTCATCTCCATACGTAGATCCTTTTCTAACATACTTGGAGATTTAAGGACAATGATGGATTTGGCTGGAAAAACTCCCTACCTCAGCTGTTGCCTGGCTTGAGGGTGTGGTGGGTTGAAAATATTTTAAGATGCGGGATTTTAGCGATCTGGTGGAATTCGTATGATGCTCTTACACAATGTTAAATAAACTAATTATAATCTGGTGCAATTGTAGTTGTCCCCTGATAAACAGATTTGCAAGAGCAGCCCATCAATGGTTTAGTTTTCCTTTGGAGTGAATTTACCTGTTGTTAGGCTGCAATATGATGGATTTTAGCAAAGCTGTTGCAGAGTGTTCCTTGTGGGCTCAGACAATGTCCAGCATGATGAATGGTTCTTCCAAATCTGCTGTGTGATGAGGGAAGCGTTTAGTGCAGTGTTCTGAGTTTTGGGGTATTGGAACAGGAGGACACAAACCATCCTTGGTCAAACAAATGAGGATTAAAGCTCTGCCATGAAAGGGAGAAGGACGCTGAGATGTGCTTTTTTTCTGTGCATGAGGGCAAAACATGGGCTAAAATAAGCAGAGTGGGGAACAAAGATTGGTGTGTGAGTATCCCTGGAGTATTAGCGTGGAAGCGTGGCCCAGCAAATCTTGGGTGAAGCAGTGCTGTAGGTGATGTCCTGCTTGTGTGAGAGGCTTAGGCTAAAAAATCTGGGAAGTATTGTGGTTCTCCTGGTCCATGGAATTTGAACATCACTGAAGTAGGAGCAGGATGTGAAAGTGGCTGCTCAGGGCACAGGTTGTGGTAAAACCAAACTGAGGAACAGCAGTAAAATGTTCTGTGGGGAAAGCGAAGTGAAGGAAAAGCTGCTCCTGGCACAGATTGAATTGAGTGCCAGGCATTGTACTTCCACCAGGAGCGTGTTTAATAAACTTACAAAAGGCAGGGAGGTTCAACCAACAGGGGATGTTCCAAGGTGTAACCGAGTCAGATCAGTGCTCAATGTCTTCATTTCCATGTTCTACATTGTTCTTTCAAAGCTCACAGCTTTTTGTGTTAAAAGTGTTAAATGGTGTTGGATTGGGGTTTTTTATTTCAGTTTTTAATGAAGCACTGCAGGCATTCTTCATGTTCTGCTTATTTTCCATACAAACTTTGGGCAGAGAAAACCCTGAGAAGTGTCTTTTCTTTCTCTGAGTTGAGTAGTGATCTGGGAGGCACATTAAAAGTCCCATTTTTGTGGGTGTGGTAGAGCAGGGAAGGGGGTGATTCATAGTTGCCTTCAAAAGTTATTCTACTGTGAGATACAGTGGCAGATTTCCTCTGGAGTTGCTGTGGAAGTTGTTTGACTCACAGTATGAACTTTACAAATTGTTTCATCCTCAGAGCTTTACTTCCTCGGGGTTGGAGGTGTCAGAGTATTTCTTGAGCTAATTTTTACTTTCCTGATTTTGGTCTGTGAAAATACCTTCCAGGGAAAAGTCTTGTAGGGTTTGTGTGGGCCGGCACATTCTCTTCTCCCAGAGCAATTTGGTATTAACTTCACTATGTGCATATAAGCTGCTTTTTTGGGCTTAAAACTTCTTGTATTTTGATTTTTTTTAATGGTTCAGAAGCACTGATTGTCTTTTAAATTCTTCCAAAACATTTCACTGTGTTTTCTGTAAGTCTAATGGCCGCTCCACAACAGTATTTGCTTGTGCAGTTGGCAGTCATTGAGCATGGCATCAAAATGTTGGCTTTTGATGAGTTTGAACATGACTTAGTATCTGGAACCTTGAAAAAAGCCAAACCCTAAATTGCAAGGAGGAATGTTTAGAAAACATGGATTGCATTACTCATAAATAATGTAATGCCACCCAGTGAGGCCGAGTGACAGAAATGAGGCGATTCATGATTTCTGGCAGAAGGAGCTCAATCATTGAAACCAACGTTTGAATCAAATCTTCCCTATGCATATTTTTAATCCAAAATTAAGCTGTTTTTTTGCTAGTGATAAGATTTTCTTAGAGCTCCAGAGGCTGGGCCTCTGAGTAGAGGCCAGGGGCCCTGTGAAAGGGAGTCTTCTATTTTTCTCCTTCCATGGAGAGCTCTCCCCAGCCTGAGGCTGGGATCTGTTCTGCAAATCTGCCTCGTGTTCCTGAGCCAGACTAAGTTGTGTTTACCTGCTCAGGCCTTGGTTGTGTGTTTTGGGCTGTTGCAGCACCCATCCAGTTAGAGATTTAGAACTGTTGTATAAACAAAAATAAAACCACTAAGTTATCTCTGTTAATATAGTGTGGCTTTATAATGCTGAAGCTAGAGTGGGAAAGAGGATCATTTTTTTTCTGGAAGCTTGCTGGGGATGGCCGTTTCTGTAAGGAAATCTGCATTTCCTATTAGCGTCCTGCTGGAGATCAGGATTTCGCTTCATTCTGTAAAAATGTCGTGTGTGCCAGAAGCTGCAGTTTTTCGTACAATGGTGTGTTGGAAGCATTTGCAGGTTTCTGAGCTCCTGCTCTCTGTGTTCAGGCTTTATTCCGACAGGGCTTCTCTGGTTGCTAGGTAGGTGCAGCCAGTGTTTGGATGCAGGCCAGACGTGTCCGTGTGCTGGCTGGGCTGCTGAGGAATCGCCGTCCCTTTCGGCTGTGTTTAAGCTTGATTGGAACATCAATGCTTCCGTGGAAGAAAAGATTCTCACTCAGAGCTCCTTGAAACCGTTAGAGCGACTTCCACAGTGGAGCTGGGGGAGCTTTAAGGTCCCTTCCAACTCAAACCATTCCATGATCTTGAGACGTGCTCCCTTGTTGCATAAAAGCCTTCCAAGAATCTGTCTGAGGCTCCAGTTTTAGTTCCTGTTTGTGTGTTCATTGTTTTCTGTTATAAATGAGTCGAGTTTTAGTGCTGGGCACTTTGCTGAGCTGGTTTTATGAATTGAGCTCTGCTCTGGCATGCTGAACAGGCTTGATTTGTGGGTTTTCCTTGGATTTTGAAGAACATCCTAGGCATATGTCTGAAGGGAGCCTACAAGAAAGATGGACAGGGACTTTTTACAAGGCCTGGAGTGACAGGACGAAGGGAGTGCCAGAGGGCAGGTTTAGATGGGATATTGGGAAAAAATTCTTCCCTGTGAGGGTCGGAAGGCCCTGGCACAGGTTGCCCAGAGAAGCTGTGAGTGCCCCTGGATCCCTGGAAGAATCCAAGGCCAGGTTGGACAGGGCTTGGAGCAACCTGGGATAGTGGAAGGTGTCCCTACCCATGGCAGGGGGTGAAACTGGATGAGCTTTAAGGTCCTTCCAACCCAAATCGTTCCATGATTCTATGGTATGTACATACGTGGTGCTGTAACGGCAGAGTATAATGGTTTCTTTAACACGAAATTTCTCCTCTAAAACTTCTGGGCAGCTGAGCAGTGCAGAACACTCTGGAAGCACCGAGGAGCTGCTCCATCCCCTGTGGAGGAGGCCTCACGGTGCTGCTGCTTTGAGAAAGGTTATTGAGCCTTGACCCACTTTGTTTTTGCAATGGTTAAAGAACTTGAAGGAAAGGATCTGCCACTCAGGCGTCCTGTACTCTGTAGAATAATAGTACTTTGAGTATTTTTGGTTTGTGTGTTTATTTCCATGGGTTTGACACAGGACTTAGGCATGAGGTTGGGTGAGTCACCGATAGATCGGCAGTGGAACCATCCCCAGAGCGTCGCTGCTTATTTGTGTTTTATTGGGATTTGAGTCACAGCTTTGAAGCCACTGACACAAGATTTTCACAACAGAATCTGGCAAGTCGGTGTCTTTTGAAAGCAGGGTTTTCTGAGTGGGTGCTCATGTATTTGGGCAGTAATGGCATACTCATGTTTTTAAGTTCATTTGTCCAAGGGAGAGCATATGATTCACACGATAATAACAAAATGGCTGAATTTTTAAAAATTATACCTGAACAGTGTGTAGACCAGCACTTCTGATTCATTTATGGGTCACTTAATTCCTATTTGCCAGAGTCTGGGTTCTAACTTCTTCCAGGGTGAGCTGCATGAGCAGGACACGAGGCTGACCACACTAAAAGAACCTTTTTAACGTTATCTTTATTTCAGCAGTTTAGTTAGTCTTTCCTACAGATAGGATCTAAATATAAACTATGGTGTGTATGTCTTTAGAATATTAAAATGAGCTGTTGACTTGTTTATGCCACTCAAATGTTTAGTAGTAACTTCTTTTTGCTTATGCTTATATTCTGCAAATATAGCTGGAGTAAATTGTAGAGCTGCTTTTACTCATGTGAGAGTATTAAAATGAAGGAAAAGTTGAAGAGAGCAGATGCTTGGAACAAGTTTTGCATAAGCAGAGTCTGTGAGCGGGTTTTAAATGATGCTTCTTGGTTTCTGTTTTGTTTTATCTTGTGGCTCCAAGCCAGCCCCACTCAGAATTTTTCAGTAGTTTTCTGGGTAGAGCCAGACAAATGTTACAGAGGAACTTGGCTTTGATGTTCACCTGTTCTCAGGACGTGATTTCCTTCAAGATAATGCACATTTTTTACAGGAATTATGGAGATTAATCAAAAGGCAAATAAAAAAACATTTTTCCCAGCACTTGACATTTTAACTCTGCTATGAAAACGAGTGGGCTGGAATTGCTGCCTGCGTCACCGAGTAGGAGGAGAGGGGAGAACTTTGCACTGCCTCACTTGAATATTCTGTAAATCAGGACATTTGTACCACGAGTAATTTCTTAAAACTCAGGCTACCAAGCATTTGGGGTTTGTTGTTGTTTCTTAACTGGAAAGAGGTATTTTTAAGTGGAAATACCAGTAGAAATTCTGGGGACTGTTTACTACTGTGTTTGGTTTGTAAGGCGTGAGTAATGCAAATCTTGAGTGGAGGGTTCTCACCTAAATGATGCAAAGCAAATCAAATAGATGAGAATGGAACAAACTGGGCAGGTATTTTAGCTGCTTTTCAAAATACCCATCTCAGTGCAGATTTTGATGTTTTTCTGAGCAATTCTGGGAATTCTTCTCTAGCCTACCAGTAATTAAGAGTTTTACAATCCTGTGTCTTAATCTGAGTCTTTACTGTTCTGGCAAATTGGCTTTATGGGGGCAGTTAGATGGGAGGTAATGGTCTTACTCTTCATCCATTTTCAGCCAGCAAAGTTCAAGAATAATCTGTCTTCCAAGACTAAGCTGATATCAGCACTGAAGTGAAGAGTGCATCTCAAATCCTGTGCACCAGTCCAGAGCTGCTTCTGTATTTTTGTACTCTGCAGCTGCTTAGTTATTACCAGGGTGTTCAGAAAAGACTGGTAAAACTTTCTGGGATAATTTTGGGGTGTTTTTTCTTTAAGGGTTTTTTTGGTTTTGTTTTGGATTTTTGGTTAGGGTTTTTTAGGAAATCTCCTAAACAAAACATCCTGATTTTATTCATGTGGATCACTGAAGCTCATGAGTAAGAGAACAGTCTAGATGTGGGTGAAGGCTTAAGGATTAAAAATGGGCAAGCATTTGTTTGGAATTTCATGGGCAGCATGCTGTTGGAGACAGCTAATTTCCTTTCCTCGAGTGTGCTGGCTCTGGTGCCCGCCTGGTTGTCCTGGAAGTCGATTCAGGGAATTGTCTGTTGTGCTTATCTCCTAATCTGTGGGATTTTTCCTCCGCAGGACCCGTGGGGGCACAGCCCCTGCTCATGGTGCCCAGACGTCCCGGCTATGGCACCATGGGCAAACCCATTAAACTGCTGGCCAACTGCTTCCAAGTTGAAATCCCAAAGATTGATGTCTACCTCTATGAGGTGGATATCAAACCAGATAAGTGTCCTCGGAGGGTGAACAGGTGAGAAGATACATTTGTCTTGTAAATTATATGGATGGGAATGTTGAGTGACATCAAGAGCTATGAAAGGGAGAACTTCTTTCCCTTTCCCCACGTCCCAGCTGGGAGGTGAAAGTGCTGCTGCTCATTCAGCACGAAGAGGAAGTCAATATTTATCATCTTCCTGAAGTAGTTTTGGTTAATATTGCCTGGCCAGGATGTGCTGGCTGGCAGCTGCTGGTTTGCACCTGCTGAAGGAAAGTTTTTCCATTCTGTAGGATAAGGGAACTGTGGTGTATCAAGTGAGATACAGTTGTGCTACTGAAACACCAAGACTGCCCAAGGAATTCAGATCCCAAAGGCCTCTTTCAGTTGGAGGTGTTCCAAAAGTCTCTTTTTATCTATTGCTTGCATCAAGAAACATTTTTGTATAAGTCGAAAATTTCATTATGGTTGTCCAAGCGTAATTTCAGTGCTTGTGTCTTTATTGCCATCAATTTATAATAAAGCAAGGCGGGGCGAATCTATAGTTGTGTGCAAATTATATCAGGATCAGGCTTTTACATGACTTTGTAAAAATTCAGGTTATTAAGGACTTAAAGCCAAGTCTTTTTTGTTAGGACATCTCATGTTTATAACCAGTGTAGGCAGAATTCTAAACTCATCAACTGAGGAGCAGATTAACATTACTGAAGTCAGTACAATGAACTGGCAGAGCTTCCAGTTGGGCGTTCGTGCTGTTTTTTCACACTACCGCATTGTGGTTTTTTTCCAAGGTAACAGTGTCCTTGTTTTCCATAATAAAGATAATTCAAAGGCCTTGGTAATTTCTAGGAATTTCTGAAATTGTTGCAGTACTAGTATTTCCTGGTATTTGAGCATTTGTGTTGATTCTGATTTTATCCTTTAGTGTTTGCTTATTTAGTTGAAGTATGTGAAGCACCTTTTGGAATAGCAGTGGATGTTTATAATTCACTCAAGTATGGTTTATTGGAACTACTTCAGCAAAACACCGGGGGTGGGAGCCAGCTTTGGTCTGATCCTTCTTCAGAAACATCTTCAATGTAAATATCCCCTTTTCCAGGGACGTGGTGGACTCTATGGTGCAGCATTTTAAAGTGACAATATTTGGGGACCGTAGACCAGTTTATGATGGGAAAAGAAGCCTCTATACAGCCAATCCACTTCCTGTGGCCACTACTGGGGTAAGATAAATGGGAAAACTTTATACTGGTAGAAGCTTCCTAGGAAAGAAAAAAAAAATCAACTTTAAATATTGCTGAGTTCAGAAAAGTTGGAAGTATCTTACAGTATCTATACTGAAACTGAGTTCTGATGTATTTCCTACAGATTCCAGTGTGTGTAAATGTTCAGGTAATAGTTGCATTCAGAACTTCCTGAAGAATTTAGTAGCTGCTTTCTACAGCAAAAACTATTAAAACATTTAGTTTTACAGACTGTAATATGTGATCTTATGATGAATTAAAAAAACAAACCAAAGTTTTTCTAGAATGTATTGCTTTCTGATTTGAGGTGACAAAAAGTTGTATGGACAAAAACTGGTCAGGGCCCAGTTCTCTTCACTTTGTGCATTGGATAATGTACTTTCATCAAATGTGCTGTGTCTCCAATATCTGAGTTTTTGAGTTTCTGGTCCAGTTATAGGAAGGAGTGGGATCTCAAGGCAACCAGACTCCAGATTAAACAGCTGCTTTTTATTTCTTTGTTTTCCTCCCCTGCGCAGGTGGATTTGGATGTGACACTACCCGGAGAAGGTGGAAAAGATCGTCCCTTCAAAGTGTCAATAAAGTTTGTTTCTCGGGTGAGCTGGCACTTGCTGCATGAAGTTTTGACAGGAAGAACCTTGCCTGAGCCTCTGGAACTAGACAAACCTATCAGCACTAACCCTGTTCATGCTGTCGATGTGGTGCTACGACACCTCCCCTCCATGAAGTAGGTTCACTGTCTTCCTGCAGTCTGTCTTTACCTGAAGTATCCCCACTGGGAGACCTTCATCCCCATTTCTTCACAGGTGAAAAGAGAAACTGCTCATTCCCCTTTGCAGCACAGCTGGTGAGCTGAATGGGGAGCTTGTAGACAGTCCTGTTCAAGTATTTCTGTAGGCAGAGCAGGTGATGTGTGTGTTGGAAAATATCGAGGAACAGCAGACATTTATAATCGGCCTGAATTGAAATGCTGAGTGTTTCCAGTGAGTTGTAGCACTGCTATCCTGGTTCTGCTCAGCTTGAGCCAAGGGATGGCAGTGCCTGTGAAAAGCACGAGTCTCTTTAATCCTTTGATACACAGTCACCAGTGCAGGCTTCTCGTGTCTGAAATCCATGCTGGGACCAGATACCTGTCCTAACAATGTCTCCTATTTGTTATTTTATCTCAGAGTACTGAAATTTAGAGAAGGCCAATTTCGGTTGATCTGGTTGATAAAAGTTACTTTTAAAGTTTGCTAGTTTTAGACAGCAGGATGGCTTTGCTCTGATGGGTTTCACTGGGTGTAACTGACTCCTAAAAAAAGTGGCTTGTGGTTTTATGGAAGCCAGTGTTCCTCAGCTTCCCTGGATCCAAAGATGTTAACCTCTGTACTAATGCCTGTGCATTACAAAACAGGAGGTGTGGAGGCTCAGGAGCAGCTGTTTTCTACCTGTGGGAGAAACATTATTTCTTCTAGTTCATAATTTTCCCCCATAGTTTTTGCTTCTCTCAGTGTAACTTGTGTTCAAAAGTTCCCTATGAAATAGGAAAAATGGTATTTGAGGGTCAGGCCAGTATAGACAAGGTTGTTGTACAGACTCTGCTGTGATTGAGATTCCACTTTCTTGAAGCAGAAGATCAGGAAGGGTAAGTTAACTTAGCTCTTGATTTGTTGTAAAAACTGAAAGTAGTTTGTGCATTGCTAAAAATAGTAAATGTTTTGTCTAAACTTAAAAGCACTGCAATAAGAACTGAAATATTCAGGGTATTTTGTTTTAAACTTGCTTCGTGTCACAGATTGCTGGTGCACAAAATTCCAAAAAATAATAATGCTGTGTGTTACAATCTTTGTTACATGGATTTTATCTTTGGAAAGCAAGAACATAAATGTGTGGCCACCTGTTTCACCAGGTACACCCCTGTGGGCCGCTCCTTCTTCTCAGCTCCAGAAGGCTATGACCACCCCCTGGGAGGGGGCAGGGAGGTCTGGTTCGGGTTCCATCAGTCGGTCCGACCTGCCATGTGGAAAATGATGCTCAACATCGATGGTAAGTGGAGATTCAGGGCTGGGATTCAGATCAGACCTGTATGGCAAAGGCTATCTAGAAATTCTAGTCTTTTTTCTCTGTATTTGTCATCATGCCAGTATTTGAGCAGGAATTTAACTGCCATATAAAAACCAATATCCCTACATGAGAAGGAATTGCACAGGGCTTCTTTTCCTGCTTAATTTCAGTATTGGTACATCCCCAGTGACAGAGGCAGGTTGCCTACGCTATGTCTCTGTACAGCTGTACACAGTGAGTGGTGCTCAGTACTTCCAAGAAAACTGTAAAACATACTCCAAACACTTCTCTGAATAGGGCTGATTGGGATGGGCTTTCTTATGCAAAAGTATAAGCTCTGCAGCACTGTATTGAGTCCCAGATGAATGGATCTGAGACCGACTGGTGCCTGTGTCAGACTCGCACGTCCTGTAAGCACTCGACTCTATTTAGTTGTTAAACCCCCATTGAAAAGTGTCAGTAGTGGAGGTGCAGGTGCTGCCTGAGGTTTTCTTTGATTCACATTCAGTTCTCCCTGTCTTTGAAAGGTTTTATAAACCCAAGGTAAATTGTCTTGCTCTACATTGAGCGCTCCAAGTCAGGTTGTGCTTAGCATCTGTCTTGGAGCATAATAAAATATTGCAGATGTTGAATTGTCTTGCTGAAAATTTGCAAGTCCACGTGTTCTGGTTTACGTAAATTGTGGGTGATTCTCATGTGACTGAAGTCACATGGTTTGTTCTTGTAAAATTGCCTTTCTAACAGCAGCTGTGATTTGAAAAACAAATGTAACAATCTTAACATGTCCCAGAAACAACCAGTACTGGTATCTGTAAGCAATGTACTGAGAGCTGCAGTTCAGGTAGGAGAAGAAGACGAATTGACACCAATTGATGACATGCTGTGCTGTTACTTTGTTAGGCAAGTTTTTCTTAGTAGCATTAACAAGTGCAGTAGTAACTCTTGGAGTAGAAATTTTTCAGTCCTGCCTGTGAATGAGAAATTTTAAGCCCTTTGTAAGCGGTGGTTCATGGAGCTGTTGCTCTGTTTCCTGATTTGAGGCTGTGAAATTGCCGTCAAATCCCATCAGTTGGAGCTTTTTTAGTTGTTTAACTTGTATGAGGTTCTCCATGAAAGTGTTGCTGTGGGAGACAACCCACGCACTGCCAGGGTGGGGAGTGTGAGGATTGGGGTCACTCAGAAATCCGGAGCAATTCAGGCATCCAGAGGTGTTGGCTGACGCGTCACATGAGGCTGGCAGGCTGCTCAAGTGACACATGTCTGAAGAATGTTGGGCTGTGTGAGCACAGATGTGTGATGGGTTTGGTACATGAGATCTGGAAAACTGATAAATGCTTGGTGATTGTTTTTTTCTGCTGCCATTTAAAGTTTTAATGTGTGAAACAGTTTGTGTCTGAGCTCTGTCTAGTGCCACCCCACCTTTCCTGACAAAGGTGTTGTTTCAGTTGCTTATAATTTTGTCAAGAAGATGACTTATGATCTTCCTTCCATGGAAGGAGTTAGCTGCCCTGCTTAAAAACAGCATATTCTCACTTCAAGTAATCGTGTCATTAGCGTATGGGGAGGGTAAGAGATTTGAATAGATCAAGGGTTTCACTCCCCACTACACCAACACAATTTGTGTGTAGTCAAAATAGTGCTCATGTCTACACCAGATATTGTTTCAGTAATTGAGCAGATTGTGTAATTCACAAAATTATATTGCATGTTGAATAATGTTAGCTTTTAATATTCAGAAGTCTGCAGTAGAGGGATATTAATCCTGTCTCTGCAGCTCTGTACAGAGGTGAAAGAGAATGTCTCTCTGGGGCGTTGCAGCTCTCTAGAAATAAATGTTCTCCAGGGAAAAACCCTTTCAAACCTCTGAAATTCCAAGTAGTAGCAGGATGACTCTACTGGAGACAGATGTGTCACCGTGGACCTTCTGTTGGCTTTTTGATCTTTTACTCTTGCAGGACTTGCTGTTCTGTTTCTAAATGTGCTTGAGGTTTATGTGGAATTCTAAGAAATATTGATGTATGTACTGCTTCACAACACTTTTAATGGTGTTTTTTACACTTAATGTTTTGCTCTTTGTAGTTTCTGCCACTGCCTTCTACAAAGCACAACCCGTAATTCAGTTCATGTGTGAAGTCCTTGACATTCATAATATTGATGAACAACCAAGACCTCTGACTGATTCTCATCGGGTAAAATTCACCAAAGAGATAAAGGGTGAGTACAAATGGGTCTGTTTTGTTCCAGGTAACACAATTAAGGTAATTCTAAGGGAATTGTTATAACTGGAAGCGTGATTAACGTGCAGCAGGAGGGTCTGGAACTGCCAAGAGAGTTGTAGTGCCCATGTCTGTAGCTCTAATCCTGAGAGAAGCAATGCAGCTCTGCAGAAATGGGAGCTGAAAAACATTCCCAGTGGCTTAGAGGGAAAGAGGGAGCATGTTGTTCATTGCCTGGGCAGAGGTAAGTGGCTGGTGCCAACCTCTCCTAACCCAGGGTCCCTGAGGCCACCTGGCATTGTGTGTGGGCTCCTGCTGTTTATGTGCTGGGGCAAAGTGAACATTGATTTCAAGGCTAACATTGATTCTTTGAAAGAGTGTTGTTACAGTGACTTCTAATAACTGATTGCCTTGTGGAAAAACAAGTACCACTTGCAGCTGAAGGCCAAATTCCATTCCAAAGGAATTGCATAAGCTGCTGGTTTGAGTGGTTTCACTCCATATATGCTACTTGGGCTTGTATTTTCCCATATCCTTCATTCCGGTGTAATTTGCAGAGAGAAAAGCCTTGAAGGAGCTCAGCTCCTAAACTCTTGATACAAGATTAGACTCTACTGAAATACTAGGCAGCTAAAATGTGAATTAGAATTATGGTCATAAAGGGATGTGCTCACAGAATAGTCATGACTGAAAAAAGACTTACAGGAATTATTTTGTACTAGTCCTGACATGCCCCCTTTTACATCTGCTTGTCTGTCTTCATTCTGGAGGGCAGGTAACTGGAGATTGAGAAACTGCCTCTGCTTGATATCAGGTGCCTCAGAGACTCTGTTACCGTAGTCAGAAAATACTGAAAGTTGCCCCTTTGCTCTCAGACTTGTCTTTGCTGCTGTAGGGTCTGGGAGCTCCTGCCAGGATGTGACCACGTACAGCAAAACAAGCCCTGCAATAGAGCTGGCAGTGTGTGAGCAGCACTGGGGGAGGGCACTGCCTTGGTAGTGTCACAGCAGAGTAATGACAGCAGGGAATGGGTTCCAGATATCTCTGTGTTCATCAGCCCTTGTCTGTGGTCACAGTGCCCCATGGTTTCTTTTCTCTATTTTCTCTTGATGCTGTGTCTGAGCAGTGGTGGTTTATTTTTGACTGTGCCATCCTCTGAGTAACACTGATGTTCTTGATGCAATTAGTGTTGTCAGGGAGCAAGGAGGTACAGTCAGAGCTTCTTTGTGATGTCTGTGTCCCCAGTAAACTAAACACAGTCTGGTGTCTGGTACCTGGGGACATGATTTTGGGTGGGTGTTCAGTCACTGGTCCACAATCCACACAAGCCTCAACAGGATGAGATATCCCATTGCTCTCTCAAAGACCTTTACTACTAGACTTCACTTTACTACTGTAGGTGAATCCTTTGAGTACCCAGGCTCTGTTTTTGGCTGCCTTCTGTCCCGTGGGGCTGGGGAAAGACAGCAGCGTGTGAATGCTGCGCAGCCCTCGTGATAAGCTCAGTGCTCCCAGCAGATGTTGAGGCTGCTCTGTGTGAACAGCACAGTGTGTGCACAGTCACAGCAACAGCCCCCAGAGCCTCTTGGAGCTGCCACTGTCAAGATTATCGTGGGCAGAGATAAGTCTGGAGAGGCTCTGGTGTGTGGGCTGGGTGCTTTGAGACGAGATGCTCAAAATGCGAAGTTAAACTTGGTCAGTGAAATTAGAGAAAATTACAGACTGTATGTGGATGCAAAGCTGGGGGGAAAGATGATAAAGAAGAAACCTGGTTCTGTCCTTTTTTATTTCAATTACATTGGAACTGATAGTTTGGACATGTGTACAAGATTGAGAATGAGAACAAGAGGATATGGTGAAAACAGCTCTCAGAGTTCAGTCAATGCTTTTTCAGTTAAACTGCTACAGGAAATTCAGAAGACAGTGAACATTAAATATTCTACGTCATGATTTCTTTCTGGGGATAGTAATCAGGATTAGTCAGAACTCAAATTATAATGAAAGTAAAAATGTTTAGAGAATAATAATCTCTTATGTTTGTACTATTTGATGCTGACCCCAAAGCTGTTATGTTCTATCATCTGAAACCTTGTGTCCCCTGTATACGTTTTTGTGTAGTTTCAGCATCAGTTTTTTTGATGCTTTTATGCAGGTCTAAAGGTAGAAGTGACTCACTGTGGGACAATGAGAAGGAAGTACCGCGTCTGTAATGTAACGAGACGGCCTGCAAGTCATCAAACGTAAGAGGCTTTTTGTCAGAGCATGAAATGTGTGATGGTTTCACACTGAGTAACAGGAGATGATATTCCATTAATTTTGGGATGATGGTATTTGACAACTAATATTTTTCTGAAATGTCTGTCTTTGCAGCTTTCCTTTACAGCTAGAAAATGGCCAGACTGTGGAGAGGACAGTAGCACAGTATTTCAGAGAGAAATACAACCTCCAGCTGAAATACCCTCACCTTCCTTGTCTGCAAGTGGGACAGGAACAAAAACACACCTACCTGCCTTTAGAAGTAAGGGCCTTGCTCTAATAGATCATCTGGGTTTGGGTAGGTTCTATCAGTTGGTGAACCATGAAGAATTAGTGCTCTTTGCAGTACAAGTGTGTTTACAGATTTACATGTTCATCACTCTTTAATTTCACTAAAGACTGTCTGCATCTTGAAGTGCTTTAAAGTTTAGAACTATGAGAAAGAGCAGGCAGTTGCTTAAACACGTTGGGGTTGTGGTTTATAGTGACAGCACAGTATTGTGTGTGTACAGTGTGGTGGGATCCGAGTGCTCCTGCTGTGAATTAATGCTTCTGCTTTCCCCTGCAGGTGTGTAACATCGTGGCTGGCCAGAGGTGCATCAAGAAGCTGACAGACAATCAGACATCGACCATGATCAAAGCGACAGCCAGGTCTGCCCCAGATAGGCAGGAGGAGATCAGCAGATTGGTGAGTGCCCCAATCCCAGTTCTGTGGGACGCTGCTCACAGTGACATTGGGCTGGATTACTTCCATGCAAAGCTTCCTAGTCTTTTCATTCCTCCTTGTCCTTTAACTTAACTGATTTTAACTACTTTTTTTAATAGGTTTTATTTTAAATGGCCTGCTCCAATAACACGAGTCCATAGTATGGGCTCTTGCATTATGATCTCTACAATTAATTTACTGTGGAGACAAAATGCTTTTGAATGAGCAAACTGCATATGAGCATTTGAGTAATAAAGGCAACAGAAACCATCTCATCCAATATATCTCATGGTAGTAATTGTTTTCACTGGGGATGGGTTGATAGTGTTGAGCAGTTAAATTTGAGCCTTTTTCAATTAAATTGTTGTAAGAACACTTCTGCAATGTTCCTGTTAGCCTATTGTTTGTTACATGGATTATAATCACAAACTTCTGTAACGTGGAAAAATCTCTCCTAGGTGAGAAGTGCAAATTATGATGCGGATCCATTTGTCCAAGAGTTCCAGTTCAAAGTGCGGGATGAGATGGCTCATGTGACAGGGCGTGTGCTCCCAGCCCCGATGCTGCAGTACGGAGGACGGGTGAGGCTTTGGCTCTTCCTTTGGTTTCCATTTTGAGTGATTTCCTGTACACCTTGACTCTACAGGGATCAGAGTTTGAATGATAAACTCTTTTTTGTTATCCTGAAACTGCAAATAGCACAGGCTGCTTCTTTTTCAGTCACTCGAGTGTCTGTTGCTTTTGTTTCCCCAGAATCGAACTGTGGCAACACCGAGCCACGGCGTGTGGGACATGCGAGGGAAGCAGTTCCACACTGGGGTGGAGATCAAGATGTGGGCCATAGCTTGCTTTGCAACACAGAGACAGTGCAGAGAAGAAATTCTGAAGTAAGGCATGTCGTGGTTCAGGCTTTGGACTGTTCTCTTAATGGAGTGAAACATGAATATAGGATTACAATGAGCATTTTACCTGGGTTTAATCTGAGATTTTAGAGACAGAATCCAGGCCGGTTTGTTTCCATGCTGGAGGCTACAGTCAAAGCACTGTGCTGGGTACACAGTGGGGTGTTTATCCTGTGACATCAGTGTATACGGTCCCTTCTGGCATCTTGAACAAAATACTAAAGTTGCCTAAACTGTTTTTTAGCCCCTTCTGGCCCGTGGTGTTTCACAGCTGTGCAGCCTTCACACAATGAACGTTTTTAAAATGCTGCTTTAAAAGCTATTTGGAATCATCCTCCTTTGACAGTTCTATCCATTTGTGCTTTGGTTATTGTCTACTGTTGCTGCTGCAAAATTCCAAAAATCTCCTCATCTTCAGGGGTTTCACAGACCAGCTGCGCAAGATCTCCAAGGACGCCGGGATGCCGATCCAGGGCCAGCCCTGCTTCTGCAAGTATGCCCAGGGTGCAGACAGCGTGGAGCCCATGTTCCGACACCTCAAGAACACCTATTCAGGGCTTCAGCTCATCATTGTCATCCTGCCAGGGAAGACGCCTGTGTATGGTAAGGGCACACCTCTGTCTTTACCTGCTCGGTCAGGTATCATTTGGAGAAATCTGCTGCCTGGCATATGTTAAAAATTACTCAGAACCATCCTTTAGGCATTAGAAACCACTGTTTCGTGTCTGAAGATAAATTGGAAGCAGGTCTGAGTATGCAGATAAGTTAGAATTTACTGCAGAGTATGTACACTGAAATTACTGTGACTTAGATAAGATCAAGATGCAACAATAACCTCAAATGGACTCAAGTTGTCTCCTTGTATTTACTCCTCAGCGGAGGTGAAGCGCGTGGGAGATACACTGTTGGGAATGGCCACACAGTGTGTTCAGGTCAAGAACGTCATTAAAACATCTCCACAGACCCTCTCAAATCTGTGCCTGAAGATTAATGTTAAACTAGGAGGAATCAACAACATCCTTGTACCTCATCAACGGTAAGACTCTAGAGACTTCACTGGGTATTCTTTTAACAGATGTAGTTACATTTGCTATTTAGTACCCAAAATTTAAATGTGACCAAGTTTTATGTTAAAATATTCATCTGATAATAGTATATGATATTTGAGGTAGAATTGAATTCCTTCCAGCACAGACTCTGAGTGGTGGTTGGCCTGTGAGTTAGGTCTTCAGCCAAGGTTTTTGTCAAATGTTTGATCAGTATCAAAGTTGAAATGTGGTACAGTAGTGTGGGGAAGAATATTTTAAAGGCATTGTGAGACCATCCTGCTGCTTGAGTCCTGGAGACCAGAATAATGTGTCTGCTGGTGCTGTGGTGCTTGGGGTTCCCCCAAGCACTGGATGCTCACGTGGCGACTCCATAAGCCATCTGTACCACTCCACTGGAGCCCTGGGGCTGCTCCCCAGCAGACTCATGCCCCAGTTCTGGCAGTGCGTTTGCAGCGTGTTTTGGACTCTGCTGGGGAGGGTTCCAAGTTCACCTCTTGCACACAAAGATCCCATTGTTGAGCCTTGGCCCGGGTACCTGATAAGGCAGAGACAGAAACAACCCCCACGGTGAGCGATGACCTTGTGGCGGCTCTTCAGCTATGAGTGTGACTTAGCACTTTTTTCTTTTTGAAGACCTTCTGTGTTCCAGCAGCCAGTGATCTTTTTGGGAGCTGATGTCACTCACCCTCCAGCTGGAGATGGAAAGAAGCCTTCCATTGCTGCTGTAAGTTTTATTAAATTTACATACCTTTTTTTTCATCTTGGGTAAATGTTAGAATAGTAAATGCAACTCATGGACTATGTCTGTATCAAATATCTTTCAGGGCTTGTACCAGTTCTTTGTACACATTCCCAATGATATTAAAAATAATGTATTTAAAGGAAAAAGACTGCTTGATACTTCAGACTGGTTTCTTAGCTCTTTAATTTTTAAATCAAGGTAAAATGGCAGTATTAAATAATATATTTCTGCAGAAGTATTCCCAAGGAAATAACACAGCTTGGTGATGTTAGCTAATAACATTTTTTGTCTTTTTAAAGGAGAAAAGTGTAATTAAAGGCTTGGTTTGGCAGAAATGGTTTTGATATTTCTTACCTTTTGTGTTGGTACAGTCCAGGAACTCAAGGTGGTGATTGGAGGCTTGGTCAGTCCTCTCCTGCTTTGTCCCCTTGGTATTTTAGTTGCAATGATTGCAGTTATGGAAACTGCATCTATGTTTAAAGTAACTATGGGAAGCTGAGGTTTTTCTCTGTGCAAAAGATGAGAAAACTTCACAGAAAAATGCCGGTCTGGATTGTAGAAATAGGCCTTAGCAAGAAGCCAGATTCTGCAAGTACCTTTCAGGGTGGTAGGGGGCAAAAGGTATTAAACCTGTACCAAATACAAGTTCCTGCTGAAAGTGTTACTCTGGTTTAGCACAAGCATCTTGTACTTGCTGCTCTTGGCTGGTTTTGCTTTTAGTTGTTTTGGTATAGATTTGAGCTTGAAGCCTTCCCTGCTGCACTCTCCCCGCAGGTTGTAGGCAGCATGGATGCTCATCCCAGCCGGTACTGTGCCACGGTGAGGGTCCAGCGGCCCCGGCAGGAGATCATCCAGGACCTGGCCTCCATGGTCAGGGAGCTGCTCATCCAGTTCTACAAATCAACACGGTTCAAGCCCACCCGTATCATCTTCTACAGGGACGGGGTCTCTGAGGGACAGTTCCGACAGGTTGGTTCAGTTGTGGGTTCCTTGAAGGCTTCTGTTATTCTGTACTAACTCCAAGTCTTGTTTTGTACTGCTTGAGTTGCTTACATTTACACGAAAGAATTGAGACTTTTAAGGAGAGAATTTCTTAATCTTGTTGGGTAAGAAGAGTTGCAGCTCATTTCCTGTCTGGGAAGGAGAAGTCTTCAAACTTGAGAAGCCACATATCTCTAAGTATTTTCTAAGATTACCAGTTGTGTGCCAAAGTTGTACCTCCTGTTAGCTACACTGAGTTCATGGGTGTTGTGTGTGTGGAAGGAGTACATAAACTCCTCTGTTCTTGTGCTCGTAGGTTTTGTATTATGAACTGCTGGCCATTAGAGAAGCCTGCATCAGTTTGGAGAAGGATTACCAGCCTGGAATAACCTACATTGTGGTGCAGAAGCGACATCATACGCGGCTGTTCTGTGCTGACAGAACAGAAAGGGTAATCACTGCCTTCTGAGAGGAGCCTTTTGGGAAAGCTTCATGTCGAGCTTTTAGGCTGCTGGAAAAAATATTAGCGTGGGCTTCTGTCCATCTGGTCGTCTGTGCACACAGGGAAGCGTTGATTTGATAAAATGAGGCCCCAGATTGAAAAATCATTGGCCTTAAGTATGTTAAAAAACACCACAACATTGCATTGGAGCTCAAGTCCATGTGACTACCCAGGATCAATCTCCAGCAATTTTAAGAGAAGAAAGTACAAAATGGTGGAGCCCTTTTTCTGAGTCAGTCGATCCAAACTGAAGTTGACAATTCTAAATACAAATGTGCAGCTCTTCAGCCTGAGCTGGAAAGTTCTGATGTGCTGGAGGTGCAGTGTTGTGTAAGGTGCTGGAGAGCCATCCAGTGTCCTTGTCAAACCTCCAAGGCTGATGTAGTGGCACATTCCAAACAGTTCTGTGGCACTTCATGTGCCGAAACCTCACCGGTGGTGAATAGAAACTTGTATTTTTCATTACAGTTGAGCTGTATAAACAGCTGAGGCCGCACTTAACAAACCTCTTCTCTAGGTTGGACGGAGTGGCAATATTCCAGCTGGGACAACTGTAGATACAGACATTACACACCCCTACGAGTTTGATTTTTACCTCTGTAGCCATGCTGGAATACAGGTATGGTTGCTTTATGTAAGTAAATGTGAATTTAGAGCATGTTGTTTTTCTCCCTTTTGTGACACCTGTTTGCAAACAGTTATTTAGGAGGGAAATGTTCTTTTAGCTCAGTTTTATCTGAGGTAAAACATTATTGTGGGATTTAGAGTATGATTTGCTTAAGAGGTGGTCTCTGCTGCACCATTAAACTTGCACGGATGGTAAGTGATGCTTTTTTAAAGTTTATTTTAAAGAGGTCATTTATTTTGTGACATTGTTATTTCTGAAAAAAACCCGTGCTATTTGTATCAGGCTATTGCTTAAAATGTAAAAAAAATTTACTCTAAATTTTTATCGTGTGAGTCTGACCACATTGTCATCAGTTTTGTTTAGGTTGGCTGGGCATGATTTCTTTTCCAGTTTAAATAATTCAAATGGAGTATTTGTCAATCTTTACACCGATTTTTGGCCCCTTGGAAAAAAAAATTGTATCGAAGTTGAAGTAGAAATTCTGGGTGTAGCTGCAGCTCCTTGTGTTTAATATAGCAAGGCATAAAGAACTTCAACTAAATTGATACTTCAGATATATTTATTTTAAGAAGAGAGACTTGGAGCTTGGCTAAAGCACAACTATTTAACCAATTCAGATGCACTGTAAGATTTAACTTGAGTTTCTAGTTCATACTTGCAGTTAGGGTGCTCAGGAGCTGGAAGGATGTAAAAGCACTGGTTATTTCTCTGGGAAATGTGTCTTTGTGAGAAATGGCGTAATTGAGGGTAGGTAAAAGGTGGTGTAATTGTGGCTTAGTCATGTTGGGAGCAGGTGTTGATCTCTGAGGATTATGTAGAAGGGGTTTTATCCAAGCAAGAATATAATAATGTATATGTTAGACTTACTCATCTCTAAATACATTTAGGCCTGACATAAAACTGAGTTTTGGCTGCTGTTACATAGGAATTCACATTAGATAACCTGACCCTTTCTGAACATCAAAACCTGCCTTGTTTATGGAAACCCAGACAAGTGACCCTCGGTCCCCATCTCCGCAGGGAACCAGCCGTCCCTCCCACTACCATGTCCTGTGGGATGACAACTGTTTCACAGCAGACGAGCTGCAGCTGCTGACGTACCAGCTGTGCCACACGTACGTGCGCTGCACCCGCTCCGTCTCCATCCCCGCGCCTGCCTACTACGCTCACCTGGTGGCATTCAGAGCACGCTACCACCTCGTGGACAAGGAACACGACAGGTAAATCACAGCCTGTGCTCAGGGTTTAGTCCCCGCTGCTTTCCTGCCCACTACTCTCCTCCACTGTCAGGCCTAAAACTATTTTACTACAGGTAATTCCTGCTGGTTTTGCGCTTAGTTTTTGTTACCTCTAGGGCTGATGCTATTGTCACTCCTGGCAGCTGACAGAGTGGGTTGGTGGATTCTACTGAATAACACTCAGATTAAAAGAATTCAGTTTACTGAAGAATTTTGTTATGACTTTGCCGTGGCCTGAGGGAATCAAGCCGCGGATTTAATTTTTTTGCTTTAGGATCAGAGTAGCCATGAATGAACCAAATGTTAAGTGCTTCCACTTATCTAACTCTGTACGTCAGAAATATTTTATAACCTTCAAGCCATCAATGTATTTATAACAGGCTTATTTTTAGATGAACAAGCTGAGCAGCCATGGTGAAGAGATTTGTCAAATGCCTCAAGGTTGCTGGGTGAATACAAGAGTTGATATTTTTCAGTGTCCAGTTCTGTCACTGGTGCTGTGTTGATGAAGGGTCTGGAGAGTCAGTCCTGTGAGGAACAGCTGGGGGGGCTCAGCCTGGAGAAAAGGAGGCTCAGGGGGGACTTTCTCAGTCTCTACAACTCCGTGGCAGGAGGGTGGAACCAGGTGGGGATTGGGCTCTGCTCCCAGGGAACAAGGGACAGCTTAAGTGTAAATGGCCTCAAGCTGTGCCAGGGGAGGGTCAGGTTGGACATCAGGAGGAATTTCTCCATGGAAATGGTGGTGAGGCATTGGAATGGCTGCCCGGGGAGGTGGTGGAGTTCCCATCCCTGGAGGTGTCCAAGGAACAGCTGGATATGGCACTCAGTGCTCTGGGCTGGGTGATGAAGCTGGGATCAGTCACAGGTTGGACTCGATCTTGGAGGTCATTTCCAACCTCAGTGCTTGTGTGATTCTGTCAGAGAGATGCGAAAGCAGCTTTTTGATCTGAATTAATACAATTTACAGCCCTGCCTGTCTCTCCCTCGTTCCCTGCAGTGCTGAAGGGAGCCACGTGTCAGGACAGAGCAACGGGCGAGACCCGCAGGCCCTGGCGAAGGCTGTACAGATTCACCAAGACACCTTACGCACGATGTACTTCGCTTAAGTCAATGACCCGGGAGACACTCACGGAGAGGAGAACTGAGAACTTAAGCCACATACAATGTATGTTTCCAGGGGGTTGGTTTAGGGGCTGTGCCTCCCATCGTGCTGGAGCTGACGCTGTGCAGGGGCGAGAGGCTCACCCTTAAATTGACACGAGGAAGATTGTTTACTTCATCCAGGAACACAGCACTATTATGCAATATGAAACCAGCCAACTGCTTTTTTGGGGCGGGCTCCCGTGGGAAGCACCGCCGTCATTTTTTTTTAATTATTATTTCTCGTAGTTTAACCCTCTTCTGCCTTTACCTCAAGTTGCTCGGCAGCACAACTATTGTTGCAAAAAAAAAAAAAGTAATAATAAACTAAAATCTATAGTGTAATTTAAAACAGAAAACAAACCACCTTTTAGGAACAATCACAGTGATTGTTTGGAGGAGGGAAGTGTGCAAAAAAGAAAATAATTAAGTTTTTAACCCCCCTGTACATTGAGGAATCTTTCTCTCAGTATTGCCATCGAGCATTCGAATGTGAACATATCCAAGTGCATTGGAATGTACAGCACTAGCTAGTAAACAGTGACTGGGGGAAGATGTTTTGCACACTAATCCAATAATTTGAACCTAATTTAGCCAACGGCTGCCTTTGTGTCTTTTCTCACAGCTTTGGAGTTCTCAGCTCCAAGAGTTCCCTTTCAAAAGCAATCCAAGAAGCTTGTGGTTCATGTGCAGGCAGTAGTGACCCAACTCTTCTTGCTCCCTGGGGGAATTTACTAAAGCTGCTGTTTTACCTAGTCCAAAAGTTTCAATTTTTTCCTATCTGGCAAGTCAAATCTGTTGAAGCTTCACGTGAGATCTGATGTCCCAGGTTTTCTGGGATGACATACAGTAACCACCAGAACTGAAACTTTAGAGCTAAGGTCTTTTTGGAAAAAAAAGAAACCTGCTACTTTACTTGCTGCCTCTCACACCTTAATGTGATTCATATGTATGTGTGTTTGAAGTTTAGCTTCCTTTTGTTTCTTTTATATTTATTAGAGTAATAATAATGCTTTAATTTAATTATTACAGAACATATGGTCAACAGCAACTTTTATTTTTTAGAAATGTAATCATGTTTATTTTTAAAAAAAGAAACTGACAACTTGTTTTGCTATCTTTTAGTGCAATAAGCATTCTAAAGAAAAACTGTGTCCATTGAGCTGTACTGAAGCAGTGTCTGTACCACGGACTGTGGGAGAATGGACACCTCCAGGATTTTAAAAGGACAAAGTAAAAGCCTTAATTTTGAAAGGAAAGTTTTATAGTCAGAAGGAATCTTGAATTTTCCTTTTTTAAATCAAAAAAAAAATACAAAAAATGCTTCTAGACTTCTGCAAGCTTTACTTGTCACTGCAGTCTTTTGATTTAACAAAGGAATTGGCCTTACTTTTGGCTTTGAAATGTGGAGCATATTTGAATTAAATGGAAAGGGTTTTGTATTAAGATCTCAGTTTTTACATGCTTAGTTAAACCTATTTGACATCAGTAAAATGTCTGGAATTAATAAAAGTTTTTAGGCTTTTTTCCTCTTTGATAGTGACTTTCCTTTTAAAATTAAGTTATTGGTAACTTCATTTCACTTTGCAAATAAAGAGGGCTGGGATAGTTCTAACATGTTAAATCACTGAAATGTGAAACAAACCAATGGGACTCTTTCATTCCACTTTAAAACCAATGTTTAAGATGTCAGAGACGAGCGTTTATTCAACGAGGGGCCTGGGGAGTTTTGCACTTTGTAAACTCGTGAACTGCATTTTTGACTGTTTTTATTTGCACTGGTTCATAGTATATTTACTGCAGCTGTTTGTATGGGCATTGCTGTGATCCCAGCCCTCCCGACCTCCACCTGCTCTCACATGAAAACCTGGTTGGTCTAAGTAGCTTCTCTCCTCATTCTCACCAAATCTGCTGTTTGCCAATATACTGTATTTTGAGCCTAAAATCTGAGCCCATTTTGCTTCACCAGGCATGAACCCCCTTTTTTCTGCCAGAAAACCAAGTACTGTATTTTGTGCATTTGTATATTGTATGGAAATGTCCTGTAGTGCTGTTCACAACACTGTCTGCAAGAGCTTTACTAACAGCTGGTGTAGATACCTATTTTATCTCCCAAAATCAAGGAAAATAATGTAAAGAGACTAACTTGGCAAAGCTAAAATTGCACTGGAAACAGTGGGGGGGTGGGCATGGCTGGGGGTGCTCGGACGGGAGCCGGGGGATGGCTGGGGGGCTCAGCAGACCCCAAGGGGTTGGGGACCCCTGGAGCCAGGGTGTTCCACCTCTGAGTGGCCTTTCCCTGGTGCAGGGAGAGGGTGTGACTGAATCCTTTGAGTGAGGTGGTTTCTCAGTGAGTCTCTCAGATGTTTTTCCCAGTCTGTGACCTGACACTTTTCTCCTAAAGCTCTCTAAGTAGCAGTGCCGTTTGTAAAAGGTTCAGCTTAAGCTTTATACAGAAATTTCTTTTAAAATGGAGAAGTTTTTTTTTCTTTTTTTAAAAAATCCTGTTTTACAAAGGGTTCTTGTGGACTTCTGGCATTTAGCTGAAAATTCCTTTTTACAAAGCCTTCTGACTCTCCTTTCAAAGCCGCTTCTCATCCTGCCCACGCTCGGTGACTCGGATTTGAGAAGCTTTTTTGCTCGCTACTTTCACCAAAAACTAAAGAAACTTCATTGGCAAAGTGACTTCAGTTGTCAAGGTAACATTGTACCTGGTTTTCATGTGAAGAGTATTTGGAAGTTTTAATCTCTCTTCTTGGTTTTGCAAATATCTACGTCAAGTGCCGATACTTCTTTGTATTACGATATCAAGTTACTGACGTTGTGAGGGCCACACATTTATGATGCTGTAGCTGCTATATTTATTTAAATGGAGATGGACAATTACTGCACTAAGGAATGAGGAGAAAAGCAAGGAATCAAGGTTAGTTAGATATCTTGGTTTTTTTTCAAAAGAGAATTAATGGTGTGAAATATCAAGTGTAACAAAGGGTGCTGTCATTTTAACTGAGATTAAATAGCCAGATATTCTTCTTTTGTTTAAAAACATATATATTTTGATGTTTGCAGTTTGGGGGTGGGGGGTCGGGATAAATGGTACCTCATCTGTGGTGGCAGTTTCCAGTATATTTTCAGAGTATATGGATTTCTTTTATTTTTGTACCTGCTCTCCTTGAAAAAGAAAAAAAAAATCTCAAATTTTATGTGCTGTTTGAGGAAATCGTGAGTGACACAGCAGATCCCCCTCTCTGGCCGGGAGCTAGCTGTGGATAGTCCAAAGACGGACGTGGTGGGCACAGGCTGATGGCTCTTCTTGCTTTGCAGACACCGGCCTCAGGTTTCTGCCTGTGGAGAAAAGCAGTTCCCGTCTCCTCAGACACTGCACCGAGACCTCACTTGTACTGAACAAGTGCCACTAAGTGCTCCCGTGGTGGAGGCAGGCGCAGGGCCCCAGCGCAGGGCCAGGAGCAGCCCCAGGGTATCGCCAGCTGTGGGGATGGACCCCGGGGCTGCCGGCCGAGCCCCTCCTCACCCAGCCAGCCCTGCCCAAACCTCCCACCTGGCCACTGGTAGATCCAGAGCTGGAGAGAATCATAGAATGTTTGTGGTTGAGGCGTTAAACTTGCGACATCTGCCAACAGGAGGAGTGACTCCACTGTAAGTCGCCTTTTTCCCTTTCTAGGGACTTGAGCCGTGGCCATTTGACTCAGGATCGCTGTGTCACTGTTCAATGTGTCATCTGGTTACACGTGTCCAAAAGTTATTTTTATAGGATTCATTCCGGTATTCTTTTGGAAGTTTGGCCACAGAAATGGTTTTCAGGAGTAAAATGGGTTTCTGGAAGTTGTCAGTCAAATTATTTCAAGATGCTCTTGGTCCTAAATGATTTTCACTTCATGTACGAATACTTGTCCTATAAAATGCTCAACATGAGATACCATATAGTCTGCTGTAAAAATTCCAGCTACAAATACTGGTTTTCTACTAGTCTTAAAGTTCTCTCTGATGAAATTCCAAGCTCAAGTATGAGGCCTTTTTTTTTTCCTTTTCTTACACTTTCTTCATATCTTGTCCACTTTTGATATTTTCCCTGTTTTGTGAACTGAGGGTTTAGAACCTTACTCAAAGCACTTTTATAACCGAGGAATCAGAAGCTCAGATTATGTATGTTGGACCTGTAAATTCAGTTTTCAAAGGTGGTTGTTTCTAAATGGCCATCATGGTCTCTGGTCAGGCTGGGCAGATGCTCTGTCCCTTTCAGTGCTGTGGAGTTTTGTGGCTGCTACTGGCAGGTTGATTGGATCTAGTGAAAAATTCCATAGGGGTGTCAAAGGGAAAGATTTCTGTCTGTCTTTTCTACCCAAAGATGGTACTTTAGGTTGATGCTGGGTGTTCAGAATATCATTTTTGGTTTGGCACATGTTGAAATCAAACTTCAGTTAGCCAATTCACTCCTCGTTTTTGTAAAATACCATGGTTGGAGCTTGAGCTCGTTGATGCTTTCTGCTGGTAGAAGATTCTGTACTTTCTGTAGTTGAGGTATGAGCAAGATGGATACAGGATCCTACATTTTACCTCCCGAGCAGAATCTTAAGAATCCTGATCTCCGTGACACTAAAACCCAAATTGTTGTCCCCTGAGTAGGCAAAGGTGCATATGGAGAGGAAGGAATTGTAAAGGAGAAGTGTGCGAGGGAAAATATCAAAGCATTGGTTTGGCAGGAATGAGGGTGTTGGGGATACTCCATCCACTTTCCATCCCACATGCCCTGGCCTTTCACATCCTGTCTGAGGTACCCCCTCACCTGACACGGGTCGTTATCGTAGGGTCCTTTTCAAACAAAGCAGTTCCACTGTTTAAAACTTGGAGTGACTTTTATTTTTTTTAAGCAAGACAGTCCTCAGAAAGTGCCTTTTTAGAAGATGGTGCTGTAGATTTTTATTTTCCAGTTGTACGTGGCTGCAAATTTAAGATAAATTATTGAAAATGCCAAGTGTTTGATGGTATCTTTTAGGTACTTTCAAGCATCAGCTTCTCTGAGTCAGGACCAAGAATAAACCAGGAAGGTATTTTCCTTTGGAGGGAGAGGCATTGAGGAGCGATCACCAAATTCAGCTGGTAGGCTGGGGTTGGGTTGGGCTTGGTCAATGTGGTTTACCTCTTCATATTGAGGGGGCTGGGGGTTTGGGGTGTGGGAGAAGCCGTGGGGACATGATTGGCCCTGAAAGGAATCCGTAGCTACCGAAGGATGTCCTCTCTTAGGGGAAGCACATTCCCAAAGATGGAGACAAACTGGAAGGTGTTTTAGGAGGACGTCCTAAGGATGGCTTGGGAGATGGTCGGTCCTCACATGGCTTGTGTGTGTCCAGGATGGATCGGTGGGTCTTCTGATTGCCAGCTGGGAGCTGGATGCTCTGGATGGGAGCAGCTTGGTGGGTGGGCGATGCTGCAGAGGGGGTGTGTCCGTGGTGAGTTTGGTGAGCGTTCCTGCAGTCAGGAAAAGCTGTAGACTAGACTATTAAACACTGCACCTCAGTAACCTTGTAATGCTGCATAAAGTAATAATAATAGCAAAGTTGTGCTTTGATGACACTGTAATGTGCTTGCACATGCCTGCAAAAAACACTTCCCTTTCCTTTGGTATCGGTCTGAGTAGCAGTTATGGGACTTTTCTTTTATGATGAGCCTCGTCCTTTGTTGTGGTGTTTCTGTATATTTATTGGTGGTCTGTGTGCAGCTCATAGGTCTGTGTGTCTGCTCTGTGTGTTGCTTTTAACAGTTTTTTTTAGGCAGGAGAAGTTTCTGAATGTTTTGGTTTTCTTCTCCAAAGAAAGTTGGCTTAACCAGTCATGTTTGAGAGGAGACAATTAACCCGCTCGCCATAGGCAGATGCTTCATTGGTACCTTATTTCTCTACAACTAAAATGATTTTGTGCATTTTATTACTGTTTATAGTGTTGGGCATTTAAGATGTGGAATAACTTGATGTCAGGATATTTTTGAATATCAGGAGCTTAAGCGCAGAACTCACTGAGTAATTCCAAGTGGTCTCTTTGCAGGAATATGTTCATGTCCAGACTTTTTCTAGGAATAAGCAGAGCTTCTGGACATACTCAATGAAATACGTGGGGTTCAGAGTCCCAGCATTGGGCAGTGCCCTTGCTGAGTTGCCCACACCTCGTTGTTGAGGGGATGCTGCAGCTCCCCGGGCACGAGCTGACTCTCTGTTTGCTCTGTAATTTCTTCTGATCCAAGTTCGAGACATGATCCAATGTCTCTTGTAGCTTATACCGACTTTCTTGTCTTATTACAGTGCCCAATGCCACTGTGTTGGTATTTAAGCTTGCCATGATGTTCAATTATTTTATATTTCCGATTTCACAATGTTACTAGGCTGGGGTTTAGAAAGCATTTTTCAGTCTAAATTCTGAGCCAAAATTGTGTCTCTTGACCCTTTTAGTAGTAGCTGTTTCTATCTTTTAGACTAAAAAGGGCCAAAAATCTTGCACCATCAGCTTGTTTGCAGCAATACTCTCCGTCTCCTCCCTTGCCTGTCAACTAACCACTTTGTTCCTCTCTACATTTAGCTCATACTGAACCTGTTGAGATTTAGAAGGAAGTTGCTGCCTCTTCTTTCTATCAAAAGGAATGAACTTGCACCTGATGAAGCAGTTTTCTGTTGGACACAAATCTCTTGCCTTGGTGTCCATGAGCTGCCTCATGCAAGGTTTAATTCCAGTAGAAATGTTTATGTTGCAGTCGTTGGAGGGTGCATGATGGTTGAAAATATCCAAGTTAAATTAAGAGCTAACAAACCACTGAAAATAGACATTATTACAATAAATTAAAAAAGAAAAACCAGCAAACCAAAACACCACAGGAAGTAGCTGCAGGTGGACAGGGAGGGCCTCCTCAAGGACATGGAGAACCTGTGGGACATTGAGATCCTGTGGCTGTTGGGGCAGCTCTGCAAGGGAAACAAAAAGTTTCGGAAGAGGGAACCAGGGCAGACTCAAAGTTACAGAGCCCAGTAGGATTTATTCAAACTCCTTTAAAAATTATCAAGTGGGAAAATCTCAAAGGAATACTGAAGCTAATGAAGAAGCAGCAGAGCCTCCTTTGCCTCCTATAGCAAATAAAAAAGCAAAACTTGACAGCTGATGTTTTCCTTCAGTACCTTTCAGTACTTGAAGGGGCCTGTAAGAATGATGGGGGGCAAACTTTTAGGAGGGCCTGTTGCCACAGGATGAGGGGTGATGGTTTTAAACTGAGGGAGATCGGTTCAAATTAGATTTAAGAAGTTTTTTACAGTGTGTGTGATGAAACAATGGGCCAGGTTGCCTAGAGAAGCTGTGGCTGCCCCATCCCTAGAAACATACAAGGTCAGGTTGGACAGGGCTTGGAGCAATCTCATCTAGAGGTCCCTGGTCGTGGCAGGGGGGGCTGGACTGGATGAGTTTTAAAAGGTCCCTTTCAACCCAGACTGTTCTCTCATTCTGTGATTGCTAATTCAAATACTAATACATGAGGGAAAAAGCATGTTCCTGTATATTTTTAGGGGTGCCTGTTCTCTTCCTCCAGGACTGTGCTGTGAGCAGGTGGCAGCGCCTGTGACAGCTGCCCCCTGAAATCAAACTGTGGTTTTTTTTCCAAACCATGGAATCCCTTACTTGGGTCAAACAGATGCAGCTTCCAGTGGATCCTCTGGTTCAGACAGTACCGACCCAAGGGGTTTTGTGAGCAATATGTGACCCTTCTGTACAACACAGATGCCCTGAGAGATTCCTGGTTGCCCTGAGGTGTGCCTGGCTCCCAGGAACAGCAGCAGGCAGGTGTAGAGGTCATTTTGCTGTAGCACTGCAGTTGCTCTGCTCTTACTCAGCTCTTACCTACCTCCCCATTCTCTGACCAGGGTCACTTTCCCTCCACTGCCTGTATGGAACTAGCCATGTTGAGGATGCTGTGGCTGTGTGGAGCACAGATCAGCTCTGGATGTGAGGGTGGGGGTGGGATGGTGACAAAAGCTTGTAAAAACAAAGGACTGGGTAGGAGTTGGGTGGGTGTCAGGTGAGCTGTGATCAGCTCAAGCCCTTCAGGGACATTGATAGGGACATCAGACATGAGCTTGGGTGTCCTGAACTGTTTGTGTTGGACTTGAACTCACTGAGAGCAAGTATGTGCCTTTTTCTGACCAGGAACAGAGCTGGAGAAACCTGTATTTGCATTGGTAGGATGGTTAGTATTTTTCTTGAACTGTTTTTAAAGCTCAAAGTCCTTGGTCAGAATAGAGTTGGTTTTGTGTTTAATTATTTAATCAAAGCAAGCCCTGAATTATTTGTGAATTAGAACTACCCAGAGAGGAGAAGCTTTTAAAATAAGTGGTTTCTGGAGAGTAATGTCATCAAATAAACCTACTTCCTGGTAGACTTGCAATTTTTTAAAATAAAATTTAACCTTGATATGTTTATCTAATGAGAATCATTAATTCTGCCTTTATTTGAATGTTGCCTGTCCAGTGATGTCCTCGCTCTTTACTGTGCTCCTGCAGCTTTCCGTACACTCCATTGCCTCTCCCATCTCCACCTGTTTGGAGGTTGCAGGGACATTGGGGAGTGTTGTCCAGTGAGTGTTGGGGAGCAGTGCAAAGCTCTGACTCAGTGGGAACATGGAGGTGAGGATTAAACATCACAGATAACTCTTCAAGAAGCAGTTTGCCAGCAGCAGGGGGTGGCAATGTCTGGGAACAGAATCGTGTGGTCACTTGGGTGTGGAAAGAGGAACAATCCCCCATTCTGTGACACCAGGTCCCTGCTGGAGACACTGCACTGTGCAGAAGTGGGCACCTGTGTGCTTAGAGGCCAGTTTGGGCTTTAGGCTGCTAAAAAAAGTGGATTTTCAGACCAAAATGGAACAGCTTTTCCAACAGGTTCTGTTTGAAGCCGTTTTGAGATGTTGGTGAGTTGTCCAGCCAAGAGCTCTGGAACCAGCTGGCTCTGAAGCAGGTTCCCTTTCTGACCTGGGGGAAATGATTCCGCTTCATTTTTCATCTAGAAAATGTTTGTGATGATTCACGTCGCCATATGAGAGTGGGTTACTGGGTGATTTGAGGGTGAACAATGGTAACTTCGTGACACAAACCTGTGCATCTCTTGCACGTTTGCATCTTCAGTGAATGCAGTTTGGAGCCCATCCCTGCCGGGAGCTGGAGCTCTTCCCTCCCATCCCACTGCAGCTCTGCCCAAGGCTGAAGGCCCTTGGGGTCAGTCCTGTGTTTGCCATCTTGCTTTCTTTAAAATAATCCATTTGTTGTAAAACAGATGCTCAGAGGGCGAGTTTATTTAAATGAAAGGGGTTTTTTTCATTGCTGAGAAATACACAGGTCTTTTAAACACACATTTGGCAGTTGGAAAATTAATACTGTAACACTATCTAGCAACACAAAAATATGGCTGTATGTTGAGTTTAGGGCCATGCTTGCCCATAGATCATAGATCCACAACCCATTTCAGTACAGGTGTGCAAAAGTTAGCTTTTAAAGTAGTTACTAATAAACTTCCATTTTGCTTACACTTGCAAATCTCTTCAATATCTTCAAAACCAGTTTCTTTGATAGAAAATACATGTCTTGGTAGGTAGTGTCCACTCAGATGTAATAGCAAAGTGATGCCCACTGGAGCAATGCTGAATTTAAAGAACTTCTGGAAGTTTTGGAAACTGATGGTGTGTCAGCAAAGTGGAAACTTCAGTATTGCTCCTGAAGTAGTGAGGATAATTGAACACCAACAAAGCTTGGTGAGAGGAAGTCTGCCAGAGATGAAGTTTGGCTTCTGGCAACTTTGCAGTGCAGAACAGCTTCTTCTGGGTACTCGCTTTTGTGCATCACTTCTCTCCTGTGGCTGTAGTGTTTACTTTTCTTTGAACTTGATTTCTGTTTTTCAGTGAAATCTTCTCATTTTTGCAGTTTTCAGTGTTGAATCTCACCTTGAGACAACTTCATGTTGTTTTCCTGTAGAAAAACCTGCTTCTAGCTCGTTGTGTTTGGTGTCTGTTTGCAGGCAGGTATGAAAAGTGAGCTGCAGCACAGCAGTGGGGCTGGCAGAGTGAGTTTTGCATCGGAAATGGTTTTACAGGCACCGGTGTACAGATCAGCATTCCCGGGGAGCAGTGACACTTTGGGCTCACAGGGTACAGACCGTCCTGCCTGTTCTTGTCTCCTCCCTCCGGTATAAGCAATTCAGCTCCCCTGGGAGCCTCATGGTGGAGAAATGGTGCTTGATGGGGAAAAACTGGGCTGTTCACCTGGCTGGAGGTGTGTGATCATGGACAAGGACATTGTCTGTCAGCAAGTGTTACTTTAAAGCTTTCACAGTAATTGATAGCATTTGGTTATGAGCCAATATTAAAGGATTTTCAGGAGAAGGTGGCACAAGTGGCATAGTGTGTACCATAAACATTACTGGCCAGTGAGCTGTGTTAGTTTTGGAGACCGCTGGAAGCAATGTCACGCATAGAAATTTTGAGTATTTAATACCATGTGTTTAAATTGTTAAAAAATCATGCTGTTTGGGATTCCTTTTCTGAATAAAAGTCTAATAAACCAGTCCAGTGGATTGATCCCCTCCCATGTGTCTGCTCTTTCTCATATGCTGGTAACTGCTCCCCTGTTTTGGTGTCCCGTTGCTTCAACAGGAGCGTGAATGTGTTCCCACCATGAAGGTCCTGGGGGCTTTCGAAGCAAAAGGGAAATGTTTCAAGAGTGAAGTAGAGCTGTGACTTGAGACGTTGCACAAATAGATTGTAGATGGATGGCAAACAAACTGGTAAAAGCCTTTATTTTTACTTAACCATCTTGACCATGTGTGCCTCTTTGTACCGTGGGCTGCAGCCGTGCGGGGTGGGAGGGAACGTGTCGGTGTTTGAGATGTACTTGCTAAGCAGAAGCCGTGTCCTCTGCCCCTTCTCCCTTTCCGGACAAATTGTTCTTGCCAAAATTTTCTACCTGTTGCAAGAGTTGCTTTCCTTCCAGCACAGTAAAATGTCGACTTCTTTCACTGTTCCTGCCCTCTCGTAGGCATCTGTAACCTCTGTACGACTGTGTATAGGACACAGCAGTCATCGATCTCTGCTGGCTATAGATACCATCAACTTGAGTGTATTGTAAACGAACTGTATTCATTTGAAAAATAAATTTTTTTTGAAATGCACATGTGTTAGACTGAATTTATACTTAAATTTATTCCTAAAGCCAGGAGCAGATGGAGGTGTTGGTCTGTGTGGGGGGGTGTGGAGGGAGGCATCGGGCACACCCAAGACAGAAAACCATTTACTTTCAGTCTCATTTGTACTTCACTGCTGTTTAAGCTTAAAAAAAAATTTAAAAAGCCAAGAGCTTGTTGAAGTGCCCATAGCCATCCTGCCGTGCAGGATGGCTGCTGTGGAATTGGGAAAGGGGGCACCCCAGGCTCCGTCCTCCTTTATGCGTTATTTTGTGGGATTTTTTTAAAGAATATTACTATTTGTCGCTGATGTGGTCGCTGCCTTGCTGAGGTTTGCAGTGTCCCTGTCACCGATACCTGTCCTGGAGCCGCCGCCGCACCCGCCGGGGCCACCCGGCAACGGCCCCGCGCGAGCCCGGGGCGACAGCGGGCAACGGCGAGGGGACAGCGGAGACCGGCCGGGAAGGGCGAGGAGACAGCGAGCATCGGCCGGGAACGGTGAGGGGAGAGGGGGGATCGGCCTGGAACAGCGAGGGGACGGTGAGGGGACAGCGAGGATCGGCCGGGAACGGTGAGGGGAGAGGGGGGATCGGCCTGGAACGGCGAGGGGACGGTGAGGGGACAGCGAGGATCGGCCGGGAACGGTGAGGGGAGAGGAGGGATCGGCCGGGAACGGTGAGGGGAGAGGAGGGATCGGCCTGGAACGGTGAGCGGACAGCGAGGATCGGCCGGGAACGGTGAGGGGAGAGGGGGATCGGCCGGGAACGGCGAGGGGACGGTGAGGGGACAGCGAGGATCGGCCGGGAACGGTGAGGGGAGAGGGCGGATCGGCCTGGAACGGTGAGGGGGCGGCGGAGGCGCGGGGAGGACCGGCCAGGAAAGGTGAGAGGATAGTGGAGGTTGGCCGGGAACGGTGACGGCATAGCGCAGGTCAGCACGGTGAGGGGAGAGGGGGAAATCGGCCGGGAACGGTGAGGGGACAGAGCGGCCCCGGCCCTGAGGCGGGGCGGGAGCAGGGTCAGCCCCGAGGAGCTGAGTGCCCTCACACCAATCGCGGTAAAACCCTTCCCGAGCTGGTGGCTGATCTCCTCCCCCTTTCCTTCTTTCCGCCCTTTCCGATTTTCCCGTCCACTTGTGGTCCGGCCCCTGTGGCTCGCGGCCCTTTGTGCCCTCCCTCTGGGCTTCCTTCCCTTGAGGAATTCCCGGGCTGCCCATCCCCGGCAGCCCTTGGTGTCGCTGGCTGTGCTCGAGGAGCCCTTGCCCAGCGCCCTGCCCGAGGGGCTGGGGCAGCCATGGGGTGTCCCACTGCCGAGGGGTTCTGTGCCACAACTGTGCCTGACCTGTGGGGATTTGGGCACCTGCAGCCCCCTCGGGAGCTGCTCGGAGCTTCTGGAGTGGGGTCTGCAGTTCCTGCCCGTTGTGCAGGATATGGTCGATAGGGAGACGCCTAAAAACTCTGCTATTCCTGCAAAGCCTTGAAGTCCTCTGGGATTGCAGCCCTGGGCTGAGTCTTCAGCGGTAGCACAACAGAATCAGTCACGTCTTCAGACATTTTGTCCAAGCTCAGTAAATACCGTAAGGGAGCTGGTGCTGTGAGCAGCTCCTTGTCCCTGCAAACAGCTCCATTTCCAGGAAGGGACAGGTGGGACAGGTGCACAGGGTTTTCCCCCTGCCCCGAGGCAGAGGGTGGCTCCTATCACCTGCCTTATACTCCCCCATTTTAAGGACATGTGTGTGCACTAGGACAGGTGCTAGGTTGCAGCATGCTGATGCTTTTCTCCTAAAGAGCTCTGCAGTTTGTGGCTGCAGCTCCATTTCGGGTGTATTTCCATGAACAAACACATAAATCTTCCGCTCCCTTTCAGTCACCTGTTCAGCGAGATGGCGTCGCTAAGCGTGAAGCCGGGCCAGCGCTTCACCATGCCGGACTGGCACAACAACTCCGTCCTCATCTCGGCTGACGCTGAACAGCAGCGTTACAATTCCCATCATATCCGGCAGGAAGGACGAGCTCTCCGCAATGAAACCGGCAACCAGGTGGGCCCTCTGGCAGGGGGGCTGCGCTGAGGTTTGTCAGGATAATGGGCTGAGGAGCTGGGGAGAGTATCTAGATTTGGGTGTATGGATGAGGGAATAAAGGGCTTTACCTGCACAGAACATGCTAAATATGTACATTTACTCCCTGTAAACCCACCCACAATGATGTGTCTGTACAGTCACGAAATCCCTGAGTGTGTTTCTCACTTCCATTGCCACTTGCGTTGTTCTCTGTGCTCTCCATTTGTGTAAATGATTGTGAGACCAAATGGCAACATGTTGTATTCCTGTGAGAGGCTCAGTCAGTCCTGAAAACAGGGAAAGGCTTCAGCAAGATTCACAACTACAAGTTTAAAAAAGTAATGGCATTTCTCCCTAATTCCAGGCAAAATGGGATGAGCACAACACTCGAACCTGCCTCAACGATCGTGTCACCAGCGTGGACAGATGGAGAGAGATCATGGCCAGATGCCTCACAGACATAGACTCGGAAATCGATGCCTTATCCAAAGTATGTTGGCAAGGCAGATGGCTGGAAATGAACTTACACTGTCAACATGGGATGTGAAATAATTGAGGCTTGTCTTGTGCAATGGGCAAGCCCATCTGAAGTTTAGGGGATGCTTCTCACTAGATATATTTTTATGTATATGTATATTTTATACTGAGATCCATACTTGATAGAATGACTTCCTGGAAAACAAAGCACTGTGTTCTTGGCTGAGCCAAGCTGTGTCATGCAGCTGTGCATTTCATGCTCCTGTTTGGATTTCTGGGTGGATTTTATTGTTTGGACTTTTTACAAAGCTCTGAAGGATAATAAGAAATACATTAACACCATACTTCAAAAATGTTTGTTTTTAAATAGAGAATAGCAATGGGACATCTTTGATACTGTGAGTTCTAAACCCAGAGGCTGCTGCTGCTTCTGGAGTTGTTAACCCCCAGCACGGTGTGATTCCCAATGCAAATGGCAGGTGTAGGGGACTAAGGTGTTTGGCTCTGGCAATTTTTATTCCAGACTTGCTAAAAGGTTTCAGAACTGCAAAGACAGACAGTGTGAGTCCCTCTGAATGGTGGTGTGGGTGGGTTCTCCTTCCTTTCTTCCTCCCATCCCTAAAAGATCCACCCTGCACCTGATTGACTGCTTCTTTCAGGTGAAGTTGGCAGCAGAAAATGCCATTCAGGCAAAGAACTTGTGTTTGGATGTTGCCATTGAGTGCCTAACATTCCGTGAGAGCCGTCGTGACATTGACGTGGTAAGGGACCCTGTGGAAGAGGAGCTAATCAGAGAGGTGAAGGTGATCGAGAAAACCAAGAAAGAGCTGCAGCAGCGAGTGGATGAAGCCTTCAAACAGCTCTGGTGAGGAATGACTCAGCTTTTGGCCAATGACTCTGCTCTCCTTGCTTGTCCCCAGATATTGAATGTGTCTCATACCACGCTGAGATGGGCAAGTAGGCAGGGAACCACACAGAAAGCTTGGATGATTGTCAGGGGCTGGGGTTTGGAAAGGAAGGGTGTGTCAAGGGAGACTTCACAAGCACCCTTTGGAAATTTTGTCCCAGATCTCTTGTGCCACCTGCCTTAGTTTAGGAATCAGTGGCAAGGAGGTGTTAAAGCTCCCAGGCCCTGATACGCTGTGGGAATCCTTCACAGCTCCGCTCTCCAGGGCGATGCCAGTGCAGAGCCCGGGGCAGCCAGGCAGGCAGTGCTGGGCAGGTCGGGCCCAGTTCCCAGGGAGGGTGGGAGTTCATCATTCATTTCACAAAGATGACTGACCTGGTGATGATGGCTTTGGGAATTGTGAGCTGCCACTGCCCTGGGCCTGTTCCCTGCTGACTCCAGCCCGGCTCTCTGCAGCCTCTTAAAGGAAACTCGTCAGCAGCTGAACTGTGACCACCGGCACAAGGTGGAAGCATTGGAACTTGATCGACAGTGCTTGTCCTTCAACGTCACCTCTGGCAACATCTCCTTCAAGGTCAACCCAACACGGGTTCCAGATGGGTAAGGAAAGAATCTGTCCTTGTGTGGCCAAATCCGCACTGAGCCCTGGGATGCTTTTTCCTTCTACACTGTGTCCTGGCTTGATGGGTACAGTTTTGGAGAGAGCTCAGAACAGAAGTTGGCTGTGGCATGGGGAAGCCACAGACTTTTGGGAGGTAGCTAAATTCTCACCACAAACCCAGTGGGTCCAGGTGCCTCCTTTCTGCCTGGCTGTAGGTGACATTCATGGTGTGGTGTCACCTCTGGCACAGCACAGGGGGACCTGCTGCACATTTGGACTTGCTTGGCATTCCCTTCCATGGTTTGGATGTGTCCCTGGGTGGAGCAGATGTTGGGCCCAAGGAGACCAGGCAAGATGTGCCTCCAGCTTTCCAGAATCATTTTGTGCTGTCATCGTGGCCTGCAGCAGGTGATTCCTTTAAACTCTTGCAAACACTCAATTTATTTTCATAACTGATTTTTTTATAGAACAGTTGCACTTCGTGAGTGGGAACTGAGCAACCAGTGCATCAAGGACCGTGCTGAGGCAGAAATGAGAGCCTCAGTTGATCTCCGAGGAGCAATCACACTTACCATTGCCCAGGTGAACTGCTCCCTTGGCTGGGAATCCGTGGTGCCATTCTGGATCTGGTGTGGGACAGTGGCAGCCATGTCTCTGGGTCTGTCTGGGAGCAGCTGCCTTCCTGGTTTAAACAGGAGCTTGGTTATGCTGCAGAGCTTGCAGCAGTCTCAGCAAGCTGGAGGACACGTCCCTGTCTATCGATCCCTGCCTTTTGGCTACTGGGGAAGTGTGACCTGCACACGTGTGGCAGCAGCCAAACCTGGCTGGTTTTGCTCCTGGGCTTGTCCCAACCTCCCAGGCACAGCTGGAGGAGGCATGGACACCTTATAGCCATGTGTGACTGGAGCTGTTCTCTCCTCAGACAAACAATGAGCTGGACGCTCAGCGTATAGCTACAGAATTTGCCCTGAGGAAGAGGATTAGAGACATGGAAGGAGCCCTTAGTGAGCTGAGATGGCAGGAGAAGAACGTAAGTGCTGTTTCTTTGGTCACTTACCACAACCCTGGCTGAGAATGGAATTCCAAAGTCTGTCACATGGAAAGTGACTTGGCCTGAGAGTAGTTTCCACGTGTTTGCTGTCCAGTGGCACACATATGATCCCAGCAGTATCCCACCTCTCATGGGTGCTTCTCTGGCACTGCTTGGCAGCACTGCCAGGTTTGGGCCTTTTTATTTCACCTCTTATCTCAACAACACCATCTAGGTCCGTGTGGAAGCAGAGGATTCAGTCCTCAGAAGCCCTTGAGTAAAATCTATCCCCAGCACAGCAAAATTCCCAGAGACATGGGGGCTGTTTCCCAGTCTGTATCCCGGGCTGTCCCTGGTGACACATGTCCTTATCCTTAGACCTTGGAGGAAATCGCTGAGATGGAGGAGGAGATCCGACAGCTGGAGGAAAATCTCCGGAAGAGAACACTGGATCTGAAAGTGGCTCACACCCGCCTCGAGACCCGCACATACCGACCCCACATTGAGCTCTGCCGGGATCAGGTACTTCACCTGGCATGGTCCCTGCAGGGAACTGACTGGGAAAGTGGCTCTGAAAAATGCGCATGAGTTTTGGAGCAGCTGAGCAATGGATCCTGCAGTGACATAGCAAAACAAGGAAATAATGTCACAGCTGGGGGAGAGGGGAACGAGGGAACTCTGGCCTTTGTCAAAACCCTATAAAGTGCTGCCCCCTCCTCCCTGCAGGCTCAGTACGGACTGACAGACGAGGTCCAGCAGCTGGAGGCAACGATCCGTGCACTCCAGAAGAAGCGGACAGAGTCACAGTGAGTGTCCTGCTCTCCAGGCAGAGCAGTGCCCAGCAGTGTCTGGGGAGGACATGGCTCTGGCTGTCCCTGCTTCGGGCACACCTCCTGCCTTTTGGTGCTTGAGGTTCTTGGGCTCACGAGGAGCAGCAGTGTTTGGGCTTGGTGGGCACAGGGTACAGGTACGAGAGGTCTGTGCTGGGAGGGGAATGGGGCTCCCATCCCCTGCTTGACTCTGACTTCATCCAGGCCCTGACTCTTTTCCAAAAGGGACCAAAAAAAGAGTGAAAAGGAAGAAACAGAAGTGCTGCTGTAGGCTGGCAGCTCCCTGGGTGCACATCTCTGCTGCTCTCAGAGCAGTGTGTGGGCTCACTATTCGCTGCCCCAAACAATGAGTATCTGATGAGTTTGCTCTTTGTACAGGGCCAAATGCTGCCAGAAAGAGGGAAGTTAGGTGTTTCCTGTCCAGTTTAGAATAATGGAATATCCTGAGTTGGGAGAGACACACGAGAATCACTGGGTCCATCTCAACTCTTGGCCCTGCAGAGGACAGCCCAACAATCCCACCTTGTGCTTGAGAGAGTTTTCCAAATGTTCCTTGAGCCCTGGCAGGGTCATGGCTGTGACCATTCCCTGGGGAACCCGTTCCTGGGAAGAAATGCAGCATTTGATCCCAACTCCTGTCACTTGTGCTCATTCCCAGGGATGCCTTGGATGCTCTTTACCGACAACTTCACCGCATTCAGACCGATATTGGCTACAAAACCAATTCTCTGCAGCTGGACAACAAGTGCATGGACACCCGGAGAAAACTCGTGGTCCCTGTGGAGAAGTTTGATCCAGAGGTTGATGCTGTCAACCGCACCAGGAACCTGCCGAGGAACAGTCAGCTGGAGCTGGCTTAGCACGCCAGAAATTGTGCAAGCGCGGGGGGAAAACTCCTGGTGATTCAGTTCCGTAGCGAGGAAAAGCGACATCTGTGTCGTGTTTGGGGAGAATGGAATTCTCCTCCTAGTTTGTTTTATAACTGTCTGGCCCTTGGATGATGCTTACAGCCTCCCGCGCTCCGAGAAGATTTATAAACAATAAAGGGCCTGTGCCCAGTTGTCATCCGCGGTGATTAAATCCATCTGGATTCCAGGAGGGATTAAGGAACAGGCGGGTGTGCTGCAGGCAGCGCGGTCCTCCGAGACGCCAGGGGGCAGTGTGCACGGCAGCGCCTTTGGAGCTTCCTCACACACTGCCCCCTGGCGTCCCGGAGGAAGAAGGCGCCGCGCGCGGCAAGATGGCGGCGGCAGGTCCGGCTTCAGGTCCCGGGCGGGTCCCGGCTCGTCCCCGGCCCGGCCCCGCTCGGTTCCGGGGCTGCTTGGCCGGGGCGTTGTTGGGGGATTGCCTGGGAGCTGTTTTCGAAGGCAGGAGCGTCGTGAAGCTGCCGGAGCTGCTGAGTTTCCTCAAAGGGCTGGAACCGGCGCCGCCCGAGGAGGGAGGGGAGGCGGCGGGGAGCGCACGTGGAGGTGCGTGGGGGGCAGCGGGGAGGGGGGCGGGGGACATCCCCTGGTCCCCCCTTCACACAGCCCGCTGTGCACGGCACCCGGCACCCCGGAGATTCGGGTTAGACTTCAACACTCCCCGGGACTGTGCTTTGGGGTGCGTGTGTCCCCCACCCTCAGCACGCCCAGGATTGGGCTTTGGGGGCTCTGTGTGTCCCTCCCTCCTCAGCATCCCCAGAACTGGGTTTTGGGGTGTGCCTCGTACCCCCAGCCCCACTGTCCCCCGAAACTTGGGTACCTCCAGTTCTTACCCCTCACCTGGTCGTAGGGCACTTCCCCGTGACACCTGTGGCTGTTCCCTGCCCTGCTCTGTCCTCTGCCCCTGTGCTATAGGTGTTCAACCTCCTGACCGTTCTGGTTCCCTAAGGATTACTAAAGGATTCCTTAGGGACACTGCTGGTGCGAAGGGACCCCTGGTTTGCTGTCCTCAGCCCATGCTGTTCGTCCTCAGAGGAAGTGGGGGTGTGGATATGCTGGGAACGGGTGTGGCAGTGCTGGGGTGTCAGCAGGGAGCAGAGGTACCAAAACTTAAGGAGGAGGAGAGGGAGAGAAGCACGGAGTTGTTATTTAACTCCTAGGAAGTGATTGCAACCTTCCAGTGCCTGAGGGGAACATGCAGGAAAGATGGAGACTATTGGCAGGGGTCTGAAGTGACAGGACGAGGGGAATGGCTTCTCACTCCCAGAGGGCAGGATTAGATGGGATATTGGGAAAAAATTCTTCCTGTGAGAGCAGTGAGGACCTGGCACAGGTTGATCAGAGGAGCTGTGGCTGCCTCATCCCTGGAAGTGTTCAAGGTTGAACAGGGCTTGGAACAACCTAGGATAGTGGAAGGTGTCTCTGGCCATGACAGGGGGTGAAATTGGATGAGCTTTAAGGCCCCATCCAACCCAAACCATCCTGGGAATCTGTGATTCTGTGTTGGCCTGACTCTTGTCTATATGTGCCTCTGGATGTCAGACACTTTCTCGTGGGTCTTACTAATCTTGAAGTACATTCTGTGTCATAGCTGTGGGTGCAGCTCCCTGGCTCTGTCTCCTTCCTCTGATGACTGTGGCAGTGTCAAGCTCAGAGTGCTGAGGAATTTAAATCCTAGACAGGTTTCAGTTGGAAAGGACCTAAAGCTCATCCATTCTCACCCAGTGCCATGGGCAGGGACACGTTCCACTAAACCAGGTTGCTGCAAGTCCCATCCTACCTGACCTTGGACGCTTCCAGGGATGGTGCAGCCGCAGCTGTTCCACACAGCTTGTGACAATCAGGCCTTGGAGATGAGGGCAGTGCTGGCCAAGGGCCGGAGCAGTTTGTCCCTGGCTGGAGGTGTCACGCTTTGCCCTCCCATTGCAGAGTCGCTATCGTACACGGATGACACAGCCATGAGCAGGTCGGTGGTGCAGTCACTGCTGGCCAAGCGGGAGTTCGATGAGGTCGACATGGCCAAGAGGTGAGAATGAGGCTTCCTGGAGGTGAAACCATCACTGTGATTGTCTGTGGAAGGGAACAGGGGCTGAGGCAGAGTCATTGCTAATTCGTGGAGAAGAAGAATTTAGGAAAGAGGTGGTTAATCCTTTAGTTTGTTGTTGCTTTGTCGTGCCTTGGACTGTGCAGCAGTATCAGCTTCAGTGTGAAGTCCGAGGCCACCTTGATAGGACAGACCCTGCTGCATGTCAGCCCTGTGTGTGTTCACCTTTGGGGAGGAGAATACTTAGAGATTCCAGAAACATTTCAATTCATGTTTATTTGTTGCTATTTGTGTTTGTACTGCCCTTAATTTAGTGAGGGAATAGGAATGAGCTCAGCTTGACTCTGTTTATGATCTCTTTCCCTGTTGAATCCCCAGCCCTGGGAGCATTTGGTTCCACTTAAGGGAAAGCATTTCTTTGTTTAGAAAACTCTTCCATTGAACTTGAACAAAAGACTTTCCTTGTGGTTGTGACCCACGGAAATGTTTCTAGTTTGCGTCTATTTTGAGGTAGAGTTGAGAGGGAAATAAGTGGGTTATGGAAGGTGATGTTTATACATCCTCCTTTCACACTGTTTTGGGAAACTGCAGAACCGAGTCACTGAACCCTGACTGTCATTGATTTATGTGTGTGTTATTAATTCACTGTAGCAAGAGGCTTCATCCAATCACAAACCCCACTAACAGACCAAACCCCCTGGGTGTTTTCCCCCCTACCCACACCAGGTTTGCTGAGGAGTTCAAGAAGGAGCCCAACAGGGGTTATGGGATGGCTGTCGTCAATGTCTTCAAGAAGCTCCTGAGCCCCAAGTGCAGCGATGTGTTTGAGCCTGCGAGAGCCCAGTTCAACGGGAAGGGCTCCTATGGGAACGGCGGGGCCATGAGGGTGGCCGGCATCTCCCTCGTCTACTCCGACATCCAGGATGTCAAGAAGGTAACGGAACATTCTGGGCTCCTCTGGGCATCCCTGCTGCCAGGGGAGCGTCCCAGGAAACTTTGCTGACACTGGGGTTTCTTTGGCAGTTTGCGAAGCTGAGCGCGGAGCTGACCCACGCCAACTCCCTGGGCTACAACGGGGCCATCCTACAGGCCCTGGCCGTCCATCTGGCCCTGCAGGAAGGGCTCAGCAGGGAAACCTTCCTGGAGCAGCTCATCAGCCACATGGAGCACGTGGAGGCAGATGACAAGTCCCTCAGTGATGCCCGAGCGTGAGTAGCTATGGGGAAGTCCCAACCCTGCTGTGGTGGTTTTTCCTGTCTTTTCATGTTCTCTCCTTTTCACTGCACTCTCTGTTTACAGGCTGGGGTTTGAGGATTTACCATTTTCCAAGCGTCTAAAGAAAATCAAGGAATTTTTGGAGCTCAGTAGTGTTCCCAGAGTAGATGTATTGTCTGAATTGGGTGAGTACCTTTCTTAGTACAAGCATTAGGAAAGAGCTGGAAGCAGGACTAACTCAACAAGCTTGGTAGATGTGTCTTCAGATTCATCTTTGGCCTGTGCTGCTTGTCAGGCACAGAATATGCTGGAAAAGCTACCTGTGCTTGCCAGTCAGGAATTCTGAGTCTCAACCCAGTGATTCCCTATGTATTGATGGGGAAAAAAAGTATTGTTAAGGAAATGTTATCTTCATAATGTTTCTTAATATTCCAAGATTTGTAAGGACTGTTGGGTTGTCATGTTGGTTAGGGATGGGTAAATGGGTATGGCCAGACTATGCTGGGGTAACTGGGAATTGCTCTGTGGGATGTGAGTGGTACTGGGGAGCTGAGGGGATTTCTGAGGGAGAAACTTGCAGCTTTTCCTGGTAAAATCCATGATATCGTTATGGAAAGTCACTGGCAACAGGAAGTTGCACTAGGAAGGGACAAGGAAGGAAAGCCAGAGGGTGATGATGGGTTGTGTTCCAGGCAATGGCATCGCCGCACTGCGTTCCGTCCCCACTGCCATTTACTCCTTCCTGCGCTGCATGGACGCTGATCCCGACATTCCTGACCACTACAATGCCCTGCAGAGAACCATTATCTACTGCATCTCCCTGGGGGGAGACACGGACACCATCGCCACCATGGCGGGGGCCATCGCCGGGGCCTATTACGGGGAGGAGCAGGTGCCCCCTAGCTGGGAGCAGAGCTGTGAGGCTTTCCAGGAGACGCAGAGGATGGCCAAGAGCCTCTATGAACTCTACTGCCAGCGGCTCTGAGCTCTGGGGCAGCTCCAGTGCTTTCCTGAAGGCGAAGGGATGGCCAGCTCTGCTTCTCTGGTCGGACTCAGTGGTGGATCTGTGCCATCAGCTGACGCCAGTGAGCCTCACATGGGAAGAGTGCCTGCTGCTGTCAGCTGGGAGCACAAGCCAGCTTGGAAGAGAGGGGACATCCCTTTCAGTCGTGTATCAGCTGGGAAGTGGCTGCACTTGGACAGTGGGTTTGACCCTGGCTAAATGCCAGGCACCTACGACGTTTACTCTCTATGCTCTCTCCTGCTGCAGCTATGCAGAAGGAAGGGAAAATTAACACAAAACACTGGACTTATGAGTTGAGATAAGACTACTGATAAGGGGACGCACGGGATTCAGGGCAAAAGCAGGTGGAAGACTTAAAGTTGCAAAAAAAGTGATTTGTTAATCTAACAGAGTCGGAGGATAAATCAGAGGTAAAAATAAGCTCTCAAGACACCGTTTCTTCACTGACCCTCCTTCCCTCTTAAGGTACCGCTTCCCAGCTCACCCCCTCCCACCTTTCCAACTAACCAACAACTCCCAGGCAGGGGCAGGGTGTGGGGTTTTTTCCTTAAGTCAGTCCATCACAATTTTTTTACTCCAGATACTGTTTCTCTATTCGCCCCCTCCCTCCATTCAACCAACAGATCCGGGCTGGGGCAAGGTATGTGGCTTTTCTTAAGTCGGTCCAATGCCACAATTCTTCTGCTACAAACGCTGTTTCTCTACTCACCCCCCTCCCTATTAAAGCCATTTCTCAGCTCGCCCCCTCCCTCCTTCCTTCTAACCAAACAGCTCCGGGGTGGGGGCAGGGCATGGGGGTTTCCTTTGGTCAGGGTCAGTCCATCAGGGAGAAGAGTCCTCGACTTAGCCATGGGGGTCCCTCCCACGAGAGACAGTCCTCTGCGAACTTCTTTGGCGTGGGTCCAATCTCACGAGCAGCCCCGCCCGATTGCTGCTGTCCGAGATTCTCTCCAGGTTGCAGAATTCCAAGCCGAGGCCAGGCTGTTTCCATCCCGGGAGCAAGGCCTTTCTCTCTCCTGCAAGGCCTTTGCAACTCTCAGTCTCCGGGACTCCCACTGGATCACAGCTTCCTGCAGGCATCCACCTGCTCCTCTGGCGTGGGCACCTCCCCACAGGCTGTGGGGGGTTCTCTGCATCCCCTGGACCCCATGGGCTGCAGGGGAACCACCTGCTCCCCCATGGTCTGTACCTCATGGACCCCATGGGCTGCAGGGGGACCACCTGCTTCCCCATGGTCTTCACCACGGCCCCAGAGGGCTTTCAGCTCCGGTGCCTGGAGCACCTCCTCCCCCACCTTCTCCACTGACCTTGGTGCCTCCATGTTGTTCTCCCTCACATATTTTTACCTCCTCCTCCTCCTTCCCTGGCTAAAAAGAAGTGCGTGCTCACATTGTTTTGATTTATTCTTAAATGTGTTTTCACAGAGGCGTAACTAACATCTTTAATTGGCCCAGGTTTGGCCAGCAGCATGTCCATCATCTTCAGAGCCATCAGAGATTGGCTCTGCTGGACATGGTGGAGAAATTTCCAGAATCTTTACTCAGGACATGCAGGAGCCATCTTTGTACCCCACCCTATCCACTGGCAAAAACTGGGCCAGGCAAAACTACCACACTCCCCTGAGTGTACAGGAGTGTCTCATTTTCTGTGGGATTTCTGCTGCTTGCTGTGTCCACTGTTGTGCCATTTGTTATTGCAGTTACTGGTGGGTGTCTGAATCCATGGACTTTCTCCCTGTTTTCCTCTGCTCCTGTGTCTGTGGGCACTGTTTTGGTGGCCGGTGGCTTGTCCAGTGGCTTTGGGAGGCTCCACACCCCTCGTACAGCAGCAGGTCACTCTCAGCTGGCCAGCTAAGGGATGCCACAGGAGTCACCAGACTGATAACAGAGCACAGACTTCCCTGGGAGGTTTGTTGCCCTAAAGGCAGAATGAGAAGGGCTGGAGAAAGGAGAAAGGATTTCTTTGCATTGCTGGTGGCTCTGTGAGAGACCTTTGGTACCTGCAGACGATCCCAGCTAGCTCATTGTCCCTGCTGGGAGAGGGTGTCACTAATTGCTGCTCCCCTGTGTCGTTGGCCCTGTGATCCAAGGGGCACCTGCTGCACTTTGTACCCCCTTGCACAGCTGCTGTCACACTGCTGCAGCCACTCGGGCTGCTCCTGTGTTCCTAATCCATGCATCTTGTATTTTTAAAGTCCTGTATGTGCCCAGAGCACCAAGTGAGATTCCTGTTTAAATCACAGAATACCCTGAGTTGAAAGGGACCCACACGGATTATCGGAGTCCAGCTCCCGTGGAGTGCAGATCTGGGATGAAACCTGGTGTAGCACAGGGATAGAATTCCTGGTTCTGCTACAGTCAGTCACAAGAGTGACTTGAGCAGGATGCAGGAGTTAACTTCGCACAGTCGAAACCTCTGTACTTGGTAAAAATTGCCCCAAAATTAAAGGGAAAGGTGGGTTAATTGGGGACATCAATGTTTAAAAGAAGCTGGTGTCGGTGGCCAAGAACATTCTAGCACAGCTGTGTTCAGAATTTTACATTTTAAACCTTTTCCTAGTGGAGCTGGTCAAAAAGGGAGAAACAGCCTGGGAATGGCACGTCTAGAAAGGGTTGGAAGCTTTTTTTAATAATTGAAAACAAAAAGTCATCATATGGAAATGTTTATAAACTTGAATGTGACAGTGTAACGCTTGTTATTTCTCCAGTATGTCTTGTGACACCGGGAAGTGGCCATTGTGCTCCCCGGTGGTGTCGGCACGTGGTGGCTGTGTCAGGCTGCATGCACATGGGGGAATCTGGCTGCCACAGGTCGTTCCAGTTTTCCCTGTAGTCTGCTTCCTTCGAGTGCCAGTCTTTTGTGTGATGCTTTAATGGGTTTTCCTTGTATAAATGGATTCTTGTCCTGGGAACATGTGGAATTTTGGTCTGTTGTATATTTTTGTATTGTGCTGCAGATCTGAGCTGTCAAATATCAGGTTTTCCACATTATTCTGCCAAAGGGGCAACCAGATCCATGGAATTATTTAAAAGATATTTTTCTTTTAAAGCAGCTTTATAATTTTAAATGTTTGGAACTGACAAGCAAAGAGCTCCTGCTTAAAGACTAGAGCTCTTTGGGCCAGAATTTAGATGTGTACTAAACCCTTTCGTTTCCTTTGAAGGAAATAAAACCCCTCAGTTTTCTTTGTTAAGTAGCCACTGCTCCTGTGTTTTCACTCAAGTCATGAAGTTGTGCATCCTCAGTACCAAGAAAGTGCTTCTTGATGCAAGGGTGAGTTGACACCAGGCATTGCAGGGAGGGCCTCTGGAAAGGCCTCTTTACCTTCTCAGCCTGGGGAAGGAGTTCAGGTGCTGGAATGCAGCATGTGATGGTGGTGCAGAGACCAGGGAATTTGCTGGGAGCCCCACAAGTGGCAGCAGGAGGATGGCTTGTTCCTCGGAATGAGCTTTTGAAGGTGCCTGTGTGTCAGCCAGGCTTCTCTGGAAATGTTTCACCTCTGCCAGGTGAGGTCAGGTGGGGAAATACATTTTCGTGTCCTTGGACTGTGATCCTATGAAGGTGCTTTGCTGCAGGTGATTCACCAGTCCTGAGTGCTGCTGACTCGCTCAGGATGGAGACTGGCTGTGCCCAAGGTGTGTGACATAGAATAAAAAAAACATGGGAAAAAACCATACGGAAAGGAAAGGGAATCCTTAAGACCTGAGTTCATCAAATTAATAATCACCAGGCTGGAAGGATCTGGATTTCAACCTTTTTTAAAACTGAATTTCTGGAGGCAGGAGTATTTTCCTTAATCACAAGAAACATTCAATAACTTTTTGCATAAGGATATTAATTAGTGAGGGAATCTGCTGGGAATGAGCGAGGAGATTGAGGTGGAAATGGAATGTAAGAGAACTGTATGAGGCAGAGCAAATCCCAGGACAAAGCACAGCTGAGCCCACCTCTATACAATAAGTTTTATTGATGTTTGTCAATACAATCAAGTACTGCAGTTTTAGTTGTGAAGAGCAGGTCAGTTTTGGGTCACAAAGAGTGCATTTTAAACCAACTTTTACTAGGACAGTGCATGTAATAAGTATTTACAAAACTAAAAACCTCTATATGCTAGGTTAGAAATGAAGATACTAGAGGCAAATTAAAAAAAATAGTAAGAATTTGTATATAAAAATGCACATTGTAATGCAGTTTTCAGCATTAAAAATAGTCATACCTCATCCAACCCAACCTTTTTTATTCTTGTGATTGAAACCAAAATCCCACACGCTCACACACACGACAGAAAATAATCCTTTCTGCTGGCTAATATGTACTCAGTATTCCAGAAAAAAATCCTTCTGGAGAGTGAACAGCCTCCCTCATCCTGTGCATCGTTTTTTTAGCCTAACTATGTGCGTGTAATATCTTTGCTTTCCATTAGTGTGTAAATGTAAGAGGTTAAATAGCTGCGAGGGGTGATTATGGGTTCGCTCTGCACGTGAAGGGAAAGTGGAATTGCAAAACAGTATCTACAGCACGAACTTGATCTGGGGGTGGTTACAGTGAGGAGTTTGGTTGTTGCTTTTTGCCAGCTCGAACAAGAAGTTTGGAATGAAACAGAACAGAACAAGATGAGATGGGCTATAGGTTAGGCACAGTATAAATAAGTCACTTTGAGGAGCAGGATGAAGCTCCCACCAGGTGTGGCAGCTCCTGGCCCTGTGTGGGTCGTGTGTGCAGTGGGGCTGGACCAGCTCAAATCCCTCTGTTCTCCACAGGAAAGGAGACAGGTCCCCTGCCAGCACCCTCCCCTACCAAACCTGGGCTTGGAAAAATCATCTGAGCTTCCACTTTTAATTTTAGGGACTGTTCCTGCTGGGAAATAACCTATTAGGATCACAACCCAAATGGTCCTGACCCTGTCCCGCTCTCAGGAGTTAAAAACGTCCAGTGGGATCAGACACCTTTCAGCTCGAGGAGTTTCATCTCTGCATGAAACTTGCAGCTTTAAGGAGATAAAATCCCAGGGAGAAGATCCCAGGGAGGGGACACACAGCCCCAACGGGCAGTGCCTGGAGCACTGGCCTTCCAACTGCAAATTTCTTTGTGTTTCCTTATTTCAGGGATAGGCGAGTTTCTAAAAGGAAGGCCTGAATGGCAAGAGGCAGAAACACAGGACAGGCTTGAGGAGAAAACAAACAAAACAGAAATAGAAGTTGTTTAAATATCTCATAGAGTCCATCTGGAGAACCAGCCCAGTCCCAGTCTCGCTATGTTTCTTTGGCCATCAGACAGGCGTTAGGAAAATGCAAAGGTCAGAGCTGGTGACCAAATTGTTCCTATTTCTCAGGGATGTGCCTTTGCAGAGGGACATGCAGTGGGGTATGCACATGGATTGATTTCAGCAGCATGCTCCTGGCCTGGGATGAGCAGCATCCCTGTCCTGGAAGTGGCAGTGACTGTTCTACTGTGAGAAAACCTGCAGAGCCACAGGATCTGTGTGGGCACTGCCATCATGCCTGCCCTAGAGCCCTGCAGCTCATGCTCAGGTCAGTAATACTCCAAGCATTAGTGAGACAAAGTGGTAACAAGAGGCAAATGTTGATTTCTTTAACCTAAGTCCGAGAGTGGCCGCGGGGCTGGTGCCCTGTCACAGGTATATATTGCACTACCCTTGTAAGTAATGTTGTTAATGGGTCATAGCACCGTGGTGAAATCACTGCGTGGAAAGTTAGAACCAGCACTATTTTTTCGTAATTCCAAGATCCCCGGAGAAAGGAGGGACACCAATGCAAGAGTTCACACATCCCAAAATAGTGAGACAGGAAAAGCAAGTTGTCCATCAGTGGCACTTCCTTATGTCACACCAGCTGGCAGCACCACGAGCTGGGCTCACACTGCCATCCTTGTGTGGGCAGAGATGCTCCTGAGGCCGAGCAAGTCTTTGGGCTGCAGAGACAGACGGGACAGGAGCAGCCCTTGGACTTCCCAGCAGGTGAATGGAGAGAGCGGATCGTTGTTCATCATGGGGGTCCCAGCTTCCCTCACCGCCTTTGGAATAGGTCGTGGCATCCTCCCAGGTACCAGTGCCTGGATGGTTTTATTCCTAAAGGTGCTGGGGGGGAGGGTTAAAAATAATATTTACTTCTTAGAAGAAGGTGCTTATGCAAAGTGTTCCACTATTTAGGATTATAAATCCAACCACACTGAATCCGGAGTGAATCGGAGAGACTGCTCCAAAGCACAGTCTGGAAAAGCAGGCATCAGCAAGCCTGGAACTCGGGCATCTGATGGTTGGGAAGGAAATTTCTCAATCCAGCATGGATCCCTGCTGCTGTACAGGTTTGTTTAAGTGCCTGGGACCCTGTGTTGGTTACCAAACATGCTAGCCATGACACAGCTGGATTTATTTATCTAGCATTCCAAATGGAAGTGAGGGCACTTGATACAGACCAGGAGGCTCTGGTCTCCCAGCTGACCCTCTCTGGATCACAGAGCCAGATCCTTGCCATCCCAAGCGTGTTCTTGTGTTTGATGTCCAGTCACTGGGGTAAAATTTATTCCAAATAGGCTTTGCTGAGGAAGATGCTTCCCTCTCTCCCTTCTCCCTCCCCAAAAAAAAGAAAGATAGATGGATAGATGTCTCCTTCCCGATTACCCCTCTTGACTCATGGATCAAACAGCATGAAGCAAGGTCCCACGACAACGGCTTGCTCATTCTTCCCAGTGATTTTTCTTTTTTGTATTAATTTTAAAACACTTTTTTATAAAAAAAAAAAAAAAGACAGTTTATGGCTGAAGTGGGTGAAAAGGAAACATGCCCAACAGCCGTTATGTGGGGCAGAGCAGGAACCCAGAGAAGGAGGAGTGGATGTATTCCGTTGAGTACAGCCCATTGGCCTGGTCCGAGGGCATTTGTACCCAGACCTGGTCGTTCTCCTTGAGTTCAAGCACGGCACTGCCCGAGGCCTGGTCCAGGTACCCCTTTTTGTACTCGTCGTAGGTGTAGGTGGCCGGCACGTTGTTCTTATACAGGGCCACCCAAACGTTGGTCCCTTTGACGTGCACGTGGTAGGCAAAGTAGTAGATTCCGGATATGGGACAGGTGAAGATCCCGGTAACCGGGTTGTAGCCGTTGTGCCCGTTATACAAGGTCCGGTCAAACTTGACGGGCATGCCGGATGCGGGGAAGGGGGAGGTGAGGATGGCGGTGAAGGCTGGCGCGATGCGGGCAGCGAGCTCTCCTCGGCCATACTGTGGCTTGCCTGGCTTCCCATTGCCCAGCACAGCCCCCTCCACGCCACCGTCCGGCAGGTGCAGCCCCGCAATGCCCGTCTCGTCCAGCACTCCTGGTGCTCCCGGTGGCCCAGGTGGCCCTGGTGGGCCTGGTGGCCCGTTCAGCCCCGGCGTTCCTGGCATTCCCGGCGGGCCGATGGGTCCGGCCATGCCAGGCTCGCCAGTCTTCCCCTCGCCGGGAATGCCAGGGAGCCCGGGCTCCCCTTTCAGCCCTGGTAACCCCTGAGGCCCCATGGGACCAGCAGGTCCTTGCAATCCCGGGATGCCGGAGGGGCCCCTCAGCCCCGGCTGTCCTGGGATCCCACCGTCCCCTTTGGGCCCTGGGCCACCCGTTAAACCAGGCACCCCTGGAAGGCCGATGAACCCTGGTTCTCCTTTGGGGCCCGTTGGGCCAGGGGGTCCCAGTGACCCGGGCAGGCCCCTTTCTCCCGGCACCCCCGGCTTCCCCGCGAAGCCGTTCGGGCCCTGGTCACCACGCATCCCCGGCATCCCCGGGGGCCCGCTCGGCCCCACGTCCCCCTTGGAGCCGGGCAGCCCGTGCTTGCCCGGCAGCCCCATGGACCCTGGCGGGCCCGGGGGGCCGATGATGCCAGCAGGGCCCGGCTCGCCCGGCTCCCCATCAATGCCGGGCTCACCCTTATCGCCGATGGCTCCCTGCGCCCCGGGCTGCCCGCGGTCTCCTTTCAGGCCGGGCAAGCCCGGCTTCCCATAGCCCGTGGGGCCTGGCAGGCCAGGGAGGCCGCGGATCCCGGGTTCTCCCTTCGGTCCCATGGGGCCCTGTATCCCCGGTACCCCCGCGACACCCGGGACACCGATCCCATCGATCCCGGGGGGCCCCCGTGGCCCCACAGGGCCGGGCTCCCCGGTGACACCCGGCCCGCCCGGGGGGCCCATGTCGCCCTTGTCCCCCGGCGCACCCGGCAGTCCATCGAGGCCAGGCTTCCCAACGCCGGCAGGCCCTGGGGGCCCCGCGGGACCGGGAGGGCCCCCGTTCCCCCGGGGCCCCGGTAACCCCGGCTTCCCCACGCCATTTTCACCCTTCATCCCTCGCTCTCCGCGGGGGCCCGGCTCTCCTTTCGGGCCAGGCTCACCCCGAAACCCGGGCAGGCCAGGACCGCCCTGGGGCCCAGGCTTCCCATTGACAGAGAGGCCAGCTGGCCCAGGCAGCCCCGGCGGGCCAGGAAGTCCCCTTGGCCCTTGCTCCCCTCGCATGCCAGGCTCGCCCTTGGCTCCGGGCATCCCTTTCATACCCGCCTTTCCGGGGAGTCCTGGGATGCCAGGTTTCCCTATGCCCGAGAAGCCAGGGGGCCCAGCAGGCCCAGGCTGGCCATGCATTCCTGGCTTCCCCGTGCCCGGTTTTCCTGGGTAGCCGGGGGGCCCAGGGGGTCCACGTGGGCCAGGCTTCCCTGGCGGTCCTGGCTCCCCTTTGAGGTCCATGGGCAGCAGCGGTGGCATGTCTGTGGAGAGAGGAGACACAGAGTGTCACTAGAGCTGGTGGCGGACAAGGATTTCACGGGTGCGGGATGTCCTCAGGATGTTGGAGATGGGATCTCTGCATGGCCTGGGCTGCGCTTGAAGGGGGACCCTTCCAGTTAAACATGGCCACAGCAGCTTCCTGGGCTCCAGCATTGGCAGGGTTGTCCTGAGGCAAGTCCAATCCCAAGCTCACATCCCTCCATGATGTCAGGTGGCACCATGGAAGGTGCCAGCACTTCTGTCAGCTGTGGCAGGGCTGTTCTGTGATGAGTTGCTGCAGGGTGTTTTTGGAGCTGGATTCAAACCTCCTGCTGCCTCACTTCCCAGCAGCCTCGAAAGCACCGTGGGATTCAGTTGCTCCTGCCTGGGCTCAGCTGAGAGGATGGCTACAGAGCAAGCCAAGACTGAGGATAATCCCTCACCCCGTCCCACAAGTCCAGGGCCTTGAGAGACCTTTAATCCTTTTGGATTAAAAAGAAAACTCTTGGACATGTACTCGAGAGCCCGAGGAGGCAGTGGGTGTATGGGTTAGGCCATGCCCACAGTGCTCGCTGGCATAGCTCCCATGTCCAGCAAGGCAGAGAAAAACCAAAAAGGAAAAAAGCTCTGGGGATGGAGGAGAAGCCAAGAGCTGGGAGGGAAATGCAGCCTCAGCTCCGTCCAAATGAGTCAGCCCAGCTGGGAATAGGCTGCAACCACTTGACATTTCAAGAATTTATTGAGGTCTTTTGCAAACGGATATAAGAAAGAAACTAATGGGCTGAGAGACTCCAAAGGCGAGGAGAGGCAGATGACATGCCCACCACAGCTCAGCATGGAAAGCACAGACATGAGCATAAATAACTCCTCGAGGCTGGCCCAGGCAGGGTGTCACCTCCCACATGACACCACGAAAGGGTGAGAAAGAATAAATCTGACAAACTTTTTTTTGGGCAGTTTGAAATGAAGGAAATACTTGACAGTCGCATGTACACAGGAGATGATGATGAGAAATGCGGAAGGCAGAGGAAAGGGCTGTGACGTCTTCAGTGAATTTAAATCAAATCTACCCAAGGTAGATCATTCCAGTTGGGAAGAGATCTATATAGACAAGTTCCCAGGATGGAGATGGATCCAGTCTGGGGTGGCAGCAGGATGTGAGGCTGTGTGCCCCAGACCCCAAGGTCTGCCAATCTGGCCCCCTCAGTGAGCCAAGCCGGGCTTTGGGAGCATGGACACCCGTGGTGCTGGGATCTGCCAGCACGGAGATTTCCTCAGTCAACGGGAAAAGCTTATGGGAGATTTGAGACACGTGAAAAGAATAACTGTGGCAGCAGCAGGCACAGCTCCCGGAGCATCAGAGGTGGCTTTGCCTGCCCTAAGCACAGCAATTAGCTCTGGCCCTTCCCAGCCTGGTGCCGCTGTGTTTTCCTTTGGGTAATGGAAACATTTTTAGAGCTTATCTATAAATCAAAGCTTGGCCCACATCCTCAGCTGTAGCTGTGGTCACTTGGCTGTCTTGATGAAGGAAATACTTGTCTGTCATGACACTGCCACTGGATTTCTGCAAACTCCTGCTCCTCACCCCGGAAAACACTGTGGGAATAAGGGCAAGGGAGCTGTGTACTGCTGCACTGTTTCTGGGCTTTGGATTCCGGAAAAAAATTTCTCCAGAAAATGATTTCAATGTGTTTTCTGCCTCCACTTTTTCTTTTTAATTTTTTTTTTCTTGCAATGGTTTGAAAAGAATTAGTTTTCTAGGTCATTTTGCATGGAATCAGAACAAGGATCTACAGCTGAGCCCACGAAGGAAGGAAAAAGCACACACACACTCTCTCACACAAGGCAGTGGAGAGAAACGCCAGGCAGGAGCTGCCAGCTTGCAGGCGGCCAAAAAAGCAGACGGGAAAACCAAACCGGGGCCATCAGCGGAGAGAAACTGGGACACTGCAGCCCCACTGGTGTCCGATTTCAAAAGCCCATGTCTTACCACAGACACATGTCTCGGAGCTCTGCGCTTTGCAGTACCAGCGTGGGGTTCTGTGTTCCCCCCGAAGCATGAACAGAGCTGCCCTGGATGTTAACGCAGAGCCAGCTGGGGCAGCAGGAAGGGGATGGGGCAGGAATGACCCCTGGGAGCTCCCACCTGGGCACCACAGAGCATTCCAGCTCCCGAAGAGCATGGACATGGCCAGGTGGGCAGTTTGAAATGAAGGAAATACTTGACAGTCACATGTACACAGGAGATGATGATGAGAAATGGGGAAGGCAGAGGAAAGGGCGGTGACACCTTGGGTGAATTTAAATCAATCTACCCAGAGGTACTGCAGCTCCTCTGGAGCTGTGTTCATCCCGGTAAGGACCCCTCCCGCCTGGAGGAGAGACCCAGCAGCACAGACTGGCCAGCAGAGGAATAATCTAGCAGGATGGGAAGTGGTTCCCAGCCACGAGCAGCCAGCAGCGAGTCTGGCCAGCATGGCCAGATGACACTGCAGGAAGGAGAGGTTGGCTGCTCTGTTGCTGAGCCCAGCCGAGCTTGTTCCAGAGCTGCTGCCAAGCCCTGTCTCGTGAGAGAGTTTCACAGGCTCACAGGGATGTTGAGTGGGATCAGTGTTTTAGCACCTCTCATACCGTCTCCCCCAGCAGCGGGTGCCCCAGCACAGCACTCACTCGTGGGTTTGCCTGGCTGCAGAGCCATGGACATGGTTTAAATTAAGCCAAAATAAACCCCAGTGTGCAAATCTCTGCTTCAATGTTCTGAGCATTTCAGCATTTAGCAACATCTCCTTCCCTGAGCTCCCTCTGTGCTCTGGGGTGGATGTTTTGGGGTCAGAGAAGGTGTCTGGCACCCTGAGGAAACCCGTCCCTCACCAGATGGCACCTGGAAGCAGGATGGAATCCCCTGCCCCCCAGCCGGGGGTCCCAGCCCCTCGGCCAGGCTGGGGCAGCCTGGGGGGCCCTGCAGAGCTCCCGCTGGGTCGGGGTAACCTGCAGGGGCACGGGACAGCCCTGCGCCGTCGCGGCGAGTCAGCTGAGCTCCCCGAGCAGGGCAGAAGGCCAGCAGGGATTTTCCTTGCCAAATTAGAGGTTAAGCAGAGATGGGAACTCGGTGGGATCCAGGAGGCACCGGCTTCCCCAGCTGCCTCCGTGTGGCCCCACAGCCGGTGGCTCGGGCTGCAGCTGTCCCTGCGTCCCCCTCTCCTGTCCCCCACCTGTCCTGTCTTTCCCAAGGGTTTTAGAGGAATAATGTCCAGGGGACTCCTGTGCACTGCCGGCCTCAGTGTCCCCTCTGTGCCTGGTCTAACCTGGCAGAGCTTGTCCAAGCGCCTCCTTGGCCCAGCCTGGCACACTCACTGCTCTCCCCACCATAGGCAGTGTTGCTCAGAGGCAATGCAAGCTGCTCCCATGCATAGGAAGAAGGGAAAAAAAGAAGGGAAAACAGCAGGGAGAGATTTGAATCCAGTCCCACCAGCAGCTGAAGTGTTCCTGTGCTACGCTGGAAGGTTTTGGCTCTGGCTGGGATTCAGGGAGCAGCTTTACAACAGCTGGGAAGGGGGCAGGGAGCGGGGGCTCGTAGCACACTTCGGCTCCAGGTTTTGCTATGTGTTTTCTGACACATGTGCTGAGCTGAACTCCTGATAAGCCATTCAGCCCTACAGTAAGTCAGCCACCGGTGGCCCAGCCTTCTCCAGTTTCTCCTCCCAGAGCCAAGACTTCAGCTCCTGGGAGGGTCCAGGTCCATGACACTCTGCGGGGCGGCTCTGGCAGCTCTTTCCAAGGACCCAAGCACCAACCTGGTGGGTCTGGATACCAACGCTGCCCCATCCTGTGGTGGTGCCAGCACTGGGGTGGGTGCAGGCAGGGCAGCTGAGGGAAGGGAGTTACAGAAAGCTGGGGGTCTGGAGCTCCGTCTGAGCAGAGTGATGACCCTGCTGCCCTCAGCCCCTCCGGGTGCACGTCACTCAGTGGGGAGTGATTTAACATGTGTGGAGTTTCTGGTCGCTGCTCTCTGAGGGAGGAAGTGTCTCTCTCCTGCTCTTCCCTTGCCAGGATGGGTCTCAGCTCCAGCCTTGGCACTCTTTCCTTTCCCAGCTGGTGCAAAACGCAGACAGGCAAACGGAATAGGTGGAGGAGTGGAAAAAAGCCTTGCCAGGACGGCTCAGGTTTAACAGCAGGGAGAGGCAGAGACAGTGAGTGCTGGGGCTTCTGTGCCTTACGGCTGCCGGAGATGGGCAGAAGGGTGGGAGCCAGAGGCTGGAGGGTCCCCTGTGTCCCCTGGCTCGCAGATCAAGGGGCCCATGGGTGCCCTTCCAGCCCCAGCAAAGGCCTTCACTTCCCTGCTGAGCCTCTGCCCATGTCCATCCTGTCCTTTTGCACTGGGTTAGAGATGCAAATGGTCCCTCCATGCTTGGAAAAAGTGTTTTGGACAGCAGCACCCTCAGCTGTGCCAGGTGGCTCCCAGAAGCTGTGACACCACGAGGGCAGGGGGTGACAAGTGCCCAATGTCTGTGAGGTGCCACGTCCCCTTCCCACTGACCTGTGTCCTCCCACACCCCGCAGAGCGCATCCCTTACCCAGGTACTGCCCTTTGCCTTCACGGAACGGGGGTCCCAGGGGTCCCTTCACCATGGGCTGCATGTACTTGACCTTGGCGTAGCCCCCCACGCCGCCTCCCACGGCCGAGCGAGGGCCGATCACCATCACCATCGTCACCATCGTCACCAGCCGTGCCACGACGTCTGGCAGCATCCTGCTCCCACAGCTCCTGCAGACAAAGCAACAGTGAGATTGTGTACACAGCCCCACCTCACGAGGACCAGGAGAATGATCCTGTGGGAGCGGGGCTCCCTGATTTTGCTTTTTGTGGATCAGAGGTACCCTGAACATGTCACCCTTCTCACACAGCACAGTGGGAGATGCACTGTAAACGCACAGTTTTATAGAATCATAGCATAGAATTCCAGAATCACTGGGGCTGGAAAAGACCTCCGGACCATTGAGGTCAACCTGTGACTGTCCCCACCTTGTCACCCAGCCCAGAGTACTGAGTGCCACATGCAGTTTTTCCTTGGACACCCCCAGGGATGGGGACTCCACCACTTCTCTGGGCAGCCCCTTCCAATATCTGACAGCCCTTTCCACAGAGAAATTCTTTCTGATGTCCAACCCAAACCTCCCCTGGCACAGCTTGAGGCTCTTCCCGTGTCTTGCACAGTAACCAACCATGGAGGTGCCCAGTGGAGTCTCACAGAAGCTGCCCTGAGTGTCTGTGGTAACTCTCACATCCCTTAAATATTTTTAACAAATATAAGAGGGGGGAAAAAAGGCAGATGAAACCTGCAGCCCACTGAGCCTGGCATTGCTGTCACATCCCTCAAGTGAGCAGGGGCTCCTCTCACCAGAGCCATAGCCCCTGTGTCCATGGTTCCTGTGGGAGGCTCAGGCTGCCACCCCCAAGCCTTCCCCGGGGGCAGCTGGTGGGTGCTGAGTCTCTCAAGTGGGTGCTGAGTCTCCCAAATGGGTGCTGAGTCTCCCAAATGGGTGCTGAATCTCCCAAATGGGTGCTGAGTCTCCTGAGTGGGTGCTGAGTCTCCCAAATGGGTGCTGAGTCTCCCAAGAGGGTGCTGGGCCAGACTCACGATGTGGGAGCCAGAGATTCGCCGCGCTCGTGGCTCAACTGCGGCGCTTCGCGGGCAGCGCTGGGAGCTCGAGGAGGATGAGGGATGGGACACGGGAGCAGCAGCCTCAGCCTTAAGTGCCTGTTTATTTAAAATAAACCCCCTCTATAAATACTCTCTTCCTCCAGCAACTCTCCCTGTCGGCTCCACGTGCGGAGCTGCAAACAGATTGATTTGCAAAGAACATTTATTTTCGGAAGCTTAAACAACATGTGATGCCAAAGAGCCTTTTGCTGCTTTTCCTCCTTCTTGCAATAATTGACCCGTGGTGGTTATTAATGAGAATTAAGCTCCTGGCCTGTCCCACCGGGAAACAGGGGCAGGGCTGCTGTGTGCTGGGATTTCATCGGAATTTCCTGAATTGCTTTTGCTGAAGCAGCAGTGAAAAAAAAAAAAAGCTGCAGCCTAGAGAAAAAACAACCCAAAAAACCCAAATTAAAACAAAATTAAAGCAAATTAAGTCAAAGGAGCAGGGAGCCCTGGCATGGGATTGTTCCTGATGCCACAAGGGCTTGGCAGGTTGTTGGAGTCTCCAGGGACGAGGCAGCCTTGACAGCTGCTCTTGTGCCTGGAAAATGCTCTTGGAGTCAGCTAGGGGCTGGAGGGGACAGGGATGGCCCTGCCATCGGCAGCACGACAGACCCGGTGAGGATGCAGGTGGCTGTGGCTGGAAGAGGAGCTCTGCTCTGCCCATCCCACCGGAGCCACGGTGCCATTCCCACTGAGACCCCCGGAGCCATGGCTGTGGGTCAGGTGGCACTGCTGGGGACACGGGTGACAGCCACCCCCAGCCTCCTTGGCAGCACGGCTGGGGCCTTGCCGGCATTATTGTTTTTCTGTCTTCAGGGTCGAGGAGAGGAACGCTTCTTTTTATGAAGCATTATTTTACAAGGATTTGTTTAAGGGAAAAAGAATCCCATTTTAAGGGATTGCAGCTGTAAAAATACAGTTTCTGTTAAATAAAAGAGGAGAACAAACCCCTGAATCAGCTATTTACTTGTTTTCCTTACCTGGTATGACCCCTGTGCCTCCATCCCTACCTCCCTCCCTTCCCAGCTCTCTCCTCTCCCACCTGGGCTGGATTTGCCCCTGCTCCTCCCCTCCACTAGGGCTGTTTTCTCGGGATGCTGCCATGGGAGCAGCACCCTGGGGTGGTTCAGCCCCTCGCTGCTGGGTGATGCATCCCCCTGTCCTTCTCTGAGACCTCAGCCCTCGGAGAGGTGTGGGATGCAGGGAAAACGGAGCCCGAGTGAAGGGAGAGGGCGGACAAGGGAATCTGACCATGGTTTCGTTGCATGTTGGATGTGAAACTGAGCTCCCTGCTCTGTGTCCTCTGTCACCCAGAGGCTCCAGACATGGGCTTAACTCCTGTGCACTCCCCTTTCATCCAGCTGGGTCATTTCAATTGCCCCCACTCTCTGCAGAGCAACGGGGGGAGTCTGGCCTGAGCCCCCCAGGTACACATTCCTCAACAAAAGGGGTCTCTGGTGCTGTGCTGTCCCCCCTGGCTGTGCCCAGCAGTGGGGCAGGAGGCCTCCCGCTACCCGCACTCTCCAGGCAGTGATTTAATAACAATAAAATGGAAACATCTGGAGTCTCATATGATGGATAAAGTGTGCACAACGTGCCTGTGGAGAGGCTCTTTCATGCTTGAAATCTCCTGTGTTATGAACTGATAATTAATCACACGGAGCAGCCACACGACGCTCCCATCTCTCCTGGCAGGTTGCGAACAGCAGCCAATCCATCGTGGGGATGGGGTGGCTACAGACAGCCAGGGGTCACCTGCCCATCCTGCTGGGGGTCACCTGCCAGTCCTCCTGGGGGTCACCTGCCCATCCTCCTGAGAGTCACCTGCCTGTCCTCCTGGGTGTCACCTGCTCATCCTCCTGGGGGTCACCTGCCCATCCTGCTGGGGGTCACCTGCCCATCCTCCTGGGGGTCACCTGCCTATCCTCCTGGGGGTCACCTGCCTGTCCTGGGGGTCACCTGCCCATCCTCCTGGGGGTCACCTGCCTGTCCTCCTGGGGGTCACCTGCCCATCCTCCTGTGGGTCACCTGCTCATCCTCCCGGGGGTTACCTGCCTGTCCTTCTGGCATCTGGGGCCAAGAACTCACTCTGGTATGGCCAACAGAAATCCCCCAAGAGTAACTTTTTTCCCTTTTGTAGCAGGGGAGATGCTTTGGGGGTCCCGACTGCAGCCCCTCCTGGCTCACCCCACTCTGCCTGGGCACTGCAGCCACCAGGCTGGGCACTGTCTGGCCGGACTGCTGTCCTTCAGAGGCAGCTCCAGCCCTCCCCCGGCACACTCCAGTATGACCAAAACCATCCCTTGCTGCAAAGCCAAGCCCAGCAGGAGCTGCTGAGCCAGGAGGGTTCATACAGGGGCAGATCTTCAGGGGTCCATGCTGTTCCCTGGGGATGCTGGAGCAGGATGGGGCCCGGCAGCACCATAGTGCTCAGCTTTGGGGGGAACAGGGCCCCGACCCAGCACTGAGACCCCTGGCACGGCTTCAGAGCCGCCACCACCACGCTGACGGTGCGAGTGTCGGCTCCCCTGGCAGGCGGCGAGCAGACGTGTTAAAAACCCCTGGCACGCCATGAAAGCACTGGAAACAGGGAAAAAATCTCACACTTAAAGCATGAGAAAGGAGACAAGAAATGTCACCTTGTTCTCGCAGGAAAACAAGCAGCCCGTGCTGCTGCCTCCGTCGCTCCAGAACTGCCTGTGGCTTGTGCTGGGCAACCTGGTGAGCTCTCAGCATGTTCCTGGCGTGCTCCTGGTCATTCCCAGTGGAAGAGGGCAGCTGCCCCTGCACTGTCCCCCTCTCCCCACAGTGCCCATGTCAGCACTCCCATGCCTGTGGACTGGGCAATGTTCCTGTGAACACCACGGCCCTGCTTCCCCACGGACACGGCCAGGGCTGTTGGCCGAGCTGCGCCTGATTTATGGCCCCTGTTACTTAAGTATTAATGAAGGGCCTGGCCGGCCCCGCGCCTGCTCCCTTTGAGGCTAATTATTTTTTAAGTCAATATATGTGATCCACGGGGGATCTGCCATTGTGATTGAAGGTCAGCGCAAGGGGAACTTGTTTAAAGCCGGCAGTCAAAGCGTGGTCAGTTCGGGGCATGGCATGTGCTTGCTGGCCCTCGCCCCAGCTCCGGCCCCACATCCACCCCAGCATCACGCCAGCCCCACGGAGGGGCTCCGGGATGAGGCAGGATGGGGAATTTGATGCACTTCAACTGCATGCCCAGGCTCACTGGTGTGGCCTCATGCCATCCCGGCCCCTGTCCCCATGCCCATTGCTGTTCCCGTGCCCATACCCCCGCCTCTGCCCTCCCAGTCCCCATTCTGTGCTCTGGAAGCTGTGCCAGAAGCTGTGCCCCGGCTGATGGGGAGCAGTGGGAAGCACCTCGCACTCGCCCGGGGCGGGGGGACACGGGGAAAGGGAAGCACCAGGAGCAGCCGGCGTGTGTGGGTGGGCTGGAGCAGGCAGGCTTGGCCGCCGCCGTGTCCCATCGAGCCGCTCCATCCTCCGGTCATTTACAATAAAAAATAAAGCAGGGAGGATTTCCAAACCCAACACGGGGCTGGCCCGGGTCCAGCGGGAGGTCGATGATTTGCTTTGCGCTACACATGCTTTAAAAATAATAATAAACCGAGTCAAAAACGAAAAGTGAGCTATGAAGAGGGAGAGCAGCACGTTGTTTCCGCAGGCCGGGCTGCGAAAGCCAAAGGCATCGGGGAGCAGCTCGGCTGAGCAGAGCGGGAGCGCGGGGGAGACTTGGCACCAGCGTGTCCTTAACTGCATGACACCTGATCCCATCCAAGGCTGCTGTACGCGCTGACGGACCCGGAGCCGGAGCCGGAGCCTCGCCCGCCAGCAGCCCAGGGAACAAGAAAACATTTTCCTTGACGAAGAAAAAACACCCCACCCCATCTGCAGGGACCTGCTGCCCCCGCACAGCGCCCGTGCCTGGCCCTGAACGGCACTGGATAGGCACAGCATGGCATGGCATGGCGTGGCACGGCACGGCATGGCATGGCACAACATGGTACAGCATGGCAAAGCATGGCATGGCATGGCACAGCGTGGAACGGCACGGCATGGCATGGCATGGCATGGCATAGCATTGTATGACACGGCGCGGTATGGCATGGCACAGCATGGCACACATGGCACAGCATGGCACGGCATGGCATGGAACATCACGGCATGGCATGGCATGGCATGGCATGGCATGGCACGGCATGGCATGGCATGGCATGGCATGGCATGGCATGGCACGGCACGGCATGGCATGGCATGGCATGGCATGGCACGGCATGGCATGGCATGGCATGGCATGGCATGGCATGGCACAATATGGCACAGCATGGCAAGACATGGCATGGCATGGCATGGCATGGCACGGCACGGCATGGCATGGCACGCCCATGGCTCACGCCGCCTGGGGCCGGGGATCCTGGGGTCCGGCAGCGGTGCCAACACCAGGGGCGGTGCCACCACTTGATCCCGCGGCCGCCGGGTCAGGGCTCAGCTCAGGCGGATTAGTGACCCCGGGCGTGTGTGCCGGGAGCGCAGCCGCAGGTCACGGCTCAGGGCTTAATCCCTCACCTCCAGCTGTCAAAACTCCTCGGGAGCGCCGCAGAGCCCCGACGGTCGCTGCCGAGGGTGGGCGTGGGGGTGAGGCCATCCCTGCGGGAGGGTGGGCACCGTGGCATTGCGAGACCCAGATGGAGAACCCCGGGTCGGAACTGGCTGGGACCCGGGTCTGGGTGGAAAACGCTGGCTCGGCTCTGCAGGAGCACCAGGCTCCTGACTGGGGGCAAGGCTCTGCCTGGCTCACGGCATCATTGGGGTGCTGCAGTCACCTCACCGAAATACAGCTGGGAAGTCGCCTGTGGAGGTGAGTGAGACCCAAGGGACATTGAGTGAGACCCAAGGGACATGTCCCCCCTCACCCTGGCCCCAGCGGAGGCTTTCTGCACCCCAAATCCCCGATCCCACCCCCTCCGCCAGCCTCCACTCCACCGAAATACCAGAGCTGCAGCATTAATAGCAGGGTTCCCTGCCAGGTGCATAGTTTGACCAGTCGAATCACACATGCCAAACCACAGGTATTTTATGAGACGTTTCCTGTTATGAAGACATTTTTGTGGGGATTCATATTTTTCTTCCCTTCTTCTTCCCCTCTCCTCCTCCTCCTCCTGTTCCCAGTGGGATGGTGGCCTGCCCAGGGGGCAGCTGTGACGGTGTCCCCAAGGGCCGGATGGAGCAGAGCAGGAGCTGAGTGCCAGAGCTGGGGTGCAGTAGGGATGGGGGTGCTGGAGGACTCTGTCCCCTCAGCTGGAGCCCCTTTCCAGGGGTCTGCACTGGGGCTGTGTGGGGTCTGAATTGCTGTGTGAACCCTGACTCATGCCATGACCAAGCACAGACACTTGTGCCCAGACCCTGGTGTGGACGTGAAGCATTTGCCCAGATACCCCAGGCTTCGAGCCCCAGTGAGCTGCCAGAGCATCAGGCATTGCTCTCCAAGGACTCTGTGCTGGCTGGGCCAGCCCTGCTCCAGGGACTCATAAGTCCTGGTGGGAGCAGCGGGAAGCAGTCAGAGTTTCCCCGAGGTCTGCAGGTCAGACCCACTTTGCTCTCACAGCTCCTGTGCAGAAATAACGTTTTCTAAGGCAACGGGTGTTTTGCAAAGAAATCTGCTAAGCCTGGAGGGACCTGCAGAGAGAGATTCCCGTCTCAGGGAGTTTGCGGGCAAGTGGCCATCAACCGCAGACATTTAAACTTCCAGCCTCGTACTGGGGTCACCGGCTTCATTATAATAAGCCTTCTGGGGCAGGGTGCTCAGGGCAGTTCCCTTTGGGGGGCTGCAGGCTGGGATAGTGGGGCAGCAACACTGTGGGTGTTCCAGCCCTGCCCACCCATCCCACAGGAAGGGGACCCCTGCTAAGGGGGATGCGGTGGGAGCCCCTAACAGCACTTATGGGGGGCTCCGGGTGCAAAAAGAAGCCTCAACAGCAGCACCTGTTCTCCCAAGAGAAAGACCTGCTGGCCTCGCACCATGGTAAACACAAGCTCCAGAGCAGTAGGACAACATGGAACCGGCAGCCCCCGAGCTGGCTCACAGTGCCCAGGACAGCTGGTACCACTGCTCAGCAGCTCAGTCCCTGCAGGGCACAGCATCCCCACCACGGTGTCCCCCACGCTGTGGTTTTCCCAGCTGAGCTCTCTGCTTCTCCCTCAGCACCTGCCCAGGTACGACAGCAAATATGTGAACTGCTGTGGAAACATCCCCTCCTGTGTGAAACACCAGGAACATCCCCCATGCTTCCCCCAGCTGCCCAGACGGGAACCTGCCTCGCAGTGTTTATCCTAACTGTAATTTTATTTTAACGTCAGAGTTTGAAATCCTGTCTCCTTGGTTTTGTTGGGTCCTTTGATCTTCATTTCCTCTCCTCTTTCAGCTTTTTAGCAACCCTCCAGGTGAGCTTGGCTGGTGCCAGCACTGCTGCCTGTGCCTGCCCTCCCAGGCAGCCCCTCTCCCGCACATCCTCCCCGTGTCCATCCTCCACAAAACCCCTCTGACTCCACACCCGGTGAGACTCGCTTCACCTTGGAGCTGCATCTCCTCGGGGGAGACTACAGAACTTGGCTCCTGACCCCCAACAGGGAAAGACCCTGGTTGGGGCACCCCTGCCTTCACCACCCCCAACCCCCCCAACCACTGCAAACCCTCCTGGTGTGGCCACTGTCCAGCTGCCACCGCTTCTTGTCCCGTGGGGTCGGTCACAGCCCTTGGGGACCGCCCTGGTCACAGGTGATGGGACCTGCCCGGAGCGATGCTGGCGTGTCCCTGCCTGGGGGTCAGCCTGGGCAGGTGCCGTGTGGCCGAGGGGGTCAGTGTCCCCCCCCCACCGTCTTGTCGCTGAGCCGGCCCCTGCGCCGCTCCTGGGGTTAACGGGGGGAAAATATTGTTTATGCTTCTCTAATATCGGCCTTCTGTTTTGCATTTGCCGTTTCTTCAAAGATAGGGAGCCGCCTCTGCCAAGATTCCAGAGGAGATATCCTCAGCAATGCCGACCGCGCTCCCCACCGCACTCAAAGAAAACAAATGTCAGGCCTAGGATTGATATGAAATAGTTTAAAAATGAGAAAAAGCTGCCTTACAGCTAGGTTTACATTAAAATAAATTTCAGGAGCGGGAGCCTCGGCTGTGTCCCTCCCCAGCGGGCGGCGCTGGGGGATGGGGTTACCTGCCGGGGCGGTGCCTCGCTCCTGCCCTCGCCTCGGTGATCCGCGGCCCCATCGGCTTCCCCATCCCCTCCCCATCCCCTCGCCATTCCCATCCCTGTCCCTATTTCTATCCCCATCCCCCTCCCCTCGCCATTCCCAGCCCATCCCTACCCCCATCCTCATCCCCTGCTGCCCCCAGGGCCATGCACCATAAAGAAGCACTCCTGGCACCGCAGCCGTGCAGAGCTGCTTCCCCATTTCCACACCCAGGGAAGGGGATGGAGTGCACGTTTCAGGCAGTATTTATGTTATTTAATTTAATTTAATTTCTGCGAGCTGATGTGAGACCCCAGCCAGCCCGAGGTGTTCAGTGGAAACTCTGACAAGACACTCCCATATCCCACGCTCCTGTCTGGCACAGCCTCGTGCCTCTGGCTGGATTTCAGATTTCCCCTGTGCCCTGTAATGCCCGTTTTGGTGGGCATCCTCTCTGCCAGGCTGTGCTCCCAGGGCCCCACAGCACCGCGGGGATCCATGCCCTGATCCCAGTGGACATCCCCCCACGGGGTCTTTCCACTGGGTCAGCTGCGGGTTGTGCAAAATCAAGCTGATTTTTTCCCAGAATTTTATTTGGAAAAAATTTGCCTGATGCTGTCACAAGATGTTTCACCATCGCTGAATCAGCTGCTTTGATTTTTCAATTTGAAATTTCTTTTCCTTTTTTTTTTTTTTTTTCTTTAAATTTCCACATTTCCTTTGTCTTGCAGCTGACAGCCTCACAGGGAATTCCAGCCGCCCCGCTTTCCTGGGGATTATGCCAAACCCCCATCCCCCAGACCCCGTGCAGAGGCAGCAGAGTCCCATGGGGCAGCTCCACTCCGGGCCAGACGGGTGCCACGTCCTGGGGAACACAAGGTGCCACTCGGTGTCCCCACGTGCACCATCTGTGTTATTAACCATCTTTCAACATCACTTAATGCCAGCGAGCCACGACCCGCAGCCACACTCTCATTTCCAGGCTCCAAATTTCCAGCGCAATCAAGCATCCCATTGGATTTGCTTCAAAGAGTTCCAGACCACCCCCTTCACCTGGACCCCTGCACCCACAAATGTGTTTGTTTCCCATCACTCTCCTCCTCCCAACACGACACGGTCCAGCAGACCCTCCCTGCCCAGGGCACACAGCATCTGCAGGGCAACCAGACCTGGACAAGGCAGCCCAGAGGGAAATGGGATGGATTTCACGTATCCAGAGGAAAAACCACTTCTGGACCCAGGCTGGAGAAAGGAGCAGCTGGGACAGTGCCGGGAATAGGCTAGGAAAGGCCCAGAGGAGTCTGGTGACCTTCATGGCTCCAGAGCATCTGCCTTGGGCGTCGTTGTTACCATTGACCCTTTGCCAAGCAAAATTGGGGACTTGGAGCTCCAGCGCCAGTGAAAAGCAGTGCAGAATATATGGAATATTTTCTTAGTAGGACTCATTTGTTTCTGTTAGAGACGCCGGCCCTGGATGGACATGCAGCCAGTGGTGCTCAGGGCTGTCTCTGTGTCCCTACAATGTCCCAGAGGACTGAGAATGGGATGGAGTCCTGTCCCTCAGGGTCAGTCCTTGGTTTTGAACCCCTGTGCTCCCATCTGGTACATTCAAATGCTCCCATTCAGAACCACTGGGGTGCAAAACCGGACACTGAACCCAGGGACAGGGAGACACTTATTACAAAACCTTTTGTTTAGGCTTCAAGCTGAAAAACACTCGGCTCACTCCAAGTTCTCCTCCAGGCTGTGTCATGTGGGAACCTCCCTCGGTCTCCACTCGGGACCCACTGCCCAGAGGGTCTCCTCCTGCCAGTGGCACGGTGCTGAGCCCAGCCAGGACCCCATGTCTTGGCAAGTGGGCACCCCTTTGTTTGGGCACAGGTGCCAGGGAGCTGCTGTGGTGCTCAGGAGGGGACTGGCATGGTTACTGCACCCAAGGGACCCCAACCATTACGCCAATCATTTCCCCATGTCAGTAGCAGACCCAGATCCTGGGAAGGAACCCAGGCCTGGGGAATAGATCCAAACTTGGGGATCAGACTCAGATCTAGGGATCAGACCCAACCTGGGGCACATTCCTGCCTTCTAGGAAGTGGCAGGTGCGTGGCAGCCCCACTTGGGCAGGCGCTGGGCATCTGCTGCAGGTGCCACACTGCCACACCGGCCTGGCATTTCTGAGCAATGAAACACGGGGAGAAAATTAAATTGACCTATTCAGCCCATTTTTCTAGAGGACAATTATAAAAAAATCCCCAAAAACAGAAGCAAAAAGAAGCCCAAGGGACCCTTCAGCCTTCAGCCTGGAGCTGGTGTGGGAACAGGGCAGGGAAAATCTCTGGGGGCAGGGATGGCAGCAGGCAATGCCCGGGGAGGGTGAGGTGACAGCCCCCGTGCCCCGAGTGGCTGCAGAGCCCACCTGGGACAGGCAGCAGCAGCCTCACCACTGGTACAGAAATACCCGGGATAAGCAGAGCTGGCTGCGATTGCAGGGGTGTCTCGGAGAGACGTGGGGCTCCCCAGGATCCCACCCCATCCCAGCTGCCCTGGCAGGGCTCAGCCAGCGCCCGGCACACCCACGGCGTGGCCGGCTCCCGGGAGCCTTCCTGCACAAGCCCACGGACATTTTCCACCGCCTTTACAGCAAGAGCATTAAAACGCTGTTTTCCGAAGGCTCGGCACGTTGAAATGTCAGGCCCTGGGTGGAATGTGGCGGGGGCGCGGTGGGAGGAGGGCTGGGCGCCAGGAACCCCCATCCGTGCTGGCCCTTGTCCCCACGGGAGGCACCGGGGGCTGCGGCCGCCCCCATCCCCGGCACACCGCGGGCAGCAGCGAGCGGAGGAGGCGCTTCGAGGAGCCCCGGACGGGGTCGTGCCCCTGCACTTGGCTCCGGGCGCTGTCTCCTGCCCACTGCCGGGCTCCCTTTGTTGGGGAGTCACGCCTGCCCCTTCCCACGGCCCCCGCTGGGCTCTGCCAGGGCCGGACCATGGCCATGATGAGCCAATGGAAAGCACATGCCGTGCAAGGCCACTGTCCCACGGCCTCCGGCCACTCCTGCCCGCGCCGGGCCAGCGCCACGGCACCGGCGCGGTGTGCGGCCGGGCAGTGCGGGAGGAGAAGCGGTAAGGCACTCTCCTCCCGGTTCTTCAGCAACCAGAGACGGCCGAGAGGCCACCTGGCAGCGGCCAAAGTCCCCTCTGGGCGGTGCCAGCACACACGGTGCCCTAGGGATTCTCCCGCACCCAACCCCTGGGGCAAACTCATCCCCGGGCATGGCTGGTGCCTGCTGTCCACTCCCGGACATCCCTCCTCTCTGGGGGGCAGCCAGCTCCGGGGGACATGTCCTCTTGGGAGGCTGGTGGGAGCAGGGACACATCCCAGCTGGCCAGGGCAGTGTGTCCCAGCACTTCAGGGGTGATGGGTGCAGGTGGGGCTGGGCAGGGGGACACGGGGGCTGTTGTGCAAGGGCAGCCGGGATGGGGTCGGGGTGCGGGGAGAGCGCCTGGGTGTCTTCTGAACTCAGCGGCCACATGCCCTGTGTCAAGGCTGTGGGGCTAATTCAGGAGCTTTCAGCACCACCCAGAGAGGTGTCCGACGCTTTTATTTATAAACCCACTGGCTCCTGCCCAGCTCCAGCCGCTCGCATGCAGGAAAGAGCCCATCGGAGCCAAGACAAACAGAGCCAGCAGCATCCTTGAACGGCGGGAGGCAGCGCTGAGCGGGCCAAGGATGCTCCGGCTGGACCGCCCGGCCCCGGTGCCCGTGCCCTGACACCACAGCGCAGGCTGCCATGGCATCCACGCAGCTGCCCTCGTGTGCCAGCTGTGCAGGGGCCACTTGGGGCAGGTGGGGAGATGCCAGTGGGATCCCAAATGCTGCCCAGAGTGCAGGGGGTGTTGTGTCAGGAGCCTGCTGGGGGTCTGCAGAGCCACTGTGGGACCCCTGACACTGCAGCTGCCCCTGCTTCTCACCCTGCTCCCCGCTGGAGCAACTGGCCTCACTGGTGGCCAGTGCTCTCCCCAGGGACGTCCTCGTGCCCAAAGGCAGAGAGGGATGCAGATTCCCACAGCTCCCATGAAGCATGAGGGTGAGGTCCAGCCCTGTCTGAGGGGCCAAAAGGGCTGCCTCTGGATGGACTGCCCCAGCACTGGCTCCAGCCCCCAGCAGCGTGGCAACAACTGGGTTATTGTCAGTGTGTGCCAGGGACACGAGTGTGACGGGGAATTCAACAAACCCAGAGCTTTCCGCTGGTCCCAGCCCAGGCTAATCCCACAAGATGCTCCGTCAGCACAGCCAGCAAGGAGGGACAGCAGCTCCTGCCCCCCCCGTCTCCCCTGGGCACCATCCAGGGGTAAAGCAGTGCCATGGCCCCAGCGCTCCCAGTGGGCCCAAGGTGGGCACAGACAAAGGCGCTGCGAGCGCCAGCTCCAGCTCCGGCTGCTCTGGGGACTCGGCTAATGGGGTCCATTTGCTGGGTAGTTCTTGGAATAACAAATTGTATCATCCAAAAAAGCAAAACCACAAAAGGGGATCGGCTTGCAGCTCAGCTCACAAAAGCCCCTTGTCTGGAGGCCCCCCGCGCCCCCCAATCTCCCAGAGAAAACTCAATTTAACCAAAATAAACAGCACGCCCAGCCCTGTGCTCTCACGCTCCACGGCAAACTGTGGAGCGACGTGGATCAATCCGACCCTGCGGTTGGCAAACGCCATCAGCCAAGCTGTGCCACACAGCGCCGGAGCTGCTGACCGCTCCTCTGGAGCTCCATCCAGCCAAAACTGAGCTGGCTGCTGCTCAGAGGGCTCTGGGCATGGTGCAGACCCCAGTGCTGTTCCAAACTCCATCGCCCAGTCCATCCCAGTCAGCAGCAAACACACAGGGAAAGGGCAGGACTTGTGCAGGAGCGAGGAAGAGCAACCCACGGATTTCTCTGCAGCAGGATGAAAGATGAGGGTCGACACCTGCTAAGCCCTCTAATTCCCCTACTCACCCCTGCCAGCTTCCCAGCAGGACCCCACTGGCCCAGCAGGAGGTGGAGGTTTGGAGCAAACAAGGTTCTCAGCATGGCAGGGATGATCCCAGTCTGCAGCAGGACCAGCTGGACAGACCCATCGGCTCCCTCTGGTTTCTATCTCCCACAGGGATGTCCATGCCTGCTCTCATTGCCCCGGGGTCACCCAAGGTCACGAGCTCCTGTTTGCATCCTAAGAGGACACATTGGCTGAGATGCTCGCCTGGGCCCCGTCCTGGGAGGCTGCAAGGGGGGGAGGGCTGAACGGAGGGGAGTTACACCCCTTCTGTGTCTTGGTGCTCCAGAATTATGGGAGTTTTGACCCATTTCTCCAGCTGGGATTGGACTCCAGGAAGTAAACCCCATCCCATGCCAAGAGCCCTCCAACAGCAGCCCCACAGGGGCCCTGCCTTTGAGAAGGACCTCCAGAACTAGTGGACAGAGGTTTGCTTCTCCCACAGCTCTGGTCTTCACACCTTCTCCTGCAGCTCCCAGCCCTTGTCCCCACACTGCTTTGGCCCCCAGCCCCAGTCAGGTACTCGCAGCCCCAAAACTCACTTGAATTATTGACAATCTGAGCAGTTCTGCTCGGGTTTTGGACCAGATTCCACCCCTGGACCAGCTGCCACCAGCCAGGGGACCCAAGCAGATGATCTGTGATGCCCCATGCCACACATGCAGGGACACCACCAGGCACTGGGATGGGAACAGCCACGGCCACAGCCTTCACACGGCTTTGGGGACAAACACACCTGGACTCCCACATCCCCTGGGAGCACAGGACGGGATGAGGCTGACAGAACCCCACGCCTGGCTGTGTCCCAGACAGTCACTCCAGCATCTCTTCGCAGCCAGATGCCCCCAGGAAGCCGAGGCCAGCGCAGCTCCGGACCGTGGGCGACCCCGCCGTCACGGCCCATCTGCCGCGGGTAATTCGCCGCCTGCCCGGCAGCGCTCTGGCTGCATTCCTGCCCTAAGTACCGCGGATTTGCTGTGCTTTATGAAAAACGAGAAGAATGTTTTAAATGAAATTAATTCTGACGAACCCAAGATTTCATAAAAGCACTGCCTGGGCATGGTTTGGCACAGGCCTCCTCTTGTTCGCTCTAGTGCCTCCCTGGGGGGAGGAAAATACCAGGCTTGGCATAAAATAATTACAGACTCCTAGTACAGCTCAATTTATGGCTGCTCGAGGAGTGCTGGGGTCTTGTCCTGGCCCGTAACTGATGGCTGGCAATGACATCACGCATGGTCTTTAATGAATGGCTACGGGAGGTGTAATGGAAAAGAGCACCAGCACCAACCGTGCCGGGCTGTAGGAGAGGTGCCGGACACCTGAGTGTCCCACACCAGGCCGTGAGGGGCCATCTCACACTGCCACACGGGCTGGCACCTCCTAGCATGGCACAGAGCTGGCACGGACAAGGTCTGTTCGTGGCGCAGACGTGTCTCTGCTGGCGCTGGGAAGGAGCAAGCGGAGGTTCGGGAAGCAGGCACGGAGCCACTGATGCTCGGCGCGGCCCCACCAGCTTCCTTTGGATGCAGACAGGGGAACTGCTGCGGCCCTGCCCGGCTCTCCCTTTCATCTTGACTTTAAAAAGCCACTAAATTAAAACCACAAAGGCGCCCAAGCCCTGAAGCGACTCGGCTGTCCCACTGGCCCCCGCGCCAGGGGATGCTCGGCAGGACGCGGCGCTCGCGCGCAGCAGGAGCAGCTCACAGGGCCCTGACCTTGTTATTTATGTAACACAAAGCTCTTTTCCTCTGTTCATGCACTGCCACAAGCCAGCTGATGAGACCCCTGCAGTGTGACCCTCAGGGGTCTGATGGCCCATGGCAGTCACTGGGGTTTGGGATCCTTGAGCTGCTGTGACGGGCAGGGAGTTGGCCTGACTCCAACTGTGGAACAGGCTCCCCAGAGATGTGATGGGGTCAGAATCCCTGGAAGCATTCAAAAAATAGAGCAGACGTGGCATTTCACAATATGGTTTAGTGGGCATGGGGTATTTGGTTGAAGGTTGGACTTGATGATCTTGACTTTTCCAACCTTAATGATCCTGCGTGCCCTCAGTGCTTGAGCACGACCCCACATTGCAGCCCTGGTTTGGGGTCTGCTCTTGACCCCGGCTGCCCACCCTGGGGCTGTGGGCTCTGTCCTCCCGGGTTATCAGCTCAGCCTTTTGGGGCCCAAAGCACCTGAAATTAAAGGCAAAGCAAAGACAAAGGTATCGCCACTGTAATCCAAACCCAGGCCCAGGTCAGGATCTGCCTGTGCCTTGTGAGTGCCAGACTGGCAATATCAGGAAATATGAAGAAATAGCAATAAAAGTCGGCTTGTTCCTGTCCGCTGGCTCACAGCACACGGAGCAGTGAGAAATACCTTTCTGCAGTCATTGACAATGCATGTTTGAAGCTGGAAATATGCTCCTCTGGCAAAAGCCCACATATTTAACCCCAGTGGGCACTGGCAGCTCACCCTGTGGGTCCGGAACAGGGCTTCAGGGAGGGCAGTGAACTTCCCAGCCTGCCTAGGCACGGCAGCTCGGGGGATGCTGCTCTGGCCCCTGACATGGAGCAGGATGTGAGGGTGATAAGTGGGGAGTGTTGAAATGAAAGCTACAGTGAGAGCAAAAGACCTGCTGCAGCTCCCTGCCGTGCCAAGCCTCCTGCTGCCTTATCAAAAACGATGAAACGATGGCTGTGTTGTCCTGACATTAAATATTCTCCTTGTGGTGATCCATATCTCCTCCATTTCAGTCACAGCATCCGAACACTCCAGCCCTGATGCACACCCTGGATTCACACTCTCGCCCCTGGAGCAGAGCCAAAATCTCCAAAGGAAAAATGCAGCCAGAGCTTCCAAGTTTCGTGGTGAAACCACATGATTTTGATGGGAAGCCATAAATCAGTCCCAGGCTCTCTCAGCCTCCGGTAACTTCTTAAAACAAACCTGGGCTGAATTCTGGGTCTTGTAATGAAATCTGAAAGCAGGTGAATTGGCCTCATGGTTTGAGCTTCACCACAAGTGAGTGCACAGAGCAGCCTTGGCTGCTCTGGACAGCCCTGACTCTTGTCTGAGTGGGCTCAGCTATCCCACAATGATGGGGCACAATCAAAGCATCTTCCACTTTCTGTTGGTGTGGGAGGGCAGAAGAGGCCTGAGCGCTGCCCAATCCCTGTGGCATTGCTGAGACCTTCCCAGCCCCAGGGGCACAGATGCCACTTTGACAGAGGGGACAGGACAGGGCCACTTTGACAGCAGGGACAGGACAGGGAACACCCCGGCAATGAGATGGGTAGGACCTGCTGCCCTGCCCTGCCCTGCCCTGCCCTGCCCTGCCGTGCCCTGCCCTGCCCTCCTGGCAAAATGGGCATCAGGGAAAGGGGTAAATCCTCACGTGGCTGCAAGGATGGGGGCAGTTCCCTGAGGTGGTCTGGCCTCAAGGCCTTAGGTTTCAGCACAAAACAAAGTGAAGGCTCTTATTTGGCTAATGTGCCTCCGAAGAAAGGCTCTATCCTTGTTTGCTCCCACTGCTGCATTGTCTGCGGATAAAGACAGGGATAGTTCTCATCTGATACAGCAATATCATCTCGCCCATCTGGACAGGGCTCTTTACAAGACCCTGCTTTAGAATTTAGATCCCTGGGAACTTGGAAGGCAGCAGTGAAACAAAACCCTCCGCCAGAACAATAAAGAGGCTCTCAGCAACAGCCAGGGCTCTGCAGGGCAGGCACAGGAGCACTGCAAGGTCCCAGGGGTCTGGCATCGCCAGGCTGCTCCGGTGTGCAGCAGGTTTGCAGAAATCTGCTGGTTTGGGGCAATTTCTTGGGCCACATCCTGCCTGGGGAAGGAAGAACCTGGGCTGGGAGCGCTGCAAGAAATAAGGACTCAGGTTTTTGGTGCAAAACAGCCAAGCTGGGCAAGGCATTGTATCGGCCACTGCATCCACAGCAGGTGGACATCGAGGTCATTGTCCTCCTCCCTGACTGCTCCCTGCCAAGCCCTGTCCTGGATGGAGGCGCCTGGAAGAGCCTCTGAGGACAAACATCTCCAGATGGGCCAGTGGGACAGGCTTGCCCCAGGGAAGGTCGCAGAGACCAGACCTGGCTGCTCTGCAGATTTTGGCTGCAGTTGCTGCCTATGATCTGGAGCTTCGCTCTGTGAACTCAGCTGACACCGGGGCCAGAGGCCATGGGAGCGCTCTGCGGCCACCAGGCTGAGGGGACAGCAGACACCCTCACACTGCCACCGTTGGCTCCTTTGTAATCCCATCCCATTTTTGGCAGGACCCATCTCCCACCTGCAGCCCCTGGCCAAGATCAGGAGCGCTGCAGGGAGGCAGCAGCCATCAGGAGCTGCGGGGTCCCTGGTAGGTTGCTCCTGTGAGGACACGGGAGAAAAGGGCAGGAGGTGGCTTTGGTGAAGTGTCCAGCTCCTGCAGCTCTTTGGGGCAGCCAAACAATGCCCAGGGGTGAGGCAGGCTTTGGGGAGCAGAGCATCACATCCCACCAGCCGCGCCAACCCCTGCGCCCCCCCGGCCCCGCGCAGATGTTTCCCGAAGCGCTGCCATCCCTCCAGCCCTTCCCGGCCGGGATGGATCCCATTGCTTTGAAGTCTGCAGCCGATGCGCAGGGTTATGCAGCCAGAGCAGACAGCCCTGGGGAAGAGCCAGGCGGCCAGGGATGTGACTCAGGAACGGCTCCGGTGACAAGGGGAAAAGGAAAAGCGGTTTATTATGTCTGTGCCGGCGTCCAAGTCGCCAACGCAGGGAAGCAACGTGCAGCTGAGCCCTGAGCAGGAGGGGAGAGCTGGGGGGCTGGTGGTGTGGGGTATCATCCCCCGCCCCTCAGCAGCCACCCTGAGGGTCCCAATCCCTCTGCATTACTGCAGGAGACAGCCAGGTTCCAGCAGCACCCTGCCCTGCTCCCCAAACGTCCAGCACAGCGAACCCCTGAATGGAAAGGAGGGAGTGGGCATGCGTCAATGTCCCCCCACTTTGTTAAGGCAGTTAATTACCCTCTCTAATTAGCTGTGACAGAGTGCATGAGGGACTGGGGATGCTCAGAGCCTAGCACGTGCCCAACAGAGTCGACGGTCTGCACCCTCTCCCAGAGGGAAAATGGTGGGAGTGAGAAACTGAGGGAAGACAAATGCAATTTGGTGTCTTTTTATCCCTCCCCCTTCTGATCTATGAGATTTTATTGTCACAGATATTTTCTTTAGCACAGAGGAATGGAAACTCTGCTCCTTCCCGGGCTGTGGACAAGCTAAAATAGGAGAGAACGACAGAGGGGTGTGTGGGGACAGACGGGACCGGCCCCACGCCCTCCCCACCGGGTTAATGCATTTTGCAGGTGCCGCTGCCCAAATCCCCTCGATCCGCCATTGTCGCAGAGTGTGAAGAGCCCGGCTGCTGCCGGCCATGGCGCCCAGGGCCCGAGGAGATGGTTTTGTCCCTCACATCACAGATCCAGAGAGCAGACGGAACATTAAAACCAGGCGGTTTCATCTCCACCTTCCCGGGAGAGGCTGCACCGCCCGCCAGCAGCCGAGCACTCGGACGCACCACGCAGCGCCGGCATCCCGTGATGGATCAGCACTGAAAACAACACCCTGCTAATCTGCCGCCCCAGCAGCCATAAAACTGTCTTCCCAGTTCCTTTGGACAGGATTTACAGTGGCTCAAAGCATCCCGGAGCGTCCGGCAGAGGCGAGAGCCCCCCGTGAGCTCCGGCCCCACACCTGGGGCACCTCGTGGCATCAGGGTGATGCCCCCCACATCTCAGCCCCCAGCCACTCCACTTTATTTCTCCCAAACTAATGGTCCCCAACATGAGCTTGGCAGCCCCCCAGGGGAGGTCAGTGACCCCAGGGTCATGCATGACCCCGGAGCCCCTCACCAAGGTCCCAGCACCCCCCAAAAAGGCCCCTCTCTGGGCCATTCCTGTGCCCTGTGCTGAGGGAAAGCAGGGCAGGCTTTGCCCCGATGGGGACAGCTGGTCTGTAGCTTTGGTCACAGCCTTGGTGACCATCACACAAGGGACAGCACCGTGCCCAGCCATGGGCTCACCGAGAGGTGGCCACTCACTGGCCCTGGCGCTTTCTGGGCATGTGACCCACAGGGGTCTGAGCTGCGAGCCCCAGGCACAGCCCACGCCGGGCCCCTCTGGCACCAGGAAATGTTCCAGCACTGGGCAGGGGGAACGGGAGTGCTGCCCCTGTGTTCCCCCCGCTTCATATCCAAGTGGGAAACCGAAAACCCAACGCAAGGCGAGCTGTGCTGAGCCCCTGCCAAGAGCCACGGACAGAAATATCCTTGATTTCACCAAGGTGTGAATAACTTTTGACACTTCTAGGGCTTATTGCCTTAAAAAAATCCCCCCGCAGTCCCCATTCACACTCGGCAGGACTGTGTTTCATATGAATGGAATATATGAATCACTGCAAAGAATTTAAATGCTTCCCTGTACAAAGAAACGCTCCCTTCCCCGCCTCTGTGGCCGGGCTCTGCACAGCCTAAAACAAAGGCATGGCAGGAGACGGGACAAATCCCGATCACCAAACTGCTGCCTCCTCGGACAAGGGCAGCCTGGCCTCTCAGTTCGGCCCAGTGCAGTGGGCCAGAGCCTCCACTACCTATTTCAACCCACAACCAACTGCCCCGGCCACAGCACTCATGGTTTCCGAAATCCCAATGAGCCCCTGACAGCTGCTGGGTTCACATCTCTGTGTGCTGTTCGTGTTTCGGCTCTGGTCCCACTTCTAAACCCCACTTTTCAGATTGGAAAAAGCAAAAGAAATTGCTTTATTGCCATTCCTCTGCCCAATCTGGGATCTGGGAAAATCCACCACCCCACTGCTAGGGGATCAGGTCAGCTGGGCTCACGGAAACCAGGCAAGTCTTCCTGCAAGAACCTCTCCCATTTTTTAGCAGTTTGGGTTTTGCTGCTTCTTTTCCCCTTGGACAACAAGGCAAGGAGGAAAAATGTAACTGGAAGCCTGGCGCAACCCCGCTGCATTTCCAGCTGTGATGTTTCCCCTGGCATCGCTGCCTCGGCTCCACGCACACGGTCGTGTCCGCAGCCCCAGCGGAGTGAGGGAAGCCAAGACAGGGCTTCAGGCACCTGGATTACATTGGTCCCTAAAAGAGCAGGGACAGGACAGTCCCTGTGCCCCACCACAGCACAGCCCCTGCCCAGGGGGCTCGCAGCCACCAGCCCTGCTGCCAGCTCTGTGTCCTAAATTCGTAGGATCCGGCTCTGAAAGAAGCCGCTTTGTTTCCCAGTATCCCTCGCAGATGGATCAAAACTGCATTTTTACAGAAGCAATAAAAATCCCAGGAATTCACCGGCCTTATGATTTATTAAACATGTTCCTTATAGCAAAGCTGCCCATAGATGAGAAATATCTCCGGTAGGTTATTGCCTGGCCTGGGGCTACCGTACAGGGGGGATCTTTCCTGGCTTATTGGGAATGTTCAAAGCTGGAGAACCTGGTAGCTCAGGAGCCAATTAACAGCAACACTCTTAAAAAAATAAGCACCTTGTGTTTCCCATGGTTTTTGTGGAAAGAGATGCAGTGCCAGCACCCAGGAATGGTGCTGGTACCCGGCTGCAGACTTTGGGAGCTGCAGGAAGGGACAAGACTCCAGGCAGGGCTGGGGCAGTGAGTGCCAGCAGTGGCTGTCCCAAAGGTCACGGCACTTTCCCCTAAACACTTTTGTTCTCACAAACATATTTCCTAACAGCAGAAAGAATGGGCTGGGCGCTGGGAGACGGCAGAGGCTCTGGGGAGGATTCCCTGGGAAAGGGACGTGACCGAGGTGGGTCAGAGGAGGGAGAAGAGATGAGAAAAGGAAAAGTAGAGGAAAGTGGGCTCAGACCTGCCCGAGGACGGATGGCTGGAGCGTCCTGCGGTGTTCCTCGGGGAAAAGGCATCAGAACAGTGGGACTCGTGACTGGGAAATCCATGGGATCAACTCCCGCCCGAGCTCGGCGCAACCCTCGGGATGCGCGGGCGAGCGGGACCGGGAGCGGCGGAGCCCGGACCCATCCCGGCGGAGCGGCGCGGACCTTACCTCACCTCCCGTCGGCGCGGCGGAGCGGAGCGGAGCGGAGCGGAGGGCACGGGCGGCCGCTGGCGGGAGCGGCGGGCCGGGCCGGGCCGGGCCGGGCACCCCGCGGGGCGGAGCGGGGCGGGCGGGAGGGCGGAGCGGGGCCGGGGGTGCGGGAGGTGCGGGGGATGCGGAGCGGGGCCGGGGGTGCGGGGGATGCGAAGCGGGACGTGGGGATGAGGAGAGAGGGATGCGGAGTGAGATCAGGGGTGCGGGGGATGCAGAGCGGGACCAGAGGTGCGGGGGGTGCGGAGCGGGGCCGCGCTGGGGCGGCTGCTGCGATTTCTCTCTTTTGCCTCTTTTTTCCTCTCTCCCCTCGGTGGTCCCAGCCCGGCCGCGCTGCTCGTTCCTCCGGCACAGGAGGGAGACTGCGCGCACCGCACCCCCCGAGAGCGCGGCCCCTGCCCCCGCCCCCCCAGCCCCTCCTCGCCACCCCACGAGGGACAGGGGCCGTGGGTACGGCCCCCCCGGACCCGCCTGCCTTTCCCCGGAGCAGGGATGCCCTGTACCCCGGGGATGCTGATGCCAGCAATACCAGCCACAGGGTCGGAAAGGAGCCCAGTCCATCAGCAGAGCTCGCAGGACTGGGTGCTGCCTGCCCCTGGGATGGGGTGCAGTGGGGTCCAACCCTCTTTCCCCTTTTTGGCCCATCTGGCAGCCCAGGGCTGGAGAAGCGTTGCCCCCGTGCTCCCCCAAAACCATTGCCCACTTCCTTTGTGGGCGTAGGGCCACAGCAGGGCATGCTCCCCATTCCTGGGGGGAGCTCACCACCGTGAAAATCCTGTCGCCCTGGGCAGAACAGTTTGGAAATGCGGTGCCAGTGCAGCCGGGTCGGGCCGCCTCGTGTCTTGGCACAGTTTTAAATCACACAGCACGACAGAGGTGCCCAAATCCCAGGGGAGCGGGGTGCCCGCAGCCCCCACCTCCCGTCTTTCCCGGCCACCGTGTGCTGCCCATTCCCAAGGCGGAGGAGCGGTGGCGTCCCGCTGGCAGCCGCGTGCCAGGCACAGCCGGGACACCGCCGCGCTGCCGCAGCTGCCGGGGTGCACGGGCCCGGGGGTGCAGGGCCCCGGTGTGCCCCGGGAGGCAGATTAGGGTTGCTCAGGCAACGGGCACGGAGAAAGCCCGTCGGGATGGAGGCCGCTGGGTGCACAAGGGTGTTTGTTTTCTGTATTAAGCGCCTGAGCAAGGGGGGCATCAGACGGCTAATCCCCCCTCAATGCCTTTCCCCGGCGAGCAGCCGCCGTGGGGCCGGACCCTGCTGCCAGGAATGCTGATGTGCTGTACCCTGCACGGGCGGACGGGCTGGGATCCCCTCCGTGCCCCGAGCGGGCAGGGCAGGGGGTCCACCCGCAGCTGGACCCTACCACAGTCCCCACCGCAGGTCACGGCGAGCAGCTTAGAGCAGCCCCAAGGCTGCTCGGGGCCAGGGCTGAGCCTGGCTGAACCACGGCACATGGTGACCTGCTGCTCGGGGTCAGCGGTCCAGCGGGACGGCTGCTGGCAGGCAACTGCTCTGCCACCACCTCAGCACCACGACCGCAGTGTCACAGCAATACCAGCTCTCCTGTCTGTGCCCGTGTCCCACCTGCAGCCCCTGGGCACAAGGCAGAGCATGGAGGAGCCTCCACTGGCACAGCAGCTCCTGCAGAAGTGAACCAGCCTTATTTAACCAGAGCTCTCACTGGCAAAGCATTTCCTCTGCTCGGAGACTCATTTGCCAGCACAGACATTCCTCTGTCCCACAGAGCAAACCATCGGCTGCAGCCTCGTTCCGTGCTGGCCTCTCCCGCGCTGGCTCATTCCTCCGCAGGCCTGTCCCTTCACCAGGATAGAGCCTGGGGTGCAGCCACGGCACCGTGGCCATGCCACCTTGGCTGTGCTGTGCCACTCTGGCTGCTTTTGGCCATGCACAGGCTCCAGCAATGGAGCCTGGGCGTACTTGGTCTGGGGTCTTCTAACCCCCCATTGGGTCCGTTCTTTTCCTTTTTATCTTGCGGAGTTACAGCTTCTGCTGACTGCAGCCCCCTGAACCTCTGGTTTGGGTGCTGGTGCACCTGCTCGCTGGCGAAGAACAGGGGACTGAAAACCATGCAGGACTTGAATAAACATTATCAAGCAATACCCAACCCATCAGTGTCTTATCAATATTCTTTTTATACTGCAGGCAAGACCCAGAAAGTTACTATGTTGGGAAAGTTACTATGAAATTAACTTTATTCCAGCACAAAACATATCCAGGTGTGAGCTCACAGCTCACTGGCCTGAGACCGCAGCAATCCCAGCTCCTTGTGCTGAGCAAGGAAAGTGAGTAACATCCCAACTCACCCCGTGCCATAACTCTGTAACTCATCCTACTTAAAATTTATTTATTTCAGCTAAACAACTGATATCTCTCAGCACTGCGCTGAGCCACTGCTGATGGCTCTCCTTCCCAGTGGGAGAGGGAAGCTGAGCTTAGCACGGGATTTAGCGCTATGTTGCCTGTATCTCCTGGCAGCTCTGCACCCGCTGCTGTGCCAGGGCTCCACGGTGTCCCCGGCATCGTGCTGGCCCTGCCAGGGCCACACGTGAACCACTGAGTGCCCCGGTGCCACAGCAGCCCCAGGCACTGCTGCACCTCAGGGTCCCAGGCTCACTGCCTCCCAAAATCCCCGTCCCAGCCATCCCACTGCTCCGCACAGGAGGAACAAGAGAGAGGGAGGAGACATAATTCAATCTAGGGCTGAAAAATGCCTTAACTTAATTTCGGTGGGTCACGGACGTAATCGAATCAGCCCCGTGCATTGGAATATCGTTTCCATTTTTCCACAAAGACGGATAATTGCGCTCGGGTAACCAGCCCTTGGTGCTCAGCGGGAAAATGTGCCGTGGGGGTGGGAGGAGGCCAGGGGCTGAGCTGGCAGTGCCGAGAAGAGCTGGGGTGTGCTGCTGTGCCCGCTCAGGGTATCGGCACGGGATGCCAAGGGCAGACAAGGAGCTGGAGGCATCACCTCGGCTGTGCCAGAAGTCACACGCAGGTGGGAGATGGCCCAGGCAGGAGGACACCGGGCAGGGAGTGGCGGTGTCGGCACAGTGCGGGGCGAGCCACGGCTCCGTGTGGAGCATGGTGCCAGATCCCAGCCTTCGGGAACATTCAGTGATGGATTAAATGCAATCTGACTACCACTGTGGGAGGTTGGAGAGAATTACTTCATACAAATGCACTTCGGAAAGTATTTAGAGTCAAATTTTCAAAAGCCCCTGAACGATTTAAGAGCCAAAATCCCATTTTCCAAAGTCACTTAAATGAGCAAGAAAAGATCACTTAAGAAAACACGCGAACAACCGGGGCCTGGGGGGACGGGCTGCGGTGACCGCGGGCACAGCACCGTGTCACGATCAGCCACCACAGCCCTTGCCCTGGGAGACACGAGGATGCATCAGCCTCAAAAAGCATCCCTGGGCTTCTTCCTGCAGAATCAGCCCGGGATGGGTCCCACGGGGTTGGACTGAAGGGAATGGTCCCTCTGGGTCAGAGTCAGCGCCCAGCTCAGCAGCTCTGGGGCCACCGCCGCCACCACCGGCTCCGATCACGGACCCTGCCGGGGCAGGAAGGGTCCCCGGCTGTAACGGGAGAAGGCAGGGCTGCAGCTGGGAACCGCAGGGCTCCTTCCCTTACCCCACAACTGCTGCAGCCTCCTAAAAGCATCTCCAGTTCCCCGCTCAGCATCCTAATGAACCGCAAGGGCAGCTGGGACCCTTTGAGGCAGCAACCATGGAGACTCGACCCCCCCAAAGAGCAAATCCCAAAGCAATTAGCTTTGCAAGGCTCGGCCGGGCTGGTGGAGGTTCCACATTCCTCGGTGGCTGTAAAGCTCTTTACTGGGATTGTTTTCCTGCGTGAGCCCTGCCCGGGGTACACATGGTGGCTCCGGCTCCCAGCACCTTTGGTGCATGTCATAAAAAAATACTCTCACGTTGCCTTTGCTCGGGCTGAATCGGAGCGACTTTATACACTTCCCCCAATAGAAAGCAAAAAGGATCTGAGACAGAATTCTTGCTCCAGGATCCTTTACAATTCCTGGAGGACATTTTTGGAAAGGGAAGGGTTGTATTTACTTTGGCAGCTGACTCCGCTCCTATATACATATGCATGGAAAAACTGCACTCACCTACAGTTTCCAGGGCTCCCTTGTCTGCAGAGCACCAGCCCAGGTGGTAGCTGGCGGCCCCTGGACCTCTGTTTGGAAATGGCACGTGGAATTGGAAGCTGAAGTTTAAACCTCTCCCCAGGGCAGCCCTGGAGGCTGCTCGCCCTTCCCAGGAGCACTGGAGGAGATGTGGCAGCCCCGGAGCTCATTGTGGCTCAACATAACCAGAGGCAGGACCATCCCCGTGATGCCCCCATGTGCCCCCACCACCCCCCCTCTCTGGGCACCTCTCCCCACCTGCACCTCTAGCCTTCCCGTGGCTGTTGTGATTAATTCACTGACAGTGGGGTAGGAATAAATCCACTCGTTGGCACGTTGTAAATTCATCACGTGCTGGGGACGCACATTCCAGCCCACCATAAACACCCCTGGCTATGAGCTAGTAAATCTGCCTCCAGAGCTGGTGAATGAATGGAGTCCCTGGGTCCTGGGGGCTGCTCCAACTCGGAGCCGGGGTGACCCCGCTGTCTCTGAAAGGAGGTGGCTCAAGAAAGCGGCTGTCAGGAGCAGACTGCTGTCACCCTCCCAGTTTGTGTCCTTCCTCCCTGTGCCTTTCCTGCACTGGGACTGGGGTGGGTGCTCCCATGAGTGCTGGGGACCCATCCCATGGGGTGAGGGCAGGGTCCTGCAGCCTGTCTGGGAGCTGCCTGGAGCACACAGAGGAAGTGTGCTGCCCTGGTGCTCTACTGAGCTGCTGAAACGTTTATGCAGTAAACTAGCTGTAAAACAGAAAAAAACCTCCAAACATTTTATTATCCACCAAACAGCTGCTGCTTCGTTTTATGGGGGTCATCCTCTGAGGAGGTCAGGCTGGCAGAGCAGAGGCATCAGCTCAGGTCCTGGTGGGCTCTGGGCCCCTGGCACCCCCAGCTCATCTCCTCCAGCCCCCATCCATCCCCCAGCACCAGGCTGGCACTGGGGCCGCAGTGGGCACAGACAGGGAAGGGCACGTGTGGCTGTAGGGTTTTATCAGCCGCACTATTGTTGGGGCTGTCAGCAGGTCGCCCTGGGGAGGGGGCGTGGGGGGCCCTGTTTGGTGGGCGCTGCATCCTGCGGCACCTCGAGATCCGTCTGCAGGGCCAGACAGTGCGTGAGCAGCTCCAGAGGGCAGGGCAGGGAGCGGGCAGCAAGGCTGGTTCCCATCGCCTTCCCCGGGAGAGGAAGCTGGGGCACAGCTCAGCATCCCTTTCCCAGAGGAAGCCGAGTGCTCGGGATGTGGCATTGCCACAGGATGCAGATGCCATCCTGGGGGGCTGGGGCTGCTGCAGACCCAGCACTGCACGGAGCCTGTTCCCCCTGGAGAGCTGAATGCAGGGCTGGGGGTCCCTGGGCATCACCAGGGATGGTGTCCCCAAGGTGGGATGAGAATCAGCAGGGACAGGCAATCATGGGGACATGCCAGACCTTGCCCTGCTGCTCCCTTTTCGCCCTCTCCATCCCTTGTGCCCCCTTTGCCAGTGCCGATGGGAGCTGTATGCTCCACATGGGACCATTTTGGGGACCCTGGGTCATGGCTTGTGCCAGCACCGGGAGGGGGCTTGGGGGTCTGCCTGCCCTGGCGCCACACCATGGCCCAAGAGCTCCCAGCAGCTCCAGCCTCTATGAAATAATTTGTTATTTTAGTTGTAAAACAGTAAGTGGCCCCTTTCCAGGCGGAGAAGGGAAAAGCCAAACGGCCCCACTCCTGCTAATGAGTGCACCAGTCAGTCAGCACGGGCAGGACTGGCATGGGAGCAGGAGCCACCTCCCCTGTGCCCCCTCTGACACCCCTGTGCCCCTCTGACACCCCTGTGCCCACTCTGACACCACTGTGCCCCCTCTGACACCCCTGTGCCCCCTCTGACACCCCTGTGCCCCTCTGACACCACTGTGCCCCCTCTGACACCCCTGTGCCCACTCTGACACCCCTGTGCCCCTTCTGACACCCCTGTGCCCCCTCTGACACCCCTGTGCCCACTCTGACACCCCTGTGCCCCCTCTGACACCCCTGTGCCCCCTCCAGCACTCCTGTGCCCTTTCCATCACCCTGCCGTAAGGACCAAGTTAATGACTAATTACTGGGGCTGCCACCTCTGAGAGGAGTTGCTATTCAGGGCCACAGTCCCACAGTGCAGCAGGGACACAGCTGCAACCCACCATGGACCCCCACAGGCTGCAGGGACACAGTTGTAACCCACCATGGACCCCCACAGGCTGCAGGGACACAGCTGTAACCCACCATGGACCCCCACAGGCTGCAGGGACACAGCCGTAACCCACCATGGACCCCCACAGGCTGCAGGAACACAGCTGTAACCCACCATGGACCCCCACAGGCTGCAGGGACACAGCTGTAGCCCACCATGGACCCCCACAGGCTGCAGGGACACAGCCGTGACCCACCATGGACCCCCACAGGCTGCAGGGACACAGCTGTAGCCCACCATGGACCCCCACAGGCTGCAGGGACACAGTTGCAACCCACCATGGACCCCCACAGGCTGCAGGGACACAGCTGCAACCCACCATGGACCCCCACAGGCTGCAGGGACACAGCTGTAGCCCACCATGGACCCCCACAGGCTGCAGGGACACAGCTGTAGCCCACCATGGACCCCCACAGGCTGCAGGGACACAGCCTGCCTCACTGTGGTCTTCACCACGGGCACCAGGGGAGCCTCTGTTTCAGAGGTGGCGGTGGAGCTCCCATGTGCCCAGTACAGCACTGGTGCCCCAGCCATTTCCCAGTCACGGCTGTCACCAGGACATTCCCAGGCACAAGAGCGAGGAGATGGCAGCACAGCATAACCCAGCCAAACCTGTCACTGTCCCAAACCCTGCGTGCCCCACGCTGGGTGCTGGAACAAGTTTCCCCCATCTGAGCTTCAAAGGGGATGGGAAGCCCCAGGAAGGAAGCGGGGGTGGACAGGACTGTGTCACTCCCTAGGCCAGGCGTGGCTGTCACTTGCTTCCTGGCATCTCCCCTGGCACCTGCAGTGCCCCCTCCAGTCACTGTGAGCAGGAGCCCTGGGGTGCAGCAGGGTCTCTGCAGGGATTTGACCCCCCCGCAGAAGCAGTGCCTGCTCCAAGTGGACAAAGGACCCAACACCATTTCCTCAGGGTCATTCCCAGGATCCCGTAGATCTTGCAGCAGTGCCAGGGCAGCCTGGCCATCACTCCCAGAATCTGGCAGTGCTGTGCCGAGGGCTCCGGGGCTGTGCAGGCAACACCCCTCCCGCTGTCAGGTTGTAGACTGGAGTCCTCAAAAATGCAAAAAATGCACCAGGAATCAAGGTTGGCCTGAAGAGTTTTGATCTTTCCGCAATTGCTGCAGTATTGCTGTAAGTGCATCCAGATGGCTCAGACCACACAGAGACAGCGCCCACCGCCACTGTCACCTTCCGGCTACCCCATCCCACCTCGCCTGCCCTGCCTGGTCACCTCAGGGGCTGGGGGGATGTGCCAAGGGACAGTGCTCGGGGACACAGCAGGTTGAGCTACATGTCCTTAGGGTCAGCTCTAAGGGGTGGCAGTGGGGTGATGTGTCCCCTAGGGCTGGTGGCTTGTCACGTGGCTCCCAGGATGGCAGGCCCATCACCCTGGCTTGTGTCTGAGGTGAGGGATGTTACCTCCAGTTGTTTGCTAAATGTAAGGGAGAGCTGAGCACCCTGCAGCCAAACTTCAGAGCAGCTGCTGAGAAGTGATGCTGAGCTGTTTCTCAAAACCACTGAGCTTGTCCCCTCAGCTCCACCGTGACCCCTGCACAGCCCTGATGGGCTCCTCAGTATGTCAGGTCCCTGCCTGGCTCTGTGACTTCACTGTCTATTTCAGTGAGCTTTGCTATTGCCAAAACTTCTGAGATGGTCGTGGTAGTTTACACCAGGTGAGTGTTGTGCTTACAGGAAGCTGGAGCAGTGCTTATTTTCCTACTTTTGCAGCATCTCAGAGATGAAGAGGGAGGGATGGAGGGATGGAGGGATGGAGGGATGGAGGGATGGATGAAGGCCGGCAGATGCCCTGACCTCGCGTTGCTCTCAAGAGATGCCTGGTCCCAGCTCAGTGCACAAGTTCTGGCCCCACTGAGAGCACTACTGCCCATCCCTTCCTGCTCCACAAGATCTGATGAGCAGGTGGTGCTAAATCAGCCAAAGGCTCATTTTGACCCACCAGTCACGTTACTCCTGCTCAGAGCCACAGTGGGAACAGGGTTGGTGAGGCAGTGCAGGTGCTTGGACTTGGCCAGGGGTGCTGGAGTGGGCAGAGGGGCACAGGCAGGGCTGGGGACCCCTCCTGCCCATTTGGGGTCCTCCAGAGCACCCTGGCACTGCCAGTGCTGACTCCTGGTCTCGCTCCTTGCAGGAGTGGGAATGTGTTTATCCAGAGCTTGCTCCTCAGGGAACAAACCCACAGTGGCTTTTGTCAAAAAGCAAGAAGAGTATTTCTAGGGAGTTCAGGATTTCCTTTCCTGAAAGCCAGTTCCCAGGAAGGAAAGCATGTTTCGACTAAAAACTGATGCCCAGCTCTGTGTGGTTTAGCTGAGAACAGAAGATACAGTGTCGGTGGTCAGAGTTCCTTGCCCAGCTCTGGTCCTCCCCACCGAGGACACCAGGTCCCCCCGTGCAGGGGACAAGGGGCTGCCCCCCAGCTGGAATCACCCCAATGCCAGCCTGGCTGCCCCACCCTGGCGTGGGGCTCCTGTGGTACCTGGTGGGGATGCCCCCAGCATCTAGCATGTTCCTCTCCCATCACCTCCCGTCACCTGGAGCAAGGTCCTGGTCCCATCCCCGCTGGCCTCCTCACCCCCAGTCTCGGCCGAGCACCCACAAGCCGGTGGCCGTGCTCCCCCTCCCCTCCACTGCCCACCAAACCGAGGAAGTCGCAACCGCAGAGCTCTTGAAAGCATTTTTTTGGTGGAGACCACCGGTACTGAGAGATTAAAATTGCTGTTGTTTCTTCCATTACTCAGCTTTCCTGAATTATGGGGTGTAATACTCAGGGAGTGGGAATAATTAGGGGAGAACAATGGCAGGCTTGAAGGCTTAACTACGCCTGTGTGGTACTGCCGGCCAGGCCAGCCTGCTGTCACATTTCTCTAGGCCTCCATTTTCCACAGCCTGTGCCAAGCCCTTTCCACTACGGTACCCGCTCTGGCTTCCTCATTCCTCGGGCTCCGCTCCCCGGCCCGGCTGTCCCGGTTAACGCTCCGCTCCCCGGCTCGGGGCCAGCCATGGCACGGTGCCTGTGCCCTGCCCGGCCGGGATGCGGGAGCCTGGAGGATGCTGGAGTTTGGGGCAGAGGAATGCTGAACCCCAGGGTAAAAGGATGCAGGAGCTTGGGGGATGCAGGAGTGTGGGGCAGAGGGATGCTGAACCCCGGGGTAAAGGGATGTGGGAGCCTGGGGGATGCGGGAGTGTGGGGCAGAGGGATGCTGAACCCTGGGGTAAAGGGATGCAGAATTTCGGGGGATGCAGGAGTCTGGGGCAGAGGGATGCTGAACCCCAGGGTAAAAGGATGCAGGAGCCTAGGGGATGTGGGAGTGTGGGACAGAGGGATGCTGAACCCCGGGGTAAAGGGATGCAGAAGTTTGGGGGATGCAGGAGCGTGGGACAGAGGGATGCTGAACCCCGGGGTAAAGGGATGCAGAATTTCGGGGGGTGCAGGAGTACAGGACAGAGGGATGCTGAACCCCGGGATAAAGGGATGCAGGAGCTCAGGGGATGCAGGAGTGTGGGGCAGAGGGATGCTGAACCCCGGGGTAAAGGGATGCTGGAGCTCAGGGGATGCGGGAGTCGCGGAGGCTGGGGGGATGCAGGGGCGCAGGACAGCCCCATTGCCTTTTTGTCCCCTCCAGGCTCCTCGGCACTAGGCAAGCAGAGGTCCCAGCAGGTCATTTCAGTGTTCCATGCTCGAGGAAGCCGCTGGATTTCTCCCCTTGGCAGGGAACACCCTCCAGCTCCTCGGTGGCATCTTGCTCAAGCGCCTTCCCAGCAATGGCTCGGCGCTGCGGGGCCTGGGGAGCAGTGACAGCCCCGGCCGAGAGCTTGGGCAAGAGGCCACAATGCTGGTCCCAGCCCCGGGCAGTGGCTGGCTCCAGCCGGGGCACGCGGGCAGCTGTGGGGGGCTCTGTGCCTGCCATGGGGACAGGAACACCGAGCCACAGCCCAGGGCAGAGCCAGCCCAGTGCCTGGCAACTTCTCCCTGAGCTCTTGGATGTCAGCACTAGCACTAATTAAAATAAAATCAATATTTTTTTGCTGTAAAAAGAGACATTGTTCTGGCGAGCACTTTCCCCGAGTCAGCTCCTGTGTCTGTGTGACGGGCAGGGAGAAGCCAACGAGATCCTGGGGCGGCAAGGAACGTCTGGGGCTCCGCTTCATTCGGGGACTGGATTGGTTTTAAATTTTCAATTTTTTTTCTTGTCTCTCTATTAACTGAACCATTTGGAAGCCTTGACTGCAGCCATCCGTGGTCATCCAGGCATCTGCTTCAGTCCTGCTTGTGGTGAGCTGCTCACCACAGCAGAGATGGGCTGGGGATGGGATCAGGGTAGAGATGGGACAAGGGATGGGACCGGGGACAGCCTGGCCCATTTTAATTAATGTTTTCTGGGCAGGTGCTTCCCGTTGAGCTTATCAGAAACCTGCTCTGCTCCCAGAATTCCTGGCCTCTCAGGAGCTCCTGTTGTCTCTCACAGACAGCCCCGAGACTTTATTTTTCTGCCTGAGCAACCGCCCAAGTGGAATCCTACTTTAGCTATTGGACACTTCGAGGAAAATTCCCACAGCTACCATCTGGGACTGTGGCTAGGATGGGAATTCACTGATGACTGAAGCCAATCCTGTAAAACCCTGTAACCTGTGGTCCTGAGTGACACCCTTTGAGCTCTCCTGGGCTGCAGCAGCTGTGCCAGGATCTCCCTCGGAGCAGAATTCCTCTTGGAGCTCATCCTGTCTCTGATACCCAGAGGACCAATGATGAGAAGGAGCCTGCGCTGATACCCCCCAACTCCTTGGGGCTCAACCCTTCACTGTTGAGAAGATGCATCAATGTGAGTATTTTGCTGAACTCGAGGGGAATTTCTCACAGCTCTATTCCTTTGTGCAGGCTCTTTATGTCCATGTGTGTGCACATTATGAATGTTGCTACTTTAGGTTTATAATTCTATTAGAGTTACGGTTATAGAAAATCCCACTTGAATCATTTCATATGAGTTAAATTATTCAATTGATCAAGTGCTGCTATGTTGCTGTGTTAATGAGGTATTGTTATGATTAAGTGTTGGTAAATCCTTTAGACTTAATCCACTGATCCAGTCTGAGGCTAAATTTAGTTAGGGAATCCTCTCTGCACCTGGTGACTCAGCGTGGGAGTGTCCCTTACCCTCTTGCATCCCTGACTTTTTCCTCCCTTCCTTTTTCTGTCGCCATTTCCACCTAAATCACTGTAGATTGTTTTTAATCAGATTTTCCTTGGTGTGATTTATCTATGCCATAAGAAATAGAGTGACAATATCATATCAAACCTGCTTTTGCCAGCCATTCAGCCCCAAACCCCTCATTCACGACAGGCTCAGGGAAAGAGCGACCATTCCAGAGGCTCCCTTACTTGGAAACCACAATTAAAACTATTTTAAAAGAAAACAAACATTTCACATCAAAATTCCTGCGTGTTCCTGGCTCTCGTTGTGGGCCAAGGCTGCTCAGCACCAGCAGCTTTCCTTTCCTCTGGGCAAACCCACTATGCTGGGCTCTCGGAGTCCCAGCTGCAGCTGGGAAAATGGAGATTTTCCTGTGGAAATTCAGGAAGGCTGGAGTGGCCCTGGGTTTTCTGGGATGCAGTGAGCTCATGGCTTTAGTTTTTATGGTGCCTGAGCTGTACCCATCCCTCGGGCACTCCAGCACAGTTTTGGGGGGATCCCAGCTCCACAGGACCCTGAGTCCCCATGTCACATCCTGCACCACCGGGCAGCTGAGGGCGACTTCCAGAGGAGAATGGAGCTGCTGCTGGCGGGACAGTGGTGGTGTGGTTTGAATTATTGGGGTTTGGGTGTGTGGGGAGGAATGAGGCACGGGGGGCTGGACCGATGTCCTCACCAACTCATGCCGTGGGGCTGGGAATGGTGGCGTGGCCAATGTCACCCTCCTTCCCTGCAGTGGGGTCATCCCTTCCCATCGCAGCTGGCACAAGCTGCCGCTGCCTAAATGACCACACAGAGGGACAAAGCACCACGGAGAGCCGGGAGCACAGACCTGACCAGGGACAGGGGGACACCGAGGTGAGTCGTGTCCCTGCCGCAGCCACTCGTCACCCCTGCACGTGCTTCTGGTGGCCTGTCTGAGCTGGGAGCAGGGACGATTCTCCCTGCATTTCCCTTCGCCCAGCACTCAGCAGCCGCCTCCGGCACAGCGTTGGCTTTCACAGAGCTGGATCCGCTCCGCAGCCGGGCAGAGCGTGGGAGGAGGGTGCCGGTCCCGCTTAGGAAACACAAAACAATAAAAGAGGAACAATGGAGCTTCCTTCCCGTCACCCCAAATACCAAACGCCACCAGAATGTGGCTCAGCTCCGAGCAGCGCTGCCGGGGCTGCTCCTGTGTCCCCTGACCCGAGGGAGGAACTGCAGACGCCTCCTCTTCCTCGCCCTGGCAAGGGATGCTGCGGGAGGGAGGGTGCCAAGGAGTGTCGCCAAAGGGCTGCCCTGACCCGGCGCTGTTGCCAGCGGCATTCCCAGCTTTGGAAGCTGCGTTTGGGCCAGGGCAGGGGGGTGCAGCGTGGCCGTGTCTTGGGAGAGGACTTTGTCAGCTGCCCGGGCTTCCAGGGTAGCCAAACACGTGTTGCAGCCGCCTCAGGGGCCCAGGAAGGGTTATAAAAACATCCAGGTACCCAAACTTGCCAGATCATCATCAGGCAGAGAATGTGTTCTTGTGGGTTTGGTGCCAGTGCGGTGCCAATCACAGAGAGATGCTCGGCCAGGTCAGCCACAGCTGGGCATCCTGGGGGTTGGATCCACACCTGGCGGTACCCACACCCCGAGTATCCTGTTCCTGGCTGTGGCAGGTGCTCAGAGACACGAGGCCAGAGCCCCCTGAGGGGCTGGTGCCCACCTGTTGGCGCTGGCACCACCCACACCTTGGCTGCTTGGGGCCGACGGCATTGTGCCAGCCCTGCCAACAAGCCCCGTCCCCAATGCACAAGCCCTCGTGGGTGAAACATCCTTTGCATGGCCCCAGAGAGTGCCCGGCACCCCAGCCAAGCACATCTGGCTGAAAGCTGTGGCAGCTGCCCCGGCAATGAGGACACCAGCCCGGAAACGCTTCTTTCCCAGAGAGATTCTCCTGTCCTATCCAGGATCCTCTCCCAGCACCATCCCTGCCCCTTCAGCAAGTGCTGGGCTGTGGGCTCTGGATGGTGCCCAGGGCTGTCACCCACCCTGGTTTGGGTGACAGGAGTGGAGCTGGCAGCTCTGTGTCCTGCTGGAGTGTAGAGAAGGGACCACCTGGCTCTGGGCTGGTGTAAGACTGGGAAGTGTGGCCGGGCTCGCCACCAGCCAGGAGCAGCAGCTAGGTTGTCCAGGTTTTCTGACACTGGCCAAGTTGTCCAGGTTTTCCAACACTGGCCAGGTTGTCTCCACACTGGGGACATGAACTGGTTTAAACCCTCACCCTGAGCCCTGTGAGTCACACACGGAACTTCGGCTCCTGCCAGCGTTCTCCATCAGGACACCAGCCAATGTCCCACTTTCCTGCAGGAGGGAAGGGTGCTGGGGGAGGACGAGGGCTGGAAAGCCCCTTCCACCTCTGTGGGCACTGTGGCAACTAAAGCTCCTGCATCCTGTTGCAGTGGGAGCCTGGGACGTGGCTGGGACACAGTGCAGTGGCTGATGCCATCACAGGGTGCTCAGGCTGGTGGGGGCACATGGGGCTGGGTGGGGGGCTCACTGGGGTCCTGCAGCGTCCCTCTCCAGCGCCACTCCCGCCCCGTGTCCCGCGTCCCCCCCTTGACTTGTTGCTATTGTCATCTCCAATATCACGCAGGGATGTGAGAGGCTGGAAGTCGCCTCTTTTCCTGCCAGGTTAAATCGCTCACTAGGAATGTCTATTATTCCCACAAGTCAACTTTCCCCTCCGCGGTATGTGTCAGGGGTCAGGGCTGGCACCACATGAAAGCGACGGGTATTCAATAACTGAGAGCCGTGGAAAGGCTTCAGTCCAAGCCCAGCCACATTGGGGTTTATTGATGCAGATGCCTTTCCCCATTTGTTTCCTATAAACAGCACATGGTAATATTTAGTAGGTTTCAAACAGAGCTTTTTGCATATTCTCCCTTGTCTGCAGCAAGCTGCTCGGTAGTAGACAGTTTTAATTTACTTAATGCAATTTCTGCTTTTTGTTCTTCCAGAAGGTCTGGGCTGGTTTTGACCCTGTCGCCCCAGCAAATTACTGTAATTCCCGAGGGGCTGGGAGCAGGAGTCCGGGATCCACTCTCTGCAGGGGTGAGGACACGAGATCTCACTCCCCCGAGACCCTCTGGGATACAGCCTCAGGAGCCGGGTGTGTGTCGGGGCTGTTTGGGGCTGCCCTGGCTGGCAAGGCCTGGCTCCTGCTCCTGGCCAGGCCGGCAACACGTGGTGCTCACTAGCTCCAGCCAGAGAGAAAAACCCACTTTATTGCAAAAGCTGACACTTCCCCATCCTCGGGGCTGGCAGAGGTTGGGGCACAGCCCTGGGTGCTCCATGCCCAGGATGGAGCATGACTGCCGGGTGATCCCCAGAGCAGGGGATGCCCTCGAGCACGGAGCAGAGATCCCAGCAGAGCAGGGCTCCCGGGGAGCGCTTACACAAGAAAGGCAGGCATGAACTCCTGCTCCTGGACAGCAGCCGTGGCTGTTCCTTGTCTCCACGCTCCTGGCAGCAGCACTACGTGGCCGATGCCAGCCATGCAGCAGCACCGAGCTGGCACGGAGTGGAGGCACAGATGCCCCTCGAGGTGATTTTTTGCCACTGTAAATGCCCACAAAGAGCGTCGCTGCTCTGCAGCAGCTGCCTCGGGCTGGCAGCAGCGAGTCCTGGCCGCTGAGCACACAGGGGCATTCACAGACCCCCAGTGCCACCCCAGTCCCTCCGTGTGTGGAATGCTGGGCAGGTTCCTCCAGGCAGCAGCTTCCAGGCGTGCTGGCAGCCAGGAATTCTTGGTGCAGTGCTGCCGTCACCCTGCCAGCCCCCGTCGCCCTGTCACCACTGTCACCCTGCCAGCTCCAGGCAGGGGGTGAGCCCCGGGCACCCTGTCACCACTGTCACCCTGCCAGCCCCAGGCAGGGCATGAGCCCCTGCTGCCACTCCACACCAGCACTCGCCACCAGAACACAGGCAACAGGAGACCAAAGAATTGACACCAGGATTCTTTTAATGCAATTGCTTCTAAAATGCAGCTTTGAAGTGACTTGGAATGGTCAACAATGAGAAATAAGGGATGGTTTTCAGCTCTGTAATGTGACCATGTGGCACCTCTGCCCCCAACACCTACCTGCCACTGCCGGGCCACCGCCAGGCTTCCGACTGCTCTTATAGCCACTCACTGTCCCTTCACAGGGCACACGTCGCATGGGGCATCCCAAGGGACTCTTTGGGGCCAAAAAAGGGACAGGGTGAGTCATCCAGTGCCAGATGACCCAACATTCCTCCAGAGAACCCAAAAAAGGGTAGCACAAGCAGCAGGCCACTCCCTCTCACCTCACACTCGGGCATCAACCGACACAGATCCTGGAGCTCCCAAAAACCTTGTGGGGCTGTGCCTTCATGCTATGCAAAGTGATTTGGGAACACAGTGTCTGACTGTGTTCTCTGGTTCTGGGTGGCAGAGGAAACTGTGTTCCAGTCTCTTGCTTTTTGTTATCTAATACTTCTTTATGTATTTATTTTTCAGAGCAGCAGGTGCTGCAGGTTAAGTAAGTGGGAAATTCTGCTCTAGCCTGAACACCAGTGAGAACAAAGACTGACACCACCTTCATACTGCGCAGCCTTTATACCCCCCAAACAGCAGAACAGAGTCTGAAATTACTATAACACCTCCCAGGCCTCAGCCTGAGTTTGGTTCTCACTCTGTGACTCCCCATACAGCCCTGGGCTGTGCCCGCTGTGGAGCACTGATGCCATTTTAGCCACTCTTTCCTTTCTCCATGTAAAATATTTCTTGCTGCTCCGTAAGAGCTTGACCTCCTCCTCTCCCAAGAGGGGAGTGGTGAGGCTTCTGGGGAGGGACACTGGAAAGGCCATGGGACTCCCAGATTTCTGTGGTGTCACAGCCCCCACGAGCAGAGCAGCCCCCGCCCTGGTGTCAGCCCTCCAACAGCTCTCCCTAGTCAACCCTTTGGATCAAGATTGCATTTGCCAGTGACATCAGAATCAAGTGCGGGAAGCCAGTTTGGTCTACAGAAACACTACACACTTATCTCCAAATGGATTTTAAACACCTCATTTACAGAAGGACAAGGTTTAGCAGGGAATCAGTGGGCTCTTGTAGCTTGGTCTCCAATTCTGGCCATCCAACACCAATCCAGATGAGAAGAGACCGGAGCTCTCCTGGAGTCTGAGCAGTTGTTCTCACACAACCCAGGTCACAATTGGAAACTGAGTGCAGGAAGCCCCAGGGGGAAGGAAAAGGACATCACCTGATGAAAAAGCTTCAGAATGAACCTGGGAAATAAACATCAACCAGACAATCGTCTTCTACAGAGGATGGAAGTGAGAGTAGAAGAAAATAACATCTGAAACAGTCAGTGAGTCAGTCTGAGTGTGCAGGGGCAGGAGATCCCTATGGATCTGTGAGGAAAGCTAATGGGCAAACCCAGCTGGTCCCTCCAGTCCCCAGGGAGATGGGGCCACGGGTCACTCTTCCCCAGCCGGAAGGTTATCTTCAATCCTCCTGATGAACTTCATCCGTATTTCTGTGACGCTGTCGCCCTTCAGGGTGTCCTGGACAAACTTCACATCGACAGCCATCTGCACCTGAGTGAGGGAAGGGGAGAGGAGCTGGTAACTCCCTCTTCACAGCAGCTTCTCCAGGGACTGAATGATCCTGGAGCAGCAGCTTAAGGGTTCTGGGGGCATGACATGACATACAGGGTTCTACATAGTCCTAAATCTGAGACACAGCTGTTCTCTTGTCCCAGCCAATTCCTAGCTAGGGCTCACAGCAGTTGCAGAGTGAGGATTTTGGAGCTTCATACAAACTCAGGGACATACAAGCACTTGAACTTGGATCATGAGCTGAAGAGGCTCAGGCAGCACCTCCGGGCCTCAAGCTGCCAAACGTGACAGCAGCCAAGTGCTCCTGCAGCTCTGCCCTTCTCCTGGGAATGCTTTTCAAGTCCAAAGCAAACCCAGAAGTCACAAACACAGACCAGAATTAAAGTATCTGCTGGCACCTGGCTATCCATACATGCATCCCAAGGGAAGAGAGATGTGGCTCACCATTTCCAGGGCACCTCTCAGCACCCCGCAGAGCAGGTTGGAGTAGATGAGGGTTGAGTGGTTGTCAGGGAGTTCCACAAAGTCCACCAAGGGGTTGTTTTCCAAGATCAGGGAGAACTCGTCGCCCCCAGGACTCCAGTTGGTGATGCTCGGAGTGATGCCCAGGTACATCTTAAATGCAATCTGTTGTGTCAAACAGGAGGAACAAGAACAGGTGAGGCAACAGCACAGCTTCAATCTTTGTAAAATTACTGAAGGGGTTTGCAAACACCTCTCCTTTCTCTCAGTTCCCACCAGCCAACAGTACTTGGGCTAAATATCTTTTTTCCCTCCCCAAAATCTCCATCAAACTCTCAGAACAGTCCTGTGAGTAGCAAATATTCCATCCTCACATGTAAAACCCTGACAAAACCTGACAAAGCTGTGCTTGGACATTTACCTTTGCAATAACATCCGCAGTTTCACGGAAATCGTGGCATCTCCCAACGTTGGAACGGGCCAGGAAGTCCTCAATGAGCCGGACACCGATGTTGTAACCCCTGTGAAGAAACCAGAGCAAGAGTTTTAGAAAGACAACAAAGATTGATGAAGGAAGACAGTGGAGAAGCAAAGTCTAATCCGAGAAATCTCAGTGTCAAATAACTTCAGCCTGCCAGAATTTTGCTCCTGGAGCAGCACACACAGAGGTGGCTGTGATCCCTGCTGTGATCCCGGCTCCCACATGTCAGATCCACTCCCATTTGTGCATCCACTCACATTTTGTCCAGCTGCTTGTTGACGTCGTCATCGTTTTCATAGTCCTTGCAGAGCTGGGTGACCAGGGCGCCGTAAGTCAGCGTGAACAGCTCCGAGTTCTGCGCACAGGAAAAGGGATTCACCCAACAGAACCCGCCCGAGCTCCGCTGCCTCCGTGTCCAGCGCCGCCACCCTCGGCACGGAGAGGGGAACAGGGACCTGCTGTCTCAAAGGAATCTGGTGCTTAATAACGAGAGATCCCAGTTCTAATTCTGGCAACAACTTCATTTTCCTCAGAATGGGGCTAGGAGGAACTTGGTCTAGTGAAAGCTGTCCCTGTCCATGGCAGAGGGTGGAACTGGATGATCTTTAAGATCCCTTCCAACCCAAATCATTCTGGGATTTTGGGAAAGAGACCAGCACCTCTTGGATAGCTGGAGGTGCTGTGCCAGGGCCCTAAATTTACCTCAACCACTGGCCTAGAGCTGAGATTTGGCTCAAACTCTTCCCTCTGTTTCACGAACATGTTACAAATGGGCAGTCCCTGCTGGGCTCCAGTTCTGGTCCTTCCAACAGGCCCAAAATGCTCCTCCAGTCAGGGATTTATGAAATTCTGTACCAAGAAAAAGGACTTCTCTGGTCCCTAGAAAGGTCTCCAGGCACAGAATTTGCTTCACAGATTGATATCAGCTCCTCAGACACAAAAGAGGCTCAGGGAGGCCAAGCCCAGGCCAGCTCAGCCCACAGGTGATGTGCACGTCCACTCCGGGACTGGCCAAGACTAAAGTCACTCAGGTTTTCTTTGCACAATTGTCAGATTTGCAGAAAATTAGTGAAAAAAGCAAAAAATTCTCCTCTCCCAGCCACCACCTTCGATCCTCACCCTTAAATTATGTCAAAGAGCATTTTTTGGGAGCTATTAAGCCAGACCAATGATTAACAAGGTCATTACAGGCTGCAGAACAAAACTGCAAAAGGAAGCGTTTTGGGGAACAAACAAACCCCCAGCACTGGTTTCTGCTGTCAGTTTTGGCATGCAGAGGGATCACAGGGGCTGACCTGGGATCTGTCACCTACCATGAGCTGCAGAGAGGCAGAAGGTGAAATGAATGGCAAATACCAATACTAGAGAATGAAAGCAGCAGCAGGCAGGGAGGGAAAAGAGACAAGATCAGAGTTAAGTGACAACACAGATCACCACAAGTTCACACAAAGCCACGACAAACACACAGAGGAATCACCCCCAAACAAATAGAAATTGGGCTTGTAGAGGACACAGGGAATTCCACCTCATCTTTTTCCTGGATTAGGAAAAAAGTTTTCCCTGTGAGGGTAACGAGGCCCTGGTACAGGTTTCCCAGAGAAGCTGTGGCTGCCCCTGGATCCCTGGAAGTGTCCAAGGCCGGGCTGGACAGAGCTTGGAGCAACCTGGGATAGTGGAAGGTGTCCCTGCCCATGGCAGGGGGTGGAACAGGATGGGCTTTAAGGCCCCTTCAGTCCAAACAGGGATTGCCATTCACAAGGACAACAGTGATCAAAAGGCTTCAGGTATGAAAAGAACCAGTCGGTCTGCTTGGAGCTGTTGCCCCACTTTAGATTTAAAGAACTGACACATTCTTTGGGGGTTTTACTTCAATTTTTGCTTTCCTCTCGAAAAATTTAAAGGTTGGGCAATTCACATCCCTGGAAGGACAAGGTGGAAGTTCCTGTGGCTCAGCTGGAGTCAGAGACTTGGCAGAGAATTTAACAGACATGCAGAACAGGTCGTGTTGGTTTTAAGGGTTTCAGTTGTTTTAGTAAAGACAGAGGTGGAAAGGGGATGGGGATGGATGGAGGGAATCCAACTGTCCCCAACCTGAGGTGCTGTCACCGTGTGAGGCCATGGAGGTGTCACCTGCCACCATCAGCCCCAACACACCCAGCCAGAGCTGATCTCATTTACTGCTGTGACGCTGTTATTAAAGGCAACTTAAGCTGTTACAATAAAGCAAACTCCTAAATTCAGATTTGGACAGAAATTTTTCATTTTCAGCCTGTCTGATGCTATTAAAGTGCCTAAAGCTTTCCCAGTATTTTTATTATTTGACACTGCAGAGCAGTGTACAGTCCCCACACTATGCATCTGTTCTATGGCTACGGGAGTGTCAGAACTCCAGTGAATTAACACAATTCCTTAAATAATCGTTGTATTTAAGGAGCTGAATCCCTCGAAAAGAATCCACCGTGGTATGGAGAGGCAGGAGGGGGCAGCAGCCCGACCCAGCCCCTTGTCACGGCCAAAGGGAGAAAAAAACAGATTTTTTTTTTTTTTCTTAGTGATTTTGCATTAAAAATTAATGATTTCGACCTGGTTTAACCCAGAATTCGAGCTCAGCTCTGGACCTTTGGGCGCCATCTCTCAGTTCCTGACTCAGCCGGGCTGACAACGCGGAATGACTTGGAGAGGGGAAGCGACACACGTCAGGGAAGCGCTCTGGGTGTGAACTTCCCATAAACGGGAGCGCCCGGTGCCGCTGATGGCCGCCCAGCCCGGCCGCACCGGGCGCTTCGGGCCGGGCCCGATCACCGCCGCCCCGGGCCGGGTCCCCCGGGTGCCTCGCGCCCTGCGCTCACCGCGCCGGCCCCCCCGGCCCCGCCGTTACCATTTTCTTGCTCTCGGTGCCGCGCCCGCCCTGCCGCGACATCGTGTCCACCCGGCCCGGCCGCTCCGTCCGCCGCGGGGCACCACGGGACCCCCGGGACACCGCGGGGCACTACGGGACACGCAGTCCCCGCCGCGCCACCGCCCGCTCCCCGCCCGCGCCGCTGGACTACAAATCCCAGAATGCATCGCGCGCCCACAGGGTGAGTCTGTTTCGCATCATGTGACCCGAGGCACCGACCAATCCCGGTGTGCGGGGCGGTCAGGTGACGGCCGCGCTCGCCGCCAGAGGGCGCTCCCGCCCCTCTCAACTGTGGCGCCGCCGCTGTCGAGGATCCGCCAGGCCCGGCCTGTCCCGGGGCTGCCGCTGCCGCTTCCCCCGGCCCCGCTCAACCCCGGTCTCACGTCCCGGGGTGTTCGCCGGGAGCGTGCGGCCCCTGCCCGGCCGGTGGCGGGATGGTGGCTCCGGTGCTGCTCCCTGCGGTCGGTCCCGGTGATGGCGGTCCGGTGCTGCCGGTTTCCTGAAGGCCTCCCCGCGGCCCCCCAACCCCGGCTGACGTTGTTGGGTCAATGACTCCTTACGGGCCGTCGGCAGAGCAAGGATCTCGCCAAGGGAAAGGGGCCCTTCCCGGTGCGCCTGGGCTGGGCTTCTGCTTCCACCTTGGTGCCACACTGCCACCTTGGAATCGGAATAGAATCATTGAATATCCCGAGCTGAAAGGGACACACAATGACCATCGAATCCAACTCCTGGCCCTGCACCGGACACCCCACCAATCGCACCATATGCTTGAGAGCATTGTCTAGTCACTCCCTGAGCTCTGCCAGGGTCGGACCCTGGGGAGCCTTTTCCTGTGCCTTCCTTGCCCAGCTCCAGGGGCTCGGCAGAGGCTGATTCCTGGGGAAAGGGCAGCTGGTGTCCCCGGGGTGGATGAAGTGAGCCCTGTGTTGGTGGGTTGGGCAGGCTCAGAGCTTAAGGCTGCGGCTCAGTGTGGAAGAGGAGCAGATTTCCACACTGTGAGACGCAAATGGCCCCACAAGAACAGGGCAAAGGACAGGGTGTCACAGAAACCAGCCTCGCTTGGGGCTTCAGGAACTGCAGGGAATATTCCTTGTAACAACTCAGCTTCTCCTAACCCTCCCCAAGAGGCCCCTGGAGCATCGGGTTCAGCTCCCAGACAGACTATGCTTGGTGTTATTTATTTAACCTCCTGTTGTTTATTTATTTATTCTATTATGTCTCTGTCCCAGACCTGTCCCTGAGCGAGTGCTGAGCGCTGACCCAGCTGGGGTGGTGTGGCGGGGGCAGGACATGCTTGGGGCACAGGGGGGACCCCCCCACTCCCACCGGCTGCTCAGGAATCTGGCAGCTGGGAGCTGGCTCACTGTCACTGCTGAGCAGGAGCATGGGGACCAGCCGGGCTGCAGTGACCTGCTGGCATTGCCTTACATGGCTGCATCCCCAGGACACCAGGGGAGGTACCGGGCCTGTCACTAGAGTGTGGTGTGGTTGTCTCGGGCTGGGGGGCTGCCAGCATCACCTCTGTTGTGCCAGTGAGCTGATGGGATGTCTGTCCTCCCTGTCTCTAGCCCTGTAGTGCCAGCTCCCCTCCTGCTCCCAGTGCCAAATGCCACCTTGTGCTCTCCACCACAGTGGCCCCAGTGCTGGATATCATTGAATCCTAGAACATCCTGAGTTGGAAGGCATCCACAAAGACCATGAAGTCCAGCTCCTGGCCCTGCACAGAGACCCCAGCAATCCCACCCTGTGCCTGAGTGTTGTCCAAATGCTCCTGGAGCTCTGGCAGCCTTGGGGCCATGACCATTCCCTGGGGAACCTGTTCAATGCCTGATCATTCTCTGGGGAACAACCTTTTCCTAATATCCAATGTAAGAAGACACCTTGTCTCTGGTCACTGCAGAGGTCCCTGGCAGTGTCCCCCCGTGCTGAGCTGGGGGCATGAGGGGCACACAGGGCACCCGCGCTGGCATCTCGCTCCGTGTCTTGCTTGCCCTAACGCCCAGTGCGCACATGGAGACCCTTCCCAGGTGGAGAAGTTACTTGCACCCCGGCCCCGGGCAGGGGCCGAGCCCGCCCCGCTGCAGCCGAGGGCACCGAGAGCCGGTCTGACGGCGCCGGGCTGCTCTGCCGGTTCCCGCCCGCAGACGGGAGATGCTCCGGGGTACGGGTGAAACCAAAACGCCGCGACCTGTCCCCGCGGCGGGGCCCGGCTGAGCGGGGCTGGGGGCTCGCCGACCCCCAAATACAGACCCCGAAGCAGGGAGCTGCATCTGGCAAATCGTCGCTGGCAGAACCCCGGGCTCCCCTCCCCTCCCCGTCCCGTCCCGTCCCGTCCCGTCCCGTCCCGTCCCGCCGCGCTCCGCCCCGTCCGGTGGGCGCAGGATCGGCTGCAGCGCGCTCCGCCCCTCCGCGCCCATCGGCGGGGCCTCGGCGTTCCGGGGCCGGTCCGGACCGGGCGATGCAGTGCGGATCCCGGGAGCCGGGCCGGGCCATGCCGTGGGGATCGCGGGGACCGAGCCGTGCCGTGCTGTGCGGGGCCTGCCCGGGAGCGGCGCTGGGGCTGCGGGTCCTGGTGCTGAGCGCGGCGCTGGGCGCGGGGGCGGTCCGGGCTCAGCCGCCCCCGTTCCCTTTCTGGGACCCCTCGCTGCCCTGGCACCGCCGCCTCGACGACCTGCTGGGTCGGCTGAGCCCCGCCGAGATGGTGCTGCAGGTGAGGGGGCAGCGGGACCCCTCCGGGGACCCCCGCGGGACCCTCCACTCAGCGCCGCTGCCCCACAGGTGGCGAGGGGGGGAGCGATGGGGAACGGCCCCGCGCCCCCCATCCCGCGGCTGGGCATCTCACCCTACAACTGGAACACGGAATGTCTGCGGGGCGACGCCGAGGCGCCCGGATGGGCCACGGCCTTCCCACAGGCGCTAGGGCTCGCCGCCGCCTTCAGGTACAGGCACCGGGAACCGGGCACCCGGGGGTGTGGGATGTGAGATGTGACCTGACACCCGTGTACTGTCCCCACAGCCCCGAGCTCATCTACCGCGTGGCCAACGCCACGGCCACCGAGGTGAGAGCCAAGCACAACAGCTTCGCTGCCGCTGGCCGCTACAGTGACCACACTGGGCTCAGCTGCTTCAGCCCCGTCCTGAACATCATGAGGCATCCACTGTGGGGCAGGAACCAGGTGCCAGCTTGGGAGGGTGACCCTTGGCTGGGATTGGGCCACACAGGACAGTGGCCGACCAGCCAGAAGTGGCCGTGGCTCACTGGGCCGTGGGGGTTTGAGGCTGGGGGTCCCAGCAATGACCCACCTGTGCCTCGGACAGGAGACCTATGGGGAGGACCCATTTCTGAGTGGGGAACTGGCCCGCAGCTTTGTGCAGGGGCTGCAGGGCCAGCACCCCCGTTATGTCAAGGCCAGTGCTGGCTGCAAACACTTCAGTGTGCATGGGGGCCCTGAGAACATTCCCGTCTCCAGGCTCAGCTTCAACGCCAAGGTGAGCGCAGCAGGACCAGGGGTGTTAGGAGGGCAGGGGACACTCCGCGTGCTGACCCCACTCTTCCATGGCACTTGCAGGTGCTGGAGCGAGACTGGCGCATGACCTTCCTGCCCCAGTTCCAGGCGTGTGTGCGTGCTGGCTCCTACAGCTTCATGTGCAGCTACAACAGGTGTGCAGCGTGGCAGAGACCACGTGGGCTGGGCTGCCCTTGGCATGGCCAGTGCCTGGCTCTCCCCGCTGCCCCATCCCCTCTCCAACAGGATCAATGGCGTTCCCGCCTGTGCCCACAAGAAGCTGCTGACGGACATTCTGCGTGGCGAGTGGGGGTTTGATGGGTACGTGGTGAGCGATGAGGGGGCCGTGGAGCTCATCATGCTGGGGCATCACTACACACACAGCTTCCTGGAGACGGCGGTCGGTGAGCTTGCGGGCTGGGCATGGGGTCGGTCCCCAGACATCATGCAACCATGACGGGAGTTCTCCCTTCTCCCCGGCATGGCAGCCTCAGTGAATGCCGGCTGCAATCTGGAGCTCTCCTATGGCATGAAGAACAACGTATTCATGCACATCCCTCAGGCTCTGGCCATGGGCAACATCACGCTGCAGGTGAGCCGAGGGGAGCAGGACCAGGGGCATAGGCAGAGAGCATGGGCTGTCCCTGCCAAGCATAACTGAGGTTTTGGGGTCTGGGTCTCCACAGATGCTGCGTGACCGGGTCCGGCCCCTCTTCTACACAAGGATGCGGCTGGGGGAGTTCGACCCCCCAGCCATGAACCCCTACAGTTCCCTGGACCTGAGTGTTGTGCAGAGCCCTGAGCACCGCAACCTCTCACTGGAAGCTGCTGTCAAGAGCTTTGTGCTGCTGAAGAACGTGCGGGGGACACTGCCGCTGCGGGCCCAGGACCTTTCTGGCCAGCGCCTCGCGGTGAGCCCCTGCAAGGGAGCAGGCAGGGGGACATGCTGGCTCCACACCCTGGGCACACAGGTGCCACAGGGCTGCTGCTGCCCACCCTCACCCCTCTGCCCTCTGCAGGTTGTAGGACCCTTCGCTGACAATCCCCGGGTACTGTTTGGGGACTATGCACCAGTGCCAGAGCCTCAGTACATTTACACTCCCCGGTGAGACAGTGTGGTGCCACCTCATGTCCCCTTCTCCTGGTCTCTGTCCCCCTCTTCTAGACACTGCCCAGGGCTGCTGCTGGAGCTGCTTGGCTCTTGGCTGATGGCCAGGGCAAGGGGGGTGTCCCCATTGTGCCCCGACCCTGGTGCACAGCTGCCTCTGTGTTCTCTGCTCTTCCCTGGTGCAGGAGGGGGCTGGAGACGCTGGGAGCCAATGTCAGTTTTGCACCGGGCTGCAGCGAGCCACGGTGCCAGCAGTACTCACGGGCAGAGCTGGTGAAGGTAGTGGGGACAGCCGACGTGGTGCTGGTCTGCCTGGGGACAGGTAGGTGAAAATGGTAGGGCACTGGATGGGAAAGGGGAGTGCTTTGGGAGAGGGAGTGTGCCCATGACCCCCCTCTGAAGTGGTCAGTGCCACTCTGCCCTGTCTGCCCACAGGGGTGTAAGGGGCTGTCCCTTGGCTGTCCCCACCCAGGAGTAGATGTGGAGACAGAGGCAAAGGACCGGAGCGACCTGTCTCTGCCGGGGCATCAGCTGGAGCTGCTGCAGGATGCTGTGCAGGCGGGTAGGGGCTCTGTGGGACCACAACCCGCCCAGGTGTTCCCCATCCATGGGACATCCGGGGGCCATCCCAGCAGTGCCACTACAGGGCTCTTGGTGACAGCCACCTCCCTGCAGCCGCTGGGCACCCTGTCATCCTGCTGCTCTTCAATGCGGGGCCCCTGGACGTGAGCTGGGCTCAGGCACACGACGGTGTGGGGGCCATCCTGGCCTGCTTCTTCCCTGCCCAGGCCACCGGCTTGGCCATCACCAGGGTCCTTCTGGGCGAGGCGGGGGCCAGCCCGGCTGGCCGACTGCCAGCCACTTGGCCTGCAGGCATGCACCAGGTAAGGCCAGGGCTGCTGGTGCACAGCCCATAGCCCTTCCCTGCCTCCGTGGCCGGAGCAGGTGTGGGATGCAGGGCTGGTGCTTGCCTGTGCCCACCCAGCCCTGCCCTGTTCCACTGGCCTCTTGTCCCACAGGTGCCACCGATGGAGAACTATACCATGGAGGGACGGACGTATCGGTACTATGGACAGGAGGCCCCGCTCTACCCCTTTGGGTATGGGCTGTCCTACACCACCTTCCGCTACCGGGACCTGGTGCTGAGCCCCTCAGTGCTGCCTGTCTGTGCCAACCTCTCTGTGTCTGTGGTGCTGGAGAACACGGGGCTGCGGGACAGCGAGGAGGTGGGCACAGCCGCCCTGCACTGAGCCAGCTGTACAAGGCACAGATGTGCCCAAGCTCCCCCCTGCCAGGGGGCTGCTGCAGGGTCCCATTGTGCTGACTCCCATCCCTCCGTGCAGGTGGTGCAGCTGTACCTGCGCTGGGAGCAGTCATCCGTGCCAGTGCCCCGCTGGCAGCTGGTGGCTTTCCGCCGTGTGGCCGTGCTGGCCGGCCAGGAGACCAAGCTGTCCTTCCAGGTGCTGGCCGAGCAGCGCGCAGTCTGGGTGCAGGATTGGCACCTGGAGCCCGGCACCTTCACCCTCTTTGCCGGTGGGCAGCAGCCAGGCCAGAAGCTGCAGGCGCCCTCCGAGGTTCTGAGTGCGCAGTTCAGTGTCACAGGTGCAGCCAGACCCCTGAGTGGGTGCTAGCGGTGGCTGTGGCCACAGGGTGCTGGCAGAGGGAAGGGGTGCGAGGTACCCTGTGTGCTGTGGTGGTTCTCTGCCCTGCAATAAAGTGCTGCTGCTCTGTGGCAGCTGTGTGGGGCCTCCCCTCCATTCTCCTGGCACAGAGCTGGGATCTCCCCGGAGCAGGACCACATTGCTCTTATCCTGCCTAGTGCTTTCGCCTTCCTCCTGTTGCTGTCCCACCTCGAGGAGCTGTTGCAGCCCCACACCCTGCCCGTGCCCCACACTGGCCATGGGGCAGTGGCTGCCCAGACCCGCGTGTGCTGCGGCCACACGTGCCTGCGCCTCCCGCTCTATTTATAGCTGCCGGGCTGCTCCAGCACATTCCGTTTGCTGAGGGAGGGGGTGACTGGCAGCGCTAGGAGGCTCGGGAGGGCAGGGGCTGGTCCTTCTCCCTCCCAGGTGGGATCCAGGCAGCAGGCAGGATGCTGCAGGGAAGGGGGCAGAGATGCAGTGGTTGGAGCGACCAAGCCCTGCGCTGGCCCGAGGGACAGATCCAACCCTGCAGCAACTCGGGGGCTGTGGAACAGGGCTGGGATGTGATTCCGGCAGCAATGCTGGCAGGGAGCCGGAGCTGGGCAGGAACTCCTCCGGATGGTGTTGGAAGACTGTGATCTCCTCCAGCCCTGGGGCCGGAGGCCAAGGTGGGGGTGGCGGGGGAGCGCGTGGGGCTGCCCAGGCCTGACCCCGTGACATCAGGACACTAATTACAGATGCGGCTTGGGATAATTACAGAGCAGGCGCGGGCTGTGGCAGGGCAGGGCACAGCCCGCTGTGGCTCGGCTCATTGCTGGCCCATTTGTCACTGACACCCACAGGGGATTGTCCTGCAGCAGCTGGGATTTGCCATGGGCCATGGCATAGCCCCGTGGCAAGATGCTGGGGGACTCGTTGTTGCCCTGACGTGCTGCCGGTGATGGGCTCCTACTGCATCCATCCACCCCAGGACAGGACACAGGGACAGACACTCAGCCCTGGGGTCCTGTTGGGTCACTGCCCCACGGCTAGTGGGAATCAGCCGGAGTGTTTTGGGGACAGGGTTTCAGATCAGCCCTTGTGGTCAGTGTCACAGAGCAGCAGGGTGGGAGCAGCCTGGGGCCAGGGCAAAGTCCTGAGGAGAGAGGTGGGGGCAGAGGGATGGGGCGCAAGTGGGAACGGGTGGGATGGGGTGTCCCAGATGGTACTTTGCCCAGAGGTGCCAGCAAGGTTTGTTTGCCATCCTCATCTCTGTTTGCTCCAAGACTCCCACAGCATAAGCTCACGCTGGCAGGGCTGAACTGTGGGTGTAGTTGCTCTTTGACTTTGGGGTACTGATCCCTTTGGGTCCCTACAATCAGTGTCAGGGCCAGGTGCTGGGCCTTGGGGTGCAGCCCCCTGCCCAGGCTGGCCTGAGGGAGCCATGGCAGTGTTGCACCCCATGCTGCAGGGCTGAGGGGCACAGGGAGTGCTGGGGCATGCAGCAGCCAGGGCTGGGCGCCGTGCTCATCATGAGCTCATCGGATTTTCCATCAGCTCAGGGAGGGCAGATGTTCCCAGCACCACGGGAATGGGGGGGGCTGGACCCACGAACCCCAACACAGCGGGGCTCTGCCTGCAGCAGGGTGATTGATCGATCCCTGCTTGTATAAGCCCATCGACTTGGGCTGGCGTGGCATTCACGAGCCCTCTCGTGTTGCACTGTTGGAGCACTGCCACAGGCCCTGTACACCCACAGTTGCCCCTTCCTCCATGCCCCCTGCTCCAGACTGACCCCGCTGCTGGGAGAAGGACCGTGGGCATGGCTGGATCCACTGCCAGACTGTCCCAGAGCCTTGGGATGCTCACCTGCTCCGGGTGATGCTGTGGGACCCACAAGCAAAGGGGCTTTGGAAGCCACCCACAGTCACCCTTGGAGCACATTGTGGAGTGGCTCCAGTCCCGCTCTGCCAGATCCCTGTGTGCCATGGAAATATGGGGCCATGGGGCTGCTGCAGCCCCTTGGAGGCTCAGCCATGCAACAGTGTGAGGGGGGCTGTTCCCCTTCCCTGTCCCAGGGCATCTCCTGGCTCTGAGTTCGATGGGACAATGCACTCCCTGCCATTCTCCTGGAGTGCCCAGATCCCAGAGCCAGGGCTTGGCCACGCAGCATTCCCTGGTGGGGAGTCAGCTGGCGGGTGAGGGTCTGGCAGTTTCAGGAAGCCTCTGCTGTGTCTCAGCCAGGTGAGAGGGTGCAGCACTGGAGGCTGTAGGAGGGTGATGACTTTGGGGTGATTTGGTGTATAGGGCTACCCCTGCAGCATCACAGGGTGGGGCCACCCTGTCCGCTGAGGAGCTCCCCATCCCTGAGTCACGGGAATGCACTTCCAAGGGAAAGGGCTGGGATTTTGGTAAACCTGTTTGCCTGGTAGGTGAGGGAGAATGAGTGGCAAGGGATCTCCTGGCCTGAGGTGACATCATCCCCAAAACAGGCATCTCTGATGGGTGCTGCCCGCAGAAAACTAACTTTGCTCATCCACACACCCAGAGCTGGGCACTCTGCGGGATGCCTGGAGCAGGCTGGCCACGTGGTGGACAAGGACATGTCCCTGGCTCCTGGTGCCCCTGCAGAGCCTGGAGCCGTGTTCCTCCCACTGCTGGTGATGCCCACTTGTTCCCTACCCTGGCCGTACCGCTGCATTCCCGTCCTCGCAGGGCCAAAAAGGATTTCAGCCCTGAGCGGGGCCGAGCCGGGGCCGCTCCTCCTGCCCGGGGAGCGGGAGAGGACTCTGTTGTGTGCCGGTTACCGGGGCAGGGTGGGATGCGGGCGGGGGGAAGCCCCGCGAGCGGGGGCGGCTGCTGGCGGTGACTAAGGCTCACGTGTGACGGGGAGCGGGGGAGCGGCAGCTCCAAGGCTTCTCGAACAGCTGAGGTGGGGCTCGGGGACGGGAAATCGGTGTCTTTTTGGGGTGCCTGGGGCTGGAGCAGCTGGTCCGGGCGGCGCTGGCTGTGCATCACGGTGCTGCTCGGGGCGGGGCGTGTTTGCTGCGGGGACAGCGCTTCGCGCGTGACCGGAGCATCGTAAAATGCGTGTGCGAGCCCCAAAATCTGGGAGAGCAGTGTCTGGAGGCCGGCGAGCGGCCGAGCAAAGCTGGGGGATGCTGAGCACGGCGGGGACAGGCAGCGGGGCAGGCCCGAGGCCGCGGTGACGGGCGCGGGGTCCCAGCCGCGGCTGCGGAAGGAGCCGCGCCGAGTCGGGGCTGCGGGGCCGCGTCTGGAGCCGGGGCGAGGCGGAGCATCCCCCGGCCGCTCCCCCCGGCCGGGGCCGCGGGGCCGGGGCGGGGAGCGCTGAGCGTCCTCCCCCGCGGGCCGGGGGGAGCGGGGCTGGGCCAGCCCCTGCGCCTGCCGCGCCATGGAGCGGAGCTGCGCCGGGCGGGAGCCGCAGCCCCGGCCCCAGCCCCAGCCCCAGCCCCTCGGTAAGGATCCGCGGCGGCACCGGCGCCGGTACCGGCTCCGGGGGGCGCCCGGGCCCCCTCCCGCACCGCGGGGCCGCACGGAGTCGGGGTGCGGGATGCGGCCGAGGGGGTGCGGGATGCGGCCCGGGGGTGCGGGGTCTGCCGGGGGGTGCGGGATGCGGCCGGCGGTGCCGGCGGAGATGCGGCGGCCGGGTCCGCGGAATGCGGCGGAGCGGAGCGGAGCGGAGCGGAGCGGGGCGGCGGCCCGGGGAGGCGGTGGAGGAGCCGGGAGCGGGGGGGGGGGGGGCAAACGCGCAGCCGGGGCCGGGCGGCTTCCCGGGAGGGACAAAGCCCGGGCACGGCCCTTCCATCTTGGGGAGGGCCGGACCGGCCCCGGCCCCGCTGCCTTGGGGGGTGCAGGGGGGCTGCCCTTGGGGAGCCCCGGGGGTGGCGGTGCCGGCGCTGCCCCGGCTCATCCCCGCCGGCCGGTGGGCGATGCCCCCTGTGGGAGGCACCCGCTGCCCCCCGCCCGCCCGAGGCCGCCCCCGCCCCGCCGCGTGGACTGGCGGCTCGTCCCGGCAGGGCCGGTCCCGCTGCCCCGGGATGAACCGGAGAGGGCGGCGGCGGCGGGGCCGGGGCCGGGTTTGGCGCTGCCTCCCTGGGCTCCAGCGCAGCGCTCGCTGTGACTAAGCAGAGCTCCGCGGTGGAGCCTCTTCCCACCGCGGGAGGAAGAGGAGAGGCGGCTCCCCTCCCCCTCGGCCCCAGTGCTCCATCGCCCACGGCCCGGGCCCGCGGAGGGGAAGGGATGGCGGGAGGAGCGGGATGGCTGCGGCTCCCGGCGATGCTGAAAACCAGCGGCTCCTGCACCAGCCGGCCGCGGATCCGGCATCGCTGCCCGAACAACGCGTCCTGCGCCAGACATGTTGTCTGAGTCCCGCTCTCTGCCTCCGCCGCCTTCCCGCCCGCCGTGGCCTTCCCGCTTGATGCTGTTGCTGCCCGGGGGCCAGGGCTGGCTGCTCCCGGCTGCCCTGAGCCCCCCGCACACCCGGGTGGGTCATTGGCTGCTCTGCTGTGAGCACAGGATGGTGCTGAAGGAGCACGGGCGGTTTTGTACCGTGTCCTCCTTCAGGGACCATCCCTGACCTGTCCCATGTGGGTGACCTGCATGACTGGACAGCCCTGCCTTGCCACCTAGAGTGGGTCGGAGCCATCAGCAGGGACAGGATTTCCCTCCAGGGATCAGGACCCAGCATGGTGTGGGGCAGCCAGTGGCACTGGAGGCCAGGAACTCGTGAAGGGCAGCCAGGGCAGGGTGTGACCTGCGGAGCTGCCCAGGTGGGCAGAGGGACGCAGTGGGCAGAGGGATGAGAACAGAGGCAGGGAGCAGGCAGAGATCTGTTCTTATCCGTGTTTCTCCCAGCTTCTCCAGCCCTACTCCCCTGGCACGGCGGAGAGGGAGGGCGAGCTGGTTGCCCGCCAGTGCCTGTGTTTGGGAGCAGCAGCTCGGGAGCTCTCCCAGCGCGGGAGCCGCTGCTGCGAAACCGTCAGAGCAACGTGATGCGACGTGCAGAGTGGTGATGTGACAGTCCCGTGGTGCCATGTCCAAAATAGTTAGCACAGCTCTCGCTCCTTGGAGGGCTCTGAGCAGGGTTGGGCAGCCCCACAGGCAGCCTGCTGGGAACGGAGCTGGATCCTGCATGGCCCCAGCCCTGGTGGGTGCTGCATTCATGTTGTGAGGCACAGGGCCTGATTTTTGGGTGTACTGACTTATTCCCCAAGGGGCTGGATGCCATCAGTCGCAGAGCTCCGTGCTCTGCCTTCCAGCCAGGTTTCTGTTTCCCAGTGTGATGCTAGCAGACAGGTTTTTGGGAGCATGGCTGGGCTGGCTGCCCTGGGCACTGGCGGCACCACATGGGTCGCCCCAAGGACGAGGGCACCTCCTGTCGCCACTGCCAGTGTGCCCAGATGGATGGTGGGCAGGTGTTCCTGCTCCTGCCCAAGTGCTGTTTGGGGTTGTGCTGTGACCACAGCCACAGTTTGCTGTGGGGGTGCTCGGGGCAGCAGCAGTTCCAGCTCTTTCCTCTGCGTGTGTTTTAAACCCTGGAAACCCCCTGGCTCTGGCCTCACTCTCGCCACAAGATCCCAAGTTCCCCTTGTTGCTCTCCTGCTCGGCACATCACCGCTGGCTCGGCAGTGCTGCAGGAGCTCAGTGACCTCTGTCCTGGCCCAGGGGCTGATGCAGTTCCCCCCACCATGGCTGAACCCCATACCCCTATCCTGGAGCCTTGACAGGACACAGGCCCTGGGAAAGGGGGCTGTGTATGCCTCTTCCTCCTGCCTGGCACCTGGTTGTGCCCTCCCAGGGGTCCTGCTGCCTGCCCCCTCCCGCCCTGCTCCAGCCTGTCCTCAGAGGCCTGTCCCCCAAAGCGGAGCTGTGGGCAGTGGTGGCACACTGTGGGCCGATGCCCAGCCTGCCCCAGCGCTGCCAGCTGTGTTTCCCTGGCTCCAAGCTGGCGGGGAGAGGAGCCAGTCATGGGTGACAGTGCTCGTGTGCCTGGGGACAGGCTGCAGGTGGCTGTCCCCATTGGGGACAGGGTGTCATTGCTGATGGCGGCTGCCAGGGTGGCACTGGCCAGCCCCAAGGTGGGGGCTGCTGGCATTGCCCATGTCTCTGTGCCCAGGCATGTGAGCCGGCACTGAGGGTGCGTGTCAGTGCTGTGCCTGCAGATAGGACACAGAAGGGACGTGTTGGGAATGCGGTGTAGACGTGCCAGGGATGTGTCAGGAGCACTTGCTCACTGTCCCTGTCTTCCAGGTGTGAGGGGTACTGCAGTGCAGGGCAATCCCAGGATCTGGGTGGGCTGTGCTCGGCCCCAAGGCACATCTGAGTTGTGTAGCGGTGGGGTTGGGATCAGGGGCAGCACTGGGGCTCGGAGCACCCGCAGGGCTTGGAGCATCCCAGTGCATCCCACGGTGCTGCGGTGGCCTCAGGTAGAGCTGACAGCAGCACCCACAAAGCAATCCCTCTCCCGGGGCCACGGCTGCCTTCTTGCTCTGCACCAGGACCTGCTGGCAGTGAGAGACCCAAGGACCCGTCCTCCCCATGGAGCTGCCATTGAGACGGGGGAGGCAGCTGGGAACAGCTGCACCACAGAGGGCCCGAGGGTGTATTGGGCACATGGGTGTCCCCACAGGCTGTGGGGAGCCGTCCTGCAGGGCCAGCAGTGGCTCGTGGGGCTGGCCTCAGGGTCTTGTCCTTGGCACAGCAGGGACTGGTGCAATGGCCAGGGTGGCTGGGCACTGTGACACCAGCACCTTTGGGTGGCTTTGCAGTGGTCACCGATGACCTCCACTGCCCTATCAGCCCTGCTCCCCTCGGCCCCCAGGGCAGGGGTGGTCCCTGGCTGATGACCCCTGCCCCGCTGGGTGCTGCACGCGGAGCAGCCCGTGGCAGCCCTGGCTGTGCCGCCAAGCGGGAACACGAGGATACGGAGCTGGGGGGAGCTGAGGTGACATCAGGCGGGTGCCCCCCCGTCCTTATGGGCAGTGCCCTGCAGGGATGTTCGGCGGACAGTTAACGAGGGCCGCTGGTCCAAGCAGCGCCCGCAGGCCTCGATGTGCTCTCGCTTCACGGCACCGGGGATCTGCCTCCGCCTGGCTGAGCATCCCCGGCCATGTGCCGGCCAAGGAACCGCGCTGTGCCGGGCACTGCTGGGCTCGAGGTGCCACTGGTGCTTGGTGGCAGAGGCACCAGTGCCAAGGGGACCCATGGGAGGAGCAGGATGGGCTGGGTGATGCAGCATCGAGGGCAGCACCTCGCCCTGTGCTGGGCATGGCACCGTCCCGGTGCCAGCAGTGGGGCCGGTGCCATGCAGGCTCACCCGGGCTGGGTGCTGCAGGGCAGCCGTGCCTGCGTGTCTGGGGGAACGGGAGCTAATCCATGCGGAATGCCCTGGCCGGGGGAGAGGGGACGCCCGCGCCGCCTGGGCGCAGGCAGCGTTGGGTTTCAGGGCAGCTGCCGTGCTGGAGCAGCGACAGGGACAGATGGCGGCAGGGCTGGCCCTGCCCCATGTTGGGGGTCTTGGCTGGGCCTGGAGGTCTTGGCCATGCCCCCAGCCCTGCCCTGGCCGCAGGTGCTGTTGTCTCTCCGGCCAGTGGGGCAGGGCAGACCCTGCCCAGGGCTCTGTGCCTGGCTGTGTGGAGTGGCAGGAGGCACCCACTGTCCCCTGCCAGTACTCCCCACACGTCCAGGGCTTTGTGAGGTATTTCCATCTGCTCGGGAGATCAGCCTGGCCTTGATGCTTTTGCTCGACCCTGTGGGCTGCGCTTGGCTGTGCCACCGCAGCGGTCACCCCTCCCAGCTGGGACACACATGCTGACACTGCAGGTGCCATCCTGGGATCTGGCACCTGGGGACTGCCAAGACCTGCTGCCTGTGGGTGCCCATCTTGGGCAGCCCTTGGGGACACAGAGCAGGGGACCCCCCAGTCCCAGCCCGTTATCAGACCGATGGCTGCCTCGCAGGGCGCAGTGCTGGGAACATGGGATGTGCAGGATTGGGGCCAGGGGATGGGCCGGCTTCCTGCAGCAGAAAATACCCGGAAGGTCTGCGGGGGGGCCGGGCCTGGCTGTGTCCCCACAGAGTCCAGGGTGGGGAACCCTGTTGACACAGCCCCGGCCTGGGGGGCTGCAGCAGCACCCCCAGTCCCTCCCTGGGGACCAGGGGACCTGGGGTATGTCCATGCCGTCAGTGCACAGGGCTGGCAGTGCTTCTCCAGGTAGCCCGGGCTGACCCTGGCTAGGAGGGCTCCAGCACGAGGTGGATGAGAAGCCGTGGGGTGGGTGAGGAGCGGCGCCGGCCATGTTTGCAGAGCCCACACTTTGCCCCTCGCTGAGGGTTGTGGAGAGCTCTGCAAACATGGCTGAGCCGGCGCGTGACATCAGCTGGTGGTGGGTGCTTGTCACTGGGGTTCTGCCATCCCCCCCTGGAGTTGGGGCTCACTCTGCAGTGGTGTCCATGGGGCTGGAGCTGTGTGTCCTGGGATTGGTCTGGCATCATTCCTGGCAGGAGTGATGGTGCCGCTGCTGCGTGGGGGTCAGGGTTGGGATGCTGACAAGTACTGAAGGGTTTGTTTGCAAAGGGCTGATAATGGGGGCTGGGGGAGTCACCACCACTGTTGTCACCGTGGACACTCCTGACACCGCTTCCACAGATGGCACGTGCCGCGGCCTTGCCAGGCGCTGGCACCACGTTGGGGTGTGCTCAGGGCTCCTTCAGGGTCACTGGGGGCCGGCCGAAACAAGGGCGATCCCCCAGGCTGCCCCACGGCCGGCCCCACGCGGGGAGGGGGCTGCGTCTGGCGGCCTCGTGTGCATTCCTGGGCCATGAGTTCATGGCTGCGGGTCCGTGGCGCGATGGGGGCCATGGGCTGTCACGGTGACGTCAGGCCACAGCCCGCGCCCATCCTGCCTCCGGCTGAGCTGACGGTGCTGCGGAAGCGCTCGACGTCCTCGTTCCCCTGGGGAGACCAGCAGAGGAATGTGTGGGTCCCTGTGCCCTTGGGGGGTCTCTGGCACTGTGTCCCCCCATGGCAGGGCCAGGCGGCAGCTGCCAGGGGATGAAGGGCAGCTTTGTGGTGGCAGTGCCTGGTGGAGCCCGGCTGTCCCTCTGTGCATTGTGTGCCCAGTGCCTGGCATCCTCTGTGGGTGCCCCCCAGGACTGGGGCAGCAGCAGCAGGGCTGAGGTGGGGTCCCACTGCCCTCCCTGGCCTTGCTCCTGAGGGCTGTGTTTGGGGGGACAGGGCTGTGCCCCACGAGGGCCGTGTTTGGGGGGAACGGGGCTGTCGCAGGCTTCCCCAGCGGAGTGACCGTGTGTTCTGCTCTGTTCCTCTTGCAGGGAAGCCACCATCCCCGATGGGAGACAGCATCCCCCCACCCTCTGCGCCACCCCCTTCACCTGGGGATGCCCTGCAGGGAGAGCGCAGCCCTCCCCAGCGTGACCGACCCGGCCCTCCAGATGTCATCCCCTTGGAAAAGACCTTCCCACCCGTCCCTGCAGCCGTCACCCTCTCTGAAAAGACCGTCTCGCCCATCCCTGCTGCTGTGCCCCCCTCCCGACAGCCCGTCTGCCCCCCGGCCATGATGCCCCCAGAGAGCAGCCCCCTGCAGCGTGACCGACCCGTCCCACCAGCCGTGGCACTGTCAGGACAGCCTGTGTCCCCCAGCCCTGCAGCTGCGGCCCCCTCAGCACAGTCACCCCCCCAGGGCAACCATGCCCCACCCGGACCCCTGAAGCCCCCTGGGACAGAGCACCCCAAAGAAGAGGCATTGCCCCATGCCACTGGCCAGCCTGTCCCCGTCCACGCTGCTGCCCCTTGCCCAGCGGAGACACTGCCCCGTGGGAGCCAGCCCCCAGCCCCAGCTGCAGCTGAAGGGGCCACTGCTGATGCCAAGAGCTCTCTGAGTGCCACAGCCGGGCCCTCAAAGGACGTGAGCCCCCGGAGCCACCGCCCCTCGCCATCTCCTGCTGCCAGCCCCCGGCCCAAGCAAGGTGAGTGCCAGCGGGTTGGGGTGCTCTGGTGAGGCTGCACCCCATGTGCACCACTTGATGCCCGGTGGGGCCGGGTGCTACCCTGACGGTGTTTCCCCTCTGCAGATGCCCAGAAAGCCCAGGCAAGGCACAAGCAGGCGAAGGAACGGCGCGAGGAACGGGCCAAGTACCTGGGTATGGGGATGGGAGGGAAAGTGGATGGGGAGGAGGCAGGGGCTAAGGAGCTTTGCTGGGTCATGGGCAATCCCATTAGCTGTGATGAGCTGAGCCCCAGGCAGGAACCGCAGTGCTGGCAGCTCTGCCCACTGGGCACACCACTGATTCCACAGCACACCGCTGACCCCCAGGCACACTGCTGACCCCCAGGCCCATCACTGACCCCCAGGCCCATCACTGACCCCCAGGCACACTGCTGACCCCCAGGCACATCACTGACCCCCAGGCACACTGCTGACCCCCAGGCCCATCACTGACCCCCAGGCCCATCACTGACCCCCAGGCACAGCACTGACCCCCAGGCACATCACTGACCCCCAGGCACACTGCTGACCCCCAGGCACACCGCTGACCCCCAGGCACATCGCTGGCCCCCAGGCACAGCACTGACCCCCAGCACACTGCTGCTCCCTGCTCTGGATACTGCCCGGGTCTGTGCAGGTGCCACCAGCCTGGTGCCCAGCTCTGCTGTGTGCAGACAGTCCCAGGCAGCCCCACCGTGGCTCGGGGCAGCGGGTGAGCAGGGCCCCTGCGCCATGCATGGGGCCTCCTTGTCCCCGCGCTCTTTCCACCCTCATTCCCCCATTGTTCACCGCGCGGCTCGGCGGGCTCCCGGCGGGCTCCCGGCCTCCCTTTTGTCCTGGCCCAAACCCCTCCCTCGCCAGCCAGCCGGCCGCAATGCTGCCTGCCCTGCAAGCCGGGCCGCGTGCCCCGGCCACGGCCAGCCTGTGGCTCCACGCCGCCAGCATGGACACGCGGCCCCACCACGGGGCTGCCCGGGACTGTGCCTCCGGTGCGACCCTGCTGCCCCCCACAGCTGCCAAGCGGGTGCTGTGGCTGGAGAAGGAGGAGAAGGCCCGGCTGCTGCGGGAGAAGCAGCTGGAGGAGCGGCGCAAGCGGCTGGAGGAGCAGCGGCTGCGGGCGGAGAAGCGCCGGGCAGTCCTGGAGGAGCGGCAGAGGCAGAAGCTGGAGAAGAATAAGGTGGGGATGGGGATGGGTATCATGGGTGCAGTGTTCAGAGGGCTGGGGTGGCACATGGGATGCAGTCCCTGTGGAGTCCTCCTGGCTCCAGCAGTCCTTCAGGAGATGCGCTGCCCACTGTGCCTGTCCTCTGCTGCCCCTCCTTCCTGGTGCAGAGCCTGCGCTGTGCCCAGCTCCTTGGCACGTGCCCTGCCCAGGGCAGGCATCACTGTCCCATCTCCCTCCAAGCATCCCCATCGCTGCGATGACTTCATGCTGGGAGGCTCTGGCTGGCCCCAGCCCCAGTCCCGCAGCCGCCAGGCTCAGCCTGTCCCTCTCCCTCGGGCAGGAGCGCTATGAGGCAGCAATCCAGCGGTCGGTCAAGAAGACGTGGGCAGAGATCCGGCAACAGCGGTGGTCCTGGGCCGGGGCCCTGCACCACGGCTCCCCCGCACACAAGGATGGTGAGTGCTGGGCTGGGCGCAGGCACCTGGGACCCTGTAGCTCTGACAGCAGTGAGGCAGCTGGGCATCGCTCTGCCAGCCCTCAAACTCAGCTCAGCCCCACTTGGTGGGGTCATGCTGCCATCACTCTGGGCTGTGCTGGGGACTGATGGGGTCCCGTGGCTGTTCCCTGCTCCTGTGGCGCTGGGTGTAAATCGGAGGCTGTGCATCACAGTCCCTGTTCCACTCACGGACCTGCCTGGGGACAGCCCTGGCTGCCTCGGGATGCTGTGGCCATGCTGCTGTGTCTCCAGCAGCCGTGAAGAGCCAGGCAGGGGCTGTGGAGCTGCACGAGGGCTCTGGTTGGGGTCTGTGCTGCGGTGTGTCCCCTTGTCCCCCATTTGTGTGGGGGCAGTGCTTGGCCCCTCCAGGTCCAGTATGGAGGTAACCATGGCTGTATGTGTGGCTGCAGAAGCTGGTCCTGCACACTGGGGGCTTCTCGGGGACACCCTGCACGATTCAGCACTTGGGCATGTGGAGGTCTCCACTGTCCCCTGACTGCTGTGCTGTGCTGGCAGGTGCTAGCACTGTCTGGCATGGATGGTGACATGGAGGGGAGCACTGTGTCCCTGGGAGCTGTCTGGCCTTCACATGCCGTGGGGCAGCTGTGGTGGCCCCGGCTGTACCTGGTCAGGCTGTGTACAGGTGTTGTTTTCCTGGCTGTACCTGACCGGGCTGTGTACAGGTGTTGTGTGCCAGGCTGTGCGTACTGGCACCATGTGCCCGGTGCCATGTGTGTACAGGTGCTGCGTGCCCGGCTGTACCTGCCTGGGCTGTGTGTACAGGCACCATGATCTGGGCACAGCTGTCTGGGTGCCACATGTGCCACTGTGGCTCATGGCACACTTGGGGACAGCCCCATGTGTCCGTGGTGCAGCACCTGGCAGGGTCTGGCAAGGGGACACCTTCCCCTGCCACCTTCCATTGGGATGCGCTGCTGGAGCTGCTGCCAGCTCTCACTCACCAGTGTCCCACCCCCACCGAGCTGCCCTGGCTGTTTTGTCCAGAGGAGCCCAGCAACACTGGGGAGATCCCAGCTACCTGTGGAGGCACTGCCAGCCACCAGCGCTGTTCCAGCAGTGCCACAGTCACCCAGCACCAGTGTGATGTTGTCTCGTGTCTGTCTGGACCTTCCGCTCTCACCCTGCTCCCCCAGGGTGGCTGCTCGCCTGGTGCTGCCGAGGTCCCCGGCCACCCTGCTCCTGATTCCCAGGACTGTGTTTGGGAAGACTGTTGTAGCGGGGCCTGGGAGCCATCCTGGCTCTTTGAGGATGAGACCCCTGCATGATCCCAGCATGACCCTGCGGGGTTCAGACACTGTCATGCTGAATGCCAGTGTTGTGTGTTGTGTCCCCAGACACCAGTATCTCCTCTGGCCCCACTCTGTGCCGTGTCCCTGGACTCCAGCATCTCCTGCCCCACTCTGTGCCGTGTCACTGGATTCCAGCATCTCCTGTCCCACTCTATACCATATCCCCCGATTCCCCCATCTGTCCCACTCTGTGTCGCATCCCTGGATTCCAGCATCTCCTGACCCGTTCTGTGCCGTGTCCCTGGATTCCAGCATCTCGTGCCCCAAATCTGTGCCGTGTCCCCGGACTCCAGCATCTCCCCTGGTCCTCCCACTCCTGCCCCAGTGCCCCGGCACGACCGTGCATGCTGCATGTGGGGGGCCTGGCCCCGGCCCTGGGACCTTAATGCCCTTGTGTCTTTTCCCTCCTCCAGGTGCGAGCCGGTGCTCGGTGTCCGCTGTAAACCTCCCCAAACACGTCGACTCTATTATCAACAAGCGGCTCTCCAAATCCTCCGCCACCCTCTGGAACTCTCCCAGTAGAAGTAAGAGCCCTTTGCGTTTGCCCCAGCGCAGGGGGCACAGTCCGGCCCCCGCCCAGCGCTGGGGACCCCCAAGGCCAGGGTCCCCCATCCCCAGGTGCCCGCGGAGAGAGGAGAAGCCGTTTGCTGTTTGCGGGAGGAGGCTGGAACCGGCCGGTGGCTCTTTGAGGCTGTGTGGGCTGGGAGGAGAAGGAAGAGGAGGAGGAGGAATGGCTGGGTGGTGGCAGCCCCATGGGGCGCCAGGACGGGGATGGGAGCCTGGCTCCCTGCCCCGGGGCAGCTCCGGTGGGTGCTGGTGCAGCCACAGAGGGGCTGCCTGTCGCCGACCCTCCTGGGGCTGGGCGCTGTGCCGGTGTCCACACAGGCTCTTGGGGCTGGGTGCCACGGAGCTCTGTGGCCGTGGTGCTGCAAGGTCATCCTGGCCCTGGGAGCGCTGCCCAGGGCGGTGGCCATGCCGGAGGGATGTGTCCAACGGAGGGATATGTCCAGCGCCGAGGCCGCTGTTGTGTTTTGGGGTTGCCTGGCGATGGGCGCCTTCCCGGCCGGGTATAAATAGCCAGAGCAGCTGATGCTGGCGGCTGTGGTGACGCAGGCAGGTCCCACCACGCCGTGCTGGGGCTCAGCCCAGGGACAGGCACCATGCTGTCAGCACTGCCTGGGTGGGAGCAGCATCTCCTTGGGCCCGTGCCAGACCTGCCACCCTGTCCCCCGCAGCACCCATGGCTCTGTGCTCTCCCCTCCCGGCAGCTGGTGCTGCTCCTGGCCTGATGCCCACTGGAGAGGGGCAGAGGGGCCCTGTCTCCAGGAGTGCTTCCCATGTGCCGTGGGGTGTTTGGTGCTGACGACACGCGCTCCAGGGCAGCCAGTGGCAGGCCCGTGCCCAGCTGAGCCAGCTATGTGGCCAGGCGTTGCCGTTCTGTGGGTGCTGTGAGCCTGGCCTGCCTCCTGGGGCACTCTCAGTGATTCAGCACAGCTCCCCTGGGATGAGGGCACACTGTGGTGTCCCCGCGGAAGCTGGCACGTGCCAGGGCCTTGGTCACACAGGGCATGGGCACAGAGCGGTGCCAGTCCTAGGCACAAGGAGAGGGCAGAGTGGAGGGGCTGGTGTTCACCAGGGTGGCACCCGGCACTGCTGATACACGGTGACTGCGGTGTCCACAGGACACAGGGACACCATCGTCGTCATGCCACAGCGCCGCCCATGGGCGCCCAGCCGCCCACCCATGCCTGGGCCCGCATGGCCCCTCATCCTGCTCAGCTGTGTGGGGCAGTGGGGACCTTTCCATCTGCCTATGGCCATGGGGACCCCTCCCCAGCACGGCCAAGCTCTGGGCACTCCTGGAACTGTGCATGTGCCATGGTATTGCTGCAGACACACGGCCGCTCCCTCCCAGCGGCGGCTCTGGGGCCGGGACTGGGGTCTGGAGGTTTGTGGTGCACTAATGGCCCCTCTCCCTCCCCAGACCGGAGCTTGCAGCTGAGCCCGTGGGAGAGCAGCATCGTGGACCGGCTGATGACGCCCACCCTGTCCTTCCTCGCGCGCAGCCGGAGCGCCGTGACGCTGGCTGGGAATGGCAAGGAGCAGGGTGAGCCCCGGGGGGGGCAGGGACACACAGGTCCTGGCACAGGCAGGGAACCGGGATGAGGGAGCCTGGAGTCAGTGGGGAGTTGGCATCGGTGCCAGCTCTATCCTGACTGTGGTCACTCCTCCCCCAGTGCCCGTGTGCCCCCGCTCAGCCTCTGCCAGCCCCCTCAGCCCCTGCCACAATCACCGCCTGCCGCACCGCTGCTGGGAGCGCCGGAAGGCGGCCGCCGCCAGCCCTGATGTGACACCACGCCGCAGGACCGAGCCCTCGCCTGTGAGTGCCACCTCCCGCAGGGACCCTGGGTGCCAGGGCAGCTGAGGGGCACGGCGTGGCTTCCGGCCAAGCCCAGCACCCAGCGCTGACACCATCTTTGTCTGTTCCTGGAGCAGAAGAAGAAGGAGAAGAAGGAGAAGGATCGGGAGAATGCCAAGGAGCGCAGTGCCCTGTCTCGTGAGCGCAGCCTCAAGAAGCGGCAGACGCTGCCAGCAGCACAGCCCCGGCTCCTGCCTGCGGCTGACAGCAGGTCAGGACCCCCCACCCCGAGGCTTCCCAGCCCCTGACCCCTCCCAGGGGCTGTCCCAGTCCCACTAACATGGTCTCTTGTTCTGTTTGCAGCCCTGGCCCCAAGAACCGTCCCTCGTCCCCTGCTGCCCCCAAGAACCGTCCCTCGTCCCCTGCCACCCCCAAGAACCGTCCCTCATCCCCTGCCACCCCCAAGAACCGTCCCTCGTCCCCTGCCACCCCCAAGGCCCGCCCGGCGTCCCCCAGCCCGGCCCTCAGCTCTCCCCACAAGCCTCCCCTGCCCCGAAGTGCCCATTCCTCCCCCAAGGTGCGGGCCAGGGCCCGGGAGGAGCGGGGGGAGCAGGAGGGCCAAGCGAAGGCACGGGAGAAGAAGGAGGAGGAGCGGGGTCCGGCACCCCTGGCCCTTCCCGAGCCTCCCAAGGTGCCTGCAGAGCCGACAGCAGGTGGGTACAGTGTGGCTGAGGGAGCCGCAGGGCTGGGAGAAGCCAGAGCAGCCCTGATGCTGCCTGCCCCCCCAGCCCCTGCGGCCCCCGGCCCTGTGCCAGCCAGCCCCCCAGCCAGACCCCCTGCGGGCACCACAGACCGGGAGGAGGCTGCCCGGTTGCTGGCGGAGAAGCGACGCCAGGCCCGGGAGCAGCGGGAGCGGGAGGAGCGGGAGCGCCGGGAGCAGGAGGAGCAGGAGAGGTGGGTGTTGTCTCCCCGGCCCCCAGCCCCAGCCTCCCGCCGTGCTAAGGGCCCCCTCCCCGCAGGCGGGCGCAGGAGGAGCGGGCGCAGCGGGCGGCCGAGGAGCAGAGCCGGCGAGAGGCCCTGGCGCGGCAGAGGGATGAGGAGCGGCGGCTGCAGGAGGAACGAGAGGCCCAGGACAGAGCCCGGGCCGAGCGAGAGGAGATGGAGCGGCTGCAGAGACAGGTTCGGGTGACAGGGTGTGGGAGAAAGGGGCTGCAGGGCATGGGGAGGAAGATGTGGCATGGGGGACAAAGGCAGTGATGGAGGGGGAAGGCAGAGATTTTCTGTGATTCCCTCTCCGGTGGGATGAAGGGGTGAGAACCAGCCCACCCCTCAAGGCCCAGAGTGGCAGGAGGGAACATGGGGCAGGGCTGTGCTGAGCTTTTCGGGCAGCGTGGCCCCTTTCCTGCTCCCTGCCCCATCCCATCCCTCGCTGTTGTGTCTCATCCGTTCCTGCCCCGCTGTGACACAGAAGGAAGAGGCTGAGGCGAGGGCGCGTGAAGAGGCCGAGCGGCAGCGCCTGGAGCGGGAGAAGCACTTCCAGCGTGAGGAGCAGGAGCGGCTGGAGAGGAAGAAGGTGAGGGTGGGAGGCACCTCTGGGCATGGGGTGTGGCAAGTTTTCCCTGGAAGGGATCCTGCCTGGCACCAGGGGTAGGTCTGGGTGGCCAGGGCCGTGTGTGAGCCCCTCTGTGCCTGCAGCGCCTGGAGGAGATCATGAAGAGGACGCGTAAGTCGGATGCAGCAGACACCAAGGTGGGAGTCTGTCCTCTGTCCCGGGCACTGGGGACTTGGGGGACTCTACAGAGCCCTCCTGCCCCTGCCCGCAGACCCTCATGGCTCTCCTGTCCCTGCAGAAGAAGGAGGACAAAAAAGTGATGAACGGGAAAGCAGCTGAGCAGGAAGATGTCCCAGGTGTGTGGGCACCCCGGGATCCTGTTTCCCCCAGCCATGGTCTGGCCCAGAGCATGGCTGAACCAGGTTCTGCCATGTCCCCAGGCCGTGAGAAGCACCCGGGGCCAATCCCGAAGGCAGAGGAGCTCCCGGAGATGGAGACCCCGAGCGCAGGGACGCCAGGGGGAACGAAGGGTTTGGTGGGCGAGGGGCTGCAGCCAAGGTGAGCGCGGGGACACCGGGGGGGCCGGGGGGCAGCAGGGCCAGGGCTGAGCCCAGCCCTCCCATCCTGCAGCTCCAAGGAGGCAGCGGCCCTGGTGAACGGCGTGCAGCCTGGCAAGCATGAGAACGGCTTCTCGGGCACTGAGGGCTCCACGGAGCTGCGGGATCTCTCCCACCACGGTGGCAGCCCTGGCAGCATCATCCCCTTCGGCGACAAGGAGCCCTTCCTCAAGCAGGCCGTGGTGAAACCCCCGCAGGTGACAGGTGAGCAGCGGGAGGGGTGTGGGGGGACGGCACTGTGCCCACCCCAGGCTCACACTGCTCTCCCTGCCTGCAGAGGTGCTGTGAGGGCCTGGCTGATGTTCCCGGGGGCCACTGCCTGCGCCCTGACCCCGGCAGCCCACGCAGACCCGTAGCTGTCGTCAGAACACGACCCTCGCTGCTCCTCCTGGGCTCCCAGGGGCTGTGGGACCCCGGCGGGGACGCCTGGCTCCTCTCTTTGTCCTCGTTTTTATTTCGTTTTGTTGGGTTTTTTATTTTAAATATGCACCTTATCAGACTGACAGCCCACCCTCGCAGCCCGCCGGAGCCGCCCCAGACGTGTGGTGTAATGATGTAGTTATTTAACTCGCTGGGTACAACGTCTGTGAATACTGTAAATAGAGCCGGCCGGGCGTGGGGATGCTCTGGGGGGCTTGGGGGGGGTCACAGCTCCTTGTCCCCATGTCCCCCCGCATGTCCGTGTGTCCGGTGTCCCGGGCCCGGCTGGCATCACGCTGCTCTGTGCCCTTGTGACAGTGTTATGCATCCAGACAACCTTTGACAACAATTAAAAGTGGACAATGCCCTCGGCGTGCCTCTCTGTGTCCGGGGAGGGGACTGGGCGGGTCCGTGCCCGCGCCTCGGTGCTCCGCAGGGCGGGGCGGGACAGGGCTGGGCGCTCTCCCGGCCCCCACAGAGGCGAGGCGGGCTCGCCCCCGGAGCCCCCAACGTTGCCCACTCCATCAGCTCCATCCCGGGGATGGGGGAGCTCAGCGATCCCACCCCCAGCAGGGCCCTGCCCCAGGGCTGCCTCTTCCCTCCCGCGCCCTCCGGAGCAGCACGTGGGACAAACTGGGAGCCCGGGGCCTGCACTGTTAGGCCTGGACGGGAGAGGCACCGCAAGGCCCTTTCAGTGAGGGCCGTGCCGCACCCTGGCCGCCCGCACGGCGAAGGATGCCGGGCCGGGCCGAGTTGGGTGGACGCGCCCCGTCACCGCCCCCGCCGCCATTTCCCGCCCGCGGTGCCGCTCCCCGCCGGAAGGGCTGCGCGCACTGCCGCGCCATGGGCGGAGGCGGAAGTGACGCGACGATACGCGCGACTCCTGTCGGGAGCCGTAGTGCCGCGGTGCCGCCGGGCAGGGTGCGCCCTGTGCGGGCCGGACTACAGCTCCCGGCGGCCCCCGCGGGCGGGCAGAGCGCGCGCGCGAGCCGGAAGTGCGTGAGGCGGAGGCGGAGGGAGCGCTTGGTGCGGAGGGGCCGCGGCGAAGCGGCGCCGGTGAGTGCAGGGGCACGGGGGATGGTCCGCGGGGTTTCTGCTCTGCCCCGCCCGCCGCCACCGGGAACTTCCTTTACCCCTTCCTCCCCCCCGGGCCTTCCGTGGCCGCCTCAGCCCGGCTCTGCCCACTCCCCCCTCCCGCTCATCCTGGGCCTCACCGCGGCGCTGCACCCCCCCCTTTCCCGGTGTCGTGGCCCCGCATGTCCCCGGGCGAGGCTCCTTCGCGGCTTTCGGGACGGCTCTGGCCGGGCCCCAGTACACCTCGTGGTGGGCCTGGGCCCGGCCAGGCCTTGGCGCCTCCTCGCGGCCCCGGGGCCGGTTGGGCCCGCCCGGGCCTTTCCCGGGGCCGCTCATGTTCCACTGTGGTCTTCGCAGACTGTTCCTCTCTCCCGTTCCCGGAGATTCCCGTCCTCCGTCCGCGCCTCTGGGCCGCGCCACCGGAGGTTCTCCCCCGCGTCGGTCTGTCCCGTAGGTCCCATCCTGGTGTCCGCGGCTCCGCGTGCTGCTGCAGCTCGGGAGGCGCTGCCGAGGCCACCGAGGGAGGCGGGCGGGGCCGGGGCTGCGGGAGCGGCAGCTCGTGGAGGCCGCAGCCGTGACCCCGCGTCCCAGCCCCCGCAGGTGTGTGGCTGCTGCAGGGTCCCGCACCGGCACTCAGCACCGCCCGCTTCCCGGTGCAGCCGGAAGGATTTGTGCTCTCGCATTGCCTGCTCTGCATCTTGCTTAAACGTGAAGTTTGGCTGAACTTCAGGCGATGTGGCAGAAGGGGTGTTGCAGTGGCTCAGACACACGTGTGAAGTCTGAGTCTTCATTTTACTCGGGCTGATAAAGGCTTTTTCTGCTAGTTCGTGTTGCGTTGGAGAGATGAATGTGTTTGAGGTTTCTGCAAATGCATTTCAAAGCTTACCCAAAGTGATTGTCACTGTATTTCCTCCTGGATGAGTTTCTGGGTGTTTGTTTGGAAAGTGACATTGTAAGTCTGAAATAAGCAGTGCTCCATAGAGTCACAGAATCATGGAATGGTTTGGATTGGAAGGGACTATAAAGCTCATCCCCACCCCCTGTCATGGGCAGGGACACTTTCCACTATCCCAGGTTGTTCCAAGCCCCATCCAACCTGGCCTTGGACACTTCCAGGGATGAGGCAGCTACAGCTGCTCTGGGCAACCTGTGCCAGGGCCTCACCACCCTCACAGGGAGGAATTTCTCCCTAATCCCTGATCTAAACCCACTTTCAGTGTGAAGCCATTCCCTGTGTCCTGCCTTGGGAGGAGCAGGTGAACTTGTGTTTGTGGTGTGTATGCAGCAGCATCCTCTCAGGACCTGTCAGAGGTGAGGGACTCCTTGATTTTTATGTGTACAATGATATGCCATGTGCTATGGCACAATAAGAGGTCTGTTCCTTGAAATAAGCAATTTAAAACCATTTGGAAGATGTTCTGGATTGTCTTGTAGCTGGTGGTGGAAGAGAAGAACCTTTATTGCAGTGGCAGTGCAGAGGCTGCAGGGTCACGTCAGCAAATGGGTGTTTTTTGAGGCTGCTTTTCTTGAGAGCACAATTAAATCATCCAGTTACTCTCTGGAAGGACTCCTGAGAATTCCCTCTCGCGGGGAGCGAGGGCAGATGCTGTGTCAGTGCTGATGGCGTGTGACATTTCGGGGGGGCTTTGCTGTGCCCTTGTTGGGTGCCAGACTGGGAGAGCTGCTCCCAGGTTTGGGTGTCATAACCTTGGCTCCACTCACTCAAAAGGTGTTTTTCAAAGCTTTACCTCTCAGGTTCCCTCAAAGGGAGTCAGTTGTAGGCACAGGGGAGCAAGTGCTAGGACACAGCAGTGCCTTCTCCTGGAATCTTCCATTGCTCCTCTGTGTCCTGCTTTGGAACTTCACAGGTGCCCAGCATGGACTGAGGAAATGGCTGGCTTTGTGACCTCTCTTATGAATTGCACAATCTCACAGCAGATGAGAGGACAAAACAAGGCAGTTACTGTAGAAAGCTTTTGCACGTGTATATTTTTGTGTCATAGGATCCTCTGGAGGGTCCATGGCCTTGTGATTTTTGTCTAACATTTCTTTGGATGCTGCTACATATTTTTGATTTGCATCCTTCCTTCTGGGAATTGTTGTCCGTACTTCAGCAGGATCAGGGAGGGCAAGTAAGAGCTCAATTTGAACAGTTACCTCCAATGTCCTTAGGAAGCTGAAGGTTGGGAATGTTGCATCTGAGGCAGTGCTCCAGTGGATGGGCTTTGGTGTCTGTTCCACATGAGAACGTGCGATTTGGAAATGCTATAATCTGGTCACAGAGGGTTGCAGAGTTCTGGGATCTGAACCCTTCTCCTCCAGCTGGGGGGTCCTGTCCTTGGGATGAGGGAGGCACAGGTCAGCTGAGGCCTTGCTGCCCCTTATCTCATTTTCACATCCTTTTTGTCCAGAGATCCAAAGGGGAAAACTTATACCTGCCAGGTTATTGTAAAGGGTAGTCAGGCATTGGAAGGGGCTGCCCAGGGAGGTCTGGAGTCCCCGCCCGTGGAAGGGTTCAAGGAACACCTGGATGTGGCACTCAGTGCTTTGGGCTGGGTGACAAGGTGGGGATTGGTCGCAGGCTGGACTCAATGAACCTGGAGGTCTTTTCCAACCTAAATGAAACGACCTGGCCCTGGGAAGGAGGTGCCTTTCCAAGGTGCTGTAAAGCCTGGAAGCTGCAGCAGCTCTGGCTGCAGCCACGTCTGCCTGGACTGTGTTGGCAGCAGCAGGTGTGAGTGGTGATAGATCCCTGCCCATGTTTTTTGTCTGCAGGAGTCCTGCCTGTGTTTCTGCTGAGCTATACACTGGTGACTTCCTGCTGTTTTCCATCCTTCCTAATTCCCTGCCTCTCTGTGAGCTCTGTGTCTCTGGAAAACATAGTTCTGGTGTCAGTGCTTCAGCGAGTGCTGTCTGGGAAGAGGCTTCCCTGGACACTGGGGTTTTGGAGCAGCCGTGTGCCCTGACCTTAACTTCACTTCTAATGCTTTTTCATGGCAGTAAGGCTTTGTTATGTGTATTGTAAATAAAATGGGTATTCTGCTGTTGAAGTTACGATAATATAATTAGCTGTCTGCTGCTTTCTCCAGCTCATTTAAGTCAGGAGGTGTGTAAAGTATTAAAACAGTCATTTGGGTCAGGCCAGGCCTGTGGGCTCACAGTGAGGTGTTTGAGGCTGCAGGAGAGCTGGTGATTGCTTTCTGACATGGGTGTTGCTATTAGAAAACAAAGATGTCATGGTTATAAAACACCAGGATATGGAATAAATGATAATCCATACACATCAGGAGATCTAAATTTGGTTTACCTGCTCCCACTTTCTCTGCTGTTAAAGAAATGTTACTTTTGGAGGCCTAGGGAGCGCTAAGCTGGACTGGATAAACTTGAGGATGCCTTTCATTGTAAGGCTATGATGTTCCCTAGTTGTATTCCTGAAGGAATAGAGTGGTTTTGCCAGAAGTTTGAGTATTTTTCAGCTCACTTGGCTTTGTCTTTGTGAAATGACAGTTTGTCGTGGTGGAACTTGTTAATTGTTTAAGCAGCCACGGAGCCCTTGAACTTTTTCTCCATTTCTGGAAAAGTTTACAGTATCCTGAGCTGTGTTTAATGGCTGCATGTGCCAGGGCAGGAACGTGGGGTTTGGGTCGTGTGGTTTCCTCGAATTTATGGCAGTACAGGGAGTTCTTTGGTGAGGCAGGAGTTTCAGGATATTTAGCTGCATAGTTCAGATCACGGGCATTGGAAGAGAGGAATGGTTGTGGTGGTTGCAGAAACTATTCTGGTTCCCCAGGAAGCTTGTGCCCAGTGATGGTGGCAGGTGATGATGCCACTCTGTGTGACAGCTGCCGGTGGCAGTGGGGCTGTGCTAGTGCCCCTTGAGCTGCCCCTGTTCCTGGACACAGTGTTGCCTGTGCTGGATGGGTCTGGGAACAAGGCTTAAACTGCTCTGTGGGGTTCTGTAGTGGTCCTAAGATGAGGAAGTTGTTGAATTTGGCCCTAGCAGCTCATCAGGTCTTTGTTCCTGCTGGAGCCAGGCCGAAGTGGTGCCTGGGAAGGAGCCGGTGCCATTTTGTTTCCGGATGACAGGCTGGGTGTGTGGGTCTGGAGTCTCCTACTGTAAAGGAAACATCCTCTTCTCACAGAGAAACTGTGTTAGCAGTGCCTGAGCGTTCAGGGAGTCACTGCTGGGAGACTGGAGAAGTTAAGAGTTCCTGCTTAATTTAGCTTTATCATGTCAGAGCTATGAATAGTGAAATCACGGGATCACATTTCATGCCAGCTGGGAATGGTGTTTGCGCTGCCTCACTCCATGGTAACCGGAAGCTGCCGGGCCATAAAAAAAAAAAGTGAATCTAATGGCACACAGAGATGGCATCTGGCTGCACTGGGGGTTGTTTCCCAGCCAAAGGGGGGTTTTCTGTCCATGCCCTTTCTCCTGTCACACGTGAACACAGTTTGTACCTGTCCAGTGTCGGAGAATGAGGCCTGTGCACAGGCCTGCTTGCGGCTCCAGTGATCCCAGAACAAGTGCCCTGCTCACAATTTCACCTCCACATTCGTCACCCGGCCATTTTTAGCCTGCCATGATTTACAGGGTGAGGTGGGTGCGCAAACCCCGAAGAGCCCCTGCTGGGACCGGGGGCTGCTGAGCTGGCTCGGCCGGCCGCTGCTCTTGCTGCTGCCTTGGGTCACTCCTGCCTTCGGCTGAGTGAAAGCAGCAGAGGAGAGTGGGGCAGAGAGCCCCTCGGGAGTGTCAGCTCTGGGAGCACTGAAGGTGATGAGGGAGTGTGGGGTGTCAGGCTGGAATTCTGTCCTCCAGGGAGTGAGGCTCAGCCTTAATGGTGTTAACTAACCTGTGCCTTAACAGGGGGCTGGACATGTGATACCAGGTGGCATCGTGTACATTGTAATTTACACCTGAAATAATTACAGTTATTGCTCCTGTGGGGCTGTGGGTGAGGTTGGTTTCCCAAGATGAGACCTGTGTATGCACTGTCTGATTAGATGAGGTTATTTTGGCTGCCTTTTTTTACTGGGAAACGGTGCTGGGATGAATGACTAAAATCAGAATTCTTTCCTGTGCTGCCAGTGTCTGGTTTGGTTTAAATTTGATTTTCCCTTTTTTGCTTAGGTCAATTGCTTCTAAAAAAGCAGTGTTTAGAACCAGAATTGATGGGACGCTTGTGCAAGGTACGTGAACACAGCATGGAAAATAGTTTAAATAAGCGTATTCTATATGTACAGGATTCCTGTGGACAGGCATTTCCCTCTGTTTCAAAGCCTGGCAGAGTGTCAGGATGGCCTGGTCTGGTGCCTTGTGCTTACAATAATGCCACAATTTAAATTTTTTTTTTTTTAAGAGCTTTAAATGTTATACCAAGTCATGGAAATCCTTTTCCTTGTTTTCTGCTGAGGTAGCGAGATTCCAGTTAAGATAGAGATAAATGAAGTGCTGGCTTGAGAATATGTGAGTAGTTTTGCTTTTTTCAGCTTATAAATGAAATTTGCTGGAGTTTGTATTTTCATAGGTTAAACGTGGAGAGTTGTAATCTTTCAGGAGATTCTGTTTTGGTTATGACTGTACTGTGTGTTGCAGAAGAAATTCCAAAGAGCCCCCAATCAAACAGTTTTTCTGTTACTTGCTGTTTATTTGGAAGCAGAACTTCCACATTTTTTAAGTGTGTGTGGAGCCTGCTGGGCTCCAGCTGGCAAACACCTGAGAGGATGGAAATGTCTTGGAGGGTGCAGTTCATCCTCGCTTTGCTGAGAACTTCATTTACACACAAGTTTGAATTCTTTGAGTTAATTGATTTGTGAATAATTTTCTTAAGGAAAGTAAATAAATTGGACCATTTCTTGCTTCTTGTGGGGGTTCCAAAACTGCAGGCATGGATTCCCAGACCCCCAGCAGTGTTGTCAGCGCTTCAGTTCGCATCCAAAGCTGCTCAGAACAGTAAGGCTGTGCTGTGAGAAAGCCATCAGTTTGGGGAAAGACCTGATTTTTCTGCTTTTCCCGCTTTTCCCAAGATGTGTAAATTTGGAAGGAAAAAGCTGATGAAATAGGTTTCCCCTTTTTTTTTTTTTTTTTTTTTTTTTTTTTTTTTAAGATTATGGATGTTTTCTTCTGCGTTTGACAGAAATTCTAGATGCCTGACTTCTGTAACAAAAGCACCCAGATTTCTAATCAGCTTTTTCTTGGATTGTTTCCTTGAGCTCCCTGTCACTAAACTGTCTGAATAACAACATATGACTTTTTAAGCTCAAATATTTATAAAATAGCCTTTCTCAAGTAGCCAGTTTCAGAAGAGTCACTGAATGGGTTTTGTAGCTGATCAAATTATTTGGAAAGAGATTGCTCAGCACTGCAATCTGCAGAATCAGTCCTTTCCAGAAGAACCTGTAAATATTCTTCCAGCCATTCCATAGAACCTGCTTCTAATTATCTGAACCCAGGGCTGGAGCTCAGGATTAAACTTCTTTAGGGATTAGTTTAATGGTGTGAAAACCCAAATGTGCTTGAAGGAAAATCTTAATTTTGAAAGCACATAGACTAGAGAGAAATTGAAACTGCTGCTGACAAATTTGTGTTTCTCTTGCTGTGGCAGAATAATTGTGGATGTTTACCCTCAAGCATGTTTGGCACATATTAGAGTAGAATACTCTGTTTTGTGGTTGGGTTTTTGGTCAGGTTTTTTTACAGTGTTGTCTGGGACATTTTTTGCTGAGGAGGTCGCTAGGTGTAGTTGTAGCTTTAGTTAGCGTGGATCATAAAACTTCTGAAAACATTGACTGGATCTGGGAAGAGAAATCTTTCTGCTTTTTGTTCCCCCAATGAAATTTGATTAGAAATAACATTTTAATTTGCTCCTCCCTGGCTGTCTGTAGGAGCCGTGCAGGTGGCCCTTCCCTTCCCCTCAAGTGTTCTGTTGATACCAAGAACATACTTAAGGTTTGGTCTTGCACCAAAAATTAGCTTAAAAATGAAGAATCCTGTAGAAGGTGAGGTGTTACTGTTGAGTTCTGAGCTAAGGAAGATGAGTTTGCTTTCTGCACTTACTGCTGCCCGTCAGGGACATGGAGAGCGCTGCAACTCTTTATAAGCTTATTTTTGCAGTGATTGTTGTTGCCTCATTGTACAGAGCACGCTTTGTGAGGTGTTTTGTGGGATTATTCCTTTTTTTCAGAATGAACTAATCTTGTTTGGGTTTTGAGGCTTGGGATTAGGAATTGTAGAGCTGGCAGAAGGAGAATTAATTTTTTTTTCTTCCCTGATAATGAAGGGTGTTGAGCAAATGAAGGAGAAGTTCAGCTGTTCCTCCCAAGCTGAATGTCTGTGCTGGTGACACCAAATGGATGCCAACAGGCTCGGGCAGAAATGTACTCTCTAATGAGGTGCCACCTCATTTACTTTGGGCCTCACAGCAAAATAAATCACAACAGCTTCACTCAAATGCTGGCCAGAAAAAAAACCAAATTTTTGTTTTCCTACCACACTTCTGTGGAGCTTTCTACAAATGCTTTTACAGAGCAGTTAATATTTATGAGCTGAGTGTTTGCAAACACTGTGTGATAAATGGAAACCACTGTAAGGAATTCCACCACACTGTGCTTGCGTCTGAGCTATATACCCAAGCCCTGTCGCTTGTTTGCAGGTGTTTTGTGGTTTATGCTCAGATATGAACACGAACAGCTGCCTTGGCAGGGAGGTGCGTGCTGTGGTTCTCTCTCTGAGCTGGCCAGCTGTGGTGCTCCCTGTGCAGGATCCTCACTGACACCTTGGGATGGTGTGGGCTCAGCTGGAACTTGTGCCAGCTGGCTGCTCTGCAGCAGCTGGGAAAGGACTGAAATCCCCACGTGTGCTGCCTGAAAGACCTCAGACAAAGGAGTGGAAGATGGAAAGAATCATAAAGAAATGCAGGCCAGTTGGAAACAGGGAGCAAATTCCTGGAAAAAGGCATTGTGACAACCAGCAATGTTCTTCATTTGACCCATGACTTGGCAGATGGAAATGTTCTTTACAGTGTTCTGGAATAAAAAACTCCTGGACTATGATTTCTATTTCAACAGAGAGTGTTGAGCATGTTTCCCAATTTCCTTTCCCTATCTGCAAGAAAGGTTTGCTGCTCCTGACTGTTGTGTTTCGACTTGGTTCTTCTAAACACAAGAACAGTATTTTTCTCCAAAGGAGAATCCAGATTTTGCTCTGGATGACACCTCTGTGTGTGGGATTGTACCAAAACTTGGTGGTAAAAGTGGGAAATGGGCAAAGAAACCAAAGCCAAATGTTTTGTCACAAAGCAAGAAATAATGGGAATGGCAAACTCTTTCTGCCACTGTGAAAGGCTGAAAGCCAAAGGTGTTTGTAAGATATAAGTTGAGATTTCTCTTTTTATGGACACTTAGACAGATGGACAAGACAACAGTAAAAATAATAAAAAGAAGGTCTGTGGTGCGCTGTTCTTTGTAGCTTTTTCCCAAGATTGGTAAGCAGGATATAAAAATCACAAAACTTTGCAACACCACTTTCCCTCTTGGGTGAGAGCAGGACTTAATCACCAGTTCAGAGAAAGGTTTCAAGGCATCTTGAAAATTGTGCTTTTTCAGTGAAGTAAGAACAAGAATTAATAGCTTTAAACAAGTCTATTTTATGGCTGAACACAGAGTAAGTGACATTCTTGTTGTTAGATCCAAGGTTTAATAACATGGAGTAATTTCTGAGGTTGTGTTTACTGTTGTTTTCTCTTCTAAAACCTCCACCCCTCCAGCAATGCATGGAAGGATTCTGAAATGTAACTGTAGACCTGTCAGAAAAGCTCCCAGTGCACTGGTGGCTCCCTTGGATGACGGCGATATGCTGATGGATGAATTGTCAGGAAAACAATTGTTTCTGTTGGCTTGTGGATTCCTTTAACAATATGGGAGAATCCTTAGTCCTGAGCCCAATAAGACCATTCAAATGGGCTGAGAGAAATGACTCCAGCATGGCTATACAGGTGCACTGACAGATGTGCATCACAGGAGGTGGAATGGGGCAGGGGAGGTTCAACAAGGAAGAAGACATTTTTCAAAAAAGTCCATGAAAAAATTCCTGGTCAACTGCAGTGTATGTGCTCTGTGAAATGCTGAGGATCTGATGAATGTTTTGGGTGCAGCAGGAGCTTAGAGCAGCCAGTTCATCTCTGGTAGCAGTACAGCAGTGCATGTACAAAGGTGTATTTTCTTCTCATTTCAGGTTTTCTTCCTGATTTCATAATTGACAAAGCTGAGACACTGAAATCTGACTGAAGGGTGCAAAGTGTGAGCCTGCTCAAGCAGGTAGGCACAGAAAATAAAATCTTCACAAGAGGTAAAACTGACTGTCTTGGGATTTGGAATAGACCTTTGTATATCCCTTTTCTTCTGGGCATGCTACAAGTTAAACTCATGGTAGAATTTTGCTTTCATTGATAATGTTGCTGTGCAAAAAGTAGGGAGCAGGTTTAGAAGAAAAAACAGCATTGTGGCTTGGAATGTTTGGGCTTCTCTTCCCAAGTAACTGCAAAATATAAGAGTAAAGTATAACAATTTAGTGAAATAATCTTGGATGTCCTGGAAGAAGTAGTACCTACTTTTGTTTGTTTAATGCTATATTGACTAATCTATGGCTTTATGCCCTGGTGATTTTTGGAGAAGAGCATTGCTTCCCCCCAAATACCTTAACTGGCCAGATTATTAAATGTCATACTGATTTAAGTGTTAAATTTCATATTCTGCCATGTGCCCTCCTCCAGCTTTTGTTCTTTGCATGAGCATTGCAGTGATTTCAGTTAGTGGCCTTAAAAATTTTCCTTAACTATTGTGAACATTTAAATTCCAAAGCTATGGAAGCTCATGGAAGTGCATAGCAGTGAGAGATTCTCAATGGTGACCTTTTTTCATTGCAGCAGAGCAGAGCTGAGCTGCTCTTTTGAGTTCTGTCAGGAGGTAAAACATTAACTTTCCTGCCAGTGTTTCCTGACAATAGTTTGCCTTCCGGGCAAAGTCCATCGTGGTGTTTTAGTGGGAGCATTTGCTCCTCTATTGTTTCCATCAGTGGTGTGCTGGATTGCCCTGAGGATTTGGGAATGGAGAAGGCAAAGTTTGCTTTATGTGTAGTTTTATGACAGATGAGCAAACTGTCAGGTGTTTCTTAGGGGTAATGCCTTACTAGAACTTCTAAACTCAGCACAGATCACATCCAAAACCAGCGGATGTTTTTGGAAGGGAGACTTCACTCCTTGGGAGGATCTGCTGGACAGCTTAGAACAGGGCCTGCAGAAGAGACAAAACATAAAACAAAAGTTGAAAATCCCTGGCAATGCTTCTAGCAGGACATGCCCTCCAGATGTGTGTAGTCACGATTGTCTGCTGGGAGAGGAGATCTGGATCAGGCAGCAGGATCAGCCTTGTGCCTTCTTCCCAGGTGCAGGTGGAGCTGGTGTTGGGGGGTTCTGTGGCTGTAGGAAGGAAATAGGAAGCTGTAGGACTCTGGCAGGGCAGATTGTTAAGGACAAGTCCACATAGCACTGTGCAAATGCTTCTGCTGCAGTCCCTGCTCAGGGCCAGGCACAGCATCTCCAGGAGCTGTGTGCCCTGGGCACAGCTCCATGGGCAGGGGAAAATGGGAATGGGAGGTCCACAGCCACTGATGTTCTCACAGTTTTCCTTTGCTTCACTTAGAGGCATCTCTTTATTTAAAAAGTGTATTTATGAAACCCTTTTAATAAAAACAGATTCTTTCAGAGCAGGGTATTTTGCTGAACGTACTTTATCTGAGTCAGTCATTCTTAAAACTAAATGTGTATCACAGTAAGTTTATAGCTGCAGTTAACTCAGGGGAGCTGACATGACTCCAGTGGTGCAGTTTGTTTAACCTTTTGAGTGCTGATAGAACATAGCAACTCTGTTTCTATCCTAGTATGAGTTACCTCATGTGTTAGGACTGAATCAACTTCAAAAACGTTGGCAAAGATAAAGAATCCTTCCAAGATGTGAGCATTTGGCACATGTCGCACATACCAGGGTGGTGTTTGGCTGGGAAGTGCTGTGGATCAAAGTGAAAGACAAAAATGCTTAAACAGATCAAAGTAATACTTTTGAAATCTATTTTGGGGTTGTCCTGGGATTTCCTGAGAGTTAGTGCCACACCTTCTGTATCTTGCAGTAGTTCCTGTTACCATTTCTTCTGCTCCTCTTCCGTGTTTTGGTTTCCAGTACTCAGCGTTGGATTATTTTGGCCAACAGAGTAGGAAGTGTTGCTGGTTCAACAGACATATTCAGTAAATTAAAAGGAAAATCTTTAAAATTATCCTTTCACACATTCTTTCCCCGTAAAGTGACCAAGCACAAGAACAAACTGATTCTCATTGGCAGTGTCTTTTGGTTTTCATCCCTGGGGCAACATATTGTTTCCTAATAGAACAGGAAGCATTAATTTTACTGTTTCTTCCACATGCCTTCTGATATGGAATATATTCAAATACTTCAGTTGAATTGATCTAACATCTTTAGTACAGTGAAAGGGAAGAACGGGAACATGTAACATGATTTGTTAAAATAAAAGCTAACTTCTCATTTCTAGAAAGTCCCAGTTCTTGTTATGAACCATCACCCACTCTCCCAGCAGTTGCTCTTGTGCCGGGCTTTGTGTTCTTCCTGGAAGTGCCCTGGCAGAAGTTGGAGTCTTTGGTAACCATATATGTAATTTTGGAGAGTGATTGGAAGTGAAAGCATTGCAAGTCAGTCCTCTGGAATTTCCTTAAAATGGATATAACAGCAGCAGCAGTGCTTGATCAGTTGTGTTTATGTACCTGAATGTCTCTATTTTTAAATCAGTGGGTAAAAAAAAAGATTAAGTTTGTACTAATTTAGTTCCTTTTTATTTCTGGCTCTTTTTCATTAGTCATTTTACCTGAGAAGTTTGTTGATAACCTACACAATACTCAATTAAAGCAAAGTTTGCTCACTGGTACAAGAAAACAGATCAGGGAGGGTGTAACTGAAAGATTTATGTGGTCAAACTATTCCCTGAATCATCTTCTAAGGGACTCTCTAACCTCTACCTGTATACATGCCTGAAAATAGCCCAGGTAGTTCATAATTATGGCTATTTTTAGTCATTTAGTGCTACAGTGTAATCTCTTCTGTCTCTGAGTATTTGGAAGGACATCTGATTTATTTTGGCTGCAACAGAACTCCTGGCTGGGTGATCCATGCTGGTGACTGATCACAGCAACTGCAGGAACTGCACAAGCAGAGAGGACAGGATCAAACCTGAGCAGAGCTGTGCAAATAGGGTCACATTCCTGTGTCTTGGAGTATCAACTTTTTTGTGATCCCCTCTGAAAGTTCAGATAAAAGTTTACGGGGTGGGTTTTTTGATGGTAAGCTTTTTTATTTCTTCCCTGTCCTTTAAAGCAATGGCAGCTGGCTGTACAGACAGGGATGTGGGGTGCAATTACATGGAATTTTCACTTCATGGGCTGGTTTATCTCTAGAGGTGTCCTAGCCAGCAGTGTGGCCCTGCCTCTTCCCAGGTTTGCATTAACTCGGTGCTTTGAACTGTCACACTCCCATTTGTGATTACTCTGGGTTTAGAGCCTTTTATTCTTTTTGCAGTTTTCCTCCTCAGACCGAAATAAACCATCTATTCTGAGCTCAGCACCATTCATCTGTTCCTAGCAGGCACTTCAAACATTCCTATTTCCAGCCTTATCAAGCTCCATGTCCCTGGAGCCTGTCAGCCTGCCAGGTGCTGCCTGGTTTTTCTCCTATCAACCACATGCTTCATTTCTCAAATACTTCCATTTCTCTGTTTCCCTCAGGTACACTGACAGGTGCTTGCAGAGATGTCTAAAACAAACAAATCCAAGTCTGGATCCCGTTCCTCCCGCTCGAGGTCTGGATCGAGGTCACGCTCCCGTTCCTTCTCCAAATCCCGCTCCCGTTCCCGCTCTATCTCACGGTCAAGGAAACGCAGACTGAGGTGAGTATGCTCAGCCCTGGAGCCGAAGGGTGGAACGGGGTTTTTCCTCCCTTGGCAGGTGGTTTGTCACTTAACTCTTTTCCAGGGAAAGACTTTGATTAGATCCCAGAACAGATAATGTCTTGTGTCTCAGGCTGTTTCCTGCTAGCCTGTGCTGTTTGGGTGTTTTCAGTGACTTAGGGGAATAAATTGTGAATAAATAAATAAATAAATAAATTAGGAGAATAAGATGTTTGTCAGCAAAGTCAAGATTTTTCTTTTGAGACTTCGGCTTTTTTAAGGCTTTAATGTGATTGATCCCAGATTCGAGGGGCCTTTGCAGACGTCATATGCTTTTACCCTGTTGAGAAGTGGATTAAAGTTTTTAATATCAATTTAAGACACTGCTGTGAAAGGTGAGGGCAATTCTTGTTATTCCCTTGCCCCTCCCCTGTACGTGCAGGAGCCAGGTAACAGGAAAGATCCTTCTGGAGCGATAAAGTGGATAAAGATAATTTTGCTGCAGTTAATATTAAGAAATAATTTATGTGCGTAATAGTTGTTCCTGTCTCCCTGAGTTACTTCTGAGCCGGCCAGTAACAGGCTTGTGTCTTCCCTGGATGTCTGTTTTTTCCTTTTGGCTAAGCATTCTGCATCTGGCAAAGCCATTCCAGCTGCATGGCGTGTAATGGTGTTCTCCTGCCTTTTCACTCAAATGAATAACACGTATTCTGAAAACCGCTGGGCTGTGAGCACATGCAAGTGTTAACAGTTAGAGATTTTTAAAATACTGAGGCTCTAATGAATGTACAGTTGGAGAAAGAAGGACATGACAAAACTAAACTAGAGGCGGAGACTTGAGTCCAACCGAGCCCTTTGCAGAAGGAAGCTGGAATGCTGGAAGGTCCGTGCTAATCTGGGAATATCTCCTAGCTGTGAAGGATCTTTGGCAGTTGAAAAAAAGGCACCCTGTGCAAACATGGTTGTTTCCTCTGTGCTGCTGCTGAAGCTACTTCTGCTTTGTAAATAACTCATTTAAAAAAAAAAAAAAAAAAGTCCAAATGGAGGGGGTCAGCCCAGCCCAGCCCCTCTGCCTGGCCTTGCGATGTGCTCCAAGGTAGGTCTGGTGGGATCTCGGCATAAAAGGCCATTGCTGTGTACTTCAGGATGCACCAGAAATTGTTTTACTCTTCCTTTGGTAGGTTTGCTGTTTCTTTTAAGTTACGGTGCTGTGTTGGAGTCTGCCTAATATCTCCTGCTTTCTTTATGACTTTATTTTCTCACTTCTTGTAAATGCTGGGGATTTAGCCCTGGAGCAGTGCAGTGCCAGCAACTCTGGGGGCTGGCAGAGTTGGGGGAATTATCACTTTTGGTGCTTCCTTTACTGTATAACTTTTACTGTATTTTTCTAAAAAGATTTCTGGTAAATAGTCTCTGCAACTTTTGGAGTGAAATCTTCCTGCCGCAGCCTCTCTAAAGCACTAGAACAGATTTTGGAAGTGGCGTACGACAGGTCCTTGCTGATAATTGATCACAGATGCAGCAGTTGTCTGAAAATTGAGCCTCTGTTCCTCATGCCTTGGAGCTTGTTATAACTGGTCCTTGCCTCCTGCCTCTCTGCTTTTCCTTCTGATCGCTGTTGTTTGAATGAAGAAGTGTCTCAGATAAGTTTCTTGGTTGTTTGAAGGATTGAAAAATCTGTTAAAATTATCATTAAGCTGTTTGTTAGCAATCATTGCAGTATGAATAAGAGTTTCCTGCTAAATGTGACTTGTTTGGTAGGAGGAAGAAATTAGAACTAAAGTTCATCTCTGACTGCACACGTGTGCTAATTGTGTGTGAATTCCACCAGCGGGTGGTTCTCCCTTGGTTCTGGAGGTTTGGGGTGTGAGGGGTGAGGAGCAGCACTGAGATCTGTGTGAGGAAGTTCATGTCAATTGGCGTACGACCAACGCGTGTGTCAGAGCCAGAGCTCGGAATGCAAGAAAGGGCTGTGGAAGCTATTCCAACGAATGTTACTTAACAAAATTCCATTTGGAAAATCCTTTCTGTTTCAACTTCCTAGTTTGGCCAGTCTGTCCTGTAGCTCTGGCATCTGAGCTACAGTGGGACCTTTAAACAGTTACACAACCGCAGCAGTTTAACGGGAGAGACTGTTGGAACAATTAACCGCTGGAATCTGCGTTTTTCCGGGGTTTGTGCATTCCTGGGTTCAGGTTTTGGAGATGCGGGCGGGGGCGCCCGCAGTGCCACCTGGCGGCGCCCGGCGGAGGTGTCCCAGCGCTGTCCCTCCCCGGGAATTCCATGGGATTGTGCCTGGGATGCAGCTTTGGATCTTAAAACCACAGAGCAGCGTGTCCCTCGCCCTCATCTCCTCTTGAGATGCAGCTGTTTATTTAACTCACCTGACAAAGAAGTGAGGTTTCATCTGGATTATCAGAATTTTGAACTACTCGAGACATTGGGACACGAGAGGAAGATTTGCGATCTGTTCCAATAACAGTAGTGTGATTTGCATAATAAAATACTTCTTTGTGGATGAGGTATAACCTTGACCTTGAGCTGTTAAAGGCTGGATGCTTGAGATCTGTCACTTTTTCTGAAGCTGGATAGCAGCTATGTTCATCCCAGCAAAATGGAGAGCAATATGTGCTTATCATGGTCTCTGCGATGATCTTGAAGTCAAATATTTTACAGTATCAGAAGTACGAGTTATTTCCACTGCAGTTTATCCATGGCAAAGTGTTATACCTCAATCAGATAAGGGTAAGATAAGGGTAAACCAAAGACGTTTGTTTTAAAAGCTTAGAAATTAGATTTTCAAATCCTTTTTTTATAAGGCTTCAAGTAAAAAGTTGTGGCAGAAGAATAAACTATAAACACAAATTATAAAAATAACCTTTAATTAAAATATTTGTTTAATTTTTTCCTTCTGTCAGTTCTAGGTCTCGTTCAAGATCCTATTCACCATCTCATAACAGAGAAAGGAACCATCCGAGAGTCTATCAGAACCGGGATTTCAGAGGCCATAACAGAGGATACCGGAGACCGTATTATTTCCGTGGCCGAAACCGAGGGTTTTATCCCTGGGGCCAGTACAACCGAGGAGGATATGGGAATTACAGGTCCAACTGGCAAAACTACCGCCAGGCCTACAGCCCTCGCAGGGGGAGGTCACGCTCTCGCTCACCCAAGAGAAGGTCTCCTTCCCCACGGTCCAGAAGTCATTCCAGGAATTCCGATAAGTCATCTTCTGACCGGTCAAGGAGGTCTTCCTCTTCCCGCTCGTCCTCGAATCACAGTCGAGTTGAGTCTTCCAAGCGTAAATCTGGAAAGGAGAAGAAGTCATCCTCCAAGGATGCCCGGGCATCCCAGGCTGCGGGAGATAACCAAGGAGACGAGTCTAAGGAGCAGCAGTTTTCAGGAGCGGGGGCTCAAGATGCCAAGGCATCTGAGGGGTCAAAAGCATGGCAAGATGTGAGCAGCTATGGCACGGGCTCGGCGTCCAGAGGGTCGGTGTCGGAGCTGAGCCCCCGGGAGCGCAGCCCTGCCCTCAAGAGCCCTCTGCAGTCGGTGGTGGTGCGGCGGCGCTCGCCCCGGCCCAGCCCCGTGCAGAAGTCGAGCCCACCACGCTCCAGCCCGTCCCCGATGGGCTCTGCTGCCCAGAGTGGCTCCACCTCCTTCCAGGGGGGCTCCCACCAGAGCCCCTTTGAGCATGGCTCGGCAGGAATGAGCCCCACGAGGAAGAGCCCGGTGTGCAAAAGCCCCACACCCGTCAGTTCGCTGTATGGTGCCACTCCGAAGGAGGAGGGCACAGCTCCCGGGGGAGGAGCCTTCTCCAAGAGGCAAGTGATATGTTTTGTGGTGCTGGGTTATTTTTTGGGATATTTTTGAAGGGCCAGCTCTACATATGGGTGCTCTCTGTGAGCAGGGAGGGGGGCTGGGGAAGGCTCCAGCTGGGAAGCTGTGCCAACACATTGCCAGCTCTGGGCCTGGTCCTGTCTGAATTATGGAAAAAATACAGACTGCCCGGAGCTGTAAGAAGTTGAAATTGGTTTCCCAACTTGGATCGTTCTAAAGATTGTATATGTTCCCTGCAAAAATGTTCATAGCCCATGAACACTTGAAGTGAAGATTGCCCAAGGAGATTTCTTGGCAGCTGGAAGCTCACATTTCCCGGTTATTTACATGTTGGTTATAGACATTTTTAGTGTTGCCTTCTGGAATTGTGTTAGGTACTGTAAATTAGAAGAAATTAATTAAATCCTACTGCATATCCTGCTGCAAGCAGCCTGAGGCAGGTGCAGCTGCAGTTCTTGTGCCTGTGTATGTGGGTAGGATGTGAAACTAAAGCACCAAAGTACCTCTCTAAAATGAGGACAGCCTTCCATGCAGAAGGCATCTGCTTCCATATTTCTCTTTAATAGTCCATTGTAGATTGTGCCCAAAGGTGACAACTTTGTTTTAAAAGATACAGCACCATTCACAAGTGCTTTCAAGTCTTTATTGTTTTTAAAGATGTTTTGATCTGATTCTATACCAAGGATGTCTGAAATTTAAAATGAAAAGGAAAAAAAGCCCTGTGACTGTTTGGGCTTTCCAAAGCACTGAGCTGGTGTCTGTGGGCTTTCCTGCTGTCCCACAGAGCCAGGGTTTTGATTTGTGAATGCTTTAAAACTGTACAGATGCTATAAACCAGCTGAATTGTTCTCACCAGAAGTGTTTTATCTCTCCCAGCAGCATATTCTCCTCTGTTAACCTGTTTGCTTTTATTTGTATTTGCAGTCTGTCATGAAATATTTAGCTTACCTATGAAACTTGCATCCCAAATTTGAAGTAGCTTTTGAGGCTTTTATTTCCAGTGTGTTGTTTAAAGCAGAACAGCCCAATTTGAAAGGTTTGATGTGTTGTTCTCCTGAACCAGGTTTGTAAGTAAATAAACGGAGTGGGTAAGATGTTCCTCTTTTCCTTCCAATGCATCTGTGGGTCAGCTGGGTTTGATTTGTTCTTGAGCCTCATTCCATCAGTTCTGCATATCCATTTCTTTGTACGTTTGTTGAGTTTAGTGAGAACAAAAGTCTAAATTCAGGTTGAGTAATCTGCTTGACATTTAAATTATTTTAGGGCCTAGAGGCAGCTTTCTATATAGCTTGGTGTTCTCTGAAGTTTGAGTCTTTAAACTGAAGTACTGACCTCGTTGATCTCTAATAAGAAACCTCCTTTAATGTCTGTTTATGACCAGGTATCTGGAAGAGCAGAAGACTGAGAATGGGAAAGACAAAGAACAGAAAGTAACAAATGCTGAGAAAGAAAAAAGTAAAGAAAAAGGGAATTTCTCTGAGTTGGGTTCAACAGATGGAAAGGCAAAATCTGACTCGTATGGATCGAAAGCTGACTCGGAGAAGGGATACCGTGGCAGCCAATCGCCCAAGCGCTACAAGTTCAGGGATGACTTTGACAAGCTCAAGGTCCCAGAGTTCCACAAGGAAGGTCATTATGGGAAAGATGAAACAGATGAGCAGGACAAGAAAGACAAGGCAAAAGGCCGGAAAGATTCGGAATTTGATGATGAGCCTAAATTTATGTCTAAAGTTGTAGCGACTTCCAGTAAAAGTCAAGAAGAGGATAGGTCAGGAAAATGGGAAGGTGTGGTCTTCCTGCCACCTGGGAAAGAGAAGCAAAGGAAATCTGATGAAATGGAGGAGGAAAGCTATTCTGAAAGATCCAAAAAAGAAGAGAGATCAGGATCCAAGAGAGCTGAGCCTGGTCACAGGGGTTTTGTACCTGAAAAGAATTTTAGAGTGACCACTTACAAGTCAAGCCAGGAAAAAAGCTCTTCCCCCCCACCAAGGAAGGCTTCCGAGGTGAAGGAGAAGCCAGGCACCAAAGTGGAGGGCCTAACTCCTGGCAAATCCTCCTTTTCCATTACTCGTGAGGCCCAGGTCAATATTCGAATGGATTCCTTTGATGAGGATCTTGCACGGTAAGGATCTGCCAGCTTTTGAGCAGTCTCAGTAGTGATGTTTTTTCCTGTTTCTCTTCCTGAGATCCCCATGTGCTTGCCAAGTGTGAGGGAGGCTAAGCAATATTGCATCACCATTTGGGGTTTTGGGAGCTAGAGATTAATGTTTTCCTATGACTAGATGTAAGATTAGTTTAGGGTGCACCAGGCTCTGGGAAGAGTCCCAGATGGAGTCAGGTACTCAGTGGCTTTTGGCTGAGGGAAGCTGAGTTGTGCAGGGGACTTACTGTGCTGTTTAAATCCATTTGATTCTCTGCAGTGTGTTTTACTACTCTTATTCTCCATGCAGCATTAGACTAGTGACCTGAATTAGCACAGGAACCTGGAGCAGTGTGTTTAGGGATGTTTAAAGGAGCTCCTTGCTCACACTGTTGAGTGTTCGTGGGTGCCTCCCTAATACAGCATAAGCATCAGTGAGCTCCCAGCTCCTGCAGAATTAATCAACTTAAACTGCCCCTCTTCACCCCATTCTGCTATTTCATGGGCTCTTCTTTTTCCAGTCCCAGTGGCATTTTGGCTCAGGAGCGCAAGCTCTGCCGGGATCTCGTGCACAGCAACAAGAAGGAGCAGGAATTCCGTTCAATTTTCCATCATATCCAGTCGGCTCAGTCGCAGCGAAGCCCTTCGGAACTGTTTGCTCAGCACATAGTGACTATAGTCCATCATGTAAGAGGTGGGTCAGGAGTCCGTGTGTCCTCGGGGAAGGTTTGCTCCTCCCTTGCCCAAATAAGTGGGCTTTGTGCACTCTAAATGCTCAGAGTTGTTTTCCAGCAGATATTCCAGACATGAGACCAGCAGTCTGATGATGATCATCTTTATTTACATAAATACTCTTCTGCACAGGCAGAAGGTGTTCTTGTTTTTACCTGAGAAATATTCAGAGTCTGGGACTTAGAATTGCGTGTTCTGGTGAAGCTGTGACTCACTTGAAGAAATTGTTCATTTCACTGAAACACGAAAGATTGAAGCTGGAATTAGTCAGCAGCATTAGAGCTCATCCCCACGGTGCTTCACTGTCCTGCACCTGGGTTTTAACAAGCTGTGGGATTGGTGGGCTTTGTCTTTTTTAAAATCTGGCACTAATATTTTGGCGTTGTTTGTTTAACTCCCCAACAGAGCATCACTTTGGGTCCTCAGCAATGACACTGAATGAACGTTTTACCAAATATCTAAAGAAAGGAATGGAACAAGATGCAGCTAAAAACAAAAAGAGCCCTGAAATCCACAGGTTGGTGCCATTAGATGCTGTCTTAACATTGGAGAGGTATTCCAGATTTCATTTCTTAAACTCTGGAATAATTCCAGAGTAATTTAAATATACAACTAGCTTCAGCCACAAAAAAAAAAAAAAAAAAAAAAAAAAAAGGAAAATAGGAAAATATGAGGAATTTTAAGTACCTTTGGAAATACCAATCTGCTTTAAATGACATTTGGTCTAAAAACTTCAGATTTGTCTTATGAGCAAGATTATATCTGTGTATTTTCTTTGCTTTAGGAGGATAGATATATCTCCCAGTACTTTTAGAAAACATGGATTCTCTCAAGAGGAATCGAAAAGCTCCAGAGATCCTGGCTTCAAGGTGAACTGTTACTCTGATTAGTTTAATTCAACAAAATGAGTGCATTGGGCATGAACTTAACAGTGATGTTTTTGTTTAAATTACTCTCTACTTAAGTTTGTGTTTTTCTTTTAAGGATGGGCATAATTCTAAAAATGAACTACAAAGGGTTAATTTTTATTAAAAATGTATCAACAACCTTTGTGAAGTGGTTAGACTATGGTAAATGACCCCAAAGTCAATTGAGGTGAGCTTGAGAAAAAAGAGAGGATTTTTGGAACAAGTGCCCATGATGAGAGAAGAGACTTTTTGTGATATTTTTCTGCTTGTAAGTATGATTAACTCCATTGTTACGTGCAATATTGCCAACCATGTTTTCAAAGACATGCATGTCAAAAAGAGGAAAGTAAAACTAAATGCTGAGCTAAAGCAGATACACTATTAAGCAGATGATAAATTTTGTTCTAACAACTGACTGTGCCATTTCTGTTGATTGCTGTTACTTTAACATTCAGCACTTGTCTTAGATCCAGAGCATTTGGGATTGAGTGTTTTAGCTTTGCTGAGTAGATGAATGTTAAGCCATTGCACTCACTGTAAACAATCATAAAAAAGGCTTAACGTAAAATGTTTGAGATTTTAACCTTTGTTTATTCACCTTCATACATATTTACATTGAAGAGATTTTAACCAGTCCTGCTGAAACCTTACTTGTTTCATATTTGTTTTCGATTTTTTCCAAACACACTTGTGGCTTGACATGGACGATGGTGAGATGGATTTGATGGGCCTGAACTCTGAGCATCAGCTTGGCAGAGTGTGTTATAAACGTGGTTTCCAAACAGCTCGCCAGCCTTCCGTGAAACAGACGTGCCCTCCCAAACCCAAATAGGTGTTTGCTGTGCCACATAAGGGAGCTGCTGCCGATTTTGTCACTTATCTGTCATCCATCGTGTTGGGAGCAGTTTTATTCTCAGAGTAGAAATTAAAGCTCTTTGCCTGGGGAAAGTAGAAGAGCAAAATACCAAAACAAAATGCCTGCTCTCACTCCTGCGTTATTTGACATATTTATTTAAACAAAAAAGTGGTTAGAAACTCATGTAAGTAAAAAATTTAACAGCTAGAGAATTACTAATCCTTTTGTATTTAATTGAAGACGATTAATTTGATGTATGTTGCATATCAAGTCGTACAGTTCCCAGGATGGGTGTGGTGTAAATGCAGTAGCAATGGCTGAGGCTGGGTGTTGGTACCACCATGGTGTAAGGCTTCCTGCAGCCCTCCTGCTGCCCTGTTTGTCAAACCCCAGCCACTGTCACTTTGGGCAGGCAGCAGAATCTCATCCAGGTGCCACAGGGCTCAAAGGAGGCGGAGGGAACACAACTGCTCCTTTCCCAAAGAAACTCCTAATCCCTCCTTGAAGTACCAATTTAAATACAGCTCAAAGCAAGCATCACCAGGTGTCTTTTATGGTTGTTTTTAATTAGCAATGTAAATTTAGTTTTAATTTTTCAAGCAGCTGGTGGGTTTTTGCTCTGTGAGACACCAGCTTGCTTTAGCAGACTTGGCAGGACTGTGGGAGACACACAGTGTGTCTGTGGGGCTTTGTGGCACCTGTCACACGGTGCCCTCCAGCCCAGGGGAAGGAGCTGTAGGTGACGTCTGCACAAGTAAATCTTCCTGACAGACGCAGTAATGCCTCCCTGTCCGTGGGATGTTGGCCTTCTCCCAGACCCCTTGGGTGCTGCCTTTCAGTAGCCTCCTCCTGCCCCTTGGATCACTAATCTTGAGTATCTCCAAGCAGCAAAGAGCTTTTGCTTCTCCCAGAGTGTCACTTCCAGACCTGGTGATTAAAATGCCTCTGGCCCCTGCCAGGTGAGGCCTTGTCAGCAGGACATCAGGTGCTGCTGGGCAGGACCAAGCACCCATGGGTGTCAGACAGCTCTGCCACGCTGTAATTGTGATCCATAATCAGCTGGATGGGATTCCCAAGTTGTGGGGCTGGGAGTGGAATTCCCAAGTTGTTCACGTCCCTCGCTGGCTGGGGTGTGCAATAAGTGTAAGCTTCTCTGTCTGCCTCCCCTCTTCCAGACTGTTTATTTTAATGCTGTTTAAAGAGGAGATTAAAAGTTTAAAAAGCAGTGATCTTAAGTGTAGGAAAATTGAACTCTGACAAAGGCAAACTTACTTTAATAGTGCATTATTTGACATCTTAAAGTGGAATATTGATTAGTGCTCAGTTAAATTCCAGTTCTCCAGAAGTCTGTGCAGTCAGTAGCAAAGTAAATGGTGCTGAGCTGGGGCATTGCAGACCTTGTGTTCAACTCTGCCCTCCCTCTCCCCTGCGTTTGTAGGCTGAAGGGAAATATAAGGACGACCCTGTTGATCTGCGCCTTGATATTGAACGCCGTAAAAAACATAAGGAAAGAGATCTTAAACGCGATAAATCCAGGGAGTCGGTGGACTCGAGAGATTCAAGTCACTCAAGGGAAAGATCAACTGAGAAAACGGAGAAAAGTCACAAAGGCTCAAAGAAAAAGTATGTAGGAAACCCAGTAGCCATTTCCTTGTGCCTCTCGTGTCTCTGCTGCTCAGGTTGGGGACAACACCGTGTACAGCAGTTGCACACACAGTTGTGCCTGTGACATAACTGCTCCCGTGGCCTGGGCTGCCCCTCTGCCTGTCGTCTCGCTATCACTGTATCTCTCAGAAACACTAAATAATTGTAAAAGGTAAATGGGAAGGCTCCATGTGTCAGGATGGGTGAGTCGCTTTTCCTTCTTGTTCCTGTAGTTTCGGAGAGGAACAGCCATGTTAAAATGACTTGGCTTTGATGTTCATTTAATCCTTTTCTATTAGCTTAATTTCCCGTTTGACTAAAACTCCATGGATGCATGCTAAGCTGAGAGCAGATGGTGTAAACGCCTTAGGAAGGAGCAACAAGTTCCTCCTGGAGACATCTTGGGTCCTGTGTTAGAGCCTGAGCTCTTATTGTGCCTTTTCCTCTTGTGGTAGGAAAAGGAGAACGTGGCATTGATAAGGGAGTGGTAACAAAATGTTTTTATATCAGATGGGTCACAACTGAGTTCCTAATGCTGTTGTGTCCCACTTCCTCCATTCCCATCACTGAAACAGGAAACACCGGCGGGTGCGTGAGAGATCCAGATCCAGTTCATCATCTTCGTGGTCCTCTCATTCAGTCAAAGCAGAGGAGTATCCCGAGGAGACTGAGGAGAGGGAGGAGAGCTCCACAGGCTTTGACAAGTCCCGGCTTGGGACTAAGGAATTCACTGGTCCAAATGAGAGAGGAAGAGCGCGAGGGACCTTTGTAAGTGTTTTCCACCCCTGCCTAGAGTGTTGATTCCCAAAGTGGGCAGGAAGTGGCCATTGGGTGTTGCTCCTTCACTTAAAGTTGCCCTGGAGGAGAAGCCCCCAGGCAATGCCTGGTTGTGGGTGATTAACCCCAGTGGGATCACTCCAGGTCTGGGGCACAAACCAGGCTGCTGGGGATGTGCTGTGGGCAGAAAATTCAGATGGGAGGAGCAGATCAAAGCCTGGAAACTTCTGTGTGTTAGTGATGCTGAGCAGCCTGGTGGGCACATGCTGTGCTTCCGCTGGGCCTTGGCCACTCTGATGTTCACAGTCTGTGTACAGAGGGGTCTCACCTGCTTGGGGTCACCCTGGAAAAACCTCCACATGATCTTCAGCAGCTTTATAGGAGCTGTGATGTGCTGTGTGATCAGATGAACTAAAAACCCAAAAATGTGCTATCCTTTTGCTTCAGTGATAAGTTAAAGGTGTTTCAGATGGTCAGAGAAGGGATGTTGGATCTCTTAGAAGGCCTGGAAACTGGCTGGGGTGGGCACTGCCTCTGCGGCTGTTCTATTTAGTTTTGTTTTTCTCCTGTGTGTTGCCCTTGCAGCAGTTCAGAGCTCGAGGGAGAGGATGGGGCAGAGGCAACTTTTCGGGCAACAACAACAGCAACAGCGGCGGCAACAACGACTTCCAGAAGCGGAGCAGAGAGGAGGAGTGGGATCCCGAGTACACACCTAAGAGCAAGAAGTACTACTTGGTACGTACCTGGGTGCTGGGACACCCGTGTGCTCCAGGTGTGTCTGGTTTGGGTGCTTCAGAGGTGAAAGCACCATCTGTCACTGACACACCAGGTGAGGATTCAGGTGACGCTTCACGGGAAGCTGCTGGCTCGTGCCTAAGGAGAGCTTGTTCCTGCTCCCTGTAGAGTGGTTCCCATTAAGTGGATCCCCAAGGGCGGTCGCAGAGGCGCGGTGCAGGGCGGTGCCAGCCTGTCTCACCTGCTGTCCTTGGCTTCCCGTGCAGCACGACGACCGCGAGGGCGAGGGCACGGACAAGTGGGTGAACAGGGGCCGCGGCCGCGGCGCCTTCCCCCGGGGAAGAGGCCGCTTCATGTTCCGCAAGTCCAGCACCAGCCCCAAGTGGGCTCATGACAAGTTCAGTGGGGAAGAGGGAGAAATCGAAGACGACGAAAGCGGAACGGAAAATCGGGAGGAAAAGGACGCCCTGCAGACGACAGCCGAGTAGCCGCGGGGTCTGCGCAGTTCCGGGAGCCCTGGCAGGAGGGGAGGGGTCAGGCTGGTGCTGGGGTGTCAGGGTGATCCCCACGTGCTGAGCAGAGCCCTGGAGAGCAGCTCGGAAACGATCCCGACGTTATTTAACTGCATTTCCAGAGTTCAGCCTTCCCAAGCACGGACTGGGACTGATCCATCATTTACGCTCGGATCCACTCCTGGAGTTTCTCTTCCCAAAGACTTCCCTTCTGGACTGGATACGGTCAAGCACTGGGTGAGACCCCAGATTTTCCCTTCTCTGTGACCTTATGGATGGTCGGTTATTTTTTGGTAACAGGCATTGAGGACGATGTGGTATAAGTTTGTGCCCACCTGACCCCGCCAGTCCTGACATTTTGTTTCTCTTTTATAATTTGACTCAGTAACAGTCGGGGTTCACTCGCCCGCTCAAATTTTCCTCCCCTATTGTGTATTCAATTTTCTAAATTCATACTCTGCTTATTTTAGGCCTTTACATACGTAGCAACATCAATTCAGAGATAATTTTGGAAACTATTTTTTGGTTCTTATAAATAAGAAAACAATGAAGCATGTGAGTAAACATCTAAATGTTCACTTGTTGGGACCAAACTGCTATGACTTTTTTTTTTTTAAACTTTTTTTTATGTAACAGTTGAGTTTAGGGCCTTTTAAAAATGATTGTTTTCCTTTTATGTTGGAAGTTTAACAAAATTAGCATGGTTTAAAAGAGAAAAAAAAGAATTACACCCTACTTCTGGCCACTGTTTGTGTTCACTATTAGGCCTGGTGTGTGCTGGACCCCAAACTGCTTGTAGCATTTGTCTCCTCCCTGCAGCTGGTTGTGACCCGAGTGCCCTTTCCAAGGTGACACAGTTTTCTAAGGAACTTCCGAAATCTTCTTGGGGAAAAATATAAACAGAGATGAGAATTTTTCAATATTTTTTATTAATCTTTTTATAAAACCAAAAGGCAGATTCCTCCTGAGCTGGTTGAGGATGGCCCTTAGGATGCATTTCTTTTTATCTTCTACTTTAAAAGATATTCTGGAGCAGTTTGTGGAGGGTTCCCGGCCGGGTCGTGAGCCTGGGCGGGGAGGCACAGCCGTGCCCGCGCTCCCCCTGTCCCTCTCCCCAGGATTGCTGTGCTGTTCCCCACACACCAGCTAGAGTTTGGTTTGTTTTGACTTGAACAGTTCCTGTTTAGCAAAGCCCCGAAGTTTGTTTATGCAAATAAAATACAATAAAATAAGTCGTAGGTGTAACTCTGCTTGGTTTGTGTCCTGAGTTGCTGGGGGAGCTGAAAGGACCAATTGCCTGGAGCAAGAGGGGAACAAGAGTGGGGAGCAACTCCCTGTTGGGGTTTATGGATTAGTAGACTTTTCAGCACATTTTGGCAGTCATTGCCTGGAGACAGGGGTAGCACCACCCCAAGCCCTTCCCTAGCCTGCTGCCAGCAGGGATTGTGTCGCCCGTGCCCAGCTCCATCCTTCCCTGAGCTCCTCCCAGGAGATCGTGCTGGACCCGTGTGCTGCCCTCGCCGGTGCCCAGCAGCAGCAGCTGCCTTTTCACCCCTGCCAGCCCAAGGCCAGGGGCGGTGGGGGTGCTGCATGTGTGGCCTTTGGGGAGTTCAGGGGCTGCCCATGGGCAGAGCAGCTTTGCTGGCTGCTGTGGGCTAACGGTGTTGGCCAAGAGCTCTTGCGACAGTCCTGTGCGTTAAGGGCTGGTGCTTCACCCTCACCCTTGAGCCAAACCGAGACAATGGGTGCCCAGCGTTCCCAGCTCCATGGCCTGAGCGGCTGCAGCTGGGGAGCGCAGCCTCCTGCTCTGCACTGCAACCTCCGTTCCACCATCCTCTGCCCCACGGCTGATGCTCGGCCCCTTCCCTGCTCCCGGTTTGGTGTTGCTGGGTCAGATGCATTTGGCCAAAAGGAATATCCACAGTCTCTTGGACCAGGCGTCAGCCAGGATGGGCCAGGATCCCTGGTGTCACACTGACCCTTCAGGCGCCGGGGAGGGACGGCGGTGGCGCGGCCGCACTGCCCCCTGCACTCGCGGTCTGTGGGTTTCGGCCCCTCTGTGGCTTGGGTTTCACTTCCCCTGCAGCCGAGGGTGACAGAACCGCTGTGAGAGCCGGGTGAGTGTGAGCTGTCACCCGGGGCCCGTTGCGGTCCTGCCCTGGCGCCTCTCTCCGCCCTGCGCCGGCCCCGACTCTGTGCCACACCCGCAGCTCTGCCGCGCAGGGAACCCCCAGGGCCCCGCGGTGGCACTGATGGCCCAGCCCTGCCCAGGGCCGGGGATGGTGGGTGGGGGCTCCAGGCTGGGAGTGGCCGGGGGGACACTGTTCTGTGGGGCTGTGCTGTGCCGGCGGTCCCTGCCCGCGGTTCCAGTGCCCCCTGCCCTCCGCTCCCGTCCTCACTCAAACCCTCTCCCAACAGCTGAAGTCGGCGATGCCATGGCAGCACACAAAGTCCAGTGAGTCTGGCCCTGGTGTCCATCCGGCGCCAGGAGTTTTGCTGTCCCAAGGATGGCCGGGCAGCCCCACGCCCGCCTGCGAGGTGGGTTGGGGCAGCTGGGGAGCAGGAGTTCCCCCTGGGCCATAGGGATGTGGTGTGGACCAGCACCGAGATGCTCTCTGCTTCGACTTCCTTCCCAGTGCAGTGCCGATTTCCTCCGGCATCACGTGCGCGGTGTGGGGCTGGGGAAGCCTGGCACGGCAAGGCACCGCTCGGCCTCGGGGGCAGCCCCACACCGGCAGGTAGGAGGGAGCAGCTCCGAGGGTCCCACGCACGGGGATCATCCCAACGGCAGCACCTGTGTGGGGTCACCCTGCTCCAGGGCCGTGCTGTGCCCTGGGGTCCGGGAGAGCTGCCAGTGAGGGACTGGTGGGATGCTGGGCACCTCTGGGCACTGTCACCCTGTGGCATCGGGAGCGAAGGAGCCCTGGGGCCTTGGGTAGAGGTGTCCTCATCCCTGCAGCCCTTGGGGCTGGAGACATATCTTTGGGTGGGTGATAGCAGCACCATTTTTGGTGTCTGCAAGGCGTCTGTGGTGGGGGCTGTGCTGGTGGCTGCAGCAGGGACCAGGTGGCAGCAGGGCTGCTGGCCCACCATGGGGACAACATGGCCCACCACAGAGACAGCGTGGCCAACCATGGTGACAGGGAGGCCTGCCACGGAGACAGGAGGGCCTGCCTGACAACAGGGTCATGTCACCCTCATGTCCTGCATCCCACCATGCCAGTGGGCTCGTCCTGGTGTGACCTCAGGGTTCAGCAGTTCAGGGATGTTGCTGTGCCGTGATGGTGGCAGGATGACATCCTGCCCATGCTGCGGTGCTGGCGCTCCGGGGAGCTTTGCAGCCTCTGCTCCACCACACGCAGAGGAAGCGCCAACCACAGCGGGGCTGGTGTGGGGTTGGTGCGGGGCTGGTGCAGGGAGGGGTGTGGGGCTGGAAGATGCTGTAACGAGGGTCCTTCCCCAGAGCCTGACGAGCCCCTTCGCTCCCCAGCAGCTGGAGCCAGAGACGGACAAGGAGGGCGAGGACAGGGAGCCCCTGGGTGAGTGCTGGGCTGGAGGAGAGGGAACGACAGGGCTGTGACTGGGACAGGCCCCGGGCCAGGGCATGTCCCCCGCAGGAAGCACTTCCTGCCCCGCTCTTGCCTGACAGTGCCGGTCCCAGCCCCAGCCCTGCTCCTGCCTCTCCACAGAGGTGCCGGCTCCAGCGAGGATGGAGCCAGCCAAGCTCCCACTCATCAAGAGGATGGCTCCTGCTCCCCCCGTTCCTGCCAAGACCAAACCAGCCCCCGTGCTGGCCACCAAGTAAGAAACACAGCTGTGCTGGGGTGTCCAAGGCCACTGCGATGTCCCAGTGCCGGGACCATGTTCATGGCTGTGGCTGGCATGGGGCTGGCAGCTCCCTGGCTGTGCCACTTCACACCTCTGCTGTCCCCAGGCCCAGTGACCCCCAGCCCAGCACCTCAGCTGACACGGAGTGGGGCAGAGCCAGTGACCCAGGTAGAGCCCAGGGGTCACTCAGGGGGCTGCAGGGTGCAGGCCCTGCCCAGCACCAGGTGCCAATTCCTGTTTGTTGGCAGACGGCGACGGCTTCAACATGGTGTCAGTTACCACAGCCAGGCTGAGCCACCCCACAGCCACGCGGCCACGGGTACCTGGCCAGCGGCCACCCAGCATTGTCCTGGGGAGCACAGGGGGTTTCTGCGGGGGCGAGCAGCCCCAGGGGCTGCCTCGTGCTGGGCTCTGTGCCCCCATCCCCAGCACGGGGCAGGCGCCTGTCCCACCATGGAGCACAGAAGGGCTGGAGGGCTCGGAGGGAAGGCTGCTGGCCCTGGAGGACCTGAAGGCCGAGGTGCGGACTCTGCACATCCTCGTGGACCTGATGCGAGTCCAGCACCTGTGAGTGGGGATTGGGGTGCTGGGGGATCCCCAGTGGCTCCTGGCCATTTGCCGCTGGGTCTGGCCTCGTCTGAGCCATCCTGGCGTGTTGCAGGCGGGACCTGCAGGACCTGCGGCAGGAGCTGTGCCAGGAGCGGACCCAGCGCCAGGCGCTGCAGGTGAGTCCCTGGCAGGGGTTGCCCCATCCCGGGGACCCTGTGCCCTCCAACACTCACAGCTTCTCCCCACAGGCGGAGATCGAGCGGGTGAGGAAGGGGCTGCCCTGTTAGCAGGGGGGGCTGCGGTGCCCACCCGGGGCATGGGGCAGGTGGGTGGCACATGGTGGCCTGTGCCTCCCTGACCTCGCTGCCCCAGCCCCGTTCTGCACCCATCGGGTAGAAATGCCCACCCTGTGCCCAGGCACCACTCCTTGAGGCACAACAGCCCCTGGACCTCTAGAAATTGTTTAAAATAAACTATTTTGCGTACAGAGTGATGTGTGGGGGCTGCTCAGGGCTCTGCTGTTGGCTGCCACGTCCCCGCAGGGCTGGGCTGGTCCTGCCGAGCACAAAGGGTCTCACCATGGCACCGGGGATCCCACCAGGGCCCGCGGCAGGGCTGGGGCAGGGCCTCCTCCTCCCCCCCCTCCTCCTCCTCCACCCCCGCACAGTTTCCCAGGCCAGCCCCAGTCCCAGCCCCAGCACATCCTGGCCTCCAGCCACTGGAGAACATCTGGAAAACATCTGGATCCCGCTGGCGCTGGCGGCGGGGGGGACCAGCCTGGGAAGGAGCTATTTTTATAAAGCTGCTGGGGAAGGGGCAGCGGGGCCCCGCACCCCGCGGGGCTGGGCTGGGGCTGGGGCAGGATGCGGCTCAGCCCGGCGGGAGCTGCCGCATCCCTGGGGAGCCGCGGCCGGCCCAGAGTCCAGCGGGAACATCCGCCCTGCTCCGGCCGGGAGGGCGCTGGGTCACGGCGGGCGGTGCCGGAAAGGACCCGGCTAATTTTAGTGGGGCCGGGAAGGGAATTTGCGCGGGGAGGGGCCGCGGCCGTCGCTGTGTCCAGAGCCCCCCAAAACGCCGGACCCGCCAGGCTGGGCTCTAGTTCGTGTACAACAGCACCATGTTTGTGGGGCAGGACCCCACGGTTCACACGGACGTAGAGCCCGGCCCTGCCCCACCCGGTGAAAGCCCTGCCGGATCCCGGCCGAGCCGGGCAGCAAGGGCTGCCCCGTTCTTGTCCCTGTCCCCGCGTGTCCCGGGGCTGCTCGGCTGGTGCCAGCCGTCGTACCAATGGCTCAAAGTGCATCGTGTCCCACAGCGAGGGGGGCGAGTCCAGCCCCGGGGGTGTCCGTGACACTGGGCTCTGGCTGTCCGCGATGCAGGGACAGTCCAGGGCAGCTCCGCCCGCCCAGGGGCAGTGAGCAACCCTCCTGTCCTCCTGGTCCCGCCTGGCACGGTGTGGAATCAGCAGTGGGGGTGCAGACACCGTGCCAGGGCAGCTGCCGGGCTCAGTAGTAGTGGACGCGGCCCAGGGTGCCGATGGTGCCGATGCTGCCGATGGTGCCGGAGCCCAGGATGTCGGGCTGCCCGTTGCGCCAGATCTCGCGGATGATGCGCTCCCGCTCCTCCAGCCGCTGCGCCCGCTCCAGCTCCTCGGCCGACGCGAACACATTCACGGCCAGAGCTCCGTCCCCGGGGCCGTGGCTCTCCAGGGGGATCTCGGTCACCGGCAGCAGCGACTCAGACGCTGCGCGGTCGACGGTGTCCTCTTCGTCCTCGTCCTCGTCGTCGTCCTCGTCCTCGCTGAGGTCTCCGGGGCGCGCCGGGGGTCGCGGGGAGGGCCGGCAGGACAAGCGCAGCACCAGCAGGCACAGGGTGAGCACCAGCCCGAAGCAGACGCCCAGCACGAAGTAGAGCCCGAAGCTCTCGGGGTTGGCTGCGGGGGGAACAGAGGGGGTGAGGGACCTGCCCGTATCTGCCGGGGCCCCCCGAGTGCGTCCTGGCTCACCTCGGATGTGGGCGTACGCGGCCATGCTGTTGCTGAGCAGCTCCATGTCCTTCCGGCGACTCTCCATCCTGTGCCCGGCACTTCTCAGCGGCTCCAGGGATGGCACATGCTTGGCATCTGCGGGACACGGGCTGAGCAAGGCTCTACGGGGGGCTGGAACCTCCCCCCAAGTCCCCTGTCCCTTTCAAGGCCGTGCCTGCGCACACCCAGGGGCTCCTCGCTGAGCTCCAGCTGAGCAGGGGTTCGTGCCTGGGCTGGGCTGCTCCATCCAGGGCTGGAACCCCACAGATGCCGAGCTGCAGCCGTCCCACTCCCACCGCCCTCCGTCCTTCCTGAGGGACCGGGACGGATACGGCTCCTCCTGGACACGACATCAGGCGGATCTGTGGCACCGGGCCAGGCTTTCTGTCCCCTGCCCAGCCGTGGGATGGGTCACGGGGCAGAGCAGGGACAGGGGCAGAGCAGGGTTCCAGCCACGGCTGCCGGTGCTCCCGTGCTCATGTGCACACACGTGTGCTCCACACACTCTTGGGGCAGCGTCCCTCTCCCTGTCCCTGTCCCTGTCCCTGTCCCTGTCCCTGTCCCTGTCCCTCACACTGCTCCGGCTCAGCTGCAGCCTTGGCCCTTTGCCGTGGGGCCCTGCAGTGCAGGGACAAGGCCAGGCACAGTGCAAAGGCCACTAGGACGGGACAGCGGTCACGATGAGAGGCAGGACAACGGGAAGGATGGGCAGCAGGACAGTAGGAAGGATGGGAGGCAGGACAGCGGGCAGGGCAGGGCGGGAGGCAATTTGGCCCTGGCAGGGGACGAGCTCATTCCCAGAAACGGTTCCAGGGAGGGAGGAATGAGGAAAGAAATGCAGAAAATGTGACACATCAGCAAAACCATCCCGGACAGTCCAAGCTGAGGGGCCACGGCACATCCCGGGGCTGGGCAGCCCCTCTAGTGGGACACCCCAAAACAAGGCCAGCAGGGTCCCTAGGAGCGGCGGGTGCCCTCCCTGTGGAGCAGCTGCACTGCCAGCCCCTGCCCCGGCAAGGGGCTGCTGTGGGGCTGGAGGGGCACAGCCCCACCATGGGACCCCAGGGACCCCGCCGGTGGCAGGGTGCTGATGAGGGCTGGGCTGGCTGTAGGGCCCTGCGGGTCCCCAAGCGCCCTGAGCCGAGCCCCGAGTGGCTCAGTGCCGCGTCCCCAAGCACTACACTGTGTCCCCAAGCCGCCTGCTCCGCATCCTCACCCGCTCCGTCCCCACAGCCCGAGCTCTGTATCACCGAGCCCTGCCCCCTCGGCCCCCGTGTCCCTGCACTGTGCCTGCGTCCATCCCGCGTCCCCCAGCGCCGGAGCACCTGAGGCAGGACGGGACCGAGCCACGACAGGCGCTGTGGCCGTCGGGGCTGGGTGGCCGCGGGTGCTGAGGTCCCTCTGGGTGCCCTGCGCTGAGCCCCACGCGGTGCCCGGGGCTGGTACTCACCGGGATGGGACGGCGGCGGCGGCAGAGCCGCTGCACTTTGGCTGGAGCGAGGCAAGAGAGAGCAAGGTCTGTTTAGCATTAACGCTGCAGCAACAGGAAATAGTTCGGAGGCGGCTGGCGGTCAGCGCTCCCGCCGGAGCCAATGGCAGCCCCGGCCGGTGCTGAGCGGGGCCGGGGCCGGGGCTCGTCCCGCTCCCCCGGGACGCCACGCTCGGCCCTGCAGCGGAGCCGCCCCGGAGCAGAGCCATGGGCGGCTCCAGGCCCCGTCCCAGCCGTGCCCAGCGCCCACCCAGCCAGCCCAGGGCTGGCGGTGCTCGGCCTAGGCTGGGCTGGCGGTGCGGGACCCCAGGCAAGCTCCCCGGGCTGGGGGGCTCGGCCTCAGCTCAGGCCGAGCGCTCGCGATGCCTTTGCGGGGCTGGGGGGGTTGGTGCCAGCCCCACGGAGGTGGGGGACATGCAGGGTCCTGCCCTGATGGTCCCAAAGCAGCCCTGGCCACTGGCAGTGCCTGGCCCTGGCTCAGCCCCACTGGCCGAGGTGTGGGACATGCCAGGGCTGGCGGGGCCAGACCCCGGGGACACAGGGACACGAGGCTCTGCATTCCACCACTGTCCCCCGCGGCCACTCCAGGCTGGACTGGGAGGGACAAGCTCAGTGGCTGACTCAGGACAGGGCTGGAGGTCCCACGGGGCCACTCAGGGCCACTGATCCATGAGCCTGGCCACCCCCCACTCCCGCACATCTCCCAGAGCACGTCGGTCCCCCAAAATCCCCCATCCCACCCATCCCTCCCCCCCCACCCATCCCTGTGGGGTCGCCGGGCTCTCGTATGAAGTTTTATTGCCGACATGCAGGAGTAGTTCCGATGTAGTACAAAAATAACGTCTTTATACAAATTTTTTTCCTCTTTTTTTTTCTTTTTCTTTTTTTCCTTACAACAGGCTCTGTCCCGCCACGGCCCTTTGGCCCCCCCGTGCCCTCTGCACCACCCCCTTCCAGTTTGCCTTAGCCCAAGTGGATTGACCGGCGCTGCCACTGCAGGATCCTGGTGTGATACAGCCTCAGGAAGTCCCAGAATATTGCTTTTTGCTTTAACTTTGGGGAAAAACAGTAAAAATAAAGAGGTGGGAATGAGGCAGGAGAGAACCAGAAGGAGAGAGCGGGGCCCTGGTGGGATGCTCAGGGGGTCCCTGCCCTGCTGCTGGTGGCACAGGGGGTGATAGGCCCACACCGGAGGGTGCCGGGACAGACCCACCATTTTCAAAATAAATAAGGCGAAAGAGTTGGGGCTACTGGCTCAGCTGGGGTGGTGCAGGGAGCTGGTCTGTGTTAGTGTTCACAAGGCCCTGCCTGGCCACAGGGCCTTGGCGAGGCGCAGGCAGGACGTAATGCCCGACGTGGCCAGGGAGGTTCAGGTCCAGCCCCCTGTCCCCACAAAGCCACTGCTGGGGTGGCCCAGCTTAGACCCTGTTCCCTTCCCCAGCCCGAGGCAAGAGAAGGCAACAACACGCTACAAACATCTGCTACTCGCTCCCTGCCCACGCCCACTGTGCTGCAAGAGCTGGGCCCAGAGAGCAGGGCAGCCCCAAAAAGCAGAGCAGCCGGCCCAGCTCCAACCCTCCCTGCTCACAGGGCTGGCAGGAGGGCGATGCAGCTGGGAGCAGGGACAGAGGCAGCTGGAGAAGCTGCTGCCTCAAGCAGGAGCCCTGGCCGGGGCACTGGGAGCCCTGGGAGCTCTGTGTGAGAACAGTTCATCTGGCAAGACAGGCATCCAGTTCATAAATGAGGCTCAGAAACAATCGTTGCTGTTCTCAGCACAGGCCAAAGCTTGTCCAGTGGCACCAGGTGACAAACCAGGACGTCCTTCCCCTGCCTTGGCAAGAGGGCAGAGGCAGCCCCAAGTTTGGGTTGGGATGGCAAGAAAAGCTGTGAACAAATACAGTAGAGACTTCAGCCAGCCCCCTCCTACCTCTAGGTGGATTATTTTGGGAAGCTTTTCACATTATAACTCATATATTACATCTGTACCACAATTGAGGGGGGAAATGCTAAATCAGAATTAATGCAACTGTAACTGCACCTGGGATATGCTACTGAAAAATAAGATTAAATCATAGATCCTTATAAACTAAAGGAATCAGTGAGAGGTGGGAGAGAGGGCAGGGGCCCTGGCAGGCCAAGTCCTGTGAAACCTTTGAACTGGTGACAGGATCCAATCCCTGCAGCTGGCGCTGCCCGGACAACTCCTCAACTTCTGCCCAAGGTGGCGGCTGGGCTCTCCAGTCACAGCGGTGGCCACACAGGACTGGCCGGCATGGCCAGACCAGGTGGCACGTAAGGACAGAAACAGATTTGATGAAGATGAAGGGAAGTGGGAGGTTTCAAGAAATTCTTCCTTTCGAGAAACCCTGGTAAATCCAAGCTTATTCAAACCACACAGAGCAGGCGCCACGGGCCGGCTCCACGCTGCTCGGCCACGGCTCTGTGCCAGCAGCTTCACCGTTGGAAGTCTCCTCCTTTCCCATGGGCTTTGCTCAATCCAGAGAACAGCATGGTTAAAAAGACAAGAGAGGTAGATTACAGTCATGATTAAAAGCAGATTAGTCATCTAGGCTTCGATTTTAAAAAACAGATTCCAGAAGATGCCAAGAGGTTGCTGCTTCCAAAACTAGCTTTTCCAAAAGTCTTCTCCCTCCGGAGCGGGTGTGAGTGCGTGTCCCTGGACAGAGCTTGGGATTGCTACATTATTCCCCGTCGTGGGACACCGGTATTGCTGTAGGCTGGAGCAGGTGAGGTGAGGGCAGACTGCAGGGTGGTGCTCGTGCTCTCGGGGCGTGGGAAGCTACTTCCGGAGGTACCTCTGGGCCAGGATGGCCGCGTCCAAAGGGTTCATGGGCTGCGCGTCGTGGCCCAGGCGCCGCACTGGTGGGATGTTCCCGAACTGCCGCTTCTGCAGGAAGCTCTTGGCCTCATGCAAGGTGTTTTTCTCCTCAGCCAAGAGCAGCTGCTGCCTCATGTAGTTCTCGAACTCGTACTGGGAGCACTCCTCTGTCACCTTCACCTGCAGAGACCGACCTGTCAGAGCCACAACTGGCAGCCCCACGGCTCCTCTGATGAGCTAAAGCTACCACACGATAATTGGAGTCCTAATGCAGAAACAGGACCTGCTGCTGGGCACACAGGCAGGACTCCCCATGAGCCAGCGGTGGCACCAGGACACAGCTCTGGCCACCGCAGCAGCTCTGTCCTGACGTGGCTCATCCCATCCCTGCCAGCACTGAGGCTGCAGCTGCCTGACCCTTGTCCCTGCGGCACCATCACAGATCCTGCGCGGCTGTCCCCAGGCAGCCAGGCCATGGCCAGCACTTCTAGCATGAAACACTCCGGCAGGAAAACAGGATGTTTGCTCCCATGGCAGAGCTCACCGGGAGCCAGAGCCAATGCCGCTGCCTCCTCCCAGCATTCCCAGCTGTGTGTGAGGGAGTGAGTGCTGCTGGGAGTGGAGCGAGCTGCTCTCCTCAGCTCCGGGCCGAGCTCACTTCCTGGCAGCTCAGCCAGCTGGATGTGCCTCCTGCTCCCAGCAGCATCGGCCTTTCCTTCTGCTGCACAACGTCAGGGACTCGGCTGCGTCCTCCCTGCCCTCCCCTTCCCAGCTTGGGGACACAATGGGTGCCATCCATTCCCATTACAGATAGATTGGCACAGTGGCATGGGAAAGCAGTTCTGTGGAAAGCAGGGAAACCTACCTCCTGGGGATTTTCAGGATTAGCCACTTGGTCATCTATGTCCGGCACCACTTGCAAAGGACCACTCAGCGAGGACATGGACTGCCTGGAGGAGAGCACAGCACTGGGATCCAGAGCATGGCACTGGTTCACCCACCCTCACCCAGCCCCAGGAGCCCACTGGGACGGCCACGGCTGCCACAAGCATCTGCACAGGCTTCTCCAGCTGTATGCATCAGCACACAATGGCAAAGACAGGATTTAAAAACTTACTGCAGTTCCCAGACCCTCCTCTGGTGAGCTGAGCTGGCCACAGCTGGAACAACACAGCCTGTGGCCCGAGACTACGTGTCCTGTCCCCCGCCCCTTGCACATACCAGGACGCTATGATGGAGCTGAGGGAATCCAGCACTTCAGAAGCCGTCAGCCGCTGCTGCGGATCCAGGACCAGCAGTTTCCGGATCAAGCACACAGTGTTTTCCGAGACGCGGCCATCCCTGGGAGAGACAACATGTGGTGAGCCTGGGGTGGGCATGCTGGGAGCACAGGCCAGGAGCTAGAGGAGACACCACTGCTGACCCAGAGACCCCCAAAGTAAGCAGGGGGTCCTGTCCCTGAGCTCTGGGCCTGCCTCACTTTCCCACAAGCTGTCCCAGCCCCGCTCCTGCTTCCTGGTGTCTATCGCACACAGCCTGTTGTCAGTACTGCTGTGACCCTCAGGGCGCTGAGGGGAACCCTTCCAGCTCCAGCTGGCCCAGTAAGGCCCAATAAGGCCCCTCTGGCCAGGCAGGAGGGGCAGGCTGTACTCACTCGGGGATGGTGTACTCGGCAGCCTTGATTTTGCGGAAGAGCTCCTGAGGTATGCTGTCGTAGAAGGGGAACTGGCCGTAGAGCATGGTGAAGAGCACTACCCCCAAGGCCCACATGTCGCTGGGCTTCCCACGGTATGGCCGGCCTGCGGGGAGAGGGCACACACAGCCTGAAAATCCTGGAAAGCACAGCCTTGGCAACCCCACTCACCTCCCACAGCAGAGGTGCTGAGCAACGCCCACGTGGGACCCTTTTGCTAAGCATTAACCAAAAGGCTCAAGGCTTCCCATCACACGGCACCAGAACTCTCTCCAAGCTGCATCCTCTAGGAGTAAGCAAATTGTCCATCTTCACACAAGTGCTCTCCTGTTCCCTACAGAGCAGGAATACCCCTGCTGAAAGGCCTTGATGTGATCCAAGGGCATCAGGTAGTTGGAACCACTGTGACCTGTGCTGAAGTTCTCAGGCCAGTGCCCCTCACCATCCCTGCAGCCCCAGGCCTGGCAGGCTCCACAGAGCCACGTGGCTGCAAGTCTGGGCCAAGGGAGAGGGAATTCAAGGGCCAGGGGGCACAGGGCATGGGGAGGCAGGAAAGAAGCCCAGGAAGGATAAGACTGAACCCATGGATGTGGGACTCTGGCTGTGGGATGGATCTAGCACACAGCCACAGAGCTGGACGTAGAGCCACAGAGCGTGCAGGAAGTGCTTACCTGCACAAAGATATTCCTGAGGCTGCTGCAGCCCCAGGATTCACCTGATGGAAATGCTGCTTCTAAGCCCCTTCAGTCACAATAATCAGCACACAGTAGCGTGGACAGGGTCACAAAATTGAACCCCAGTGCTGCAGAACAGCAAAGGACCCAGGGAGCAACTTCCTCTGACTCACATAGTGAGTCACTGCTGCAGCATTTGGTATTTGTACTAATTATTCTTTGCTTTATATGCTCAGAAAAAGGCACATCTCCCTCCTCCTCCAACTTTTCCTGCTGTGACATTTCAGCAGCCATCCCTCAGCAGAGACAGCTTCTCCTGGAGACCCACAACAATGATTAATTCCTCAGGCGTTCCAGCTTTCCCCTGAACAGGAGCACTGGCAATACAGAGGGATGCTCCAAGCCTGAAGGTGGTGGTGACGTCTGGAATGTCCTCAAGTAACTTCTCCCTTGATACTTGGAGGGGAACTGCAGACTGAGCCATTTTGGGAAAGCGTTTTGGAGAGCACACGATGGGCCCCACAGGAAGGGCTGTTGGCAAACGCTGGAGCTGGGGTGCAGCACAATGGCAGCAAGAGCCAGGCTGGGCAGAGCAGGATGAGTCCTGAGCTAAGACTGTGCCTTGCAGGCTGTCAAACAGCCTCAGCTGTCAGAGATCAGCCAAGACAGCCTGTTCAGTGCTCTGTGGCCAGTTACACCACAAGAGAGCCCTTAGAAGAAACATAAGAAGGTAGCTGGAGGCCTGCACAGATCAGCACCCCGGAGCAGGAAGGAGCAGCTCCCTGTAGCCTCCTCCAGCCACTTGAGCCACAACTGCTCCAAGCTCCTGCAGAGCAGTTGGCTTCTATCATCCATCTGGTCACAAGGGCCTCAGGATATCCTGCAGAACAGGAAAGGCTTGCAAAAACCCAGGATCCACCTCCTCGCCTGCCTCTGCTCCCTTCCTGGCTGGGAGGGAAGCGCCTCAAACCTGCCTGGCAGATCATGATGGAAGAGCTTGGCTACATTTACTCCCGCTGCCTGCAAACCTGACAAAATCCTCCTGAGGGGAGTTCACTGGGGCTGGATATTCCAGGACTGGCTCCCTCTGAGGGCATTTCTGCAATACAGTCACTTGGGATACCAGGAACAAGTAACTCATGCATTAATGCCTGATATCTGCATCTGCAAAAGGGAGAGGCTTTTATGCACAGTCCCACCTGTACGTGCACCCTTCGACACTAGTCCAGCCCACCTGCACGAGAAGAAAACCCCTCCAAAATGACGTCTGGCTCACTATACTGACAACCAGGACCACCACTGCCTGCTCAAAGGCTGGCACAGGAGCAGAGATGAGAGCTCATGGAGAGAAACCTCCTGAAGCTACTGGACAGAAACCACAGTTGCTCCCAATGGTCCCATGCACTGGGAACAGCTAAAGGCAGGAGGACACCAGGGAAAGCTGCTCTGTGTCAGAGCCAGACTCTGCTCAAAGCCTCTGCTGGAGACAAGGCACAGGCCAGGCTGCTGGAGAGGGGCTCCAGCCCAGACTGCTCTGGCCTGCTGTCATCATTCCTTTGTTTTTAAGTAACTCCTCTCTGTTGGTCCAGAAGCTGTCCAGAGGGCCACTAGTTCCCTCCTGGAAGTGAGCAGCAGCTGGAGGAACTGCTCCTCTTAGTGCACAGCTGGAATACAATGACATCCTGGTGGGATCTGGGCTGGCTGCCCCTTGGGCCCAGGGATTTACCTGCAGCTTAAGGGAAGCCTCAGGAACTGAATTCTGACACTGAACACAGAACATGTTGTCTGCAGTCAGACTCATTTGGGAACAGCCAGATTTGAATTAGCTTTGAAGTTCAGACAAGCCTTAAGAAAAAAGTCAGGCTCGCTCCTTCGCTCCAACTTTCCCAGATGGAAAAGCAGACCAAGTCTCCTAACTGGACCCTAATTAAGAGGCTCTCACAAAGGCAGGTACATATGGGAACACAACAGGTGGTTTTACTTATTGTCAGGAGGCACAAATGAGTGAAATGAGCGTTGAGATGGGGCTGGGGGAATTCCTACCGCTGAGCACGTCCGGGCTGATGTAGGCAGGGCTCCCGCGCTGGTCCTTCAGCAGGTCGTCCTCGCTCACCAAGTGCTTCCCCAGGCAGAAGTTGGTGATGGTGATCCGATGAGTCCTGGGGAGAAGCACAAGGCGTCAGGGAACACAGGCTGTCCCACACAGGCCATGCCACACAGACAGGAAGTTGACTCCAGAACAGGGACTGTGCCTGTGGGGCTTTCCAGGGAGCTGGAAGCGCTGGGAGAAGGCACACAGAGCCGTAAAATGAACTCCATCCCAAAGGGGAGGGATTCCATGCCTGTCAGCAAGGCTTGCAAGGCACTTACAGGGGCAGTAAGAGGGTCTGTGACAGCTGTGACAATGCCTGGGTGGCCTGTGTCAGTGTGGCTATAAGCACAGGGTGTACCTGGCTCACCTTGCAGCCACACAGGTGCCTTGGCCAATGTCCCAGGGGCATCTCAGCTGCTGGGACCAGAGCTGCAGATCTGCCCCAGGTGCCACCTGACCTCTGCAGGGCATGAGCATCAACAAAGATGAGGTTTATTTTAGCTGCTGATTCTGCCCTGTACTTCCCAGCTGCCATCTCTAGAGCATCTTCACACAGCATTATCTGGGAGCCAAAGGAAAACACCCTGTGGAAGCTGCCTCGTGCCTGGCCCCTGATGTGTCTGCAGTCACCAGAGGAGCTGCAGGAGATGCGGTCAGACTCAGCACAACCACTTTTGTGTCACCCAAGAGTCCCACACAAGAGCCTGGTGGCAGTTCCACCTGATCCACAGGTCTGCTCTCCACACACAAATGTGCACAACACAAAGCCTGATCAACATACAAAAACCTTCCACAGAAAAGGGAGAGCTGCAGGTTCACAAAATTTCTTTAGTAATTCACCCCTACTTCCCTATGGTACTGCCAGCTCCCATTAATGATTTTTTCCAGTGAAAGTGAGCTAATTACAGAACTATTGTCCCATTAATCTTCCCTGTCACTCAGATAATTTGGATTTTAAATTAAAATGTAAAGGTGTGAGTACAAAAACACTGTCTGGAAGATTTCTTAAAAAGTGTTCCACAACTACAGCCTGAGAGAATGGATTAAGTCAGTCACAATAACCAAGAAACATTTCCAGCCAGTCTCACAGACAAATGAAACAGAACTAAGTGTGGGTTGGCCACGGAGAGCTGGTTATTAAAACAGAAAGACTTGTGTTTAAGAAGTGTTAGCTCCAATTGTCAGGAGACTTCCCTGGCTGAATAACAAGCTGCAGGATTTGTTAAGGATTTAAAAGACTAAGTGTTCTATAGGACACTAAAATATTCAGGGTTGCTTGGTTTTATTTTGCCCCTGAAATTTGATCTAATCTGTAATCACCCAACTCCTGCACTGGCTAATGGAGAAACCTGAGAGACTTTAATGTCTGTGGGGTACAAGGTCTGAGGGAACCCCAGGTGGGAAATGCCTGCCAGGTCCTTGCAGCGACACATTATTACCTGCCACGAGAAGGGACCTGGCTCTTTGTGAGCATGGCTGGAGCAGAACAAATGTTTCTGCTCAGCCCCACCGGCTGCTCCTCTCCATGGAGATCGTTCTTACGCCTCTCCCACCCTTCCCCATGACTCACTGCTGCACAGGCTGCAGCTTTCCCTCACCAACGCTGATGGGCTTGTTAGTAAAAAGCAAAACTAGAGATGTAACACAAAAAATGACTCTGGCAAGTGTGTTCAAAGCTTCAAATACCTCCCCCCGCCAGTGGGGCCCTGGGTGCCGCCCCATTTGTGGGGTATTCCTCTGCACTCTATGCCCAGAAAAGAAGGGAGGTTCTGCGTGGATCCTTTAAAGCACCAACCTTTGTCTGCCTCTTCCAGCAAGGAGGAGAATCAAAGCAGCAAGCAGAAGAGATTTATCTTACAGCAGCTCTACAGAAACAACTTGAAACAACTTAGAGGTGGCCCTGAGAAGCAGCAGCTGCTGCGTGTGTGTGTGTGTGGGGAACCAAGAAGTTCAAGCTCTGTAGATAAAACCTGTTTCCTTTCAGTGTTAGGGAGGAGAAAGCAGCAAACTGTGAGCCCAGCACCCCTGAAAGCTTTGTACAGACTCAAAGCCTGCAGAACTCCAGCCTTCCCGCTTTTTATTCATTCCACAGAAACCCAGACAGTGTGAAAAGGATGAATTCCACTCATTCTTCAAGTTAGTGCAAAATATTTAGTCAGTAATGTAATCCTGGAGGAGAGAGCAGAGGATCTGAGCTGCACTAGGCTGCCAGCTAAATAACACAGAGTCCAAGGCACTGAGCAGCTCCAAGGAGCCACCAAGCAGAGCCAGGCCACCATCCACTGCCCTGAGTTCCTGCTGAGCTCCTGCCCCTCTCTGGGCTGGTCCCTCCAGGTCTGCACCAGCATCCAGCACCCGCCGGGCTCTGGAGGCTCCTGTCAAACCAGCAAACGGAACAAGGGAGCCATTTCATACACAGATACATGCTGGACAGAAGTGCTTTTGTTTAGATAAGTCAATATTTCACTGCTAGCAAAAACACAGCAGTGCAGCAGTCAGATCTAACACTGCTGTGATTGTAGGACAGCCAGCAGGGCTAGGAATGCCTTCGGCACGATGGAGGGTGAATGACGGGAACAGAACCAACCACCACATTTCTTTTCTCTTTTTTTTTTTACTATATATAAAATCAGTCCTTCTCTTGCAGGTTATTGAATTACTAGTAATTCTTGCAGGTTATTGAATTATTCAGTTTTCAGCAGTTAGAATCCAAAAAGAAGTCCTGACAAAGGGCCACTAAACTGAGTGGGAAAAGTGAACTACCTAGGTGGGACTAAATTAATTTTTGGAGATTAATTTATATAACTTTGAGCTGGATTTGTGTTTTTGCATAGCCTGCTTCCCTTTCCCTCACCCTCCTGCCCAAGGGCACTCAACAAGTGCTGCCTTTGGCTATGTTTCTTTTAGAAATCTGCTCCAGGGAAGAAACAAGACCACTGCCAGGCTAGCAACTCTCCAGCACACTTACCTTTTGTTTAGCACCATGTTTCCTAGTTTCAAGTCTCTGTGCACAATATTTTTCTGTAAAAAATATAAGAGGATTACATGAGCAAAAGCCTATTTGTTATAGAAGTATAAATTTCATACTTGGACAAGAGCACTAAAAAGAAATCATAGCATCTGCATTCTCTGAAATAACCCAGGTCAAGTTTTCAGGTTTCACCCTGGGTACTTCGTGCCCTTCACTTTTGATTCTGATCAGGACAGAACAAGCAAATTTGCTACTTTGAACACAGACTTAGTGTACCTAAGAGACCTGAAACTGAAATGTCCAGGCTTGGTTAGAACAATCTGATGAGCAATCCTCTAACAGACCCATGCTGCACTGCCCTGCCAAGGCAGGACAAGTGTCCTGTGTCACGGGGAACAAGTCAAACATCAGCAGAATCCATTTTTGTTACAACAGTTTCTAGTTCATTGATCTCAAACTTGTAGCTTGGGGTTCTGATCTCAAATAAATTCTCACACGGTGATTTATTTTGCTTCACAAGGGAACAGTTTCTGTTTCCTGTGTTCGATCAGGCTCTGCTCTCCTCTTTGACTGCCCCTGTCTGAGGTTACCACACTGTGGTTCACCTGACCTGCCCTCAGCCCAGCTGGCCCCGCTCCACAGCCCACAAACACCACATTATCATCCAGAAATGTGAGGAGCAGGGAGGGAAGGGAATGCTCTTTAGGGCTTGGGGCATGAGATCTTATGCAGAACACTGTTAACATCCATGCCCTGTAACCTGGCCACTGCCTGCCCCAGGAAGTTTTGAAGCATTTACTAAGCTAATGTGGGAATTCTCTGCCTCCCAGCACTGGAAGGGAGAACCAAACTCTTACCTTGTGTAATGCTTCTACCACTCGTACCACGTCATAAAATATCACCACAGTCTCCCGCTCGCTGAGTCTTTTCTCTTTAATGACATAATGCTGCAGATTGATCAGATCTGCTGTTTTGTCACTGAAATCGTGAGCACAGAGACAGTCCAACACTAGGCAAATGCGCTTCTTCATCTTTCTGACCATCCTGTTGGCTTCAAGGTCTTCTATGATTTCACAAGCTCGGTCCTGCGGGGAGGCAAACACAGGAGCAACCCCTCAGGGAAGCTCCAGGGCACATGCACAGAGCCTGGCAGAATAAGTAACTGGGGGGTGATCTCAAAATAAGCAAATGCAATCGCAGTGCTTGGTCTTTGCCCTGAGGTAGGCTTTCAAAAAGATAGAGGAGCTCTACTTAATGAATCATAGAATCCCAGACTGGTTTGGGCTGGAGAGAACTTAAAGTTCATCTCATTCCACTCCCTGCCATGGGCAGGGACACCTTTCACTATCCCAGGTTGCTCCAAGCCCCATCCAACCTGGCCCTGGAGCTTGCAGGGATGGGGCAGCCACAGCTTCTCTGGGCAGCCTGTGTCAGGGCCTCCCCACCCTCACAGGGAAGAGCTTTTCCTAGGAGGAGGAGAAGGACTGCAGAAGGCAGAGGAAGTCTCTGCTGTGTGGCTTTGTGTGCACATCAACACTGGTGCTGTTTATACACACAGACACCTTGAGCTGAACCCAGGACAGCTCTGCAGTGGTGCAGCCTCTGGGAATAGCAGGGATCCAACACACCATTCATGAGAAAAACAGAAATCTCAAGGCACAATTAGCAGTTCTTCCATGACATTAAACAAGACACAGCTGAGTTGGACATTTGGCTTCTTTAAGGTTTAGTACAGCCGGTCTCAAGTGAAAAGTGTGTTGACAAAATGTAACCAGCAAGTCAGGCAATACCAACACCCAAAGCAGTAATTGCTATCAGCCCCTCACATCAGTGAACAGCCCTAAAGGCACCAACAGCAACACAACCTACTCACACAAGAACTGACCAGCACAGTCACTGGTTTAACTTGCTTGGCAATTTGTCCCCTCTTACAAGTTATAAACAGTACAGAGACCAGAAAGCACAAATTTAACTCTAAAAGGTGCTAATTAATTTGCCTGTGCTCTGTCTGAAAGGGTGAGTGCTGAGTGCCTGTCCTATCTGTGAATGTTCTATTTCCCAAAATCCCAGTTTACTCTCCAGAGCTCCTGTTTGAAGCAGCAGTGGTTGACCTCAGACTGCTGAAACTTGGACACACAAGAACAGGGTCAGCATGAACTGTACATTAAACAAAAGCAGCTCAATCCATGAGCAATCCCTGGCATTGCCCCAGCCTGGATGGTGACCAAGTGTACCTGGAAGAGCCCGTGATGATGGACCACTCCTTCCTGGTTGTGGAGCAGGGAAAGAAGAGAATACTCCGTGTGCAGCAGCATCTTGCCCTGTCGCTCCTCCTGGGTTTCTATTCCTTTATCACCCCTTTCTTCTAAGGTGAGAATCTTCAGGAAAAGGGAAAAGGCCTTTATAGCTCCCAGAGACACCCAAATGCCTCCAGCCCTCTCTCACTTTTGGCATTCCCACATGTTTAACAGCTGGTATAATTGCTCTGATGGTTGTGTCCTTGCCACAGGCCTGTCTGAACTCAGCACCATCCGTGCAGAATGCACAGCAGCAGCTTCATTAACATGGAAAGGTGGCTGTTTGCAAATATCCCAGGTAATTTTTCCCTCCTGGAGCTGCCCCATTCAGGCACAGATCCAAGGGCTCTGGGAGAGCAGCACAGCAGTAGAGGCCTTGTTTCAGGGCTGATATGGACACAGGGGAAGCTCCAGCAGCTGTGTCCGACTGCACTGGTTCAGCCCACGCCACTCACTCACTGCCGGGAGAGCCCTGAAGGTCTGGGAGCCTGCAGTTTGCTTACCTTCAGCTGATAAAAGTCATCTGTCCCGTCCTTTCTTGCCAAACACTGAACAATACTTGGCACAGGGGAGTTACCTAAACGTGGACCTACAGCAGAAAGCAGAAACAGACTTGTTTTCCCTCCAGCAGCAGTGACTAACCCGGGTTACATCAGCTGTCACCAGTTACGTTTGCTTACACCAAGTTCCCTTTTTTGCAGGAGCTTGAGTGCATTTTTACAAACCTAAAGCCCCCCCCAAAAAAAAGGTCTTGAACTCTGAAACCTTCTGGGACAATGTTTCATTTGTTCCCTGGAGAAACATTTATCAAAGCCCACACATGGCCCAGCTGTTTGCAGAAATCCTAATTTCTGCATGCCTGAACCACACAGCTCTTACATTCACAGCAACACCCATGGCAACTGTTACTGCCACACCTGGGAACACAGCTGCCACCTCTGCAGGGACGGCTCAGGAGTGTCTAAATTAGCCCAGATGTTAACATATAGTCTCCACTCCTCAGTTTAAATCAGTAAGCTCCAATTGATTATCCATTGGTTTCCAATGTAAAGTCTATGATTTTTGGCAGTTTATATAACCAGTTCTGAACCAACAACTACTCTAGCAACTGTCAGAGTTGGCAGAGTGGCCTTGCCTTGCCACATACCACTTTGAGTGACCACTATTAAGGTGCCCCCACGCTGATATGACAGCACATTCCAGGTCAGCAGGGTCAAACATCTCCCCACAGCTCTAATCAAAAAGCCCCACAAAAAATTTGCTCTGCGACAAAGTTCAAGAATGGAATTAAAAAAATACAAACCCCCCCCCCCAAAAAACCAAAACCAAAACAAAAAAAAAAACCAAGGGGGTAAAATCAAGGGTTCCTATTTCTCTCCCAAGCCCTGCCTGCCTTGCTGCATTTGCATCCCATGTCTCCTCAGCCTGGCCAGGTGCAGGAGCTCCCAGGCTGCTGCTCTGCACATCCAGTGACCTGCTCTCTCAGGTTAGTCACTGAGTTACACACTGCTTTCCCTCATTCCATAGCGCCTTTTGTTTTCAGTTTTGCCACCAGCAGCCACCTTGCCAACTGCAGAGCCCCCTCCCTGCTTACCCAGGATGAAAGGACCTGCTCTCTTGGCATTATTCCCAGAAATCCCCGCGCACAGAGCCTTTGCCTTAGCGGATGTTTCCCCGGCTCCTCTGTCCGATGCTCGCCGCTTCATCCTCAGCTCTTGAAAGAGAAGAGAGATCATATCTGATGAGCCACCAAGTTATTTTCTCCTGCTATCCTTGATTTGTACTGGAAGGCTCTCACCTACGGATGCACTGGTGGCTCTGCCTACTTGTGTGTCTACACACAGCCCTGGCTCCCTGCTGACAGACCAGGGGTGGGCTGCAGGCTCGGAGCAGTTCGCAAGGCATAAATCAGCCTCGTTATTCAGAGCAGCATTTCCTACAACAGTTGTTTGAGAGACATAGTGGGAACAAGCCAAGATAATTAAAGCTTGTTTTACAGCAAAAACAAGTTTGCAAATTAACATATTCCAAAAGCTCTGAAAAAGGATGCCCAAGTTAGCCTTGTGTATGGGTGGCTGCTGCTGCTGCAGCAGCCCGGGGGCTTTCGGGGGTTCCTCCACAGAGATCCTCATGAGGTATCACAGCTGCCCATCAAGTCCCTCAGAGGATCGAGTCTGTTCCTCAAACAGCCAAGAATGCACAAAACTGACAATAAAAATTAGTATCTTTCACCTTTCCCAACAAGGGCACAGAAAACAAGCACGATAGTTATTGTGAGATTCAGTTCAGCTCACAATGATTTTTCAAAAATGTATTTTTAGCCTTGAAAGAAGTCCCCTCTCTCTTTGTACCTCGCTAGGCTCTGACCTTGTTACATCTCCATCTACCTGCATCCAATGCAGCTAGAATTTGGAGTCCAGCAAATAAAACCCTGTCACCTCAGCTTCTATGTGCAGGAATCGATGCTGTGTTTAGAATTAACACACCATTAAATGCTCCAAGGGACATTCCAGTGAAAGGCAACGGTGGTGACAGCACGTATGCTCTCCTGCACTACCACTCCAGGCAAAAAACCACTTGATCTATTAAATGTGAATCTCATGGTTTGCATCTAGGAATTCATTCAAGATCCACACACCACCACTATTCAGCACCAGCAACTGAAAACTCGACTACCTCCTCCTTATTCAGGTAGTGCAGAAAGTCTGATTTGCAATGTGCATTTTCTGCTGCTCAGAAATTTAAAGAGAATTTGGGTCAGTATTGCAGAACCAAGACCTAAAGAGCCAAATAAATTCAAGGTTTATGACTAAAACACTTCCTTCTCTAAAGAAAAGTCTTGTTTCAGTTTAGCTGGAAAAGCACCTCTCAGGTGAGCTGCTGGACTGGCTCTGGTGAGCTCTCCACATCCATCAGCTCCAGCCAACAGAAGCTTTGTTCCCAGTGTACCTCCTCTTCATCTCTAGCTCATGGAAAATAGCTTCAAAAACTTCCACAAACATCTACATATTCAATGTCTGTGCTTTCACTTTTTAAAGATTCTTTGGGGAGAAGGTGAGAACAGGAACCAAACACAGCTCCATTTCCTTACTCAAACCCAATCCTGGGAATTCTTCCCTAAGATGTTACTACAACAGACTGGGAAAATATTTTTTGGGTTGTACATATTTGTTTTAGAAGAACCCCAGTATTTCATCATGTAAGAGACTGATAAATCACCTCCCTCTGAGTGAAGTTTACCCTCCAGCAGTCCCGCCCTTTCTGTGGACAGAGGCTGATCTCACTGCATTGATTCATCCGGCAGCACCTGTCCAGGACCAGTGATAGCCAGGAGATAAAGGGAGGAGTCCTGCAGCAGACTTTGCATCCCTGCACTCCCAACACCTTCACACCTCCACAGAGCAGTGTCACCATTCCAATGAGCTGAACAGAACACGGTTCTGAACCCCACACGTCCTCCTTGCTTTGTTCATTCCACATCCCTGACCCAACATTCTTATAAACTCCTCCACTCCTTGTACATCACCATCTGTGCTGGAAATATGTGAGTAACATTTCCACTGGAGAAAACCCCTGCACAGGAACTCTGGGATAAACCCATTGTGCAATCCGGGCTGGATGGCTCACTGGTGCAAATGGTGTTATTGCAAACAAAACAACCTGGGGACTCACGTAGTTCAGCATCAACTGTATCGTTACTCTTCTTCCAAACTAGGTTTTCCAACGTCTCAGGAGACAGGAGTCATCACCTTGGAGAAGGCTGGATGGGCAAAAGGTCGAGGACTCTGTAACATGAAATGACATACACTTGATGCTGCAGTTCTGGATTATTCTGATTATGATAACATGGGATGCACTGAACCTTTACAGCCCCAAATGTCTTTGTTTGTTTGGGCTTGGAAAAGGATTGAAGCTCCTGGTATCACGTGAGAGAAAATAAGGGCTCTGGAAGCTCAGTCCCTACACTGCAGGACAAACTCCCACATCACCCATCTCCACAGCGATGCAGGACAGACCTCTGGAGCAGGGACAAACACAGGGACAAACACGGGCTCCGCTTCAACCCCCGCCATGCAGCACCTGGTGGGCTCAACAGCATCTCAAACACACCTGAGTGAACACCAAGGGGCTCCTCACCACCATCAGCAGTTTTTTATCATGGTAGTTAACAGAGTTCAGGTCAGATCAGTATCTGGTATCAATATCCCTGGAATGGAGGTTTTTAATCATGGGTTTGTCCTGGCTCCCTGCAGAGATGTTGGAGGCTCTCTCTCAAGCCTGATCCTGCTGATGTTAAAATGATTTTTCTTTTCAGTCTTAAGAACTGGGAAGTCCCAGCTGTCTGTGGACAGAGGCCTCCCTTCCACACCAAATCCAAACTGTCCAAACCAGCTTGCTCCCTTATCCAGCCATGGGAACAAAAATGGTCCCTCACACAAAGTTACAAGTCCAGCACAGAAATTCAGTCTTATTTTTGATGCGATGCATGTTTGATGATGTATCAAACACCTCACTGGAGAAGTGTTCAAAGCCTCTCACTGTGCTAGCTATGACTTTAATAAAATTATTAATCAATTAATTCAGAGACTAAATGTAATGTTTTTTAATTATGTAGCTTAAGGAAATTGTCTAATTACTGAATAACTGCATGTCCCAGTGCCCAGTGTAACAACAATGGAAAACATAACATGAGGAAACTGCCCTTTTCACCCCAGAATAAGGAAAAAGCAGGTCCTGCAGTCCGGCAGGCACAGCTCAGAGTGGAGCTGGAAAAGGTACCTTTGGGGCATGGGCAGGATTACTCAGCAGCACAGAAACCATTCACAGCTCTGGAGAAGCTGATCCAGCCCCCACCACACTTTGAGGGGGGCGTTCACTGCACACCAAGGGCATGAGCTCAGTGATGGTTACAATTCTTGTGTGAGGACTGGGAGCGCCAAAAGTGCTCGACCCTGCTGCTGTGAGGAGCTGATCATGGTGAATAAGGCAGTGGATGAACTGGAAACCAGCAGCAGGTGATGGAGCCCAAGAGCATCTGTTGGAAGTTCAGGACTGCAAAGAAGAAGCTCCTTCATGGAGCTCACACCATTCCAGGGACCTGCCTCTGGAGCCCACAAACAGAAGACATGCTGCCACCCAATGCAGCAGCATTCCTGTCTCGCGTTCCCTCCTGGGAGCCAAAAGCTTCAGCATCTGGGATGGAACTGCAGACCTGCTCCACAGGTTTTTGTCCCTCTCTGTGCAGCTTTTGCACTTGCAAAAATGAAGCTAAGAAATGGAATCACATGACCAGCACCAGGCTGCACCTTTTCCCACCCAAATACCATAGTGGGCAGTATTTATCAGTGAGGATTAATCCAAGTTCACATTTAAGCCTGGCTCATGGGAAGCTGTGCTGGACATGACCTAAAAACCTCTATGAACAAAACATTAAATGGGTAAAAGCTGGAGCATGGCCCAGCTTCTCACATGGAATACCAGCAAGTCGGTGTCGCTGCAAGGAGTGACGATCCCAGTGTTGCCTCACTCCTTCCCGGGCAAACCCGGCCAGGAACAGCTCAGACCCGAGTCATCAACACTCCCAGGGACAGAGCCTCGGCTCACACTGGAAAAGCTTCCCTGAGAACAGGCGGAGTTTGGATCAGGCAGGCCTGCAGAGGAGTCACTGGCTGGGGGATTAAAGGGAATGTTTGTGGGGCAGATCCCAAGGAAAGCAGGCTGTTGCATTAAGTGTAGGAAATTTGGTCAAAAGCACACCCCTTGTGTCCCAGCTGGTCTTTGGAGACCAGGAGCACATCAAGAAGGCATCATCCCAACCTGGAAGCAGGGAGAGGAGACACCCACCAAGTGTCTCCAAGGGCATTTTAGCTTTTCCGCCTCACCAGGTGAAATTTCTGCCCTCCTCACCCACAGTGCACCCTTATCCTCCTCCTGCCATGTCACACACAGCATGATCTAGGGGGGAATTGAGCAAGAGAGTCATGTGTGGTAGCATGTACTTCATTAAGTTGATGCACATTTTAAATGACCCTTAATCAGGCAAAAGTTACTTTCTGGACATAGTGTCCTTCAAAGTTTCAGTCACAGGACTTTTGTTTTGCTCTTCAGTGCCAAACCAGGCCCATCCTGTCTGCACTGTCCCTCCTCCTGCAGCCAGCTCAGTCTTCCCGACATCAGCCAGGCACAATTTCATCCCCAAAGATAATGTGGAATGCACAGGGGAAGCCTCAGCCCTTCCCCGGCTCCTTGCTCATCATCCCACATGGGCATGTGGGGAGGAGGAGCGGGTGCAGCGGGACAGGCTCTGCTCCTCTCCCTCTGCACAGCACGGGGGAGATTCCCTAGGCAGGAATGTTAACATTACCGAAGGCTCTGGAAGTTGAACCGCTCTCTAAGAGAAGTAATAATATATATATAAAAAAAGCCCATTGGATGACTCAGTACAGGCTGTGTTCCGCTGCGCTGCCCTTCCGGGAAGGGAAGCCTGCTCCCGAAACGGAGCCCTGACTCACAGGTTTCTTGGAACCGAGCGGAGACTCATTCAACTTCTTCCCTAAGCGAGAAGTTTGCTCAAAACCAGGCACAGAGTTTCTCTGCCCAGAGGAGTAGGAAGAATCCTGGGACACTGGAGCAGCATGAGGGGCTGGGACACACAAGTGCTGTCGGAAAGCACCCAGGAAAGTATGGACTCGCTGAGCTTTACAAGCTGGGGAACAGGAACACCTCCAGCAGCCCCTGCTGAACCCCCCCACCAGAGAACCTCCTTCCTCAGCCCAGCCCGTGGATCAGCTGAATCCCAGGCACAAGAACAAGGCACAGCCAGCACCTGGGAGCCCCGCACACCTTACCTCCACCCACATCCAGCTGTGGCCAGTCTCCAGCTCCTCAGGCACAAAAAAGGCTTCCACAGGCCAAGTCACACATCAGGGAAAGCAAATTCTATCCTGGCCTCCCCCAAGGCAGCTGGGGAAACTCTGAAGCACAGGGTTCCAGTGCGTAATTACAGCGCAAGCAACAAGCCGGGCTTTCTTCAAGCCCTTCTGATGCATCAACACATGAGATAGCCAAGGACTCATCTCTGGGAGTTCCCTCTTTGGTTACATAAACACCAACCTCAGCTTAACCCTTTCGTGCTGAACCACAGGCCACAGCCACCAGGAAAAAACCCTTCTCCAGCCCAACACCCTCACAGCAGGAGCCTGGAAATGCAGCTGCAACACCTGAGGCTGCACCACTGCCCCAGCATATGAGTCCCTGACCCAGTCTGTACCTGTGGTCAGGCTGTGCTCACCTTCCAAACCCCACCAGGGGTGAGGGGTGGGTTGTATTACAGGGTTTTATTTCTCATTTATTGCTTAGGACACCATTGTTATGCCGTAACCCCCCTGCAGCAGGACCTCTGTGCGCACAGAGCACGGTGTGACCTGCACACATACTGACACTTCCCAGCGAGGTGTGGCTGCAGTTTCTCACAGCAGTGACTCACCTGGCCCTGCCTGGAGACAAACGTGTTGAAGTTACCTGCACACATTGCCAGGCCAACACTACCAGGGGTTGCAGTATGACAACACACTAACAGGTACTGTACACTCACCAAAAAAGATTACCCAAAAAAGCCTGTTTCACACAGAAAATGATTGCAGGCACACAGAGACTGCTCTGTCCAGCAAGAGTGCCCAGCTGGAACTCCCAGGCAGCAAGGAGGCACACACTGTACCTACCTGGAGCAACCTGCACAGGTAACACCCCACCTGAGCTCAGTGGGCAGCTCAGGCACAATTCCCAGGGCTGTCCTTATTCATAGAGTCATGGAATAGTTTGGGTTGGAAGGGACCTTAAAGACCCTGCCACTCCCCTGCCATGGGCAAGGAGATTGTTCACTAGACCAGGTTGCTCCAAGCCCTGTCTGACCTGGCCTTGGACACTTGCAGAGATGGGGCAGGCACAGCTTCTCTGGGCAACCTGTGCCACGGCCTCCCCACCCTCACAGGGAAGAATTCTTTTTAATATGCAATCTAACCCTGCCCTTTGTCAGTGAAAAGCCAGTCCCCCTTGTCTTGTCACTTGAGACTCTTGTAAATAGTCTCTGTCCATCTTCCTTGTAACCCATTCAGGTACTGGAAGGGGCAGTTATAACACCCCAAAGTTTCTCTTCTCCAGGCTGAACAACCCCAGTTCTCTCATAGCAGAAGTGCTCCAGCCCTCTGATCAACTTTGTGCCTCCTCTGGACTCACTCCAACAGGTCGATGTCCTTCCTGTGCTGAATCACAGCACAGCTCGGTGCCTGTGAGGCTTCCCTTGCCTCTTCCAAGCTCTATAACATTCTAAGGGTCACAACCCAGATAAACTTTGGTTTTAAGGAACACAATTATGTGATCAAATCCTCAGCATGAGCCCTCCAGCAATGGGGAAATATGTCCTGAATCCTGACTGCTGCTGGCCCAGGGCTCCATGCCAGCAGGTGAGTGTTCCCATGCTGTCCCTCAGGTCACACCTCACCTGTGCCCCATCGTGTCCCTGCTGCCTCAGAGGGAGCTTGCTGTCCTGCAGAATGTGGCACAGGAGTGGTGGCTCAGCCCCACCACACTGGGCATTGGCCTCTGCTCTGACTTCTTCAGCTCCCTCCACACATGGGATTGCAGCCTGAGACCCCCAGCACACCTGTACATACCGGTATATGTTAAGCCCATACATTAAGGCTCACTCTAAACTAGCAAAGAACTGAATCCGCAGCACCAGTGCAGCACATTCTACCACAGCCTGGGCAGGAGGGAGCAGCTGGACAGGGACACGAGGAACCCTAAACCCCTCCATGTCAGGGAGTGGAGGTGCTGCCCTACGAGGTCCCCCCCAGCAGTGAGATCTTTCACACCCTCAGTACTGCACAGGGAGCAGAGTTCCCAATGGCCACGGCCAGAGAGGGACAGCACCTGGCTCTGGGGCTGGGAGGTCCCCCAGCCACCTCAGCCTCTCGGGTGAGCTCCCACGGGAGCGCAGGGCAAGGTCTGTCCCTGACTCTGACACCTGCTCATGTTACTCACCCTCACTCAGAGGCACAGCCCTCACCTACTCACTGCTGAGGCACACGAGGCTCCTCCTCGGCCCAGAGGTCCCAAAAGACTAAATTCAGAGGTTCCTACCCAGACTGGAGGCAAAACCAGCTCCAACCACGGGCTGTGCCTCCCTTGCCCCCCGGACCTGTCCCCGTGCTGGCAGCAGCGCCCCAGCCCCCGCGCTGCTGCCGGGCAGAAAGGCACAAACGAGCGATTTTCCAAGGGGCCTTTTCAAACCCAGCCGGTGCACGAGATCCCCGCGCTGGAGAGCACCGGTGCACCGGCAGCACCGAGCCGAGCCGGGTGGCCGAGGCCCCCTGAGCCGCCAGTAGCTGGGGGGCTCCCCATGCCGGGTCCAGCCGAGGCCCGGCGGAGGATCGGTAACACCGGCGCGTCTCCCCGCAGGTCCCGGCCCGGCCCAACGCGGGGCTGCGGCGGCGCCTCCCGGACACGGTGCTGGCAGCCCCCTCGCACAGTGGGACCGGGATGGTGACGGGTCCCGGGGCCATGTCCCCCCACTCAACCCTGATCCCGGTTTCCGCCCTCATTCACCCATGGCCCCAGTGCCCTCCTCTCCCACACATGACAATGGCCCCGATCCCGGTGCCCCCCACTCTCACTCATCCCCCCCACTCAGTCACGGCCCCGGCCCCAGTCCCGGCTACCCCCGCTCTCTCTCACCCCTCTCACCCATAGCCCGGTTCCGGTTCGGCCCGCTCTCTCTCGACCCTCACCCATCCACAGCTCGGCCCCGGTTCGCCCCGCTCTCTCTCACCCCTCACTCACCCATGGCCCCGGGCCCGGCCCGGCCCGGCCTCGCTCCGCTCCAGCGGCCGCCTGGCACCGGAAATGACGCGCCGCCACCGCCCCCCACCGCCAGCCCGCCCCCTGCCGGCCGCCGCCAGGACGAGGAAGGGGAGACGCTGATTGGACAAGGACGGCAGCGCGGGCGGTGATTGGAGGAGAGCGCGGGGGCCGGACAGGGTTTTGCGGCGGGCTCTGATTGGTTGGGGCGCGCGGCGGAGAGGGATGCAAGCAGCGAAGGCTGATTGGCTGCGGTGGGAAGACCCCGTCGCTGATTGGCTCGGGCTGGAGCCAGGGGCCCGGAGGGCTGCTGAGCACGCGGGAGATTCGAACAGGCCCTCATTGGCGGAGGGGCGGGGCCTGTCCCGCTGGCCACGCCCACAGACACCTCGCGGGCCCCGCCCGGCGGCACCGGGACCCCCGGGCTGGGAAACCCCGGGTTGGGACCCCCGGGCTGGGAAACTCCGGGCTGGGAAACCCTGGGTTGGGACCCCCGGGCTGGGAAACTCCGGGTTGGGACCCCCGGAATGGGAATCTCTGTGTTGGGACCCCCGGACTGGGACACCCCGGGCTGGGAAACCCTGGGTTGGGACCCCCGGGCTGGGAAACTCCGGGTTGGGACCCCCGGGCTGGGAAACCCTGGGTTGGGACCCCCGGGCTGGGAAACTCCGGGTTGGGACCCCCGGGCTGGGAAACCCTGGGTTGGGACCCCCGGGCTGGGAAACTCCGGGTTGGGACCCCCGGGCTGGGAAACCCTGGGTTGGGACCCCCAGCATAGAACCCCCATACTCTGAGCCCTGGGCTGGGACCTGCTGGATTGGAACCCCCCGGGGTGGGACCCCCGGGCTGCTCCGTGCTGCTACCCAGCCCCAGGCCCGTACAAACGGGCATCCCCAGAGCAAAGCCCCCAGCTCTGCTTGCAGAGGACACACAGCTCCGTGTCCCACGGTGTCCCTGTGGGCACAGGCTGTGGTGGGCTGCAGACTTCGGTAGCATCACAGTTTGTGGTGACAGAGGGCAGGAAGCAGAGGAGCTGACAATGCCAGCATTCCTTGTGTTCTGGGTGAAGCACATTCCTGCTTTTTGAGGCAGACAGTGCTGTCCCTTCCCCTGCATGTCAGCTCCCCTTCATCTCTCTCTCTTCTTGCTGAACACTTCCAGAATGGCAGCTCAGCAGGGAGCTGCACACAGACCAGAACCAGCCCCTGCCCAGCTCAGCACCAGCAGCACCAGCTCCCAGGATAGTCATGCTGGTGACAGCAGGTCCTGCGCTCTGCAGGTAGGGAAAGGCTGAGCTGGGGGCAGTGGGATGGCAGCTCTGGCCAAGTGTCCCCTGGCCATTGAAGGAGGGACACGAGTAGCTGTCAATGGAACAGGAAATGAGTGGAGAGACCACAGAGCCTTTTAAGTGGTGTTATTCATTAGAAAAAACAGCCCTGCTCCTCTACAGGCACCGGCCAGGGGAGCAGCAGAGCCCAAAGTCCCTGGGGAAGAATGTTCCTGGGGGAATGTCCTTGGGTGGGATGTCTGGCATGGAGGTAGTGGGCAGTTCACCAAAGTGGCATGTCCAGCCCAGGTCCATCCTGGGTCCATCCTGGCTGTTGTGGGCAGCACCAGGAGCTCACTTGTGCTTGGCATGAGGGAACTCCCTGCGGCCCTTGTCGCGGCCCCCGAAGTACCGCACCCTGTGGATGGCCTGGAGCTGCTCCTCGATGGTGGCCCGGATGTCCACCTCGTCGGGGATGTGCACGTAGCGGATGTTCCTGCCAGTCACAAAGAGCTCATCCAGGTGGGACACGGCGCCCTGCCTGTCCGTGAAGGTCACCTCGGCCAGGCGCACGTTCATGAAGGCATCCACGCTGGTGATGCGCCCCGCGGCCGCGCTCTCGTCACGCAGCTCCACGGTGGTGACGTGGCCGCGCAGGCCCTGCAGCAGGATGACCAGGCTGTTCTCGGCGATAGTGCGCTCCTTCACTGAGTGGCTCACCTCCATGGCGGCTGCGGCGGGACATGGCACGTGGGGCTGGGGACACCCGCCTGCTGTGCCTCACATGGACCAAACCCTGCCCATGGGCCAACCCCTGCACACACACCTGTACAGACTAATCCCTGTCCATGGACCATTCCCTGCACACACACCTGTACAGACTAATCCCTGTCCATGGACCATCCCCTGCACACACACACCTGCCCACAGACCAACCCCTCCCCACACCTGCCCACGGACCGACCCCTGCACACCCACCTGCACATGGAGCAACTCTTAAACACTCCCCTGCACTCAGACCAAGCCTTGCACGAGTACCAAACCTCACACACATCACTCCTTGCATTCTCACCTGCACATGTATCACATATCACACGCTCACCTGCACACGTACTATCCCTTTCACACTCACCTGCACACTCACCTGCACTCATACCATTCCCTGCACTCACCCACACACTCCTACCACCCCTCGCACACTCACCGCACACCGCCCGTCCCCAGTCACTCCCACTCTCCTCGCCCACCCCGTCCCACGTTCCCCCCACCCCTGCACGCTGGGGTGCCCCCCTCGCACTCTCCCTGGCCTCACCTTCCCCCCCACACTCGCTGTCCCTCTCCCAGGTCCCCCCATTGTCCCCGTGTCCCCCCCCCCGCACACTCACGCGCCGGCGCCTTCCGCGCGCTCGCCCGCGCCGCCCCGCCCCGCGCGCATGCGCGGCCCCGCCCTGGCCCCGCCCCGCGGCTGGAAGGGGCGGGGCGAGGCGCGCGCTCCCCCCGCCCCACGCGGTGTCCCCAGGTCGCGGTGTCCCCAGGTCGCGGTGTCCCCAGGTCGCGGTGTCCCCAGGTCGCGGTGTCCGTCCGTCCCGCTCAGAGCCCGTCCATCAGCGCCAGCAGGTCCTCGCCCTTCTCGGCGCTGCCCGGGCGCGGCTCCGCCACCTCCAGCTCCCCGAGGATGCGGGACAGCTCCGCCCGCCGGCCCGGCTCCTGCGGGACAGACACCGCGCTCAGCAGCCGCCGGTGCTACCGCGGCTGGGCTGCGCTGGACGTGCCCCTTCTACACCTAGCTCAGCTAAAAACTTGCTCTGCTATTTGTCAGGATTCAAGTTTTCTTAGTAAATAATCAGCAGTTCCACTGGCTTGGCAGAAAATTGGCCATTATTTAGTTATGAGCTTAAGTCAAATGGGAAAAAATGTATTTTTAAGTCACTACTCCGGGTGAAACACGGTCCTTAGCAAGGCAGGGATGTGAGAAATAGCGATGTGAAACATGTTACGTACCTGTGTGGCTTCAATGTTGATAACCTTGTAGGACAACTCCTCTGGTCTGGTCTGTGCAGCATGTCTTGATTAAAAACATGAAAAGAGTGGTTAATCCCATGAAGATGTAAATGGAAATGATAAAAATCAGACTTCATAAGGCTCCTGTAGGCACAAAAGATGCTCAGAGGATGCTCACAGGGCCAGGTTGGACGGGGCTTGGAGCAACCTGGTCTAGTGGAAGGTGTTGCTTCCCATGGTAGGGGTGGAATTAGAGGATCCTTAAGGTCCCTTCCAACCCAAACCATTCTGGAATTCTATGATGTTTGGACAATGCCTCCATTCCTACTTAGCAAATTAATGTATTCACCCCAGTTTGGAGGCTTATCCCTGTCCTAGATTTTTTTGTTAAGAGTAGAAGAGCAGGAATATTTCTGCAGTTGAGATTAAAAGCAGGTAAAAACATCCTGCTAAAAAGGCTGAAGGGATGTTTCTGTCCCTCCAGATAGATGCCAGCCAGTGGCATTGGGAGCAAGGCTGCATCACAGGGGACATCTGGAGCAGGATAACAACGTGCTGGTTTGACCCTAAAGCTGTCGAGGGCCAGCTTTGGTCTCCAGGGCTCCCCACAGAGCACCCCAAACCAAAACCAAGAAGGACTCCAGCATACTCTTCCTCCTCGTCGGTCGTGAACAAGTTCAGCCGAAATCCCGTCTCGCCACCAGCAGGTTTCTGGATGTCCAAACCTCCCAGCAGCCGGGCCAGGAAGTTCAGTTCTTCTTTAGCAAGAGGGTTGGGGACTATGTTCTCCTGCAGGAAACAGCAAAGGACCCCTTGGGCAATTACCAGGGAGGTGGGGGCTGCAAGGAGCTTTGTGTTTTCTGATATTCCATACATGTCCTTCAGAGGGATATTAACACATTTCCCTGTTGTTCCTGGGGCAGATTGTGCAGATAATCAGTAGTCACCAGCTCAGTATTGGAAATGGCTACTTGAATTTATAGACTCAGCACAAGATACTTTTCCAGCTAAATTGGACAGATGAGAAATCTGTAGAGCCAACTTTCTCTTTTCTGAGGAGATTAAAATGGAAGTGAGGACATCCTTGCACAAGTGTGTGGATTCTTTAGGAAAATGTGCCCTTCCCCTGGCTTCAAAGGACTGGGGAGGACTGGATGAGGCTCTGGGAACAACAGGAAAGCTTCCCTGAACTTAACCCATACCTAGGGACTAAGAATTTGGCCTGTTTAGGCAGTGACAGGAACAGGACAACACTGACCTTTGCCTGGGATGCCAGGTTTTTGGATGATCCCGACACGTGTGTCTCCACTGGTCGGGTCACGCTGTACCTAGAGGGGAAAACACACAGGGAAGAGCAGCCTGTTACTGGGATGAGGTACAGGAGCCAGAGCAAGCAGCACAGGATCCAGGACTTTAGGATATTTTTCTGAAGACTGAACAAATGCAATGAGAAGTTACAGCTCAGAGTGGTGCAGCACTGAGACATTAAGGGGTATGAGGGACGAAGCTTCAAGAAGGAACATGGATCTCTTTGGATGGAAAATGTACATTAAGGCAAACATGGAGAACAGAAAAGATTTCATGAATGGGATTAAATAAATCACATTTCACATAATATGCAGCACCAGGTGAGAACACTCTTTCCTTGAGCTCCCCTGTGGACATAAATCAAAGTTTTGCTGTTTTCAACAGCTCTTTATACACTGTCCACACATGTCCTGGTGCAGGACAGCACCTTGTAACAAAGTCAACCTTATTAACTAATTAATAGCAAAAGAGGCCAAAACCACACCAGGCTGAAGATTTGCTTCTGAACAATCTATCAGTATTCGGTTCAGGTGTCTACATAGAACAAAAATTACTTACATATTTGTTCCAAGTTTGAGGACTCTGTCTCCATAAAGCTCAAAAGATCCTTCCCTCTGTGGACTAACGTAATTCCCAGCAGTGGTGAACTCAGCTCTTTTAACTTCCACTCCTTTGTGATTGAATATCCTTAAAAACAAGGCATTATTGAAACATTTAGTAGTTTTAGTTCTGATTTTCAGCATCTACTTCCTCTGCTTCCTGCACAAGTGGAATAAAACTCTATTCCGTACATGCCTCTTTTATAGGATAAATGGGAGGTAAATGCCTCTTTTATAGGATAAATTACTAATAGCTAATTTACTGGGATAGAAAACTCCAGAAGCAGATCAGCATTTCTTTGCTGGGTGACTTAGTCCCAAATCCTGCCCTTTAAATAGTATTTACTGGAGGTTCAGCTATCCATGCAACAGGAATAGCAGTTTGAGCTGGATTCCTGAGCCCTCTGGAATGAAATGCTCCTCCCTGAGCAGCCTCACACATGGCACCAGCTCACCTAATGAGCCCTGGGACCTCTGTGCCCCACGGGACAGGCCCCGAGATCGGCAGCGCAAAGCGACCATTTGAGTTTTGCACTTTGTCCTTCAGAAAGATAGAGACCTGCAAAAGAACATCACAAACATCACACCTTGGGGAAATCACCCGTGGACGTTCCCATCCAAATCCCCTGAAATCTGAGCTTGAGCCTCCCTGCCTACACTGGGGGAGGTTTCTTAAAGATTTTGATGTGTATATAGGGATGTGGAATTGTAATCAAGAGGATGGGCATACTGATCTAACATCAAAAAAGTTATATTAAAAACTATGTCCTATTTGTGCACGTGAGTGTGATCAATTTAGAGAATACTAAGACTTCTCCCTCAGGTTTCATAGCAAGTTTCTTATAAAAGGAAAAACAGATTTATCAGTCAGCAAATCATACTATTAGAGATTCCTTTTTTCATAATATTGTAGAATTATTCAGCATTATGTGCTCCATTTGTGAAATTTGAGTGCAATTACAAGCACATCAAGATGACTGAAAAGCACAAGTAACAAACCCAAACCTGCAGTGTTTATAAGCAGATCCCTTTGTATTCCAGCCCCAAACTCCCTGTCATTCTCCCTGCCTTGTTGTATTGGGCTCTTACCCTGATATGCATGTCCTGGAAGAAAATGAGGAGTGTTTGCCTGATGAGCTGGAATTCGCCATCAGAGAGACAGTTGTAGGTCTGGAAAAGGAAAACCATCACAGAAGGGTTTGCAGGTGTTCCATGTCCCACCCAGGGAAAGGGGGAACAAGTACATCTGAATATGCCGATACAGAGTATGTACAGCATATTCTGATCCACTTGCAGGGGGAGCAGAGATGCTCTAAGGGGGCTGCTGCTTATTATCAGTAATTATTGTCTGTGATTGAAAGTCTGATTTAATTTCTGCTGAAATCAGTGGAGGCTTAAATCAGGCTGAAAAAGCAATATATTGATTCAAACTGCACCAGTAGAAAAATACCACTTGACTCACAGCCCTCTCCAATATAGCAATTCATCCCTAAGATGAACTTGAAAGGGGTCAAAAACCACAAAATCAAAACACAGTTTGTCCCACCCTTTTTCTGAGGATTCTTACTTCGATCAGCTGCCGGAAGGTTTCATCCACCTGGTTCAGAATGCCAGGGGAGTTGGAGATGAAGTCCTTTATGGCATCCAGGTGGTTGAACGTGACCAGCAGAATGTCCCTGGGCCGAGGGCACAGCAGCACTTGGTATTTGAAGGCCATAGTCATGAGGTCGTAGAGCTGCAAAGGAACACGGGAATGTTGGTCCGGCCACACAGGAAACCTCCCAGGGAGGGAGAGAGGGATTCAGGCCAGCGCCTGTCTGTGGCACAAGGAACCGTTTTAGTTTCATTTCCTAAGAAAACAAGACCTCTGCAGTCCCATCCCCAGCCCTCCTGCTGGGTCTCCCACATCACCAATGCTCAGGTGAGGTCACATCTCGAGGGCTGGGTCCAGTTCTGGGCCCCTCAGTGCAAGAGAGACATCAAGGGCTGGAGTGTGTCCAGAGAAGGGAATGGAGCTGGGGAAGGGGCTGGAGCACCTGAAGCAGCTGAGGGGGCTCAGCCTGGAGAAAAGGAGGCTCAGGGGGACCTTGTGGCTATGCACAACTCCTGGCAGGAGGGGACAGCCAGGGGGGGTCGGGCTCTGCTCCCAGGGAACAGGGACAGGATGAGAGGGAATAGCCTCAAGCTGTGCCAGGGCAGGGTCAGGTTGGACATCAGGAGGAATTTCTCCATGGAAAGCTTAATTAAACAATGGAAGGGGCTGCCCAGGGAGGTGGTGGAGTCCCCATCCCTGGAGGTGTCCAAGGAAGGACTGGACATGGTACACAGTGCTCTGGGATGGGAGACAAGGTAGGGATTGGTCACAGGTTGGACTCAATGCTCTTGTTGAGCTTTTCCAACCTCAATAATTCTATGAATTTCAGCAGCCCTGACACCCAGGTGGAGGGTTCTCAGGTAATCCCATTCCTAACATTTTTTCCTAACTTGGCTGTGGATACACTGTTTGCAAGCAATAATTCTAACACCTGCAGCTGCAAGACAGTGGGTGTCAGTACAGAAATACGGACATTTATCCACATCCACATGGATATCCACTTGTGTATATTTTTAATATATATGAAAACATCTGATAAACTTAAAGAATGCTTAGTGAGCTTGCTAAAATCAAAGATTTATCTGTTCAAGCAGAAATACTCAGTTCTGAAGTAGCTGATGGATTTTCTTGGCCGAGAACCATTTTTACAAGGAAAGCTGTTAAGAAATGCTTCAAAGTGGTAAAGCCACGGGTTAATTACTGCAACAGCAACTGGTGAAAGGCAGCAGGGAAGTGCAGCAGAGACAGGCTGGGCAGCAGGCCCGTGTTACCTTGTCCATGCTGGCCTGGTTCAGTCTCATGATGGAGGCGTGAGCCAGCCGGTCGTACACGGTGCGCAGGGCTTTCTTGGAATAGAGATCCTGGGGTTTGAACAGCTCCTCCATGAACTTTTTGTTGAACATGGTGGCGATGATGTCGTTCATAACTGCAAAGACAAAGAGGCTCTGTGGTTTGCTCCAGAACAGCGCATTCCTGCTCCCAGCTGCAGGTTCACACCAGGGTCACCTGTGCAGAGTGGGGACAGAGCACAACAGGAGGGGGGAACAGCACCTTCGGATCCAACACTTCCTCAGTCCCACCTGGGCTAAGCCAGCTGATGTCCCCCAGGGCACAAATGCCACCTGAGCTGAAGGCAGCAGTCCCTGTTTCCCAGTGGGAATAAGGCTGGCTTTGTTGCCCTGGTTTTACAGCTATGGTTGGCACTTTTAGCTTTTAAAAATAACATTGTTTATAGGCTGCTCTATCTAAAAAAGCTCCAGTTCTGCTTCCTAAGGAGACTGTTTTGCATTGTGGTAGATCTTTGCAGGTTGCAGCTACCTGGCTGTGCCTGTTCCTCGACACCCTCTGACACCATCAGTCTATTTTTTAACTTCTCAACAGAAGCTCCTGCAGGGCTCTCTGTAATCTTTATTCCAAACGGATTAACACTGGCAGGTATTTAATAAAGCATTTATATCCCTGAGATCTCTATCAAGCCATTCTGGCCTCTCACAGCTGCAACATCTGCAGGCCCTAGAGCAGCTCAAATGCAGAACTCCAAACTTCCTTATGTGTGGTTCATTTTTTTATGTGTAAATGCAGCCATGGAACTGTTACATGACTTACCGAGGAGTTCTTACAGCTCAGGAGTGCTGACTGTGAGGGCTGTGCTCTAGTTATTCAGCCTTTAATGCAAACAAGATGGAAAACACTGTGCAGTGTTTCAAGCAGATGCAGCACCTGAGCTTTTGTACTGGATCTGCTACTTTTATTATCTCCCTGATACACTCTATGGAGTTATCATCAATAAACATTTATTTCTCTATAAAAAAAGAAAGGTAAATGAATATGTCAGGTCACAGATTACTGTACAACTGTGGATTTTCTTAAGCAGATGACTGTTATGAAGCTCATAATGCCAGACAATTCTTGTGGATTAGAAAAATCTCAGGATAAATAATTAAAAAAAAAAAAAAGGAAAAGGAGAAAAAGTGAAGGTACATACAGTAGTAGTGACCAATGGTTTGAATTATTGCCCTAATGATTCCCTGGGGGGTCAGACACCTGTCCTACACCAAGAGACAACACAAAGGTAACTTCCCTGTCACTTCACCTCTTCCTGGAGGATTAACTCCCTAGGGACTGCTGGCAGCCTGAGCAGGGAGAGCTGTGCTCCCAAGGGCAGGGCCCTCCTGAGGTGATTCTCTCGCCTCCCTAAACCTGCTGGTTACGGGTTCCTCCTGCACTGGTCACACACAGCTCAGCAGACCCTGCGCTGCACCTGAGGGGCTCCCTACTCCTGGTTTAAACACCCCAAAAACACAGACAGATCTCAGCTCCTGAGCAGCCTGGATTACAAATACACTTAATTACAACTGAGGAAAAAAATCCCTCCTTCCTCCCTTCCTTTCAAATAAACTGGCCACAAAACAATCCCTACTTGCAATGTGAGGCAGAAATGCCCTATTTTTTGGTGGAGAAAATAAAATATATTAGTACTATACAGTCGATATTAGTATCTAGTTAATTTTGCAGGGAGTCAATTATGACAATAAGAACTTCTGCTTTATACTTCTATTAGGGAAAATATTTTTAAGCTGCTTGTGTGTGCTGCCCACACAAAGACTTCTCCTGTCCTTGGAGAGTCACAAACAACCCAAACCACTGGGAGACAGACACCTCCCAGTACACTGATTTTTCAACAGAATCAAAGGTCTGTGTGAACCAGAGACATAAATTATCTTCTGAAATTAAAACCTCTTGTGTGGGCTATAAAAAGAACGGAGAAAGACATAAAAAAAATCACCGTAAAGAGCAAATTGATAATAAATCTCTCACGTGTTTGATAACGACACAGCAAAGGTCTCAGAGCGGCCCTGGGGAGCTGCTCACACCAGTGTGGCCATCGCAGGTGACTTAGGGGGACATGGCACAAGCAACACAGAAAAAGCAACTGAGCAGAGAGAGGGGTCATCAACTGGGATGAGAGGAGGGAAACCAGTATAGCCAGTGCAATGGACAGGACTGAAGCTGGGGGTGACGGTGGCTTTGGCCTCCCCACGCCAAGTCACTGGTGACAGACAGTGTGTGTCACTCGCATGGCTGGGATGCATGACATGAGACTGGAGCCATACCTGGGTTATGCTGGTGGTTCCCAGAGGACATTTGGGGCAGCAGAAGGAACATTCCGAGTTTGGGACAGTCACAGCCTGTGTGCCACAGGCTCATGGTTCCTAATGGAACCTCATCATGGCTCCACCAGTGACAGCCCTGGGTGGTGACACCAGGACTCTCCCGAGATCCCCTGGAGCGCTCAGCACAGACAAAGTGTTCCCTCTCACAGGAGAACTGAGAGGTCAGCCTGGGACTTGCCCCTGAGCTGCCCCCGTCTCGCTACGTCACAGCTCTGGGCAGCTCCTCATCGTTTTGGATGGGATGGAATCTGTTCCTAGACTTCTGAGATGTTAAAGGCTGGGAAATGAGTGTGCCTGGAAACAGGATAGTACCAAACAGTAATAGTAGCAAAAAAGCTGGGGCAAACTCCAGGACATCAGTGTCTACCTTCAGGAAATATTAAAACCTACCAATAACCCTGATCTCTCTTTAAAAAGGGCTGCTCAGAAGGACCCTGGAAGTTCTGCTCGTGCTCAACCAGCAAAACCCTGAGATTCAAGAGATTCATTTCCTCACTCCTTAGCACAGCCCTTGCTGGAGGCTCCTGCCCCAGGGCAGATTCCAGAGGGAAATGCGTTCACACCTCGGCTGCTCCCCTGCAGCACCTGAGGGCTCAGTCCCACCCTCAGGATCATTCCAGTCAGGAGGAGCTTGGCTGAGGTGTGGGCACCTGCTCCTTTGGGATCACTCTGCCAGGTGTGACCACCAGCACAGGTAGGTAAAGCAGCTGGGATGGGAATGCCTTCAATCATCCCTGGAGTTCACCTGTCCAAACCCTGAGCAATAAATTAGATAAAACCTTAGAAAAATGGAGTATACCCAATATTCCTGCATCTAAGCAGAAAAACAATCTGCACAATGCTCACACAATTACATGCTTGCATTAAAACAACAGTAGAGAAACACAAACATAATTTTTGCAGGCAAGACCGGCAGGATAAAAAGTTTTGATCCGTTTATAGTCTTGGTTAAATTAATAGCTGATTTTTGAGGCCATATGATTTTGAGATATGGTGTGTTTTTTCGCTGATTTACAGACAGAAGTGCATTTAAGGACCAGGTGAGCATTATTATGCATTTGTGACACTGACTGAAGGCTGCAGGAACAGCCTCAGGTGTTCAGGCACGATGAGCCCCAGGTGTGCACGTGGGGTTGGACTGGTGCATGCAGCCAGCAGTTACTGTACCTCGTTTCCTGTCCACATCTGTCCATTCATCTACACGAAGCATATAAAACAAAACAGCAGTTCAAGATGTAAGAACAAGACTTGCAAGAGGAAGAAAAGAAATAAACTAAAAAACCAAAAAAATTAAATGATAACTAATGGATTTTGTCTCTTCTCAGCAGCATTCAGTACTGAATGAGAAGCTCACCCTCCCCTTGGACAAAATCCTGGTGCTTCAATGCACATCCAATTTTATCCTTTGCACTGAGCTTGGGCAGTTTTCAGCTGTATTTTGCACTTACAAGTGACCAATATTTGAGTGAACCACTTTAAGCATCAACAAACACTCCAGAGTGGATGAACCACATCTCAGTGAAATAAACACACAACTTTTTTGGAAGAAAAAGAAAAGTCCATGTGTGGATAAACTAAAACAGTCCAATTCTCCTGCTGAGATACTCCACCAAGATTTAATTTAGCTAAAATTCTAAACTTGTCCCAGTATGAACAGCAGTAAACTTCTGTCAAATCATTCTCTCAGGACACACATGCATAATTACAAATTTCCCCCTCACAAACAATACAATAATTACACAGTGAAACCTTTGTTGTTTAGCACTTCATAAAGGACAAGCAGAAGGAATAACAATACCAAGCTCATATCAAATTGATTTTTTATTAAAACATCCCGGAGCTTCCCAAGGCATATTTGCTATCCCATGACAGAGAGCTGCAAGGACTTGTAAAGCAAGGCTGTGGTAATTTAAAGTGGTAAATACAGAGGTGCTGTGAGCTGGAGTTTCATGCCCCATGTGAAGGCACAAGGCTCTACTTGTACAAGCATTTTGCCCAAATGCGATTATATAAAAGGGTTTCAGGAGCCGTATTGGTATTTGAAATTCACATAATTGTATGTGCCGTGTCTGCACAGGGTTTACAAATTTATTCCTGGAAACTCCTTCCCATTGCAGAGCAACCTGGTCTGCCCCAAACAGCCCAGGATCTGAGCTGACATAACCAAATCCGGAGTTATTTTGATTCCAAAAGTGCATTTCTGAAGCTTTAACCCCCGAATTGAGCACAGAAACACCAACGGGGGCTCCAGTTTCTCCTTCTGTGTGAGAACCTCCCAAAGCAGCCTCAGCAACACCTTCGGGCTGAACTTCACAGAGGTGATCAACCCAAGGGCCTGTGCCTCCAGCTGTAAACCAGACAGCACTGAGGGTTGATTACTGCGATAATTACTGTGGTAATTACGCGATGGAACCCTTAAATCGGGGCAAGGAAACTCCTGTCCCGGGCCGGCAATGACGCCGTTAACTCGCAGCATCCTCCGATGACAGCACAGCGTGTCCCTCTGTGTCCCGTGCGGCATCCCGGGAACCGGCACCGCCGGGCGGAGCAGCCCGAGCCCGTACCGGGGAGGCGGGAGCGGGGCCACAGCCCTGCCCGGGGGCACCGGCAATGCCGCCAGCCCGACACTGCCAGCGGCTCCCCGGCACTCCGCTGGCACCGGGACACGAGGGACCCCGGGAGAGGAGGGACCCCGGGAGAGGAGGGACCCCCGGGAGAGGAGGGACCCCGGGAGAGGAGGGACCCCGGGAGAAGAGGGACCCCGGGAGAGGAGGGACCCCGGGAGAGGAGGGACCCCGGGAGAAGAGGGACCCCCGGGAGAGGAGGGACCCCGGGAGAGGAGGGACCCCGGGAGAGGAGGGACCCCGGGAGAGGAGGGACCCCCGCCCGCCGCTCACCTTTGCGCGCCTTCTCTCCGGGGATGCTCTGGGCACGCAGCCGCTGGTCCAGGATGTAGAGCATCTCCCCGCCCAGGTTCAGGAACAGCAGCGGCAGCGTCCGCGACGACATGGCCCCGGCACGGCCCCGGCACGGCCCCGGCCCCGCACCGCCGCCGCCGTTGCCGTTGCCAGGCAGCCGCGGGGCCAATCGGAGCGCGCCGTCTTGGCCGCCCGGGCCGCGCCTGCGCATCGGCCCCGGGGCGAGTCCCCATCAGCCCGGCCCGTGTGCGCAGCAGCATGGCGGGAGGGTGTGCATTGTGTGAATCCGTGTGTGCATCATCCCTGTCCGTGTGCGCACCGTGTGAATCCGTGTGTGCATCATCATGGCTGGAGGGTGTGCACCGTGTGAATCCGTGTGTGCATCATCCCGGTCCGTGTGCACACCGTGTGAATCCGTGTGTGCATCATCCCTGTCCATGTGCGCACCGTGTGAATCCGTGTGTGCATCATCATGGCCGGAGGGTGTGCATTGTGTGAATCCGTGTGTGCATCATCATGGCCGGAGGGTGTGCATTGTGTGAATCCGTGTGTGCATCATCCCGGTCCGTGTGCGCACCGTCCGAATCCGTGTGTGCATCATCATGGCCGGAGTGTGTGCACCGTCCGAATCCGTGTGTCCATCATCCCTGTCCGTGTGTGCATCATCATGGCCGGAGGGTGTGCACCGTCCGAATCCGTGTGTCCATCATCCCTGTCCGTGTGCGCAGCAGCATGGCCGGAGGGTATGCACCGTGTGAATCCGTGTGTGCATCATCCCTGTCTGTGTCCACACTGTCCCAATTCGTGTGCACATCATCCTAGTCCATGTGCAGATCATCCCTGCGCATGAACATGGCCCCAGTGCGTGTGCAGAATGGTTTGGGTTGGAAGGGACCTTAAAGCCCATCTCGCTCCACCCCTGCCCTGGGCAGGGACACCTTCCTCTATCCCAGGTTGCTCCAAGCCCTGTCCATCCTGGCCTTGGACAATTCCAGGGATCCAGGGGCAGCCACGGCTTCTCTTGGCAGCCTGTGCCAGGGTCTCACCATCCTCACAGGAAAGAATTTATTCATAATGTCCAACCTAATTTTATAAGTTTTGGTTTATAAACATCAAAAATGTGACAGCACAATCCTCTGGGCTGGCTGTGCTGACAGGACACAGGCAGCCCCTGAGCTGCTCCCACTGACAGAACTGTGGGGTAGGGCTGGAGCCCCCAGGTCCTTTCACAGACTGACTTGCCCAGCATCTGGCCTGAAATTAAACTTCTAAACCACTTAAACCACTTGCTGCCCTTCCCAGGTGCCCAGAATGGCGCAGACCACACCACGTGAACAAAGAGACTTGAGGTCTTTGGGCAGGTGTTTATTGTCAGCCTGGCTGTGCCAGCCTGGCCGTGCCATTACACAGGTGTTCCCTCCTGCGCTTGCGTCTTCTGTGCTTGCTGCTCCTGCTGTTCCCGTGCAGCCCTTGCCCTTGCCTGCCACTCTCTCCTCTGCTTCAGTCTCTCTGCTGCTTTCAGCTTCCGCTTCTCCTGGAATACCTGCAGGAGCAAAAGGAGGTGGGAAAGCGAGAGATGGAGGTGCCTGCAGAGTTGCTCCACCATAACTCAGATCAGCTCTTCTCTCTGTGCCTTCCTTGCTCGAGGGAACCATCTGGGGTTATTCCACTACAGCCACCCAGCCACAGAATCCCTGAGGTTGGAAAAGACCTCTGAGACCACACAATCCAACTTGTGACTGATTCCCACCTTTCCAACCAGACCAGAGCACTGAGTGCCATGTCCAGTCATTCCTTGGACACCTTTGGTCCAATCCTTTGGTTATAATTTCATTGGACTGAAATTTAGCATTTACAAACTTCCAGCTTTTGGTTCTGCTCAGTTATACCAAGATCTACTGCATCCAGCAGTTACACCCATATATTCTGAGCAAATCAGGGCAGACAGTGGGTGCACCCACGTTTCTGTTCCAAACTGCCATCAAATTATCACACATATTGGTTCCCATACCAGGCTTTGAGAAAAAAAGCTGGTTAGAATCACACATTTTTGAGCAAACCAGTAGCACAACCTGAAGTGCCTGAGCACAGCATGTGTGTCAGTGCCCACGATGTAACTGTTGCCCATGGAGCTCTTGCTGAGCTCAGGCAATTCTTTACAGAACTTTACGGATCTTTAAAGTCAAAGCCTGGCTTAGGAGGACTCAGCTATCAGCCATTTCTAACTTCTACAAAGGGGTTTCTCCCTGTCCAGCCTGCTCCGTACCTTGATGCACAAAGCCTTCTTGACCAGCCAGCGCTTGGTGATGCGGCGGATGTAGGGCTGGGGAAGCTGTACTGGATGTTCAGCTGTTTGCAGGTGTTCTCAAAGGTGCTGTAGTTCACCCGGCGCAGGTACCCCAGCAGCTTCCTCCGCCGGTCCAGCTCCATCAGCATGCACCGGCGGTTGCTTTTGTCCTGCAAAGCACCCAATGTTCACTCCACTGCAGACAGATTGTCCTGCCCTTCCAATAAATTATTGAGAACAGACCAGATTTTGGCTGAAAGGGAATGATCAGGTTAAAGACAGAGTCTTAGAACAACTTCTGTTGGCAGATAGTGCGAGTACATCAGGTCAGCACAAGTCGATCCAAAGAGATATAATTTACTTTGCACTGGAATTGCTTTCTCCATTCCATGGCTGCACCTTCACCTTCCCTGAAGACTGATAAGCTCGTGTACAGTTTCAGGCTGTGCCAAAGCTGCAGGGAAGGTCTTCTGGCTAAAACCTGCTTCCCTTGAAGTGTGCTGCTCCAGAGTAACATAGAAGCATTTACCTTTGTTTTTCCAGAAATTAAATACGAAAATAATCTGTGACTTGGCTCTGTGACTGTCAGGTTGTTCTTTGGAAGGGCACAAGCATAGCGTGAGCCACACCAGTCAGGGCAATCCCTCACAGGAGACATCTCCCTGTCCTATACAAGTGATTTGTGTAAAGAACAGGCTTCAGCCAAGGAATTCCAAAAGGTCTCTTAGCTGCAGCACTTGGTACAGCTTCTGGCTGTAATAAAAAGATGAATTCTGTTCTCTCTTACCCTTCAAGTTTTCATGAGTAAGAATTTTATTCACTTCTTTCAATGCAGTTATCAATGCATTTCCCACTTTCTGCCCTGCATAAAGAGTCTTTAATATCTCTTGTTCATAAATTCAGTCGAGATGTCTCAAATTTGGGCCTGAACCCAGGTAGCTGCACGCAGAGAAGTGGGACATTCACAGATATCCCACCAAACATTTCCATGAGCAGAACAAGCAGAGACTTTGCTCCTCGTTTATTACTGCAGCTGCATTCATTAATTAGTGAAAACTAAGTGGTGAAACCACCACTGCAGCGAGGAGAAATGGAGCTCAACTCTGCCCAAAGGAATCTGCTCAGCCATTTCCTCCACTACAGTAACAAACCATAACATGGACCAGAGTTGGTGAGAATCCAGCTGTGCCTGAGCCAGCAGCTCCCCACACTGGCACCAGAGAACAGCCGTAACTATTTTATAAACTTCCTTAGGAAAGCCATAATCCCCAGGATTAAAACCCTTTTGTTCTAAACTGAGAAAACCACCTGAGCAGCTGCTGCATGTGGACTCAGGTCCACGAGTTACCTTGGGATGCCTCTGGAGGTGCTCCTCGAGCGTGCGTATCCTGGCAGTCAAAATGGCAACTGTAAAGAAAAGAGAGAGAAGCTGTGTGAGAGCAGCAGCTTTCCCAGGTGATCCAGGATCATCTGCCCTGCCTCATGCTGCCAGCTGAGCACTGCTGCTCCTGCAGGTGCCCACGGCAGCACAGCAGGCACTGCCCACAGCAGTGTCCACAACAAACACTGCCCACAGCAGCACAACAAACACTGCCCACAGCAAACACTGTCCATAACAAAACACTGCCCACAGCAAACACTGTCCACAACAAAACACTGCCCACAGCAAACACTGTCCATAACAAAACACTGCCCACAGCAAACACTGTCCACAACAAAACACTGCCCACAGTAAGCACTGCCCACAGCAAACACTGTCCACAGCAGCACAATAAACACTGCCCAGAGCAAACACTGCCCATGGCAAAACACTGTCCACAGGAAACACTGCCCACAGCCCACTGGACAGAGCACAGCAAACCACAACACACAGCCTGCAGAGCTGTGACTGTTACGAGGCTGCTTAATTAGAGGGCAAAATTTTAACAACACATCATAAAAATTCATCTGTGAATTTATTTCTCTTGTACTCATTCAATTCCCAGTGATGTGACATTCATTTCACCTCACAGGATTTAAGCTCTGGGGGAGCAGTCACTAATAAAGGGGTTTTTTTCCAAGGGCAGCAGCCAAGTCTTTGGGATTTTGGGCTCTGGAGGGAGGGGCTGGTGGCATCCTGAGGAACTGAAGGGCTTTACTGACGTCAAAGCAGTGGTCAGTGTTGGTCAGTGCAGCATGGCCTTTGTCTCTGCACTGTCCCCACTGTGCTTCAGCCACAGCTCTCTGATGCAGAGGGAAATTTGGGTTCCATGCATAAATTTGTTTCATTTTGGTTAACATCTGCAGCTCAGTGCTTCATGTCACAGAAGCACTCCAAGCAGAATAACACACACACTGCCTTTAGAGGGTGGATGTGGAGCAGGAATTTGGAAGCATCACAGCAGCCTCTGCAATGCTTCCAGACCTGGAGCAGTCCTGCAGGGCATCCTGCAGGCTACCTGCCTCTCAGGGGCTCTCCTGGAGGAGATTCTCCTGAATTATACAGCAAACTGGAAGTGCTGGGGTGGGAACAGCTGAATAAAAGCAGAGATGTTTCATCTGCCCACAATATCCTTCCCTTTTTTAACTTGCCTTGCACCTCAAAGGAGCCATTGTCCTTGGGAGACCTCCTGACCTTCTCCACCATCTGCTGTGTCTTTACCTTCAACTTCTCCCTCTGTGGGTCACAGAAAAGAGGTTATCACCGTCTCAGGAACACTAGAGGTCAGAGACACTCAGCTCTCTTCCCAAACACCCAGATAAAGGCTTTGTAATTCAGACCTTTATTCAGTGCTCTTACATTTTTTTAAGATGAAGCGGCAAGCAGAGAGGAACAGCATAGAGATCTTTGTGCCACTTTACTACCTATTTACTTCATTTTCTGAGCATATGGAAAGTAAAAATAACCTGAAGGACATCTGCTGCTCAGTGCAGTGGTTTCTAGAACACAGGGGGTCAGCCAAGAGCAGCAACAGAACAGCTCATTGCCCCGTGACCCCCGAACACTTTCTTCTCTCAGTTTAATTTGAAATTATTACCATAAAGAAGACTGTGTGATAAATTTTAAGAGCAAACCAGACTTATCACTGTCATGTATTTCATCACCCCAGATTTACAGTCACTTAAAAATACAGTAAGTGAAAGATATTTAACAACATAGTCTCACATGAAGGTGCTCTTTAAATCTGTATTTTCAAGTAAGCAGAATAAGACTGACCTGACTTGCCATTTCCAGGGACAACAGCCTTTTCACTACGTCATCCACACTGCAAGGAGACAGCAAATTAGCTTATAAACTAGAAACAAGTCTATTTAACAACAGCAATGAGCTCAGGTTCTCAGAACATACTCCACAAATTTACAGGGACTCTCCTCCCAAACCTGGCAGCCATACACTGGTGCTCACATTCCTAAGCAAAATCATGGCTCAGATTACAGGAGCATTGAGTAGTTTTGCTGCAAAAATATTTCATTTTAAGACTGGTTCCTTTAGAGAGCAGTGAAGTCACAGTCAGGCCACTGGGGGCCCTCCCTGCATCACACACGAGCAGCTCTACATTCAGAGCACAACAGCGCTGAGCCCCAGACCCCAAATTCAGCAGCAGCTGAATTCATGTTGAGTTGTTTAACAACACTCTCCATCACCTGAGTTCAAGACAGGCACAGATTATTTGCAAGATGATTATTTCTAGTATTTCAAGATTATTTCTTTTTTTTTCCTATGGACTACAAAGCCCACAGAGCATGTGGGCAACCAGAACAATCAGGTCCTGATCACTAACGGTGTCTGTATATTTGACTTTCAAACTGACTTTGCAATTTTTGTGCCTGCAGAGCATTAATAATTAATCAGTGAGCAGGTGACAGCTTCCATGTACCATGATTATATGTAAGATACAAACCCCTGGAGATTACAGACATTCCCTCTCCCTGCTCATACCTGTTCATTATTGGGAGATTGGCATAATCCTTCTTCAGCAAGGTGGGAGGAAGGTCATCCAGATGGCTGGGGATGTCTACAAAGAGGAGATGAACATTTGAAGAAGAGCAGGACAAAGTCAGACCTCTGACCTTGCGAACCAGATCAGAGGAAACATGTTCAGAAAGAAACTGACTGCAGTTCCAAACAGGAAGAACTGAGCAGATCCAGCCAAGATGGCAGGAACTGAGTGAAAAAATAGGTTTCATCTCTGCCCTTCAGCACTCTGGACTTACAACATTGTATACATTTATACGTTTTTACAACAATCTACAGAGCTCAGAGATCACAGACTCCCAGAACAGCTTGTGCTGGAAAGGCCTTTCAAGCCCATCTCATTCTGCCCCCAGCCATAAGCAGGGACACTTTCCACTATCCTAGGTTGCTCCAAGCCCTGTCCAACCATTCCAGGGATGGGACACCCACAGCTTCTCTGGACACCCTGTGCAGGGCCTCACCACCCTCACAGATCAATTGACAATTGTTCACTTCCCCACACTTAGGAGCTGCTGAATCTTCTGAGTAACTTTTGAGCTTGCAAGGAGTTATTTCTGGAACAATTTCTGTGCCATGAGGGTACAACTCAGCACGTCAACAGCAAAACATTTGGTCCTGAGGGTTCTGTCGTACCTTTCCGCTTCCTTGTCACAGGTCTGGCATAACCCCTGGCTGCCTGGAGAATGGGACTGCAGGCTGTGTGGGAAAAACAAAGAGATATCAGACTTGTGTGCACTTCTCCAGCTCTGTACATGGCAAATACTGCTCGGTCTGTACGAGGTCAGAGCACTGAGACTCCAAGGTGATCAGTGAGCAGACAGATCTTTAGCCCCAGAGGAGTGTGGGAAGGTTCAGTGTGGTTCTAAAAGAAACCAAGCTGTGCTGCTTGAGAATGAGCAAATGCTGAGGCTGGAGCAGCAGAACACACTGCACACACTGAGCAGAGTGTGAGGGCTCCCCTGTGCAAATGTGTTCATTTAGAGGGTTTAAACTGGTGAATTAACTGATGAATCAACTCAATCTCATGAGCGAGGTGGAGGGGCTGCTCTGGACCACCCCAGTGTCAGGGCTCAGGGGCAGTGACACCTGGGGACAGCCTGGGGACAATCTTTGTCTTACACAGCTCGGTACAGACGTGAGTAATCATCATCAGCTGGGACTTCATCATTCTTTGACCTTTCAAGAACAAACCCTTCCAGCTGGTCTTTCAGGGCCCTGCTGCTGGAATCAGGACCTGCTTCAGGCCATTCGCATGTGCCCGGCTCGGCCACCCCCGCTCGTCCCCGGTGCTCCGAGGGTCCCCCGGGATCCTGCCCGCGCCTCCCTCCCCAGCCGCAGCCCGTGTACCCCCAAGATCATCCAGACTCCTGTCTCGTTTCAGGGGGGACAGACCATGAGGCCGGTGTGTGGTCCCCGGCCACCCCCGACCCCGAGATCGCCCCTTTTCCCGCATCCTCAGCTCCTACCCCGGGCGCAGCCCCGCCCGCTCCCCAATTCCATCAGCAGGGTCCGCTTCACCTTCCACCCTTCCACCCTCCCTCCCTCCCAGCGGCCTCCCGTGTCCCCGCGCCCCTCACCGGGCTCTGCCCTGCCCAGCACGGCGGCCCCGGCGCGGGCCGGCCCCGCCAGGCCGCGGCCCAGCAGCGCCAGCATGGCCCGAGTTCACCGACAGGCCGGCATGGGCGCCGCCATCTTGCCCAGGCGCGACTGGCGAGCGCCGAGACAGGGAGGACGGAGCGAGTGCCGAGCACGTCGATGCCCGTCGCGGATCCCCGTCCCCTCCCCGTCCCGGTCCCGGACCCTTCCCTGTCCCTGTCCTCGCCCCGGCCCCCCTCTTGATCCCGTCCGCATCTCCATCCCTCTCTCAGTTTCGTACCCTACCTGTCCCTGTCCCCTCCCCGGTCCCAATCCCCACCCCATTCCCGTCCCCATCTCCGTCTCCGTCTCGGTCCCGTTCCCGTCCTGTTCCGGTTCCGATCCCCCTCCTGGTCCCGGACCCCTCCCTGTCCCCGTCTCGGTCCCTTCCCCATCCGCATCTCCATCTCCGTCCCCGTCTCGGTTCTGTCCTCTACCTGTCCCAGTCCAGATCCCCATCCCAATCTCCCTCTTCGTCTCCGTCCCGTCCCCATCCCCGTCCCCGTCCATATCCCCGTCCCGTCCCCATCCCCGTCCCCATCCCCGTCCCCATCCCCATCCCCATCCCCGTCCCCGTCCCCGTCCCCATCCCCGTCCCCATCCCCATCCCCATCCCCGTCCCCGTCCCCGTCCCCATCCCCGTCCCCGTCCCCATCCCCGTCCCCGTCCCCGTCCCCGTCCCCGTCCCCATCCCCATCCCCGTCCCGCAGAGGCGCCCGGGTTGTTCTCAGCAGGTCCCCGTTTATTTCGCAGGGAGAGGGTCAGGAGGGAACACCCACACAGCGCGGAGTGGAGCCGGGCAGCGCCCCGGGGTGCGGCTGGACCCCCGTGGGTGGGCCCCGCATCCCGGGGCTCCCGCTGGCGGACCCGGTGTCGCTGCCCGGCTCTGTCCCGCGCTAGTCCGCCCGGCACTCGTGCAGCTCCTCGGCCCCGCCGATGCGGAGCCCCTGCAGCAGCGGGAAGGTGGCGGGGGGCTCCTCCAGGAACCCCCAGTCCCCCACGCCGCTGCCGTCCCCGCGGCCCCGCAGGTTCTCGTAGAAGCGAGGAGCAGGCTCGGGAAGCAGCCGCTGCCCCCGGTACCCCGCGCCCCCACCCGCGCGTACTGCACGGGCTCCCCGGGACCCTCCTGCCGCACGTAGGGCCGGGGCAGCGCCGTGGGGGCAGCAGGCAGGGCGGGGGGCTCCTTCCCCGGCTGCTTCCCCGGTGCCCCTTCCAGCACGGTGACCGTGGAGATGGCAGCCGGGCCGGGCTCCCTCGAGGCGAAGACCTGGAGCGGCTCCTGGGGACAGCGGGAGGTCACAGCCGGTGCCATCTACCCCTGCTGCCCTCCACTGTGGCCCCGCGTCTCAGGGCCGTGTTTTGGGTGGGGATTGGGGGGCCGGGGAGCAGCCGCCCCGCTCTCACCTGCGGCACCGCTGCCGGCACCCACTTGCCCAGGCTGCTGTTGGCGGGGTCGGGGACACTGGGCCAGAGCTGCTCCTTCATCCTGGGGACCACGAGATGAGGGGACTCAACAAGGGGGGCTGGAAGGGGTGGTCTCGGGGCTGAACTGGCTCCCACTAAGCTCCTGGCGGGATGGCAGCGCTCCCCAAGACCATCCTATCCCAGCGGCAGCCCAGGCTGGGGCGGGGCTCCCATACTCACCGCTCGTTCTTCTGGAAGCAGATGAGCAACACCATGAGCAGGACAAAGACCAGCCCCAGGGTCAGGAAGAGGAACTGGATCTCAGTGTCGTCTGGGAAGCAGGACAGGGTTACAAGGAACTGCAGTGGGCACCGCCAGCCGTGCTGTGCCACGAGGTTCGGAATGGTCCCCTCCCACCGCCCCCCCCGGCTGGCTGCACCCCTCACCCAGCACTGTGGTCACCAGGGTCAGGCTAGTGCCGTTGGTGCCGCCAGCGGCTGTGGATGCCATGATGTGCACTTTGTATAGGGTCGATGGCTTCAGCCCCTGGATGACAAAGCAGCTGAGAGAAGGATCCACGGTGGCACCTGGGGACACACAGAACTGTTGGTGTGGTGGAATCCTCTCACCTGCACAGCCCCTCGGATGTCCGCTGGCAGGGGGCTCTGTGAGAGATGCATACAGCCCCCCAACCCCTCTGAGAAGGACACAGGGTCTGCTGATGTCCCCACCCAGCACATCAAGGTGGGATGGGGAGGGCAAGGTCAGTGGTGCTGCGGGCAGGACTCACTGGCCACATCGGCACTGCTGTTGGCCCAGAAGATGGTGTAGCTGGTGATGAAACCGTTCTGCATCTCCACTGGCAGCAGCTCCCAGCACAGCTCTGCCTCTGACTTGCTGATCCTCTTCAGGTGGAGCTTCGGGGCATGGGACGGTGCTGAAAAGAGCAGGACGAGGGACCAGGCGCTGAGCAGAGCCACTGCCTCGGGTGGGAACAGGTGAGGGGGTCCCACTCCCGAGGCGTGGGGGTCAGACACTGCCCATGCTGTGGGGCAGCTGAGAGCACCTTCAGAGACAAGCCAAATCCAGCCCTGCAGGCTGAGCTCTTTGGCACAGCCCCTGGATTGGGGTGTGCTGGGGAGAGGCTGTCTCTCCTCTTGGAAGGGCAAAATCTGGGGTCTGCTGAGGGCACACGTACCCTTCTGCTGGGAGTAGGCTGCGGTGTGGACAGGCACCCCGACCGTGCCCTTGTAGAGGGGGTACAGCGAGATGTTGTAGCGCTGGAAAGGCTCGATGCCGTCTGCAATGAAGAGCAGAGGGGGCCGGGGGCTCGGGGCACTGCCGCCTCCGCTCCACACCGCCAGCCCCCCTGCCCTGGGGGTGCATCCAGAGGAAGGAGGGAGGGTGGGGAGGGGGCTGGGGGCAGCACTTGGTCCTGCTTTGGTCAGGATGGGTGTCAGCTCTCTGGGACAGCTGACCGGGGGTCAGAGCCCCCCGACAGCCCCCGCTTACCCTGGATAAGGGCTGCGGTGGCTGTCCCGTCACGCTCCATCTGCCAGCACGAGCTGCAGTGCCCAGGCTCTGCTGTCACCCGCTGCCACTCCAGGACGTAGGCGACCACTGGGGCCAGCGGTGCCTCCCAGTGCACCCAGAGGCTGTCCTCGCCCGCAGACACGGCCCGGAGCCCGGCCAGTGGCTGACCTGCATGGGACAAGCAGCCGGGATGATGGGAGAGGGGAACACCTCTCCCGCATCACCCCCTGTGTCCCCAGCCCGGAGCCTGCCCTGCTCCTCACCCTGGCTGTGCACCCCCTAGCAGCCTGCTCGGGGGCCAGCAGAACCCCGGGGGGTACGCAGAGGTTTCCGGCACTGCCCTCACCTTTTCTCTCCAGGAGGACGACCTCGGTCGGTGCCGACTCACCGGCGGCGTTGTAGGCTGAGAGATAGACCCTCCCGGTCCCCGCGGGCACCGAGAAGTTGCACTGGGTGTGGGTGGTGTTGCAGATCGTGGGGGGGTCCCTGCCCCTCCTCCGGGGGCTCAGGGCGACGCGGTACCCCAGCACTCTCCCGTTGGCCTCCCGCTGCCGTGGGGCCTGGGGGCGGGCAGGGGGGGCTGGTGTCGGTCCCTGTGGGATCTCAGGCCCCAGGACAGTGTCCCGGCAGCTCTGCGCCCCCGCCCGCCCCTGCTCACCTTCCAGCGCAGCTGCACCTCCAGCTGCCCCCCTGCCCCGGCCGGCTGAGCCCCCCACCACGCGTCCAGCTTCCCTGTGGGGGCTGCAATGGGAGGAGGGTGGGAGGAGCTGAGAGGGGCCAGCGTGGCCGTGTCCCCAGCGCTGTGCCGGGTACCTGGGCAGAGGGGACCCTCCGGGTGACTCCTACTCACCTTTCTCGTGGGTGGTGTAGTTCCTGCCCGGGCTCCACTCGCTCCAGTAGACCAATGCCGATGCTGAGCTCCGCCGGCACCGCATCTGGAAGTGGTACTGTGTGCCGAAGAGGAAGCCGCAGCGCCGCGCGGTGCCGGCCCGGCCGATGATGCCGGTGACCTGGTGGCAGCCGGAACGAGGGCTGTGCTGGCTCCTGCCTCGGGCAGGGGCTGGCCCTGGAGTGGGTGCGAGGGGGCTCCTTGCTGTCCCCCTCCCACACAAGCATCCTGGTGCTCCCACCCGGAGCAGAGAGAGGGTCCCAGCACCTGCCCGGTCCCACTGCCCCGGCAGCACTCACCAGGGCCCAGGCAGAGTCCTCAGGTGCCCGGTAGCGCAGCTCGCACTGAAGCTCCATGTGCTCCGTGCCCCGTGCCACATCCCAGGCCAGGGCGATGCAGTCGGTCTGGAAGGGGATGGACTGGATGCTCTGCAGGGTTGGGGGGTCCAGTTTGACTGGAGGAAGAGCAGGGGAGAGCTGGAGAGGTGTGTGGTGGGCAGTGCCTGGAGCCACGACCTCACATGTGCCTATTGTTAATGCCAGGAGCTGCAGTCATTGTGCTGCAGTAAGAAATGGGAAGAAACCACCCCAAAATATTTAGGAGAACAGCTGGTGGCAGGGGACAGAAGCCAGTGTGTGCCCGTGCTTGAGATGGGGTGATGCTCGGGAGCGCAACACCAGCACTGCTCTGCATTAATGCCTACGCAGAGAAAGCAGATTCCATGGGGCTTGGTGTCTGGAAACCCCCACATCTGGGTGTGCCAGGGGGTGAGAGTGTGGCACAGCCATGGCAGGGCTCAGCTGGTTCCTGGGCAGCCCTTTCCCAGCCCCAGATCAGGGAGGACAAGCCTCTCCATCTGGGAAGGCTCCTTTTATAAATAGTTTATAGGCACTGGATCCATTATTAATAGACCTCCTGAATAAATGGGTAATCAATTGCTGGAGGAGCTGTGGAGTGCAGCAGGTCAACTGGCAGCTCATAACCTGCCACGCGTGCTGCTCGGTCTGTAACACAGCTCTGGCACCGATTCATCCTGGCAGGACATTCATCACGGAACCTGCCCGTAAAATGTGACCTCAAAGCCCGACGTACTTTAATGGCACTTTAATACCCCTGTCACCACTGATGAGCTTCCCTGTCCCCTGACCTCTGCGCCGTCACTCACCGACGTCCATGGGGTCGATGCAGAGATGCTCTGACTCGGCCGTGCCCAGGGCGTTGGTGGCAGACACCCAGATCTCCATTTGCCGGTACAGCTGGAGCAGCTGGCGTGGCACCGTGCAGTGGCTGTGCCCGCCTTGTGGGGTGCAGCCCGTCACAGCCTGGGCTCTGCTCCTGCGGCAGCCAGAGCAGTGGGCTCGGGGTCTCTCTGGCAGAGGCTTGCCATGGGGTTTGGCAGGGGACCGTGGTCCCGGGGCTTACCCAGCACACTTCAGCACGACGCTGGTGGGGAGGTGGCTGTCGGTTCCCTGCTCCCACTGGCACGTCAGCCCGTAGTCACTGAGGTTCAGGACGCAGCTGAGGTTGAGGGGCTTCGCAGGAGGGTCTAGGGGAGAGCAGCCGAGGAAAAGCCTGAGCAAGTGCCCCTCTCCGCTGGGGAGGAGGATGACCCGTGGTGGCAACAGACTTACAGCCCGCCCTGATCTCGGCCATGCCAACGCGCTGCTTGGTCCCGTTCCACTCCACACAGCACCACAGCCTGGCCTGCGTGCGGTTGAACCGGGGCAGGGTGAGGTTGGACACCTCCGTGCCCCCTGGACCCTGGCGCTGGCTCCCGGCCACGAACTTGTTGTCCAGCATCCAGCTGATCCGGACCTTCCCCTGCTCCAAACCACGGCAGAGCTCTCTCTGGATGGTGCAGGACGCCGTGACAGCCGAGCCCAGGGGCACAACAGGCGAGACCACAGCCACTGAGGCGCAGCCCAGTGTCCCTGCAGGCAGGAAAAGCATGTCACATCCTGGGCACAGCTGTGACAAAGCCATCTCAGCTCCTCAGCGCCCAGGCAGGACATAGGGACGAGCGTCTTCCCTTAGACGGGCCCCCCAGCCCTGGAGAGGAAGAGCCGAGCGTTGGGCAAGCCACCGGCACGTGCCAGGCCCCATCCTGCCTGCGCCTGCTGTGCCACCACCGTTCCTGCCTGCCCCATGGCCCTGGCCAGCCTGGATGGGTGCAGGGTGCTGGGGATGGTGTGGCCGTGGGACAGGATAGGATGGACCCCACTCACCGCCCAGGTGGAGGAGCAGGAGCAGGGAGAGCTGCAGCAGGAAGGGTGTCCCAGCACCGCGCCTGGCCATGGTCTCCTCCGTGGCTTTGGCATCACCTGGAATGGAGAAAGCGGCTTGTCCTGAGGGTCGGCAGGGGCTGGGGACGAGGTTGGCTGAAGGAGCTGGGCTCCATTGTCACCGGCGCTTCCTGGAGCAGACTGTCCTTTCGCTGTCAGCGTCAGCCCTTTCCGTAGCCCTTCTGACACCTCCGCCCCCGGCTCGGCGCCCGCGCTGCCGCAGCCTCCGGCGCGGGAAGCGCAGCGGAGAGACCCCGGAACGCAGGTCCCTCCACACCGCCGTCACCGTCCCGGCCCCGCACCCCATCCGGGCACAGCACCCTGTGCCCGGCCGCAGGCACGGGCTGATTTTATCTCCGCTATCTCCAGCCGCGGCCGGGCAGAGATTTGCGGTTTGAGGGCGGGTGAGCGCTGGGGCGGCGGAGGGCGATAAGCTGGGAGAGGGAAGCGAATGACCGACAGCAGCACAGCGGGACTGGCCAAAGCTGCGGGGTCCTGCCCACGCCCCCCCGGCTGCCCCCGCCAGCCTCACCCCCTGCCTGCTGCTGCGAATGGCCCTGGGAGCGGTGGCTGCCCCCGCCTCTGCCCGCATCCTCTGCCCCGGATGGGTCCCAGGCATGTTCGTGGCCCAGGAGGGGCTGCCCACAGTGTGCCCAGCTCCGTGTGCCCACAGCTCCTCACCCCCCAAGCCAACATCCAGACGGAGACAAAGGACTGGAGTGCGGGAGGTGGGACTATGGCCACCCCTGAGCACTTGACATGTGCGGCTGTCCCAGGCAGGGGACTGCGTAGAACAGCCACAGACAAGGTGCTCAGTGGGACCCGAGCACCGCGCACCCACCCTTACCTCACCTCCATCCGTACCTCGCCTCCATCCCTGCCTCTCCTCCGTGCCCGGCGTGTCCGGCCGCCGCTCACTGCCCGCTCCGAGCGCGGGGCTCCGGCTGCCGGCGGCTGGCCGTGCTCAGCCTGTTTGCTAACATGCTGCTTTCCCCGTTAGTTCCTCAAAACCAGGGCCGTTAGTTGCTGTGACGCTCTGAAGAAGGTGATTGCAAAACACTTCCCTGGAGGATGCGACCCCCTCGCTCGCTGCAGGCAGGAAAGCCCAGGGCACGCAGACACCCTGAGCGGTGTCCGGCCTCCACCCTGCCTGCTCCAGGGGCCAGACCTGGCACAGCCGGGATGTGGCACAGCCAGTTCCTCACTGCAACTGCCCTGGGGCCACCGTGGGCTGGGGGACACGGCAGAGGAACGTGGCAGGGGGCCATGGTCTGGGGAATGAGCAGCTCAAGGAGCAGGAGGCAAACCCAGCTGTGGCTGCCAGCATGGTGTGACGATGCCTGGGAGCAGCTCACATCCCCAGGCCAGTGTCTGTGTCCACATCCAGGTGGTCCAGCTTGCCCCAGAGTGAGGGGACACCCAAGATGCCCAAGGGCAGCCACGATGTTCCCATCAGTAGCTCCCAGTGCTGACCATTAACCTGTGCTAGTTCAGCAGCTCCTTGCCCAGGGCCGTGCTGAGCTGCTGTGCCCACCCGTGTCAGGCTGGGGCACAGCCCCGGTGGGGAATCCCATGTCTGGTGGGACGGGGCTCGTGTGGGGGGTAAACAGAGAGTTGCTCAACCTTCTACGCACTCACAGCCTTTGCAACCACAGCGGCTGTTGTGCAAACAGCTGTTTACTCAGGGGTTGAGGCAGTATTTCATCTCCACGGCACACTGCAGCTCTCACGCTGCCAAAGTCTGGGGGCCAGAGCAGCCCCTTGGGAGCAGGGTGTCCTGGCATGGTGGGAGAGCAGCCTGGGAGATGTGCCATATCCTCCTGCAGAGCCGGGTGCGGGCTGAAGGGGGTGGCCGGGGGCTGTCATCACCGACCTCACAGCCCCGACAGTCCAAGCAAAGGCATTTTCCCCCAGATCTGCCCTGCTTGTAATGGGTCAGGCTGCTGGCAGGGGTGGAGTGGGGGCTCGGCACCCTGGGCTGGGGCACGGGGCCGATTCCCACTGCCGGCCCGGGCCGGGGGAGATGCCCTTGCGACATTTCCCTGGGGTGTAGCAACCCCCAGTACGTCGGGACGGAAGCCGGCGCCGTGCAGGCTGTTTACGAGCCGAGCAGGAATATCCGTGGGTAGCCATGGAGACGTGGGCATCTCCGTGGGAACCGAGGGCGTAGCGCTGCAAACACCCAGCTGGACACCAACAGGCTCCCGCTGCCGATGGGGCCCTGCCGCGGGGTGGGATCCGGTGTGTGAAGGGGGTCCTGTGTCCCACACCAGCGCACGCTTGCCCTTGGGCTCACACTGCCCGTGATCTACAGGGTTGTCCCAGGAGGCTCCGAGCGTGCCAGTCTGCCGGGGCAGCTCCCTGCCAGCAGGGATGGAGCAGACGTGCCTCCAGACAGCGCTCTCGGTTCCCCTTCGGCTCTGAGTCACGCTCACAGGCCCAGAGATCTGTCCCTGGGATGGGGCAGGAATGAGACAGGGTGCAGGGTGCCATCCCTGCGGGGCTCCTGAGCTGTGGGTCCCAACCAGCCTGGCAGAAGGCTGGAGGGTGCATGGGGAAGGAGCTGCTGGGGGGCAAGAGCCAGCTGGGTGACAGAAGGTCCCGTGGTGCAGAGGCAGGTGGTGACACGGGCCGCGGTGTGGGACAGTAAGGGGAGCACAGTGTGGAGCGAGGGTGGATGCTCATGAAGCAGGTTTTTGGGTGAGTAGTGGGGCAGTGGCTCCCAGTTCATGACAAAAGAGCCTCCCAAGCCCGAGGCCATCAGGCAAGGGGGAAGGTGGAAAGGGGAAGTGGATGTGGGGTTTTTCCTGGTTGCAGTGCGTGGGATGGGGACTGATGGCGCTGGACAGCAGCCCATGGGCATGGCCAGACCCTGAGGGCAGCTCTGGTCACCATCCACAGGCAGCAGCCCTACACTGAGTGCCCGGGAGCTCTCAGCTGTCTCTGTGTTTCCAGTGCCTCTGATTCCATCCCTGCTGGGTGGATCATTGTTATTAAGCAGAATAAAGTACATTCCCGGCATGTATCAGCTCTGAAGGCAGCAAAACCCAGCTCCTCTAAAGGGATTTTCCCTTTCTTCTTTTCATTCCCTGCAAAAATAGAATATTGTCAGTCATGTAAGATGCAAGATCTAAGTGCAAAAGCTTCTGCAGTCTCTAATGGGTGAGGAGAGCTGGCTAATTGCTGCCCAATGCAATTAATTCAAACAACCCCCTTGCTCAGCCATCAGCAACAAGGAGAGAGCAGAGGGCTCCCCATCAAGTCACTCTGTGGGTGGGCAGAGGTGGTCAGGAGAGGACCCTCAGCTCAGGATGGCATCACCAGGGGACAGGGGGACATGGGCAGCCTGCCAGTATGGAGCCACTCTGGGGTCAGGAGTCCATCCAGGACACTCCTGTGTCCACCCGCTCTGGTCACCTAAACATCAGGGATGTGCCTGGTGCTTGTCCCTGCCGTGCCACTGCCAGCTCCTCCCCAGTGAGGCGGCTGCAAATTGGAGAGGATTGATGGCAGGGGTCTGAGAGGCTGACCTTGAACAGCTCCCGACACATTCCTGCAATTAATGAGGCAGGAGGATTAATTTCCGTGTGGCAGATCTGGGGAGGCCCCGATGGGCACGCGGAGGGGGAGGAGGGTTGGGTTGTGCTGCCATTATTCATCTCTACTCTGCGAGGTGCCAAAGTGGTGCCAAGGGGCCTCAGCTCTGGCTTGGCAGAGTGGTTCTACAGGGTGGATGGGCGAGAGGGAGAGTTCTTCCATGGGAACACCTACAACTTGCCTGTCCCTAAATTCCTGCCTCTGTTGCACAGGTGTCTGTGGCAGAGGAATGTCCCCACATCCTTTGGCAGAGCCCTGTGCCAGCCTCTCACCCCTTATATTCCTGGAAATTCCTGCTGAGTCGCTCCAGGCTTCAGACATGGGAGGCATCTCCTCCCTCTGCCACTGCTGAAAAGAAATTTCCCTTTGATGCTGCCCCCATCAAACCACCTGGGCAGGGGCTTTTCACCCCCCACCACACCCCCTCACCCTGCCATGCCTGCAGTGCCAGGCAGCACATCTGAGTCTGATCCCAGCTTCCAGGGCTGCGTGGCCACTCCCGACACTTCCTGGCAATCAGGCTGCAAGCAAAGCACTATTATTTTTCTGCTCTAATAAACACCTCTGACAATAATAGAAAAAAATCAGCTTTTATCGGGAGAAAAGGATACCTGGGAATTATTTACTCAGAGTCAATAGTCACAGGTGGGGGCCACCAGTCCGGGCAGGTGCTGGCAGCTGCTTGTGGCTGGAGTATTGCACAGAAAAAGGGCAAAGCCTTCCCTTGCTCCCCCCTTGCTCCTGCTATATGAACACCCCATCTCGGCTGTGCTGCCCAGGGACACCCCGCTCATCCCCCATCCATGTCACTGCAGGACACGCTGCCAGCACCTGGCCCCTGGAAGGCACAGGGGGGCTCCGGGTGCTCGAGCTGTGGGGTGGGAATGTGACTGGGAGCTCACACTCTCCTCTTCCAGGGGCTCAGGTCTGTGAGAGCAAAAAATCCATGGTCAATTGAGCTAATCACAAAGGCAATGAAATGTCTTTGTGAGGTTATAAACATCCCCGTTTAAACCCAGTGACACAGGGAAATAGGAATCCAACCAAGCAGCCTCCAAAAGTGCTTTATTCCCCATTATTTTCATTAGCTGCCTTGTAATTTGATTTGTCCCTCTCCTGCTGCTGGCTTTTTCCATGGCCAAGAGGAGTGACAAATGAAACGCCCTCAAATGAGCCCTGACAGTGTCCAGGGGGATTAGGAGTGATGCAGCTCTCCCAGCTCCCAGAAAATAGCTGTGTCTGTGCCCTGCGACAGGGGACTGAAGGTTGGGGTGCCTGGATCACCCTAATGGCTCTGACACTGCCCAAATCTCCTGGACAAGACTCCCTGAGACTCAGGCTGTGGTTCCCAGTGCCATCAGTGCCCCACCTGGGGGACGCAGGGTGAGGGCCCCAGGGCTGGCACGGTGTCAGCACCACCGGGTGATCCTGTGCCCCCCGCTCCACACTGACATCCTGTCCCCATTATCTGCAATTTCCTTGAAAGCTGTCAGGCATCGACGGGGCTCCTTTGCAAATGAAGAGAGGAGGAAACAACTAGGTCTGCATTTATCCCACTAGAAATTAATCCCCCCTTCTTATTTAAAGGTATCAGTGAATGAGGCCAAGTTGTTAAGTGACAAAAGAAAAATGATTCTTGCCTTCCAGGGTTATTAAAATCATGTTCTACAATTTTAGCAGCCACAAGGAAGCCCAGATAATGACAGATGATGATAATCCATCTCCAGCACAGCCTGGTCTATAATGATACTGCCCATATCTCTTGTATTACCACCAATTACTCAGTGTATAATGAAAATGTACATCCATTCTGGGGAGCTGCATTTGCTGTCTCTGAATCCAATTTCTCCCTCTCCTTCCCCCAGTACTCCCCTGATACAGCTGGAGCCCCCACCATGCCTGGCTCTGGGATCTGGGTTGAAGGATCCAACCTGTTTGGGGCAGGGATCAGCGCCTTCGAGGGCTGTGAATGCCCCTGACCTCAGCCTTGAGCGCCTGAGGCTGCACAAGGCCTGTCTGGGGACACAGGCAGGACAGGAGAGGCTTTGAAATGCAAATTGCAGGAGGAACCTGAGGAGATGCAAAGCAAAGTGAATCCTCTCTGCTGGCTGAGGTGGTAGCTCACGGCCAACCCCTCGAGCTCCCGGCAGCTGCCCCTGCTGCCAAAATCCGGGTGGAAGTACCTGTCCAAATGCTGAGATGGCACAATCCTGCTCAGCATCATCCTGCTGGGCACAGCACCATCCCCCTCAGCACAGCATCATACCACCGGGCACAGCACCATCCCCCTCAGCACAGCATCATACCACCGGACACAGCATCATCCTGCTGAACACAGCATCATCCTACCGGGCACAGCATCATCCTGCTGGACACAGCATCATCCTGCTGGGCACAGCACCATCCCCCTCAGCACAGCATCATACCACCGGGCACAGCATCATCCTGCCCAGCACAGCACCCTCCTGCTGAACACAGCATCATCCTGCTGGGCACAGCATCATCCTGCTGGGCACAGCACCATCTCCCTCATCACAGCATCATGCGGCTGGACACAGCATCATCCTGCTGGGCACAACACCATCCCCCTCAGCACTGCATCATCCCATCGGGCACAGCACCATCCCCCTCAGCACAGCATCATCCTGCTGGACACAGCACTATCCCCCTCAGCACAGCACAATCCCGCCCAGCACAGCTCCATCCTGCTGGACACACCATCATCCTGCTCAGCACAGCATGATCCCAGCGGGCACAGCACCATTCTGCCCAGCTGGCAGCAGCTGTGTGGCCCAGCCTGGAGCAGAGCTTCCATGACACCCCCAGTGTCACCTTTTGATGTCTGGAGGTGACAAAGCCACACACCCCTCCCACCATGGACATGTCTAGGGGGAGATGCACCCCTGAACTTTTCCACCACCTTCCTGGGGGAAGCTGTGCTCCCTGCGCCGGCACCAGCTGCATCCCCCAGCAGCACTTAATCCTGTTAAATCAGGGAGGAAATCACTCAGACCCAGGTGGGCATCTGATTGCAACTGGATCCGCTCCTGCCGCGGCACCTGGAAACGGCGCGAGGCTGTGTAAGATTAATGTAGATATATATTTCATCTGGATTCTATTATCTTTCACTTTATTCAGGTCAAAAAGCAGGAGACAACATCTTTTAAGATGAAAACATAATCTTTTGGAAAATTGAAAATATAGATCATTGTTTGGGTAGGAGTCTGTGTGTGTGCTGCCACTGGAGCCTCCAGTGCTGCTCTGGAGACCCTCAGCCCATGTGGAGAGAGCTGCACGGGGGGTTCTGGAGCAAAGGAGCATCTTGTGCTCATGGAGAAGAGCTGGCAGTGGGAAAGCTCCCCCAAAAAAATCTGTGTGTGTGTATGCACACCATGTGTGCACGGCTGGCATTGGGGAAGTCCTGCCTGCCCTTCCTGACACCCACCCTGGTGAGCACCGAATCTCCCACAGAAACAAAGACCTCACCATAAGAGGGCCAGGCCCCTGTAAATGCTTTTCCTTGGAGCAGATCTTCACAGCCAGTTGCCTCGTTAACACGGCGCTCCAGGTAGCAGATCTTGCCTCGTTATTTCTTAAATTAAATGCCTTTATTTCTTCATAACTTTGTGTAATAAATCTGTGTGTGTTTAATACATAATTAAGGGCTCCTCCTGCTCTGAGCTGCTCTGAGCAGAACACCCAGTACTGCCTTCCTCAGCACAACTTTACATGAGTTATTAAAGAACAGAGGTGCATCTATTAATTATTTCATAAATATTAACAAGCCCTTAATGGCCAGAATCCTGGAATAACAAGTTCCGAGAGAGTTAAATTTTATAAAGGTTGTTAACTACACTGACCGCTGGGCTCTGGGAGCCCACAGGACCTCACGCTGGGGACAATGGCAGTAGGAGCAGTGCCGAAAGCTCAGCCGGCAGACACAGGCACTGGCACTCCAGGTTGTGTCCAGCCATGCAGGACCCAGTCTGTGGTAGAGCCTGCTGCCATGGATACACTGCAGTGCCTTCTGCAGTGCCACTGTCCCCGCACCTGTAGGGACACAGCTCTCTAGAGCCTGAGCCAAGCCCAAAGGGCAGCTTGTGGCCGGGGCCGAGGTGCCCACCCCTGTGGCGGCTCCGGATCAGAACAGTGTGGGAGCAGCAAGGTTGGGGCCTCACCGCGATGGCCTTGGCAGGCCCTGTCCAGCCCTGGTGTTCCTGGAGCTCGAGGCTCTTTAGATCTCTCAACGCTAACCGAGGCGTAACCCTAAGGCTACCCCTAGTAAATTACCCCAACCTGCTACCTGGGTTCTCAGGCTCAGAATGATGTGGGAGCAGCTATGTTGGGGTGCTGTTGCGATGGCCGTGGAAGGCCCTTTCCAACGCCAGTGTTCCCAGAGCTCGAGGCTCTTTAGATCTCTCCAGCCTGGCCCCAACCCAAAGGGCAGCGTGTGGCTGGGGCTGAGGTGCCCACCCCTGTGGGGGTCTGGATTAAAAAGGGGTGGGAGCAGCAAGGTTGGGGCCTTGCTGCATTCATCTTGGCAGGCCCTTTCCAGCGCCAGTGCTCCTGGAGCTCGAGGCTCTTTTAGATCTCTCAACCCTTATCCTTGACACAACCCTAAGCCTAGCCCTCGTTAATTACGTGAACACACTACCTGAGTTTTCCCTACCAGAAAGATGGAGGAGCAGCAATGTTGGAGTGCTGTTACGATGGCCATGGCAGGCCCTTTCCAGCGCCAGTGTTCCCGGAGCTCGAGGCCCTTTAGATCTCTCCAGCCTGAGCCAAGCCCAAAGGGCAGCTTGTGGCCGGGGTTGAGGTGCCCACCCCTGTGGCAGCTCCGGATCAGAACGGTGTGGGAGCAGCAAGGTTGGGGCCTTGACGTGTTTGCCTTGGCAGGTCCTTTCCAGCCCTGGTGTTCCTGGAGCTCGAGGCTCTTTAGATATCCTAAGCTTAACCCAAGGCGTAACCCTAAGCCTAGCCCTAGCTAATCACCCCAACCTGCTACCTGGGTTCTCAGGCTCAGAAAGATGTGGGAGCAGCAACGTTGGGGCACTGCTGTGATGGCCTTGGCAGGCCCTTTCCAGTGCCAGTGTTCCCAGAGCTCAAGTCTCTTTAGATGTCTCCAGCCTGAGCCCAGCCCAAAGGGCAGCCTGTGGCCAGGGCCGAGGTGCTCACCTCTGTGGGGGTCCGGATCAGAAAGCTGTGGGAACAGCAAGGTTGGGGTCTTGTCGCGTTTGCCTTGGCAGGCCCTTTCTAGACCAGTGTTCCCGCAGCTCGAGGCTCTTTATATCTCTCCAGGCTTACCCCAGCCCCTAAGGGCTCCGTGCCACTGAGCCAGAGGGGTTCATCACCATAGATGGCACAGATTAAACCTCATGCGGCTGGCAATGGAGGCACCTGTTATGCTCTGAACACTCAGATCCAGGGGTTTAGCTGAAGATTCTATTGCTCTCTCTTAGCCAAAAGAGAAATGCCCACCAGATATACTCAAGAGGTGAAAATCACACTGAAGTTCACTGGCAAAAGCATCCAAACCAACCAATGAAAAATCAACCAGCTTTGGCAAACGATGAAATACAACATAGAATGCAGCATAAAACCTCTTATCATAGCATTACTCAGTGTTAATTTAGCATTTACTTAGCATTAACTTAGCCCAACCGAGAAAAACCTTTACACTGACAAAATGCTATGTTAGCCAGAAGTTCCAGGAAAAGAGAAGTAGGAAAAGAAAGAGAGGCAGAGACAAAGTCCGAAGAAGAGAAGAGATCTAGAAAAACACCTAGAGGGCTACCACCTCCTAGGATTCCTGCAGGGGCAGCACGGGAAACGCGTGCAGTGTTCCAGGGTGTGACCACATGCTGACCTCATGCTCTGTTCTTTTAAGCCCTGCACAACCTTCATGTGCCTGAGCCTGAGGTGGGAAAAAATTCTTTCTTGTGAGGGTGGTGAGGCCCTGGCACAGGTTTCCCAGAGAAGCTGTGGCTGCCCCATCACCCAAGGCCAGTTTGGGCAGGGCTTGGAGCATCCTGGGATAGTGGAAATTGTCCCTGCCTGGGCAGGAGGGTGGAATGGGGTGGTCTGTAAGGTCTGTTCCAACTCAAACCAATCTGGGATTCTACAGGCGATGCTTCAGGTGAGCATCAGCTCCCATGTGTACGAAGTGAGTCCAGGCTCCCTCACCCAGCAGGTCGGCACTGTTCAGACAGCCCAGCTCAGGGCAGAACTTGGACAGCTCCTTAAACCACCCTGAGCCTGCTCTCACTCATTACCACCGCACTGCAGCAGGAGAGTTACAGAATAGTTGTCCCACATTAGCAGCGTGCCCCACAATGCCGATGGTGTACCCGCAGCTCCCCAGGCCCTGCTTATCCTGCATTTTCCTTCCTGGAGATGTGGAGATGCTGCTCTTGGCTCCAGGAGAAGTTATGGGGGCAAACTGGGGGACCAGGGCTGGCCCTGCACAGGACTGGGGCTGCATTCCCAGAGCTGGGAGCTGGGAGGGCGATCCACAAGCGCCAGTTTAGCAACACTTTTGGAAACCCATCCCCGCCCCAGGCTGCCAACGGAGCTGATGTGCAGCGGGTGGAGGGGTGATGTCGTGGGAGCCTGGGATGACACTGATTCATGGGGGCAATTAAAGCTCTTTCCGGCCTTTCCTCAGTGGCATTTTGGCATTTGATTCTTCATGAGTTACAGCACCTTCCTCGCATGGAGACATTTATAGCCATGAATTTTGCAGATCCCCGTAGAGTGTAATTACCTTCTGAGGGGAGGCAGGAGATCCGGGCAGCAACTCCAGGCACAGGCATTCCAGCCAGGAGCCCCTGTGAATTCCCATGGGCTGGGGCTTCTGGACGCGAGAAACACCGAGTCAAAACCAGGGGGTTTGGCAGGTTTTCATTCCACCCTGAAAACTGTCTTTTGTTGAGGGAATATCCCACGGCCCAAGCAGGAATTCCCTGCAGAGCATCACTCCGGGGTGCAGGTCTGGCAGCATCCCTGCCCCTCTTCAAGCCCAGGGCTAGAGAAGGGGATGCTCCGGCACTGTCTGGAGGACAACGACCCCCGAATCCGCTGCCGTATCCTGTCGCTAAGGCTTCTCCATCTCCTGCGGGCCATCCGGCAGCATCAGCCCCGGCTCGGGCAGACCCCGACATGAATATTGATGGGCGGCTGGATGCGGGGAACGCGCTAATTTAATCAGGGTGACAGGAGCGGGGCTCCCCGGAGGCGACGCGCTGCCGCTTGCTGACATTAATGTTACTTTGTGTCACAAGGCATTTTTTAATGTATCTTGCCAGTAAAATAATCAGCCTTCTCCCGGGTACTGAGGCACTTGTTTCTCATCCATTATGATACAGACGTCGCTCCTCAGCTGTCATTAGCACACGAGAGGAGAGTCGGGGCAACACGTCTGGTATTTTTAGAAGTATGACATGGATGAGAAACATATTCTTGCCTTTCAAAGGCAATAAACAACCCTCTGTCGTGCAAATTCCCTCAGGGGACACAGAGGTGACAGTGCTGCAAAGCCCACCCAGCCCCACGGTCTGTCCCTGGGGAGCAGAGGCTGACCCCAGACCTCAGTGCTGGGGGAGGAGTGGGATTTGGGGAGGTCTGGGGGACCTTGGGGATCCCTGTTTCAGTCTCTGGGAGCTGGCTGGCCTGCAGGAGGGCATGGCAGGGCTGTGGCAAGGACATCTTGGACCAGAGCAGCCCCAGCCCCACCTCGGGGTACAGGCACCCCCCTGGCAGTGCCAGGGCTGATCTGAGCCATGCTCAGGGCTGGGGGCCAGTGCAAAGCTCCCCCAGACACCGCGAGGTTTGAAGCTGGCTGCCTGTGCTCTCCTGACCAGAGATCTGAGGCAGTTTATCAATTTATGTAGTGAGCTTTCAGCTCACCTTCAAAGCCCCTGACTCCTTGGTGAGCAGCCCTGCTCATTCTGCTCATGCATCTTTAATATTGAGTGAAAAACGAGGTTTTTTTTCCTTCTCTTTTCACTGTTTGGCTTCAGAGACTGGGATAACAACATCAAATCTCCTCCTCAAGCAGACCCAGAGGGGCTTTCTGTTCTCCCAAAAGCAGCACATTGCCTGCTGGGACCATGCCCAGAGGTGCCAGGGGTTGCACAGAATGACCAAAGCCAAGAGACAAGGAGCCAGGCAGCTCCTGTGGAGTGGTGATGAGCTTCCCATCACGGTCACTTAGGAATGAAGCACTAAGAGGAGCCAGACAGGCACTTGAAGAGCATTAAACCCACTGATGGGTCAAAATGCAACTTCAGCCCTGCCCCAGCAGGGTCCAGCTGAGGCCCCGGGATCAGCAGGGAGAGCAGCAGCGCCTGGTGGGAGCAAAAGGATGTGTTAGCTTGTTTTGAGTTTATTCTATTATCCTTTTTTTTTTTTCCAGAGGAAAAAATCGCTATGGCAACTTCTGCAACCGCAGCGCTCCTGGGAGACTGACTGCGAGTGAGACTTGCCACTCATCATCTGACAATGTTAATCTGCCGGATTTACATAGTAATTAATGTCAAGAGGCAATCTACGACTTGAGCAATCAGAGTTTCTGTGCATTAAGTCAGACTCCGAAGACAGCAATACATAATTGTGTGTAAGAAAGGCATTTAACCCCTTGTGGGCTTTCCCCAGGGAGCAGGAGGGCCAAGATGGCTCTCTTGTGTCCTGACACCAGCATGGTGTGTGAAAAATCTTTAGACCTCCCCAGCCCTGACCCCGCTGAGCTCAGGGCTCTCTGGACCACACTGGCTGCAGCTCTCAAATCCTGCCAAATCCTCTTTGCCCTTGAACTTCACCAGCTGTTCTCTTGCAGACAACTCCTGCTCAGGTCTGGCCTTTCTTGCCCAAGCCACACTGTGTTTTCCCTGCATGCATCATTACCTCAGCACCTGCAGAATCCATCTGTAACCTGGCTGCTGTCAGACCCACTGCCAGCACAACCCACCCACCCCAGCAGCACCAGAGTCACCCCCAGCTTGGAGCTGAGGAGCTGCCCCAGCCCCAAGGCAGCCACCCTGTGTCCCCCATCCCTTTCCAGCCATTCCCCTGCACAATCCCAGGCTCTTTGGGAAAGCCACAGTGGGAGCCAGGCGGTTCAGGGTAGGGGGCTTTGGGAAGGGACAGTGGAACACCTGGAACTTGGCCCTGGAGGAGAGAATGGGGGCATTGAGGGAAGACAGGGCAGCTTTCCACTACAACCAGCCTGGTGTCGAGGGGCTGCTCCCATCCTCCTCTGCATCCTGGGGCAGGGCTCAGTCCCTGCCTCCCAAAAACCCTCCAAATCCCTGCCTCAAGCTGTTCCTGCAACCTCCTCTGCAAAGAATAAAGCTCTGCTGAATCCCAGCATCCTTTCTTCCTCCATCCTTTTGGTTGGATCCAAAAACTTCAGAGGAGGAATAAAAAAAAATCTAATTGATTTCTTCCGTATTAACAAGTCAATCATTAGGGTGGGTTTTTTTAATGACTCATAAGCAAGCTTGACGTGTCTGTTAATTAAATAGCCATCCCAGCTCTAATCTGCTGCAAGTTAATCATTTGGGGAATTAAAAGGTGTCAGTGCTGAATACCTCATTATTGTAACTCCTCGCCTGCCCTTGCTGCCGGGAGGAGCTGGGGTGAGGAGGGGACTGAGCCCTTGGCAGGTTTGAGCCCCAAACACCCCAAACCTGCTTTCCTGCCCCCCTCAGCTGCCCACCTGCCCCAGACCACTGACCCAGGATTTCCTCCTACCAAGCCCACCCAGCTCCTCAACACCCACACACCCATTATCCCAGGGTGGCTGAGCGATGCTCCTGCCATGGGCTGATGGAATGGGACAAATTCAGGGGTAAAAAACCAGTCTGTTTTAATTTGGCCAGCAGGGTTGGTGCCTCTGGTCAGGCTCTTTTGAGTATCATCACAATTGGTATTGATGAAGCCACCACAATTTAATTTATTGGCTCAGTGCACAACCCCATGACCAGCCACATGCAGGAGCCGATGGCTGAGTGATGGGACATGGTGGAAGTGCGTCCTTCCTGGCCTCATGGGAGAAGTTATGGGGGAAAAAAAACTGTGGAAAGCAAGTAAAGAGTAATTCCTCTGTCTTCTTGTGGGTCAAGACCTTTAGGTTTAAAATCCCTTCTGCAGACCACAGGCTGCACTGGTCACACAGAGAGGCACAGGATTTACAAGTCCATTAGAGGCTCCTGTATTAAATCTTGAACACAAATTCCTCAAAGCCACTTCTGCCTCCAGAAGACCCTGGCCCAGTCTGATTGCCCCTCTGCTTTCCCAGCTGCTCATCCAACAGCAAATACTGATCCCTTGTATTTCCTGACTTTCTCACTGCTTTATTAAGGTAAACAACAAGAGGGCAAACAGGCTAACTCTGGTGGTGAATGAGGGATTCACGTTGCTGCGTGAGCTGTATTAATCACTTAGTGACATGCTGGCTCCTGGCCTGATGAAATACAACGAGAGGTAATTAGTTACTAAAATTAGGAGGTGGGCAGATTGCCAGTTGTTTACAGGTGCCATGCTGATGGGGTCAGCCAGGAGAATTGCCTTTTCCAAGGGATCAAAGCTTGTTTTAAAACATTTGATTCAATTCTGGACCAAAGGCCGAGCTCTGAGCGGCAGCAGGACATGAACCAACTGTCTGAAAGGTCTCTGCCCCAGCTACAGTGAGAGTGTTGGAGCATGGATAGGATGTGTACCCACCAGGAAATAGGGGAACATGCCCTGAGCCCCCTCAGCCCCTCCAGGTGCTGGAGCTGCTGCTCAGTGCCTGGCTGGAGCATTCCCAGACACCGAGGGTAGGGAAGATGGGAGTGCAGTAGGGAAGATGCTGTGGCGCAGCCAGGGCCTCCCGCAGCACCCCGGGCACAGCCCACCCTCCTGCCCTCATCCCAAGGGGCAGCCCTGCTCCACTGCCTCTCTGGAGGGTGTTCCCACCTGCAGGAAGCATTTCCTCCCCACATCCCCGTGCCCAGCACATGACACTCACAGGCCCTGCAGCCTTCCCATGGCCAGGGCAGGAGGAAGAGGAGGTAGCAAGAGCAGCTCAGGGGAAACCGTGAACCTCTTAGTGGCAGGATTCAAAGTTTTTTCCTCCCACCCATTCAGGTGTTTCACAGGCATGAGCTGGAGCACTGTGCAGAGGTGAGAGTGCTTGATGAGTGAGTGATGGCTCAAAGTGAGCATCCTGCATCCTGCATCCTGCACCCTGCACCCTGCATCCTGCATCCTTGCATCCTGCATCCTGCATTCTCCATCCTGCACCCTGCATCCTGCATCGGGCACTCCCTGCCCAGTGAGGTCCTGCTTCTTGTCACACCAACGTGACCCTGGCAGGTTGCACCGGTCATTGGCTGGCAAAGTGGTGGCCAAAGGGCCTGGAAAGCTGTGAACACTCAGAGCTGGGCTCAGCTCCTCTCTGGCCTCCCTGGGTGCCACCAGTAAAGCCCAGTCGGTCACGACATGCAAGGTGGCCACGGTGCCCCTGGCCCTGGAGTGCAGCCACGTGGCAGCGCCAGGCTTTGGCTGTGCCAGGAGCCACACGTGCCTGGCCATGTGCACGCGGGCACACGCGGCACACGCGGCGTCACCACGGCCGGGAAACCTCCCCTCCCCTTCACACGCACTGGAACAAGAGCCACAGGGAGCATTCGATATTTTTCCCTTGTAGATACAACTGATGTGGGCAGAAAATATCAGCTGCCACTTGGCGAGGGGTGCAGAGGCCAACTCCATTAAAGCTGCTGGAATTGGTACATTTGACACGACACTGGCTATAACTTAAAGCCAGAGTATGAATAATAGAGCTCTGCACTCAGACCTGCAAGAGAAATATATCTGATTGCTGGATCGCCTGCTGCACAGAAACAATCCCAAATCAATTCCTGCGCGTCTGGAGCGCAGGCAGAGCGCAGCCAGGCTGCAACCTTCCCTCCCTCCTCTGCATCTGCTGCCCCCGAACAAAGAGCCACCAGGTCCCTTTCACCGAAGTCTTGAGCCCCTGATTGATCGCTGTGCCCTAAACCAATTTGCACATCATTAAAAGTAATGTCTGGGCTGGGTGTGGGGAGCTGGAGGCAGCGCTGGGGCTGTGAGAGGGTGCTGCGCCACTGCGGGGCCGGGGTGGAGGGGATGGAACAGAGAGAGGGAGAATTGGGGCGCTGGAAGCAGCGTGACCATGCCTGGGTCTCCGAGGGAGCCCCTGGGCACTGGTTGGGGACATGTCCCAGGGACATCCTGCTGGGACCAGGGGCCAGGGAGCTGTGCCTGATGGGTGATTGTTCATAGCAGGAAAGGGAAGTGTCCGTGGCTTTAGGTTTTGGAGTGTCCACGTGTTTGCAGGTGTTCTGCAGAAGTGCTGAGCAAAGGTGTCCTGGCCACAGGTGCTGCCCCATCGATCAGCTCCCCACGGGGCTCAGTGAGGACTGGAAAATGGGGGGCTGCTCATGAACAGGGGCTCGGGCTTTGCACGGCCCGGGGCTGAAGCACAGCAGGGACCAGAGGAGCATCCTTGTGTGGGAGAGGAGGATGAGCAAAACCCTTGGTGAGAGGAAGATGAGGGAGGGCACGGGATTCCCGTCGGGACTTCTCAGGCTCAGCCATGGCACGTGGCCATGGCAGATCCCTGGTTAATCCTCTCATTGCCGAGGTGCTTAAGGAGGGATTACAGCGCTGGGCTTGTGGTGGGTTCGTGTCGGTGTGGCAGCGGCCGGGGAGTCCCTTTCTCACACTGAGGGGGTTCCCACAGCTAGAGGGTTCCCCGTGCTGCCGGTGCCAGGTCCGCTTGCCAGCACCGTGTACCAGCCTAGATCATTCTCGCTGCCGTGCCGGGTTTCACAGCAGCCGACGGGACGGATCCATCCTGTAAAATGCCGCTGTCAGGCGAGCCAGGGAAGGTTTCAAGTGTGAGGGTGCAATCAGAATGGACCAGGGACGGTAAAAGCACACGGTGTTTATTCACTGTCGCGAGAAGCCAAAGCTTGACTCTTCCCCTCCCCTTAGGCTGGGCCCGGGGAGTCCCGGGGGGCTGAGAAGGGAGCACAGGGGGCACGGACACGCCCGTCACCTCTGAGCTGGCTCCTGCTTGTGGCACTCCTGAGGGCAAAGCAATAGGCTCAGGCTGGTCTGAAATTAATATTGCTTGAAAAATGGGTTTCAAACCACCTGCAACCACCAGGTTTTTCAGGTTGGCAGCTGAACTGACAGAATCCCTGACATCTCCGTAGTTCACTGTCCCTTCCCTTAGGGACTGGGAGCCTGTGAGGGGCACTGGGTTTGGGCCACCACTTCCCCAGCAGCCAGCAGGGCTGGAAACACTCTGTAACTGGAAATTTACAGTTTGTGTTCATTTAACATTTTGCGTTGTCTAGTTTGTTTTATAAACTATTTATTTTGAGTTTATCTGCTTATTTATTTAACTTTCTTTGCTGAAATCCCCAGTTCCTGCCTGGCTTTGGGAGGGTTTGGCTGATGTGAGCCGGCACGGGAGGCATGTGCTGGTGAAGTGAACGGTACTGGAACTGTCACAGCCCGGTACTGGAAATAAAGGAGCCGAAGTCAGGATCTCCAGTGAAGCCGCGGTGCCACAGGGCTGGGACAGCCCGGGGGTGACAGCGAAGCCTCGAACATCACCTCCAGGAGAAGGGACGGCCACACCCCTGCCACTCCCCGCCCGGGGCTCTCGCTGCCTGGCACCGCCCAGGGTCCAGAGCAGGGACCGCTCTGCCCGTGTCCCCCAGGTCACACAGCTCCTGCCTGGGCCATCGCACCCTGTCTCCTGCCCGAGGGAGCTGCCCGCGAGCCCTCCTCCATCCTCACCGCCGGAGCTGCCCATCGGGAGCATCCTCAGCCCCCGCAGGGTCCAGCTCCAGTGGTGCCCCCGGACTGGTCCACGCTCTGCAAAGCCGAAATGGGCAGCGCTAGCCCCCGGCAGCCCCCGGCAGCCCCCGGCAGCTGTCCCTGGGCTGGCGCGGGTGCGAGCCCGAGCTCCCGAGCCCCGGCGCTGCAGGGCTCGGTGCGGCAGCCAGGGAGCACGATTGCGGCGTGCTGCTGCTCATCGCCGGCCCGGCTCCGGCGGGGATGGAGAAAAGGTTTATCCAGCGTGGCTCATCCCCGCCTCGCCCAGCCCGGCACGGCCCGGGGCCAGCGCAGCCCCAGCGCGGGGTCTGTCAGCGCTAGAGCCCCGCAAGGAGCAGCGGGGACGGTGACACTCAGCCGGAGCAAGGACAGGGTGACATTCAACCTTCCGAGGCGCCCCCGGCCTCTGCACCCCTCCCAGCCCCTTCCAGGGAAATTCTTCAGGAGTAATTGCAAAATCCTCTGGTGCATCACACGCAGCGTGCGATGTTATTAACTCGGCAGCCAGGAGCTGGCAGGAAAGCAATCGGGCTGTTTCCCCAAGACTGAGCCAGGGATAATTGAGTTGAATGGGAAGGAATCGCTGCTCTTTGTTAGGTGATCTTCCAGCCCTTCCACACTGATCTCATTTTGAGTTATTCAAACAGACTTTTGAATTAAGAGATAAAGTTGTTTCAAAACATTCCAAAGCTCTTAGAAAAACTTGGAAATTCTTTCTGTTTACGCATAACCCTTCTCCCGGGCTTAAGCATCATCTGGAGGGATCTCAGCCCTGAGAGGTGTGGGGCAGGTGAAACACAAAGTGCCCATCCCATCCTGTCCCTCTGTCCCCCCGCAGTGGGAACAGCCCCATCCCAGGGAAGGGGAGCTCACCGAGGGATCTTTGGAGTTCATGTTATCGAAAGTAGAGAGAGCTGGCAGAAAATCAATGCTGAAATATGGCCAGCTGTACTCCCTCCCTTAACTAGCTCCTTTAAGACTGTTTTAAGATGCAATTATTTAAGGTCAGGGAGGTCAAGTACACAGCACAATACTGCTGAAAATTAACTACACCATGTAATACTGTTGAAAATTAACTACACAGTGTAATACTGCTGAAAATTTCCCTGTTTGAGTGGTTTTGCCCCAGCAATGGAGCCTCCTCCCTGGCATTTCTCTGATCTGCGTATTAGTTCATGCTAAACACAGGAGAATCCAATGCTCTCCTTCTCCCCAAGTTCTGAGACATGCAAAAATCCACAAAAACCTGCGCCACTTGCAGTAAACTCAAGGGAGATGGCAGTGCTGGTGCTGTCATTTTGGTCTGTGTTTCTCAGAGGCAAAAACATCATCTGGGTAGAAACAATAATCTTATCAAAACACAGGCATTGCTTCATAAATACATCCAGGTTGGAGTGAAATAGGGCTCTGCAGGGGGAGGGTGAGCCATCAGCTGAGTATTTTGATTGATTAAGATGCCAATCACAGCAGGGTCCCAGCTCCTGCCAGTGCAAATGAAACCCTTTCAACAGCAATGTCTGTGGAAGATGAAGCTCCCCAAGTGCTCCCTCAGCTCCCCTTCGTCAGCTGCAAATGCCCCTCAAAACAGCTGCGGCCAGGTGGGGCCAGGAGAGGCACTGGGGGGCTCAGGGGCTCCATGGGTTGGGGCTAGAGTCAGGCCCGGGGTGCTGATAACAGCAGGCGCATGAACTGGGCTTGGAGAGAATGAGAAATGCTGGAAAAAACTAGGAAACGAGCAATTGATTAGAAGAAAATTGCTATCGAGGTGGCACAGGGCACAGAAAGGGTTAAATGTGGAGAGTGGAGGTGTTGGACTCACTCACACCAAACCAGCACTGACTCCCTGCCACCAGCCCTGACAGCCCAGAGCTGATGGAAACAGAGCATTTAGACTGAGTTTATTAATTTTTCTACAGAAAGGGATGCTGCCAGAATAACAGACTCTTCCTCCCACTAATAATAAAATCCATATTCAGAGAGTTTGGAATTAATCTCTGTGAATTCGCACCTTAAGCTGTTAGCAAAAATCAGGTTGTGGATGGGAATTGGCTGTGGCAGGAGTGCCTGGGGGGCTGTGGGGGCTCCAAGGGCCGTTTGTGCTGGGAACAGCCAGGGCAAAGCCCCCCTTGGCCTTTCTCTTTCTCACCCTCACTTGTGACAACTTTTTGTCTGTGAAAAGAAATTATTGTCGCAATCTGGCCCTTTTGATGTGGTACCCCAGGTTGGGGGGTCCCCAGCGTGGGGGCTGCTCAGGCCCTGGTTCATCCCAGGGTTGGTGTTTTCCACATCCTCATTTGCTCTAGGGTATTTTACACCTGGTTTTCATCTCTAATTAAAGATAAATAAAATTTTACAATGACACAAAGTAATAAAAATCCCATCAGAAACAAGTGTCCTTCCTTGAGGAGGTACCAGATCCAAGAAACCACGTGCCCAACCCACTCCCTTACACCCATTTGCCTTCTGTCCTGATTTCTGTCCATCCAAGTCCTCGTCATGATTTCCATCCCAGCCCTGCTCCCCTGGGTCTTCTGCTCGGAGGAAGAGGCTCTTTATCCCCAAAACTGCCTCATTTTGTGGCCTCAGGAGGACCCTCAGCTGTTCTGGGACCTCCACAGCCTCCTGCAAAATCAATGACAACAAAGCTGGGGCCTTGGTTGAATTAATTTTGCTTCAAATCTAAAAAAAAACTTGTAAGAAAAAGAATTAATTATTCACTAGCTCTTAAGATAATAAAGATAAAAATTAAGCTTGGATTTCAAGACAGAAAATAGTTCCTCTCCTGTTCAAATATAAATTAGGAGTGCAGATAAATGCTACACAACTCAAAAAATTCATTTTAATTTCTAAGCAGCCATATAATATTCACAGCCACAGAAGTGATTCCTTGCCTCAGCCCTGAGATGACCGCGTTGGCACCGTGGGTAACCATCTCCCGAAATTCACCTGGGCCAGGGGAGGGCTGCACAGCCCCTCCTGCACAGGAGGCTTCATCTGGCAGGGTAAATCAGAATAATTTGGGGTGGAAAAGACCATTAAGATCATCGAGTCCAACCATTCCCCCAGCACTGCCCAACCACCACGAGCCACGTCTGCTAAAGCCTCCCTGGGCTGGTCCCCATAACAGTTCCTGCCACCCAAGCTCTGAGGCTTTGGAAAAGCAGAAGGAATTATTAGATGCTGGAATTTTATATCACTTGACAGCTGTTGCCTCCCTCGGTATTCGCAGGGCTCGACCTCGAGCTGTCCCTTGCCCTGACAGGACATTTTCCTGCCTGTGGTGATTCCAGTGCCCGCTCCTGGCTCTGGAATCTCAGTCACGACAATCCCAGAGCCAGGGGACAGGTCCCTGGTGGGACCAGCAGTGGCCAGCCAGGGACTATTTAGTCTTCCATCACTCAGCCAAAGGTTTATTGAATTATCCAGCCTCTGAAATGGGCTGGAGTAGGGAGTTTATCCCACTTCCAGCCCGGATGTTTCCCTCTGCAGCCCGAGCAGGATGGAAATGAGCTCGGCTGGGCAGCGCAGGGGGCACTGGGCAGACTGGAGGCGCTGGGAGCTCTGCCCTCCTCGCTCATCCTGGCTCCCTGTGCCCTCTGCAGGCGCTGGCCATGCCTGGGATTTTTGGTGGTTTTGCTGTTGGTGGGAGCAGTGCGAGGCAGGCGCCTTGGGATGCTCCTATTATGGAATCATGGAGTCATTAAGATTGGAAAAATCCCTCCAAGATCTTCAAATCCAACCCTCAACCAAACACCCCTGTGCCCATGAAACCGTATCACAAAATGCCACCTTTGCGGGTGCCACCGAGTGCTGCTCGGTTTTGTCCCCGGAACAGCACGAAAACAAGAGGGGGAAAACAATTCTGCATTTTTGCCACGTATTTTTGTAAGTGTTGTGCAATAAATGTGTGTAGAACAAATTAGTTTGTGGTGAGACAGTCGCCGCTGGAACGTTTGGCTGCAGATAGCGCAGGGAAAGCTTTTGAAAGCCAATGCCCAGCTGCACCGACAAGGAGATCGCCGTAAATGCTGCTCAGAACAATTTAAACAATTAATTTCAGCATTTAATGGGCACTTGCACTATCTGCTGGAGCAGAAATGAGAACGTGTCTTTCATTACCTGCCACACTTCCCCTATTCCTCATCTCACCACTATTCCCCGGGGGCAAAACAAGGCATATGGTAATTGAAATTGCAGCACAGCTGCAAAAAGAGGGGGAAAAAAAAGGTGGATTTCAGGTTTTTGTCGACCCTGGTTTCCACAGTTTCCACAGGGGGAATGTGATACTCGACTATTTACAAGCAGAGAAGTGTCAGGGGATACAGAGGCTGTTGGAGAATGAAAACAAACAAACCGCAGCCGCATGTTCCACCAATGGAGGTGGAAAGTGAACCTGGATTATTCTTGGCTGTTAATCAGTGTAAATTGGTCCCTTGGCTATGGAAAGAAAGGGAAGGGGGTAGGAAAACCTCCACCGTGCCTTTCCCCCCTTTGCTGTCCCTTCGCAGGGGCTCCCGCTGAGCCATGTCACACGTGCAGCCCTGGGGGATGATGTCCAGAGGCTCCTGGAGGCTCCAGCCGATATTTGGGGCTGGAAGGTGTCAGCTCGGGGCTGAAACATCACTCTGCTCTCACCATCCTCTGCCCCTGCCTGGTCCCTGCCGTTCCTACCTGGGGTGCACTGCGACCACTGTGCAGTGCTGCCCTGTCCTGCTCCACACTGTCCTTCCCTTGCTCCCTGCTGTCCCTGCCTTGTGCCCCCCTGCCCTTCCCCTGGACCCCCTGTTCCCCCCGCCCCCTCTGTCCCTAACTGGTCCCTACTGTCCGTCCCTTGTCCCCTCTGCCCTCCCTGGTCCCCACTATTGCTGCCTGGTCCCCACTGTCCCTCCCTGGTCCCCACTGTCCCTGCCTGGTCCTTCCTGTACCCCCATGTCCCCTCTATGCCCCCCTGGTCCCTGCTGTCCCCGTCGGTCCCCGCTGTCCCTGCTCCTGCCGGACTCTCGCTGTAGGTGGCAGGAGACGCCCGCGGTGTCTCAGCGCCGCTCGGTGACACTCGGAGCAAAAGCTGCCCATTGCCCTGCGGATGAAAACATGGGCTGGAAAATGGCTCCCGGCCCTGGGCAGGGGGCTGGGAGGGTCTCAGGGACAACGAGAGCAGCTGAGAGAGGCAAAAAGCCAAATGTTAGTTTTCTGTTCAACTGCAATTGCCTTAATTTGCTTTTTTCAGTAACAAGGGGCAGGCTCGGGAGTCCTTTTGCTCCTGCCGTTTGCTCGCTATCAAGATAGCAAAGCCTCCTTGGCCTGAAAATGATTATTTTTCTTGACAAATCCTCCTGCTGCTGCTTTTTCTATTAATCTCCCTCTGTCTCTTCAGAGCAAAGAGAATTACAGCGGCTGCTCGGAGCCCATTGCTCGTCTGTCCTTGAACCCGGCTGGCAGCCTGTTGTTAGCAGAACTGAGCAAATAGCAGAGAAAGGAATTCCTACAAATATTCTCTCAAATTTGAAAGGAAATTTCCATCCAGCAGCACAAGCATCTCCTTTGTGGTCTTGTCCCGGGAACACCGCAGCGTTTGCCCTGAGCAAGCAGAAACACAGGAAGCACAACTCACGCTTCTGTCGACTCAAACAGAAAGTGTTGTTCTGACTAAAAATACTCGCTTTGAACAACGATTAACTGGTGATTAATTTCAGAGCGTGAGGAAGGGGGTGGAGGTGGCCGTGTGCCTCAAGTGCCACCCCAGCACTAGCCCCGAGGTCCTTGTCACCGGTCAGCTGCCAGGACAGACCTTGGGCATCCTTGTCACCACGCCACTGGCCCCAGCACTCCACAAGAGCCTTATAAAACAGAGCTGCTTGGCAATTCAGACAAGACAGGCATCCAGAATTTGGGATCCAGGTTTAAAACCCCTATTACTTTCTGCCGAGCACTTAGGAGAGCCTAATCCAATTGGCCATATGGTCCTGGGCTCCCTCCAATCTAATTCACCCATCCCTTGGGCATATTGAAGGGAAAAGGGGGGGGGGGGAATTGGAAAAATGTAAATCACATTTTAATAGACTCATAAAAATACACAAAGTGATGACCGAGAAAACTTATCAGATTTTATGGGCATGTGGGTTGCTCAACAGAATATGGAAATGCCACTCAAACAGCAGAGCTGTCCTCATCGGAAACTTCACAACATAATCCAATTTGTGCCGTTCGCTAGACAGAGCAGCCGGACTGATTCAAGCCGTCTGCATCACTGTCACCTCTGCTTCGCTCTTGTGTCACTCAGGGTGAGCGGGAGCTTGGTACAGCTCAGCACTGCTCGGCACAGCTCAGCACAGCTCAGCCTTTCTGTACGGCCAAGTGCAGGCTGACTGCAAGTGAGCCCTGGGGTGGAGGGTCTGGCTGTACCCCATATCCCAGAGTCGTGGGAGTCCCCAGATTCCAGCATCCTGGGGGGCACAGAATCACTTAGGTTGGAAACGACCTCTGAGATCATCGAGTCCAACCCGTGACCGATCCCCACCTTGTCACCCAGCCCAGAGCACTGAGTGCCACATCGGTCATTCCTTGGACACCTCCAGGGGTGGGTCCCTGTGTCCCAGCAGCCCAAGGATCCCAGACATAGTGCAGGGTGAGAGGGAGGATGGGAACTGTGTCAGGCTTCCCTAGCCACAGCAACGGCATCTTGGAATCATAGAATCATGGAATATCCCGAGCTGGAAGGGGCCCACATGGATCATCACATCCAACTCCCAACAATCCCACTGTGTCCCTGAGAGTGTTGCCCAAATGCTCCTTGAACATTTCCCTGGAGAGCCTGTTCCAGCACCTGACCACCCTCCAGGTGGAGAACCTTTTCCTGCTATCCAGCCTAAACCTCCCCTGACACAGCTCAGCCATTCCATATTGGTTACCAGCGCCCAAAATCTGCTCACGGGAGGGAAGGAAGGTGTTAAAATAAACATGCAGATCATTCATCTCGACCATCGATGGAGGGGAACAAAGATTTGCTGTTCCTGTTGCCACACGCTGGTACCCCTGGAGCTGCCACTGAGGGTGGGGACAGGGGCTGCTCCGGCAGGTGACATCCAGCCCCACTCCTCGGGGAACACTGCCCAGTTAGGATGCTCTCCCCACTGCCACATTGGTGTTGCAGAGCCCAGTGGAGGCATGAATATCATCTCCTGGGTACCAAAATGGACAGTACTCAGAGATGCACACCCCTTCTCCCAGGAGAGCCCACGGGGAGAACAGTTTTTCTAAAAAGTGCAGGATTCGGCCAGAAATGAGTATGCAGAAGCCTTTGGCACATGCTTTGAGACACCATTCCCAGATTCCTGCTGGCGGTGCGGCTGCACAGCGTTTTTGCTGATGGTAATTCAGCCAGTGACTGTTGTTTGTAACAAAGGAAATGTTTGAAGCATTGACAGATGATTGTAGAAGAGAAAATAGGTGTTGTGCAGGTGAGTTGCTGAAGTTCACCCCCCTAATTGCTCTGTAATTGCGCTGCCTCGCAGAGGAGCTCTCTCCCGAGCCTGGTTTGCTTGAACATGCTCACAAAGAGCTATTTTGCTGGAAGAATTTAATTTTTGCCATTATGTTGTCCAGCACAGTCCAGCTCTGGGTACTTACCACCAATTATCCGTCTGGTATAAAGCTAATGTTGACACAGAGGTCCTCGATGCATCGACTCTGGGATTCTGCCAGGAAGGCTGGTTTCAAGCAGAATAATTAGTGGGCACGGATATCCGTGTAAGATGCCCTTGAACTGATGGACTGTCTTTATTCACTAGGATGTGATCAATTCTGAGGTTTTTCTTTTAGACAAGCCCTTGAATTTAATTCCATTCTGTACAGTAAGGATTTCTTGTCTGAAATTCACTTTGCATCAGGAGAGCCCTGTCTGAGCTCCCCCATTAGCTATTCTTTCCCCTCATTCCAGAGTCTTAAAGCACTTTACATGGATTAACTAATTAGCTCTCTTCATAACCCAGGCTTTAAGTTAATTTCCCCATGTGCATTATAAGGACGATGCCACGGAACAAATCTCCCTTCCCCCAGCGTTTTTCCCCTCCCGCTGCTGCAGGTAACTCTGAGGTGGTTGGGGTTAGAAAGAAAGGAGCCCAAAATGCCGTGGGAAGATGTCACGACACCAAGCAGGCCTGATTCTTGTGGTGTCCATCCTACCCTGCATGTCCCCTGCTCGGGATGCAGCTGCAGCACTGGGAAAGGGAAAAAAATTCCCTTAGCAATCCAGGGCCAAACACGTTGTGCAAAGGATCTGGAGAAAGAGCAGTAGGAAAAACCCAAGGGCAGCGTGAGAAGTGAGGGGAGAGGAGGGAGATCCGGCCAGACTGGTGCTTTATGCAGCCAGATTGGGACTTTACCCAGCCAGATTGGGACATTTTGCTCTGAACAGGACTCTCAGGCAGATCCTGTGCTGGGGACTCTGTTATGTCCCACCCACGTCCAGGGGAACTTCGGGCTGAGCTGTCACGACTCTGACTGCCACTGCTGTGGGGACACTGCACTGGCACCAGGGGTGCGTGGGTCCAAGGAGAGGTTTGAAGATGAAAATCGAAAGTACAGAGAAATCTGTCAAGGAGCAAAGCCATAGCATGGGGGTGTGGGCCAGCCAGGAGCTGTCACCTCCTTGTGAGCTGGTCGGTGACCTGCGGTGTGCCCTAAAGCTGGAGTCCCCATTCCTGTGACCACACCTGGCAGGGTGCAGGCTGCCTGCGAGACGGGGGCTCCCAGGTGCCTGCAGGATTCCTGTTTAGAGCTGTGGTGATCCAGCAGGGATCCCGGGAGAGGACAGGCATCTCCAGCTGGGGGGAGCACCTGCCCGGCCGCCTCCTGTCCCCTTCCCTCCGGCTTCCCGCACCTGGGGATTGCTGTAACACAAAGGCTACGCACTAATGGCTGCCCACCCGCCGGGATGAATATATCCATTTAATATCCAACTGTGCGGCTCCTGCGTTCCCTTTGGAAATGAGCCTCAGACGTGTGCAGCAGGCAGGGCACGGCAGCGTGCGGTGATGGAGATCCCCTGCCCCAGGCAGAAATGGGGTGACCACATCCACAGCGAGGGGGGACACCCCAGCCTGGGTTTTCTGAGGGAGAGCTGCCAGAGGCCAGTAATTTGAGCATTTTAATTTTATTTTTACACCAAAATTTCTCCTGCTGGCATTCACACACAGCAACTCCGCTTTGGTGGGAGCTGAGGAAAAAGCTCCTGTGTCTCTGCCTGTCTTGTCTCTCCCCTGCTCTTCCCAAGGGCTGTGATTTTATGTTTGTTTAGAGATAATTTCACTGGCCCCTGAGTTTACCAACCGCTGTGGTTCCCTGTATGGGCAGGTCGCTGTGCTATGTATGTGGAGGGCTGTTTACAGCTGCTGATAAACTCTGGAGGCAACAGGAACAGCCACTGCCATATATTAAATGCTGCAGTGTAAAATAGGAGGAAATTAATCTTTTATTTCTCTCCCTTTATAAGCTCCTACTCGTGTACTATTGCTGTTCTTGTAAGTTATGAAAAGGTTTATTTTTCTGTAAGCATGTTCCGTTCAAGCACCCGAAAAAAAGAGCAGCGTGTAAAGCGAGGATAAAATCCCTCCTGGCAGATCCTGGGCACAAGGATGGGGAGAGATTTATCTGAAGGAGGAAGGGAATGAAATTAAGAGATGGGATTTACACTAAACAGCAGGGAAATGTGTGAGCAGGGAGAGTCCTCAGGCACAGAAGAGCTTCCAAAGGCAAGGGCTGCCATGCTGGGATTGCAATATTTGGGAAAATATTGTGGAGTGTGGGAAGCTGGCAGGGATTTTGTATCCCAAATTGCAGGAGGTTTCGTTTGCAATAAATACTGGGAGCAAGCAGAGCCCTGTCTCCTTCACATCCCCTCTCCTCTTGGCTCCAAAATTCCACGGATTTAGGAAGTCCCTGGAAGAGGTGAGCAGCGACATGAGTCCCCTGAGTTCCTGAGGTTCTCTCACGGGTCACAGGAATGTTAATTCTCCCCTGCTGAAGCCCTTGGTGACGGTCACTGCTCTGGGGACAGGCTCAGTGCAGGTGGAGCCCGGCTGGGGCAGGAGCAGGTGGCTTGGTCACAGCCTGGTCACTTGTGTCTCTAAAAAGTGACCTTTCCCCACCTGGTCAGAGGGGACTGAGTGACAGCACGGGGCTGATGGCAGCTGTAAATCTTGGCCCAAGAATGAGTTAGAGATGGAAATTCATTGCTGCACCTTCAGCAGGTGGTAAAACCCATTGTAAATCTCTGAAAGGCTTGTCAGGACGCTAATGGATTGAGCTCCCGATGCTTAAATTTCACAGCTTCCAGTTCTCCCGAAATGTCACCTGGAGGACTCTGCAGAAGGACAAGGGGACAGAAGAGAGCCCTTTCGGCCTTTGGTGAGCTCTGAGAGTGCGGACAGCCCCAAGCTCTGGCGCTGGAAGGGAGAAACAGGGGCTGGTGGCCAAAACACAGCCTGGGGCTCGCACAGGGAGCTCGGCTCCTGCTCCAGCGCCGGTTTTGGGCCAATGCCACAGGGTGCAGGGCCACACCTCCACTGCCTGGGTGACACATCCCTCATGTCCCCATTTCTGCTGCCTGGGTGACACATCCCCCACCTCCCCATCTCGGCTGCCTGGGTGACATGTCCCCCACGTCCCCATCTCCACTGCCTGGATGGATGTACATCCCACTGCTACAGCTCTGCTGCTCTCTCCCCTCCTGCGCCACCTTTGGGCACCAGGACAGGGCTTGCCCCAGCTCCAGCCCCACATCTGGGGGTGGTCAGACCTCACCGCGCCCCTCCCAGCATTCACCCTGTGGATTCAGCAGCAGACTGAGGAGTGAAAAGCCAAATTCCTGCCTGGCTCGGCTGCCTGAAGCGCAGGGAAGGTGTCGGGGCTGACCTGGAGCCCGGCAGCAGGAGACAAATGGGCCGGGGGTGAGTGGCATTAACGTGCCTGTGGTGGCATTAATTTTACCTCCGCCTTGCCCAGGTGAGCAGCGCTGTGGCAGCACCTCCCCGAGCGGAGGAATGATGATCCCTATTTATCTTGTCTGGCGTCTCAGCTCTGGAAGCATTTTTAATTCAGTTTCTCCATTTTTGCCTCTTTTTGTCTTCCTGGATGTAAGTCCCATTAAAATCTGTCTTGTTGGCTGCTTTGTCGAGCCCGGCGATGGCAGGCAGGGGAGAGGGATTTCAGGTATTTCTCTTCTGAAGGTCTGTCCTGACTCAGAGTGAGTTAACCCGTTGCTGTTTCCAAGCCACTCCTGTTGTATTTTCTTTCATTTCTTTGAGTAAATAAAAAGCAAAGGAAGATTCTGCTCTTGCGACAGTGCTGAGGTCAGAGAGATTGCAAAATTAAAGCAGTGTTGCTCTGTTTAGTCTTCACATCCCCTCTGTAAAATCCGATGTGGATTTGCATGGACGGATCAAAGGGGTGACTCAGATCCATCCCTCTCCTGCTGTGCTGTGCTCACATTTCACAGCGAGTCCTCCCTCACACCCATGGGCAGCCAAGTGATGCTCTGCCACAGCTCCCCCGGGCAAGGGAACCCCAGGGAGTCCCTTCTGGGGTCAGCTGTGGCTTGTGGGGGCTCAGGAGTGGGGGGCAGCAGCTCGGGCCAGGCAGCAGCAGCAGGACATGGAAGAGGGAACACAGTGCAGCCAACTTAGAAAAAGGAAATTTTCCCCTAAGCCTGGTTCTAAGCAGGAGCTCCAATTCCTGCCTTTCTGTCATGGCTCATGCTGCTGGCAGACACCGACCTAAAAGTGCATTTTACGGCGTTGATGCCACTGTCAAACTGCTGCCAGCTGGGAGCTTTCAGTGCATGAACTGGCTCTGGTGGGACTGTTGGGATTTGCAGTGAGCAAACAATAGGAAACAACATTTTTCAACAAATCTTCTGTAATTTCAACATCATGCCATTGATTTTGAGTCCCCTGGGCTGCAGTAGCTGAGCCATTATTGGTTTGTGTCATTAAGGGCTGGGGCAGGGGAGCTGTGCAAATCCCCAAGGCAAGGGAGTAAATATTAGAGCTGGTTTTTCTTTTTGTATCTGTTGCTGCTTCTCTTTCCAATAAGCTGCTACACCACAGGAGAGCCCAATCAATTAAAATAAAGCAAATTAAGAGTGGAAAAATATTAGACACTAACTGAAGGGATTTGCAGGTGCCACTGAGGGTCACAGTGGGAAGCTCTGGAGCAGCTCTGGCGCTTCTCCCGTTCCCCAGATTTTGATGCTGATGTCTCAGCCCTGCCAGGGGTGATTAGCAGCTGCCTTTAGGGTCAGGGTAGATCCTGGGCATCCCAAAGGCATCCCACAGTGGGAAGCAGCTCTCGGTTCTGCCACACCACCGCACAAAGCCAGGCAGCAGAGAGCACCCTCTCCCTGCTGTGGGGACTGTGGCATTGTGCAGCATCCCCTTTCCAGGTGTCCCTAAACCCCTGCAGTCTTGAAAGTTGCCACAACACCCAGGAGAGAGCCCTGAGGGGCACCAGGAGAGCAGGGCACCTGCTGGGGCACTGGGCAGCATCACCTGGGCTGGGACACAACGTTCCTGGAGCACAGACGAGCTGCCAGCGATGAACGGCTGCTGGTGCGCAGGTCGCCTTCCGCACAAAAGGAATATCATAGCATGCAAATGTCGTTTGTATTGTGATCATTAGCTCGAGCTGTGGGAGGTGCCTTATATCAGTTAAATTCTTCCAGGGGCTCCCGCAGAGCCGCCAAGAACTTAAGTGCACGGTGGCATTTAAGAGATTGCTGCCTGCTCCGAGCAGATGTTCCATGGATTAGACAGCTCAGTGTGCAAGACAGCTTCAAATTAAAACAAAAAAAGATGCAATATTTATGGGCTGCTCTGCATGTGCTGGAAATCTGAGAGGAGCATGCCGTGTCTGGTAGTAGAGGTACAACCAGAAATGTACCTGCAAACACCCAGAGTTTGGCTTCAAAGGCAGAGCAGCAGCCATGGAGGCTGGTGTGGGGATGGCTGAATTAGCATTTCTTGAATATTTACGGTGATTTACACCATTCTTCCCTGTGAGGGTGGTGAGATTCTGGCACAGGTTGCCCAGAGAAGCTGTGGCTGCTCCATCCTTGGAAGTGTGCAGCTCGGATAGGCTTGGAGCAACCTGGGACAGTGGAAGATGTCCCTGCCTGTGGCAGGGGGTGGGACTGGATGGGCTTTAAGGCCCCTTCCAACTCAAAACACTCTGTGGCTCTGTGATTCTCTGATTTCATTTATACTTTTTCTGCATCCACAACAGTCCTGGCCTGGCCCTGCCAGGGTGGCAGAGTTGGAGGTGCTCAGGTGTGCTGGTGAAGGACAAAAGGACTCCTGGGGTCTCTGTCAGCCAGGCAGATTGTCAGGGATTTGTCTCTGCCTTTCTCCTTGGCAGCACAGACACAGAGGTGGCTGTCCATGCCCTGCACCTTCCCTCAGTGTGCACCAGCACATCCCAGCCTGACCAGAGCCCAGACTGGCACTGAGGAAGGGGCAGCAGCACAGACAGCCCCACCTGCCCTTCCCTCCATCACTGAGTTAATCCAAGACTCAGGGAAGCAGCTGATGCTGCCCTTTTGCACCTCAGCACTCCTCACCCACACCTGCTCCCCTTGCTTGTGCTTCCTTTCTAATCTGCTGCCTGGAGAGCTGTCCTCTCCTTCCTTGGATGAGTTTTCCTGTTCCTTACCCTCTCTGCAGGGGCTGAGTTCTAACTTCCAAGGCTTCCTGCAGGGGTGGATGCTGCAGGGGTCGGCACAGGTGAACTCTACGCTCAGGTCTGGTGAGGGAGAGAGGCAAAACCTCCTCTGTGCTCCCTGGAAATCCTCTCCAGAGGCTCCTGCCCAAGCGCTGTGCCCTGCGAGCAGCTCCGGGCCAGCCCCGGGAGCTGTTTGCTGCTGCACAGCCGCTATAGGTGGCAGCATTGGCGAGCCAGAGGCTCCTCGGCGATAATTCAGACGCAGAACAACAGAAAATGTGATACAGGTAATCCCCAGCACACAATTCCCTCGCTGGAGCTGCACCGCCTGGAGTGGAGCTGCTCTCCAAGGCTGGGCTTCCCATGGGGAGCAGCTGAGAATGGACACACCGCAGCCTCCAGCTCCTCTGCTCTGAGGTTTGGGTCACTGTCGCTTTCCGCAGGGAGGTTTTCTCCCCCAAAATCCTGCCCAGAGGCAGCCCTGGGTGAGGGGATGCTGCCACGGGCGGTTTGGGAATGCCGCACGGAGGATGGAAAGCTCTCCCAGCGAGGTGTTTCCAACCCCTCGTGTCTCCAATATTTATAGTGACTGACGGTAACTCAAATACGGTTTGTGGTTCGACCTGATGAACCCGAAGCCCTAAATCACACGGATCTGCCAAGTGAAGCACTTTAACCTCTGCCCTCGCCGCCGTAAAGAGCGGCTCCCGGGAGCGTTTAATGAACTGCCTGGTGCTGCCAGCAGACTTCTAATGCTTCGTGTCCCTCCTCTGCAAGTCCCCTGCCCCCTTCCCCGAGCTTTCTGCAATGTTCTCCTGTAATTGCTGCCCTTCTGCTGGGCAGAAAGAGCAGCTGGGCAGGCGATGGCCTCGTTAAGTGTCATTTTGGGACCTGGGACATGTCCGGCGGTGGCCCAGGAGGAGGGGAGGGAAGGGAAAGTTCTTTTGTTCCCCATGCTTCTTGGAAGGGGAAAAGGGACAGAGAGGGACCAGTGACTCTTTGGGAAGCAGAAACTCTTGATTTGTGCCCCACAGGCTGAGCTGAGCAGGAACAGGCAGGGGCAGCTTCCCAAAATGGGTAAGGGAAGGAAATGTCTCCTGAGGACACTGACTGTGAGAATAGAGCTGCGCAAAATCCCGTCCAAAGTCTCCATTATCTCAACAAGTTTCCTATTTATTTTCCTGCCTATTTTCCAGGCACAACACACTCTATAACCTCCTGTTTTACTCAGAAGGGAAAACCCCTTTATTTATTTATTTATTTATTTAAATTGAGAGCCCGGGTGGAAAACAAGCTTTGCTTCCAGAAACAATTACATTCCATCTCTTAACTGGATTAGGTAACTTGATAAAACTCCGGTGGAAAAATATTTGCTCATATTTAATCATTTGTTGACTTGGCACCTCACAAAATAAAACAAAATTAAATAAAAATGTGTAAAGGGCAACCCGCTTGCTGATAAATCCAGCCCACTCTGAGCAGTTTATTACAGGAGCAACGATCCATTAGCTCACACATAAATTAGAATCGTGCATCCGGTTTATGGAGTTGCAAATTGTTGGCTGCTGCCGTTGTGTCAGAAATAGGCTGTGCCAGGAATGAATCATGGTTGCTGTCTGGACTGCCTGCCCTCGGCAAATGAAGGCCAGGAAGCTTAGGGTTAGGCAGGATGAAAAGCAAGAGGAATTTAAACCCTTTATTTAACTTCATGGAGTATCACGGAATCATGGAATGTCTTGAGTGGGAGGGGACCCACAAGGATCATCCAGTCCAATCCCTGGCCCTGCACAGACACTCCAACAATCCCACCCTGTGCCTGAGAGCACAAAATGCTCCTGGAGCTGTGGCAGCCTCGGGGCCGTGCCCATTCCCTGGGGAACCTGTTCAGTGCCCGACCACCCTCCGTGGGAAAAACCTTTCCCTGATATCCAACCTAAACCCTCCCAACACAGTCATTCCCTTGGGTGCTGTCCCTATCACAGAGATTGGTGCCTGATTTTTTGGTGCTGCTTGTACAAACAAAGCAATCAGCACGTTTGCATGGTAACAGGGTCTGCAGCCGTGGAACGAATCCTCTGCTGATGCCCTGAAAACCAACCCTGTCCATCTATCGATCACAGCTCTGTGTTATCTGTGCCCATGCGTGGGAACGCAGCCCCTGAAATGAGATCCAGCCATCAATATTCTCCCCAGGTGTACCTGCTGCTGTGCTCCTTATTGCAGGTCAGATCACCTCCCGAGGAGTTTCCCATTATTTCTCAGCCCAAAAGGAGGGAACAGTGCCATGCCTGACGCTGCCACTGCTACCTGTGTGCTGCTAACGGGGAAATGAGAGGTTGTGGGGTTACCTGGGGTTCCCAGGTGATCATTACACAGCTCCAGTGGCAGGAAAACAATTGGTCTGGGGGGAATTGCAGCAGGAATCGGTTCAGCCAAGTATTGGCATCATTAACCCTGACAAGGCTCGCTGACGTGCAGCAGGGCTGAGGCTCCAGCCTGGATGGAGTTTCCAGGAGCATCAAAATAACAGCAGGTGAGTCAGTCCCGGGTGAAACCCATCCCAGAACGATGAGCTCGGCCAGGCTATGCCCTCCTCCGGAGCACGGGGCAGCCCCCGGCAGAGCCCACCCCCAAACCTGCAGTTTTTGTTTGCACACAGAGTTTGGGATGTGCTGCTGCACTGCTCAGCCTGGCAGATGTTGCACACACAGCTGCAGCGGCTCGGCACAGGGCCCGAGTGCCTTAGGGTGGGATTTTTGCTGTTGTGACCCAAAGGACCATCTCACTCCTGCCTTTCCTGCTTTTCCACACATTTTTGGGGGGCTTGGTGCATTTTGTTACTTTGCTGTTGTCAAAGTGACCCAAAGGACCATCTCACTCCTGCCTTTCCTAGGATCTCAGCTCAGCTCACACAAGGGGGGCCAATGCCTGGGGTTGCCAAAAAAACCTGCAATTTCTTCACTAAAACTGTGACTGTGAAGAGCAGCATTTGGAAAACTGTAGTTTCTTTTTTTTTTTTTTTTCCTTAGTTTCATATTTCCTGAGATTCTGAGGGTTTCTGAGGATGATCCTGTGCTCCATCCTCTGTGTGCTGTCAGCGTTGTGTCCCCTCCACGCCTGTGTGACTGCAGAGGTGTCAGATCACGGTGGTGGGACCTGGCACAGGCTCCCCTGGCCGGGCCATGGCTCCAGCTGATGCTCTGCAGAGATTTAAAGATCTGGAGAGGGCAGAGCCGCAGGGAAGGATTGCACAGGTTATTTTGTGTTCTTCGGCCCCACGCTGCAGTGCTGTGTTTAAGCTCCCCAAGGCCCAGTACCTCCATTCCAGGGGCTCAGCTCTCCCTTTGTCGGTGGCTGCAGCTGCTCAGGGTCTGCGGAGAGCCAGGGCTGGGTGACCCTCTCCTTCCAGATGTGCTGATTTAAGCAGTGGTTAATAACCCCTGCTCACCTGCACAGGCAGAAGGAATGAAATAAAAGAGGTTCTGCTTTATTTATTCTTCTTAATATGAAATTCATGCCCTGATTGCCTTTCCTCTCTCCAGCCAGGCTTCTGGGAGGTAAGAGATTCAGTTCATGAATCTGAATTTGGGGAAGCTTCATCTTTTGAGCTTTCTGTTCAGGGAAAGTTACTTGATAGCCAGAGAGCCAAGGGGGAAATACATTATTGAAAGAAAAGCTTCCTTTTTAATCTAAAATTCAGCAGGATCTTTGAGATGAAAAAGGTTATTTCCAAGAGTCTGTCCAGCATATCTTGAGGGCTTCTCCTTCCCATACAATAAGGAGTGAGTGGGAGGGAAGGAGAAAAGAGCCTCAGTCAGAAACAGGCTGCTGTTCTCTCAATTACACCAGCATCCCATCTCCTGACAAGGGAATAGCAATTCCCCTTGCAAAGAAGTGCTTGGAGGCTGGCTGGAGAAAGAGGGGAAAGTAATTATGGCTAAACTGTGCAAACAGGGACTCCTGGGAGCAGCCTGGCACTGTGCAGGGGCTACTCACAGGAGTAACGTGTGAGTTAGAACACTTCCACCTGGGAAAGCTCTTAAACAGGAGCCTTGGTCCCTTTGAACTCGATTTGTTGAATGCTGGTTAAGAGCATCCTGAAGCCCAGAAAAGGGAATTAGGAGATTTCTGAGGGTGCTGGGGTTTCACACCCCAGGGGAGTGTGGCTGGTTGCCAAGAACTCCCTGCGAGAGACACATTTTTGGGGGGCTTGGTGCATTTTGTTACTTTGCTGTCCAAGAGCTTTGGAGCAAGGCCAGGACGAGGTGCCTTTTCCTCTGAGATGCAGAGCCCCTTCCCATCCCTCTGCAGGACTGGGGATGGGATCTTGAACCTGGTCCCTGTATGAGGCAGGAGGAGAAAATCTTGCCAGAGTCAGACCCATCCTTGGGAGAAACTTATTTTTCTCTCTGACCTGGAAACGCTCCAGCTTTGCTTCTGCTCCCAATTTAAAACCATTCTCTTGCCACGGTCAATCATTTAAAATCCTCTCCCTGGACTGTGCTGTGCCTGAGGAGCTGCAGGAGCAGGAGCTGTGTAGGGAATGGAGGGACAGGCTCCGGCTCCTCTCTGGGGATGCCATTAGGAGGGATTTGTGTGCAGGATGGAAATGCAGCAGCTTTGCTGTCAGCAGTTTTCTCCACAGCCACACTCCTCTTCTCCCCTCTGGGTGGGTTTTGGGGCTCTCTGTGCTAAAGGGAGGCTTTAATTCTGCCACTTAGATGACAGACACCAAATGAGACATTCTTGTTTTGAAACATGTCCCAGCCACACCTCCCCAGGGGTCTGCTGTGCCGAGCACCCACATCCCAAAATCCCAGGAATTCTCACAGAATCACTGAGGTTGGGAAAGCCCTCCAAGTCCATCGAATCCAACCTGTGACTGTTTTGTCACCCAGCCCAGAGTGCCATGTCCAGTCTTTCCTTGAACACCTCCAGGAATGGGGACTCCACCACCTCACGGGACAGTCTGTTCCAACCCTTCCCATGCAGGCTCAATTCCATTTATTTTGAAATGGCATTAATGCGGGAGGAAATGTAAACCCCTCTGCTGGCACCAGAGAAAGAGAATGACACCAATAATGTGCTCAGAGCAAATTTTCTCTGCTACCTGCGTTTGCTGGGAACAAAACCTCAGACGTGGGATTCCAGCCCCGTGGCAAAACGAATTATAAGTTATTCATGAATTTAAAATATTAGTTACACAAAGAGGTTTCTAAACAATATTGATGTTGTTCTTTCCTGGGTGAACAAGTACTAAAACCTTTTGGGGCAGTGGTCCCACATACACTCTCTGCCATTATTTCTGTTGTTATTTCAGTGTGGTTCCCTCCATCTCAGGAGCTCAGGGAGCTGCAGGTGGATTCCCCCACCATCCATCCTGCTTTTGCACCTTCTCCTTGCTCTGTAAAGCCAGAATTTGCAGAGCCATGTGGTCTCCAGCAGCCCAGGCCACTTTCTGCCTCATTTCTTTTCCAACCTGCAGGGCGATTCCGGCTCGGAGCTGCTGCTGCTCATCCATCGCGCGGGGCAGACAGCACATTATTTTGTCATAATTCAGGACAGTTGCTCACATTTGCTCAGCTGGCAGGACGCACCACGGGGCAGCTCTGGGAATATGGATTTGCTGGGGAATTTCTGCACTTTTCTGCTTCCCCTCCGACCCAACACCGACACACAGCGTTCCAAAGAGCTTCACTCATGGAGTTGGGACACCTGGAATTGTGGACAAATCGTCCCCTTCCATGTCTCCCCATCCCAGTTCTTGCCTCGCCTCACACAATGCAGTTTTCCAGTGTTTTTATTCCTAAAGTCATCACCCAACAAACCTGCCAAAGCCTTTATCTGAGGGAAGGTCTCAGTTAATATTGGTTAAAACAGATTTTTCTGAGGACAGAGTATTGCTTTTTATTTTTTTGTAACACCTAAACTGCAAAGTGATGCCTTGAAGATGAGATTAGTTCATTATTTATAAAAGCAAAATCCCTCAGAATGTATTAAATATGAAAACATTGTATCAGGGTGTAAGATTTGGGAGGATTAGGCTCTGAAGTCTAGACATTTATCTCCGACCGCATCGCATTTGCATTCATTACGTGTCCTGCTGTACCTCTAAACAGGAAAACTGATCTGCAGAACGGATGATCAAAGCAGGGAAATGCAGATCAGAAAACATGCTGTGTTCGCTTAGGAACGAAAAATGGTGTAAAAAAAAAAAAAATTGTCTGATATTCTGGTACCTGAGACTCTACCAGGCCCCCAGCAGCGAGGGGGGACCCGGGAGCTGCTGCTGTTGGGTTTGGGGATGCTGCTGATGTTTGGACAAAGTGCCTTGGTGGGGACAGGTGTGAGGGTGGGGGATGCCCACCTGAGGTGATCTGACCCCTGGTGCTGCCTGTTGGGGGAGATGAAATAGGAAAGCCTTAGAAATATGACTACCTGGCAAAAGATGCTGAGAATATGGAAACTATAAGCGAGATTGAAATGAAGACAAGCTTTGAGATACCAAACCCCAGTGACTGAACAACTGGAAAACAATGGTGTGGCCACTGAAAGTAATCCCCCTTTTGATTAAACAATTCCCCTTTTGATTAAACAATCCCCTCTGCTTGCAGACAGATCCAAGGGTCAGAGCAGACCCTACCAACTCGGCAGAGGGTCCAAAAAGCAGTTTTTAGAGTTTAAAATATAACACTGTATGGTAATGCAATGACTCTCATAGGCTGTGTGTAAATGTTGTAGGATTTGTAGCTTGTTCTAGATTGGTTAGTGAAAATTAGAATACTCAGCACAGAAGATGATTTATTGTATTGTAAACGGCAACCACAGCATTCTGTATTCTGTATTCTGTATTCTGTCCACTTTCTTCTCTCTCTCTCTTACCTCTCTGCCCTGCTCTGAGCTGTGTCTGGCAGCTCCTGGCAAGTCTCCTACACCCACACCCTTTCACAATAAACCTCATGCTCTAAGACCTGACTCCAGAGATCTCTCGTCTCTGTCCTGACCGTCTGAAACAACCGACCCAAACACCACAAACTGCAAATCCTACAGCTGCCCACATGGCCTTGGGGACATTCCCTGTGCATCCATCCCCAGCTCAAATCCCCACGGTGAGGGCAGCAGGTGACCGTGGGCACAGGCTGCTCCAGCCCACCCTGGGCTCCTCAAAATCATCTCATCACTTCTTAGTGTTTCTCTTGATGCCTTCAACTATTTCTAGTTTTCTCTCTTAATGTGTTTGTAACTTGGTGTATTTCTGTGCTTCTTACAAAGTGCCAAAATCCTCTGTTCCCAGCACCTTTGGCCAAACAAGGCTCTCTGAACACAGATTCAAGGACATATTCATTGCCTTAGGGCCCAAAAATATGTAAACAACTGTGAGCTGGGGGAGCAGGCCTGGGGTGGTGAACATCATCACCTGAGGGTGCATTGGAGAATGAAGGGCCAATATCTAATGGGACAGAACTTGTAAAAGGTGAAGGGCTCGTGACCCAGGGTCCATTTTGGGTGTAGTCCTTGGGGGGGGGACGACTTTTGCTTGCCCAAATGTACCTTGAAGGCCCCGAATGAATTTGTCCCTATTTCATACTCCTGATTTGTTTTGGCCTCTCTTTCAGGCATCACACTAACCAAGACCTTTCCACTCCTTGCAGGGGTTGGACGATGAATTTACGGACAAACTCAGCTCCATTCCCACACCTTCCCTTTTCCAGCCCAGACACAGAATCCACCTCCCCCTGAGCCTCTGAGCTTTATCCACTCCTCTAAGATTCATGGAAAAAAGCGAAAAATCTGTACCAAGGCCTTCAGCAGCCTTTGGATGACCAGCTCTCCAAATCAGTAGAATTTAACATGACTTTTAGCATTACTAATTGCTGTAGAACATTTCCCTGAGGCCCTGTTGGATGGAGGTCTGTCGGCATCCCAGTATGAACCAGTGGCACTGGGACACCTTCTCCTAAACAGAAACCTGGAAAACTTGTGTATTTCTGCCTTTTCTGTGGGAACACTCCATCAGAGTCAGAAATGGCCAAGAAGTTTGTAGCTAAACCCTTGAAAACGGGTGGAATTTCAGGTGAAATTCATCTAATTTCCAAGGCACTTCTTTTATTCTACACTGGGACTAATGCCAGGTCTTCTGGAAATATTCCCAAGGTTCACGAAGCATTCCAGCGAATTTGGAATCACTTTTAGGATGATTTATATGTTTGGAAAGAGACCAGACTCCCAGGGTCCCTCTGCCTTTGACCCGGACACTGCTCCAGCCTTGATTTATTCCCTGATTTATAATGTGTGTTTTTTGCATAATTTCAAATCAGAATAAAATTTGAGCCCACGAAACCATGCAAAGACTGACAGCCTGGTCTACGGCAATCCCTTCTGGATGATTCATCTGCCTTATCTCTCCAGCGTGCTCATTTCCCAGCCCAAATGCATCCAAATCCCAGATCAGAGGTTCCATTGTTCCCAGGCTCTGTCTGTTCCCACAAAGGAAAGCTCATTACGCCCAGAGTCTCCGTATCTGTTTAGTGTGACAACAGAACCACTGGAGCACTCTCACAGCTTGTGCTAACTCGTCCCAAACTCCGCTTTTAAATCAGAATTCCCTTTCCTAATAGAAATTACAAGTGACAAATCCATGGAATGAATCTGGTGTTCATTGTTTGCAAGAGAGAAGAGAGGGGATTTAAATGAAGCAGATATTCTGCGAGCAGCCTCAGGAAATGATTTACCGTCTCCAGTGAGAGGGGAACTGTGTTATCAGCAGAATTTACATGTTGCATTAGCCAGGAGTAGGAATGCTCCTCTTTCTATCCAAAATCTGTCTGCAAAATTAGGGGAATACCGTTGCTTTAATGCCTTTTTCTTGTCACCAACAGTGTAAATCTTCTCCCCCTTTGCTGGGAACCAGAGAAATTAAATTTGTGAACTACTGTCCATCCCCTGAACCACACTGCAACAGGAGCAGAGGCTTCAAGGTTAAAAATGATGAAAGTTGAAAAAGAAAAAAAAAAGAAAAAAGAGGCATTTTTAGCCTTTAAGCGAGTTCACACAGCGAGTGCCAGAGAAACAACCGGTTGTTCTATCCTGCTGCTGCTCCATCTGGATCTGGAACGTGAGTGCAGAGAAGCCTGAGGTTTGGCACTGGCTCTGCTCCTCCCTGGAAACAGAGCTGGGGATGGACAAACCAAGGTGGGTTTGGTGCGTCACAGTCCATCAGGTCATGAGCACCTGCAGAGCCTTTTCTGCAGCAGTTTCAAAGTTAAATTGTAAATGAGTGGGAATATTTTCTGCCATCTCTCTCATTACAAACCTCGTTGCTTTTAACTCCGCTGGCCCAAAAGCGAACTACCAAGATCCACACAAATCTGAGCAGGTGAGTGTCAGCACGGAAATCAGTGGAGCCAAGGATGTTCCTGTGTTTGGGATGCCCTTGGAGCCAAAGAATCATTTAGGTTGGAAAAGATGCCCCTAAAAGTTCACCCTAAATCCCTTCCTGCATTGCAGCCCAGGTGCTAAGATTTCTCTTAGAAATCTTAGATACTCAAGAATCTCACTGCGAATTTCCACTTAATGGAAAAAAAAAATGGGGAAAGACCCCCACTACTCCCTGCTTGGACTGCTTTTTCTCTCCAGTAAATCCCTGCTTGGCAAAGCAGGAGCAGGAAGTGCTGGGGGGAAAGCCTGAGAGTCCATCCAGCACAGCTGGAAAGAGGATTTTTCACGAAGGCAGCTGGGAATGTCTCCTGTGCAGCTCAGCCCAGAGTGGTTTTGATCCCTAAATAACAGAACATCTGGAGTTAGGACAGTCAGGAGAGAGGCACAGAGTGGGGGTTCTGCACCCCCGGTGTGCCAGGGGGGTGTGGGATGCTGTCCCCGTGCTCTGGGGGACAGTAATGCCGTGGGTGGTGTAATGTGATTCGGAAGAGCTTTATGCTTGGATTAAAAAGGCCTAATTGAGTGTCCTGGTAGGATAAGACACAGCTCCTGGTGCCCTGGAACAGAGGCAAATCTGGACCATGAAATATGCTCAAACCTGATTTTCCTCTGCAGCAAACCACTGCCCTGAAACCTCTTTATTCCATCTCACAAAGGCTGAAAGCTATTTCCTGGCACCAGATCCCCCAAATTTCCAGTTAATAAGCAGGCTTTGTGCTGTTGACCTTACACACGCTGGCACAGCCAGATTTTCCAGCAGAAATGAGAGGCCAGCAGCCAACTCGTATTGCATTTTAAAGCTCTGCAGCTTGGAGAGGGAAGGGAAATGATCCAGCGGGGCTGCAGGCACGGCGCGGTGACTGGCACCCTCGGCGGAGCGCGGTGGCACCGGGACACACTGCTGAAATTACTTTTGGATGCTCTGTCAAGCACAAGATATAAATTGCACAATGTTTTTAAATGTTTTGGAGAGATTGCCTTTTGAGTGGCACCCTCCATTCCGGTGTGTCCAGTAAGGTGTAGAGAATTCATTTGCATTTTTCATTTTTATCGGTGTCTTTTAGCCAGCCTGGACCAGGAGAGTGAATCCAGCTGTGTGGATGATGCCAGGAACAGCTCAGCCTCCATCTGCTCAAAGATACAAATTTGATTTCCCCTCATCTTTATTTTCATGTCAAAAATTTTCTCCACTTTTTCAATATCCTTTTTCTTCCTCTTTTATCCCTGGTGTAAATCCTGACTATCAAATGAAATGAAATGGAAGGGAATGGACTGCCTGAAGCTATTCACGGCACGGGAACTCACTACACCTCCTAATAAGCCATTCCCTATTTATTTTTAGCAGCATACCATCCCTATCTTTCCTGTTACTGTTGAATACTCAAGTGGTGCTGCTGCTAAACATTATGACTTTCTTTCCTTTGCTTAATTACGTGCCAATCAGTGTAGAGCAGAGTGTGCTCTCAGCTGGTTGCTGGATAAATATTGAGTGCAATGCAATTCCAGACATTACTGTGGAAATGGGCATTTCCAAACCTCACCTCAGTGAAGTTGTGGTGGCAGTGTGTGCCGCCTGTGTTTCTGGGGAGCACCGGGAGCAGTTCATGGCCTGCCATGGACAATTTGGACATTTCCAGCCATGGACAGTTTGGACATTTCCAGCTTGACTCACAGGGCTTAGAAGAGTGTGATGATTTTTGAAGCTAATAATGAAATCCCCATATTTTGGTACCCAGTTGTTCAGTTTTCAGCTTGTCCATGTATTTTTACCTGTTCAGACACAAAGGTGGACGTGCCCTGGATAACCTGCCCTGCCCTTGGCTATTTCTGTAAACAAATCCCAGGTTCCGAGAGGTGCCCAATTTGCACCAGCTGCCCCCAGTGATCCCTGCAGCAGATCCACAGACGAGCAACAAATCAGCCTTTTTCCTGCATATGGATTTTTTCCCCCCCTCTTCTTGTGTCTTTTCTCTGCTCTTTGTTGTTGTTTTAACATAGCTGAAAATATACTGTCTGCTGCTAATGAATAGCACGGAAACCATACGCTTCCAAGGCTCTGGGGTCGTGCCGAGTCGGCTGCTGCTCCCCATATACTGCTGGGATATATTTGCCAGCATTTCAATTAGATCATCAATAACCCAGTGCAGCTGCTGAGAGAAGAACTCAGATGTTCATAAATGTTATAGTCCATTAAGTTCAGATACTTCAAAGGCAGTTTGGAAAGAAAGTCATTTGTTAGGCCGGGTGTCAGTATAGCGGAATGCAAATCATGCTGGATGCCAAAAGAAGGGGATTAAAAATGGAGTTTAAAGGTCAAATTAACTTAATTTGACCACTTCTGACACATAATGCAGCTCCCTGACTTTTAAAATGTTGCAGTCGTGTGCCAGGGTAAGGATTCCTGTGGAAGGATGCAAACCCTGGGTGCAGGATGCTCAGGGCACTGCCAGCAGCAGTGCAGGGACACTGCTGGGACACCCCAGCAGCTTGGGGGGTGTGAGGGGTGTGGGGAGCTTGGGGTGTGAGTGGGGGGTGTGATTGCGTGTGTGCAATTTCCTCATTCAAAATCCGTGTGATATTTTCCGCCCCTAAAATCGGAAGAGCGAGTCAGTGCTTCAAGCGCAGCAAATATTGAAAGAACTGATTAACACCATGAGAGATTTTCCCGTTTTAAAATGATTTCCTTTTGGAGCAGGCGGAGAACCAAAGCTCCTTTCCCAGGATGTTTTCCTGCAGCCTCCCTCTCCCCCTGGCTGCGTGCACGGGGGAGAAGCAGCGTGATTTGTGATGCTCAGGAAGGAGAGAGGAATGCAAACATCAGGGTGAATTAACAGCTGATGGAAAACGCGGCCAGCTCACCTCGGAGGAGGGATGGCATGACAGGGAGAGAGAGGAAAATACTACATCACTGTGGAACTGCCAAACTACAGCTGAGATTCAGCAGCAGAAGAAATCTGGGCATGGCATCTGCTTTCAGCAAGTGGAGCTGCGTCCCAGGAACTGAGCAGATTGGCACCGACCGGGGGGAGCAGCACGACAGATCCTGCCCCAGGAACACAGCCAGGATGTCCACGAATTGGAAAGACTTTTCTGCGAAGGTGGGAGCTTCAGGAGGCATAACAAATGCTTTCCCCACCTGGCAAGGGCAGGGACACGTGGACAACCGGGGAAATCTGTCCTTGGTGCCATGTCCTTCATGACGGTGCACATATGGCCAGGCAGGGTCACCCCAGCCTGTTCCCAGCTGCTGTCATCCCACTGTCCTCTGCAGAAGCTTGGGATTTGGGCTGGATAAAGCATTTCTGTGACTGCCTGGCTGGAAAATTAGTTTTTTTTTTTGTTTAACAGACAGTTTTCCAGCAAATACTTGCTGCTATGAAACAAGTTCCATGGTTCTGGATATTTGTGGCTGGTGAACCAGTCACATGAAATATCTTTGCCAGATTTTGACCTCAAACAAGATAGTTTTTAAAATTCCTTTAAAAATCAGGGCAGTGTTTCTTGGTATCCTGCCCCAGCTTTGCCCAAAGCTTCTGGACCTCAGCATCTCCAGCTGCGAGGACAAGGACAGCACGGCTGGTCGGTGGTGACCCAGATTTGGGGTGGTTTCAGGCTCCATTGGCAGTGCTGGCAGTGACAGGACTGTCCTGGTGGCAGGGACAGAGGCCAGGAAGGGTTCGTGGCACGTGAAGGGCTGGCGATGAGGATCTGCACTGGGACACGAGTGCGACCTCACGCCTGAGAAATATTGGGGAAAGAAATGGAAAGGAGGGCGGGAAAGTGCAGTGGAGGGGAAAACAACGGTTGTCCTCTTGGGAAGAATCTATTTTCCCCTCAAGTCAGCTTCTTCCAGACAGCACAGCAGGGAGATCCGTGCCGTGTTCTCACTGCCTCCTTCCTCCTGCGAGCCCCTGGAGGACACCTCTGGGGGATCCCCACAGATTTCTCTGGGACACCCCCAGGGATACGTCCAGGACAGCCCCAGGGATTCCTCTGGGACACCCCCAAGGATGCCTCTGGGACACACCCAGGGATGCCTCCAGGACACCCCAAGGGATGCCCCTAGGACACCCCCAGGGATTTCTCTGGAGCACACCCAGGGATGCCCCTAGGACAGCCCCAGGGATGCCTCTGGAACACCCCCAGGGATGCCTCTGGGACACCCCCAGGGATTTCTCTGGGACACCCCCAGGGATTCCTCTGGAACACCCCCAGGGATTTCTCTGGGACACCCCCAGGGATTCCTCTGGAACACCCCCAGGGATTTCTCTGGGACACCCCCAGGGATTTCTCTGGAACACCCCAAGGGATTCCTCTGGGACACCCCCAGGGACGCCTCCAGGACACCCCCAGGGATGCCTCTGGAGCACACCCAGGGACGCCCCTAGGACAGCCCCAGGGATGCCTCCAGGACACCTCCAGGGATGCCTCCAGGGCACCTCCAGGGATGCCTCCAGGGCATGGCAAGCTGGAGAGAGGCAGCCTCTGGCTCACCCTTCCTGCAGGGAGCTGCTGCGGCAGCAGCGGAGGAGCTGAAGGGTGCTCAGGGGATGGATGTTGGCTCCCTGGGGAAGCTCCTAAGATCACAGCCGAGGCACAATCAGGTGGCTGCCCTCCAGGGCTGCCTGCTGGGTGCCTGCTGGGTGCCCGTGCCCAGCGCTTGGAGCTGCCAGGAGAGCTGTCAGGGTCTCCCCTCGCACTCATGTTTTTAAGTCAGGCAGGGTGGCAGGAAAAGTCCCTCCTGGAAAGATTATCTAAATATCTGGTTCATCATTGTCAGCGGTGATACCGTCTGTGAGTAATTAGGGGAAGGGAGGAGGGCGGCAGGGAGGAAGCTAACATCATTAGCAGGATGTTAATGAAGCTCTCGACACTGCAAGGGCAGAGGCAGATCGTGGTGACTCTCCAGGTCACCTCTGTGCCCTGTCCCCAGCGCCTGTGACAGTTCAGAGGAGGGCAGCGGGGTCACTGTGGCAGATGGTGGGCATCTGGAAAACTCCTGGATGGAACGGGATAGGATCAGAGCAGGCACGGGAAGCAAATAAATGCAGAAACTCCAGGGTGCTGAACCAGCTGAGGCATCTGAATTTCACGTGGCTCTTGCACAGAGTGGCACTGCTCTGCTCTGTCACAGCTGATCTTCCACCAGTGAAGCTCTGGGAGAATTCAGATCAGGTTATCAATTCCATCAGAGTCGGGAGACAGGAGGGAAATTTGATAAGCGCCTGAGATGGCTGATTAAGATGGAGAGAAGAGGAGCCTCCGGTTTAACTCCCACCTGACCTTTCCAGAGAGAGGCAGCGTGTTGAAAAATGCCATTTGCAGCTCTTAAAGGTTTTATGCCCCTGAACACCTCAGAACTGTTTAAGGAGAATGATATTCAGCTTGCTCAGGCCCTGCCAGCTCCTGCTTCCCCTCGCAGCAGCGGCTGCCCCAGTGGGAGGCTGAGAAGGATTTATGAAAGGTCAATATTTGAATGTGCAAAACTTACTAAGTCTATCAGAACATGGGGAGAGATTCTGCATCAGCTCACTGAAAATCAGCCTCAATTTCCACTCAAGTAGGACAGCAGCTGGAAAAACTCTACGTGGCTCCACTGGTGCTGGCTCTGCTCGGCTGTGCACCAGCAGCTCCATGAATTCCTGTTCTCTGCTGGCACAATGAGGTCTTGACACGCTGCGGAACAGGACAGAAAGAAGAGTCTGCCCCAGGGTGTCCAAGATCCCTGAGATCCCTCTTCCTTCTCTCAGGGCCTATTTTGTGATAGGGCAAACTCCTACCAGGAGCTGCTGCAGAAGCAGGACATTCCCAGGGGATAGGGACGAGCATTCCCAGTCTGAATTCCCACTTTGCCAGCGCTGACCACTTGTACTGGGCAGGTGACATCTCAGAACTACCTCTACCAAACTGCAGATCTGGAAAGCAAAGCTGCAAAGCCAGCTCAGCTCTGAATCGCAATGCCAGGGAATGTTATTGCTTGTTTGCAGGATCACAGCAGCTGCAGCTTTCACAGATTTGGTGGGAAAAGAAGCAAATTTCACTGAAGCAGAAGAATGAACCTGGAGCAGAGGAGCTGCTGCAGCCATTGGCATCTGTTGCAAAGCCAGTGTGAATATTTCGTATCACACAATATCAAAAGTTTGCTCATGTCTCCCAGACGGGCCCGGGTGGTGATGTGTAACCGAGGGGTAGCAGTGGTTCAGCAGGAACATATGACGTGAATTTGTTCCAGATTTCAGGATTCTTAGCTGTGATTTTATTCTCATTCAGTGATTTGACACGCAGCCAGTTATATTTCAACAGAAGAGAGAAAGTGAGAAAAGGCTCCTATATCTTGCAATCAGTCAGAGGAGACATTTCCCGTTTTGGTGGCACTTCTGGTCCCAGGTCAGGACCATGTGCCAGGACAGCGAGACCTGGAGCCCTCCAGGCAGGAGGGGTTACAGGCAGGGCTGGGCAGGTGCTCCTGGCTGCAGCTCAGGCAGCTCTTCACTTCTCGTGCTCTGGAGCCCCAGAGATTCCGGAATCCTCAGAATGAAAAGCAAATGTTTTTTTGCATCTGGTTTGCCGCAGGAACCGAGTCCATGTGAGGTGATGGAACACGTGGGGCTCACGGGAGACCGGGATTCTGTCTGGGTGGATTCCGGGGCTTCCCCACTACTTCCCAACACCTAGAAATCTTAGCCAATTCCTCAGTATTTAAACTCCTTTCAAGAGCTGAAGTGTCATTAAGTTTCCCATTTTGCCACAATTTACAATTAGTTTACCTCATTAAGCATTGTAAAAGCTGTCGGGAAGCACCTTGGAGGTTATCCATCACCCTTATTGCTCCTGCTGCCAGGTGGCTGTGCGGAGCAGGAGGCTCCTGGGGGACAGGGGCTCGGTGGAGCCCTGAACAGGGGCGGTGACAGCACTGGGGTGAGCCCCAAACCCACGTGTGGCACCTGCAGCCCCTGGCACCTGCCACAGTCCCCCAGAGCCACCGGCAGGTGTGACATCAGGGCTGCAGCTGATTCGCCCCAAGCAGGCCCAGAGACACTTCAGAGACACAGTCAGAGCAGTGGGGATTTGCTTTATTTATTTTATGTGAGGATTCACTCCTCCAAACACACACACCCCAGCACTGCCAACACACAATATTATGGGTGACACTCAGGAATATTCATCACATTCCCCAGGATGGGAGTGGTTATACAAATTATTTCTCCGAAATCATTAATGTCATTAGCATGCGTGCCGCTGTGTGTCCTGGTGGTCTTTGGGGGTCTGCTCGTGATGAAGATCTGTAGTCTTCATCACAGTGCACTTTTCACCTTTCTCTCTGGAGCATGGGCAGTCCTTGGTGGGTGATTCAGGGTTTCTGTGCTGGCCTCAGACAGATTCTTGTCCCTCTCATCTTCAAGGGAATTCTGTTTTCCCAGGTTTTAGAATTCACATATTCTGTCTCCCAATAGTTAACTTGAGTTACCTATTGGCCACCCGTTTCTCACAGCTCCTCTGCTAAACCCTCGAGCATCCACCCCAAAGGGCAGAGTGACCACTGCTCCTCGGTATTCCTTATTTTAAAGCCTGGCTGTTGGATAACTAGAGGAGCAGAAGGAAGCAAAGCGCCCTGCACAGCACAAATGAAAGCAGCAGAAGCAAAAAAGCTGCTTTTTACCAAATCCTGTGCAACAAAAGCCCCATATCAGCATGAGAATGGAGCTGCATTTTAAGGGAACAATCTCTGTTCTTCATGTAGGAAGCTCTTATCCCTTCCAGCAATCCTGGATCTGTCCTGGTGCTCTTCCTGTCGTCTTTTCCCACTACTTGCAATTTCTAGTGAGTGCTTAAATTTCACCAAAAGATAAAGCTCCCATTTCATAACCACTGCCTGAGGACAGAGCTTGAATCCAGAGACAGGTCCTTGCTTAACTGATGTAACTCAAACAGCTCAGTTCTCATGGGAGCTGATGTGATCCTCAACTCTGGAGACCAAGACACTTCTACTGAGTCACTGAAATTGAAGAAAGGTTTTTTAAAAATTTTTTTAATAATTGAACTAGAATACTTTGGATAATATTAGCCAAAGCAGAACTTGCACGTTGGAGGTGGGGATGGTTAAACAACTCAGTCACTGTGTGTCCCTTCAGGAACACTCCACATCAGCATGTTGGGGTTTTTTTGACATTTCCAACAGTGATGCTACAAGTTGTTCTTCAGCTTGTCTTTTAGCCCTGTTTTTGGCTCCAGCTCAGGGCAATAGCAGGGAGGGTCAGTGAAAACCACCAGAGCTGTCCGGTGACATGGTTACCCCAACTCCTGCAGAAAGTCCACATACCAGCAGCGGATATTTGGGATTTAATTGTTTTGATAAGCACAGGGCACTTTGCCAAACAGTCAATTGAACAAAACTGCGGCAATTAGCGGAGAAGTTCTCCCTGCAGAATTGCGATCCTTAAGCTCCATTTCTATTTACAAATGAGATTGGATGAATGGGAATATCTGTCCTGCCCCCATCGCCGGGTCTGTCCCAGCTCTGTGCTTTGCCGAGTGCTCTAACCTCCCATCTGAACATTTTCTGGTGATATTTACACACACACAGAGAACAAAAGGTGATTTACCCACTCGAGTGAGGATTGTATTTTGTAGGGAAGTTCCCACTAGATGTGTATCTCAGTTTGTCTTCAGTGTGGAATTTCAACCTCACCTTTTCATTGTGAAAAAATAAGTTTATCGAGTCACCTCACCTCCCAAAATCCCACCTAGAGGTCTGAGAAAAAGGCTCACTCACTCAGAACCTGCCCATCCTGGATCGCTGCAAGGGAACCTTTTCTCCCAGTCAAACACTCCTACAGGAAAACTGAAATCAGGAAATGGATTCTTGGGGTTTATTGCCTCCGTATTCAGAAAAACAAATGCTTTGTTTCCTCCAAGAGGAGCTGTGATTATTAGAGATCTGTCTGTGCTCATTTTGCTGCTCTCCTTACAGGGCCTGGTGTGACGGTGCTATTGATGAGTGCTCAGAGCACATCGATCGAGGTTCTGGGTCAGAGCACTGACATTAATGAATGGGCAGGGCCCCAGCCCCTGCCTGGGCTCTGCAGGGTCCCCACGAGCCCAGACCTTTGTAAAAGGCCAGGGAGGGAAAGGCTTTGCCTGCAGGCACTTGCTGGTGTCCTCCAAGGCAGCAGGAGGTTTTACAGCCAGGGTGTGACTTGTGGCTGGGTCTGTAAAAATTTCAGGGACAGTCCCCTTTGCCAGGTACCTTCCCTGAACTGGTTTTAAACTGGCTCGGTGTGGCTGAGCTGGAGATGGGTAATTTTTCTTCCCGGGCACAATTTTTTGCCCCAAGATGCACGAGGAGCCAGGGGAGAGAGCAAGGAGGCTGCTCTAATCCACCTGTGGGTTTAGTACAAACCCAGGACGTGACCAGAGCCTGGCATTTCCTAATTCCCTTGGCTGGCAGCAGGTGCTCACAGCAAAATCAGTGTTTCAATAACCTGCCTGGCTCTGTAGTGCAGGATCTCCACACGGCAGCAATTGTGGCTGTCACATCCCCTGTGATAACCCCGCGGGGCCCCCGGGGCTGATAAAGCTGCTGTTGATGTGGAACACACTGGGCCAGTCAAACCAGCTCGAGCGCTGCCACTCGCTTTGCTAATTAACTTTATCTTCCGCTCAAACCCAGGCAATCCTCAGCCTTGCAGAATTGATTTCAGGGCAAAGGAGGGATATTCGCGTCTTACAAAGCCACTCCAGTTACAAATCCGAAGCGCTCGCTCCCTGTTATTTGCATCAGCATGTTCTAAAGTAGGACACAGCACTTGGACAGTTTCTATTCTGGTAACTTACAATGTATTTTTATAATGTCTTTTTCCTTCCCCTCCCGTCTCTTTTCTTTTCTCGGAGACAAACAGCAGCTGTGTTGTTGGCACAGTGCTGAGAAAGGGAAGCAGGGGGTCAGCGAGGGCACTGAGATAAGCAGTTCTGGTGTAAATCAGATCCTTCACAAGGCTGAGATTAGAAATTGTCGCTTGTCTACAAATAAGTGATGATTTCTTGCCCTCCCCGTATGTGCAGGCACTTTGATTTTCCATTCAGATGGTTTCTGAACACTTCATTTTGGAGTGGGAAAGGCGAGGGTCAAGTCTCCACTCGTCTGCAGAAGGACAGAGCCTGGTTCTGTTCTCAGCGCAGGCAGAGCACATGAGCAAACCCTGCCGTGATGAAGGAAGACTGAAGCAGCAAATTTGGCCCACTCGCCCTGTGTTGGCCACCAAACCTCTCCAGGTGGGCGCTGAGCCAAACCTGGAGATGGCAAACCCAGCAGGACAGGGAAACCCACACTTAACGCTTCAGAGAGCTCTGCACACGCTGCCAGGGCCACTGAAGGGCCCAAGAAAATACCTGGTCACATAAACCAGGCTCAGCTCAGGACGTGGGACACCTGGGATCTGACTGTGCTGCTCCAGAGCCACATCTCTGACCCACAGAGACCCTCTGGAGAGGCTGGGCAGGATGCTCCAGCCCTGTGCCCAGAGGTTTTGGACAGGGATTGCTCAGCAGAGATCACATGCTTGGCTTCTCGGAAAGCTGAAGGATGATCAATAGTTGATTAATCTAGTGAAGAAATTAATGTATTAAAAGCAGTGACTGATGTCAAATACATTCTCTCTTGCTCATCGATTTCCTTATTTTTAACCTGCATGTGCCAAAGTTCTGAAGCCCAATTCTAGCGTGCAGCTGGCACATCCATCTCTTTAATTTCATATGGATATAAGATACCGAGCAATGCATTTGATTGAGTAAATGTGGTGCCATTGATTTTGTGGCTGAATTATCTGATTTGATTGGCACCGTGTCCCGTTTAATAGAGAAAGCAACCAATACAATAAGTAATGTTAGTAATTGGGTAGTTGTTCTCTGAAGAAAGATTACTTGAATTTATAGGACTAATGTTTCTCAGTGGCAGCGTAAACCGGATAAATTTCTACACGAGATGAACACGATAACATTTATCCGTGTAATAACAAAGCACTGGGCTCTCTAATGCAGCATCAAGGGCTCCCGGGCAGCCCCCGCTGAGCACCTCCTCCGCTGTTTATACACTAACACAAAGCTCAGGCATCAGGGCCATTAATTAATTAACCCTCAAAAGCCACTGAGAAACACTGCACGCATTCGTGTGTGCTCTAACAAAGGCACTGATAACGTTCTGCACCACAGAGGGATAACACTGACCGCGGGCACTGCTGGATTTGGAGGGAGCAGGAGCAGCCCTCACAGCAGTGGGACTGAATCAGAATCCCAGAATCACTGGGGTTGGAAAAGCCCTCCAAGATCACGGCCATCCCTCCAAGATCATGGCCATCCCTCCAAGATCACAGCCATCCCTCCAAAATCATGGCCATCCATCCAAGAGCACGGCCATCCCTCCAAGATCACAGCCATCCCTCCAAGGTCATGGCCATCCATCCAAGATCATGGCTGTCCCTCCGAGATCATGGCCATCCCTCCAAGATCACAGCCATCCCTCCGAGATCATGGCCATCCCTCCAAGATCAGAGCCATCCCTCCGAGATCATGGCCTCCAACCTGTGGCAAATCCCCAGAGTGGCACATCTATTCGTTCCTTGGACACCTCCAGACACCTCCACCACACTAGACTGTGTGACTACACAACCAAGAGCCCATTCCTTTCCCAAAACACCTTCCCAAGCCTGAATCTGAGGTGGGGAATTTTATTCGAGGTGGTGTTCAGTACTAAGAGCAAAGGTATTTAATTAAATGTTATACTCGGCAAATTTGATATCAACAATCATCTGTCAAGTTCATGTAAAACTGATGATAATAAAAGCAGAACGACTCATATACTGATTTTTCAGCCTATGCTGTATCATTTTCAAAAGAGAAACCAGCACACAACAATTGGATTCTGTGCTGATATATTACAAAATACAATCTAGCCATAACGCTGATGTGACAGCCAAAAGCAGATATTAGCAGAAGAAAGTGATTTTTTTTATTATACAATTTTATCACTGGATGGAAATTTCAGGACTTAAATTTACCATCACATCCACATCTGAACCTGAATATCTGGGAGGTCATTTACTCCACTGCACAATAAAAGGGAGTCAGACAAGGTAATGCATAATGGAAATCAAAGTGGAGCTTCCATTTGCGACGCTGCTGCACATAAACTATCGGCTGCGGGATCTAAATTATGAGGAGATTCACTCTCTGGTGATGAATGCGGAACACAACGAGAGGGGAAGGACAGACCCTGAGGGAGAAGGAATGTGCCACTTGTAGAGGTGTTTATCAAAACAGAGATATGCTTCTGTATCTTAAAATGTTATTTTTCTCAAAATTTATTGCAGATACTGATAAGCAAGACCTGTTTATTTATTTCATGGCAATTACAGGGTTGCTCAGAACTGCCTGTTCCGGCAGATTTTCCCCACAGAAAAGGCTTTTCGCTGAGCATTTCAGGGCTTTGCTTCTAAAAATTCAGAACTTCAAAACCGTTTTTAACTGCAGAAATATTCCCTTTTTCCCCCCCATTCCGGAGGCCTAGGCTGCATCTTTCAAATTCCCGACTTCTTGAAAAAAGGGAAGATGTTTCAGGCTCCAGAACAACAAAGAATAATTTGTTTTCCTCAGGGCGCTGCAGGGCAGGAGCCCCCCGGGTACCCCTGCCCCAGGGATGCTCCTGCTGCTGCCACCAGCACACTCAGAATGCTGCTGCCTTCTTCTGACACGTCAGATTTACCAAGCAAATAATTCCTGGCCATATGAAGTGGGTGAAATAGATAGAGAACTGCTTTGTGTTAGGTCTCCTTGGCTTTTCAGAGGAGACGCTCAGCGTTCAGCCTCTCCTGCCTCTCCTAAGCCGGCTTTGTGCGAGAGCTGGAATGGAAAATGGCAACGACACTGGTTTTATCTGCCCTTAATTAAATGCTGAAGTGCTTGTGTGGAGTGGTGGGATTGTGTTGTGGTGAAACCTGAACCCCTCGAATGGGGTAATTATAAGCCGAGGGATTTTGCTAATACCAGACTTCCCCTCATTTTCCCTCAGTAATTAGAGCACAGCAAATAAATCAGTGTGCAGTTGACTCAAACAATCTGCCACTGGAAGCATTGCTTGCTGATGACTTCCTTGGCAAATCACATCCCTACTGTTGCCACATATCAGAGAAGTAGTTTTTGTTTCTTCATATTAAAGGCATTTCATCCATCTGGCAGGTTCCCATCCTTCCCTGCTCTGGGACAGGACAGGAGCACTGCTGGAGGGAGCTGCTCAGAAATCTGAGAGCCATAAATGCCATGAACTCAGAGTGGGGGCATCGGTTTGAAAGGAAGATGTTGGTGACTGGCAGAGAGTGAGGTCTTGATTCGCCCCAAGCAGGCCCAGAGACATTTCAGAGACACAGTCAGAGCAGTGGGGATTTGCTTTATTTATTTTATGTGGGGATTCACTCCTCCAAACACACACACCCTGGCACTGCCAACACACAATATTATGGGTGACACTCATGAATATTCATCACATTCCCCACAATAGGAGTGGTTATACAAATCATTTCTCAGAAGTCATTAATATTATTAGCATGTGTGCCACGCATGGCTGTGTGTCCTGGTGGTCTTTGGGGTCTGATCGTGATGAAGATCTGTAGTTTTTATCACAGTGCACTTTTCCCCTTTCTCTCAGGAGCATGGGCAGTCCTTGGTGGGTGATTCAGGGTTTCTGTGCTGGCCTCAAACAGATTCTTGTCCCTCTTATCTTGACAAGACTAAGGGAATTCTGTTTTTCTGGGTTTAGAATTCACATATTCTGTCTCTCAGTAGTTAACTTGAGTTACCTATTGACTACCTGTTTCTCAGTCTCCAGAATAAACCCCAGAAAAGGAAGCCCCTGCCTGATTTCTGCTCAGCAGGACCAGATCCTCCTTTGGGGGCTGTGGCACACATCAGCTGTCCCAGTGTGGAGTTTATGGATTCTACACTAACCTGTCCTCCCTGTGAACCACAGGCTCTAGATTGGTGCAATGCACTGCACTAAAAAATTGGATCTGGAAGCTTAAGTTTCACTAACCAGGATCAACCGTGTGGTTGTAGGAACTGCAGTAGATCTGAGCTTTCCTGATCCATCTCCCTGCCAGTTCCACCTCTCTAAACTTCAGAGGGCAGAAGGGTCCTGCTGTAGGGGTGGCTGGTGAAACCCACCCAGCTTTCCCACCATCATTTTGACCATTTCACGGATGTCCTTACGGAGGCAGCAGTTTTCCCCAGCTCTGTGCTTGTGCCGAGGCTGTAAAAGCCCTGACAATGTGTATCAGAGCAGGATCTTTGTTTACCAGCTGTCAGCTAATAATGGGAGGTGTTATCCCAGCCCTGAGACCCATCGCAGGCTCGAGCAGGAGCTTACGAGCTAAGCTGGCTGATTTACTGACTGCTCACGCCCGCGTTGCATGAGCTGGTGTGAATGTAATCTACTCAAAACACCCCGGTGGGACCCATAAACTTTATATAAGGAGCCTTAACTCAAACAGTAAGAGGCTCCTAGGGCCTGTGGAGAATGGCTCAAATGCTGCTGTGGATGGATTTTTTTTTAATGCGTTTTGGTTTTTTTCTCTTGTAGTCACAAGGGCTGTTTTCTGTTTATTTTGCAAAACAAAAGCAGTCCCCCCTCCCCAAACTGTCCCCCAATCTGTGCCACAAGCACAGGCAAGGCAGGAAGGGTGTGCCAGCGCCTTCTCATCCATCCAGACTTGGATGGGAAAACAACTTGGGTGACCTTTCCTGGTCCTTGTCCTCAGTGGGGATTCGTGAAAAGAATGACTGACATTATTTGATAGGCTATTTGCCCTCTCAATGCAGCAGGGAAGTTTAACAGGAATGTAAAAATGTAGTTTCACTGTGGTAAAACCTTGACCGTGGGATGAGCCGTGCCAGGGCTGGTGTGGTGGCAGGAGCAGAGCTCTCTCACCTCTCCAGGTGATATTCCCAAAGCTCTTCCTGCAGATTCTGCTGCTGTGCTCAACAGCACAACTACACAAACCCTCCCGAGCCCACGTTCCTCCCATTTCTTCCCAGAGAAAGAAATCTCTTCTGTTTAGCTTGGAAAAAAGGGGGATCGGGGGACCTTGTGGCTCTGCACAATTCCTGCCAGGAGGGGACAGCCGGGGGGATTTGGGATCTGATCCCAGGGCAGAGGGACAGGAGGAGAGGGAATGGCTTCCGGCTGGGCCAGGGGAGGCTCAAGGTGAGCATCAGGAGGAATTTCTGCATGGAAATGTTGATTAAACATTGGAATGGCTGCCCAGGGAGGTTTGGAGTCCCCACCCTTGGAGGTGGCCAAGGAACAGCTGAACATGGCACTGGGCTGGGTGACAAGGTGGGGATTGTGCACAGCTTGGATTTGATGACCTTGGAAGTATTTTCTAACCTTAATGATTCATGTTTCTATGATTCTACCCAAAAGACTCATTTGAATGCCCACAAACCATGGAGAGAAGCTGGAACGTTATCCCTCTGAACCCAACACCAAAAAGGATTTGGCTGTTGGGCACCACTTTGAGATAATTGTTTCCAAGGATCTGAATGTAGAAAATACTTTAAAAACAACTTTAGAATCAATAGCTCTTTTAATTTGCAACTTGCAGCTCACTTTGACAAATAACCCAAAAAGGGAGGATAAATAATGCAGCTTCAATTATATTTCTGTACAAAATTTGTCTTATTTTGTGTAGTGTACTGCTGAGCTAATTCAATTTTCTGCTGCCAGCCCATGCTTGTTTCCCTTTCACTTGTAATATATAACTTTATGAAGAGGGACTAAATCTTCCTACGTGAATGGCACTTTATCCTCGAACGTGAATGTTTCTGGAAAAGAAGAGAAAATAAAGCAACAACAATACTCTTCATAAAACTAAGAAAAGCCACACAGCTGAGTTATTTTTCAGCAGGGACAAATGATACACAATGGAGGAAGGCAGGTGGCAGCTGGAAAACATCCAGAAACCCCCAGAGGCTTCTGGTTTCACAGCTGGAAACCAAGACCTGATACCCCCTGCTCAAACAGACACTCCTTTGAATTCCCAAACTGGAGGGGCTGGTGGAATCTCGCTCCCTGCTCGTCCTGCTGCCTCTCTTGAAGGATGCACTGAGATCTGTGCTGTAGAAATGGTGGTTCCTGGCCCCAAAAGATGAAAATTTAAATTGGTTTTAGAGCCTGGGGATGGAAATTTCAAATTCTGTTTATTTAAGCACAAAGATCGAAGGTCATTGGGACCTTCCAATGTGTCCAGGAGGTTATTGGAGCATGGTGCCCACTCAGCTGGGCTGGCACCACAAAACCTGTGCCTGTTTTAGTGCTGTCACTGTCTCTGCCTCTCTGTTGGAGGTTGGCACAGCCCAGGGGTGGAATGTTCTTGTGCAGTGACATGGGACCTGTGGTGGCCATGCCCACAGCCCCTCTGTGCTGAGCAGGACACAGGCAGGGCACACTAAAACTCTTACCCCATTGCTCATTTACTGACATTTCCATAACTTTTGCATCCCACAATCCGTTCTCATGAGCTGCCATTGGAGCTATTTCTGCTCCCATCCCAACGCCTTTTAATTTCTTTCTCTCTAAATTGCTGCCTCTGGAGGGGGAAAACAAGGCACGAGCACCCGTTTCATGTCTAAAGACAAAATGTCAGTCAGCCTCTGCCTGCCCTTCATGTCACACGATCCCAGTGTGACCAGCCTTGCTGCTGGGAGCGAGGAAAGAGAGAGAGGAGCCTGTTCAGCTAAAGGCTGGGAATTGTTTGCAGCAAACTGACAGATGTTTATGGTTCATGAGTACATTCCCAAAAGGACAATGTTAGCAGCTTGAAAAAAATGAGAGGGCGGAAAGATGGAGGAATTGATTTAACATCTGTGTTTTTCTTGAGAATGTGTTCTCTCAGGGATGTTGGGAGGCTGACATTTTCACAAGGCAGGAGTGGGGTTCACGGCTAATTGTGGTCCTGATGGTGAAACAGAGCAGAGGATCCAAAGGAAAGCTTTGGAGGCTGCGGCATCTCCTTCAAAGCTCCTCCACCACCTGGAGCACTGACAGTGAGAAAATATGGGCTCTCTACAACTTTGTCCTCTTGGCTCGTTTCACACATTGCTCAGGAGGTGGTGGCTTTGCAGCCTTGTCCTTTGTCTCAGCCAACACACGGCCTGGAGGGAGCATCACTGCTCCAGAAATGGTGCCAGAACAGAAATCCACCCTCAGCTCCTGCCTTGCTCCTCTGCCTCTCTCCTCTGCTGACAGCCTCACTCCTCTGCTGACAGCCTCACTGCTCTGCAGGCTCTCCCATGCAACACTTTGTGTCACAGGTGTTGAATTATATTTTAATTTTCTGTTAAACTGGCGCTGCTCTCACACAGACACCACATAACAGCGACTGCAGGAGTGGTGCAGAACAACAAAGAAAGCCCAACAGCAATGACACTGTCCGTGCCCCCACAATCCGGAGACCCACATTGCACTTCCCTGCATTTCAGCCTGCTTGGTGTTAATTTTAGCATTGAAACTTCCTATTTTGGAGCTGAAAAGGCAGTGATAACGCGGTTAACAACTGTTGCTGTGTCCTCCCTCAGCGGGGAGTGTATTGCGGCTGCTCTGCCAGGTTTGTCTCACAGCTCCTCCCAAAATCGTGGCAGGTGCTGCTGGAGCCATGGGCACCACGGCCTTGCACTCCCTGCTAGTCTGGCTGGATTATTAGACAAAGTTTAGGGTATTTCTGCCACTGGCAATGTCAGTTTTTGCATGCTGGATGAGCCTCCCTGAGCCTCCATCGCTCATCTCTGCCGTGGCTGTGAGAAAGGGTTGGTCAATAGGTAACTCAAATTAACTATTGGGAGACAGAATATGTGAATCCTAAAACCTAGGAAAACAAAATTCCCTTAGTCTTGTCAAGATAAGAGGGACAAGAATCTGTCTGAGGCCAGCACAGAAACCCTGAATCACCCACCAAGGACTGCCCATGCTCCAGAGAGAAAGGGGAAAAGTGCACTGTGATGAAGACTACAGATCTTCATCACGAGAAGACCCCAAAGACCACCAGGACACACAGTGGCACACAGCTAATGATATTAATGATTTCCAATAAATTATTTGTATAACCACTCCTATACTGGGGAATGTGATGAATATTCATGAATGTTACCATAATATTGTGTGTTGGCAGTGCCGGGGTGTGTGTGTTTGGAGGAGTGAATCCCCACATAAAATAAATAAAGCAAATCCCCACTGCCCTTACTGTGTGTCTGCAGTGTCTCTGGGCCTGCTTGGGCCGAATCAGCTGTCAGAGAGCCCCAGATGCTCTGGGTGGCTCTGCGGGAAGGGGACATTTTTGGGAGCAGGGAGATGAACCTAGGGTGTGTGCTGAGGATATGCAAGCCTCCTTCCCTCACTCAGCTGGTGCTTGGTGCTCTCTCCTTTGTCCAGTGGATCAGGCTGGGGCTCCTCATGGAGCCTCCCCACTGCTGATGGCCAGAGGTGATGCTCCAGCTCTGGTCCTCACTGGGACCCTGGAGCTACAAAGGCTTCTAAAACTGCTGAAGTTTTGGGGGATCCTGCCTCTGGACCTGCGGGGAAAACCAGCAGATGCAAGATCACTGGCACATCTTCTCAATCAGGCCCCAGAAGTGTGGAGCTGCACACCCCAAAACTGGGTTTCGATGAACACAGATCTCTAGGATACAGCAGTGCCAGAAATCCAGATTAGCCAAGAGCAGAATCAGCTGAAACTGTGGAGTTTTCCTTATTTTCAAAGTAATAAACTCTGTAATTAACCATAGCTTAATAAGTCATCAATCTTATGTTAAAAAAGGAATAATGAACTAATTAACTGGAATGCATCTCCCAGTGTAGAGAATCAATGCCTTATCTTAATGCAGGGGTATCTCTGGAGGGGAAGGAGAGAGGCTGGAAACAGTAAAGATACTAAATATTGAGAGAGAGAATGATTTGTTTTGCCCCAGAAAAGAAAATGGATTAAGAGACAAACTCCAGTGTTTGAAACCCAGGACACTTTTCCCCCTTGTTTTAATTCTTAGAGAAAATACAGACTAAGAGCTACCCTTAATATTCTCTGAGTAACTGTTTCATGTTTAAGACAAGAACCACAAGGCTGGCAAACCCCCGTTAAATCTTAAATCACCTTCCTTCCTCCTCCCCAAGTTTAAAGAAATGTAAATTGCCATTCCAGAGGCTGCGCCTTCAAAAAGAGGGAGTTTGCATTTCTGTGAGATTTTGGAATGTGTCTTTCTAATCTTCCAGTCTCACACATATTTATTCCAGTGATTCCCTTTGCTTCCTCTTGTCAGACTGAAGTTAATTCAAGTCATTTTATACTCCAAAAGCAAGCCTTTTCTTGTATGTTTAAAATACAGTTTGAACCTCTCCCAGTTCAATAGAGTCACTTGGGCTGTGAGCAACCGCTCGAGCAATTGCTGCTCCTTCCCTCCAGAATATTACATTCTCTGGTGCTCACAACAAAGCCATCACGAGTGTTAATATTGTTGTCATGGTGACTGACAGCTGCTGCAAACATGGCTGGTATAAAGTTAAATTACTGCACTTTGGAAGCAGCGCAAAGCTTTGAACGTCGCCGGGGGATCTGTTACATCCTCCCGGGGAAAGATGAGAGTTGAGAGGCTTCCCCCAATGTCACCACAAAAAGCCTTTCACAAGTGAGGGACGTGCCATCTCCTGGGCTGAGCAGCCCCGAGACACAGGGCAGGGAGCAAGGGGCTCCTCCAGCCCTGCTGTGGGGCCAGAGGAGAGGGGAAGAGCTCTGATAACAACAGTCGGTCCACGAAGGGACAAAAAGTCTCCACATTTGGCCCTGGTGTCCTCAGGACAGCCCAGCTGAGCTCGCAGGGCTGTGAATTTACCTGGTGAGCCAAAGGATGTGCAAACTCAGAGCTAACTGAGCTCGGGGTTCTCGCTGGGCACAAACATCTGAGGGCTCACCAGAAGCCAACGTCTATACCAGGATGCCAACATCTGTACCGGGATGCCAACATCTGTACCAGGATGCCTCTTCTCTGTTTGTTCCCTTCTATTCCACGGTGATATCATCTCCCTGTTTCTTACCTGTGGGTGTGGGATGATGCAAGGAAGTGCAATGTGGATCTCCTAACTCTGGACTGTGAGGGCACGGGCAGTGTTATTGCTGTTGGGCTTTCTTTGTTGCTCTGCACCACTCCTGCAGTCGCTGTTATGTGGTGTCTGTGTGAGAGCAGCGCCAGTTTAACCAAAAATTAAAATATAATCAAACAGCTGTAACACAAAGTGGTGCATGGGAGAGCCTGCAGAGCAGTGGGATGGGCTCCACACAGCAGAGCAGCTCTGCAGGATGAGCTTCCACAGGTAACATCACCTGGGCAGGTTTAAACTCCACACCCAGGTCCTGGTCCTTCACCAAGCCGCCCAGTGAGGCCCACCAGACCTGCTGGAGGAGTCAGCACACCTGCCAACAGGTGAGCACCACCTTGGCTCAGTCATTGCCTCCCCCCATGTCTCCAAAGGGCTCCAAGAATAATAAAACTCACGGTGGAGTTAGTAGGGGAATCAATCAAACAGGTGGAAGTGTGGGAGTGGAGTTTGGGTTAAGAAAGGCCAATTTCAAACCTTGTTTTTAATTAAATTGGGGAAGTTTTTAACTGATAAAAATATCTTTAGTTGGACTTAATGGCATTTAACTGCTTTAATTGGGATGTCTATATTTGGCGTTTGTAGACAGAAACAGATAATAAGGCAACAAAAACAGATCACAGGGGCTTAAAATCCTGGCATTTGCATAACCCAATTGTTCACATTATGAAACGGAAACCCTGTTATCAGCTTGCATAAAACAGCTTGTTTTGGTAGATTGCAAATACTGTGTTTAATTAACCAAGCTTCAGGGACAGTGAATCTTATTGTTACAAGATACCACTCTGTGGAAATAAAGGCATTTTCATTTAAATAAAACAAAAGGGGATGTTTATCAGGATGTTACTTAATTGTCAGCACTGCTAAAGAGTTTTGTTCCTGCTACAATTTATGAACTGGAATTGATCAGTGAAGCAGGGAACCAGACGCCTTTGTCCTGTACAATTAAAGTTCTGTCATCTTAAATCCCGGCATTAATGATGCCAGCAGACAAGAGGAAAGGGGGAAAAAAAATCTGCAAGTGCATTGGAAATCCCAGGTTGTGAATGAAACCCAGTTTTACCCAATTAGCCCTCTCAAAGCATCTTGACCCCAATATAATTTACCTCTGGCTCCTCCAGGAAGTTCATTCCAATACCGCTGAGGTCCCATCAGGTTCCCCACCAAAGAGCAGAGGAGAAAGCTGGGCAGATGTGAGGGTATTTTCCACTGACATATTCTTTGTCACCTCCTCCCTCAGCATTCAAGCAGGAGATCCTAATCTGAAATCCAGGAGCTGTCCACAGAGTGAGATGGAAAATAACTGAACTGCCATGGAGGGAATGATTAGGTTTTCCTTGCAGAAAACACTGCTGGGAATGGAAAACATTCATTTTGAGCTTAAGACACGATAAAAACTAAACATTTCTCTATCTAGATGTATATTCACATTTCCAGTATGTCAGAAATCATTTTTCATTAGGGGGAAAAAAAACTACCCAGGCATCTCCAGAAATGTTGTTTGCTGTGCTGCAGCCTCCCTGGGAACCTGCCTGAGGCCACACCTGGATTTGGCTGTGCCACAGCGGCATGGCAGGAGCATCTCCCATCCTGGGAGCATGCCAGGCTCTGGGAAAAGCAAAAAGGAAGGAAAGAGGTTGCTGAGTACACAGAGGACAGTCGTGTCCACATTAACACTAATGCAAAGTACAAACCTCAGGATGTTTCTCTGAAATATGTAATTGTATTTGAAAGGACACAAAAGCTGCAGTTGCTGAGCCGCTTCCAGCAACAAATGTATTCTGTGGCCCGAAACAAAATCTTATTTATATGCTGTGTTTTACTGTGATTGCTTAAATATGCTTATCACACTGGTCTTCTGCCGTGCAACACCACTGAATTCCCTCTGTTCCAACACAACAATGTTCAACATCTGATTTCTGACCACAGCCAGACCCCCCAAATACCTGGAGGCAGCGGGGAGAGTCTGCCGGGGAGTTCAGCCAGGGCAGAAGCTGCTGGTGAACCTAGTAAAGCAAAGAATCAAAGAAATGTGCTGGAGTAATTGGAGGGGAGAGCAGATGCTGCTGGCAATAAAAGCCTATGTGAAACCCAGCTGAGAAGCCAACTGCGAGACCCACAGGGGCAAATTTCCCTACGGTAGGACAAAAGAGACCCGGCAAGTGAATAGCGGAAAAATCTATCGCAAGGTGCCCATTATCAGGCAGCAGCGAAGCTGCAAAAAGTAGCAAATTGGATTTGAGGAGGGAAGGGAAGCAGGCACCCTGCGGACACAATTACAGAGCCAGCTCAGGAATTGCAGGGTGTGTAAGTGCAGGAGCAGCAGACGGGAGAGGTCTGAGGATGCACGGGAAGCCATCTCCCCGCGTGTGCCGAGGGAATGCTGCTCCCTGCTCCTGCTGCTGTCCCTCCACACTGCCCAGCCCCACCAGCTCCTGCCTCTGGCTCTGTCCACTCCCTGGCAGCTCCATCCCTCTGTCCCCTAAGCGCTGGAGGTGCCCAGCAGCAAGGTGTGAGCCCACCAACACTTGGGGTTCTGCTCCCAGCCCAGCTGAGATCCAGCCCTGCGCAGTCTTGACTTCCCCAGCCCTGGAACCTCCCAGGAAAACTTCCCAGCAGCCAGACTGCTCTTGGAAAAGGTGAACCTGGTGCTTGAAAGGCACCGAATCCTTTAATCCCTGCAGCCACTTTAACCCTTGGCCTCCAGAGCCTCGCTGAAGGATCTGAAAGCTTGCTGAAATCCCAGAGTATCACAAGGATCATTGTACATCCTTAAATAAACCTCCTTTCTTTAGCTCTCTCCCTTTGTGGGGATTTGTGCTGCGAGAGGCACAGCTGCTCCCGAGGAAATGGCTTGAGGTTCCAAACCCCCTCCTGGTTTTCACTTCTTGCCTCTTGAGGGTTAACAATCCTCGGGAGAGCAGAGCAGCCTGTCTATCCACTTTGGTAATTGAAATCAATTTCTCTGCCTTATCTGTAGGAAACCTATATAGTCAAGACACTAATCTGCTGGCTCTGGCATCTTTTAAATGAAAACCTATTTAGAAAAAAGAAAAAGGTCCTTCCCCTGCCTGCTGGTGCTCCTCTGCTCAGGTTCTGAGGGTGGGGACAGACAAAACTCCAGGCCCTAGGCTTATTTTGGGAGGTCACACGCTGGCCAAGGGGACAATCCAGTGGGAGAAGGGATGGCAGGAGCTTTTGGGGCAGAGACAGAGGGGCTTTTGGCCAGATTTGTCCCTGCTTCAGCTCCTTGGTTTGCCCTGCAGTCCCTCCCAGGCTCTGTTCTTCACTCCTGGAGGCACCAGGCTCCTGGGGAAGGGTCACAAAACCAGGATGCCACAGGCACAGCCACGGGTGGGGATGAAGGAGCTGAGCCCCCCAGCCTGCTGCGATGGGATCAGTGCCTTCCTTCACACACCTCGCCAATCTCCAGTTACCAAAAACCAATCCTGCGGAGAAAGAGCAGCCCCAAACCGTGTTCTCTCCTAATCCTGGTCATTAGGAGTCCAGCCAAGCCAATAGATTTCTATTTTGCAGTCAATCAGGCTTGAAATCCCTGCAGTTTTGATTGTAATTGCACAGATCAGGTAATCAATAGAGAATCACACCTTCCTGAGCCTAAAGTAGGGGAGTGAGACCACAGGAGCAGCCTCAGAGCAAGGAATGAGGGACAAAGCACAGGACTGATGGTCAGACCAGAAACTGAGGCTCCCACATGAAGCAGAACCTGAATTATTACTGACCTGAGAGTCTTACATGTGTTCTATCCACTGACCCAATCCATGGCCCTTCCCAAACTCCCGTCCCAGAAGGCACCAGCACCGTTCTCTAGTGAAAAATGTGCATTTACCAAAAGTTAACAATTTGTAGTTCCCTTTCAAACTAAGTGCACTTTTTGAGCAAGACAATATAATTAAATGAGGCACATTAATACCATGAGATAAGCATCACTGACCACATTTATGACAATATTAAAGGAATTCGCAGAGAAAAGGGACTTATACCCTATAAATCAAAGCATTTTGGTGCATAAAATTTGGGAACACAAATCTATGAATTGTAATAGAGCATGACCAAGTCTCATCAGCAGAAGTAAATATTAAGCCCCTGATGACAAACAGACACACAAGTCCTATCTGAATGTTTTTTCAATTTAAAGCAGTTCCCTGATTCTTATTCTCCTAATTGAGGTAATTTGCTTTAAGTGTCCCTTGCAGCTGAGAAATTATGATTGCCCCTTTAATATTCTTCTAATACAAACTGCATTTCCCCCATCTGATGCTAATCCTCATGTTCCTCTGAGAAGAAATCCTCTTTGGGTGAAAAAGGCTTGATAAGAGGCCAACATGCACATCAGAAAATGAAATGTCTGACAGTGATTTGACTGCATAAGGGTAGAGGAGGAAATGGCCATTTCCCTGGCCTGGCTTCCCCAGCCAGTTATCCATTATGGGAAATTGCCATTATATTCCTTTCAGCTCCCTGAGAAGTCAATAGAACATAATGAAGTTATCACAAGATGCAGCTTCCTGAGCTAATTTGGTGATGGCAATATAAACTAGCTCTGGGTAAAGGCTGGGGAGAGCTTTGTTTGCAGAAGGGAACATGAGAATAGTTGGGGTTATAGAGGACAGGTAGGAGTCTCTTCCATCCTCCTTGCCCTTTCAGGCAAGACTTTTTTAATAAAATGTCAAAAAATTTTCAATACTCGATGTCACAGCAACAGGAATCTGTATAACTAAAAGCTGCTCTTGCTTCTATCCGTTCAATGTGTTAAACAAAATCTTCTTCCACTTCTCCAGGTGCAACTCCATTAGGTTTTTCAGGAAAGCCCAATACACCCTTGTTCTTTTTCTCAGCAGAAGTTACACCAAAAGAATAAGAATCACAGGGTGGTTTGGGTTGGAAGGGACCTTAAATTTCATCTCGTTCTGACCCTCCTTCCATGGGCAGGGACACCTTCCACTGACCACACTTCCACAGACCAGAGTGCTGAATGCTGTGCTCACCATCAAATAACCCCTCTGAGGTACAGCTCAGCTGATTTTCCTCCAGCTCTGTAGACAAATGATGCACGAGAGGTCCTGGAAGGATCCAGACACAGCGCCTGTTGCTCAGCAGTTGCTGAGTACTGACAGTCTGCAATAACCTGGAAATGCACCTGCACACAGCTCGCAGTGTTTGACAGTGGAAACAGTCGGTGTTGATTGCAAACTCCGTCCTGAACACACGGCATGTCTCTGGCTTCGTGGTGAACAGCAACCACAACCTCATTTCAGCTGCAGATCTGCCTTCTGCTCACCTGGGGCCAGGCACAGCCCTCCCATCATCACAGCTCCTGGTCCCACGCAGAGTTACCCCTGCCCGAGCCACCCTTTGTGGCCAATTTTGGCAGCCATTTACCAACCCGGTTTAGGGACGAGAGCTACCTTGAAGCTGAGTTAATCGATTTATTCTGCTCCTTGTGGGAATATTTATCCTGCCAGCTGGTTTTTGGGTTGCAGTAGTTGCTCTGTTAGTCCGCAGTGTATCAAACCGAGCAGGGGCTCATTGTGGGAGGGAACATTTTGGGAGCATTGCGCACACATTTTGGGGAACGTGGCACTGAGGAATACCCCCACAGCCCTTAGTCAAGGCACTCACACCCACACCCCCCCCTATTAGTAACTCACTAAAGGAGTGGCTACAAAACACCCAGGGAGTAACTCTGCTGCTGCACTTGGAGATGGACAGAAAGCGAGAAGGTACAGGAGGAAACTAAACGAAATATTTCACTGCAGCCTGGGCAGGCAGTGGCTCCAGGGCTGCACCCCCATGGGATGCTTTCCTGCTGTGGAGCAGCACAGCCACTCCAGAGGGTCCCTGGGGGACGCTGGGCACACATTCCCTGGGACTGGCAGGAACAGGGACACCGCAGAGCTCAGGGAGGATGAGCAGCTAAGCAATAAGTGGATCAGGACGAAAGTTTCCAGACTGGAAATTCTGACTACAAGCCCTTCTTGCTGAGGATCCCCACAGCCTGTGATATTTAGATTATTACTGAGTTCTGCTCACAAGCACCACTGGGACAGCTCTGTCAGCCTCTTGCTTCCCCAAGTCATCAAGGAGGGAGGGTGGTGTTTAGTTTGGTTTTCGCGAGAAGAATTAACAGAATGAAGGTCAAGGAGCAGCGTGGGCTGACCTGTACAAATCTGGCATTTTTATTCCTGTCTCAAAGCACCATGATAAACCACTCTGAACACAAACCTGCCTCGAAATGAATCACCGAGTGCTCCACGGAGCAGGAAATTGCAAGGGGACACTGTGGGCCCTGGGCATAGAGGCTCTCTCAGCATTTCTACCGATTTTCCTTCCCCCTCAAATTTCGATAGGCCATGTCTAATTATTGACTGACATGTGTTCCTCCTCACACTGGGTATTATCAGACCACGTCGTGTGTGTCAGTCCACAGAATTAGCAGCCATAATTGGACCCTTTTAACAAGGTACACAACACATTTTAAATTAAATTGCATTCCATAAATCAGGTTAACCTTTTCAACATTGCTCTAAGAAAATTAATTACTCATATCGAAGCACATGACCTTTTCACAGTGCTTGGGATTAGCTTCCACATTTCTTTTATTTTCCCTTCTCTCTGCTCCTCCCTCCTCTCTCCCCCAGCCCAGACTTCCTTCTTCACTCGAAAACATCAGAGCCCAAAAAGCATCAAGGCTGAACACTTTGCTTCAGTTCTCATAGCTTCAGCCTATCCCAAATTAATTGCTTAATCTCGTGGGTTTAGCAAGCTGCCCCTCTTCCCCAGCCCCTCTTTCCTGGCAGGTCAATCCAGGGCTGTCCAGGTGCCAAAACTCAACTTTATCATCTGACCCTTGACTTGGGTTTCATGTTTGTTTGAAACACCTGGGAGTCTTGTGGCTGTGTGCTCCATTTCCATCCCCAGCAACTGGCAATATTTCTACTTTATTAGCCTCAGAAATGTAAAAAAAGCCATAGAACACCCGGTCTTTTGTAAATGAGCTAAGTGAGAAACGTGAGGAGCAGGCTCATGGGATTTGGGTTGGCCTCTCTGAAGATGCTGATTTTGGTGTCAGTCCTGAGTTCTGCTCAGAAGAGGATTAGGCTTTGGTGGGGGAGGCAACCTCTCTCCAGCCTGGGAATTTGTGGAAGAGTTGAGTATTAAATGATTTGGAGTAAGAGGTATTAAGTGACTTGGAGTAAGAGGCATGGATTCGTAGCCTGAGTCCCATGGGTTTGGTGCTCCCCATGCTCTCCAGAGATGCACAGGCAGACAGCAACACCCCCAGGCCTCATAAATGTGTATTTCCAGGGACTGAGGACATCCCTCTCTGTCCTGGCTCATGGGTGCCCAGGGAGGGAACAGCACGTGGAGAACGGAGCGTTTTTGTGGGTTGGACAGTGAGTTAAGAACGAAGCATTTTGGGGTTTTGGTGTTCACAGCAGCAGCACTTTTCAGTGTGAGCTGCACCTGCCTCGGGTGCATTTGCTGCAGTGAGAGTCCTTCCCCCTCTCTGTGCCTGATTTCCACAGGTGACCGAGTCCCAGGTGTCACTGTCTCCGTACTGTGGGACCCACAATGGGATTGGTGTTGTCAGACTTCATACAAATGTGTGACTTATGGAAGATCCTCAGAAGTTAAGAACATCTGTTGTGCTGTTTCTCCCCTGAAATAGGATAATCTATGTAGTTTTACTGTAGACTGTATTTCCCAGCTGCCTTAATTTCTTTAAATTGCTCTGTGAGTTGCTGAAGTCATCAGCAGAAATGCTGGAGTCAGCTGGATTTTAAACATTTAAAATGATATAGTACCATTTTCCTTCAGAAAGAATCTTAAAAAATTTAATTATTCTTTTTCTTTTTTCTATGTCTTTCCTTTTCATTTAATGATGGGGTTGTTGAAACCTCTCATTAAAAGCGCCATAAAATAAAACAGACAAAAAAGCTTAGAGCAGAATCTCAGAATGTGACAAAGTTTTGTTGAAAACATCAGGTTTTGCTGCTGCTTTAGTGCCTTTTTTTCACATAGAGAAGGAAGGAACGAGGAGGAGGGGGGTGCTTGAGGGTGGCTCTTGTGTTTTATGCTCAAGTTGATGCCTCATAATCAGCATTGCAGTGTGGTACCTGCTCCTTGGAAACGAGATATATGGATAGATAAACGTGTTAATAACCTAAACACAATTAAAGCAGCTGTTACAGCCTGGTGAGGCCCAAATCTGCCCTCAGGGTGAGGTTGGTGAGTACTCTGAGCATCAAAGGACAGTGATGCAGGACTAAATCCTGGCCCCCTTAAACTCACTGGGAAGACTTGTGTCTTCTCTAATTTCCCAATTAACCAGCCTTGTTCAGCTGAGTTGATTTCAGAGTTTTAAGAGTTTAAGATTTCAGAGTTTTAAGTTTGAGACAAAGGCAAAACTAAGATGTCATTTGGAACGAGGAAACCAACATAGGTTTTCCCCTTGTAGTGTGCTTAAGCTGTGTTTGTTTTTATTCCTGTGTACCCAGACACACATTAAAAAGATTGAACATAATAAGTTAATTGTTTGCCTAATCCTTAATGAAGATTGCTATTTCCTCTTCAGAATTGCTGCTTGAAGTGAGATGCATTAGAGCTCCGTTGGAATCTTTGGGAGTGTTGGGAGGAGGTGGAGCTCAGAGGGAGCTCTTGTCTCACTGCTCAGAGTCCCCTCCCAACTGGGGGGTCCTGTCACTGCTCTGTGCCTCAAAGGCAGCTCCCCCAAACCAAAATACAATTAAAATATTCGTCCCAGCAGCTGCAGTTCCTGCAGCAGTGATCTGAGAAGATTACCTTGAAGGTAATTTCTGGGAAAATACAAAATAAGTTTGCTGGTTGGTTGTAATGGTGAGGAGCTCCTGGGTGGGGGGGCCTGGGGGCTCTTTTCTGTCCTTTGTTTCTACGAAAACATGGAGTTTTTGAAGTAGTTCTGAAGGCCTTTTCCTGTGGTTGGCTCTCTTCTCCGTGGCACTGCTGGTTCCCTGAGCTTCCTGTCATTTATAATTATGATGGTTTTGTTCAAGCGATTTTGCATCAATCCATCCATCCCTGCCCTCCAGTTGTAATTATGCTTTTTGATGCCGTTGAATTGCAATGATCCGGGGAAAATTCTTTCAAACATCTTTGATAGCAAAATGCGATCCATCATTCACTTGGGTTGGGGCAGTGGCTCCTCCGGCTTGCTCTGAGCACTAAATCAGATGTTTTGATGGTGAGTGACAGAGCCATGGAAATGTCTCGTTACAGATTAACTGAGTCCCTCAAAGCCAGCAGTTATTACTCAAACAAACGCAGAGCCCTGTCCATGACACGGTGGTGCTGATGACTGAGCAAAGAGTGTGAACTCAAACAACCCAAACCAGTACCAAATTCAAACAGCGCAGATTTGCTTTTAAGCGATGTATTTTGCCCCGAAGTTTCATTTGTTGCGTTTGACTTGTTTCAGATGTTGCTCCAGTAGCTCCTTCATTACAGCAAATCAAATAAACAAATGAAAAATTAAAGCTATTGTTATCCAGCCGCTCCCTCCGGGGGTCTATGGTTCTTTGCATATTTATGATGCTTTTTGGGCTGTGTGTGGGATGAGAACAGATGGCTGATGGGTTCCACTGACTTACCTGCTCCAGCAAACTGGCAGGTGTCCACACCTTCAGCAAATGAAAAACCACACAGCAGGCTTGGGAAGAGAAATACATTGTAGTCATTGAAAGCTGTTTTCAATTGCTTATTGTGGTTTTTTTCTTGTGGACTCTTCTCCTGCGCTGTTCATTAGCCCTTCTGGAATTTAAATGGCACATTTTATGGATGAGAGTTAACTCGGTTTGCCAGATAGAATTGCTGCATTGCCATCGCCTCTGTGCATGAATATAGAGATGTGGACATCGATAGGAATGCAAGTCACTCGAAATGTTCTGACTGCTAGAATATTTCTTTTCCTTCCTTATTTAATTTTGCTGTTTGGAGTGAAAGGAACACATTTAAATAATAAAACGAACCACAATGTGCCTGCTGCTCTATTCAGGGAGTTTTTCTAATTTCAGTCCTTTCTGCAGAACTGCTATAAATACTCTGACATGAGAATGCCTGAGAAATAGGTCACAGTGAAAACTGCTAATATGTACATTTGATAGAAGTCCTTCCAAAGTTGATTTCTTTCAGAGTGTTTCATAAAGCAAATAATGTGAAGATTAGGCTGGAGTTTTCAAGAATACCTGTCTGAGAGTGGGAACCAGCTGAACATTCCTCTGCTTCTTTTCACCCCCAGACGTGCTCTGAGTCCAGACCTCACAAGAGACAGGTAAAACTGCTGCAGGCTGGAGTCCTGCGAGAGCCTCAGTAACAAGATTATCTTTCCTTAGAACAGTTTGCTTTCTGAAATGACCATAATTTGGGAGGTGCAGGTGGCTCCCGGGGTGTCTCCTGTAGAGACAGGAGAGCTGGAATTCTCAGCGCAGCAGAGTCCTCTTAAAAATCCACATCATCTTCCCTCAGTGCTCTGTTCCAGGCATCAATCTGCTGCTTGTCAGTGTGAGAGGCAGAGGGGAGAAGCCCTGCAGGCGCTGAGCTGGCAGTGGTACCCGGCAGGGAGGGAGGGAGGGAGCAGGGATGTGTTTGTGGAGCATCTCTCTCAGAACAAACCTGGCCCCCGGGGCTGGGCTACTGTGGATGCACTGTTCTAAAAGTTTTTCTCTTCTTTCTCATGGGGAATAGAGATAAGCTGAATTCTTGTGCTTTTCTAATCTTTCGTTTTGGTACTGGATGCTGTAAGACTCCAGCCAATCCTCTCATGAGGTGAAATATTGTCATTTAGGTAAGAACCATTGGTGTTCTCCATCTCTGCTAGCCTGCTAGCACAATGTTCAAAGCGTGAGTATCATCGTGTGAGAGCTGAGGGGAGAGGCAGGCCTTTCCATGTTGTCTCCCTCCAAGACACTTTGCACAGGCAGGTCGCCCATTCGTGGGTGTTTTGCAAATTATCTTTTTGTTCGAAATTTGTTTCTTAGTACCTTGGCAAAGTCAGGCTACCTGGCTGCTCTCCAGCCTTATCTTTTGTCACAGAGGTATTAAATTCTGTTTTATTGGGTGGTCCTGGGGGGCTGTGTGTGACAGCACGTGGCACTGTCCCCCAGGGGCTGCTGTCACCTCTCTGGAAGGTCCTGCAGGGCCCAACCCCTGGAGAGGAAACAAAAATCTTCTGGAAACAACCAATTTCTGTAAGCAGAGGAAAAAAAAAAGGCATTTAAGTTCTCCTTAACAAATGTGTGACATAATAAAATTCTAAACTGGCTTTGGCATCAGCATGTGGCACTGTCCCCCAGGGGCTGCTGTCACCTCTCTGGAAGGTCCTGCAGGGCCCAACCCCTGGAGAGGCTCCGAAATAAAAAACTTCTGGAAACAACCGATTTCTGTAAGCAGAGGGAAAAAAAAGGCATTTAAATTCTCCTTACCAAATGTGTGACATAATAAAATTCTAAACTGGCTTTGGCATCAGCATGTGGCACTGTCCCCCAGGGGCTGCTGTCACCTCTCTGGAAGGTCCTGCAGGGCCCAACCCCTGGAGAGGCTCCGAAATAAAAACTTCTGGAAACAACCAATTTCTGTAAGCAGAGGAAAAAAGGCGTTTAAGTTCTCCTTAACAAATGTGTGACATAATAAAATTCTAAACTGGCTTTGGCATCAGACTAAGCAGGATTTTTGGCTGGGGCTCTGGAGATTTTGGCGTGCTGTGAGCCGTCAGGCTGGAGCTCCAGAGGTGGGTGGTGGGCACTCACAGGGATCAAAGCCCAGTGTGTTGGCTGCATTTTGGCAAAGGAATTTGAATTTTGAAAATCTCTTTTCAAGCTTCTCTCCCAGGGCTGGGAGCTGGATCTTTTAAGAGACATGATGCACACTGTGGCTCAATCTGATTTATTTTTTTTTTCCCCAAAGCAGTTTGGAGGAACTTCAGATAATCATCAGAATGTGTGGACGCTTATTTAAACTGAACAGAACTTTAAGCTGCGGAAAGTTGCTTAGAAAAGCTCTTTTGGGAGGAAGAGTAATCTTAAAAGACAGAATGGAAATATGAATTTTATTTTTGAAAATTCTTTGTGGTCTTCTAAGTATTTTTGATGATAAGGGAATTCATGGGCATAGTTGAGCCCAAGTAGAAAATATAGGCTGAAAACTTATGTGTTTTCAGATGATGCATTACAGAAAATCAAATTAAGCTTTAGATTCTCATTAAGGTAATCTGTGTATTTTATTTACACTAATATAAATTAACTGCTTTCATCTATGGTGGTTAATAAACCAAATATGTCCTGAGGTCTTCCAAAGGGATAACAAGCCTGGTATGCTTTAGGGCACTTGTATTTAATAAATCTAGAAGCATTGAATAAGAGAGGGAAGGGAAAACATGATGCAAACAGAATACACTTAACATTTATTGTGGCAGCATAAATAAATGTTTGGAATGTTGAGTCCTGAATTTGAGGCAATAACCAGTAAAAGAAACCAGTAGGAAAAAAACATGCAAAAATGGCAGGATGGAAAAATTAAAATTTAATTCCAGCACTAGTAGCAGTGATACAATAACGATTGTTTTTCACAGAGGCTGATCCCTTGGGATGCTGGTGACCTTCCCACCAGGATCAGGGATGAGGCTGAGGAATCCCAGAGTGTCTGTTGGCATCTTCTGGGAGTTCTGGGATCCTCTCTGGCCCCTGCTCCTGCCCAGCCCAGGTGTGCAGTGAAGTGCTCTGGCTGCAGGGTGGGCATGGACATTTGGTGTTTAATTACTGCTCTGCTGCTGTTAATTCTTAATATACTCACAGCAATAAGTGCAAGATGATCTATCCTTGCCAGGCTCCCAATGTTTATCATTAATAGAGAATGAACTGACATAAAAGCTTAAGTATCTCTTTCCCCTCCTGTAGTGAGTAAAAACTTGATTTCCTTAACTAATAGATTGCTGTCGGTGTAACAGAAACGGAATTTCCAGCCTGTAGTTAAAGAAAAAAAAAAAATCACTTGCTCCATTTACTTCATATAGCAGAAAAAAAAGAAAAAAAAAAAAAAAGCTGGAGAGCTCGTGCTTTGTGTGTGAAAAAACCTGTGTTTTGGAGGCAGGGATGGCATTAACATTCTAATGGTGGCTGCTTAAGTGCAATCAATGTATTGCAGGTGTTCAACTGATCCCGGGGATGGAGCGCTCCTTGTCTGAAGGTGGAATTGGCTGCCTGCCTTCTGATCTCTGGGGGCTGATTCAGTTTGTCTGTTTGCTCATATTTTACAGTAAATTAGAGACCTGTGACCATCATATTAATACTTAGAACAAAAGCCTTTGAGTGCTTTTTATCTTTAGAGTAAATTATACTGACTTGAATTAGAGACATTTTGAATTTTCCTGATGAAATAGGAATGTCAGCTGAAGGAATATGTAAGTCTCTTTTGCCATTTTCTCGATATCAAAACCTGACATCCAGCACCAGGCTGGAGCTCAGGAGATGGACTTGATCGTGGACAAAGCACCAATGGCTGTTCTGTTGAACCTCTCTGGAATAAGATTTTTTTTTTTATATTTTGTTGGTACAGCATGAGCTGCAGGAGTGCTCCTGGCTGGGCTTTCCTGAGCTGCTCTTACACCAGCACACAGCTCATAAGAAAACAGACTTCTCTGGGATGCAAATCTTGGAATCAGCTGGACAAAGCAGGAAAATGCTGATCATTCCCTGCTTTGGGGCTGTATTTGTTCAGCAGTGAAGGTCCCAACTGGAGTCAAATGTAGTGACCAGAGTGATTCTGGGCTGGAGCTGAGGCACATGGATAAATGATTTATACCAGTGCTTGTCTTTTGTAATTTGTCTCCTTTGGGCATTTGTGGCCTTATTTTCAAGGGTGTTGGTCCCTTTATACAACTGTTAATAAAACTGGGTTTTAAAGAGAAAATGAAAACTAGACTTTCCCTGTAGATTTTAAAGATGCTCCTGTGGGTTTTGGGGTCTGGTCCAGAGCATGCTGCAGTCAAGGGGATCCTTCCAGTGAGTAGAGACAGAGAAGAAGAGAATTTGGCACAGCAGCAGAGAACCCCCAAAATGTCTGGGCTCACTGTGGGCACTGAGCTGAGGACAAAGCTTTTGGCAAACTGGCAGAGCTGGGGGTGATTGGGGGACAGTGGCACCCCCAGGGAAAGGAGAACAGTCATTTTAGAGTATAAATGTGTTCTTTCCAACCCGATAGTCCCTGTGGACCTGGAGAACGCAGAGCAATCTCATTGTAAAATATTCATAGACAGCTGCTCTATAGCATTTATCCCAGTGTTACTTCAGTCTTGAGCTAGTCTATAATTAAAGCATTTATGTTTCAGATGCTTAACAGGGTGTTTTAAAATGTTTAGGTCTTGTAAATGATGTTTATTTATGGTTAGCTAATTAAGCCAGCAGAGTTCAGCTTGGTCTCAAATCCAGTCCAAAAGATGAGTAGTGACATTCCGTGTTACTTTGGGAGCAGCTGATCCAAAAGGGATCCCCACCCACCCATTCCCTGGGCAGCTCTGGGCATGGAACTGCCATGTGTTGGCCACCCGGGTGGGATGTCTGTGTTCCCAGCCCTCCTGGCCAGGAAATGGGACACACAGAAATCCAAGAGCTGCCTTAATGTAAAGTTAATTGACTTAGCTAATTGTTAAATGTAAAAAAAAAAGTTAAATGAAGCTGCCTGTGCCGCTGTCATGGGTACTGATGTGTTGGGACTGTTGGGGCTTTGGTGACATCCACCCCTCCAGCCTCTCGTGCTCTGTTTGGTGACAAAGGCTCCTCTTGGCCACATCCCCCAGCAAGGGGGGCTTGGTGGCAGCTTTGCTGCTGTGAAGGGGGTCTTGGTGCTGGGAGGGGAGAAGAAAAGTGTCAGGACAGCGCTGGCAGCTCGCTGGGAGCAAGGTGGGGTTTGGGACAGCTCCTGGGCTGGAGTGGGACAGTGTCCTGCTGCTGCTTGGCCTTGGCCCATGGCATCCAGCGAGGCTGGGGGGTGAAATGGAGTTTGGGTTCTTGAAAACAAAATTTTGCAGCGACACCACCGACAGAGAGCCTGGTTTGGGTCCATCCTGCCTTCCAGAGAGGTGCAGAGAGCCAAACCTTTGCTCCCAGCTGCGGGAGCCTGGGGAGAACACACAGGCTGGGGAGAAAACCTGGTGCCAGCACCGAGCTCGCTCTCCAAACACACTTAAGTGTTTCTCTGGTGAACAGTTAATTATCTTTCCTCTTTTTTTGGAGTGTGAACTCCCAGGCTTTCAGGGCAGGAATTCTGTCTGCGCTGCTGGCGGATGCTGAGCCGTGCTGGCTTCTGCTCTGTCTCAGTGCTATTGTGATGCAAATACCACTGACACAAGGGAACATCAAGGTAAAGAGCTGTTGGCACCAGCTGGCAAGCTCCGATGCATTTTGTTTCCACCAGATAATCCTGCAAGGCTGTGATACCCTGTCACTAATTCTCAATTTCTTTTTTTGTGCCTTAGTGAAAGTATTACCGTGAGGGGTTGGCCTTTAGCATCCTTAAATTCTTGCTTTTAATATCTGACTTCTTGTATTCACGTAATTATTCCCATCCTCCTCCTCCCTGCTGTGAAGTTTTGCTTTCAGAAGAATTCTACCTTAAAAGCAGCAACTAAATGAGGTCAGAAAGTGCATATATGGAAAAAAATATCTGGTCTAAAACATGCAAGTTATGGTTCATCATTCTCTTGGCTGCGTTCAAGAGGATATTAGCAATAACATGTGTAACCTCCCATTGCTTTACTACCCATGTTTTTTACTGTATGTTTTATCCAACCAATGCAAAAACCTCTTCTCAATGAGATTTGCTGATGGACTGGTCCTATAAAAAAATTCCTGATGGTGATCAAAGCGTAGTTCAGACATTACCCCCGAGGCTGTGATGCCCCATGTGCACTTTACAGGGGCCAGATGGTCTGTGCCTGTGCCAAATGCCACATATAAATTCACGGCATCTCTGTGGCGAACCAGTACATTTTAGTTAGTGTAAATCAAAACACAGCCCCAAATTACTTCTTAACCAAATTGTAACACTTTAATATAACTGTTCCCAGGCCGGCTCGAGTGGGGTTTGGTTTTGTTCATTTCGGGAACCATCTGTGCCTGCGAGCACGGCTCCAGCGCAATAAAAATAACTCCAGAAAGCAGTGTGAACATACAAAGTGGGCTAAATCGGGTTAAATTAGCTTCAGCATGAAAACTGGTAGAATTCCTCTCTTCAGTGCTGCCTGGCAGTGGAATGTGTATCCACCTGGTGCAGAGCTGGGTCATCCAAACCCCGATCCCTTCAGGTGAGCGCTAAGGCAGGTGAGCCACACTGGGAGGTTTCATCTCAGCATCGTCTCTCCCTTGAGCTGCCCTGGCGTAGTATGGAGGGACAGACAGACAGACAGACACTGCTGCAGCTCCACGGCACAGACACCATCAGGGTTATTAACCGGGGATATATTCTGCAGTGCTGTACAGGAGAGGGAATTCTGGGAGCAATGCAATTCAGATTGGAGCTGTGATTCAGCTCCTGAAATTCATTGAAGCAGCAGGTCTAAAGCTGAACAATTTTACCTGGATCTATGCAAATTTATGGCATAATATGACATGGAAATGTATGTAAATGTTGTCAATTATTGTAAAGCAAAGGAGCACATAGATGGAATATTCCATAAAATGTTTTATACAGCATTTTTTGAATTCCTAAAAAAGAAAACCTGAGAAATAGCAAATGAACTGGAATTGAATGTGGATGTTCCAAGCCCATTACATTGGGACATTTTCTTTGAACTGCTTATTAATCTCACCTTCCATGCAGGTTTTCAAGAGCTCACTTCTCTCCGCTGCTACATTATACCTTTACAAATCAGGGAAATGTCAACTCGTGATTTACTGACAAAGCCGACAACTGACATAATTTATCTCACTTGAGATCAGTTCATCAAACTTGGGAACATCTTGGCTGCTGTAAAATCCAGGCATTTGATACAATCGCGGCTGCTTAAAATGCAAAGGCTAGCCTACATTTTTAAAATGCTGTAAAAAGAACAAGAAGTGATGCCAGGATGAAAATTTATGAGGCACGGAGCCGGGATCTGAATTTAGCGTTTGCTGCGTTTGGAGTGTTGTTACTATCTTGTTTGCACAGTTGAAAACGAGTGTTAATGGGAGGATGGAGCGGGAGGGCTTGGCTTTAAAATTCGAGTCCAGCGCCGGCTCTGACCTGGTGCTGTGCAGGAATTTTAAACGCTCCTCCTCGATTTAATATAACATTGTTTGGTACCAGTGGCTCCTTGTTAGTGGAGCTCTGATTAGAGCAGCACGTTTCGGCAGTTTGAGCTCTTGCTGCATTCAAATTCAGAGATAAACCTATGAAAACACAGATGAAAGTGGAGGAATATAGTTTAATATCAACTACTCTGATAATATTAAAATGGAATTAGCTTTTGCACCCTCTATCAGAAGATGTTCAATTTAACGTATCGGTGTTGGAGGGTTTTGGGGGTGTAAAATTTGTTTTGGGTGTTTGCACAATGTACAGGATGTGGCTGAGGGCTCTGACAAACAACAGCTCCTGCAGTTCTCAGCACTGGGGTAAGAGATTTCCTAGGATATTAAAATACAGAGCTTTAGATTAAAACCTGATAGCCCCTTCCTGTTATCTCCAGGTGCCTGGGTAATGGCCGAGCTATTTGGTACAAATTGGTACAGATTCCTCTGTAGGGATGGAAAGCAGAATAACTGCCACGGGAGATGAGTTCTGGTGCTGTAAAACAACTTTGGGGAGCACTTTGCTCTTAAATATTCATGACCAAGCCATCAACTGATGTGTCAAGAGCCATGCTGACACAAAACCTGATCCAAGGGTAAGCCAAGGCTCCGTCTCCATGTGTAGCTCAGGGTTTTGCACCCCAAATGTGTTGGATGGTTCTGATCTCTTTCCCAGCCTGTGCTGAGCCTGGCAAGAGCAGGGCTGGCAGGATCCGGGGGTTTCTGCAGCTCTGCCCGGTGATGTGTGTCCTGGTGACACGCAGCACTGCCGAGAGAGCCTCTGCAGGTTATGAGGAAAAGCATAACTTGGGTTAACATTTATCTCAACTGTCATCGCTATTTGCAACACTAAATCTTCCTCATAAATAAGTGCAGAAATCTTTGCTTCAAAGTGAAAAATTCATGCTCCAGTTAAACCTCAATTATATTTCCAAACAATATTTATCAGATTTTCGGATGTGTGCTTAGCGCAGTTCAATTTTGTGCTATCAGTCAGAAGTGGCAGCGCTCGAGAAGGGGGGGCTGGGAGGTGTTTTTCAGGTGGGAAATGGAGCGTGCAGAGAGGAGGCAGCGCTGCCAGGGCAGGTGAGAGGGGCCTGTGGCTTGGGTCCACTTTTAATGAAATATCAGTGCATTAAAAAAAAAAAAAAAAAAAAAAATCGCTGTAATGTTTCTCCCTGCAGAACAAGGGAAGCGGATCTGAATTCTAAAGTCTATTCCAGGGGCTCGGAATGGGAAGCTATTGTTTCGTTCCGTAATTCTGGGGAGGAAAAAACCAAGCACCTCTAATTTCACGACTCTCTGAATTTATTTCACCTAATCTTTTTTTCTACAGCTATTTACCACATTAATTTAGCAAAAAACCTGATAAATGTGCATATGCAGAATTTAAGCTCTGTCCTTAGGTACACATTAAGTAAAGATTTAAGGTTTGAAATATAAGATTAATTCAACTCTTGCTTACAGTTGCATTGCAAAATTGTTGATTATCTAGGAATTCATGTTTCTTGTTCGTGTGGATTTGATCATGTGTAATTCCTTCTATATATAGTGCTAACACTTATGATTAGAGAAGTAAAACTCTTGAGCTGAATGGGAATGAAGTGTGTGTTTTGAGGCTGCAACATGGAAGTGTTGAACAGATTCTTCTCAAAGTTTTGAGAGGAAACTTGTGGGCTGGAGCTGTGACAGGCTGTGTACGTGAGGTGCTGGCTCTCAGCTCATGTTTTCAGCACAGTCCCGGATCCGGTGCCTCCCTAAATGTTCCTACTCCCACTCACCCACCCATTTACACCTGGAGCTGCTTCTTGGAGTCATTTGTTTGGAGCTTCTTCCATTGATGTACTAAAATTGGGCTGCTCCCTTTGTTCTGAGGGAGTTCATTCTTTGGTCCTGTCCTCAAGGCAGGAATTAAGCATTCATTTCAGTCCTGGGCAGAGGGAACTTTGTTTCAAAAGGGATTCGCTTTGGGCATGGGAAAATCTGACTCTTTGTGGGTTTGTGGGAGCACAAATTACAGCTCCATGAAAGGAGGAATGGTAGGATGTTTCAGAAAGTCTCTGAACATGCAAGGCACATATTATTGTTTATCTCCGATCCGTGCTTCAGAACGGGGCATTTTATATAGAAGAGGAGGGACTGAGACAAGTGTTGGAAAAAACCACCAGCACCCAGCAACCAGATTCCAAGATTCCCATTTCAGATACATATAAAGAGGGAAGCTATAGCAGTATCATTCAAATGTGACAGCAGTCACTCCAACCTTTGCTATTACGGCACAAAATTACATGTTCTTGCCAGAGAAATAGGAAGGGCTGATAGGGACGACAGCTGGGATTTGCTTTCTTATCTATATTTTACACACATGCTCTTTCATTTCCCTCCCTCTCCCTCTGTTCCAGGATCCAGGCTGGCTTTCAGAGCTGCTGTTAGTTTGCAAACAATGGGGCAGCTTTGTACTCTTCGGTTCTCAGCCCCATAGATCCAGGAGGAAAATTAAATTACTTAATTCTTGCGCTTTGTAATTGGTAACATTAAGGGTGAAGCTCTGGCTGCAATGGGCTGTTCGTCCTGAATTGTCTCCAGAGGTCCTTTCCTGAGCTGAGGGTGAGGGATCCAGCTCTGGGAAATCAATGTGTAGTGGGTTTGACTCGACTGTGAGTAAATGGGAATGGGAATGCAATCTCAGCCTGCACTGCCTCATGGCATCTGGAGAGAAAGTGCTGAGCTGAAAATCCTGAGCAGAACAGATTCCGGGAGCTTGCATGACCTTGCTGTGCTGCAGTTAATGGCAGCTATTACTTACCGCTAATAGCTCATCAAAGCACTTTAAATTATCTACCTCTTGGGTGCATATTATAGATTCTATAAGTTGTAAGATTGGTAGTTCCCTCTCGTCTCTGCCTTCCTGATTCTTCTCTTGATCTCTGCAACGCTTGCTCACGGGTTCACCCACCAGCACCACGGAGAAGTCCATTCCCACATTTCCATCGTGGATTGCAGAGGGATTTCTGCAGTGGGAAATCCGTGTGCCAGGGTTGTGCAAACTGAGGGGTGTGGAAAAGCTGATCCAGCAATCACTCCTTCATGGGATTTGCAGCAGTCACACCGGAGAGGAGTGATTCTGAGCGATATTAAATGTAAAACCAAAGCAAGATGAGGGGCCGATTTGATGGATTAATAGAAAAGTTAATTGGCCTTCCCCAGAATGATTATCATTAACAAAATGCAGCTGCTAACCTGCCAGAACCAATCTGTGAAGACAGGGTTTGGGGCTTTTTGTTAGGCTGGTTTTTATTCTGCTCATGACTACTTGGGATAAAGGCTCTTTTCTCTTTTTTATGTTCTCTTCTGACGGAGTTGGCGTGGGCTGTTCCACCGGTGACTCCGCAGCCAGAGCTGTGGAAGTGGGTGAGCTCCAGCTCCGAGGATGGCCACGAAGCTGGACCCGTGCCCGTGGTTAAGGAAACTTGAACTGACAAGCACCGTGGGCTGGCTGTGCGAACGCAGGGAAGTTTTCTGTGCCAAGTCAGTTCCATTAATCTTGGGGCTGTGACATGTCTGTGCTCTTATTGATTTCCCAGCAGGCTGATCATCACCAGTCTCATCACGTTAGGAGCCAATATGGAGAAGGCACAGGGGGGAAATGGGGCTGGTGTGTTTATCTCTAGGGCACAGGATGCTCATAATCAATGCGACTTGGAGACAAAGCCAGATGGGTTGAGATAATTGATGAAAAGTGCCTCTAAGTAGGAGAGGTTCTACATATCTTACAGGCAGGGAGGGAAATGTTTTTTAAGGACAGAGGATATCTGTGTAGTCCTGATAGTCAGAGCCGGTCCAGGGAGGCACTGACCACACCTGCCCAGCCCCACGGGCCAGGTGGGCACTGAGGTTGGCTTGTCCCAGGCTGTGCCCATGTGGAAGGTTCCTCTCCAGGGTGATGGAGGGCTGGACACAGCTGCAAAGGGTAAATAACAAATTTATTTTGTTTATTTTGACTTGTAAATCAAGTGTATCCCTTGGTCTACACAGACACCACCCTGTGCCGTGGACCATGACAGAGCCAACCCCAGGACCCTGCAGCTCCAGCAGGGCTCATGCCATTCTCTTGCTATGCCAAAATACACAAACTCCCCCCCAGAGTCCTTCATTTGGTCTCTGAAACTTTCCTCAAAGTATTCACAAAATATATTTTTCAGGAACTTAATTATTTCTTGTCTTCTCAATCAATAATGAGCCATCCCAGTCAAGCCCTACATATTAAGTTGTTTTCTTGTTGTTCTTTAAGACAACTGCTTGGAATTAAAATAGCTCTTAGGCAAATCTTAGAGAAACAATTAAAAGCCTGGTGCTTGGGAGATTTTTGCAATTATGAACTGATCATGGTTTGGTCCTGGAAACACTTGTGCCTCCGGCGTTAGTGGATGGGAGCTGTGTGCAGAGATAAGCATAGGAATATTTTTTTTCTTGATTGTGGTCTGAATGCTAACTTGGAGCTGCTGTTTATTTAGTATCACTTAATTTATCTCTTTGTCTGCTTTGCACTTCCTGGAGTGGATTTTGGCCAGGGCAGTGAGGACTGGGGCAGGTCAGTCCTTGGCAGAGCTGTCCCTCTGACCAACTATGTTATGCAGAGAAAAAGGCTGATGGTTAATCTTGGCTTTTATCTGCACAGAAATTACAGCCCAAGTCTAAAAACTTTTCATCTTAAGAGCCCAAGGAGGGTGAGATTCTTACCTGAACTGCAGGAGCAATCCCAGGTGTGGACTGGGCCAGCAGCACCTCAGCCTGAAAGCTGCACTCTTCCCCTTGCAGGGGTCAGGAGAGTCAGGCTGTGAGTGTCTGAATGGTGTGCTTGGAATTCTTGTCTCTCTCCAGCTATTGTTTAAAAGAAGCAAAGCCCAAACAGCACCACCAAAAAAAAAAAAAAAAAATAATCCCAGAGTATTTGTTTATATAGAATCCCTGACTGATTTGGGTTGGAAGTGACATTAAAGCCCATCTAGCTCCCCATGGCAGGGACACCTTCCACTATCCCAGGCTGCTCCAAGCCCTGTCCAACATGGCCTTGGACACTTCCAGGGATTCAGGGACAGCCACAGCTTCTCTGGGCACCTGTGCCAGGGCCTCCCCACCCTCACAGGGAAGGATTTGTTCCCCATATCCCTTCTAGCCCTGCCTTCTGACAGTGGGAAGCCATTCCTCCTTGTCCTGTCACTATATACCTATATATATCTCAGTCTATCTGTCTATCTATCTATCTATCTATCTATCTATCTATCTATCTATCTATCTATCTATCCACATATATCCATGTATATTTGACCTCACCTTGCTGATGAGAGCCAGAAACTCAAAATAACAGAACATGTTCCATTTTCCAAATGAAATTGATTGTCTGGGTTTTATAACAATTTATTGTTTCATGTTTCTGGATATCAAGGAGCTTTTTTCTACCTACATAGAGCAGAGGAAAAAAAAAATCTAATTTGTTTTCTGTAGCTCATAAAAGGAAGCTCGTTTCCCCATGGCAGGACTTCTCCTGTCAGTTAATAAGCTCCTACAGCCAAACCTATTAGGAGCACTTTTAAGTGGTTGCCAGCATGGTTTAATTTGCAGCACCCCAGTGTCTGTTCCCACCCTCTGACAACTTCAAGTTGACACAATTGTTAAATCTTTAAGTTGAAAATAATTACAGTTGGTGTCCTGGGTTGTGTCTGATCAGGGACACATTTATACATCATCAATATCAAAAATCTGTCCCATGGGGAATGGCTGAGGGAGCTGGGGGGGCTCAGGCTGGAGAAAAGGAGGCTCAGGTGGGACCTTGTGGCTCTGCACAATTCTCTGACAGGGAGGGGCAGCCACGGGGGGGTCAGGAACAAAGGACAGGTCAAGGGGAAATGGCCTCAAGCTGTGCCAGGAGAGGGTCAGATTGGACATCAGGAGGAATTTCTGCATGGAAAGGGTGGTCAGGCACTGGAAGAAGCTGCCCAGGGAGGTTTGGAGTGTCCATCCCTGGAGGTGTCCAAGGAATCCCTGGATCTCAGTGCTCTGGGCTGGGGATCTGCAGGTTGGACTCGATGCTCTTGGAAGGCTTTTCCAGCCTTAATGATTCTGTGATTTTCTGCACCTTGGAGAGAAATAACACTGTAAATTCTGTCATCCCTATCCAGTGTCAGAGCTATAAGATAGAGCTCTGTAATTAATGTATTTCTTTCTCAGATGTATTTCTTTTCTTTCACTTTTTGTAAAAGAATGTCGTTCCCAAGGTGGGCACAGCCAAAGTGGGCTCATAACGTGTCATTAGAAGCTTTAGACCTTGTGCCTTGCAGGGTGTTATTACTGTTCAGTGTGGGAGAACAGATGCTATTTTACTGAAAAAGCAAAACTGCATTAAATTGACAGCACTTTAATTTTTCATGGTAGTAGCAAGAATTCTTATTTCCTATTTTATTTGCATTTTTATTACTGAGAAGCACAGTGACTGAGCTACCTGGCGGTTTTGTCAGTGCTGCTCATCTAGTCAGGCTCTGACCATCCAAGTAGCAGCTGGACTATGAATATGTATCATTTATTCATATGACAAACTTTTGGTACAGAATGCTGAATAGATGGAGGCTTCCTGCAGTTAGTGACCTGGAGAGTAGAGGGCAAAATGAAGTGTCTTGAAGTGGAACACTCCATCAAGGCATTCATTGGCACCTAGAAGTGATTCTTCTCTTGTTGACATTCTTGCCCAGAGCGTTATTTTCTGATTTGGAGCTCTGTTTGGGCTGGGTTTGAGCTACAGACTTGTGCTGATACGGGTTATTCAAATCAAAGATGCTGCATTGAAAAACACCAGGATCTGCCATTCTCTAGCCAAGTGTCCTGGTGGGCTTCAGAAAACTCAGGGATTTTATTTTTCCTGTTTAGATTTAGCTTACTTTTAAAGTTACTAAGGTATCTGATGCCTTCTGACCTCCTTCCTGCCGAGGGACATAATGCTGATTTATATATAAAGGTCAAGGATATTGCTGTTGCTCAGTCTAGAAAAGATTGACTGGAATGTTGTTCTTCAAATGTGCAAAAAAAACCCCAAACAAACCCAAAACCCTCCTCAGACTATAGAGGAGGAAATTCTCTTGCCTGTTCTAGACTGGGCTAGAAGAAACGGTGTTAAATAGCAAAGAATGGAGGTTTAATTAATCTTCTGCAAAAGCTTTCCACTGATGAACCAAGTCAAGCATGGTGTTGTCATGCCTGGGGAGCACAGGGTGCCTGACACTGGGGGCTCTTTTAGAAAGTTGGACAGGGATTTGCTTGAAATTCTTCCCTGTGAGGGTAGTTAGTTATTCTTTCCTACACGGATATGTATAGCTATGTAGTTATTTATAGTCATAATGTCTGTCCTCCTGTGAAATTGTGACAGGAGTCAGTAAAAATAGAAAAACTTGTGATGCTTCAGGGCTGTATCAAGAAAAAAAGGTCTGGAAAAGGAGGGTGATCCCTCGCTTGGGTGAGCACCATCCGGAAGGGCTCAGTCCCACTCATCCTGATGTGTCTGGGTCCAGGCAGGTTGATCCTCAGGGAGATTCACTGGGGCTGTGCTGGAGCCAGAGGGGCAAATGGGTGAACTGCAACAGCCTGCGGTGTGCAGGAGTTTGGAGTAAATAATTGAACTGTCTCCATGGCCTTAAACTCCATGAACCTGTGAAGGATTCAATTTGCTGCTGATGGGAGCACCAGTGCTCTGGAGATGTTCATCCCTGTGCCTGGAGGGTGCCCAGGCAGTTCCAGCCCCACCGTCTCTGCTACAATTATTTATATTTATAAAAAGAGTGAAGTGCCCACAGCGCTTTGTCTAAAATGGTAATAAACACTCCTCAACAATGCAAAAGACTTTTGATAAGATCATTTTAAAAGGTAACTGCTTATGATAATACAATTTATTCGTAATGGCTTGAGGGCAAGCTAGGGTGGAAATGAAGCATGTCTTCCATTAGAACCATACAGAAACAAACTAATAGGCTGCAGAGAGAACCATTTGTAATGTTACTATAATTCACATGATTCATTAAACTGAAATGGAAAATGATAGCATTTCCCCCTGAAAAAAAATCCGTATGGAATTACATGCTGAGATCACTTAGCTGGACTATTTTATTGACTAAGCATCTTGTTGTGCTGATGTGGAGATTATAGAGGCCTGCAGCCATTTATTTTTCTGATTTCTAAAATTAGAACTCCTTTTCCTTATGGGAACGTTCTAATGTGTTTTCCCTCCGGCTGTAGCTGCTGGCCATGGCAGGGACTGCTCTTGGGGCATTTCCTGGCAGTGGGCATTACTGGATCCTTGGAAATGTGCTGCTGGTGCTCACTCTCCCAGGTCACGGTGGGCAAGTGAAGGATTGAAGGGCTGTGAGGCAGTAAAAGGCACAGAAGTGATGGGTTTTAGCAGCTAGAGATAAAAACACAGTTGCTTTCCAGGTGATTCATGTCTTCGGGATCTGGAGAAGTTTCTCTTGACATGCACACTCAGCCCTCCCTAGAATGTCACCCGTGATTAATGTCAGCAAACACACTGTGCCATTTAAAGGATTTTTGGAAAACAGCACATTGAGCAGGTTTTAATGCTGATTTTTTGACAGCCTTCACGTTTGGCCCTGACATCCTGCAGAGGAAACTCTGTCTTCCACCGGCCATTTATCAGAAGTATCACAGGGCAGAAAAAGGCTATTTTAAATGAGCTCAGGATGACCTCAGAGTGGATTAATGTATTTGGGAGGACTGATCAACCTGACAATCTCACATTCATCAGTGTGAAATCAATCTGAAAGGTACAATGGATTGTATCTACTTAACTGTTGATAGAGGATGCCAGAACTGACAGAATAACCTGGCACTTGCTATTTATTGCATAGGGATGCAGAATACTTGCCTGTATACATAAACATCTCTTCCTTATTTTGCAACATTTTGGATGGCAAGAAAAACTAATGGCAGTCTGGGATAACTGGGCATTTTCTGACAGACTCACACATCTCTTTAGTCATCTGTAATTCCACTGAATTCCCATATCATGCAGCAAAGGAAAGCAGGAGCTACAGTGATGGAATGTAACTCCTGTGCCAGTGTCATTTACATTTTGCTTTATTAGACAAAAGTCAAGTAATTAATCAGTTGATTGCTTAATTCAAAATTCAGTCAATTGCAATTGAGGCTTCATCACTCTGCTTTCCACATGATGAGATCTGGTTGATGAATTTGATTCTGTTTTGGTTGCCTGACTCTAAATAAAGTGAGTTTGGGTACAGGAAAGCCAGAGGCTTCACGTTTTGTGTGTGAGTAGAAATTGAAAAATTGGGCTATGAGCAACATTCCACAGGGAGGTTTTCAGACAACCCAGTTGGATTTCAGGAAACACATTCAGGGTTGTGTTTTCTGAAATGCTGAGCTGATGCTGGAGAGAGGGAATCCCATCAATCCAGACAAATATTTCCGAGGGGTGCCAAGAGGATGGTGCCAGACTCTTCAGTGGTGCCAGTGACAGGATGAGGAGAAATGGCCATAAAATAAAACACAATGTTTCATCTTAACAGGAGGAAGAACTTCTTTATGTTGAGGGTGTCTGAGCACTGGAACAGGTGTCCAGGGAGGGCGTGGAGTCTCCTTATCCAGAGACATTCCAACCCCACCTGAACATGTTCCTGTCACCCACTCCAGGTTCCTGTGACTGTGCCTTGGCACAGAATTAGACTGGATGATCTCCAGGGGTCTCTTCCAACCCCAACTATTCTGTGATTGTGTTTGCTCCACTTCTTTCAGCTGAGTTTGGGTGCATTTACCTTTGGAAGGTCGGAGCCTGCATTTCCGAGAGGGTAAAGCTTCCCTGCCCTAGACAACACCCACACACTATAAAATACACCCAAGCCCCGGTTCAGTCCCACAGGGAAGATGCAGAACTCTCACACAGGGCCCTGGGGAGCTCCTAGGCAGGACAATTTCTCCCTTTGTGTCCATGCCCACCTCTTTGCCCCTTTACTACACAAGCCTCTGCAGTAAAGGAGAGCACTGGCAGCATGTGGGTGCAGGCAGAGAGGTGAGGATGAGGATGAGGGAGGAGCTGTGAATTCCACGGATGTGCCATCCCCAACAGTAACTCGGCCATCAGTGCCTCCGAGCAGCCCCGAAGCAAGAGCAATACAGAAGAGACCTAAATTCCTGCTTTTAAGTAAATTGAAGTATGAGTACAAAGAATAACCAAATGTACAGCTTTGGAGATGCTCACTTCTCCGTGAAGAGTATTCATTCAGTGGTCTTCTACCTGCAAAGTCATAAATCTACACTCCAGCCTGGCTTCCCCCTGTAAGCTCGAGCGGGAGCTGTCATTTCCTATTGTCTAAACAATTTACAGCTGCCTTAAAAGGGTGTCTCAGCAATCTTGACATCTCGACTTGATCATAAATTCAGAGGTGGTGTTGAAGGAAATGCTTTTCTCTTTAGATAAGCATGCCAGTGGAAATCTCCCCGGCCTGAGCTGAGGGAGGGTGGCTGTGTCTGCCCCTCCAGTGGGCAGTGCCAGCCAGGCAGGGCCTTGGGGACTGTCCCCTTGCCATGCCCAGGGCCAGGGGCAGGTACAGCAATGCTGCTCTACCAGCAAGCATTTCATTACCAGCTTGTATTGCTTTAAGAAACTCTCCACAGTGGAATTGTAATCGGGTAAACCTGGGGCCCATGAAATGAGATTTTCAGTTCTGTGAGTTAGCAATAGGTGTGATACATTAAAGAAGATTTACTCCCCACGTGAGGGAGATTTTTATGAGAAATCTGATAAATTAAGCACAGAGATTTCTGGTACAGAGCACAGCTCGCCTGCTGACCCACTACCCTCGTTTGGCTTTTTCATCTGCTTGCTGTGTTTGAGGGTGTGCTCCACAAATAAAATTAGCCATAACATTACCAATATTTTTCTGCAGTGGCAAGGCCGGGGAATTTATTCTTGAAGATGTGTGAGGTTGTAAGAAGGTGAAACTGCAAGGATTTTTTCCCCAGTGTTCATTCCAGGAATAGAAAAGGGGATCTGGAGCATCCTGCTGACACCAGGAACATCTGCTGAGGCTGCTTGGCACGGGAGGTGCAATTCATTCTGGATCCCTGGCGCTCCCACAGCCCTGCCCTGCTTCCCAGGAGCCAGCCTGTGCAGAGGCAGGGGAGGTGCCAGGTGTGCCAGAGCTGTGAGCTGTGCTGCAAGGAGCAGGTGTGACCTTGCCCTGATGCTGCCCTGGGTGTCCCCAGTGCCAGCCCCGTCCTGCTGCTCCTGTGGGGACAGCCAGGTACACTTGGCACCAGGGCTGGCACAATGGGGCAGCCAAAGACCCAGCAGACAGCACAAAGGACATGTGATATCAGCGAATTTCTGCTCATCTTCCTAAAAATCACTGGGCTTTCTGGATTCCACCACTTCGGTTTTCTTCTTTCCTATGTTGTTATTACAAATTTTCTTCTCTGTTACAAATTTTCCCTCTCTCTTTGCCTTGCGGGGCCCTGGTGCCCTTTGCCAGGTTTCTCCTGGTGTGGTACAGATGGAGGTCACGGGGGTTCAGCGTCTGACAGGCAGGGTCAGGCCAAACCTGATCTCCAGTGCGATACCATCGAGACAGCACCAGTGTTCACCTGTCAGACTGCTCAGCCCTGCAATCACCCGAAATAAAGGGTCAGGAAGAATAAAATGGCTGTTCTGTGCTCTCTGTGCTGGCATGGAGGAGGGGAGCTGAAATGTGGCACTGGCTGGAGCGTGGGCAGGGCAGAGCTTTGGTGTGGAATTGCTCTGTGCAGAGGGAACCTGGTGAGGATCCCCAGCTGCACTGGACTTCGTGCAGCTGAAAACCGTGTTTCATGCACGGAAAACAATGTACTCAGAAATTCTGTTTTTATGGGGAGTTTTCACAGCCCTGTGGGTGAGATTCACAGGTGGTGTGGCACAGCAAAGGCAGAAGGAAACAGAATGGTGCCATATCGACCACAGTGACAAGTGTCACTGGAGAGAGCTGGCAGGCGTGCGACAATGGAAAAGTTACGGAGGCAGTGAGGGAGCAGGTAATGGAGAATCTTTGCAGCCACTTCTGAGTGATTCCAGAGGGGGAATAAGCCTCTTTATGTGTCTGTGAGCTGGGTAAGCTGTAGTTACCCCGTGCAGGTGGGGCTGTGGCACTGACCCTCACAGCTAACGGGTGTAACTCTGTGCTTATGCTCACTGCACACAGACGACTCCAGCTACACTTATTTATTCAAAGTTTTTAATAAGATGTAGTTGGAAAGGACTTACACAAGATCTGCATGTGGATTTGACATTTAAGGATATGATTAAGTGAAAGCTGCTGAGGTCATTGCTTGACTAAATTGGCTTAATGAATGTTGATTACACTGTACAAGTTAATTTAATTTAGTGAGATTTTTATCTTCTGGATTGGGTATCACCTTCTGTTCAGTTATTGATTGGAATACGGGAGGATGCCAGTACTGGTTCTGTCTGAGTTGATAGGTCAGAGCAGCCCTGGATGCTCAGCGTGCCCAGGAGCACCGAGGATGTGTTGTTCTCTGTCTTCCAGGAGGGAGCCTTCTTCTCTCCACTGATGGCAAAAATTCCTCCAGGACAAGGAAGGGATGATGCAATGTTCAGATTCTCACAGGAGCTGCCCACGCAGACGTTTTTGGGCTGTGGTTCGTGAGTGTGTCACTGCTGTGCGGCTGCCTTTGGACAGCTGTGAGAACAGTGTGGACGGAGCTGCCTCTGCTCATACAAGTTTTCTGCCTTGTGGGCGGGAATCTGTCTGTAGAAGGGAGTTCTAGAGAATAAAGTCGCCTCCTCAAAAAGGCTGCGGAAAACTGAAGTCACAAGGAGAATAATTTGTGTGTGTCTGTGTGCTGCCCTGGCCAGAGTTTCACGGTGCTGAGACTGGAGCTGTGCTGGCTCACCCAGGGCTCTCTGGTGTTTTGGGCAGGAGGGGAGGGAGAGGAGACTTCTTTCCCTCCATCCCTCTGCATTCCCGTGTTTCTAGACCCTACCCTGTCACTCTGCCCTGGCATGGCAAAGGACTCGAGAGAGCCCACGGCGTCTGGGCTGTGACGCTGCCGAGGAGCCCCTGCCCGCAGCACAGGCTGAGTGCGTGGGGAGGTTTGCTGCTGCCTTTGGAGAGAGCAGCTCCTGCGGGAGCCGTGCTCCATATGGAATGTTTCAGTGGCATATGCCGTTAATCCTGCGTGCTGAATTATTCAGCGCTTCGGAATAATGAATCACTGAACAAAGCCTGCCTGAGCAGCTCCACAGGCCTCGGCTGCCTGGTGCAGCAATCCCGGCCAGTGCTCCTGGGTGGGAGCTCTGTGGCTCCGTGTGTGACTTTGCTGGGGCTGTGGTTCCAGGGAACTTTTTTGGGCCATTGCTTGTGGCTGCTAGAGCAGCACCTTCCACCTGGCTGCTCCTCTCTGCGAGGGAGAGCTGCAGCTCAGAGTTAGAAGGTTGCTTGGCTTGGAAAACCCATCTGAGACTGAGCCCAACCATTCCCCACACATGTCCCAAAGTGCCACATGCACACAGCTTAAATCCCTCAAGGGGTGGGGGCTCCACCAGTGCCCAGGGCAATCTGTGCCAGGGCTTAACAATCCTTTTGGTGAAGAAATTGTCCCCAAGATCCAATCTGAATTTCCAATGCTGCAACTTGGGGCCATTTGCTCATGTCCCACCCCTTGTCCCCTGGGAGCAGAGCCCGACCCCCACCTGGCTGCACCCTCCTGTCAGGGAGTTGTGGAGACTAAGAAGGTCCCCCTGAGCCTCGTTTCTCCTGGCTGAGCCCCCCAAGTTTTCAGAATGTTTTACTCTGTGTTGGCACGATCATATTGCAATTCTTGCGATCTTCTAAGACTCCTGTAGTTCTACAGCTCATGAACTCGATTTGGAATTCCTGCCCACGCCCCAGCTCTGGTGCCACAGGCGTGGAATCTCACCAGGAACCTTCCTTGGGTGCAAGATGGATAAGAGGGCAGGCAGCCCCTGCTGCAGGGTCCCCTGCTCCTCCCCTGGTGTTAAAACAGGAGCTCAAAATTGAGGAGCAGCCCTGGGACAAGCAGAGCAGGGCTGAGCTGTGCCGGGCTCTGCAGAGCTCAGCAAAGGCTCAACCCAGGCACATTTCCATGCAAATGGAGGGTTTTCCTGGCAGCCCCCTGATCAGGCTCCGTGCAGCTGGGGAAGATTATTCTGGATGTGTGAAAACTATAATCTGGACACCTCAGGGGAAAATTGCCACCCACTCGTCCTCAAATCGCAGCCTCTGTGGGGCTGCTGACAGCTGAACCTCAGGGAGGTTTTGCACTGCCTGGTCCTGTGTTCCTCTGTCCTTGTCCTTGATTCTGCTCCCAACAGCCCTGGAATGGTTAATATTCGTGTGCAGAATTCCTTTGCTCACGTCCAGCAGGTCTGACCTGTGCTCCAGGATCGTCTGGTCACTGGTGGTGCCCAGAGCTGTGCGTGGGGTTCTGCTGGTTCTGCTTCCCTCACACGTGATCCACGGAGCTGAAGGGAAATGCTCGGGGCAAGGATTAAATTTAGATTTTTATCCAAGTGAAAACTTTGTCATCTCAGCAGATGTTATGGGCTCCAAAGCAGTAAAATCGCTGTTATTCATAGGAGAGCAGAGGAAAATGGATCTTCTAATCTCTGCTCAGAGCTGAGCAATACACTTTGTCTTTGGTTAATATCAGGCTAACTTTCCAGGCAAAACCAAAAACAAGTTGAATTTGGCTAAATGTTGACCTCAAAAGTGTGGAGTGCCTGAAAGGTCAAACTGTTTTGCTTCATTAGAACAATTATTTTCTAATGAGCAATTCCGGCATTTTTATAACAAGATTTCCCATTTCAGAAATGCGTATATTTTGATAGTACTGCATTTTCCCTTTTAATTTCAGTGGCATTTAAAAATTAATGTTAAAAAGAAATACAATTCTGCTTAATATCTTTCCGGTTGATTTCCAAGTTGTTTTCCAAGTTGTTTAGCTCCACTCTCTAGAGCATCCAGTGGTTTCTGAACTGGTATCAATTGCTGAACATTAGATTGCTCAGTGTGAGAAATGTTGGAGCTCCCTGGGGTGCCTGAGCCAAAATGTGAACAACACTTAAAAATGCTTAAAGACCAACCATGCTGGCACTTCTTGGGGTGATGCTCTGACATTGTCTGACATCTGCACTGATAGGTCTCATCACCCACCACAATCCCTGACCCTGGAGTCACAGACCGTGTACGAAATGGAGAGAAAAAACCCAGAGAATGTAGGGCTACGACTCATAATAACTTCCAAAATAAGTTAAAGTCCCAGAGCAACCCATTTAATGAGCAACTGAGCTGAAATGCACTACAGTGGAATTGCTGACGTTCTGATGTTGTTCCCACAGAGCCCATTAAACCTCTTTATGTAACATTTCTGCAGCCACACGTTGCTGAAGATTTCCTCATTGTGCATTTCGCTCAATGGTTTCACGTATTTTAATAATTCTTCTTTTTGTCCTTTCCAATTTAGAAAAGGGAAAATCACGGTTCAACAACCTAAACAGCTTAATAAGGGGCAAGTGAAATGTCTCATTTCTTTTGAAGGCGAGTTCTGGTGAGTCAGGTTTTAGCAGTGCAATTCCATCCCGGAAAATAAAAAACAATGTTTGTTGCCAGCGCTGAGAACTTGAGCAATAAGAAAACTGTCGAAAGGAAAACATTCAGAACAGCATTCCCACAAAAGTGTCCACAGCCTGTTTAGTGAAAGGAATGGGTTTAGCTTTGGACTGTTGCATGGGAAAGTGGCAGCCGTGGCTCACTGGGTGAGATTTTGAATGGGAAATCGGAGGCTGTGGCTCTTTGGGAGGGATTTTGAATGGGAGATCGGAGGCTGTGGCTCTTTGGGAGGGATTTTGAATGGGAAACTGATGACTGTGGCTCTTTGGATGAGATTTTGAATGGGAGATCGGAGGCTGTGGCTCTTTGGGAGGGATTTTGAATGGGAGATCGGAGGCTGTGGCTCTTTGGGAGGGATTTTGAATGGGAAACTGATGACTGTGGCTCTTTGGATGAGATTTTGAATGGGAAATCGGAGGCTGTGGCTCTTTGGATGGGATTTTGAATAGGAGATCGAAGGCTGTGGCTCTTTGGGAGGGATTTTGAATGGGAAACTGATGGCTGTGGCTCTTTGGATGAGATTTTGAATGGGAGATCGGAGGCTGTGGCTCTTTGGATGGGATTTTGAATGGAAAACTGATGGCTGTGGCTCTTTGGATGGGATTTTGAATGGGAGATCAAAGGTTGTGGCTCCTTAGGAGGGATTTTGAATGGGAAACTGAAGGCTGTGGCTCTTTGGAAGGGATTTTGAATGGGAGATAGAAGGCTGTGGCTCTTTGGATGGGATTTTGAATGGAAAACTGATGGCTGTGGCTCTTTGGAAGGGATTTTGAATGGGAGATAGAAGGCTGTGGCTCTTTGGATGGGATTTTGAAAGCCACAATTGCAGCAGCCTGGAATTACAGCCCCCTGAGAGGCTGGAGGTGGAGTGGGCGCTGTGTGGGTGCTCTGCTGCCTTTGAACACCCCAAAAATGTGTCTGTGCTGCTGCTGGAGGTGGGGACCGGGGGACTGGTGCACAGTTTCTTAATCACTCTCTGACAAACACTGTTAAGCCTCATTAATGCAAATTACCAGATGATCTATTTTTGCAGAGTCTCAGTCCCATCGCTTGAACTTACACTACACAGCAACTTTAGAAAAATCAATTTTTAGTCCTTACTATAAATTGATTTATGGCTTTTTCTGCTTGGAGCTGCTGGGGCCTCGAGCCCTGACCAGCCAGGCTGCACATTCCCCTGAGTGCTGTGGCCACTGTGGGGCAGAGGGGGAACACTGACAAGGGGAAGTGTCTCTAAAAGAAAAATTAGTCTTGGGATTTCTTTCTGAAAAGGTGTGTAAAATCTTACAGAATCACAGGGTTAGAACAGTGCTCTGAGGCCATCGAGTCCAACTGCTCGAGGCCAAGGCCACCACTGACCCATGCCCCCAAGTGCCAGATCCTTTTTAATTGGCTTTTAATTCCCCCCAAGGGGTGGGGACTCCACCACTGCCCTGAGCAGCCTGTGCTAGGGCTGGACAACCCTTTGGATGAAGAAATTTTTCCAAATATCCAGATGTACAAAAAGGATTTGTAGTAGCCATGTGTTAGTACTCTGCAATCCTTTCCTTGAAGTGTTATAGTAAAAATGTTCCCATTAGTGACTTGTTTGGTTAAATTCCTGATGTCTCGTGGTTATTCTCAGGGACAAGAATCCTGATCAGGAGGTTGGAAATCACAATCACTTCTCTTGAAGATGGTGTGGTCTCCTGGGCTCTGACCAAGTAATTACATTTCAAACTTGAAATGAAATGTCTTCCTTGAAATGAGAATTTAAATGAATTAGCTGCCCCTCTTGGCAGGCCCTGGTTTAATTTAAGCTCCAGGTATAGTCCTGGCTTGGCGCACAGATCTTAATTGCAGTCACTTCTCACAACAAACAAAAACAAGGGAAAGCAGAGCCTGGCTGAGGCAGCGCTAGGGTTTGAAGTTTTTTACAAGTACTGAAATTGCTCTCTAGTTAATTAACCCTGACCTAATGGCTTGCCTGTTGAAGGATGTTCGCTTGGTCCCTCAGCTGAGTTCACCGCTCAAATCTGAGCCATCAGGGCCGAGCTGAGGGGCTGCACTCAGTGCTCTGGTCTGGTTGATATGGTGAGGATCGGTCACAGGTTGGACTCAATCTTGGGGGTCTTTTCCAACCTGGCTGATCCTGAGGGGCTGCACAACTCGCTGCTGGGGGGGAGGCAGTGCTGGTGCTGTTTCTGGGGTGTTTCTGGGTTGACTTTTCCTCTGGGGAGAGGTGGCAGGAGGTCTGGGATGGCAACAGCCTCGAGCAGGAGGGCTGGATGGGATCTGGGAACAGCTCCATCCGTAATGGGGCAGGGTGGGGTGGCTGGGATAGTGGGAGTCAGCGTGAAAATAAGTGCTTTGGAATATTGTAAATGCTTTTAAATGTACTGTATCCCTAAATGAAAGAGGAGATTATACCTCTAATGACAAAGTTAAAAGAAAACTTTCATTTTGCCACTACTCACATGAAATTGTTGGGGGAATACCACGGAGCTTCTCAGAAAGAACTCTTAGCTAATCATGAAGTCGTCTGTTGATAAACCTCCTAATTTTGCATCTGATATTTATTTAGCAGCCTAAAACATTTTTGTCACGTCTCGGAAGCCACCTCATTAGCTCCGTTATTTGTCCCATCAGCGCCGTTGATCACACGTTGGCGTTGGCAGCGCGTGGCTCGCAGCTCGGGCTGGTGTGGAGGCAGATGTGTTCCACAGGCCCGAGTACGAGCTGGAGCTGGCAAAACAGGGAGTGATTTAATGAAGTTTTGATACAGCTCATCAGATACCGGAATGGGAAGATGCAATATTAATTTAGAAACGCATTATCATTTCAATTGTAGTCGTTCAGAAGAGTATTAATAACAGAGGAGCTTGTGGCGGTTTGGGGAGATGATGTATTATTCTAAAGGCAAAAATATTCTTCAGAATTATGTTTCATTTGACACCTAAACATCTAGCATATTCCTATTATCACTGTGTAATCAATTTTTTTTTGCTGTGTCTTCCGTGCTTACAAACATAATCACTGGAGGCATTTCAGGCACTGCACGGGAGGTTCTGGAGGGGGGGAGGCAGGATGAGCTGAAAACACCAGGCTGACGACTTCTATCTTTTAATCCTCAATTCTTCTGTGGATTTAAATGGCTGGAAATTCTGTTTGACAGCAGGAAGTCCTTTTGCTGTCACAAGCAAAAGAAAGAAAGACGTAAATGTCATCTAAAACTTGTCCCATCTGTGTCAGATCAGGCCATGTCCCACGGGTGGGACTGACCACCATGGCTCTGAAAGCTCTGACCTGTCTTACACAGGATTTGGAGGATCCTGGGATGAGCCAGGGGTGTCCCAGGCTGTTCAAACACACTTGGCTCAGCCAGAGCAGCATCCCCGGTGATGAGAGAAGATGTAGAAAACATATCCTGATTTTTCTGACCCCAGGTGTAGTTTAACACAACATTTGACACTGGGTTCACAATTTGGACAAACCTGAATTGACTGTTAGTTGGTGATCTATGAAACCACCGTCCTTTTTACTGTGACACTTGCTCGGTGGCCTCACTCTTGGTGCCCAGCCTGAAGTCCTCATGGAACCATTAGGGTTGGAAAAGACCTCGAGGATCATCGAGTCCAACCATGAATTGTGTTGTGCAAGAGGTGAGTTCAGCCTCTGAAAAACAGTCAGGAGGAGCTGGGAGGAAGGGATGTGCTTTCCCTTTGAAAGTCTGGTTGGGGATGTCCCTCCTGCTGTGCCTGCCCCTGTGGCATGTCCCTACTCCTCAGCTTTCTGACACGAGATAAAAATGAATGTTCTGGAAAATGCTGAGATGTCCTGAACTGTGACTGTACGGCTGAAGCATGGAAACATTTAAATGGCTCCTCCCCCTGTCACAAGTAGGAGTCCTGCGATCCTGCATTTGGATAACCCAGATCCTCCTGTGATGTGAGGATGTGACCAAGGCCATCAGTGTCACCTGCTCCTGCTCCCTCTCAGAACCATCCCCGTGGAGCAGCTCTGGAGCCTGTGAAGAATCTGGGGTTCCCTGTGTGGCTCAGGCTGTACACAAGGCATATTCACATCCTGATGGTGCTCTGAGAAAATGGGCATGTTCCCTCCAAAAACCCTGCCCATGGCTTGGGTGAGCTCCAGCCTGAACAACCACTTAATTACCACAGTCTCCTGGCACTGGTGTACAAGCAAATTCCCATCAAACTGCAGAACCAAAGCAATATTTTGTGTTTATTCTTAGTCACAGCCATTTAATCTGTGAATTCTTGAAATCCTCAAACGAGTTGTCTGCAAGACAGCTCCTTCCTAAAGCTTCACAGTGAATTCCTGCCTGCTGCTTTCCTCTCCAAGGCGCAGAGTTGGATCCTGGGCTGCTCCAAGCTGAGCTGGGGAGGGCTCTGGGGGCTTGGGGCAGCTGTCCAGCAGCCACACCAGCTCTCCACAGCAGGCACTGCCTCCCTGGGAACCCAGGGCTTCTCCAAGGGCTGATCTCACACCAGATGTCATCTTCTGTTTCCAGCTGGTCCTGAAGATGCCTTTCTGGCAGCGTCCCAGGAAGTTTCTGAAGATCTTGCTCGGTCTCTGGACCTCAGTTTTTCTGCCTGGGTTTTAATAAACCCGTTACAGCTACCTAGCTGGATGCTTGGCAGCTCTGCTGGGCTCCAGCTGCTCAGACCGCAGTGCTTTCCATAATTTTCCTGACACAGGCAGCAAAACAACCTTGGCTGGTTTCTCCCAGCCTGTGGGACCTGTCATTCCCCCAAGAAGGCTCTCAGAGCCTGCTGGCTGTTTTTTAGCTCTGGTGGGGACAGGCAGGTGATGGATGAGCAGTGTTCCCTCGAGTGTGCAGGCAGCAGTGCATCATCTCGGCAGGCAGAGGCAGCTGGGCACGAGGCACAGCCTGTTTGCTCAGAGCACACTCGGGCTCAGAAAATCCGTGTTTGCTGGACACTGTGCCCCCAGGGACAATGCTGGAATTGAGCTTTCTCAGGGAGCTGTGAGCCTGCTCTTGCAGGCAGGGTTAGTCCTTCCTGACGGTGGTTTTTGGTGGCCCTGTGGAAATACCACCTGGAGATTCCCTTGTGTGTCTGAGGCTGTCACTGTGGGGGCTCAGCTTCACTGCTGCTCCCGAGGACTGGCACTGCTGGAGACAGGATTTTGGGCTCCGTGGAAAAGCAGGCCTTTCAAATTGACAGACAGCAGGTTTAGATTAGATATTGGGAAGAAATTCTTCCGCGTGAGGGTGGGGAGACCCTGGCACAGGTTGAAGTCCTGCCATGGGGAAACGAGCTTCCTTTTATGAGCTACAGAAAACAAATTAGATTTTTTCCCCCTCTGCTCTATATAGGTAGAAAAAGCTCTTTGATATCCAGAAACATGAAACAATAAATTGCTATAGAACCCAGATAATCAATTTCATTTGAAAAACAGAACCTGTTCTGTTATTTTGAGTTTCTGGCTCTCATCAGCAAGGTGAGGTCAAATATACATGGATATGGATGGATAGATAGAGAGATAGAGAGATAGAGAGATAGAGAGATAGAGAGATAGATAGAGAGATAGAGAGAGAGAGAGAGAGAGAGAGAGAGAGATAGATAGATAGATAGATAGATAGATAGATAGATAGATAGATAGACTGAGATATATATAGATATATGGTGACAGGACAAGGAGGAATGGCTTGCCACTGTCAGAAGGCAGGGCTAGAAGGGATATTGGGAACAAATCCTTCCCTGTGCAGGTGGGCAGGCCCTGGAACAGGTGTCCAGAGAAGCTGTGGCTGCTCCTTCCTTGGAAGTGTCCAAGGCCAGGTTGGACAGGGCTTGGAGCAACCTGGGATATTGGAAGGTGTCCCTGCCATGGCAGGGCGTGGAATGAGATGATCTTTAAGGTCCCTCCAGCCCAAACCCTTCCGGGATTGTCTGTCTGTCAGTCTGTCCTCAGGCCTGAGTGATTCTGAAGGACAAAGTCACCTCTGGGGATTCTTTGCGCCGAGTCAGAATGGGAGCACAGCTGGAAGATCTCACACACCTGTTCCAGGTGCAGACAAGAAAATTGCTTTGATGGTTTTATGCAGAAGTTCCGAGGCAGCAGCCAGGGACACGTGTTGTTGCTTCCACCACCTCGCGGAATGAGGGTTGGTTAAAAAGGGCCAGATGCTCCAACAGCTGCCAGCAGACACCTCCTCCTCCTCTTAGGGTGTCTGCTCATGGAACAAGGATTTTACCCTGTTGTGTGCGTAGATATGTAAGAAAGAACCAAGGATGAGCAAAGACAAATCTGCCACTTCAAGTGAAATAACAAAATTCAAATTTAAGGGAATTTTTCTGCTAAGTAGAGATTTTGAAAAATAATTTCCTCAGTAATTTCTTTGCTTGGTTCCCAAACCAGGGCACAAAAATGGGCTCAAACCTCAGCTTTTACAGCAGTTTTCCTCACTGGGGACTGTGTTTTAGCTGCCTTCTGAGCTGGTCTTTGAGCCTTACTCGTGTTTCACATCTTTTGCACACTTGGCTGCCCAGATGGGAGTGCTGGAGCCTGACTGTGCTGGGCCTGAGGAGTCACCACAGGTCACAGTGGCCTCGGGGACAGCTTTTGGCATGTTCTCATTGAATCAAATCTATAAAAATGAATCCTCGTGTTAGACTGCTGGTTTCACAATAATTTAAATCAACAAAGGCCTGAGCTCCCTCTCCAGTGGTTACTGCTCTTGCCATGTGATGAGGGAAGATAAATAACGTGGCAATATTTTACTCTTCAGGCTCTGCCACTGGCAAATGCTTCCAAACATGCTCTGCGAATTTATGCTGCTGGTGGCAGACTTCCCTGGCAATCCTGGTAATTAATCACTCCGTTTAACAATGAGGAACATTTCACTGCTCTGATTAGCACCAGGTGAAGTGATCAGCACAATTAATCAAGTGCAGGGAAAGGCTGGCATTGGATTTGGGCAGGGAAAGTTTAGTTTGAACCCAGTTTCATATGTCTGGGGTGAGAAGAGCCTTGGCTGTCCATTGTCCCCCAGCTTGGGGGACCCGTGCTGGGGACAAGGGTAGAATAAAGTGCATCTGGGAAAAAATACCCCAAATATGGACCCAGATCCATCACTCAGGGAATCTGGGATGGCCAAGTGACTCACGTGAGCCACTGGCAAGTACCCGTGTTTGCACGTACCCATGGGAAAGCTGCAAAAAGTTCCACAAGTCCCAAAATACTTCCTAAAAATACATTCTTTAAAGACACTCTTCCTCTTTTTGCTGTTTATATTGGCTTTCCACTGCCTGCTCTTTGACTAGAAGACTCTAACGCGCTAGTGAATATTTTATGTGGCTCAATTCCCAGCAGTTGCTCTGCAGAGCCCTGAAGGATCCGGCTGTACCCGTCACTGCCATGCCAGGTGATGTGACAGTCCCTCCCACGTAGCTCTGCCGGCAGTGCCACAGCTTCTGTCCCGTCCTCGCCTTCGGAATTCCTCCTGTAGCCACAGTGTGCCTGTGCAGTTTTTAAATTGCAGCTCCGGCCCGTTTTCTGTGTCACACAGACACTCAGGCTCAGGATTTTAGTGACTGTAGCTCCTGGTATATAATTGAACTGCCTTAGGGAACCACTGTCGGAACCAAGAGGCTCCCGGCAATGATTTGAATCTGTTGGTGAATTACAACATACATTTTTCAGATGGTCGTGTATTTATCCATTCCCACGGCACTGTGTTTCCCTTTGGAGAATCCTAGTGATGAATTACCATTGCAGGCAATGGGGAGGGACAGGTTTCCTTTGAGCAGGGTGATGTGGGCAGCCTTCAGAATCACTGAAAAGAACAGAACGGCTTGAAACCAATGAGAAATACCTTGAGCTGTGCTTGTTCTCTTACCCTGTGCCACCATGAAGCTTTTTCACGTGTTCCCAAAGCTGGGCTGGCAGCATAGGGTCTGCCAGTGAACATCCAGAGGTGGAATCATAGAATCATTATGGTTGGAAAAGATCTTTAAGACCACCAAGTCCAACCATCAACCCATGCTCACCACAAAGCCGTGTCCTCAAGTGCCACGTCCACGTGTTTTCTGAATACTTCCAGGGATGGAGACTCCACCACTGCCCTGGGCAGCCTGCTCCAATGCTTTACAGCTCTTTCTGTGAAAAAATATTTTCTAATATCGAATCTAAACCCCCCCTGGCACAACTTGGGGCCATTTTCTCCCATACCTGCAGTCTCTGCTGAAGCATCGCTGGCTGGGGGTGACTGTCCCCTGGGATTCCTTGATGTCCAGCCAGGGATTTTCCTCTCTGGGTGGCTGAGCTGGGAGGAGGTTTTTCCTGGTCATGCTCTGCTGTGTGAGATACAGTCACTCCAGACTGTCCCATTCCATATGCTCCATGTTTCCCAAAGTGGGTGAGCATGTGCAGGGTGTGGCAACTCAGGCTGGGGTTCCATTATCGAAACTCAGTTTTCAGGGCATACCAGCAGCTCCTGGCTGTTCCTGGTCCCCTCTGGGGTAAGAGGGAGACTCTTCCAGGAGGAGGCAGCAGCAGCTTCAGAGCTGTGAAGTTTTGTCAGCCATTTGCAGAGGAGACATCAGACACGGTGACTAATCTGGATTAAGGCAGGAAATGTGTTTTCCGGTGTCAGATCCATCCTATGGATCCCAAGGCAGCTGCAGCTCTTCAGCAGAGTTCAGTGAATCCTTTGCTTAAATTAAACAGTCCAGTGACAGGAGAGATGCAGGAAATGGCTCTCATTCCCTTTAAGCTCAGGTTCCTTGCTTCCTCTATTTGCCTTTTCCAAAGGTAAGATCAGCCATTAATTTAGTAATTTGTGGGCCCAGCAGACTCGAAGGCTTTCAAAGGTTATTGCTCACACAGCCTCGTCTCCCAATCCTCTGGGACGTGCTCTGTGAAGTGGTGGAAATGGTGCATGATGAGGGGGATGCCCTTTGGAAAAGGTTAAGCCTGCTGCAGGTTCATCACGCAGCCCTGTGAGCAGGGAGGAACCGCTGGGAAATCAGAGAGAAGCAGCCGAGCTGCGCTGATGGGAGCGAGCAGAGCTGGCCAGCCAAGGGGGATGCATGAGTGGAATTTGGATGAGCAGGATGGGATGAACCCTGCCATTCAGTGGCATTTCTGCTGCATTTCTGCTCCTCAGCAGTGTCTTGGTGAAGGGATGCAATGTTGTCATGGCAGGAGCTTCTCTGATGGGCTGATGCTGGTTTTGGCTGTTCCCTGTTGGTAACCAAACAGACAAATGTTCTTTCCATGCCAGTGGCAGCGCTTGGCTTCTTCTTCTTCTTCTTCTTCTTTTTTTTTTAATGCAGAAAATCACAGAATCGTTGAGGTTGGAAAAGACCTTCAAGGTCATTGAGTCCAACCTATGACTGATCCCCACCTTGTCACCCAGCCCAGAGCTCGGAGTGCCATGTGCTGTTGTTCCTTGGACACCTCCAGGGGTGTGGACTCCACCCTTCCAATGCCTGACCACCCTTTCCATGTAGAAATTCCTCCCTGATATGCATAATTCTTAATCTGGAAGTAAAACAGAGCACAGCCAGATTCTGGGCAGCTGGAAGGAATGAGAACAGGAGCTGATATTTAGCTATTGAAAGTTTATTCTCCAGCATTGTATGCTTAATATCTTCATTATTGCCGCCCCCAGGCACCTCCATTACAACGCAATTGTGAAACTGGTTTTAGTCAGTGTTTTTGGATTAATTCTGCTTGTTGCTGTTTCTGGGTTCTTGGTTTTCCTTCAAATCAGGAGGACTGAAACCTCACAGCAAGGGAAACCTGAACAGGAAAACCCAGAATACGCAGCCTCATCGAGGGAGATGAGCTGGGCTCTGTCATCACCTCCTGCCCACAGTGAGCTGTGTCTGCAGCACGGAATTCAGCAGGTTCCCTCTCCACAGCCTGCACTGGGAGGGAACATTCCTGCAGCTTTTTCAGCTCCATTAGGTAGTGCAGCCGAAATGGATGGAGATAATGGACATGTGCACATGGATGGCTCAGGAGCTGGAGGGCCTGGGAGCAAGCGAGGCAGAATTAGGCAAGCGAAGAACCTGATCGTTTATCAAGAGATAAAAGATTGGTGTGAATTGCAGGAGACACTGGAAATTTGGAAGATATGTCGATCTAAATGGGCACATTTGTTCCAATTAAATGAGGGTAAAGGGAACAGAATGCCTGCTCAGGAACATCACAGAATGAGGTTTTCATCTTATTTGCTCTGATTCCCGGGAGAACAATTAATGGGAATGGTCCTGTGGCTGCAAAGCCCCACGGTGCTGGTTAAAGCCTCCCTCCCATGGCGTTGAGAAGGGAAGGGATGGCAAACTAAGGTGACATGGAAAAGCCTTCTGACGAGTTGTTTTCAGAGAATCTGAACTTTCCCCTCTGCTGTGGGGCCTGGTTTCTTCTCTGTAAAGTTTTGTTCGGCTTTTAAAATAAATCGTAATTGGGAACTTTACCAGGTTCATTTCCAAAGCTGGTATTGGTTGTTTTTTTTTTTCCAATTATATGTGTTTTTCCTGCAGCCTTTGGAAAACACAATATTTCTGCGAAGGTTTTGGGAAGCATCTCAAAGAAAATTTTGATTAAACCCTGTGAATTGAAGCATGTGAGAAGTGTGTTGTTATGGGCAGCCTCCCCAAAGTAATCTATTTTTATGAAAAACTCGACAGCGCTCATTTACACCCATTGCCCCGAGGGCACAGACCTCTCTTGGGAGGAGGGAAGGATGTTTCCAGTGATTTTGACACAGACAGCAAACTCAACCCCCAAATTTCTCTTATTTATGTCCCATCTTGAAGCTCCCGCCATTCCTGTCACCCCTGTCCTGTCACAATTGCCGCGAAAAATGTGAAAATTGTGGACACAGTGATTTCCCAGCCCCAGAGCCCTTTGGAAAGTCTCCTGTTGGGTTCATGCAGTCACTGCTTGGCACCTTCCTCGCGTTCAGGCCTCAGGATTAGTGTGGCATTGATTGAACAGGAAATTCATGGAGGAAAATTAAGCCTCCAAAAGATACAATAATTTAAATAATTGGCAATTTTTTGTGTGTGCGTGAGAACATGAGAAACACCGCGTGCTCATTCACTGTCAGTTCCTCCAGGACCGCGTTACAGGAGCAGATGAATTCTTACGAAACAAAGATTCTATTTTCATGCAAATATCCCTCAGTAATAAAATACCCAGGGAATAAAAATGACAGGAAAATGTATGAAGTACAAGCAGAAGTGTTTCCAGAGCAGTGTGTTTCCCACGAAACCTCGGTGGCTCCTGACACCCTGGGCTGTGCTGGGGACAAAGCTCTGTGCAGGATCAGGGATGGGGCTAGAGGCTGCACCTGCTGCTCACGGAATCACAGAACCATTCAGGGTGGAAAAGATGCAATTTCTGTGCAGAAATGATTTTTTCTACTCCCATATTGCAGCAGGGACATCCCTTTGTACAGGATCCCCGATCTGCTGCAGAGGGGGGAGGTTTTCTGAGTTACAAATCCGAAGTTTTTCTTCCTTTTGCCTAAAATAATTTTAAATTATTCAGTCAAAACAAAAATCTATTGTTTAGAATTCCTTTGATTGCCAGAGCTGTTAACAAATTCTCAATGCCTCTGTTGCCATCAAGGTGTAAGGAATTTACCTGCTGGCAGCTGGTGGGATGTGGGGCAGGCTCAGGTGATTCCCACAACTCATTCCTGCATTTTGGGTGTTGATCCTCTCTGTCCCTTCCCTTTGGCAATGCCAGGTCCATCTCTCGGGCTGCTGGGTGTCCTGCCAGCCTGTTGCAACTCTAATCAGGTTTTTTTTCCTGCTGTATCTTGGGCCTTCCAAGCATGGATTTAAACATTAGATGAAACTAAATTAATCAATGTATAAATTAATTACCAAAAATGACTTCGCCTCAGAGGCTGAAGCAGGGATGGGTGAGAGAGAAAAACCTAAATGCCAAAATTAAAATCTCGATCAAACTTAAAAAATAATGGATAATTACAGGGCTTTTTTTTTTTTTTTTTAATGTTCATATTAAATTGTAAGGAATTATTAGATATTTAACTGACATTTATCCAGATAGCCCACAGCAAGTTAGGTAGCGCTTACATGCTGTAATAAATGTCAGCATTTAAAAATTAATTGCTGTGCTATCTAACTTGCTGTGGGCTGTCTCGTTAAATATTAATGGGATGTCTAAAAATATGTTATGAGCTGAAAGGATTATTTGGATACGGGATTGCGGAGTTCTAAGGCCTGGAGGGGAAAGCTGTGTTTGAGCATCACCAGTTCCTTGGGATTGCTGTCTGATGAGGCAGCTCTGGCCATTCCCTCTCCAGCAGGAGTGGGGTCTGGGAGAGCCCAGGGGTGTGCGGAGAGCTGGGCTGTGGGGAAATCCTTCCCTGCGAGGGTGGGGAGGCCCTGGGATGGAATTCCCAGAGAAGCTGTGGCTGCCCCTGGATCCCTGGGAGTGTCCCAGGCCAGGCTGGACAGGCTTGGAGCAGCCTGGGACAGTGGAAGGTGTCCCTGCCGTGGCAGGGGTGGGAATGGGTGCTCTGTAAGGTCTCTTCCAACCCAAACCACTCTGGGATTCTCTGATCCTTCACCTCCTTTCATGGTGCATTAAAGGAAACCTGTCCTGGCGGAGTCTGATCAGCTCCTCAGCAAGGAAATAGATTTTTCCTCCCCTGGAGAAGGATCAGGAGCTCTGGGTGCCCTGGGACCCCACTGGTGTAGGAAGAGCCAAGCCATTCACACCTGACCCAGTTCTGCCTTGCTGTGCTTCCGCTGAGTACAGAAATGGGATTCTGAGGAAGGAAATACCAAGAAATTAGGAGTTAAGAGCTGGCTGTGCCTGCTGTGCCCTCTTTGAGGACCTGGGGACCAAACTCAGTGCTGCTGCTTCATATCTCTGGGGTGGGGATGGCCCTTGTGCTCCGGCTGGGGAGGAGGAGGAGGGTGAGGGGAGAAGGTCTGAGCGTGGCCTCGGCTGTTCTCTGCCAGGAGGAGATAACGCACAGTAGGGAAGGGGAAGGAGGAGGGAGGGAGGTCCTGTCCAACACGAGTACCTATATTTATTATTTATTTTGAGCAAACTGTGCCAAGTGCTTTGCAGAGAACACACAGCAAAGCACGTGAGGGGTTTAAAGAGCAGCGCAAGCACCAGCGGGGAAAAGTCTTTTGCAGCTCAGTGATAAACCGAAGGGATATTTCTGTCCTAAGTCAGTCTTCCCCATGAATTATGCATGCTGGCCTCCCAGAAACACGGGGTAATCAGGAATACACCGTGTCCATGGTAAACACAATGCACATCGCTGTAATAGAGCTGAAGACCATTCCCAGCCACTCTTACTATTAAAGCTAAGAAATGTGCAGTGTTTTCCCACTCAGCCACCACTTTAACTCCAATGCTTTGCTATTCCCCAAACACTAATAAAGTGTTTAGAGTGAGCGAGAGCTTGTGCATGCAGAGGAAAGGCTGCTGGATCAGGCTGTGGGTTGGTTATTGCTGTGTTTGCAGGGTTTGGAGCCAGTACAGCTGCCTGGTGGGGTTCTCTGGGGAGTTCCTCCCCTGAGGGGTCACTCACAGAGTGAATTAACTCTACAACCAAGGCACTCCCTGTCCCCTGAGGCCCCCATGCTCAGCCAGGCTGGCAGGGAGTGGGGATCAATCCCAGAGGAGGATCTGTGCGTGTCCCACGTGCTGGTGCTGCAGGGCAGGTGCCACAGCCCGGGCGGAGTGAGCTCATCTCTCCTCTCTCCCCCTGCTTTGCTTCTCTGCCATCTGTCCATGGCAAACAAAGTCCAACAATATTTGGGCTCGGTGATCTTTGGAGGTCTTTTCCAACCTAAATGGTTCTGTGATTCTGTGATTTTGTAGCCTCTGAGACAAAATGCACCACGACGTGGCTTTTCAGTCAGCTGAAGCGTGTGGAACTGGTCCGCGTGGATTTTGGAGAAGTGGTACCTTGGAAATAGAAATGCTGCAGGAATAGCTGCTAAGTCCTTAGCCTGCCTTGTACAGGAGAAGACAGAGTGTGTCCTGCACAATTTTTGTCCTTTCCAGCCTCGATCTGTTCCCAACATGCTCTGGAATGCCCCCGTGGAGTAGAGCAAGCTCTGCAAACACTGAGCCTGGGTGGTGCTTGTCCACCATGCTGACTTTGGTTCAGCAGAAAACAGCAGTGAATTGAATTGAAGATGATTCAGAATTCCCACTTCCTTTCCCCTGAACAGGCCGAGGAATGTGATTTCATTCATCGTATACTCAGCTCAAAGCACCATTTACTGCTAAAGGATCGAGCAAATATAATTTAAAGTTCCACTGTGCATGTGACAGATTTAATTAGTGTACTTGGGAGCTCGAAGTTACTCAGAAAGTATTTGTTTGCATAAAACCAGGCTATGTCTGCATTTTAAACTGGAATAAAGTAATGCAGTTACGGAGGATTTAATGAGTTGTTGCGTAAACACCATCCTGGATGGGGAATTAGATTAGGAAATAAAACTTGGTTAGTAAGTGCACCCAAATCCAGCCTGCCATATCCTCCTGCCCACAGAGGCTGTTAATGCCATTCAGTTAACGTGGATGGAATTGTGTGGCTGTGGGAGGAGCTGGAGTGAGAATCCCTCGTGCTTGTTATCCCGTGTGCATCCAGTGACAGTGGTGACAGTGGTGACAGTGGTGAAGGCGTTGGCTCGGGAACACTATGGGGTCAGCCCAGTTCCTTCTGATTCACCCCAAGCAGGCCCAGGGACACTGCAGAGACACAGTCAGAGCAGTGGGGATTTGCTTTATTTATTTTATGTGGGGATTCACTCCGCCAAACACACACACCCAGCACTGCCAACACACAATATTATGGGTGACACTCATGAATATTCATCACATTCCCCGGAATAGGAGTGGTTATGCAAATCATTTCTCAGAAATCATTAATATCATTAGCATTTGTGCCACTGTGTGTCCTGGTGGTCTTTGGGGTCTGCTCGTGATGAAGATCTGTAGTCTTCATCACAGTGCACTTTTCACCTTTCTCTCTGGAGCATGGGCAGTCCTTGGTGGGTGATTCAGGGTTTCTGTGCTGGCCTCAGACAGATTCTTGTCCCTCTTATCTTGACAAAATTAAGGGAATCCTGTTTTTATTGAATTAGAATTCACATATTCTGTCTCTCAATAGGTAACTTGAGTTAACTTGAGTTAGTAACTTCAGGTAGTAACTCAAATTAGTAACTTGAGTTACCTATTGACTACCCGTTTCTCACTTCACAGGAGGAAAGACTTGCAGGGAACTCCATCCCTTGTGGGGTCTGGAAAGTTTATCCTCAGACACCGCCGCGTTTTGAGCAGAATTGTCAGAAAAGGGAGGGTCTCGGCTGGGAGGGCGACTCAGAGACAGAGCCAACCACCGCACTCCCAGGCTGTGTGCTCACTGTGGGCTGCCGGCAGCCTGCTCAGTCCCTGGCAGTGGAGCTGGTGAGGATTTGGGTTGGAGGGATGATGACACCGCCCAGATTTATCTGAGGGACAGAGAAAATATCTCGAAAGGCTCTGCTGCGGGGATCGGGGGTCAGTGGCACAGGGCAGCGAGCGATGCTCCGCGGGGAGGAACCTTCAGGTACTGATGGAAGCCAACACGAATTGCAGGCAGATGGTTCTCTCTCCCCCTCCCTCCCCAGTGGAATTTCCATCTTGCACTTCCCATATAAAACCCATTATCTCGCACAGCCCAGAGCTGTGGTGATGGTCTTCGGGGAGGGAACTCTTGTTTCTGGCTTGGGAAGTTCAGTTGTTACCTGGTACCTCTGGAGGTCACTATAACAAAGAAAAATACAGATACTGGAAGAGGTTTTTAAGGTTTTTATTTGACTATTTGCTCTCAAAGTTATTTTCTGTGTAACAGCACGCACGTGTGTGAAATCTGATCAATTCATGCGGGTGTTTTAATTAATATCTGTGTGGAAAGTTCTTAATCCTGTAAGATTTTGATTCTTCTGCCTGTCCTACCTACAGCAATCATCAGCTGCTATGCCTTCCCAGTTTGAATACTTTCCCACTGGTCAGAAATGGGAGATGTAACCTGGCTCTCCACATCCTGCTAACCTGTGTGGAGCCCCCAGAAACTCTGGGCTTTCCCTGGGGTGTGAGGAGGGTTTATGTAGTTTAATGTTTTTACACTGATGCCAGAACTGCAACACAGGGTTCTTAAGAGATACAGTTTTAAATGGGAAAAGTTTTAAGGCAAATTAACTCAAGTAGCAACTAATCACATCTCCAGTAGGTCATGTTTCACCACTGGGGTATCAGGTGGTCCTTCTTAATAAAGCAAAAAGCTTTATTAAATAATAAATAATAAAGTTGACAAGCTGCAGTGGAATTTAACATCTGCTACTTGTCTGGTTTTTTGTAATGCACACCAAACCAAGGAAGGGCCCAATTCTCTCAGTATTTAGTTTCTTTAATGCTTCTCTAAACTTCAGAGTGGTCAAGAAGAGCTTCAACAACAGAGGAGTAGGAGCCACCCAGGGCGTGTCAGCAAGGTGTCAACACTGTCCTGAAAAACAAACCCAAACCTTCATGTTATTGTCAACCTCCCCAGAGCCTCGACTTTGGCTTTGGCATTGTATTTCAGAAGCTCCCCCTGTGCCCTCAGAGGCTGTTGGATAACAGAACAAAAGAGGAATTCCCTTTGGCTGGAAGGGAAGGACGTTCAGCTGAATTAACAGGGGCTGCTCGTTGATCCTGGGTAGGGAGGCACAGCTTGTGTTTGGATTTTCTGCTGGGCAATGAGGCATGGGCTTGGACTTCTCCTGCTGTCAGGGCATCCCTCCTTACTCCATCCTGCATCCCTTACTCCATCCTGCACCCCTTCTTACTCCATCCTGCATCCCTTACTCCATCCTGCATCCCTTACTCCATCCTGCCTCCCTTACTCCATCCTGCATCCCTTACTCCATCCTGCACCCCTTCTTACTCCATCCTGCATCCCTCCTTACTCCATCCTGCATCCCTTACTCCATCCTGCATCCCTTACTCCATCCTGCATCCCTCCTTTCTCCATCCTGCATCCCTTACTCCATCCTGCATCCCTTTCTCCATCCTGCATCCCTTTCTCCATCCTGCATCCCTTATTCCACCCTGTATCCCTCCTTTCTCCATCCCACTGTTGGAAAATATACCAGTCTAAAAATTTTGTACAACTTCAGTCAAAGGCTTTGTTTGTCTTTACCCCGGGAAAAGGAATTTTAAGTTTCATTCCAGGGCATTGCTCTACCAGGTGGGGTCTGGTGACCTCAACACATCAACAGAGTGGGAATAGTCCAAAAGATAAAGGGCCATGAACAGAACATCAGCTCTGATCCTCACCCCTGGTGGGTCAGAGACACCTGGTCCGGGAAAAGAGAAATAAGAAAGAAAATCTAATTAACATCTGAGGCGAGGAGATTCAGATCCAATGGGAAACTGAACTCTGGGGGTTGCTCAGCTCTGGACCAATGAACTTTGAAACAATGCATCTCGATGGGTTTTGACTGTATAAAATCTGGGGGAAAATCCTGTAAAATTGGTACATCATGGAATGATTCTCTCTGCACAGCCGGGCTGTGTGTGGATGAGATGATTTCTGTGGCACACCCTGGCCAGAACAACATCCTGGCCAGATAATAAAGTAATGCCTTGACTCTCTAACATTAAAAATGTTGTTGGAGAGTTTTTGTTTTTCCCAAAGTTTCAGTGACACCACATCCCTCCTTACTCCATTGTGCATCCCTCCTTACCCTGTCCCTGTCCCCTGGAGGTTCTCTGGTGTTTGCTGAAAGCTTGGAACACAAACTAAAGGCTTCCGCCCTGTAGTATCACTGCTCTCTCTTCTCTCTCTCCTGACTCTTTTCGAGGAGTTGGTTGCAACTAGAGTTTGACATCTTCACTCTGCCAGACGTGGCAGAAACAGGCCGGGGAATGAAGGGGTTACTGCGGGAAGAGGGAATGAAAACGGAGTCCCATGAAGGGAACCTTGTTCCCTTGCTCCCTTAGAAGAAAAAAATAATACAGAGGACCTGAGTGCAAGGAGTCACCCAATCTGACCAGCCCCCAGGTCTCTGCTGCTGACACTGCTAATGGCCTGAATTTGGAAAAAAAAAAAATAGAAATATCCCAACAAAGAGAATTGCTGTTAATGCTACCATTTAAAACATCTTCTGTTTGAAAGGAAGATGCTGATGGAGCCATTTCCATTGGTTTCTAGTCAACAGGTTCTCAGTCCTTGCTGGCAGAAGTGGGTGCTCGGAAGGTCTCATCAGCCATTTCACACCCTGTGTTGTGTCTTTATTCCAGGGCAGGCAATTGCAGCATCACTCACAAGATGTTATTTGGGAAACTTTCCAGAAGAAATGAGAATTCTTCATCCTGGTGATATGCAGCATGACCTTCAACTCTGAACACCCTAAAATAAAGTTTGTCTGAACTTTCCCATTGATGTATGCAGGCTGCAGGATAAAGCCTGAAGCTTTCTCCTGCTCGGAAGCTTGTGCTCTCCAGTTGTTTATCACCTGGAAAGTACAATGTCTATTCCCTGATATGTCAGGATAGAGACACTATTTTTTGTTTGATGGCTCAGCTTGACTTTTCAATGACTAAAATTTACATCGTGGGGTTTCAATCATCTGAGTTAGTTCTTAGCCAAACTTCAAGTGCCTTTGATCGCTGCCCATGGGTTAACTGCTCTGAGGAGTCTCAAAATTGTTGGTATTGTTAAAAAGACAACATATTTTTCTTTTGATTAGACACCGAGGCCAGCAACACTGTCTGCTGTGCAGAGTTATCTGAGCAGCCTTCTCAAGTGCTGCAAGTTTACCCTTGAATATGACAGATATAAACCACCTTTTCTGTGTCTGTGTATCTTTCAGTCAAGTGATTGATCTGCCACATTAGTGCGAGCTCCTGCTTTGTCACCCTGGCACTTGCAGGCTGAGCTATATATTCTGCAAGGGGAGATTGCCAAGGACACTCCTAGGATGGAGTAATCACCATAAGGAACCTTTGCATCATTTGCAAATATATGAATTTGGTTTGTATACTAACAGGCACAGAATGTCCCTAACAGAAATTGTTTTCAAGGACAAGCACAGAGCCCAGAGGAAATGCTCCTGCAGCTTCCAGCCTCAGTCACATCACTTAACATCTTCTCTTCGGTGGGCATTAACTTTTTGGAGGTGCTACCAACCAGCTGGTTAAAAACCTCTACTGATATTATTTCAACAGATCTGTAAGGACATACGGGAAGGACACAAAGATCGTGGTATGAGCTGTGTTTCATAATTTTTCTTTAAATTAATTTTTGGAAATGAATGCAAAAAAGATGAAGATACATTGCCAGAAGTGGGACAGAGCATGGCGAATTCAATCACTTTATTCAGGACACGGATAATTCCTAATGACAGTAGGCAGGAGAGCAAGGCCCTATCAATTAGTGCCAATCAGGTGCTAAGTGTAGCTTCTGTTCCAGAGTAAATGTGGGCAGGAGATGAAGCTGCCTCCTTAGTTTTGCTGGAGGAGCTGCTGGAGGAGCTGCAAGTTCTCGGTGCTGTCTTGTGCAAAAGTCAAGCAGGAAAAAATCCACTGTGCCACCCCTCAGGGCAGCACAGAGTGGGGGGCTGAGCTTCCTGAATTTCAAGGGCTTTAAATGGAAAATAACTGCCTTTGAACAGGACACATTCAGGAGAGGGTGTCACTTGTTCTGCCTTGCAGTCAGTCCACGCAAAAAAGAAGGAAAAAGAGCTCAGTAAGAGTTAAACAATGGTCTCAACACCTGCAAAGTTACGAAATTGTAAATAGCAATTATAACTTAAAAAAGGATGGGTTTTACAGTGGCATTGGAAAGTGGGTTTTTTTTGGAAACGAACATTTAAAAAGAAACAGAATTTACTGTGTGGTAATGGAAATGGAATTTTTGTGCAAGAATTAGCACCTGTGACCTGATGAACTGGGCAAAGCAGGTCCAGGGCATCCTTCCCTCAGTCCTGCCAATGCAGAGTCTGGTTCTGGCATGACTGTGGCATTCCTTCAGGATTTGGGACCTTTCCTCTCCAAGCCCAGTGGTGCCACAGCAGTGGGTGGCATCGACCCGCGGGAAACTCGGCAGAGTGCGAACTCTCAGATGAAATTCGGGAAAAAAGATCCTTTGGAAGTTTGAATGGCAGCTGTCAAATGTGCAACTGAGACCAACCTCTGTTTAATTTGCCTCAAGAGATGAGAGATTCCTTGGTGACATTTAATTCTGTCTCCAGAGGTGTTGAGGTGAGGGGTTCTGGAGACCACTGCTCTGAAGTGCCACGGAATAAGTATTCAGTTCTCTTTTCTCCTAAGAGACTCTGGGCATCTTGTTGAAATACCAAGGAGAGGAAAGTAAAAAGACATAAAAAGGTCATTAGAAAAATTTAAGAAAGTGGCATTTAGCAGGTGTAAGAGCCCCGTGATGGCTGCAGTGCTGGCCTTCACACTAATTGTGGCTCGGAAAGATCACCAGGAATGGTTTCCAGAGGAATCTCAGAGACGTGGTCCAAGTCTCCTTCGTCAATAGACTTTACTGAGGGGCTGTGGATGGAGTAAAACAGAATGCAACACATCCTTCTTCACTGCAGGATGGCTGGAGTGAGTGATCGCCTTGAAGTAACAAAAAGAATTACAAACACCAACAGGTTGTATCTCCCAGCTCAGTTTTGGGCAGTCTCGGTGGGGACGTGCAGTCCCACCCTGTTCCCGACCTCCTGAAAGAGTGAAAAGCTGGACATTGCCTGCAGTGGAATCATTGAATGGCCTGGGTTGGCAGGGAAATTAAAGATCATGTAATTCCACTCCCTGATGTGGGCAGGGACACCTTCCACTGGCACAGGCTGCTCAGAGCCCCATTCAACCTGGCCTCGAACACTTCCAGGGATGGGGCAATTCCTGGAAGAATGGAGATTTGGTGGTTCATGTGTTTTATTTGCTTTCAGAATAACCTTACTGTTGAACTTTTTGGATAGAAGCCAAACAGGTATTAAGAGAAATGTAGGGTGTTTTATTTTTGTTTGTTTTTTTTTGTTTTGTTTTGGTTTTTTTTAAAATTAGTATTTTAACATGAACTCTCCCCCACCCCCCATCCGAATCCAGGCTCTCTATCCAGGGGGCAATATTCCCATACAGGATTATTCTGACTGTCTGGGAGGAAAGCTTGTTAAGAGGATTTTTCCCCCGTTCCTCCAGCTCTCCTCGTTACCCCGTTTGATGTGGGCAGATCTGGTATGAAGGCAAATGCACCTTCAAGTGCTCAGGAAGTGCCAGGATCTACAGAGATAACGAATTAAAGCGCTGCCATGGAACTCGTTCCACCTCTGATGTGCATGTTTAATTATGTGACAGGTTTTGATAGGAAGAACAATGTTTAAGTGTCTGTAAATTCCAAGCATCCGGTTTGATGAACTGATCTTTATGTATTCCTGCCTCATAAATGGCTTTGAACGCACTTCTAACAAGGGACTGGATTAGGCATAATAGGACAGGGACAGCACGGGGAGAACGTTTCAATTGGCATCTAAAAGGCATCAGTTTCTGTGTGGGGTGAGAGTGTGAAAGTGCCTCTTAGAATAACCCGTGAAAAATGCAGGAGATGAGTTAAATGTGAACCCAGGAGGAAGGTCTTGAAGATTGTGCTTGCAGCAAAAATGTGATCAATGGGGACCGGAGAGCGAAACAATGCGGGGCTGCCGGCGAAGTAGGTCACCCGTTAACGAGGCACTGGCTCACGCAGAGGGAGAATTTAATTTTTAAACACCGAATCCTGCATTTGCTTGAAATAAAACACATATAGAAATTTTAGCAGCTGGCCAAATAAGAAAAAAAATATTTACGTTCCATTCTGCTGTGTTCGGTTTTTATTCAATTTACTTATATGATGATTTAATAACTTTTAGCATTTAAGTCTTGATTAGCCGTGACTTTTTTGTGCTGCTGCTGTTCCTGCAGCTCAGGACTCCCATGAACCAGGGGCTGTTTTTGTTAGTGGTGGTTGTTTGGGGGGAGTGCAGGGATAAAGTTGTGCATCACTTGCACTTATGTTATAAGTTGATAGATTCAAGTTCTTCGTGTCCTATCTGTTCACAGAAATAATAAAAAAATATACAAAATATAAAATATAAAAATGTGGGTATGAAAAGCGTGAGATACCAAACCTTTGAGAAAGCAGCTGCTATTGGTGTATCCTTTACGTAACTCCAGGGCTGTACAAAATGGGATTAAAGTGACATAATTCAGATCAGGATTTTCCCAGCATATTTGCTCTCCATGAACAGCCCATAATTTAACATGTTGCTGTTCCTCCAAGAGCATCTCCACGTTCACTCAAACCCTTTCCTATGGCTGTAATTAGTATTTTATCTTATTGATTAATGGAGAAAGATCGATAAGGCCGGTCTTAAAATCATTTAGCAGTAAAACACTGTGCAATAATAGTGTCTTTGTAATCCTTTTAATAATGACACAAAGAAGTTATTATTTCTTCTCAAGTGTCCACACTGGATTTATGTTAATGAGAGGGAAATTCCTTGCGGATCTGTCTGGTCACAGGCTGCAGCTCTGGAGTCCCAGACCTGAGCAGCTGAGCTGTGTGCAGCCAAGGCTCAGAGCGTTTAATAAATGCTATTAAACCTCTAATTTATAATATTTAGCCCCGCCGTCTTCTTTCATCTGCTACCCTTTTGCCTTAGCGGAAAAATATCACCCTGTTTCATGCCCATAAATTTTCCACAGAGCAGATTTTTTTTTTCTATAGTATAATTTTTAACTGCTGCATCTGCTGGTGAGCAGAGGGTCTGAACCTTCCCTTGGGCTGGGGAAGCGAAGGTCCTGCCCAAAAGGGTCTGGAGAATGCCCAGAGCCCTTTGCCAGGGTGAGCTGTTCCCAATCGCAGTGCACTGAAGGCAGGATGCTCCACTTTCGGTCACACACGAAGTGCCTTTTTATTTTTTGGTCCCAACTGAGCCGAGTTAAGCCCACATCATCCCATTTTAAAGAGAGTATAAAACATCCACGTGAAGCTGTGCCCCGATTTAATGGGAATAGCTCTTCTGAGCCGGAGAATTCTAAATTGCAGCCCGTGACTAAAGGTGGAATTTTTTGCCATTGTGCTTGGGTTTCTGCATTATCCAGAGCAACTCATTCTCGCGAGGTTTTTAAAAGCATCCTTGAGAAATAAGCACAAATCCTAGACAATGGCCAGCATTCAACTGGCAGGAAAATGTTTTATGTCTGGAAAACATTTGAAAAGAGAGATTTGAACCTTTCCCAAGCTTCATTAATGGATGAGCTACCTGAAGAAAACTTCAGTGGAAGGAATGAAACAGGAATGGGGACAATGATTTAAACAAAAGCAGAGTAATTTTCCTCTTGTCACCTGATAATTCATTTTTCCAGAGAGCCAAACCTGCCTGGGTCTCTCCTTGGAGTGAAGATGCTCCTTCAGAGCATGGCAAAGGCTAAGGCAGGGACTGATGGAACTGGGGGGGAGTCTCTGTGCCTTCACTTCTGGTGGGTGTTTTTATAACTATCTGCTCTTAGGTATTGGTCTAAAATAATGAAATGCATATGTATTTTTAGAGGTAATGTGAATTTTGGGTTAATTAAGAATATAAGTCCCAGGCTCCTTCTTTAGATGTTAGATCTTATTAATATTTATAAAAAACGGTTCCATATTAATACATTCATAATATATCAGATATGTGGCACTACCCGTTTTAATAGATTTTTTTAGAACATCATTGTAACTGTGAGGATGTTCTCCTCTGTCCTTCTCTGAGCTGAAAGAGTATTCATATGGATTTTTCTCCCAATGTTTAGACAGGATTTTTCTGAAAAGCCTCCTTTTTAATTACCTCGCCAGTCCATCAATAAAGGGCTGCAGGCAACGTAATTTCAGCAGCGAGCAGATGTATAAACTGCAATCGGAACAGCCAAGGAGCAGAATCGCTGCAGGTATGGATTGGATCGAATCCAATACCTGGCACTGGTGCTGGGGAATGTGAATGGGCGTGGGGCTGGGGGTGAGATGGGGTTTGGGAGCTCTGGCCCTGTTCTGAGCCCACGGGGTGGTGTATCTCAGCTGTGTCCCCTCCTGGTGTCCAGGGAGGGCTGTCCTGGGCCACCTGGGCCAGGGACACTGCTGGGGGTGGCACATCACAGTGATTGGCCCCAAGCAGGCCCAGAGACACTGCAGAGACACAGTCAGAGCAGTGGGAATTTGCTTTATTTATTTTATGTGGGGATTCACTCCTCCAAACACACACACCCCGGCACTGCCAACACACAATATTATGGTGTATATAATATATTCATCACATTCCCCGGGATGGGAGTGGTTATACAAATCATTTCTCAGAAATCATTAATATCATTAGCATGTGTGCCACATGTCCTGGTGGTCTTTGGGGGTGTTCTCATGATGAAGATCTGTAGTCTTCATCAGAGTGCACTTTTCACCTTTCTCTCTGGAGCATGGGCAGTCCTTGGTGGGTGATTCAGGGTTTCTGTGCTGGCCTCAGACAGATTCTTGACCCTCTTATCTTGACAAGATTAGAGGAATTCTGTTTTCCTAGGTTTTAAAATTCACATATTCTGTCTCTCAGTAGTTAACTTGAGTTACCTATTGAGTACCTGTTTCTCAACAGGGACCCCGCGGGGCACAAGGGGTGTCCAGCTTAAAACTTCAAACTTCAGAAATTGCCTTAGACCCGTGAGGTGGGAGCTAGGCACATTTTCATGGAGGAAGAAGCATCTGCTGGTTTCAAGTCATCCTTAGAACTGTAGAATCATGCAGTGGTTTGGGTTGGAAGGTTTTCCTGGGTTAAAGATCACTCAGTTCCATGCCCTGCCATGGTCAGGGACACCTTCCACTATCCCAGAGTTCTCCAAGCCCTGTCCAGCCTGGCCTTGGACACTTCCAGGGATCTCCAGCTTCTCTGGACACCCTGTGCCAGGGCCTCCCCACCCTCCCAGGGAAGCATTTCTCCCCAATATCCCATCTAACCCTGCCCTCAGGCAGTGGGAAGCCACTGCCCCTCGTCCTGTCACTCCATGCCCTTGGAAATTGTCTCTCTCCATCCTTCCTTCAGCTCCCTTCAGCCCCTGGAAGGCCAGAATTAGGTCACTGCATAGCTTTTCTTATCCAGGCTGAACAATCCCAACTCTCTGAGCCTTTCCTCATGCTCCAGCCCTCTCATCATCTTGTTTTTAACAATGAAGCAGAGAAGGTGTGGGCCTTGTGTCGCCGTTTCCCTGCACACCTTTGTGCTGCTGTTGGGCTAAACTTCCCCCAGCTCCTTCCCCTGCAGTAATTAGGATTCCATATTTTTCTAAAATCTTTTTAACATTCCTCATTTCAAAGTTAATTTGCTTTGAGAACAACCCAATTAGAGGTGAATCACTCTCTATATGTGCAATTCTGCACTAATTGCTTTATTTGATCATTTTATATTTATAAGGTAAATGCCTTATTTTCTTTAGGAGGGAGCTCTTGCTGCCTCCCACCTCTCGCAGCTCAAGGTCTTTTCCATTTGTGGGTGGCTGTTGGCAATAAAGAACAATGTTATTATATCGTTGCTCGGAGAATTATGTCATTTGCAAAAGAATCACAGTGCGAAGCCACCGCAGACCATGTGAGGGGAGGCTGCGTGGGGGGCTCGGGAGAGCAGCGTGTCCTCTTTGACATCCCTGGTCCAGGAGGTGGGGAAAATATTCAGTTTTCTGTGGCCCTGAGGAGAGGTCTGATAGCTCACAGTTATGTGAGTATTCACGCTGAACTTCAACCACACACGATCCCGTGTCCTGGGATGTTATTTTTTGGGATTGAAATGGGTGTCTCCAAGTTTGCAGTAAAGATAAATCAATAGTTATCACCCATTTTGTTGCGTGGGTTTAGGATTAATTCTCAATTGGTCCACAGCGGTCTTTAAACAAAACTAACGCCAAGACATTTCGATATTGGCAGGAGTGTGAAAGTTGTGGGTTTCTTCAGGCTGGGTTAATGTCCATCAATCCTTACCGCCAAATTCACATCCAACAATTACACTCAGGATGTTTATTAGCAGGGTCAGCTGCAGCAATATTATTGGAAATATGAATTTTCCCAGTCCTGGTTTTCCCTTGGCGGGGGTTGTCCTGACTGTGTACCCATCACTGTCATCCGAATCCATCATCTCCAAAAGAGAGCGAGCGTGCTGTACGCACAGATCTAGCAACAGAGAAAATTGGAATCTAAAATTTTGAGAAGGAGGGTAAAGGTAGAGCAGACAATGGGTAAAATTCCAGAATGAGCAGTGGGAGCAGCTCATGAACCAGGCCGGGATGAACCAGGATGACTATGCCAAGCCTGATTTATGTGTCACTAGAAATATCAATCTCCTAAAAAAAACCCCCAAAACCAAAAAAACAGTAAAAGATGATCCCATGTTTTCAAGCCCGCAGAAAATTTTTGAGGGAGAGAAAGACATTTCTGTTGGTTAGTTTTTTAAAATTTAATAAATAAATCAATATTTAGGTGAGTTTCCTGGTGTTATTTACAGCACTGACACTTGAACTCTTGGTTTATTTATAATTCCAAGGATCCTGTACCCAAATTAGTAATATAAATATTGCCACCTTGTCTAATTCCAGAGCTGCAGGCAGCACTCTCCATCCCTAGCAGAATCCCATCAACCAGCCCAGCAGCAGGGAAAGAAATTGGCACCAATTCAATTCATTCAGGCTGGAAATAAGATTGGGAAATACCATCACCTTAATTCATTATTATTTTCGCTACGTGAGTTGTAATCTTGTCATTATCCTTTATGCCAGCCTTAAGATCATCCTGTTCTCCGGGGAGTTTCAAATGTTTCTTGCCAGGTAGCGGTGATGGAACTCCGTGTTCCTGGGGGAAATCAGGGGGGAAATTGGGGGGAAATCAGGGGGTCTGGTGTCATTCAGAGCCCCTGTGAGGCTGGGGAAGGGTCTGTGCCCCTCGTGCCACCGGGCACCTGCTGATGCTGTTCCACAGGTGTGTGTTGGATCGAGCTGGATGTTAATTCCCCTGTGTCCCTGACAATCGCAGCTCCGGGCACGGGGAGCCCTGGGGACATGGTCAGGCCATAAAGAAGCCTTGAAATGTGCTGTTCACCACTGGCTGTGTTTGAAATAAGGAGCCTTTGTGAGTAATTTCCAAACCCACTGGACCGAGCGGACACAGACTGAGACCCTGGAGCCTGTGGAGCTGGGACAGCTAGAGGAACATGTTGGGAATGCTCGTTCTTTTGGCCTTGAGCCAGTGAAGTCCTGTGTGTAACTGGGGGCTGGGACAGAGTTGGTGCCCCGGGCTGGGATAGGAGCCAGGGGGCTCTGGGTGGGACCTGCCTGTCTTGCCCCCAGCACCCCTGGCAGTTCTGTCCTGCCCTTAACATCCCTGGGAGTTATGTTCTGCTCTCAACACTCCTGGCAGCTCTGTCCCTGCCTTCAACATCCCTGGGAGTTCTGCCCCTGCCCTCAGCATCCTTGGGAATCCTGTCCTGCCCTCAGCATCCTTGGGAGTTATGTTCTGCTCTCAACACTCCTGGCAGTTCTGCCCTGCCCTCAGCACCCCTGGCAGTTCTATCCCTGCTTTCAGCACTCTTGGGAGCTCCATCCTGCCCTCAGCATCTTTGGGAGTTCTGTCCTGCCCTCAACACTTCTGGAAATTCTGTCCCTGCCCTCAGCACCCCTGGCAGCTCTGTCCTGCCCTCCGCACCCCTGGCAGTTCTTCCCTGACCTCAGCATCCTTGGAAATTCTGTCCCTGCCCTCCGCACCCCTGGCAATTCTGTCCCAGCCCTGTGATCAAGGCTGGGCTGAGGCAGGGCAGGACAGCACGATGGAGAACACGTGCTGATGTGTAGAACAAGTTGCTGCAGCAAAGCTCTGGAAATTGCTGTAATGCAGAGGGAAAATAAACCAAGCCCTGAGGGGTGCAGGTGGCGTGGGTGCCCCAAAGCTGGGGCTGGGAGCCTGTGGGTGCTGCTCCCGTGGCTGTTCTGCGTCCCCAGCAGCTGCCACAGCCCCGCCAAGCACGGAACTCCTGCATCCTGCAGGCTATAAAAATCCATGATGGGGAATATCTGTAGGAGCATCAATCTTCATGAGTGAGGAGAGGATGGAGCAGGGGAGTCACGAGTGAGTTATCCTGTCACTCCTGACAAATGGAGACAAATCGCGTGACAACGGCTATTTATTTATACACTTTGCTGGGTTTGCATATGGGTGTGAGCAGGAGGAACAGCATCGTGTCACACGTGTCACTGCTGCCACAAAGGGCTTCGGTCAGGGCCAGTTTTGGGTGGCTATCACTGTGTATGGCCACAGCAGGCAAGGACTTGGCTCCGCAGAGAGAGATCAGAGAAGAGCTTTTCCAGCTGATGCTGTCTGGGCTGGATCCCTTTGTTTCCTGAAGCCCGCAGTGCTGTGAAGATTGAAATCTGTAATTTTGAGAGCTCTGTATTGTTGGAACAAGGCCCTGATGGAGGTAATCCCTGATGTTTTGCAGTGCTTGAAGCACACGTCTGACGGAGGGAGACGGGAAGCTGCGGGATGTGCATCGTGGACTCTGCATTATGCATCTTAGAGATGCAAATTTATTTTCAAATTAACCCTCAGCTCAGTGCAATCCTGCTAATCCTTTCACAAAGGCATGAACTGCTAATCCAAGTGCTGCACGGGGCTTGCAGATCTCTGAGCAGTTTCCCAGATTCCTCACCGTGTTTAAAAGGAAATTTGTATTATTTGGATCAAGAGTGCGGTTGAAATTGGGGGTGACTTTTGCTGCTCTGGAGAGCTTTCCTGGGAGTGAGCTGGTATGAAACCCTGAAATCTGCCTGAAATAAGGGGGTGTGGCAGCTGAGTCCTGCAGTTTTGTGGGATGGGGATTGTGGGTGGTCTGTGTGTGTGGAGCAGTAAAAGGTGTGCTAATGCAGGACCGTGACTTCTGCCTGCGGCAAGTTGTGCAGGTGGGGATTGAGGCAGGGAGAGTCTGGCCTGGAATGGCCTGGAATGGTCTGGAAGAGTCTGGAATGGCCTGGAATGGCCTGGAATGGTCTGGAATGGGCTGGAATGGTCTGGAATAGTCTGGAATGGTCTGGAATGGCCTGGAATGGTCTGGAAGGGTCTGGAATAGCCTGGAATGGTCTGGAATAGTCTGGAATGGTCTGGAATGGCCTGGAATGGCTGGAAATGGCTGCAATGGTCTGGAAGGGTCTGGAATAGCCTGGAATGGCCTGGAATGGCCTGGAATGGTCTGGAATAGCCTGGAATGGCCTGGAATGGCCTGGAATGGCCTGGAATGGCCTGGAATGGTCTGGAATAGCCTGGAATGGCCTGGAATGGCCTGGAATGGCTGGCAGGAGCTGTGCCCCAGAGCAGCACACAGAGACACAGCCTGGCTCTGGTGGCTGCCATTACCTTCCATCAATATGTTGATAAGCTGCTGTCACTGAGTTATCCTCAGTCTGACTCAAACTGCACATCAGTCGGGTGTGAAATCCATGACTGCCCCTCTCACACTTGGCCTGTGGAAGGAGCTTGGTTTCTCAATTAGATTTTGGTTGGATATCATTATCTGCCCATTGCTTCTCCTGGAATTCATTCTAATGGAATTGGACTAACACAAAATGACAAAGAATCAGAAAAACTGACACTGAATTTGGGGGGCTATAGAAGCTGTAGTATTTCCCCTACTTGGCTTGTTAAGGAATGGGAAGTCTGAATTGGTTTAAAGGTTTGTTCATTGAGTGACTGATCCATGAGCTGGTTTCTTTGCTAAAAAAGAAGTAATTTTTGTTTTGGAATAAATTCAGTACACAAATGTCATCACCCAGAAAAAATATTTACTGTGACCAGCACAATCACTTCCCTGACCCCTCTGTCTTTATAAAATCACCTGGCAAGGCTGCTTTATAATTTGCTACTGTTTTATTAATTTTATCTCACTGTTCTTGCAGCAATCATTCCTGTCACAGTCAGGGATTTGTGATCCAAGCCAGCCAGCCAAAAACCCAAACTGGTTTGCAAACACCCAAACAGGAACATTAACAGGCCAGAGCTCAGTGCTGCACACGCAGTGTTGGAGTCTCAGTTCCCTGCCAGCCCCGTGGTGGGGGGACATCCTCGGGTGCTGGGGGGACATCCTTGGGTGCTGGGGGTCCTGCAGGGCTGGACACGGCTGAGCCACCCCTCAGAGCCTCTGATTTATTAGGAGTGAGGCATAAAGGGTCCCACGAGGAGATGGTTTTGGAATGCTGCCGTCGGGAAGAGAGGGAAGGAGCACACTGCCCCTCCTGCCCATCCTCCCCTCGCTCTGTGCATTGAGTGCTTCTCTAACATTTCTGGCTGGAGGGTGTGTGTGTTCAGATTTATTTATTTATTTAATATTCCACGGACACATGAGATGAGGCCAAGCTGTATAATTTTCTTCTCTCTCCCTGTGTGAAGCCACTGAATTCGTCTTAATTTCCTGCACCAGTGCCCATGGACTGGGAGATGGTTTCTGCCCCCCCCGAAGTGAATGATGCTGTTCAGGAGCTCAGGTGATTAAAATGGGCAGACTCCAGCTAGGCACAGAAAAAGGCATTTTCTCGTGTGTGTTCTCAGTGTAAGGCAGCAAAAAGCTGTGGGATTGTGGGTGGATGGAGAGGGATGGAGGGTGTCTTCAGATGCCACCACTGTTCTGGTCTGTCACCACACAGAGTCACGGCAAAGCCGAGCCCCAGAGACCCCTCCGCAAACCACAACCTCCTCCCCTCGCTGTACTTGAGTTTTCCATTCTGCAAACCCTTTTCTCATGCTCTGGATGTGTATTTGTGGGGACCCCTGGGATGTTTTGTGCAGGAAGTCAGAACAAGGCTCCTGCAGCCCTTGCACACTGTGGAAATAGGCGTTGGCACATTGTGGCTCACGGCAGGGAGGGATGGAGGGAGGTGGGGCATTTCCCATTAAAGAGGATCTTTGCTTCCCTCTTCATCCACAGGCTCCTCCTGCCCAAGCAGAGCTCCTCCAAGTGCCTGGGCCTTGGACACTGAGCTGCCATCTCCTGAGCAGAGTTAGAATTTCACAGAACTGCAGAATCCCAGAATGGTTTGGGTTGGAAGGGACCTTAAAGCTCATTTTGTTCATGGCAGGAACACCTCCCACTATCCCAGATAGCTCCAAGCCCTGTCCAGCCTGGCCTTGGACACTTCCAGGGATTTATTTATTTATTTAATATTCCACAGACACATGAGATGAGACTAAGCTGTATAATTTTGTGGGCAGCCACAGCTTCTCTGGGCAACCTGTGCCAGGGCCTCACCACCCTCAAAGGGAAGAATTTCTTCCCAATATCCAATCTAAACCTGCTCTCTGTCAGCGTGAAGCCATCCCCTCTTGTCTTGTCACTACATCCTCTTGTAAAAAAAAAAAAGAAAAAATAGAAATAAATAAACAGAGAGTGTTTCATGGGCAGTTTAAAGGTCAGCACAGATCACACCACATCATTGCTGTTCCTCAAACATCCTTTTCTGGCTTCTTGTTAATCCTCAGACGGAGAAGCCACAAGTGCAGGAGTTGTGCCTGTCCTGCCCCATCCAGGGCAGGGACTGTCCCTGCTGCAACCAGCCAACGCTAGCGCCTGCTGCAGGGGATAATTTTTTGTTTATAGAAAAATCCATAAGGTTTGAGTTATCAAAAGCTGTGTGCACTAGTGGGAAGGACACAAAATCAATGCTGAAATATTGTCTTATTTAATGGCTGCTGTAAATAGCTCTGTTATGATTCTTTAGTGGCGGTGAATTATGACACGGGGGGACAGTGGGATGGGATGGCTTGCAGCCCAGAGCCCCACGAGCCCTGGCCCTGGCCAGCCCACCTGGGCCTGGGGGAGCTGAGAGGAGGCTGTGACAGAACAGGGGGGATGGCTTTGAACTGCCTGAGGGCAGCATTAGATGCGATTCTGGGGAGAAATTCTTCCCTGTGGAGCTGGTGAGGCACATGGTGCCAGAGAAGTTGTGGCTGCCCCTGGATCCCTGGAAGTGCCCAGGGCCAGGATGGACAGGGCTTGGAGCAGCCTGGGACAGTGGAAGATGTCCCTGCCTGGGGCAGGGGTGGGACTGGATGGACTTAAGGTCCCTTCCAACCCAAACTGTTCTGGAATTCTGTCATATCGTAGTTCATGGGAGTGAATTTGGTAGAATCACAGATGCCACAGACACTTGTCACTAGCCCAGGCTGCTCCGAGCCCTGTCCAGCCTGGCCTTGAACAGGAATGGGGACCAGCGATGCCCCAGGGGTGGGGCATCCATAACTTTTTTTGGCAACCTGTGCCAGTGCCTCACATTTCTTCTCCCCTTCTCCTTTTGTTTTTAGAAACATCATTGAGGCTTATAAGTGAGGCTTTTAAAACCATTTAAATACCTATCATTTTGATGGTTTGTTCCCATGTCATTGAATGCAATTATTTCGTTCTTTCTAGAATGTATTCAGGTACTTTGGAAAACACTGGCCTTTTCCCTCCTTTCTGGAAAGACCCAAAGTCTGGGCTGAGGTTACTGGGGTAACCCAGCTGTGTTTCCACCAGCAACAGTAATCACTATGAGTGAGAAGAAAATAATATTCCAGGATTCTTTGCTTGAAAGTCAGAAGGAATTAGGAAATCCTGCTCTGCATCGCTCCTTGAAGGTCAGGCAGGCATTGCTCAGTCCAATCACATGTGCAAACTCCGGCATCTGAGGGCTCACAGAAGCTGATAAAGAGTTTTCCCTGAAGTCCTGCTGCAGCCAGTGGGATCGTGCTGGCATCGTCTCCGTCAATATTTAACTCTGGGTCAATACAGCTTGATGTTTGGCTTAACAGAACTTAATATCTGCCGAATGTCAGCCAAGTTCTTGCAACTGCAGGAGCTGCCTGCTTCTGTGGGGAAGGGGTTTCTGGCCGAGGAGAGGGAGAGGAGGGGAAGGAGCCCTGGCTCTGCTCACAGGTGAGGGCTGAGAGTGGCTCCATCTCCTCTCCATCCCAACAGACAGGGCTGCCAACCCTGAATGCGTTACTGGGGCTGTGCAGGGAAGGGGGAGCTGAATTTCAGGAGATGAGCCTGCCGCTGGTGCACGGGACAGACCCCAGGCAGGGCTGCAGCTCGAGGAGCAGCAGCTTCTCAAGGAATCTGTCCCTTTCTTTGTGAGCTGCTGGGGCTCGTGGAGCTCCACCTGGCACGGAAGAAGCCCAAGACAGAATCATAGAATGGTTTGGGTTGGAAGGGACCTTAAAGCCCATCTTGTTCTAACCCCCTGCGGTGGGCAGAGACACCTCCCAGGCTGCTCCAGCAGAAGCCCTCTGGTCTCACCACCCTCCAAGGACATTGGAGGCATTGCTGTTTTTTTTTCCTGAGGTTTCCTCTCTCCCTGGCTGGCAGTGATGCCCTGAGGCTGCTGCAGGCTGCTGGCAGCTGCAGTAAAGCCATGGCTGTCCCTCTGCCCTCCCCTGAGCCTGGCACTGTCCCCTCCTCCCCACAGCCCCTCTCTCTGGGCAGCAGTTAGCCAGTGACAGGGGTTTCTTTTTATTATGGTTTTAATATTCATGGCACATGCAAATTAGGAGAAAAGGTAATTGTCCCAATTAACACTAAATAGGTTTTTCTCACACATCTTGAATAATTCGATGCTTCTGCTTATCTCATAAAAAGTTTCCTGGTGGAACTGCCTCAGCTTTGGTGTTCATACAAGAGCCTGCTGAGCCTTGGTAATTAAGCTGTGATTAGCCAGCTATAAATACATGGGGTGGAATTCTACATTGCATTCGTAGGGCACCCGGAGATAATAAAGTGATCAGATCAGGTACAGCAGCAGCGGTGGGAGAAAGCTTTTGCTGTTCATGGCAGCTTAGCTGCCGTGGGTCACTTCCTCTGGGCTCCAAGCTGTGGCTGAGTGCTGGACCAAGCCCATTTCTGGTAGGTCACTTCCACCGAGAGGCTCCCTGTCCCACCAGCATTTCTTCATGGAAAGGGTGCTCAGGCACTGGAATGGACTGCTCAGGGAGGTGGTGGAGTCCCCACCCCTGGAGGTGTCCAAGGAACGACTGACACGGCACTCAGTGCTCTGGGCTGGGGGGTGAGGTGGGGATTGGTCACAGGTTGGGCTCGGTGACCCTGGAGGTCTTTTCCAGCCTCAGTGATTGTGGTGTTCTGTGATTCCCAGGCATGGGAGAGTGGTGGTGAATGGCTTTGTGAGGGGGTGGCTCATTAGGTTCCTCTGCTCCCTCTGCCCCCAGGATTTGGGCTCCAGAGATGTGACGAGGGCTCCACTGGGTGAGATCCTTCTCCCACCCAGAGCAGAGGACAACTTCTGGGCTTGAGACCAAGGGCCACGAGGTTGTGCTCCTTCAGCCAGAGACATGATGGATCTGGTGGCCTCTGCACCCAACTGCAGCTGTTTGTGATGTCGGGGGACTGCTCTCCAGTGAATTACAGCTGATATTTCATCACACACATTATTCTGGTAAGGAATAAACTGGAGGAAGCCAGGACAATTTGGAGAAGAAAGCGAACTGACAGTTCCCGAGTAAATGATTCATTATTCACTCAGCTCTGGCTGCTTAGTGCACTTGCCCCGATTCCTGAACAAAAGTTGGCTCGTTTCAAACCCTGCTGAATTCCTATTTCTCCACTGTGACATGACCTGGCAGCTGAAATGTTCATGAACACACTTATCTTACGAATTAGAAGTTCTGTCAAACCTGATTCCGTGAACTGCTCGCAGGAAATTCATATCAGCTGCTAATTTCCATCCCCTTACGTCTCAAATACCATTTGTGAGCTTTCTAACTCAATGCTATTTCAGTTTTAAAAGCACTTCAGGAAAACAACGTGGGATTATTTGGCAGGAGGCAGTTGTCTAAAGCACTGTCAGAACAAGCACTTTCTCTTTAGCAGTTTCTTTCCTCACCATTGCAGCTCCTGCAGGGGCTGGTACAGACCTGGCCCCTTTGGGCCCGGCACTGGAGGAACAATGTGCACAAAATCCTGATGGTTTTGTAGAGTTTGACGTACTGTCGTGGAAGTGTTCCAGTCGTGTGAATGAGGAGGCAAACAGGGAAATCTGAAACTTCAGAACGCTGCGGAAGAGCAAAGGGTTGGACGCAAAGAAAGAGAATGGCAGAGCCCCCGTGCCCAGGTGAGGGGAGAAACAGAGGTGGAAAACAATGAACCAGCTTACGTAAGATCAGAACTGAGCAAAATATCCACAGGGAAGATGCCAAACAAAATTCAGAGGAAGAAAAACAGCGATTCGGTCGGGGGCCTGCACTCTGGGCTGCGATGCGTGGGTGGATGTGGTGTTCTCCACGCCAGCCCTGCAAGTGAGCGCAAATACCTGCGAGCAGTGAGATCCAAGCTGCCAGCAGGAAACTTCCCGCAGAGGGCTGTGAATGCATCCCACGTCATCCAACAACTCTGCTCGCTGCTCTAGCCCGAGGCAGTGTTAGAATCACCACCGAGAGCACTAGCAGGCGTTAGCTTCGGTTTGGGCTGCTTGGCACAAAGAACCGTGTCCCTGTACGTGCTTATTCAGACTGGGAGGGGAGATGGAAACGTTCCCTTTCATTGCTGATTTCTCCATCTGTTTTCTGTCTCTGCTTTGTTCGCCTGCAGCGCTGCGTGGGTGCTTGTTGGAGAAGGGCGTTCCAGAGCCCTTGCACAGTTTTCCTGGTAAACACGTTTTGATAGTCACTTCAAGTGGGGCTTTTGCAGTGTTCTCACATTTCATTCCTTTATGCTCTGCCAATCCAGCCGAGCCCTGCTGCTCCTTTTGTGCCTCTGCTAGTCCAGCCCAACCCTGCCCCCACCCATGAATGCACCGAGAAGTATTTTTTCCAATTTAACGCTGACCAGTTTTTATGTGTAGCTGTAAGTGGGTCCATTAGTGCTGGTCAGAGGAAAGCTGAAGAACATTTGGCAGATAATTGGGCCTGGATCCATCAGAAGGTCCTGATGTGGAGCCTGCAGCTCTCTGTGCTGGTGAAACATCTGTGTAAAGAGCTCTGCAGCTGAGGCTTCGTTAGAACTGCCCGTCACGACTGTCCTCTTAAAGCTCTCAATTCACCAGGGACTCCTCTGGGTCTACCCAAAATAGCAACTCTCCACTTAGGCAGCCGTGTACCGAAACGGGAGTCGTCTCATTTAAATGTTCCCGGCTGTAGGCATGACCTGAGCCTCTTTGTTGGATGTGCTGAGCTATCAAAGCCTCACTCTTCTCAGCTCTCGTTAGTCCTGGAGGACGTGGGGCTGGAGATGGCACCCAGCTGCGTCCCTGAGCTGAGTGTATAATTTTCCAGCCACATCTGGAAAGGGGGAGATGTGTAATTGCATGCAAATGGTCATTTGTCACAGTGAAACTGTCTTTTCAGTAGGATTATCCTTGAAAAGAAGAGTGTACCTTTGGATGAGGAGATAATTGTAGTGTTCGTGGAACTGAGCGACAGTCAGATAAAATCCGGGCCTCTTTCCCCAGCTCTGCTCCAATTCTGCTCACCCTCAGCCTGGCACAGCCGTGCAGCTGCTCTGGGGTCCCTGGCCATGGTCTCATGCCTGACCCTTGTTTCCCCACGTGTTTTGGAGCTGTGCCTGTGCCTGGCTCTGCTGCTCTGTGCTGGGACCTGCTGCTTCTCAGGACCTTCTGCACCCTGGCACTTGTCCATGGCACGAGGCTCATGGTTGTGCCTCCAGAATCGATACAGGGTTCATTTAAGTGACTGCCAGGGGATCACAGCCCTCTCCGAACCAAGAAAATAAACCCTCCATAAATCTCTCAAAAACATTCAACACTGAGAAAAGGTGCAGAGCTGATGGAAACCCTCAAGCCTCTCTGCATCTCTTGCACAGGGCATAATGAGTTCGTCCTGAGCTTCCAGTCTGTCACAGCCTGATCATGTCGATTGTCCTAGGATCTTCCAAAGGCATCAGCTCTTCACAGCCACCCACCAGCTGTGCTGTTCTGCTGCTGCTGCACCCATGCCCTCTCCACCAGCACAGAGCAGTGTCATGCTGAGGGGTCTCACCTCCTTGTCCACCACCAAACGCTGCACACGCTCGTGGTGTCAGCCTGGGCTGTGCAGGGGAGGTGTGGGCTCCCATCCCTGCCGATTAATCTGCGAGAGACATTATTTAAGACTATTGTTGCTGCACTGAGATGAAGTCAAAGGACTCTGCTGGCTTGCTGGGCTGCGGCTGGTGTTGTGCAGGATGAATGCCCACCGAGGGTGATGCTGTTCAGGATGAATACCAGCGAGCAGGGAGTTTTCAGACATGCAGATTTTTTTTTTTTTGTGGATCATCATCTGTTCCTTCTGTGTGCTACTTAAACTGGCTGTTGTTATGCAAATCCTGTAATGTATTTAGGAGTGCTCTCCAGAGATTTCAAATGGCATCTAATCTGGTTAGCAGATCCATTCTGCAAGAGACCCGGGTAATGTGTTCAGCTAAAGATGAGATATTGGTATTTTATGCATGTGACTAGCAATGGAAGCTGTTTTATCCCATTCACCAAGCATTTACAGCACTCTGCCTGACCCAAAACCCATGTAACTGCCAGGAAGAAGAATAAACACACAAATAATGTGAACAAGCAAGCACAACGTATTTACAGCTCCTGACAGTGCGTTGGAGTCGCTGCAAACGGGGAACTCACCTGTTCTCCTGAGTTAAGCAAGGCTGGGCTGGGTCTGTGTCTGGATGAGAAATCCAGGAGCTCTTAGTGCTCCTAACTCTTGCCCTGCCTGTATCGCTGTCATTTCAGACCCCAGTGCACCTTCCCTGTGCTCCTTGCATGTAGTTGTTACAGGTTTGATTTGCAAACAATCAGGGTGTTTTTTTGTGCCTCCAGATAGAGGAGACTTCTACGCCCAGGCTTCTGCATGACATCCTTCTGTCAGTCCAACACCTCCTCCTCAGACTGTGGGATGTCCAACATGAAACAGATTCCTGTTTATTGTGTTTTTAATGCAATTATTTTCATGCAAATAAGTGATTCTATTTTACTGGTTGAACTGAAAAACTATGTGCATCCACTTGGAATGTTCCACCAAAACCTCTTATTTCTGGCCCAAATGACAACCCAGACTTTTTGACCAAATGGCATTTTAGTTTCTGTTAGTTAGTACAAATGTTTCTGATTTTTCTTTTAATGCTGCATTAGAATTGCATTGAAAGAAATGAGCTAAAAAGTATCCCATTGAAATAAAAAATGTTAATTGAAAAGTTTTTACTCTAAAATTAAATTTAAAAGGCAAATGTCTTCAACAAAGCACCGCGAGCGATTGAATAATTTTGATGTACATGAAACACTCTATCAAATTAATCTTTCATTTGAAGACTATAAATATAGTAACATTCACATTTGTGTGTTCTGGAAATGCAGGGTTTGGTGGAATTTTTGCTCCTGGTTCCGTGTGGCTCTGGGCCGGCTCCTCGTTCCCTTCCCCACCATCTGCTCAGTGTCTCCTACCCCAGAACTGTCCCACGTGCCACTGTAATGTTCCTTGTCAGATGACAGATTTCGGGGAGCTTTAGTAATTAGGAACTCCACTCTCATCAAGGAAAATAATTAGTGTGAATGCTCCTGGTTTACTAAAGCAGCTCAATTAAAGAGAGTAACAAGCTTTTTACAGCAACAAAGGAGGGACTAAGCAGGCCTCGGTGAGTAAATAAAGCTGTAATCAGTGTGATTAATTTAAAGTCTCAGGAAGGCATGAATTGGATTGATATTCCAAAAGTCTCATGAGTCTCATGAGATCTCAGAAGAAATCATTCCACATTTTAGGGCTAACATGAGGTCTTGTTAATTGTGAACGAGAATAAGAATAAGAATAATAAGAAGAAGAATTAAAACCTGACAAATGTGATTTCCTATAAATTTCTTCTGGAACATGGATTTTTGTGAGTGTTTTCATCGGGCTCCTAAAAAAATCTGTGTGTATTCCCTGACTAAAATAAATTCAAGAAAGGTTTAGGAATGGACTGGCTTTTAATGAGGATCCTTAAAACCCTTCATCTGCATTTATTTTTCCCTGGCACTATCATGGGTACTCCCTTGTGCTGTTTCTGTCGCTCAAGAAATCAGTGCTAATGGTATTCCTTCTCTTACACCTGAAATTTGGCTTTCCTCCACAATTAATTTTGGGATACAACAAACCCTAAACAGCTGGACAGGAGTTTGCACTGTAAACCATAACCGGCTTTAATTTTGTTCATTTCCCGCTGGTGACTGATGTTTTTATGGTGCTTTACTGCACTTCATAATAATTTAAAGCAGATATTTAGTATGTCTATAAAATCTCTTTCACGAGGTTCTGGGGAAGGGAAGCTGTGTAAATACTCTTCAGGTTTTTGGTTGAGTTACAAACTGTTGACAAGTCAGTCTAAAAAATAAGTCATTCCTGGGGGTGGAGGAGTTACTGAACCTCTTTGCTTACAGGGAACCTGTTTATGGCAATTTCTCAGTTTTCTCCGATTAAATCCAGACAGTCTTAATGCTGAAATCAGTCTTTGAGCCTGAGAAACATCCTGATAATGTTTCAGTCTAGAAATGTCATGTCATTTAATTCTTGGGTCTCCTTTTGCTGCAGAACACAAGGATTTAATAATTTCCTTTGATCAGTATTTTTCATTCTTTCTCGTTTTTCCTAGTGTTTCCAGCATGCTCAAACTTTCTCCTCAGCATTTTTTAGCAGAAAAAGAAAAAATCATTTGAGCGTCTTATAACTGATGATTTCCATGATAATTGTCTGTGAATAAGCACCTCTGATTGCTGGGCCTTTCGCTTTTTGCACAAGGCAGGGCTCAGGAGGTTCTGAGTGGTTTAGTTCAAATCCAGCAGCCCCATCAGCAAAACCCTGGGTGCACCTGGCTGGGTAGTGAGGTGAAGCTTCCTCCTTGAATTACAGCTCAGGTTCTGCTCCTTCAGTTGTGTTTCTCAGCATTTCCTCTTGCTAAATGCGATAAAATTGTGTCTTAGCTGATGAAAAGAAATGCTCCAGCGCTGTGTCAGTCTGCTGTGGCACCCCGGAGAGAGACGTGGCATTTCCAGCAGACATCTGAGCAGGGAGAAGCAAAACAGAGCCTAATTGAAAATACAGCTGGATAAGGAGAGTCCTGATGTGGTCGTGGCAGCCACTGGAGACATGGAAATGCGGAGGGTCAGAGGCTGCGTGAGCAGAGTGTGAGCAGAGGCAGGAGTGACAGTACGTGACAGGGCTTGGGTGTCCTCTGGAGAGCCTCCGGTCAAACCAAGGTCAGCCTCCAGTGGGAAACCTGAGAAAAACTTGCAGAAGAAGCATAATTCTAAATTCTAATTCTAAAATTTATGAAGTTGTTGCCTTGCAGTGCTGCCTGGACTGGCTGTGGCTCTTGAGGATATCCTCCCCAAGCGATGCCAGCTCATCCTCTGTTGGATCCAGGGCATCCCCACACTGCCACATGCCCTCCCCACCTTGAGAGGGAACTTCATTTGCAAGTCCTCAGGTCTTGGATTATCCTTCCCAATCCCCTGCAGCATTGCGAATTATTTTCAAATTTAAGTCGAGTGTTTCTGTGAACCTTGCCCGTGAACTCTGCAGTAATTTGTATTGTAATGGGAAGGGCAGCACGGCACGGAAAGAACCTTTCCATAAATAAATGCTGAGTGCTGGGGAGCACCTGCAGCAGGAATGAAAAATCAGAGGCGATGGGGCTATTTCAGCAAGTTCAGATTCCAACCAACTTCCTTGCAGCAGAGGAAAATACTACTCCAATACCTGCCATGGTGTTCATTTGCACTGGAGAAGGATCAGCGTTAGCATTAGGTTCTCCAAATTTTGATAACCTCATTTCCCCTGAGGGAGTTTTTGGGCAGGATAATGTATAGCCCCATGTTGTGTGTTCCGAATTCCATTTGTGAGAGATCAGGATTTTATTGCCAGAGCAGCATTTAAAAATTGCTCTCTCTTTTCTTGGCTTTGTGGGAATTTACAGCCCCAGAGCAGAAAGAAAAGGATTTTTTGATAAGATGTAGGCTTGATTTTTATTTATTAGTTTTGATGGGAATCTTTACCCCATGGATGGATGTTGCTAGTTATAAAAAGTAATTGCTGAAAATGCCTGGCTCCTTCCTGCACTGGAGCTGGAGGTGCAGGAATGGTTTCCCAGCACAGGAAGAGCTGTTCTGGAGCACAAATACCTGGAGGTCTGAGTGCCCAACCACCAGCACCGCCAGGCAGGCAGCTCCAAAGTCTCAGCTTTTCCTAAAAATAGACTTTCTGTGAGGCGTTTTAAGTTTTTTTCCTTTATTCCTTCCTTTATGCCATTCTTGCTGGGGCAGCCGAGTCTTGTGCTTCGTGCAGCTCCTGCTCTGCTGCTGGAGCTGTGCCTTCAGATCCCTGCGGCACCTCCTGCTCCTCTGGGCACACAGAGCCACTGCTCTCTGCTCCTGCAGGTGGGTGGTGTGCCTCAGTGGCTCTCCTCCTCTTCCTCCTCTTCCTCCTCTTCCTCCTTCCTCTCCTCCTCCTCTTCCTCCTCCTCCTTCTCCTCCTCCTCCTTCTCCTCCTCCTCTTCCTCCTCCTCTTCTCCTCCTCCTTCTCCTCCTCCTTCTCCTCCTTCTCCTCCTCCTCCTTCTCCTCCTTCTCCTCCTTCTCCTCCTCCTCCTTCTCCTCCTCTTCCTCCGTCTCTTCCTCCTCCTTCTCCTCCTCCTCCTTCTCCTCCTCTTCCTCCGTCTCCTCCTCCTTGTCCCGCGTGCTCTCCTGGCTCACTGTGCCCTATTCCGTCTGAATTCCGGCAGATTTCAGGGAGCAGGTGGTCTCTAGGAATTGCCACCCGTGCCTCGGTGAGGCTGGGGAGCCTGGAGGGCTAAGCAGATATAGTCCAGGGCATGCTGAGCTCCTGCTCCAGGATTTTGGGGCTCTCTGGGTGCTCCCCACTGCTGGGTCAGCTCCGTGCTGGGCTCTGCCTCCCAGATTGGAATGCGCATCGACTTTCCCACAGAGTTTCCCACCTGTTTTTTATTTAATCAAGCACCTCTCAGCACGTCTCCTGCTCACTGGTCTCCTGAAGGATTGAGGCATTGATGCAGATCGTGGGAATTATTCCTGGGTTAGTGGTTTGGGCTGTTCTGCTCCAACCCAGCCATGGGCTGAGATCCTTTAAACACACGTGTTCCTTTCCTGAAGCATTAACAGAGGAACTCATTAATTGCTAATTGCTGCTAATTAATCCTCTGTATGGTTTCTCATGTTTATGAGCAGATGAAGTAGAACTTTCCCTCATCGACGCCTTGAGAACATTTAAGCCTTTTGCGTGGCTTGTTATATCATCAAGTTTCAAACTTCTCGGTTACCAAAGCAATCAGTAATTAATTGATATCCCTGTGGTATGAGGTAACGGAATGTCGGTTTTCTAGTCCTGCTTTACTTCGTGTATTTTCCTGTCATATGGCAAATTAACTCCAATTTCCATATTATTCTCTGAACATTTTCAGAGCCATGGTCCCTGTGAGGCTGCTCTCTGAGTCCCTCTGCCCACATGGGTGACCTTTTAAGAAGTCTTTCCTCAGCCCTTCTCCCCTCAAAGCTCTGTTCTTCTAGCCCAGCCAAGGAACAGCAGCACCAGCTCCACAAATCTCATCACACTTGTTGCTTCTTGGTAGCAACAGGAGATAAATGGATCTTCCCTTCCCTCCGGGGGTGATGATGGTTTGAAACGCCCTGTCCTGCCTCCACTTCCTTCATTTGGCATGTCTTTGGGAGCTTATATAATCTGGCAGCGGTTCCCTGTCTAAACCCTGTCCAGCATTTCATGCAATAAACTTAATGGACTTTTCCATCTTGGAACAGCTGAATTCTTTCAGAGCAGCTGCTCTGCTTTATTGATGGGCTCATTAGAGCACTGCCACTGGCCCAGGAGGGACTTTGTACACATCCCAGCGTGGAACATAAACTGGGCATTGCCAGATGATCCAGCTTAGAGGCTGGGAGCCCTGGAGGCTGGGATTGATGGCTGGGATTGCAGGAGCTCAGACAGGGAGCCTGGGGAAATGGAACTGGCGGGTGCAGGGGAAGCCAGAGGGCAGGGGCAGTGTGCAGGAATGCTGTTCCACAGCTTCCTGTGGGATCTGTGTCTTTTTGGGGTGAGAGATTGTGTTGCGAGGCTGAGCTGTGGGGCTGTGGGTCCCCACAGCCCTGCCAGGGAAAGTGGCATTTTTCTCACTACTACCTTTGGAGAAAATCTAAACAATTTGAGATTGTTTTTAAATTTTCTTTGGAGGGTTTGTAATGAAAATGATTCCCCCCCAAGCAAGAACATTGCCCTTTCCACCCAGCTCTGTTGTTTACTTCATCCATCATCCTTGCTCGGGAGCTCATTTCATAGGAGTGCCCTGACGGCTTGCTTGGGTGTGAAAATTGAAATTTCACTTCTTGTCCTTGTCTACAGAAGTCACCTGGCCTGTGTCCATCAGTGAGCTGGTCCAGACTGTCTCATCAGACCTCGATTTTCAGGGGAATAAAAATTCCAGCTTTATTTTCTGAGACTGTTTTGCAGCATCCACCTCAATCACACTCTGATAGAAAACGCTCAGGATCGCACTTGTTTACAGGGCCTTTCTAGTGATCAGCATCTCCTGGGAAAAAAAGCCTCAGATGAGTAGGAATAAACTCAAAAGGTTTCCACATCTTGTATTTAACATTCATGATCATTTTAATAGTTCCTTAGGTCCCAGCTGGAGCACTCAGACCTGCAGAACAGCCCTGGAAGAGATGAGAGTGAGAGGAAAAACCTCATGCAGCCAGTCTGGAAGGCTTGGGCTCACTGAGGAGCATTTGCAGCTCAGGCTTTAGGATAATCAGGGCTTGTGTCTGGGTGAGCTGGTGCCAGAGGCTGCTCTGTCCAAACTGCCCCCAGACCAGCCCACGGTGTGCTGTAAATCCTCTTGGAAATAAATAACGAGCCCGCAAACAAGTGACTCAGCCCTCAGCACCTCAGACGGTTTTGTTTGTGTTATTTTCATTTGCCTGGGTAATCGAATTTGTTGGAATTAGGGATTTGTCTAGATAATAACGTTTTCTCACCCTCTGGCAGGGGAGCAGGCTGCGGTGAATGCCGATGTGCCGAGTGCGGCATGGATTGGAATAAACTGGCCCTTGATAGCATCAATTACCCACTCCTGATGGATGGCTGCGTGCAGCCTGCCAGCTTTGGATTGCACAGGACCAGCCACACTTCTCCCCGATAGAAATGCTCTGAGGAAAATGGAATTCCAGCATTGGTGGAGATCTGTGCGTGCAGAAGGGACCCACAGTGATGCTGGGGACAAGGACAGCCTGGCACCCCTGCAGTGCCTGTGTGCCCTGGGCAAACCTGGCCAAACACCCACTGGTGACAGCGTTTGGCAGCCAGGTCCCCCCGTAATCGCCTCTTTGCTGGTGTTCCATGGGCATTGCCGAAGTCAGGCACTGCCAGAGCTGTGGTGACAGGAGCAGTGATTCGCCCCAAGCAGGCCCAGAGACACTTCAGAGACAAAGTCAAAGAAGTGGGGATTTGCTTTTTTCGGCGCGCCGGGGGTGGGGGGTTCGCTCCTCCAAACACACACACCCCAGCACTGCCCACACACAATATTATGGGTAACATTCATGATTATTCATCACATTCCCTGGGATAGGAGTGGTCATATAAATAATTTCTCTGAAGTCATTAATATCATTAGCATGTGTGCCACGCCTGTGCTGTGTGTCCTGGTGGTCTTTGGGGGTCTGCTCGTGATGAAGATCTGTAGTCTTCATCACAGTGCACTTTTCACCTTTCTCTCAGGAGCATGGGCAGTCCTTGGTGGATGATTCAGCAGGAGCACCTCCCATGGCTTGTGAAGCACCTCCGGGGCTGCTCCCCACCTGGTGAGGCTGGGCAGGTGGGTGACAAGCCGTGGCTGTGGTTTGTGAGTGTAGGTGGTGGCTAAGCCGTGTTGTGCCTGAGCCCAGTCCTGGTGCTGGCGAAGGATCTGTAATTTGGCTGATTGGTGCTCTGGGTGGGGGAAAGGCTGCAGCAGCCATATCTCTCTGTTCCAGCTTCCCCAGGGCTGCTCAGCCCAGCAGCAGCTGGGTGATGATCCCTGGGGCTCGGTTGTCCAAGGAGCCCCGGCTGGAGCTGCTGGACACTGCCAGCCCCAGGGACACGGGGACACTGCCCATGTTCCCATGGATTTCCAGCCAGGAGGGGAGCAGAACCTTTCTGCTGCACACAGGAGCTTGCTCCATGTGCTTGGGTGCTGCCTAACAGACAGGCTACCTGGAACAGAGGTCAAGACAAATTAGGAGTGTAAAAACGAGACAATTTATTCAAGGCCTGCAGAGGCCTTCAAGGTACATTTGGGCAAGCAAAATCCCCCGTCGGGGACAACACCCAAAATGGACACTGGGTCATGAGCCCTTCCCCTTTTACAAGTTCTGTCCATTAGCGCATTGGCTCTAATTTTCCAATTGCACCCTCAGGTGATGATGTTCACCACCCCAGGCCTGCTCCCCCATCTCACAGTTGTTTACATATTTTCAGGCCCTAAAGCAATGAATATGTCCTTGAATCTGTGTTCAGAGAGCCTTGTTTGGCCAAAGGTGTTGAGAACAGAGGATTTTAGCACTTTGTAAGAAATACAGAACTACAGCAAGTTACAGCTACATGAAGAGTAAAAAACTAGAAATACCTGAAGGCATTACGGGAGTCTCTCCCACCCAGGAGCAGCCAGGGACAGCTTCAGGGAGGTTTGGGGGTAGAGACAAAGTGTGTCCTGTGCCATGGAAGCCCCCGGACAGCAAGGGAAACTGGAAATTAGGCGAGTGTGTACGGCCACACTGCGGAGCCTGAAGTGTGAGTGGGGCTGGAGGGGTGGTTATGTTACTGATCATCAGGGGACCAGAATTCCTGCTAAAAGAAAGGAAAAACAGTGTGATCTGCAGGATGGATGGGGGTTAGTGTTGTGGTAACAACCTGCTGAGCAACCCCTGGCTCCTCCAGCCTCTTCAATGCTGCTGTGAGCCAAAGGAGCTGTGAGTGTCCCCACGTGAATGTCCCCACGCTCTGCTCCCGTCTGAGGAGACAAAGAGTGGCAAAGCCATTAGCTTGGAGCACATTCCTTAATGTGGCATAAGCAGCTAAAGAAGATGTATTTATGTTCCTTCATTTGCAATGGATAATCTCAGGAGTGAGAACTGGTAATAAATTCCCTCGCTGGGGCTTCTCTCCCTCCAGCCCCGCCACAGAGGGGAAGAGCAGCTCATTTGCATGAGATAATGAAACTGCAGTGAAATAGTAAAATTGCAAAGCAACTTTGTTTTAATAATGACAGATGCTTCTTAAACACTTCGGTTATGTCTCTCCAAGCTATTTTAGCAAGTCCACAGAAAGGAAAAGCAGTATTCCTGAAATACTTGGAATAAAACTCATTCCCTTTCCCCAATGTCTCCAACCGAAAACTTTTCTCCATCGTTCAAACAAAAGCATTTGGCTTTTTCCTGGCTCAGGGCATGACTGTTTCGGGTCCTGAGAGGGGACAGGGGAGTGCTCTCGGGCAGATCACCCTCCCAGAGGTGGGGTGGGGTGGGCTGTGTGCTCTGGGGTGCTGGGAACTGCCATTCCTTGTGCTGTCCTACGGGAATTGTAAAATGGGGCCGATCTCCATGGCTCATGACCCCGCAGTGACACAGCGTCGGCACCAGCCTCGACTTCCCCGAGCTAAACTGGCTCCCGAGGTGCCAAAGACACTTTGCTATAAAGAAGCAGCAAATGGTGCATCCAACAAAGCACAGGGAGCAAGATAAACACATTAATGGAAAAAAAGCCATTATGTGAGTACACAGCATGCATGGAGAACAGGGAGAGAGATTCCGGGCAGCAGGGGGGGATGAAAATAAGACAACTAGTGCTGAAGGGTAAAAAGCCTGAGAGGTTGGAATGGTCTCTCTGCCTGAAATCTTTCTGCAGCATGTTTTTGTATTTTCTGCAGCGATTCTCCAACCTTGTGCCCCCTTCCCTCCTCTAATGGCGCCCTTTTCCCTTCTGCTGGGGCCCGTGCTGTGGTTCCTCCTGCCCCCTTTTATGCCCATGAAAACACACCTCTGCAGAGCTGCTCCTCCCCTCAGCCCGTGCAGTCTCTGGGCTCCGAGGTGTTACCTGTGTCACAGTCACTTCGCTAATTTACGACAACCATTTCAAGGCACATTATATCCAGAGCCCATATGTTACCTCACCGCTGCCAAAAGGGCTCTTGTTTACTAAGCTGATGCTTTCAGCGTGCTCAGAGTGTGCTAAATAGCACCATCGATACTACTTAAAATAAAAGGTGTCAGCACCTTGTCTGCCCCTGCAGATTGCTCAGCGCTCTCAGCTCTGAAATGTCCCTGGGCACCGACACCTCCAGCTGAGCTGCTCCTGCTGCTCCTCCAGCACTGGTGCCTGGTCCTTCTCTGGTCCTGAGCCATCCCTGCAGCTCTCCTGTGCCCCACCAGCAGCTCTGGGGCACCGTGGGGGTTGTGACAGGAAGGCAGGTCTTGGTTTGGGGCAGGATGACACAATTTTAGTGTTTTTAATGCTCTCAATGTCTGGAGATGTTGAGAAACGGGTAGTCAATAGGTGACTCAAGTTACCTATTGAGAGACAGAATATGTGATTTTTAAAGAGAAAAACAAGATTCCCCTAATCTTGTCAAGATAAGAGGGACAAGAATCTGTCTGAGGCCAGCACAGAAACCCTGAATCACCCACCAAGGACTGCCCATGCTCCAGAGAGAAAGGTGAAAAGTGCACTGTGATGGAGACTACAGATCTTCATCACGAGAAGACCCCAAAGACCACCAGGACACACAGCACATGCGTGGCACACAGCTAATGATATTAATGATTGCTGAGAAATGATTTGTATAACCACTCCTATCCCGGGGAATGTGATGAATATTCCTGAGTGTCACCCATAATATTGTGTGTTGGCAGTGCCGGGGTGTGTGTGTTTGGAGGAGTGAATCCCCACATAAAATCAATAAAGCAAATCCCCACTGCTCTGACTGTGTCTCTAAAATGTCTCTGGGCCTGCTTGGGGCGAATCAATGTTGAGAAAAGCCAAGGCCATGTGTCTGCAGCTGCTGGTGCTGCTCCTGGGGTGTGCAGAGCCCACACAGAGCCTGTCCCTGTCCCCACACAGCCTGTCCCCAGTGCAGTCTGCTGATGGACCAGGCTCCAGCTCTCCTCCCTTTCCTCACCCCTCTGTGTAGGATGACGTCTTCCAGTGTTTCAGTGTTTTCTGCTTTGTTTCTTTCCCTGTTTACCTAAGCACAGCTCTCTAAGCCAGACACTCTGTTTTTCGTAGTTATAAGCATAATGTTAGTGCACAACTCCAGTCCCATGGTTGGTCAAGTATTTCAGTTTCTGGTGGTATTTTCCATCTTCAAATGTAGAAGTTGCACATAAATTCTTGAAGGGAAACGTCACCAAACTATTCCAAATGTCACAATCCAATTTGGACCCAGGCTGTATGTCTGGAGGCTCAGGTCAGGTTTCTTTTAGTGCTGTTCACCTTCCTGCTGGTATCCACTTCTCCCTGGCATCACCCTCTGGTTCTGCAGGGCCCAGCCCACCCTGTTCCCATTCTGCTCCTCCTGGAAGGGGGAATAACAGAGGCTCCGTAGCTTCCAGCTGTGCTGCAAGTCACTTCAGTTCCTCCTCTGTGGAGCCGGAGATGGAGGTGGAATGCGCTGGGATCAACCTGTCACGCTCAGCAAGCTGGGCTGGGATAAGATAATGCCACTTATGGAAATCTCAGGAAGATCCTGAGAGGCTTCTGGTGCCAGACAGACAACAATGTTGTTAAGTTTAAAGTTATTATATGCAGGTGATGCTCTCCATTTCCATGGTTGTTCGGGCCTCGTGTTAGTGATGCAAACACAGTTCTTTTACCATGCAGGGACTGTCCTGCCCAACCCACCCTGGCAGGCTCTAGAGGAGACAATGAATTTCCTGCTGCCCTCATTCTCTCTGCTCCATCCCCAAATTTCCATTAAGGAAATCAGGTGTCTTTTACCCGTGAAAATATTTAGCTCCAAACTTGCCTGAGTCCTCCCCGAGTGGCAGAGATTTTGTCTGGTTTGGTTTGGGGAGAAGGAAAGAGTTGGTGTTGGTAGAGAGCAGGAGTGCAAGGAGGGGTCTGTTTTGGTCACCTGTGCCTGTGAGAGGGCACAGGGATGCATCAGTGCGCTGACACCCAGGGTCAGGAAAACACCTGCTCGCAGATGTACAATTACTGCTTTGAAATGGGATTTCGCTGGAAGAAATCCAGGTTAAAAATTGTTCTCTGCTGGGCTGACAATCTAAAATGTCTGGCTGGGACTGGGAGGTGGGAGGGTGGGCAGATGCCTCTCACCATTTCTTGATTTTCTCCATATTTTGCCCAGAGGGATTAATTGGTGCTCAAAGGGAGCCGAAGTGCTGTTTTATGAGTGAAATCTGTTGTCTCATTCATTATTCATTCGGCGGTGATTGGCAGCTTCGAGGCGGTGGGTCACAGTCAGTAAAGGGTGAGCTGCTGACTGACAAGGTTAATTGCTGCCTTGCGTTATTGCTGATAACGATTTATGTTGACAATTCCTGGTATTCCTGGTGCAGCCGGAGGTTTGTCACGCAGGGTCAGCCGGCGCTGCCCCGTCCTACCCCTGCTGTCCTCGGCAGCTGGGAGAGGCCGTTCCCTTGGCACGTGGGAAGGGATTTTGTTCCCAGAGCAGGTCTTTGCAAAGGCATCCGTTGCTTTTACCTTTTTTCCTTCTTTTTGCCGTGTTCTCTGCATATTGATCAGGGTTCAGAGCATAAAAGCGAGGCTGGGCTCGGCTCTGCTGGTCCCCCCTCGGCGCCAGCGTCAAAGCTTTGGTTTTCCAGGGGCTCCAAGCGAATAGAGATGTGAAAGATTTTTGAGGGTGACCCTTAAAAATAATTAAAATGGGAAGGAATTGTCTTTATTTCTCAGCGTGCAGGGTGGGCTGTGCCACTGAAGCCCAGAGCCACCCCCGGGGCTGTGTCTCTGCTTTTGGGGTTTGTTTTATTGCAGCTGGAAAGGCACAGCTCCGACCGCGCTCACCGCTCCCATCCCAGAAACCGCAGACGTTTCCTCCCTGCCTCGATATAATAAAGCAGAGTCATAAAGATTTCAGACTAATAAACGTTGGCCTTTAGGGTGCTCTCAGCTTTTATCAGGCTAATAAGATTTTTGACTTACATGGAAGGGAAGAGGCAAACAGAGTTTTTATGAACCCGACGGCCTTGTCGGGGCTCCGGCACCTCTCTGTGATGAAAAGCTCAGGCAGCCTCCAGGCAAACCACGGTGGGAGAGAGCTCCTGTGGATGGCTCTTCATGGAATATCTGGGCTTAATTACCTGCCTGATATCAAACTGGGGGAGGTGTGTGGGGGCAGGGAGAGCTGCACTGTCTGAGCCTCATTGTCTCTTCCCTCCCTCTGGCCAAAATTGGGACCTCCCCTCCATCTCCATGTGTTGTGCTCGAGCCCATCACCACTGCCCCAAATTCACCCCAACCCCTTTGGTGAGCAGCAATTCCCACATGTTTGGGTTCAGTTGGGACCTGGTTTTATTGTCATTGGCTTTATGGCTGAGAAAGTTTGGGATGTTGTTAAACGGGGTGAGTTTGGGATAGAATTTGGGATAGAATTGGTGAGAAAATGGGCAAGAAGGAAGGGAGGTGTTGAGTATAAACAGGCATAAACTTCATTATTTTCTAGAAATTATTTATTTAAAATTTAAAACCATATTACTTCATACAGCAAACTGTGCACTTTGATATATCACAGTGTCTTAAAAAGGAAAATAATCAGAATTTTTTCTTTTTTTTTTTTTATTTTTTGGAAACTGTATTTACATCAGCCTAGAATGATCAGCAAGTAACACAGTTACTATGAAACCAAAATTGTTACAAAATGTTTACAAAAAACTATATTCATAGAAATTCTGCATGTCCACAAAGGAAAATCCCCTGAATGTCACGGAGACTATTTTTTCCTTTTTCCCACTCTTTTCTGTTTTTTTTTTTTTCTTTTTATTTTTTTGAGAAACATGTCAAAGTAAGGTACAGAGCAGAGGGCTTGTGATGCCAAAGCCTGGGAATGCTCCTGCCCTGCCAGCCCCGAGCTCCCTGGGGACTGTCGTACCCCACCACGGCTGGGTGAAGCCATCGGGATCCACGGGGTCCCTTTGCTGTCACCTTCCCAGAGACCCTCTGTGCCAGCACCTGGCCAAATCCTGCTCCCAGCAGCCCCCACCGAGGTGGAGCACTGTGTGCCCAGTGCTGGAGCTGCTTCCCCTTTGCATATTCCATCTCTCTGTGGGTCTGTCCCCTCGACAGCAGACCCAACACGCGCTGTTGGTTGACTCCAAACAGAAAATCCATCCCAGGGAAGCTGCTGGCTGTCCCTGCTCTGTCTCATGGGAGAGTTGGAGGGAAAAAGCAAGTGATAAAGGGACGGTGAGCCGAGGTGACAACAGTTTAGATACAGTTTAATAACCCAAACCTGCTTTTTCTGTATTTCCTCCTCAGTTTTCCAGTCCCTCTGCCCAAGTGAAGAAAGGAACCGAGTCAAACAGCGTTGGAAGTCAGATGATTTCAGATGTGAGTTGTCTCTAGTCCCAGCCAGGTCACGGACGTGCTCACAGAAGGCTTTGAGGCTTTGCCATCGGGTCTGTCCCTTCCCAAATCTCCCAACACACGGCTGTGAGGCGTTGGGCTCACGCTCCTCCTCTGGGATGAACACATGGCTTTGGGCTCCGGGACCAGGAGCGCACAGGAGGCACGGGAGAGGCTCTGGGAGCCCTCCTGGGTGAGCTGCCCTGGGTCCCGCAGGAAGGCTGAGGGCTGAGATCATCCACGTCCCCTCAGGTCACAGTGAGCGGGGGCCAGGGGAGGGTCTGCGCTGGGCTGGGGTCCTGGCAGCTCCTCTGCGGTGTTCTGGGTGCTGCAGAACCTTCTCTTGTTGGGTTTCAGTGATCAAAATTTCAACACAAAGCCATAATGTGGATGCAGGGATCTGGCTGCAGTTCGTGGCTGATTTAGGGGTATAGGGAGGGCAGGGAAAGGTTAATCTACAGGGTTTGGTTTGGCTGGCAGTGACACCAGTAATTTCAGATGCTCACCTGTCACATTTGTGAGTAAAATCAAATCACGCTGGTGTCAATAAATAAATGGGGTTTGTGGTAGTAGCAATATTTATTTATTTTTAAAAAAATCTGCCAAGAAGTAAAACGAATGCTGTTTTCTGTGGTATTTTACTCTCTGGACATCTAAAGCCAGTTTCAGGCTTTGTTTACATCTCTGCTTTTTTAGAGCTTAGAAATCCGCAAGGAAAACATAAAATCTACTACTCTGACAAGCCTAAGGATTTGCAAAGGAATACAGAAAGCATGTCATTAGCTTTGGGAAGCTGCCCCACACTTCAGTCTGTCCTCTGCTCAAGGTATTTGGGCAGCAAACTATTAAGAATCTGATGCATTGGCAGCTTTCACCCCTAATCTTTCATGGTTTTTGTGAAAAGGTGAAGATGAATGTAAATTCTTTGCATATCTTTACTTGAGTCAAAGTATGACAAATCACCTGGTTTTGTTTGGGGTCACTCTCTCGTTTCTTTACCTCATGGAAGGAACTAAATAAAGACGATCTGTGTTCCATGATGGGGTGGGGGAACAGCCCTTTCCCCCTTGCGCTAATTTGCTAATTCCTCTCAGCTCGAGACAGCCTTCCTGACCGAGCGCTGAGAGGAACAGGTGGGGACGGATCCAAAACTGCCACAGACAGGTTTGTTCCTTTGGGCGAGGATAAACTTTCCAGAATGGCCGCGCAGCTTGGGGAAGGCGAATGGGGTCAGTTCAGTGGCCAGTTCCTGCTCTGGGTGCAGATCTTGGGCACTGGCTGCTCCACCCCTGCCCCCTGCCCTCCACACAGGTGGGGTCACTGTCCCTCCTACCCGTGCAGGGGAAGGGCGTTGCTGTTTTTACACCACCAGTGTTTAAATCAGAGCTTTTAAGCACCTTTGCATCGCCTGTGTGACATTCTGGGCTGCAAGGGGCAGAGGAATTTCCATTTGTTTAATTTTGTGAATGAATCCACAGTGTCCCGCTGGCTGCCTGCAGGTCCCTGGGCATGGGTGGAGCTGAGGGACATTACTCGAGTGTTACTCTAGGTCAAGCAGAGGGGTCTTTGGTAATTCTGCCTAAATTCATCTGCAGGACCAACCTTCTGGGTTAAGCAACCTGAAAATAAGAAGACAGTTCATGGAAGATTTCCTAAAAACATTTTAGTGTGTGTTTGCTTAAATCCCACGGAGAGGCTGCCCGAGGGGCAGCAGTTTGTGGCCAGAGCAGGATGGACCCCAGGCTTGGCTCTGGCAGCTCTGCTCCTTCCAGGCCCACCCTGGCCCCACAGCCTGAGGTTCATCTTTCAGGTCCTTGATGCCATGGAGAGAGTTTAGTCCTAAACCAGCCCCACAGTCCCCTCCCAGTCTGGAGTCGTGGTCCAGCGCCACTGAATTTCATGGAAATTGGTACTTTTGGCTCTTAGAAGCAGCTCTGCTCCTGCCACTGCCGGAGCCCATGGACCTGGTTGCTTCCCACACTTCTCTGCAGGAGAGACTGAGCTTTGCAGGAAGAGCAAAGACGGAGCTGAGGACCTGGAGATCACGGTGCCACCCTGGGCTCAGGCTGGAGCTCGGCACAGGGCGCGCGGGTGGTGTCAGTCGGAGGTGCAGAAGGTCCTGTGCAGGCTGTGCTGTCCCATCCCCGGCCCGGAGCTCGGCTCCGTTCAGGCTCACTCCCCCATTCCCAGTCGGCTGTCCTCGATCTGCTGAGGAACGTGTGTCACCTTCTGCCACCACGCTCCCACGCGGATGTCCCGCTCCGGATGGCTGCGGCCAGCACAGCCGCGAGGTGAGGAGCCACCGCGAGCTGCTTTGAGGGCAAGCACAGCCTCGGCCATCCCTGTGCTTCCCAGATGCCTCTCCCTTTCCTGGACAGTGTATCCAAAATGTGCTGTGTGTGTCGGTGTGGGTCAGGCGCTCACACCTGACCGAGTGTTCCTGTTTATTGCCGTGCTGATGGAGCCACGCTCAGGGCTCCTCCTCACCCGCTCGGGGTTGGCTCAATTCTGCTTCACCTCCACGTGTTTTCGGTGTGTAAACATCAGACTCCTGGGTGGTGGTTGGACTCCACGAGGCCTGGAGGATCGAAGCATTGAAAAAAAAAAAGGAGTGAAAAGTAACAAAACCAAACGCAAAAAGCCCCAAGACCCACGTTATTGTCCGTGCTTGGAAGTTCTGGCTCCTCTGCGGTGATGGATGCAGCTGGGTTGCAAAGGCCTTGTTCTTGAAATGAACAAACCAGGCTTTTTTTTTTTTTCCTTTTTTTTTTCTTGTTTTTTTTTTTTTTTAATCCATTCTTCCCTAGTTAAGGGTGCATCCAGCCTTGTCTGCCGCAATTCCTTCCCTCCCTCCCCCCCACTCCCATTCCCTAGGGAAACACAGGTGCCAGTCCAGTGTTGCAGGTCATGTTGTCCTTGCCGGGCAGCCGTCGGTCATTGAAGGTGTGCATGTTGATCACGGCGTCCGTCTTCACCATCACGGGGGGCTGGGGCTTGTGCTTGACGCGGCGCTGGCAGGTGAGCGACAGCCGGATCTCATCGGCCATGGCGCTGCAGAAGGAGCGCTGGGGACAGCGGGGACAGAAGGCTCCGTTACTGTTGCGGTGTCCTGCTCCCCACTCTGGGAGCTGGAAGGGCTCAGCGGAGGGCAGCACGAGGTTTGGGCTGTTTCGGGCATTTGTGCTCTGCGGGGCTGCGTGGGCACCTGGCTGACCCCTCTCCCCGGGCAAGGACTATGCTTTTGGCGTGCTAAATCCTGCACAAAGGCAGAGCTGGAGGTCTGGGGCTGTGTGATCCCTGCAGGGGGGGCTGGGACAGCTCTGACCCTCCTTCTACTGGGCAGCTTTCCTTTTTCTAGTCCATTGCAAGGGCAGCTCGCTTTGATTTCTGGTCATGGACACAAACGCACGTTCCACTTACTGCACCGGGACACCCGAGGAAGAGGAAGCACATAAAAGCAGTTCTGTTGGTCCCTGAACACTGATCAGCCACCGATGGGCTGTGTCTGAGTGTGGTGAAGAGTTCATAAGGCAGTGTGACACACCCTGGTGGGCCCTGACTTGTTCCTCTTTGAATGGGAGTGGGGAGAAGGCAGGGATAGTCACACCTGGAATGTGCAAGGTGGTTGTAACAGATCAGAAAAGCTCTTCCCAGGGACCTCTGTCTGTGTTTTCATGATTTATGTGTCAGCTTGCTCTAAACGACCCTCCCAGTGTGTCCTGGTCTGGCTGCTGCAGCAGCAGGCGACCCTGATCAGAACAGACATGACTTTCCCCTGAGTGAAGGCCGTCCAGGGACAGACCAGTGAGCCTCTGGGGATGGTGTTCAGGGGGTGCCAGGCTGGATCCCTCTGCCCTCTCCCTGTCTCTGGGATCAGCACGCAAACCCTTCCGTGCCTGGGCTAAGGGGAGCGCAGGGAATCAGAGGGGATCAGTACCTGCTCGCGCTCGGCCGTTTTGCGCAGCTTGTAGATGAACTCCACCATGGCCACGAAGACAGACAGCACCAGGCCTGCTGCCAGGACGATGAAGATCCCCCCGATGTTCTGGATGCCCAGAGCACTGGCCTCCTTGTTCTCATCCTCAGGGCAGCCGTTCCCCCGCCACCACTTCTCCTTCATGACGTGGAGTTTGTCTTCCTCCTGGAGCTGGAGGATGGCGATGGTGATCTTGTCCCTGTACGGCGACCCTGGGGATGGGAACACCATTATACACAGAGGGAAAGCAGGACAAAAGCCCCACCAGGTTGGGAAGGGGTCTGTGTTAAGCAGAGCAGTTCAGACCTCTCTTCAGCAGAGAGTTTGGTGTTTGGAAATTTGCTGTTTGGAGTGGGTTATCATAATCACCTCTGCTGTGTTGATGGTAACCAGCCCTCCTCGGGGTACCTGCAGAACTGTCACTTACCCATGGGTGTCCCAATCCCATAGCCTTTGGTGTCGATGAGCCCCCCGATCTGGGTGAGGTTGCAGTTCCTCTGGGTGATGTACTCGATGGTGGTGGACTCCATCAGCAGAGCGTAATCAGCAGTCAGCGTTCGCTGGATCCCCTCCTCGTTGTTCTTAACCAGTGCCGTGGGTTTGCTGCTCATGAAAGCCCACATTTTTTCAAATGTGGAAATTTTGGATTTCTGGAAAAATGATACCCCCCCCCCCAGCCCCAAAATAAGAATGAATTCTCCATTTGCTGAAAGCTGATATCATTTCAGTAAATAATAATAATTCAGATCACACAATGGAGCAACCATGAATTTGACTTTGTCTTAAACACCTCTCTGCTTTCACTGCCCAGCATTGTTCGGCTTTCTGTCGCCATAAAGTGAGACAAAGGTTGCAGCAAACATCCCCCAAACATCCCACAGCCCATGCTTCAGGTCCTGAGGTAGAACTGAGACCCTGCCCAATGCCCTGCAGGCCCCCTCATCTCACAGGCCATCAGCAGATCTGCTTAAATGTCTTCATTCCCTAACCAGGATTTGTTTACCCTGTAATGTTTCTGCATGCAGAGAGAACAGAGAGGGTTTTGGAGGACGTGGTTTTCTCTGCTACACACACTCTATGATATTTTTGTCTTCCCTCAAGCATGGCAAGGAAACATGTCTCCTCTGAGATATGTGCAACTGCCAAGCAGATTTAACGTATCCACGTAAACAGAAGCACAGAGATATTCAAGAAGATTGTCTTACGGCTAAAAATAAACATGGATATTCTTTCACTATCAGCAGACATTCTGTTGCAAAGGAAGGAATATGTTTTCTAGCTTGCTATTCATGTGAATGTTTTTTTTTTTCTTCTAGAAAATGTGTTGAGTGAGAGGAAATATGGTTATTTTACGTCTTGCCATAACATTTGAAATGTACCATTTATCTACAAGCACCTTCTGAGTTGTCGCTGTCAGTCATCACAAAAGTCACAGAATCCCAGAATGGTTTGGGTTGGGAAAGACCTTAAAGCTCATCTTGTTCCATCCCCTGCCATGGTCAGGGACACCTTCCACTATCCCAGGCTGCTGGTCAGAGCTGGTTTAGTTTAGGAAGATTCCCCAGACAGGCAGAGCAGTCTCCTCTTGCCCTTTCGCTGGTCCAGGTGCTCTGGTGGGTCAGTGCTGGGTTAGGGTTAGGGTTAGGTTAGGTCCCTTAGACCATCCCTGCCCTGGAGCAACATTTCCCACTGCTGCCTGCTCCTTTCTGCACTGTTCTTCTTTCCTGCCCAATTTCTTGTTTTTCCTCCATCTGCTTTTGCTTTCTTATTTCATGAGAGGCAGCTTAGTCAGCCGAACCTCCTCCTCCACCGAGCTCCTCGGCAAGCCTGGAGCTGGCTGATAAGTCAGAGGGCTGATAAGTCGCTGTGCTGTGCCTGGAATCGGGGCAGCCGCGCAGCAGCCGCTGCACGAGGAGTCGCTGCCGCAGAGCCGCCACTTCAGCTGTCGTTTATCTCTCTACAGGTCTCTGTCCTTCCGTGAGAAAGCAGGAGATGGAGCCCCAGTCCAGCCCAACTGCTGCTGCCACAGCTCCCCTTCATTTTTTCGGTATCGCCCAAAACGTGCCAGCATGGGTTCTTCTGATAAAACAATAATAAATAATGGTGAAGTAGCTAGAAGGCTCTCGTAATGCTTCGTATTCCAAACGCTTTGCCCATCCGCCTCCTTTATTCCAGCGTGTTTAGCAAAAGTTAAACAAAAGCTCATCACCCCAAAGCCGGGTAGTGCAGTGCTGTTCAAACAAAGGCCGTTCCTCTGCTTTTAACCCCGTGGGCCCCTTCTCCTGACTGAAACACCCAGAGATTCATTTCTTCTCCATTAAAGCTCACACTTGTTATAATCCACTTGATGAATGCGCAGCAGTGGATGTGTCGGAGCAAACTTCATTCAAGAGGAGGGATAATCTCCCTCGCTTGAAAATCTGGACCAGTGCCTGTAAGGTAGATTTGTGGCATCTATCAAACCTCAAAGAGCAGCAAGAAATGAGGCCTCCGAAAGGATTATTAAATATCTGTACATTACAATGGGTAATTGAAATGAATCGTGTGCTCGGCTGGCTGATAAGGACTTGTTTAACATTTATATAGTTCACATCAGAGGCCTCTGGGTACCTTGACTCTTCCTCTCTCTTCTTCTCTTTCTGCATTTAATGCTCCTTGGGTGTTGACACAGAGCTTTTAACATCAGTGTTCTCCCAGTTTAGAGCACGGAGCAAAATAAACTGGCAAAAAATCAATAGGCTGCATTTAGTGAAGCAAATGGGACTTGCATGAGGCACTGGACCTCTTCAGGCAACTGAAATTACATGAGACAGGGCTCCCTGGAAGAGAAAAACCACTTTTCTCTTCTCCTCTTAAATCACTGCTCCTGACCAGCTTGAAAGGGCTTAATTGTGTTTGGGATGCCAGGATGAGCTCGGATTTCTCAGGATTTCTGCTTCGAGCCCAGCTCCGGACGAGGCAGGGGCTGAGCACTCGTCTCGTTGGGGCACACCTGGGTGAGGGCTGGCCACGAGGATGGAGCTGCTGGTCACTGCTCACTTGTGTGTAATGAGCAGCTGGAACAGAGATCGGGGCACCGGGAAAGGTGAGCTGGTGGTCCCTCCAGGAGAGAGGTCAGGCCATTTGTGCTGGCAGGGCAGCTCACACACAGCCCTGGTCAGGGCGATCTCAGGCTCTAAAACCTAACAAGAACACTACTTTTCCAAGGGAAAATTCCCCAGCTCGAAGACCCAGCACAGCCCTCACAGTTGGCTAAAAACGCAGAAGTGTCTGTCAGTCATTGTGAGAGCAGTGTCGGTCACTGATCCCAAAACGCAGGAGCAGCGAGGGCAGGTGTGTCCCTGCTCCAGCTCACACCCAGTTCAGCCACAGAACATGTTTTGTAGTTGGGTGAAAAGTTCATTTCTCCCCTTCCTCCTCTCAAATACTTAGGCACACTGCGAAGGTGTTGCTTATTGATGGCAATTTGGATGTCATCACCCAGGAACTCACCATAGAAATAAGCAAAATCATCTTAGTAGTAATTTAGTAGTAAAGAATGTCTTGAATCATGTTTATTTTGCTGATTTTTTTCCCTATTTCTTTATTTGTGTGTACATTTTATGTTGCTGGACCCCTGATTTTACAGCTTAAGTAGTTTACCTTAAAATATCCTCGCTGGGGTTAGTTACTGATCTGATCTGGTTTTTGCTGTAGTGTGGCTGGGAGCTAATTTCTTCTCGATGGATTCACCATTTACTTTCATGGGCTCCTTAAAAAAAGCATATTTCAGTTGGTGGTGGGTAAAGAGACCCTCCTGTGCCCCTCACATCCTCTGGAGGGTCCCCAGGTCCCCCTCGGTGACAACTTTGCTGCCAAAGGTAGACGAGGAGGAGCTGCTTGGGTGCTCTGAGGCATTAAGATAAATGGTCTGACACTGGCTTCTTCCTGGCAGAGCATTTCCAGTGTCAGGAACTCTGGGATGTTAGGAATGATGGAGATATTGCTAATTATCAAGGGCTGGTGCAGCAGCCCTGGCTCACACGGCAGGGCCGAGTCTCACTCCTGCTCGCATCTCTCCCTCCGACTCATGCGAGCAGAGCTTCTCCTTGATTTGTTCAGGATAAATAACACCAGAATCAAGTCTGCTGTGCTCTGCATCTTAATCAACCCGCGTTAGTGCTAAATGAGATGTGTGTGTGAAAGCCGAGTGCCAGCCCCTCCGAACGCAGCGATCGCAGTGACACCGAGAACGCCTCCGAGTTCATTCTTCAGAGTCACAGCTCAGAAGCCACTTTTAATAAGCAGTTCTGCAGGGCTAGTCACCCAAATCAATTAATGGAATCGTTTAGAGGAGTCCCTACAAGGCATCTTGCCAAGACATATACGCTTTTTTATCAGCCAAATTGGCAAGAAAGGAACTTTCAGGCTTAAGGTTTTCAATTCCAGCCTGTATGAAAAAATAAATTGATTTCTACCAACTGAAGATACTTAGTCTTGAGGATTTAACATTTCTGTATGAGTGAGTATCTGTGTACACACATACACACACTCAAACCCAGACTGCGAACTGCATGTGAGATTTGGCCTTCCATTCAGAGAGGCAGCATCCTCTGTGGGATGGGAAGGATTTCTGGCATGAGTTATGATGAACTCTAGGTGCTGTTCCTAAGCTAATTGATCTGTGTTTATTCCTGTAACTCAATCTGCATTGCCAGGGAGTAAACAGCTTCTCAAAGGTTCTTTCAATGAAGTAAAAATCTGGCAATATGGTTGGTAAAACTCTCTCTTCATCTCATGGCTGGTTCCCTCGGCTGCATGGGGCCAAATTTTGTGGGAGCACGATCCCTTGCTGTGGGGCTGCTCCAGAGGTGTCTCAGTTCCATCAGGACCTTCTGCAATGTCCCTGGTGAGCTCTGCAGGAGCCCTTGGGCAGCCTGGACACAGGCAGGACTGGTCAGTGCTTTGGGAACCATCTCACGGACCAGCGTGCGAGGCATCTGCCTTTCTCTTCCTCCCATTGTCCATTGCTCCTTAGGATCAGCTCCTGGGATGGACGATGCTCTCCTCCTGCATGCCTGGGATGAGAATCTGAGATCCAGCTCGGAGTGTGATGGGCACTGACAGAGGTGCCCAGGGCTCGTTTGTGTGGATTGCAGCTGATTTAACATGGAGAAATAAAGGAGAGGGTTCCTGCTGTGAGGGGAACGACTTTGGGGAACGGCCATACACAGATCCAGGCAGCAATTGGGGCCAAGCATAGCAGGAAATCCACAGAGCAGGTGAGATCCCCAGCTGGTGCTGCCATCAGCCTTTTGTCCCAGCAGTGCCAGTGCGTTCAGAGCTGCAGGAGTGCTCGGGCTCTGGGTCTCCAGGAGTGCTCCAGGAGCCGTGGCTGGCACGGGCTGTCTCTGCTGGTGTCCCGCTGGAGCAGAGCAGAGGCAGGGGAGGGAAGCCATGTGCTGATCCTTCAGTGCCACCAACTGAGGGAGTGTGGCACCTCAGCTGACACCCGGAGCTCCGTGCTGGTGTCCCCATGGAGGTGGCACTGACAGAGCAGCTGAACCAAAACCACCGCAGGAATTACCCAGCCGAGGATTGATAAACGGGTAGTCAATAGGTAACTCAAGTTAACTATTGAGAGACAGAATATGTAAATTCTAAAACCTAGGAAAACAGAATTCCCTTAATCTTGTCAAGATAAGAGGGACAAGAATCTGTCTGAGGCCAGCACAGAAACCCTGAATCACCCACCAAGTACTGCCCATGCTCCAGAGAGAAAGGTGAAAAGTGCACTGTGATGGAGACTACAGATCTTCATCACGAGCAGACCCCAAAGACCACCAGGACACACAGTGGCACACATCTAATGATATTAATGATTTCTGAGAAATGATTTGTATAACCACTCCTATCCTGGGGAATGTGATGAATATTCCTGAGTGTCACCCATAATATTGTGTGTTGGCAGTGCTGGGTGTGTGAGTTTGGAGGAGTGAATCCCCACATAAAATGAATAAAGCCAATCCCCACTGTTCTGACTGTGTCTCTGAAGTGTCTCTGGGCCTGCTTGGGGCGAATCAGGACAAAGACCTTGCTGGGGGCTGGGAGAAATCCTGGCTCTCCCATGTGCCTCTGCACACGAAGGACAAACGAACAGAGCATCCCACATGGGCGCTCCCACTGCTCCTGCAATGGAAATTGTCGGAAGGGACATCCCCGAGAATTCGTCTCCATATAACAATGACAATAAAAAAGGGAAAAGGAAAATACGCTGCATCAATAAACCATGCCAAGGCCATTAGAAGCCTGAAGTACGGTTCTGATGGATAATGATATGGAGCAATAAATATACTGTGTCCTGATGATTGTTAAAAGAGACAGTTTCCTTTTATTCCCATATAAAACTGGTATTGGGAAGTGCAGTTAAAGCAGAGTTACAGCTGCCTTTCCCTGCTGGCTGTTCCAGGTTTATATGGCTTTGGAATACACTGCTGTGCATCCGGCTGTGCCATGGGCAGAGCTGCATGGACCAGCTCCACGGCAGGAGGCAGACAGGCCCACAGCAGCAACTGGGCATTCCCAGAATCATTAAAGATCAAACCAAACCCTCTGTGGCTCTTTATCAACCTCTGCTGCTGCCTGTCAGAGTCAGGATACAGATCCAGGGAGGACGGTGGCTCCTCAGCCAGATCAGAGCCAAGAGAAGTTGCAGGAGAATGATGCTCTCTCTATTATTAAAATCAGCATATTGGCTTCCTTTGATGAGGCTTGGCAATTAAACTGCTGAGGCCTCGTCAAGCTGCCATCACCCTGCTCAAATATTGCAGCACCAGGCACAGCCTGCTTGGTAAAGCCTGAACTGTGTTTGTCACATGCATTTCCTTCTGCATGAGGGTGACAGAGGGGGAAGGAGCCAGAGGCGTGGGGGAGCCAGCCCCATTCCCAATCGAAAGCCTGGGATCTGCCTGTGGGCCTCTTTCCTTGCTAGGGTGATAATTCCTTAATCGCCCCTCATTTCTATCCCTTTATTCTCTCTCTTTTTAAAGTGGGTTTTTACAGGCCAGCAGTGGTTTTAAAGGTCATTTTACATCTCTCAGTTTCTTTCTATTTTTGAGGCAACGGTGGAATCTGACTGACTTTTGAATTTAATTATGCTTTAAATAGAAGAAGTTAATGCAATTGGATTGTGATGCACTCGTAGTGTTACCTTGCCCTGGATCTCAGAGGTTAATAAAACTGGATTACATTGATATGAATACTTGAAGGACAAGAAAGATATTTCAGCTGTAAAAAATACTGATCAGGAAGGGCACTTTGCAACATCTGTCCAGCTGTGTGTTTCATTTGTGCTCTCCTCTGTCCCTGGATCAGCTTGGGGGCTCCATGGGGCTGTGCTGGCAGAGGCAAGGAAGGAGCTGGATGGGTCAGATGTGGAAACTGGGAAGACGCTTTAGGAAATGTAAGATTTTTCCCTAGGGCTTTAATACAAGCTACACCTTGTTAAGTGCTTTGTTTTATGGTGTCTGAGCCAATATTGGGTAGAGCCTCCAAAACTGTAAAATCAGTTTAATTTTGTAATTGTGAATTCGGCTAACAACAGAGAGGGGGAATTTAGCCTCGGTGGGACTCAGCTAAGTGACACTCTCAGCCTGGGCAAGATGTGAGACTGAAAGAAGCTGCGTGGAAGGAGCAGCAGGGGTGGCTTGGGAGGCTTTTTGTCTTTGGATCTTTTCTCTGGCTCCCGTTGGCCTCAGCGTGTTGCATCTCTGCCTGGAAGGTAGAAAGCCTCTGCCTGGTCTCACCTTGAAGAAGGTCATGGTCGCTCCATCCTTCACTGCTCCATACTCTATTTTTGTCTGCTTTGCCAAGTCATCTGCCGAGTCGATGGGGGATTCCATCCTCTCCACCGTCAGGAAGGCGGCAAGGTTGGCCGTGTAGGACGAGATGATAATTAGGGTGAAGAACCACCATATGCCACCAATGATCCGTGTAGACAGGGCTTTGGGCATCAGCTCCGAGCCTGGCATGGGAGAGGGGAAGGAGGGGAGAGGAAATAGAGGGAAAGGACCTGGTTTATGTATCCATATATACATTTTATATACATATATATATACATATGAGATCAGGTTTCACTGTCAAAACTGTTACTGCTATGCAATTAAAGCCAACTGGTCTTGAGGCAAATTATCCAGACATCTTGCATGTGAGGACAGCAGTGGGGTTTTTGTAGCATTTGCAGAAAAACCCTCTCCCTTGATTACTGACCTTGGGTACAGTGCCCAATTTACAGGAAACATCCAAACTGAAGTAATTAACTGGGCTGCTTTTATGAGATTTAAATAGCAAGCTATTTATGAACTTTTATGAGTGTTTTGTTCTGCCATTTAAAAAGGGCTTTGCTTTTATACAGATTATTTTCAAAAGATTCACTCTGGGGAGTGTGTTCAAATACACAAGGTTTTAAAAAAATCAAACGGCGAGAGAAAGGAACTATCAGGGTCCAGGGCTTTGAATGCCAGTTAGAAGTGGGGAAGCAGGAGATGTTACAGCATAAAAGGTGTAGTGGGTCTGGAATGACTTTTATTGAGCAGACACGAAGGGCTAAATGGGTTGTGCTATTTTTGTAATCACCCAAAACACCTTTTAAAGCCAGGCAAGAGCTTTGGGTTTGAAACAGCTGTGCTCAGAGGATTTATCAGCCTGGAATGTGCAACAAAGATTGGGCTTTGCAAAGCAATTTTAGGCAGCGTGGCATCAAAGCAGGGCTTGGGGTGTAGTTTTGCTCCCTTCAGAGTGCAGCAAGGAGACACCAGGAAGAGGAGGAGTCCTGGATATTGAGGGTGCTTCGGTTCTCCTCAAGATCCTGCTTCTTCCCTCTTCCATCTCCGGCCCTTTGATGCATTGGATGCTGTGACATCAGTCTGCCTTTGAAATATTTTCCTTCTTAGATGCAGAATTGAGTTAAAAAGAATATAGCTCTTTTCATTTATCAGCATCTGATAAGAGGGATGATTCATCCTGCTAAACCATCTTGCTGGGAACTGTCACTGGCCATGAGGGCAGCCGAGTTCCAGGAGGAATCTCTATTACAGGCGGCAGCAGAGCTCAGAGCAGGAGCTCTGTGCCTGCCACTGAGCCGAGGCTGTGCTTCTTTTGCTCTCTGGATATAACCACTGATACACGGTAAATTAAAGTGTGACAAATGTTTGACATTTTCCACTTATTTCTATTCCTGGATTTTCTGCAATTAGATCACAGCTGAATTTCATTCCTTATTCAGAGCTGCTCCCAAGCTCCCCCCCCTGCTGCCTTCTGAACAGATTTATTCTATTCATTCCATCTCTCTATTCCATTCACACACAGGAATGTAATCCCATCCATATCCCATTTCTGAGGTCCCTGTCATCGTGGTGGCTCACACCAGTGGCACTGACAACTCTCCTGAGGTTCTGCTGGGCAGAGACTCCCAGGGCAGCTCCTTGCCTGCCTCTGCCCTGGGCTGGGAGAGCTTCAGGGCACCTCACACTGCTCAGAATGACCAGGGGAGGGGGAAAATTGGGATGGAGCAGAGGGCAGGACACCCCATCTGCTGGAAAAGTTGATTTTCCAGCAGACGGAAGAGAGCTGGAAGAGCAAGCCAGGACAGAGATCCCAAAAGTGAACAAATGGTTTGAATTAACAGAAACAGGAATTTACGGAGTCTGTGGGATGTGGTGAATGAAGCAGCTGAGGGAGACGAAGGCAGTGTTCCTCCTCGGAGCATGGTGGGTGGGTGCTCAGCGCCGTGGGGGACAGGAGGTGCTGGGAGGTTGCAACCAAAATAAATTTTAAGTTAAAAAAGCCCTAACAGCAGGCGGGTGCTGCCCTACCTTGCTGCATCAGCGCTCCCATCCCGAACCAGAAGCTGTTCAAGAGGGTGAAGTTGTTCTCCACGATATCCGAGCCCGGGTTGCAGGGGTGGGCATCGTACCACTCATAGGGGCTGAACCTGTGGCACACAGGGAAATGACAGAAAAAGATAGAGAAATAGAGAAATAGAAAATAATAGAGAAAAAGGTGAATTCAGCCAGAGTCACCCACACAGCCATAAGTCCATGCCCTGCATTCCAGAGAGCAGGGAGACCTGGGAAGCCAAGTCCTCCTGAGGTGTCTCAGGTGGCTTCCCTAGAGCCTTTGGCCACTTTGGATCATCTCTGCAATATTGCATCCTAGAACAGCTCCTGGAGCACATGATGATGGGATGGGATCCATGGGATGGGATGGGATGGGATGGGATGGGATGGGATGGGATGGGATGGGATGGGATGGGATGGGATGGGATCCATGGGATGGGATGGGATGGGATGGGATGGGATGGGATGGGATCCATGGGATGGGATGGGATGGGATGGGATGGGATGGGATGGGATGGGATGGGGTGCAGACATGTAACCTCTTGTGTGTATCAGTTCCAAAACATGGGGGAAAATGGTATTTCTAGATTGACTGAGGGGAGAAACCTCAGTCACTCCTCAGCAACAGCAGGGACAAACTGGTATTTCAGGAGATTCTCCCACCAATGCACATGGAAATTAGGATGGGATTCAGGTCACTGAGAACTAGAACCTTCCACCATCCCAACCAGCAGGAATTTGGCCTAGTCAGGGCACTGGCAGAACACTGGAAATCGGTGCAGGTTCCCTATGGGTTGCTGTGTCACTTGGCCCTGCTGTGGGTAGTGGGAGAAACTTATTTCCTGTGGGGCCATATTTCCATGAATAGCCCTGTAGTTCTTGAGCAAGACTGAGAGAATTTCCTCGGAACATCTCTGCAAATTCTGCCCAAGATTGGCAGGCAAGCACCGCCGGGAATGAGCTCGTTTAGCCAGGATCTGGGGAGGATGCTCAACAGGAGAGATGTTAATATTTTTAGAGCTGTTTATTTACATTTTCTGAGAGTCCCAAATTTTGCAGAGATTAAATTAAAAACATAATTGGTATAATTGCTTTTGAACCAGGCATTAATTATCATCTCCGCTTCCTTCTGGAATCCCTGGAGAATCACAACAGCCCCTTCTCAAAGCCCAGCCCACAGCCTCCATCGGGAGATGCAATTCTCCGCCAGATGCGCCACCACCACCCAAGGAGACGGTTTGTGGCTCCATTCCAGGGGTGCCGTCACCCAGGCAGTCAGATGGGTTTGGAGAAGGGCCCCAGCTCTCTGCCAGGTCCCTCCTGGCACTGAAACCTGCCCTGAGCACACGTCAGTGCAGAGCTGCAGTCCCGGCACGCCATCAGAGCAGGGCCATTTGGTCCATCCACTCCTCCATGGGAGCAGTCCGTGGGGAAGATCATGGGGAATGGACGAGACACAGCGCACAGCTCCTGTGGCTTTAGAAAAGATCACCCTGGGCACAGCTGTCCCACTTTCTGCTTCTGTTTTCCACATGCAAGGCATGGCTTGACGACCTCTCCTTTCCTCTCTGGTTGTCTCATCTTCCTGAAATGGGGACCATTCCCTGGGCTGGGTTTGGCGAACCACAGGTCTTGCTCAGGCTGCACCCTGAGATTCCTGCTTTTTCATCCGGGTAATGGTTGGGCTGTCCTTGCTGCTCACCTTCCTCTGCTCTCCAAATCAGAGGAAATCAGCAAGGCAACAAGGACCAGGCTGAGCTCAGACCTGGCTTTATATGCTGCCTATTGCTTGTAACTTGCTATAAATTCACACCAGAGGTGGATAAAGCTTAAAAAAACACCAGAGGTGTTTCAGTCCTTTCTGTCGGATAAAGCCAGAGTTCAGGAATCAGATTAAAACTTCCTTGGGCTGCCAATGAAAGACTATGAAACAGAAAGGGAATGGGTAAGATCAATGAGCCTGGCAAGATGACACGCTGGAGAACTTCAAGGTCTGAGCGAAAACCTACTGGTGCAGCTCAAATGACAGAGAAATATTCAGAAATCCGCAAAGCAGTGACAGCCTCCAGTGCTTGAGCAGAGAAACCATTAGTGGAAGCAAGAGGTAACGAAGGAAGGAGGGAGAGGAGCTTGTTGACCCCAAATCAATGGGGGAACTCAGGATTCTCCGTGGATGGCTTCCCTCACCCTCATGTGCACAGTGGGCTCTGAGAAATAGTTCATCAAAAACTAGGATCATTTTCCTGTCTCATTTGGCCTTTTGGCAGGGAAATTGAAGCATTTCAAAGAAGTTTAAAAGATCTAACACGAAATACTTTTAAGTCTAAATTGCATCTCCAGAGAAATTTCCAGTGGACGACCCAGTCCTCACTGCAATTAGGATGAATACTAAACCCACCCACCCTGCTGAAGGGAGTTGGTGTAATTTGGAGGCTCTGTGAGCCTGAGGACAGGTGACAATTCAGGCCAGACTGGCACCACAGCCCCCAGACATGTCACCCCCACAGAGCCTTGGGAACAGCCAGCGTTGATGGCTCTCTGGAGCAGGAGCTCCATCAATAGCAAAGAAAGACTGATTAAAAAGACAGATGGACCAAATCCATCCTTTGCCTGCCTCTAAATAGTCCCTGAGTCTGTTTTAAGTGGCACTGACCTATGGTTATGGCATGAGCAGAGGACTCTGGTGCCTAGTTCAGAAGACTCATGTCTCTGAATTAAGGCTTTTCTATTTTGATTGTGGTTTTCTTCTGAGAATTGGATTTCAGAGGCCTTGCCGGGGTCAAAAGCAGATATTGTTTCCATTACTTCTGAACGTAATAAATATTTTCCCTGTGAAATCTCTTGCTTTCCATCTCTATGTGTTAAAAGACCATTCCTGCAGAACTTTAATTACCCCGAATACTTGGTGTTCTTTGAAAGAATAGGACAACAGAAGAAATGGCAGAAGCAAAACATGAAAAAGAAACTGTAATTGCAATATTTTATGTGTGGAATTTAATAAAAAAAAAATAAATAGCCTGATAGGGAAAAATTGTTCTATTACATCAAACTGATGTGATGCAGGGAGATGCTGAGGCTCATTTCAGAACAAAACTGGAGACAAAGCCACAGATCTTGAGGCTTTCATCCCTCAACACCAGCTAAAAACCAAGGCCAGAAAACGCTTCCATGCTTGGACAGAGCATCTGGACATCCCTCTTTGTGCAAAGCGATGTCTGAGGGGCTTCACATCAAGGCCTGCCCCAGCATTTCTTTCAGTCTTTCTGCCGTGTTTCATGTGCAGATACAATTTGCACATTTAACACGCTTTGAAAGTGGGATCTGGAAGATTTGGGCTGGATCTGGTCATTACGAGCTGGGCAAAATAAGCTCATAAATGTGAAACTGTGTTTGAATTGTCACTGCAGGCCACACGAGCAGCCTGGTGCCTGGTGGCACTAAAGCCATCGGCGTTGTGGGAGCAGAGCCCACCCAGCTGTGCCCTGCACGGCTGACAGGGACACACAGCCAAGGGCTTTCTATTAGCCATTGCAGGATTTTCCTTCTCATGATTACCTTGGGTCCCTTTTCCCAGAGGAGAGCCTTTCCCTGGTTATCTCTGACACTCTTGGGTGAGGATGCACGGCAAAGGTTAGGGAGGAGGGCGATTGCAGCTGGAATTTGATCAGGGAGGGCCCTCCATGTCCTCTGAGAGGAAAACACAACATCCTGCTCTGCCCCCGTGCAGAGCAGTGGCCAGAGGATGTACCTGCCTCACCACGTTCATTTAGCATGCTTTGGAAGTGGGGTCTGGACAATTTGGGCTGGATCCAGCCATTATAAGTTGGGAAAAATAAGCTCCTAATGTGAGCACTCCAGGTGCTCGCAGCACTCACGCCCAGCTCACTCTGCCGTTCTGTGTAATTAGGATTCGACAGAGTGAACGCAGGAAATCTGCTCTAAATGCCCCCCTGCGCCTGAGGGATGCTGAAAATTGTGTATTTGTTGTACCATCAGGGTTAATGGAGTTTGTTTGCCTGTCTGATGTCAGTGGGTGAGGGAGGAGGGTTTCTGATGGATGTTCCCAGGAAAATGCAGCACAGCCCTCGGGGAAGAGGGTCTGCATGGACCCCCAGGCCAAGGCAGCAGGGAGGGTTCTGAAGGCCCCACTGGTATAAATTCAACTGGAAATAATATGAATTGAGCCTCAAACTGCAGAGTGGGCTGAGGAATCCTTCCTGGACATGGCGCTTATGCAAAATATTCCATTGAGGGCTGTGTGTGGTCACGGAGGGTAGCTGCCTGCAGAAGGGGGTAAGTGCTTTGTTTTGATTTGAAAAGGTGGGATCGTGGATTGAGAGCAACCCTGGACTGTGTCTCATCAAAGGCTCTGTGGAATTAACAAGACATGCAAATAGATGCAAATTCTGCTTTTAAATATAGAGGATTTAAACATGCTAATTAGATGCATATTAATTTTGTAAACAGACACATTGTCTGATCCGTAGCAGCGCTTCTCCATTCTTTTGATATAGGGAAGGGTTTGTATGAGCTTTACTGGCAGAGGGATCAGAGACAGAAGTGGAAAATGGTGCAGGAGATGGGAGCTCTGTGCCCAGGAGCCAGGACAGGCTGGGCAGGGTGTGAGCAGTGACCAAACAGGAGCATGAATGGACAATGATACAGGGCAGGAAAACTACCCTTCATACACCAGGGAGTGCTGAAGGGTTGGAAAGGCGGCAAAATATCTAAAATCATGAAAGAAAGTCTGTTTTAAAATCCTTTCACGCTGAAAGTGTGTGAAAGTGAGCAGCTGGCCTGTGGTGATGGACCAGAGGGGATCTCAGCAGTGACACAGGGTTGATGCTCCCACCAGGGACCCTTACCTGGCGATGACAAAGAGCACGCAGCTGACCCCCAGGTAGGCGAGGAGGATGTACATCCAGATGTCAGGAGAGAGAGGGTTGAGGAAGGAGAACACGCTGGGGTTGGTCCCGTTGGGCTTCCGGTAGAGGATGCTGACGCCCAGGGTCATGAAGGGCTTGGAAAAATCGATGGCTTTCTCCCGGACGTGGGTGATGGTGAGAGGAGCCACAGCCAGGTCAGCTTTCTGCAAACAGCACAGAGAGGGGTGGGGGAGAGAGAAAGGAGTTAGAAACTGAGGTGTTCCCATGCCCTTGGAGACACCACGCCCCCCACACAGCAGAAACAGGCCCAAGAGCCCCAAAGCGCAGCCCTGGGGGTCCCCAGTCCTGTTTCACACGTGGTACATATTTGCTGTGAAATACAGATGTTTGGGGTGTGATGTTCACTGTGAAATACAGATGCTTGGGGTATGAAGTTCACTGTGAAATACAGACATTGGGGGTATGATGTTCACTGTGAAATACAGATGTTGGGGGTGTGATGTTCACCATTAAATACAGATGTTTGGGGTATGATGTTCACTGTCAAATACAGCGCAACCAAATGGAGACCTTACAGCCTCTGCAGCTTCTGCCCCAGTGCAATGAGCTCTTCTGAAATGGTCAGAAAAATTAGATCTTACAGTTCTAAAGCAACAGTGACCCTTGCCGTGCTTGCTCCTCACCACAAGACTCTACAACAGCGAGTAGGCTGTGTGTAAACCCTGCCGTTGGCAGCAGTGGTTTGTTGTTGTTGTCCTTCCTTTCATGCTGATGCAGGAGGAGGAGGAGGGTGTGGAGGAAGGCCACTCTGGATGGAGCTGCAGGCAGCAATACTGTGGCAGTGTGTAGTAAAAGGTTCAATTTCTTTTCCCGCAGTCATTTAATGATACAAATTAAGAGGCTCAGTCTCAGGCAGGAATGCTCAGTGCCTGCTGGGTGGGAGGGAGGGAGGGAGGGAGGTGAGACCCTCTGAGGAAACACTATTTAATGACAGACTTCCCAGCCCATCCTGCTGGAATGGTGTGAGCTCCATAAGGAATTTCAGCTGAGCATATACTTTATCCTGACCGCTTGTACGAATTGTGTTTGTTTCTGTTATTTCTGTTATTAACTAATTTCTATGCTAATTCAGCAAGTGACCACCTTCTTTCTGTTGGTTAAGAGCTGCGTTCATTCCTCTCACTAAATATTCATCCAGGTTCTTAAAAAAGCCACAGGTAAATACACCCAAGGTTTCCTCATTATCACCCGCCTTGCCTGAGCTTTGCAAATCATTCTTTGGGATAGTGAACTTCCGAGGAAACGCAGACACATAAATTACAGCTCTGAAGTTGAGCAGAACCTCCCCCCATGCCAGGAACCCGGGCAAGATTTATTTAACATCTGGTTCTGAAAATTAAAATTCTAAATTACCCATGAGTGATAATTACCTAGAGATATAGTGGATTTGTCATTATTCATGAACTTTAAATCAATACTGGATGGAACACACTTTGCTCCAGCAGGAACTGGGGATTCACTGTAGGAACAGGAACAGATCCCTGGCCTGTGCTGGGGGTAAAGGTTGTACTAATGGTCTCGTTTGACCTTGCAAATCTGTGATGAAAGCCAGTGCAGTATTTATAAATAGAGGAATCTGGGCCTTTTACTCTAAGAAGAGTCTTTACATGAACTTTTTTCGATTTGCACATGTGTGTTTGAAAGGGACCCCTTCTCCAATGAGAGCTCCTGAGCAGAGGCCCTCAGGAGTTAGGCAACAAGGGTAAAAACGAATGATGTATTTTTGTTCTAACATGGTTCTCCAGCTGCACCCTGGTCGGTTTCCTTTCCTTGCCGCTTCCCAAATGGAAATACATTTTTACATCAGCCTGGTACAGAAAGAGCCCACTTCAGTCACCGGCATTTGTCAAAACTTGTGGAAAATGGGAACAGTATTTTCCCAGTGAGCCCATTGTGCCAGCTGTGGCTGTGGTGACACGGATAGAAGCTGAAGGGGGCTGGCAGTGGATGGGCATTGGTGGCTGCCCAGCCTGAGGTGGGGATGTTCTGCATCCTTGGGATTAGCCTGGCAGATCTGGAGCTTTGCTGCTCCCACCACCTTACAGCACACCTGGAAATATTGGCTTAGTGCTCCCCACAGTCACAAGGCAGAAATGGCAAAAGAAATGCTGCATTTTCCCTCCTCCATCACTTCTGCGTGGGTGTCCTGACTCACCAGGGAAAAGTGAAGGAGATGTGGAAAGATTTGGCTATGGGTTTTTCTGAAGGAGGGAGCAAATGAGCAGTTCTGTGGTCAGAGCTTGCTGGTGATGGCCAGGCTGAAAGATCCTCAGCCAAATTTGTCGAAATGATACACTGAGCTAAAGAACAGCCCAGAGTTTGTGCTTTGCCACAGAAAATGAAGAGAGAGAAATCCGCATGGATGCCCAGGGATCCAACTGCTTTTAGCGCAGAAATAAAATTTTACTGTGTCACTCCAGCAGCTCCTGTGATGTGCTCCCAGCCCCGTGTCCTTGCAGGGAATGTCACATGCAGGCAAGACAGAGCACGGATTTGGGAGCCTGGGCTGGGGTGTGTCCTGAACAATTAGAGGCAGCACAGGGCTGCACTTCCATATCCTTTTTATCAATGCAGATTTTTCTGAAGGTGGCCTCTAATTAAGGGTTTGCTGACAGAGAGGATCTAAATCAAACCCACCAAGGGTGAAGCTTTGATTTGTCGTGCTCTGACATTCCAAACTGGGCAGTCAATTACCAGGCTCTGGCTGCTTCCTTCACTCAGCCCTGACTCCTGTGCTGTTGCACAGTCAGGTGGGTTTTATTAAAAATGAGGAATTAGAACAAGTGCCAGTGGCTTAAAGACCCTTGTCCAGCAAAAGCACTTAAGCCCACGCCTCTGTTTTACTGGAGCTCACACGCCTTCCAAACCCTCTGCCTGTGCTTAAGTGTTCTGTTGAATTGAGGCCAAAAAGATGAATTTTGCCAAGGCAGCTACACATCAAATGCAGACACTTCTCCAACACACCTCGAAGGGTTTGGATCTCCTCACTCACCCAGTCACAGCGTTTCCCTTGGCTGGAACAGCTGCGAGTTCACCGGGTGTTCAGCACAGGGATGATCGTATTCGCTGCAGAGATATTTGGCTGAAAATGCCAAGCCTTATCTCCAAGCTCTCAGTTATCAGGAGGATGTGGCCTGTGGGTCAGGAGAGCTCTTGTGCAGGCACGGTCACTGTGGGAATCCTGCAGTGCCTGACCTCGGCCAGAGCCAGCCTGGGTGGGTGGCTGGTCATGGCAGAGCCCACGGACAGCATAAGCACCGAGATAAATATTTATTCAAGAAAACACGCTGCCTCTGTGCTTATTTTGCCAACCTGCGTTAGGTATTTACATAAACTAATCATGTGTGTGTTGCCTGAGAGACAGAAATAGTGTGTGTTTTACTGATTTAATTGTTACCCAGGTCTGGCGGCATCGACACCGTCATCCCTCGGTCCCAATTGCCACTGCCACTGCTGGGGCTCTGCCTCGGGTCCCATCTCTGTCCCCTCCCTGGCTGCTGTGCCCTGCTCCTGCTGCCTGTCCCCACGCTCTGCTGGGCTCACACCTGCACCTTTCCCTGCCCTGGAGCAGCCCTGGGGATGGGGGATGAGGGGACAGGCACGGCTCAGGGACGAGGGGCTGCTGCTGGGGCAGGGGTGGCAGTGCTCTGTGATGTCCCTGGGCCTGCCCAGGGACAGGGAAGCTCTCTCTGGGAGCAGGGATGCTCAAAAGGAGCAGGGTCAGTGTTAACTGTCTGACTCCAGCTCTTAACGGCTGTTCTTGCAATCTCAGCCCTAATTTAGATAATAATTTTTGTCAATGGATTTGTTAAATATCAGTGGTGAATTAAGAACAAATGTCAGCGGGGAAAACATAGCTGTGAGCCAAAGAGGAGGAATGAGGGCCATGAGGTCCTGTTGGGGCTTTTATAATCTTCACTTTTAGGAAGTTCTTCAGACCTGGAGCTGCCATTAATTGTACCTGAGGGACATGAAGGCTGGAGGAGCCTGGTGAGAATGACCCTATCCTGTAGATTCCTGGCAGGTGAACCAGCCAGGGAAGGGCAGGGACACCTGTGGAGGCACACAGCGAACTTGGGGCTTCCAACAAACCCCTCAGTGCTTCCTTCCCCTGGATCCCTCAGGATCACCCAGTTATGAATCCACCCAATTAATGACCTGAGCACAAAAGGAAAAACTGTTCTGCCTTATTTCCAGCCCTACCCTAACACTGAAGTCCTGCAGTGTCTAAACAAAAGGTGGAGGACATACCCCAATGAAATTTTTTTCCTTTTCCAGTCCCAGTGACTTCCAGATGAAACCCCAATTCCTGTCACTTGAGGTGAAATATCCACCAGTGCAGGAGCGTTAATGGGGAGCTGGCAATGTGGTGCAATCTGTATTTCTGCCAGAATTTACTGTCAATAAATGTCCACTTATTGTGAGAGCGTTAAATCAACTGTCAGGAATCATCCCTAAGGATGGATATTACAACTCCTCTACAGCTACCATTGGCAGGGATTTCCATTAGAAACCCTAGTATTTTCCATATCTGTTCTATTCCCACCTGAAGTTTCAGATTGAATGGCAATTTGATGTGCACCGTCGCAGCAGAAGACAAGTTTTATTTGTGAACAAGTTTGTTCAAAATGTCCAGAACAACTCATTCTGCTGGTTTTATGGGATTCTGCCCACAAACAATAGGGAAGATTTGCAGGCGTTGCTTTGCCAGACAACCAGAATTTATAAATCAGAACGGATGGGCCATGGCGTGCAGTGGAGCTTTCCTTGTATCAGTAATAATTTCTATGAATAAACATCAATAGCAGTTCACTGTTGCTGAAAGGAGGAGGTTTGGCAGTTGTCAGGTTCCCTGTTTGCTATGAATAAAGCACTCAGGAGCTTCTCTGCATCACCTGGGTGCCCCAGACCTCCCTGAATACCTGAGTTCAGCTCTCATGGCCCTTCTGATCAAGGCTCCTCTGCGGGATGGCCAGAGAGGTGACAATAAGCAGCAGACTGTGGTGAGGAGAGAGGCTACTTCTCCAGGGAGTGGACTGAACTCCTCAAAACAGGGATTTTTTGTGCTGAGGATGAGCAGCAGATGAAAGGCAGCAGGGCAGGGCTGTGGCACTCAGCTGCATGAGGCTGTTGTCTCTGGATCTGCTACTGGGGACCTGTCGGACACGGTCGTGCTGTGGCTGCTCTGATTGCTGTTGCTTTTCCTGTTTATGCTTAAGGCCAGACTAGAAACACAGGGATTTTACAAAGGATCATAGCCCGAGGCATCCCTGCCTGTGGCCAGGCATGTCTGGATCAGAGAGAGGGGAGGGGGAGGATGCGTGACTGCATCGAGCCCAGAGTGCTCCCTGCGTAAACACCTGTCCTGCTGTGTGATTTACCTTTGGGGTGCTGTGATTTACCTTTGGGGTGCTGCGATTTACCTTTGGGGTGCCCTGATTTACCTTTGGGGTGCCATGATTTACCTTTGGGGTGCCGTGATTTACCTTTGGGCTGCCATGATTTACCTTTGGGGTGCCACGATTTACCTTTGGGGTGCCCTGATTTACCTTTGGGGTGCCGTGATTTACCTTTGGGGTGCCCTGATTTACCTTTGGGGTGCTGTGATTTACCTTTGGGGTGCCCTGATTTACCTTTGGGGTGCCCTGATCTACCTTTGGGGTGTTGTGATTTACCTTTGGGGTGCCGCAATTTTCCCCTGTGGTGACAGCACCTTCATCCCCTGCTGTCACGCACCCACCTGGGCCACCCTCGCCCAGATCCTGAGGTGCATCTCCAGCCCAGTGAAAGCCATCCCAAGGGACAGGTGCCCCTTGCTTTGCCCATCTCCTCTTCTCCAAATTTCAGCCGCAGGCTGAATTGGCCGATTCCTGGCATGCAAAATCTGCTGATTCCATAGCTCCCAGGCCCTCTGAGCAACAATAATTATTATTTTAGCCTCTAACTTCACCCCAGGAGCACCGCCCGCTCTGCGTTATTCAGGGAGCCCACACCAGCTCAGCCCACCTGTGCCACAGAAGTCTGGGGGCCACTGCCTCCTGAGCTAAGTGGGTCTTCAGCAATGCTCTGACTTTCTGCACTGAATTAATCTTGGCCTGGGTGTCTGGACCTCACAAAATCCTGCCCGCTTTATACTCCCTCCCGGATGATCCCAATTTGTTTCTGAGAAGGAGACACTGAACGCAGAGCAAAGCCAGCTCAGATACCAAACTCTGGGTGTGAGCAGCCCTGTTTTCATCACTACAACTCAATTTGAATGCTGTCTCTAACATTTTTCCTCCCGGGCATGAAATGAGCTTGAACTCGCCTATTGCAGAGTGTCCATGGGCTGTGCCTTTCCCCACACCATGTGAAGATGCTGCTGAGGAAAGGCCCAGCTGGTTGCAATTTCACTTTTTAAGGCTTTACATAAACACTGCTATAAAAAGCAATGACATGCAGATAAAGGAGCTAATGGCTTCACGTGGGGCCTGGGCAGTGCCATCAGTCCCTGCAGGCACATGCCCAGCCATGCAGGGCAGAGAGCAGAGCTGCACATCGGTGTGAGAGCACAACTTGCAAGAAGAGGGGGTTTGGCCCTTTCCTGTTCCCGTGGGTTGACTTGCTTTTTAAATAGTTACCCGATAAATGCTACAATGCAGGTTTGACCCTGAATTTTGTGTTATTCAATGAGGTTTCCACCCAAACCTCCTTCTTGTCTGTCTCAATTAGCTGACCACAGCTTTGGGAATGGCTGAAACCTCCTGGGAGCCTTGCAGGACACTGGAAGTGACATGGTTTGGGCTAAATGACCGTCTGGCTCCCATTCCCTTTGGAGGGGTCTGCTCCCTGTGCTGCAGCAGGAGCCCAGAGCCTGCTCCCAGCAGCTGTGTCCCGGGGGGCTCTGCCGAGGGGCGCAGCCGCCGCTCCGCGTCAGTTCCCATCTGTGTCACACACATCACTCGGAGCGGCAAAGCACCAGCGCCTTCCGCTGGGACGCTGTCACTTGTCTAAGTCGGCAGGGCTGTTGTGTAAGAGGCTGTAAAATCTGAGTTTTGAGCTGCATGGAGTTTTCCAGAAGGAAGAGCACCAAGGCAGGTTTGCAGAGTGTGTTCCCCCATGAGACAGTGTCCTGCTCCCCAGGGCTGTCCTTGCCTGCCCTTGCCGCCCTCCTGCTCCCTGTGCCGAGCCAGCCGAGGGCTGCAGTGCTCCTGCAAACTGATTAAGCGTCACTTTGTCCCTATAAGGGACATAATCATTATCATCTGCATTTTACAGATGGAGGAAGCAGTGCACAGAAGCAACTTGTCCAATGTCATTTAGGGCAGAGAAGGCAGATCTGGAAGCTCAGCCCAGCTCCGGAGCCACTCAGCAGCCCCAGCCAGTGCTCTGCTCTCTGCACACCACAGCGACTCACCCAGCAAACACATTCCTCTCCCATGAGCGATAAGAACATCACAGCTTTACGGATAGGGGGTTAATTTTGTGCATTTGCTGCTTAGGCTGTGGATTCAGAATGCAGCCAGGGCCTGCAGAGGTGGTCTAAGGGCTGCCCCACTTGAGCAGCACACTCGGGAGGAGAGCTGTGTTACAGCTCTTGCACTGCCTGTGCTGCTGAGAGCAGCGATTCTTTCTGTCCTCAGCTTTTCTTCCAGAGACCTTCTCTGGGAACCAGATATTCATAAAAACGCCAGCTTCCCTCACCTCCATAACTGGGCCCCTGGGATCACAGGATGTGCCAGAGGCAAGATATCTAATTAGGAAACGGAGCAACCCCTGGCCGCGAGTGGCGGTTTCAGAGTCGCTGAGGCTTTGGCGGCTGCGGGAGTGAAGCTGCTGCAACAAGTTCCCTGGTGCTTAATGGGCTTTTGAAAGTGGCCACCGAAGGGAAACACAGCTGCTGTGTGGCAGAGGGAGCTCCGTGTCCCAGGAGATTTCAGAAAATAAGTTGCTTTTATAGAAAATAAAAAATTAAAACGTCCAGCGCACACCTGCTCCCGCGGTCTGGATGCCTCCTCTGGACTGAGCTGTGTCTGGGTCATACCTGGGGTCCCCTAGACACCTTGGGGCTGTGCCATGGCCTGGGGGAAGGCTCTTCCCTCTCCACATGCCCAGCCTGTGTCCCGCTGCGGGCAGCACCCGGTGGGGAGAGGCTGTGCCTGGAGCCCCAGAGCCCCGCTTTGTGCTGTGAGAATGGCCGTCCTCAGGAATTTCAAATGAATATTTGGAAGAGCCAGACACAGGGGTGTTCTTCCGGCAGCTCATGTGAGAAGGAGCCAAGTGGGGTCAGGAGCTCTCTGTGGGTATTCCGAGCTGGCGAGAAATGGTACCTGTCCCACCCTGGAGACCCAGCCCAGGGACAGCCCAGGGACAGCCTGGGGACAGCCTGGGGACAGCCTGGGGATAGCTTGGCACAGCCAACCCTCGGCAGGCACCCACGGCTCACTCACATGGTCGATGAGCTCCTTGATCATGCCGTTCCACTGCCCCTTCTCATCCTGCGCCCCGTATTTCCCGTCCTCCACCAGCCGGATCTCGTAGGAGAAGCCCAGGATGATGGCCAGCTCTTTTAGGAGGTCGATGCAGTAGCCCTCGAAGCGGTCATTCCCAAACAGGGCCGTGTCGGACTTACGGAACATGACAAAGGGCTCCTCCTGCACAGGGAAAGCAAAAAGTCCCCGTTCAGGGTCGGCTGGAGGCAGGGCCACCTCCGCAGGTCAGCCCGAGCCGCCAGGCACTGGCTCTCCAGGCAGGGCTGGCACCGTGACATGTTGGGAATAAATTAACTTTGCACAGCACATCAGCTAATTAGCAACCTTGTTTACCCCACAAAATTTAATTTTGTCTCTTCTGAGCAGCCAACTGTTTTCCATTTGGTAGGATTTCAGGGAGAAAAATAACCATTTCATGCTCTGAAAATGAAGTGTTAGAAACAGTAAAAGAGGGGGAGGACAAACTCAGCCCCGAGCCCTGCACCCGGTACCTTCCATTCACCACAGCAAGCAGGAGGCTGGTGGGTGAAATTCAGGGTGAGGGAGCTGTGCATGGCTGGGGCCACCCCAAAATGTCCCCGTTCAGCTCACATTCCTCTGTGCTGGCACTACACGATGGACACAGGGCCCTGCTGCTGCCCAGGGAAACTTTGTGCCGTCTGCTGCACTTTGGGCTGCCTGCGAGGGCTGGGGGTGTGTGAACCACAGCAGAGCTGAGCACCAGCACAGGGAACTAACGCAGTGACCTGTGGATCCCTGGCCTGGAGCAGGGGCTGGCAGGTGAAGTCACACAGCGAAGCCCAGAGTCCTCTGGTGCCTCTCAGGCTTGGGCAGCCACCGAGGATGTGGAACGCTGGGGAGCCCGAGGGAAAAACGTGTGGAGGACAGATGGAAATGGGAAAAGATGGTGGGCAGCAGAGCTGGAAGGCAAGGGGAGGGTGAGGTGCCTACAGTGAGTCCCTGGCTCAGTTTGGGGGTGTCTGCAGGGCTCCTGTCCTTGCCGTGGGGTGGCCAGTGAGGGAGGGTGAGGGAGGGCTGTGCTTTGTGCTGGCAAATGCCCCCATGATTTTGTTCAGGCACGGGGGGACTCGAAGAGGTGGGAGGGGACATCTGGAGCCCTGGTTGGAGCCCTGGTTAGAGCCCTGTCACACTGCCTGGTTTGGTGGGGCAAGGGTGCACTGAGGAGGGGGCTCGGGGCGCAGGGCGGTGCTTCTCTCTGCCCACCCACCAGCCTCCAGCTCTGACCTGGGGCCCTGCGCTCCCACAGAGGGTCAGGGGGTGCTCCTTTGGCCCGGCAGAGGGTCAGGAGGGGACGTGGCAGCGCACGAAGCCCCATTTGCAGAGCTCTGAAGCCCAACTGAGCGCATCACGCCCGTGGAGTTTAACTTGGCACGCGCAGTTCGGCTCAATCCTGCGCTCCCCCGCCGCCTCCTCGGCTTTGTGCTCTGGAATTAGTGCTTTGTTTGTGAATCAGCTGAATCTATGGATCTTGATATAAATACGCGGGCTCCAGAACAGCCATAAAGCACTATTAATTTTGGGAAGCGCTGTAGGGATTACATACATATTTAACAGCCGAGGCACTGAACATTAGGACGCCACTCGCTTCAGTAATGTATCTCCAGGTCTCAAACATTTCCTAGGGGGTAATTCTGAACTCTGTGAACCACTTATTCACGGACTATTTCACAATTTATTACTGAAAATGGCCAGACATCCAATTCACAAGCTCTCTCAGTTTGCTAATCGATTTCTCAGTGAAGGTGCCCTCAATTTCATAACTTCACAGTTCCCATATTGCTTGGGGAGAGCGGCGCTGGCTGCTGGGGTAATATTTCTCTTCCAACAAGTCACTGCAATATGAGAAAAAGGGGAAAAAATAACCTTTCATGCTTTCCCTTTTAAAGGCTCCTCCTATGGCTCTTCTCTCATCATTTACAGCAGTGCAGAACTACAAAGGGGTGTTGTAAATGCAAATAACATCTAGGGTTGTATTTTATGTTTTAGATTCCAGCATACGCAGCGCAATTACTGCAGAACTCGGGTCTGAGCACGTTCCCTCCTCCTGTGGGCACAGGGATCCAGGACAGCCATGGTTCCGAGGTGGAAACCCTGTGGCACGTGCGCAGGCCCACGGAGTGGCACAATTAATGGGAACTGAAATCACCCTGTGCCTTATGTAATTTGTACGTGCTCGCGGAGCACGAGATGGAAACGCTGCCCAAAAAAAGCCTGTCAAAGGCAGATGGCTGACAGTCCCCTCCTGGCTCCATCGTTTTGCATTATGCCATGGCCTTTGAGGTACAGTGGGTACCACGGCCCGGACCCAAACAATTCCACAGCCACGTAAAATGTTTCATTGGAACAAATGTCATGTGGTGGATGGGAAGTTTGTTAGGAGGAGTGGCTGATTTGCAAGGAAAGCTGCAGCAGCATCTGTCTTCGGCTTATGTTCTGCTTCCACCCTTCTAACCCCTTGCTGAGGGACACAAGGGCTTTGGTTCCAGCCTTTCTTCTGCCCTAGACCAAGTGTTCCCTTTCTGTGTTCCCCTCTGGGCACTCTCGGTCCCACTCCTTTTATGATACAAATCCCCACTATATCGAGTCACAATCTTTTGGGAAGGGAAGGATGCCACGAGGGATCACATTGCTCCAGATGGCTCTGTTTCATCTGCGCCTTTATGTTCCCTGAAAACATGGGACCCAAAAAGGCTGGAAAACTTCCCCAGGCAAGCCCGTAACTCAGGCCTGGTTTTGGGCAGGTTGGCCATGGGCTGATGTGTTTTATTGCATCCTGGTGCCATGCCATGAGCCCGTGCTGTGTCACAGCCATGCAGAAACCAATGCCACCAGCCATAATTCATGAACTACTCAGTGAAAACTCCTTGTGATCCCACCCCTGCCATCAGATCCAAGAGTGAACAGAACAAAATGCAGGGCGACACTTGGGAGCAGAGCTGGATATCACCAGTCCTCCCCACTTCAGCAGGGCGTGCTCAGGAGGGGGACAGACAGACGGTGTCACAGCTGAGCCAGAGGCTCTGGTTGCTCTTGGAATTCTCTTCTGTACCAAAACCCTCCTACCTGAGGTGGGCAGTGCTGGCCAGCCGAGTGTCCACTGCTGTGGCCCTGCCTGGCTGGGCACTGGGTGCACAGTGGGGCTGGGGGATGTGCAAGCCCCCTATAGCCTCTGGCATGGAGGGATTGACAAGGGAGAGACCCTTTGGCACTCAGGGATTGACAAGGGACAGACCCTCTGGCATGCAGGGATCAGCAGGGGATGGATCCCCAGGAGTCAGCAGGGGATGGATCCCCAGGAATCAGCAGGGAATGGATCCCCAGGCATGCAGGGATGGCAGAGGAGGACTCTCCTGCATGTAGGGATGGACAAGGGACAGGGACCTGGCTGGGCAGTAAAGCAGAGGAGCTCAGCCAGGATGAGCTGCAGCTCCCTGGGCGTGGGAAGCACCCAGGGGGACAGGGGACAGGTCTGGGCAGCTGAAGTGGAAGAACTTGGCCAGGACCAGCACCCATGGTTCCTGCTGGCCTGAGCCAGCTTTGCTGGCCACTGCTGTGGGCTGGCAGCCTGCTCGGGGGCAATGGCATTGGTGATGCTAAGGGTCACCTCAGTGCAGGGACATGGACATCGGGTGTCCCGTGAGCCCAGCCCATGTGCAGGGCCTCTCCCAGCACATCTGCACTGGGGTCTGGGAGCTTTCAGAGATATGGGATATCCCTGGGACTTGTGGGGGAAGGACAACGGCAGGGGAAGGACAATGACAGGTTGGCAGTCTCCTACCAGCACCGTGGTGACAATTAGAGATCTGTTGCTCAGCGAGTCCGTGACGTTGGGCCCTCGTCCTTTGGAGATTTCCGTGATGTTCAAACCATCGGAAGGGCTCCATGCTCCAACCTGAAATGAGGCAAACCAAAGTGTGAACCCTCATCTCAAATCCCTCAATCCCTCGCTTGCTCCCAGCATCCTACTGGCCTGGAATAGGGAACTTCCTTCTTTTGTCTGAAGTAAAGAGCAGCAAAACTGGAATTACCATGTCGTCTGCATTAACCCTTCAGCTGCAGGTTGCTCCAGTGGACGTGTTCCACAGCCCCTGTGCCACAGCAGTGGATGGAGACCATGGAGACTGGAATTTAGGGGCTGAATGAATGAACAATTTGCGAAGGCATCGTGTAGAGCGACAATCAAACCACACTAAAGAGTCAAATCTGGGCAAGGGTAAAGCACAACAAAAGAAAAATAACCACAAATCTGAGTCCATTTTCTTTCTTTTCTATTTCCCCACCGATTTGCTTTGGTGGGGAGGATTAAGAATGACTCGACCAACTCTGCAGATCCCTAGTAGGGACCATTCCTGCTCTCTGTGCCGTGGCAAATCAGCTGGAGCTTTCTAAGACATCTCTTGGCAGGGCCCTGGGCCCCCCTTCGGGAAGTCCCTGCCATGGGGGCTCTCAGTCCTGGCTGCAAACCTGCAGGATGGGGTGGCAGCAGCCCTGCCCAGGCATGGCACAGGCACATCAGCTCCATTTCAGGTGCTCTGTTTTCTCAAGCTGTCAAATTTAATAAATTATTAGACTTTGAAGAAGTCTATTGATCCAGAAATGGCAAAACATGTCTCTATTTAAGGAAGTCATCTGGGCGAGGCTAAGCCTGTTAACCTGATCTCCACGGTGCAGGGGAGGCTTTGGGACAAACTTTGAAGGCAGGAGTGGCTAAAGGACTGTGACAGTGAGATAAAATGTCAGGAAAGCTGGAGCAATGTGGGAGTGCTGCCAGCAAATGGAGCAGGGTGGCCACGGAGCCAGCCTGACTGCGAGAAAAAAACAAACCCCACCTGGAAATGGGAACAGAATGATCCATCTGTAGGGTCAAACTGCAAGGTGGGACTCGGAGAGAAGCCAAAGGCAGCCAGCTCAATCCACCGGGGAGCCAGCAGCTTCCCATCTTTTATTTATTGCTGTTTTTAAGATTCTTCAGCCTCTTCAGCAGTCCAAGGGGAGAACTTGGTTTTACTGCATCCCCAAAAAGAGACTTTGTAATGAGCAATGCTGCCTGGCAAAAAAAAATGTCATAAATTCTAGAAGAGTTTCCATGAACTTTGTGAAGGGCTTTAAATATTTCAGGTAAAACCGAAGCAACCCCCCCATCTCTGCCTTGGATCACACAACAGCTGCAATGTCAAAAATTATTATTATTGTGGATGGGAAAAAAGCAAGTCCAAGAGGCCCCAGTTTGCTGCACTGCAGCCCCAGTCACTTCTGCCTTGCTGTGTTTTCTTTAAGAAAATTAAATGCATGGCACTTAAAACTGAATTAATCAGTTTAAAATATTAAAAAAAGGAAGAAAAAGGAAAAAGTGCATTAAGAGAACTGTGTGAGTCAGATAGTCAAACTATATGTAATTAGGATTTGGTAATACTCCTGTAATCCCTGGAACATCCAGGAGGTATGAGGATCAAGGGTTCAATCCTAAAGCTCAACAAACATAAGCTGTGATACATAATGCACAATCCGGCTGGGATTTGTTTGTAGTTTGGCGTTTTGTTAGCTCAGATTAACTATTGACAGAATTCCGGCTTCAACAGAGATTTGACATCGATACTTTAAAACCCCTTTGGAGCTGACACGAAGCTTTCAGAAAAATATAATGGTGGGAACTGTGAAATCTGTGAATTATTGGAGACAAAAGTTGATGGGGTGTGCAGGGGACACGGTGAGGTTTGGCAGCTTCCAGTGGGCTTGATGTGACAGGGAGCTGCAATAACTCCAGCCGGTGCCAGCTCTGCTCAGCACACCTGAGGGGTGTTGGTTTGACAGGTGACACCACGGCTGTGCTTAAAACATTTGGATTCACACGGCATCAAAGGCTGGCACATTTTCTATTACTCGACCAACGGAGCTCTCCAGCAGCGCGCCGGTGCTGCCGGACTTCAAAAAGACGTGTTGTTATTTTGGGGTTAGATTCTATGAACATAATATTTTGTTAAAAAATAAGGCTACAGAGGTCAGCTCCCGCTCAGTACTTGCGAGGCAGCGATGCCTTCCCCAGCTCCGTCCTGCCTCCTTCCTCAATCGCAGCGAGGCTGAAGGTCACTGGGTTGGTTTGAAATGTTTTCTTTATTCCGTATTTGACACCAAAACCTCCTCGGCAGGAGAGGGCTGTGGTGACCTTGAGCTGTGTTACCTGGGGCACCGAGCTGCTGCTGCGATGGGGAAGTGTGACAGCCATCCATTTCAAAGCCAGGAAAAAACAAACGGTGAGGAAAAGGGATGGGACACAGGCTGGGGGGTCCCGGGAGCCTCACGGTGCAGGATCCGTCCCCTCCAAATGCAGGATTGATCCCCTCCAGCCTGGGGCTGCCTCCCTGTGCCGAGTGATTAATTCCCTGGACAAGTCCCCTCTGCTCAGGGGTAATTGAAATCCCTCCCTGCTGCCAGCGCGGTGTCCCGCGGGCTCAGAAGCTGTCACCTGCCCACAGGGACAGACCCAGCGCCATGCTGGCTGCCACAGGCACCTTGTACCTGTCGGAAAGCAGACTCTGCTCCAGAAAGGGCCTCGCTGCCCTGCCAAATTCCTCCAGTACAGGTGATAGACACCTGTAGCAGAACAGGGACGCAGGGCTGCTCAGAGTAGTCAGAATCACAAAATCCCTTGGAAATCACAGTTCCCTGTGCTTCAGCCACTCGCTGCTCTGTTTGTCATCAACTGATCTCACCTTGAAACCTGCATTCTAAGGGCTTTAAGGCTGTGCATGTTGCTTTTTTATTTTAAGTTTGGGTTTTTTTAAGTAATTGAAGAGAAGGAAATTAAGTCCCCAGGCACACCTGGGATCAGATTTGCACATCAGCATGGTTTTACTGTGCCTGGAGGAGGTCTGCTCTAATTTGGAGGACCAAGGGCTGCATCCTTCATGCCCTTAACCCTTGTGTCCCCACCCAGGCAGCCAGGCAAGACCACACTTTGCTTTTTTCCTTATTGTCCCTTAGATAATAGACAAAATAGCCATTGAATGCTCCTGCGAAATCCAAGCTGTAATAAACTGGGGCCATTCCCTAGCCATGGGCAATTTCATAGCAGGAAATGACACCAGATGATGATCTCCAGAGCTATGGTCTCCTTGGGGAAGAACTGAGGGTTTGCGAGCCAGGCCAGCAAGAGGGAGTGGGACAGATGTCATTCCTGCCTGCTTTGGGCAGGGAGGGGTTAATGGATGCTCGGAAAGTTTCTTTTGCCTCCACTATCCCGGGAAAGTGCCACAAGCAGTTCTGCAATCTGTAATCCCACGCTCTGGCTTCAGGGCGAGTGAGTCATGGTTGAGCACGGAAAAGGATCTGAGAAATCCCACAAAGTGAATATCCTTTTATATAAACCCCAGAAACCTGGAATCAATACAACACCAACCATTTCTCTGCTGCTGAGCACCAGCGTTATCCTCAGCCACATGCAGATAAGACAAACCCTGCCTACCTTTTCAAGGCCATCTTCTTTGAGACTGATGATATCCAAATCAAAATCTGTCCGTAAACCACTGGTTTTATTAAAGACGATTCGTCCCGTTAATCCTTCCCATTGGGCCTGTGGAAGGGAGAAAAAGTAGCATGGCTGTTACTTAGTATCATAAATAATCTTTTGCCCTCCACTGTATGTTCTTTTAATTAGTCCTTATGCTGGTTCTTTCTCCCTAAAGAGCCTGATTAATTAATAATCCCTCCGTCACCGCTCAGACTGCAGACGGAGCCGGAGATTTCCTCAACTCTCTTGCAGTCCTTGCTACAATTTCTGTTCGCACCTTTTTTGTTCACCAGCTGTTGCAGGACGTGATGACTCAGTAGAAAACGACTCGCATTTATCAGGGCATCCTTGTGCGCTGCGTTTATCCTTGTAGTGCTGATAAACGCCGGCTGCAGGGAGCCAGCTCTGGGACAGCTCCGGCCAGAATGAATCCCTTTGTGCACCAAACCTGCTGGCTCTTCCAAGGTGTGTGGAAGCTAAAATGCTGGGAACGCTTCCCTCGGTCCTTCCAGATGGAAAGTGGAGCAGAATAGGCCAAAAGCAGTGTCTGTGCAGGCAAGAAACAGGCACAGGAGTCTGGGGGCGTGTGCTGCTGGTGCCATGCTCCAGTTTTTGGTGGCACAAGGACAGGGCAGGGGCCCACTGGGGCTGGGGACACCTCGTTCCCAGAGATTTTCAGTGCTTGGCTGGCCAAGGTCCTGCACAGCCTGGTCTGACTGGGGAGCTCGTCCTGCTCTGAGCAGGAGCTCGGGGTAAAGATGCCTAAATTCAACTCCACAAAAATCACTCCGTGATTGTGTTTCTTTCCCTCTGCACACTTTGCAGCACCCCCAGAATGAACCTCTCTGTTTTAGGAGGTGATAGAGCCCCCAGAGCCAGGTGCTCTGTGTCAGCAGAGCAGGAGCTGGGGGACAGTGAGGTGTCCCATGCTGGGGGACAGTGAGGTGTCCCATGCCGGGGGACAGCGAGGTGTCCCATGCCTGGGGGACAGCGAGGTGTCCCATGCTGGGGGACAGCGAGGTGTCCCATGCCGGGGGGACAGTGAGGTGTCCCATGCCTGGGGACAGCGAGGTGTCCCGTGCCTGGGGACAGTGCTGGATGTGCTGTGGCATTTTCCTGGGGCAGATGCTCCTGTGGGAACGCCACAGTTTGCTGCTCTGCAGTCACATCCCAGCAGTGGGGAGCTGAGCCTCGGGCTCTCTCCCTTGAGCAGCTCCGTGCACGCTCCTCCCTGGGAAACGTGTTTCCTTTATGGGTGGGGGAGCTTGAAATATCGCAGCGTGATCAAGGTGGCATAATGTATTCTCAGGGGGAACAACTGGCATTTCTCCCGGTAAATACGCTCCTCTGGCTCTCCCTCATTAATTCCTGAGGAGCAGTGGCAGCCTGCTCCCAGCCTCGCCACCCTGGAGTCCTGGGGAGGCTCGTGTTTGCTCACTGGGCGTGCAGGTGGTTTGCCTGTGGGACACGGAGCCCCCCGGGAACTGGGGACAACACGGAATGTTTGACGTGCCCAGCTGGAGCAAACTCATCTGCGTGCTGAGCCCTGCAGCTCCCGTGGGAGCCCAGCCCTGGGGACAGCGCATCCCTCTACGATACTCTGAGTTTGCGGGAGTTTGGAGAGAGCAATTCCTGGTGTTCTGGTTGTGGCACGGAGGAAGCTGATCCCTGCAGTGGCACCTGACACGGTGCCAGGGATGAAAACAGCAGGCAGGCGCTGGAGTGTGAGGCACGGGGTGGTTTGGAAAAGGAGCCAACCAAACAAATTATTTACACTCTGTTTTGGCAACAAGATGGAACGGTGCAGAAGGGAACAAAGCACGGGAAGGGAGAGGGAGGTAGAGAGGGGAGATATTCTGTGCTCACTGCCTGTTGAGAGAAAAGTTCATTCTCTCTCTGCAATGGAAATCACTGTCCCGTTCTGCTCCCATGGATCCTTGTGCTCCATGCAGCTCGGGCAGTGCCAGGTGGGCACAGTCTCACATCATGGGTGAATCCTCAGGTGACACAGCAGCACAGACCACAGCAACAATTAATGACGTGTGCTCTTCTATTAGAAAACTTTTGGGGATTTCATAGCCAGCCTTTAAAAATGGCCCAGTCACATAACCAGTGGGGCAGCTAATTCCATGAGTTGCCATGGGAAGAGCCAGAGAGACTTGGAGTAAATAAGAGGTTTATTGCAAAGACAGCTCTGGCAGGGTTTGCAATGTGTCCCTGCAGCTCTGCTTTTGTTTTTCCTTGGGCAAGTACTCCTTTTTTGCAGGTAGAGCAAAACCCGAGGTGTGGGTGCAGGAGTGTGAGCTGGGGGGTCACTGGGAGGGCTGGTCCCTGTGCTGTGCTCCCTTGGGGTGCCCACTGCTCCTGACACCCCACTCTGAGCCAGCTCGGGGCCTTGAGCCAGCAAACAATCCCATGGGGTGAACAGAGAAATGGCAATGACTGACATCAGAGAGGCAGAGAAGCTGTCCTCTCACTCCCTGGCCCCGCTCACTGAACACCCCTCTGCCAATGCCATCCCCTGGCACTTGGGCAGGCACAGCCCCAGCTCAGCACTGGGGTTTAGTGACACTCAATGCCCTTGCGGACACCAGAAACTGCTTCAATAGAACACAAATGGCTGCTGCTCAGGTATGGAATGACCTTGGACACAGCGGTCCAGCTGCTTGGAGAGGCCAGAGCCAGTCTCAGAGACACATGGGAAGTTTCAGCTCCTCAGGGATGTTTTGTTGTGGCTGCACAGGTATTATTTTGAAGGCAAAGACAGGATTTTTCCTTTCTGGGTGCTCTCAGCAGCCTGGTGTGTGTCTGTGTTTCCATCCAGCTGCACCTGCCCCTGCCAGGCGATGTTTCCTAACCTTCACCCACCAAGCCTCCTCCACCTACTCCGAGCACCCTCCAGCCGCGCTGCTTCCCCTGGTGACCCCTTAAGGCCACGAGTCAGGCTTTTACCTCTTTTATGAAGTTCATGAAGCGGCCGCCGAACCTCCAGGCCTTGTGCCGGTGGCACTGCAGGGAGTTCACGGTCATCTGCGGAGCGCGCTGGTAGCAGACGGACACCACGTGCACGGCGTCGTACAACAGGGCAGCGTCTGTCTAAAGGGAAGGGGGACAGCGTTGGTGGCTCTGGGACATCAGAGGAGAACCCTCTCAGCTCCCCCCATCACCCCCGGCATTTTTCTCTTTGTGTTCCCTGCTCTTTAGACCAAAAGCTCGGGGTTCTGTCTGAAATCAGTGATTCTGGAAGTGTTATTTGTCTGTGAGCAGCTATTCGGGTTGCTTTTTTGTGCTTCTTGCACATTTCCTGCTGTGGTGTCAGAGAGGGAGGCAGCGACTTCTAAATGTGGAAGGTAGTAACAGAGTTTTCCTATTGAGTCTGTTTTGTCTGAGTGTAAAAAAAAACAACTATATGAGGACATATTTTATGCACTGTTTTATACATAGAAAATAAGAAATAAGAAACTCGTGGGCACACAATTTTCTAAAAATGACCCAAACTATCACCAAAATCAGGACCTCGTGGCTTTGTAACATATTCCAGCATTTCAGTGATTTGAACTAGGGAGAACTTTTTTTTTTTTCCATATAATGTGATGATTTTAGATTCAATTTGAGATGCCCCATCTCACCTCCAAAACACTGATCAAGAGAATTGGATTTATTTTTCACTCTGATGTGGTAAGACCTCCTAGTGAAAATACATTATTTGCTTTCTTCACAGAGCCACGAAACAGATGCGAGTGTAGCAGGGGCGTAATAAACCACAATAAAACAAAATAATACAGCAAATAACTGAGCAAACATCTAACAGGATGTAGCCATGGAGAAAATCCTCCAGCACTGGCAACCATCCCTGTGACCTTCCCTTCCCTCAGCAACCAAGCATGAAGAGCAGGAGCCCCACCTGCATCCGTGGGCGGATATGGACCACAGCAGGCGCAGGTTTGTGAGTTTGGGGCTGGGGGAGAGCGGGGAAAGATGTCCAAGCAATTTCATGGAGAATTACAGACTGTACAGCCCAGCTGAGTCCAGGGCCCCACTGGACAGACAAACAGGAATCAGGGGCAGGATCCCTCTGAGGAAGCAAAGAGGGGCTGGGAGGAGAGGCAGAATTGGGGACTGAGCCCTGCTGCAGCACGGGGAGAGGCAGGAGCCTGCAGGAGAACGGGGGGCTCTCCTCCGACAACAAAAACAACAGGAGGGATCTAGGAGCCATTTCAAGGTGAAAGTCTGGGAGGCTTTGCCACTTTGCGGGGCTGGTTCTGGCAGATCTGAAGGGAGAGGGAAGGAGGGAGCCAGTCAGCAATTCCGGGGGTCGGAGACAGCCTCGCAGGGAAGACAGATGGGCGAGCAGGTGCTATACCTTCCGAGCAGTAACTCAGCAGAGCGGAGCTGCCATCAGACCCTAAAAGGAGTCATCAAAGCTGCAGCACAGCCCATCTCTGGGCATTGGTTTGACACTTTCCACCTGCATCAATCTCAGCTGTGCTCCCAGCCCGGGGAGCTGCGTCTGCTGCTCTCTGGGGCAGCTGGAGACCCTGGGGACAGGCCCTGGCTACCTGCCTTGGCTGGTGGCAAATCTGTTAGCAGCTGGGCCTGAGCAGGAGCCTTACCACAGCAGTGGGGTGTGGGCTTCACCCCCGACTCTGACAGACAGTTATTGAAGAATGTGAGAAAGTACCTCAGGACTGATGCCTGGGATGAGTTGTTACTGCTACAAGAACCAATAAAATTAACATTTAGACCTTAATAACTGTTCCTGCCCTCCTTACCGCCCTGCTCTGCTTCCCAGCCCCCTGAGCCCTGTTTGAACTGCCCGTACCATCATCACACCATCCAGAAGCCCCAGCTCCGCCTTGGGCGCCGACTGCAGCCGCTCCATGGACCACTTCTCAATGATGGAGGACACGTGCGGGTTCTCCACGTTGAGGATCCGGAAGCCGGTCAGGTTCACCCCAGAGTAGCGATATGGTTCTAGGTCTAATGCATAAAGATCCTTAAAAGAGAGAAACCGGTTTAAACATTTTGTTTAGCTTTGTTTTGTTTGAGTTTTCTGCATCGGTTCGTGTCTGTGTTTGGAGTGAGACAGCAGAGCCTGCAGAAGGTGGGAGGGAGGACATATCCCTCAGGAATTCAGGGGATTGTGCTGTCTGTTGCTGTCAGTCGCTGCTTGCAGAGGGCTGTAGGTGTTGGTGGAATTTGGGTGCCGTATGTGCAGGTTCCCCCACACACAGCAGAAGGGAACTCCTACCAAAGCGCCAAAGAACTTGCTCTCCGCGTGAAAGAGGCAGGTGGATTGTGGGGACAAAACCAGAATCACTGCCTGTGACCCTGAAAAGAGGGACTTGCGACCCAGGGAGCGGGGACAAGGCAGAGCTCCTGTATCTGAAGCTCCCATGGGCCTTTCCATGGAGGATAAGCTGGGAGTGCTGAAGCCCACAGGGTGCTGCGGATGACAGAGTCACTCTGAATGCAAAACACCCATTTGCAGACTATCAAAGAAGAACTAAGACGCATTTCTTGACATTCCGACCAGCCTACACAGTCTGCAGATGAATGAGGGTGCCCTTTATATGATGTAAAAAGCCCAGAGCCAGGCAGTGCTCAGCTCTGCTGGCTGCCAGCCTGCCAGCATCACTTGGCAGGCGGCGAGGGGCACGGGGGTACTGGGGGGCACTGGGGGAGCACTGCTGTGTGCAGCTCCTGGCTTTCCACGTGTTTGAATATCAACTTCAGTGCTCAGGAAGGAGTCTGAGTAGTTTGGGGTTAGCTGATCTGCTCCCCAAAGCCAGGCAGCTCACCTGAGGGGGTGTGGTGAGATGGCAGTCAGGGGTGGCTTGGCTAATGGGAACTGTTTGTCGGTTGGGACATATTTAATCAGCTTATCCTGAGTGATTTCTGCCAGAGTTTCATGGCAGAGAAATGCGGGGAGGAGGAAAGGCAACACCACAAGTCTTCTGCAACAGAGCGTGGGGGTGAATATGTGACATTCATTGCTCTCACAAGGGCTTATCAAAAAGAGGTTCAATAGGGCGTGAGATGCTGTGGCTGTGGCTGTGCTGGGGCTGTTCTGAGCTGTGTGATGGAACTGTGCTGGGGCTGCTCTGTGTGGTGTGGTAGGGCTGGGCTGTGTCACGGGGCTGTGCTGGGGCTGTTCTGAGCTCTGTGCTGGGGCTGTTCTGTGCATTGTGATGGGGCTGAGCTGTTTCATGGGGCTGTGCAGTGTGATTGAGCTGAACTGTGTCATGGGGCTGTGCTGGGGCTGTTCTGAACTCTGTGCTGGGGCTATTCTCAGCTCTGTGATGGGGCTGTGCAGTGTGATGGGGCTGAGCTGTGTGCTGTGGCTGTCCTGGGGCTGTTCTGTGCAGTGTTATGGGGCCGTGCTGGGGCTGTTCTGAGCTCTGTGCTGGGGCTAAGCTGTGTGATGGAGCTGAGCTGTTTCATGGGGCTGTGCTGGGGCTGTTCTCAGCAGTGTGCTGGGGCTGTGCGGTGTGATGGGGCTGAGCTGTTTCATGGGGCTGTGCTGGGGCTGTTCTGTGGAGTGTGATGGAGCTGAGCTGTGTGATGGGGCTGTGCTGGGGCTGTTCTGAGCTCTGTGCTGGGGCTAAGCTGTGTGATGGAGCTGAGCTGTGTGATGGGGCTGTGCTGGGGCTGTTCTCAGCTGTGTGATGGGGCTGTGCAGTGTCATGGGGCCGTGCTGGGGCTGTTCTGAGCTGCATCATGGGGCTGTTCTGTGCAGTGTGATGGAGCTGAGCAGTGTGATGGGGCTGAGCTGTGTGCTGTGGCTGTCCTGGGGCTGTTCTGTGGAGTGTGATGGGGCCATGCTGGGGCTGTTCTGAGCTGTGTGTTGGGGCTGTGTGGTGTGATGGGCTGAGCTGTGTCATAGGGCTGTGCTGGGGCTGTTCTGTGCAGTGTGATGGAGCTGACCTGTGCGATGGGACCGTGCTGGGGCTGTTCTCAGCTGTGTGATGGAGCTGTGCAGTGTGATGGGGCTGAGCTGTTTCATGGGGCTGTGCTGGGGCTGTCTGTGCATTGTGATGGGGCTGAGCTGTGTCATTGGGCTGTGCTGGGGCTGTTCTGAGCACTGTGCTGGGGCTGTGCGGTGTGATGGGGCTGAGCTGTTTCATGGGGCTGTGCTGGGGCTGTTCTGAGCTCTGTCCTGGGGCTGTCTGTGCACTGTGATGGGGCTGAGCTGTGTGCTGGGGCTGTGCTGGTGGGACAGAGCCACGCCATGGGGCCACCCAGCTACGGCGCCCATCTGCCCACGGGGGGCTGGTGAAGTCCAGCCCATGCTGCCCTAAGCAAAGCAGAACAGCAGCAGCACTTGCCAGCAACGGAGACATCATCCCCCATTGCGGAGTGAGGGTTCTTATGGCTGTTTTGCTTCAATAAGCTTTGGGGGTTTGATCTTTTCTGTAAGCCTGGCCCCGGCCCCTGCAGCCCCAGGGCTCACTGCTGATGGATGCAGTGCTCAAATCTGCAGGTGCAGCAGGGACCGAACCATTAATCACCCTACAGAGGAGGTCGGGACTGGGGTTTTTGGTTTGTTTTTTTCCCCTGAAAAATTGCAAGTGCAAACCTGCACGTTCTGTTAAAGGGCACTGTGAAAAGCAGGCTGCAATGTTGACTTTTAAATGACTTAAGGGAGCTAAGGGCAAGTACAGTGGTTTGACCTCAGAGAGGTGCTCATATCTCTGGCTGGGAGGGAGGACAGCAGTCCTGTGCCTGACCCGCTGGAATGGACCTTTTTTTTCAAGACTTTAATCAGACACTTCAGTTTGCATTCCAGAAGTTGTTGTGAGGAAATAATTTTTGGTTGCAAAAGCTAATGATTTCCCCCTCAGAATGTGACTGTATGTGACAAATCTGATCCCCTGAGCTCCAGGCCCCGTGGTCTCTGTTGCCCAGCTGCCAAACCACCAGCCCTGGCCACCCCTCAGATCCCACCAGTGTTTTGGGTGCTGTCCCTGCCCTGCTGCTCCCCACTGAACCTTCCTGTCACCAAGTTCCTATAGAAACCAACCCCCCATCAGGTCCCTCCTCGGCTCCAGTTTAAATCTCAGCTGCAGCCTGATTTATCACCTCCTGGAATCAGAGGATAATTCAGAATACCAGCTGAGTGTCAGGATGTGGGGAGGTGTGGATGAGCATCATCAGATCAGTTTCTTCTGGATTTTCTGCTTCTGCACAGCCACAAATTGAAACATCTGGTTCTATTTTCCACCTCATCTACATTCCCTTTCACTCATTATTTTGTGTGCTGCAGATTAATTCTCCCCTCCACCCTTTGTTTTGCTCTCGGTGTTCCTGTGACGCTCTCCCCCCTCTCCAGTTGGCCCAGCTCGGGGTGGCAGCAGAGCTGAGGATTCATCCTGCATCCAAAAGTGACCCTGCTTGGAAAAGTGGGTGTCCTGGGAGAGCATCCCTGTCTGCTGCCCGTGGGTGAGGTGTCCTCATGGCTCTGGCAGGGGGAGATTCTGCAAAAAGTAATTTTTCAGACTGCTGAGACACCCCCAGAAGAGTCCTCATGGCTCTGCCCAGGGATCTGGCAGGGGGAGATTCTGCAAAACCTCATTTTGCAGACTGCTGAGACACCCCCAGAAGAGTGGAGTTCTGGGGTTCTCCCTGCAGGGGCTTTGCATGTAAAAGCTGCGTGTGACAGAGACCAGGGCTGGTCAGAGATCCTCCTCCTGCTCCTCCTCCTCCTGGGGTGGAAAAGGCTGATGGGGCTCTTCATGCTGGAGTCAGTGAACTGTAGTCGTGCTGCCTAGCAAAATGTTGAAGCATTTCATGCCAAGTGTTGATACACTGTGCTCAGTATTGACTGGGGACCTTTTAGAAACATTCAGTATAACATAATAGACTAATTCATTAGCACCCCATGGGTCTCGTACTGGGGAAGCTGAAGCACAGGCATTGCGAGCTAGGAAAACATTGCCTTAAGGAATGACAGATTAAAATATCTTTCCCATGATATAACTGTTATTTCAGGAAAGTGGCATTAATTGTGATTGCTTATCTATTAATTTATTATAATTCCTCTTTTCCCACCTCCAGGCTGTACCTACACATGAAATGTACTCCAGGCTCAGCTGGGGCTGATTAATAGGAGGTTATCTGGGAAATGCTTAAAGCTGCCTGGAATAGATAATGGCAGCAGGGGTAATTAAAATGTCTTTTGCATTTGAAAAATAAATTTTGTAGTTTTTAAGGGTTAGTTTAGTCTGTTTCTTTTCCTAAAGGCAAAAAGATAAATTGGATTTTCAAAATCACACAAAATTCAATAGTAGAATAGACAATAGCATCTTAAATGCAGACAAAAGTGACCCTGCCAGGAAAGCCAAATGCCTCCCCGAGTTGGAGAGGAACTGGCCCGTGTTTAACAGAGGGAGGTTAGTGTCAGGCTGAGTTTCCCTCCTGCAAAATAAACCTGCAGGACTGAAGCTTGGACCACAGCTGGGCTGCTCCTGGCTCCAGAGGGGTCCTGGGTGCTCCTCCCCAGCTCCTGCTGCAAGGGGCTCCCACCAAATCCCGGCTGGGGGCTGCAGCCTCGCGCTCTCCCTGTGCTCATTGTCAGTGTGTGGGGAGCTGCACTGAGATCAACATGACTGGGAGGGAAAACAAAACCAGAACCCTCATCTGTGCACGCCAGAGGAGCATCTGAGAGCAGGGCAAGGAAGAGCTGACATCCCTCAGGCTGAGCACCCAGGCAGGGCTGCAGAGGTCACTGGGGTCTGACCCTGACCCCACCAAGCCCAGCCCTGCTCTCTCCTTCTGGTGGGGTCCCAGATCTCCCATTCCCGCCCCATTGCCGTGCAGGGCACACCAGGATCAGACACCCATCCCTCCCTGCCCCTCCAGCTGCCCCCTCACACTCCACCCCCCCTCAGCGAGTGTGCAAGGTGTGCACAGACAGGTACTTTACCAGAGTGGTGAAGATGAAGTGGTAATATTCTGTCATCATCCCCATTGCCATAGCCTTGAGGAGAGCAGGGAAAAGAGGTTAGTAAAGTGGGTACAAGAATATAACGACAGCCATGCAACATAAAAGTCAGAACTGATAGGTAAATGTGGCAGGAGAGACCCCGAAACATCGAGGCTGGATTCAGGATTGATCCTGTGGAGCAGTTAAGCCATGCTCAGTCAGCAAGAGGCACGTGCTCAAGTGCTGAGCTGAACTGTGGTCCTCAAACTGCTCTGAAACAGTGTCAAAGCCTTAGCATCCAGCTCCCAGGAGGGCTGGTGGCATTTCTGGGTGACACTGGATGTCCCTGGGTGTGCTGGAACAATTCCTGGGTGACACTGGGTGTCCCTGGGTGTGCCAGGACACTATGGTACTTCGCTGTGCTCATGGGTGCAGGATCCTCCAGGGCCACAGGCTCTGTTGGCACTGCTGTGGGAATGGGATCACCTTTCCTTTTCCCATACCAATGAGGAGCTTCACATAAACCTGTGCAAATTGACCATAAAAATAGCCTGTTCTTACAGTTACTCATCTGCCCAGTGGCTAAGAAGCCAGCTGAAAGGGTTTTGGTGTCTGACACGTGTAATTCTGGGGCTCTGCAGCCCCTCCTTCAGTGCCCATTTGTGCAGTGAGTACATGGGGCTCCTGTCCCTGTCCCTGTCCCTGTCCCTGTCCCTGTCCCTGTCCCTCCTTCCTGAGCACAGCCCTTGGATCCTAACGTAGGGCCTGGTTTAGAACTGGGCTAGTGAAGGTGCAGGCACAAGGGAGGGGAGTGGGAACATCCCCTGTCGCTCAGCCTTTGAAGATCGTGCTCCTGAGGGCCCTTGGCCAGCCCAGCCTGAGATTCCCTGCCAGCCTTGACACGGAGGATGGCTCCTGCAGATTGCTGGGATTTGCATAACTGAGCACTGGAGAGAACAGACTGTCCTGGAAGCTCTGTCAGAGGACAACCATGGGCTGAAGGGGCCTTGGCTGGATGACCACTGGCTCCGCACAACATGGAGGAACACATTTCAGTCTGTGAGAAAGGTCACCTTGAAGCTGGTGATGGGAAGATTCCCACGGGTTTGGCTGGGATGCTGACTGTGTGAGCATGTTTTCTGGAGAAAACACATGCAAGAGCACTTTAAAATCCCCACTGATGAGAAAGCGACTTCAAGTCCCTCCAGGAAATGTTTGCTTCCCTTGGTTTTTTGCTAAAATTACTAGGGCGGAATTTACCTCCGAGGAAGGAAGTGACAGTCTGAAAAGAAGTGAGATGTCAAAAAACAAGGGAAAAGGAAAGGATCTGGATTGCAAGCCTAGACACTGCAACTCGAGAGTGTGATTTCACCCCAGGTTTCCTGCTCTGGAAGCAGCTTTTAGAAGGTCTAGGAGCTGTCCCTGTGGCCACACACCATCCTGTCTCCTCATCACTGCCTGTTTGATGGATCTGGGGGGCTGTGCCATAGCTCTCCCCCATGCATGCCCTGGTTCAATGAGCTGGAGCAGGGAATGGTATCCCAGTATGGGAAACATCAGTTAGTAATGGGAAACGAATCTGGAGCAAATAATGAGACCCCAGTTCAGGTTCTCTGGCTGGATCATTCTGGCTGTAGCTGAGAGCCCAGAGCTGCTGTCAGGAGGAAGCTCCAGCTCCCCAGCACTGGCAGCCTGGGGCAGGATGCATCTGGTTTCGTGGAGAAATGAATAAATGATCGTCCTGGTGGATAAGCCACAGGCAGTGGCCAGGATGAGAGCGGGAGCTCTGTCAGAGCTGACAGGCACAGCTGTGCCCTGAGGAGTGCTGCGGCTGCTCGGGACAGAGCAGGGAGGACTGGGAGCAGATCTGGAGTGATAATGAGGGACCGAAACTGAGGAAGGCTGGAGAATCTGGGGTAGGACAGGAAGGCCTCGCAAGAAGGACTCACTCTGTGATAAGTTTCTATAAGGATTGGTTGTCCAAGAGGGCAAAATAATGGATGGTTTGAGGGACCAAAACTGAGGAAGGCTGGAGAATCTGGGGTAGGACAGGAAGTCCTCACAAGAAGGACTCATTCTCTTACAGGTTTCTACAATGATTTGTTGTCCAAGAGGGCAAAATAATGAGGGACCCAGGCTGGAGCAGTATTTGACAGTGTCATCTGTATGGTCGTGCCATCTTCTGTGGTGTCACTCATGGATTACTAATCCATGGGGTTTTTTACTACTCCAGCTTGAAGATACTGCCCAGATGATGAGTGCTGTGCTGTGGGAACATGGAACCTTGAGTCCCTGGGGAGCGAGATCCCGACTGGCACAATGGCCTGTGCTCTGCTCACCCCGAGCTGCCTCAGCCAGCACAGGCTGCAGGTGCTTAAACCTCTCTGTGTGACCTGAAGATGTACGGTGAAAATCAGTCTCGAGGAGTGGAAGTTTTAGCACAAGCCTTGTGAGAACCTTGTTGCCATCCGTGAGGCTGCACACAGTGACAGCAGGGCCGAGCAACTCCAGAGACTGTGCCTGGCCAAGTGTCTGCAGAGCTGACTGGTGTTGTGACCAAAACGTTACAAAAAGCATATAATAGCAATAAAATATGAATATTACTGATTCTGGGATAAACAGAAGTCTGGGACATTCCTCCCTGGGGTGTTTTTGCAATCCATCATTTATTCTGTGCATTTTTCTTCTACCATTGTCAAGGGAAGCAGACTCCCCTCCTTCAGAAGATGGCTTTGCCCAGCTCATACTTTTGGTGGAAAAGAGTTGTTTCTCAAGAGAAGGCGGCACCTCTAGATATGCATTTCTTTCTACAGGTAGAAAAGTGAGGAAAAGATGAGGTTTCTAAGCTTCCTTATCTTCAGCAGATGCAGGTCTTGGTGCACTGCTCTGAGCCTGCCCAGTGTTACACACCAGAGTGGCCAGGCATGCAGAGATCAGTCAGGCTGTGATTTGGGTTTGTGCTCCCTCCTAGACTCTGAAAATACTTCACAGTATTTCCCTGAGTAAAAATACACTGTGTTATATTGCTGAGCTGAAATCCACGGCTTCAGCTTCTGACAAAAACCCGACACACACACACAAACCCAGCCAGAAGGACTTAGAGAGACTTGTCTCCCCGAGTCCCCCCTCTCCTCCATCTTCCTCACTCTGCACCGGCGGTGATGAGCCGAGCAGATGGCACAATAAACTATAATAAACTGCATAATAAGTGAGCAGCACCAAACACAACCAGCAAGGGAAAATAACTGGCAGGAGACAATAAGCCCCTTCTATTGCTTCCCATAATAATCCCTCCCAGGCTTTCTGAGTTCTCTGAGCACTTCCCTTCATTCTGCATCAGGCAGGCTGCAGGAGAAGGCTCTTGCCTTGTGCTCGCTTTCTCATCCCTGTGGGGATTTATTTAATCTGTGTGGTGGTGTCATGCCGGGCTGATAGGAGCAGCACTTCCACCGGCTGGTTTTTAACATCTTTGTGAAGGCCTTTTCCTCTGCCTCATATTGACCCCGAAACCCAAAGGCGCTCGGGAATGAGGAGGAGCTGGGGTGGGCAGCAAGAATGTCAGTGGAGGAACTCGTGGAGGAGGAAAATAGGGAGCCCAAATGAACGGAAAATCACTGACATCTGGCTTAAAGTCCAAGAATTGCAGACAGCGCTGGGGAAGGGACAGAGGATGTTGTCCCTCCTGGCTGGGCCTGGCTGGGAAAGCCACAGGTGCCAGTCTGGATGGAGGGCAAAGAGAGAAGACGGAAGAAGGCTGCAGGGAGAGCCACAGAATTGTCCTGGGCCTGGCACCACATCCGGCACAGCCCCTTCTCCTACATTTTTCATTCTTACCCACAGCCACTTTTGGGTACTTCAGTTTTTCAGTGAGAGCTCCACTTTCTGCAGAAATCCAACAGTATCCTTGAGGGATGCACATGCCATAGCTTTTAGTGTGGTTGCGGATTGTGGCCCGAGGGAAAGCTGCCCCCAGCGTGGGGTCACTCTGCAGTGGGGTCACCCTGCAGTGGGGCCATCCCACACCCACGGGCTCCTTGGTAGCCACTTGGCTCTGCCCCCTTGCCCCCTGCTCACCTGCTTGAGGATCTGAGCTGCCATCAGGTGGCTGCAGTCAAAGATGATGCGGAATTCCCTGCCCCGCTTCATCTCCTTGAGCAGCGGCCGGGCGTCGTCGGTGTCCAGCGGGAGCTGGCGGATCTTCAGGCGGATGTTGTAGCGGGATGGGGCCATGATGAGCTCCTGCAGCCGTATGAGGCCTTTGGGTGCAGCACAGAGACAAAGCCACAGCGTTACAGCTGGGCCACAGCGGCTCAGCGCTTCCCCTGTGCCCCACGGAATGAGATCAGGATCTCCATCCCTCAAATGGCCATTACTAAAGGGTATCAAAGCCGTTAATGTCAACCGTTAACCCCAAGGCAGTTGTTCTAGGACAGAATGGCTTTTCCTGGTGGTTCCCTGCCACCCCCGGAGCCAGGAGAGCTGGATGGGGTCCCTGCACCAGGTAGGAGGGGGAGAACAGCAGGTTGGTCTTAACCTCTGACACCTCTGGGATCACAAAATATTTTCTTAAGCAGATGTGCCCTTGAGAAAGGACAGGATGTGATAATCAGCTACACAACAAATTAAAATCTGCATATTTACCATGCACAGCAGCAAGAGGGAAAAATGAATATGCTCTTGGATTTATGAGTCGCGTAGATCGTAACGGTCACTTAATCACAACTCGTAACTTCCTACTACCCTCAGAATTCATTTCTGTTTCCTGCACAAGGCAAAGAGCCATGGTGGATGCAGCTGAGCGGGAATTATTGGAATCTGGTGTTGCAAGGAGAATTTCAGCACATGCCTATTGCAAGGGGGAAGAGAGAAACGTGTCCCTCTGCATAGTGGAAGAAACACATTAGAATATGCCACGAAGGGAACATACTGTGACCCACATTTTCAAAACAGGAATGTCAAACTGTGTTCTCATCAGCCCTCCCCTAAAGAAACCATTTGGTTTAGTGAAATTAGGTTGGACAGGCTATCCAATGTGGCTTTTGTTTTTTTGGGGGGTCTATCTCTAGCGCTGTGCAGCACTTTGCTTTGTTTAACCATCAACAGCTTTCCTTACATGAAGAACTTTGTCAGCTCTGCATTACAGAATTAGCCAGAAAACAAAAAACTTTCCAGAACTGCTTTTGGTTTTAGCTGGGAACTGCTCCCTCCATGGCAGCTGCGGACAGGGGCTTTGCTGGTGCAGAGGGGCACCACAATCCCAAAAGATCCAGGCTGAGATGGTCACCCCATGTCAGTGAGCCCTCCCAACAGCCCTTTGGCAACTCTTCAGGCCAGGGGGTCCCACTTGCTGAGAGCTTTGTGAATGAAATGCTTAGAAAGATCCCAGGGCCTCCCACAGCACTGCCCAGAGCTCCTGGGAACCTGTCTCTGCACAGGGCATCATTTGGCTCCCCAGAGGGCTCACTGGGAGACTTCCCAGAGAGACCCAGAACAGAAAATCCCCAGGATGCCTTCTCCAAGCCCCTCCTTTACCCACCTGTGCTGTCGTCGTACACCACCGTGGCTGACCTCCATTTCAGGTACTGCACCAGGTCCAGGATGGCGTGGCTCAGGGAAGCATAGTCAGGATACAGGTTGACATAGAAAGTGTCCTTGTTATCCAGAGGGTGATGCTTCCATCGGAGCTGTATGTGGGGCACTTCCAGCGCGTTGCAGATGGACTGGACAGCGTTGGTGCAGGAGCCTTGGGAAGGTCCAAATATTGCCACGACCCCCAGAGCGAGCTGGTCACAGGCTGGAGGGGAAGGGAGGGATGTGGTCAGGAAATCCCAGGGGGACTGAGCGTGGGGCAGCCCTGGGCACAGCCCTGGACTGGGGCAGTGAGTGGACAGACACTTCTGGGCACCGAGCCACCTCTGATATTGAGTAATTAGAGCAGTGATGAGGCACGGAGAGAGAGGAGGAATTATGGCAGGTGGGTCTGGGCTGATGGGTACAGGCACAGAGGAACCCCAGGCTCCTCTGAAGGAGTCTCCACCCCAGGACAATCTGAAAAGGGACAGGGGGTCACTGGGCTGGCTGGGAGCAGAGAGCTCCCTCCTGGTGGTGTCCCTCCAATAGCTGCCAGTTCAGGCAGCAGGTTCCCTTTCTCCCCAGCCAGAATCGAACTCCACGAGCCCTCAGGTCACCAGCTCACAGCTTTGCTGTGCCGTCCCTCCCCTTCAGCAATTCAAGTGAGCTGCTGTTATCCAGTAATCAAAAGTGACTGCTATTAAGAGAACAGAACATCCACGCGATGGATGTGAGCACTGCCAGGGATACAGTGACACAAACACAGGCATGGCCTCCAGACCTTCACTCAGGATTAGAGCAAATGCTGAAAGGAGTTTTGTGAGGTTTGCAGAGTGAAAAAAGGTAGTTGTCCCCCTTGTATTTAAATGCCTCTGGAAGGTCAGCTCCAGCAGGAGTTCTCATCCAGATCGCTGGTGAGAGCAGGACAGAACAAGCTGCTGGGTCTCCGGCGAAACCAGACCTTTCTTACACTGAATAAATGGCCACAAAGCTGCTCTGAAGTTTGCTCTGCTCTTACCTTTCTTAGTTGCTTCAAAGCTGTCGTGGAAGTGTATCCTCTGGATGTCATAGGTTAGGGTTGTGTTGGGCAACAAAGTTCTGTTCCTGTTAATGATGTTGGCGGAGAATCGGAAGGCTTGCTCCTCGGCACTCATCACCTGCGTGTTGGGGCCATCTGCGTACTCAAAGATTCCTCCTGCAAAACAAAAAAAATCCACCTCTGAGCCGCAGTTTGTTTCACAAACTTATGCAGCAAGGGTGAGAAAATTCTCGGAATGTTTGCAGGTGGAGCAGGGCTTGCTTGAAGACCTGCCCTGTACTGAAATAAAGATATGAAGACTTGGGTTTTTCTTACATCCTGGTCTGTGAGAATGTTCTGGGTGGCAGCTTTGTGGGGCAATAAGAGGCAATTTAAAGTCTTGGAATATTTTTACGAGCCAGATGAGCGGCTTCCCATAAAACTTTAGGAGCAGACCTTGGGAAGTGGACAGATCTCTGGCCCAGCTGCAGGGAGGCTCCAGGTCTGTGCTCTGAGGAGTGCCTGGGTACAAAGCTGACACTGCCCTCCTCTCGGAATCCTCCTGCCTCATCACCCCCTCTGATCCTCGCACGGGAGGTAGGCAGGGCAGTGCTGCTGATGGCTATTTTTAGTGCCATTTTCAGTGCCCTTCTCCCTTTGTATCACTCCCCATGTTTTGTAGTTGCACTGTTTTAAAAATGTTTTTCTTCTTTCTCATGGAGGATAGAGATAAGTTGCATTCTTGTGCTTTCTAATCTCTTTGTTTTGGTATTGGATGCTCTAGAGTTATAACCAATCATTATAGGGGGTGGAAAAACTGTCGACCAATAATTATTAGATTATTAATGAATATATAAAGAAGTTTTTGTAAATAAAGTTCCTCTTTTTGCCATCTTGTGTGCTGCCTGCCTGACTTCCCTGTGAGCTTCCACGAATCTCCACGAATATGAGAAAATCAGAGCAACAATGTTTAGTTCTCCAAGTTCTTAATTCAGACCAGCGGAGACTTCTGGATTTGCCTACCCTACAACTCCTCTGCTCAGTAATGCACATCTCGGATGCATCTTTCCCGTGTTCAAAAGTTGTTAATGCCATTACACCTCCCCAAGGGCAACAAGCTCATGTCGCAGCATCGCTGCGTTTCTTGGCTCCGTGTCTGTGAGTCTTGTCCTCAGCTCCCACTGACAGTCACTCTAATTGGAGTGACTTGGTGCAGGCGTGGGTTATGTAACGACGTGTCCTTGTCCCCGAGATGCAGGAGCCATCCCGCACCCCTCGCGGAGCCATGGAAAGACACAAACCTTGCTCCATCTTATTCAAAAGTGAACCGAAATAATTAATGGATGAGCGAGATAAGCAAGTACAATTGGTAACAGATGGTCTCGGGGTTCATTAGCAGAAGGAAAATCTTCCTCTTCAATTTAAGATAGTCCTCAAATGTTTTGTTGTAGACAACAGATGTCTGCTCAGCCCTCCTGGCTTCCAGGCAATGGCATGAGTCCTTCTCCAGGAGCTGGAGCACATTTTCTATAGTTTTGTGGCAGTTTGGTGTTAGCCAGCAGTGCCACTTTGGCCAGAGCCAAGCTGACAACTTTGCTGATGGCTGTGCTCTGGGTGTCCTTCCGGGAATGTGACCACAGCCACGGACTGGAGTGATGGTTGGAGATGTTCTCAGCAAGGAAGCAGAAGGACTCGCAAAAGGCCTCTGATTTTCTGCTCCCCTTGACTGTGACAATTCCATCCCTCCTCTTCCTCTGCAGTCTTTGTTCATCCGTGTCCCCAGTTGTGAAGTGAGTGTGGGAATTAATTTACATTCATAGACATGAAAAAGTTTGAGCTGTTCCCTGCATGTCTGTGCTAGAAAAAAACACTGAACTCAGTGCTAATTTTGGTAATAGGCAGCAGAATAAAGGAAAAGAGGCTGAATGCTCATTCTGGAGCCTCATTTCTGTCTCACGTGATTTTCAGCCAGTCACTCATGGGCAGGTTTTCAATCCAGAGCACTGAGCAGCGTAGGCAGGAGTGTAGCAGAATTGTCCACGTGCCTCATTCTCACTGGATCATGCCAAAACATTTGGGTTTTGACTGGTGCAAAGAAAATTATTCATCCGCATCTAAGTTTGCACATGCTGGCAGCTCAATTTAAGTTTCTTAAGGCAGAAGAAAGTTCATACACAGTGTTATATCAAACACAATAACTAAAACTAAAGTGAGCATGAGATTCACTCCTGTCTTTCTGCTCAAAGCTTCACTATCCAGACTGTTTAGGAAGGGATTTTTTGTTTTTCAGCATCGTCCTGAAGTGATAACAGGTTCATGTTACATTGGTAATCCACTAGCTGGCATTAGGCTTTCTCCCAGCCCAGTGCTTTCAGGGTTGCATTGGTGCATGTCTTATTATGAAAGAATATAGAAGGGCTGGGTGTGTGGATTATTGGTGTTTGATCCTAAATGAATTCACGTTCCAGACATCCAACTGGATATAACAGGCTTTTTGACAGGAGAGAATTTTCTGAGCAGCCACCCAGCACCTTGAATTCAGGGCCAGGTGATGAGAGAGCCGACAGCAGACCCAGGGATGTGCTTCCCTTTGTTTCCCATTGCTGGGAACACACCAGGAATACTCTGGGAATCTCCCACAGGTGCTGAGGGCAGCCACCACATGCCACAGCCTGGTCTTTGCTCAGAAATTGGGGAGACTGGGAGCACCTGATGTCAGATTTTCACTGCCTCACATCCTCACATCCCACGCTCCCATCCCTCTTGGCTGGTGCGCCGCTCCTTCAGAGACGCTCATTCCCATCATTATTTAAAGAGCCTAATAACTGGCTTGAAACAGCTGATTAATGCATAATCTTCATCATGATTACACAGCATAACTGGCATTAATTTGCAAAGCCAGCTAATTATGAAAATAATTGTTGCAGCTCTTCCATTTGAGCAAAATGGAGACACTTGGCTCGTGGCGTTGAGAGCACGAGGGATGTGACATCAGCTGGCTGATGGCCGGGCTGGGGCCCCCAGGGCTCCCCTGCAAACCTCAGCAGGAGAGATGAAGGAGCAGGGCTGGGAAATCTGCTGCCAGGAGCTGGACAGTGGTGGGCAGCTCCACTGGGACTGATCCCACATGGGCTGGGCAGGAACTCGGCTTCATTCCCACAAATGAGAGTCCATTGGTGTCAAAACTCCACAACAAAGCAGTCTCCACTTTTATACTTCATCCACCTATCAACAAATCCCACCTGAGAGAGTAAAACAAAAGCTCCTTCAAGGTTGCTTTGCCCTCTCTAAACCTCTGCCCTATTTTTGGAGCTAGTTCCAATGTCTTGGAGATCACCGGATGCTGCTCCCTGGTTCTCATGGTCTTTCCCAGTATTTCCTGTCCGTGCAGGTCTCAGCTTCTCATTCCTTCTTTCCTTCCCTCCCGTGGCTTGGCAGAGAGATAAAAGATGGCTGTGACAAGGTCTGTCACACTTTGTGACATCCTCCTGAGGTTTGTGAGATGATTTGCTGCCTGATGTATCTGTGCAGTTCCTTGACCAGTCAATACAGCCCCTGGACTCCCCACTGCAGCTCCACGTGCTGTTCAACACAAGGTGAAGTTTATCTATTCAGGTTGACTTTTTTTGCATAGATTTTTTTCCCTGGAAACCTTTTTATGTCATGTTTGTAGTGCCACTGGTGCAGTGGGATCTGGGACTGGGAGTCAGCCTTGTAGGAGATTCCTCACACAAGCTGTCGATGAAGGCTTTTGACCCTTATCACTTACTTTTACAAAATTTTTATGAAGTCATCCATTATTATATCTGACTTCTTGGATTTTAAAATCAATCCCAGGCAGGTTAAATAATTATTCAGTTGTCTTTTACTCTTAAAGCAGACTAATTGCTCTCTGGAGAATGTCAGCCGGCATATGGGAAAACACACTAATTACAATCAGCTTCATGTCTGACTGTTTTATGTTATTTTATTTGATGACCTCGACATTGCTGCTAAGGTGGGGAGTTTTTGAAATGAGATTCCAGAGCAAATGCCTGAAACTTTCCTTTGAGCCTAGGCCAGAGGAGCAATAGTGGAGTCAGGCTGAGGGAAGGATTCTGGCCCAGCACAAGGGAATTTTGGCTGGAAACCACAGAGAGTCTCACTCAGAGTAGCAGAATTTGAGTAGTCAGGGTAAAACCTGGATCCCACAGAACACCTAAAATCCCATTGATGACAATCAGAACAGGCCCAGGTCTGTCTGCATCCAGCAAAACTACACTGCATTCCTCCACCCCAGGGATGGTGCTGGAAGACCTTGGGAATGGCCCAGGATGGAGGTGGGAGACACCTGGACAATGGGCTCGGAATCCTCCTCCACAGCTCCAGTGATCCCAGGCCGTGGCTGCACAGGCTCAGCGCCAGTGCAGTTATTTTTAGCTTTGTCAAGAGCTAAGTCAAGAAAGTCAAAGTATTTTAGGTTTTCATTTCTCCCCTCTTTTGCTTTTTACCAAAACAAACAGCTTCATTGTCAGAAAGAAAATTCCAACAGCCCTCAGCGTGTGGTGTGATCTCTTATCTTCTACTCCTTATAAATCACGGAGTTATTTAGCTTTGAAGAACAACTATTTCTGATAACACTTTTCTCTCCCCCGCTGACAGTGTTGTTCACACATTTAGACAGCTCTGACAGCCTTTTTCCATGTGACATCCGGGAAGAAATACCTGGTTTGAGACAGCTCTTACCGGGGATGGAGCCAGCAGAGCTCCTTAGGGACACGGGAGCTCCTGCTCCCTCTCACAGCCCTTCCGTGCCCAGAGCTGAATTTTGTGTGGCTTTTTCTCTGAGGTTATAAAATGCTTTTCCTGTTGCCTTCTGAGGCATGGATTTTGCCCTCTTCTGAGGACAAATCACTCTGTTTTGGGGACAGTATTAGCAAGTGGGCCGATCAGGACAGGTACTCAGAATTCAGTCCCTGTTCCTGCAGGATGTTGCTCCACAGGTCCCTGAGCAGAGAGTGAGAGTTTTTGGAGAGTCTTCCTCACAGAGCTGCCTCCCCCAGGAAGGCTTGGAGAACCTGGCAGTGCTGCTTGGCTGACAAGTCCAGTGGGGAGAACCTCAGTGTCGTGGCCCTGGTCCCCCGAGAGCTGTTGTTTATACAGCAGCATTATACAGAGAAATGAGATAACACTGCTGGGAAGTGAAAGAAAGCTCCCTGGAGCACAAGATTGTGACTGGGAATGGTGCTCCAACTCCCTGAGCTTGCCCATCCTGGGGGACTGTGGCAGTCTCAGGTGCAATAATAAGGACGCAGAGAGAGCAGCAAAATCCAGAAGGCAGTAAATATCACCAAAGCAAAAAGGGAAAGCAATGACAGATTTATTCACAAGAAATCTCTCCTTGCACCTTCCCCCAAGGAGCTGCTACTGTGAAATGCTCCATGAGTGTGCTCCAAGGAGCTGGTCCCTCACTCAGCCCGGCGTGGAGCGGAGCCCCCGGGTCTGCTGTCAGTGCCAGCTGGTCCCCCAAACAAAAACAACCCCACCCTATAAACTAATACCGAGGAAAGCACTGCCTGGAGCCCTTGCTGCTCCCGGGAAGCCCAAGCAGGCAGAGAGGTGCGGTGGATCCCCTGCCCCAGCCCTGTGTCAGACGCAGCATCCCGGGATGTGCCCTGCGGCAGGAGCGCGGAGCCAAGGCAGCGAGCGCAACTCGCAAACTGATTGAAACAAACCTTCTGGGAAGGAGCTGAAAATAATTCCCGCGGTCTGTCAGTGGGTTCTCGGCTTTGACAGAGCGGCAGGATCTGAGTCCCTGTCCCCTTCAACTGCTGCTGATCATGCACTGGCCCTGTCACTTCAGCGTGGCACTGCTTAATGTGATGCAGCACAGCCACGGATCCAAAGCAATTTCAGGCTTCATCAACACGCATAACGCAAGAGAGCCCCAGCGCAGGGCTCGGCGGCTCCGGGGCTGAGCTGGCCCTGCCCACGGGAGCTCCTCGCTCTGGATGCTGATTGCTAAAAACCCAGGAGCAGGATCTGCGTGGAACGCAGGGAGAGGATTAACCTCCGAGCCGGTGTGTCTGGATCGCTTACGCTCACACGCTGCCCGTGTTCGCCACGCGTCTCTTTTGTATAAATTAAAAAGGCACCAGCTTGTCCCTGAGCTGCTCCCACCCTGGCAGATTCCCCGGCTCTCGGGTCCAAGGCATTTCCACCTGGTTTTCCCCCAGTTTCTTGCAGGCTCCAAGGGCTGATGAAGCCCATGACATACGTGCCCACCCAGGAATTTTCCCCGTGCCTCCAACACCCTACAGAGAGATAGAGCCAAGCAGGTGCTGAGCGCAGCCCCTCTGGGCTCGGGTTCGGGTGTTCCCAAACTCCCCAGCACACCTGACTGGATTTGCTCCCCCAAACCCTTTGGAAGAGGCAGGACACGGAGCCTAAATTCCCCATGGGCTCAGAGGAGGGGCGGGCACAGTGGCCTGGCTAATGTTCCCAGTGTCCAGGAGCTCACTGTCCCCAAACAGTGACAAGGAACATTTCCATTTCAGCTGCTCTGACTCTCATCGTGGGGCCAAACGTGAGAGGGAACAGCCCCACTGTCACATCGCTGCCACAGCCCCCACACTGGACACTCTGGGGGTGTCCTGGGGACCCCCCAGCAGCTGGTGGAGGAGCTGATGGACACAGACACATTCCCAGTGCCTCTGATTCCACCACATGGTGTAGCAGGAGGAAGAGCCAGGTACTTGCTGAGTAATGCCAAGAAAGTGAATTCAACCAGAAAATCAGATACGCAAAGCACGAGTGTGTCCCACGAGGAGGGATTTCCCGCCTGCCAGGACAGAAATCCCGTCACAGCAGGTCGATCCGTTCCCAGGAGACGGTGTCTCCTTCTTTTCTCATTTTGGTATTGAATATGCAAAATCCTATTTCATTTGCTCTGAATTAGGCACTTCATGTCACAGGGGGTGACATTCTTCTATGTATAAGCTGCTTAACAGATGAGCAGTCAAGTGGCAAAGCAATACATTATTAATGCTTCTGGTTAAATTAACTGATTAAAACCACTGGAGCTAAAATGTATGTATCAGCACTTTACTCGCACTAAATGAGGAATTAATGGAACATGGCGGGTTGTGTTTTTAATGAACAGCAGACAGGGAAGGTCTGCAAAGGTTTGTCACCGCTCCTAGGGATGACCTGTTGCATCCTCAGCTGGACGCCGACACCGCTCGTCCCCACGGGCTGGGGCACAGCCAGGGCACGGCACAACAGGCCGTGGCTCCTAGAAACAAACTTCTCCTCATCGCAAACCCTCCTCGTTTGGCCTAATTGGCAGCGTTTCCTTTGCCATGCTTTGAACAAGCTGTTCTGGTGTTGCACGTTTGACATCTGAGGAAAAGCGTTTACCGCAGCGGCAGAGTGTAACCCCGACCAAGGGAGCGGATCAAAGCGCTAATCTGAGATCAAAAGCCTTCAGCGGTGCTACAGCAGAAATAAATTAAGTTAGCAACAGATTTCTTAATGATATTTAAATTTCTAATTTGCATAATACATGATTAAAATAAAATGGGCTTTTTTTTTTTTTTTTTAAAGCAGGCTCAATTAATTTAAAAAAAAAAAAGAAAGTGGCATCATAATCTCAGAGGAACAGATTCCCGTCAAGATAAAGGCAAGGAAAATGCCACAAAACTTTAGAAATGCAAATCTCCACAAGTCACCGGGAAGTTGCAGCCTGAGAATTCCCCGAGGGGCAGATCTCCCACCAACACCCAGTCCCACCATTGCCCTCGGCACTGGCTGGGAAAGGCTCCCCCAGGCTCTTGGTGGTTTATTTCTCTACAAAAGGGAGATCTGCCAGCTTTGGGCTACTCCTGCTTGTCTTGTCCTCACTCTAGGACACCTCACCAGGTGCCTGGGCTTCCTGCGACAAATTCCCAGTTCAGATTTGTGTGTGAGCTGCCACAGACACAGAATTAAACCACGGTGTCAATTCCAGCCTCCATTCTCTGCCACCAGGGAAGGGCAGCTGGGCTGGGCTGTGCCACCAGCCCCGATGACCCCCACGGCCATCCCTGCCCTCCTGCTCGGAGCGATGGGGACCCCCTCCCCAAAACCTCGCTGAAACAGTCTAAACTCAGCAGATGCATCCCAGGAATCACCGATAAATCAGGCACACTCAAATGTCACTTTTATGGCAGTGCTTTGGGCTGTGAGCACATGTTACACTGTGATATATGGGAGAAAAAAAGGGTTTGAAAGCTTCAAATTATTGCAGATCTGTAATACAGGGTTGAGGTGACGCAGCTGGAAGTGTATTTTCTGTGGTGTTTTATTGCCCTGTGGGGGGATCTGGGATGTCCATCAGGACACGGCTTGGGCAAGGTACAGAGCAGAGAGTGAGGCCACACTGAAACATAAATCCAGCTCCTGCCAGGACTGACCAGCCTCGTAACAAAGCCTGTAGGGTGATAAAATACTCTGGATTTGTCTTTACAGTGTGCTGGAGAGCTGAGGGCTGGCCCCATGTCCCACACTCCCCAGACAGAGGCTCCCCGCCCAGACGAGCTCCCGCTGAGCAGGTGACTGTTTTTCCCATTCATCCGACTGGTTCATTTGTGAAAAGTCACTGTAAACTGAATACAGGGTGTTGGAAACAAAAACAACTTCTTTTGGGGAAAAAATTGCCTTACTAGGTAAACTGGATTTTACAAATCTCTGAGCTCTGCACTGAGAGAGCGCATTGGCCGCACACAGACCTGCCAGACTGAATTAAAATGCCAATTATTGCATGTTAATTAAATTCTCCTCCGATATTCATTGCTAAGACCCAGCTAATAAATGTTAATACCCACCTGGCATGTAGCATATATTAGACTTAAGGAACCTACATTAAATCCTGTTCTCCATCCACAGTGTAGCCAAACACCGACAGTCAACTGCTTGTTTCTCACTCTTGCATTGATGCTTCCAAAAAATTGGGGCCTTGACTAAGATGATGCATTGAATGGCAAACGCAGTTCTACAAATATTATGACACATTGTTTGTCATCTGCCCTAAATATTTAACAGCTCCATTTTACAAGATTTTTGTGCCACATGCTGAGTATTTGCTCCTGATAGATGCTAAATTTGACTGATGGAATGGATTCCATTCAGGAGCTGACAGTCCCAAAGCCTTGTCAGGATCTTTGCTGTTGGCATCTTCTGTTTAAAAGAAAGCAGAGAAGGAAAAAAAAAAACCCCACAGAGTGCCCTGGGAAAATTGTTTCGGCTTAATCCCATCTCCTCTCCCCAGAAAATCCTTTTTGTAGGAAGAGATCAAAGGTCTGTAATAGATTTCAACAGGTCTCTAGGAAGTGCGGGATACTGAGGGAGCGAGGGGCTCTGCGGAATTGACCTGCCCCTGCTGCTGCTGCTTGGGGCAGCCAGAGGTGTAATTGGGAGATTCAGAGACTGATTTTGCCTTTTCCTCTTCCTATTTTAATGTTTTAATGTTGTTAAGCAGAGGGGAAAATCAGACTTTGCCGGGATGTGGTGATGGTGGGCATGGGAGGTGGGGGGAGCACACGGGGCTGCACTGGGACCTGTGAGAATAAAAGCTCACAATTTTTACAAATTCCTTCCCAATCTACCTTGACTGAAATCTTTTATAGCGGAAAGATCTGCCTGGGGTGGGCATTTTGCAAACCTGTGATGTTCAATATATTTTATGAATGGTTATTTTCCCTCCCTTTGTTTTTACCCTTCCCCCCCTGCCCCCCATTTCTTAATTTTCAATTCCGAATGCCCAGGGTAATTACAGCTGAAAGATTTGCTGGCTTAAAAGCAGCACTTTATTCCAGGGAATGAAAGAAAAAAAGGGAATGACAAAAGGATCTGCTCTGAAAAATGCTTTCATTATTTTCCTGTCATCTGTACTCTTGGTTTACAAACAGCCACACACAGAGCAGGGGATGCAAAGGGACATGCTGGACCTGCCCGGCAGCACGGCTCCAAAGGAATTCCACATTTCCTAAATGATCAAAACCAGCTATTAAAATCTCTTCTGTCGCACAGAGGAACAGGCTGCCCGCAGAGGAGCAGCTGGCGTGGGGCTGTGCTGGCGCCGTGGGTTGAGCACGTCACTGTCCTGGGTTTGGGGAGCCTGGCCAGGGGTCCCTATCACCATGGAGGGTGCCCTGCCTGCTCCCAGCCATGCTGCCAGCCTGCCCTGTGAGCAGGGTTTGTGCTGCTCCTGCCTCTCTGCAGGGCCAGGGCTTGGCACATGTCCTCGCAGGGCTGGGTGCTCACAGCAGAACAGGGTCCTGATCCTATCTGTGCTGAGCTCTGCTTCTGTGGAAAAGGATTTTGGATTGTGCCGTTGGAGGGGACCAGACCCGAACACCATCCGGGCTCCAGCTGCCCCACACGGAGCTCTGGGGAGGGCAGGACCTCGCTGTGGGCACCCTGCTCCGGAGAGGTGACGAGCACCAAGTGCCATCGGCACCACGTCAGTGCCATCGGCACCGTGTCCCCGCACAGAGCTGGCGACTGCTGCTCCAAAGGGTGATCCCACCCATGATCCACTGCCAATGATCCCACTGCCAGAGGGATCCCACTGCCAGAGTGATCCCACTGCCAGAATGATCCCACTGCCAGAGTGATCCCACTGCCAGAGGGATCCCATTGCCAATGATCCCATTGCCAATGATCCCACTGCCAGAGTAATCCCACTGCCAGAGGGACCCACTGCCAGTGATCCCACTGCCAGAACGAGCCCATTGCCAGAGTGATCCCATTGTTAATGATCCCATTGCCAATGATCCCATTGCCAATGATCCCACTGCCAGTGATCCCACTGCCAGTGATCCCACTGCCAGAGTGATCCCACTGCCAGTGATCCCACTGCCAGAGGGATCCCATTGCCAATGATCCCACTGCCAGAGTGATCCCACTGCCAGAGTGATCCCACTGCCAGAGTGATCCCATTGCCAATGATCCCACTGCCAGAGTGATCCCACTGCCAATGATCCCACTGCCAGAATGATCCCACTGCCAATGATCCCACTGCCAGAGTAATCCCACTGCCAGAGGGACCCACTGCCAGTGATCCCACTGCCAATTATCCCACTGCCAGAGTGATCCCACTGCCAATGATCCCACTGCCAGAGGGATCCCATTGCCAATGATCCCACTGCCAGAGTGATCCCACTGCCAGAATGATCCCACTGCCAGGGTGATCCCATTGCCAATGATCCCACTGCCAATGATCCCACTGCCAGAATGAACCCACTGCCAATGATCCCATTGCCAAAGTGATCGCACTGCCAGAATGATCCCACTGCCAGAATGATCCCAGTGCCAGAGTTATCCCATTACCAATGATCCCATTGCCGATGATCCCACTGCCAATGTTCCCACTGTCACACTGACAGAGCCTGAGTGTCTCAGTAGGAACTGAACCAAGTATGTGTTAATGAGGCTGAATATTCATTATTATGACTAAACACAGTGAATCACAAATTAAAATTGGTAAATTATTAGTTGGTAGATCAGAAAAGGGAAAATTAGAAAAACATTCCAATTCTAGAGGAGGTGGAAAAGGAAAACTTTATTAAGAGATCCAAATGCAGTTAAAACTGAGTGTTAGTCATTGTGCAGTGCTTCACACTCCCCTTTGTCACCCGTGACAGCGATGTCACTGTGCCACGGGCAGCTCAGCACTGACCTGGCCCTATAACTGCTCACACCAACCCTGGAGCCTTGATGCTTTGTGGAACTCTGAGATTCATCATCATGATCGCTGTTTATTTAACACTAAGGACACTGTTTCCTCTGCTCCAGTGTTATGAATTACTAAGGATTATGTGTTCAGTGGCTTCCATTGATTCATGCAGAGCTAATTAATGGGATACATCACCCTATCATAAACATGAGCAATAACTCATGCCTCGTTAACACCAACGAGCAAACTGCTCCGGGGAGCAGGCAGGTCTCTGGAAGGGTTAATGGATCTACTGACTGAAGTGAAACTTCTTTGTTTCCTGGAGTAGGTTTTTTTTTTCTGCCATTTCTTACATTTTAGGTGTGTCGGTATCTCCTTTGTAATGGTATGAACTGGGAGCTGTAAACTGGGAGTAGCCTGAATTCAGTGGAAAAATAGTTTGAAGAAGCTTGGAAAAAAGGGACACTGGTGAGTGGGAGATGCAAAAGGAGCTGAGCATGCAGTTGAGCTGAATTTGACTTTAATTAAAAAACATATTGAAGGAAGAGATTTCTGACAGGAAAACTGAGGAGTGAAGGGTTCCTATTTCCCACCCTATTTATAAATCAGTGAACACGAGCTGGCATGCTCCTCTCATAAGGGCTGTACAGTAAGCAGATTGTCTGGGGGGAAACCACATGAAGTTGGGCAAAACAATCCTCCCCTTCTTCCTCCCGTGTGTGGGATGAGCAGCCGGGGAACAGCCCCATGGGGGTCACTGCTCCATGCCTGGACCACGGATCAGAATCAGGGACAGCGTCCCTGACTTCTCCTCTCATTTACAGGTAACTGCTGCAGAACTTGAGTAATATCTGCAGTTTCAGAGTTAAGTGACAAGAACCAAGAATAATAAGTAGAACAGCCCATGTGAAAGCAAATGTGGAGAGGATGCTGCAGACTCCCCTCGCCGCAGTGCCGAGCCGCTGGTTTATGCAGCACTTTCTTCTTGAGGCGTGTAATATATTTAAAGGCTATTTGGAAAAGATGCTTCTAGCATCTTCTGGCCCAGCAGTAAGTGGGGCTGTGCTGGGCAGCAGCACGTGAATCTGATTAGATGAAGTGTCGGGTCACTGCCACTTGTCCTCTGCAAAATCCAGAATTAAGCTGCTGCAAACACGTGAGTCTCAGTAACATCCCTGGACGAGGGGCACGGGGGTTCCAAGCTCTCCTACAGCTGCTGTTGACCTCAGCTGCCCTGCAGGGTGAGTGTGTGCAGTTCCCCTGCTTTGTGGGATTCCCGGAGCTAAAATCAACCGGTAACGTCTTGGGGCTGTAATAAGGAGGACACATGAGGCAGCACTGGGAGCCTGTGGTGGTATTCCTTCTCCTGCAGTGGTCCTTGCTGCTGATATTTAGAAACAATGCAGAAAAGACCTGAAACTAAACCATGAAGTGCGATGGGGTCCATCCTTGCACCCCTCACTGTCACCCTGGTGTTGGGAGCAGGAGAGTGGGGAGCCCCAGCCATGGAGGTGACCTTGCCTTCTCCAGAGCAGGGAGCAGTGTGGATCTCCAGCCTTTGCTCAGGTCCCTTTTGGCCAAATACTTCCAAGAAATGCGGTGTGAATGACTTTACTTCTTAAATACTGTTTATGGAAATACTTCAAGGCCTGACCTAAGTCACGTCTCACCAGACAATGAGTTGGGATAACCCAACCCGCTCAGAGCTTCGCTCGGCTTTGTAGTAGAAAGAAAATCCTACAGCTTTATAGTGCAAAGAGAAAAGTCAGACACCAGCTAGAAGGCAAGGGGAGAAGGGACGTGACTTTTAGAGCGTGCAGGCAGCAGGATTAAGGCCCAGGAAGATGATTCTTTGCTCAAGATCAACAGTGATTTTGGGTTCCCTCGCTCAGTGGGGATCCTCTCCCTCCTGGTAGTGTTAGCTGGAGCTCCAGGTGTGATCCTTTCCCATCTTGCAGTAATAAAGTGCTTCTACCCCAATAAACAGGAGTTAATTTCAGTGCATTCGAGCTCTCTGTTCAGTTTTGTGGATTTGGGAGGCTCTTCCCAAAGCATTCATGCTGAACTAACAAATTTTTATTAATGCTTTCAAATAGAGATGAAAATGATGTGTTATCTCAGAGATGTCAGGCTTGATGAAACCAAAAATCCCACAGCTTCAACCTCTGCTCCTCCTGCTTTGTGTAGCTGAGCCTTAATGCAGTAATGATCCCGCAGTCCCCCCGGAGATGAAGACAGAACCCCTGACTGGATTAGCATGCGGAACTGTTTATTCCAACCGGGCTTGCTTTGCTCACAAGAGCAGCTCTGAACTTCATTCATTAACGTGCTGCTACAACAACTGAATGGGCTCGGGTTTCATCTTTCCCTTCTCCCCTCACCTAAGGGAACCCACAGCTCCTCATTTCCTCCAGTGAAGCAATCCAGACACAAATCCCAGGAGCAGCCAGGTTAATCCCTTCGGCAATTGCAGATGGTCAATAGAATCCACTGGAAGGGTGAATTTTGGGCTCGGGGCAGAGATAACCCTGCCCTCATTCCTTTATCCCTTTAGAGGGGGACGGCTCAGCAGCACTCACAGCTCAAGGCTCACCTTGCTGGCACAGTGGTTTGGGGACAGGTGGCTTTGGCTGCCGAGGATGCCACTGCTCCTGTGTCACACGTGTGGCTTTGGCTGCCGAGGATGCCACTGCGCCTGTGTCACACGTGTGGCTTTAGCTGCTGAGGACATCGTGGCTCCCCTGTCCCACTCACAGCTCTGCTGAGGACACCAAGACATGTCCCCAAGGGCTGGTGGCTCTGCTCAGAGGGGTGGGAGGTCACAGCGATGGGGCAAGAGCTGAGCAAGGACCACGGTGATGAGCACAGCCATGTGTGTGCTGAGGTGTTGCTTTGTCCTTCGCAGATTTCACTGTTAATAATGTTATTTTTAGCTTTCCCTCCCAGAACTCATCCAAGCAGGGACTGTTGATCTTGCTCAAGTGTATTTTGCTGGCAAATTTAAAACATATTCTTACAGGGTATATTGCGTGAATACAAGAAACTCATTTTTCCCTTGGGAGTTCTTCGAATAATCCCTGCTTTGAAATGCTGAAACAAAGATATGCAAAGGTCTGGCTCTGCAGGAGGAGTGTAAGTGAAAGGTCACAGGCAGAACATGGGGGTTGTCTGTGGAGCTAAAGGGATAAACACAGATGCCTTTCTGAACTTCTCTTCCCCTCTTGCTGCTCACCCACCCCCAATGGAAAACACTTTTCCAGAGGAAGAGGGGAGGCTTTTCTCTCTTCTGAATCTTTCTGCAAATTTTCATTTTTAAAGTGGCATCAGACACTAATAACTGTGCCTTTTCCTGGCTCAATAACAAGGAATTTTCCCAATGTCAAAGCAACATTAGAACCGATGGGGCCAATTCGCTCCCTGGGTTTTCCTGTGACCTTTCAAGTCTGCACAGAGCTACACTTTGTATAAATAGACTGAAATAACAGTGAAGGATGTGGGTTGGTTCTTTAGAAGCAAAAAAGGCTTTGCTTAGACAAACACGGCAAGTGTGCGCAGAAAGGTCAGAAACTGAGCCCCGTAGCCATGCAGGGGCTGGAATGAAAACCTGAGCTGCCCTCTCGGAGTCCCCTCACCACTCCAGGCCAGCCTGGGCTGTATTTTGGCTGCTGTGTGGCCAGCACCCAACATCTGCTGGGCTTTGGCCCTGATGGGATTCCTCTGTGGCTCTTTGGGACCAGGCAGGGCTGTGCCCACGGCACTGGGACAGTTCAGCTCTCCAGGTGCTCAGAACAGGTATTTGAGGTGTCCACATCCACCCCACACTGGCACTGGGACAGTTCAGCTCTCCAGGTGCCCAGAGCAGGTATTTGAGGTCTCCACATCCACCCCACGCTGGGGTGGGAGTGTCCAAGCCAGGAGAACCCTCTGCCAGGGCACAGCTGTGTCCTACTTGTGTCCCTGTGCCTATTAATGAGGAGGCATTTTAGGGCAGAGCAGCAGGGAGTTGGTTTAATTAGTAGGTTACAAGGTATTTGTGCTTAAATTAACTTTGGCTCCGTTTTCCTCCCATTACACAAATTCAGGTAAAACACCAGTTACCGGTGCAGCCTCCTGGTGAGGTCCTGGGCAAGAGGGTGTGGCCTCACCTGCCAAAAACCAGAGGCTGGACTGAAGGTCATGGTGTGACATTCTCCATGGGTGTATAAAAATAAACACATGCCATGGCCTGTCAGTATTTCTGGGCAGGCTTTGGGCAGGGGGGGCAGGGCGTAAACACAGCCATAAAATCGTTGTAACATCCCACTGCTCAATGACAATGTCTTGTCTAATTATGGAAAGCTCAGAGACATCCTCAAGAAGATATAAAATGGAAATGTAGGTGTATGGATGAATCCTGAGGAGACTGGGTAAAAGAAGTGGGTATTAATGAGTAGGGCAGAAACAAGGACTCGAGGAAATTCAGCTATAAAAAGATGGGGAAAAGGGATTTTCTGTATAACTAGGAAACAGCTAAAACAACAGACCAAAAGGGAGACATAAAGCTGGAAATTGGGTAATAAATCTCTGCCCTCATCAAAGAAGAGACAGTTCTATTGGAAAATAAAAATAACATTCTAGAACACAACAAACTGGAATTTATAGTCCAATTAAAAATGCACGACTGAAAAAAACCAAACCCCAAATACTTTTCTTCCTACTTTAGGCAGAACGCAGTGAGAGCACAGCATATGGCAGGGGCCTATCAGAAATGGCAAGGAAAGAATAGCAGGGATGTATAATTGACTCAGGACTTCTCTCTGCCTCGGAGGAGGTTTGCAAAGTCAAAGGCTGCCCCAGAGCTGCTCCTTCCCCCAGTCCTGGAAGTCATTTGCTCTCCTCCCGCTGAATGTCAGGCTCTGGGGCTCCATGCTGAGGTTGAGCCCAGGGATGGGTTTGCAGGTGATAGCTGTCTTGCACATGACAGAACTGTGTGGAAATCTTGTAGGTTTAAACCTGGTGCTTTTAGACTCTTAGAGGGTGCAGCTGGAGACTGGTGACAGGTTGGAGGCTTGTCCCTGCAGTGGCGTTGTCACAGGAAGCTGTGACAGGAGCCAGGAGCAGCCCTGTGGGTTTCATCCCCGGAGGAAATGCTGTGCCAAGGCACTAACGTGCCTACAAACCCACTGGAACAGCCTGATGACAACAGATTGTCTCATTATAGAGCCCACAAAAACGTCTTTAAGCGTCATAAAAAACAGAAGTGCAGGTCTGAGGACGAGCCTCTGACTTCCCAAAGAACACGGAAAAAGGGGAGAAAAACCAATGTGCTGCACGGGGACCACACGTCCCTCTCATCCAGTGAGGAGGAGAGAGGGGCCCCAAAGAGCTTCAGTGGGGACACAATCCCCATGTCTGTGCAGAGAGGGAGAGAGGAAAGCAAGCACTGTTCCCATCACAATCGCTCCAGAAAACCCAGGGCAGCTTTTGCATGAGCAACAAAAGCCACACTGGCCACACAAACCATCTGGAACTCCCTGTGGGGATTCAATAAACTCCTGCAAATTGCTTCAGACATTTTCCACTCTCTCCACTCATTTTATGTGCAGAGTTCAGCGAGACACTGTTTCCTATTCAAACACCACTTGTCACTTATATTTGGGTCGTTTTTCTTCTCTCTGGCAGTACTTTGCTTTTCTGGCTCTTTGGTTTCCTGTGTGCTTCCCCAACAGCCCTCAGTGTGGAGGGGCCGTGAGCCTTGGCACGGCTTGGGGCAGGGCACAGAGGCCCCAGTGTGGGGGACAGTGCTTTGGGGTACAGCATTTTGGGGTACAGCTCTGTGGGGTACAGCATTTTGGGGTACAGCACTGTGGGGTACAGCACTTTAGGGTACAGCACTGTGGGGTACAGCACTTTGGGGTTCAGTACTGCAGGGTCCAGCATTTTGGGGTGCAGCACTTTGGGGTGAGCACTTTAAGGTACAGCTCTGTGGGGTCCAGCATTGTGGGGTACAGCAGTGTAGGGTCCAGCATTTTGGGGTACAGCACTGCCGGGTACAGCTCTGTGGGGTACAGTGCTGTGGGGTCCAGCATTTTGGGGTACAGAACATTGGGGTACAGCACTTTGGAGTACAGTTCTGTGGGGTCCAGCACTTTGGGGTACAACACTGCAGGGTCCAGCATTTTAGGGTACAACACTTTGGGGTCCAGCACTGTGGGGTATAGCACTGTGGGGTACAGCTCTGTAGGGTATAGCGCTTTAAGGTCCAGCATTTTGGGGTACAGTACTGCAGGGTACAGCACTTTGGGATCCAGCAAGGTGGGGTCCAGCACTGTAGGGTGCAACACTTTGGGGTCCAGCACTGTGGGGTACAACACTTTGGGGTACAACACTTTGGGGTACAGCACTGTGGGGTGCAGCACTTTGGGGTACAGCACTGTGGGGTACAGCACTTTGGGGTCCACCGCCACCCGTGGAGTGTCACAGTGACAATGATCACCAGCTGTGCCCCAGGGCTGTGTCTCAGTGCCTGCCCCTTCCCCTGTCCCACAGAATTGCTGTGATTTCCCCTCCTGTCCCACCCTGTCCCGCCGGGCTCCAGCCCTGCTGCAGTGCAGGTGGCCATGCCAGCAGCACCAGCTGGTCACCACGTCCTGCCTGTCTGCTGCTTATCAGGAGTCCAGCCACAGACACTGCACTCCAGCAGTGAATTATGATATAAAAATAAGCACAGGCCTGATTATTCCCTTTGTCTGCTTTTTGCAAACAGATGCTCCATTATTTATCGAGCCTGCTCTCCATACGTGGTGTGGGGTATCTTAGATTTTCAGGCACTTTTGTGTCTTAATTTTTAAAGCAAAATGCCCAACCAATGCATTTTATGTGTGATGTGTTAGAGGAACCTTCTGCCCCAGGGCAGTGCAATCAGCAGTGACCCAAGGCCTGAAGAGCTTTGCTTCCCAACCCCATCAGAGACACAGATCCCACCACAACCTTGACCTGGCCATGTCGGTATCTGCCACAGTTTTCCCAGTTTGTGCTCAGGGGTTCATCTCAAGGAAGGAGAAGCTTTGTTGTGCTGACTTAGAGTCTGATAGTTTTCTGCTGGGCAGTGTGGAAATGTGCTGAAGGAATGGCCACCGAGCCCTGAATGTGTCATCTCCTGACTTACAGAAGGCTGAACCCCTAGGAAGTTTCCCAGTGCATCTTCTCAGCTCTGCTAAATGACCAAATAGGTATTTCTGGGGCCTGCATAGACTTAATTTGCTCAATTGCAGGTTTTCTGTGAATATAGGAACTCACACAATGAAGAATTACCTTGTGCCAAACATATTATCCCTTATCTATCTGCACGGCATATATGTGGCAAGCAGATTCATTTTTTAAAAAAAGAGTTTTTCATAAGGAATGTTTGGAAATATTATGCACACCAGGGTTGTTATGCACATGGTGGATAGAAAAGAGCCCCTGCCTGCTCATCGTGCTGCTTGTGACATTCTCAAATCTCAGCCCTGTCCCATCTACCAGGGCTGCAAGAGTGTGTCCTGAATAAGGGGATTTGGTGAAGCTCTGCAGCACTCAGCAATTTCAGCTCCCAGGGATACAGAGGAGCAATTTCCCTCATGCTCCTTGCCATTTCAGGTTTCATTTCCAAAGAAACTTAAAGGAAAATTCAGCCCAAATTACTCTGTATTTGCCTCCCATCAGAGCAAAATTGTATGATAGCTTTTACTTGATTTCTGCATGAAACCCCCTGTCTTTGTTGAGTACTTTTTGGATGGATCCTGCTAAATAAGAAGAAAATGCAGGTGTTTGAAAGAGTAAAACCCAGCCTTGAATCACTCTCAGCAAGCTTGACTCACTGCAACATTCCAGACATGGAAAATGAGGGTGGATATCTCCTTTTAAAGTCCTTTCAGCTCCATCAGAACTCGTCCTGGACCGAGGCAGCTTCGGTTCCTCTCCGGGTACCGGAGCCCTCGGAATTTGGCAGTGCTGGGAGATGTGGCTGCAGGATCCTGTGGGAATGGAAAAAGCCCAGGCAAGAAACACTGACCAAGGCCAGGCTCTCTGCTGCCGATGCCAAATCTGTTTGTTCTGCTTCTAAAATAATAATAGAACAAATTTTCTGAGCGTCTTGGCGCCAGACTTCTCTTCCCTGGATGCTTCAAAGGAAAAAAGCTCCTTTTTTCAGACCTCGCTGAGGTCACTGAGGCTGCGGCACAACAGCACTCCACGGCTTTCAAAAGCATTTTCAATTAACACAAGACTCTAATGAAAGCACGTAATCACAGGTGCTCAGCTGCCACGGGACTAATCGGAGACGCCGACTTCAAATGCCACGTCTTCAGAAAGTCGGCAAAAAAAGGCTTTTTATGCGTGTTAGTCTGAGATGGGCCTTTCCACTCGTGCCTTCAGCCAGGGGGATGGTGTTTACTGTGTTCTGGCAGAAGGAAAAGCCGCTTTGCCCTGGAGCGACTGGGACTGGGACTGGGACTGGGAATGGGACTGGGACTGGGAATGGGAATGGGATGGGGAATGGGAATGGGAATGGGAATGGGAATGGGACTGGGAATGGGAATGGGAATGGGACTGGGACTGGGACTGGGAATGGGACTGGGACTGGGAATGGGAATGGGAATGGGACTGGGAATGGGACTGGGACTGGGACTGGGACTGGGACTGGGAATGGGAATAGGAATGGGACTGGGACTGGGAATGGGACTGGGAATGGGACTGGGACTGGGACTGGGACTGGGACTGGGACTGGGACTGGGAATGGGACTGGGACTGGGAATGAGACTGGGAATGGGACTGGGAATGGGACTGGGACTGGTGGGAGCCAGCAGAAGGTGAGCAGTGTCCAGCCCCAGCCTGGAGCCACCACTCACTGTCTGATCATTCCTGCCCCAGCCAGGACCCTCATCCCTTGGCAGCAGCCATCCCCTGGGTTCTTGCCCTTGGCCCGGAAGAGTTTGACTTCTATAAACCAAATTGAAGCCTTCTGAGTTGTGTGCAGATGTGTGTGGCTGCGTCCGGCTGAGAGGGAAACTCCAGCTCCTCCAAACAGCCACGGATCACTCAAGTTGGGCAATTTTTGTTGCTTTTGATAGCCAGGAAAAAAGCCAGTGCAAATTCAATAGTGACCAGAGCGTGACAGTCATGTATTAGATTTGTGCCCTGGAACAGCAAGTGAAAGGAACTTTTATTATTAAGTGTCCCTCCAGCACAGAATATCTGAGTGCAAATTCGCTGAGCTGATTCAATTGGAAATAATGTTTTCAAAAACAAGATGCATCTGTTCTCACCTCCCCTAATGCGATTATTTAGTGCCCTACTATTATACTGTTGCAAGAAATAAGATTCACTGGATGCTAAAAATGACACAAAAAATTGATTCAGGCAGAGGAAGTGTGTCTGGAGCACCAGTGGTGACCCGAGCAGCTGTGCCACACTAGCACACTTCATGGGAAGTGCTTTTTATAGCAGCACCAGTAAGTGCTTCACAAATGTTCTGCTCCTGTTTTGTTCACAGTCCGCCAAAGACAGAGCATTATTTGGAGTTCTCGGTGCAGGGACACGTAGGATGTGTTCCTGCCCAGTGATGGGAAGGGTTGGGGTGGGGGGAAGAACGATTGAACCACATAAAGTGGAGAAGAAATAGCCCTTGAGTGTCTTTTCTTCCAGGATCAAATTTCTCATTCTGGTGTCCAAAGCCACGGTGGTGCTGGCACTTTTTTCCCACTCTAAAAAGTGGAGACGTCACCCCTTGCTCCCAAAGTTGTGTGAACTCTCCACCCTTTCCATAGACCCTTCCAAGGTGATGTCATTTCTAGGGGGGCTTCAGAGTTAGTCATACAGTGATTTTTTTTCCCCTGGAATTAGACAGGAAAGCAAGAAATACCAAACTGCCCCTTCAGACCCTGGCCTGGCCCCTCCAGATGCACCTCATCAGCTCCGGTGCCTTTCACCATCCTCCCAAACGCCTTCTCACACTAATTAATGCCATTCATCTGCACCAGGCTCATTCTAACGCTAAATTCCAGCCCTGGATAAGAGAAGCTGTGTCACCCGAATCCCAAACCTCATCAGAGAGTGAAGTCAAATTTATTTGACAGCAGTTTTCAATGGAAATGTGTGGAGCAGCATTACACTCCTGCTAAACACTTCGGTAATTGACTTTCCTGTCGGCTCTGCCAAGCCTACATTAAGGGGTTCATCCTGCTCTCCTCTCCTTCACACTGCTCTCTCTCAGCCCCTGGAGCTCCCCAGATGTTACACATTTTGTTGGAATCAGCCCTTGCACCCAGAGCTGCCCCTGGCCATCACCCAGGCCTTGGGGCAGTGGTTGGGTTTTGAGTCTATCCTTAAAACGGCAGTCTGGGCTCTCTCTGCAATATCCACAGGAGGAATGCACTTCAGCTTCCCCCGGTGGCACTAGATGCCACTTTTCCTTCCAGGTAAAGATCAGGAAATCTGTTTGAATATTCTTCTTGTTCCCTCTGCACTGGTAATAGCAATTGCATCATATTCCTCTAATAACATCCTATCAATTCAGTAGCATTTCATAGAGGTTCACCTGATCTCTTCTGTCTTGCTGACCATGGATATTCTATCAAGATGCCTTTAGATTTTCTTATCAATCTTTTACTTCTCATTTATCTTTACTGCTACCAATTTGCTACTTTTCCTTTTTCCTCAACAATGCTTTTTGTGGTTTGTTTCTGCCTTTTAATTTCATTGCTGGCTCCCATTCAGCCATGAGCCCGGGTGGGCTCCCAGCCAGAGCTCTCTTTCTCTCTGATTTGCCGAAGAAAATTTATCTCCATATTCTGGTACATTCCCCGAGGCTGGGGGGCTGCAGTGTCCTGGGAGCTGCCGGTGCCAGCGCTGGGTGAGCAGCTGTGCAGGACCAGACAGTTATTTAGAAAGATTCACCAGCTTGACGAGCTGCATCTCAGCCCTCGGAGCCTCTGCAGTGCCACAGCGATGTTTAAATGACAGAATCTGGGTGCTGCACTGCAGGGAAGGAGGTTTCCAACTCCTTGTGGACCCAGGTGTGCCCAGGTGTGCCCAGACGCAGCTCAGGACAGCACAGAGATGCTCTTTTGCTGGCACCAAGGAGTAATTGTCTCTGTGGCTCTGAAGAACCTTATCCAGACGGTTTTGAGCAGGTTCTTCCTTCAGCCAAACAGCCCTGAGCATTTAGCCAGACAGCCACTGAGCCCTGCTCACGCTCGCTGGTGTCTGATCAACCCATCTCGTGCTCTGCCCGTGCCTGGATGGAGTCCAGTGAGCACATTTGCTGTGTCCCTGGAGCAGGCAGCCCTGGGGATGGGGAGGAGGCAGCTGGAGGAGCTGCTGCCAGGCCCTGGCTCAGGGGAACAGCGCACGGAGCATCCCTGGGCTGGCAGCGCAGCGCTCCCACAGCAGCGTGTGCCCTCCTGCCGCTTGGCACAGGACAGGTTCTGCTAATGGGAACGATGGTCCTTCCATCTGCACTGCTGGTGGAACTGCTGCACGATCCCACTGCTCTGCACGATCCCACTGCTCTGCACGATCCCCAGTGCTCTGCATGATCCCACTGCTCTGCACGATCCCCAGGGCTCTGCACGATCCCCACTGCTCTGCACGATCCCACTGCTCTGCACGATCCCACTGCTCTGCACGATCCCCAGGGCTCTGCACGATCCCCAGAGCTCTGCACGATTCCCAGGGCTCTGCACGATCCCCAGGGCTCTGCACGATCCCAGGGCTCTGCACGATCCCCAGGGCTCTGCACCCCGGAGGGAACACACACTCAACAAGGAGCCACCAGCTGTGAAACTCTTCCTGTGCTTTCTCCAGTGGATCCTGTCCCTTGGGTCCTCTCCAGGACCTCTCCTCCCCTGTCTTGGGTTAGCAGAGGGCACTGAAGCACCTCTGAGAGCCTGCAAAAACATCTATTGGGGTCCAATTTCTCCTCTTTTAAACCTCCTCCAGCATTGCCTGCTGTTTAGTGGGAGCTGCAGAAAGCTTTCAACAACCACGGAAAATTCAGAGTATTGGGATTTAAAACCAGTGGTCACAGGGGTCCTGATGTACCTGGCTGAGAGAAGGCTCCATTTGCTTTGCTCTCTGCAAACCCCCTCCAGCAGCGCTGTTCTGAACAACACACAGTTCCTGGAATCTCAGACACAGGCTGAGATTGCAGTGTTTTTAAGACATAATGAAAAAGGTAATTTTCCAGCCTCCCTGCAATCTTCATCATTGGGGAGGTATTTTGTGCAATTTTCAGTGCTGGCTATAATCATGCTCCCAGAGATGATAGCGTGCTGCCGTGGCTCTGGGGGTCCTTTGAACCCTGCCATGCTTTGGAACCCCAAGGAAATGGAAGAAAAAGGGAGTGCAGCCACTGAGGTGCCATCCCTGCTGGGGCTGCCCGTGTACAAACCCCCAGGCTGAGGGCACAGTGTGGCACCGAGGCAAAGGCTGGCAGAACACCCAGACCTGCATCTCTGCTCACGAGATGAGAAGTTAAAGAAAACAGAGATCAAAGGTGGATGGAAACCTTGAATGTGTTGGCACACAGAGCAGACATCCTGTGAAGGGAGTGCTGACACGTCCCTGGTGACACACTACGGTCTGTTTGCTCCTCTGCTGTGCTCCTGTTCCAGGGGAGAGACCCACAGCTCTGAAATTGTGGCCATCATCATCATCATCATCATTTTGCAGGATTAGTTGCTATACAATGAAAGGGACACGCAGTCCTTCTGATGTCCAGTGCCTTTGAACACATAATGGGCTTGGAAAAGCTTCTTGCCTGCCGGGGACTCTGTAGCCCTGGCTTTGTCTGGGATGGATTTGCTAAAGCCTGGGGCAGAGGGGGAGCAGAACAGGCTTTATGTGGGAGATGAGGGCTGGAGGACGAGGTGCAGCTCTGAAGGCACCTGGGTGCTGTTTCTGCGCTGTCCTGGCACTCCCTTTGGGCAGGTGCTGCCTTGGGGAGGTGCGGGGGCAGAGCTGTGGCTGCCACATGTGTCCCCAGCGGCACGAGGCAGCCGAGCTCTCCCTCACCCCACGGCTGGGTCTGCTCCATCTGCGGGCTCGGGAGCTGTGGAACAGCATGTTCCAGAGCTGTGGGACAAGACCTGAGGAGTGCTGTGAGGAGCTGGTTGCTAATGTCTGAAAATGTCGGCGTGGGGGTATTAATGACAGAACAGCAGCTCTCTAGTCAGGAGCTCCCAGCAGCCAGGCTGGCTGAGATGGGCTCCATCTCCTGACACCGCAGTGGTGACTCGGTGGAGGCTGTGTTTCACTCCCTGACTGCTTGTACCCACGAGTGAGATGCTGAGGGGTAGCACAGAGCAGCGCAGGGTCTGCAATGCTGCAATGATGGAAGAAAAGTGCAAAGTTGTGTTCCTGGCAGAACAGAGCCCAGGAGCCTGGGCAGCAGCCTCGGAGCGCTCATGAAATAAAAACAAGCTCTTGTGCTACCTGCCAGGAGCCATTAGCCAGAGAGCAAATGATCTACAGAACGGTCTGTGAGGAGAGCACAGCTCGGAGAGGGACGTGCGGCAGCTCATCTGCCATCATTCACTTCATCAGGACATCTCTGTCACAGCCTCACGCCTCGTGCTTCCAGTGTGAGGGCTTGTGATAGATATTCGCAGGCAACAGGATGCAAACAAGCTGTAATGCTCAATCAGATGATGTTAAGGATTTCAAGGAAAACAGAAATGAAAATGTCAAACCTGTTAAGCTGTGGAGTGCTTTCACCAGAACGTGGGCAGAGGGACTCCAGGAGGTTGTTTAAAAATAGGAGCCAGGGGAGATTGCTCTCACAATGGCACCATTCTGGTGCCAATGCCCTGCTGGGGCACGGTGCACTCTGCTTTTTATAGATCTCAAAAGAAAAAAAATAAATCATGTGATGCTGAATTTATTAACCCACTCAAAAAGCAGTGGCTTAAAACTTGGCTGTCATCTCAAGTTCAGCCTTGATAGTGTCTGTGTCATCGTTCTGAGAGCCTGAACAAAGAGGCAGACGAGGGGAGGTGAGGCATAGGCAGAGGCAGCCAAAGCCTGGAGCCTCTTAGTGTTGTTTTTGCCTGTGTAAGGACAGCCGAGGACAGTGACACCTCGGAAAGGTGGCATCGTACTCCTTTTTTGCAGTGCTTGAGTACAGATCTCTACCTCAGAACACAGAGAACAGCAGGCCAACTGCCTGTGCTGCTTCTGCGTGTGGCTCAGCTCACAGAGGCTGCTCAGCTCCCTGGAGCTGCTTCTCAGCTACAGCACAGCATGGGTGAGAAGCTGCTGAATTGCCTGAAAGTATGGCAGGAGCAGTGAGTACCAGCAGAAGTCTCAGGAACTCTACATGTCAAGGTACAGTTATTTCACTTCCATGAGGGCACTGCACAGTGAAGGGATCACGAAGGGTCTCTGAGCAGGATTTTCGCCTGCTTGTTGCAGTTTGAGGCCGTTTCATTCCGTGTGTAACTCAGACCTTTGCTCAGCTGAAATATGCAGATGTGATGGTGAAAGGAATAAGGGTGTGTCTTTACAAACAAACATACTGAGAGACAGAAGAAACAATGGGAAGGATTTCCATAGGAATTCCACTGATTGACTCCTCCAAGACTGTGTTAATAAACTACAGGAACAGAGACATAAGAAAAAGAAGAAAGCGGGGATTTATATTGAGAGTGTCTGCATTAGGGGTGATGTCTATTACTGTGTCTGCATTAGGCTTTCCGGGCACTCTGTACCTCTCGAGTACCTCAGCCTATGGGAAAAGAGAGAGGGAACTGCGGCCAGGAAATTAGGATAAAAAGAGGCTGCGTCCTCTAGCAATTTGAGAGACCCCATGGGAAATGCCCATGACCTCTCCCTTTATTCATGAATAAAGTTACAGGACTCCTCTGTCTCTTTTTTGGACATAAACCTCTGGTGTTTGTGGATTAATTTCCCTGACAATAGTAAAGTCTTTTCTCAAGTTTATTTACATGCAAGGCTTTGGCTTGTGCTATGCCGAACAGGAGAGGCATTACCACAAAGCTGTTTGTTAATGAAGCCAGCGCACGGGAAAGGGAGGCTGCAGCTCACAGGGACAGATTCTCCTCCCTCCTTCTCCCTCCGTGGCCCCTCTGGCAGCCCCTGACCCGGCATGGCTTTGCTCCAGGGCCTGGGATAAAGGATCATCTGGAGGCATCAGGCACAGGAGCTGCATCCTGCTGCCTCCCTGCCCCGCACAGCGATGCTGTCACTCCCGAGTGCCGGGGACGAGGTGCCAGGGCTGTGTCTGTGGCTCTGCCAGGAGCTGTGGCAATCGGTGCTGATGGACTGGGAGAGCAGATATCAGGTGGGGCTATGGCCCTGCTGAGAAAACAAACCACGGTGCTGCCCTGCCTTGCCCTTCTGGGGGAATGTCCCCTTGTCTCCTGCCCCAGCGGTGACCTCACGGGATGACCACAAGGTCCCCAACTCCCTCTGTCACACCCAGCATCGGCACCGAGGTGTCACAGCAGCTCAGAAGGTTTCCTTTAGCAGCTCTTTCAGGCCACCAGGATTCCCTAATGGTTACAGCTGCTCTGGTAACATAAAAGTGATTTGTTCCAAGCCTACAGATACAGAAACATTTTGCCTACCCCATTTTTCTTCTTGCCTGAGAGGAGGCCAGGCTAATACATCATCACCAGGTCTGCAAGCAGCATCGCAGCCATAACTGATGTGAGAAAATGCTCTGAATCCTCTGCCCGTGGCTCCTACCACAGGCTGGGGACTCCCAAGTGTCCCTGCCCTGCCTGTCCCTGTAACTGTCCAAAGCTCCGGCCATGCAGGGCAGAGCAGAGGACCGAAGCTCAAGGACCTCCTCAGTCCCTGGGTGGGTAAAGAGGGATCTGCCCAGTTCCCTCTGTGCTGAACTGAGAGCTGGAATGCTGTGGTTTGGGAAACCTGAAGAAGGAGGGGTTTGCAATATGTCATATGCTGTCCCTCGGTGACCACGCTCCAGCCACCCTTCCCTCCATCTGCACCCCAAGGCTCCCACCTTCCCTCTCCTTCCCTGCCCTTCCTTTCTCTCTCTCAGCTATTCACAACCCCAGAAGCTCTTCACAGCCACAGCTGCCTTTGCCTGGGTTTGTAGAGCCCCTCTGTGACAGGGACAGGGTCCCTGTCCCAAAAAGACAGGATCCTTTTGCTGTCAGAGATTCTCGCTGTCCCTGTCCCCGTGCTGGGAGCTGGGACCGTCCCTGTGGTGGCTCTGCTGTGCTCCCAGGGAGAGAGCAAACTGTGAGCACACTGAGCAGAACCGAAGGTGTTGGGGAAGATGAAATAGGAAAGCCTTATAAATATTATTATCTGGCAAAAGATGCTGAGGATATGGAAACTATAAGCGAGATTGAAATGAAGACAAACTTTGAGATACCAAACCCCAGTAACTAAATAACTGGAAAACAATGGTATGGCCACTGAAGATAATCCCCCTTTGATTAAACAATCGCCCTTTTGATTAAACAATCCCCTCTGCTTGCAGACAGGTCCAAGGGTCAGAGCAGACCCTACCAACTTGGCAGAAGGTCCAAAAAGCAGTTTTTAGAGTTTAAAATATAACACAGTATGGTAATGCAATGACTCTCATAGGCTGTATGTAAATGTTGTAGGATTTGTAGCTTGTTCCAGATTGGTTAGTGAAAATTAGAATATTCAGCATAGAAGATGATTTATTGTATTGTAAACGGCAGCCATGGCATTACTCGATCCTCCTCCTCTCTCTAGCTTGCTCTCTTACCTCTCTGACCTCTTTTGAGCTGTGTCTGGCAGCTTCTGGCAGGTCCCCTACACCCACGCCCTTTCCCAATAAACCTCATGCTCTAAGACCAAACTTCAGAGATCTCTCGTCTCCGTCCCGACCATCCGAAACAAAACTGGGAACAAATCCTACACGAGGGCACAGCAGAAACAGAGCCTGATCCCACATCCAGGTGTGAGACGACAAAAGCAGAAGCAGGCACCAGTGCCTGTGACTGAATTGTGGCTCAGCAGACACGCACAGGACCGAGGGCTTGGGGAGGGGCACAACTTCCTAATTACCTCCTCACCGGGCTGCTCCATTCCTGGAGCCCAGGATTTCCATTCTGACCCACAGTGGGTCTGCTTTAATGCCAAATAAATGTTAATATTAATGCACGTGGTGCTGAGATTGGTTCCCTGCCAGCCGCGAGCAGGAGCAGAACCACAGTGAGCACCCAGCTGCCACCCCAAGGCAGGTGTGTGGCTTTGAGGTGGAGAAAAAGCACCTCCTTGAGCAGAAATCCCAAAGGAACAGAACTCAGCTCCTCTTGCTGTGCAGGGGAATGGAGACAAGGCAGAGCTGTGAATCCCCCGGGGCTGGGGATGAGTTCCATGTGCTGGGAAAGCGAGGCAGGGAAACAAAAACTTCGATCCCATAAAAAGTCGTAACATTCACCTTATAAAACATACAAACTCAGTGATTTAAAAGGGGGAAAACTACTATTTGTTTCCAAATTTACAGGCAATAACACTTGATTTAGATCCCTGTCTGCCTCCTGTATAGACTGCAGTATAATTTAAAGGACAATAAAGTCTGAGGCCGTAACACCATCACCGCAATAAATCAGGCCAGCTACCACCACTCAGAACAGAAATTATTAATCTGGGTTCCAAATGATATGCCTGCATATTGCTTGTTTGAGCTGTTTATGCAGCAAGCTGAGATAGCACTTTCCCTCGTTATTATTTTTTACTTTTGCAATGAAATACCGTCTCCTCCTACCGAGGGGGCATTTATTACCCAATATATATGGGGGCAGCCGAGTGTGTTGTGCGGAGCATCCAACATCAGTACGACTTGCCAGCGTCCACACTCTGCCTTTCCAGGATGTTCTCAGTGCTGAGGGCACTAACTCATCCCCAGGCAGCATGGCATGTGGCAGGGGCGTGCCCTGGGCAGGCCTGGCAAAGCTGCCACATGTTGGGGACAGGATGGTGCTGTTGGAAAATACACCAGTTTAAAAATTTTGTATAACTTTAGTCAAAGGCTTTGTTCGTCTTTTCGCGGAGAAAAGGAATTTTAAGTTTCTTTCCAGGGCATTGCTCTGCCAGGTGAGGTCTGGTGAACTCAACATCTCAACAGACTGGAGTAACCCAAAAGATAAAGGGCCATGAATGGAACATCAGCTCCAAACCTCACCCCTGGTCTGGAAAAGAGAAATAAGAAAGAAAATCTAATTAACATCGGTGATGAAGAGATTCAGATCCAATGGGAAACGGAACACTGGGGTTGCTCAACTCTGGACCAATGAACTTTGAAACAATGCATCTCTATGGGTTTGACTGTATAAAATTTGGGGGGAAATCCTGTAAAATCTGTGCATCATGGAATGATTCTCTCTGCACACCAGGGCTGTGTGTGGATGAGATGATTTCTGTGGCACACCCTGGCCAGAACAACATCCTGACCCGATAATAAAGTAATGCCTTGACTCTCGAACACTAAAAATGTTGTTGGAGGGTTTTTGTTTTTCCCGTAGTTTTGGTGACAGTGCCACCCAGAAAGTCTGTCTGCAGCCAGGGACCAGAGACCCTTCTCCCAGCACCAGGCACTTCCCGAAGGAATGCCCAGGATCCCCAGAGCTGTTCTTTCCCAGCTGTGGCACCTCCTGGGAGGGCTCAGAGCCCCTGGAGTGTTCGTACACTTTGCAATTACAGACCATCAGTGAGTTTGGCAAAATATATTTACAGCACTGACAGAATTCAAGCTTTGAAAATTCACATTTGAGGGGATTTTCAATCCTACAGGGGAGGGAGGAAAAGTCTGTTAAATTTTGAGGGGGAAAGCATGTATTTTCATGAAAAAATGCACTGGAGGGCTGATCAGCCTTGGGGTAATTTCTCTTTGGGTCTTCAGACCCATGGTCAGGGTGGTAATGAGCTCTGGGACAGTCAGCAGCTGATGTCAGCCACCATCAGTGACAGGGAAACCTCTGTCCACACAGGTCTGGGGTCCCCTGAGGCCACACAGGGCCCTGTGCCCCATGGCCCCAAAAGGATGAGCATCTGCAGAACGCTCCCTTTCTTCTTTGTAACTCACAATTATCACCGGGAATACCAGAGTCATTCTAGATTCAAAAAGTGCCATCTCAGGGAGGGGAAAGTGCAGAAGGCTGAGCTCCCTTTCCATTTCCTTCCCCAGTAACTCTGGAGCAATGGACTGGAAATTGGGTTTTTTTCTAGGTTTGGGGACCATTCATATATCTTTACTGAGGCTTGATTGTGCAAGGTCCACCCTCCTCTAATAAAAATTATTGGAATTGTATTTTCTTTTCAGGAATGATGAGTCCAGCCTGGAGCAGAGACCACCTCACCGGGGGTCTTCATCTGAATGCAAAATGTTATGAGCTTCATGTTTAAAATTAGCAGAACTGCCAACTCTCCTGAAATCGCAGGGATTTCCTGAGAGGAGGAAGTGCTGCTGTCACAGGCAAACCCACTTGCAGCTGCACTCAAGATTTTGTCTGCATTATCCAGGGATTAGCATCATTTCATTTGTGGGAATGATCTGCTTTCATCTGGTGTAAAACATGAAGATGTTAATATGGATTTTAACATACTCCTCAGGATGACTTAAAAATTTGTGTTTTTAATAAAGTACAATTTATTTGCTAAACAAACAGCATTAAAATAAAAAATATTGCCACCTCCCACATTTTCTGCAAACCCCCTTCTGTCTGAAGCAAAGGGCTGCAAGTTACATTTGTACATCATGAAACATTCAGCACTGAAATTGTCCCCAGGAATGTCCCCATCTGCTGCTAGCTTTCTCGTCGTGCTAATTATTAAATATATCTGAACAGGAATAAATAATAGATTTCCTTTAAAGAACCAGAAGTAAAATTTAATGAGCGTTTGGTGTCGGGGTGTGTTTTTCCCTCGAAGCTGCAGTTCCTTAACACATCCTGAGCTGTCCTGGGCTCCTGCCCAGCACGCCAACCTTTGGCCATGTGCTTTTGTTCCTTCTCATTTGCCATCAAGTCCTTTTTCCAAAGCCAGTCCTCAGCTAACAAATACCATTTTATAGCTATTCTCAAGCAAACTGCACGTCCTCCTGCCCCTTGGGAAGGCCCCAGTTCCCCCCAGAGCCTCAGCAAACCCAGACTGGAAGAGCTCCAGTTACCTCCATCATTTCCCTTCCCGGTGGGGGAATTTCATGCCTTCATTAGGAGCTCTATCCAGGAATAAGGGAGTGTTTATGTTACAAACCATCTCACAAGATGATGCCCTTGCTTTTAAAATGCTTTTAAAATTTCCTTGGCAGCGTTAAATATAATTACTTCTATTGCATCACTTAATGCCACGGCAGCAGCGGGCTGGAGGCAGCAACACCAAACAGCCCAAAAGGTCCTGGCCCCATTGCCACTGATGTCTGAACTCCTCAGAAATCTTTACTGAGCACTTTAAGGAGCCTGGGGTTCCTCTGGTGCTGCCTTGGTAGAGCACAGCATTGGGTCTGTGAGGCAGTGAGAGATGGGATTCGGAGCAATGCTCCTCTGGAGTGTTTTGGGGAAGGTGTTTTCTTTTCTTCCCTCACATTAAAAATCATTAAGAAACACGAAGAAATGGCAGTGTTATACTACAGATACAGGAAGCGCAGAAGAAAGAATGAGAAAAATTTTATTTCCCCCTCAGCGTAATTATTGACATGCCTCTAGAAATGTTTCCTGAAGATAAATCTGTGCTGAGGTGTGTGTCCATGGGACTCTCTGTCACCTCCATCCCACACCAGGCCTGGGTGTACCAAGCCTGTTCCGTGGGGTTCTTGCCCTTTTTGGTGATGTTGAGGGACTACAGTGATGACATCTCTGCCTAGAGATCTCCACCCCACAGCTCCCCAGGCCCCCGGTGGGAGGCAGGGGCTGGCGACACCATCCTTACCCTCCACAGTGGCACATTTTCTCTCTTCTTACTGGAAGCAAATGTGTCCCTAATAGTGCAAATTGCTGCAGAAGCGTTAATGAAACACATTGCAGCTGTAAAGTCAGAAGAAAAATCTGTTACTATAAACTGCGTTTCCATTTCCTTATTTCCAGTTAGGCTCAGGGAGTCAAACGGGTCATGTTTGTGTATGGCTCATCAGGAAGAAGATTCACAGTTAAAATACCAAGACGGAAAGCTGTTTAATAGTTTATTCTGCTGTTTTCAAGGGAAGACACAGATGGGTCTGGTTGGGATGGAGGAGGTGTCTGTCTGTCTGTCTGTGGACTCCTCTTCAGTGGCTTTGTTTCCCCAAAATCCTAAATACCTTCTTTTTTCTTTTTTTTTAACCTCTCCCAGCAATTACATATTCTTACCTCTAGGAAGATTTTCTTAATCCATAATTTATACCCCATGTGTTTCATGTTTTAGGGTGGTTTTAAAAACCTGCAGAGAGGCGTCTCGTTGATGACAAATGTTGAAGTTAAGTACAAATCCTGTTTGCAGCTTCCCCCCCCTTATGCCATAGGAACTTCCTGGGGAGGAAAAGTGAAAGCCACAAATGTTAAGATAAAAGATCCCTATAAATAAGGTTTGATTCATCCTTCCATCATTCCTGGAAGGAATGCACTGAACTGTACCACAGTTCACGAGGTACCTGTACAACTGTACCTGCCCACGAGGCTTTCAGATGAAATCTTGAAACACTCGAAATCTGTTTGTTTCTGGCAGAAATTACAGGTCAGATGGCTATGCTGAAGACAATATTTTGGGTTTATCACAAGGGCAAATATCTCCTTTAGTTTGAAGAAAACCCCATATTTCTGCTCTGGAGGTGAACATTATCTGTGTGGTAAAACAGTTTGGGATCCTCCAGCAGGAGAGGTCTGTGCCTGTCTGATCTCCCACCTCCTGGTGCCAGTGAAGATGAAATCTTTGTTTTCTCCCATGCTGGAATATCTCCTTCCCCCTCACATCTGTTTCCCCCAATTTATTCTAAATGACAATAGGATTAACATATATAATGACAAGTGAAAAACTGATTTGAAATGCTTTCCATGAACTTTATGTCCAGAAAATTCAGCTCTGTCCCTTTCAATGAGCCTTTTGGTTTTCTCGGAGTTAATTGCAGAGTTGTCACCGTGATAGTCTGTGGTACAACAGGGAGGAGACTGAGGCAGCAGCCAAAGGCTTTGAATTATGCAGAGATGTGCATTTCTCCAGGGGACCCAGGTGATGTCTGTTCATGTCCAAGACCTCAGAAGACCCAGAGAAAACTTGGGAGTCAGTGCAAACCTTTAAAGGTTTCCCAATCCAAGATGACATTTTGTCCATTAGCAGGTCCCTATACCTGTGCCCTGACAGCAGCAGCCTGGACACACACACACAGCACTTCATGTATATTTAAAAGCTGCTTCTCTCATATTTCATCTTCCCCTGAGCCCAAACCCTCCTTGTGCCGCCCACCTTCCCCTGCTCAGCTTGGTCCTGCCCCACTCCAGGGCTCCACTCTCAGCTCTGGAGAACAAAGTGTTGGTGGCTCTGGGGACAGAGGAAAGGAGCTGTGGTGACCCACAGGGACGGGGTCAGGATCACAGGCTGCTGCCATGTACCAGTACAGAATCCCAGAAACACTGGGGTTGGAAAAGACCTCCGAGACCATCGAGCCCAACCTGTGGCCATCCCCACTTTGTCACCAGCACAGAGCACTGGGTGCCACATCCAGGCATTCCTTGGACACCTCAGGGATGGGGACTCCACTTTCCAATGCCTAGCCATCCCTTCCATGAAGAAGTTCCTCCTGATGTCCAACCTGATGCTCCCCTGGCACAGCTTGAGGCTGTTCCCACTCCCCCTGTCCCTTACTACCTGGGACAAGAGGCTGATCCCCACGTGGCCCCACCCTCCAGCCCGGGAGTGGCAGAGAGCCAGAAGGTCCCCCCAGCCTCTTTTCCTCCGGGCTGAGCCCCTGCAGCTCCCTCAGCCTCTCCTCATCAGACTTGGAGCGAACCAGAAGGACCCAAACTCTGTCACCCGGGAGCAGAGCATGGGGGGGAGCTGGGCCGTGCTGGCGAGGGGACAGGGGACAGAGGAGAGGGGACAGAGGAGAGGGGACAGAGGAGTGCAGGGACAAGAGGGACAAGCGCAGGGACAGGAGGGACAAGCGCAGGGACAGGAGGGAGAGGTGCAGGGACAAGAGGGACAAGTGCAGGGAGAGGAGAGGAGCCGCGGAGAGACAGGTGGGAGAAGTGCAGGGACAGGAGGGACAAGTGTAGGGACAGGAGGGAGAGGCGCAGGGACAGGAGAGAAGCTGCGCAGGGACAGGAGGGAGAGGTGCAGGGACAGGAGAGGAGCTGTGGAGGGACAGGAGAGAAGTGCAGGGACAAGAGGAACAAGTGCAGGCAGGGACAGGAGGGAGAGGTGCAGGGACAGGAGGGAGAGGTGCAGGGACAGGAGAGAGAAATGCTGGGACAGGAGGGAGAGGTGCAGGGACAGGAGAGGAGCTGCGGAGGGACAGGAGGGAGGAATGCAGGGACAGGAGAGAAGTGCAGGGACAAGAGGAACAAGTGCAGGCAGGGACAGGAGGGAGAGGCGCAGGGACAGGAGGGACAAGCGCAGGGACAGAGGAGCCGCAGCTGCAGCCGCACCTCTGCCCGTGCCGGTGCCGGCTTTGGAAGGCTCCGAGCCCCATCTTTCTCGGGTCACCTGCCGGAGCCCGGCAGGGCAGTGTTCCCTATTACAGCACAAACTCGTGCGTTGTGTCTTTGTTATGCTAATGTCCCAGTGCCGCACAATTTAAATAGCACTTCCAGAAAAATTAAGTATGTTCATTGACACAGTGAAATGTTTTCACCCTCCATGTAACCTTCACAGTTTCTGTACAAAATCTATCAGTCAGTAAACTATTCATCTGCGAATGCTTACCAATTATTATGCTAATGCATTACAATACATTACAGTGAATTCTTTTTAAATGCCAGGAAATGCAGCTGTCTGGCATCCTACCTCGCCTGTATTATGGAGCTATCAATAAACAGCAGAGCATTTGCAACTGGATTTTGACTGCTTTGTCAGAACTCTGCAAAAAAAATCCTTATCATTTAATATTACGAAGAAATTCTGGAATTAAAGTGGCGCAATGTATTCTCCAGGCAGGGGACTCAAGAATAGCACATCACCACGAAGCCAACGCTGCTGCAGGGCTGTGCACTGAGGCAGCGTGTGCAGGGACATGGGGTGTGTCAGGACACGGAGAGCCAGGGCCCATGGCAGCTCAGACGTGTGCAGCATGATCTGATGTGTAACTGCTCCCCGAGTCTTGTTTCTTTTTGGAACTGAGCGATACTAAAACTTCGGCTGGCATATGCAGACTGCAAGATACCAGGTTATATATGGAGTGTGGCATATTAGTGGCTCACACTGAGATTGTTCCTTCCCCAGATCATGGGAACTGCTACCAGGTACCAAAAGGAATTTTCTCTTTTGTTGCCTGAGAGAGGAAATATTCAATATTAATATAAATGTGGCTGTACTCTAAATCACCCAGGGATCATATGATAAAAATTCCAATTTATTATCTAGAATTAATATCGCTAGTTGGAAAGATGAAATTTCTTAGTCTGTGTATTTTAGATTTCATTGCATTTTTAGTGCCCTGCCTGTGCTGAGTGTGTGCAGAGGACTGAGCACCCGAGTTTGCGTTCCCAGCAGTACTTTCCGTTCCCTTTCCTGAGAACATGTGCCAATCCCCATCCGGCCCCTCACAGGGCTGTGCTGTGTAGGCTCCCAGAAATGTACGTACTTGGTATTTTTAAACATTTGCAATTGCATAATTCTTTAATGAATTCATTTATTCCTCTGTAGCACGACATAGAATATAGGAGAGAGACTGAGCATACATTAGTGCCACAGAAACCTCTTGGGCTCTGGGGAGCCCTGACCATTGGGGTTGGGATCCCTGGAGGACATCAGCTGTCCTGTAGGACAAGCTAAGCCTGGCTGCACTCAGAGCTCTGTCAGATACAATAATCACGTCCTCAAGGCAGAGGAAATCTCCGTTCTCTCAGAGGAGGTAATGCCTGAGGCCAGGAGATGCTGCCAGAGCCTGGTGCCCCATGGAGCTGTGCTGGCTGAGCTCGGACCTGGCCTCCAGCTGGATCTGCCAAGGTTTTCTATCTGGCAGGAGGTGCTGAACCCAAGGAGCAGAGCAGGAGCCCTGGCACTGCCACACAAGCAAATCCCTCTGTGGGTACCAGCTCCACTATTCCAGCAGCTCTGCCTCCCCTTCAGGGTGCCCAGCCCTGGGGCTTTTTGGTGCAGGGGCAATCAGGGTCCTCACCAGCTGGGATGCTCAGCTTTCTGCAGCAGCAAACGTTGTGGACATTCTGCAGGAGCCCCTCTTGCCTCCAGCCCCATGGCTCCAACCCCACCCCACCCTTTCAGATTATGGGGAGTTGCCTCAGTGTGGCAGATGTTTGGGAATTTTAAATCAAAAATGCAAAGTAAAAAAAATGCAGCTAGAGGCGTCCATCAAAACTTCTCTGGTTCCTCTATTTGTCTTTTCTCGGAAGCTAATATCCATGAATTTGGTTATTAGAGTCATAATGTTATAATTATTTCATTTAATACTCTAATTATCCCTTGTGATTAATCCTGACCATAACAGGAATGTGTGTGAGTCTGGAAGGCATGTTCCAATGGCTTCTGCATTATGAATGTTAATTTGAGTTAACAAGTATGAGAGCCAGAGGAAAAGAAACCAAAGAGCACGAGGACTCTTTGCTTACGAGCGAGTGCAGGGCTTTTTCCTGCCTGTTTTCGGTAGTAACTGGGCCAGCAGCCCCAATTTCTGCAGGCGTGGATCCCCTGACTGTGGTGTGGGATTGGGAATTCTGTCCCTGTGTGGGACAGGGAGGCAGAGGTGGCACAGGCTTCGGACAGCCCTGTGTCCATGCGTTGTGTCAGCAGCACTGCCCTGCTCAGCCCCTGTGCTCCTGCTGTAAATGTCCACGGGCAGGGTGACACACGTGTCCTCCTGGGCCTCCCTGTCCCACTGTCCCATTGCAGATGGATGTGCAGAGCTTCACTTTGGCCAGTTGATATTTCAAGGGCCAATTCCCATTGTGCCAAGCTACAAAGTCACACTCAGAGAGAACAGAAGCACCTGAAATTTTTACCTTCCTCCAGTGTTGTTGCCAGCAGACCTGGTGCAGCCACAGCCAGGAATGGCAGAGCAGAAGCTGTTTCCTGATACCTGTCCTTCACACCCAAGGACCTCAGTGAGTGAGACAAGTATTGACTGCCACACAGAGATTTCTGCACACACCTTTCACTGCAGCTGTACTGAGCTAAAAACTTCCCGTGGGTCAGCACCAGCCCAGCACCAGCCCTGGCACTTTGGGTAGCTCCTGCTGCAGCGGTAGCAGCAAGCGCAGGCTCTGGGCACTGCTCAGACAAGTGTGCATTCACATGCACACCCAGCGCTCACGTGCCCTCGCAAATCTCGGATGCCTGTCTCCAGGGCTTGGCCATCTGTGCCTTTATGCACAGGGAAAAGAAACGTATGGGCAGAGGGAGTCGGTGCTGCTGGCAGAGACCCGCGGGGCTGCGCTCTGGGATCCCTGGAGAAAGGCTTTGCCTCTCAGCTTTAAACAGCGCCGTGTCAAAACCAGCCAGTGGTACCTCAAGTGCTGAGGCAGTGGCTGCAAACAAACCTCGGTTCAGGGTGCAAAATGAGGGTTTAGGAAAGTTTCTGACCTTGTCTCCTGCGTGCAGGAGTTGCACAGAGCCAGCTGGGCCCTTGTCACCACGTGCTCCACAATTGTCCATCCTGCTCCATTTCCCTGTCCTGCTCCACCTCCACAGGGCCAAAGCAAACACTGCACAGGGGTTTTTTATATACACAGGCTGTGAGGGTGCAGGGAAGAGCCTTTCAGAGTGAGGAACCATGGCTAGCTCCTGGCTTCTGTGTCCATCTGCACAAAGAACTGCTGACAAAGGGGGAAGGCTTTAGCCTCGTGTGTCCTGAACAATACAGATCAAGACAAATCCAAATGGGGTGAGCACATCACTGCATGGAGAGATTTCTTTATCCATTCCCATCACTTAAACAGTCAGTCTTTGAGGAATCAGGAATCCTGAAGCTGATGGTCCTGCTGTCAATACCTGAGGCTGTCTTGGGGCTCCAGTGTTTTCCTGCCCCCACTGATGTTTTTTGGCTCCTACCCTCCACCTGGTGAGACTTGACCCTGCAGGACCTGCTCCACCTAGGGCTGAGCTGGACAGGGAACTCTCACCCTCTGACATGCTACTGCTTAGAGACCATCACTGCTCAGGGGGAAAGAAAAGTCGCTAGTGGGGAACTGTTCTGTCCTGACTGCTGCCTGTGTTTTATCAGCTGCACAGTTCTGAATCCGTTTGCTTCATTTGTTTCCAAAATGAGCTGCTTTGTTTTGCAAAGCAAGTTACTAGGGATAGACAAATTACCAAAATTTACTAAATAGCGTAAACCACCTGCGTACACAAACTTACTTTTCCTCTAAATAAAGGAACACCTGGCAGTGTCTGGCTTCCAGGGGTCTGCAAATGTTGTTCTTCAAATATTTCTTCATGTGCTTGCAGACGTTTGCACATCGACCTCCCTAGAGCTGGGAACTCCGGGAGTGCAGGGATGGAGCACGGCACCTAATTTTAGATACAGAAATGTGAAAGATTGTGCTAAATGTGGCAAAGCCTCCTGTACAGCCTGAGGTGGGAAGTGAGGCTCAGGAGAACCTCCCGAGGGGTTCTTGTGCCCCTAGATGGCTGAGGGCAAACAGGGAATTGCCCCAGGGCTATATTATAGATAGGAAAATAGAGGTTACCTGGTTTCTTCTCTACTAGTCCCTGTCCCCCACATTTGTTCCCAATTTATTTCCCTTTGTAGTAAGCCCACAGCAACTGGATTTGCCAGCTCTGCCCTGCTGGCTGCACTGAGCCCGAGTTTCTGCAGAGTTGCTGCTGCATGTCTGCGCACCGTGGGCTCCTGACCTTCCCCTCCCACGTCCTGCAGCATTTCAGCTTCCTCAGATCGTTTCCAGATCAGCCCACAATCATCTCCTGGAGGCAAACGCGTATCTGCAGGGCACAGCTCCTGGCTGCAGCAGCCGTGCCTCTTCCCAGTGGTCCATGGAGAAGGTGGAGCTGCTCTGGGTGCTCAGGCTGAGATCCAGATGTTGAGCAGCTGCAGAGGGCATGCACAGCCGGTGCAGGAGGCAGGCTGGTGGGAAGGGACGCTTCTGCAGGGACAGACAGGTGGCTCCTAATCCCTCCCAAGCTCTGTTCTGTGCTCTCCAAAGTGGCTGCCCAGGACTGCCACCACACAATGGAGCTGCAGCCCTCAGCTGTCAGAAAGATGATCCCAAAGTTCACATCTGACAAAATACTTCTGCTGGGCTGTCCCAGGTATCCTAGGGCTCGTGGAAGCACTGCAGGGGCAGGGGAGGCTGATGGAAACACTTTCTGCACTTCACATTGCTGTTGAGGATGCGCTGCGCAGCACCTCCGAGGAAGGTCCTTGTGGATGCTCTTCAGATGGAGCCACACGGAGGTCCCCAGAAGGAGCAAACCTCACCCTCTGTGAGCAGCAGCCTCCCCTGGACTGCCCATTAAAGCTGCAAGGGTGGTTTGCAGTGAGGAGCCACAGCGAGGAACAGGCACAGGACCCTCACTCCGTCACGGTGCCCTCCCGGAGTCACTCTCCTTGCAGACTGTTGTTCACACACTGTTCAGAGCCGAGCGGAGGAATTGCACCCTGGGCATATGAGGGAAACACTCCCAGGGGTCTGTTGCCCATCTTGACACGGGGCAGGACAGGAAGGGGACGTGGGGCCACACCCAGCTGGAGCTGGAGGTGCTCTGGGAGGGTGGCAGTGCCACCCCAGAGCCACCCACAGCCTGGCCATGCCCTCATCCATTAACGAGCGCATGAACTTGGCTCCAGCGTGAGCCCCGTGCACAGAGCAGCCAGTCTCGCGAAGCCAAATCCCCTTTTCTGTGTCTCTGGCAGCCAATTACTCACTTCCAGTGCAGCAGTCTGTTCCTAATTTGGCCGGTCAGGGGTTGTTGAAGGAAATAATGCAGCAATGTCCTCTCAGAGGGAGTCTCAGAAACAATATTCTAAGAGACAGGGGGAAATTAATGCAACAATGTCATGTTTACCAGCCCCTGTCACTGCCCATGCCTGAAGGACTGACTATTAACACCTGGTCAATAAGATGATCTTTCTCTGCAGGTTTTTTTTAAAACGCATCAAGGATGATATTGAGGTGCATGAAAATAATCTGATTAGTATGATGTCTCCTTGAAACATTTCTGAAATGTGTGAAGTGTTACTTTTACTGCAGGGTACTTTTCTTCACAAAGTGGAAATCGAAGTGCAGAACAACACAAAAAGCAGAGATCCTTACGACACGGAATAATGAGGCCATAAAACCAAACAATAAAGTTAAATAATTTACCATAAATATCGAAAGCTCTGAAATTATTCTCTACATTAACCGCCTATGTTTCAAATGATCTTTGCATTCACCATGTCACAGATGGCAACATCAGACAAGAGAGTCCTTGACAAAATCTCGCTGTAATTATTCTTTCCACAGCTGCAGTTATTTTAATGCCTTTTCAGTTAAGCTGAAAGAGACGCACACGTTTTATAAATAAGGGCTTTTAACCAGTTTGACAATGAAGCATTTGAAACGTAGTGTGAAGAAAAAAAAAAAAACAACCCAAAAACTTTCGCTGCATCTTGAAACCTGGGAGAGCAACTGTGAGGACTTGGAGCAGAAAGACAACTGGTCTTTCTACAGCAATACTTAGCAATTAAGGGTAAAATTATGTTGATTGTGATAGTCTGAGATAGCTGTTACTGGCAACTTTCAGAGCTGCTCAGATACAATGCAACAATTAGGTTTATTTTGGCTGGCAGCTCAGAGGAGTCTTTTCTCCATTGAGAAATTGCCCCTCGAGGACAGGCAGGGACTGATTTGAGGGAGAAAATACAGCTTGGATGAGGTCAAGGTTACAACTGCTCAAGACCGAAGTGTCCAGCTGCAGCCCAACTTCGGTTGGCTTTCCTTGCTTGTTTTGGCTTTTTTCAAAGTGCTTCAAATCGCTGTGGAGGGCCCTTCTTCCCAAGGAACACCACAAACCCGCGGCCTCTCCTGCCCTGGGGGATTCTGGCCAGCTGGCTGACCACAGGGGCTGCGCTGGCTGAGGTGGGGCCGTGCATGTCCCCATGGAGCTGCCCGAGAGAAAAAGGGTGACTCGCCCTGGGACACCGTCTGCTCTCCCCAAACCCTCCTTTCCCAGCCATATGACAAATCTCCTTCCCCAGCCCCATGGCCATGATCCCTCTCGCCCAGAATTCCTTCCCTTCAGCACACAGCTGCTGCCCCAGCTCAGCTGTGGCGATTCCACTCGGGACGTGGCTCTGAAAGCCTTGACGTATTTCAGCACCTACATAAAAGCAAGCTCGCTTTGGACTCATCCTGCATCGTCATTCCCATCTGCTCAGAGGAGTTGGGGAGTTTGGGATCTATCAAACAGCACAGCTGGGGACTCCAACAGTGACGAAAACTTGAGCTGAAGCACCAAAATTTCAGTTCCCATGGCAGTTTGTGGAAGAATGGCTGAGCACAGCGGCTCTGGGGGACCTTCATTCCTTCTTCCAGCTCTCTGGAAAGCCTGCAGAACACACCTCCCCTGAATCCATGTTTCAGGAGCCTGAATGAGTGGCCATATTTTTTAAAGCTCTGAGCACTCAACAGCTCTTGTGGAAGACAAAAGGAGCTGAATCCTCTGGAAGTGAAGTTCCCCCGCTCCCAGCAAGTTGCAGCTGCTTCTCCTTCCCACCATAAGCTGTCGATTAGTTTAAAAGGAATGTGTGGAGATGCAGCTAAAGCAGTGGGAGCTGTACTGGGAGGACATTTTCCCGTTTAAACCAAATAAAGAAAAAATGAAAGAGCGGGAGATCGGTGGGAGGTTTTTCACTGTGGAATCCTGGCAAGCTTTGGCATACAAAGAAGACGTCGCAGTCTCCGAGGCTTGAGGACTGGGGAAGCCTGATTAATGGAGGTTATTGTCGGGGAGGCCTGGCTTTTATGCTCAACACTGAAAGGCACCAACCCTCAAAGTATTCAACATCACACAATAACAGATTGTGTGCAGTTAGCCTCAGAAAACAAACGTGTTCTCTCTTATATAGGATTATAGAGCATCCATCAGTGGCTGGCATTAAATACCACCCGAGTGTATGTAATTACCGATACACGAAATCTAAACATCATTTTAAAGCAATTGGAACAACAAAAAACACCCGGAGGTTTCTGTTTCCCTTTCACTTTGAAGCATCCTTCCTTTCCTAACCAGGGAACAGCCTCCTCTGGCCCCTGCCTGGGAGGGAAGGGTGGTTATCCCAGATTTCCCTTCTGCAGCTGGAATGTGGCTGCATCAGCCACCACTCCCAGGACTGGGACCATTCCCTGCCAAAACCTCCGTTGATCCTCTTATTAGATTTAGACTGCGACCAAAATACAACTGCGGAGCTGAGAGGGGAAAATGGGATTTTTATGAGACACTGCGCACTGGGTTCATGGGCAGCTCATAAACCTGAGCTCGCCTTGAAATCCCCTGCAAAACCCAAAGAGCTGCCGCACACAGATCCCTCTGCACTTGTTTTATCAGTTCTCTCTAGAAGGGTTTGGTTTGCTCTGGGGTTTGCCCTGAATGGTTCACAGGCACCACAGTGAGGGCCTGGATGGTGACCCAGGGAGCAGAAGGATCTCTAGTCCTGCTTTCCTTGCTCTAGGATCACCCACACAATTAAGAGCCATATTTGAGCACTTGGATAAACAAGCTCCACCCCTGAAAGAGTCAGGCATGTCTCGTGAGGTCCCCGTGTTCCTCAGTTTTGAATCTCAGGCTGATAATTAAAAGCAAAAAAATCACTTATACTAATTAACTTCATATCCTGCCATGGAGCGAGCACAAAGCTGTTGTTACTTCTGATTTCAAACAGGCTTGAATTAAAGGGAGTTTGGATTATTATTTTTTATTTGAGAGAGGCAGAGCAGGCACTTGGAGGGATGGCAAGCAGCTGGCTGGAGGCAGATGTCCCAGAACTCTTCCAGGGAGCCTGGGACAGGGCAGGATAACCATACTGTGCCAGATTTGTGATTCCCAGCTGCAGGAGAGACCAGGGCAGAGCAGGGCAGACCGTGTGCTGCTCAGCCACTCAGCAGGGAGGCAGTAGTGCAGGGATTTCAATGAAACTTCACGCAGCATTTTGACCTTGGGGCACCTTCCAAGGGTGCTCCTCCACATCAGAGCTTCTGGCCATGGCTGGAGGTGGAGGTGTCTGTGCTCCTGCAGGGAAGGGGTGGCACTGATGGCCATGGCAGCGATGAAGCCAGAGCTGCTGTGATGGGCAGCTGCTCCCCAAGAGCACCTTTGACCTGTGACGTTCCAGTCCTGGAGAGCGCTGGAATCCAGGATTGTAAAGGATCTGCAGCCTAACCTCTCTCCCAGAGCATCCCAGGACTGGAGACATCCCATCTGGGGTGGGAGCAATTCCCAAGGCCTGAAAGCCCCATGGGATCACCATCCTGCAGACCCAGCCCCACATGGACCTGGGCTCGCACAGACTCAGCCCCACAGAGACCCAGCCCCACACAGACCAGCCCTACACAGACCCAGCCCCAAATGGATCCAGCCCCACATGGACCCACCTCACATGGACCAGCCCCACACAGACCAGCCCCAAACAGAACCAGCCCCACACAGACCAGCCCTACACAGACCCAGCCTCAAATGGATCCAACCCCGAATGAACCGGTTCCACATGGACCCAGCCCCAAACAGACTCAGCCCCACATAGACCCAGCCCCGAATGGACCCAGCCCCACACAGACCCAGCCCCGAATGGACCCAGCCCCACACAGACCCAGCCCCACATAGACCCAGCTCCACACAAACCCAGCCCCACATAGACCCAGCCCCACACAGACCCAGCCCCACATGGACCCAGCCCCACACAGACCCAGCCCCGAATGAACCAGCCCCACACAGACTCAGTCCCACATGGACCAGCCCCACACGGACCCAATCCCAAAAGGACCCAGCCCCAAACGGACCACCTCCATGCTGCCACCGTGCCATTCTGGGATGCGCTTGGCACACGCTGACAGAATGGAGAATCCTCCATCGTGTGGGTCTGGCTGAGGAGCCAAACGATCAGGAGCTTATTACAGCCTCCCTTTTAATTAAGTGTCTCAAATAGGATGTAATTGCGATGTAATAGCACACACTATTGTACATTAGTTAAATACGAAGGGATTATTAAGAGTATGTTTTAAAGGCTTTCCAATCCCGGACTGAGTAAACAGTTGCTAAATTTCGATAAATAACTTTTAAAATCTACATTAAATAAGCAGTTAAGCGTATTTAGGATACTCTCTTTTTTTTCCCCCCAGAATTGCTCCAATCAGAGAGTCCCGGGTTATAATCTCAGTATTTCACTGGTAATAGGGTTGTGCCTGCTCATATCCATTTGCTGTGCCTCAAAGATCCTGCTGGGTGTGGCAAGCTCGGCTACTGACATCTGCAGGCTCTAAACCCTCCCCATCCCCACAGCCCAGAGGAGCTGGGAGTGTGCTCAGCCCTATTTTACAAGGCCAGAATTAAGGCACAGAAGAGCAAAGTCCTTTGTTCAAAGCCATGCAGGGAGTCTGTAATAGAGCAGAACAGGAGCCAACATCAGATCAAAAAAATATTTCTCTAAAAATAAGGCTTTGAAAATCCATAAAGGAAACGCGGCTCTGTTACGATCAAAAATGCAATTAGTCATTACTGACTTTGGTAATGAATGTATAAATGTCCCATGATCCCCAAAACCCAACAAAAGTCTGCCCAAGCTTGCACATCACCAAAAAGAGGTGTCATCACCCTGAGAGTCACGGCAAGGAATTCTTTAGGGCTCCCTTAACCTTTTTAAGGCTGATCTTGAGCTCCCTGCTGCTCCCTGAAGCAGTTCCTGCGGGGAACGGAGAATCCTGAGAAGCGAGAGGGTAAGTGCTGCTGCCCTGTGAAGTGGCACTTGGGGGGACAGGACATCGGGGGGGCACAGCTGAGCTCAGCCAGGCTGAGAAGGTGAGAGCAGGAGCAGCGATGGGATGCTGCTCAGGGACCCCTGAGCGACACGGGGCTGGAAAAGCCACCGAGTGCCAGGGCTGGGACAGCTGTGCTGCCCCGGAGGGTGGCCAGGACAGCTCAGCACCAGACACCAGCCCTGGGTGATGGGATCCAGGCAGGCTCGGGGCACTGAGCCCCCTCCCCTGTGCCAGCCAGCCCCGCTGGATGACTCCAATATCGCTAAAATCCTGCCCCTGCTCCGACCTTCCTGCCCAGAGCTTCCTCCCCTTGCAAAGCCGCCTGAACTGAACCGAAATGCTCCTCTCTGAAGTGTCACCTCCACTGCTCCACACTGTTGAACAGGCAACACTAATGAAGAAGCCGAGAAGTCGGAACTCTTCAAGCAAGTGCTCTGAAAAATTAATGAGAAGCTGCAGAAGAACATAAATAATCCGTGCTCCCCATTAGAGGTAGTTAGCACCATTACAGTGATCCAGGGAAAACCTGCCCACGCACCGCCAGCCATTCTCCTTTGGAATCACTGTCCTGGAGATTTTGTCAGCTGGAGTCAAAGGACACTTAACCCTTTAACATCCAGGCTATTTTGAAGTAATTATTGTTAGTATAAATCAAAAGTGACGGCTTAACTGGTGGCAGAAACAGATATATATAAACCAAAACGAAGTTACATGGCCTCAGAGGAAAAATCATTAGCTCCCTGGTGGGTTTACAAGTAATTTGCCAGCAATAAAAATGCAAAAACACATTTTGGTGTGCAACGATCATAAATAATCCTTGGACAAGAATTCTTTCTAGGACTCACAAGTCCACTCCCTTAATGGCAAGTTTTATTACCCTGGTTTCTCTGTGTTCTGTTACAAAATGTTGCTGTCAGAACAATTTACGAATTACAGCCCTGTTGGTATCAACTTCCATAATTCATATGGAAATTGGTTTCCCCACAAACACTCACAAAGCACAAAGAGTCGTGTAACCACATAGAATGACCTTAATAACACAGTCAGATATTACAGATATAATAACAGGTGCCTGGGCCAGCACTGGATATTGATGGCCACCAGACTGGGGGGAAACTCCTGTGTAAACTCGTGTGCACACAGTGGTGAGGTCAGTGTGGGTGCTCAGGATGTCACCAGTGCTGTCACCCAGGCTGGTGGCACCTCACAGGATCTTTAGGAAGCCAGGAACATTCTGCGGGTTCTGTTCCCAAGCACTGGCAATAAGTGAAGATCCCATCCAGATGCTGAGGAAAACTCTGAATTTTCTTAAAATTCAGCATTTTCTTAAAATAGCTGCAAGTACAGCTTGTTCAGGATTTCAACTATGTTCATCTCTTCACTTCTGAGGCCTGGGGATGAGGAGGGGAGTTCAGCCTCTTGGAGGAAGGTCACGGAGGGAGTGGTTGTGCCAGGGACCTGGGGCTGATGTTTAGGCAAGACTCCAGGGCAGGTCACACCTGCCAGGTTCAGTCCTGGGCAAGGATCATGGAGCTTGGTTGTGGCTCATCCATGAGGATGAGTTGCTTCTTCACTCCAAGTGTTTGCGTGTGATCCTTGGAGTAAAAGAGGGAAGGAAAGGGAGTGACGGTCAATTAGGTGAGAATTGCCTCAAAAAAATTCTAAAAGTAAATGCAAATCCATAGTGTAAAGAGGAGGATCTGCAGCTCTGGGTTCCCAGTGCAGTGTGCCATTGCTCTCCCTCCAGCTGGAGGAAATGGATCCAGCAACTGAAATTGCCACATTTCATAGATGAAGTTACACTGCAGAAAAGAAAACATTCCTCAAATAGAAACCACTGCATTAGTGTCTGGGAAAATTAAGTCAATATGGTTCTAACTATTTTTTTACTGATCCTTTATAATGGGCACACATCCAGAGTCAGTCCTGGCTATTGGAATACACCACAGGGTTGAAGGTAGCTGCTGGAAGAAGTGAGCATTCCTTGTATTCAACACTTTATTTTTGACTTTAATCTAAAGGGAATTTGGTAAACTGTGCAGGGACAATCTCTATATTTTAAAAAATATTATCAGCTTCATCTAAGATCTTGCAACACTGGTTCTGGACAACCCTTTCCCTGTGATGTAGATGAATAGGAAAGAAAACTACAGATCCTATTTCCATTCAAATATTATGAGCCAAGCTGAGATGCCACCCTGAAGCAAAACATCCAGGGTCTTGCTTTGAATGTCGTCTAAGCAACGATGACAAAAACTGCTTTTGCAGAAATAAAAATTTGCAAGAAGAAAAGTACATAAAATGAGGAAAAAAATGGTTTTCTTTCCTTATAAAGGAAGAGCGGATTTTTAAGATTTTACAGACCAGAGATCTAAATCAAGAACCTCCTTTTTACAGGTCCCTGTTTCAGCTTAAAATGGTAGTGGCATTACCGCTGAAACAAATGGCACCTGGAGCTGCAGGAGGCGATGGGCTCTGCAGAACTGTTTAGATGGGAGGGACACAGATTCAAAGGATTTGCCTGCAGATTCTTCTCCCCTCCTCCCATGCCAGGGATTTTCTGTACAGTGGCCATTGTGATGGGGAACAGGACACCGACCATCGGCTCCTGCTCCGTGGGGCTCTGCCACATCACGAGGTTTTCAGTCTCTGTTAAGTTCTCAACTTTTGATGAGATGGTTCAAATCAGGAAAATCCTGTCTCTGTGCCAGACAGTTAAAACTGAAAGTAATTAAGGCAAAATCTTTCCCTGCACAGAAAGTACCGAACATGTGGCAATAGCAAAATCATCAGTGTTTCTGCCATCGTAAGCCCACAAAACAAATTGGATTTTGAATGAAGCACATGGAACAGCGACCTCTGTATACAACTTATTTTGACCTCTGAAAGTAATGGCATTTTGTCTTCAATTCTACTGCTAATTGCAAATGCTGAATTCTGAATATTCACATTTGAGAGGGATTCATGGCTTGATTGTTTCAGAAATTTAACAAGAGCAAAATGCCCCAAGAAGTTCCTCTCCTTGTATGAGCAGCATTTGCTGAAGTTCCCCGACCTGTTTTTGGAGCAGTTTCCTCCCCAGCCCAAACGCAGCTGACTCCAGCAGCGAAAACCCAGACTGTGGGAGGCTGAACCCTCTTCCCCAGCTAAACCACCCATAAGCTTCAGACTTGGCAGGAGCTGACTGCGACTCTTCTTACCTCCTCCCACAGCTCTTTCTCTAGCTCAGCCCTTTTCCAACTCACAGAGGACAGACACATCATCTTCTGCATACCCTGGTCCTTGAGCGACACAAGACCAAGGTACCACACAAGCGAGGGGGTATCACATCACACCTGGGCTGAGGTGTGATGTGAGCCTGGCTCTGAACCAGGGCAGAGATCCCCAAGCAGATCAAGAGCAGTAAAAGCAGCCAATAATGCAGCACAGAGCAGAGACTGGGGCACAAGTGACCTGGAGCATGATTTGCGGTGAATGTCTTTTCCTCTCATAAATAGGAGAGACACAGTGGGACGATTATCCGCCCAGATTTATCTCCTCGGCTCCGTGTATATCCTTCTGCGCTTAAAAATGTCTCACTGCCCTTTGCGTTATTGCATTGCCCTTTACATTCATAGCGCATAAACCTCTCAAGTACCGTAAAACTTACAAGGTGTAATATAACGTCGGGGGTTTCTTTTACACACCATAAACAAAAGTCACTGGAAAAGGAGCACAGAAAGGGAGATGTTACTTGGTCTGACAACAGTACAGGGGGAAAATATATATACAGGTATATATATATATATACTTAAAATCCTGAGCTGGATTGATTATCTGGCATTGATGGATCACCTGAATGTATTACGTAGATAAGGAAATTGATTATTCAATAAATCACTGTCTGCAGTAAGAATCCAGTGTTAAAAAAAGAAAGAGAAAATATTATAAATCTGTCTCGCACAGGCAAAGAGAAAGCTTAAGCTTTTAAGGTTAATCATGATGTACCTTTTGCTGCACATCTGATAAAAGAGCATCATCTTGGAGTTCTGCAGAGCTAAAGGACTGGTGTCTTTCCCAAAGCTTTCTAGGAAGGGAACCTCCCTCGTGTGGCTGCAGGGCTGTTCCTGCAGAGCACGACATGCCAGCAGCAGGAAGGGTGACCTGACAGAGCCCCAGGGCTACATCAGCCCCATCCCTGGAAGCATCCAATGCCAGGCTGGACAGGGCTTGGAGCAACCTGGACTAGTGGAAGGTGTCCCTGCCCATGGCAGGGGTTGGAATGAGATGAGATTTGATGTCCCTTCCAACCCAAACCGTTCTGGGATTCTATGACATCCAGCCTTGTGTCCTCTGCTGAGCAGGTGCTGTGGCTATTTGCTCCATTCAGAGCAAAATCCACCCTGTCCCCAACACAAAACTTCTGCTGCAGCCAGGAAAAAACCCCCTCAGCCCATGTGCCCAGGCAGGCACGGTGTCTCACAGGGGGTGGAATTTAAAATCACTGCTGTGACTTCCCTCAGAGTGCTCTGAATTCACTGCAAAACTAACCAACAAGTCTAACACTTCAGTCCCAATAGACAGCCGCAACTCAGCTAAATTTGTGGGTTATACCAGATTTTATTTACTGTTTCATCCTGGGAGAAAAGTGCTAGCTGACAGCCGTCTATTCATTAGAGTGGGGGGAAGCCGCCCACGGCGACGCTGGTTCTCTCACCGTACACTTCCACGTCTCTAATCGAGTTTGGATTCTGCAATGCCAGCTCTGTTATTTTAGGAATGACGTACGTTCCTACTCACCTGGGAGCTGGTGAGTTCAGAGAGCTGGTCTGTTCACCTCCAAGTCCCCAGTTTGAATGAGGGACGTGCCATAGCCATCAGATATCATTACCAGCTAATGAATGCCCAGCAGCCTCTGTCAGAGCAGTCAGTGGCTGGAGGTAGGAACCACCATTTCCACTGCTGCAGGGGCACCACTGATGCTCCTGAAGCTGCTGCCTGCAGGTGCCAAGGATGAAATTCGAGTCTGTCTCAAAAGCTTGTGTAACACTCTGAGGGCTCCAGTCCCAGGGGAGCCAGATACCCCTGAGGGGAGATCCCCGGTGCCCAGTTTCCAGAGTGATGAGCGAAGTGCCAGACTCAAATTCACAAATTTATCTGAACACTTATGTAATTTTAAGTCTTTGTTTTGTGCCTTTGGTATTAGCTGGTTTATCTGCCTGCTTAAAAACTTCTCTGAAAGTACCCTAATGGTCCATGCCTTTGGAAGCCCAGTCCTTCCTGCTGCTTTCCAGGTCATGCTGTGGTGCTGATTGTCCCAAGCACGAGGAGATGATACAGAATGTGCCAGTTGCTCTTTTACTACCTCCCAATTCTGATTTTTATTCTGTGAATCTGACCCCACACAGAGCGGTGCTGCTTGTTGGCTGGGACACAGCAAAAAAGCCAAAGTCTAATGAGGTCCCTGGACTAAAATATTAAATAATACAGGTACAGTGCGGTGGCCACTCTAGCCAACGGCCAGTGCTAGCTTCCCTTTCTTCCTGCCAGTGCTGCAGAGCTGAGCAGTGTGGGGGAAGCTCAGAGCAGCACTGGGGTTGCCTCTGACGCAGGGGTACCCCACGCTCTCCTCAGCCGCTTGCAGCTGAACGACGTTTCCTGATGATTTTCCCTGCCAGAAATAACAGAGCAGTCACATCCGTATTTGTGTATCCGTGCTCAGCGCCTCTCTGCAGATTTAAAGCACAAGAACCCAGGTAATACTGACATGGTGAGGGTCTCGTGGTGCAAACCTGAGCACTGGAGCTGTGGCTTCCCTGGGGGCAGCACAGAGGGGGCAGAGGGGTGAGAGGAGGCAGAAGGGGTTAACAAAGGCGACCACAAAGGAAAGCTGGTGCAGGAGCAAAGACAAAGCAATGAGCTGAGCCCTCCACCTGCTTTAAGGGCTCTCGCTTGTGCTAAGGACCTGCATCTATTTGAGCCTTTCTTACGAGTGGTAAATAGCAGCACATTATCCCTTTTTTCACTGTTAATAACACAAATCAGTGTATCAATTCAAGCACCCCCATCCCATCTGAATCCGCTCTGCATCTGCGACAATCCCTGCCTGGCAAACCGGGCTGGAGTCCCTGAGGGGCACGGCACTCCTGCTCCACACCTATTCCCTCCAGCAGCACCACCGTAGGGCACTTCTTATCCTCTCGTTCAGCCCTCGATTCCCCTCAACATTTTCTCTCTCCCCCTCGCCCACGGCGCTTTCAACTCGCTCTCCGCCTTTCCCAGAGACTTCCACGTCCGTCTTGTGGTGTGCAGAGGGAAAAGCCTCCCCGACAGCACCGCGTTAAAGCCGCAGCCGAAAGGAGGGGAAGGCGATGGCGAAACTGGCGGAGAGGCACATCACACGGGATCGGGAGGCTTGGTGCGGGCTGCGAGCACCGCGCAACGCCGGCCGCGTTTGGGGCTCTGTCTCCACGAGTGACTCGAGCCTCGCAGCTCTGCCGGCACAGCACTCCGAGCAAATGCTGGGAAATGCGTGCGGATGGCTGGAGGGAGAGGAGGGCTGCGGGACCGCGGCGGGGCACTGCCCTCTGCCGATGCGGGGCCCGGCTGGGGACAGCGGCATGTCGCGACAGGCGACAGGAGGGAAAGATGGACTTCTTTAGGAGTGCTGATTCAGTGAAACTGCTGCTCTGTACCCGAGGAGCGCTTCATTTCCCGGGAGAAAAGGGACCCAGCTTTGCTGGAGGCAGAGTGACTTTAATGACTTTAATGCTGTGCCACACAGGCTTTACAGGAACCTTTTCATAACGTGAACCTCTGCTTCGCTTCATCAATAAAAACATCACAGATGGAGAGATTGAGAAAGTTCATAGAGGTGGATTTGCACCTGCTGGTGATAAAGCCAGAGGTGACACTGCAGAGTGAGAGGCAGCACCTGTGCCACGGGAGCGTGCGTGTCAGTGTGTCCTGGCGTGTGTCAGGGTGTCCCAGTGTGTGTCAGTGTGTCCTGGCGTGTGTCAGGGTGTCCTGGCATGTGTCAGGGTGTCCCCGTGTGTGTGTCAGGGTGTCCCTGTGTGTGTCAGGGTGTCCCCGTGTGTGTCATGGTGCCCCAGTGAGTGTGTCAGGGTGTCCCTATGTGTGTCAGGGTGTCCCAGTGTGTGTCAGGGTGTCCTGGCATGTGTCAGGGTGTCCCCGTGTGTCAGGGTGTCCTCGTGTGTGTGTCAGGGTGTCCCTGTGTATGTCTGTGTGTCCCGGTGTGTGTGTCAGGGTGTCCCCATGTGTGTCACAGTGCCCCGGTGTGTGTCTCAGGGCATCCCAGTGTGTGTCAGTGTGTCCCCATGTGTGTCAGTGTGTCCCCATGTGTGTCAGAGCATCCCAGTGTGTGCTAGGGCATCTCAGTGTGTGTCAGTGTGTCCCCATGTGTGTGTCAGGGCGTCCCAATTTGTGTCATGGTGTCCCCGCGTGTATCACGGTGCCAGGCACATGCATCCACCTCTCTCCGAGCACCACACAAGGCTCCTTCACCTCTCGAGCTGAGCACACCCTGCCACCCCCAGCCCGAGGGCTGTCCGTGTGCCCTGGGGCAGCAGCCCAGCTCTGAGCTGTCTGGCTTGGTGTCTCTCCTGCCCTGTGATAAATGAGAGTCTATTCTTTCCTGGTTTGTGGTTTGATCTTAATTTCCTGTATGAAGATCTCAAGAGAATGCCGAGATCAAATAATTAGACTATTCTGCGATAAAGAGTTAACATTGTTATTCAAATGTATTCAGAATTAATTTACCACCAAACAATTTACACTGCCGCCCTCCTATGCTGCTGAAATTACCAGAATGTGTTATCTGACACACAAAGCGTCTCATGACCTGAAATAACTTTATCAACCATTAAATGCTTGAGCAGTGGGTGCATGGTCACAGAAATGCTCAAGGGAATGCAGGAGAAGCTACAAATGCAATAGAGTGATTTAAAAACACTCTGGTGCCATCCAATGCTGTGCCATCCTGCCATCCTCCTCTGGCCACTCCAGTCACCAGATATAAGCTGAGCAGAAAAACCCTCAAGCTGCCTTTCTGAGGATTCCCACTCCAGCATTCATGTCCCCTATGGCTGTGCAGCTCCCAGCCCTTGGGTGCTGCCTTTTCAGCCTGGAAAAGCCTTTTTCTGCCTTTAATTCTAAAAATACAACTTCATTTGCAGAGTGTGGGAAGGTGGTTTCAAAATAAAATTCCTGACAGGCATAATAAGCCTCAGAAAAGCCAATCACACAGAGCAGGATAATTATCCACAGAATTTGTTTTCTATGTATTTATATAAAGTAATCAATGATATTTTTCTCACACAGATTCCAATTTGATTGTATTTTCTGAGTTACTTGCAAATCATACAAACAATCAATGCCCTGACCCCTTCTCTAAGCAAACACAGCTTAGAAAGACACTACAAGAAATAAAATCCGATAAATTCCTCATGCAGGGTTGTTTGTTTAAAAGCTTTGCTGGAGACTGATCCTGCTCACAGCGACTTCAGAGATACAGGAGTGGGACTGTCAGACATGCTCGAGGTGGGATTATTGCCACAAATACCAGCGGGAATAGAACCTCAGTAAAAAACCCAGCACAAAAGTGAGGACCCGGAGGTGGAGGTGATGCCTTTAAAATGTAGAAAGGAAAACGAGCCGAGTCCCTGGCCCAGCACTGTCCTTCTGCAGAGGGGCAAGGTGAAGGCACAGCCGGGGTTGGAGTCACCCAAGGGCAGGGTGGGCTGGGAGCCTGCCCACAGAGCAGGGACGGGTACCACATCAGCTGCGCTCCTGGCAGGAATGGCGTGGCCAGGGGCAGTGATGGCAGCAGGGTGGTGTGGCTTTGGAGTCACCTCCTCAGTAGGACCTGAGTGCAAACCCACGCAGCAATCCCCAAATCCAGCTCCCACCGCCTGGCTGGTGCCGGGGGTCTGCTCGTTACAATTTACTGATCTCAGCCCATCCGCACGCGTGTCTCGCTAACACACCATCCATCAAATAATCACTTGGAGGAATTTCTGACGATGCTTCAGCAAAGCAGGTGTCTGGAATGGGTCTGCTGGAGCTGCCAGTCCTGCTCCACCTGCGCCACCCATCCCAGACATCCCACCCTGCTTTGTTAGGGATGGTGCCATCAGCTCTACAAAATGGCATCAAGCTCTCGTCTGTCGCGTTGAAGGGTGCTACTACTGCTCTTTAATCCGAGCGAAAGGTTAGACAAATGGGCTCTTTGTGGCACCGTAATGACCTCGCTCTCGCTGCTTTTTGATTTGAGGGGCACGGTATTGCAAATACTCAGCAGCTCTTTGTAGCAGGTGTAATCTCCCGGAGCTCAGCCGCAGCGAGCGCTGGCAGCAGCGCAGGCTCTGCCACCGGGTGTAAACACGGAGCAACTCCTCACACCACTACCCTTATCTGCCTCTGTTCCAGAGCAACTCAGAGCTGAATTGAGCACTCAGAGCGGCTCTGGATGGTGTTTTCTGATACGGCATTTTCAAATATTTAACAGATTGCGTAATAACCGAGCAGCTGTTGAATAAGCTTCAGATAAAAACTCCTGTTTCAAAAAACCCATCCAGTAACAAGGCACAGATTTTCTTTGTACGGGTGCATGTATAGATTATGTTAAGATGTGTAGATTAAATATTTATATTTTGCTGGTGAGAGAAAGAGTGCTTTTGGCTTTTCCTTCCCTTTCTTAGATATCTCTCCCTGTATTTATTTTAATACTCAGCTTCACAGGGGAAAAAGAGCTTTGAGAAGTTACCTGCTTTCTCTCTAGTTTGATTTTCAGTGCTAAACCAATAGTTACTTAAGTGTTCTCTGCTTCTTGGCATAACCTAATAATTAAAATAATTATTTGAAAGCCAGGGCAGCTTTGCACAAATTAATGCAGGGCAAAAAGCTGCAGTTTTCCAGTGGGCTGAAAAAGAGGTCACAAAATGATGCCAGTTTTAGCTGAGAGAGAAGGTAAACACAGATCTCCCTGCAGCCCGGATTAAAGCCTTTTCCCGATCTTTTTAGTTTCCTATTTCACTGATCTAGAAGGTGGCTCGATGAGGGGCTGACTGTTGTGGGATTTCTCATCAGGTGAAGCGAGACCGTTCCTGTGGAAGGCACGGCAGTGCTGGCAGTGGCACAGCTGTGCTCCTGCAGCGGGCAGCCCTGCCTCCATCCCTCCCTGCCTGCCTGCCTCCATCCCTCCCTGCCTGCCTGCCTCCATCCCTCTCTGCCCGCCTGCCTCCATCCCTCCCTGCCTGCCTCCCTGCCTGCCTCCCTCCCTGCCTCCATTCCTCCCTGCCTCTCTCCATCCTTGCCTCCAATCCTCCCTCCCTGCCTCCTACCCTCCCTCCCTGTCTCCATCCCTCCCTGCCTCTCTCCATCCTTGCCTCCAATCCTCCCTCCCTGCCTCCATCCCTCCCTCCCTGCCTCCATCCCTCCATCCCCACCTGCCTCCATCCCTCCATCCCCGCCTGCCTCCATCCCTCCATCCCCGCCTGCCTCCATCCATCCCTCCCTGCCTGCCTCCATCCCTCCCTCCTTGCCTGCCTCCACCCCTGCCTTCCCGCCTGCCCACCCTCCTGCCCGGTGAAGGGGAGCAGAGCTGCAGCAGACCCAAGTGCTTTCGTGGAGGGCTGGCAGCAGTCTCTGCATTGAAATCTCCTCTGTCCTTTTGTGCAATCGCTTTGAGCTTTGCCTAGAAAATCCATTATCAGGACAACTGAGGCACTGGAAGTCGAGACTAAACATCTCCACAGAGCCCCAGGGATACTCCCGAGCCTGAATATCCCCATGAGCCACGCGAGCATTGCCGGGAGTCTCAGCACCCGCCAGCCCCAGTGGCTCAGCCCGTTCCCCCACGAGCATCTGCCACAGCTGCAGCAGCCCCTCGCCGCCTCCTCGGAGCGACAGCCTGGCAGCAGCCGGCTCTGGCCACCAAGAATCAGGCCCGCTGCTGCCAAGCCGAAAGCAGGAGGAGCTGCCAGCCCAGCAGCCCAGCTGCGACAGCTCCCCCGCCCTCGGCTCACGGTCCCGATGGGGATCTGAGCCCTGGGACCTGCCGGGAAGGGAAACTCCATCGCAGCACTGCGGTGCTCTCGGTGGGAACTGGCTGGTGACAGACGAGGGGGGGCTCACACAGCAGGACGCCTCCTCCCCGCTCCTGCAGTGGGACTGGCGAAGCCCAGCGCGCCCTGAGAGCAGCAGCGGAGCCTTCCTGGGAGTGGGTTTCTGTGGCACAAAACATTTCCAGCTGTTCCAGGCGGAGGCTGAGCATACTAAGCAGCTTGGCTCTAGTGAAAGTTCATCAGCCGCCAGGGCCCAAGGCCCCGGAGGCAGTTCCATTAACCTTTTCCACCAATATTTCTGGCACTACAATGTGCGCGGGACAACATCTGCCTGGAGCGCCCCATTCACAGAAGTCTGGGGCAGAGCAGATGCTCACCCTGCAGGAATCAAGCCCTTGACCATGCGATGATCTGGGCCATGCAGCCACTCCAAGCCGTGCTGGAGGTGACAGTGTTTCACTTCAAAGAGCACCTGTCCCTCAGGACCAGCATGTTTCTCTTTCTGGCTTTCATACTGCTGCTGTGCAGTTGCACTGGGATAAGTAAGACCCATTTTTTTCCCATTCAAAATATTCACAAATCTACTCAGTTTTCACTGGTTTCTCTGAGTTAAAATTTGAACCCTGAAAAGACAGGTAAACCCGTCCTTATAATTTTTAGTAGGCAGACAGCAAATCCCCAGGAATGCGTACCAATGGCAAAGTGCATGGGATGTAACAGAAATCAGCGCCGTTCTTTACATGACATGATTAAAACAAGTATCTCGTTTAATTAGAAAAAGAAAGATCGCAGACTCATTCCCAGGATGTTATCTGTGCAATTACTTTATGTAACATTATTAAAAATTAATTTTCCCTAGAACCTCAGCAATTTAATGAAACACGCCTGGTCCTCAGCAGCAGCTGCGGCGTATCCAGCCCGCCGGCATCCTCCAGGCAGCGGGACTCGGTGCCGCGGGCCCCCCCGGGCTGTCTGTCCCTTGTGCTGGGCACATCCAGCCCTGGGGCAAAGCACCCCTGCACAGCACCCCTATTGCAGCAGGCTCGACACCCCTCTCGCACCGCGTACCGCAGCTCTCCTCGTCGCAAGCTCGGCATCCCCCCCTCTCCGGGGCTCGGCATGCCCCTTCTCTGTGAGCAAAAATTCTCCTTCTCCAGGGAATCAACACCCCCCTCTCTGGGTGCTCGGCATCCCCCGTCTTTGGGGGCTCAGCATCCTCCCTCTCCAGAGGCAAAGCATTCCTCCTCTCCGGGAGCAAAGCATTCCCCTTCTCCGGGGAACCAGCACCCCACTCTCCGGAGGTACAGCATTCTCCTCTCCTCTTCGCAAGGTGCCCAGCACCCCCATCACACCGTGCCCGGGCGGCTGCTCGCCCCGAGAGCGCTGCCCGCTCCGTTCTGGGACACAGCTCCCGCCTCGCCGCGCCGCCGGCACCTTCCGCCCGGCACCGGGCAGCGCGTCCCCAGCCCCAGCCCCAGCCCCGGCCAGGGCATCCTTCGCGCAGGCACCGGACAGCGCATCCCGCAGCCGCGGGTACCGCATCCCCCGCCCCGGCCCCGAAGTTCTCCCGCCGCCGGCGGCCCTTACCGATCCGGATGACATGCGGCATCCCGTGCGAGCTCTGTCCCCAGAAGCCGCCGACCAGGAGCGCTGCCCAGTATTCCCAGAGGACGCGGCGGAGCGCCGGCCAGAGATGGGGCATCGTTGGGGAGGGCGCGGGCCGGCGCGGCCCTACGGCCCCAGGGGCAGCGGGGACGCGGGCGGCTGCTGCCCGGGGCTCAGGCGGAGCGGCCGCTCGGCGCCGGGGCCGGGCGGCTCATGGCACATCTTAGAGCGGCCGCGCCGGCCCGTCCCGCGGCAGCCGCGCCGAGCCCGCAGCTCCGGCCGTTCCCTTCCCTTCCGTGCCGGGCCGAGCCGAGCCGAGCCGGGCCGTTCCGCTCCGGGCCGAGCCGTGCGGTGCCGGTGCCGGTGCCGGTGCCGGTCGGGCGGCACCTGCGGAGCCGGGGCTGCCGGTGAGCCCCAGGAGCGGCTCTGTCCCCTCCTACCGCTGATGCGCGGCTCGCGCAAAGCCCCGGAGTGGAGCGTGCACACACCGACACACTCACACCCCCTGACACACACCCCCGACACACACCCGACACACCGACACACCGCTGACACCCTGACACTCAGCCCGGCCCGCACCGGTACCCGCCCGCTCCCCCGGGGCGAGGGCAGCGCCGGCGGCGGGCGCGGGGCGGGAGGCGAAGGAGACCCTCGGGGCACCGCGGGGCGGGGGTGATGGCGCGGTGGTCCCGGGGCGAGGGCAGCACCGGGTGTTGCTGTTCCCTCTGCCCCCGACGGGCCCCTGTCCCGCAGATCGCGGGGTGCCCGGTGTCCCCCAGGTCTCGGGGGTCCCTTATGACCCCGGGGTCCCGGTGTCCCCGCCGGCGGGCGCCGGGCGAGGCGGGGCAGGGGGGCTTGGGGTCGGAGCTGGAGCCGAGCCCGATGTCCCGGGGGCGGGCGAGGCCGGGGCCGGGGCCGGGGCCGGGGCCGCTGCAGGGGCTGTACCGCGGCGGGTGCCCGGCCCGCGCTCCGCAGGCGGGAGTTTAATGACCTCGGTGACAGAGACAAAGGCCTGCCCATGCCGTGGACCGGGAGCTGCTCTGTCAACGTGCTGGGCTAGGCTAGGGCGAATTTCTTTTTTTCTCATTTAAATAATTTGATCTATTCCATCATTTCCAACCGTTCCCATTTGCCAGCTGTCTGCTAACTCCAGCCTGGAACAGCTGAAGAGCAAATCTTTAATTTTCTTACAAACATATTATTACTCTGTATCAGCTCATCTTTTTAATTTTCCTTGCCCTTCGCTTTCCCTCCCCAGCAGCAAGCTCGGCGTGCTCCGTGCTGGGAGAAATGCTGATCGCCGTCCTGCACTCTGCTCCAGAAACCCATCCTGGAGCAGCCTCCGGGTGTGTGGACTGGAGGAGGAACACTGCAAGCCATTCTTGGTCTACAACTCAAAGAGATGCTCCTGGGTGTTGCCTCTGCCAGGAGGCAGCGAGCACGGGAGGTGGACACTCGGGGGATGCCCTGCGTGCCCACTGCAGTGGTGCCTGGGCTCTGGCTGTTTGTACAGCAGGAGCAGTGGGGGATTGGCCAGGGAATGTGACAGCCGTCACCAACACGGGATCGTAAAGAAAAGCTGGAAGAGTCTGGCAGATTTGCACAGCCGGGGCAGGACCAGCCACACCCGGAGAGGCTGCGGGTGCCTCCCTGGGCTGTGGTGTCCCTGGTGCCTCAGTTGGGGCGATGGGAAGGTGCCTGTGAGCGCGGCCTGGGCTCTCAGCACTGTGCCATGGAACAGGGGACTCCTTACTCCCACCTAACCATCGAGTCAGAGAGACAGAGCCGCTGCTCAGCCTCCTCCAAGCCCTGGGCAACAGCTCGGGCTCGGCGGAGGTGGTTGTTGGTGCTGATTGTGGGCAGGGCCGAGGCTCCAGCTCCCAGCCCGAATCTGCCTGCCTGTGCCAAACATGGTTACAGAAAAAGTGGCTCGTGTTAAAGGATATTTTTATCCCTCCTGACACCAAAACGGATAAGATTTAGCAAAAGGGCATGGAAGAAAATTTCTTTACATACTGCTTAAGTGAAGGACAGCTGTTTCTGTGAACTTGATATAAAATTAAATGTCACAACCTGGTGACTCTTTGCACCTGGAGATAAAAAAGCCCCACAAAGCTATTGGGAGGGAGCAGGTAAAAAGGACTGTTTTAGCTGTGGTTCTTCTTTGCTCTTTGCAAACTCCAGCACATGGAGAAGAGGTTTGATTTTGTGGAGTGTTTAAATGGAACTGTATCTGGGATGAAATATTCTGTTAGTTCGGGATGCTGCTTCTTGCCTTTCTGTCGGTACCAGGCACTGATAAGGCTCCAGCCTCTGCTTCAGCCACTGGATCCTACTGCAAGGCCAGCACAAATAGTTTATTTTGTATTATCTTATTTGATCAGTGACAGATGGGTGCATGGAGGTTATGGATAGTCCTTGTCTCGTGCATGTAGGTCAGAGAGGGCTGGCCAGCAGCAGTCCTGCACCAGGAATTACTAAAGCAGTCAAACGCAGGCACAGGCAGAGGAGTGCTCCAGAGCTGCATCCCTCCTTGCTGGGCTTTGCATGGCCTCTCCTTCCCAAAGCACCCCAAGGGCCTCCAGCAGGGCAGCCCATCACGGCTGTGTCTCCCTTCCTCGGTGTTCCCAGATTCCCACACTGTCCCCCAGACTGTCTCTCATGTGTAACTTGGCAGTGCTCCTTTCTCTGGGCAGCATCCTGGGCATCCCAGGGCTGCTCTGTGGCACAATTACAAAGAGGGCGTTTTTGTAAACTTCTCTTAGATGTGGCCCCATAGTTCCTGAGGGATTTTTGCCCTCACACAAAGACTCTCTGATTTCACCTGATGCCCATGGAGGTGCTGCATGGGCCCAGACCTGGGAGCAACAACCTTCAGCCTCCAGGCCAGAATGCCAGCTGGAGCCAGAGCCAGAGGCTCCGTAATTATCACTACGGATAGTTACAGCACAGAGAGGATGGCTGGACAAAAGAAGCAAGTACCTGGAAGGCTGATAGAACTCCTCATGGGAACAGAGCTCCGGCTCAGGGCTGCTGCACAGGTGAGTGCTGCCCAGAGGGATGCTGGGCTGAGCTGCAGGGGCCTTGGGAGAGGGATTTATACCAAGCTGAGTCAGGACTTTCTTCAGGAATCTTTGGCTGTGCCTTGCTGAAGGATAATCAAAGGTAGTAGAAGGGCTTTGGCATTGGACAACTTGTTACAGTGATGCTAAAAATACAAGATATTTGCCCAGTTCATAAGCGCTGTGAAAATAGCTCTAATGTGGTAATTCATCATTTAAGAGTGTATCAATTAATGCAAACTCTGCTGTATTTATAACTTGTGAACATGGTGTACCAGTGAGAAGTCGAGACGTTATTTCGAGTTTGTTGGGAGGATATTTAGACGTGTTATTTTTTCATGCTTCCTTTTTTACGGCGGATACGTGTGGTATTTAGAGCTCCAGGTATTACACAGTTCAGATTAATAATTGTGTACATCTTATGGGGTTTTTAGATACGTAAAAATTTCAATCCTCTCACCTACAAATAAAGCTGTAGGTTTATGGGTGTTCTCAAACTGCTGATGTAAGACTTCTTGTTTTTGAATATGAAAGGTAGCCACTTGCAAAAATGGAAAATAATGTTGAGATTATTAATATCTAAAGGGAAATGCTGATTGACGAAGGACATTTTCAAATCAGACTAATGCTTTAGAGCAGCAACAGAAGTATGAACCTGGCAGAAAGAGACATAAGCATTTCTGTAGCTACGGCATTTTTCAATACTAATGAAGAAAAAGAGGCTTCTTTTTATTTTTGTAATGGTATCTAAACTAGTTCGTTTGAATTAGCTCCATCCACATGTGTTTTGTTTAGATTTATATGCATCAGGTCTAATAGAACCACAATCAATGTGAGTTATGAGGCTCAGTGCTCGCATTACCGAGATTCATGTGCTGAAGTCGGCTCCTGAAACATCAGAGTGAATATACCTGGTAAATGCAGATTTCTGGGACTTGAGTGCCCTCTACTGAAACCATCCCGGCTCCGGCCCTTTGCTGTGACACCCACAGCTTGATTGATGGGTCGCTAAATTAAATTGAAGCCTGCAATTCACAGATCCATTATGAAGGATTCCTCCTTTCCTTGCTCCCTGGTCCCATTCTGCACCGAATTCTCCTTCTCCAACACCGGTTAATTCTGAATCCTGCAGCTCTGCCACAGCAGATTTTTTTGGTTTAAATGGCAAGTTTAGATACTGTAAGGAGGATTCCTTCAGCCATTACCATCTGGGAGCTGTGATGGCATTGAGGAATGCCGAGAGCTGCACTGGGCTGGGCACAGCAGTGCCTTAGGGAGGAGCTGGCTTTGCCCAAGGAGTTGGGGTCTGCTCGGTGCCTTTTCCTGGGAGAGGCATTAACTCCGTGCCAGCAGCCGGGACGAGGTGACGTTGCCACCCACACTCCAGCAGCTCTTGAAAAAGCAAACCCCAAGAATCCACATTTGCCCCCACAAACTCACTGCCATTTGTGTTGCATTTTGCTTGTTGCGGGCTGGGGAGAAGAGGCAAAATTCTCATTTCCTACTCGGCATTCTGTCTGGAAGGGAGAAGCATTGTTTCCCCACGCCTTGCCTGCAGCCCAGGCAGGGTTTCTGTGGTTGGGATGGTGGCACTGGTGGCTCTGCCATCCCGGCCATGGGGCCAGGGCGGAGAGAAGTGCCAGAACTGCTCGTGTGCTGTGGTGCTGGGCAGGCGATTTGAAAGTGTGGTGGTTTCCCACTTAGATTTTTTTCAGGTTTATTCTCTAAGCTATTCTCTCATGGTGCTGCTGCTCTGTCCGGGGCAGGTGGGGTGGGCAGGGACGTGTGGGGTTTCTACAATCTGTGCGACACTCACGGAAGAATTGTTGCTGCACTACACTGCATATATTTGTGTTGGAACATACCGTGGTGTAATAGCTGGTTTGAAATGTATCCAGTTCTGCTGAATATATTATTGTGAAAGTCAGGCGAACGCACTGGGGGAACGCGAGCTCCTGTCAAACCGCGAGCAGCGACTCCCCGCAGGAGCCACGAGAGTGGGAATGGGCTGGGAGCAAGTGCTGCACTCCCCTCCTTGGCTGGGCTGGCTGCAGGGAGCAAAAATCACAGCCCTGCGTGGGGCCCGTGTGTCTGAGCAGATCAAAGGGTGCTGTCGCTGCTCTCTGAAGCAGTTGGCATCACCCTGATGTCAGTGATTTTTGTCTTTTCTTTTATACCCTTTTTGTATGTTTTTATATCCTTTCCCTTCCCTGTTACCCTCTATACACACTCCTTGTACCCTTCACAAACACTCCTTGTGCTTTAGCCCCACATGTTTATAACGCTTGGAGTCTGATATTTAGCTTAGTTTGGGGTCTTGCAAAGTGAGAAGACCAAACATTTTTACTCTCTCAGAACCAGAGGTCCAACCTAGGACAGAGCCTTCTCTCTGGAACATGTTTTTGTAAACGAGGTTGTAGTCTCATTTGGGGGGGGGGGGGGGGGGTTAATTAGAATAGGGGACAATGACTTCATTCATCAGGTTTCTTATTGGGGGGTTTTAGGTAGATATGCCAATTTTGTGAGGTCCATAAAAACTCGGTATGCGTTGTACGGTGGTCGCTCTCTCATGCATCTCAGCACGTTTCCACCTCTGATGAGCTGGGCACCTAAGATCCTATTAAACCGAGGTAAATTCCCTTTACTACTGTGTCTGCTTCATATTTTTACTATCTGATAAGGCATCAACCGCACCGTGCAAACCCCACCCCACAACAGAGGGAGCTGAGACCTGGTGGCTCCCACTGCCAGCTGGGCACTGCCAGCAGAGCTGGTAGAAGCAGGTCCGAGGTTTTGTCCCTACATCCCCAGACCGGCAGGAGATGGGAATTGTCTCCTCCTTCCCCCGGTGCTATTTGCAGCACCAGTTTCTTCCACTGCCCCCTTTCCAGCCAAGGTAGGGAGACAAGAGCTGTGCTGGTGCTGGGAGAGCCAGTGCGTGACATTTCAGTGGCCAGAGAGGTTTGCCACACTTTCCTGCCTGGAACTGGTGTAACTGAGGCTAAAGGGAATGCTTTGAATGAGACAATAACAAAGCATGCAATCTTGTTATTGTTTTTTATTTTGCCCTGTCCGAGGGTCCCCTGCGGGCTCACAGAGTGTCCCACACCCGGCACAGACCCAGCTGGGTCCCTGCACCAGCAGCAGCACCCAACCCCTGCCACCAGGGAGGTCAGACCTTGGAGGTCTGGCTGCTCCCACCTGGCAGGGCACGGCAGGAATGTGGGATCTTCAGGTGGCGTTGGAAGGTGGGAGTTTGTGGAGCTGGTTCTGTACCCCTGGGGCAGCTCCATCCATGGCAGCTCTCTGATGGACCCTGTGCAGCCAGACCCTCACTGGGCACCCCTGGCAGAGCCCCAGTGACCAGCCCTTCACCTTGGGGACCTTAGTTTGGACATGGAGACGGGCTGGTGCTCTGCGAGCCTGGACCAGGATCATCTCAACATCCAATGGGCAGAGTCACCCCAGGCAGCAGGAATTTGGGAGGATGCGAAGACCTGCCTGGCCTTTTTGGATGTGATGTGGTGGCCGTGAGCAGGGACGGAGCCGTCCTGGCACCTGGGAGGTGACAGATCCCTCAGGGTGTTCTGAATGGAGCCGCGTGCTGATTGTCAGCTGTGTGCAGCAGCAGCCGAATTTGTACAATTGCAGCGTGTCATATGGGCTGAAAAGAGCAACAGGGAGCGAATGACTAAGTAAGACCAGTTAAAATTATTATCTTTATCACCCCCTGTGTTCATCTCTGACAGGAGAAACTGTTTTGGCCAGTTATTTCCATCAAGGTCTCCTGTTTCTGGGCTGCAAGATGATCTCTTTGAACTAGGCTGAGTGAAAATATATATTTGTGTCAGACAGCCTTTGCATGTGTTTTTCATCCTCTTTCTGCAGAGGTAGGAAATAATATTTTTTCTTTTTTTTCCCCCTTAAAAAAACCAAAAAAACAAAAAAACAACAAACCTCTATCTTTAGGATTGGTGGGAGAAGCCATTTGCAACTGATGGGTGTAAATTATGCCTGCTTAGTCAGACAAGAAAATTAGAGACTGCAGAATTAGCCTCTGCTCGCTATTATCTTTACATGGAACCAGTTTACAAAGAAACTTGGTACGCTCCGTGGTGTTGGGCTCAGCTCTCACGTGACGTGTTTGTGACCTGTCAGCCTCAGCGCATGGCCCATTGTGCAGACCCAGCCAGAGCAGATCCTTTTTCTCCTGCACAAAGGTACCAACTGGCAGAGCAGAAGGTTGGGCACCTGCCAGCCCGGGAGTGCACAGGGCTCTTTGCTCCCCACATGGCTAATTACCCATGCAAAGATTGGGAATGAGTTGTTAATACCTTTTTTTTTCCCCCTTCTACACATGCAAAGGGCAAGAAAAGATCACGTTATTTCAAACGCCTGTTAAAATCAGACTTCAGTGGAATTACGCTGGGAATTAATTTGGCCAGCTGCAGCCAGTTGTTTTGCCCAATCCCTGCAAATTCCGGCCTGTTTCCAATTCGCAGCAAATTTCTTTGTTGTTCCAGCACGTTCAGAGGAAGTGTAAATGTTGGGTGAGGAGCTGTGGGTGGATCTGGCTGTACCTACCGGGAATAAAACCTGTCGTGGCGAGGCAGCTGAGGTGTGGGGACAAGGGGGCACCTGAGGTGTGGGGACAAGGTGCAATTCAAGGTTTCAATTCAATTCCTTTCATTTCCTTTCATTTCCTTTCATGAAAAAAGGAAATGAAATCTTGTGATTTCAGTCAGGATCCATTTGGCAAGCTTTGGTCCATTTCCCTGCACTGCAGCTCATGCCATGCCATTTGCTTCTTTGCCCTTCAGTGCAGAATTATTTCCCCCAGATTTTTCAACCTTACCTTTCCTCCTGCCTGCCCTTCTGACTTTCTTTTCTGATTTCAGAAATTCAGTCCCTAGAATTTGGGCCACTTTTGCTCCTTTTCACTGCCCCTCATTTCATCCCAATCCATTGCCTTGGATTCGCTCCATTTCCAAATTTTCCCCTTTTGTAGCACTCGCCTTTCATTTGATCATATCTCCTGTCCCAAGCGCTTGTTCCACTTCTCGCAATTTCATGAAAATTTCTTTTTTTTTTTGGCCTGCCTCAGGAAGGGCGTGGGGGTCTGGAGAAAACAGTTCTCCCATGGAAGCAGGTGTTGGTCACAGGCAGATGTTGTGGGAGCCTGAGGAGTGTCAATGTGTGGAGGCAAAAATTTTGTGCCTTCAGGAGGAAAATGACCTGACCCTGAGCTATGGAGGGATGCCACCTTTGGGCAGGGTGTGAGAGAGAGGGACAGGGGTGGAAAGAGGGGGTGCCATGTCCTGCCTGATCCTTGTTTTTATCTGGCACCCGCACGTCCTAAATCCATGTCGTTACCTGGAACCACCCCCAAGCACCTCCCACAATTTCAGCTTAAATCCCCAGTCTCTGTGGGATTCAAGAAGTCCATTTTTCCTACTGTCCTGCCTGGATAATGAAATTGCAATTCACAAGGCTGTGCCTGGTCCTGGCTGTGTCTCTTCCTCCTGTGACGAGCCCAACACCCGAGGGTCAGGTGGGCAGTGGGGCAGGAGGTAGTGCAGAAAACCACCCACAAATTTGGTTTTTCAAGAACAAACGGCGTGCAGTGAAACCACAGAGCAGTCTCCACCAGCCACCTCTGCCAGCTCTTCCCTCCCGGCTCAGACCTGGGCTGTGAGGAGCCTCTGGAGCTGGGATTTCCAGTGGCATTGTTTCCAGCCGCTGTGAGACTCCTCCTAAACCAGACCACTGTAGGAGTTAAATCCCTGTCGTTCCCAGTTGGCACTGTCTGGGCACCAGGTTAATTTTGGCACTGTTCAGCTTAGCAAGCAATGAACGGGTTTGTGTTCTTTCCCATGGGAAGGACACAGTGCAGCATGTGGGGATCTGTGGATTGAAAGGGGAGTGTGGGAGGGAGGCTTCCCGTGTGTATTACTACTCGCAGGAAGAAGGAAATACTGCTTTTTATTATTATTTTTATTTTATATTAATTTATTTTTATTTTTTATTTAATCTGATGTTTATTTGGCATTTTAACAGTGTAGGAAAACAGAGAAAATTAATTTCAAGAGATGGAAAACAAACTGGTTTCTAAAAATGTGCTGCACTCTGGTTTTCCTGGTTCTCCCAAGTCACCCCAGAGATGGTGGGGATGGCCACGCTGCCAGGGATGGCTGCTGCTGATGGGAGGCACCTTTCCCTCCAGCCCTGGATGCTGCCACTGAGCACCTCGGGCAGCTGCTGCCATCCCCGTGGAGGACAGGCTGGATCCTGATGTGCCTCAGGCCAAGCTGAGGGTGGCTTTTTTTGGAAAACATTTCCAGACAGTTCCTTATGGCTGTGCAGCAGATGCAGGGCTCAAAGATCCCCTGGCAGAGGCTCTGGAGGTGTCTCACACAGGACATTTTCTTCTCATGGCTCTAAATTGGAAGCTAAATCCCTTAATTTAATTTTGCTGCTGTTTCTGTCTATTGTTTCTGTTTGGTGATGAGGCAGAAGAATAATACATTTAAGCAGCTCTTAACACAAGCAAAACGAAGCTGATGTGGCTTTATTTTACACAGTGTATGCAAAACCTTCACTAGATTGTATCTGTGCACAGCTCTCCATGGTGGGAGCATGACTTGCATATTGAAACCTGGTGTGAAAATCCCTCAGAAAAATAACGAGCCTCTCTTCCTAGTTTATTTCCATAATTTTTCCACGGGAGGCATTTGCTTTTTTTCAAATGCAAAGGAAAAGCCAGAACTGTGTCCAGTAAGCATCCAATATTTAAAGTGTTTGTACACAGAGAATCACTTTGTGCTGGCTTTTTGCAGTATAAAAGCAAAAAAAATGCATAATTTTGCATAACTATTTTTGTTTTATAAGCATTCCCTGGGGGAAGGAAGAGCAAGGTCTTGCCAAAATTATATGCATTTTGCACAGTTTTTAATTTTATTTTTTTTTATCCCCAAGGCATTTCGTTGTATCTGAGACTTGGCTGGGGGTGTGATGCCTGCTCTGTCCAGGACCAGGCGAGGCTGATGCTGGGCTGGGCTGCATGGCTATTTTTAATAAATGAAGGGCAAAATCACACGTAATTGATCCATTAGCACTTATTTCTACATCACAGCTAAGACACCGGGGGAGTCAGGTGCCTTTATGCCTTGACTGGAAGTGAATATATCTCTTTCCAGGAAAGCCATCACAATTCTCACGTAATATTTCAGTGAGATACAACCTGAAAGTGGGGCTGGGCAAAACATCCCAGCTCTGGATTCTCAAGGTTCAGCCTCTCCCTGCGGGTGGACGTGGCCTGGAGAGAGGCAATTACACACCCTCGTGTAGCAGTTTAAAGATCAAGTACGGAGTAGTCTGACTAGAGATTAAATATAAAGATACCCATTTATGAATTGGGAAAAGAGAAGAAAAAACCCACCAAGTAGATTAAAGTCTTGCAGAACTGACTAATAAATCAGCGGCTGGTGGAGCGTGGCAGCCTCGTCTGCCACTCTGAAGTGGCTGAGGACAAGTTTAATAATGCTTTACACTTCAGAGGCTAAATGAAGAGCGAGCAGAGAGGGAGCAGCACACCCGCTGGCTGAAGGCGATGGAGAGAGACTCAGCAAGGGCCAGGAGCCTCGGCTGGGGGTGGCAATGTGACCCCTGGGGCCACCCACCCACTCCCCCTGCACCTCGGTCCTTCCAGCGGGAAGGAGAGCAGCAAGGGGAGCACCCCATCCTGCAGGCACCGAGCTTGGGCTGGGCCTCTTGGGGGGAGGAGAGGGATGCTGTAGGCATGTGGGATGAAGGGGAAAAGCTTGGAGCTTTGCTGGCTCATTATTCGTGCTGCAGTAATGAGAAATAACCCCGGCACCGTCACAGGCCAGCGCTCCTGCAGCCCCTGCGCTGCCGGGGGCTCGTGAGATGTGTTTTACTTGCAGGACTTGGGTTTGTCAGTGCAGGCTGAGCACTTGCAGACAGCCTTTTAGTGCTGGGCTTTCAAGCAAGGGTGAAGGGATGCTCCCCTCAGGAGGAAAAACCGTGGTGGGATGCCAAACCGGGGACAGGTCTGGGAAGCACACCTTACCCGGGTGGGAAATGCACCTCACAGAGCAGGGGCAGTGCCATGGGGTAAGACAGGTCACTTAGTCCAGCAGAAACCTACTGCTTTGACTGGGTGTACACTTCTAACAGCTGAGCCTTAGGGGCTGGGAGCCTGCGGGATTGATTGCTGGCTCAGGGAGTGAGCAGCTCTAGGTGAAGTCAAGGGTGATCAGCCTCAGCCAGACAGTCAGCTCCCAGGAGGTGCTGTGTGCCAAGGGTACTTCTGTCTATAAATTGCTTTGGATGTTTGAATATAGACCTCTTGTAAACTCAGACACCGCACAGGACACTTGTGTCCTCGCTCTGCCATCGCACCCTCAATCACTGTCTGTTGTTCAAGGTCATAAAAAGAGCCTGTAGTGATCTGGGATTAAATCAAGTTTGTTCGACTGCTGTATTTTTTGTCTTGTCTCTGCACACAGTTTTCCCAGTTTTCTGAATGCTTTTCAGTCCTGTGGGGAGCTCCCGGGTCCGAGTCGGTGCTGACGCATCAGGCGCCTCCTGAGCAACGCGCAGCCACAACTGGATTATTTCTGCAGGGTGCTCTCGGAATCTGCTCCAAGAGGGAGCGTGGTGCTGAGAGCCTCTGGCAAGCAAAGCACTCAGGCCCCTATTAAAAACAGCAGAACAAGTTTAATCTCTGGATGGCAGGGAAGTTTGCATCGTCAGCAGGGTTTGATCCAAGTTTTCAAGGCAAAATTGAAATCATTCTTCACCAGGCTCAACACATTGATCTTTAGAAAAGAGCACTTGTAAATAAGCTCCTTGAGAATGTGTCACCCTCTTTCTCCTCCAAAGCTACTCCTCTGTGAGAAGGGCAGTCCCTGAGGATGCTCCAAAAGCAAGAAGGAGGATAAGTAGAAATGGCTTCAGGGAATTTCTCTCTCTCATTCCTCCTCCAGTCCACCACTGCATGCACACATCACATGCTCCAGATCACAAGCCATTAATAAGGAAAGCACTGATGCTCTCGTTTCCCCTCTCCCAAGAAGGGCTGACTAGCTTTCCTAAACAGTTCATCATTTCTGCTCTTGGAGCAGGCACAGGGCAGGGCTGGCCGCAGACCCACAGGCAGTGGACAACTGGGCAATTTTGGTGGCTCACACCCAAAAAGCAGAGAGCTGCTTGGATTCCAGTGCAGGAGCTTTGTCCCACAGCATCCCTGCCCTCCCTCTTTTCAGGGCCACGGTTTTCCACGTCCTGCCTCGGTGAGGAATCTTTCATGCCTCCTGTAACCTGCAGTAATCTCCTTGTTTGTGCCGTTCCCCGCTGAGGTTCCTCTCAGTGCACAGGTGCCTGCAGGCAGCCTCAGGGGCTCCGCTCTTCCTCCCGTATTCAGATCAAGAATTTAATTTTTCCACCTGGCAAAGCACAGAGGCCAAGGCCCCACCTCACACTCTTTGGCAAGTATTGGAAATTTCAAAGCACTTAAGTCCCTTCAGCGTTTCCTCTCTATCTAGCAGCAGTCCAAGCCACCACCTCTTGTTCTCAAAATCCTCATCCCTTTTTGTACACCCTGAGGAAACCCAGCCCATGGGAGGCACATCCCTCGGGGTGCTGGGCTGCAAATCAGAGGGAATTTAAGGGATGTGCTGTCCCAGCTTTGGCCGTAGTGCTGTGGGGATTGGACTCCAGGGTCTGGGCGCAGGTTCACCTTTCCCTCAGTGCTGATCCCATTCCATCCCCTCTCAAGGTCGCTTCAGCACAGCCTTGGGGCAGAATGAATGATCCTCTTCTCTTGGGATTGATCAGATGTTTTTAGGAATATTTTCAGTTGGAAGGAGAAGCAGCTAATGTTAGACTTGCTCTAAGCATGAGATTTCCCTGGCAGGGTTGGATATATTTAGGGCATCTGAATGCCAGAGAATTATAAAGTGATTTTTTTTTTCCCTTCCACACCAAATGAAACACAATGATTCCTTTCGGCATCTTGCGAATTGCGCTTGAAAAATGCCAAAGTTTCCCACTTGGAGAATGGAAATTTTATGGAGTTTTTATTTTTAATGGATTTTTTATTTTTGAATTAGCCCCTGGTAAACCTTGAGACGGCTCGAGGATGAAACAGCTGGGGGAGCGTGGGGCCCCCTGCACGGTGTAACTGGTGTAACTAACTGGTGTAATTGGTGTAATTGTTGGTGTAAATGCCATCAATGTCTGCTGGAGCTGCTGCCACGAGCAAGGCCTCTCGTGGGATGTGGTGGTGCAAGGTGCTGAGCCCTTCAGACCTGATCTTCGAGTATCTTTGACTTCTGTAAGTCGATTCATTAGCGTCAAGTTAAGAACGTGTTTAAATGATTTGCAGAATTGAACCCAGTCAATGTGATTTTCAAATTAGATACATTTCCACGGGTCTTTTTCCTTAGACTTATTGGATTTTAAACGGGTTTGAAGGGATTCTGTGACAGTTGCTGTGACCTACTTCAGAGCAGAGACTGGTGAGTCTGTCCTGTAGCTCTGTGCTGACTGACAGGGTCTCTAAATGCAGAGTTGGCCACTTGAATGCAATTTTCCTGTAAGGGAAAAAAAAATCACGGCAGTCTAAGTGGGGCAAATTCACAGGAAAAGCATCTTTAACAGTGGCAGGCATCAAACTCCTGCTCCACCCTGAAGAAGAAGGATGTTTCCTCTCCCTCCCTCCTCATCTTATATGGGCAAATCTGCCTGCCCAGGGACAGAACCAGGACTGCGCTCACTGAGGACCTCAGTGGTGACACACAGCATTTGATTGTGTGTTGCTCCAAAATTTATATATTCCAACTTTCCTATTGATCTGGAAGGGCTGATTGAGGTGAATTGGAGGCTGGAGGATGTTCATATTGGGGGAAACAACTCTATTTTTTTTTTTTTTTTTTTTTTTTTAAGCAAAACTTTGTCTGTATCTGAAAGTGAAAATGGCCACGCTGCATTTTCAGAACGTGTCTCAGTAGAAGATGCAGCAATGCCAGGGGGGGAGAGGCCATTCTGACACAGCTCCCACTGGGGCTGCATGGCTCTGGTGATGCCTGAAAGAGAGGCCAAAACAAAGTAGGAGTATAAAATGTGGACAAATGTATTCGAGGCCTTCAAGGTACATGCAGGCAAGCGAAAGTCCCCCCAGGGACTACACCCAAAATGGACCCTGGGTCACGAGCCCTTCACCTTTTACAAGTTCTGTCCCATTGGCATTTTGGCCCTTAATTTTCCAATCGCACCCTCAGGTGATGATGTTCACCACCCCAGGCCTGCTCCCCACAACTCACAGTTTTTTACATATTTTCAGGCCCTAAGGCAATGAATATGTCCTTGAATCTGTGTTCAGAGAGCCTTGTTTGGCCAAAGGTGCTGGAACAGAGGATTTTAGCACTTTGTAAGAAACACAGAACTACAGCAAGTTACAGATGCATAAAGAGGAGAAAACTAGAAATACGTGAAGGCATCACTGGGGACACTGGGATCCCCAGTAAGGGGCAAAGGGTTTCTCCCAGTCAGTCTCGCTGGGCTGTCATCAGGGTGGTGGGTGCTGCCTTCTAATTCGTGATGCCAGGGGCAGCTGGAGCGCAGCCAAAAGCTGCTGGGATGGGGCCCAAAGCTGAGCCTGATCCAACCTGGCTTGCTCAAGCACTGGAGCCTCACCAGGACACAGGGGCAGGAGAACCTCTGGCTGTTCTGGAAACCTTGCGGAGAAAGGAACTGCAGAGCCGCGTAACAATCCGAGCGCGTGGATCAGGGGAAGCGCAGGCGGGAGGTGAACGAGAACAATACACCGCTTGGAAATGAAATGAAGTCATCCTTAACTAGGCACTTCAAAAATAGCTTTGTCACTTTTACTCACAAAGGAAGTTATTGTGGTGAAATTACCTGATCACCTCGTGCTGGTTTCCCACCATGCTGTGCCTCCTGCGGAAAGGGACGCACAAAGCTCTGCCTTTTCCTTGGAAAGCCAATGCTGTGTGGGGGTGTGTTTGTAATCCACGGGGGCTCGTAACTAATGGTTTCGAAAAGTTTAGAAGCCAGCAACAAACCAAAGGCATTAATAACTGTTGCTTTCAAGTCAATGGGATTGATTAGCAAATTCCCTTTATTTCTGAATGATCACGGTAGAAAAGTGGAAAGCAAACCGATAGTGAGAGATGTACCTGCAAGCAATAACACATGATTGCAGAGCCCGGGCTGGTGACACAACAGATCATTCATAATTGTCAGCCAAATTGCCCAGCTGGTATTGAGCTTTAAAAAATGAACCATAAGAAGAATTTCATATTGATTTTTGTTTCGTTAGAAACAATATAAGGCCGCCTTAAAGAACCGAGAACAGGCTGCAATTGATTCTCTCTCCTTTTGAGCAAATTCTAGTAGAATTTGATATTGGATATTAATGTAGAATTTATTAATGCTTTTTCTTTCTCTTTCATTTCTCTGTGTCTGTAGGAGAGATTGGGAGGCATGGGAGCTGAACTAGAACTTGGGGAAAATTGGTGCCATAGGAAACGAAGTTCCTTGAAACTGGGTATTTCACAGATCCTGTAGATTTATTTTAAAAATTAAAAAAAAATACAGAGTCCAACACAAAACTTACAGGCCGGAAACTACTGATTTCTGGCAGGTAGGCAGAGTGTGCTGCCACCAGCTCTGCAGTTAATTTCTGCTTTTCTGCCAAATATTGGGCTTATGGCCAGTTCCTCCTCACTGTCCTTCCTCTGCTGTAAATGTACTGTCATTAAACCTTTTATTTGTGAAATATTAGGACCGTATTTGCAAACAGAGAGTTCAGATGTCCAGTTCCTGAATGATCATTAGGCTTTAAGGTGAAAATGCCCTCTCTGTGACGGGACCTGTGTTTCTCAGGCGTTGGTTTCACGGGGCTTTGCGAGTCCTCAGCAGACCAGGGCTCCTTCCCAAGGCAGACAGAGGCGTTCCCTCCCCAGTGCCAAAAAATTATGTCACTGCATCCACATGTGGGATTCAGCTCCCCTGCTTTCTTCCAAACAGATCTATTTGCTCTTCCATTCCCCCATCGCAAGATAATAAATGTGAGCCCCTCATCCATGAAGGTTACACATCCATCCTTCCTCCTCGGAGCCTGTAAGACCTAATGTTATTTAAGGTCCTTCTTACATGAAAATGAGATGTAATCACCCTTCACAGGTGAGGTATTCTGAGGGGATTCGTTTCACATTATTCTGCATTAAGCTGGTTCCGTGCAGATTTTCTGTCCTGGCTGTGAGGAGGGGGAGGCTGGGTGGGGTCTGGCCAGGTAGGCTGAGCCAGGTACCTGTGGGTGAGCATTTTTCCTTTTTTAGCCTCCTGCAAAGGCTCAGTGAGGCTGGAGAGCTGTACACAGCTCAGGTGTTTGAGGTAAACCAAACCAAAGCAACTGGTTATTGTAGAGCCACTTTGAAAGCGTTTATATTTTCCCTTGTAAAAATACTCCCCTGCTGCCAATAGCAATATGGTGTGAAAGCAGATATTATTTGTTTTCCTCACCTGGTGTCACCTGCAGGGTGGTGTGGCCCTGCTTGAGGGGAGCCACTTGCACCTGCCATTATCAGAGATTTTGGGCCAGGATGGTCACTGCCTGGTGCCACGTCCAGGGGGATATCAATTTCCAGATCTAGAATAACATCTCTGTGTTTCTGATTTCCTGGAGTACCAGACGTGCTTCAGCTCAGACCTCGGAGCAGCAGCTTCTCCAGGGGCACTGGTTTGGAGGGGTTGGTTATGGACATCCTCCTGTTAATGGCGAAGATTTAAAACTGCCAAAATAATCGCAGGATCAAAATTACGCACAAACGCATCGAGGCCTGAAGCTGCTGCAAGATGGTCAGATTTACATAGATCATGTGGCTAAATAATTGGAGCTGAGCAGATTAGTGTGCTATGCCTCTGATGAAACGATCCCTGAATGTACCACAGCCTCATGCCAGGGCATTGTGAGAGGGGGGAAATCAGTGTTCCCTGCCAGTGACATTCAAGTGACAATGAAAGCTGAAAAATACCTGGAGCTGTTGCTTTTATAGATGTTAAAAAATAAAAAATTAAAGATGCAATACTCAGGAGCCCAGGAAGAAAAGACACGCCAGGAAGAAACTACAAATCTCTGGTTTTTAATGCACTTGTGCAATGTTTTTGGCTCTAAAAAGGGCGCGTGTGAGCTGGAGCAGATTGTGTGGGGGGCAGGCCTGGGGTCATGGCAGCGCAATGCCCTGCTCTGTGTCTCAGGCTGGTGCAGATGTGCTGATGTTCCCGTGGTTATCGTGGCTCCTGCATCTCCACAGATCCGGAGATGCACACGGCATCAGCGCAGAAATCTATTAGCATAAATTACTGACGAATTCACCTCAAAAGCCAAGCCCCAGCTCCATGATTAAAAATAGTGACAGAACTTCAAAGGGGCAATAGGCATGATTTATTTTTAAGATAATGTGGATAATTTCAAGTACCGAAGGAAATGCTTATGCTGCTTTCCGTAGTGTTCTGCATAATCTGCTGTGTCCAGCTAAGATCAGATAAAAGCCAATGCAGGATCTTTTTTCCCTTCCAACATTAACTATTTGACTTATCTTTATCCAGAGATGAGGTTGCAGAGTTTAACATGCAGGATGCTCTGGGCTCCAGGCCCTGCTTCCAGACGAAACTTTTGGGGGGTTTTGTTGTTTGTTTTTTACCTGCCTGCGTGAGCGCTGGGGCTGGGAAGGTGCCTCGGCAGAGTCACAGAATGGTTTGGGTTGGAAGTGTCAGGGAAATTAATCCACAAACACCAGAGGTTTATGCCCAAAAAGGAGACAGAGGAGTCCTGTAACTTTATTCGAATAAAGGGAGAGCTCATGGGCATTTCCCATGGGGTCTCTCGAATTGCTAGAGGATGCAGCCTCTTTTTATCTGAATTTCCCAACCACAGTTCCCTCTCTCTTTCCCTATTGGCTGAGGTACTTGAGAGGTACAGATTTCCCAGAAAGCCTAATGCAGACACAGTAATGTACATTTCCCCTAATGCAGACACCCTTAATACAAATCCCCCCTTTCTTCTTTCTCTTACATCTCAGTTCCTGTAGTTTATTACCACAGCTTTGGGTGAGTCAATCGGTGGAATTCCTATGGAAATCCTTCCCATCGTTTCTTCTGTATCTCAGTATTGGTCTCACCAGCAGTTTGTTTGTAAAGACAAACCTTATTCCTTTCAGAAGGGACCTTAAGGAACATCCAGCTCCAGCCCCCATCACATCCATGGCAAATGGTGTGTGTGGTCACAGCCCTGCAGCCCAGGTCAGCTCATTCCTGGGACCAAGAGCTGTCCAGTTCCATTGGCCCTGCTTGTTTCCATCTAAAACTTTTTATTTTCTCACCCTGGGTGCAAATGAGCCTTCCACGCAAACATCAGCGAAGCCCATCTGCAGTGTGCCAGGTGTCTTTAAAAGTCCATTTTGTTTCATCATGCTTTTAATTCTTTGCAAATTACTCGGGCTCAAAAGGGAGTAACTGCTTCTGTACAACTGACATGATCTGGTGTCCCTTTCCCTACACTTAATTTACTTTTGGTTCTAATATCATGGCAATCTTTCTTATTTCAGGAGCTCCTGGAACAGACTGGTGGTGCAGGTGAGTCTGTTCCCATGCCAGGAATGTCCTCCAGGCCACAGTAACTGCACAGGTCCTGACAGAACATTGGGACAGCACTAATTCATTTCCAACTTTCTCCAGAAGGGGCCCAGACCATGAACTGGGCTCTACCTGCACTCTGGTTTTATCCCCCAATTTTGTTTTATCCCATTTGCGTGGCAAAATTCTCCAAAACAACGCAAGGAGAACTTTCAGAAACAATCAAATTCCAGCCCAGAGAGTTCTCTTGCTCCTCAACCCCTCCCAGAGAGAGCCCCTCCTCATCCTCCCACTCCTCTTTCCTGTTGTTAGCAGCAGCAGAGGGAGGATCGATGCCTTTGGTGTCAGGGCAAGACAATGTCTGTGCGTTCTGGCCATGATATTGACAGCTTGGCTGCTTTTCTTGTGTCATCTCGACTTCATTTGTGAAAAGTACCGCAATTATCCCCTGGTAGTCATTTCGGGAATGGCAACAACTTGAAAAGAAAGCAAAATGGGTACACCTGATTGAAAGAAAACACTTTAAATATTGAACAATTTTTTCTAAATGGTTCAATATTTTCAATTTTGTTCAATTTTCTATCTGCCTCGGCACTTAGCATCGGCACAGCCGTTTTGTATGAGCCTTAACAATGGACATTTTACATCGAGGGCATTTAGAGCAGCAAAAATGAAGAAATGCTCATCCTCCACACCCTTTCTCGCTATTTTGCATCTCTCCTTCCATGTGCTCCCAGGCAATTACTAAACCCTTAAATCTGTCTTTCCCCCCCATCCACGCAGTTCTGCCCAGCCTAATTGTCAGTCTGTCTTTCATTAAGCCAACTGCAGACTTTTGATCTACTTCTTTGGAAGAGCTTTTGTGCTCAGCATTTGAACGAACCAGTCCCCTGTTTACAAGATTTACATCAAAATAAGGTTTCTGGAAAAGAAAATGCAGCTTAGCAAAATAAAAAATTGTGCAAAGCCCCGAGAGAACTAATTCATCTGCATCTCAGCAATAATAATAATAATAAAAAATAGCATGAGGCAGGCTGGCTTGGCAGTGCGGAGCTGCTGTGGAGATGGGGTTTTCTCTGTTCTCCACCCCTTGGGTGCTTGTTGATGGCTGCACCAGGCTGGAAACAGCTGCAAGTCTATGGGATCGAGGTGCTGCACCTCTGTGGCTCTCTTTTTTTGGAAAATTTGCCAACCTGATCCCTGCTCCATGGGCTTTGTATTCAGATAACTCCCAAGAGCCCCGAGCTGGAGGATGGTCCTTGGGCAGGGGGTCCCTGCTCTGAGGGGTCCGTGGGGATGAGTTCAGCTCCAGAGTGAGGAGGTGTTCCTTGTGCCCTTGTTCTAGACACGCACCCTGTCACTTAGGGAAAAATCAATTTAGGAGCTGACAAAAGCTGAAGAAAACTGCAGCAGTTAATTAATCGCCCCGTGTCTCGCACAGTTGGCTCCAACAGCAGACTCGAGTGTTGGAGCTAATTGGGAAGTCAGGCCAGATCGTATCCTACAGAACAAGTTCGTGTTAATAAGCGATTTCTGTATTCAAGGGTAGTTTTTATTCAATTTCTAGTACTTTATTTTGACTAGCGAGTCAAATATTCTTGAAGTATCAAAACAATCTTTGTAGCTGCGTAAGAGGAGTATGAGGATGTCATTAAAACTGAGCCCAGCTTGATCTGGATGCTGGCAAAACAACTTCAAAAGTATCCCAGTTACTCCGGGGGAAGGGAACTGTGCTCTCTCAGGATGAAAGCATCCACTGGAGAATAGTTTAAAGGCAGGGCTGGTCCCAGATGCAGGGAAGGCTGCCTGGGGATCCTGCCTGGAACCAGCCTGAGAATCTGAGGGGAGATTTTGGATAGCCACTAAGTGCTGGGGGTAGCCCCTGAGGTCACAAAGACACGAATGTTGCCTCTGGGAAGGAGAGCGGGAGCAGCAATATTCTGTGCAGAGGATTTGGATTTGGTGTGCTCCCACATGGAGCAGAATGAAGAGAAATGCTTGTTTTCAGAGCTGGAGGTCTTTGGTGCTGGATGCTGTAGAGAATCATGACTGGGAAGGGAAGGAATGAGGGAATGTCCTTGGGTGGCAGATAACCCAACTGACCAGGAAATTCCTGACACTTTACCAGAGCTGGAAGTGTAGAAATATCACTGGGAAATATCACTCTGCATGTGACACCTTTTACTCTCTCTCCATACGTCCACTTCTGCTGTTGTTGCAAGCAGGAGTGCCAGGACTCAGTTTACCTCAATTTTTAATTTTTTTTAATTCAAGTGAAGTTGTGGAAATGGCACTAATGATGAGGGACAAGGAAATTCTGGCGGAATCTGTGGAGAGTCCATATTACATCATTCAAAGCTGTGTCACTTTAGGTTTGACAGAGCAGCCAATGAATAGAATGAAAGAATTAATTTTGCATTGGGTTATGGGGACTGGGATTCTCTGCATTCCTGCCTTGTTTTGGGGTTTATGCTTGGTTTTCTTTGTGGGGTGTCCTTTGGATTTAAGGAAGAGTAGGACTGTTATTTTGTTATTTAGTGGCTTTTCTTGCCCCAGCAGAGAAGAGGAATGTCAGACAGGATAATTCAACAGTCTTGTGGGATGAGGCATTTCACTGAAAAACTGTTAAGGAATTTGGGCTTAAATTTCCTCATCTGGCAACATTCCTGTGTCCTTACAGGGCTCAGCAGGTACCTCTGGGATCCCTCTCTCACACCAAATGCAGACAAAAATTTCTTTAATTTTGGGGTTGATGCATTAAAAGCAGGTCAGGATGGAGAGCATTACAGGTTAACACAACCTTCATTTACAATGCAGCAGAGCAAAACCCCAGAGGTGTGAGAAGTCAATGCAGAATCTTCATTTTCCCCAATATTTATCTTGCCAATGCAAAACCTCGTTCACATCAGCCATGAACAGTTGTGCAGTTCCGCCAGAAGGTTACTGTGCAGTGAATGTGCAACACAAACTATTTCTGCATATTAACAAATTTTTAAAAAAAGGAGAGAGATTTTTCTTTTTGCATGCAATTTTTAAGAAGCGGAGAGCAAAGAGCCATAAAGTTTCCTTTTATAGATGGAGGAGACAGCAGCGGAATGCGCTAAAGTGAGCGAGGAAAACCCAAGGTGACATTTAATTTTAGCGATAATAAGCAGTGGCAAAACTCCTCTTATTAAAGACCTAAGGCAAAACTGTGTGGCGTGTGTGAATTCTGGAGCTGAGAACCACAGGGAGCAAAGGGAGACAGGGTAAGACACCTTGAGCAGGATTCAAAGAGCCAGGCTTTAATTTTAGGGATGAAGAATTTGAGTATCTCTGCTAAGCAATGAATGAATAATGCCTGTTACAGTGGGATGAGCTGTTCTGCTCCTCAGGCTCACACAATGGGAATTCTCTGGATAAGGGGAGGCTGCTGCTGGGGCTGGGCTGGGCTGCAGCCCCTGGCACAAGGTTCCTCATGACCCCTGAGCATCTCTGCTTCTCACAATGTGAGCCACAGAGGCAATTTCCAGCTTGGAGAAGGCTGGGAGGGAGCCTGCTGGCTGTGACTGCAGTGTTGAAGGGCTGGAGTCCTGCCCAGGTGCTGCTTTTTGGGTCCAGACAGAGATAGGTCTTGAGGGGCCAGTCCAGCCAAATTATCCTCCAGGCTTCTGGAGACAGAATCTGCCACCTCTCATCCGAAAACCTTGCAGCCTGCGGATTAGGGGAGAGGCTGGGCTAGAATTGGAGCTGACAGGTAGGAAGCATTCAGAGTGAGGTGTTTTCTTTAGCAGGTGACCAGTCAGCAGGTCTGTGTCCCACCTCAGCCTCGTTTTGCAGAAATGCCCATTGAAACTCCAATTGTAGAGCACAAAGAGACAAAATTTCTTTGCTTTTGCAGGCTTAGGGGTGAAGCACCACCTTGTGCTCTGCTTCAGTGCACAGGGGTGCAGTCACTGGGGCTGGGGGCTGTTGGTGGAGTGGGAGTCATGTAATCCCCCCCTGCTCCTAACACATCAGTTTGCTGTGAGCACAGAGCCCTGGCTGCCTTGTGCTGCAATCCTCACCATTTCCCCTTCACTCGCTGCAAACTCTCCTGACTGAACATTTCCAGAGGGAAGAGGGCTCCTTCGATAGGGCTCTCTGCAGATGCTGATTCCTGGTGGCAGCTCTGTCTGCAGATAATTGCCCAACACCTATCTTGGCAGCACTTTCTAGAGAAGAATTAATAAAACCTAATAAGGCACTTAGAGAGGCTTGCAGCTCTGCTGGCTGCCTGCACGCCGAGGGGTGACACGGCAGGATATCGAGTGTCTGCTCCTCCAAGGGCTCCCAGCAGCCAGGGGAAGCTCGAATCTGAGCTGCTCCTCTGGCCATGGCACTTCTGGAGCTGCAGGAATGGCCCGCAGTGAGCTCCAGGTGTGTTTGTAGATATAGGTGCCTCCACTCAGATGGAAAATAGACCCAAAAGCTGCTGCATGGGGAGAAATTTGCAGTTTTACCATCTCTGTGCCTGTCCTGCGATGGTGCCGAGGGTTGCACTGAGGCTTTGGGTCATGATTCCAAATCTGTTTCACTTCTGCTCTGTTTCTCTGTAGTGCTGTAGGATCTCACAGTGCCCTTCAGTAGAGGCAGGAAGACGTTCCTGACACCTGTAGTGACTTACCTGTACAGAAATCACCTCCTCTAATGTGCCAGACAGCGCCTGGGTGCTGAGCGACACTGCCTGTGCTTTCCTCCCCAGAGCTCTGTGTGGCTGCTCAGGGAGCACGGGGAGCTACAGGGGCTGTGCACACCCCTCAGTCCCACCAGAGTGACCCTCGTTCAGCTCCATGGCTGTGGAGATCCCGGTGACACTCCGCAGTGCTCAGAGCAGAGTCTCTGCTGCCCAGGTGTGGCTCTCGTGTTCACCTCCCATGAGCTGTGTCTGTGCCCAGGAGCATTTCAGACACAATATCACAATATCCCCATTGAGGCTGCGTCTGCTGGGGTAAGACCCAGCTCCTTCGGTGTGTCAGGAAAAACTGATCCACAAACACCAGAGGTTTATGCCCAAAAAGGAGACAGAGAAGTCCTGTAACTTTATTCGTGAATAAAGGGAGAGCTCAAGGGCATTTCCCATGGGGTCTCTCAGATTGCTAGAGGACGCAGCCTCTTTTTATCCGAATTTCCCGACCGCATTTCCCTCTCTCTTTCCCCACAGGCTGAGGTACTCGAGAGGTACAGACTTCCCAGAATGCCTAATGCAGACAAAAGTAATATACATCCCTCCTAATGCAGACACCCTTAATAGACACCCCCTTTTCTTCTTTTTCTTATGTCTCTGTTCCTGTAGTTTATTAACACAGTCTTGGGCGAGTCAGTCGGTGGAATTCCTATGGAAATCCTTCCCATTGTTTCTTCTGTGTCTCAGTATCCATCTTATCTTACCAGCAGTTTGTTTGTAAAGACTCTCCCTTATACCTTTCAGGTGGGATGGGGGGAAACGACAAAAATGAAAGGGGCAGCAGGGCACGACCTGAGACTTCCCAAAGAGAAGCATCTCCTTCCCTTCTCCAGAGGAGAAAGGAGATGGGCTGGCCAGACTGGCAGCTCCTGCCTGGCTGCCCCTGGAGCTGCACTGCAGGACAGCGAGATCAATCGCCCCCAAATCCATTCCTGAATCTCTGTCTCATCCAGCTGGATCAAAGCCAGGCTGCCTGGCCCAGACCACGGCTCTGGATTCCTGATGTTAAGCTGCTTTATAGCAAGTCTGTGAAGGTAAGCAGAAGGCAGAAAGAAGGGGCAACCTGCTGACCAGCAGCTGCTGAGCCCTCAGCTGGCTGCAGAGCCAGCCCTCTCCCTGCCTGCGAGGACGTGGGTATAAATAGCCGTGGAGCTGGGGGGGTGAGTGGGTTATACAATGAACCTCAGTGCTCTCCGAGCCAAAAATACCTGCAGAAATGATGGGCAGTTCGAATGACATTCGCAGAACGCTGCTAATGGCAAAAAATTGCTGCCACGTTGAGCAGTCCCTGTCACAGAGTCACTCATCCTGTCCTGTCTGTGTGAGCCTCACAGCCTGAGCTCAGTGCTGGGCCCTGGCACTGCGCTGTGCATTCCCTGCACAATTCCGCCGGAGGAGGGATAGGGATCAGCACACAAAAGGGCTCCAGAGTTGTACGGCATCCTCAGCCCCGCGGCTCAGGTTTCAGGTCAATGTTATTTTCCTTTTCCATTTTGCAGAATGACAGGAGGACTGATTGTGCTCACCTTGGCGAGGCAGCGAATCCTCCCTTTGTTGCCGGATAATAAGGGACAATAATTCTCAGAGAGTGAGCGGGAGACAGAGTTTTTGTGAAATGCTCCCATTTTGTATATAAACCTGTCTCTATTTTTCAATCCTAAATGGCCCTTGAATTGAAATCCCAGTGTCTGAGCTGTCTCCATTCAGTGTGAAAGCCGCAAAGAAATGGAAACCATCCCAAACTGTTCAGCCTCTGGAGAGGGCATGTGTTTCTAAGTGGATGTCTGTAACTATGTCTTTCTGTGAAACTGCTGATTTTATGTTTATGATGTTGGGACAAAGGGTATTGAGCTTGTCCCCTGGCTCCATCACTGCCCTGTGTGGCTTTGGGCACTGTCTGTGTTACCTGTAACACCTGTGGGATTGGTGTCCCCTCCTCTGGCAGGGTCCTGGTTGCTGCCCATGGGTGGGTAAGTGCAGCCCCTGCAGCTGGATAGAAAACAGACTGTTCCTCCCCTCTTTTCCCTTGGATCATGGATCCACTTGGCTGTTTCTCGGATATGGGAGCAGTGATTCAAGCACCACGTAGGGAATGAGTTGTTAAATGACGTGTGTGTGTTCTCCTGACTCTGGCAGGGGTTGGGGGCTGGCTGGCACCAGAGGGCTGAGCTGTGCTGAAAACAAATGGTGAAGTCCAACGCTCATTTCCAATGCAAATTCCGGGAGTGTTCTCCAAAAATCCTAAACCGAAAGTAAGGATGGAAATTTCCTTCCATCTTGCAAGGGGGGAGTGCCCAGTTAGAACTGCCTTCTTGAGAACTCCACCCTGCGGAACTTCAAAATTCTGTTTATTTTCCTCTGTTTGGAGGAGTGAAATGCTCCTTCGGTCATGCCTGTACCTCTGCCTGAGCTCCTTCAGAGGGCAAAACCAGCACGGCGTCCCTGCCTGCTCCCAACCCTCGGATCCTCTAGACATACATTAGTAGTTGCATGACTCAATTGTATGAGTTGTTGCATTAAATTACACGGTGCTACTCAAAAAGAATGTTAATTTAGTTTTCCTACAACTGTGTTCAACTTAATTTTTAATCAGATGTGACAGCAAAAATTTAAATCAAGTGCTGCATCTTGGCTCTGAGAGGGCCGAGTACATCGTGAACGTACTAAAGCAATCAGGACAGTTTGCAACACTGATACTCACTCGATGTAGGCTGCCTGCTGTGTGGGAGGCAGAAATTATCCCTTGTCTCCCACCAGGCTTCAGGGAGGAACAGCTGTGCCGAGCTCTCTGGTTGGGAAGGCAGAGCTGGGGCTGTTCAGGGCTCAGGTTCTGTGTCCAGACCCTGATGGACACAGAGCTGTAGCAGTGACAGAGTCCTAGCAGCGAACGTAAAGCAAAAATAGATTAGAAATCAGGCTTCAATCTTTGTCATTTTCTTTGTCATTAGAGCAACGCTTCAGGCCAGGGAGGGAGGAACCAAAAGCAATTTGCAGCCCGGAGTGAGTGTGTAGCTGCAAGGAGTGGAGGTGACAGAGTTTTGTGGGCACTTTCAGCATCACTAAACTTCTCCGAGTGCAAGAGCATCTCCCAAACGGAGCCGGGAGCAGCATTGTGTCTGCTCAGCACTTCCTGCTCTGCCTTCAGGAGATCAGGTGCTGGAGATAAAGAATGACTGACTAATTAGGACGGGTTGGCTAATTAAAGAAAAAATAAGCCACTAAACCCCTAGCAAGCCAGTGGCCTGTTAATCATAGTAATATTCTGGGGGGAATTCAGGGAGCTGCATGAGTCCTTAAAAATCCCAACAGAAACACTACACTGCTCTTCTTTTCCTTCTTTGTTGAGATCGTGGCATTTAAAGTGTGTTAATCTGCTGAAAATACTGATGGCCACTTGTCCAGCTGTGTGGGAAGGGGCAAATGTGGCCTTGTGCTCTGGGTTTCTGTTCTTGTTCCACCAGCAGGCAGGAAAGGATTTTCCCTTTCTGGAAGCAGCCTGCATCACTGCGTGTCTTCTAATAGAAAAAGCAAGATCTGTATAAATTCATAATGGCTGCAGTAATCTTTCTTCTCCGTGAAAAGCTGGTATTAATCAGGAGTGTCACAAACTATGAATTTTATTGTGGTGATATTCATTATATGTGATGTACAGAGGGAAAACGTGATGCAGCAAGTGCAATGAATTGCATTTGTTGCAATGACTAGAGCTAAGTGGAAATAAATTAAGCGTGATGTGTTTTAGGAGGTTCTGTGTTCTGTAGCAGGTATAAAAAACTGTCCAAAAATGTTGATATAGAAGAGATTTCTAAGGTGCAAGCAGAGCTACAAACACAGCAAATGAAAAATAAATTCATTTTGATGCACAGAGACATATCCTTTGCTGTGCACTTAGCAGAGGGCTGCAGAAAGAAAACATTCCTTCTATTCTAGAAATTTCCAGAACCAGGATAATTGCTACCTGTGGTTGCTGTGGGAACTAGAACTTTTTGATTCCAGATTTTAAGAGCACAAAGTCTCAGCCAAACGTGCCATGTCAGTGTGACTGCTGCCACGTTAAAGGAAATCGGCCAATTTGTGGTTAGCACAAACACGTTGGGAAAGGAGGATTTTGTCAGAGTAGAGGCTTGGCTGGTGGTTTTTCCCTTGGAGAAAGGCTGGGGTTTGGCAGCTGGATGGAGCCACGGGCTTTGTTCAGAGGCAGAGCTGTTTGATCCCAAATTGTCTTTTCTGTCCTGGAAGGAGGGGAAGGAGCGAGGGGCACACACTGGAGGGGCAGGCGCCTCTGGAGGAGCGGAATCATGACACAGCCCCATAGCCCCACAGCCCCACAGCCCCACAGCCCCACAGCCCAGCCCCACAGCCCCACAGCCCAGTCCCAAAGCCCCACAGCCCCCCAGCCCCACTCCAGGGTGCTCACACAGATCCCCCGGTGCACATTGGACTCAGGGCCCCAGGGCAGAGCAACACTTCCCATCTTCTGAAGTGCATGTGGGACCAGGAGTCATTTTATTTGTTATTTGACTGGGAGAAAGTACCCAGGGCAGAAGGGCTCCCTGCTCAATAATTCAGCCTTGGCACCTGGAGGTTTTCCAGGGGTGTGACGATTGCCTGGGGCTCGGCACCGCCACACAGCCGAGGTCACACCGGGCAGTGCCACCAGAGCTGAATTTTGTGCAGCGTGACTCTCTGTGGAAAGAGTTTTCCACGGTCACCCTCAGGACACAGCCCAGAACCATCACAAATACACCTCTGCTTCCAGCGTCACAGCCCTGGCAGCGCTGGGGTTTTGAGGGATGCTGTAAAGAGTCAGTTTAAAAACCAGCACCAAAGCAGAGTGAGGGCAGGAGGGGCAGGGCAGGATCGGAGCAGTGGGAGGTCAGGCAGCAGCTGGAATCCCCAGCCATGAGCCCTGGGGAGAGCCTCGACAGGAAATATCACCTGAAATCAGAGCAAAGGAAAGGAGGCTCCAGCTTGGATCCATCTGCAGTGAGATTTTATTGATTGTGTGAGACCCTTCAGGCAATTCTGCTCACACCTGTGAAGGAGGATTTGGGATTGTTCCCCAGGATGCCATTGTTTCCTGGCTGCCATGCTGCCCGGAATAGTCCTTCTGATTTCTTTTGTGCAGTGTTATGAGCTGCTGGAAAAATCACTTTAAAATTCGTGTTTCTAGAAGCAGCTAGAAGGAACGGAGCCCTTCAGCTAAACCTTGCAGCAAAGTTGCATTTCCTGCCTCTCTAAGCACTAGGGTTTGCTGTGTTGGCACATTTGGTCTGGGTTTTAGCAAGTGGCGCTTCAGGAGACCTCAAATATTCCTGTGTAAAAACTTCCTGGGGTGAGTACACGGTGGCCTGTGCTTCTTCATTCTCAAAGGGTGTTGCTAAGTGCAGTAGGAAGAGCAATTATTGTGCACAAATGGGATAAATTAGAGGGAGCACTTGAACCTCCAACACAAAAGATAAGTGACATTTAAAGCAGAAGTGAAGAGGGTCCTGTGTCGGCACGGAGCAGGTCTTGATGCTCAGGAATAAATTTGGAAGTAGTAAACACCGTGAGTTGTTTTCTGTTCTGTGTAAGCAAGGGGTTAAAAAGTGCAGCACATCTATTAAATTTGGGGTTTATTGCTTGCAGAGCTTTGCTAGAGATGGTTTATAGAGACAATGAAACTAAAACCGATGGACTATTTGATATTTTCCTCTATTCTTTTCAAGTCTCTCAAGTGTACGCGCTGGCAAATTGCTCCGCTCCAGGCAGAGGTTTCCTAGGGAATTTGGGGCTGCTGGTTGAGGTTCTTGGTGTGTGCCCAGCTGGCACTGAGGGCTGGGCTCTCCCTGGGCACAGCCTGGTGCTGGTTGAGCCGTGCGGTACCACTGACAGCCCAGTGACAGCTGGAATTGCTTTTCTGAGCTGCTGGTTTAGTAACCAGTTAGGAATCCAGCTCCCAGCAGTAGGGCAGTGCCTTGTGCTGGATTGAACAGGAAGATTTCAGGCTTGTAAGTTCATAAACAGACAATGGAAATTCCCAGTGCCTCAGCCATACATCAGCATTTGCATAAAGAGCAGGAGTTACTCTCCTAAAAAAGCAATTTCTGTGCTCAGCCCCCTGCTAAGCAAAAGGGACTTTCACCTACTCTGAATAAATGTTCTCCCTTTAAAAGGCAATAAATCCATGAATTTTTATGATTACTTATGACAGATCTTATAGCACAATTAAAATGCTGTCTTTTGTGTAGTCTTACTGGGAAAGGATGGACTGTTTACGGAGTAAAGGAAATAACAGAGCTTGCTGTTGTTGTCATTTGAGGATTCTCCTTTCCAGGGAAGGAGCAAACCTGCCCCTGCACTGGAAATGGAAAGTAAAGATTTATCCCAAGATCACTGAGCTTGGAAGTCAGACAAGTTGAATCAAAATGGCTTTTTCATTTTGAACATCTTTACTGCAGAATTTTAAGAAACTCAGACTTGATGTTTCCTTTAACACTTTCGTTAAACACTTCTCTTAAAAACAGGGTTTGGGCCAAAGCAAATGGAACCAGCTTGGGTTTGGAAATCTGGTTTGGATTTTAAACCTGTGATAGTACAACTCTTTCCAAATTCCAATTAGCTAGAATATTTTTCTTTGCATTTTTTCTCCATAAGCCTCTATTCTTTATGCATTTTTAATAAGCTTTATCCTGGGAAAACATGAGAGCGCTGACTGCAAGTGAAAAGAATAAAAGCAGTTGCTGGGTCACTCTGAAAATCCGAGGAGTGCTGGCAAGCTTGGAGGGCGAAGAAAAGCAATGAAGAAATCTGAGCTCTGTTCTTATTAGAAACTGTGAATGGAGATAAAACCTTTCACAAACCTTGTTTAGAGAAGAAAAAAATGCGGAGTAGCAGCAGTAGATAAACCTGTGACAAGGCTCACACGTGTGCCGATAGCGGAATCAACGGCAGAACAGCTCGGGGTGCTTTTTGTGTCCCTAAATCGCAGAGCTCTGAGTTTGGGACTGGAGGAGGAGGAGGGGAGGGTGTACCGAGTCAGTGTGAAGAGAGAGTCGGTGTGTGACCGCTCAGAGGAGGAGAATCCCTCCCAAACCCACATCGTTGCGGAGAAAGCAATGGTACCGATGATGCTTCCAGAATGTATCACTTACATTTTTGTTTTGCTTTAAGAATAGATGGGCCCGGGGTGCCAGGTTTGTCACCCTGTGTTCGGGGGGCTGCTGGGAGCCCTGCAGGGAAGAGCAGGGGCAGATACTGGGGGGCTGAGCCCACCCATCCCCTTCCCACCGGGCTGTGCATCCGTGGGTGTCGCAGACGAAAATAAAAGAAGACGACGACGAGATGAAGGGTGGTGGGAGGAAGACTCCTTCCCAAGCTCTCCTTTATTTACGTAGAGGGTTCTTGGTGGTTGGGAGGGAGAGCAGGGGAAGGAGGACCACTCCGATGGCGATGGAATGGCAGAGTGGCACCGACTGCCTGGGAGCAGCCGGTTAAATAGGGGAGGGATTGACCAATGAGGGGAGAGGGAGAGGGCGGTGCAAGCATACGTGAACCAATAGTAACGTAAGAGGGAGGGGTACAATTCAAAAGAACCAATGATACACATAACGGTAGAGAAGGGTCTAGAGGGATGGGCGGATCCAGGGCCCTAGGCACGCCTCAAAGCCCGCCCAGGCAAGGCCGTAACCGCAAAAGCATCAGCCTGGGAGGCAAAGGGCGGACCAAACTCTCGCCCAGGCAAGGCTCTCTTCCCTATGGGGTGGGAAGATGGGAAGCGTCAGCCTGGGGGGGTGGAAGACTGACCCACCAGGCGAGGCTTTCTTCTCTAGGGGAGAGAAGATAGAAAGTATTAGCCTGGGGGGAAGAGGGGCAATCCTCCACACGTGGGCATTGCTGGGCTGGAGCCCTGGAGCCACGGTGAGGGGTGAGCCCCCCTTGGTGCCCCTCCCCAGGCCTGGCCCTGGCTGAATCTGCTCACGACCTGCTGCTCTGAGCCACAGCTCCAGCCAGGCACCGCAGCTGAGTCCTCCTAGGACAGGAGTGAGGAGCAGGGCTGCCCAGGAGGGCTGCAGAAGGGACAGCTCTGCGAGGCTGCCCAGCGCCTGCTGCCACATGGCACTCCCTACGTGTTCGTGTTTGGTAAATACTGAGAAATAATATTTCGTTGTTTAAATGAAACACACTCCTGATCTGAGACAAATCACTAGCAGTGGGTGGCTGGAGCCGCCGGAGCTGGTTCTGAGTGTCTGCTGCTCTCAGGCATTGCCATGTGCTTTCCCTTAACTGAAATGACACAATTCCAGAAGTTTCCCCTGAATTGTGTCTGCTGTTTGCTGCTGTTCCCTTTAAGTGCCTGCTGTCCCGAGGGCACCATAACCTCTGGCTAAATGTGGGGTGCTGGAGTCTCCCCCCCCCCGCTCCCCCCCCATTGGTCAGCAGCTGGGGCAGGCAGGTGCTGGAGTGTAGGATTTGGTGGTTTTGTTTTGGACGGTCGGGACGGTGACGGGAGATCTCTGAAGTCAGGTCTCAGAGCATGAGGTTTATTGTGAAAGGGCGTGGGTGTAGGAGACCTGCTAGGAGCTGCCAGACACAGCTCAGAGCAGGGCAGAGAGGTAAGAGAGCAAGCTAGAGAGAGCAGGGGAGGGAGAGAGAGTAGATTGAATGAAAGAAGATCGAATGAAGAAGAAGAATGAATGAATGAATGTAGAAGGAATGAATACCATGGTTGCCATTTACAATACAATAAATCATCTTCTGTGCTGAATATTCTAATTTTCACTAACCAATCTAGAACAAGCTACAAATCCTACAACGTTTACATACAGCCTATGAGAGTCATTGCATTACTATAAGGCGTTATATTTTAAACTCTAAAAACTGCTTTTTGGACCCTCTGCTGAGTTGGTAGGGTCTGCTCTGACCCTTGGACCTGCCTGCAAGCAGAGGGGATTGTTTAATCAAAAGGAGGATTACCCTCAGTGGCCATACCATTGTTTTCCAGTTGTTCAGTAACTGGGGTTTGGTATCTCAAAGCTTGTCTTCATTTCAATCTCACTTATAGTTTCCATATTCTCAGCATCTTTTGCCAGGTAATAATATCTATAAGGCTTTCCTATTTCATCCTCCCCAACACTGGAGCTGCTGGGGTCCCACAGATGGGTGCAGGATGCTGCAGGTGAGTCCCACTCCCCTCCTTGGTGGTCCCACAACTTCCCCAGCACCATGGGAGCAGCCTCAGAGGGAAAGCTGCCGACCAGCCCTTTCCCCGTCAGAGCTAATCAGCATCAGACAAGCTAATGGGGAACACAAAACCTATTTAAAAGCTACATTTACCACTTGGCTGATTCCATTACGTCGTGTAATAACCAGGTGTCACATTTCCTCTCCAAACACTGATTTTAATGCTTTCCTGGCCTGCTGGGCTCAGCTGTGTGACGGGGTCCTCCTGCTGTCCTTCTCCTGCTCTGTGGGATCCAGCAGGGGCCAGGAGGAGGGGGATGCATGGGTCACAGTGGGAAAGTGAGTGCTTGGACAGGTGCTCCAGGGATGGGGACGGAATCACGGTCGCTGAGCTGGATATGACGCTGCCAGACCCGAGTCCCTGCAGTCCTAGGGATGTGGAGCTGAGAGGGGATGTTCTGAATCCTCTCAGGGTTCCATGGCTTCCCTGGGCCTGGTCCACATGCCGATGGCCTCAGCCCCCCATGGCAAAGACTTTCCAGCTCTTGGGAGGGAGCAGCCCCTCGGTGATTTCTGAGGTTTGAGGGCTGAGCACATTTGTTTTTAACACCTCCATGTAGCTTCCATTATCACTGGATTATGCATGATCTCTTTGGGAGCAGGAATGGATTTCAGCTATCTGCATTTGTTGTTTTTAAGGGGACACCTGTCCCCACGTTTTCTCCACTGCAATAGTCCCACGGTGGCTTTCTGCCCTCTCTCTAAACCCAACAGGGACAGTGCTGCCCTTCCCACAAGAGCTCCAGGTCACTGGGTGTCTGGAGTCACCTGGAACAATGAATTCCTACTTTGCAGTCATTCTTGTTTTAGAGCAGATATTTTTGCAAGGATTCAGGTGCTTAGTGAAAAGCAAATATCATCGGTGCTGCTCACCTGGCTTCCCACTGGGGCTGTGTCAGGAGCGACTTCACACAAGCCCCAAAAAAACAACATAGATGCCAAACAAGTTCTGCCGTGGGATTGGAATAGGCCTCGTAGTGCTAAAGTGAGATTTTTAAGTCCCAGACAGTGCTTCTAGTGTGCTGGATTTCTCCCAAGGTGAGAACAATATTTTTTCAGCAAATAAAATGCTGTGCACAGAACTCCTTGAGCTTCATTTCTTCCCTGTACTTATGAAGCTGGGATTCCTTTCCTAGCTTTTGCTTTTCTTCTGTTTTCCTTCCCCTTTGGGCCCTGAAATCTCACAGATCTCTACTTGTATTAGTAAGTGTATCCAGAGTTGGAAGACAACCTTATCTTTAGGCCTTGCTGATACTTTCTGTTCTTGGTACACAAGTGCCAGAAAAAAGCCCGTGAGTTTGCAGCTTGCACTCGAGCTGTCTTAGCGGGATCTGAAGTTCCTGGGAGTTCTGAAGCTCCTTTCTAGGTGTCTTGAGTCAAGCATCAAAGATCAGTTGTCATTTTTACTCTCTTGTTTGTGTTCGTGCTCTGGTATGTGTTACCCGTGGTGGTTTTTATCTGTAGCTACAGTTTTACAGAGCAAGATTAAGGATGTAATTGCTTTCTTTGATTCTTAGCAAGATCAAACAGGATGACAGAAATACCAGTAAAAGGTTTGGTAAACTGCTCTGCTATGGGAGCAGATGTGTACCTGCCTCTCGCAGCACAAGGGCTCGGGGACCTGGGGGATGCTCTGTTGGAAAGGAGAGGCTGCAGCCCCAGGAATTGCTGCTCATGCACAGATTTGGTCAGAGCAGGGTTTCCTTCCCAAGTGCTTCTGATGGGTCAGAGATTGCAGGTGCACAGAGAAGTTGGGAAAACCAAGGGCTCGGCAGAGCCCAGGGAGATGATCTCCAGGGGTGGCCCAGAGACAACGTGTGTTTTGGGGCTGGTGAGGCACGACGGACTCAGGCGTGGGTCATGGTCCCACCATGCAGCCATGCTCTGTCCAGTGGATGAGTTTGAGGGAGTGAGAGCCCCGTGCTCCTCTCTGTGCCTCTCCTCGGTCATGTCCTCACTCACAGTGTCCCTGTGTGGGTCAGGACATGACAGCTTTGTCTCTGCTCAGCATAACCACGAGGATAACAGAGCGATGGTGTTAGAGCACAGCACAACTCACCGGGCTCGGCCAGGTGTCCTGGGGTGGCGTAATGATATTTTGTATTCCCTATCGTTTGTATGCTTGACCAGAAATACAGTCCTGTAGATTTAACTGTGTCCCGAAGCTCTGCCAGCGCGGGATGTTTTGAACTCTTCCCCTGGCTGTTCTACGGGGGAGTGAGAAAGAAGGGACACTGCGTTTTTTTTGGTTTTTTTTAGTCAGTTGCTGCTGCTGGTTGCTGTTGCTACTGGTGTGGCTGCTGCTTGGGTTTTCTTTTTGGTTTTTTTTCCCTGGGATTGTTTTTTCGTCGTTTTTGGACCTTTTTCTTTGACTTGCTTTCTCATCTGAGAACCTGAGGAGCCCCGGAGGACAGTGGACGAGAATCGTCCAGGGAGCCACCGGAGCAACTCCACCCGACCCCTCCGGGGACCCCGGAAAGGGGAAGCTACGCCTGAGGAAAAGGACACTAAAGTTCATCAACTGTTTATTCAGGTTTAATGACCCTTTTTCCCCTTTCCCCTTCCACTGTGTGGTCTGTTAATTAAACAGTTATTTTCCCACTTTCAGCCAAGATATTCAGTTGTTGTGGGGGAAGGGGTGCCAGAACCTTTGCTGTGTGGGAGGCACCTGTTCAGAGTGCTTTCCACCTAGGAAATTTATCTCTAATTCGAGACACCAGGGTTGGTTTCCAATCCCACTCTGCACCATGACTCGAGAGCTCAAACAGGGAGCCCTGAGGCTGCTCTGTGGTGTGGCCTCATGTTCTGTGTGATCCCCTGGCTCTACCCTCGAGAACATCAGTGATTAAATACAGGGACCCCTCTGCATTTCTGAGAGCCAAGAAGAGTTTGAGGAGAATTCAGCTCATGTGCAGGCAGAGGAGCCTGGACCTGGCAGCAGTGCTGTGGAATTATGTCCATGCCATGGCCATGTCCAGAGTATGGATTGCTGGACATGGATCCTCTGGAGAGGGACAGGAGGTAGGAGGACTGAGGGTACTGTTAAGGACAAAGAATGAATCTTAGCATTTGGGGTTTTAGAAAAAAATCTCTTTGGGTACTCTTAAGGTGCTTTGTGGTATGTGCTGTCATGACCTCGACATGAAGGAACTGACAAATAGTATTAAAATCCTGGAGGAATGCAACAAAAGTATTGTATTTGATACACCCTAAACACAGATATTCAAATAAAGAGAAGAGGAGGAGTATGACGAATGGATGTAGAAGGAAGCGTTCTGGGTGCAGGTGCACAAATAAAGAGAATGGAAGTCACAGGATTTTGTTTTCCTCTTTGAATTATCCTTTGTTCCTCTGAGATATGGGAGTGATAAGTCTTTGAGAAAGAAAAATCTTCCTCTCAGTGACCTTATGGATTTAAGATCTATTTCTAAACCAAATTTTCATAAAAAACCTTCCACACACAATCTCCAGATTAAACCTCATTTTATTTTCAGACAGACATGACCTTTCCTAGCTTTGGATATTAAATATCACAAAACCTGCTGCAATTTAAGCTGAGGATTTTACATTCAAATAAATGTAACTCAAAAGCAAAAGTAACTTCTCTGCAGAACACAGGGGACCACAGGGCCAGGAGGGGGGAAGCACTTCCCCCTCTCTCAAGGAGACCCTGGCAGTGGGCTCTGCACCTCTCACCCAGCCCAGGCTGGCCCTGGGGCAATCCCCTTAGTCCTTAGCTGGAAAGAAGCAGTTTGCTCTGCTGTCAGCCCCTATGGACACTGTTGGGATGGGGAGAAGGCAATCAGGGAATCCTTCCCAGGGGGTGGTCAGTGCTGCTGGGATGGCCATTGCCATCAGGGCAGAGCCTGGATGGACAGGCAGCCACTGGGGATGGGCTTTGCAAAGAGGGAAAACACCACCTGGTGTGAGAATGCTGGGTTTGCTGTGCTCATCTTCACCGAAAGACGCCTCATTATAGGGGAAATATGCACCGACATCAGCAGATTCCCTCTCTGCTGGAGAACACGTTCTCAGTTGTAAACCAAAGTTTGGCTAATTTGCAAGAACTTCAAACTTCAGCGGGTTTTTTCCATCCTTCCCTTTCAGCTGGAAACGCTGCTCAGGTAACAAATGTTTTGCGACAACAAATCAATGTTGTTCTGTGTAACAGAATTAACTTGACTTGCTCAGCTCCAGCTCCGCTCTTTGGTCACTGTCAGTGTCTGAGCTCTCAGGGGTGAACGGAGGGATCTGAGCTCGTTAGCATGTGCTGAGCTGAACGTGAGCCATCATCAGGAGGAAGGCAAAGCCTGTGGAACGGGCACTTTGGATGGACATGAATGTTAAACAAAGGAAATAGTACTGGCCAAGGCTAGGATGGAGTAAATAATCTCGGTTTGAGCTGGGAGGGCAATTTTGGAAGCTTACCCATGGCTTTGCTCTGTTGCTTGGGGATTTTCTTGTCTTGCACTTGAAATTTCACGAGGATTAAATGGCTCCTCTGATTTCCACTATTCCTGCTTCAATAGCTGGATCCTAAATATCTCTCCAAAGCGGAGCTGTTGAACTTTGTGCTATCAGTGCAGAGTTACAACATCCTCAGCAAAAGGAGGTGGAAAGAAATCACTGCTGCAGACAGAGGACTCACGGCAGGGAACATGCTGAGCGTGTGGTGCTTCTGTGGGTTTCTGCCGTGGGGTAAAGGCAGCTCAAAGCAAGGGCTGGGCAGGGCTGAGGCCAAGGGAAGGGACTGGCTGAGAAGGGCAGGGGATGGGGGACTGCTCCAGCTGCAGGGAGCAGCAGGAGGGAGGGAGATGAAACGTTGGAAAGGGGACGTGGAGCATCAAATGGAATATTTCCACGCTGTGCTATGTGCAGGTGTGTGTGGCAGTCAGCTGGGATCCACTGAGGTGTGCTGGAGGAGGAAAGTGGGAGGGAGGAGGGCCCTTGGTGCACCCACAGCCCTGCAAGCTCCTGGCACTGCAGCAGAGCCCAAGGGGAGTGGACTCCCTGCTGGAGAAACTCCCTCTCTTCCCATTTATCCAGCCCTGAATTGGAGCCTCTGTCTGGGATTTGACACGATGCTGCTTGTCCAGTCTTCTCCCGGACACTCCTCCCTGCTCCCAAGCCTGCAAATCTGATTTACTTGAGAATTCCAGCAGGAATAGCAGTGTTTGAAATACACAGGCCCCACCGCTGCTCCCCAAGGCCACGCTGCCAGCTCCCCTGCCCACCTCCCTACTGCCAGAGCTGAGGGGGCAAGGTCTGAGCAAACTAAAACACCCCAGAAGTCCAGGAGAACCCCGAATTTCCTGACGCATCTATTCAGGCCACATAGGCGAGTTGCCATGGAGATGTGCTGAGCGCGGGCACGATGCTCCAGCGATGGAGTCTCACAGCCAGAGGCATCTGTTAATCTTATTTTTATCAATTTTTAAAGAGGGTATGATGGTGGTATCTTCCCCACCTTCCCCTCGTCTCTCGCAAAGCTTGGCATTTGCACTCCTTGAGAACACGGGGCTGCAGCAACTTTGAAAATGAACCTTAACGAACGTGAAGCACCAGAGTGGGGAACGTGTGCTCTGAGGGCTGGAATTGAGTAGCAGGGAGCTGCCACCTTTGACACGCAGCTCCAGCTTTAATGAGGGGCAGATTGACAGCCCAGGACAGGTAAAAGGAAGATGCGCCTTTGCCTTTGCCTCGGGGGGTCATGGCTGAGCTGGGGCCCATGGCCAGGTCAGGAGGAGGAAATGGAGCTTTTATTTATGGAACTCTGATTCGGTGTCCATCTGCGAGTGGATGTTTTAATTGGGTTTTCTTTCTCCTTGTCCTGGCTCCCTCCAGCCACACTGGTGCCGTGTTCCAGAAGGGTCCAGGTGAGAGCTGGTCACCAGTCTTTGCGTGGATGCTCACGGGGATGTCCAGCCAGAGTGTGTCTGTGATTCAGTGAGGGTGGCATGTCCTCACAGAGGCTCTGAACCTTGTGTGTTTGAAGTCCTCGCACAACAGGCGCTGCAGGAGGATATAAATGCTGAGTAGCAGCAGTGCTCTAAGGGAGAAATAATTATTTAATACAAAGCGAATATCTGTGTTTTCCTCATTTTCCACATGATTTTATTTAGTTGATTGCCATCAAGTCTCAACAATGGGAACATTTCCACTTCAGCTCTGACAAAAGCCAGCCTGTCTCTCGCAGCAAATCACACTCCCTCCACTACGGCTGTTAGAAGTCACTATAAAAATGACACAAAGAACCACACAGGGCGTGAGCCAAAAACAGCAGGGAGAGGGGGAAATAAAGCAGGGAGAGGGGGTAAATAAAGCAGTTATGGCCCTTATCACCACAAAGTACTCTTTCCGAAGAGATTCCCGAGAAGAATAGTCTGGAGTGCGATGATGTGGTGACGCTGCTGCTCATATACACTGCTCCAGATTTTCAGCATCCTGGTGGTGCTTGGAGGCACTGATGAGGCTCCGGCCTCGTTAAACTCTGCAGCCATGCAGTGAAAGGCTGCTCTCCGGGGAAAGTCTGTATCCTGACCTTGAGCTGAGCAGGTTGGCTCCGAGCCCAGATGTGAGTGGGCAGCTCTGACGGGATGGGTGCTGATGCCATGGGAGGTGACATTATCAAACCAGAAAGTAACGCTCCGGTAATTAGCACAAGCTGAACCCTAATGAGCGTTCGCCAGAATAAAATGAGATGGGGTGAGATCACAGGGCTGGGGAGGTGGCTCTGGGCCATGTGCCTGCTCCACTCCTGCCCATCCCAGCATCCCGCTGGCCCCAGCCACCTGCGGGGACACAGGTATTTCCATGTCCTTGCACGCAGCTGTGTGCACGAGTGTCTCTGGAAGCCAACAGGATTCACTCTGGAGCACATAACACAGAATTATGAGAGTCGTTTGCCTGGATATTATCTAATCTTGGAGCTAAACTGAGCTCTGTGCTGATGTGGACACGTTTTCTACATGAGTAATCCACAAAGAAGATTCTCTACATAAATGCCACCTGATTTTGCTTGGATTTAAACCCCTTTATTTATTGCACCCTTGTACCTGTTTATTATTTTCAGTTTCTCTTCTGGCATTTTACCCCGCAGCACCTGCGGTGTTTTATCCTGCGTCAGGACCTCTGGGTGAGGACAGCACAGCACCTCCGTGTCATTCTCTGCTTTGATGTGAAAGCAGGAGAGGAAATACAGAGAAAACAGACGCCAAAATAACTGCACATTCTAAAAATAATGCCACAGCTCCTCGCAGCGCTGGCAGTGAGGACTCTGGGGGCAGCCATGCCCTGCCCCACACAGAACACAGCACTGTGTTGGTGCCAGCATGGGCTCCCTCTCGCCACCTGTGTGTGCCAGTGTGCTGGGGAAGATGAAATAGGAAAGCCTTATAAATATTATTACCTGGCAAAAGATGCTGAGAATATGGAAACTATAAGTGAGATTGAAATGAAGACAAGCTTTGAGATACCAAACCCCAGTGACTGAATAACTGGAAAACAATGGTATGGCCACTGAAAGTTTGATTTTTTTGATTAAACAATCCCCTCTGCTTGCAGGCAGGTCCAAGGGTCAGAGCAGACCCTACCAACTCAGCAGAGGGTCCAAAAAGCAGTTTTTAGAGTTTAAAATATAACGCCGTATGGTAGTGCAATGACTCTCATAGGCTATATGTAAATGTTGTAGGATTTGTAGCTTGTTCTAGATTGGTTAGTGAAAATTAGAATATTCAGCACAGAAGATGATTTATTGTATTGTAAACGGCAACCACGGTATTCCATTCTATTCTATTCTATTCTATTCTAATTCTATTCTATTCTATTCTATTCCATATTCTGTATTCTTCTGTACTTCTCTCTCTCTCTTACCTCTCTGACCTGCTCCGAGCTGCGTCTGGGAGCTCCTAGCAGGTCCCCTACACCCACGCCCTTTCACAAGAAACCTCATGCTCTAAGACCTCATTCCAGAGATCTCTCATCTCGCTCCTGACCGTCTGAAACAATCCGACCCAAACACCACAGACAGCAAATTCCACACCAGTGGTCCCAGGACAGGGCTGTGCTGGCAGTATTTCCCCCCAGCCCTGCCTAGGACAGACCTCATTCCCCCTGGGTGATCTCGCTCTGCTCCAGCACCAGCGGCACAGCGCAGAAAAAGCTTGGCTGGAGGGTGTGTGGGGGCCAGGGGCTCTCTGGGATGTCCCACTGCAGCCCCAGCCAGGACTTCTGGCCTCAGAGAGACCGGGGGGCTCAGCCAGCCACCCCCTTCCCTGGGAGGAGATGCTCCGGATTTTCCTCCTGGATGGCAGAGGTGGCTCCGTGCTGAGCGGCGGTGGCTGTCGGCAGTTTATCAGACATAATTATGCCATTTAGCCCCCACATGCAGCTCCAGCTCCAGGCAGGCTTTACGACCTGGCAGTGAATCTCTGTTGGGCAGAGGAGCTCAGCCCTTTCCCTCAGATTATTGCGGAATAATCAGCCTGGTGAGACATTACCATTTAGCACACAGCTGGATACAGTTTGGGTACAAATGCCTCGGTTTGTGGCTGGTTAGGTGCCCTGCTTTGCAGGACCGGTATCAATCCTCATTCAAATCAAAGTCCTTTTCACACATGCTCCAGTGAAATGGAATTTTGTGCAGAATAAGGTGTTATTAACCTGGACTGTGCTTCCCAGTGAGGAATGAGCCCTGCCACTGAAACCATTCCTCACCAGTGAACCCTGTTAAACAGCGATTAGCAGAGCTTCCAGCACAGGGAAATGCAAACCTGTGACCTTTCCAGCTCTCAGCTGCAGAGCCTTTTAAGATGTGTTTTTCATTTCTCTTCCCAGAATTCCAGAAAACTGAGTTTTACAGCTCTTCTCATCCGCTCATCGTTTTTCCACCTCTCTGTTTCTGTTTGCTTCTCCTCTCCCTCTCTCTCACAGCTCTTCTGGGACCAGCCTGGGGACCCTCTGAGAGCATCTGAGTGGGGAGAGGAGCAGGGGGAATGGCCACCCTGAGGCTCAGGGACGGTGTGTCCTTGGGGAGGTCACATCCTCACCTGCCCAAGGGAGCTTTGATTCCTGGCAGTGTCGTGAACAGAACAAACAGACAGACAGACAGACAGATGTGCCAAAACAGACAGCCAAAAGGCCAAACCTTTTGGGAGCCGTTGAGACCCGTGATGGGATCGGGCAAGCACCCATGTGTGTCTGTGGAAGAATTTGCACAGTCCCAGCGCCCACCCGAGCACCCAGCACAGCCCCAGGCTCTTTCATGGAGTTTCATCCTTTTGAGCTGACCTGAACTTGTGTTTTCCACACAGCAAATTCCCTGGCAGAGGGAAGCGGTGTCAGCTCAGGTAGCAGAGCTTTTTCTTGGGGGTAAACTCTTACGTCAGAGCAAAGAGCTAACAGCTGTAATTATTAGCTTTAAAAATTCTCAAACTTTGAAATGAAAAGAAAGTTTCAGCATAAAGCAGAAATCTCTGTTGTAGGTATTGACACAGTCCTCACCCGCGTGCGTTGTCATAAACAAGGACATGATAATTAGATATTTTTAACAGACAAAATTATTTTATTTGCTTCCCTGCCAGTTTCCATGAGCCCATCAGTCATCCCCTGCATAGACAAGATTTCTTATGTTCCCTGACAGGATAAATTATATGGTTCTCATCCAGCAAATCAGCTTTACTGCGCAACATTATCTCTGGCAAAGAGATGGCTGAGAAAATCATAAATTCCATCCAGGTTTATTAGATCTGTCTTTTATTCACATATTTATTTTATCCCAAGCTGAGGTGCTTTTTCCCCATAATTATTAATGACATTAATAGAGGAGAGGACATAGCTTTTGGTAAGCCAAATCCAGGGCAGTGATGCTCGGGTGGTGATGGACTTTGATCAGAGGGTGCAATGAGATCTGACTCTGATGTGGCCTGGGAGATGTTTGAGACCTTCCAGAATCAGAGTTGAGTGTTTTAGAATATCTAAATTATTGGAATGACTTATTAATTACTGGCTTCCGCATTTCTCCTGGTGAGCTCCCTGACAGAACTCCAAAGACGAGCAGTGGGGCAGGAGGGGAATTTCTCCCTGCCATCCTCTTTGTTATCAGAGAAACAAGTGAATCCCAGCACTGATCACATGGAACTACCCAAATAAATCTATGTGTGATGGGGTGGGACACTGCAGAGCTGGAAATGTCACCGTGAGTCAAGGACCTGCTGCAATGTGAAGAAATGAAATTGAGAAGGAAATCAGGAGCGTGGTTGGCACACAGCGATGGTGACACTCGTGACCAGCCCAGCCTTGTGGGGGCCAGGCTCTCCCAACACCCCTGGTTTGAAGCCAGGGGAGTCAGAAATTGCTGTCCCACCTGGCTGAGGATTCTGTGCAGCAGAACTGTGCCCAGGCCGAGCCCAGGAGTGGCACCAGCTCTGGGCACCGTTGGGACTTGGGTGGCTGAAGCCATTGCTAGGCAGGGACACTGCCCAGCTCCCTGTGCCCATCACAGAGGAGCCATCACCTCGCACCAGAGACCTGCTCTGATGAAGGAAACGCTGCTTTCCAGGTGTGTTACAGCCCTAAAAGAAGCAGAAAGCACTGCTGAATTTATCGAGTGAGTGAGCAGCTGGGTGCCAGGGGCTGAGGCATTTTTCACATCACTTGTGTATAATATGGTCAGTGTAATTCCGCATCCTTTTATTCTTCCGGGCCTGTCAAAAGCGCTGAGAAATGAGGCTGGAAATGTGGGCTGGGGTGAGTGAGGCTGAGTTATTGTGGAAGTTATTGATTGAAGAGTGGGAGCAATAGCATTAGAGCCTGGATCTTGTTTTATTCTGGTAGTGAGAGGAAACAACATTTTCTTAAACTATGAGTCAATAAATAATTGTTCGTGACTTTTTTCCCCTTTTCTGATGATGGTTTTATGTAGCTCTGAGGCATTTTTGGAAGGAGCGCAGCTTTCTCGGCCTGTGGAGCAGTGAAATCTTTCAGATCATCAGGCTGGTTAACACGAACAGGAGGAGCCTGGGTGCTTTAAAGAAAATCAAATCTCTAACCAGCCAAAGAGGACAGCAGTGATGGGAACCACAAAGGCAAAGTCTGGACCTCATGACCTGCTGATTCTGGGGTCCTCACCCAGTTTCTGCCAGGGCTCTGTGTTGAGGGGTGGTCTCCATCCTCAGAAATGCCGGAGGAGCATCCAAACCAGTATTTTTAAAAGCAGCAATTTGTAAGGTGTAGTTTATCCAGGAAATTAAAGTTTTCCTCCACGGAGATTTCTATGAAGGAATGGGTAATTTACTCCTTTGTTCAGTCACATTAAGCTGATGAGTAAAGAGCAGGAGCAGACTGCAGGGTTTCCTTTCTATTCCAGGCTGGATTCTGGGACTGGCAGCCCAGGATCCATGGGGCTCTTTCTGTGCCATGGCTGCTCTCCTGACACTTTTAAGGAAGCCCTGCTTCTTCCAGTACAAGGAAGTTTAATTTAGTAATTAAATTAAGCTTTCACTTACAGCCAAAAATTTGCTTTTCAAGAATGAAACTCAGAAAATAACTGAATTCTGTTATTTCATCAGCTCCCCCAAAGTGAACAGTGGAGCCATTTATTGCGATTAAATTAATCACCAAGCAGAAATTTGCGTGTAATCGGCTGCCGCCAGAGCAGTCACTAATGATTTTAAGCGTTTTATTCTCAGGGTCAGCAATTCCTCACCCCTTCGGGCTGGGATGAAGGGGCTGTCAGGCTCCTTGCGGAGAAATCTCTCTTGTTAAATGAGGGCTTGTCGGGGTTGGAACAAGTCTGGAGAGTTTAGCAGTGAGGAGCTGGGGATGTGCGGGACGGTGCCGCGGGGCACGGAAGTGTCCGGAAAAATTAATCCACAAACACCAGAGGTTTACGTCCAAAAAGGAGACAGAGGAGTCCTGTAACTTTATTCATGAATAAAGGGAGAGCTCATGGCCATTTCCCATGAGGTCTCTCGGATTGCTAGAGGACACAGCCTCTTTTTATCCTAATTTCCTGGCCGCAGTTCCCTCTCTCTTTCCCCATAGGCTGAGGTACTCGAGAGGTACAGACTTTCCAGAACGCCTAATGCAGACAAAAGTAATATACATCCCCCTAATGCAGACACCCTTAATAGACACCCCCTTTTCTTCTTTTTCTTATGCCTCTATTCCTGTAGTTTATTAACACAGTCTTGGGCGAGTCAATCGGTGGAATTCCTATGGAAATCCTTCCCATTGTTTTTTCTGTCTCTCAGTATCGGTCTAATCTTACCAGCAGTTTGTTTGTAAGCAAACCTTATTCCTTTCAGAAGAGTGAAGGGCACAGAGGGATGAAGGGCACGGAGGGATGGAGGGCACGGAGGGATGGAGGGCACAGAGGGATGGAGGGCACGGAGGGATGGAGGGCACAGAGGGATGGAGGGCACGGAGGGATGGAGGGCACAGAGGGATGGAGGGCACGGAGGGATGAAGAGCATGGAGGGATGGAGGGCACGGAGGGATGGAGGGCACAGAGGGATGGAGGGCACGGAGGGGCGAAGGGCACAGTGGACTGCCTGGCCATGCTGAGGGGTGCGAGGGAGTCAATGTGGGGCAAGCAGGGCCGAGGCAGCAGTCGTTTAGCAGCTCCCCACAGGGCTGGGATGGATCCCCAAGCAGTTCACTGCAGCCTCTCCCGTGGTTGCAGCGGGCGCTGTTAACACGAGCCACACAGAGACCTGTCATCTGCTTTCAAGGAATAATGTTCTCTTGCTTCTTCTAAGTGGCATTGCGGGAGATAAAACTGTTTCTCAGAAGCAGGCGCAAGATCTGAACTGACATTCCCTGAGAAAATGAATTCTGCGGCTAATTTCCCAGAGCGCAGGTTGAGCTGAGCAGTCAGTGAATGATCCTAACGCAGCGCCCTGGTGTTCATTAAGCTCCAGTTGCAGTTGCTTTTCTCTCGCCGTGTTCCGACTGCAGAAAACTTCGGCCTTGGGGGTCCGGCGTGGGAGCCTGGGGACTGGAGTAGGTGTTTGGGAGCACCTGCAGACAGGTTTGATTTTGCGGGTACTTTGCGTTGTGTGGTCACTTACCAAGATCGTGGGTATTTTTCAAAGAAACCACAAAGCTTTTGAGGCAGAGGAAGCAGAGGTGGCTCTGCTTGGGGCTCCCCTCAGGGCTGCCCATCTCCCTGAGTTCAGAGGGAGTTGCTGGAGGGGCGATCACCTCACAGCCAGCCTGTGAGGCACAGAAACAATGTCACTGAGTCCTTCGTTATCCATTTGCATGATTGACAATAAAAATTATTATTTCAAAGCAAGTAACCAATCATTAAATCTCTGGATACCGATAGTGAGGAATTAACTCGGCATTAATGGGAGTGGAATGTGCTATTACTGTGGTTAGAGAAGTAAGTCACTAAATAGAGAATGAGAGATGGGTGTAGGGGCTGTACTGGGAGGAAACAGCTGGATATCGATGCATTTGAAACAGGGAAATCCTTCAGAGCAATTGAGAGAAAGTCGGTGCAAAGGTGTTTCCCAGGGCCCCAAAAGCCAACGTTTGGTGATTTCAGACACATTCCTGTTTAGGTTCTCTTTGTCCCGGCTGAACCCATAACTCAAGTGAAAGGGAGCTGGCTGGAGGAGAAATTGCTTTCGGACCTGGGTATTTGCACCCTGGAAACTGCCCGCAGAGCGGGGAGCAGCTCGCTGCTTTGTCAGGCAAATAATCCTCTATTTCCATCCTAATGAAATGCTCACCTCGATTCCTCCCTGAAGCCGTCACATCATCATGTTCCCTCATTGTGCTGGAGCACAATCACCGTTTCAAAGGGCTCGGATGAAGCCGATGGGAGCTGGATGGGGGATGTTTTTCTCCCCAACAATAGGCGTTGTTAAGGCTTTTGTGTGCAGCTCCTGAGCACCGCGTGGGTAATCTCCGCCAAAGGAAAGGGAAAATCCATAAAGGCCATTCCAGCCGTGTGGATTGCGAGCGCTTCGTGCCCCGAGGGGCGCAGAGTAAATGCTGGTCCCCCAGTGACAGACAAACGAGGGGTCCCGCCGCGGGAGGAGGATGTGCGGGGATGGGGATGCTCAGGGAGGAGATGCTGGGGAAGGATAAGGCTCGGGGAGAAGGCTCCTTCTCTCCTTCAATGGCAGAAGCGGGCAGAGAAGTTGTTTAAAGGATCTGTTCTTCCGCTGGGCAGTGAGGGGACTCCAGAGCTGGTCTTGGAGCATCTCATGGGGTCTCCTCCCTCGAAGTGTTTTGCAGGCTCCGAAGGTGTTGGGTGTTAGTAATCCAAACCTTTTTTGAAATGATCCTTAGGTTTCAAAGGCCTTTCTTGAGGCCCAACATTAAGTCCTAAAAGGTGAGTTCTTTGAGATGATAAGTGGGATGGGATGGGATGGGATGGGATGGGATGGGATGGGATGGGATGGGATGGGATGGGATGGGATGGGATGGGATGGGATGGGATGGGACGGGATGGGATGGGATGGGATGGGATGGGATCCATGGGATGGGATGGGACGGGATGGGACGGGACGGGACGGGATGGGATGGGATGGGATGGGATCCATGGGATGGGATGGGGTGGGATGGGATGGGGATTTCTGTTTTACCTTTAGGGTTAATCAAAAACTGCAACGAGAATGTTCTTATGAAGATTGAATTATTAAAAGAAACTGCCAAGTGACACCATTTCACTGGGCTTTTTAGGTATCAGGTAAATGGTCAAGAGTATAGGTCTGATATAAAATACTTATGGCAAATTATTAAAAACCGAGGAAGAGAAAGAAAATTTTCATCAGTTTGGTCATTTTGATAGAATTATTTAATAAAAATTAGAAAAAAAGTGCAAGGATCAGTTCTCAAGATTTTTTTCCTAATGCTTTATATAAGTAGCAGAGAGTTTTCTTTCTTTCTGTTTATATTTAGATCAACCTCCTGCATCAGAGGTAAAATCATTTTGCTTAATTTTAGAAGGCCCTTAATTTTTTCATTACTTCGGAAGCATTCCTCCCCAGCCCCACGGCCTTCAAGCCCAAGACAGTTGACTAAAGACAAATTAAAGCCCGTGCTTCCTTTGTCTGCTCTAATGAGTGGCTGCCATTACCCTTGCAATGCTTCCAGGACTGTGAGCTCTTAAATGCCTGTTTTCAATAAGGAAGATATAATTTTAGTTTTGAATGTTTAAGGTTTAATTACACAGTAGCCCTCTGCAAATCCTCTTTCCCCTTGTTTTCAGGTCGGTGTTTTAAAATAGCTGAGGCGGGGGTGAGCTGGCTAGGTGTCCCTCCCCAGCCATCACCACTGTCCCACCTGGGTGACCTGGGGACAGCAGGGGACAAGGTTTGTTGTGGATGCACTATTCTAAGGTTTCTCTCTTCTTTCTCATGAATCGTATGGGGAATAAAGATAAGCTGAATTCTTCTTGCTCTTTCTAATCTATGTTTTGGTACTGGGTGCTGCAAAGGTTCAGCTAATCCCCCTAGGGGGTGGATTGGCTATGAACCAATCACTGCTAGACTATTAATGCCTATATAAGAAAATAATTTTTTATAAACTTCCTCTTGTCATTTCCATCTGTGTCCCATCTGCCTCGATTTACCTACAAGCTTTCTGCAACAGTTTGTGTCCAGGTTCTTTTTTGGGCAGCCAGCTCCCAAAACCTTGCTCTATCTTGTGGATTTCAACTCGTCTGAATGCCCAATAACTTTCCCTCCGCAGCTCTTCCCTGATTCCGATGCACAGCAAACCCCCTGGCAGTGCGAGCTCTGGGCTCGTGAGGGTTTCACGAGGGAAACAATCCATGTTAAAACATGCCAGTGTGACGTGTGTTAATAGAAGCAATTTTAATGCTTAAGTCAGTGCATTTTTTAACAGTTGTTTTTAAGATACTAATGCTTTCCATTAGAAAAGCTTCAGATCCCTCCTGGATCTCCTATTTCCCACTGGTTGATTGATTTCAGCAATTTCCCTATTACAGCAAACCCAGGAGGTTCGCATCGTATTCCCCACATGTTTGTGGCATGAAAAAAGCAACTCTGATTTTAAAAATTATTCTAAGCATTTCTTTATGACCGACCAGCTGCAATGGAATATTTTAAATCAAAATAATGAGATTTCTACAAGTGGGTTCTCTTTCCTGTGCTTTCAGTGAGAAAGAGCAGAGAGGTTCTGCTGTTCGTGCTGCTCTGCCCCAGGAGCTCTGGGGTCCCATTGTTGGAAAATATCCCAGTTTAAAAATTTTGTATAACTTTAGCCAAAGGCTTTGTTTGTCTTTACCCCAGGAAAAGGAATTTTAAGTTTCTTTTCAGGACATTGTTCTGCCAGGTGAGGTTTGATAAACTCAACACATCAACAGAGTGGAGCAGCCCAAAGATCCCCAGAGAGATAAAAACATCAACGGAACATGAATAGAGCATCGGTGGCCATCTCCAAACATACACCCCAGAGCACCTCGGACAGAGCTGAAGACATCTCGCCTGGAAAGGACTGATGAGAAAATTGAACAAAGAATATCTAATTTGCATCGGAGGTGAGGGGATTTGGATCCAATGGGAAACTGAACACTGAGGGTTGCTCAGCTCTGGACCAATGAACTTTGAAACAATGCATCTCTATGGGGTTTGACTGTATAAAATTTGGGGGAAAATCCTGTAAAATGAGTACATCATGGAATGATTCTCTCTGCACACCCGGGCTGTGTGTGGATGAGATGATTTCTGTGGCACACCCTGGCCAGAACAACATCCTGACCCGATAATAAAGTAATGCCTTGACTCTTTAACATTAAAAATGTTGTTGGAGGGATTTTGTTTTTCCCACAGTTTTGATGACACCATCCTCGCTGGATTCACCCCCCGAATTTCAATGAATGCAAATGTGAAGCGAGTCACCAGCAGATCCCCCCTGGCGTGGGTGGCTCTGGGGGCCACGGCTGGTGCAGGGACCTGAGTGGGATTTTCTGGAGCACATTACCTACGGTAATGAATTATTAGAAGGAACAGATCCTGGAAACCCTCAGCGCTGTGACCTTCCTCCTCCAGCTGCAAGAGCAATTAACTGTCTGTTAGAAGTGGCAGATCCTCTCGAAGGACCATTTCGCTGGTCATAACAACAGTCATTGGGAAAGGAGAGAGGGAGAGCCCCCGCCGGGGCTGGTGAGTCACATCACATAATTGTTCTCAGGTCTGAAGCTGACTGGAAAAGACTCTAAATTTTTTGCCAAGCTCCAAGGGATCAGATCTGTAAGCCCAGGCAGCCCCCAAGGCTCCCCGAAGCTGCAGTGGCCATCACCCAAGGACCACCCCACTGCAAGTGGGTAATAGAGCACTGCCAAGCAGAGCCTGGAGGGGTCCCATCTGGGGCTGCAGAGGAGAGGGGAGGTGCCCATGGCCCCCCTCTGTATTTCCCCAGGCTGCTGTGGTTGTTCTGTACCTGCCCTGGGGTGACAGGGAGCAGTGGCATGCTGTGATGTGCCACCAAAGGGTCCATGTGGTGTTCCTCTGCAGAGCACCATGGTGTCACAAGCACAGGAGGATCCAGGGGCAGGCAGAGGGATGTCGTGGTGGTGCAGGCACAGCTCTGGTGAGGGTGACAGACTCTCAGGGGGCTGCAGCTGAGCCTGGCCGCGGTGAAAACAGCGTTCAGGGGAAAAATGTTCCCATTTCTTCTGGGGAAAAGCAGGCAGCTGAAAGGAAGAATTGTGGCAGAAAGACCAGTCAGTCTTTAGAGGTTTCAGACATTGCTTCTGTCTTTTCTTTCCCTGCAGAAATAGCTGTTCCCAGCAGTGGGAATGGCATCACAAACACGAGCTGCAGCAGGTGTGAGCTGGCCAGAGGGTTCACTGTCCCAGCTGAACCCCTCAGCTCCCCGCAGGAGCTCTGCATGTGTCCAGGTGTCCCTGGTGTGAGCAGGCCTGGCACAGGCAGCAGTAGGTGTTGTGACAGCTCATCCAGAAGAAAACACTCCATACAGTGTAAGGCTAAAAATAGGAAACATCTCTCCCACTGTGCGGTTGCATTAGGAGCACAGACAGCAAACAAGACATAAACTGCTCTGTCTGCGCTGCAGGTGATGGGGCAGCAGGAAGAGGAGCAGCTCCTTGTGCTGGTCTGGAGGGGCTGAGGTGCTGAGCAGGGTCCTCATCCTGCTGAGGGTGCTGAGCAGATGCACCCCCAGCCCATCGGAAATGTTTCAGGAGCATCACCCCGAGGCAGTGGCCCCCAGGTCTCACGAGTGAAGGGCTCAGTGGCTGAGCCCCATGAGCTTTTAAATCCAGGTCTGGAAGGGGCAGATGGGGTTGGATGTACAAATACCTGGAGGCGTAGGGTGAGGCAGGTAATAGATGTGAGTATTTTTATGAATGATAGGCAGGAGCCTTGATTTCCATGGCTGAAACCGTACAATCTGCCAGTTCCTCGTGAACCCACCAAATAAATCTGCATTTTGTATACAACTTAATTTCAACTTCCCAGCTCAAATGTCCGTGTTTATTCCTGGCAGTAAGCACTATTTGTAGTTTCCATACAATGCAACTCATAATTTTTTCACACCTCCCAGCACAGGTGACAGCTTGCGTGCAGACTCAAATTCAGTCTCACGCTGGGCACAAAGTTGCGGTTTTTAATGCATCACGAATACCACATCAAAACAATCCCACAGACAGGTCATTCCCCATCCCAAATCACCCTCTCCGTGTCCAGTAGCAGGCCAGGTGTGTGCAGCAGTGAGGCCACAACCAAGAGGCCTCTCTCTGTAATTTCCTCTTACACCAGGCTCCTTTTTACTGAATCCCAAGAGGCCTTGTTTTGCTAATTGTTGTTTTGCACTGAGTTAATTGCACAGTGCTGGACTCTAAATGAAGCTCCCTAGCCCAGGATTGTCCTCGGGCTCCTGTGGCCCCGTCCATCCCCCTGGTCCCCCTGGATGCTGTCACCAAGCACTGTCCCACTAATGAAGGTGACTTCTCCCTCCATGTGGGTGCAGGGAGCCAAGGCCAGGGAATCAGGATCCTTGCTGAGAAGTCTTTGAAGCCCCTTAAGCCGTAATATTCTTTGATGTGCCATAATTGCATTTAGTCAAGTTTTAGGTGTATTGTAATGGTATTGATTGTTAATAACAAAGCTGTGGCTGCTTAATGCCAAAAGATGATTCATTTTCAGTGGGAGCAGAAAGTCCGGGGGCAAAGTATTATTTTTGACATACAGTAATTTCTTCTAGCAGGATTATTTTTCTTTTTTTTCTTACCAGCTCTGTGTTCTGGAGGCCGATGAGGGAGTGGGCTCCTGGGACAGGTGGGCTGTGTGTGCCCACGGGAGAGAGGAGTGCCTGCAGGACCCCAATGCCACCCCAAGGGCTCCTCAGGTGAGCCTGGGCTTCACCTGGAGCTGGAGGGGCTTTAACCTTCCTAGGAAAGAGGTTGTAGCCAGGTGGGGGTCAGTCTCCTCCCAGGCAACAACAGGATGTGAGGAAAGGGCCTCGAGCTGCTTCAGAGGATGTTCAGGTTGGACATTAAAAGGAATTTTTTAATGGGAAGGGTGGTCAGGTATTGGAAGGGCTGCTCAGGAAGGTGGTGGAGTCCCCATCCATCCCTGGAGGTGTCCAGGGAATGCCTGGATGTGGAACTTGGTGCTCTGGGCTGGGTGACAAGGTGAGGATTAGTTAAAGCTTCGACGCCACGGTCCTGGAGACCTTTTCCAACCTCAGTGATTCTGAGATTCCGTGAATGGGAAAACACTGCAGAGCATGATCTGTGCTGGACCCGCCAGCCTGGGGGCTGTGGGAAGGAGGAGGAGAGCAGGAGATGCTGCTCCCACCCCGAAAGAGCCTTTGCAGGTTTGGTGGAAAGCCAGAAGAAGCAGCAGGGGCAGCCCCGGGACCAGCAGCCAGCTCGGATGTTGAGATGTTGGGTGCTGGGGAAGATGCTGGGCTGTGGAGCAGCTCTCAGCTCCAGGATGAGCTTGGGGCTGCGATGTTCTATGTACCTGTGTGTCTGCAGTGAGGTGTGTGGTGAGCGAGGCCTCGTGGGGACTTGTCACATAAATAATAGTGATGAAAACCCAGTCGTTTCCTCATTCTGAAACTCCCTATATACGTCCCTTTATTGGTTAATCCTCACAGTTAACAAAATAGAAGTTTCTGATTAGGTTTTAGCTCCCAGATTACTTACGTGCAATGCAAAGTGTATTAAAATGTAGTATACTTTTTAAAATTAGATTTTTTTGGTGATAATCCATTCAGCTGTAAATGCATTTCAGTCACACTGAGAAGATGAAAGAGCCTGAGCCACCGCATTACTGTAAGTAATCAGGCTGGAGGCTAAGGGGGGCTTTCTTTTAGCTGACAAATGGAAGGAATAAATAACCTGGACACTAAAAGTTGCATTAGGCAAATAAACATTTCCACAAGAATTATGTGTGACATTCAAGGGAAGGCAAATAAACCTTGACTTATGAAAAGCTATCAAACCTCTCAGAGAATTAAATAACGGGAAATCATTATGTAGCATTTGCAGCAGCTATTGGAGACTGTCTGTTCTTTGGGTGCTACTGGAAATTCGGGGTTTTTGTAAGCCGGTGCCTGGTTTTGAGCAGAATGAGCGATTTGGTTTCAACTGAAACAATTTTTATTTATGAGAAAGGGGTTTCCTGTACCTCTGCCTCTGTGATGTTGGTGCCAGGGGGTACCTGTCCCTGTGGGACTGTTTCAGGTGCGATGGAGATTTTCCTCCAGGGCTTGGCAGACAGACAGGTCTGATGGCAATAACAATGCCAAAGCTCTGGAGTGGGAATAGCCAATGCTAAAACCCCGAAAAGAGATCGCATGGGCAGAGCAGGGCACACAGAGAAAACAGCTTCAGCTTGGAACTAATCCCCAGTTCTGACACCAGCACAAGGAACTCTGCCAAAGGTGCAACAGTCAACAAGGCATAAAAAGTGCCAGCACTGCAGCCAAGCAGCTGCTGTGCCTCTGAGGGCAAAACTCTCTTTTCCACCATGCTCAAACTTTACTGCAAATGCACTATGTGTAAAGCCTCGGTAAATCTATATGTAAAACCTTGGCAGAGGTGAAAGGAGGCTGGGCAGGTGTGGTGGAAGGTTGGGCAGCTGAAGAGGGAGGTTGGACAGGTGAAGAGGGAGTTTGGGCAGGTGCAGTGAGAGGTTTGGCTGGTGCAGTGGAGGTTGGGCAGTTGCAGTGGAGTTTGGACAGGTGCAGTGGAGGCTGGGCAGGTGCAGTGAGAGGTTTGGCTGGTGCAGTGGAGGTTGGGCAGGGGAAGCAGGAGGCTGGGCAGGTGTAGTGGAGGTTCAGCAGGTGCAGTGGAGGTTGGGCAGGTGAAGCAGGAGGTTGGGCAGGTGCAGTGGAGGTTGGGCAGGTGCAGTGGGAGGTTGGGCAGGTGCAGTGGAGGCTGAGCAGGTGCAGTGGAGGTTGGGCAGGGGAAGCAGGAGGTTGGGCAGGTGCAGTGAAGGTTGGGCAGGTGCAGTGGGAGGTTGGGCAGGTGCAGTGGAGGCTGAGCAGGTGCAGTGGAGGTTGGGCAGGGGAAGCAGGAGGCTGGGCAGGTGTAGTGGAGGTTCAGCAGGTGCAGTGGGAGGTTGGGCAGGTGCAGCGGAGGTTGGGCAGGTGCAGTGGAGGCTGAGCAGGTGCAGTGGAGGTTGGGCAGGTGCAGCGGAGGTTGGGCAGGTGCAGTGAGAGGTGGGGCAGGTGTAGTGGACATTGGGCAGGTGCAGTGGAGGCTGGGCAGGTGCAGTGGAGGTTGGGCAGGTGCATGGAAGGCTGGGCAGGTGCAGTGGAGGCTGGGCAGGTGCAGTGGAGGTTGGACAGGTGCAGTGGAGGTTGGGCAGGTGCAGTGGAGGCTGGGCAGGTGCAGCGGAGGTTGGGCAGGTGCAGTGGAGGTTGGGCAGGTGCAGCGGAGGTTGGGCAGGTGCAGTGGAGGTTGGGCAGGTGCAGTGGGAGGTTTGCCATGCTGCAGTGCCACAGGTTCTTGTGAAGGGCACCCCATCACTGTTCACACTTGACCCAAGAGTTGGTGCAGGGGCAGTTGATGCTTTTAGCCAGCCTCTTTTGGGGCTGTTTTGCAGCATCTGAGTCCTTCCTCGTTAAGCAGCATCCCCAGCCCCAGCTGCCACCAGGGAATCCCCTCAGCATCCAGCAGATGCAGCTGGAACACCTTGTCATCATCTCCTGAGCAGCAAAGATTTGTTTCAGAGTCTTGGTTTGTTGTTTTTGTCTTTACTGTGGCTTCATTTAGAAAAACAACTCCTTGCTTAATTTTGATTAGAAGAAGTTAATCATATAACTTGGAGATGATGGCAACACCCAGCGCCGTGAGCCCCCCCAGGGTCAGTCGTGGCTGAATGCTGCAGGAATGTTTGGTTCCAGCAGCAAACATTATGGTTTTCAATTTAGCTGATGATGCTCATGGTTAGTTATGTGTTGTGTCTGCTGCACCGTGCGCTGGGCAGTTTCTCTCAGCAGCAGCCACAGCATTTTGCCAGTTCTAAAAAAAGGCCATTTTTCTCTGAGAGCGCTTTCTATTTACTGATCCAGTGAAGCAGATTGGGATCAAAACCATGTTCTGAGAAGTAATTGATATAATCAGCTGCACAGAGCTCTGTGTTTGTGATAGAATTGTTCTCCAGCAAGGAGCAGAAAGTGCAGCGAGATGGCGTTTGGTGAACGGGAGTTTAGCCCCGAGTGAGGGTGTGTTGGGAGGAATTCCCTCTCCACTGCTTCTCCTGTGGATGATTTTTCCTCTGGCATCTCCAGGCGACATCAGTGCCCTCCAGCCTGTCGGAGTGATGAAGGAAATCATCCCCTCTGGTGAGAGAGACAGCCCTTTGGGTTTCTGACATCCCTGAGCTCAGTGTGGCACAAGTGGGGCAGCATCCTGAGGCATGGGCATGCAGCCCCTTCTCCCTGCTTCCCTCCCCTGCCCCAGCCCCTGGGCACAAACACTGTGCCCTGGCATGGCAGCAGCTCCGTCAGCCCTGCACAGGGGCAGCAGGGTGGCCACGGGAGGAGGTGTCCTGCCAAATGGTCAGGGACACCATGGGACAGCAGCCCTGCTGCCTTGGGGTGGCTCATCCCTCTGTTGGCACCCCGGGCGCTGGGATACCCTGGAAAACCATCGAACTGAGGTGCTTCACTCCTCACACGGGTGGCACACGACCAGATGGAGGCAGGGCCGTGTTCCCTGATACAAAAGGAAGCAGAAAATGAGAGCAGGAACTGCCTGGGCAGCCAGAATCCCAGCAGCATCCCAGCAGCATCCCAGCAGTGTCCCAACACCATCCCAGCAGCATCCCAGCAGCATCCCAGCAGCATCCCAGCAACATCCAGCACCCCAGCAGCATCCCAGCAGCATCCCAGCAGCATCCCAGCAACATCCAGCACCCCAGCAGCATCCCAGCAGTGTCCCAGCAGCATCCAGTATCCCAGCAGCATCCCAGCAGTGTCCCAACAGCATCCCAGCAGTATCCCAGCAGCATCCCAGCAGTGTCCCAGCGGCATCCCAGCAGCATCCTAGCAGCATCCAGCATCCCAGCAGCATCCCAGCAGCATCCCAGCAGCATCCCAGCAGCATCCAGTATCCCAGCAGCATCCCAGCAACATCCAGCACCCCAGCAGCATCCCAGCAGCATCCCAGCAGCATCCCAGCAGCATCCCAACATCCCAGCAGCATCCCAGCAGCATCCCTGCAGTGCCCAGTGTCCCGGCCATAGCCAGCCCCAGGGAGAGGGGGTCCCAGGGACACTGCAGGCTGCCAGGTGTGCCACAGCCTTCCGTGGCTTGCAGTGGGGAAAGAACAAGCTGTTCATTGAGAACGTCACGGACACAAAGGAGCAAACATTGTGGGAGGGTGCTGCAGAGCTGACCCAGGTGAGAGCTGTCCCCTTTGCCTCCTTGCCACAGCCTCGGCCGTGCCATCTCTGAAGGAAAGAGCCCTTCCTCTCCAGAACGTGCCTGGGAAAGGGCAGAGGTCGACAGTGAGGGTACTTAAAATGCTCTCTCGGCTTTGAAACGTTGCAGGAGAGCACCAGGGCACGGAGCAGAGCCGTGGGATGAAAAGAGGAGGCTGCTACTCCGAGCTGTCCCTGAGCACCACAGGTTCAGGCTCCTAAAAGCCTTTCCTTGACTCCACACAGTTGTGCTCCTGCTCTGCTTTGCCAGGACCCGAGGAATGTGGTAGAGCTGCTGGCTATTTATTTTTCCCCGTGTGTGGGGTGAAAAGATTCTGTGCCGCAGAACGTGGCTCTAGAGATCGCTTTAAATTAATCAATTAGGAAAAAACGAGCTGTGTGATGTAAAATGTCCTTGCTCCATGCGAGTCTTTTGAACTATTAGTTCTCTTGAGGAGATTAATTATGAGCGTACAGAGCTAATGCCCTTTTAATGGAATCAGTTATTCAGTTTAAGGAGTCCTGGGTACTGAGCACGCAGGCATTAGATATTCATTGTGTAAGTTCCAGATCAAACAGGAGAGGATCAAGCTGATCAGGGCTCTTTACTCTGCCGAGCTGAGCCACACGTGCTGATCTGAGGCGAGTCACAGGCTGGGAGTTGCTCTAATTGTCTCCTCTGTATGTAATTCCAGAAACCGGCTTTTAACCTGCAGTAAAAGGGTTATTTACAAAGTGCATACATTTGCATCTCAACTACCTCTCCTTGGCTTATTGAAATTTGGAGATGAGTTCTTGGCTTCTCCTGGCTGCTGGGTTGCAGACAAATTCCTCCCCACATCCTGCACAGCTTTCTCTGCTTCTCACTCTGACCTGAATTACTGAATTTTTAGTGTCCCTGTTTTTAGGTGCCCATTTTAAGGTAGCAAAGGCCTGAGCTCACATGGGTCCCAGCAGCCTCGTTAGTAATTGGAACAATTAAGGATGCGATGTGCAGACACTCCAAATTGCAACACCAAGAGCAAATTCACTTATTCAGCAGCAAATTGCAAATGGGAAATTGAAAGCCACAGTCTCTGAGAGAATTCTAGAGGAAAGGAGAGGATCTTTCCAGAATGTCTGAAGTACCTCAAGGACTCTTTCAGACTGGCATCTCTGGGGCAAAAAGGGTTTATTAGCTGGGGTGGGGATGTGAGAGGGAAAGAAGGGCCGTGAGCTTGGCAATCTGATTAGAGTGCCACCTTTTTTGATAGACTCAACACAGAAACTTCATTTACAGTCTGGCCCCAAACACAGGCTTCCTCGGGAGGCAATACTTACTTTTTTGTAGACCAGTCTACTCAGCCTTATCAATTATGGATCTGACTGGTAGCGCAGCTTCCTCGCTATGGCAGCCAGATCCATCTCCAGTGTTATTCCTTTCGCATGGTAGAAACAAAACATTTGCTAAACCAAAGAACATTCATTAGCACACGATGGAAATGACCCAGTATTTTGGTTTCCCACTTGTCTAATTAGTTTTTGCAGATTAGCAAGTAGAACAGCTGAACAATCAATTGGACATATTAATCAGGCCTATTTTGGAAGCTTTAAATAGAGAATATGTTTCGTCTCTTCTTTCATTTAGGATATAATGGCTGGTAAATGGACACACACAACATAAATTACACCCTCTAACAAGATGAGAGGAGAAAATGGTGAAGTCTAAATAAGGAAAGCTGGAGCATTTATTGGCAACTCACTGAGTTGCAGCCTCTCAAGCTGATGAGCAGGGGGATACTGAGCACCAGCCTCACTGCACACCCCAGCTCCATCCTCTCTCTTTCCCTCTTGGGCCCACTGGTGAGGGCTGCTCCAATGGACCATCCAAGAGCTCCATCTCCCCCCCAGGGCATGTGACAAGTGGCAGAGAAAAGACCTAGCAGGGAACAAGAGATACCCAATGGGAGGAGAGGTCTGAAAAACCACACCAGGAACAGTTCCTGGCAGAAGCATCCCAGCTCTGCACAGGAATTCATTTCCACGTGGGATCCCAGCTAGAGCTACTCCCACCTCCTTCCTTGGAGGCTGGGGAATAGGCAGCCATGGCTTACATTTCTTTGATGCGTTTCTTAGAAAAAAGGGACAGTATCCAGCTGGGATTGCTGGCAGCTACAAGTAGGGAGGAGGTGTGAGATCCTTTGTTCTTCAGGTGGTCGTGACACGGGCAGAGTCTTCTCTAAGCCACAGAATGGCTGAGCAGGGTGGCCTGATGGTCATTGTGCAGCTCAAAGTTAAACTTGAGAACGAGGTCCCTGACTTAGGCAGGAGGGAGGGGAAGCAGACGGTGTCTGTGTGCCCCCAACTGCTGGGAGAGCTCCGGCTATCAAAGGAACAAGGTCAGATGAGAGAGAGATCTTTTGTATCTGAAAACCTCTGCTATCAGATCCCGAACGCTGCAGCTGACTCATACGTGAGCAGTTCTGCTGTCTGTAGGTGTGAGGCAGACACAGAGATATGTTTGATACATTATTCCTATTTGCAAAGGTTCAATAAAAAATGTGTGGGTTGTTGCAAATTATTTCTCCCATCCTTCTTGCAATGAAGTTAACAGCTGAGTGCGTTCAAATGCATCAGTTGTATAAATTCGTGGGGCATTTTCATGTTTCAATCTAGTTATGTATTTCTAGTTGACCAAACATGTTCAAATTACTATTAACTGCAATCCTATCACTTGGTTCACTGAGCAGAAAGGCAATATCTGCGTTTTAACCCTTGCAGATCTGAGGCTGGAGGCAGAGGGAGAAGAGGGGAGGGAGGAAGGGGGTACCCATCTCTGAGCCCCCTCTCAGCACAGTGAACGTGCCATCGTGTTTTGAGAGCTGCCCAACTCAGTGGGGCTGTGCCCCTTGTCCTGTGCAGTGGTGACCTGTGACACAGCCCCCCCTTCTCCTGGCCCCACAAGGACTTTGTCCCCACCTCGATGGAGCCAGCCCTCATCTCTGCTCCAGCAGGGGATGTCCCTGGGCATCCTGTGCCTCACAGGCTGTGCCCCTGCCCCGCCACCATGGCCAGTCCAACGTGCCCATGGTCACTTGCCTCGGGGACACGCCTGTTTCCGTGCAAGGACCGAGGCTGCACGGCCTTTTTCCAGCCCTTGGTGCTGGAACAAGCCCTTCCCGTCAGAGGATGAAGCCCAGATCCCTGTCATGGTGCCAGCAGGCTCACAGGGCCTGGCTCTGCAGGTTCTCTCTCCTCTTTTTCAGACAGAAAACTCCTCGGGGCCAGGACACGCCACACTCCCCCGCCTGCGCTGACACTCAGCAGCTCTTGCTTTGCCAAATGCTGCTTGGGTGTAAACGCACAAACAAGGCAGAAAACAGCTTTTCCTGATGAGGAGATTAACATAATCGGGAATAAACCCCAAAAGCCAATTAAGGGGAGAACAAGGGTCTGTAAGCCAAGACCTGTCAGACAGAGGGCAGAACCAAAGGCATCGAGGCAGCATTTCCCAGGTGGGATGGGGTGGTCTCTGCCCCAAGGGCCCCGGGCAGGGCAGACCTTCAGCAGGTTCGGTGCTGTGTCTGGCTCCAGGAATGTGGGGACACGTCTCCCTCAGCTGTGGCTGCTGCCTGGATCCCTGTCTGGCTCTAAGTGTGTGCTTTTATGGACGGCCTCATTTCCTACCGTCCTTCCGAGGGGTCTCGCTGCACTGCTGGGTGCTCTGTGAATTATTTAATATCCCACTTAGGTTTTTAAAGCTGCTGCATCCCGCACGAGCTGAGCTTAAATGAGCCTCTCCCATGAATAAATGCCTCTGCAGAGCCAGGGCTGACCGTGAGATTGGTTTAACCCTCCCCTCGGCCGTCCTGCGGTGTCATCCTGCGCTCTCCATCACCCCAATGGAACTGACCAACACCAAACGTTTAACCTGCCTGTACCCATATACCCCCACATCAGCAGAGTATGTCATTCTCCTCGCTGAGAATGTCCCTCATTGGGGTGACCCTGTGCCAGGGATGGAATTTGGGGACAGATTACAGTGCAAGAGTCGTGGTGTTGCCTCCGCCAGTGCTGGCAGCAGCACCAGCCTGACCCACGTACGCATTTCCCAGGGCTGGAATCCAAGTGTTTGCACCGGTGGAGCAGCTGTGGTGACGTGCAGTGCAGCCTGTGACACAGAATAGACATTGCTGGCTCTTTCTAAGCCCCACAAGGCAAAAGAAAAGAAAGAGAAATGGATGGAAATGAATGTTAAAATCTCAGCATGTAGCACATTGGAGATCTGTCTGAATACTGCTGCAAGGAAAATGAGACATGGTCGGAAGTCAGTATGAATGACACCAGAATTACCTTAAAAATTCACCACATTTTAATGACTGTGATGCAGAAGAAGTGTTTTTCACCTGCAGTTTTGCACTGCTGCCCTGCTCTGCAGGAACAGCTCATCTCTGCTGCTGGTAGTCCGTGGGGCATCAGTCATTCCAGCCAGCAATTTCTGGGCAAATTATTAGTCAAAATTATTTTTTTGTTAATAATACAATTTGATATTAAGCAGAAGTGGTCTGCTTCAGCTCAGCCAGGGCTCCCTCAATGTAAAGCAAACCCCATTCCATGGGCATGAGGAATGTGCAGTGTCTTGGGTCTGTCTCTGGCAGAAGAGATGGGAGCGAGCCAGGCTGGGGACAGGAGGGAGATCCCTGGGCTGCTGAGGGAGATGCCAGGAAATCTGTGGATGTGCATGAAGATGACAGCAGAGGTGAGCCAAGGCAGAACAGACCCACCCATGTGTTCCTGAATCCCACAGAAAGGCCTGGGGTGTGGGAAACATCAGCAGCAGGAGCAGGCAGCAATAACCGATAACAGCCCTGACTGCTGTATGTGTCAGCTGGGGCTCCAAAAGCTGGAGTAATAAAAAATAGATAAAGGAACCATTCCAGGCTGCTGTAAACCCCCCAAATTGTACTCCTGACTTTTAACACCCATCTGCCCGATACTAAAAAATCAATTTCGTGCAGGTGGTGACAGGACGTGAGTCTGGAGCTGGCGGAGGCTGGAGGAGCTCGTGGCTCAGCCCCACCGGGACACCACGGTCTGGGTCTGGGAGGGCATGGCACTGCCAGCTCTGGGGGCACGGCAGGGCTGCTGAGGGGGCAGGTCAGAGCTGCCAAGCCGCTGGAGTCAGGCCAGCCCCACAGCTTGTTCCAGGTACTTTGGATGAGCAGCAGCAGGCTGATGAGCTCTGGAACAAAACCCACTGTTTGATGTGAGATTTAACCTCAGGTCAGCTGGAAGCTTTCCCGCACCTGGCTGGGGCTCTGCAGCATGAAAGATGCTCATCAGAAAGTATTTCACCTTGATGATATTCTCTTGTCTCTCTTCTGGCAACCAGCTAAGACACACCATTATGGTTATTTTGAGAAGTCAGTTTAACACAGGTTTTTCTCTCACTTGTTGTATTCCTCCCAGGAGACGCTGCCTTCCTCTCAGGGACCAGGCTCAGACTCTTCATGTATTAGTCATTACCCAGGAAGGAGCTATAAATCTAATGAACATGCCAATGCTTCCTAAAGGTACCACTGGGTACTTTCAGAAAAATTAATTATCTGTAAAAATCAGATCAAATAAATAATGTTCGTCTGGAATGTCTGATATAATTCATCATTTCAGAGTTTAAGACTAGGGAGGATCACCGGATCATCAGCTCTCGCTCATTTATAATGTGGGCCATCACACCCAGTGTGTCTGCGAGGATGTGGCACTTGTGTGGGTGACTAAAGCCAGACTGGGATTGGGTTGGGCTGGCCTGGGTTGGGCTGGGTTGGTTTGCGTTGGACTGGGTTGGGCTGGGTTGGGCTGGGCTGGGCTGGGTTGGGTTGGTTTGGGTTGGACTGGGTTGGACTGGGTTGGGTTGGGTTGGGTTGGGCTGGGCTGGGCTGGGCTGGGCTGGGCTGGGTTGGGTTGGGTTGGGCTGGGCTGGGCTGGGCTGGGCTGGGCTGGGTTGGGTTGGGCTGGGCTGGGCTGGGCTGGGTTGGTTTGGGTTGGACTGGGTTGGACTGGGTTGGGTTGGGTTGGGTTGGGCTGGGCTGGGCTGGGCTGGGCTGGGCTGGGCTGGGCTGGGTTGGGTTGGGCTGGGCTGGGCTGGCTTGGCTTGGCTTGAGCTCCTTTCCCAGCCATGGAGAGCACAGCCTTTCCCTGGCAGAACATTCCTCTGCTGTAAGGACATCCATCTCTTTTCCTGATGTGAACATTTCCTCTAATCCTCCTTCCATCTGTCCCTTGTTTTGCAGGTGCTGCCCAGGAGCCGCCGGCCTCATCCACAGGTGAGTGTTAAATCCAGAGGTGGGAAAAGCCACTCAGTGCCTGGTGCTCAGTGGTCACTGCTCCAGAGTCTCACCTTTGGAGAAAGGGGAAAAAGACCTCACAGCTTTTGCCTTAATTAGTGTCTAGTCTCCGTGCAACTTGACATCTCCATTTAATTTTGTTTGCAATATACATGCAGAGGAGAATGATAATGTAATACAGTAATGATCGTTCCTGAGACAGTCACTTATTCAAAATATTACTCCTGTTTAATCAGTGCAGCCGAGTGATTTATTGACTTGCATAACCAATCTTGCCTGGCGTCTCTCTGTAATTAAAACAGCGACGTTCCCTGAGTCCATCACACACAGTAAATTGTAAAGAACTGTGTCAGGGCCACATTAACGCTGGTGATTTGCACAGGTGACAGCCAAGTCCCTGCTCATCCTCTTCCCACTGGTGAGGGCAGGCTGGAGGGCAGGAGCTGGAGCTCAGGGAATGTGGAGTCCTGGGGGGTGACGGGGACAAAGTGGACACTTCGGTCATGTCCAGCTGAGCCAGAGAAGGGGCATTAAGGGCTTTTCCCAGGAGTGCTCAGGGGGAATAAATCTTTGTTTTTATCAAGTGGAGATGCCTGATACCTCCTGCATTTATGGAGGGAGGTCAGTGTGAGGAGAAGCTCAGTGATGCTCAGTCTGGACCAGAGGAGACCCCAAATCTGGCGCAGAAACTGTGAACTCTGAGTGAGCTGCTCTATTCCTTCCAGGCCTTGGCAGGAGTCAACAAATTTGCAGCCTTGGAGGCAGAAGGCGACGGTGACACAAGTGTTTGAAATGCCACGAGCAAATCTGGTGCTCCTGGCTGTGAAGAACAGGAAGGTTATGCTCTGTCCCCCATTCCCCTTCCCTTGCCCGAGCTCTCCCAGCAGCTCCCAGCAGCCCAATGCATCGGATCATCCTGAACACTGATAATTTCACTTTTATTACAGGAGAGTTTGTGAAAATCAGTTTCTTTTTTCCTTGAGTCAAATTCCAACAACCAAAACTCAGATATTCTAAAAAGAATGTAGTGGAAGATGTCAGCTTGTCGTTGAGAAAAGAACAACTGTCAAAACCCAAAGATTTTCTGCCAAAACCCACTGAAAAATGTTGGCTGAAAACTGCAGAGCACGAGAAGCCAGTCCAAAAGAGTCAGTTTGGGTGTTGTCAGCCTTTTTTTGACAAAAATTCTAAATATTTTGAAGAAAGGGGCAGCTTCCAGGAATTTCTGTTTTCAACAGCTCCATATTCTGTGAGTTCTGACCCAGAATCTCCTGCTGGGAGCTGCACTAGTGCCCCTGACCTGCTACAGCACTGACACCCAGACCCAAAGAAGCCACAGGGGAGAAAATTCTTCATGTTTTCAATGGAGTCAGTGGCTCCTCACTGCCCCAGGACCCTCCCCAGGAAGGGACAGGTCAGGTGGGGAATTAGAGAAGAAAAAGTGCCTTCAGTCCTGCATCTGTGCCCGTTTTTTTATTGGTATGACAATGCCCTGCCCGGGAAGGATGCTCAGAGCTGTACCCAGCATCAGCCACGCCAGCACCTCGCTCCTGGGCAGGGAGGAGAGGTTTGGGGGAGGCAAAGGGGTTCCTGCTGTGGAAATGGAAAGCAGAGAGCAGCTGCCTGCAGCGAAACCATTAGCCCGAGGCAGTTAGCTCGGAGAGGGCTGGGGGCGAGGCAGGGAAAGGGCACGAGGTGCTGCAGGGCAGAGAAAACCATCTGGATGACACTTGACTCTCACCCGAGGCTCTTACCCATGTGCTGGAGTGCTGTGATGCTATTAAAATCCCAAAAAAGGACTGAACTCTCTCGCCTGCCTTGGCTGCTTCACGCTGGGCTTGTGGAGCTCTGGCAGTCTGTGGTGTGGTGGGACCTCCACACCCAGCACAGAGCAGCCCCGTGTGATGGCACGGCCACCACCGAGGGCTGGGGGTGTCCCCCAGCCTGGCAGGAGCTGTGACCAGCTGCAGGTGTCCCCAGGACTGCCTCAGCACCTCGGCACCTCAGGGAATTAAGAAGCTGCCCCAGGACTCAGGTTTTCAGCACCCAAATGCCTCTGTGGTTTGAGGTCACCCCAGCTGGATGCTCCTGCAGCTTTCCTGTCCCTTCTCTCCTGAGCACCTGAGCGCTGCGCTGCTGGTGCTCACGGAACATTTTCCCTTGGAACGTTTTCAAGCCAATGTTTTCCTTCGCAGCTTCCTCAGCTCGGAGATACAGGCTTGAGTGTTTGCTTTTCCCTCGGGGTTTGATGTCAGGTGTTCTCCAGGATAAGAGAAGGAGGGTGAAAAACTCAGGGTCTTTGGCCACTCACTGCAAATAATTTTGGAGGAAATCCTTTCTCCCGTTAGGCATGGGACTGGGATCAGAACCAAAGCTGCTTACCTAGAGGCTAACCTGCCCTGGCCGTGGCAGAGCCAGGTCTGGCTGTGGGCAGGAGGTGCCGTTGGCTGTCGGCTCAAGCAGAGCCACATCCCACAGCACCGGGTCTGGCAGCCCTCGGAGCAGCTGAGAGGCTATTTCATGCTTGGGGAGCCTGACAAACAGGAGTGATTTATAGCTCCTGGGGCTGGTTTTCATCACTGCCCAGGGCCGCGTGTGCCGCTCCAGTGGTGGGATGACTCAGTGTAAGCCATGCTCAGGAACATCTGGGCTTTCCTTCTTTAAATTAAGGTGTAGCTGATGAACTGTGAGGTGAGGGGAAGGAACAGGAGCTTGAAGGGGAGGGAAGGTTGCCCCACACTGTCTGTCAGGAGCAGCACACTGTGCCAGAGGAGAATGGCACAGGTGCCACGTGTGCACTGGAGAGCATGCACAGAGGTGTGAGAGCAGACAGAAATCATCACCAGTGCCTTTCCTCGCGTTGCTGTACCAGCCAAGCGTGTGGCTGCCGGGGGGAATCATCCTGGGGAGGAGGCGCTGGGGGCACACGGAGCCATTGCAGCCCCCGAGCGCTCGGGGTCAGAGGAAAGTGTCACTAAAAGCCTGTCACCAGGCTGCCGGCTCTCACAGCTGCCCTCAGCAGTCCCAGAGCTGTCACGGTGAGGGCGCCGTGTCGGGATGGGACATCACGAACCAGCCGCGGGTCACAGCCGCAGGAGCACTTAGGCAGGAAGCAGCCACGTGGCTGGCACGGACACGTGTGACCAGGTGGGGACAGAGCTGGTGGCACCACGGCGGTGCTGGACCCCGTGCTAGGGGGGGTCAGGCACTGCTCGCACAATCCTGCCCTGCATATGTGCCACGCAGAGGTGTCCCGGGTGTCCCCAGCCCCTGTCCCGGCAGAGCGCTGCGGTGGCACCTGCTGGGAGGTGGCAGCGAGGGATGCTTCCAGCAGCGCCTGGTGACAGAGAATTGCTAAACAATCTGTCACCTCTCCGATGTTCTGCCCCTCCCCGGTGCTGATGGCTTGTGTGTGCAGGGCATGCAGAGGGGGCTCCTGTCCGGGACTCGGCTGCCGCTGGAAATGGAATCTGCAAAGGCTCAGCAGCCGCAGGGAATGGTTTTGCTGTCCGGAAATTATTCCCTGCCGGGAAAGTAACGTCGGCTCTTTGTCTGAGCGCAGCGAGCGTGTCACAGCCGCCTCAGGAGAGCCCCTCCCGAGCCGTGAGCAAGTGAATGGGGAGCTCTGGGGACTCCCCGGCTGTGCAGCCCTTCCCCAGCTCGCTGTCCTCGGGCAGAGCCTGCGGACGGAGCTTTCGCCTCCCTCCCATCGCAAGATGCGATTGCCACCTACAGTCGCCGCTCCCGCAGTTGCGCTGGCACAGGGAGCTCCAGCAGCTCACCCGCCGGCCTGGGCGCAGTGCGCTCCTGCTCTGGTGCAGCAGCTCGGGCAGTGTTTGGGGACCTCCCAAAAGAACTCCCGGACATGGGAATTTTCCTCCTGGATGCGGGCATTTTCCTCCTGGCGCAATCCCCCGCTCCTGGCTCCGCACGCAGTGCCTGTGCTCCTCCTCCAGCCTGTGTACACTGCCTGACAGCACAGCCCCATTCCCATCTGTGATTACAAATTAGCAGCCTAATCCTAAATATCTTTTTTTGCCTGGAGATGCTTGTCTGAATCTGATTTTTAATCTGTCTTTACCAGCTGCTCCGGCTGCCGCCCTTTACAATTTATTTTGCATGTGACTTGCGCTGGATGAAAAATATCTGCCTAATTTTCTCCGATGTCAAACATCCTTTTAGCTGGAGACGGTGCTTTATGTGTTCTGCGGTACAAGGGGAGCGCTGCCAGCGTAGCGGTCTCTGCTTTTCCTTGGGATTTATTGACTACAGAGAGGTCCTGCTCTAATCTTCTCCTCTCACACCCTGCTTCTTTCCCTAAGAACCACTAAGCTCCTTGAGTCTCCCGTATCATCTCTGTGATGGGCAGAGCTCCTCGCTGGCTCATCCCCTGCTCAATCCTATTGAAGTGCAGGGCAGCGCTCCGCATCCCAATCAGCACGGATTTTTTTTGCCTTGAATAGCCTGGTTTATGCACGCTCTGGGGGAGAGAACCAGCCTCCTAAAGACTAAAATCCTTCCAAAAGGGATTTTAAGTATTTCAGATAAATCTTACTAATGGTAAATGTAGCTATTCACTCCCAGCTCTTCATACGAGGGATTTGACTCTTTTTTATGTTAATGCCGGTGCTCCGCGGATGCTGCTCACGGTCCCGCTGCCTCTCCCTTTTCCTGCCGCCTGCCATCAGCCACCTCCGCCCCTGAGCCGCAGGTCCCCAAGCCCCCAGCACCGCTTTATCTCGGGGAGGGGCAGACCCCTCGCCTTTGCCTCCGGGAGCTCCGGGGGATGGAGTGCCGGGGGGACGGGGCTGTGCCAGCCAGCCCAGGGCAGGAGGAACGAGCAGCGCCCGCTCCCGGGGCTCAGGCTTTGTTTGACCCACCGCGGATCAATCCAGCTCAGGAGGGGAGCAGGGAGGAATCAGTTCCTTCGGGAATGGCTGGTTTCCTCACTCTGCGTTTCTCTCCCCCAGCTGCGGTGGGTGCCCAGGTGCCGACTGTGCCCGGACTGTGTGTGCAGACACTCGCACGCCTCTGCTCAGAGCTGTCGAGCAGTGATATCCTGGGATCCGAGCTCAGCAATAAGCAAAAAATTACATCAGGGTCTTACTAAAGAAAGAAAAGAAGGAGTGTAAGAAGCTTCTGAAAATGTTCTGGAGGAATTTCTTGGCATTCCTCCCTCCCGCCTGTCTGGGGCTCGTCAGCAGCTGACGAGCAGTAAATGGATCGGGCACCGCTGTCAGGTGCTGGCGAGAGCGCTGGGCTCCTTCTCCCTCTGTCACTCAGCTCTGCCAGCCCGATGGAAGCTGCAAAGTGAAAATCTCCAAGCTGCTGCCTTGCCTTGCCTTCCCTCCCCTCCCCGCCACTGTAGGTGAGCCCAGGAGAGCACTTCGACAGAAATTATCTCCTGTGCCTCGCTCTCTCCGGAGGCAGCATTTGGCAATGTGAGCTCTCACCCCAGGATGGTCCCAGAGCCACAGCCCCGTGCAGATTCACCCCCAGCAAAGCCCAGGGATTCTACATGGCTCCTCATTTCTCGGAGGAACTTTGGGGTACCAAACATTGAGGTTTCTGAGGAAATTCTGCCTCTCTTTGTAGGAAGCACGGTCCTGCTCCTGCTGGAGCCGTGCGTGCTGTGTGGGAATGCCGCCCTGGGAGTGTGGGTGCAGGCACTGCTGGGAGCAGGTCTGGACCCCAAATGGAACAAACGAGCCCCTGGGAAGCTCAGCAGTGAGCCAGGTGTGTGCAGGTAAGTCCCTCAGAGCCCAAGGGAGCAATCCCAGCCCCAGCCATCCCCCGAGCTGGAGCAGCTCGTGCTGGAGCAGGGTTGCCTTCCCTGATTGCTAATTTAGATTTTCCTGCCATCCCACACAGTGGAATCAGGGGAAATAAAATTACAGACTTATTCACTCTTTTTGTACAGCTGATGTGCTGATTACCTGTCAATCAAAGAATTGCATTAACATCTGACAGTGTGTGCATAACAATTACCCCCATCAAATTAAGGAAACCTTTCACACTCAGAGACACAGAGAGGGAGGAAATTCAATCAGCGTAATTAGTTCAATCAGAAAAGATCTTCTTTTCATCAAGAAGGGGGAAAATGTACAGTGAGAGCCGTGTGGGAGCCAGGTATGGCTCTGGGATGAGAGGGTGGCTCGCCCACCGCAGTGGTGCCTGGCCTGGCATGGCTGGGGGTTGGATTCCCAGCTGTGGGTGACGAAGATTTGCCAGGCTCCATCTTTCTTCCCCACCCCAGTTCCTCCTCTCCTGGCTCCCAAAATCCTTTCTTGTGGCTTCTGGGTGAGCTCCTTCCCAAAGGCTCTGCCACCACAGTTTTCCTGCCCACCTGCAGGAAGGCAAGGCAGGAGGAGGTGAGTTCCCACTAGCCCTCCAGCCATCCCTCCCCTCCGCACCCCGAAACAGCAGCTGGACGAGGGGGTGCAGGGATGGGGATGTGGAGGCTGCTGGGGCTCTGTGGGACCAGAGCGGGGCTGAGTGCAGTGGAGGTGGCATGTGCTGGCAGGAGGTTTTGTTTCGTATTCCCCGTGGAGGGGAGAGAGATTATTAATGCTAATTCCTAACAGCAAAAGCACAAGAGAGGAAGAAAAGCTCCGTTAGCAGCGGTGCGAGGGCAGCTGGACTGGCGTTGCTGAGCAATGGCACTCCCAGACCTTCCCAGATGAGGTGGAGGGAACCAGGGCTGGGCAGGGCATCGCCACCACCTTCCCCCATGGTGCTCAGAGAAAAGGAAGGACAGGGCAGGGGAAGCCTGGAGAGCTGGATCCATCCCTCTGCCCTCTGTTAACCCAGTGACTAAAGGTATCAGGTCACCGAGGGTGAGGATGGCTGAGCCTGAGATCAGGCTCGAGGTGGTTTCATCCAGTGATCCACAAAATGTCACGCAGTGGAAGGAGAAGGGAAGGGATGTGGAGCTCTGTGATGTCTCAGCATGGCCAGCAAAAGCCTGAGGAGTGACAAAAGGACACTGGCAGTAGTGCATGAGACAGGCACATGTGCCAAGTAACTCCTGAGCTTTTGTTGAGTTGATTGTTTTATAATTCAATTCAAGTTGAAAGGCAAAAGTGTTCGTGCCTCAGCCAGCAGCTCTGGGGGAGCGAGATGGAGCAAGGGCAGGTGCTTGGAGAGGTTTTCTCCAGCATCAGCTCTGTGTGCTGGGGAGGTTTGACCCCAACGAGGCCACTATTGTCCCATATGGACAGGTCCTTTTGACACCCACCATGAGCTGTTTTGGGGTCACTGTCAGGGCCATCTGCCCTGAGAGCCCCTGGGCTGCTCTGGGCTTGGTACAGGAGCTGTTGTGCCTGGCTCCCTTCTGTTTCAGGAATACTCCAGGATTGGAGGTGAGGTTTAAAGCATTTGGGGTGGGACAGGGTTTCCTGTCACCGGGGACATTTTTGAGGCATAGAGGAGTTGATGTGGCATGAGATTGAAGGATCTCTCACGAGGGCACAAGCAGAGAGGGATGTGAAGCTGGGAGAGAGCAGGATCATAGCCAGTCCTCACTCTGAGCACTTGTATTGAAAGAGATTGTCAGCCAGGGACAGTGAGCAGAGAAAAAGCTGCTGGAGAGGGTGTGGGATTCCTAATTCCTCACAGGGGCAGTGAACACCTCCGGGACTGGTGACATGGAGCTTCTCCTGCCTGAGGCAGGCAAGCAGCCCCTTGCAGTGTGTGTTGCTGTGGTTTTGATGTGCTCATTATTAGTTTTCACATCCCAGCTCTGCACTCAGGTCAAGCCCAGCTTTGCAGAAGTGTGCAGGAGACAAAAGACGTGATTCCCCCTCACCAGCAGATAAATATGGAGAGCAGGGAGGGAGGAGGGAGAGGCAGGGGTAGCCATGGCCTATTCCTGTGCCTCCACTCTGAGCGCAGATGTACAAAGTCACGTTAATTTTCTTTTCCCAAAATATGGTCTATAAATGAAGAAGCAAGTAAATAAACCCATCCCCTCTCAGCAGTCTCCCTACCATCTGCTTACCATTACCACCTGGCATCCACCCAGGAGTTTGTATCTCCCTTTGGCTCCAGAGGATCCAAAGCATTCTGCAAACTCGGGGCAGTGTTTGGCTCTCACTTGCATCCGTGTATGTGCAGAACAACTCAGAGATGACTTTGTCCTTTGAGAAGTTGATATTGAGGTTATTTAATGTCCTGGGCAGCCCCACAGCAGCTGCCACCATGGTGGCTCAGGGTAGGCATTGAGTGTTGGGCTGTTGAGGGTCCTCTCATCCCATCCGACTGCCCTGGTCTCTCACAGGGATTCTGTGCTGCAGGATTCATCTTCCAAAAGAATCCATTTCCACCATGCTGGGCACAGGGCGTGGAGTGGGAGCGTTCCCTGATCCTCGTGCCCCTAATGCCTGAAACAGAGGCCAAAACAAATTAGGAGTATAAAATGCAGACAAATTTATTCAGGGCCTTCAAGGTACATTCGGGCAAGCAAAGTCCCCTCAGGGACTACACCCAAAATGGACCCTGGGTCAGGAGCCCTTCACCTTCGATAAGTTCTGTCCATTAGCACATTGGCTCTAATTCTCCAATTGCACCCTCAGGTGATGATGTTCACCACCCCAGGCCTGCTGCCCCCATCTCACTGTTGTTCACATATTTTTAGGCCCTAAGGCAATGAATATGTCCTTGAATCTGTATTCAGAGAGCCTTGTTTGGCCAAAGGTGCCGGAACAGAGGATTTTAGCACTTTGTGAGAAGCACAAAACTGCAGCAAGTTATAGATACATGAAGAGAAAAAACTAGAAATACTTGAAGGCATCACCCCAGGTCTGTGCAGGAATTTAACTCTACGTCCAGAGTCAGACGAGGAGGAGCAGAGCAAGGAATTAGAAACAAACTGTGAACAGATGTTGGGCAGAATAATAAGGAATGTATGGGAGGACCCACCAGGAGAGATGGATGAGGCAAAACAAGCACCAGGCTCGCTCTAGGAGCAGCTGCTGTCCTGGAGGGAACAGCCTGAATAGAGAAACTTGTGCTGTGCAGGTTCTGCTCCCCAGGGCCACCCCTCGCAGCAGCTCCTGCTCTGCTCTGGTTGCGCAGCAACATCACATTAGGATGCAGAATTTCAGCATCTCGGCTCCCATGCTTCCACTCACCCTGCGAGCTGGGAAGATGAAAACAGGTTTTCCTCTCGTTCCAACTCGTCTGTGGCTGCAGACAGAGGGAGGAGAGCAATGGCTCTGAGCAGGACAGGTCACAAAAGGGGCAAAAAATTCCTTGCATGGTGATAAAATCAGTGATTTGGTTCTCCTGCTTGGCTTGTGTCCCTGACCCTGGTTGGAGTGAAAACTTTATTGCACGAACAGCTTGGGTGAGTCCTGCTTGTTTCTGTGTGAAAACTTAAAGCCCTTTTGCAGACCAGAACTTAGGGACCCCCTTGACATGGAATGGGAAGAGACAAAATCCTTTTCAAATACCCCAAAGGGGACTTTCTTTGTTTACTCGTAAGAGTAAAGATCAAAACGTATTTTTTGTCATTAGCACGTCCTAAAATAGCTTGTAATGAGTGAGTCAGAGGAAATGCTGGGGAGAGAGCAAGGCCTGTCATTCAGCACATGAAAAGTTGGAAGAGCTCTTTGTCTATTTTACAGATTAAAGTATAAAGACTGGAGATTGCTACAGGCCGCAGATAATGGTGGAGCAGCTACAGCCCTGGAGCAGCGGAACGATGTGCTCTGGGCTGCTTCCCTTGAGGCTGGAACAACACTGGCAGAGAGCCCAGAGCCCTGACCCTGTCTGTCTATCCTGGCTGCCATCCCTGCTCTGAAAACGCACTTTTTTTTTTCCTAGGAAGTACTTCTTTTAAGTGCTAATATTGATATTTAAGAGTGTTTCTTTTCAAGAGCTTTTTAAGCAAAACGGAGTTTTGTCTGCGCCTCATCCCCACTTGCCAATCAGGCACAGAGATCTCTGCATGCACAAATCTGTGCACACCCAGCCACAGCCATGGAACTAAAACCAATCAATGCTGGGATGTAGTGACTGCTCATCGCACGTGTTTGGTCCCCAGGTTGGCTAATTGCTGTGCTAATGACATCCCGTGTCAGGGACAAGCAGGCAAAAATTAAAAAAGCTTAAATTAAAGTGGCAGTAAATGCAAACTCCGGTGGACATCACAAGGTGTTTTTTAAAACCAGCAGCTGAATTACAGATGAGGAGACTCCGAGACTCCTCTTGTTTCCAGTCCTGTTCTCTATTTGAGCAGGTCTGAAAACTCAGTAATTTTTTGCCGTTAAGAAATTCTCCCAGCAGCAAGTGCCTGACGCTCCTGTGCTCACACCCTCAGTGGCTCTGAGGCTCTTTTCAGCAGAAAATGAGGCTTTATTCTCAGTGCTGGGGGTCATAGGTAGGAAGGGACCAGGGATGGGACATGCCCAGGGCCCTTCCCTGGGGCAGTGGGGCATGGATGGCTCTCCCCAAGGTGGACAGTGGCACATCTCAGAAAGGACTCAGGTCACAGCGTGGTGGACAGTGAAGTCTGGGGCTGCACGTTTTGGGGTCTGAGCATGTGCAGCAGGTGAGGAAGGAGCTCCTCTGCCCCCTCTCCACCACTAAAGGGTTAATTTCTGCATTTTTGCCAAGAGGAGCAGGACCAGGAGTAGAACCAGGACCTGGCTCGCTCCACCTGCCACAGGAAGGTCAGGGGTGCTGAACTGGGACTGCAAATCCTGGCGCTGCCAAGAGTGCGGGCAAAACCTGTCAGAGCCCAGGTAATTTGATTAGAAATTAATTGGCCTACATCAGAGCCTGAAAAATCCAACAGATTTGCTGCTGATCAAATTAAAATTAGAAACTGAATTGATTAGCCTGTGCCAGCAAAGGAACCAAAATGTCAGAGGCACCAGCTGCACATTTGCATTTGGTACTTAACAAAGTTCTCACCAAAGCGAGTGAGAGATGTTTGACATTTCCATGATTTCTGCAATTCTAATGTATCTTTTATTGATATTAATTTTAAAATGCAAGGGAATAATGAAGTGAGGGATGACAGGAGGGAGTTTGGCCATTCCAGCTCAGTGTCTCATACAGAGTGCGGTGTGTGGCTCCTGCTCTGCCATTATTTGGGGGCAATTGGTGTTGGACTGGTGTGTGTCATTTTTATGCTTATCATGCTGGGAAAAAAAGAAAACTCGGGGAGTGTAAACTCTGGTGAAGTTTTAATTGGGAACAGTTGTTTTGAAACATTTTCTTCTCTAATATATTTTACCTTAGGGACTTATTACTGTGGGAAAATCCTATCAGGTTTATGCAAAGGTTTCTGCCCGAGTCTATTGGGATATTTTAATTTCAGTTTCACAATGAGATATCCAGGAATACTGTGAATAAATTGGAATGATTTTACAATTGGAAATTATGAAAATTTTCACCAAAGGGGGGAATTTTTGGTTGTTTTTTAAGCAATTGGTCCAAAAGTTAGTCTTCCCCTCCTCAAATCCAGAGGCATTTCCACTCTGCTTTGTGAAACTGAGCCCAAGATTGCTTCCCATTGGTGCCAGTGCCCATCACTGCTGGCACCTGTCACTACCCACTGGCTTGCCCCCTCCCCTTCCCAGCTCTCTGCCATCCCTCACTGTGCTTTGCTTCATTTCTGTCCCTACAGACTAAAATTATGAATATGTCAGATGAAAAGCGTTGTTCTCTTAGAGCGAAGGTGAAGGAGGGCCTATAAATTTTGCAGCCTGTGTCTGAGAATCTGAAGGACAGCTGAAAATTCCCTTTTAAAGAAAAATCCCTCCTGCTTCATAAATATTAATTGCGAGTCAGTGGTAATGAGAGAGACGAGGAGCCTCTGGCTCTGATCTGTGATTGTTTGACTAATACAGGCAACAGTTTAAACACGACAGTTATTATTTGATGTGACACTAAATTAGAAGTTCCACACTTCTTATTAAAGGTTGGCTTATTGAGAGCGGGAGGAATGTGATCCTGCAGGTCAGGACGATGCTCGGCAGATCTGGAGATTAAATTACTGCCACGTGGGCCAGGGAGGTGCCACCTGGGCGAGGTCCCCAGGCTGTCCCCAGGGACAGCACAGAAAGAGCGAGGCTGTGCCAGAGCACCCACGCACTCCAGGAATGGAATAGCCTCTAAGCCTGATAACGAAACACTGAAAATGTGGGAAAATGGAATGTTTCTTCCCCCCAGCAATGTTTCCTTAGGGACTGGGGGTCTGCACGGTAAAGCCTCAGGAGGGGCTGGATGATCCTGGTCCCATGTTTCCCCCTGAGAATCCCAGGCCTGAAAAAGGTCTCAGCACAGCCAAAACAATGGCTCAGGTGTCTGTGTAGACACCTGGGTGGCAGCTTACGGGGGGACAATGTGCATCTCGAGGGGAGCTGGGAGCAGGCATGGAATCAATAGTCATTTGGGTGATCCAGGCAGAGCTAGAATTCATCCTCTGGCACATTAACTGGGCATTACTTGTAGCCAGCTGTATCACAGGCTTTGGGGAATATGGGGCATTATTTCTTTTTTTATGCTAATAATTAAATCAGCTGCTATTTGCAAGGCTGGTTCAGGTGACAGGTGAGCTGATGACTTCCTGCAGAGTCACACCAACGCCATGAACAGCCCCAAAACCTGCCTGGGACTGAGCAGAGTCCTGTGGATCCCTTGGGAACAGGACTACAAGGAATAAGCTAAGGAGAGCCAGAAAAACCTCCCCTGGACTCCAGGACCTGCTCACATCCACTCACAATTTAAAGCCCAAGCCGGAGCGACCCTGAGCAGCTCTGACCATTTGAAGTCTGTGCTATAATGCTGCTAAAATTACCAAACCTCACAGTACTTAGGAAATAGCCATTATCAGAAGCTACTTTTATTGCCATGGAAACGGAAAGATAACAGAGTGAAGTCCGGCCACATCTTTCTGCTGAAGGTGGATGTGTGTGATGTTTATGGATGAGCTGCTGGCCTGGGGGGCACTGCCAGGGCCCGGGAGGTGGAGGGGTTCACGTGCACATATATGTACGAGTGCATATATAAAAATATACCTGGGAACCTAAGAAAAAATATAGCTTTGTATCGAACCATCAGAATTCTCCATTTGTGCCCAAACACTAAAGTCCATTTTTCTGGACTTGTAGAAGGTGTAAGACTGAATCAGGCAAAACCCAGAGCAGGAAAGCCAGTAAAGCACAAAGGAAGGTCACCTTGCTAGCCCCTGCCGTGTCTGCACCCCGCGTTCCTCCTTGCCCATCAGATTTAGGCTGAAAAACTCCACGGCAGGGATGTGGAACGTGGCATGGAGATATGTGGGGCCAGGGACACAGGAGCAGCTGCTCCTCCAGGGCTCTGGAGGGAGGGACAGTGCCAGCTGACAGAGCAGCCTGCAGGGCCCCTCTGCTCTGCGCAAGAAAGAAGCGATGAAATTTTAATCAGAACTTCCCCAAAGTGCACAGAACTGTGAATGAGGGCCTCAGTGTGCTGCTCCACCTCCATCTTCCTCCTCCTCCTCTCATCTCAGGCGCCATTGTCTGCAGAGCAACCTCAGAGTGTTTTGTGCTCAGACTTTCCCAGGATTTCAAGCCGCCCAATTTATGTTCCTTTGAAGCAGAAGACCTGCTCAATCTCTAATTTATATTTTTTAATTAGGACACCAAAGTGTGAGAGAGCTCAGGGGAAACATGTCCCTTTTAAAAACGAAGTTATTGCTTTAATAAACATGGGAGGAAGGCAGTAATGGACCAGGGAGCTTCCCCTGGTTAAAAATTTAGTAATCCAGCCCTGCTCTTAATGAAACTGAGGATTATTCCCAGGGAACAGGAACTTTTTTCTTGGCGGTGCGATAAGGATGGATGAAGTGGCTATGGGGAGTGTGAATGGCAGAGTCCTGCTGGGAGCTTTGGAGCTTCCTCACTTGTCCAAGTTGTTTGGGTCTCTCCATGAGGGAATTCCTGGCCAGTGAAGTGATGCTGGTGCCTGGCAGCTCCAGGGAGGGCTCACCCTCTGTGCTGACTGATGAAGATGCTGTGTCCTGCCTAACTGTGATCTAGGTAATGACTCTGAACTCCCCATTTCGTGTCGTGCCTTTCATGATTCCTGTCATCTTCTTTGTCCCACTGCTCGCTTTGAAGTTGCCACCACTTTGCTCGTGGCCCTTGCTGGCACTGAGCTGCAATTTCATTATTTCTTAGGAGAGCGTTTGCAGAATGGCAGCAGCTCTGTCCTAGAACAAAGGAGCCCAAAACACCCCAAGAAGCGTCAGGGCAGTGGTGGGAGCTGGAGAGGTGAGGGAGCTGCTGGTTTGTAGTGAGAACTACCTTACAGTGGGAGCTGTTAGCTTGCCTGGGTTCACAGACATCGAGCCGTGAGGATTCTAGCCCAAAACAAGCAAGAACCATTAAAAAAAAGATAATAAGGGACTTGCAGCTGTTGTAATTGCAGGACATTGTGGTGACTGTGGGTGGCCAATGACATTGTGGGTGGTGAATCAGGAGCCAATGGATGTGTGACATGAATGTTAGAAATCGTAAAAAAGGAGGCCTTGTGAAATAAAGAGAAGTTCCTTTCTTTGACGGGAAGCTGTTGTGGTATGTCTTTAAGTGTGGAGAGGGCAAGTGGAGCCTCAGTGCTGGTGTAGCCCCACAGTGACAGTGACTGTGACAGTGACAGTGACAGCGACAGTGACAGCGCAGGGGACACTCGCAGCCTGTGGTGCAGGGGACACTCACAGACTGAGCTGTGGGAAGGCTGGTGCCTGGCCAGTGCGCTTAGAATCACCAATAACACCTTTCTGGAAGCAGAATCAGTGACACCAGCAGTCCTCCCAGCTCTCTCTGTGCTCAGGGCAGCTGATGGAGCCATCGGGAACAGCCCAGTGCCAGTGTGGCTGCCCCTCTATTCTGCTTTTCAGCTTCTCCCTCCTCTGTTCTTAGTTAAAGGCATAATTCTCTGTCATATCTTGCTTGGCAGCATGTCAGGAGCCCGTGCCAGGCTAAGTGGGAAGTGAGACTAAAGGATTTCCTTTACACGTTCGCTCATTCACTCAACGTTAAATTTTCTCAGTATTCACCAGATTGTTTTGCATTTGCCCTTGAAAATGCTCCTTGTGCACAAAACTCTCACCCACCCCTGTCCACCTGTCCACCTCCTCGAGATTGGACCAATGTCTGGCTGCTCTCTGAACGGCTCCAGCTCGGTTCCAGGAGCAGGTGGAAACCCAAGGGCAGCATCCCATGGAGCACACACAGCAATGAGACAAATGAAGGAGGAAGGTTTTTTTGCAAGACAAGACAGTATAAAAGGCATTTATTCCTTCTTTATAGCTCATTACAGCTGAAACGAGGCTTTTCTGCTCGGAATTCAGATGCTTGGGATCCTTTCTAAAAGTGCTGTGAACTCCCGCATCTAATTTTGGAATAGATATATTCACATTGCTCCTTGTCGTGTCCTGAAAGGCTGACAATCTGCAGGCAGAAATTGCAGGAAAACGCAAATAAACCCAAATAAAAGGCGTTTACAGTGTGGCAGTGCCTGCCACAGACCCAGGCCAGGTGAGCAGTCACTAACCTGTCCTGGGGCTCCGAGCTGTGCCAGCACATGCTGCGAGCCAGATCAGCCCAGGGCTGGAGATTCCACTGCACCGTGACCCCCTGCTTGTCCCCAGGGGCCCTGCGCAGTGAGTCCTCTCCCCCTGCAATCTCTGTTTCAGGGTGTTTTCAACCAGGCCCTCCTTTTCCCCAGCTGCAGTGCAGAGAGTGACACTGTCCTTCCCTGCCAGGGGACAGGAGTTGCCTGATGCTGTCACTGGGGTCATTCTGGGGGGTGACCGTGTGTCCATTTGGCATCTGCATTGTGCAACGTCCCCCTGATGCCCCATGCTCCCTGCTATAGGGTTCTGATCCCTGTTCTGGGGTTCTGATGCCCCATGCTCCCTACTACAGGGTTCTGATCCCTGTTCTGGGGTTCTGATCCCTGTTCTGGGGTTCTGATCCCTGCTGGGGTTCTGATCCCTGTTCTGGGGTTCTGATGCCCCATGCTCCCTGTTCTGGGATTCTGATCCCTGTTCTGAGGTTCTGATCCCTGTTCTGGGGTTCTGATCTCTGTTCTGGGGTTCTGATGCCCTGTGCTCACTGCTCGGGGATTCTGATGCCTTTTCTGGGATTCTGATCCCTGTTCTGGGATTCTGATCTCTGTTCTGGGGTTCTGATGCCCCGTGCTCCCTACTCTGGGATTCTGATCCCTGTTCTGGGATTCTGATCCCTGTTCTGGGGTTCTGATGCCCCGTGCTCCCTACTCTGGGATTCTGATCCCTGTTCTGGGATTCTGATCCCTGTTCTGGGATTCTGATCCCTGTTCTGGGGTTCTGATCCCTGCTGGGGTTCTGATCCCTGTTCTGGGGTTCTGATGCTTTTTCTGGGATTCTGATGCCTTTTCTGGGGTTCTGATGCCCCATGCTCACTGCTCTGGGGTCCTGCCTTAATGCCTTTGCACTACATATATATATATATATATATGTGTATATATATATTTATTCATTTATTTATTTACTTATTTATTTATTAGTCCTGTGTTAAGCAGTTTAATGAATCCAGGCCTTTAGGGAGAATTAACAGGGAATTAACGCTGCATCTGAAAAATTAAAGGAATAGTCAAGCAAATTTCTTTTTATTGACTTTTAGTGAGCCATTTAATCCAAACATCTCGTTAACCGCAGTATAACGATACTCTATAATGGGTTCTGCAGTAGGAACAATTAGCTTTGCAATTAGCAGAAGAGTGAGCACTCTGCAACTGGCTTCACTTGGCACGGGGCCATCAGGAATACTCCATGGAGAGAGAACAACAGCGTTTCCATGGGTCGAGCAAAACCCCAATAATATTCCTCCTTTAAACTTCAGTTTTTTAATGTGGTTCAGCAAATAAATAGTGCATTGTGGGGTTTTACCATTGTAAACCAGCCAAGATACGAGTGGGTGAAAAATGACAGATGAGAGGAAACAAATCCTCCAGAATCATAAAAAAACTTATAATGGTAAAACCCCACAACTCACTATTTATTTGCTGAACCACATTAATAAACAGAAGCTGGAGTGGAGATGAGGAGAACCCCCTCGACTTTAAACCCCAATAATATTCCTCCTTTTGACCCAATGTCCCCAGAGATCAAGGCGTGGGGGTGAAGGTGAGCTGCCCAGGGTCAGTTTATTTCTGCACCCACTGCTGGAACCCTGCCCGTCCTGGGTGTGCTCCTGGGCAGGCTGTGTGTCTGAGGGCACAGCTAGACATTTCTGCTATGGGAATTTTCCCTGTCAAAGGCAGAGTGTCTCTGTGGCTGCCCTCAAGCCTGTTTCTGGGAGAATATCCACCTGGGATTGTGCTGAAATGTGGGATTAAATGGTTATCCATCACTCCAGGCCTGCTCTGTCTGGAGATTCTCTTCTTTGGAAAACTGAAGACAACAAGGTTTGACATCTAAGGCTATTGAATAAATAATAACCATCAAGATGTCAGCATTTAGGTTTTATTTAAATCTCCTCACCAACAACACTAACTTAAATTTTATGATGCACCATTACAGCCTCCGAGAGCATTCCGCCTGCCAAACAATATGTTCCATGAAAACTGATATAATCTGCTTGTTATCTGCAGCACTGCCTTGTAGTGGGGCTTTATTGATTTTCTGCACAATCACAGTAAAAAGCCTTTTTTTCCCCTCTGGTATCTTTTTATGATTCTGGAGGATTTGTTTCCGCTCATCTGTCATTTTTCACCCACTCGTATCTCGGCTGGCTTAAAATGGTAAAAACCCACAACTCACTATTTATTTGCTGAGCCACATTAATAAACAGAAGCTGGAGTGGAGATGAGGAGAACCCCCTGGAGCTGCACGGGCAGACAGACACATGGACAGACACCTCGCAGGGGTGCCTGGAGCAGGGGACAGGAGCTCACAGCAGCTCTGTCACCCTGGCAGGTGTCATGTCCTGCCCATGCAGGTGTCAGGTGCTGGGGACAGAGCAGTGAGGAGGAGTGTGGTGGGAGGCCCTGAAGGAGGAATCAGGCTCTGCTGACACTGTCCCTGGTCCCTGCTGCAGGCACATGTCCCAGGACAAGGCACGGCTCTCTCAGGGACCAGGGAAGGATCACTGTGCCCCCAGGGAGAAACAGAAGGGTGAGGGGAGCTGGTAAGTGACACAGAGGTGTCACAGCAGTGGCTCTAATTCGGTCATCGATATCTGAAGCCATCTCTCCTGTGGGGTGAGTGTCCTCACGCTCACACCCTGCTCGGGGAGCTGCTGCCCTGTCCTCACTCCATCTCCAGCAATAATCTAAAGTCAATTTGCTATAACGATTGAGACTGTTCCCTTTGATGAATTCCTGTTTGCCTTTAATTTGTTACAAGATGATGAGACTTGGAGGAAATGTTCAGCTGTCAGGAAAGTGCGCTCTCAGACACTTAAATTTGTGAACTTTGATATCATTGACTGAGTCATTTTCCAGGGACTCTCTTCTAACTCCCAGCATTGTCAGTGCTGGGTTTTCTGCCTTTCTCACATTTTCTATGGCACCAGGCTGAATATTTTACATTAGGAAGCCTACCTGTGCCTTGGTGAGATTTAGATGCCTTGAAATGTCACTTGCCATATGCTGCCATGATTATTATGAATTACATTCAGACGAAGAGCAGCTTCTCCCAGGTCTGTAGCGCCAGACCTTTGCACTTCACAGGATGCCAAACAGCCCCTCATGAAATGCCAATAACAAACAAACCTCATCTCTGCCCAATCTGGCACTTGATTAATTTCAAGCTTTTGAGTTGGTCTCCTTTGAACGGAGGTCTTGCACTTGCAAGGGCCGTGGGAGAGCTCAGCATGGACATTCATCCCTCGTGGCACCAGGGTCCTGGGCCAGGGGGTTGGAAAATGCCAGCAGAACCATCACCTCAGTGGTGAAGGGCAACACTGTCTGCTCAGGTGCTGCAGCTCAATGCCAGACCCAAAACTGGGATGGTTTTCCTGCTCTTCCCCCACCGTTTTTCTGCTGCTTCCCTTTAAAGCAGGCAGGGATGGTAAAGGGGAAAAAAAATCTCTTTGCATTTCTGAGAGTTATGAAGTAATCAGGTGGCGTTTCCCTTCGTTGCTACTAATCACAAGAACAAGCTCTCACGAGGAATTAGTTTGCACTAGACCTTCTGTAAATCTTCGAAGCCACAGATGAGAGATTGTAGAACTGGAGATTTTGACTTTTAAGTTTAATTCATTACCTCAAATTAGCATCAAACTACACAGCCCTGTAAGCAGAGCTCATGGCACAGCTCCTGCCCTGAGCTGTGCTGCACAAACCCAGCGGCTCTGCTCGGGTGAGGCAGAGCAGACTTGAGAGCAAGGCTGGAGAGGAGCAGTTCATGTTGGTGCCTGTTCCAAACGGGGTCTTCTCCCTTGCTAGAAAAGATCATTGCGTTATTAGGCGAAATAGATTTTAGCATTGATTTATTGTCCCTTTTGGAGACACCTTTTGCTGCACTGTTCTGTTTAAGCTGAGCTATCAGCCTGGACACAGGAACTGTGCCCCTGCAGCAGTGTGAGCCAGAGGTGAGGGAGGAGGAATCCTGCTCTTAGAGCTCTGGTGGGACTAGTTCCCATCTGCCTGGAGGGACAGAAAAGGGCCAGCAGGCTCTGGGGAGTGTTAGTGCTATTTGTACCTATCCAAAAAAAAAAAGTCTGAAGACAGGAAATGAGGGAGCTGCTGCCGGGGGTGGTGGCTCCGCTCCCCTGCTCCTGGGGGCAGGGATAAATTATTACAGCTCCAAAAGCAGTGGAAATTTCAGAAACAATTTCTGAAACTGATGACTGTGAAATTTCAATAATACCACTGAGGGGTGCTGGAAGGACCAGGGCAGTGGGAAACCCAAAGCTGGGCCACCACATTCTCTGCAGAGGGGCTGCAAGGGAGAGCACTCATGAGAGCAGGGGAAGAGGGAGAGCTGAGCCACCCTGGTCCTGCCAGGAGCACCAGGGTCCCTCTGGCCCTTCTTGAGGGGTGACAGAGGAGCATGTAGAGGACAGGTCTGGCTCCAGCATCCCAGGAACACGTGACAGAGTGCACCTGCCCCTCCCCGTGCCGAGAGCCATCTGTGGAGGCAGCTCATCGCTCAACACACAACCCAGGTTTATTTGTATGTGCACAACAGAGGGAAATGGTTTTGCTGCTGGGATCAATCCTTCAATCTAATGCCTCTCACTCCATTGTAACTGTATTTCATTACCTGCTTGGGGATTTTCAGGTTTTTCACTTGACGAACAAGAGCTGCCGAGAGAAGGACTGAAGGATAAAGAGCTCCCTGGCTTCTATTCAATGCAGAATGACCTGGGCAGGAAAGGAGAACTCATGAGCTATGCTGATGCACAGTTTAGCTCTGTGCTGCACTCATGACGGTCTGTCTTATGCCTTTTTGGGGTTTTAAGCAGAGGTCACCACCTATTTGAGCATCTTCTGCTGCTCATGAAATGCTCCTGCCAGCACATGGCTGTGCCTCTGCCTCTGTGTGAGGGGAGCAGGGCTGGCCAGGCACAGCCAGAGTGCCTTTGCCAGCCCAAAGGGGATTTGGCAATGGCAGAGGGGGACGATGAGGATGCAAGGGGCTGGGTGAAGGCTTCTGGTTACTGCAGACCACATTCCCTGAAAGGCTTTTCCAAAGCAGCCTTCCTGGCAGCCCCTGCAGGCAGAGGTAGCCAGGCACTGCTCACACCTGAGCGCTCACTCAGCCTGAACCAAAGGCTGTGGCAGTGTGGGGATGGCCCAGCCCTTCCTCTGTGCCTTCAATCGGGTGATGCTCCAGTGAGCCAGAAACTGAACTGCAAAAGCCATTAGATCCAGCAACAGCACGGCCAGACTCACGCTCGCAACCACAGACAGAGCTGTCTCCCTGGACCAACCCACCACTTCTCCTCCCAGTCTTGTTTTCATTCATTTTTCATCACCCTGGTGGTGCTGGGCTGCAGTATCCCAGGAGCAGGGCTGGGATGGTCTTTCCCATCTTGGTTTTGGAGCAGACTGACGTGGGAAGGGACTGCACGACCTCCAGCCCCAGCAGGGGTGCTTCCACACAGGTTCTGGGCCGTGTCCCGGGGGGTGACAACAAGGGCTGGTCCCCAAGTGCCACCTCGCCCCAGAGCTCGCTCCCACTGCAGCAGCACCGACCCTGCACCAGGGGCTCAGGACACCAACACCCTGCGCCCCTCACCTGCCTGCACGAGGGCACACGTCCCCACAGCAGCAGTACGGTAACAGTCCATTAATTATGCCATTTAATTAGATGACAAATACTCATATTTCAGTAATGACTCCGCTCGTGCTGCATTTAGCTCCTCACGCTGCAGTGACGCAGCCGCCACCCGTTCGCTCACTCCTAATGAACAACCACTTAGAATTTTAAAAAGTGGAGGATATCTTTCTGAGTTAATTAGCTTGAAATTAGCTTAATCACAGCTCATTTAAACTTATCTAAACAACAGCATGAGGAACTCTAGGAAAACTTGGGCTCAGCCTTACTCAGCTTTCCACCCAGTGAGCAGGCCGGCTGGGGGTTTTACGCCTCTGTATCAGACCGATTTGAATATTAATTGTGTGTGACCTGTTGCATTCAGCTCATGCAGATCCAGCCCACAACTACTTTATTTACCTGCTTTGCCTCCTGCCATAGCTGTCAAGAATAATGAATAAACCCCGAATTTGATCCTGAACAGAGAAACGTCATGCTGGAACAAGTTTATTATTTCATGTGCTTTTCAGGGTTCCTGAACACGATGTTAAGATCCGATCAATTGAACATCTGTGTTTCCTGGAGGCTGAGGCAGGATCATGCAATATTTACATCAATATTCTGAGATCAAAGAAGGCTGCGAGTCCTCGAAAAAACCTCCACGCAGAGGGATAAAACGGAGTGGAGGAAACCACAGCTGAAATCCCAGTCCTGTCCTGTCCTGTCCAGATGGAACCTGGCAGAGAACGACACGAGGAGGTCCCTCAGTGCCATTGGGAGCTGCTGGGACTTGGGTACCATGAGAAGAAAGGGATCCACACGATCCTGGGATCCACTTGGCCCAGTGTGGAGAGCGACAGCACACCTCTGTTTGTTCTCTTGTGCTCCCACCCAAACCGCCACAATTCTAACCTGCTCTTAGCTTCGGCTTCAAAGAGGAAGGCAGACTCTTTAAGGCTGAATTTCAGCTTCCAGAGCAAGTTCCACAGCACGTTCCCCCTGCGAGAAGCTGGGAGCTGCCTGGTAGCAGGAGGTGCTGATGGCAGTGCCAGTCCTGCTGCTCCTGCAAATACGGAGGAGAGCAGAGAGAGGCGAAACCCTCCGAGATCTCATTAGTGGGAAGCATCCTCCAACTGCTGCCGCATGGTTGTCAAAGCCCAGCCTGCTCAGGGTTCAACCACAGCACAGAGAACCTTGTCCTGGGCACAGAGGGGAGCATGGACAGGCTGGGCTGGGCTGGGCTGATGTGGTTACCTCTGAGCAGAGAGGTCTGGGCTGCAGGTTGCTCCTGAGCGCACGCCGAGCTGTGTCACAGCCCACTGCCCATCTTCTCGCTGCAGAGGTGAAAAAACACCCATCCATCCCCACTGCTAATGGAATCAGAGGTGGAGCGTGGGAGGGAGGCCCCTGTTTCAGTTCCATTACACCAGGCTGAGGCATGTTCTGCCAAGGATGAGGAGCAGCTCACCCCAATATGTTCTGCTGAGGATGAGGAGCAGCTCAACCTGGCATGTTCTGCTGGGGATGACAGGCAGCTCACCCAGGTACCTCTCTAATTGCAGGTTTGCTGCATGAGCAGATTATTTTCACTGTGTTGGTACTTCCCAGAAAGAGCTCCCTTCAGGGAGACTCATATTTCCCATATCATGAAAAATGTAAGTAGTATTTAGGGCCTGTTTCACCACTCTGGTATTTGTGCCACTCTCATTAGCTGTGCTGCACCAGGAGTGGAAGCAACTCCTGTGTTTTCAAATCAGACACAATATCAAAATACTTCAGGACTCCTTCAGCAGAGAAACAAACACCCTCTGCCCACTGCAGTGATACCTGGTCCCTCTGGCTTAGTCACTTACTCTGCAGTTAGCAACAAGGTGAATTTTAATTCCAGACCATTTTTTCAGTCCTGCTGCTCCTTGTGTGTGCTGTGTCTAATAACAATGTGAGCCATATGGTGCCTCCAGCACTGGGACTACAGCCATGGGGTAACAGATGCAAAATGGCCCAAGATAATAGATGGGAAAGTTTGTCTTCTCACTTTTGAGGAGTTGGAAGAGTTACCAAAAACAGCAAGATGAAATATTCAGCCAATTAAACACGGCTGGAGTACATAAAGGCCAGCCCAGCTGGAAATTATTTCTTCTGGGGACCCTTTCTAGGACACTTTGGAGGCACAGCTCCAGAACCACGTCTGCAGGATGTGCTGCCTGAGAGCTGCTAAAAAGTCTCCTTCATGGATCCTTTTAGGAACTACCTAAAAAATGTCTGTCAGAGCTGACTGGCAGGGCCAGGAGGAGGGAGAGGGCTGAGATGGCACCCTGAGGTCCTTCCCTTGCCTGGATCTGAAACTCCCAGACTCTTTTCCTAGCCAGGTGCTGGCCTTGCCTACAACACACAGCTGAGCAGAGTCCTGCCTTACCCAGACATGCAGGTCCCATTGTCCAAGAATTCCCAAACTCATTGGCACAAAATAATTGAAGCAAAATGAAAATTAGATTCTAAGGGATAACTTTTCCAGCTCCTGCAAAGAACAGAACGGGTAGAGGACAAGGCAAAGCAGCTCCCAGCCCATGTCAATACTGGGCTGAGAGCCACTAGGGCTTTGCTTTGCTGCCAGCTCTTCCCAGCCCCTCGGCAGCTCTGACAACAGGGAAAGGAGGGGACTGGAAGGCAGGAGTGGATGGAACACTGAGGAAAGCTCCTGAGGATGGTGTGTTTGGGTTCATTGCTCTCAGTGCATGGCCTGAGTGGTGAGAAGCTGGTATTGCTCATTAAAAAGGCATTAAAACACGACTTTAAAATGACTGCGGAGTTCCACAAATGCCACCGCCCCATCAAACAGTTATTCAGTTATTGATTTGCATTAAACAAGTAGATAAATACTTAATATGAGTAGCAGCAGCACTCTCATCATAAAGTGAATTAGTGCCTAAAATGGCTCTGGCTCATTAGCAGGCTCAGAGCTGTCACTGCTCCCAGGTCTGAAGCCAAAGCTGCATTGCCCCCAGCCCCAGACCCCATGGCTGAGCCCCCCAGGCTGCAGGACACTGCAGGGTGGCAGCTGTGGCAGCAATCAGCTGTAAAGCATGGGATGCCAGAGCAAGGGAACAGCCAGAATCCATGTCCCTGCAGCTCCTCCTGCAGTGCAGGCTGTCCTGGGGGGCTGTGCTGGGGCACAGGGGTCATCCTGCTCCACTCCAGTGGCCCTGCAGGGGTGCCCTGAGCTGCTCCCATGTTCCCTTCTCCCTGGGGGGAACATCCCTCTGTGGCACCAGGGCTGGCTCCGGGCTGCTGGCGGAGGCAGTGCGGCATCAGGGCTGGCAGAAAGGCCACAGATGGAGGCAGGAGAATTGAAAATAGTTTTAAAAGGTAATTAAGACTTTGGACAACTTTCTTATTACAGGTGGGAACTAATATTGATAACGTTCTTCCTGAGCTATTCTCCTGTGGAAGGATTTGCATCAGGAAAGCAACTGAGCAGCATATAAAAAAATAAAAAATCCATTCTCATCATTCCTTTTCACATCCCATCTTGCTTCCCAGGGCACCTCCTCTCCTCCCGTCACCTATCAACAAACAAACAGTTTAGCTCTAATTGCGAAGGACACGCTTTAAAGTCAGGAGCTGTGAGCCCAGTGAGACGGATGGGTGGGATGGGATGTTCTCCACACTGACACCATGTCCCGGCACGGGGCGGGAACAGTCTGGGCTGATTTACTTTAGATTTGAGCTGGGAGTAAATTGGAAGACATGAATCATCTTGACGCAGACGCTCCGGAGATGGATTACCTGGTTTGGCAGCTTGCTCCTCTCTTTCCACAGCCATGCTTTTCTCCTTTCCGTGAAGTTTCATTTCCCAGACACAGAAGCCTCCTGCTCCATACCCATGCCCCTGGGAGTCCCATCCCACTCTCCAGGTTCCCCCACAGCCAGGCTGGACCAGTAGCTGCCAGAGCCCCTGGGTGATTCCTGCTGGTTGGAAGCTGATTTCCCACTCCAGACCCAGGCCCAGGGCTCCCTCTTTGGCACCTCCAGACTGTCAGCCACAAACAGTGGTGGGCTGAAATAGTGCCACATCATCTCTGTCTCCTACATAACGGCGTGCAGAGCGCACAATCTCTTTCTGCCCAAGCTGCTACGGATGTTCAGCACATCCCTTCCCAACTTCTTCCCCCCCCAGGAATTGCCTCTACTTTTAAGAAATGTAGCTGAGCCGCCACGTGCACCAAGCTCCTGCCAGGGCTGATGGCTGCTGCCCCTCATTGGCAAGTGACTTTTGCCTCCTCCATCAGTCCCTCTGTGGAAACCAGAGCTGGAAGCACAGGGAATGATGCTGCTCCACATTTCACTTGCCAAGGCAGAGGGACTCTCCCCCTGTGATCTCTGTGGTTCCAGAACAAGGCAGCACACCAAAGAGGAATTTTGACTCGTGTGATGAGGCAGGACTCAGCCCTACTCTGGTCCAGCAGGCCTAAATTCCTGGTTAAATAAGGTCCCGACACTTTCTCACCTTAAAGAATTCAGCACTTCACACCACAAATTATGAGCTAAACAGGCAAATAAGCCCCAGCCCCATTTTAAAGTGATTGCAGCAATCAGAGCCCAGCTCAGGCTGGCTCCCAGGGACTGTAAATCCTGAACTCTGCAGGCACAGCCCTAGCTGATGGTTGATAGCAAGTGATTAGCCTTAATTCCACTCTTCCTCTCTTTTTAAGATGGTTCCTTTGGAGCCCCCACGGTGTCCCTCTGATCACAGCCCTGTGCAGGAGTGGGGCCATGCTCAGGTGGCAGAGGCTGCCTCTGCTCCTACTCAGCCACCTCCAGCCTCCCCTTCTTGGTTTCCTTCTTCCCTCCAGCTTAACTCCTGCTGGAACTGATTTTTTCCTTGGTTGGAGGGCGTTTGCAAGTAGAGGAAAATGTGGGGAAGGAAGCAGCCCTCTCCTGAAGGGTCTTTAGAGGAGCCCTGCACCCAACATGAGCTGCTGCCCTGGGGCAGGTACATTTTGGGAGCCAACCTCTCCTGCTACTCACAGCACCCAAGCCCTGACTTGGGACGTCCCCAGCTCTCCCCCAAAGCTGGTTTTGTTCCCCAGTGTTTCCACCTGGCCTGTGGGACTCTGGAGCCCGTCTGAGGAACATGAGGTAAAGAGTAGGTTTGTCTGCATTTATTTTTAAGAGGTGGTGGATTTTTGATCACAGCCTTGCTTCCTCCCTCCTCTCCAGCCCCTTCTCCAGCTTTCTTTGAACAAATCATTCCATTTGCAGAGTCCTGTTGTTTAATTTTGCCGATTGCTGAGTCTCAACCTCCCGTTAATTGGTTTTGCGCGTCTTTGTGCATTCCGTTAAATGAGAAAATGCCACACATAAAATTTTAATTTTGAAAGCAGCCTTGTTTGTTTTATATTGAAATTACCCACGCCACGCCGGCCTGCAGAAACAGACGCTTTCTCATTTCATTAAAAACTCTTTGTGATGATAAAAAGCGGCAGAAATGAGATAAAAAGTGGTGTTTCCTTAAAGGCACATGAAAGTGAGAGAGATAAATCCCATGTATTGTGGGGATCAAATCCAGCGCAGGGCTGCGAAGTGGCGATACCAGCGAGGAGGCTGTGCCAGCAGCAGCGCAGCAATAGCTCCTCTCCCAGGACGCTGCAGGCTCTGCCTGGCCTGGCCTCTGTCACCCTCCACCGCTTCTGTCCCCTCTGTCACCCACCAGTGCTTCTGTCCTCTCTGTCACCAACCACTGCTTGCCCCAGGGGACCTGCGGTGGAGCACACGGGAGCCCTCCAGCTGTGTGCGTCCCCAGCCCCGTGTGTCCCCAGCCCTGTGCGTCCCCAGCCCTGTATGTCCCCGGCCCTGTGTATCCCCAGCCCTGTGCGTCCCCAGCCCTGTGTGTCCCCAGCCGTGTGTGTCCCCAGCCGTGTGCGTCCCCAGCCCCGCGTGCCCCCAGCCCCGTGTGTCCCCAGCCGTGTGTGTCCCCAGCCCCGTGCGTCCCCAGCCCCGTGCGTCCCCAGCGCTGTATGTCCCCGGCCCCGTGTGTCCCCGGCCCCGTGTGTCCCCAGCCGCCTGTGTCCCCTTCCCCGCGTGCCCCCAGCCCCGTGTGTCCCCAGCCCCGTGTGTCCCCAGCCCTGCGTGTCCCCAGCCCTGTGTGTCCCCGGCCCTGTGTATCCCCAGCCCTGTGCGTCCCCAGCCCTGTGTGTCCCCAGCCCTGTGCGTCCCCAGCCGTGTGCGTCCCCAGCCCTGTGCGTCCCCAGCCCTGTATGTCCCCAGCCCCGTGCGTCCCCAGCCCCGTGCGTCCCCAGCCCTGTGTGTCCCCAGCCCCGTGTGTCCCCAGGCCTGTGCGTCCCCAGGCCTGTGTGTCCCCAGCCTTGTGTGTCCCCAGCCCCGTTTGTCCCCAGCCCCGTGTGTCCCCAGCCCTGCTGATGGCTGGCACAGTGAAACCATCAGCGCTCAAAGCGAGAAGGGCAGAGGGGCTGTTTGTTTGCTTCCTGGCAGGTGGGGACAGGGAAGAGGGACCAGCTCCTTCCTCACCAGAGCTGATCTGTGAGCTCCTCGGGAGGGATCCTCAGCAGGAGCAAAGCCCTCAGCAGCTTCAACCACTCTCCAACAGCTGCTGGTCGTGGCAAAGCAAACTTTGTGTTGTCACCACTCTGCTATCCCTCGCTCTGGAGCAGATGTGACCACTGAGCACCAAGAGGGCTGAGGCCAGTGGAGGCTCCTGTGCACTGGGAGGTGTCTGCTGATCCCCTGGGTGCTCAGTGATCCCCTGTTTATTCTGCCCAATGGGATCTGTAAATCAGCAGAAATGAAGAACAAACTTCCAGCTCCAGACTTGATTGCTTCACTTCCCTTAACATCAAAGTGAGTTTGTTCTACTTGATTTTCAGTGTTCTTCAGCAGTTGCTGAATTGCTATTCAGCTTTGCACAATTTTTCCACCCACTGCCATTTTAAAGGTCATTTAATTATTATTACAGAGAATTACAAAAAGATAGAGAATTGTTTAAGTGCTTTAAGCCGCAACAGGTTATTAGCATGGATTTTTTATAGTCATGTTAAATGGAACAGTATTTACTGCTCAGCAGTCTTTCATTGCACTGTGTCACCCAGCGATGCTCAGAGCACTGAGCCAGCCCAGCAGCACTGCAGCGGGTGGTGCTCCCTTCAGGAGCAGCCAAAGACACTTCTTTGGAAATTTCAGACCCCCAATTCCTCTCCAGGGAGCACAGGGCAGCTCTGCAGACCCTCCCACAGGACCACAGGGAGCAGCCCAAAGCTGTGATAACAGCAGCACCCAGAAACTGAGGCTGCTGGGGAGGCAAAGCACCCCCCGAGGAGTCAGAACAGGCTCTGGGTCACTGCTGTTTCTTGTTCTTAAGGAGCTGTTGCACGCACAGGTTTTTTCCTTAATTTCATCGGCACATTAATGTTTGTTAAAGCAAACCTAAATGGGAACCAAGTGTATTCTACCAAAATGCAATTATTTCTGGTAAATGGGCAGCTTTGCACTTTCACAGAAACACTGCATGGAGCAGGGAGGACAAGAAGGATGTGCTGCACTTCCAGGTTTGCAAAGAGGCACGATCACAAGCAGGGACAGGGCTGAGGCACACCAGATCCACATCCTGCTCCAAGCAATCAGAATTTGGTGCTAGTTACTGTAGAGAGAATTTAAGATTATAAACCAAAGGACAAGTTTACATTTCTGCACATCAGATTGGACAGACAAGCCCAGAAAAGAACAGGCATTTATCAGCAGGGCTGGAAGTGGCATTAACCAGCCTTGGCCTCTCATTCACCTGCTCTCTGCATCACATCATCGTTCTCATCCCAAATGCTCATTCCACAAAGCTGGGACAATCAATCAGAGCATTTAGACTAAAGTGTAAAACCTTGCTTAGGCCTCTAGGTGGAAGGCTGAGAAAGCAAATCTGATTCTTAGGAAAGAGGTAGTTGCTCCAAGGAGCAAAACAAAAGTGCAATCACTTCTTTGCCCCCTTTTCTTGATGTCAGCTGTGAATCAGGTGTGTGGGCTTGGGAGGATGTTAAGACTGGCAAGGTCTTAACTGAAACTGTCTGACAAACAGACCTCAGATCCCACACGCTGAATGTTGTGTCTCTTGAGTCTCCACTCCAGAAGCTGTTTTGCAATAAATGCATCACTCCTGCACACGGTTGTGCAAAAGTGGAAAGACAGGCTGGGGCCGGGCTGGGCTCTCCCACCGTGGCACAGCAGCAGGACCAGGATTGGGGCTGGGGGTGGCAGTGGCCCAAGCCCCCAGCCGCAGCATCCTGAGCACGGAGCTGTGCCAGGGGAGCTCCCCGTGCCCCGGACATCACACAAATCCACATGTCCCCAGCAGCAGGCACAGCCCGGCTCTGCTCCAGCCCCACGCCAGCACGACACGCCTCGCCACGGGGAAATCCCCAGCCGAAGGGAGAGAAAGCACGGTCTTGCCTCACTCTGCTGAGCTGTTCCCATAGCAGTGAAAGCGGAGGGAGAGGCCGGTCCTGTTTGCTCGGCTGCACCGTGAGCGTTGCACAATGCAGCGAGGGCTGCGAACGCGGCGCTCCCTCCGCTAGCGCACAGCTCAGCCCTGTCCGCTCCCGTGGCCGTGCCAGCCATGGCGAACGACCTGTCCCCTGCTCCCTGGGCCACTTAACACCTTCCCCGGGTGTAGCATGAGCAGGTAGCAAGCACCTCTGGCCCCTGCCTGCCGCCGCGCTGACACCTCCTGAGTCATAGCAGATCGGCAGCGCAGCGGCCGCCGGCGCTGACATCATGGACCGCGAGCGGAGCTGCGGCTCCTCGTCTCGGTGCCCCGGTGACACACATCCGTCCCGTGGGAGGCCCGGGGCGGCCGCCGCTGCCCCACATTGCGCAGGCAGGCGGGAGCGGCACGGCCCCCACTGCGACACGGCCCCCGTGGCGACACGGCCCCGATGGCGACACGGCCCCCGTGGCGACACGGCCCCGATGGTAACACGGCCCCGATGGTGACACGGCCCCCGTGGCGACACGGCCACGATAGTGACACGGCCACGATGGTGACACGGCCCCGATGGCGACACGGCCCCGATGGCGACACGGCCCCGATGGTGACACGGCCACGATGGCGACACGGCCCCGTGGCGACACGGCCCCCACGGCGACATGGCCCCGTGTCCGGAGTTCGCGCTGACCCCACCGGCCCGGCGCGGAGAAGGAGGAAATTAATTTCCTGACAGGCAATGTGTGATCAGAGCCAGGACCTCCCGTTCGTAAAAAAAGCATTGGGGAACCTGTCCCGAGAGATTCACCATGAGCCCACTTAGCAGAGAAGGTCCCAAAGTTGTCCAGGAGTTATCCACTGGGTTTGGGACTTCAGCGGGGGTGACACATCCTTCCCTGACTTCCTGGGTGCCTGGAGCAGACACTCCTGCTCTGCTTTCAGTTCCTTAGAACAAGAACCACCTCCAAGATGAATGTGACTTCTTAGGAGGTATTTGCTTAGCAATAGCCATAAATCTTCTGCTCTTCACATTGCTCTGGGTGGGATAAAATATTCTGTGACTGTCTATTTAAACATCTTATGTTAATACCATGAAGTGTTTGTTCAATTCTATTATTCTTTCAGTTCTGAAGTAGCGAACGCTCCCAGGCATGTCAGAGTACAGCAAATCCAGAGCTGCAGACATCACATCCAAACTAAACTAGGGCTGAGCAGGCAGGGATGTTTCTGGATAAGGGGACCACTGACATTTTCCGGCAGAGAGGCCGCAGCTGGGAAGAGCTTAGCAAAACAGCAAATGCTGCTGTCACAGGCACTTGCACAATTGCTCGGTTTTCCCCAGTATTATTTATGACTTGAATTTGTTGCTTTTCTCTGCTCTGCTTTTCTCTGACCTAGCTGTTGGAAACCCGAGGTTGCCTGGTGAGCCAGGAGTGCTGCCTTCGAGTGGAGAGGGTGCTGCTGGAGTGCAGATGCTCTGGGTAGTGCTGCTAGACACAATGCTGGAAAGAGGTGATCACAGAGAGGAGAAATCACCAGATATTGAACCCCTGATGCACCCTGGGCAGGGACAGTGGGACTGTTCCCCCCAGCTTTGATGCAAGGGTGTGGAGGAACTGCTTTCCCAGGCCCCACCGAGACCCTGCGCAGCCCTGGGGGTGAGCCCAGGCAATGGTGAGGTTTCTGCTGCCTCTGTCACTTCAGCCCTCAACAACAACAGATTTATAGCCCAAAAGCCCCTCAAAGGATGGCTCTTTTCCTTGATGAAAGTGCAAGAGAAAAAAATTGTCAGGGTGTGCACAGTCCATCTGTCATTGAGGAAATAAGCTCGTCCTATAACTTAATGCCATCAATCACTAAGACCAAAGGTAGAGATCAAGGCTCCTTACTCGGAGGAGTTCCTAAGGCTGTGTCTAGTCAGGCACACAGTGACAGCCAAATAAATTTCCCCAGTATGGTCCCTTGGGAACATGCGCTCTCCTCCAGAGCTCAGAAACATGCCTGCTCTTCAAAGAGCCCTCAGGCTACTCAGGGAGTAGTTACTCTGCAGAGTGCGTATGAGGATCTCCTCAAAAGCCATGGGATAAGTTCAAAATATGTTTCAGAGAAAAATCCTTCTCCTTGTTTGCAGCTGCATAGGAATCCCATACTCGTGGGTGAAAGCAGCACTGGGAGGACCACAAGCAGTGTCACAAGGACTGCAGGTACACAGGCTCCAAACGTGAGCTCTGCACATCCTTGATAAGCTTCTCCTCTAGTCCTCCATTGCTACACTTCCATTTTTTCTGAGAAGACCTAAGCTCCATTTCTCCTCTGGAATCACTACAGCACACAGCACTGGGGTTGGAAGGCCAGGAGCTCTTGCCACACGAGTGGGAGTAACCTTCCCCCAGTGCCTCCACTGGGCACGTGTCAAAACCAGGGCTTTGCTCAGCTGGTGGGCTTTCACTCCAGCAACCCACCACAGTGCTGCCTTCAGAGACTTCTTTATCAAGGCCAGCCAGAGCAGCAGATGGTCTCTCAGGCAGCATCTCAATGAACCTGAGTGGCTGCACTGTAAAAACAAGCTACCATAAAGGGATGTTGCTCAGCATTACTGCTCTGCTTTCCTCATGAGGCATGGTGACCCTCTTCCGAAGAAAGGGCATAAATCGTCATTTGTTTTCTCCTTTATTTCCTGAATGCGCTGAGTCCCGTGTAATAAATTATACTGCTCACTGTAAAAGAAAATCCAGAAGCAGCTGTGTGAGCCTCTTGAGTCCCTGAGTTGCAGGTGATGGGAGAATTCAGTTCATCACCAGGAGCACATGTAGGTGGGTGCAGTGAGATGAGCCATCAGGTCACTCTGCAGATGAGCAAGGCAATTAGGACACCAAAGCTGTCGGAAACACATGGATCCCAAGGCAGCCAGTCCCAGCTCTGTTGGCTCCCAGAGAAGCTGAGGAATGAGCTCAGCTCATAGCAGAAACCTGAGTAGGTACCTCATTGCTCAGGGTTCGTCTATACAGGATTCTTAAGAAAATTAAATTGAATTAACTAAATCTAAAGTAGAACATTAAAATTCTGCATAAAATTCTCATTCAGAATTAAAGTGGCCTTAATTTAGTTTCATTTACTCCCAAATGCTACTAAATAAGGCCATTTAAATTGTCTTTAATTAACATAATGGTCCCACATAGGCTTTTATAAATGAGGTTTAATTAGCCCTTTTTTAGAAGTGAATTAGCTGCCTTGAGCTTCCATAGGTAGGCAGCTGGGTCCAGGGCCACTTCACTGACAGGGCTCCCGGTTGTGGCTAGTTAGCAGGAGTTGCAAAGTGCAGGCATCTGTTCCCACGGAACTGGCACAAGGCCAGCATCTTCCCCACCAGTAGATAAGAGGATCCCTGAATATCACCTATTTTGACTGCGTTAAATGCATGAGTGGGTGATGAAAGGCTCTGCCAGAGGACGAGCTCTTCCTTTAAAATCTGGGACATGGGGGTGGTAATCCCTAGAAAAATATGACATCAGGATTTTACAAGACTTGTCCGTGAACAAGGAGCCAGGCTGGAGGAAAGCTGACGCTGAGTCAGCAGAGAAGTGGATGGAGGTGGAGGACTGGGAGGGACTGAGGCCATCCATGGGACAGGGCTCCTGCCATCACAGGCCACCTGGGTGATTTAATTCCTTTTTTGCATGTTAGAATTCCCAACTCAGCAGGATGAGATGCTGCTGGCCACTCTTAATGACCATCCTGAGGGCTTCTGGCCTTGCCAGTCCCTGTCCCCCCCTCGGTCTCACAAGTTCCTCCCTGGAAGAGCCCAGGGCTCTCTTGTGCTATGGTGGGGACTTCCACCTCTTTCCTGCAGCCACGGATGTGTCACAGAGGGACAGAGGTGTGAGCCCCCCTCGGCAGCCTGGCAATGCCAGCTGACAGCCCATCCTGGTGCAGAAAGGGGATGATGCAGCCACCCAACTGCAGGCACAGCACTGGCCAGAAGAAGCAGAGACTCTTGCCTTGTACCTGGTGGTGAAGGGCCTCGGTGCATCTGTGATCCCAGCAGAGGCTTTGTTCTGTGAATCTCCATACCCTCAGAAGCTGCAGCCTCGACCATAGTACTTGCAGTAGCAAAAATAAGAAGTACTGTTCAAAGCAGTTTGAAAATGTGAATAATAACAAAAAAAAAATTCAAAATCACCCATGAGGAGCTTTGAGGTGTGACTGGTGTGTCACTCTCTCTGACTTTTCAGATGGAGAAGCCAATAGCCTTTCTCTCTCCTGGCTTCTCTTTCACCATGCAGCTGCTATCACTGCTTTGCATAAATCAGGAGATCCAGCTTTGTGCCTCTTCCTTGGGGTATTTCCTATAAGAAGTACATCTGTGGCCATACGTTCTGGTGCAATAGACTTTAGCCTGGAAGCAAAAGCACACAAACAATGCTAAATTCATGCTGACTGGAGTAGATTCCAAAGGAAAGAAGTGTTGGGAAAGCACCTACTTAAGAACTGGGTAAGGATTATCTCTGATCTGAATCTCGCACTGTGTGTGTGTTACTGTTGAGCACACAGTGCGGTTTCAGACACGGCCAGAGACAAGGAAAAATGATCGTTTCGGGGTAACCACAAGGAAGATGAATGCAAATGTATTCCTGTAACTGGGAGAGTTCCTTGCTCCCGAGCTGGGCTCCAGTACATGGCCTCGGGGAAGCAAATTTGCAACTACCTTCATTAAATTGTTTTGGGATGATTAATCAGAAGTCAGAGATATGAAGTTTTTGCGTTTCACAATGCAGATGTTAACCCCTGCAGTTCCATACGGTCTGCATTGGCGGTTTAGCGCTGGGCAAGGGACAGGTACTGACGGGTGACAGATGTTTCCTGCCAGCTCTTATCTCCTCTGCACGCCCGCTTTGATAAGCCACCGCTGGCTGAATCACGGCCACTGCTTCACCGCGCTCCAAGAGGCGCAAGGGACATGTGTGAGGCACTCCGTCCCCCCGCGGAGCCCCTGCCCCTGCCGCGGCCCCGCCTCGCCGGCTCGGCTCGGCTCGGCTCGGCAGCGCCGGGGGCTGGGCCGGGCCGGGGCGGGCCGGGCAGGGCGGGCCGGGGAACAGGCCGCCGCTCCGCCCCTCGCTCTGCCCTTCCGCCCTGCGCCGCACTCCGTATAAATTGGCGGCCGCCGCCCGCCCTGTTCTGGCCCCATGGAGAGGCAGCGGCGACCCAGCGGCGGCAGGGGCCCGGTGAGCGCGGGGGGATCGGATCGGATCGGGGCGGGGGTTCGGCCGGGCCGGGAGCGGAGCGGGGGCCGGAGCCGCTGCTAACGCCGCTGCTAACGCCGCTGTCGCCCCGCAGGTCCGGGCGCTGAGCGGAGGCCGCGGGTCCCCCGCCGGGAGCCATGAGCGCGGGCAGCGTCGTCCCGGGCTGGCCTGAGGCGCTGCCGGCCGCGGCCCGGCCCGCAGCGGGGATGAGCGGCAGCGAGAGCCCCGAGGGGCCCGGGGACGGCCCCGAGCTGCAGCTGAAGGTGGATTTCTTCCGCAAGCTCGGCTACTCTTCGGAGGAGATCCGCGTCGTGCTGCAGAAGCTGGGCCTCGGCGCCGACACCAACACGGTGCTGGGGGAGCTGGTGAAGCACGGCCCGGCCGAGCGGGACGGCCCCGAGGCCCCGCCCGAGCCCGGCGAGGCCCCGCTGGTCCCTCGGGGCGGCGCCGGCAACAAGTCCCCCGCGCCCGGCCCCGAAGAGACGGAGAGCGACAACCTGAAGCCCATCGTCATCGATGGCAGCAACGTGGCCATGAGGTGCGTCCGGGGTGGGCTCGGGGCTGTCGGTGTATGTCCCCTGGGTGTGAGCTGTACTAGGCGCACGGAGCTCGGAGGCGAAAAACTCCGGGGCCCTCACTCCAAGCAGCCGCTTCTGGGTGCTTGGAAGGGGGCTGGTCGTACTTTCCAAGGTGCTCTCCAGCACGCACGGCTCTCACGAGGATGAACATTACGTTTGCCGGTGCGGGCCGGTCCTGCCACTGCTCTGCCCGCCCCGAGCCAGCAGTCACGGGGCAGTGGTGAGGGCAGCAGTGCTTCCTTTGAAACAGACATTTCCCCCTGTGCTCTAATGCTGAGGGGATAGCTGAAGAGACTTGTCCTCTGAACCAGTGGTTTTGTGTAAGTTTCCGTAGCAGGAAGTTGCTCAATAAATAATTACAGGGTTAATCAGAGAAGGATTTGTAATATGGAGCTGTATTGGAGACCTGTCTCTAAATTGTGCCTCTTGTATTTTGGTGAATTTCTATACAAGGTGGAGAACGATGACATATCAAAGGTGTCCCCAAGGCAGGGCTCATCCTCAGCATCTTGTGTGTGCTGGTTCTGCTGGAGCAGGTTGTGTTGGACACTGTGACCAGAGGCCCCAATACCCATGAAGCATCCAGAATCTCAGGGCTGGATATTTATTGGTGTGATGCCCCAACTTTTACCCTGGCTTTTGCTCCCATGATGGTGAGCATTGCCCCAGCACTATGCATTCCCCACCTCTGCACAGTGGGGCTTCTGACCTCTAGAAATTTAACTCACCAGGTTCTGGATTGGGTTCTGAAAGCTTTTTTCTATTGCAGCTCAGAAGCCTCTTCCTTTGTTGTTTATGTTTGTGTATGCAGATTTTATAAAAAATAACCCTGGGTGCAGGTGGAGCTGCTGTGTGCGTTGTGGTAGGTTTGTCTGAGGTGAAAGTGCTGCGTGGAGGTTTGTTTGCAGGTGTGGTTTTCTCTGAGCCCTGGCTGACAGTTCTGAGAACAGAACTGAGAAAAGATAGGGCCCAGGCTGCTGTGCCCACAGGTCCTGGGGCAAACGAGGAATGGTGATGGCAGTGGAACAGGGCCAGATAGTGAAAGCTGTGCCTGGTGTCCCTGCAGGAGAACCTGTTCCAGTTCCTACCCTCTCCACAGCTCTGGGAACACTATGGAAAATGGCCTACTGTGAGCCCAGGCTGATAAGTGACTGGCAGCAAAGTTTACCTTGGATAAGTGCTTGGGCTTTAACAGCAGGACTGGCTGTGTTTGTTAGTGAGGAGCCTCTTACCGGTGAAAGTTAGCCCAAAATGCAGAGGGGAAATCACAGCAGCTGTGAGTCAGGGCAGGCTAGAGCCCAGGGTCTGACATGAGAGAAGCAGTCAGGCTTTTTTTAAGCAATTTGCTAGAAGGGGAATTCCATTCTGAAACTTCCTGTATTGATGGTGTGATGTTCCCCGCTGATTCATTTGCAGTGTGTACCGCGGCCTCTCTCAACAGCTCTTGACAAACTTATGCAAATCACAGTGGAAATTAGCTTTTACTTCCTTCTAAGGGAATTTTTTCTTGGCTGCTGCCAAATCAGATCAGCCCAGTTAGCTGCCTTCTGGAGGTTTCAGGTTGGTAGCAGGGACTCAAAAAATAAAGAACAACCAACAACTCCCCCCAAAAATCCACCAAAAATCATCTGGTTTTAATTTATCTCTAAAAGATTACAGTAATCTGTGCCTGGCTATTTATAGCTAAATCTGTCTGAGATTGGAGAAAACTTTTAGAGCTTCTTCCAAAAGCCTTGTCAGCCTTCTGTAATTTAGGATTCTTATTTGGAGGTATGTTAGGTGTCTCTTTAGGTGTTATTTCTGTTGTCAAGTGTTTAGCTCTTTTAGGGTAAGTCCTCTTGTACAGCTCTTCAACTTTCTTTTTAGTTTCAAGGAAAGGGTGAGGCTGGGAGGGGAAGTGAAGTTTGTAGTGGTGCTGCAACAGCGCCACTGCAGGAACGGCTCCTGTGAGGGCCTCCTGGGCTGCCAAGGGTGCTGGGAGCTGAAATGTCATTCAGGTGTAGATGGAAAGAGTGACACTTGGGACAGGTAGTGCTCTCAGATTTCACAGTTCCCTTTGGTGTAGTGCGTCTTCCCAGGGTGCTGTCACAGAACACAGGCAGTCAGATCCCCAGAGTGACAAATTAGGCTGGAATAGAAATGCTGAAATTTTGCCAGAACCATTATCAGCAGAAGAGCTGATTGCACTGTAAATACTACTGCTTGTAAAACAGGAGGGGTAGTTTCCTCCTAGAAGTTCTGGAAACTCATTGGTATGACCTAATGAATAATTAAGAAGCTTTTTGAATCATTACGTGGCTTCTGACAAGGTTGTCAAACTTCGTTCTCCAACTGCCATGGGCTGTTCACTCATCCAGCTCAGATCACAGGAGATGTTGCCGTTTTGTGCAAATAGTGCATTTGTAGAAGAGGTTTTGAGCCATAATGGAATGAATCATCTTTCTTTGAGGTGAAAGTGCATAAAATGTCTTGTTTTCCTGAAGTGATCAGAACAACTTTGCAAGCAAGCCCCCAGTCAGGGTACAGTGCACCCTGGCAGGGAACAGCCACTGGCATTAGCTGTCAGAGTAGCACAAAGGGGTTTTGGATGACATTGTGCTCTGGGCTAAAAATAACCATCAGAAGTTCAGGGTTGAAGCAGAGGCTGTTTCTGAGCAGCTGCAACAGTTCCAGCTGCTGTCTCCCTCCCTCCCAATGAGTATTTGGGTTTACTGGTATCCTGAAGTGCTGAAATGAGCAGTGGTGCTGGGCAGGTCTGAGTGACAGTGTTGTTACACAAGGCAAGCACTTGTGTTTGCTGCCTGTCCTCCTCAACACTACTCAAGCTTGTCCTAGCTGCCAGCTCCCTTTGCTCTATGCATTGCTTGACGAGTCTGTACTGAATAATGAAGGAATTAAAGTCTTAATTTCCTCCTTTGATGCAGCCATGGGAATAAAGAAGTGTTCTCCTGCCGAGGTATCCTTCTGGCTGTCCAGTGGTTCTGGGACAGGGGACACAAGGATATTACAGTCTTTGTGCCATCGTGGAGGAAGGAGCAGCCCCGACCAGATGTGCTCATAACAGGTGTGAAAATATGAAAACCAAAAGTAGCTTTTCTGGCTGACTGGTCTGTCACTTAGTGAGCTTGCAGAGTTCTGGCTAAGTCAGTAATTAACTTCAGAATGGAAAGTCTGAGTAGTAGGAGGTGCAGTGAGCTGAACTGACCAGCGAGAATTAGTCATTAACTTCTCCCCTAAGCCAGCTTTTGCCTGAATCAGTTGGAATAATTCAGAAGACAAGGAATGTAATACTGCTCTGCTTCCTAACTTCTTATCTTTTATTTCTTTAATTTTTTTTCTCTTGCAGGGACACACTTTGTGCTTTATATTTAACTGAAGCATATTTACCCAGAATTATTCAAATTGAGGGGAGTTTGCTCTGAACTTGCATAGAGCTGAAATTTCTGAGTAACTCAGAACAGCGATGAGCAGAATTGAGTACAGTCTGGGTTGCGGAGAGATGGAATGACTTCACATGAATTTTTTTGTCCGTTTGTGATGTTACTTTATCTGTGCGAAGGCCTTTGGGCTGTGCAGGTGTGCTCACAGTTGTGTTTCGTCTAGATCAGTACATTCTGCGTGACCTCGAGAAGAAGAAGATCCTGGTGTTCACGCCATCGAGGCGGGTCGGGGGCAAGCGGGTGGTGTGCTACGATGACCGTTTCATCGTGAAGCTGGCCCACGAGTCCGATGGCATTGTCGTGTCCAACGACACCTACCGGGACCTGCAGAACGAGCGTCCCGAGTGGAAGAAATTCATCGAGGAGCGTCTGCTGATGTACTCCTTTGTTAATGACAAGTATGGTCACATCTTCCTGGGCTTTTAAGAAACTTCTGTGTGAGCGTGCTGGCTTGTTCTAATGAAACAATAGGAAGTGATGCATGAAAAGAGCAAAACACTGGTAAAGAAATAAAGAAAAGCTGTAGGATAGAAAGGCAAAAGGAGTTGGTGGCATCTCAGTAGCTGCTCGTAGTTTGGAGCTAGGAGCTCCAAGGAGAGCTTCAGGGTGCAATTTCCTCACGGGACAATTGCTAGCAGGCTCAGCAGCAGGTACTAATTCTGGTCAACAACCAAGCATTAAACCTCTTCTGTGCTTGAAGGGAAGCATTTTGTGCTGGTGTGGCCTGGGTGGCAGAAGGGTTATCTCTGCAGGAAATGGGAGAGCTTCGTAGGGCTCAGGTAGCTTTTGATCTTCAGTGAAGTAGGGGACTTTGAGAAGAAACCAAGCTTCAACTCAAAAAAGTGAATTGCTCCTGACTGAGGTTTGTTTTTCTTTAGGTTTATGCCTCCAGATGATCCCTTAGGGCGTCATGGCCCCAGCCTGGATAATTTCCTTAGGAAGAAGCCTGTAGTTCCAGAACACAAGAAACAGCAGTGCCCTTATGGTAAGACCTGCCTTCTATACATGAAGAACAAAGTGTTTGTGCAAGTGTCATTCATATTATAGTCAAATGCAGGTGGTCATTCCATGCTCTGGCTTTCCTTACAGGGAAAAAATGTACTTATGGAATTAAGTGTAAATTCTACCATCCTGAAAGGATCAACCAGCCCCAGCGCTCATTAGCTGATGAACTCCGTGCCAATGCAAGGCTATCTCCAACCAGAAGTACCAGTGCCAAGGAGGAGAAAAAGGGCAAAAGGGGTTCCCAGGCAGAGCTCTTGTGCTCTGTGCCCACAGAGAGTGACAAAAGCTCTTTGCAGAAGGTCTCTGCAGAGAGGAAGAGCTTGGCCCACAAAGCCAAGCCCAGCGATGTTCCACTTCAGGCCAAGGGCTGTGTGTCAGGCAGTGTCTCCCCTGACAGGTACCAGCAGCCTCACATGGACTCTCTCTCTTACATCTCTCAGGAGTGTCTCGACTCAGGCATTGGGTCTCTGGAGAACCAGCTGTCTGACATGTGGCCTCACAGATGTACCAGTCACTGTGACCATTCTCATGCAGAGCAGGTGGCCGTCTGCACCTGTGGTAGGCAGAGACCTGTCTACCCACATTCTCCCAGCTTAGAGCAGAATGGTCTGGTCTCTTACAAGCATGGCTCCCATAAATCTTCTTCCTCTGGTGCTAGCTTCCTGCAGTACAGCCCTGAGATGTCTCAGTCAGGAGCACCTCACTCTTTCTCAGGCTATGGGGTGCCTGTGCACCCAGGTACTGCGGGGCAGTACAGCCTGCCCGGTGAGTTCAGTGCCGCCCCTGCCCACGCGCGGGAGTTCTGGTCCGAGCCCTACCCACTGCCTCAGGTGCAATCCCCCAGCGTGCGTGACCCCCGTGCGGTGCAGAGGGCCCCGGGGCCAGCCTACAGGGACTCGGGGCCCTGGGCTGGCTCGGAGCAGTTTGCTGAGGAGCGGGCCAGCGTGCACGTCAAGCTGTGCGGCATCTTCCACCCACACCTGGTCGATGCTGTGATGAGCCGCTTCCCCCGGCTGCTGGACCCCCAGAGGTTGGCAGCAGAGATCCTCACCTACAAGGCACAAAACCCGGGTATGTGAGGCAGGTGCAAGGGCAGCCGGGCATGGGGAGAGCTTGAGGGGCTGGTTTTTGCCTCTGCAGCTCCCAGGGATGCCTTCTGACTGCTCCTTCTTACTCCTTTGGAAGTACCTGGCTCCAGCTGGAGGCTGGATGCTAGATGTGGTGTGCTCACAGTAAATTCTGCTCTAGCTATGACCACATGCCTGTGGGAGAGGTGGGAGCGCCCTGGAGTCCCACCTTCCCCAGGGGCTGCTAAGCAGGAAGGGAGGCTGCAGCTCTAGAGCAGGACTGTTCCTTTGGGGTTCATGGGAGTCTGGCACACCCTGAATTCTTGCAGTTGTCCATAACTGGATGTTGGAGGGGCGGGTGCTGCCATTGTAGTGGCCTAAGGCTACTTTTTGAAGACCCAAATGCCTTGTCAGTGCTGTTGTTAGATCCTGACTAAGCCTCTTTACTAAATCCCCCCATTCAGATCTGTGGCAAATATTGGGTTATTAATGTAATCTGTAGCTGGGTTTATCTGACTGGTTTTACTGGTGCACTTCTTGAATGATGCTTTCCACACTCCTCCCACCTCAGCTTATCTTCCTGAGGTGAGGTAATCCTGCCACATGGACGAGTGCTTAGTGAGCTGCTCATCTCCTGGAGCCAGGAGCACTATCCTTGCTCAGGAGTGGCTGGACAGTGCTCCAGAGCTGCATGTGAGTTGTGTCTTGGGCTTGTGCTGACAACTGCAGTGTTCAGAGCAGGTGGGTGAGCTGAGCATGCTGTGAGCACTCCTCTGGAACAGTCACTTTGCTGGTCCCTGTCCCAGGCTGGCTCTGTACAGCACTGACAAGGGTTTACGATGTGCCTTTTGCCTTCAAACAGCAATAGAACAGCTGCAGTCACATCTGGACTGCTGCCAGGGCCCTTCCTGAGGAGTCTTTAATATTTTGCTCTGTAAAGCTGTTGCTTCATCTTCTTCCTCACAATATTTCCCTGTTGCCTTTGGCTGTGCCCAGCTAGAGCAGCATCCAGAACTGTAGAGTAAGATTTATTTGGCAAGACTGTTCCTGTTTCATTTCCTCTTACTCTGTAAGATGTTTTCTATTGTAGGTACTGTAAGAGATTTTAAATATGCAAAACCAATTGCTGTAGTAATTGGTTCTGGTCCTGGAATTTTGCTGTGCTTGGGATGCAGAAATGTTCCTGGCACTTGCAGGCCAGAAGCAGTTGATTTGTTGATACACATTGTATCTGTGTGTGTTGTTGTTTTCTAAATACAATACGCCCTTCTGTGGTTAAACCAAGGTCGTTGAGTGGCAAATTAGGAAGGGGAGAGCGGAATGCAGCTGGTCCTGAAACCTTGCTGGGAACAGTGTTGTCTATTCCTGCTCTTCCCTCTGATGTCCGAGGAATGACCTGCCCAGACTGGCACCGTGTGCCATGAGACCACAGGGACACAGAAACCTGTATACCTGGTTAATAATGATACATTACAAATTAGTAATGTTTCATGTTAGTAAGCAAAATGCTTCTTAATTTTAAGTAACCTGATACTTTGCATATTTGTAAATTACAGAAAAAATGGTTTTTAATGTTATTGTTCAGCACCTTGCTGCTTGCAGTTTTAATCAGTGCTGTTCTCGCCTCAGCCATGTGTTACTTGGCAAGGTGGGTTTGGGTTTCTGGTGGAATGCTGGTATCTGCTGCCTCTCTTGCAATGAGAAGATTAACATTTTGTACTCCCCAGCTGACACTTGCTGAACTTTCTATATCACTATGCAGTATAGTCATGGACTGAATATAGCCATGTGACAGCCATGGCAAAGGAAAAACTGTGTTATATAAATAAAAACTGCTGAGTTGACGTATTTGTTCTCTGCTGGCTTTGTGGAGGAACATGCAACATTTTGGATGGCTTTTCAGTAAAGTCAGAGAAATTATCCTTCTTCCCCAGGGTTCCTCTGACAGGCTTTGATCTCTGTGTGCAGTCTGAGGACTGGTTATTGACAGGCTGTTAATCAATGCAGTGACACCAAAACACCCATGTGCTGTGGCAGATAAGAGCATGTGCAATGTCTGCTGTTTATTTGGCTTTGCTGGGGTTGCTCAGTGCCTGGGGCAGGTGCTGGCAGGGGAGGTGGGACAAGCAGCAGTGCTGGATCTCACTCAGCACCACAGTGTGGGTGTCTCAGGTGCTAAAGCACAGCCCAGTCCTGGGAATTTTGGAATCAGCATGGACTGTGGCTTTAAAAGGGTGATTCCACAGTACAGTCTGGAAATAAATACACATTTTACCCAGTTATGGTACATCTGTGTCAGACACTGAGTGTGGAGTGTGTGAATGGTAACGTGTCCAGACTTTGCTCTGAACATTTGTTATGGACTGGGAGGGAAGTGCAGCAGAAATATCAGTGCTCGCACTGTAAGGATCTTTCCCTCCTCCCTGCTCCGCTGCAGCACTGCACGTTCTTATCTCACTGGTTAAATAACTTTATGGTCTGTATTGAAACTTATGCTCTTCATTTACCACAGGGCACTGACTCTGTAGTTAATCAGAAACCAGGGAGGCAGGTGCTCCCAGAGACCAGCTGCATTTCAAAACAAACCTGCACCCTCAAAGTCAGAAAGGCCTTTATTGACTGTGGGAGAGGAACCCTCTGAGGACGTCACTGCAGTGACAGAGCTCATGTGGCTCTGTGCGTGTGTGGTGGGGGGGATGGAGTGGTGTGTCAAGGATCTGAGCACACCTTTAACCAGGTGAGGAGTTTGCTGCTGTCCATAATGGGGTTCTGTAGTTGAAAAATGCTGCAGGATTTTAAGGCTGATGTTCCTGTAAAAGACAATAGGCAATTCTAGTTTTACAGGATGTGTAGAGGGAGTAGGTGTTTATTTTTGCTTCTCTCAAAGCTGCACTGAGACACAATTAAAGGAATCAGTGCAGAGGTTCATTATCACAACCAGTAGAGGAAGAGCTGGAGGTGACTGACTCTAATTGTGATGTTTCTACTGCAGTGACAATCGTGGGGCCACGTGGAGTAGTGTGAAGGTCAGGCCCTAGCACCAGTCTGGTCAAAGTTACTCGCCCAAACTGCTGTGTGTGCTGCCAGGGTGGCAAGCCAGTGCAGCCACAATCCCACTGCTGTTCTCTGAATTTTCTCCTTCATTCACACAAGGTTCTGTGTCCCCATTTCCCAAACTCACTGTGATGCCAGAAATTTGGGAAATGGGAATGCTGATTGGGACTGTTGCTGCTGCACATTTTTCCCCCCTAAACACACTGTGCAGTTCCAGGAGTGGTGGAGCTGCCTTCCTGCACACCTTGGCAACCCTGCTGGTGCTATCAAGGTGGGGTTTTTGGGGTGCATCCTTTGGCTCAGCACTTCCTGGGGCTCGGGGCTAGAGCCTGCCGTGACTGCTGGGTGCTTGCTTTGTGTTTCTGGGCAAGCCAAAATGGGTCAGATCTGTGTGTCAGCTCACTGAGCTGGTGGAGGGAAGGAGGTCACACATGGGCTTGTTGAAGGTTTCCTGTGCTCAGGGGCTTCCCAGCCCTCATCCTGTCAGCTGCGTGCCACTGAAGCCTCGTGCTGAGCTTCAGGAGAGGCTGGCTCCTCCACGCAGCCCACTCTGCTCTCCAGGGCTGCCTCTCCCTAGCTCTGCTGCCCTGTGCTGCCCTTGCCCCCTGAACTTCCATTTGAGCTCAGCTGGTTCCTCCCATCGGGGTTTTCCAGGATGTGACTAGCTCAGTTCTAACATTTTAAGGCATTTTCAGAGGCAGGAATGTGACCCAAGGTTCCTCTGCAGGCTGTGGGAAAGGGTTGGTGTGTGTGCCATCACGGGGGGCGTGGTGATGTACGTGCTCTACATGGGAGCAAGTTCAGCATCAGCGCCCTGTGTTCCCTCAGTGCTGAGGCTGCTGCTCTCCTCACAAAGAGCTGTCCCAAGCATGGCAGCAGCTCTGCACCCTGTACCCCAAACTGCTGCTGCAGCACAGCCTCCCTGTCAGACAGGACTGCAGGAAGCGAGTAACTGCAGAGTATTGCAGACAAGAGAACAGAAGGGTGCTGGGGAGGAGCTGGGTGCTGCCCCAGGGCAGTGGGAGGGAGGCTGGGATGGTGATGGTGGTGCTACCTGTGCAGATGCTGGCAGCACTGACCCTCCAGCCACATCCTTTTCACTTCTGTCACCTCCTCCTAAGGGCCCTGAATACCCCCCAAGGCCAGAGGCTGCCCCTGGAAGCCAAAGCCCTGTGTGGGGCAGCAGCCACCAGCTCAGCCCTCCTGCCAAAGCCACTGAGGCCCCTGGCCAGGACTGGAGAGCAATGTTGCACAAGTGTGTTGGAGTAAATACAGCCCTGGGTTAAGCAATAGGTCAGGAGGCTTTGCATGGCGTGGTGGCTGGGGAAAGGTTTCTGTGGCCTGGGCGGTGGATCTTGCCTTGCTGCAGTGCTGTGGTGAGGGGCTGCTCCAGCGGGGGAGCAGAGCTGGTGGCTGTAGCTACTGCTGCTTGATGTCACCCTCCACCTCCTGCACCCTGGCACCTGTGGGGCTGGCTGGGAATTTCCAGCCCAAGGATTGCCACAGGAGAGGCGAATGGTGGCTACAGCAGGGACAGGACCTTGTGTGGTGCTCCCATGGTCTCTCAGCATGGATGCTGCGGTGATTCCTGCGGGAGAGGAGGTGGCCAGCTTGTGGCTGGGGTTTTACTGCAGCAGGGCCCCCAGAGCAGCTCATTTGCAGGATCTGGTTTACTTTGGTATTTCTGAGCAGCACGGGGCTGTCCCACCTCCACCACACCGGGGCCAGGTGGGTGCAGGGTGAGTCAGGCCACTGCTATTTGTGTTGCATCAGTTCCCTGCGTGCGGGAGCTGCCCGGGCACGTTGGGAGGACAGATCCCTGCCGATCCTGCTTGCTGCTGGAGCCTGTCCCCAGCCCCTGCTGCCGCTGGGTGCTGGTCCCTGCTCTGCTTCAGCAAGAGCTCGTCCTGTCCCCCTCCCCAAAGAGCTGAGGCCTGTTGCAGGGCACTGGTGCAGCTGTCCTGGCTCTGCCAGGGAAAGACCAGGCAGACACAAGCGATGGAAAGCAGCTGCCTGTATTGAACACTGGAGCCCAGGGCAGGATGCAGCCCCCTGTGCTGGGCCAGGCTTGGGCACCGGGCAGCCCCTCAGCCCTCCTCCCTGCAGGGCTGGTGCTGTCGTGGCTCAACATCCTGGGCTGAGCTGTTCTGAGCAATGAGGGGCCCTCAGCCGTTCCTGGGGAGCCGGTCGCCCTTGACCACTGTCGCAAGGAGCTGGCCCAGGGTTGCGACATGTGCGGGAGCAGCTGACGGAGACGATGGATCTGGCTGATGAGGAAGTCAGCGGGTGAGTTTTGCAATCCGTCACCGCAGTGCGAGGTGACTGAAGCTGGCGTTGATCAGAATCCTTGTTCCTGGAACCTCCCAACAAGTTGCAGCAGAGCAAGAGGATGCTCCTCGGTGGGCTTCACCAGAGCCAGCCCCCATGGGGCACAGTCAGCCCGGGGGTGGCCCTGGGCAGGGAGGGCTGTGATGTGTCCTGGGGTAGCCCCAGGGCCAGCAGCTTGTCCTGACCTGTGTCCCAGCTGGTTCTTGCCCCGTGAAATGGCTGCAGTTCTGCTGGATGGGGCCGGGCCCAGCCAGCACCAAGGGATGGAGGCACATACAGGGATACAGCTGGGACTGCACTAGCCTGGCCTGTGTCCTACAGGGCCTGGGCAGGGAGGAATGTGTGGATCCTTCCCGGTTCGCTGAGGCCCTGCTCACACCTTCACTTACGTTTTCTGCCTGTCAGGCTGGATGAAGCCACGTGGCGGTCGTGGTGGTTCCATCCACCGGCGTCCTGGAACAGAGTAAAGGAGAGTGAGGGCACGCCAGTGGGAGCACCCAGCTGGGAACTGGGACAGAGAACTGGGAACCATTCCCAGCACCCTCCTCCAAGTACCTCCCCAGGCTGACCAGTGCCACCCAGAGCCCAGGTGGGAGCTGGTGGGTTGCCCACACTGCCCCGTAGCAGAGGTCAGCACCTTGCCCCATCCCCAGCTGTGGTGGCAGGTGCCAACTCCTGGCTCCCTGTACCCCCTGCAATCCCCAGCCCCTACCTTCTAGGCCCTCTCCCTCGCTCCCGCTGGCACTTTGGTCGTCTGCTTCCCCCAGTGGCTCGGGGCTGTCGCCGCCGTTCCACTGCCAGGGCAGCTCCTGCAGCTGGAACAGGGTCTGAGGGTCTGAGGTGTCAGAAGGAACTGGGGGGGCTGGGACCCCAGAGAGGACTTACCCGTTGGCGCAGGCTTTGCTGTTCCCGCAGCAGCTCCAGGAACCGGCTGCTCCACAGAAGCTTCTCAGCCCCCAGCTCCGTGCAGAGGAAGCGGACATCAGCCTCCAGTGCCTCCAGCCTCCCCAGCACGGCCTCGCTGGCATCACGGCGCTGCTGCTGCCCCGCCACTGCCCTGGCACCACAGCTCATCTCCTGCCAGTCCCCCATGACACCTGGCAGCCCCAGGGACCCCCCTGGGCCAGGGACCCACCTGTCTGTCCAGGCTCCAGTGCAGAATCTGAATCCCCATCCTCCTCCTCCTCACTCCCCTCTAGTCTGAGCTGCAGGGCTGTGCCGAGCTGGAAGCCAACACGGACAGTGGGGACTGACAGGTCCATGGGCAGCTGAGCCCAGGTGGCCCTGGCACCACCCGTGTCTGGGGAACTCCCCTTGTGCCACCCACTGGGCCGTGTCACCGGGCTCAGCTGTGTCCCGGGGCTCGGCAAGCCATGTGGCAGCACACTGGGGCAGTTACCTCCTCGGTGACCTGGAAGGCGCCGTCCCACCAGCTCTTGTAGCAGATCAGCAGGACCTGGGGGAGAGGAGGGCTCACACCTGTCCTGTGGAGTGCAGAGCCGGGAGCGACGTCCCCGTGCTCCCAGGGCTCGTGGTGGGCACAACCCCACTCTGCCTTGAGCCAAGCACCAGCTCCCCGAGCCGAGGGTCCCACTCCCGCTGCCGGTGCTGCGGTGACACGCTCCCCCCGCTCCAGCTGCCCCAGATGCCGCAAACCCCAGCCCCCAGCCCCAGCGGGACAGAGATTGCACCCCAGCAGCACCCCTGCCCTGGCACGTTCGGAGCCGGCACAGGTGCGGGGAGCTCCCTGGGGAAGGGGCTGTGTGGTACCGACCCACGTCAGGCTCCAGAGCCCCCGCAGCCCCCGCAGCGCCGTCCCGCAGAGCGACAGGAGCCCCCGGCACGCTGCGCGCAGCAGCCGCCGCCAGCAGGGCGCGGGCGGGGCGCGCTGCCGGCCCATGGCGCCTGCGGGCAGGACAGACACAGCGCTGACGGCCCCGAGCCCATCCTCGCTCCGAGCACCGAGGGAGCGATGCCAACGCCTGCCCGGGTCTGTCCCGGTTCGCCGTGAGCCGGGACAGCGAGAGGGGACCGCAGCGTGTGGGGCTGGATCCCCGCAGGCCGGACCCCCGCTGCCCCCTCCCCTCTGCCCCCTTACCCTGCCATGCACCTCCTGCCTCTCGGCGACCAGATGAACTCCTGCCTAATCCTCTTGGTGACGAGGCTGTGCAGGGATTAGTGATTCCTAACGCTCCACCTTTGGGGTCCATGAGGGCAGTGGCTGTTCCTCTACGTTTTTCTTTTCTCGGGATTCATCTTTCACAAGCAGAGGACTCGGGATATATTTCTAACTACTAGTTTAAGCTGTAATTAGCATTCAGGTGAAGTCTGTGCATCTCCCTCTGATGCCTGTGCCCAGGCACTGGCCATCCTGGGGGTCTTTAGTCACTCAGGCTCTTCAGGCAGTAAAACCGAAGTGTTCAGAAATCACATGGAAGTTTTAGGCACAACTGCTTGAGTCAGGACCCAGCAGGGAACAGCTGATCCTTTAACCGAATCAAGTGTTTGCCATTTCGCTTTCTGTCCTGATCAATGTTCTCCCCCAAGGCTGCTGCCGTCAGACATCGACCTGGGCAGAACAGGCTGTCCCCTCCTTTGGTGACAAACAGCTGGAGGCAGGAATGGCTGCGTTTCCCCATTGTCCCTGCAGCACCCCAATGTGTCACAGGCAACACAGAGCTGAGTGAACGTGCCTGCACACAGGGCTCTGAGCTATACCAGCCCTTTGCTGCTTCTCCAAAATGTGCCTGAAAAAGTCTGGCAGCTTTCCTCGAGGTCAGAGGTGCAGCAGAGACTTCAGCCTCTCAAGTCCAGGTGCTCCAGCCATCCCTGCTTGGAGCGGCAGGAACAGAACTGCTTTTGTACAGAGGCCAGGGAATTAAAACCACCAGCTGAGAATTCTTTTTTCCAGAACTACGGAGGAGCAAGGCCTTGTAGTTTATGCTGTTTCCTACATCTTCCAGGCCCCTGTACTTAACCTCTGTAACTTAAAACATGCAGAAGTAGGGCAGCTTTGCAGCTTGGCCTTTAAGCTGCTCCATCCCGACCCCCCCGTGCAGAAGCAGCCGCCAGCCCCTGAGCAGACACAGCTCCCTGCGGGATAAGCCAGCTCCCTCAGGGAACAAACATGGAGCTGCCTTGATCCCCGGATCAGACACAGTCCGAGGGAGAATTCTGCTCCTGAGAACTCACCATCGCTCAGGCCCTGCCCGACACAGACTGGGGCGCCTGGAGAGAGCTGAGGAAGACCCCAGGCCCCAGGGGAACAGAGGTGCAGCAGAGCATATAAACCCTGGGCTGTTCCAAGGGCTGTGCACACTCCAGAGCCTCAATGAACACCTCTGACTCATGGGACCTTTCCCAAAGCCCTTTCCCATGTCTCACTCCTGCAGCAGGGGTTACACAAACACATCTCAGCACCGATAAGGAAGGCAACTCCCCACCCTGAGCGAAGCAAAGCTCAGCTCAACACCACCAAGATCCTGAGCTGGCTGCTGCGAGAAGCACCTGTCCCTCACCCCTCTGTCCTGCTCCAGGGACAATCCTGCTGGCTCATCTCGGAGCTACAAGCAGTCTGCCCTCACCAGCAGAGTGCATGGACACCCAGAGAACCATGGACAGCACAACACAGCTGGAGATTAGAGCCTGGCACTCCCTACAGCTCTAAGTTACAGCTACCCCAAGGACAGAAAGCACCAAGTGAACCTCCCATGGGCCACAGGACAAGGAACAGCTCCTGTGACAAAGGGGAAGAATTCCAGCAAAGTCCTTATAAAGCAGGTGGAGACAAAAAAAAGCACCAAGAGTCAAAGCTTGGACTGAATAAACCATGAGACAAACATGGAATTTTTATTGTTTATGTACAAATGACAGAAGTTTGTATTAAAAAGAGAATCCACCCAAAGTCAGTGACAGCAAAGACCTGGTTCTGAGCTCTGGCCCTTCCTGCACCTAACACACTGAGGAGTATTGGGAGATGGTGTTTGAAATGAAAGTAAGAGAAAAGGGTTAAACTGCCTTGTTCTCTGCTTGAGTAAGAATCAAAAGAGCTGCTCCACAAAATGAAGAACCTTCCACTACACGGACTAAACAAAGAAACCCAAAGTCAACTTGTAACTATACACTTCAGCTTTAACAAAAGCACAACAAAACCAACAAAATAAAACAGAAACAGAAAACAAACCTGCAAAGCTAAATATCAGCAACAAAAGTCATCTAAGTCTCACAACATGGATGGGACACATTGAATCCTACCCCAGTTCCAGTGGAAAAGGAAATGCCTCTCTGTGAGTCTGCAGGTGATGGGGGCAGCAGTATCAGCCACTTCAGCAAGTTCCCGACCAAGGTGGAAGCACAGAACAGTCAGGAATTCAGGACTACAACTACTACACCACCTTCATCTTCCTGCAACTCAGGTGATTTAAAAATGATGCAAAGTACATGGTCCAGGATTTCCTCCCCCCATCCAAGTCCCTTAGAGTGAGTCAGTCCTGCTGCAGCTGCCATCCTGCTTCAGGGCTTCTCAGTGGGGAGTCACAGACCTAAATCCCAGGAGCATCAGCACTGATGGCTCTAGTAGTCCTGCAGAGAAAGGACAGCACAGCCACGTTAACACCTTCCCAACTCGATTCTGCTCTCGGAGCTGGGGGGGCTCAGTCCTCTCTCATCTCACACATCACTAGTTGCAGGCAAAACAGATTTTTTTCTTGTAGCTACACGTTGGAAAGGACAGACCCTTCCAACCTTGAGCATCAACTCAAACCAGATGCTTTTGATACTCTGGATCATGACAAAGTAACAGGATGCAAAGCAGCTTTTTCCATGAGAAGCACACAGGAGTTACCTGCGGCCCAGGCTCAGAACAGCCCACCTGGGCTCAGTTGCTGTTACAGCCAGGGGACAATGCTGATCTCACACTGTGACACTCAACCATGACAATAAGAACGTCAATGACCGCAGCAGAGGGAGGGTTTTTTAAGCTTGGGAGTCAGCCAGCCCCTCCAGTGAGCAATGAAAACACAGACAGAGCATGGATACTTACGGCTCTTGGCTTTTTGTTTAACTTGAGATCAATCCTGTGGTTGGAAAGACAAGAGAAACGTCCATGTCAATACCTGACCTGACACCAGAGCTACTGCACAGGGCACAGCTATGACAGAGACTACGGTTAATCCATCCATTCCCAACTGGCTGAGCCAGGGCGCTGTCCCAGCGTTATTGGGCATGAGAGCAGCAGAGAGTGGAGTCACAATTATTTGCAAAAAAGCAGATTCCATCCACTCCCAGACAGAGTTAATTAAGGGGCACAATCAATCACAGGGCACTTAGGCAGGTGAACAAGGGGAACTAGGCATGCTCTATGTTAATTCAATCTGTCAGAGGTTTAACTATGCCACAGGTAATTATCCAGACATAGCGTGAGAGTTATTGTATAGAGAGAGGAGTTAGGATGACAAGGATTATGAGCCAAAGGTATTGAGTGTAGTATATTTTTCCAGAAGGAAATATCCAAGTCTATACTAATCTCCTTAAGCAGCAAAGCCAAAAGGATCAGTTTTTAAACTAAGTTTTAAAGTTAAAAAGTTTTATCTATTTAAATATGAAATAGAAAGGTAAAGAAGAGTGAAGTTAATTTATAATTTGCTGAAGTTATTAAATAAAATGTTACCTCCATCACGCTTTTCTGTTTTTAAAAAAAACTTCCCAGCCTAACCTAATATACATACCTACAATTAAACAGATAAACTAGGGGTTAGCGAGGTCTCAAAAGGCACATTGGTGTCTACACACTAACAACACAGCACAAGTACTAATTCAAGTCAAACTTACTCAAAGTCATAATCAAACATGCCAGACGGGCTGAGGGGCAGCATTTGAAAGGAAGAAAGCAATAGAAATTAATATACTAATGAATTAAATCAATTAGTTGATTAGCCACCCTAGCGAGATTGCTAAAAAATAAAATAAAATAAAATAAATAATAAAGCCAGTGATCAAACACCATCAAGTTCTTCAGATATCTTAACCAGAACTGGGCACAAAAAGCTCTCTGGGTTGGCAATCCAAGGTCCCCCTCCCCACCAGATTTTTGGGAACAAGAGGCGTTAGCAGAGAGATGGGTTTGGCTAATGCAGGGGATTTTAGGGGCTGAAAGAGTGGCAGCTGCCAGACCCAGAGAGGGCAGAGCTCAGGGGCAGGAGAGCTTTTCCGAGGGCTTGGAAAACCAAGTGAGGGGTCAGGGAGAAAGGTGGGCTCAGGGAGCTGGGGAGGGGTCTGGGCTCCCAGGGCAAGGCAAAGCTGTTCCAGGCAGAGGTGACACAGAACTTGGTGGCCAACCCTGCGCTGGGCTGTTCCCCCACACCCCCAGCACTGCTGGCCCAGGAAATGGCAGCCCAGGGACATTTGGCCAGAGCTGAGCATTTGGTGACTGTCCCACCCACCCTTCACACAAGAGCCACAGCAGGGCCTCCACACACAGCTCTGCCCACAGCTGACACTGGCTGGGAAGAACTGATCATGGAATTCCATTCCAGGACTGCATTGCTAAGAGGAGACAGCACTGGGTTCCCTCAAACACTTGTTAGGCATGAAAACAGCCGAGCACACGGAAAATATCCACCCTGGCCTTCCTGTGGTGTTGGAGGGAGCAGAGGGACAGCACAGTTTCTGTAACCCACACCTGAGGGCCTGTGTGCACCTGAAGCCAAACATCCCCAGGCTGCCCAGTCTGACCCAGTTCCCCACACGGGAACCCCAGTGAGGCTGTGCTCCTGCAGGGGCCTTTCCCAGCACCTCCTGGCTCTCCAGGAATGGGGCACTGAAACCCAGAGTCGTGCTGGCAAACAGAAGAGCTTCTGAATAAGGAGAAAAGCCAACATTTCCTTTTACTTTTCTCTTTTTCATGCCAAAACCCTCAGGGGACAGACCCATGGGTCTGGCTGGAGCACCTGTCGGGCTACAGGGCCTGGAACGCCCTCGCTGCATGCTCAGGGACTGGGACGGGGTTGGTGTCGGGGTTTTTTAGCCTAAATATACTAGAAAATCATTTGGTCTTGTCTGCCAAAATTTAGGGGATAGTCAGTAACAGCAATCACAATTTTAACAGAGCTTTTATTACAGACAAATTTAATTATCTTTTTATCCTTTTTAATTAACTATCTGGCCCTGCTAAGCATTACAGTCAGTTCCTGACTCACTGAGCCCCTCGGAGTGTCTGATGGGGCCTGGGGACGCAGGAGCTGCCACAGGTGAGCAGGGACAGTTCCTCTGTCCAACAGCCTGGCCTGGCAGCAGCAGCCACAGCTGCAGAGGGGCGATGTGAAGGAACTCAGAGCCACACAACCTGTTAGGGGGGAGCTCCCCTCAGCTCCTCTCCCTAAAGTCTGGGTCATGGACTGGAAAAAAGGGATTTATGTCAGTTTTAGCACCTGCCCTGAACCCCACCATGTTGCTGGCCATGGTTCGTCCAGGGAAGCGCCTGGGAGAATATTTTATAATTTGTTTGAAATGGCAGTTTCCTTAAGCTGTACTTCAGTTTTACAGGTTGCTTCTCTGGACTTGTTCACGGATGTAGTTTCTTGTGTTATTCCTGAACTTCTTCCAAATATCTACAGGCAAAAAAAGAGATTTGAACTTCTTTGGATTCCCAGCTCATGAGGAACCAAAGGGACATCCAGTCCTTTCGGACATATGCCCAATTCAGGCTGCTGTAGGAAGGAAATTCTGACCTAAGAATTAAAGACACACTAATGACTCAACACTTAATGAAGGCGAAAAAGGAGTTAAGCATTTTTCAAGCATTGTACCTACCTCGCGTCCCCACCCCAACTGTTCCCAGCCCCCCTTGTAAACTTTTACCACTTCAAACCCTGTCTCTCTTTAATTGCATGGCAGGTCCCTTAAAGAGGAAAGCCTGTCCCTTGCCCGAGCCAACAGCTCAGAGCCAGCACAGACACTTTGGAGTTGTAAAAGCTCCATTACTTCTATTAAATCCTTAGGTTCCAGCTTCAGCACTCCTTCCAGAGAGGTGCAGAGTCTACTCTCCATGGTTTTCCCCTCTCAGGGCCTGACTCACAGGCACTGTCACTGCTGGCAGCCTGGGCTGAGGGCTCATTGTCCTCATTACACCTTAGGGGCAGAGCTGGACAGGTAAATGCAACTAGAAAAGAGTTCAAGGAATCTGTTTCACACGAATTTCAGGTCAGTTTAATAACACACACTCTGAGGTGAAGGTGACACAGCACCGAGATTCAGCTGGGATGTGAGAGCTGAAGGGGCTGGAGTGGAAATCCAGATGGGACACACTGGGAGTGTCCAAAACCCCAAAAACACTCCCATTTGCTTTCCACCCTCCTTCAAAGAAAGCACTGACATTCCTGTCCTACTGGGCTCTGCAGAAACCAAGCATCAAGCTCAGGAAGCCAGGACCTGCTGGAAGCAATCAGCTTTATTCTGGAGAGACAGGAGAGCTGGAGAAGCTGCCCTGAAGCACAGCTGTGCCACAGCTGGAGTGAGCACCCTGTGTTGCTTGTTTAACTTCCTCAGCACTTTCCCCTCCTCTTCCAAAACCAGGAAAACCACCCAAACAACTGACTCCAGCTGCCCATTATTCTAACAGGTTACTGGTTCCCCCCAGACAATAAATTCAACCCAGCCCCAGCCAACTGTCCCAATGTGGTGAGGAGGCTGCTGGTCCCACTGACCTGTGTCTGTTTTTGTTCTTTCGCTTTTTGTGGCTGCTGTGGTGGCTCCCAGAGGAAGTGGAAGAAGCAGCTTTCTGGGGCTTCACACCCTGCACGGAGCCATCTAGCTCTTCAGCATCCTCCTGGTTGGGCTCATTCTCCTGGTTGTGGAAGTCTGGAGAAGTGTCACTCTCTGTGCCACTGCCCGGCTCCCCTAGAGCAGGACAAACCCAGGTGAGCACCAGGGTGAGCTCCCAGCTGCCCTGGCACAGCCCTGAGTGGGAGAAACAACCCCAGAACAGCAGCAGAGACACCTCAGCCCTGCAGCACCAGGAGGTAATTCACAGAACCTGCAAAACAATGCTGCAGGATGGACAGGAAGCTGTTCCTCAGCACTGAGGCTCTCTGGAGACACTGAGACACTCCACATTCCATGTGGTGCTGATCACAAAAATGTTTTTAAATATGCTGGAGGTGAGTGGACCCTCCCCATGTCTCCTGTGAGTGACTGACACATCTACAGTGGTGGTGCTTCAGCTCATCCAGCCTCTTCCTCCAAAGAGCACCAAACCAATTTCAATCCCTTTTACAAACAACAAACCCCTGCGGAGCGTGGGAGGAACTCAGAAAGTCAACAGCCAGGTGCAGCCCGAGGGCAGCAGACACAGGGCCCAGGAAATGGAGCCCAAGTCCAGCCCAGATCTGGAAGGTTGAGACAGGGCTGAATGGTTAGGAGAGTGTAATTCTTCCCAAATTCACAGAGAAATGATAAAGTGACTTACGCTTCTCAATGAGCTGGTCCTGGACTCCAGCTAACGCACTGACAGCCTGGAAAACCAAATGGGATGTCAAGCCGAGCAGGGATTCACTTCCCAATGCTCAAAGCACGGAGCCCAGATCACACAGACACGTCCCTCTGAAGAGATCATGGCCCCATGTGGCACCGGGGGTCTGGGGCAGAGACAAAGCCAAGGGACAGCAGTGACACCAGTGACAGGTGTCCTCCCATCCCCAGACACCGGGAGAAGGGGCTCAGGAAAGGCTGCAGGGTGGGATGGAGATGCTCAGGTGAGGGAGCCAGGCAGGTACAGGAGTTCAAATGGGAAAGCTGTGCTGCAGCACGGCAGGACTGGGGCACCAAGGGACAGGGATGGGGATGAGACTGGAACAGGAATGGGGACAGGGAAAGGGGTGGGAATGGAGGCAGGAATGGGAACAGGGATGGGGACAGGGACAAGGAGAGGGCTGGGCACAGGGACGGTTATGGGGTCAGGGGCATCTGCTTGTCCCGCCAGAGCCCATCGCAGCACTCACCGCTGCTGAGGTAACCGAGGACTTGCTGAAGAGCCTCTCGGCCTCCTTGAACTTGCGGTTCCTCCGGTCGTTTTTGCTGTTGGAGTTCCTGAAACAGAGACAGGCGCGATGGCGGGGCCGGGTGGGCGGGGGGGGGCCGTGCAGGTGGGCAGCGCCTCCGCCACTCACTTCTGGTTGGTGAGATAGCGATCCCAGCCGCGGATGATATTCCCGTACATCTGCGTGTCCTCCAGGTAGCTGCCCTCGAAGGCGTAGATCTGCCGCTCCAGGTTTGCCAGCGTCTCCTGCCGGGAACACGGCGGCGCATGGAGCAGGCCCGGCCGCGCCGCTCCGGCCCCGCCGCTCCCCGCGCCGCTCCGCCGCCACCCACACCGCACCGCCCCGCTCCCCGGGGCTCACCGCCAGCTCCTGCTTGCGCTTCACCAGCTCGGCGAGCTCCCGGCGGGTGTCCGGGATCTGCGGCGGCCCGCCGGCCTTGGCGTGCAGCGCGGCCATGGCGGCGCGGCCTGCGCGGGGCGGGGCGGGGCGGGGCGATGCCGGCGGCGGCCAGCGGGGGCAGTGGCGAGGCGGCAGGCGGGGGGTGGCGGTCCCCAGGGCAGCGACAGCAGCGGCACGGGAGGAACCTTAGTAATTCAGATATGCCGCGATTCGGTGGCTTTAAGCCCCTCCAACTCAAACCCTTCTAGGATCCTGTGAAGCTGTGTCACGCTGATCCTCTGCAGTGACACTCGGGTGGCTGGTTTGCCCTGTCGCGGTACAGCAATGATGTCGCTTCACTGTGTGAACCATGTCAGGGGACACAGAACGAGCCACGCGGGTCACACGCAGGGGAGAAAGACTCGGGCAGGCAGTGACACAAACCTCCTGTGCTCACAGCCTCTCCACTACACAAATTGTGCAGTTTTTAACTTATCTGGTTCCTTTAATACAGAAAGAAGTACTGAAACTTCATCTCTTTCAAAGAAAAAGGGACACTAGAAAAATACTACAACTGAAAGCAATCAGCGTTAAATTTACAAATTGTTTATTTAAAAACCCTTGGAGTAGATATAAAGGAGCTCCTCCCGCTCAAACCCCATCCTACCCGTCTGAAACCTCACAGCAATGCCCCATATTTACACCATCAATGTGTACAACAAGCACCGTTTGTGTACAGCCTGTACACAGCAGGGACGAACAGGTGACACCACAAACACCCAGGTGAATCAGTAAAATGTGGGACATACACATTTAACATAAAGCAACATGGAGGAGACACCAAAGACTATGCAACTCCCAGTGAGCAGGACTGGTGCTTCTCTCCCTAAATGCTGATTTCTTTACAGGGAGAAGACTGTGTTAAACAAGGGACTTGGGTAAGTTTTTTATAAAAAGAGAACTTAAATAGTGCAAACTCTGGTTGAAACATGTCACCCCATCAAAGGTGTTTCTGCGTGACACAAACAAACCCTGGGGTGGGGTCAGAAATAACGGCTCCAGCTTTCAGTCCAGACACTCCACATCCAGGACAGTTTCAGCATTGTGTGTGGCAACAGGAAATTGGGGGCCCTCAGCCCCCAGTCACAGTCTCGTCACCTGAAATTCCAGGAACTGTTTAACTCCTGTTTCACATTCCCTTGTGATTTCAGGCAGAATTCCAGTGAAATGCCCGTCCCTCAGTCACCATGAGTCAAATTAAATACCCAAAACATACAAATACATGAGGGGCTTTGCCACATTTCTGCCATTTTAGCAGTGATCTGGGTAAATTCTCCTGTCAGAACTCCCAACAGGCAGAGGAATTTGGCAAACTACTGAACAGGCCATGCATCAGGTACTCTCTAACATTTCAGTCTGTAGCATTTTTAAAGGGCTATAACAAAACAAGTCATAAAAATAATTTTCCAGATGCTGTCTGCATTTGACATGGTTTGCTGGAAGAGTCTGGCAACAGCTGTGGAGGATTTCCAGCACCAGAGCTTTCAGGTCCAGGTGCTGTTCTGCTTGTTGGGGGGAAAATAAAAAGTAAAGCTGTATTTCCTGATATGCAAAACTATCAAAGACAAATAATGAGCGAAGTCCCCCAAAACAAACTATGGGAACAGACGAGCAATAGAGAAAGGACTTTAAGGCAACAAGAGGCATCAGTGCTGCGATGCTCCGTGTTCAGATCCCAGTCCCATTCAATTGCAAGGAGTTTCTCTCCTCTGCCCCTCTCCAACTTCTTCCCCATCTGTTAACTGTCAGACTCTTCCTCCTTCTCCTCATCCTCATCATCGTCCTTTGCATTGGCCTCAGATTTATCTGAGGATTCATGGAGCAGGACATACTCCCTGCTGCTGAAGCCAAACTTGAGCACGTCCTTCTCCTTCAGTTCGTAGTAGCGCTGGGGCTCGATGCGCTGGTTGTTGAGGAAGGTGCCGTTCCCCGAGCCCAGGTCGATGATGTAGGGCCTCACCCTGCGGCCCACGGTGCCATCGGCTCGGGTGTACTCCACCAGCCTGGAAAACAAAAACACTGTCTGAACCACCACAGTGAGACAGGAAACATGCTCCAAAAGCCAGTGAGACAGAAATTGTGCTCCGCGAGCAAGTAGGTTTGTGCAGTGAACACTCATCTCTCCCGAGATCAGAACAGTCCAGTGAGAGCAACAAGAAACTGCGTAAGACAGAGCAGGTTCTGAGAGAGGCTGCATCATTCCCTAAACCTCTGGTGATGTAATACAGCAACTCCTACATTGGGACAGATGTTCTCCAAGAGAGCTGGCCGACTCTCCAAGAGAGCACTGCTGTCAGCAGCAGCAGCCCCCTCTGCATCAGAGCACAACTGCTGTCACTGTGAGAGAGTAAACCAACAAACCTCTCCTTGAAATGCTTTTACTGTCAAACACATCTGGTGGGTATGAATCCAGCCTGGATTCACACCCCATTCTGTGTCTAAGCCTGCTGTGTGCTTTCTCTGCTTGTGGCTAAATCAGAGGAACTGCAGGTATTTTTGGTCTCTGCTGGGATGATCCACAGCAGTCACACATAAATTCAATTTCTAATGTGCTGACAGTGAACTCGCCCCTCCCAGCCGCACATTCCAAGGCGTTTGGTTTGTGTGCTGTTTTCCTACCAAAATTTCCAAGCTACTCACCGGTACTGGAAGACAGCGTGCTGCTTGGAGCAGGAGGGGTGGTCAATGGGGATGTCAGCGATGCGGCGGTGCCGGCCCAGCAGGTACGCGCTCTGCCTGTGGATGTACATCACCGGCAGGAACTCGTCGTTCTTGAAGGGGTACAGGCGCCAGCGCGTCTTGGGGATGCGCGCCTCGGGGGGCTCACTGTACTTGATCACCACCCCCCGGAACGTGTTGGTGTCCTCCAGCAGCGCCCCGGACAGCTCGAAGCTTGGCTTCTCCTTGTTCACAGCAGCTTTTTCTTTGGGTTTGCTCTCAGATTGCCGGAGTTCTGGGTTCTGGTCACCACTGCCTTCGGTGCCCTGCCGGTGCTCTCGCCTCCTCTCATTGTAGAACTCCCTCTCTGCCTGCTGTTCCCGCAGGTTCTGCATGTCCCGCTCATGGCCGCGAGCTCCCGGCCTGTCATTAGGGTTCTTCTTTCTGTCTGAGTGGTCCCTGTGTCTGTCCCGGTCACCACTCCTGTCCCGCCGGTGCTCCTGCTCTGATGAGTGTCTCTGCTTCCGCTCCTCATTCCCCCTGCGACAGTGATCATCTCGCTCCTGGAACGGACAATCAGAATGAAAGAGCAGCAGATCTACCTCAGCTGTCAGAAAATCCCAGTCCTAATACACACGCAAAACACATACCGAGACACATGTACGCAGAACTGACACAACACAGAACAAACAGACTTCCTTGCCACACTACTTGGGTTCCCACAATTTGCACCGAACAAAGCATAAGAAACAAGCAGTGTCCCCTGCTCTGGGCAAAGGACACAGCTCCCAGGGACGCCTGTGCTGTGGCGCAGGCTGGGCTCAAACAGGAGCTCAGTCACTGGTGGCACAGCCTGAGCTGGGCAGCGGGAGCTCTTGACTTGCCCAGATCCTCCCTCTGCTCATGGGACACGATGCAGGGGCCAGTATGAGCCGACAAGAGGCGCCTTCCGTAGCCGGCACAGTCGAGTCTCCGGGAACTGAGTCCGCTGCTGTGCCCGCAGGGTCCCGCTGTACCGACAGCACCATTTACCTGCTTCACCCTCACGGCACCGTGGTGCGGGCTGTGGCTGCGGCTCCTCCTGCCTCGTGGGGAGCGGCTCCTCCGCCCGGACCGGCTCCTCCGCCGGGGCGACCTGGGGAACAACGGGAGGTGGTAAGTGGCGGGGCTAGGCCGAGCGTGGGGCCGAGCGGTCGGGCCTCCTTACCTGCTGCCGCGGCTGCCCGCGCGAGGCCCTGCCGGGCCCCGCCGTTCCTCGTTCGGCGGCGACGGGCTGCGCCGGGGGCTTCGCCGCTCGACCTTCACCGCCGCCTCCCGCCGCCGCCGCTCCCGCCGCCGCTCGCCCGCCGCCGCCTCCATGGCGCCCGTCCCGACGGGAAGTGCCGCCACTTCCGGGCCGCGACCACTTCCGTCCTGAGCGCTTCCGCCCGGGCGCTGCTGCGCCTGCGCAGGGCCGCGCGCGGCGGCGGCGTCGCGGTCGCCATGGTGACAGGGCCGCGGCCGCCATGGCGGCGCCGCCGGACTCGCTGCTGCGGTACTGCCCGCCTGTGCTGGTGTCCCGGCGGGGAAAGACGGGCTCCGCGGGGGTGAGCAGCGACGGGGACACGTAGGGGGCCGCGGGGGATACCGCGCTCCGCCGGGGGTGAGCGGGTCCGGGGCCGAGGGGACAGCGGTTCCCCGCCAGCTCCTACGGCGCTGTCCTCTCCTCTTCCCGCAGGGTCACCCGCTGAAGGGAACCCCCCCGCAGACCCCCGCCAGCATCCCCTCCACGCCGCAGCCGCAGGAGCTCCTGAACGCCATCCTGCCGCCGCGGTGAGCGGGGCCGGGCCGGGGCCGGCAGCGCCCTCGGGCCCGGGGGGTGCCCGCTGGCTCCGGTAACGGCCCGTGCTTCTCTGGCAGGCAGTGGGAGGAGGCGCAGAAGCTCTGGGTGCAGGAGGTGTCCACCGCGCCCAGCACCCGCCGGGACGTCGTGTTGCTGCAGGAACAGCTGGACCGGCAGCTGCAGCAGCGGCAGGCACGGGAGACCGGGCTGTGCCCCGTGCGCAGGGAGCTCTACACTCAGTGCTTCGGTCAGTGCCCGCGGGGCTTGTGCTCCTCCCACTCAAAGGACAGGCCGGCAGGAGATGCCTACACAGGAAAACCAGTTTAAAACCCTCTCAGTTATCCTCTTAGTTGCACTTAAAGGAATAGTTTATTTAAAGTAACTTATACCCCTGTATATCTTACACACTCTAATGATACAGCGCTGGTCTCCCAAAGGCAAGGGATGGCCATGGGTTGGAGAGCAGGATCTCTGAAGGCTCCCCCATAATTGCAACAAGTCATTACACATTTTTAAGTATTTGCTGTTGCAGCTTTAGGGCATCAGCACCACTGGCATTACTCGAGGAGCTATACCATCGCTCTGCTTTTACCTGGTGCGCTTAATGCTACAGCTGCAATGCAAGGAAACAAACCAATTATTACTATCTCTAGTAAATCCCGTGTTGTGTGGTGCAGGGAGTGGGTAAGAGGAGCAGCTCTGGCCCTGTGCATGTCCAACACTTCCAGACAAAGGCACTGCAGCTGCTGTTCTTTCTTTGCAGACGAGCTGATCCGTCAGACCACGGTGAGCTGTGCGGAGCGGGGGCTGCTGCTGCTGCGGGTCCGGGATGAGCTCCAGCTGACCCTGTCTGCCTACCAGGCGCTGTATGAGAGCAGCGTGGCTTTCGGCGTGCGCAAGGCGCTGCAGGCCGAGCAGGGCAAGGTCCACTTGGAGAAAAGGGTGAGTGGGGCTGTTCACCCCAGGACGGAGCTTTCTGCGTGTGATGTGCAACATAACAGCAAATTTTATATCCTTAAATCCATTGTTTCCATTTCCACGGGATGGCAGCAAAGACCATCAAAATACCTGGCTCCCTGTCCTTGGGCTTAGCTGCACTTCTGAAGCCTGTTCTACAGCTTTAAAGACTCTACCACACACCTTTGTCCCACCTTAACTGAAAATCCACTATTTATCAACAAAACTTAAGACATCCATATTCTTTTCCAAGATTGCAGAGCTGGAAGAGGAAAACAGGGAGCTGGAAAAACAAGTGAGTGAGGAGAAAGCGAAATGTGAGGCTATTGAAAGGCAAGAAACTGAACGGCGAGAGATAGAAGAGAAGAAACACAGCGAAGAGGTTCTGTTCCTCAAACGGACTAATCAGCAGCTGAAGGTCAGTAAAATCCCAGAACTCCAAATAGTAGTGGTAAAAATTCTCATAAAACCATTAAAGCTGCGCCCCTGGTAACACAACACACCATTTAACATTAAATATTACCCAAGAACAACTACAGGGACTGGGTAATTATTTGTGCATGTGGCTTTGGGGAGAGCAGCTTCTGGTCTCTTTGTTTTTGAAAGGAAAAAAAATCCCACATCTTTTGAGTAAGGAAAGAATGTCACCCTGAACAACGTCAAATGTTTCTGGCTACAGCTAAAAACCTCTCCCTTAGAGCAAGCTGCAGGTCCTACCTCCTAACCCACATTTTCAGGCTGCCTTGGAATGTTTTAGGACACAAAATCTTATATCAGATGTGTGTTGCCCCTGAAACCGTTTCTTCCTTGAAGTACCTGTACTTCTCTAGCTATGTGGGCCACTACTGTGGATTATTGTGGTGGCTGCTCCCATCAATCCACTAACTGGCATCAAGTTCTCTCAATAATCACGAAACTTGCTGTTCCCAGCTACTCTTGTCCCAGAATCAGTTTGCGTTCCAAATGTTAGAGTGCCAGATATTTAATTTAGCTCACATAGTCCCAGCCTGAAATCAGAGAATTCAGACCACTGTTTCAACAGCTTTTATTTAATTTCCCCCTCGATGCTTCATTTTCTAAGCCGAGTCTCTCATCGTATGGAGCCAAGGCCAGCTCTGTTCTCCTCAGAATGCAACAAGTATGCATGCCAGGAATGACAAACTAATTTATAAAACATGTAGGAATGGAATGGCTAGGGAACAAACCTGGCCTGGCTCTCCTGGCAGCAGTGCAGCATCCCTCAGCTCCTCACTGTGAACATCCAACAGAAAATTTAGCCCTTCACAGCACTGCAGGTTTATTTTTTAGGTTAGGGAATCTAATTTGTCTGTCTCATTTGTTTTTCAGACCCAACTTGACAGCATCATTGCAGCAAAGAACTAATTGTTTTGTCCTCAAGGCAGGCTCAGAAGAGCTGTCAAAGCAAGAAGCTTGCAATTAGTGACAAAGATTTGTCTTCCTAAAACGATCTTGAGTTTTCACTTACCAGTAACAGCAGGCAGTGTAACTGTTCTTTCTTTCTCTCTTGAAGAGTTGAAATTCAAGAGCTTCATTAATTACTGCTCCCTCTTTCAGTGCCATCTCAGCAGTCAGCTCTTTGAACAGCGAACTTGTCTGGAACTTGTCTGTTGGTAATGTGCTAATGACCTTCAAAGCAATAACTAATAAACATTTTTAAATGCAAACATCTCTCTGACATTATTAATTTGAAAATGTTGTAGAAGATTCAGAAACAATATAAAAGTGTCTACAAGAAATATAAGTCACATGCACCAAGAAACAAATGGCAGCTCATTCTTGGACAGGTGTCTTGGGGGTATTTCCTTGAGTACCTGCAAGCTGGTGTCAACTGTTCATCGAAATCCTTTGTCAGAACCATCAGCAGTAACTGAGCACAGGTGACACCAAAGCTCTGCGTGTGATCGTTTCTAGTGAAACGAAGGGGCACGATGGCAGTCATAGATTTTCTCAACGGAATCAAATGAAATCCCTGCTTGAGGTACCTGTGTAAGGAGCTGGTCACACAGCAAGTGAAGATGGGAAAGAGAATTCTCTGTAGTCATGTGAAAAACCCCATAAAGTTGGTTTCCAGAAAAAAACCCACCCAAACCCCACCACTGAGCAACACCGGAATAGCTGTTTGGCTACTGCAGTGTTTGCTGGCCTGGGACAGCGATGTGGAAATACCATCAGCTCCAACTGCACAAAGAGCTTTCAGATGATGCAGAAACAAAGAGAAAGATGCTGCTCCTGGGGCCAGGACAGACCGGTCACACTGGGCTTTGAACAGGAACCACAAGTTTTATAGTAAAAAAAGCCACTGCATACTAGAGCTGTTTTATGTAAAATTTAATAGAATAAGCAGCTATTGCTTATGTTTGTATTTTTTGTGCTTTGATCTTTGTTCCTCCAAGCCAGTTTTTTTCTTGTTCTTATTCTTATTTTTCACGTTGTGAGTTTCATAATACCGGACTCCGACTTTCTTGGAGCGCTGCTGCCTCTCGGCTCGTCTCCTCTGCAAACACAAAACACATTAGCAAATCCCCAGCATCCAGACCCTCGGAGTCTGCAACTCTCCAATGGTGTTCACTTTGCATTCCACATGCCTTACGTAAAATAAATTATTTCAAACAAAATGTTACTGATGTGACTCTATAGGGAACCCACCCACCCCCGCTCTTAGGAGAGTAAGCTCCACTTCAGTCTTTCAGTCTTTTCAGTCAGAAGTAGTCAACAAGATACAAGATGCAACCTGGTGTGCATGGTCAGGTAAGAGGGGTGTGACAGAAGTTGTGACAGAACATTCGTAACAGAATTCAGTTTTCATTCCCCTTCTGCTCATGTCCAAAGTCTCAATGCTCTCAGTGATAACAGGCAATCCAAGGATAAAAAAGCCAGCTTATTTCTCTGCTCAGTTGTTCTAGAGGAAATCACACTTACCTCTTTGGATGTGAGTTTCTTACAAGGCTGTTTACCCAACTGGTCATCATCATCATCACCTTCCTCTTCTGCTTTCCTCTTTCTTTTCTTCTCTGTGCTGCCTGCAAACAACACAAATCACACACTTGTTACCTTCCAGAACACCCATTTGTGTGAAGAACTTCAGGCTGGGGTCACCATCCCAACTCCTTGAGCAACACATTCCTTGGAGCTTCTACCCAAACAACACACATGCTCCTGACCAGAGAATCAGCAGCTATTACTGTGAAAACTGCTCTCAAGAAGCAGATTGCTCCAACCCCATTCAAGTCCAGGAGAATTCCACAGTCCTGTCAGGTCAGGGCTCCTCCACCTGATTGTGCCTTTACTCAAATGGACTACAGCAACTGAAGCCACAGTAAAACCCATAACCTGAAGTATCTCTGCTTTTTTAACATGCCAAACCCCATCCACTCCTTCCTACGTAACACTCCAGGGAAGGGGAGCTGCTCTGGCTGCAGCCTGCCCAGAGCCCAGGCTGTTGGAACACAACATTTGCCTTCCCTCACTAAGAGGGACATGTCCCATCACACAGACAGGTGAACACCTGAGATCCACAGATGCAGTATTGCTGCCCAGAATACCAAGATAAAGGTAATTCTAATGCATAGTTTAAGAGGCAGCTTTCCAAAAGTGATAGGAAGGCTACACCAGGTCAGCAGCAGCCCTTGGGTCAACTAAAGGGAGATTTAAGCAGTTTTAGGGGAAAAGAACTTGAACGCAGGATCCAATGGATACTTCTCCCCTTAACGCCCTTTCTTCTCTGGCTCATAGGATTTCTAAATGTAGATTAAGAACGTGTACTAATCTTGTTTTACCTCTGTCTTCAGTTTCTTTGGGTTCTTCAGCCTTCTGCATGGATTTTGCAAACACTTTGTCACTCAGTCCCTTAGGGATTCTACAGAAGATAAAATCAGCAATAAAAGGTTGTTGTTACACAAACTGAGACCACCTCGGAGAACCCACCAGACTCCAGCAGATCCCAGTCCCCATCAGCACCACAGCCACAGTCTTTGCACTAAGAAATATATTGCAGTACTCTTGTCTCTGGAGTTACTGCACCCACGCACTACACGAGAGAAAATTTAACACTTAAACCTTGAAATCTCAGTCCTCACAAGGCTGGTAAGCGAGCTTTGATAAAACTGGGCCTGCTGTACGGACCAGGATTCTCTGCACACGCACAAAGATCCAGGTGTATCTAACCTTGGTGTTACTCAACATCAAGGAGAGATCCAAGGATGCAGTATTGCTGCCCAGAATACAAAGACAATGGTAATTCTAATCCATAGTTTAAGCGGCAGCTTTCCAAAAGTGAGAACATTTTTAATTTGCTGGTAAATAGCACTTCTTGGAATAATCTTTCAAAAACAAACTGCTACTTGGCCAAATTTCCAACCCTTATGGCTAAGCCAGATAAGCTGTGGCAGCTTGTGTGAGGCAGCTCAAGGGAACCTTTCAAGCAAGCCATGAATTAAGTGGAACTACAGCAGAGCTTCCATGAACCCTTTTACCCCCTGCAAAATATTGGACAGATTCAGGTACCTTATTGCTGAGAATCTCTTGGCCTTGGCTTTATCCAGAAATTTTTTGTATTTTGCAATCTTGTCCTCTAAAGCCTTAAGAACTGCTTTAGGACTCTCCAGGGCACCTGGTGCAGCCTGTGATTCCTCCTTCCCCGGATCCTGATGTTGCTCATTCTCCTCTTTCTCCTCCTCCTCCTCCTGCTCCTCCTCTCCAGAGGAGTCATTGTCTGTGTCATCAAAACCTGGCACATCCACAGGAACCAGGTCTTCTTCTGAGAACTGAGGTGCCACATTAATCCTGCCAAAGTTCTGCCGAACGTGGGACATGAGCTGCCTGATTTCGGTGTTTGTGTCATTGCTCTTTTCTGCTGGCTCCACACCTGATGCCACCAACTCAGAGACTTTCTCCTCAGTATTACCTTCACTGGATGTCACAGATGCTTCCAAGACAGGAGGCTGCAAGGAAGAGTGTCATGGATATATTATCCACAACATCTGTCCCACCATCTCCAAGAACAATTTCCATTTTCTCTCTTTGGAAAAAGCCTAAGACGATAATGTGATTACTGCCATTTCTGGTAGTCAGTAATGGCTCAGACATCTCTGTAAAGAGCACTGCTACCTGGTCCTCACCAAATTCAAGTGTCACCTAAATGACCAGGCTTGGGCAGAGCTCAGGACATGCACTGCCGAAGTCTCATGGCACTCTGGGAAAAGTAGCGGTGGAAAATCAGGAAAATGAAATATGTGGGAAGAGGAGGCACAAGCATCACATTCTCACCTGGGGACCTGGTTGACCTGGTTCTGCATTCGGTGGCTTCACAAAGAAAGGGATTCTACCCCTCTGCCAGTCATTGAGAACCATCTTGCTCACCGTCTGCAAGTCAGGCTCACCACCCTGAGAAAGAACAGGAACAATTCATGGCCATGTTTGCAGGGCACACAGCCCTCCTAGGCTCTGTAAGCAACAGAAACATTTCCATTTCCCATATCCAGTAACAGGCCACATGCTCTTCCAGCCTGCAAATGCAGGAAGCTGTCGCACCTTTAGCAGTTTCCCAGTCCTAGCAGCAAGCTTCTCAAGGAAGTCTTCTGTATCTGTCCAGGAATCAATTTTGTATGTCTTCCTGATGTACTCTGCTTTGGCTCTTTCCAGCACAGCACCAATATGGTCTTCGGGGCTCTTAATCTTTTCAACTTGAACCTGAAAAAGCATGGCAGAGGATCAACCCTTGGAAGTGTGCTTTCATCCCTCTGAACCCATCACAGTGACAGCAGCAAAGCTTTCCAGCTTCCAGTGCAGACACATACCACTCCCTTCAGCACAATGTCTGTCTCTGAGTCCCCTGATGGATAAACCACCCCTGGGCAGTCGATGAGGAAAATCCGCCGCATCAAGGTGATGTATTGCCACACCTGGAAGAGATCAGCAGTTCCTCATTAGTGCCTTCCACACAGTCCTTGTCTAGTTTTTGAAGAACTGAGTCAGAGAACCAGAGCCTGACCCAGCGTTTGGATCAGGAGAGCACAGACAGGGAGTGAGGGCAGCTGAGCATTCCCAGCACAGCACTACAGTACAGCAGAGCAAGAACTTGGGAATGCTGCCAGAGCAGTGCCTCGGAGCAGGGACTGTCCATAGCCCCTCCTCAGAGCCACACAACCTGTGTGGTTCAGTGCAGAACCTGACAAGGTCATTGGGTTGATTTCAGATGAATTCTGGCTTAGACCACATTTGTATCTTTAACACAGGGATGTTCCTACCTTTGTTTCCCCTGCAATAGGGGCCACGCTGCAGACCTTCTTGGACCGTAGGGTATTGATCACTGAGCTCTTGCCAACGTTGGGGTAACCAATGAACCCCACACTGATCTGCTTCTTGTCAGAGTGTAACTGGTGAGAAAGAACACGTCCTTTTACATCTCAGAGTGAGGGACAGAATTAGCACTGCAGTCCTGAACCCCCAGTGCTAACAAAGCAAAAGACCACACAGTAACCCCACCAAACCAACCACAGATCCCCAAAATTGGTTTGTACCTTTCCAAATTGCCTTAGGAGCTGTATGAAAGCACCTTTGCCGAATGGGTTTGTGAGGCTGGCATGGAAAGCCAGTGTTGGATACTCCTGGGAAAGGACAGCAACCCAGCGCTTCTGCAGAGGCAAAGTGACTGGGTTAGAGACCCTGGGCTGGAGAGTGACACCATGTGCTTGGAGAGGAGCACATAGCATCTGCACTGGGCTCACAACTGCAACTGGCCATGAACATTGCTAGGGAAGAACCTTTGAAGCGTTTCCTCAGCCCAACAGCTAAAAGCACTGAGTATTGTTTGTATGAAAGACAAACAATTTCCCAAAAACGCCTTCACTGCTAGCTAAAACTCATTAGTTTAACGACATAAAGCAAAACAGCTGGGGTGGATATGGATCCTAGGCAGAATAACATTTAGCATACTCTGGAGACAACAGCTGAACTGTTAAATCCAGACAGAGGAAGTAGGGAATTTGTGGCTGGTGTGTGTTGCTCAACTTGGCCAAACTTGGACAGATTTACATCGTAATTGTTACTTTTACTGCAGGCAAGCAGAGAACTCCCAGCGCCCCAGCTGCAATACGCCCTTCCAGACCAGCATGGGGACTGGAACAGAGCTACAGCACAGCTACAACAGGAACAAAGAAGGTCCAGAAAATAATAAGAAGGATTGTGCTTACAGTGGCCCAGGTAGGAACAAGATCGCATTTGTTCAGGACAAAAATGAGATGTTTCCAGTGCTTCTCCTTTTTAAGGTAAGATTCCACATGAGGGGAGCGAGTGCCTATGGGATCCCTGGCATCAAGAACTTGAACAACAACATCTGATGAGTCAATCACCTGAAAAATAAAAAATTCACACAGAAGTAAAGCATTTTGCAGAAAGCAAGATATTTGTACCACCTAAATGAAAACTAGTCATAGTTGAAACTACATCATCAATTTAAAAACCTTGTATCCTTCACAGACTGCTACTTCCTCACAGACCAGTGAAGTTTAGACAAACATCCACTGATGCTCCACTTTGTCCTCTCCTAAATCCCCTCCAAATTCAGCCTGGACAACTGAACGACTTTTACCTGTTCTTATGCAGCAGAGAATGAAAACACTACACCCAAATGGGAAAACTAAATTGCTGCAGCACACAAAACCCCAGTGTTTTTCATCCATTCAGCAACAACTCCCTTCTACCATTTCATAATGGATTAGGGTATAAAGGATGTTTTCTGGATCAATATGAAACACACAACCAAGAAGGAACCTGCTGTTAGTCCACTAAGCAACTACAGCAGGGAGCTGTCATTTTACGGCTTGCTTCAAGCCAAGTGAATTTGTTTCAGAGCTTTTTCCTGCAGTTTTGGCAGCCTCTTACTGAAATCTGTTTTGCTCAATCATTCCCAGTGCTTTTAGATCCAAATGAAAAGGTTTTAAGCTACATTCAGAAATTCAGAGCAAAAAGTCAAGCAATTTCACACCTAAGAGTCACTGAGAGCACACAAACTGCTCATACCACCCCAATTCACTCAGTCTCCATTTCTCTGGCAGCCATGGTGACTTATGGGGAATTGAGGGTCAGAGCTCTCCCAAGACGACCCCATCAACATGCCAGATGTTTTTAGCCTAAAGAAACTTAAGGGAACATGACTCGTTTATTTGTGGTGAAGACCTAGGAATCCAAGAGAAACTTACACATTCACTCTGCCAGTCCTCTTCTAGATCATGTACTTTAAGAATGTTTGCTCCTGTAGGACAAGAGCTCAAGAATCAAGCTCAGTCAGGCAGAGATTTGGAACTGAAAACCTGCTTTCTTCAAGTTTTTCTCATTGTTTTTCTAGAGGATTTCAATGCTGTGCTGAAGCCCCTAACTGTGTAAAGACGTAACTCTGATGCAAATTTCAAGTGCCATTTACCTTGTAGAGCTCACCCCAGATTCTTTTGGACTGTCCTTTCTTAAAGATTTCCTCTTGTGCTTCATCCCTAGAAGACATCAACAGAAACATCAGCAACCACAGAAACAGAGTCATCTTCTCTTATCTAAAGCCATTTACAGACAAAAGAAGGGACGAAGCCCAAGTAACAGTTGGCATTTAGCCCAAATTCAACAAATCTTACTTTCCTTACTCCTCACACAGCAACAGCATTGATGGAGGTACCAGATACTTCTTTTAAAACAAGGCTGGCCGTTCATTTAAGTAAACAATGAATCATTTTTTCTTTCCAGTCACCTTACACCAGTGTCCTCTGTCACCAGGTCTCGGTCCTTGCCCTGGTCATAAGACTCTGAGGAGGCCTCAGCATTCTCCACCAGAGACTGCACATCACTTGCAGACAGTGTTGGTCTTTTCCTTTGTGATTTGGGGCCAAACGTTGTTTCAAATGTTTCCGTGTCAAGAATGTGAACTCTGGAGGTCTGAGGAAAAACAGGTTGGTAAAAAAAAACAAACCAAGCACCGTTTTTTCCATCTCTCATGACACACAGTGAAGGAGCCCTGAGTTCAACACAGCCCTGGCAGCCTGTAAAAAGTGACAGGCACTTCCCTAACAATGTTTGAGTTTTCCAGCTTAAGCTTTGAGAAATACAAGAGTGGATATTTAATAGGCAACAAAACATTCTGCACTTGCCAATGAACCATGCTTCAGTTCTTCCACCATAAATGGTGTCAAATGCAATTACAACCACCATGATGAAAATTCAGCTGCTATCTTTGATCATTTCTTATTTTTCTAACAAGAGCACAAATCTCGCCAAATTCTCAGATTTTTGTCAGGGATAATTACCATCAAAATTGTAGATTTTAAAGCTTGAAATGAAAGCCAACTTTTCTTGGAACAGCAAACAGTCCATCACTGAAAGCAGCAATTTGTTTTTGAAATGCACATTTTAACACAACGTTTTCCTTAATTTACATAACATTCTTATGACATAAACTTAGAAAGTTTCCATATGACAAAATAGCTACCAAGAGTCCAAAATAATGGTTCAGACACCGTGAAAAATAATGGCAATAACTAAAACTTGATGTACTAGAAATGAAGGATGAATGAACAAGAATTTCTGATACAGGATAAAACACACGTATTTGAGTTCAAATTCATCACGAGAGTCTGCAATGTGAAGCAGCCTCAGAGGCATTAGAACATCAGCTGGCACACTAAGCTATCACAAATTAGATCATAATATGATAATATCATAAGCTATCCTGGAATCACAGAAGGCTTTGGGCTGGAAGGGCCCTTAAAGCCTATCCCTGCCATGGGCAGGGTCAGCTGCCACTATCCCAGGTTGCTCCAAGCCCTGTCCAACCTGGCCTTGGACACTTCCAGGGATAGGGCAACCTCAGATTCTCTGGGCAACCTGTGCCAGAGCCTCCCCACCCTCACAGGGAAGAACTTCTGGGGTAACTTCCTATTGGAAAATGAGAAATTTATAAAATAATGTATCTTCTCCCTCTTTCTTTGCCCTCACATTTGATGCCTACAGTGACAGGGAATCAGAACCATCCTTCCCCAAGGAATCCACTACAGCTGCCCCTCCCAAGGCCTCCAGAACCCAATCCTTCCCCAGACTGAGCAGAGACAGCACAAGGGTTCACAGGTAAATCACTGTCCTGGCAGCTCTGTGCACAAACCTGCACAGTGAGTGATACCCACGTGTGGTTTGATCCGGTCATGGAACAGGGACATGGGCAGCTTCTTTTGCTTCATGATCACCCTGTAAGGATCCTTCATCACAGTCTCCATCTCTTCCTGGAATTTCTGAAGGGATGACTGCTTGATCACACGAGTATTTCCTGCATGTAAAAACAAACACGGCCATTCCTCATCTTAACTGCTCCAAAGAGCCTGGGGACACTACAAAACATGAACTTTCCATCTAGGATCAAAAATATCAGTGACAAACCCAAAGGATTTTACTTGAGACCAAGCACAAATAAGCAGCCAATCCTTTTCTTTCCCACCATTTAAAGGAAATTTTAAAAGTATCTCTAGGATACTTAACAGCCATACACATGGGCAAACCCCAGGAAATGGCACAGGAGCCAGAACAACCACCCTTAAGGGAGTGTGGGGAAAGCAAACCCCCAAAGCACAGGTACAGCTGAGGGGTGACAATAGTGAGGGTCCCTCACCTTCCCTTTCAGCACCTGTCCCACACAGCTCACACACCACCATTCCAAAACAAACACCTTTCAACACATGAAGTTCAATAGTTTCTAAGCTTGCTGAGTCTGAAAATTGGACAAAACTCACCAAACCATTTGATATTTGGTTCCACTCTTGCAACTGTGCCTGGTGCCACTGTTGACTGATACTGCAGAGGTTTGATCACTTTGCCATGTTTGTTCCTAAGGGACAAACAGGACATGTCAGTGTACAGGGGCAGCACTGACCCCTCCAGCCCTTGTGTGCACCAGGCCAGAAGCACAGCCACGAAATGCAGAGACCCTTCACCTACAGCCAGTGCTCCCGCGTGTTCCATGTGGGTTAGTTAATCCAACCCTGAGCAGCAGTGATGGCAGTCACAGCCCTTGGTCTCACTCCAGCCTGGCCAGACCCTCCCTGCAGCTGGTTGTGTCAGTCCCAGGAAGGGCTCATGGGGCTGCAAAAGGCATCAAGTACCATTTTCTAGCAAATCCTACTGTGTTCTCTCATGGAGCCTTTTAACCAGTTCTGCCCACCAGCTCTGCAGGACTCATTAATACAGGATTCCCAAGATAAGACCTGTTTTAAATTCAGCAATATTTCAAAATCCCTCCTCCCTGTCTGCTCTCTGAACAGTGGGAAATTTGGCAAAACAAACCAAAAGTGCTGGAGTGAAACAGAACCGCCATGGCACAGACATGGCAGGTGTTGCTCCCCTGCCAGTGATCCCTGAGTGGGGCACAGAGGGTCCCACAGCAGGTCCCCCCTGGGGCACAGGGGGACCCTCTGTGCAGAAGCTGAGGGAAGTCAGGCTCTTCAGGCATGTAGGGGGAAGCTTTTGAGCTATGCTGCTGTGGGAAGTTCAGGAATTCTGGGTGTTTTGGGTTTCATGACATTCCAGGCAGACGGATCAGGTGTTTCCCAGCTGTATCCTTGGTACACCGCTGGGCTGCTGAGAGGTCGGGATCAGGTTCCCCAGCTCACGGAGTTACCGAGAGACACCGTGCCAGTAACGAGGCGTTTTGTCGCTCGTCTCCGGCGCGGCCCTGCCCAGCCGATACCGGGAACGCGGCGAGACCACGACCATCGCCCCCCGTGGGCCGGGCCGCGCTCACCTGCGCTCCTTCTGCCGGTACATGTTGAGGCGGCGGATGGTCGCCCGGTCCCGCATGTTGTTCCCTCCCTCGCCCCCGACGCGATCTGCAGAGACAAGAGAATATCAGCCCCGGTCCGGTCCGGTCCGGTCCGACCCGCCCCGCCCCGCGGCCGCTCCCGTACCGGGGTTGGTGCTGGCACGGGAGGGGTTGATGGAGCAGCGGCCCTTATAGCGCGGTTTCACCATGGTGCCGGTGCCGGTGGCGGGCCGGGCCCGCAGCGCTCAGCACGGGCCGGAGACACGCGCGCGGCACTTCCGGCGCACGGCAGTGGTGACGCACTTCCGGCAGCCACGGCGTGCGGCGCATGCGCAGGCGGGATCTCCGGGAAACCATGTGCGGCCCCGGTTGCCATGGCAACGCGTGGGTTCGGCCCTCGCTCGGCCCCGCGGTCCCCTTGTGTCCCCCCGGGGTCCCCACATTTCCCTGTGTCCCCCGTGTGCCCCTGTGCTCCGTGTCACTCCCCGTCTCCGGGGGGCGGTGGGACGCGGCGGTGCCCGCCCCAGAGCGCTGCGGTTTGGCCGCGTCCCGCCCGGGGCCGCGGCGTGGTTCGAAGGCCCGGCGGGGGCGCTGGCACGGGAGCCCCCATTGTTTGGGAAATGGTGTTTGTTCACAGACACGGAATGGGAATAGCTCGGGAGAGCGGCAGTAGCGTTCCCTGGTACTGGCTGATGAATGGGGGCTGCTGGTGGGGCACTGGAGCTGCTGGTGGGGCACTGGGGCTGCTGGTGGGGCACTGGGGCTGCTGGTGGGGCACTGGGGCTGCTGGTGGGACACTGGAGCTGCTGGTGGGGCACTGGGGCACTCAGAGGGGCACTGGGGCACTCAGAGGGGCACTGGGACACTCAGAGGGGCACTCAGAGGGGCACTGGGGCACTCAGGGGGGCACTGGGGCACTCAGAGGGGCACTGGGACACTCAGAGGGGCACTGGGACACTCAGAGGGGCACTCAGAGGGGCACTGGGGCACTCAGGGGGGCACTGGGGCACTCGGGGGCACTGGGGCTGCTGGTGGGGCACTGGGGCACTCAGAGGGGCACTGGGGCACTCAGGGGGGCACTGGGGCTGCTGGTGGGGCACTGGGGCACTCAGAGGGGCACTGGGGCAGTCAGGGGGGCACTGGGGCACTCAGAGGGGCACTGGGGCACTCAGAGGGGCACTGGGGCAGTCAGGGGGGCACTGGGGCACTCAGAGGGGCACTGGGGCAGTCAGGGGGGCACTGGGGCACTCAGAGGGGCACTGGGGCACTCAGAGGAGCACTGGGGCAGTCAGGGGGGCACTGGGGCACTCAGAGGGGCACTGGGGCAGTCAGGGGGGCACTGGGGCACTCAGAGGGGCACTGGGGCAGTCAGGGGGGCACTGCCGCAGCAGAGATTCCCACGCAGGGCAGTGCTGCTGTGCATTTACAGGCACACGGGGCTGTGCTTTCCGGGTTACTGGCAAAGAATTTTAAAGATTAACAGTAACAACACTGGTGTTTGTGTGTGTGTGTAAAAAATTGCATGGACAGTGCATTAACAAATCAAATCTGTGCAAGTTCTGTGTCCAAAGCCTAAGCCTACATGCATGTTACTGCCAGATTTAATAGCAATTTGAAAGCTCCTCACCTAGGGGAAATGAACAAAGCTGCTCTGAAACAGTGTTAATTGATACCAGAGCTTGGGCTAGGGCCAAGCTCAGCACCTTGGGGAATACTTCCCCAAAACACAGCTCTGGCCCATCCTTATTAAGCACTTATTAGCAGCAGAGCGTTCCTGGCCAGTGCAATGTCCTTCTGGTGCTGCTAATGCTCCTTTAAACCCAGAACAATAACAGAGCTGCTGGGATTTTGTTCTTTTAATGATTTTCAGCGTTTTGCTGTGAGGTGTAGAGTCCCTGCTGTACAAGGGAGCCACGATGAGTCAGGCCTTGGGACATGTTTTGTAAGACGGAGTCTGGAGTTGGAGGCTGTTTGGCTTAAGCCTACGCATTCTGGTTTTTCTCTTAATAGAATTATCTGTGCCTTGGGCATTGAAAAAGTACACATTGATGTGGGCATAAAAAATCAATTCCAAATTGTAGATAATTATTTAAGCTATCAGACTCAAGGCTCATGTAGAAGAGTTTTCCTGGGACAAGTGTGTTTTCTATTAGAGTCGATATCAATCTGTCAGAAGATCCTTTTGATTTTCAAAATTTTAGACTAAATAGTTGAGTAATACTTGCTCTGCTCTCCCCCACTCTTTCTTCCTTTCCCTTAAGAAAGCTCCCTCTTTATTGTTACCAAGAGATCTTGGGGCGCAGCCAGAAAGTTGCCGTCTCTTTCTGTGAGAGAACAGAACCAGCCAGCTTTGGGCAGGAGGTTGTGGCGCAGAGAACTTGTCTTGGGGGTGCCCCAGAGTTGGGTGCTGAATTCCTGGGTTGGAAGCAGCGGTGGGAGGGCTCAGGCCCTGTACCCAGCCATGCTCACAGCATACCCCACACCCCCATAGGCATGGGCTATGAGCCGGGATTTTCTGTCATAAGAAAAGATCCTACTGATAATGTGTGGGACCTGCATTCAGACTGGCACCTTCCTGCTGCGCTTTCCTCGCTCTCACATATTCCCTGCCCCAAATTCCATCACTGGGGCCAACAGTTGGTGTTTAACTCGCAGCATCCCTGAGGCTGCGGCTGTTTGTTGTGTATCTGATAACGTGCGAGTCAGATATTTTGCTCCACTAAACTGATGTTTTTTTGCTCTATGACTCACAGCCTTTCCTTTGCTCTTGATGCATCCCTCCGTTTTAATCTTTAGCTTTGTCTTGTTCTGTTACCATTGGCTGCAGCAGGACACTGTCCTGACACAGCCAGGACAGGGTTCACAGATTGTTGTCCATCGCCTCTGCTACATGGCCTCAGCTCCTTGGCACCACTGCCCTGACCAGGGCTGAAATGAAATAATTTTGAGTTTTATGTGGCCACATCCTTGTCAAATCCCAGTGAATGCGGTTATGTGATGCCATCGGAATGACTCATTCCCATAATTACATATGTTCTGAGGGGTTATTCCCATTGTATTATTAAAAACTAGTGATGTTGGATTTTTGGCAGGGGCTGTCTTCCTCGTATGATCTACAGATTTTGTCAATTAAATGAAGGAAAAGTAGATTTCCAAGAGTTCAGAACAAGACTGGACTTGCACTCGGAGCCCTTTTACGGCGTGATATTGAGCTCCTCTGTTTTATTTAACAGGATAAAGCAGCATCAGCCATCTCCCTCTATTGCAGCAGTTCCATGCAGAGCACAAGGATGCAAATGGATTTTGTAGTTTCCCTCAAAATCACAGCAGAAGATACTGTAGAAGGTTTATCACCACCGTAGCTTTCCCAGCTCAGTTCCTCAGGCATGGCTTCCCAGGGATACAGCTGACACGAGCAGGAGGCAAAAGGCAAAAGTCTCCAGGTGTGATGGCTCTTGAAGAGGAAAAACAAAGTGATCCTGGATTGTTGCCTTCTATCTGGAGTTCCCAAAATGCTGACTGAAAGCAACAGGGGAAGTCGGGAGGGAGGACAAAACTGAAGTCGAGAAAAAAGGCAAAAAGGTGTGAGAGGATGTTGAGAGCCCAGGCTGAGCTGTGCCAGCAGCATCGAGCCCTCGGAGCGTGCGATGGGCTTAGAGCTGTGCAGGCTGCCGAGCCCTCGGCTTCACTCTGGGAACATCTGCCAGAGCCACGGATCTGGCATTCAGATCCACTCATTCCAGCACTCTGGAAGCTAAAGCACTTAAATATTAATGTGTTCCTGTGGTTTGATTTGAAAAGTAACTTCTGCCCCGGCAGGCTGGGCTCCTCCATGGCACAGGAGGGGCTGTGGCTCCAGAGGCCCTGTCAGTGCCTCTAACCAGTGCTTTACCTGGGGCTGTAAACAACAATACACTGCCTACCTGGCTGCCTCTTTTTTCCCACTGAGATCCTGCTCTTCAAAAATCATGGAGATTCCAGCAAGCAGCTCCATCCAAACTATGGTTTGGCGTTCAGTTGGTGTGATGTGTTGCTGTGTACGTAAATGCCATCAGGGTGATTTATTTATGGTGACTGATTAAATACACTGGTATTTCTCTAATTTTAATAGAGATTTTTTAAAACATGATGCCTATCACATCTCTCTGTAAAGGTGATTGACTTCATAAAATCTGTAAATATATATCTGAACTATCCCTTTTAGTGTTCTCAAGCAATGTAATCCAAACAATAGTTTTGGAGATAACCTGTTTCACTATCCTACTCTGTTTCCTTTAATCAAAGCTAAGATTTTGCTGAGTGAGAAATCATTTTAACATAAACATGGACTAAGAAGTATATACATTGCCTCCACCTCTCTGGGGGTGGAAAGTCAATGAATTACTATGAGGAGTGTGTGTTCACACAGTTCATTGACTGTAGATGATGAAAAATACAGATTTATATTACCCAGAGAGGGTTAAGAATGGGATAGAACCAACCTGTGTTTGGTGACATTCATCTGCTTTAGCTTCCAAATCTCAGCAATTGAGAGAGAAATTAAACAGTTCCAAACCCACGACTGCAAGCTGTCCATTATTCCTGGCCCCTTGTTCCCCCATGGCATGGGATGGATTGCTCAAAAGCTGAGGAAACTGCCTAGGAACCATCCTGCAGATTCTGAGTGAATGCAGTTCTGTCCAGTGAATAACACCAGGTTGTTCAGCAGGGAGAATGAAGCTGTTTTCTGTGCAGCAGAGTTCCTGACAAAGGATCTCTCTGTCTGTCTGTCCATCCAGCAGCTGCTTCTCCAGTTCAGCATCAAGCTGGTCAGAGCACAGGGAGGGAATACATGCAGGAGTTGGAGGAGCACTGTTCCCATCCATGATCCGTGTTGCTTCCTTTGGCTCTCAGATGTAGGCAGAAGGCTCTCAGGACAGGCTCACTCTGGGGACATTTTTGATTAGTTGGGAGTTGACTCCAGTTTTGATGAATAAAAAAATGAAGCTGGTTCAGCAAACCCATTTATTGATTTATTTGTTTAAAGACATGTATTTTACAGTGATGCCACGGAGAGAACACCACAAGAGGGTTATTTAGAGGGTGGAAAGAGAGCATTCACGTGTGTGTGAGTTGAGGTGACATCACCCAGCTAAGGACATCTCAGCTTGGACTGGGGAGCTCAGCGTGCAGTTCACCTTGGTCAAAGGCAAATGTTCCTAAATTCATAACTGAACCAGCTCTCTGGAAATGGGAATAAGCACAATTTTTGAGCTGACTCAAAAAAAAGGAAAAAAAATTGGATTTATTTTTTATATTTTTTCTCCTAATTGTTCTAAAACAATTTAATTTTAAAATCACCCCTACTGAAAAATCTTGGATATTCTTAATATGCATCTTAAACTTCCTGTTGCCTTTTGTCCCTTTTTCTTCCCATTTTTCTAGGAAAAAAACAGAAAGTAGGGGAAAGGCTATAACAGAAAAAAGTTTGTCAGTTTTTCTAATAATCTCTAGAGCTCTCTAAAATAGATTCCGTTGATTTATTATATGCAGTTTAGTTTTGAAATAGTTGTGCTAATAGTGCCAGGAGTTACTGTGGGGAATCAAGTCATTAACAGAGCCTCATGTAGAAAACTTTCTTAATGCACTCTCTTTTCCTTAATCCTCACTGAGAACTGGATGGGGATCCAGCAGCAGGAGGGAGGCACAGCGAGTGAGTGAGCTGAGGTTCACCAGCGGGTGACTGGTGGGTGCTGGTAAAAGTGGAAGGGAAAATGGTTCTGCTTACGTGCAACGCCGTGGCACAAACAAAATACTTCTCTCTAGAAGAGAGATTTTCTAGGCTAGAAAATTGAGTAAGATTGGATCATTCGGCTGGGAAGCTTTCAGAAATCATATGAACATGATCCATAAACAACTCAAAGGATGACTTTTAAGAGCCTCTTTCTCCCCCTGCTTGGTATGCTGGTCGTTTATCATTGTGCTGAAATGGAATCCCCTTTCAAAGATGTAACAGCTTCTTGTTTACTTAAACACAAAGTGGACTATGGGCTGAAAGGTTTTTCTGCCAGCAGAGCCGTCACAGAGAGCTTGGTACAGTTCCGGAGCCAAAAATCTGCAGCCCCCATATCCTGCACTGAGCCGAGCCAGCCTGGGAGCGGCCAGGTGAAGGGAGCTGGGGGTCCTGTGCCAGAGCCGAGTTCTCAGTGAGAGAACCAGGGCTGTGGGTGTGGGCAGGTGACCTCTCAGAGGGACAGGGAGCTCTCTCACAGGTGACCCTGCACACCTGCCGGCTCACTCTGCCCTCCAAAACCACAGAGCAGAGGGTGGTATGGAAGCGAGTACAGCGAAGATCAGATTCACCAGGGTTAGTTTGGGCTGAGGTTTCCCCTGCTTTTTGTCCTACCAGGGGACCTGGAAGCTCCAGCAACACATCCCTGATCCACTCTGGCACATCTCTGGGAGCCATAGCACCATCCCTCAGGACCAGAAGGTTTTTGCTGAGCTCCCGAGAAATTAAATGTGTCTCCACATATTTCTACAGAGAAAGCACATTTTAAAATACCAGGGCAGTGAGTGGTGAGACACCCTGTGACACTGCTGAAGGCAGAACTCCCTGAGCAGAGCAGGCAGCGTTCCCATGCATCCCATGCAGGGCTCCTTAGGTCTGTCTTGCACAGTCTTTGTCCAGGTTCCTCTGCTCAGGTGTCGGCTCTTGCAAAGCAGGAGAATCCAGGGAATTCCAGCCAGTGGGATGCAGACAAGTTGTTTCTACCCAACTTAAAAAATTGTTTCTCTTCTGCAGGACCTGAGCTGTGCCTTTCCCCTCCCACCTGCCTCCCTCCTGCCACACGCCAGGGTGGTGTCCGGCAGCTGGACTGGCTGTCCCCAGCCCGGGATGGTCCTGCAGCTGTGACTGTCTGAGCAGAGTCACAGTGTTTCAGCAACCTGCAGTTTGTTGTAACCTCTCATTTTCTCAATCTGCTGTGTGTTAAGTGGATCCTTCAGTGGGGAATTCCTCGGGGCTCCGCGGGGTGCAGCTGGGGTCTCGCACGCAGGACGGCTGATTTGTGGCTGCAGCACAGCTGGCATCATTTTCTGGGATTTTCTTAAAGCTTTGGTGAGTTTCCCTTCCACAAGTGAGTCTCTGTCCTGTGGGACACCAGCCTCCATAGGGGCCAAGGTATGAACCACACACTCAGGAAGCTGGTTGTCATTTTGATTTTGTTTTTTTGTTTTTAAATTGAAATAATTCTTTCAAGCAGATTCAGGGCAGATACCACTGACCTCTTACCACAAACTTTTAACATGTATTCGCAATGATAAAGTCATACAGCTTAAAACACAAAATAAGGGGTGGGGGAAGAGAAAGAGGCCACTGCCATGTGTGTCTGGTGCCAGGTCAGGGAGAGTGGCCGTGTGGGATCAGTCTCATCCTCTGGCTGAGTGGGGCTGCACTGGGGCCACGTGCCTGGGCTCCAGCTGAGGCCTTTGATCATGAAATCAATCCCATGTCTGGGTCCTTCACTGGCTCATGCTCCATCTCTCCTCCCTGCAGTGTCCCCACAGAGCCCTGGGGCTGCAGGCTTTGCCTCCGTGTGCGCTCCCACTCCTCGGCAGCATCCTTCTGCAGTCCTGGGCGGGGTGCGTGTGCAGCCTCCTTAAGTACTGTGTGTGTGGCCTGTGTCGGTCCGTGGATCAGTCTGGAGTATATGTCTGTCTCTGGACATGTGTACGTGGTGTAGCAGTGCTCTGTTCAATAAAGCTTTCATATACATAGCAGCAATGGAGTCTTGCCATCAGGTGACGCCAGGGCCAGCTACTGGGCAGGGCTAGCGGGCGTCGCGGGCACCGTGGCCCCTCTCTGTTTGTTCTTCCTCTTCTTGGTGCCAGACTTAGTGTCTTTGGTGTCTTTCCGGTTTCTATTCCCATTATCTTGCTTTCCTTGCTCTTCCTTTTTCTTCCTTTTCCCTGCAGTAAAGCAAAGGGGCAGCATGAGGTGAAGTGAGGCATCAGGGAACAGATCGGCTGTGCCCACCTCGCCCTGCCCCGCTGGGTAATTCCTGTACATTTAGTCACTGCTCAGAACCATTTCCCCGCAGAACACAGCTGCAATCCTTGTCCAGTCTATAACAAGATAACCAAACCACCATTCATCCTGAAGACACTCTAATTCCTGGGAAAAAGAGACCTAAGCATTCTGGTAGAGGACTCCCATCACAGCAGAGCACAGGCATGCATCCTCGGCTGCTTTCTGGTCAGGGAAGAAGCTAAAAGAGCTGAAACCTGTGGCACACATGGCAAGCTGTGCCAAAAATCACCCCCCTGGGGGGCTGTGCCCCTTCCAGCTGCCATCACAACATACCCCCTGCACTTCAGAGAGGTCGGGAGCTGCACAGAACATTTGTAACACTGGACGACTGGCTGACTGCTTGTGCCTGACCCATGCAGGGTGTGGGGAGGGATGGCGAGACACTCCACCTCTGCTCACCTTCAGGGCACTGGTTCTTCTGCACGGTGCATCGCCGCACCTCCGTGGTTGGAGGACACAGAGACACGTCCCCAGAGGGAGCCTGCAGAATCCGCCGTGTTCGGTCTTCATTGCCCTTCTTGAAGCCACAGAGTTTCCTCTTCTTGGAGCAGGGCCCCCATGGCCCCCACTCACTCATTTCACATTGTGCTGCCAGATAACAAGAGAGCTCATCTGTAACTCCCGTTCCTGCTTACTCAGGCCATCCCAGAGCCTGCCACTGCATCTCTCCCCCACCTCAGGCTGCAAGGAAGGAAGTGTGTGTTTCCCCAGCATCTTCCCAAGTCCCCAAGCACCTCATTCCTTGCCACACCACACAAACTCTGGGTCACACCACACAAACACGAGGTGCTGTCCCTATCCAGGCTGGTTCCCAGAGGGCTCTGCTGCCACCCCATTGACACGGGTACAATAATAGATTCAGTTCATCATCTAAACCCCCAGCAGCACTACCCACAACCAGACACGCCTGGCAGAGGGCTGGGCCCGAGGCCACTCACCAGGACTGCTGCACTCCATGGTGCCGTTGGCAGCAGCGTAGCCTTCGGGGCACGTGACGTAACATCTCCCTTTGTGCAAATACAAACCTTCCTTACATTTTGTGCAAAAGTTTCGACTGAAACAGGACTCACAGTTCTCAATTTTGCATTCTGGGGGGGAAAAAAAACAAACAGCAAAGCCATGATGTAGTCTGATGTAAACAAAAGACTCAAGAAGCTCCACACTGCCAACCAGAGCACAGTTCTGGCTCCCAGGGGTCTTGCAGCAGCCAGGGCACATCTGAGCATCTTGCCAGGCCTGGCTGTGCCACTCAGAAGTCAGTTTTCTTTGCACCATTCCCTGTGCAGGACAGCCCTGTGCTGCAGCTCTCACAGCCAGCAGCAGCCACTGCCAGGAGAGAATCAGGGTGGGAAAGTTTTGGGCTGGTGTTCAGCTGACCATCAGTCAGCCAAAGGGGACAGTGCAAAGGATACGGTCCTGGCTCCAGCTGCAGCTACAGGACAGGCTGCAGGGAAAGGGAGTGAGATGGAAACCTGGCCGTGAGGGTGCTGTGCATGAACCTGCCAGGGGAGTGATCGCGTGTTTCCATGCGCAGCTCTTTCTGGTGCTCAAGATGCAAGCCAAGGATTTCACTCAGAGCTGCCTGACTGGTGAGTAGTACAGCAGGAAAAGAGGCACTAAATGCCTGAAAGGATCTCCCTCCTCCCAAAGGAAGCGGGTGCCAGTCCTGCTTTGGGAAATTGCCCAGAGATCCTGCAAGACCCCGCATCCACAGCATGCCCACACGGTGCTGAGTGCGGTTGTCAGGCACGTGGCTGCCCTGTTCAGCCCTGCCTCTCCCCTTCCACACAGCCACAGCACCTCCCACACCTGAGCAGAGGCACACACTGCCCTGCAGAGCTCTGCCTCCCACCCACGCCCGCTCCCTCCCACCCCCACACTCACTGATGCACTTGTTCATGTCCGTATTGCGAAGGCCAAAGTATCCCAGTGGACAAGAAGGCAGGCAAATCCCAATTTGTCGGATATCGTTCCGCTCCAGAAGGATGAAGAGCTTGGGGGAACACCTCAGGCACCCATTGAACTCAGAGCACAGGTCGCAGCCTCTGGCACAGCCCTGACTCAGCTCGGTGCTGACTGCAAGAGCAGGAGAGAGGCAGTGGTTAGTGCTGGGCTCTGCAGGCACCAGCTGTGACCCCAAACCTCTGGCACCGCTGGCAGGAAGGGCAGAGACTGGGGCAGAGCGAGGGCCAGGGTCCTGCAGCACTGTTCCAGCCTGACACCGTGTCCCTGTCCCTGTCCCTGTCCCCCACAGGCGCCAGCGCTGCGCTGAGCACAGCCATGAGAATCGTGACAGTGGCAGCGCTGAGGAGCAGGACCCAGAAGCAGCCACCAACTGTGCCCAGAGCCCCAGCAGTGTCCCCCCCAGCCCCCTGCCTCCCAGCCCTGATGCCCACGCAGGGCAGACACTCACGATGGGCACATGCCCAGGGCTCCAGCACCTCCTGCTGCCTCCCTGCTCGGAGCTGAGGACCAGTGGGGACCAGAGTGCACGGCCCTGGAGCAAAACATTCGACTAATTCCATCCATGCTGCATCCCCGGCTGGATCTCACTCTGACCCTGCCTACGTTAAACTGTCTCTGGCAGTCGGGAGGTGTCACTGCCCCCAAAATAGAGATGTGTTCTCAGCTCCTATGTTCAGTCCAAGAAAAATACTCAATCCCATGTCTTGAGAGTTTTCTGCTTTCAATTATCGTATAAAATTCTGCTTGTTTTGAAACCAATCGCATTCTTTGCAGGCTAGAATGCAGGTTATTTTTATTAGTTTATTATGCAAGCCATGTCCTTGTTTATAGAAAAGCTGTGTATTTAAAAGATGTATTCTTTTAAATACCATGTTTACTACACTTCAAAAGCAAGCACGGAGCAGCACAATCTTCACGTGCCAGGACTAGAGGTAAGAGAGCTGCCTTGTCCCCCACCGTGACCCAAGAGCCCAGCAGCCCTCACGGACTGTCCCAGCCCCATCACCTGTGGGTCTGGGGGCTGCTGCAGCCTTGGGAAGAGACACAGAAGGCACAGGGTCCTCAGCTCCCAGCTGCCAGGAGGGTTCACTGGTCTGGATTGGGATCCCCTTGGTACTGTGGGCCTTGGCCCCTGTACACAGGGACCCCGAGGGATCTGGCCCCGTCCCTCCCGCAGCGCTGGGCCCTGGTGCCAAGCTCTGCATCCATGGCAAAGGTATAAACCGGGCCCTCACTGGAAATTGCCCTTTATAGCATTAGCCATGACGTCAGGTTTTCCTTGTTCTCCCAGGGCTCAGCAGTCCCAGTTTTAATATAAAATCAATTTTCTATAATTCAATTTAAAACAGTTTTAATGTAAAACAGTTCTAACATGAGCTTACATAAAGGAGGGCAAACGCCCGTGGCTGCTCTTGTGCCAATTCTGCCTGGCTGCCCTGCACAAGCCCTGCCAGGGACCCTCTGGGCTGGGGGGATAAGTGACCCCCCTGTGACCGCAGGGCACACTGCAGCTCGGGGACAGGACAGGGTGTGTCAGCCCAGGAGTGGCACTGGGGGAGCCCTGCCCAGCCCCCTGTGTTGTAAACACATTCACACCAGCACGACCCTCATGGCATCATGAGAGGAAGTAGAGAAGAAAAGCATTTCATACATACTTCGTCTTTGCCTCTTGCCCTTCACCACTTTGCTGCTGCCTGTTAGATCCATCGAGCTTAGAAAAACCACCACCACAAGCAGTCCAAGCTGCATAGTAACTCTCCAGCGCTGCAGCCCCTCCGTCGTGGGGTGGTTGGGGGAGCGTGCTCCACAGCTGGGGTCTCTGCTGCCGCTAAATCGTCTCAGGTGGGATCAGAGCTGAGAGTTTGTGCACAGAGCCGGGTCTGGGACCATATCCACAAGCTACATCAGCAGCAGTGAGCTTAGGTAGCAGGTAACATGGCTCTACCTTCATCCCTGTCAGGAGTGCAGGAGCTTGGCCCTAGTCCCATTGGGGGCTTGGCAGCAGGTGTTAGCTACTTGCAGTTTCCAGGTGTGCTGGCAGGAACTGCAAAAGAAGAGGAGAAGAGGTTAACTTGACAGAGAGCATCGCTCCCAGGACGGTGGGGGGTGACCACAGGGGTTGTGGAGCGAACTGGGGGTGCTGGCAGACAGTGGCACCCAGAGTGCTGCGGGGAGAAATGTGCTCCAGCCTCATCCATAAGCCCCTGTTGCTAATAGTCAGCACCCGTCGAAATGCTCAGCACAGCTTTGCCATCTGCCAGTGCTGCAAACAGTTATAGCTGGAATTGTTTAAAATAGAGCCAGACCCCTGGGCCACCCTCCCCAAGCGGCAGATGGCTGCTGTGGGTGCCAGGCACACAAGATGTTTCCCATCAAGTGGGCACCTCTGGGGCTGGTAGTCAAGCCTAGAAGAGAGCGAGCCTGCAGTCCCCAGCCGGGGCTGGGGCTGTCTGGGGACGGGGTGGGATCCTCTGCGAGCTGCCCAAAATGCCATTTCTCCTCTGAGGGAATTTCCAAACATCCCATCTCCCATTCCCCGAAGCACAGGGCAGGGTCAGCACTGCCTGCACAGGGCTGAGCGCGGGAGCTGCTCTGCCAAGGCTCACCAGCTCCCACAGCCCCAGCAGAGACAGCCTGGTGTGGGGCAGTGAGCGTGGCAGTGTGGGGCAGCAATTTGTGGCTGCGTGGGGCAGTGATTGTGGCTCTGTGGAGCAGTGAGAGTGGCAGTGTGGGGCAGTGAGCATGGCAGTGTGGGACAGTGATTTGTGGCTGCGTGGGACAGTGAGTGTGGCAGTGTGGGACAGTGATTTGTGGCTGTGTGGGGCCGTGAGCATGGCAGTGTGGGGCAGTGATTTGTGGCTGTGTGGGGCAGCGAGCGTGGCAGTGTGGGGCAGTGATTTGTGGCTGTGTGGGGCAGCGAGCGTGGCAGTGTGGGGCAGTGATTTGTGGCAGTGTGGGGCAGTGAGTGTGGCTGTGTGGGGCAGTGATTGTGGCTGTGTGGGGCAGCGAGCGTGGCAGTGTGGGGCAGTGATTTGTGGCTGTGTGGGGCAGTGAGTGGGGCTGCGAGTGCCATGCTGCCCTTGCCAAGCCATGGTGCGGAGTGGCCAAACGTGCGTGGCAGGACAGTTATGGGATGACAACACCAGCAGGACAGGTGGGCAGCAAACCAATGGCCCTGCACGAACTGGAGAGAGAAGGGAAGCCCAGCTGCCTGACAGCCAGCACCCAGGACTCCACGTGTCCCATCCTTATCCTTTCCTGAGAGTGCCCAAGCCGTTGCTCCAGCTGGCTGCTGACAGGGCATTTTCCCTGTAGTTTTCAAGTGGTTTTCCCTGTGCCCAATGTGAAGGGGCAAGCTCCATGCTGCACCGAGAGCTCTGGCACTGCCACGCAGGGCCCCGCTCCTCTCTGCAGCTGGCAGAGCAAAGCCCTGCCAGCGGCAGACATTGTGTGGGAATAAAGGCGACAACATTTGCTCTGTGAAGTCAAATGAAACAGAAAATTGTTTTAATCCCTTTATAATAACTGCGCAATCACCGATGCCCCAAACGACTGGTGGCGACAGTGCTGGAAGTGAGCCCGGCCTCAGCCTGGGATGGCCATGGTCCCCAGGGGACCGGTCCCCTCCCTAGCCCACCCTGCGTGGGGGACCTGCTGAGGGGCCACTGGCCCAAGCAGCCTGTCTCCAGCCCACCTAAGGGTGGTTATGGCTACTCAGCACCTGCAGGGAGGGGCTGCCCCAGCAGCAGGTGTGGGCTGCAGGGAGATGTGACCTGGTACACGCCGTGTAGATGGAGATGTGACAGCACACTGCGACACTGAGCTGTGCCCGATGTGGGCACCTCCCGGTGGCACTGCCTCACCTGTGCCGGCAGGGCTGGCGGCCATCGGGCACTGTGGGGCACAGCCACTGTCCCCCCGCCCCGGTGGCTCTGAACTCTTCACCGTGTCCCTGCTGCGACTGCGGGGACAGGAGCCCAGAGCTCCCCATGTGCTTGTCGTTACAGCCCACGGCTCGTCCACAGGATTTTCAAATAAATAATTAGTCACTTGTGTAAACACCAACTTGTTCTGCACTTCCAAGCCTGTTTGCTGCAAGCTGCTTTATAAACACTGTCAAGTGCTTAAGCCGGGAGTATTTACGGAGCGGGGAGCTGTGCAGAGCGGAGATTTCCACCTTGTGCAGGGACCTGGGCACGGTGCCGGGCTCCCCTGCGAGCTGGGGACAGCAGGGTCCCTCCGGCCAGGTGGCGTGGGATGGCCCGGCCATGCATGGCACGGCCAGAGGACCCTGGGGACACACGCGGGTGTGAGCAGGCACGGCCCAAAGTCTCCCCAAATGAGTGCCGAGTGCCAGCGGCTCCGGAGGGACCGCGGTGCCGCCGCCCGCTCCGGCGGCCCCGGTTTTTAATTACGGCGGCTTTGCGGGTGAAGCGCGTTCACAGGAAGCACACGCCGTGTTTACACAACACTCACAGTTTGGGCACAATCCCCCAGCGTGGGGACTGCAGCAGGGATGGATGTCCGGAGGGAGCAAACAGCCCCGGCGTGCCAAGAGCCAGCGTGAAGCTTGTGCCACCACCACATGCGCCATCTCTGAGGGTTTGGGCAGTCCAGGGCAGGGAAGTGCCACGGGAAACCTTGAGACTGCAGCACAAACCAAGCAAGCACACATTTTCTCTCCTCATTTCCTTGCTTTCTAGCCCAAAGAGAGCCTGGGCTTGGCCACAGCTGCTCCCTCAGCACAGAAAGGCCACTAGCATTCTAGGTGCTGCAGAGTCAGTGCCTTGGCAAGTCACACACGATTCACAGGTCTCCAAATCCCCCTCAAGAGCACCGGGGGTCTGCGGTGAGCCGGTCTGGCTGGGCTGCCAGCACTTCCCACCCTCACTGCAGGACACGAATTATGATTCTTTCTGTTATTGCAGCCATCAGTCAAGCTCAGGTTGCTACAAGCAATTTCCAGTCTAAACATAAGCAGGATTTATGCCATTATCCCATCTACAGGAAGAATTTGGGGTAACCTGAATTGCTCTGAATTCATTTATGGAAAGACCTGGCCCCTGAATCTGAGATGGCACTAAGCCTTGTTTGCAATTCAATCAGGATAAATTGGTCCTTGGGAGCTCCAATACAAACCAGAAAATGTAAACCATCCAGATAATTTGCCATTAGTCCTCCTACACACAAGGTGAGAAAGACCAACATTATATCCCTGGGATATCTGAGACCTAATCCACAATAACTAAATTCCTGATATATTGCCTCTTGCTGAATGTACCAGGGATCCGTAATGTAAACGGGCTCTCCAAAGGTTTACTGAGCTGGGGAGAGAAGGACCAGATGCTGGGGGCAGGACAAACCCGGTTACAGCAACAGTAGGAATGAATTCCTGGGAACTGCCAGGTCACTGCCAACAGCCAGCTGGGCACCAGCTGTGAGGTGGGAAATTTGGGTTTCCGGGTCCTGGAGCTGGGTAGGGAATTTGAATTTGCCCTTGATAGTCAGTGAGGGGTGTGAATATGCAGAAACTGGCTTCCTGCAGGAGGAGTCATGGTTTCACAGGGTCTCACTCGGGTTAGTTTGCTCCCAGGTCTCCAGCCCTGCACCAGGGGACAGCACCCAGGACAAACCACCCCAAACCCTCCCAGCCCCGGGGCAGAGTCTAGCTCCGGAAGGTTGTGGGTGGCAGCAGCAGCTCCACGCTGCCAGCTCATTCCCCTTTGTGGAGCTTTCAACATGCCCCTCAAACACCAGTGATGGCACCCGGGTATCACTGTCCCCATTCCACGGGCACACAGGGATGTGCCCACGGTGCCAGTGCTCCCTGAGCGCCGTGTCTGCTCTGCCTGCGCCCTACTGCCTGTGCTGGTGACCCCATGGCAGAGCTCCCTGCCTGTGCTGGTGACCCATGGCAGAGCTCCCTGCCTGTGCTGGTGACCCATGGCAGAGCTCCCTGCCTGCTCTGCCAACCCCGCCGTGGGAGGGGAGCGGGCAGGGCTGAGGGAGCAGGTTTGGGCCCCGATCTCTTTGGGAAAGTCCCTCTCTTCTGCTGTGTTTCCGAGGGCTGTTTTCCTGTCAGCAGGACGAATGCTGCAGGAGCAGCACTGTGAAACCCTCCACAGAGGAAGGTTCCACCACGTTTGGCTCGGCCATCACAGCTGCCACAGGGTGTCTCACATGCCTCCGGCAAATGTCTCTGCACATGCACAGGCATAGCCACTTTGTTCTGCTTAATCCTTGAAGCAATAAAAGACGGCTGCATTAAGTCAAATTTCCGAACCAGAAGGTCTTCATTTGATATTATATCCCAGTGCCAAGTTCTGCAAAATCCCCAACCCATAAACTTCGCTGAAAAAATAAAATAATAAAGCCCAATCTGGCAGCAGAGCTATCCGCAGCATTGTTGACGTCTGACTTCTTCCACCAGCTCCTGCACTGCATTCCCTGGATCTGCAGAGCCATATTGTGACCTGCTGATGGGGAACATCATGGCCACCCGTCTGCCCTGGCCTGGTGCTGGAAGCTGCTCTGGGGGTCACCAACACTTGAGCCCCTGCAGCTCCAGCCCCAGGTTCCTCGCCTGCCTTGAGCCGTGCCCGGCACAGTAGCTGCTCCAAGGAACACTGTGATCCATAGTGCCACAGGCCTCCCCACAAGGAGTGCTTGTGCTTCAGCACTGTAAAACATCAGGAAATGTTTTACAGGGGGATTTCCACAGCCCTCATGCCAGCACAGAGGCGGCACGCTGCTCTGGAGGAGGAGAGGGAGGCAGAGCCCTGAGGCAGGCTGCAGGATCCATGCCTGCCGCTCCTCCGCAGAACCAGAGCAGCATCTGGAATTGCACTGGAGTCATCCTGGCAGGCACAGCTCTGTGCCACGATCAGGATGCTGCCTGGGCATCTGGCTGCAGTCATGGGAAAAGCAAACCTGTATCTGTTAGGTACAACTCAGGTGGGTTTGAGGCTCCTAAAGATCGGTAACTCACCAGAACAGCAGAACCAAATTTCAGACCAGGAAACAGAGCAGCCCAGTTTGGGGTAGCACAGACCAGGGCACTGAAAACCTTGCTTTTCCCCCAAAAGGGCTCCAAAAAGGCCCATTGCTGAGCAAGGATGAGTTCAGCAGGTGCCCCTGTAATCTGGGGTGGACACACAGCATTTCAGGTATAGCCCTGGGCACGGGGAGCAGGGGGGTCTGACACACACTGGTAAGCACAGCCGGGGGTGCTGAGGCTCATCCTACAACAAGTGCAGACATTCAGCTCAATACGCAATTCCCCTCTTATTTCTGTGTAACTGCATGCAAACAAGGGCTTACAGCTCCTTCCACCATAGACCCTGATTGCCAGCTTTGTGAACACAAATTTCCAGGCTCATAGGAGCCTGGTGAGCCATGAGCTGCTGTGCCGATCTGCTTCTCCAGGCAAAGGCAGAGCCAAAGGCTGAAGCCCAGGGCAAAGCCCTGAGCAGCACCTGGGGCTTTCTGCTTGGCCATATGCACAGGAACCATCTGCCAAGGGGAGCTTCCTGCAGGGATTCCCCATGCTCTGGCTCTCCCACCGAGACATCACTGCCTGGGAAACCTGAGCCCTGCAGAGCCCGGAGCAGCACCAACTCCAGCAGCAGAGGAAAACAAACAGGGAAAAGTAACCCACAGCCTCAGCATGGAGCACCCAGTCAGCAGGAGGGAGTGAGCAGGCAGCCAGGATGTCTTCCAGACCAGTTGCTGCTGCCAGCCTGGCCTAAACCCATCCGAATTCTGCTTTTTTGTGACATGACAGCACTTTGCACCACCTGAACAGGGGTCCCAAGTTCTGAGCTCTGCAGGCCTGGCGGCGCTCAGGGTGGTTTGCAATGAAGGACACCCTGCAGCTGGCCCATGCCGCCCCACTGCCCGTGAGCATGTGGGGAAGCTGCAATCCCAGGGGATCTTCCCAGACGTGGATATGACTGGTGTTGGGTATGACTGGAAGCCTGTCGGTATTTGCCAGGTCTTAGGCAAAGACAGGCACTTCCATCCTTGGGGAGATGACAGGTCACCCTCACACCGCGCAGGGGAAGGGTCTCTGCTGCCAGTGCCACCTCTCTCAGCTGCATGGTCCCCTCTGTCCCACTCCAGGGCTGTCCCCATAGGCCAGGAGGGTTGACCTGGCCCTCAGCTCTGTTGCTCACCGCAGTCCCAACCTCAAAGTACAGGAAGAGCTCTGCCAGCTCACATCTAGCTCGGCTGATGGAAACATGGGGTTTGTGCTCTGCTCAGCTGCTGCCTGCACACCCTGGCATGGCTGGCTCGTTTTGGCTGTGCTCAGGGGTCACTGCCCCTGCATCTCCAGAGCGGGTGCTCTGCACCCTGCCTCCTCCCTGCCGCATCCCTCAGGGTGGTGCTGCTGCTCTCGCAGCGGCTGCACGGGGGCCAGGGAGCTGATCCAGCTGAAACGAGCCTTTTTTCCAGGGTGGTTTCCAGGCATGTTGCAGCACTGGCATTCCCAGGCCCGCAGTGCTGCTGCCATCCTCCCACCCAGCCTCCACAGTCCTGGCCCCACGGTGGGGTGAGAGGATGGAGTCAGGAGTTCACTCGCTCCAGGGTCACCGATGGACTTCAGACAAAACCATTGCAGCTAGAGAGCCCTCCAGGCAGATGTTTCACTGCAAGTGCCCAGTCCCTTCGGGATCTCAGCACGGACCTGGCCACCCCAAACAGCATTGTAAACAGCCCCAGGTTCACAGGATTTTTTTTGTGTGGGTACCTGCTGACCCCCGTGCAGCAGAGTGGAGGCTCCGTGGGTGCCTTGTCATGCAGCATTTTCTTCTGCTGGTATCACCCTATTTTAACGCCTTTTACTGCAAGGTGCCTCTTTAAACCCAAACCGCATCACCTGAGCACCCCTCTCCTGTCCCCAGGGCTGCTCCAGGGGGCACAAATGCCTGAGCCTACAACACTCCAGCAGCCCGGGGGTGACCAACCCCATCACCCACACCCACGTCTCAGGGCACCCTGGCTCCGTCGGCACAGGGGACCGAGGCTGAAGCGTCACCTTGCCCCATGCCCTTGCCGGGGAGCTGTGTCCCAGCCCGGCTGCAGGAGCCCTCGCACGGCAGCAGCACTGGACCAGCAGCGCTTCCTTCCCCTGCACATCAGCACCACTGCTCACACCACCTCTGATTATTGCCACAATCCCTATTATTAACTATTTCTCCCCTGCTCCCCCGCTCAAAACGCCAGAGATGCTGTACTTACCCCGCGCTCTCCAGGCACCCCATGGGTGCGTGGCGGAGGCTGGGACAGCCACAGCGGCACTGAGCTCAGCTGTCCCGTCCCCCCAGTGCCACTGTCCCCGGGATCACAGGGAGGGCAGCAGGGCACGGCCACCCTCTGCACCGTGCCTGGCTGCTCCGCAATCAGGGACGAGCTCTAGCAAGCTGATCCATACCCCGAGCAGCTCCCCATGCCCCCTTCCCCAGGACGGGAAGGTGACACGGTGGCAGGGGACACACGCAGCAGCACAGCTTCCCTGCAAGCCCCACGCACCTCGGGGAGGGGGGAAAGGGGAAGGGGAAGGGGGGAAGGGATCCCACAGGTCGTGCTGTGATTTCTTACAGCTCTCATTGTCTGAACTCATTATCCACGTTGCACAAGGCAAACCCGCAGTCAGATGCTGACACGGCTCGCGTTCCTCATTAGCAGCCCGCGTTGCAAAAGCTCCATCGACACAAACATGCATGCTGAAGCCCTTACCTCCAACTTGTCACTCCCTCATCACTGCGGAAAAGACTCTACTGGGTTCTCAGATTTAAAATACTATAAGACCAACTATAAAATTCCTCAGTTCCTCCAGAGAAAGTTACACACACGTTTCTGTCAAAAAAAATGAAAAATATATTCATGGCGAGTTCATGGAGAAGTCTGGTGCGTTTGGATGTTTTGGTCACTCGTTTTTTAAAGCAGGTCTCTAACGGGGTCCCAGGTTTTGCACGGAGAAACAAACCCTTCTGCGATGTGCAGGATCTCAGCTCGTAAAGATCGCTCAGGCTAGTTCCTACTCCATCAGCCCACGCTGCTCCCTGCGTATGCAAAGCAGAAAGTATGTGATCATATCAGAGCAATTTGCACATTAATAAATCCTGGTCTCAGTGCGTAGACTCTGTCCCCATCCACCGGGTAGGGGCTTTTTATTATTATTATTACCAGAGTATCCAGCTTTGTAAAGGCATCCAGTGCAAACTCCTGCATGAGGGAATTCCACCCCACTAGTACCACCTCCTAAGACAATATCCAGCCAAAATATTGTGACTGTTGCAAAACCCGGACTGGAGCTCCACAAAGGACCTTCCAGCCTCGCATCCAGAGCCAACGGGGTCTCAGTAAATTACTGCAGAGTGACACACCATCGAGTTGTCTTTGTAGTCTTTTTTATTTATGACAGTTAATTCCAAGTTATTACTAACATTTTAGTGGTAAGTGGCATATGAAGTCATCAGCTGTCACAACTGCATCTGTTAATAAGCATGTCAGATATTAAAAGCAGCTTATTATCCTCTGGAGGGGGGAAGGCATGAAGGCAGAGAGCTCAGAGCCTGATTCTTTTTCCATTTCTGGCTGTTCAGCAGGAGGAAACACTCCTGCTCAGGAGAACAGCATGGCTGCGGTTGGACTGCCTGGGACACCTGCCCTCCAGCCCCTCAGGGAGCTCTCCTCCCTGTGCTGCCAGCTCCGTTTCCCTTCTCCACCTGTGCCCCAGGATGGACGCGACAGACCCCTCCTCACGCAGGTGCACAGGGGACATCAGGGCTCAGGCACCTTCCCTGAGCCCCACCGTGCCTGGTGGGATGAGCAGATCCTGCACCGGGGCTCAGGCACTCCCAGGAGCCATGCTAGACCTGTCCCAGTGTCCCTGTACCAGCCATACAGAGGAGTTGGTGTCCCCCTGCCTCCTGAGGGCCAGCAGTGCCATGGGGCTGCTGGCAGCGGGTGCCCAGCCACGACTGACCCTCGTCCCCGCTTCTCGCAGGGCTGATGTGATGCTCAAGGCCGTGGGGCTCTGCCGAGAGCCCTGGTGCCCTGGTGAGTTGTCCCAGGGGTGTGACAAGCTGCCAGCCAGCCTCCTGCCATGGCGTGCCCATGGACCCTGGCAATCTCCTGGGGGGACTCCCCAAGCTCGCAGGGTCCTGAGCTGGAAGCTGTAGGGCACAGGCTCTTTCAGAGGATGTGACAAGCCCTGTGGTGGCTCCTGAATCCCTCCTGGATCCCCTGCTGTGGCCAGGGCAGTTCCCCTTCAACACTGCTGCTCTTTCGGAGGATGTGACGAGCCCTGTGGTGGCTCCTGAATCCCTCCTGGATCCCCTGCTGGGGCCAGGGCAGTTCCCCTTCCCCCTGCTGCCCACAAGCCCCCACTGAAGATCGGTCCCTGGGCATCCCTGGCAGCTGCTGGCATGGGCCCTGCAGTGCTCGGTGGGACTGTATGGACCCCACAGCCCTAAGGAGGAGGAGGGCAAGGGTGCGGATACAGAACATGGCACCAAGCAGCCCCCCAGGCACACGGATTCGGAGAGCCTCATGAATTCCTCACACACCTGCCTCTTCTCTGCTGTACACAGCGCCTGTGTGGGGGCAGCTGTGAACACAAAGGTGCAAAATAACCCAAACACAGGCAAGAGGGGAAACTCACCCTTTCTGCAGCTTTTCCTTTGTGCTGTGTGTTAGTGCTCATGTACACGGAAGTTTTATTCATCCTGAATTTTCCTTGGCACCTTGTTAAATGTCCCTCATTTCCTGTTTGTAAATGATGTCACTGAGATCCTTGCTATCTCACAGCAGCCTTGTGAATGTGTTTGCTTGTTGGCAGATGCTGAGCAGTCACTGCTGCAAGTCTCCATATTGAAGACCTTTTTCTGTGTATTTTTAAAGCCTTTTTACTTTCTGTTCTAGGAAATTCTCAAGTACCATCAAATGTTGTCAGGGACAACATCACTCCATTGACTGTACAAGTAAAAAAAAGATCTTGGGATTCGTATTTCATGCACATTGAACAGCCAAACCTCCTTTCTGATATTGGAGTGCTGCAGTCTCAGTTGACAGCTGTAGATCAAGTTTCAGTCTGGAGCAAATGTTTCCAAGTGAGCAATAAACCCCAAAGTCAGAGCTCTGCACTGGCAGTGCTGACAGACCCAGATGCAGCAGCAGGGCTAATGGCACAGCAGTAATTAGCCAACAGAGCAGTGGTCTAGGGGACATGCTCACAGCTCCCTGGTGCCAGAGGTGTCATTGCAGAGGATGGTAAATCACACTAAATCCTGCCCTAACGCCCTGCACAATGAATCCAGCATCGAGTCCTATATTTGTTCCCCCTCTGACAGGAGCTCATTTATGGGCTTGGTTTTCTTTAGCTAATGGCTGTTGAAGCTGGTCTTAAATTAATCCCAAACAGGTTGTTTCTCTCCTGTACAAAAGGACATGAAATTCCCCGTTTTAGCAGGATAAGATGCCTAGTGGCTCCAGACTGAAAGAAGAGCTCTGACTGGAGGGTTCCTTAGCACCCATGGCAGGTTCCCCGGGCTGCTCTGGCTGGGACATGGGCACAGTGGCTCTGCACAAAGCTGAGGCAGAAACTCACTTTCCCCCACATCCCCCAGCCCACCCTTTAAGTACATGGTTCTCCTCTACACTAAAACCTGCCATATTTTGGTCCAATTTCATCACTCTGTAGTTCCTGCCTTGCAAAATCCTCTGCCTCTCTTGACAAGAAGGTGTCTCCATGGAAGGCCAACCCTACCCAGGGACGCAGAGACAACCAGGAGCTGTGTCACTCAGCCCCCAGTGCAGCTGAGGACAGCTGCAGGTGTACCCAGGTCTTCACTCAGCAGATCCAGCACTGAGCACCACAGCTTCTTTCAGACCCATATTAACCCTACCAGTGCCTACAAATTCCCAGCTGGCACAGAGGGTGCATTACTCATCCCTGGTGCCTCATCAGCCTTTGATAATATCTCAGCATAAGCAAAAAGCAGAAAAGACACTCGCAGAGAAAGCAGAAGGAAAGCAAGTACATCCTGAAGTGTGTGTGACGCTCCCAGCCTTGACATGAGGTCTTCTCTGGTCTGCTGCTCCGAGGGTTCTCTGCTGCAGGGTGACTGAGAGCCTGGGCAATTGTTGCTATTAACACCTGAATATCTGCAGCCTGAGTCCTGGGAATGGTTCTGCCAGTGCCTGCTCACTGCATCAGCGCTGGCTCTGGCTGCAGGACAGCGACTGCACAGACTGCGCTGGGGTCAGGCACAGAGCCACTGGGATCACACCTTCTGTGGGAGATGTGAGAGCCAGAGGATGTGGAGCTGACTTCCTGATAGGATCACCCGGGCATGCCTCTGCTTCCCCAGCAAGCCCAGGCTTTCATCACCAGTGCTGCTGGCAGGCTGCGCTCAGAGGCGGTGGCAGTGGCAGTCTGCAGGAAGTGTCCCCATCTGGGATTGTCCCTGCATCCTCATCCTCGTCCTCATCAGGACTGGTGCCGAGAGCCACAAGTGCAGAGCCATAAGAATTGCTTCAGTGTAAAACACTCTGTAGGTGACAGCTGAGCAAGCTGCTGTCACCCCACAGGTGGCTGGGATGAGATGCCATCCTGCCCCAGACGTGGCACAGGGAGCAGTTCCCTGGCCAGGAGTGGTCCGGCAGGACTGGCCTGCTCCAGGCTTGCCATGCCCAGGGCTGAGTGTAATTCCTGTGTGCCCCACCAGCTGCCTGGCTAGCCAGACCCCTTTCTGGTGCCTGCCAGGTTTTCTGGCACCTCGTCCATGCAGTCTGGGCATTTCCCCTCTCCCCAAGGAGCAACATTATGCGCATGTTGGGAAACGCTCTTTTCCCATTTGCTCCGAAGGCCCTTTTCCCCTGTTGTTTGAGGAATGCTGTTTGAATTAGCTCCACGGATTGCAAACAGACCCCGTTGTTTTCCTTTCCCAATGCAGGGAGGCTTCTGTTCTCTCTGGCCTGCTGGATTAACCAGGGGCCTTACACACTGACCTCTCTGCAGCTCAGGGAAGCTAATTTAATCCCAATATTGTTACAGATCACAGCAGGATGGATCTCACAGATTCCTTGAGGCAAACCAGCATGGAGTGCTGGCAGGGACAGTAGCACACTGTGTTTGTAGAGGCTGGAGCTGCTGCAATTTTTCTGTTAAATTCCCTCTACAAAACTCATGTAGCTGGGGAGGACAGCAGTTCTGGGGAACAGGGGTACCCTGAGCACAGAGGAGATGCTCTGCCTGCATCCCCAGCACCCCCGGCATGCCAGAGGGTGGGGGGTGGCTCTGAATCCTGGCAGAAGAGAAGGAAATGCAGACTCACATCTCCTCGCTATTTCTTTCTCCTCATTTTTCTTTTTCCCTTGGTACCTGCTCCCGAAAGTGGTCTGTGATGTGATGCTGAGCCTGGAAAAGGCATCAGCACCCTCACAGCAGGGCAATCCACACGCATCTCACTTGCATTTTCAGGGGGAAGGTCTGCCTTCTCATCCTGCGTGCAGCTCCACAGCTCTGCCTCCCCTGGCTTCACAGCCTCACCTGAAGCTCTCGCTCTCCCCAGCACAGCCAGGGAGGGTGTCCAGCCCCTGCGAGCAGGGCAGAGGGGTGCAGGAGCCACCGGGGCTTGGGGGGAAGCCCTGCCTCTCCCAGCATTGCTCGGGGGGCTTTGATGTTAGGGAAAAATAATTTACTTTGGGACACTATTAAAGAGAAGTTTGAATGATGACACACCACAGGGCTGGGACTTCCAGCGTTTCTTGTAAACTCCATCCAGAGCTGGAAGCAGAAAAGGCCACTGGCACAGCCAAGAGGACATGAAACCAAGAGTCTCTGCAGCAGGAGTGGCTTTGTGAGCAGCTCATCCCTCTCCAGGCATCTGCTCCCTCCCTCCTGCCTCTGCTGCTGCTGCTGCAGATGTCTGCCAGGACCACGGGGCAGAGTTTGGGGAGCATGGATGGGGCACCCAAGGGAGCCACAGCCCTGTGAGCCAGTCCTGGGAGACTGGGGCAGGGATGGGAGCTGGGCATGCAGCCCCTGCTCGAGCCCATCCTTCTCTCAGCCATGATCAGCTCTTGGGAACATTCCTGCTGGATGACATTTCCCAAGGCATAGAGAAAGAAAAAAAAAAAAAAAAAAAAGCACTTTTTTCCCAATATAAATTCTTGCAACATTAAAAACCCCACACAATAGTTGTAAGCCCTGGAACGGCTGGGGGTAAAACAGCTACAGTCCGACATGGAAACAGCACTGCCATCTCCAACTGGTGAGTCCCAGATGTGGGACATCATGTGTGACAAAACCCCACAGGCGGGACATGCAGGAAGCCTGTAATTGTTGTGGGCTCCCATCACCGTGTGGGGACAGGCCGGTGACCTCGGGAGTCCCGAGCACCCCGTGGGTCACCTGCCACAATGAGAGAAGGACCCTGGATCCTGGGCAGGCACTGGGAGGGACACAGAGCTCCTTGTTGGCCCAGCTGTGCCCACGGAGAACAGGCTGTAGCAGAAGGGACCTGCGCCAGTTTTGGGACTCTTGGGTGATTTTGGGATGCTGGGGTAGTTTGGGAATGCCCCAGGCATGAGCTGGAGGTTCCTGCTGACCCACAGAATGGGTGCTGCTGCTCTGGGTGGTACTGACACAACACCAGTGGGTGGGCACTGCCTGTCCGTGTGTCCTCACTAACCGTAGACACATGTCCCCTGCGCAGGGACACATTCAGGTTGGTCCAGGAGCATCACTGCACTGAAAGCAGCTGAGGTGATCAGCAGAAAACACATGGAGGAGATCCTTGTGCAGCAAAAGCTGTAGTGATGTGCTCACTCTGCTGCATTCATTTGCAATGAATTTGCATTTCACCTGTAATTACTTTAATTACAGCTTGGGCCTCTCCTGTGCCCGTGCTGAGGGCACACGTCTTGGCTCGTGCCCAGCCACCTTCTGCCACGCAGCGGCTCTGCCGAGGTTTCCAGCAGAGCCAACAGCTTTGCTGGTGTGGATGGGAAATGTCCACATATTGTGTCTCAAACTATATAATTAATTGGATGCAGTGCTGAGCAAGGAGCTAATTCTGCCCGGGGGTTTGGTCATTGTACAGACACGGAGAAGAGCGAGGCCGAGCCTGGTGCCGCAGGATGAGCCCAGGATGGAGGAAGCTGGGCAGGGAGCGAGGTTCAGGCTCCCAGAGCCGGGACAAGGGGAGGCTGAGATGGGGAGGATGAGGAGCGAAAGGCTCCCTCGGAGGCAGGGGCCAGTGTGCCACTGCAGCAGCTCTGCCCTCTCTCCTTCTGCCTTGTGTGCCCTTTCGGTTTTCGGATGTGTTCATCATGTGGGGCCTCGAGGTGTGGCTGGCCCAGCCTGCAGCCCACATGGGCCCCCAGAATCACCTGATGTCACCCCACATCACCCTGTGTCACCACCCCCCATTGCCCCCATCATCCCCATCCCCCTGCATCACCACCCCCAATGACCCCACAGTGCGGCACCAAGTGCTCACACCAGACACTTTAGACATCCGTGCCTGCATTTGTATTTATTTTAAATATCTACAGGACAACGGCAAGAGGAAGAGATGGGTCGAGCCTGGCTTTTTCAGGAGACACACCAATCCCAGCACAGGGCAGGACAAGCAAGAACATGGCCAGGGCATCAGTGGGGCAGTGGAGCAGGAGGTGGGGCAGCCTCTCCTGGTGCCTCTGCCCTGGGGGCTTTGGGGTTTCATTTCCAATTAAGTTTTTCATATGGTAACATTCAGAATTTTGATGGGAGATGAGGCTACTTTTGCCTAAGAGAGAACATACTTTCACTGCTGCACCTGGCCCAGGAATGAGTTCTCCACTATTAAAATGTAATTTAATTTATCTCCATGGGTTTTGTGATGACTGGGATTTGTTCTAAGGAGACCTTTAAAGGAGAAATTTTGCATTATTGAATGTATGTGCTAGGAAGTTGAGTTCTGGCATCCTCTGATAACCAAATTTCTTTTCTATCCTCCACTATATCAATCATGATAAAAGCCCCTGCCAAAGGCCTAACTCAAGCCATGCTTCTGGCATATTGTGAAACAAATCAGCAGGGGAAAAAAGCAAAACCCACAAGATGCTCTAGTCCAGTATTTTTTAATGTAAGTTTCAACGATATTGATGGTTTACCTCATCAGGTAAATATTTGTAGCCCAGTTGCTTTCCCAGGGTTAAACCAGGACCAAGCGGCTGCCGAAACTGCAACTCATTTGCTCTGACAGACCCCAAGCAGCTTAAAAATGAGTTTTCCTGAAATCTGAGGCCTTGCACATGCCAAGCAACAGCACTGGTACCTTCTCACCGAGGGCTGCAGGGTGATCCCATTTTCCAGGGACTAGTCTGATGGTCACCCAGCTCCCACAGTTTCCCAGGCCCCCCAAGCAAAGGAGACCCCAGTGGGCTGTGGGTGAGCTCTGTGCATGGGGCGATGGGCAAGGGACCCGTGGCCCTTTGCACCTTTGTGAGATTTCCTGCGTGCAAAGAGGAAAGTGTCTTTTTTAGAGTCTGATTTTATCACTTCCCTGATGCATCAGCTTGTGGAGTGCAGCAACAGCAAACCATGAGAGCATCTCCAGGGCACAGCAAAGGCTGAGGCCAGCAGAGAGCCAAGATGAGTTCAGCACTGAGGCTGGCATCACTGCCAGCACCCACGTGGCACACACACCTCGCTGGCACGGCTGGCATTGCCACCCGGAGGTCACCGCGCTGGCGGAGGACAAGGCTCCTGTGCGGTCCTGGCTGGCGGCTGGGAAAGCTGCTGCTCTGCTTTGCATATAAGTCAAAACCTGTGAGCTTCTGGTTACAGACACTCACTTCTTTAGCAGGCTGAAGTGGGAGAAGGGAGGGAGCTGCCAGATCCAGCTGGTCTCCGCTCCAGGAGCTGATGGAGGATTAGCCCAGCAGCATGTCTTTACAAATTGTCAGTTCCCAGAGTACACAAAACAAAGCTCCGAGGATTGAGTATATCAGCACAGAGGCAAAGGCAAAGACTTTGGGAACCTGATAGCGCTTTCCACCCAGACACAGAGACATGTGGACCCTGGCTTCCTGTGGCCCCCACAGAGCCCTGCCTATCCCACAGCAGCTCAGCCTTGGCAAAAAAGGCACTGGGGCTGTTCGCTTGGAGCAAGCTCCTGCCTGCAGCCCTGCCGAGCCTCTCCCTCTCCAGAATGGTGCCCCACAAACCAGAGAGGGCTTGTAAAGTGACCACAGGTCCGCACAGAAGTGGCAAAGCACAGAAACCCATTCCCTGCTCTCCAGTGCCCGCTGCCACTCTCCTGCACAAGGCTGGGGCCTCCCCACCAGCCGCCCTGTCACGCACAGTGGCGGAGCTGGAAGGTCTCACTACTCGTTTCACGGGAAACTTCCGACATTTCAAAAATTGTTTTCATTCTGGCTTGGAGTGAAGACAAATATTTCAGAAATTTCCTGGATAACATAAAGTTTAAAATATTCTCCAAACTAAAATAGAAGTGTCGGGCTATCTCAGCTCTTGCATTATGTCATATCATGCCAGCTCACGGTACACTATGCAGAGTCACAGATGACTTCTCATGAGGAGATGTAAACAAATACACAAATAATGTCAGCGAGGGAGGAGAAATGAAATGCTGAAATGACAAATTCTCTAAAACTACTTTTTTCCCCCCCTTGCACAAATTAATTCTCCATGGGAAATCGCTTGGATTTTTCAAAAGAGCACAGTGCGGCCAAAGCAGCTCTGCTGCAGTGCTGCTGGCGCTCCCCTCCAGCCCGTCCAGACACAGTCCAGCAGCGCTGCTGCTGCCGCCGGGCTGCTCCGCGATGTCCCGGTGTCCCTGCCCCCGCTCCCTGGCCGCGCTTGACCCCTGATGGTGTCACTCGCAGCCCGAGGGCAGGCGAGCCGTGCGCTGCCCGTGCCCCGGGGCCCGGCTGTGTGCCGCACCGGCAGCGCACGGCGCATCACGGAGCGGCGGCTCGCCGAGAGCGCAGCGGGAGGAGGCTCGCCGCTCCCGCTCCGCCCGGTGCCGAGGCACGGCGCTTACCTGGCTCGGCTCGGCTCAGCTCTGCTCGGCCGGGGCTGGCTCCTGCCCTCCCTGCGCCCCGCGCATCGCCCGCCCAGGCTCAGCGCCGCGGCCGCCCCGAGCTGGGGCTCCGCGCCGGGCAGACCTCCGGGCGCCGCCGGGCACCCATCCCCCTGCCTGCCCCGTGCCTCTCCAGAAAGGCACTGCTGGGAAGGAGTGCCGGGGCTCATGTCTCCGGTGCTGTATCCACCCCTTCCCACCCTCTTGGGGTTCGGTCCTGCCAGTTCCACTTGTGGGCTGTCCTCACCACTTTGGGCCTTTCTACCGCTCCCCTTCTTGTGGCTCTGGATGTCACCACAGACACGCTTTTATGAGAGTGGGCTTGTGCAAGGCTTGTATAAAGTGTTCTCAGAAATACGAGGTCCTGTCATTTGTAAAACTAATAAAAATGTCCAATAATTTTTACAAGGGAAAAATGAGTCATTGGATGGCACATTTCTCATTACTGGCATTTTACAATTAAAATGAGCATCTATTGAATCAATCCAAAGCTCTTATTGTTAGCAGACACTAATAACTTCCTGAGCTATTGAAGATACTTTTTTTCTGAAGAAACATGACCCTTTGCCACGGCATTTCTCGTCGAGAGTGGTATCCAGCTGAGACCAGCTCTGCTCAGCTCCTGCTGGAGGGTTTTCAAACACATCCTGATGAGACTGGTGGCTATAACTGGGTGGGAAATTGTTTTTAAGCCCTCAAAAATGTTCAAGATTTCAAAATTTTTCCCGCTCCACATGGGGATGAAACCAGAATTGTTCAACATTTTTACAAAAAAAAATAAGTCCTCATGGAAACCATCTCCGGAATAGCCAATAGCCATGGGTCACGCTGAGCCAGTGGAGAGGGGACTGCGGTGGCTTGGACCGCCGTGATGGTGGCTGCGCTGGCATCAGACGACTTTTGCTCCCAGGGTGGGACACCCATCCCGGACCTCACGACCTTTTCTGGTGAAAAATGAATCCAGTGAAACTTTCCCGATTTCACTGCAGCCATTGCGTATGCGTGGCCACAGTCTGCCCCATGAAGAACAAGCCAGGCCAGCAAAGCAGGGGCATCACTACCTCCTACCCTTGGAAGACCAAGAATTTTGCAGCTGCTTGTGTTTTAAGGACAGTATATACAGTCAGAGCCTAATTTTCAACAGGTACTAAGCCCATCTGCTGCTGCCCCCTGAAGATCAGCCTCCCTCCAGATGTCTCGGTCACCACAGTCACCACCTGCTTTTAGGAAATGGACACCCTGATGGAACCGGAGGTGTGATCTGAGGAGGATTCAATGAGAAGAAGCCCCACAGAGGCACAGGGAGACTCTGAGTGCCCTCAACAGTCCTTCCTTGTCCATGGAGGCTCATTTCAGCCTCAGGAGATGAGAGACCAAGAAGAGCCAGCCTGACTACAACACTTGTTTCTCAAAATTACTCCAGATGAAGCAGAAGAGATCAAAATGCAGAACACCATTGCCTTCAGCAGAGGTGTCTAAGGAAAGCTCCTGCTGCAGGATTTAGCAGAGGAGCTCCAGGTTGCTGTCTGGTTTTAGGAGTGCTCTTTTTCCATGTGTGATCACCTGTACATCCTCAAGGCAGAGTGAGAAGCCCTGCCATGATGCCAGAGAAGAGAAGCCAAATTGTCCCCATGTGCTCAGTGATTTCAGAGGGTTTCTGGATGTGAATGGACATCTTTCCTCTCAAGCCCCAGAGGGTCCCAGGCAGCCAGGCTGCTGTCACTTGTGGGGAGATTCGGTTCCCAGTTGTACTATCAAACACGTGCAAAGCTTATGAAAAACTGCCATGAAATCCCACTGCACAGCAGTAACAATGGGCAAGTCCTGGCTTCCAAACACAGAGTGCCCTGCCAAAGGGCTGGCAAGTCCAGATCCTGCTGGGCAGAGGCATCCAGATGCCACATCTGCCACGATGCTCTTGGTGCAGGTCTGCAGGAGACCAGCCCCAGCTGAGCCTCTCCATAAGCCTGCTCCAACCCTTTTCCAGAAATGAGCACCTGCAGGACTCAGAGACATCCGAGGTGGAGACTTCACTCTGACTTGGCATGGGGCAGAGGGCTGGAGATGGTGCTTGCTTTTGCTGTTTGAGCAGCCCAGATTGGGCACAACAGAAGGATGCCAGGCTCTGCTCCCTCAACACCACACTCCCCTGTCCCCATCCTCCCCAAGGCTCTCTAGAAGGGATGGTTCTGTCTCTTGGGAAAGCGCCATGGGAGTGGGGAAGCTGATGCTGGGGAGAAGTAGATGAGGTTGTTTTCCATTCTCTGTCGTTGTGCAATGGCTCCAATGCTGGAGACACTTCCCAGTCCTTTGCTACTGAGCATGGGTGTTGGGATGACAATATGTATTGTCATTTATAAGCTCTGTAGGACCCTCTTGGGACCTACGTGCATAAATCTTGGGTTTGCTTTAGCATTCCTTTTTCCTCTTGTATCCTTGCAACACAGCTTCTGCCTGTCCTGCCTGTCTGCAAGCCTGAGCTGTGCAGAATCTAGAGTCCTGCTCCCAAGAGCATCGGTCTGTGCTGCTGCCATGCTCATCTGCTCTTGCTCCAAAGGGAGGGCCTTGGGAACAAGCTGCTAATCCAGCTTGGCCTGGCCACAGTCCCGCTGTGGCTGCCAGGTGCCTGAGCACAGCGCACACAGCGGGCAGTGCCGACAGCTGACAAAAATGGCAGGAACTTCCCTTTATGGCTCTGTATTTCCCGTTAAATTTTTATGGGATTTCCTCAGCACCCAAGAGCCCAGTCACTGGCAAAGCTGAGCAGGAAGACCTGCTGCCCAGAGGGGACAAGGTTGGGGACTGCCTGGCTCCCTGGTGCCCAGGGCAGGGCTGGTGCCATCTGCCCAGCCAGGTTTCCAGCCCCCCACCCGCTGCAGGGACAGCTCCCAGGTGCCACCGCAGGCGTTCTGTCCCCGGCTCCCGGGGGCTGCCGTGTGCCCGGCCGGCAGTGAATTTGGCGTCCCCGCCGCAGGGACTCATCGGCTGATGTCGCAGGATTTCCTCCCCCCGCCGGGAGCGCACAATAGCGGGGACAGGCTGCTCCGCAGACACCCTAATCCCTTGGCGATTGTGCCGCGTTTCGGGGGGTGACAATGGCTCAATGAAGGTTTGCAAGGTTAGCAGGAACGTTAATCCTTACAGAAGAAAAATGTGACAATTACTTAATGCCGTGGCTGGGAGCTTTTGTGCAGCCCTTCTGGGCAGTGTCTCATCGACAGGCGCTGCCGAGGACAGGCGCTGCCCGGGCACCTGGGACAAGAGGGGATGGGCGCTGCTGCCACTGCTCTGCCCAGCCTGGCTCGGCTCCTGCTCGTCCCCTGGAATGCCCATTCGAGCGAAGGAGTTTCTGCCATCACCCAGTGAAAGCACAAACATTTCTATGGCCGGAGCGCAGGCGGCTCCGGGGAGCAAGAGAGCTTTTTGTTGTCTCAATTTAATTTCCAGAAAATTGGGTGTCTCTTACAATTCAGAAACTCTGCAGGAGAAATGCAGCTGAGGAGCTGCTGAGAGAACATGGAGGGCCTAGCATGCTGCTCTGGGGGCACGGTGGGGAAGGGGCTCTGAGCGGGGTCCAGAGATCTGCAGAGGAGGGGGGCAGGAGGAGTGAGGGGGGTTGGAGGCATTGAGGGGGGGGCGGACGGGAAGAGAGGAACAGCAGAACCTTGGTCACTGGACAGGGAACCCAAGGGCTTCTGATGACACCGTCCAGGAGGAGAGGAGGGAGCCCCTGTCCTGCAGAGCAGACCTGGCCCCTGGTCCCGGCGCCTCGGGGTGCGGGCTCCGTGGGCAGGCAGAGCCCTCAGCTGGGAGCCTGCGACAGCTGCCGAGGGCTGGAGGAGATGTGCGAGCGCAATTTTGTCAGTGCAGAGCCTCGGCCGCTTCCCGCAGGACGCTCTTCTGGCATCAGGGAGGCGCTGGGAGGTGGAGGAATGAAAAACCCTCCGCGCTGCCAGCCAGCTTTATGTGCGGAGAGCTGTGACAGCCATCCGGGGATTTCTCTGGCTGCAGCGGCTGAGGGAAGGCAAGAAGGGAAGGAAGGGATAAAGCACTGAGATCACAGACGAGATCCCGCCTGCTCGCCCAGAGGCAGGCGCAGCACCACAGCACGCCCCGCCAACCTGCTCCCGGCGGCGCTGGCGAAAGTGCCGCCGTGCTGTCCCCGCCTGACCCCGCACCCGTCCCCACGGAGCACGATCACCGGCAGCCAGGGGCAGCGGGGACAGCCAGGCATGAGCCAGGCATGGCCGGCGCGACCAGGGACCGCGCGGTGCTGCCTGCTGCTCCGGCCGGGCTGGGGTGACATCTCAGCCGGGCTGGGGCGACATCTCAGCCAGGCTGGGACAGCATCTCAGCCAGGCTGGGGTGACATCTCAGCCGGGCTGGGGCGACATCTCAGCCAGGCTGGGACAGCATCTCAGTCAGTCTGGGACAGCATCTCAGCCGGGCTGGGGTGACATCTCAGCCGGGCTGGGGCGACATCTCAGCCAGGCTGGGGCGACATCCCGGCCGGGCTGGGGCAGCATCTCAGCCGGGCTGGGGCGACATCCCGGCCCGGCTGGGGCGACATCTCAGCCGGGCTGGGGTGACATCTCAGCCAGGCTGGGGCGACATCTCAGCCGGGCTGGGGCGACATCTCAGCCAGGCTGGGGCAGCATCTCAGCCCGGACAGAGGCGAACACCTCTCCAGAGGTTCCCTGCAGCTCGTCCCGGCTCTCCTTGGCTGTCTCGCATGCCTGGGATATCATCACACCAGCCCCTCGAAGAGAGAGGAGCTGCCAGAAGCTCCCCGTCGGGCTCCCGAGAAGCTCGGGGCAGCCTTCCCTCACCTGTCCCTTCCCTCCCTGCTGTTCCTGGCCACGACCGTGCCCTGGGCCATCGGGCAGGGCAGACTGTCACCGTGAGCCCCCTCCTCGGTGGGCGAGCAGCCGCCCAGGTCACCCCACAGCCCCGCTCTCGCGTGTGTGCGCTCGCGTGTGTGTGCCGAAGCCATCGTGGCTCGGTGGATTTTAGGCACTGCAGGCGGAGAGCGCAAATCTGCCTCTGATTAAATCGGCCCTTTGTAATATAACCTATATGAGCCTGCACTTAACACCCATCATCCTGAGGAAAGCCCAGGCTCTCTTCCAGCCGGTTGGGCTGCGTGCCTCCGGGGCAGATCTCCCAGGGACATGAAACTGCCGGGGCAGGAACTTGGATGCATTTCTGTGCAGATTCTTCCCCCTTCTAGAGAGGCACAATGGGGCTTTGCATGAGTGATACAAACATGCCAGTTGTACTTAAGGTTGACAAATAATGTAAACCACACAATCTGGTTTGAGGGAAACGACTTCACCACAATTTATTTTAGTGCTTTAAACATCACGCCAAACTCTGTAGTGAATTGCTAAATTAATGCCGGGCTGCCATCTAAATAGACATCTTCAGATCACAAGCATGTTATAGGGGGAATGGTTTCCTTTGAAATGGTTCCCACAGCTTAAAGGCTGTGCAGAGAAAAAATGTGCCCAGGATTCAATTGCTGCCAACATGTGGTGGCCACATTTCTCCACTGCTATTGGCCAAGATGCGCAGTAAAGCCGAGGAAGCATCATCTGAGGTGGATAGATAAACTGGTGATTGCAGAGAGACAGGGAATGCCATAAGCAGCTCACTCTGAGGAAAGGGGTAAAGCAAAATAGCCTCCGTTCCAAGATTTTATCCTGGAAAAATGTGCCCTGCCCAGGAAGGCATCTGGTTGTCCCCATCACACATTTTCTCAGCTGCTTGGAATGCAGCAGAGCCCAACAAAAGCACAGGGGATGTGTCCTCCACTCTTGGTTTTACATTGGTGCCTTGGCTGATGTTCTCAGGCTGCTGCACTCTGCTCCCCGTCCTGATGGCACCAATCGCATCTTCCACCTGCTTACAGCCATGTCCCGATCTCCTGACACTAAAGCCTGTCAGATCCCCTTGGCACGGGGAGCTGGAATTCTGAGGCCAGTGCTCCCCACAGCTGTCAGGGAAGGGGACAAATGACACCATGATGTCTTCCCTCCAGCTGAAGGAGTTGGGAAGGTTCATGGTGGGCACTCAAGCCCCATATGGGCTTCACATCTGCACTTCAGACTGGAGGTATCCCAGCACCCATTGACCAAATGTAGACAAAGGATGAGAAGATAAAGGAGAGGGAGGGGAGCTCTCATTTGGCCACGGTTCCCACCCTGGCAAGTTGGGGTTTGTTTCCCCATCACCAGCCTGAAGTCCATCTCCCATGCTTTCGTGGCTCAGTTGCTCTTTCCCCTTATGGTTTCCTTCAGCTGAGCTGGAGGAAGAATAAAGAAATGTTTCTCCAGGCCCCAGCCTCTTACAGGGCTCATAAATATGTCTCTGCTTAAAAACTCAAGGATTAATTAACTCATGAGTATCTCCTAACCAAAGTTCTGGGAAAGAGCACCCTCCTGCGTGGGAGGCAGCACATCTGTGGGAGGTTTCCCCAGGGCCTCTCCCCTTCCCTCAGATGCCTGACCAGGATGGACCCAGAGCCAAGCAGTGCCCACCAAGTGGGATCCTGGCCTGGCACCGCCACTGCATGCCAGGCATGCTGTGCTGGGACCCCCGTGCCACGAGGCACCTGGGTGGCCATCAGCATCAGCTCTCAGGCCATGCTGCCGTGTTGCCTTCACAGTGTTTTCAATTAGGTGCTTGACAATGCCCAGGCTTGGTGGTCCCTCATAAATTGTGAGTGCTGATGGTGCCACGGGAAGGTTTGGACCAAGGGGGGTGGTGCCTCAGGGTGCATCACAGGGCAGGGCTCTCCGGACACACAGCCCCAGCCCTGCCGCTGCTGAGCCCCTTCCAGAGCGGCTGTCCCCACTGCTGGTGGGACGGTGAGCCCTGCCAATGGCTCCCACCTGGCCCTGTCCTGCTGGGAAGGTGCCAGCTGCATTGGTGGGTGCCCCTTCTCCCCAGAGATGCTGCACAGGCTCACTCTCTCTTTGTCCCTGCCCCATGCCCAGCCTGGAGGCAGCAGGCATGGGGCAAAACAGCCCAAGGGCGCTGCTGGAGGGTGGGCAGGAGCTAGCCCCCACTGACAGCCCCTCTGCCTCACCATTTGCTCAGGCTCTGCCTGGCACTGGGTCTGCCGCCAGTGGCCCTGGGAGGCCCTGTGGTCACAGGGGAGCTGGCCTGGTCCGAGGCCTGGCCATGCCTGTCACAGCCCCTGGGGATGGAGGGTGTCTCCAGCGGCCGTCTGCTCCTTGGCTCAGCGCATCAGCCCAGCAATCGGCAGTCTCCGAAGAGCTGAGCTGCCAGGAGCCACTCCTTCTGCAGCGGCTCTGTGCAGAGCTGGTACGAAACAAACAACTTTTGCAACATGTTTTGTTTTCCACCATTACATTTAAAAAGTAAATAAATTAAATCCATTTTGCTGCCACTTCACTATGTCAAGTGTAACCTGAGCGCTGCTGGCAGGGGAGGCAGCGCATGGTGCGAGGCCTCCCCAGCCTGTGGCGAGGCTGTGCTGGAGCCTGAGAGCTGTGCAGGGATGGACTCAGAGGAGCTGTGCTGAACCTGTGCCAGTGACCTGTGCTGTCCTGCTCAGTCCCAGGGGGAATGGCCCCAGACCACATGGGCTTAAAGGACTGGTGCTGCGGTGGAGAGGGGTCCAGGCAGCTGAGATACCCAGGCTGAGCATGGACCATCCCTGACACACAACCGCAGCTGAGGATGGATGTCCCCCAAGCTGTCCCCAGGCCTCTCTTCACTTTGCTCCTGTATCATTTCACACTTTGTTCAGTGTCTGCAGGGACAGCACTGCTGTCTCAGTGCGGGAAGGAGCAGGCTGCACCCCTCCATCCTGGGCTGCTGCACATCGCATGGGCTGCACACACAACAGTGTCACCAGCCAGGGCACCAACCCCAGCAGGAGTCGTCCCCAAGGGCTGTTACTGGCGTGAAATGATCTCCCTCAGTGAGGGTCCTGTCCTGTCATCGATCTGTGTGGATGAGAGGCCCTGGGGACAGCTCTCTGCCAGTCCATGCCCAGTCCCCAGGGCTGAAAACATCTCCTGTGGCCACACTTGCCCTCTCCCAAGGGCAGAGGGACTTTGCACTCTCGGTCACCCACCACCCTCCAAGGCAGCTCCCCTTGTTGTCCCCAGCCCCTCGGGGCTGCCACCTGTGGCCAGCAGCACACGAGGCAGGGGATGCCCCTTCCCAAACCAGCTCCTCCTCGCTGGGGCTCTCTGGGCAATGGGGATGCTCAGCCCTGGTGGGCCTTGGTCTGTCCCCAAGCTCTCCCCGATGGTGGCTTGGGGACAGACCGCCCTGCACTGTGGCTCAAATGCACTCCAAATCCCTACAAACAAGGGGCAGGGAGTGAACTGTTTGCACTGGGAGCACCATCCAGAGGCCTGGATTTTCTCCTCTCCGTGAAGGCAGCTGTCTGCACCCGGGACAGACCTTGGTCGCTTTGGCATCGCAGTCAAAGCACCCACTGATGTCATGCGAAATGGAACTTGGCCCTGGGTGCGAGAGGACTCAGGCTGCTTCCAGCTGGCCTCCTTGCTGCTGCTCGCACTGTCTTTGGGACATAATTAATTTTCTCTGTTGGAGGGGTAGTTTCCAGCTAAGCATGGATCCTCTGGGTTTAAAAGTCAGTGAAAGTGATTTCCAAAGCGCAGGACACCCTTTCCTCTCAAGAACTGGCTCGGAGAGGCAGCTGCAGCATGCCTGGGTTCCTGCCTGTCCTGATGCCACACTGCTTCATTTTTGGACAATCCTAACTATTTGGCTGTATCAAACACCTCTAGACACAGCCTGGTTCTCTGCAGCACCGTGGCACACAGCTCTGCAGTGGCCCTGCTGTGCCCATCGTGCGGGGCTGTGCTGCCACGTGGGTGGCCCATCCCTATGGTGTCCCTAAACAGTGGCAGCGGCTGCAGACTGATCCAGACACTCAGCCTTCTCCTTCTTCCACAGAACTTCTTCCCTTTGCCTGTGCACTGCCTGCAGCAAGGCTACACCGTGCTGGAAATCAGAGTTCCTGCCCTTCTTCAGCTTCAGCTGCAGCTCTGGGAGGTGGCAGGCAGCATCAGCTAGGTCTGGCAGGACCATGGTGCCTGGGATGCTGTCCTCACCTCCACTCTGGCCACTTGCAGAGGTTTTTGCTGCGACAGCTACCTCTATCCCATCCCATGCACACGGTCAGGCCCCATGTGTGCTCCCTTCACGTTCCTCTAAGAGCAGGAGGAGAAGAGGAAACATTGCAACAAACCGTTTTACCAGAAAACACGCAAGTGACTTTTTTAATAATAACATCCAAATGAAAACAACGTGGGCTTCAAAGTCTGTCCTTGGGATGCTTTGTGGTTCGCAGGCTTTCTGACAGCATCTGCTCCTTTCCGTCCCAGGGAACGCACCCAGGAACACCAGCCCCTTCCTGAGGTGCCCGAGGTGCCTCTCGCCACTCAGGCACCCTGTGGGTCTGGGCAGGGAGAGTGGCTGCTGGCACAGCCTTGCTGGGACACCAGGGATTCTGTCACTGCCCAAATTGGCCGTTCAGCATCTTCCTCACTCCTGCCCTTTGCCAGCAGTGCTGGCGAGGATCCGCACGGCCTCTGCTGTGGTTGCTCCAAAGGCCGTCTCCCGTTACCGAAACGCAAATGTTGATGTTTGAGGAGGGGAGATGCTGATGGAAATGGAGCTGGCACTGTTTGTTTGTCAAAGCAGCTATTTTAAACAAGTTCTGTTCACACAGCTTGCAGATCGGAAGGAAGTTTTCCCAGCCATAATATCCTAGCTCAGCGCTGGGCAGACAATGGTTCAGCAGTTGCCTGGGATTAGCTGGTGAAATCACTGTGTGCAGCCTGGGAAGGGCGTCTGGGAAAAGGCAGCTTTGGATTTTGTGCTGGGGTGCCCCGGGGGGGGTGGGCAGAAGCGGAGCCAGGCGTGGCATGACGGGGACAGCGAGACTCGCAGAAGGTCAACATGCAGCCACTCCAGCAGGTCCTGGTCAAGGGCTTCAGGACAGCCCTCCCTGACCTCTCACCATCCCTGTGTCCTGCTTTTTTCCCCAAGGAAAATAGTTAAATGCAAAGTAGGTCTCTGTTAAGACGCTTCCCAAAGCAGCAAGCCTAAAACACGGCACCTTGTCACCCGCGGTGTGATGGAGAGGTGCCCTGCTCCCCCAGCGGGGGGGAACAAGAGATGCCATCAGAGCCACCTCTGCCCCAAGCCCTGAGCCCCCCACCCTGAGCCGTGTGCCCTGGGCTCTGTGCGGGCGCCCAGGCACCGAGGGCCTGGCGTCAAAGCCGCTGCTCCCTGGCGCGTTCCCTTCAGGAAGGCAGACAGGGCTCCTGGAGGGTGGCGGAGGCGGCAGTGCCAACTCCTTTATTCATTACAGCCTCATATACAAATAAAATCTTTACAAGCTTGCTTTGAGCCTTTAAAAATGCCGTTTAGGACGTGTCATTTGTATTGTCTGACTCGGGCTGCTCTGCACCGCGGCTGAGCTCGGCGGCAGTAAAAACTGCTCTCCACGTAAAACCCAAATGAGTTTATTTTATTTGCAGGGCAGGGCGAGGGAAGCACTTACCAGCTGTGACACCCCAGTGCCCAGGGCAGTCACCCTGCCCACTGCGGACATCACATTCCCTCGCGAGCACCGTAGGGGTCTCGTGGGACAGGGGCACGGAGCCCTCGTGGATGCTCCTCTCACCCACGGAGCCTCCTGCTACCTCTTGTGTTTCCGTTTGGGACATCCCAGAGACTGGCTGTGACAATGTCTGCGATGCCACAAACATCAGAGGAAGATGCAGAAGATTAAAGCAAATTAAACTCCGCCAACGCTTTGGTTGCTCTGCAAATGCCAAGGCGTGAAAGCTCTGACTCCAGAGGTGCTCATGGAAACTCTCCACCAAGGGGAATTAATTGCAGGAGCATTGGCCCGTAGTGTGAAGGGTTTTTCATTAAATGCTCAGATGAAGCTTTCTGTTTCTTCCTCCTCTTGGTGAAACTCATTGTGATTAAATTAAAGGAATTCTTGTTAAAACGTTAGTACCCTACTAAGACCATTTGTTGTTTTTCTCAGCTGCCTCTGGTCTCTTTAGAGACTTTGCTGCCTTTTCCTAACATTTTCCAGCTCTTCCTCCCTCTCCATGCGGCCTTCCCCCCTGTTTCTGAGGCAAACTGGAAAGTTACAGTTGTGGTTGAGCTGTGGCTGCGGGCAGTGAGTCACAGCAAGGATCCCCACTCGCAGCTCGTAAACAGGAGGGAGAAACATGCGTTCCTGCCCGGGGCTGTTCCCGGGGGCCTCGCGGTGGGGTGGGATGGCGATGGTGCAGGATGGGAATGGAGATACAGAGATGGAGATAGGGACAGGGATGGGAACAGGGACAGGGATGGGAACAGGGACAGGGATGGGAACAGGGACAGGGATGGCGAGAGACCGCTGGCTGTGCCTCTCCCTCGTGTCCAGGGCAAAGCCAAGGCTGTTTCCTGATGGCCATCACTGAGCTGGGGGTCAGAGGAGAGCCTGGCCCCTGCCCCTGGTCCACACTGCTCCCACTGCTGTGCTCATGGCAATTCCTGTGTCCCAACCTCCCATGCCCCTGGGCCAGTGGCGAGGGATGACTGCACAAAGACCTTCCCGTGACATGACGCCAGTGCCTAAGAGCTTGCAAAAAAGTTATGGAAAAGTGGAGGAGTGATAGGGTTTTTTCCACCGCTAAGGAAAAAAATGCTCATTTGTGGGCATTTTCCATTCAGGAGCATCCTGTGCAAAGGCATTGTTCCTCTTTGAATTCCTTAGCATATGGCATTCTGTGCTGTTAGAGTTTAATATTCTTTTCATTACCGATATCTAATACAGACAAGTCTTGAGGGTTACACAAAACATATGTGAGCCTAATTTGTTTTTACTGTGCCACATGGTTTTACTCCCTGCATCATTCAGGGTTGGTTTTTTTTTTTAAATCATGTGATCAGCAAAAACTTAATGCTATTTTTAAGCATGGTAAGAAAGTGAAAAACACATTTACTGTGACTACAGAGGAAGAGGAGTGTAGATTCCCCTGTAGCTGTTACAGCATGATAGCAAAGTGACACTGCTGCTGTAAAAATGGCATTGCTTTGGCAGTGCAGTTTGTCGAAGCAGTGCCTGGCTTGTAAGGAGAATTTTGGGCCTGAAGTGATTTGTCTGACTAAGACAGATGAGAATGGGCTTCACAAATATGCAGATGTGTGGTGACAAGCCACCTTCCTGTAGGGAAACTCACCTTCTTCCTGCCCTTCATCCTTCTCCACCTTTTCCTCATCTGACACCTCTCTGGAGAGGTGGGCATGAATTTATCGCATAAATCATCTCTAATGCTCCTTTTTACCCCTCAAATTACCAGGTGTTCACATGGCACCCACACTCCTGCAGGGGATACAGAAGGAAGTGTCCCCACTGGTTGTGGTCCCCATGCCAGCAGCGAGGAATTGGTGCTTGGTTCTCTGCTCTGCAGGCATGTGTCCAGCTGGCCACACAGGTTGGGATGAAGCTTATTTGGGAATTTTGGGGCCTGGGAATGAGGGGAGCAGGGAACAGGATGTATTTCTGCTGCTGTAACAGGAAGGTGTCAGCTGCAAGGGCAGGGTCAGGAGATGCTCATTGCCGCACAGGACATGGGGCTCTGTAATGAAATAACCAATATTAGATCACAGCCACCCTTAGGTGAGGGTGGATCTTTAGCCCAAACCTGAGCCCTATGACCCTTAGTGATGGAGATCATCATAAAAGGACAGGATGTGCTGACCCACTGGTGGGACAGAGGGAGAAAGGTATTGCCCACCCATGTGCATCCCTTTCAGAGGCTCATGGCTGCACGAGGCTCCTCCATGCCAGGAATGGTGCTCATTGCCCCCGTCCTTGGGTCAGAACCGGGCTGGTGTGGCAGCACCATCCTGCCGCCAGCCATGTGCCCAGAGCCTGCTGCAGCAGGTCAGGGAAACCTGAACCCTGGCATCTCGTGCTGCCAGAGAGCTTCAGTCAACCCCAAACACAGGAAATCCTGGTGCTGCCACACGCCGCATCCTCTGTTCCCACACATGTGCCTTGTTAGCAGTGTCAGGAGCCTCCAGCTCGTGGGTGACTGCTAACCACAACCACCAGCATTAACCTCCTGCTTGGAGGTCATTTGCAACAACCCACAGAAATGCCTCAGAATTGGGCTATATTGAAAGAAGCTGGTGCGTTCCTGAAATAATTAAAAAGAAAAAAAAAAACCCAACGCTTTATTATTTATGTATTTGGGCCTTTGAGAATTCTGGACTAGAGTAATAAAACTGCTGTGGACATCTGGAGCCTTCCAGGGCAGGAACCCCAGAGTGGCCATGGCGTGGGACAGCTCCATTCATGGTCTGAAGTCATGGTTGCTGCTCTCTGCCGCTTCTCGTAGCAGTTGCATGCGTCCAGATGATCCTCTGAGGACCAAAGAATCCAGTGTGAAAACCATCTCACCATCCCAGGAGGAGCCTGGCCAGAAACATGGAGCCTGGAGCAGCATATCTAAGCCAAGGAGGCATTAAGTCTTACCTCACATAACATGGGTAGAAGGGCAGAATAGTCCAAATCTATCTGCTCCTTCCAGCTGGAAAACTCTAGAGCCTGCGATCAGGTGTCACTGTGGGACTCCCAGATTGCACAGGCTGGATGCTGTGGGGTGCCAGACACACCCAACATGAATAACCCACCATGCTGGGGAGCCTGGGCCAGCTGTGCTTTAGGTGCTCCTGTGGGTCATCAGGTCAAGAAGCTGTGTCATGGAGCACATCAAACCACAGCCTTTGGTTGCACACAGGGCCTGGCTTTAACGGGTTAAGGGTAATTTGAATGATTCCTTTTGTTTAGATTCATTTCAGGTTTCGTGATTTCTGTTATTGCTGCATAAAATCACTTGCAGGCGCTCGAGGTGGGGTGGGCGCAGGGAGAGCGGGAGCAGATGTGAGCTAATTGGAAGCACAACAGCAGTGACAGCAAGTGCTGCCTGGCTCTTCGAGGCCCAGGGTGCCTCTAAGGCTTCAGCACTCCCTGTTTGGAAATTGCACTGGCCATGGAGAGAGCCTGGGAATGGCAGGGTGGGGTGCAGGATGCAGAAGAGTAACTCTGTGCCCTTCAGTGAGTGCTGAAGTTCTCATCCAGGGTGGTGCCCCAATTCTCCTGGCATCTTGGTTTGGCTTTGAGGTTGGATCATTCTGATTTTCATTCAGCTCACAAATAAAGCTGGAAAATGTGGGAATTGCTTCAAAAAGGTGAATTCTGTCTACCAGGAATTTGGGGAAGGAACAGACACGGAGACCTCATTAGTGCTTCAGCAGATGGGCTGTGTGCTAGTGGACAGGGACAACTCCAGCATGGAGATGGGATGGGATGGGATGGGATGGGATGGGATGGGATGGGATGGGATGGGATGGGATGGGATGGGATGGGATGGGATGGGGTGGGGTGGTATGGGGTGGGGTGGGATGGGGTGGGATGGGATGGGATGGGATGGGATGGGATGGGATGGGATGGGATGGGATGGGATGGGATGGGATGGATGGGATGGGATGGGGTGGGATGGGATGGGGTGGGATGGGATGGGATGGGATGGGATGGGATGGGATGGGATCCATGGGATGGGATCCATGGGATGGGATGGGATGGGATGGAATGGGGTGGGATGGGATGGGATGGGATGGGATCCATGGGATGGGATGGGATGGGATGGGATGGGATGGGATGGGATGGGATGGGATGGGATGGGGTGGGATGGGATGGGATCCATGGGATGGGATGGGATGGGATGGGATGGGATGGGATGGGATCCATGGGATGGGATGGGATGGGATGGGATGGGATGGGATGGGATGGGATGGGATCCATGGGATGGGATGGGATGGGATGGGATGGGATGGGATGGGATGGGATGGGTGGCACCTCTTGTCACTTTGCTTGCAGCATGTACCGCCTGGCCTGAAGCCCCTCTGTGCCTGTGCACCAGTGTGACCCGCTCCGACTCCCCAGGGTGTGACTGGTCCTGTGTGGGATGGTCACCTTGAGGGCAGCCACTGCCTGGGAGTGTGGGCAGCAGTGCTGGGAGCTGTGACAGAGCTGTCCTCTCCCATTCCAGAGTGCAAGATGCTCTGCTGTCTATCAGAAGCTCTTCCCTGGGCTGAGGGCAGGGTCTGCTTCTTCTTCCACCCACAGAGCTGCTGTGATGACAGATGTCCTTGTGTGGCACAAGCTCACCAGAAACTTTCTCCCTCCCAAGGCCCGGGCAGAAGCTGCTCCTCCAACACCCACAGAGTGGGTGTCCTGTCACGCTGGGACGTGCTGGTGCCGGGCAGAGTGGAGCTGATTGCAACCTGCCCCAAACCTGCTCCTCATGCCACAAGAGGGGTGAGAACCGAGAGGCCACACAATAAAAATTCAAAGCATCCCAATCCAATAACCCGCTGGAGCTGCAGGTGCTAATGAGATTGTGCATCGGCTGTTGTTCCCCAGCCCGAATCTGTCAGGAGCTCTCTGGACCCCACCATGGCAACACTGGCTTTAATTAAAGAATCTCTGCATGGCACCGGAGGGCAGATTCACCCGTGCAGGATCTGTGGCACTTGCTGAGTCACGAGACAGTCTGTCTCTCTCCAGAGATTAGGCTCTGGGAGTCTCTCAGGTTGCTTGGCACACAGAAACAGGGGAACTTCTGTGTGAATCTGAAGAACGTAGTTCAATTAACTTTTCTCACTCTCCCTTTGGGCCAGACGCAGAGTGTGTCCGGGGGTTCACACCCCAGGAAGGTGACAAGGCTCAGGATTAATTAAGGAGCTGACATTCCCAGAGCCTCACTCTCCTGGGAAAGCAGCCTGGCGCTGGAAGCCACTGGTTCCCAGAGCTGCCAGTGTGGCCAGAAGGGTACCCAGAGTGTCCCCAGCCTCCCCTGCCTGCCTTGGGGGGGACAACGGGTGGCATCTCACTCCTCCCTCTCTGTTGCTGCACTGGAAAATCACATCCACCACCAAATCCCTGGTCATGGCTGGAGAAACCACGTGTGTGTGTGCGTGTGTCTGTGTGTCTGTGTCTGTGTGTCTGTCTGTGTGTCCATGTGTTTACATGTATGCGTGTGTGTGTGCATACATGTGTCCATGTGTGCCTATGTGTGTGTCCATGTGTGTGTGTGCATGTGCGCATGTGTGTGCATGTGTGTGTCCATGTGTGTCCATGTGTTTGCGTGTGTGTGGGTGTATGTGTGCATACATGTGTGTCTGTGTACTTCCATGTGCATGCATGTGTGTGTGTGCCTACGTGTATGCCCATGTGTCCGTGTGTGTAAGTGTGCGTATGTGTGTCCATGTATGTGCATGTGTGTCCATGTGTGTGTGCTCCTATGTATGCCTATGGGTGTCCGTGTATATGTGTGTGTACATATGTACACATGCGTGTGCATGTGTATGTATGTGTGCATATGTGTTTATCCATGTGTCCATATGTGTACGCGTGTCCATGTGTGTGCATGTGTGTGTGTGCTTGTGTGTGCCCATGGGTGTCCATGTGGGTGTGCATGTGTGTGCATGTGTGTGCATGTGTATGTGTGCGTGCATATGTGTGTGGCCATGTGTGCACATGTGTGTATGTGTGTGTACATGTGTATACATGTGCATGCATGTGCATGTGGTCCATGTGTGTGCACGTGGTCCATGTGTGTGCACGTGTGTGTGCCCATGTGTGCATGCATGTGTGTCCACATGCGTGCATGTGTGTGTCCGTGTGTGTCCATCTGTGTGCATGTGTGTATCTGTGTCTATGTGTGTGCATATGTGTGCAAGTGTGTCTGTGTGTGTGTACATGTGCGTATATGTCTAAGTGTGTCTATGTGTGTGTACGTATGTCCACGTGTGTGCATGTGTCTATATGTGTCCATGTGTGTATGTCCGTGTGTGTCCATGTGTGTGCATGTGTGTGTAACTGTGTCTATGTGTAAGTGTGTCTACGAGTGTGTGTGTCTATGTGTGTGCATGTGCCTGTGTGTGTCCATGTGTGTATGTCCGTGTGTGTCCATGTGTGCACATGTGTGTAAGTGTGTCTGTGTGTGTGTCCGTGTGTGCGCACATGTATTTGTCTATGTGTCCGTGTGTGTATGTCCGTGTGTGTGCACATGTGTGTAAGTGTGTCTATGTGTGTACCCATGTGTGTGCACATGTGTATAAGTGTGTCCATGTGTCTCCATGTGTGTCCCTGTGTGTCCATGCGTGTCCATGTGTGTCCATGTGTGTCTATGTGCGTACCCGTGTGTGTGCACATGTGTGTAAGTGTGTCCATGTGTGTCCATGTGTGTCTGTGTGTGTCCGTGTGTGTCCCTGTGTGTCCTGTCTGGACTCGTGGGTTCCTCTGCGCTGCCCCAGCAGCTCTGCCATCCCCTTGGCCTCAGGCTCAGCCCTGGTCAGAGCTGTGGGGCTCGTGGCCATCCCAGCCTGCCGAGCTCCAGGATTGATGCGGGCTGGAAGGAAATCTTGGAGCAGCGACAAGGGAGGGCAGTCTGTCTGCCCTGTCCTGTCAGAGCATGTGGTTCTTCTTCCAAAATCCCAGCGCTTCCTGCAACCTGGTCCATTGAACCAAAATATCTTTCGAAAGAAATCTGGAAATAGACTCTGACAGTATCAAAACATCCTGTTTTGACATTTTCTGAATGAATCACTTTGATTTTTTGTTTGGAATGACTTCGCTGCCTTTTTTGGTACAGAAATGGATTGTGTTTATTGACAAGTTGTAACTAAACAAAGTCATTGATTTTTGCCTCGCTGAAACATCTCAACCCCCTCCCCCAAATCTGCTTTGAGGTTTGATTTGCCGTACCAGAGTATTTCTAAATATTATAGTTTTGTTCCAGCTTAGAGACAGATTTTGCAATCCCGAGTAGAGCCGGTCAGTCCGGCTGTGCCGTCCCGGCCACGTCCTGCTGGGACCAGCCCCTCGGGACAGCACTGGGGGGGTCTCAGCAGGGGCAGCCCCAGGTTGGGGACATCACCGAGCCCCCTGAGCCCAGTGGTGGCCACAGGCTCCTACCTGGGGCCGGGGGTGATGAGGCCACGGGTGATGTGGCTATTAGCACTATTTGACAACTTGACAGGATTAGAAAGCTCATCATAAAACCCTCCAAAATGAGCAGTTTTTGTGTGTGTGTGTGTGAGTTAAGCTTTTCTGCCCCAACCAGGAACAGATGTCTGAACTGGTTGATGAATTGGAAACATCTGAAACAACTTTCCAAGCCGAAGTACAATAAATATACCTTTCATCACGATCCCTGCAAGAGGGTTTTAGAGGCAAAAATCACTGAAGTGTTTAATATGGACCACGGTGAAGAATCATTATAACAAATGAACCAAATTAAATGAGAATTTCTCCCCATTTTAGTGACTTTGCTGGGACTACAGGTACCACTTTCTGAGCTGGCAGTGGGGCTCTGCCCTGCCAGCTTTCTCAAATTGCTCTTCCATGGTCAAATACAGTCACCTCCCATAAGTGGAGGAGGATGGAGAGGTGGGGACACCCCAGGGAGTGTGGGGCCCTGGAGGGCACCTGAGCTCTGTCCTGGCTGCATGGGCAGGAACCAGGTGCTCCTGCCTCCTGGGACACTGGGACCCACATCCATGGACAGGACCTCTGGAGCCTTTCCTGAGGCATCAGCATCTCCAGAGGCTGCTGGTGGGTCCCAGCTCTTCACCGTGACCCCATCCCTGATGCCTGCCTTACCCCCTGAGCCAGCAGTGCTGCCCAAGTCCACCTCCATGCCAGGGTGGGATGCAGGGGAAGGTTCTGACCCCCAGAGTGGCACGTGGGGCTCTGTGGCTGCCCAGGAGCCAGCCTTGTCCCACCCAGGAGCAATCGGCAAAGCATCCTCGTGCCTCGGTGCCAGGAACATCTGTCAGAGCTTGTGGGCTGCCTGCCAGGGTTCAAGTGCTGCCATTCCAGCGCTGATCCCATGACCTACAGAGATGAGAATCTTTCAGCAAGAGTCGTCAGAAAGAGTTTATTTTTCCATGTCTCCACTTGGCTTATTCCACTGAGCAAAGTCATGTTCTATTGATTTATTCTGAAATCACATTTATTTTCCCTTAAGAAATAAACCCCAGCATTTCTTCTTTCAAAATTCACGTGCGTTGCACAGGATCTGAGGGTCAGATTTTCAAGTGTGAGCACATCCATGGAAGCTCCTGCCTGGGCAGGCAACTTCTTTTGCACATGGGAACCCACACTGAGATCCTGCCCTGGTGCTCACAAGTGAAGGGATGTGCAACCTTGCAGCAGGCCTGGTGCTCCAGGGAAAAGTCACTCCTGCTCCCCTCAAGACTCCCCACCAAGGAAAAGACAGGTGTAAGGGATTTCAGAATCTGCACTGAGAGCTGTAAATATGAAAATAAAACACAGACCAAGCCCACAGTTGGGTCTCTTTGGCTGTGCTCAGGAGCCCGCAGTGATTCCCTGGTCTGGATGGAGCTGCCAGTGCCCTCAAGCCCTGAGCCCCAGCTGCCACCATCACGTCATCACCCTGATGGGAAAAGGTGGAAATGATACTGTGGGGTTTGTATGACACGCACTGACCTCCTGCCAACACCTCACCAGGGACCCCTGCCCTGGGGACAGCACTGGGCTGTGGTGCCTTTGCAGTGACACCATCGCTGTCCCTGGGACAGCGGGGAACATGTGGAGTTATGTAACAGCTGCGTCCTGGCTCTATACAAATACATTATCGGAATGGCTAAAGCATCGCCTACAGATGCTTTGAGCAGAATGAGTCACCAGAACATGACTCAGAAATAAAGGAGACACCTTTGATGCCTCCATTCCCCAGCGCCCCGCGAGCTGGTGGCGTGGTGAGGCCTGGGGAGCGCTCGGACTATCACAGATGTCCCTAATGGGATACTGATGCTCGCACACTGCTATGCCAGAAGGCCGTGGTGCCCCTCCTGCAGAGGAAGCGTGGGCAGGGATCCATGGCATCCAGCTTGCCTGCCTAAAACTTCCCTGGGGCCTGTTGGCTGATCCCCACCCATGGCAATGGATCAGCTTTTCCTTATGGCAGGGATTGGGGCTGGGGGACGTGGACGTGACCCCCGCACGTGCACCAGGGGCTTGGAAGTGCTGCCTCAGGTGATGAGAGTGAGGTGCAGCCAGGGGTCCAGGTGTGGGGGCTCGGCCTCGGCCAGGCGCCTGCAGGAGAACCAGCACAATCCGAAGCAACTTTCTCATTTAAGAAAAAATATTTTGGAAGCCGCCACCTCCCTCCGCTTGCCAGCAAGTTTAGGGTTTCATAAAGTCAGCCTGGTAATGGGTTACAAATGTACCTATCAGTTTTACATTTGTTTTCATTCAGGCTCAGTGAGTCTCCACCAAACCTGGTGATGGCAGGGAAGGGCCCCCCCAGTCCCCTGCCCTCCCCGCTCCCCTCCCTGCTCCCCTCCCAGCACACCCACAAGTGAATTGTTCTTCCATAATCTAAACCAACACTGCGGCAAATTGGATTTCGGTTAAGCCCTGTGACTTATGTGCAAATCCTGACAGCAGATCGCCTTGCGCAAAGCTCCCCGCGGGGCGCGGAGCCACCACGGACATGCGGAGCCGGAGCATCCACAGCTGCTGTCAATCGCTCCAGCCCAGCAGCCGTGGCAAGGCCACAGCCGTGACCTCCTTCATCCTGGCCACTGCAGCCCCCTGTCCTGAGTGTTGCACCCCAGATCGTGGTCAGTGCACCCCCGGATCCTCGGCATTGCACCCGCAGCTCTTGGGCACAGCTCTCGCTGCTCTTGGGTGTTGTGCACCAGATCCTGGACGCTGCACCCCAGATCCTGAACATTGCGCCTCCAATTAAGCAGCAGAAAGTCAATCCTAGCAGTGAGAAAACCAGCAAAGCCTGAGTTCAAAGAGCCTCATGCTGATGTTGGAAATTCAGAATATAAATGTTACGTGGCACAAGGCGTGGTGGGCACTGGCTGAGGTCATAAAAGTTAGCTTTTTTTTCTGAATGTTATTGAAGTTTTGAAGCTGTAATAAAGTGCAGTTCCCAGAGGAGTCAACCAAGCAGGTCTTGTCTGGATCGTGTGAAACTGAAGCTGAGCAAAGTCACCCATTTCTAATTCAGTTACATGGTGATTACATGGGCTCTCGGCTGAACAGCAATGAGGGGTTTTATTTTCTGTGATGAATGAGCATTTTTAGTGTCTGAAGTAGCAGCTGTCACACAGCTCATACTTTTGCCAAGAAAGTAATTCAGAGGGGAAGGATAAATTTTAACTCAACTTCTCTTTTATTTTGAGATTTAGGACCAAAGGCTGACAGAAAAGCCCTCAGCCCTCAGGATCCAGCCACACCCATACACTGGGCCAACGGAGGGTGCTGCCATCGCCACAGGGTCCCCTGGGACTTCTGGGCGCTGGGCAGGACTGCAGTGATGTCACCTCCCAGCCCCTTCCACACCACCCAACACCTTCCTGTGGCCTCTGTCCATGCGCCCCTCTGACCCAGGGTAACAGTGTCTGCACCTCCAGCCCTGCGGGCAGCGGGGTGCCTGTCCCAGCCTTCACCAGGGCTGTTTGGAGGTGCAATATCACTGATGGAGCTCAAAGGAGCACCCACCGTGTGCAACACACAGATGTCAGGGCGTTGAACACATGGCAGCTCTAGGGTTTGTTTGCTGCAGCTCCCCAATACCTGAGCAAGAGCTTCAGGGTGAGTAAGGTCCACGCCCTGAGCATTTACTCAGAGATGTTACTGGGTCCCTCATGATTGACTCTTCTGCTGAGAGTTGATGGAAAAAATCTATTTAGTTTTGTGGTCTGTTAGCAATTTGAGTTGAAGAAGTGGTGTTCATTCCCATTGTTTTCAGCCCGTGATGTTCGTGTGAAAGCTTTCTTTGATTCAGGATGCTGCAGTGCAGGAAGGAGCTGCAGACACTCTGCAACAGCACATTGGTGAAAACAGATAATTGATCAGGAGCTGATTGCAAGCAAGACACCAATGTTGTTGTTTATTTAAAGGGATGTCATCAACTTAAAATTAATGTTTAATTTATCAGTTAATTTATATGCCAAGATTGGAGAGATTTGGCACTGACTCCAAGAGAATGAGATCAGGAACCAGCAGTTTTCCCTGTCTCACATCTTCTTCACTTTATGCTCTTGGCTGCATGTCTGCTGCATCCTGCACTCCCTTAGAGTACAGATCTCGTGGAAGTACTTGCTCTAGTAAAACAAATGTTGCTGCTGGCCAGGAGCCTGGTGCATGGTCTGTGTTCACAGCTTCCCCAGCACTGCCCTCAGGGCATGTCACACCTGGCACTCAAGGCAGGAGTGCCCAGCAGGAGCAGGTCGCTGTGACTGGCTCCCCAGAATCCTGGGAGATTTGGGATAATGGGCAGTTTTCATCCTCCCCCTCCTCTCTCTGAATTTCATTTCTGGTTTTCATTAATCAGCTTCATTGTTCCAATCAGAATATCTGGAAGACGAGCAGCAGCAACGGCATTTGTCTCTTGGAACTGGTTCTGAGTATGGGAGGGCAGGTGCTGGGCCAGTGCAGTGTCGCAGATGTCACACCTTATTCTCCCCTTGTCCTTATCCTCCCTCGGATGCAGTTCTGCAGCCCGGGAGGGAGATGTGTGTAGTTGCACTGTTTTAGAAATCTTTCTCTTCTTTCTCAGGGAGAATAGAGATAAGCTGCATTTTTGTACTTTCTTAATCTCTGTGTTTGGTACTAGGTGTTGTATAGCTGTGACCAATGGTTTTAGGAGGTGGATTCCCTGCTGGCCCATAGTTGCTGTATTATTAATGGATATATAAAGAAGTTTCTGTAAATAAAGTTTCTCTTTTCGCCATCTTGGGTTCTCCTGCCTGCTTCCTCTGCCAGCTTCTGCGAATCCCAGGAAATCTAAACCAACAAGATGTGCACCAGGAGGGGACAGGCAGGGCCATGTGTGACAAGCCAGGGCTGTGCACGGCTGCCAAGGCAGGGCTGAGCCCCGGTCCCAGCCTGGCCGTGGGCACAGCACTCAGCACAGCGCTCTCCCTGTGTGACTGCAGCTCAGCAGAGCAGCATCTCACTTCATTCACCCCGACCAAATTACGAGCAGCCGTGCCGGGGCTGTGCTTTCACAAATGAAATACACGCTGCGCTGGCTGCTCCGCTTGCCAAGAGGCTGCTGATGGGTGACCCAGCGCCGTGCTCATGATCTGGTGTTTTCCTGATTTCACCAACCTCCTCCAGTAGTTTATTGATATGAAGCAGCACCAGAGCAGCTGCAGCCTGCAGGAGAGGCCAGCCTTGCTGCTGGCACAAGGCAGACACAAAAAGAGGTCTTCTTGTGTTGTGAGGAGCTCGGCTTTCCTGTGCTGCATGTGGCCTGGTTTGGGTTACAGAGCAGCTTGTAGAAATGCAGCAAAATGTGTACCCACTTTCTGAGGCACAGCCGCCAGCTCCTGGAGACCTCCTGGGGGAAGGATGCTCCACCAGCACCATGTCCCCCACATGTCGTGTCTGTCATTATTTATCCTTCTTGAAGTGTCAGCACAGACACTGGTGCAGCACTTAATGTACTGAACTTGGCCCACAAACTCTGCAGTGACATTAAGCAAATCTGCTTCTTATTGTTATTTATCTCTTTAACGAAGCAGTAGGGACAGCTCCAAAATTAAGGTCAAGCTGTGTTGCGCTCAAAGTAAAACTCATTGCGAACTTCCTCTGAAGTGTCATCATTTTCAAAAGAAAGTTCCTTCTGAGATTTTACAAGAAGACTTCTTATTTAGGTTAGTACTTTCAGTGGGAATTTCCCTGAAGGGAAAGATTTTATATCCCAGGATCAAACAAAATAAATCCTCTCAAGTTGTGAAAAATAATGACTAAAAGTGTTTATTAATCCCAAATAAAAATTGCTGGTTTTTTTACTAGCTGCCCTGCTATTTCTGACCAGGCAGAGCAGGGATGGAGACAGAGGTGAGAAGCACATGCAGTGCAGGCACATGGAAGCAGAAAAGGTCACCTGGGGATGTGGACCACAGGGCTGTGGACCCAAGTGAGTTGAGTGAGATGAATCTGGGGATGGAGGAGCAGGAGGAACAGCAGGATCCTGCCAACGTCTCCCCCGGGAGGTCAGGGGTGTGCTCAGCTCAGCCCTTGGGGCGGTCAGGGGAGCGGCACCTCGAGCCCCACAGCCAAGCACCCCACGCCAGCGGCTGGGGCACATCTCCTGCCAGGCTGGGCTGTCTCTTGGCACCCCAGCCATGGGGAGCAGTGGCATGAACTCACATCTGTGTGTCTTGAGCTGCTTGGGAGCCAGCAGGCAGCGGCAGCGGCGTGTGATGGGCTCCCCTGGCCGAGCAGAGTGTCCCACGCACCGCACTGGGGACTGTGGGGTTTCCCTGGCTGGGAGCAGCATGATTAATGAGCTCATTAGTGCAGCTTTCGCTGCGCTGCCTGACACACGCTCTTGTGCTTGTACACAACTGCCGAGTGCTCGCTGCCGGTGCCAGCTCTGATTCATATGTCAATAAATAGCGGAAGAGAAGCAGTTTTCCCTGCCAAACCAAACAAACAGTATCTTTTTGGTCAGGACTGCAGCATCCCTGTGAAACCGGTGCCAAGGGGAGCTGTGCTGACGTGATTCGCCTCTCTCCCGACGCTCCCTATGCCATGCCCATGGGTCGGCAGGTATTGGCAACCTGGCCCAAAATGTCCCTGCTCCCAGAGGGAGAATGCATTCCTCTGCCCATCAGTGCCAGACACCTGACAGCCAAAAGTGGAAAGGGATGGAGGAATGCATTGTTTAATAGTACTTTTATCAATAAAAAGGAACTATTGGCCTGTATCTCTCCTTAAACTTTAATAAAAGTCAAACGATAGTTTTGTCTTCTCTCCCTTTTAATTTATTTCTAATTCAGACCTGCACTGGGGTCAGATCAAGAATGCTTTTAACCTTTCCAGCAGGCCTGGTGGAGGCATGCCCACAAGCAGGATGGGCAGGAGGCTGCCTGGGCTCTCCACTGCAGCTGCACTCCCGGGGCAGCCACTGGTCCTGGGCCAGCCCCTGGCTGGGAGCAATGTCCCACGGCCCCTGGAGCTCCTGCCACACCTTCCCCTGGCAGCCAGCCCTTTCAGCATGCAGGGTGCAGCTCATGGGAGTCTGAGAGCTACGCTTTGGTCTACATCAGCCGATAAAATGGCTCAAGATTGAGGTCCTTGCACCTCGCACAAATCTGGCAGCGCCGACGAGGAGCACAGAGCGGTGCTGGGTGAGCCCAGGTCAGGGCACTGCCAGAGCTCTGTTCCCTTAAACACTTCCCGACCCCAAAGCCTGGCCGTGCAGACTCTTGCAGATCAAATTCCACACTTCTTTGGTGGAAACAGCTGGATTTGCCAAAGGATAAAGGGAAGTGTTTTCCATTAACACATCTAACACCCCTGTTAGTACGCTCTGGCTGTATGCAAGTGGTAATGAGATTTCACTGTGACACCACAGGAGGAGAGACAGTAATTGGGGCGTTTTCTGTTCATGGCTAGAGTGGCTGAATTAATTACTGGAATTAATCCTTCTGCAGGAGGCAGAAGCTCTCGTGAGGGGAAGCAGGAGGAAATGAGTTAATTTGGTGTGATTATCATCTGACTGAGGACAGGTGCAAGCACAGGTAATAACAAGCATCGCTGTGGTGGCAGTGCTGGTGTGGGTGGCCTTGCTGGGGAGGTGGGGACAGGCACAGAGAGATGTGGGGACAATCATGGAGAGCAGAGGAACAGGGCAGGCATGGAAAGCAGAGGGAAGTGTGGGCACTCTGAGCAACCTTATCTTGTTTTTACTTCCCTGACGGTTTTGTGTGTGCCGTGTTTGTTATCCAGGGAGCATCCAGGTGGCCAAAGGTGGCCCTGGAGGAGGTGTTGGTGGCCAGGGTGTCCCAAAACCACTGACAGGGGACTCCCCATTCTGAGGGGCTCTGCAGTTCTGGCCCCATGGAGCAGCTCTGGCTCCCTCTCGAGAGCTCTGGTCCCTAGGGAGCTGCCCAGGGATGTGCTGGGAAGCCTTCCCAGAGGAATGCGGCTATGGAGGGAAATACTTCTCATCTTAGCAAATGAGAAAAGGGAAAAATAAGGTGAGCGAATGTTTTATTTAGTGGACAATTTAATTGCTGACATCTGTGATAAAAGCTGTTTTTTTCCAAACTGGAACTTGTTTCTATCTCAGGATGAAGCAAGGATGTGGGGGCAAATTCTTTAGAGAGTCTCTTTGAGTCCCATCCAAGGAGGATGGGGAATGAAATGTGGCACATGTTAAACATGTAAATGAGGTACTGATTTACTGATTTATCTGTTTCTCGCATGAGATCTTCTTTGGCTGCATCAAAATTACTGTATTATTTATAAGCCTTAAACATTTAAAATTAGATGTGTGGTTTTAAAACAAAACATCAAAACCTTAATGCAAACCACATTGTTTCAATAAGAAATTAGATTTTAAAAAAGCAAATTCAGAAAGTTTCTGTGCTGGATCAAACCTGCACCTCATGTGGTTCACATCCACGTTGGATCTATTCTGTAGGACTGGGTTCTCTTTGCAATGATTTGCAACAGTGAACTCAAAATAAACAGATCTGGTTTCATTCATGGAATATTTCCTTGTTATTGAAAAGCATCATTTTCTGCGCTGTCCCTTGACATTTCTTGGGGAAATCCTGGAGACTCACAGCTCACTGGAGGCACCAGGACACCCCACTGGAGCCAGCAGTGTGATGTGCAGGCAGCTGCTGAGGGCTCAGGAGCTGCTGCTTCACTCTCCACCGACTGTGACCGTCCCTCCGAGGGCACAGAACCTTCCTGGGCTGCTTGATAAAGGACTCGGAGGGATCTACAGAGTGCCATCACCCTCTGCCTGTCCAAGAGCAAGATGAAAAGTGATAAAGACTGCCAGCAGCTCCTGCCAGTTTGCCCATTTGTGAGGCACGGGCAGAGCTGCACCTGCTGAGGAGACTGAAGAGCCAAAGCTGCTCTGGTCACTGATTTTATGGAGCAATGTGAATCGTGCCTCGATGGGGCTTGATTGTACCCCCACCTCCAACTCGTGGCCATTCACACGACTGGGGTGCTCTGCAAACGGGAAAACGCTGAGCCTCTCACTTGTCCTCGGGGGCTGCTGCCCTGGCATGGCACCCCATAAACGTGTCATCAGCGAAACACAAACCACACCACAGTGAGGTCAGCCACAGCCAGAGCGGCACCAGCTGGTGTGCACTTACAACAGAGAGCATAGGGAGGATGAAGGACCCCAGGACTGCACATCATGGGGCAAGTCTCACCGGGCAGGGGATGTGCTGTGGGCCACGCTGTACCTATTCTATTGCTTCACAGTGTTAATTTTCCCAAATGAACAGCTTTCTCCTCAAAAAGTTGGGAAGGATCAACACCCCTCTGTGCAGGAGAACAGACCCCGTGTCCAGTGCCAGGCTCAGGGCTGGCAGGGAGCACAGGGAGCATGGCACAGAATTGTCTTGCATTCTGGTGTTAGCAGAGACCACCTCATGTTCCCAAAATGGGCAGCTTTCTCCTCAAAAAGTTGGGAAGGGTCAACACCCCTCTGTGCAGGAGAACAGACCCCGTGTCCCGTGCCAGGCTCAGGGCTGGCAGGGAGCGCAGGGAGCATGGCACAGAATTGTCGTGCACCCTGGCATTAGCAGAGACCGCGGGTGGAGGGAGCCCAGTGTGGATCTGTCCCACTGCACGGGTGGCAACAACAAGACAAAGTGTCACCCCATAAATGAGGAACAGGGAGGGAGCTGTGGCTCTCCGTGCAGCCAGGCTGCCATCAGTGCGTGTGCTGGAGGGTCACAGATGTCACTGCCTATTGTCATCAATAGGAGGTCCCTTGTCAGCCGCTGCCCAGTGGTCCTGATGTGTTTTTTCATTTGTAGTGTATCCCGATGTATTTTTTCATTTGTGGTGTATCCTGATGTGTTTTTTCATTTCTGGTGTATCCTGATATGTTTTTTCATTTGTGGTGTATCCTGATGTATTTTTTCATTTGTGGTGTTTGTCACAATGAGTCAGCTGTACCCTCTACAACTCATCCCTCCGTCCTTCTCAGCACCCACTCTGCACTCGGCAAGATGGGAATCTTACTGGAGGACAGGAAGCGTTTGCTAACACCCCATTTAACGCACGTTTTTCTAAGAGCGATGGAGGAGCTTAGGGGAAAAGCATGAACTGCAGGAATTGCTCGTTTCATTTCCTGCGGTTTCATAATTCTGCTGCTTACCAATTCTGAATTTCAAAAAGCTTGTGGTTTCCCTACAGCCCTCGTCAGAGGGGAGGACACATTTCAGTAGCCTTCTGAGCTGACATGAGATTGCAAACAGAAATAATATGATGGCAACTGGCATTCCGAGCTATGAGAAAGAAATGCAACCCCACTCTGGCTGCATGTGAGGCAGAAAAGCAGAACCCCCAGTGCCAGCAGCTCACCCCAAGTGTCTGGGAGGGACAGTGTGGGTGCTCCCACCCCAGGGACAAGCGGCCATCACTGGTGACAGCAGAGCCTGGGACGCAGCAGCACGGGGAGGGGACAGAAGTGAGGTGTGGGTGCCTCTCCCTGCCCTCTTTGAGCAGTTTTCTGTCTCACTGGGGCCACTGCAGCCAGCATTGCTGAGCTCAAGGTGGGTGTGAGCTCTGCTGGCCCATTCCCGTGGGCTCGGAGCTTGACCTCTGCTACAAGAGTTAAGTGGGTGACCCAGAGAGAGATTTGTCCTGTTGCAGCTAATGGACAGCTCAGAGATGTCACCAGGACGAGCCCTGCTGTCTCGGGTGGCCTTGGGTCAGGTCTGTGACAGCACAGGCACACAGCTCGTGCAGGGGCAGTGCTGAGACACATGGAAATGTGTCCCCAAGTGCCTCCCTGGAGTGACCCACAGGTCACATGGATTAGACACAGTGATAGCTGTGAACATCCTCCTCCAGAGACTGCTGAGGAGTCAGCTTGTGTTTATTGAAAATAAACTTTCAGAGGTAAAGAGAAGCCTATTGGTGAGAAAAATAGTTTCGTGAGCTCAGAATTTATAGCCTGCCTCCATAAAGCTGTCCAGAATCTGCGGATCTTTCCTTCAGATACTCATGTTAAAATAATTTTCGTTCTGTTAAATGAAAAGTGCTTTAAGTTTGGCAGGGTTGTGCTGCTCATACTCTCACCACTTCATAAATAATACTTTATAATAACAGCTCAGAATAAAACAAAAAAATGGGAATGGGGGGCCAAGGTCTGTGCAGAGCTCTCCTTGTCAGCTGTAAATACCTCTCGCCATGATGTCAGCCACTCTGACAGAGGATCTGCCCAAATCACTACCACATGTGGAGCCAAGGGCTGGGCTTTACCTGGACTTTCCATTTAGTGAGTAATGTGGCTCACAGTCCTGGCAGCACTCGCATGACTTGGGGCTGCAGACTCCTCTCTGCTTTGCTGTGAACCAGTTACTAATATTGGACAGCACAGTTTCATCAAATTCTATTTCCCCCGAACTTTTTCAAACTCTAAATAAAAATCACTTCACACTTTCCTGAATGCCTCTGATACGATTTAATTCAAAACACACAGCCACGGGAGCAGGAGGAGGATGAGCACTGCTCATTCAGACAGAAACCAGAACATCATCAGGCCAGAGCGAGACTGTCTCGTCACTGGGAGGGCACTGAAGTGTCAAGAAACAAACTTCTTGCAGCAGAAGATGCATCCAGCTGCTTGAGGCTCACTGCAGCATTGCAAAATGGGCTCTGTGGCCTGAGACGCCCTGTGTGCGCCCTGCAGGCTGCCAGGGAGCAGGCAGAGAGGGCTGGGGGCCTCAGTCCTTCCCTCTCCATCTGCTGGGAGAGGCAGCGTCCTCATGTTTGGAATGAGGAGGGGCTGGGCAGATGGTCAGGGATAAACCTGGGGCACCACAACCTCCTCTGTCCCTGCACAGCCACCCCACTCCGTGCCTGCCCTGGCTCCTGCTGCTCGTCCCAATGCTTTTAATGACATTTGGAAATTGTTTGCCAGCCCTCGAAAGGGCTGAATTAATGGGATCTGCTCAGACGTGGCCTGGGTGTGACAGAGCCCGGGGAGGGATGTGTCCCTTGCCCTGCAGAGCAGCCGGGGTGCGGAGCACGACCCCCCTCTCTCTGCAGGGCTCAAAGAGCTTTTCCTCCCCGCGTGGCTCTGCACCCATGATTCTAATTAGCCTGCTCTGTGAAGTGGTTTGGGGATGCAGCTCATATGAAAGGCACAGTAAAACCAAGCAGAGTCGAGCGCTAAATAGCAGAAGGACATGTCCACATGTGGCAGCTGTTAGTCACATTGCCGGGCCCTTTGTCTGGGGCAGCTCAGCCACGAGGAAAGCGCAAGGAGCACAAGCAAAGGGTGTATTTTGGCCAAAACCTTGCGAGATGGGTGTGATGACCTCTCACCAACATTTCACTGCACCAAAGTGCTCCTAGCTCCTGAGCCCCTCGAAGTTTGTGTGGGTGCTCAGGGCAGTGATGCTCCTGTGGGTTTTTACTGACTCGAGACAAGGACACCCCAGGCTCGTGGAAAGGGGGAAACTTGTCACCCGGCTATACTCTCTGTTATCCAGCCCCAGCCCCAGCTTTTGTGTCAGTGGGAGGGAAATCTCCAAGGATTTGGCTCGGAGCAGACAATGATGCCATGAGCGCAGTTTTTCTCAGTGCCAATGAGTCTAACCTAATAAAAGGGGGAAATTTCCACTGACCGCAGGGGAGCGGGATGGTTGAGACGGAAAAAAGAGGTGGAAAATTATTTATGACAGTGTAATTGCATTTGAGACAACTCGTATCCAGCCAAGATTCCACAAGAAATTTAGGAAAGAACAACATTAGGTCAATCTGATTTGTTGTCTTCTGTGCAGGGGGGGGGGAAATTTCCCTTGTGAAAATTGGACTTTGCAACCATATAAGAACTCCTAATCAAAATTAATGTGGAAAATAAATTGCTGGCTGGCATCCCTGTCAGCAACGGACACTCACTGTAACTCCACTGTCCTGAGACAGCAGCACGTCCCAGTGTGCCCAGCCCTGCCGAGCTGGCATCTCCCTCTGTTTCCCTTAAAATTGGGTTTCATTGTCCCCAGGGCTGGAGGGAGGAACAAAAGGATGCCAGAGCTGTGGGTAGGGTGGCAGTGGCTGCGTAACTCCGGCGGGGCAAGGAGGGGCTGCTCGCGTCGCACCCCAGCTCAGGGCAGGACCCCACGCTCTGCCCCCAGCCGTGCCTCATCCTTAGGGCCCCCGGCCCCTATTTGGGGGCAGTTCTGGAGTTTCATGCCCCAGCAGACTCTGGGTCGCTCTCCCTGTGGCTTCCTGGAGCTCCTGGCACCAGCACGAGGGCTCAGATCTTGAGTAAATGATGAGTGTGTGCTGCTCTCTGCTCCTGCTGGGCTCCCGGGCATCACACTGCCGAGCTTTTCTGTACCACTGAGGTAACCAGAAACCTTCATTTTATTTTCAGATACAGGTGAGATTTAATGAACTGCAAGAGCCTCTCTGGGCTTGTTTAATAGAGTCCAGAATTTGGAGCTTTCAGAAAAGCCACCAGTTCCTGAAAAAAGTGACATTGATACCGCCAGAGCCATTCATTCTCTTCAGCAGAAACCTGGGGCTGCAGAGGAGTCCTGTGTGCTGGCAGGGCAGTGAGAGGGCTCCAGAGGTGCTGTCTCTGCACAGAGGGATTCCTAAGTTTTAACCTGGCTCTGGTAGAGAATGTGCTGCTAATTCCAGTGGTAATTTTATTATGTGTCATTTCCCTCCATTATTTGGTTCAAAAGATGAAGACTAAACGTAGGTTTTTAAATTATCCAGATTTCAGATCTTGCCTCTGGGAAAGCTTCAATCTCATCTTTTGTTTTCATTTCTGGATTTTTGCAGGTCTGCAAATGTGTTTGTTTTAATAATGCAGCTGCAGGACAGATTAAGAAAAGCAAGTATTGCTGGCATTTAATATCTCTAATCCAGCAGTAAGACAAGCCTGCCGATGGCTTACTTAATGTTCAACAGCCTTTTCTGATTAAGCAAAAGGTTTGAAGTGATTATAGTTTATTTACAACAAAAGTGGACTTAAATGAGAGTTAATTCCTCCCCCTCCTCCCTCATTGGGCCGCGTGCCAGTCACCATGTGTCTGCTTCCCTCCCTCTCGAAGAGCATCCGCAGAAGCCATGGCAGATGTTCCCACCAGGCTCTCCAAGAAGAGCTTCTCCTCCAGGAGCCCCCAGGAGTGGAGGTGCCCCTGGGGCCCCAGCTCAGCCCTGGCACTGTCTCAGGTGGGAGCTCTCTTCATTTCCCTGTAGAAGGTCCAGCGTTTCTCCGGCTCGTATTGCATGAGAAAATTTTAATTTCAAGCACCAACAAGTTTTATTTTCCTTATTGTTAATCAAATAAGCTTGAAAAGCAAGAGGTCACTGTGATGAGTGGTGGCAACAGCCCCTGGGGGCTGGAGTGTCTTGTCCCACCACGGCCCTGTAATCCAGAGAGACAGCAAGAAGGGAAAAAACAGAAAGAAGAGGTGAGTGCTGGAAAAGAGGAGGCAAAATTCACTCCCAAGAGATGCAAAAGCTAAGGAGATTTTTTTAAAAAAGATTAAGGGGATTTTAATTTGTTTTCTGGTCAAAATATTTCCGATAGAAACTTGCAAATGGGTTTGTTTGTTTTCAGTAGACATCAATATTTACCATTGTATAAAAAAAGCTGGAGGGACAGCATCCAGGGGCTCCCTGACACTGGGGGGGAACCTGACGGGTCCTGGCTCCACCCGCAACACCTGCCACAGGTGTGAGGCACAGCTGGGGCTGTAACAAGGTCATTCTTTAGTCACTAATGTCACTTGCTGGGCACAGGCTGCTGTGCACCTGCTGGGAACAGAGCTGGTGCTCGCTGGGAACGCACCATGCTCAGCCAGGAACCTTCCAAAAGCATCTCCTCCCTGGTGAGCAGGTGGTGCATTTTCATGTTGGGAACCTGACGAGTCTCAGACCTCCCTCGAGCAGCGCAGAGAGTGAGGGGAGATGGAGACAAAGCTCTCTGATCAGGACCAAGAGTCTCTGGTTTCCCCCATTTGCACAAACATTTCTGAAGACCTTTATGGTCCCTGTTGAACACATCCTCCCTGTGCACGGAGAGCCTATTTGTCACTTTCACGGCATCATTTCCCTCCCAATTGTGAGTAATTTTCCTATAAAAATGTAAAATTGCTTCTCCAAACGAGCCGTGGAGCGCACGCCGCTCGCCAGCGTGGTGAAACGCTTCGAGCTCGGCGCCAGGGTCACCAGGGCGCTGCCTCGGGGGGGATTTGGCATTTCCCAGCTCAAGGGACACAATGAGGCTGGCGGGCCCCAGGGCCAGCACCAGGCACTGCCCTGTCCCTACCTAGCGGATCAATGGAAGCCCAGGCTCTCACCGGCAGGGAGTGCGAGGAAGAAAGACACAAAAGCTTCAGAGAGAGAATAAACTCAATTAGATCGCTGTAATTGCAACAAGAATTAGTGTGGGGGTCGGGCACATGTGCCGGCACAGAGCAGTAATTAAAAGTGCCATGTTTGCCATGCTGGGGAGGAGGCCTGCTGGGTCCCAGCAGTGCCCTTTGAAAAGCTCCACGATGGAGCTTCAAGCCTGGATAAATACAAATGTCAGTGCCTCGCAGCCTGTGGGGGGATTCTCAATCCACAGCTCAGTGGGAGAATCCCCTGCTTTACATTCCCATCAGTTGGGCTAATTTCAGAGTCAGGCTTTGATGTGCTTTGGGGAGCCCTGTGTGCTACACACTTTCCCAGCGAGGCATCCTCTCCCTTTCTCAAATGCTTTATTAATTTTCTCCTGTGGTTTTTTTATCCTCCCTTTCTCTTGGGCCTGCCTGCAAGTTCTCCTTTGTGCTCACCCAGCAGGGTCCATAGCGGAGAATTTATATCATTCTGAAATATACGTAAAGAAGGGATAAAAGAGGAGATGGAGGAACCTGCAGAGACCAGAGCGACAATCTGTCCTGGGAGCGAGGGTCCCCTTCCTCTGGCCACCGGCCCCATGTGGCCCCAGCACTGATGGCATCAGTTTCCCAGCTGCATTTAGAGCTGCTCCTCAGCATGGGGATGAGGATAAGTGATCCCCCAAGGAATAGCCAAGGTGATGGTGAGCTGCTAACCAGGGCTCCCCACGGCAGCTGTGCAGATGGAGCAGCTGCCCGGGGTCCCTCTGGGCCCAGCCTTTGTCACCTACCCACTGCCAAGGGCACTGGTGCCACCAGCACGGGCACAGCGCCTGCCAGGCAGGGTCAGGGCACACTGTGACGTGCGGGTGCTGGCACTGCCGTGGTGCTGCAGGATCCTCACAGCCCTCAGTCCCCTTCCCGAGGCACGATGGCAGCCCTGGTTGTGCCCAGCACAGCACCCTGCCATGGCACCTGGAGATGTCCTTGTCCCTGCGGCAGCCCTGGTCTCACTGGGAGCAGCCAGCACCCACTGGGCACTGCAGCTGCAGCCCTGGGAGCATCCCTGCTGGGCTGTGCAGCCTCCCCTCGCATCCCTCCTGAAACTCCAGCCTGCTCCAGCCCATCACTCCCCTCTCACCTGGCCCCTCATCCCACCCTGGGGTGCTGCCGGGCGATGGTGACACCCACGCCACAGTGAGCAGCCTGGGCTCCCCAGCTCCTCTGGAGCTGGCACACAGCTCCCTCCTTCCTGTTTTTTATTATCAACTGAATTTGGCATGAAGGGGATTCTCTCCCCACATCCCGTTGGCACAAAAAAGGCTCAAAAACCAGCAAAACCATTGTTTGTGCTTGAAGGGTGGGGACCAGGGTGAGGAGAACAGCATGTTTAGAGCCCAGAGCTAGGAACCATGAGAGCATCTGGAACAGTTAGTGGGACAGGGGCGTTACAATTAAATAAAAATGGGCGATTACAGAACCATTCCCTGGCTCTGACACACACAAGGGCAGCTTCAGCACATGCCTGAGCATGCAGTTAGAGGGGATTCCTCTCCTACAGGCCCAGAATAAATGGAGTTTTCATCAGGAAAGGCTGAGGTTGGTGCGATTTCCGTGCATGGAACAGAGGAGCACGGCTGCCCTTTTCCAGGACATGGTGCAGAGGCATCTCCCACTGGAGGCAACGTGTGGCTCCAGTGAAATGAGCCACATTCCTGGGGGCCAGAGAAGAAGCCAGAGCACGATGGTGGTCCCCACTGACCACAGCCACTGCCACAGCCTGCTCCCTGCAGGTGGTGCACCTGCCAAGCTCCCCAGCCCCTCCGAGGGCACAGGATGTTCAACCTTGGCTGGCAGTCTGCAGTTGGAATGGAGATCCCGAGCCAACTTTCTCTTTTAACTAGTCCCTGAGGAGCATTCGTGCCCTGTCCCTTTAGTTCCTGCTGTTCAGAGGGAACAGGCAGGGCTGGACAGTGCAACATTTGCAGATAAATAAGTCCTGCAGAAAAAAATCCTACTGTTCAAGGACCTCAGCCCCGTCCCCTGAAATGTGCTGTTTTCATTAAAGCAGTCAAATCAGATTTCAAAAAACCCAGGCTTGGACAGTGGCCCTTGATTTGGGCCTGAGGAACAAGATCCAGAAGCAAAACAAAGGCTGTTTCCACAATGGTTGAAGGGAAAGGGAACCGGTCCAATTGCAAAACTTGGATCCTGGCATTGAGGGAGTCTTTGTGTGCAAGACCTGTGGCAATGGATGGCAGTGACTTCGGGAAATTCAATACTCCCCTAGCTCATAAACAGAAAACAAGGAAAATAAACTTGGGCAGATGGGAGGAAGCAGAGAGCCAAGCCGTGGATTTCTGCTGGGCTGGAAAAGAGCCTGACTGTCCCCGGACGTGGGTCCTGGGCTGGATGGCTACTGAGGCCATGTCAGGGTGCTTGGGGCTGTGGTGCCCCAGTGGGCAGTGGGCACTGGGCAGTGGGCAGTGGGCTGGGCAGCTGTCAGAAGTGGCAGTGCTGGGCAGTGGACACTGGGCCGTGGGCAGTGGGCACTGGGCACTGGGCACTGGGCAGCGGGCAGTGGGCAGTGGGCAGTGGGCAGTGGGCAGTGGGCACTGGTCATTGGGCACTGGGCAGAGGGCACTGGGCAGTGGGCACTGGGCACTGGGCAGAGGGGACTGGGCTGTGGGCAGTGGGCACTGGGCAGTGGGCACTGGGCACTGGGCAGTGGGCACTGGGCTGGGCAGCTGTCGGAGGTGGCAGTGCTGGGCAGTGGGCAGTGAGCAGTGGGCACTGGGCAGTGGGCAGTAGGCAGTGGACAGTGGGCACTGGGCACTGGGCAGAGGGCACTGGGCAGTGGGCAGTGGGCAGAGGGAACTGGGCAGTGGACAGTGGGCACTGGGCAGTGGGCAGTGGGCACTGGGCAGAGGGCACTGCGCAGTGGGCAGTGGGCAGAGGGCACTGGGCAGTGGGCAGTGGACAGTGGGCACTGGGCACTGGGCACTGGGCACTGGGCTGGGCAGCTGTCAGAGGTGGCAGCCACCCCTCTGCCACGGGCACTGGGTGGGAGGAGAGGCCATGGGCAGCCAGGGCAGGAGGGCTGTGCGGGAGCAGCGTGGCAGGAGCCCCGCACCGCCAGACAGGGGCAGGGATGGTGGCAGTGCCACCACAGCTCACCCCGGGGCACAGTGGAGGGGACAGCAGCAGATTGCCTTGTGCCGTTTCTTCTGAAAGCTGGAAACACTTGGCTGAGGCAGACAGAGGGCTGGGATGACCACTTGAAAAGAAAATAAGTTTCTCTGCCAGCCTCCTCCCAGCGCACGCTGGTGCGCGGTGGTGCCGCTGGATCGCTCTTGCAAACCCTCGCGTTGTGCAACGTCCTGGGGCAGCTCCTTGTCTTGGCATTTCCACCTCTCCTGCCTGCTCCCAGCTCTTCAGGGAGGAGAGCCGGGATCCACGGCAGTGCCTGGGCTGGGAAGTGGAGCTGTTTGCCTTAAACCACTCACCGTCACTGCTGCGAGGCACAGGAGCAGCCCCACCATGCACCCCAGGCAAGGACAGGACACCTGGGGATGCAACAGGAGCAGGGAAGGGCTTTGATGGGATGAGGGCAGGAGTTAAAGTGAAAGAAATTACTTTTGAAAAAAGCTTTTGAGAAACAGAGCTGATGACTCCATACAGCCCCAAATCCACGGCCAGATGATGCCAGTTCTTGTTCAAAAACCCAAGAGCTAACTCTTGGCCACAGACAAGAGGAACCAGTGTTTAGACCATTTATGGGCCACAGAGGGTCAGCAGAGATACGAAATCTGTGGATTCATTGAATTCCCTCAGTACCACAACTCCACATTTGCAATTAAAGATTCACGGAGCTCAGCATCCCGCCTGCCACCAAGCACTGCCTGTAACCTTCCTGCGGCCCCGGAGCCAAGCTGGCTGCCCTCATGTCACACCAAGCACCGGCCTTGGGTGCACCCCAGGGGGACAGCATGACACAAAAGGTTCCCTAAAATCTGGCACGGGGACATTTGAGTGTCCCAAGTCACCTAGCCAGCTCCATAGAAGCAGTGTGTGTGTGTGTGTGTGTGTGTGTGTGTGTGTGTGTGTGTGTGAGTGTAGGAAAACCTATGGAATTTTTATGATAAATTGCCTTTCTCTTGGCTCAGGAAGAGAAGCAACGTCGTCCCCCTCAATTTGGGCAATTATCCTTGGTTATTTCAAGATTTAAACTCCTGGCTCATAACAGGAAAGCGACCAAGAGCAGAGCAGGATGGCTGAGCTGCGAGTGCAGCACCAGTCTGGAGTCACCAAAGCAGGGGAGCAGCGCCTGAGCAGTGCCAGCAGCACTGCCCCAGACCCCAACCCACCCCTGCTCCACAGCAGGGCCAAGGGGCAGGACCTGCCCAGCCCAGGGCTCTGACTGTCCCTGCCATGGAGAAGCCTTCGCCTGCTCAAACAAGCACAGCCAGACTAAAGAAATCCAAGCCAGCCACCTACTGCTGCTCCTTGGAAATTCAGAGCAGCATCATGCCTGACCTTCCTTTCTGACACAGAGTCACATGAGAAATACTAGAGATAAAATACAGTGGATACTTTGCTGGAGAAAAAATATCATAAATCAGTGTGAGAAGCACGCTTGAATTTTAGAGGAATATGTCAGATACACTGTCCAGCCATTAAATTTCACAGGTTCAGTTTAAGAACTTCAGGAGATTGCTGGCATTGCCTGAAAGGGAGAAGAAAATTATAAACACATGCTGGAGTCTCCGAGTGAGATACAGAAATCTGGAGGATAATCCTTATTTCTATCCAAGATATAACCAAATAGCCACAATAAAGAATTCCATTCACCTGCCTGGAGAATGGCTGACCGTAACCTCCAAATGCCAGCAAGATTAAAGACATTTCTTCAGGGGGAATGGATCAGGTGTTTGTTGACGGCCCCAGGTTTGCTCTGGCCTCGCCTGGCCCTTCCCAGCCCCGGCTGATCTCCTCCGGTGCCACTAGTCTGCAATATTGCATAGTCCATCGTGTGGCTGAGCAGCCAAGCTCAAAGCACACCTTGTGTCCTCCTGGAGAGCCCCGGCGTGGTGCTGGGCTGGCTCCCAGAGCCAGAGGATGGGGACACGGGGTGCAGCAGAGCCCATCAGCGTGCAGCTGGGTCTGTGGGGTGAGGGTGTGTGGGAAACAGGGGACACAACTTTGTGTGGCGGCTTTGGAACGTCACCTTGTGTGGTGGCTTTGGAACGTCACCTTGTGTGGTGGCTTTGGAACATCACCTTGTGTGGTGGCTTTGGAAGAAATTCCATATGCCGGGGGATGCAGGGGAAGTGAGGAGACAGAGTCCCATGCTTTTGGACGTCTCTAGGCATAAAACTGGGCTTTTGGGAAGGCAGAGGGAGGTAAGGACCAGGGAGGATGAGGCCGTGCTGGTTCCTGGGATGCCCTGTCCTTCAGACATTCTCACCACAACCGCCTGGCCAGCCTCAGGCACAGGTGATGCTGCATGTCCATGCAGAGCCCCAGGACATGGGATGAGGTACCAGGGGAGCAAAGGACATGGGATGAGGTACCAGGGGAGCACCAGGACACACAATGATATACCAGAGGGGCACCAGGACACACGGTGATGTACCAGGGTGACACCAGGACACACGATGATGTACCAGGGGAGCAAAGGACACACGATGATGTACCGGGGGGCACCAAGACATGGGATGATATACCAGGGGAGCACCACAACACACAATGATGTACCAGGGGAGCACCAGGACACACGATGATGTACCGGGGGGCACCAGGACACAGGGTGATGTACCAGAGGGGCACCAGGACACATGATGATGTACCAGGAGAGCTCCATGATGCAGGATGATGTACCAAGTGAGTACCAGGATGCAGGATGCTGTATTGTGGGAGTTCCAAGACGCAGCTCTGGAAATGTGTCCCAGAGCCCTGGAACGTCCAAACTCACAGGAATACGGATCTTGAATGAAGCAGTGTCACATGGAAGTGAAGCACTGGGAGCTCAGGGGTGTCCACAGACACAGTGGGGAAGCCAAGAGGCTCCATCAGCACGGACTGTGGAGCAGGGAGACTCTGGATCCAAGGACATTGTTACTATACTTCAGATTATATAAATAACTCGCTGAATAAAACCACATGTGACTGCATTCTGTTCTCCATCCCTCCGCTCTGCCGGCAGCACACAGGCTCTTGCAACACTTGTTTACTGGGGGAGGCTGTATATAAAGTGAAAATAATTTGCTGGGTCTTATGTTTTCACTTTAATTCTCAGTGTATAAAAAAAACCTGTGAATTTGCTAATGGGCTTTGAAAACGTTTTTTTAAAGCAAAGGCAGCATGACTTGGTGAGTTGCTACAAAGGACTACAGAATGAACAAGGTTTGCTAGGAAAATTATTCCCTTGAGAAAATCTGTAACAGCTGAAAGGCCAGAGCCTGCTTCTTTCCAAGAAAATAAGCACATTTCTGCATCTAAAATCAAGCTTCATCTCAGGTATGGAGCGAGCTCATTTGTTCTCTGGTGTTTATGTGCTTCCCTTAGCTTTGGTGTTCTGTTTGACGCTTGGAGGCCAAACATACACTCCATTCTCTCCCCAAAGGAAGATTCCCCTTGCATCTTTAAAGCACACAGAGATAAATGGTGATGAGCTTCAGGAGCATCAGAGCCAGGTGATCAATTGAGATTCCTTTGTATGTTTCTCTATTTCACTTCAGAGTTGATCTTGCATAAAAAATATTTTTTTAGCATTAGCTCTGACTTGCAGACTGGAGGGAACCCCTGGAGCAGGAGGATTTGCAGTCTGCTCAGGGTCCACAAACCCTCGGCTCACTCTTTCCTGGTCATTATAATCCATATGCTTTGGGAGTTTTGTACCCAGGGCCAATTCAAAGCGTTTGATTTGCTGGAGTTTACTGTCCCTGGAAATGGGGGAATTGGTGTGAGCCTTGCACTTCTCCAAGTAGTGAATTTTTATTCCTTACTCACCTTACTCACTCACTCATTCCTTTACTCAGCCTAAACCTCCTGGGGAACAGTCCCTGAAATTCTCCACAAACATTTGCCAGTTCTTCCTCCAACAGCCAGGAATACCTTGACAGGTGGGAAGGCAACAAGTGGTGATCAGATTTACAATTTCACAATTCCATTTTACAAGGCCTGCTGGGGAAATACCCACATCCTCTCCCATCCTTCCTGCAGTCACTGTCTCTCTGTGGGGACTCTGTCCTTCCCAGCGAGGGGATACTGCGCCTGCAGCTCTGTGCAGGTCACAAAAATCCAGCATATCTCCTCCCTCCAGGCAGTTTTCACTGTTTCCCCCTTTCCCTCTCTGTGTCTCCTGTGAGCAGCGTGGGGAGCACGCTGGATTTTCTGCACCGTGTTAATCAGAACCAGGCGTGGCTGCGCCCCTCGGGCTGGTGGGAGAGCAGGAGTTAACCCATCCTGCAGGATGAGGCTGTAATTGCCACTAGGCTCCCAAGATGAATGAGCTTTTAAGGACTGCCAACTTCTGAATGGAGGCAGGAGGACCAACAACAGCACCAACTTAATAACCAGCAGCCAGCAGCAGCAGCACATAAGGAGGCAGCGTGGTCCAGCTGGAAATAAACCCCGGAGGTGTCAGGGCAGTGGATAAGGGCTCTGCTGGCAGTGTGGAGGTGGAAAAGATGAAATTCTGGCTGCTGGAGAAACAAACAAGGCTGCCAGTCTGGACGTGCGTGTGAGCCTTGCTTCCCTGTCCCAGCCTGGGGACGCGGAGCTGGCTTGGCTCAGAGGCTGGCGGGATGGGGAGGTGATCCCAGGCTCTTGCAAAACAGCTGCCGGCTCACAGCTCCACCAGGACACAGCTCTGGCTGCGATTTGCATCGTTTTAAGAAGCAGCAGAGAAAAACCAGCGAACCAGGAGCTGGGTTTGGCCTCAGGGGAGCACAGGAAGGTGACACAGCCTGGGGAACAGCACCTGCAGGAGCCGTGGGCAAGGAGCAGGGGCTGTGCATCGTGGTGGGGTCACCAAGGGGCACCTGCTCCTCTAGAGTGTCCACACTGCCACCTCTGCACCGTGCGGCACCGAGGGATGCAGGGGATCTGCTGTGGGATCTCCCAGCAGCTCTTGGAGACCTCAGTGACAGCAAACACCTCCAAAGCATTGCAGATCACCCTGCAGCAGCTCCCTGAGCAGGGACAGCAGGGCTCGCGTGGAGGAGCCACAGCTAAGCTTAAACATCTGGTTCTGCGCATTCCTATATCGTAATAAAATAAGTCTTCCCACAGATTTCACATCATCTTTGTCTGGGCATCACTGAACTGTGAAGAGAGAAACTTTTTTTTGTGGTTTTTCAGAGGAACAAAGAGGCAAACTGCATCTGGTGAGGTGTCCTGGCAGCCTCCTGCGCTCTGAGCCTGCATCTCATGCTGCCAGTGCAGCCCTGTGTCCTGGGACCACTGCCTGGCCACAGCACTCAGCCTGCAGAGCCCTGGGGGGACTGTGGTCCCCAAGGCATGGGGACGGTGAGAGAACCTCACTGCAGCCCAAAGAGAGCAGGAACAGTTTCTCCCGAAGGTGTCAGAGACACACCTGCAGTCAGCATCCCACCTTTCCGGCCCCTGTTCAGATAAAAGGGCAACAAAGAACACAAAACAACTGCCTAAAGACTCATAGTCCGAAAGAAGTCCAGGAAGAGCCGTTCCCTGCAGCTCACCCAGGACTCCCCAGGAGCAGCCTCAGCACCTCCCAGGGTGGGCACAGAGACAAAAACTGCATTTTGCCTGGAAAATATGTACCTGCACGAGGCAGCATAAAAACCCACGGACAATGAACAGTGCAAAGCTGAAGCAAACTGGATCAGATCATGCTTTGCATCAGATCATGATCAAATCATGGATCACGGAGCTGTCTGTGCTCCCTGGGAGCAGCCCTGGAGCCATGCAGTCCCACACCATCATTGCTCTGGGGTTGTTTACCTTTGCTCACGGCCTCCACTCGTCATGCTGGGAACTGCTGGAGTGACCTCTCTGTCATCCTGGGAGGACAAGTGACTCCACAGCACCAACAGAATTGTGACGAGAGTTCCCCTTCTTTGCAGCTGGCCAGCGCAGCCTGTAACCCATCAGCCCACGCTGTTTATTTGGAGTAGGCATGTTTAAGAGACTCTGGGCTTATCTTAAGTCTCCCACTTCAGCAGAGAAGAAAGGCTCGCAGCACTGCTGAAGGTCAGGGGAACATTTGGCTGCAGCCACCCCTTGCAGATGATAAATGGCTGGTGGGGGGATGTAGGAAAATGGGACAGACTTGGCTGTAAATGTGAGTGGACAAAGTGGCTTCAATAGAGCCTGAGCATTTCGAGGAGGGGAATGTGGCCCCTGCTCCTGAGCCTCCTCGTCCCCAGGGCTCCTTGCCCATGTTCCCACACTCACACGTGTCCCCACGGATCACAGCAGGGAGACCCCAACCATAAATCTTCAGCAGCCATTTTTCAGTGGGACTAGATTACATTTAGTCCATGACTTTGCAGTCTGTTTGGGAAAAGGGATTTCATTCCTTTGCTTCTTCTTGTCAGAATGGATTTGCTGATCCCAAACATGTTCCTCACACTTTATTTAGGGCTTATTATGCATCATTTACATTGCTGAGCTGTCACCAGCCTGTCTGCACAGCACAGGCAGGCAGGCAATGCACTTCCCTGCCCTCTTGCTCTCCTCCCAGATGTGGAGCTGGGAGGATAAGGCAGTTGGGAGATCCCTTGTCTGATACCATTTGCCTTTTGGGGGTTATTCCACTCTGTGCAGGGGCCAGGCAGGCTCAGCACAGATGGACATCTTCCCCCAGCTACATTCCCAGGAACAAGCCACCTGAAGAGGCAGTTTGGTGGGACAAGATTTGGTTTTCTCATTAAGGAATGCCGAGTGATGGCTCTTGGGCCCAGCACCTTTGCCTCTGCCTGTACAGCTCCCCAAGAGCTGCAGGGCTCACTGGGTGGATCCCAACTGCAGCAATGTCAATATTCTTGTCGTGTTTCCTCCCTAGCAGCCCCTACCACACGGTGCAGTGGGATCTGCCTTCCCACACAGCACCCAGCATGAAGAACAGGCAGAGATCCCAAACTCGTCTGGCTCCAGAGCTATTTTCTACCCAAAAGGAATCCATGGCTTCTCGTAGGGCTCCAGGAACTGACCTGCTGACCTCTGGGAGCTCTGTAAGAAAAAGGAACAGTGGCATTAGATGTCAGATCCCTGATGATCACACAGGCAGGACTCACATCCTGTCCCATATGAATGCTCTGGCTGAGGTACTAAAAGCTGGATGGAGCAGAAAAACGGAATTTATTCAAATTAAATGGTTGCAAATGTTATCCTGCATTGAGCCAGAAAGTTCTCCTGCATGAAAAGAGTGGAATTTATGCTTCCCGAAACATGTAGTTTGACCTGCTACTTCCCAGGAAGGCCAGGCCCATCCTGGACTTCTGATCTCAAAAATAAAGAACCAACAGCACCATCTTGTCACAGTGACAGGATCTATCCAGAAAGATTTCAGAAAGGCAACATATGGTTATTCAATTAATTGACTGGACACTTCTTTCCAGGTGAATACCGAAACCAAACTCACCTGTAGATGTGACTTTTAACAGCAGTTGTTAGTTTAGAATTTGCCCTGTGGTTCAGAACCACAAAGGAAAGGAAAAGGAAAAGGAAAAGGAAAAGGAAAAGGAAAGGAAAGGAAAGGAAAGGAAAGGAAAGGAAAGGAAAGGAAAGGAAAGGAAAGGAAAGGAAAGGAAAGGAAAGGAAAGGAAAGGAAAGGAAAGGAAAGGAAAGGAAAGGAAAGGAAAGGAAAGGAAAGGAAAGGAAAGGAAAGGAAAGGAAAGGAAAGGAAAGGAAAGGAAAGGAAAGGAAAGGAAAGGAAAGGAAAGGAAAGGAAAGGAAAAGGAAAGGAAAGGAAAGGAAAGGAAAGGAAAGGAAAGGAAAGGAAAGGAAAGGAACATCAGGCTGGTGACTAGTGGGTACTGATACCAGAGGGCCTCAAAAGGAGCAAGCTAAACTGGGGAGGATCTCCCTCCAAAAGGCACACCCCTCTGAGGCTTTTTGAGTGAGGACCCCAAATCAGAGACACCAGATCCTCAGGACCTGTGAGGAGGTGACATGTGCAGGCTGCCCTCTGTCCTTGAGCACAGGTGAGGATCCCTGTCCCTGCTGCTCCTTGGCCAAAGTCTCCTCCAGCCCCAGCATATCCTCTGCAGGAGCTGGCTCTCATTTCAGGGGATTCCTGGAGCAGAGACCTGGGGCCAGAGCTGGACCCCCATCCATACCTGCTTATTTTAGCCCTGCTTGGTTCAGCCTGACCCGGATAACTGGATTATCTTTCTGTTTGCTGTTAAATGTACATTGAAGTCCAGCATGGGTCACAGCCCTCGGTGCCTCGTGGGGCTGTGCACGGTGGGAGGCCACGCCGAGGCTCCCGGCGGACACTGGGGCACCTGGCAGCTTTCATCACACGTGGTGGGACATGCAGAGGCTGTTGAAAACAACGGCTTGTAAATGCAAATCTCCATCTCCAGTTACTGCTCCCCTGCATCAGCCAGTCCCCTGCTCTCCGTGAGATATGTTCCAAATGATAGCATTTGTCTTTAATAAATGGGCACTACATAAACTGCCTCCTATGGGAAACCTGGAGGTTCTAAGTAAAACCTGATGTTCCCATTTCATTATAATGCATTTGCTCTGAGGTGAATTCCAAGCCATCCCCTGTTTAATATCAGCTGAAGGTGTGCAGTGGGTTTGTATTGCTGTTTATGAAATTCGGATTGCTGGGCTTAATCTGTTTCAGATCACCCAACTGTCTCTGTGTGACCCAAAACAAGGATGTTCTTTTGCCTTAGTCACTGACATCACCCTGAAAGATCAGGGCAAAGCTCCTTCCATGGCCACAGAGCATCAGAATGTAGACATGAGGTTCTTCAGTGAACCTCAGGGTAACTTCTGGAACGCTTCCATTTAAGGCCAAGTCTGTCCATACTGGTCCCTGCTCTAGAAAGGAATCTGAAATGCAGAATCAGTTTTGATTGATCAGAATCAGAGCAGCTTTGCTGCCACCCTGCTGCATGCACTGCAAACCCAAGGAACAGCCTGGCATGTGCCAGGCTGCAGCACTCGGGGTCTTCATGCTTCTCTGTGTGCCCCTTGTATGCCTGTGGCCTCAAACACACTGACCTGTGTGCACAGCTCGGACCTTGACATGCTGCAGCACAGAAATGCTTTACAAGTAAATGAGGATTTCTCATCCATTCGGCAGACTCCCGTCACAGCATCCCTTTGACACTGAGCTCATGGAGCACAAAATCCACCCAGAGGATAGCGGAGTGTCACAGGTAGGAGCAGCTGTGTTTGATTCAAACAGATGTAAACCATGTGCTGAGCGATCCCTTGAGTCCAGGGCTCGTGTTCCACCCTTCTGTCATGTCCTGGTGCTGCATCACCCCAGCACTTCTAACAAAAGCAATGAGATAATCTCTGCCCTGTGGGAGCTGCTCTGCTGCTATTTCTTGTGACAGGAGAGGGGAAGCAGAGCCTCCCCTGCTCCTCCTCCCCTGCTCATCTTTGCAGAGATCCCTGTTCTGACTCAGCCTCGATAAGGAATGAAAATCCCTCAAATAACCTCAAAAGATTTAGAAATCATGCCCAGGGAGGCACCATTGGTTTGTGTCACGGCTGGAGAGAGAAGAGAAGGTATTACCTGAAGTTGTACAGTCATGAAGAACTGGATGAGAAGAAATACATATTGCAGCTGGATTTCTCTGCTCTCCACTTTTGCACAGCTACTAAAAAACACCACCAGAGACAGTAAATGACGGAAACCACAGCATTATTAGCTGAACTCCCCAGCCTCGAAGCTGTGTCATTTGGGAAGGTCTGGACAGGACAAGCTCCATGTGCGGGGCTGGGATGAGGGATGGTGGCCTGCAGGGACCTTGCTGCACGCTGAATCACAGGCTGGCTGCCTTCTGAACCCTGGTGAGAACCTGAGTTTAGCTCACAGCAAATGCCTTTTGGGGATGGAAATAAATAAAACAAAAGAGAGAGACTGACCCATTTGAGTTCCATCTGTTGGGGTTTATAACTGTTCTCCTTATAATTGCCAACAGACAATGTGAATTGCAATTAGCTAATTGCTTGCTAACTTTCCGTTCTAATAATAGCCATGTTCCTGAGTTATACAAGTTTGGAGACTGCTGCTGTTCCCTTGCAATTGGCAATAATAAATAATATCATATTCCCTCAGCTTTGCCATTTCTTCCAAGTTTCATCCCCATGCAAATTGCTCCAGCATGTTCTAATCCCTGACGGGATGGCAGAGGCATCGACAGCATTTATTTGCAGTTCCCTGCACTGGGAGGGTTTGGCACATGCACGAGGATGTGGCACCAGGAAGCTGTGACTCCCGTGTGCCACTTGTCCCTGCTGCAGGGCCAGCACAGCAGGGCCAGGAGATGCCTCTCATCATGGCAGGGTGCAGGACCAGCGTCTGCATCCCTGGAAATCCAGCCCTGCTTGGTTAGGGCTTTTAGAGGTTTGGTTTTGTTTGGATTTTTGCTTTCCCTTTGTAGGATTGGATGCGGCCCTGGCCCCTGCAGTGACATGTTATATTACCAGTAGCTTCAGTAATGTCAGCACAGCCCCAGACTGGAGCTTTCAGGAGCACAGCCTCTCCAGCAGCAGAACAAGCTGCACAGTGTCACCGCTGCAGCGATAGAGGGGGGGTTAGACCCCAGTGGGGCTCTCAGGGAGGACAGGGGTCAGGTTGGGCGCAGAGCCCACAGGATGGGGAGCACGGAGAGCTCCCTTCCACACAAGTGAACTTTCCGGCACCCCTCTCTGGGCTGTCTGACCTCCAGCTCATTACTGCATGCAGATGTAGCTAATTGAGAGGCAGAGCAACAGCCTGATCCAGCGGAGTCAAGGCCAATGAAAGGAGCAACATCATTCCCTGGCGCATGAGGAACTACTGAACACGGAGCTGCCAGCAGGCTGACATCTCCAGAGCTTACAGACTAATCTCATTAAACCGACCAAAAAGCCTTTCAGAGCTGGGGGAGCTGTGTCCAGCAAAAGCTGGGCTGGATTATTCACCTCTGGGGTTTTTCCACATGCCTGGTTCCCTGTCTTCCCGCACCACAGGCAGGACCCCAGCTGCCAGGCATGGCACTGTACAGGATGGGGAGCATCTGCCCAAACCCCTCTGTGCCCACAGGAGCTCTTGGCTCCCCAGACAGGGCTCACCCAGGGGGTCCTGTTCAGATTCCTAAGGAGCAGAACTTTCTGTCACTGCCTCAGGTGCCCCCAGCTCCTGCTTCCAGAGCTGCTTCTCCTCTGGGCACAGCTATAACAACTTTCTCATCCCTATCTTCTCACCTCTCCTGCTCCTGCAATCTGACTCACAAGCAGATTTACGAAGTTTAAAAACACTCCTTGTGCAAGCCATGCTCCATAGCCTTGTCTTCCCACTCACACAACCTGCTCTCACCCACTTCCCAGAGCTACCAAAACTGTACCATGAAAGGGAGTTCTTCCTTGGCAAAGCCACAAGGGCTCTCCCTCTGAAAATTGCTGTCCTCTCCCCACGGCTCAGGTGCACAGGGCAGGAGGAGGTGGCTCCTGCTCAGACCAAGGAGTGGGACACAAGGAGCTGAAGGAATCCAGCCAAAGGAACAGCTTTGCTCACTTTCTGCTTTGGCTTCCTCTGTGAATGTTTTCTCCCAGCACTGGTTGATGGGTTTCAGACTGAGGGAATGCTAGGAAACGAAAGGCAGAAGGCTGTGACACATCGCGTGCTGTGCCAAGGACCAGCGGTGACGCATGGCAGCTGGCAGGACCCAGGGTGTGCACCTCACCTGCTGCCCCACAGGACCTGCTGCCCTCAGCCTGGCTGTCCCAGCACCCCCACGGCTGCCCAGCGCCAGCTGCAGCTTCTCTGCCCACACCAGCAGCTGGGGACCACCGCCTGCTGCCCCACACCCCCAGCAGTGGCACTGGCCAGGTCAAGCCAAGGGGACACGCACAGGGTTTGTAGCAGAAGCCTCTCCACTCAGAGGAGGAGAGGGGGTGGCAGGAAAGCTGCCAGGGCCTGGCAGCTGCCCAGCACAGTTTGTCCCCAGGGCCACTGGCAAGCTGCAGATATTGGCCATGGTGTGGCACAGGAGTGAGGTGGCACTGGACCACGCTGGATCCAGGGGAACATCCCTTCTGCTAGCCCCCATATGGGTGATTGCCAGCTGCTCTGGGACATGGGGCCCGCGAGGTTTGGCCAGCTTGAATTCATCTCCCGACCTCAGGGGAGCAGAGCAAAGGTCCTGTTGGGCTCAGCATGGGGCTGAGGCTTGTCCCCAGCTGACAAGTGGCCATGGACTACGCACAAAAAATGCTCTAGAGCTGACAGCGCCAAATGCTTCTTCTCCACCTAGCACAGTTTTTGGGATTCAGTTAGGAACAAAACTGCATCTTGTAGGTTTTAATAAAGTTCTTGGCGGACAGTTCAAAACCAGGGGAGAAGCTGGAGAGAGAGGTTGAATTTATGGGAGCAGGAGGAGATCGTTTGCTTTCTTAGGAATTGAAAAGATTAATAGTGTGCAAAGGCTGTTGGATTCATTCCTCACATAGCAGAACGGTTAGGAGACTTACTGGCTTGACGTTCTTCATTCTGCCTTCCCCAAGCAGCCTAGAGACTGCCTGGGCTGTGGAGAAAAGGACCAGGGAGAACAGGGAGCCATCCCATGTCAGCCCCGGTGAGGAGCTGGCTGTGGCACACTGCAAGACAGAGGGGAACTGAATCACAGAGTGCTTTGTCAGGAAATTAAATTTCTGTACGTTCTGCTGTGTGGGGAGGCACTGGTACCTGGGGAGGTGGTGGGAGCACAGGGCAACGAGGGAGGTTCATCCTTCCAGCTCACACCCACTCCTGGACCCTGGGGTGCCAACAGAACAGAACAGAACCATTCCACAACAGAATCTGAAGGCCAGGGAAGGTCCTGTCTCTCTCCCACCACAGGCATTTTGCAATCACCATGTACCAGGCAAGGTAAATCCTGAAGCAAGTGAAAATTCAAGAAAAAAGCAGAAATTTCCCAAGTTCCACTGAACAGCCCAAAATTTCTTTCCAACAGCCAAAACCTGCTACAAGTCTCACTGCACGCAGAGTGCAGGGCAAGATGAAAAGCCACTGGACACACATAGGAAGCCACAAGGTGTGACTTCCAGACAAGCCAGAGACTGTGCTGGAGAGGCAGATTAGCTCAGGCATTGCTTTAATCCTGCATTCAATCTCATTTGGCTCTGGGGTGGCAGACAGCCTGTGTCCCCAGAAGCCAGCCTGTGTCCCCAGAAGCCAACCTGTGTCCCCCAGAAGCCAGCCCGTGTCCCAGAAGCCAGCCCGTGTCCCCAAAAACCTGCTCCAAGGCAGCCTTTAGCACCACCCGTGAGGCTGCAGCAGCTCTGCACACCCAACAGCCAGGACAGGACACAGCTCACGCAGCCAGAGTGAGCAACAGGAGCCACTGATCATGTGCCCTGCCTGAAGAACAGTCATCTCCCCAAAAACAAAGTTCAGCTGGAAACTAGATGAGAAGATGGGCAGAGCCACTTGCTTTCCATTCTTGCGCCCAGTCAGAGGAACACTGGACAGATCTCCTAATTTCTCCATGCTGCTGTAGCTGGGGAAGTCCAAGCCAACAACCTGACACTTGGCTGGGTAAAAGTGCAGCATGGAGTGTTTTCAAGACTCCATAGTCAGCCCCCGAGCTGTCAGCTATGGAAAATAAACTTCTGTGCTATTTACGGATGTCTGTTGTGCTCTGATTCAGGGGTAGAAGGCTGTAGTGGTGCCGAAAACATTTCACTTGGAGGCAGCAGCAGCTCTTGGGAAGCCATGATCAGTCTGAATTTTCAAATACCAGAAAATACGTTTGCTCTTTCAGAGAATGAATTAAGAACTTGAGCAAAACTGCTAAACATAAAAGTTCCTGGACATCTGGAAAGAATTAATCAGGAAGATGCTTGGGACAGGGAGTTCAGGCAAGTTCAGGAGACACCTACTGCAGATCTGTGTCCACAGGAGGAGGGAGGAGGAGGGAAAGGGTTGGGGGGAAAAGCAGGAAGGGAGGATTGAAATAAAACCTCTGCAGGACGGGCAATGAGAACAGGCTCTGTCCACAGGCAGTACAGGCGGCCCTAGAGGGTCTGGGGGCTAGGGGTCAGGCCACAGTGGCAAAGAGCTCATCAGGGAACTGCTGGTGCCTCTCCTTGCAAGGACAGGCAAGGACAGGCAAGGACAGACAAGGACAGACAAGGACAGACAAGGACAGACAAGGGCCCTGTGCTGAGCATGTCCCCGTGGGAAAGCTCATCACTGCTGCAGGCCAGACGTGTCCCCACTCACTGCACACCCATCAGAGTGGCAGATTGTGCCCCGCCTGGAGCTCAACAACAGGGCAAAAGCTGTGACAAAGTCACAATACTAGAGAAACACTGAGAGCTGGGAGTGGGGAACAGAGCAAGACAGCCAGCTAACGGGGAGTGGAGAATACTGTATTTTTATATTTGCTGTATTTTGGAGCAGATAAGTACTCAGGCAGCCCCTCAGCAAAGTCACAAAGGAGTTCTGCTTCAGGCCAAGATGAAAGTCTCAAAGAATAAGCACAAAAACCATAGGGACTTGTGAAACCCATGCTTGGTTTATTAAATGAATCACAAAGCTTTTTATCACATATTTCTGCCTCCAAGCCATTTTACACTTCAGTTCAGGTGCCAAATCCTTTGTCTTTTCCATAACTGTGGATTCTTGTAATACACTCCGTTTAGGAATCTGTTTCAAATCCATGAGCTTGCACCAAAGCAAAGCTTTTGGGTTTCTTTTGGAAGTCTGGTGTTACCAACAGCAGGTCCCCATTTCTGAGCAGAACTGCAAAGGCCCCACTGCAGCAGAAGCCAACGCTCACCCTTGTGGGAGGAAACAAAACAACTAGATACAAGTCAGATGCTCCTTATAATGTTTGTGGGCATTTGAATTTAGTAACTGAACTTACTTTATGCTTTCCCTGTAAGTAAGAATAACTGTTTTCCAATGGAGTTAGCAGGAAGTAAAGCTGAAAATCAAAGCATGAGCTTTGTGTTTCCTGACAATTTTCCTTTAACAAGGTAGCTCCAGCTGCTAACTGCATTTTATTGCATTTCTGAAAGACAGATCTCCATGCAAGAATACTTTAAGAGCTCCACTCCAAAAATAAAGGTACTTGGATTTATTTTTATGGTTACATATATTTCACCAGTTGGTCTCAGAGCCCTTAGTGCTGCCTTACTCACAGCACCACTAAGGTACAGCACAGGCTGGAGTCCTCAGCCCTGTATTTGGCTCCCCAGGCAGCTGGACAGCAGGTGCTGCTCTCACTCACCTCACTCCTGACCCAGTACTCAGGAAGGTGCTGAAATCTGGCACCCAGAGCCGACCCTGTGCTGCACACAAGTGTCTGACTCAGCCGTGCAGGCTGCCAGGCGAGGAGGAGCACGAGTGGGCTGTCCACCTGCCTGCTGACAAGTGCAGCACTGCAAGACTGAGTGCCCACCCTGGCCGTGCTCCTGGGGGAACCCTCGAACCCCCGGTGACTCCAGGGTGAATGCTGGCTGAAGGGAGCTCTGCACACGTGAGGAACCGTGTCCTCGTCAGCAGTGGGGTCCCTGGCAGCCATCCTGACAGAACATCCGGATCTGGAATGGAACAAGCCCACAGCTGAGCCCAATTAGAGTGCTCTGATGCAGACTCTCACACCCTGCAGAACCCTGCAGGCAAATGCAACTGATGACACGGCCCATCGAGCAGGAACAGCACAGAGCAATCAATCACAGCAAAACTTCAATGAGCACCTCCTTCACCCCATTTCAGTCAGTCAGAGTCAGGGCATGGCCACTTTCAATGCACAAAGCTCCCTCAGTACTTTAAGCAGGGTTGTTGTTAGCCCAAAGACAGACATCAGGGGCCAAACATCTGGAAGAAGTAGAAGGGCCACCACTGAACTGTGCTGAGCATCTTCCAGAATTTAAATCCATTTGTTCATTGTCCAGCTGTCCTGAAGAGAGGCTGACAGAAGAGGGGTGTTGAAGGGTTGTATAGTGTGTGCACATGTAAAGACAATTCTGCATCCAAGCACACCGTGATCTACTGGTTTGTGATGAGACATCAAAGCCTGAGCAAGGACGACACCCCTGATTCACCCTGAGCCATCAGCCTCAGCACCCTTCAAACCCTGTGCACGGAGCACAAGGCTGTACAGCCACGAGCCCCCAGCAGCACCCAGAGCCCTGCAGGGAGCAGAACCCACCTCACTTCCCCCCCGGGGCAGGGCACCCAGCACCAGGAATGGGACGGTGGTTTTCTTTGCAGGTGGTTTTCTTTGCAATAGAACTGTGGGTGAAGCCTTACCTCGTGAAGCCCCAATCCCTGAGGGGAGCACTGGCAGCCCCAGCCCTGAGCCAGCACCCTCCCGCCCCCGGCACCCCCAGCACCCCGAGCTGCTCCCCGCTACCACTGCTCACCGCAGGTCACGGAGTGCCCTCAGGTGGCCGTCAGGATGTCCCCAGGTTGGAGACACAGAAATGGGAGCACAAACAAACCCACAACGTGTTCAATGCAATTCTTTATTGGCTTTCTCCGAAAGCTGCAGCTCCTTACCGAGTTACGTTATTTAGAGACAAACAGTCCACTGCTTCCCGAGAACGTTCAGAGGATCAGTGCAATGGCCAACAAAAGGTGTCCCTGACCTGTCAGCAGCTGCTGCCACCAGAGAGAGATGTTTTAAGACTGATTTCAGTGGGCTCTGGCAGAAGTATCAAAGCAGTGTACTGTAACATCCTTGAAAACTGCCCATGTCAGAACTCAGGCATCTGTGCACCTCCATAATTACATTTTCAAGCCAGATTTCCTCCCTCCTCCTCCCTGCCCAGGTGGGATGAATGCAAACACACTGCTCAAGGACCTGAGGTGGCCACTGTCTGTAAGCCCTAATCTAACATCTTTTCTTTATTTGTAAGGACAGAGCCCAAATATCTTTCATGGCATCAGCCTGAAGGACTCTGTTACACATCTGCAGCACCTCATGTAAGTAAGTATCAACATTTTTTCCATGATAAAAAACATCCTTGGCTGGAGAAGGACAAGTTCCACACCTGGAGGCGACTCCCTTCTATCCTCACGGCTTTTTCAGCTCAGCCTCTTCTTCAGACACCAAGGCCATTTCCATTTGAAAATGGCACAGTCCAAGCATTTCCTGCTGAGGCCAAGAATCAACTCATTCAGCTTCCAAAAAGCACCAGGAGAGCTCCCTCAATTCCTCATCCCCTTGCAGAACACACCAGAAGCACACTGGTCAGTGCCAGTCCCTGCTGCCCCGTCAGGAGCCAGGTGAGCAGCTCAGCTCTCCATGGTTCTCCACGAACAGCGAGACTTTCAGGAGTGTATCTGAATCAGAAGAAAAACAACAATCCTGTCAGCTTAATGCACTTTACCTGTATTTTGTACTCCCAAAACTTTACCTTGTTTCTAAAGACAATTTTTAAAAAATGTAGGTAAAACTGACTGAGCAGTGAAATAGGTCACTGAACCCTTGCTACACTGTGAGGGAGGATGTTGTTTCCAGCTGTGCCCAGCTGTGATGGTGAGTACTTTCAACTGAAGCTGACCAAGATCTCAGAGCAGGTCACAAAGATCAACTGAGTGGGGTCACCCACTGCTGCTGAGACCGGCACAGGCCAGGCCTGTGTGCTGTCCCCAGGGGCCATCAGCACGGAGCCCTGGAAAGACCCCTCGGGTCTGTGTACCCAGAACTACCTTGAACGACGTCTTCTTTGTAGCGCTCCAAAATCCTCTCCCACGACTGCGGGAGGGCCTCCATGTCTGCCAGGTTGTCACAACTGAGGCGCAGCAGGAGCAGTTTGCTCTCCAAGTACCTTCGTGCCCGGTAAGGACAACAACGAGCGAACGGCACCCCCAGCGCTGCCCCGAGCCCCCCAGCGCTGCCCTGAGACCCCCGCAGGATACAGGTGCCGGTAGTAGCGCTCCACGTCCTGCAGGCCCTCCAACACGTCGGCCAGCGAGGGGCAGCGCGGGCCGCGCCGCAGCACCGCCGCCAGCCCCAGCTCGGCCGCCCGCTCCTCGTACAGCCGCAGCACAGCGGCCGCGGCGGTCCCCGCAGAGTCCCGTACGGCCCGGAGCTCCTCCCTGCGGTACAGCGGCGTCAGCCGGGCCCTCGCCCCCTGCCCTGCCCGCCCGGCCCCGGTCTCCTCCTCACCGCCGCCCTCCGAGCTGCTCCAGCAGCGCCTCGGCCGCGCCGCGCTGCTTCTGCCCCAGCCGCGCCCGCAGCTCCGGGAAGGCGCCGAGAGGCGCGACGTCCCACGGCAGCCGCCGCACCGCCCGCATCTGCGCCGCCAGCGCGGCCAGCGCGGCCAGCAGCGGGCTCCAGGCGGCCAGAGCGGCCCGAGCCGCCGCGTCCGCCCGCGCCGCCGCCTCGGCCCAGGCCCGGAGCGCGGCCACCACCGCCGCCATGGCCGTCATGGCCGCGCAGTGCGTCATCGGCCCGCAGTGACGTCATCGGTCCGCGCCGCGTCGTGATTGGGTGGTTGGCGGCGGCGGTTGGTTCGAACGCGCGGCCGCGCTTTGCCCCGAGCCCGGCACAGAGCCCAGCCTCAAACCCGGCACCGAGCCCGGAACCAAACCCGACACCGAGCCCCGCACCGAGCCCGGAACCAAACCCGGCACAGAGCCCGGCACCGAGCCCAGCCTCGAGCCCGGCACCAAACCCGGCACAGAGCCCGGCACCGAGCCCAGCCTCGAGCCCGGAACCAAACCCGGCACCGAGCCCGGCACCGAGCCCAGCCTCAAACCCGGCACCGAGCCCAGCCTCGAGCCCGGCACAGAGCCCGGTACCGACTCCTCACCGAGCCCCGCACCGCCATGGCCCCTGCCAGGAAGAAGGGCTCGAGCTCGCGCAGCAGGAAGCTGGCCGCCTTCCTGAAGGATTTCGACCGCGAAGGTAGGAGCGGGAGAGGGAGAAAGAGAGGAAATCGGAGCGGGAGAGGGAACGGGAGCGGTCCCAGGCCCTTGTCCACCGCTAACGCCGCGTGTCCCCGCAGTGAGCCGCCGCCTGGAGCAGATGCGGGAGGACGGGGAGCGCCTGACCAAGGACGTGGAGAACCTGTACGACATGGCGGTGCTGCGGCTGCCGCTGGAGATCCGCCAGATGCGCTGGCTGCCGTACTTCGGTGCGGAGCGGGGCCGGGGGAGCCGGGCTGGGGAGCGCGTTCCGCCTTGGATAATAAACCCCAGCGGGAATGAGGGAGCAGCTGGGATCTGCTGTGCCTGGAATCCCCAGGGAAGCATCCCATGGGCTGTGCGGGGGTGGTGCTCCTGTTCTCTGAGGCTGGGAAATGGTTTGTGCTGGGTTTGGCACCCCAGTGGTGACAGCCCTGCTGTGCTGTGTGAGCTGTCCCGGACATGTTCTGATTTGTCTGAAATATTTTCTTTCTAGCTAGAGAAGGAACTGGGAAGACTCTGGAGGAGGTGGCCATGGTAGGTTTCCAGCACGAACATAAAGCTCTCTGGAGCCATCACACACTGCTGCAGGGGCTCCTCACGCTGGAACAATGCGCTGGAGTGTCACAAGAGAAACAGTTACATCAGTATTTTCACAAACGTTTCTTTAAAACTTAATAATAAGAGATGCCCGTTGTATCAGACATGCGATTTGCATTCTCCTGCTGCTCCGTGTTGATCGTGTCTTACCTGCTAGATTGCACTCCCAGATCCTTGAGAGCACACGCACTTTGCAGTAAATGAAAGCATCTCCAAACCGGTTGAGCAGCAGGGCATGGGCAAGGCACAGCTGCTAAACAGACACTGAGTCCTTAGGGCATGCAGAGCTGGCGTGCTCTCATCCCCAGGATAACATGAAAGAGCCCAGTTTGAGCACAACAGCAAACGTGGAGCTGATCTGGCTGCAAAATAATTGGGCATTTTCTCTATAACTTTGACCTACAAGAACTCTGTACTGCCAACAATCCTAATGGTGCCACAACTGTTCTTAATTTTAGGCAGACTTGGAAATAGCAGAAATAGACAAGATGACAGCAGGAGTTATCAATGCCCCATTTGAAATCATCAAGAAAGGTTAGTTTAAACATTTTGATGTGATTGGTGAGGTGGAAGCATGTTGTGGTCACTTAATGTGAATAATAATTCAGCTCTTGCTCACATCCCTCAGTATATTTAAACCAGGAAAATAACCCTACCTTTATCCCTAATACCTGCAGTGCCTCTAATTAATTTTATTGAAACTTTCAAAGTAATTCACGATAGTGCTCTATAAACCACTAGGATTGCATTGGAATTTGGATTTCAGAAGCAAATTGTTGCCAAAAACACTTGTAGTTGTTTGGGTTTGCCTCCCCGGCTAAATATAATTTAAGGTTATTATTTACTTAGATAACACTTTCTCTTTCTAGTGGAAAAGCCCAAAAGGAGTTTTGAATCCATCAAGGAAGCAGAGCCTCCATCACTTCCTCCACCAAAGAAATCCAGAGTTGACAGCCAGTGTCCTCCAGAGGCTGAGAATGTGAATCCAAGAACTTCCAAGGTGAACAGCTGTTCTCTGGGATGACTTTATGCTCAGGATATAAATTCCTGACTGAGCTGGTGACTAGGGCTGTGCAGGATGCTCTGAGGGGGTCTTCAAGCAGCTGTTGCTTCCCAGAGAATTCTAGCGATGGGGGAAGGTCACGAAGGCTTGAATGGTGTTTGTTCTGGGCTCTTGTGCCATGAAAAGGGACTGAGCCAAACATTTTGTGTGGAAGCATCTGTTTGTGTGGACTCAGCTCTCCCACGAGAGAGAAGTAACTGATCTAGTGAGTGATGTGTGCTTCAGGTGAAGGCATCCACCAAAAAGCCATCCGTGGCCAGAAGACCCCCCTCAGCGAGAGTGAAGCACTTGAGCAAGAGGTAATGCGGATGTCTCTGTCTCATCTCCAGAAATGGAGAATGAGAGTGTAAATGTCTTTCTTTCCTGGGATGGACTTTGGTTTATAGTGGGAGAGGGGAGAGTTGTGCCATGCTATTGGAAAAAATTGACGTGAATGAAAGATGGACAGCTGCCTCTCCTGTGAGGACCAGCTGTCCCCAAAAATTGGGGTCACTAATTAGTAATAACCCCTGAGTTTAATGGTGATCACCTTCTTCAAGCCTTTGACAAGTGCTTGTACCTTTGTTAAAGGTCATCTTACGAGCAGATGTTTATTTCCCTTTAACAGATCAAGCAAGAACAGCTTTGTCACTCCAGCTAGTAGCAGAAAGATTGATATTTGTGTTCAGGGAGGCACCTCCATGGTTACACCCAGATTTGATTCCAGGTTTGTATTCTGTTAGATTTCTCTGTTAATTTGTTAGAAGGGAAATATATTTATTTTCTCCGTTATCTATTATCATCTCCTTTATGCCAACTGTTTGCAACACAATCTTTAGTGCCTCTTTGAACCTAAAACGAAACTTCGACTAAAAGTGCCATGAGCAAATATTGCTCACACATCCCTTGTTGTTTCAGGGTGTTCAAGACACCGGGTTTGCGCACTCCCGCCCACAACGAGCGCGTTTACACCATCTCTGCCAACGGCAGTCCCCTCGCTGACACCGGGGACGCTGTCCTCACCCTGCCCCTCGGCGGAGGAGAGGTAATTCCTGACCCTTCCCCTGCCCAGGTGGGGCTGGAGGGATGTACAAAGCCAAAGCTTTGAAGCTCTTGGTGCCTCAGCTGTTCATCCACTCTTGTCTCTTTAGCTGTGCCATTGCAGTTTGTCAGGGGATTGATTGAGCTCAAAAAGAACCTTAAGAGATTCTTAGCCAGAAGTGGGAGCTGCTCAAGCTGGTTGGAACAGAATGGAAGGATGTTCTGCTGTGCATTCAAGTAACACTTAGAGTAGCAGTAGTGCCAGTAATGCATTAATGCACTGCAGGAGAGGTGTGAGATGAGCTTCTGGTCCAGCTGAATGGAGTTCTCTGCCTGTCCATTATGCTTAGATCTTGATTTCTTTTATTTTTTAATTTAATTTTTTTACTGCCTCCAGCTGCTGCAGCTGACCAAACAGAAAACCTGAGATTTGAGTTTGTTTCCACAGAGTATACGTTTGACAGCAAAGGATTTGACCAAGAAGAATTTTCTTCATCTGAACCCCAAGGCCCGAGGGCTCATGAAGAAGATGTCAGTAAGTCTGGGTATTCTTGTCAGCCGTGACCTGAAGCTGTAAGGCAGGACTGTCCCTCTGTCATCAGTCAGGGGACTGTTGAGCTGGAATAGAAATTCCTTATTTTCCCCAGCCCCTTGTCTCGAATTTTAGCTCATGTCAGAGGTGAGGAAGCAGCACGGATCAGGGGAGGAGAGCCAGGAGCTTTACATCACATCTGGCTGAATACACAGTGTGGGAAAGAGCTGTTGTCAGTGCTCTGAAAAACAGAGCAAGTTGTCCTTTAGGCTGGAGCTGCAGGTGGTTGTGGGCTGTACCAGTGTCTCTGGGTACTGACTGATTTCTCTTTCCTTCCAGATTTGTCTCGCACAGGCTTGCAGTGAGGTAAAACCCTAGATGGAAGTCAGTGAGCAATGGCATCCCTCTGTAAATACGTTTTACATTTAGGACAGCTACCTTCATTTAGTTCTTGTTCTAACTTGTATCTTCCTTTCATTGGTTTACAGAATGGAAGCTAAGAACTAGTTTTTCCACCTATAGTATGTAATGCAATCAAAATAAATACAGTTTTTTTAATTTTGGGGGGAAAACCAGTCCTTATTTTTTATTTCCTTTAAGGTTGAAACCATGACACAGTTCTCTTGGGCTTGCAGATTAGCAAGTGGAAAGAAGGTCTGTTGATTTGCATGTTAAGAGTCATGTTCAGAGTAAAGAACTCTGCTTCTCTAGAAGAACTTTGTCTAGAATTTTCTTTTTCTAAAAATAAGCCTGTTTCTTTGTTGGCTAGTGCACTGTCCTTTCCAAATATGCCCCTTTGTCCTTGATGTAATCCTCTTTATGGGGCTATCAACAAGGATGTTGAGACTTTGGAACCTTTCCTATATTTGAAAAATTTTTCTTTTGACAAAGCCAGGCCTGCAGGATGGTTAAAAGGGAGACAGACAAACTGCAATCAGAAAGCTTGTAGAACAGCATTCATACATGAATTTCCTTTGGAGAGCAAACATGTTACTGTGTGGAAGATCTCAGGCAAGTACCATGGATTTGGAAATCTCTATTTGAGAGGTTTTGGCAGGTTCTAAGTCCTAACTGCAGGTGGCAATATTCTATACCACTTAGCCACACATACACCTGCCTTGCTGTTCTGTGAACATATTAATTAAAAGCATCAATTAGTTAAGCTGTAAATAAAAAAGTTATGTATTTATTGGTGTGTAAGTTGAGATTCTGCTTTAGACACATCTTTACCAGGAAAACAAAATGAACTAGAATTTTTAGCCTGCCTAGAGAATTCTTCTTTTAAATCAACACTGTCTGATTTAAAAGCTCTAGTTAGTATTTTTAAGATCAGAGTTCCTGCCCTGAACCAAAGCTCTTCCAAAAGAAGTTTCCCTTGGGACAGAGCAGGCTACAGAGGGACAACTGCCAGCAGCACAGGGAGCAAGCATGTGACCATTTCACCAGGGCTCGTGGAGTGCTGGATAACTGCAGCCTGGCAGAGAAAACACATTCCTGCTTCCCCTGGCTGTGCCAGAGCTCGGCCCTGCTCCAGGCAGGGGTTCCTGGGACTTGGGGGACTTGGGGGCTTGGCATATGTGCTGAGCTGTGGTGTAACAACTCCACATTTCTGCCCTAATTCATAATGGAAATGGGAAGCTATTAATCTGGAGAAATAATGAGCCAAGCAGGGAGGCAGTGAGGCCCTTCCCTCGGTCTGTGCTGGTTCTGAGCTCCCTGCCAGGGGCTGTGTCAGGCTCTGACCAGCAGCTCTCAGCAGCCTGACAGATGTGCACTGCCACGTTTGTCATCCTCAACATCTTCCAGGTAGCCATTGATTCAATGGCATTGTAAGACATAAATAGGTAACAATTCCCTGCTCGCTGATGGTTTGGAGCAAATTGGAGCTATCTCTAGGCAATCTTTTTCATGCAGGAGTTTTTGATTTGAAGGTGCAGGACGGCACATGCAGCTCTTCCCCCTGACCTGTATAATTCCATCAAAAATCCATGTTTCCTGGGTCAGCTTGAAAGCAGAAGGAGGGAAAATATTCCTTAGCATCACTGAAAGACAGCATTGATGAATTAATGAGTCTTCTCCCTTTTCTAAATCAGTGACTGAGGAGCTGTACCTCCAGAGATGAAATGAAATGCATCACTAGAAGGTGTATCCACACCTCTCCATACACATCTCCCAGGTGTTTGTCAAGGATTTCCTTGAGTCCAGGAGGTAGGCTGGGTCTTGGCTTTCACAGCCTAACAACTGAAAGTTTGATCTTCTCAGGAGACCAAAATCAGCGTATCCAATTTATTCATAGAGGGGAGCTTGCTAAGGGCAGGATTTCTTTCTCAGCTGGGCTGGACACCAATCCATGTTGGCTGTGAATTTCATCTGCAGTGAGATAATATGGAAACTGTTGTGGCTGGGCCTGGCTGTTGAACTGGAGGGCACTGCTTGGCTGTCACCAGAGCTGGAGAAAGCAGAAATATCCTCTTAAAATCCAGCAGGAGGAAGCAGAGCCTATGGGGTGCAGCTTCAGAGTGATTTCAGACTTGTCTCTGATGAGAATAGAGAATAAATTGTCTATCTCAGAAAATTAGTGCCCACAAGCCCTCCCAAGAAGCATTATTACACTGAAAAGCAGGATTAGACAGAATTGCTAATTTTAATATTGCACACAGACACCAAAATCCTAGGCACCCTCCCTTGCCACTCCAGGGAAAGACTCATTGCCTGCTACACTGTAATGACAATAATTCCCCTTAATAAGGGTGAGACAGGAAAGTCATGTCCTCAAATTCAGAGGTGATTCCATGTGCCTGACACCCATGGGAGGATGCTGATGGGCTTGGGATTCTGTGCAGAGCTCCCAGCAGGGTCCACAGCCCTGGATGTGCTCACCGAGTCACAGTCACACTCCTGCGAGCCTGGGGAAGGGCGTGCTCAGGGGATGAGGCTGGGAGGTGTTCAGGGCATGAGCAGCCCCCAGCTCTGCTCCCAAGGCTGCTGGAGCAGCGGCTGTCCCTCCAAAGGGCTGTCTGAGGGAGTGCCTGGAGCTGCAGCTGTAGTTTTGTCAGTGCTGCCGTGCTAGTGTCCTGCCTGCTCTGTCAGGGTCACACAGCCACCAGCCCAACACAGCTTTCCAGGGAAAAGTCAATAGTTTCAGGTCAATCATCCCTATAAAGTACAAACCCTGCTGATGGTGCACAGTTCAGGGCTGTGCTGAGCAGGGCAGCCAACGGGCTTCACACACAGTTTTAATTTAATTCCTTTACTGTGGGGGTAGTAACTGGAAATGTCAATAAGGTCTCAGCTGCTGTTGCAAGCCTCTTCCTGAGTCCTGAGCAGGACTGAGACGTGATTACAGCCCCAAATTGAACATGGTGCCCTGGGGGAAAGCGCTGCATGTGATGCTGTCCAATGTTTCTGCATATTTCACTACTTCCCAAAATAAAAAATCTGTGAATTTTCTTCCCACTTATCCCCGAAATAGCCTGAGAGCCCTGCGGCAGGATGGAGGTGTCAGTGGCCAATGGCAGCTGGCAGATTGGGGTCTCTCCCTGCCCACCCTGCAGCAGGACTGGGGCTGTGGCAGGAGAGGGGTGGGAGCAGGGCTCTGCTTCAGCTGCAAAGCTGATCTCCCGCAGAGGGTGACCTTGTGGCCCACGAGCCCAGGAAGCTGGATCCTGATGGCACTTGATTGATGGCATCTGAGGAGTCGCTCTCCCTCAATGTCACTCGGCCGCCTCTGCTGACTGCAAATGAAGGCACGAGAAATTGGACAGTAATCGATGGCAGATGAAAGGTGCAATTGGAAATGCCTCTGTCTGGAGCCCCAGCCAGGGCAGCGCTGAGCTCAGGCCCAGTCAGACCCTCCTGCTTTGTTGTCTGTTCCTCCGTTATTGCTCAGAAAGGGGATGGAATGCCCTCCATGGATTCCCATGAGCTGCCAGCACTCAGTGCTGTCTGGCCAAGCAGCTCCTGCTGATAAAAATGTGCCATCAACCTCCTGGAAAAGGACATGGATCCAGAGCACGATGGCTTCACAGCCACAGCCCAGGCTGCAGAGACAGGAGCAGGGGCACAGTGGGAAGCAGAGCACTCAGAGACCACATCGCTACTGCCACGTGTCACAGCATCACATCCCGAGGGTGTGGGGCACAGCCAGGCCTTCCTGTGCCTTGTTTTGCGTTGGCCAAATGGGAGCCTCCAGCCTGGTGCAGCACATTCCTTCCCCAGGCTGGCACCTTCAGCCCTTGGGAGGGCTGTTCTTCCCCAGGCTGGCACATTCAGCCCTTGGGAGGGCTGTTCCTTCCCCAGGATGGCACATTCAGCCCGTGGGAGGGCTGTTCCTTCCCCAGGATGGCACATTCAGCCCGTGGGAGGGCTGTTCCTTCCCCAGGATGGCACATTCAGCCCCTGGGAGGGCTGTTCTTCCCCAGGATGGCACATTCAGCCCTTGGGAGGGCTGTTCTTCCCCAGGTCAACACATTCAGCCCTTGGGAGGGCTGTTCTTCCCCAGGATGGCACATTCAGCGTGATGGGAGGTTGGGAGAGCTGAGCATTCATCAGGGGCTGCCGGTCAACCCTGAGCACCAGATTAATTTGTGTGCCCAATTCCCTTGTACCTGAATTCTCAGCTCAGGTGTGGGCACTCAAACAGGGTCCAGGCCTGCTAGCAGTGTCTAGCAAAATGGGAATTTGCTGGAGAAGTTTTTCTAGAGAAGCTGCTGTCCTGCGGTGTCTGACTGAGCTGGGGGCCCAGAGAGAACCACTGGTCCTGTCCCCATGGCTCCCCTTCGGTCGTACCAGGGTTCAGGGATGGAGGATTTGCCAGCACAGCCCCAGCACATCGCCTCAGCCCTGCTGTGCCCAGAGAGAGAAGAAAGGGGTCCTGGACAGGAAAAGGGGGTTTTGCTTCTGCTCTTCCACCTGCCACCTTCCAGAGAGTGACGGTGCAGCATCTTTCACCCGCCCTGCTCCAGTGGGGCCATTCCATCCTGTCCCATGGCTCAAGTAGCAATGGGAGCTGCCCACAGGGACCTGAGTGACAAATCGCCAGTGACATTGTCGAGGGGAGCACGCACACGCAGGGATGGGGTTGTAATGAATTAAGTGCTGTTAAAATTGATGCAGGACTGCTGTAAGGAATGTGCATGTGTTGTGAGCAGCAGGACACGGGTGTGATGAATATTGTCCATCAGCTGTGATAAAAAGCCTATCATCCCCATACATATTTTCAAAAACTAATTTAAGGCTGAAAGAGATTATTAAAAATGAGGAGAGGAAGTTGTCTGGGATATATTTAGAGTCCCTTGCTAGGTAAGATGAATTCCAGAAGTCAAAATACTGCCTGTGGGGTGAAAGGGATCGATGCAGATGTTGTGGTGGCTCATGATAAGAAGACAGGTCTGAGGCAATTCTGCTGCCAGGACAGAGATTCTGGGGAAGGAGAGCCCTTGCCTGGGACAGGTGTGCTGGGGCCCAGGAGGGACACAGGGCAGGGACTGTCCTGGAGCCCTCAGCCCATCCCCAGAACGGAGCAGGTCTCTGCCCCCAGCCCGGGGTCTGGCTGGTCCTTTCCCACCTCGGTTTCCTTCCTGAGCCTGTGACTTCTTCGGGCAGTGGGGACACGAGCTGGTGAAGGATCCTGGAGATGCCAAGAGGAAGAACACTTCTGCAGAACGAGGTTTACGAGTGGCTATGCCTGGAGCTGCTCATGAGAGAAGCCCCCCGAGCTGGTGCTGGGTGGGCTTGGGCTCTGGCCCTGTGCATTTCATCCTCTGACATTAAGAGGACACATGTCCCTGTGTCCCTAGTGCTGTGCCAGTGTGGGGCAGAGGAGATGAGCACGGCCAGCCTGCAACCTGCCGTGCCCCGGACATCTGGAAATCTGAGTTTTGATCTTGGCTGTTCCCTCACTCTTTCATTTATCTCTCTGTGCTGTTCTCGATGACAAGATCATTAGAAACGCAGTTGCTGTTGCTGAGCTCTTCCTCCCGAGCTGTGTGTAACCGTGGACGATGCCTGCAAGACAAGAGGTTTAATTGTGTTCTGACAGCAGCCACAGGATGTCAGCCAGGCAAATTTAAAGCCAGGCTGGATGGGGGCGGGAGATGCACCTCCATTACTCACCAGCCTGGATGAGGTTTAGCTTTATTGTATCTTGAAATAGCCGGAGCCTGGGAGGTGCTGATTGAAGCCATTTGAAAACATGACAATATCCTCAGGACAAGAGGTGTCTAATCTAATGAAGCCAGAACGCATTAGCTAAGAGCTGTGCAAAGCGAGGAAAACACAATTAAAGCATTCCTGAGGACAGCTGTCGACCTGCATCAGGGACACCGGGACAGAGATATTGGTACAAGCCTAATGAAAATAAATTATCTGTTTGAAACATTCCTCAAGTCCATGACAGAGCCCCAGTCCCTGCTGGGCTCAGCCTCAGAGGGTCCCACCTGCCATGAGCTGGAGCAGACCTGTGCCCAGGTGGGGTTCCCTGGGCAGGGCTTTTGTCTGTGCAGCAAAACAGCCCAGGAGCACATCACCACCCCAAATCCTAGTGATGGAACAAGGGAGCCACTGGGATTAGTGCCCATGTGTGGCACATCAAGGATTTCTCCAGACAAACGCCCTTCCCGAGGCTGGCAGACTGATACCTTTCTCACAGTGTGTTAACCAGGCGGGATCCCTCCCCTCCCTGCAGAGTTTTGTAAGTTTTTGTCTTTAAGTGACCTCTTCAAACCCTTCAGGATGGTGAGGAGCAGGGGCCAGTGCTCAGGCCGGGTGGGCAGTAGTCCTGCCCAGAGCCCCCATGTGTCATCACCATAGTGTTGGGGAAGTGGAAATGGAGAAAATGCTCCTTTTCTTTCAGTCCCCAGAGTGGATTGAGCTTTGTGCTCTCTCCTCCCACCTCTGCTATGTCAGAGCTGCATTTAGGATCTGGGTTTCATGTTGAACCTTTGAATAGAGACACCTTCTGCTCTCCCTTTAGACTCTTGCTGTTACAAATAATGATTAAACCCACTCACTACTGTAAATCACTGGCAAGAGGAACTTGTATCAAATCACAGTTCTTTGGCAAGAGTTTGAATTGAGAGTGACAAGCTTATTTCTAGAAGAAAGTTTTATTTTGGGGAGTTTGATTCATTGTGCCACTCCACATTTTGCTGTGGTGCGATGTGATACCTGACACATCCTGCTTCCCGCGAGGCAAAGCAGAGATTTGTGCATTGCTGAGAGACAGCGTGTGCCTCACAGAGCCACCCGGCTCTCCTCGGGAGAGACAACACAGCTAGCGATGATTCTAACCAGCTCAGGGAAACTCTCATCCTTTTTGGAGTCCCTGAGCCTGTTTTTCCCCCAGGGATGTACAGCATTCCTGCTGTACATTCAATTACCCTGGCAGACTGTATTTACAGCCACAAACAGCCATTGATCCAACACACAATTGCCATCATCCAGGAACACCTAAAACTCACAAAAAAGCTTTTTCATTGCCCTCTAAATTTTTTTGCCTCTGAGTGTTTAATAAAATTCACTTAAAAATATTTAACAGCATAAACCCCCAGGGCTGAATGCCATCCTTGTGGTTGCCTGAAGGGACAGCCCTGTCACATCCATGCTCAGGACCACTCTGTGCTCTGGTCCCTGGCCCTGCAGCCACAGGGGACTGGGGACAGGTCAGACAGGCCTGGCAGCACTGACTGCTGCCCCACTGCTGCCCCAGCACACCTGAGCTGCACTAAACAGAGATGAAAACTGGGGCAGTACTCACAAAGCTTTTGGCATTTGGCATCTTGTAGTCATTTGTAGTGGTGGTACTCAAAAGTTCCTTAATTGTATAAACTCATGCTCTTGGACTGTTTCGCCTAATTGTCTCTAGCACAGTCCACAATTTTGTTCCGATTTCCTATGGAGAGAGCTCCCCAGGGTTGTTCTCTTTCACCTGGACATGTTTCCAGTATTAAAGTCCAGTCTGAGGCTGAGCTTCTACTTTAAAAAACTTCCAGCAAACTGAGACACACTATCCCCCTGGGAACATGCCAGCAGGGACAGCCTTCATTACACAGAAGGGACTTGCAAGGAGAACCTGAATTGCCCAGCTCTAAGTTCTTTTCCAAACGATTCCCCAGGGTGCCTCTGGAACAGATGATTGAGGGCTCCTACGGGGATGAGATGCTGCTGCTTCATTTCAGCCCAGTTACGGAATTTAAATACCGTGGGAGTTAATGGAAATGTTTGTGGTTGCACATACACCAGCGAAGTGAGCTTCTGCCACGCAGGGAAGAGCAGGGATAGCTCCCCACGTGCTGCAGGTGCTTGGGCTCTGTCACAGCACCCGAGGAAGTGCCCAGCAGCAGAGCAGGCAGGGGCATGACCCCAGCGCCACGCCACAGAGCTGGCACTGCCACTGCCGTGGGGACAGCACTGACAGCTGGGCAAGCCACCAGAAGGGACTGTTTTTCAGAGAGTTCTAGGAACAGTGGTGCAACACTCCTCCTGGCACAAGCGACCCGTGAAAGTCTGGTCTGCCAATAAACCAGAGCTCATTAAAACGATTTTTTAATTAGTGGCATCCTCTAAGTCAGACATCATCCTTAAAAAAAGGGATGAGGGAGCAGGTGCCTGGGAAGAACACCTTGTAAGTGCTCTTCATTGTTACAGAAACTCCAGAAACCTCTGAACAACCTCCTCCTTCCCCTTTGCTCCTGCTGTTGGGGCTGTGGAGGTGGCAGAAAAAAAGGAAGCCCCAGCTGCCTGAGCAATGGCCATGCCCATGCTGTGACAGTGGCTCTGGGACAGATCCGGACCTGCTGACACAGTACATCTCTGCTCTTGTCTGTGCCCCTTCAGGGGTGGCAGCTGCCCAGGAGTAGCCACTGCGCTGAGCGATAAGGGCTGCTCTTTGTTTGATGCCGAAGGTGCTTGTCAGCCTCAGCAAGATAAAAAGACCAAAGTTATTTATAATTGTGTAATTAAATGGCTCCTGTGCCTTCCAGGCGGCTCTTGCTGCTGCGAGATGGCCTCGCTCCGAGCAGGCAGCGCGAGAGCAGAGGCAGCCGAGGTCACCCATGGTGGAGTGGGTGGGTGCTGCTGGCTGGCACCCAGCCCTGTGCCAGTGTCAATCAGCTCTGTGACAATGTCACCCAGCTCTGTGCAATGTCACCCAGTTCTGTGCAATGTCACCCAGCCCTGTGCCAATGTCACTCAGTTCTGTGCCAGTGTCACCCAGCTCTGTGACAATATCACCCAGCTCTGTGCAATGTCACCCAGTTCTGTGCAATGTCACCCAGCCCTGTGCCAATGTCACTCAGTTCTGTGCCAGTGTCACCCAGCTCTGTGCCAATGTCACCCAGCTCTGTGCCAGTGTCACCCAGCTCTGTGCCAGTGTCACCCAGCACCGCGACGAGGTCATCTGGCCCTGTGCCAGTGTCACCCAGCTCTGTGCCAGTGTCACCCAGCTCTGTGCCAATGTCACCCAGCACCACAACGAGGTCATCCAGCCCTGTGCCAAGGCTGCCTCAGCTGGGCCACAAAGCCCAGCATCTGTCCCACCACGGCCCTTGGCCCACCAGTGTGAGTGCACCCGCCTTGTCCTGGCCGAGGTGTGTGGTACGCAGCACTGGGGACAGCCCAGTGTGGCACTGGGAGCCCATCCTTCGTGGGTCAGGAGGAGCTGCAGGGGTCTGGCCATGTCCCGGCCTGTGCAGTGCTCTTCAGGCACACCAAGACCGTGGGAGATGAACAGGAGGAAAGAAGCATCTGTCCTGGTGGCACTTGAACTGACAGGTCACCATGATAGATGGCACCTGCTCTTCCTGGGAATTAGCAATCACTCATATTCAAGCCTTGCTCTTCCTCCTGAGCCAGGCTCTTTTTAACATTCCCTGGGCATTGCCCTCCTCCCACCCATCTCCTTCCTGTGTGGGCAGGATGGGGACACATGGCAGCAAGGTGGGCTCGCCTGACCCCAGCGCTCTGCTGTCACAGCAGCAGTGGCTCTTCCTGGCCTCACCAGGGCTGCGCAGCCTCTCTGCAGTGAATGTCCAGAAGAGCAAGGGGGAAGGTGATGGATTTCCTGTCTGAAGCTCTGAGTGGGAGTGAGAAGCAAGAAGAGGAGCCCTGGCTCCTCCTTTGCTCTCCCCAAAACGTGGACCCGCCGGTGGGGCCAGCCGGATGCTGTGGCAGCTGCTTTCACCAGCACCATGCAATTAATGTTTTATTTTAAAATCCCCCATATGATCAGCACCTGCCGAGTGCTGGGCCCCTCCTTGACATCACTGCTGCACGTTGGGGTTCCCTGTCCAAGCTGTAATGGCTTACTGACCCCCCTTTGTCACCAGAGCCACGTCCTGTGGTGCAGCGTGGGGCTGAGCAGGGCACAGGGCTGGGGCAGAGTGTGCAGGGCTGGCACAGGGCACAGGGTGTGCCAGCCCCAGTGCAGCCAGGACGTGAGGTGCCCCACAGTGTCCAGCGGAGACAGTGCCAGGAAGGTCACAGAAGAGAGACAAACCCATCTCCGCACCTCACAACTGCCAATAACTGAGCAAAATCTGCCTCTGCTTGGCTGTGGCTGGAATCCACTGCTCATCACCCCACTCCAGAGCTCTAATTATTTCTTTATAGTGCCAGTGCAGCCCTGGCCAGGCGCCGAACGCAGGCTGCCTGAATTAATTGATCGACAGAAGGCAAATAGACTTCACCCATTCTAAGCACCCATTGAGTCCTTTCCCAGCAGCTGTCACTGCTGTCACCACACCAACCAGGACTCCCGTGCCTGTTCCTGGGTATTGAACAGCCTGGGAAAAAGAGATGTGAACAAGTGAGAGTTGCGTCAAATCATTTTTAAATATCGCTCTTTGTGCTGAGTTTGCATTTAATGTGCTGGCCATGCACGGCTTTCATTTACTCAATAAAACAATTAATCACACGCCTTGAGTGCAGGAACTCTGGAGGATTTTCCCCCTGCTCAGCAACATTCCCATGCTCACACACCAGCACCTGTATCAGACTGAGTGCTGCACTGACAGCTCCACACTCCGAGCACGTCCAAGGTTATCTGATCCAGGGGTGATGGAAGGGATTCCCACCTGCCTGAACAGCACCTGGCCCCCCAGGCCAGCCAAGCACCTTTCTGACCACACAAAATGCACCGGCAAAGTGAAGTAGATGCTTTTTTCCCTTCTACAAAGTGTCAGCAGCAAGAAACCACCCCCTCCAGCCACTCTGCAGCCAGAGCACAGGCTCGCACCTCAGCATAGATGTTATTTAACAAAAAGAGGCATCACTTCACACCTTGATGCTACTAAAACTGTCCCTTACATGCCACGTGCCACCCTTGATAAAGTGGCATTTCCTCCTGAAACATTGAAATCACCTACACAGACAAACTGAGGCAGGATGACTGGTTGGTTTTACTCAGGTATTTAGATATCTCTTTATTGCCATCTTCAACTGTGGTTCAATAAATACAAAATTAACAAAAATGTCAATAGATTTCTATTAGCATTTATAATAACTATTATTATTATTATTAAATATTCCAAACCAACTGAGATTCCCTGGAGATGTCTATAATTCAAACATGAGATGCACACAGAGTCCCTTATGATATTACGTTTGTCTCAAGCTTATAAAAATATATATTAACTTCTCAAGTGTGTATTTACAGTATTTAACACATGACTAATGAATATAAAAGCATCTGGAGATGAACCAACTTGATTCCCATTTGGTTTCTTGTGAGGAGAGTATTGCTCCAACAGGACCGGAGCTCTCCAGCCTGGCAAGAGCCTCATGACATGACAGAGGCTGGATAGGAAGAGATCAAGATCATTTTGAGGCATTTCCCTTGGTTGAGCAGCTCCAAAACACCATTGCTGATTAATTTAATTACACTACTTCCTCAGGGAGAGGGGCCAAGAGGATGCAAGTTAATTTTAATATCATAACAACAATCTATAGTTTAATCTATGAATTTTGTTATCCCATGCTGGTGAGGAGCTCAGTTAAAAGTGTTTATTGTTGCAAGAAGCTGGGCCAGAGGCTGCTTCCTTGGGGGGCTTTCCTTTCTTGAAGGAGAGACCAGGAAAGCCAATGGCTCCTGTTTCTGCTGAATTAGAGCCCATCCCAAAGCTCTGCTCCTGTGGGAACCCTCCCCACAGCCATGGCTACTTCCCACAGGAGCCACAGCCCCTGGCCAGCCCCTGGCCAGGGAAACAGCCATTCCCACAGATAACTGTGCTGACGTTTATCCCTTTTCATCTGGGTGACATCCAGAGGGATGGAGGAGCAGATTCCAGCGGCACCCAGAGCTGGCCCCTTCTCACATTCCTTATTCTGGAGACAGGGTCTGTTCTGGGGGCTCGAGGGAACTATTGCTGCCTGCTCATGGCCAGGTCTGTTTTCCAGACTGAGGCACGTTGTCACCAAGCCCTAGATGTCCCCAGGCCTCCTTAGGAGCAGGTGCACCTGCCTGGAGCCAGCTCCTCCAGCAGCACTTCCCAGCTTGGCTCCACATCCCAACAGGCAGTACGAGCAGCGAGAGGGGAGAGAAGATCCAGAATCAAGCTAGTTCAAGCCCCTGCCTAGAGACCTGTAATATGCTTTCTCTAGAGATAAAATGTAAACATGGAGAGCACACGAATTGCACTTGATCCTTGGGATCGGGCATTGCACTAAATGCAGGGCTCGGTTCACTGCTGTTCCTCTTCAGGGTGGGAAACAGCAGAATGGCAAGTGACCAACCTGGATAAGCATGGGCCAAACTTAGAGAAATTATTTCTGCTAAAAACACTGACCAAGAGACACTGGAGAGGGAGCATGGTTTGAACTGCAGAGGAGGCAGGAAGGAGAGATTTCATTTTCCCCGGTGAGCAACAAACTCCCCAGAGCATAAGCAGCACTCGCTCCAGCAGAGTGGTCACTGCCAGCCCCAAGGGGCTCTTCACTCAGTCCTCATTCAGATCCTCATCCTCTTGGAGCAGGCTAACAGGAAGGTCTCACTGGAGCAGATTTCCAATCAGACTGTGAGCATCATCCACAGCCTTCATCCCCTATGTAAATCTTTGCCTTTCAGCATTAATAATTCACTTGCAATACTTACAGATCTTAATAAAAGCCTTACAACACTCCATACAGAGCTGCAAAAACCCATTTAATTAACCAACTTCAAGGAAAGTTGTATTATTAAGGAGATGCCATTTATGTCTTCTCAGGGATCAGGCTGCAGCTATGGGAGCTGCCAGCACTGTGCTCACAAAACCAAGTATGGGTGTGTCCTGGACCGTGGGGATGCAGCACCATTTCCTCTGCTCTTTACTGGAGAATATTTGGTTTTGTTCACCAACTGAGGTGTCAACACTCAGTGAAGAACTCACAGAGCAGAAGGAATGCGACTGGGAAAGAGTTTCCTTCAGCACAGATGGGGAAAGTCACCTTCCAGGAGTTGGGCATTGGGTGAGAGCTGCTCTCTAAATATAAAAGCAATAAAAACTCCTTGTGGGGCTGCTGTGATCTGTCAGGTTGTATCAAAGTACCCACGGATTCACCAGCAGGATGCTAGATACAGAGATGTTGGCTCTGGATTAAGACAGTGCAAAAAGGTCCGTCCCACCCTGTGAACTCAACTACCACATGAAATGGCATTGACGCAGTTTGACTCATCTTACAAAACAGCGCTGGGGAGAGCCATGTCCACCCAGGCACCAGGAATCCTGGGCTGCCCGGGCACAGGGGACATGAGTCCTGCTCTCTTGCCATGCGTCTGGCAGCACCCAGTGATTCCTGCAGCCCACCTGAGACCATCAGGCTTCAGAGATGGGGCTGGCTGGGGCCGGTGGGCTGCTCCTCCCCGGGAGCTCTGGGCTGGTGCTCTGCACCTCTGCAGGACACTGCTTCACACCTGCACGCCTCGGCCGTGCATCTGGATGACCTGGGCCCGCAGGGTCTGGATCCCGCTCAGGATGGTCTTCTGATGTTCTGCCAGCGTGATCCCCAGGCTGAGGAGGTCTCTGCAAAACGAGCCCCAGGACTAAGGTCAGCCAGGACAAAGCAGCCCTGACCACCATGTGCCCCGACATCGACAGCTTCCAGGCAAGGACAGTGCAGGTTCCAGACATGCACAAGTAAGAAATCCCCAACCTTTTGTCCTAGCCGAAGCAATACTGGTGCTGACCAGGATTTCTGGGCTAACAGGAGCCTGTAGCATGCCAGGCGTGGGACAGCTCTGACCCTGCCGCCCTGCGCTGTGCCACAACAGCTTATCAGTAAATCACATTGGATTTGGCTCTGCTCCCTGGCAGGGGCAGGAAACATTGCTCTCACTGCACCCAGGACACAAGGCTACAGCCAGGAGAACAGGTCACTTACTGGGCTGTCATCCTGGCCACCGACTCCAGGTAGCAGTAGCCCGCAGCAGTGAAGTTGTCCTTGTACCTGCCCATTTCTATAGCTTCCAGCCACTCACCCACGGAGCTAAAAGATGGGAAGGCCGAGAAGGTTCTCTCGGAGAGGGAGATGGACGTGCCGTGGGACCTGCCAACAGAGAGGGTGGTGAGGAGGGAGTGGGGCACGGCATGGCAGAGGGGGGACGGGCAGGTGTGGCACGAGAGTGGTCACCTGGGGCACGTGGAGCTGGGGCACTTTGGGGGCTCCAGGCTCTGCACCAGCTTGCTCAGGACATTGTGGATTTGTGAGAACTTGGGCCGCTGGCTGCGGTCCTTCTGCCAGCAGTTGAGCATCAGCTGGTGCAGGGGTGGGTGGCAGTTCGCCGGGGCGGGCAGGCGGAACCCATCCTCCACAGCCTTCATCACCTGCAGGACGTGAGGGGCTGCGGTCAGGCGCTGCTGTGCAAATTGAAGGCAAACCCTGGGGCAAACCCCTCGGGCAAGCCTCGCTCCTCACACCCCACCCAGGAGCAGCAGCAGCTGCAGAGCCACCGCACCCAACCAATGGCTGCACCATCATCCACGGCACAGCTGCAGGGGACTCACATCCTGGTGGGACATGTCCCAGTAGGGTCTCTCGCCGTAGGACATCACTTCCCACATGACGATCCCGAAGCTCCACACGTCACTGGCAGGGCTGAAGTGGTGATACTGGATGGCCTCAGGGGCTGACCACAGCACCAGACTCTTCCCACGCTGGACAGGCAGAAGGGCAGGAATGAAGTACTTGCCCAGCAGGATGTGGCCAATGCTGGCAATTCCAGGGCAGCCATTCACTGCTCATCGTGCCCTGCCTGGCATCACAGGGTGGGCACCGAACAAACCCATGTGCCATGGGCACATTTAGTACTAAAAGAAACCTTTATCCTCAATTTGTTTAAAATGTCACTGCAACCGTATGCTACATTGGAGTGTGAGTCCTGAAATATTAATGGGAGAGGAGGATGTCCCCAGGAAGAGCTGATGGCATTATATACATGAATATTTAACAAAAACTGCCTCACAGCTGTATAAACACAAGTCCCTCTGCCCTGATTTGTGCAGCAGGACTGTGGCCAGAGCAGGCACAGTGCCAGGTCACTGCTGTGCACTTCCCTGGCCAAATACATTGGATTTCTACCTGAGAAAGAAGTTCAAGGTGCAGAGTCCCTGGTCACACTTGAAGAAGGAAATGGGAGCCTAGGAAAAGTGCTGACAACAGATTGTGGAAATGCAGCTCACCATGGTGGAGAAGATGGTTTCCATCTTGTCTTCCTGCGGCCGTCTGAACCCGGTGATCTTGCACGCCAGGCTGCTGCTCACGAGGACCTTGTGGGCAGCAAGGCTTTTGTGAACGTAGCCCATCTCTGCCAAGTACGCCATGCCAGAGGCGATGCCCTGCAGCATGCAGATGAGCTGCGTGCCTGTGAGCTGCCCCTCGTGTTTCTGTGAAAGCAGAGGAGGAAAGCCAAAGGTGAGCAATGGGGACACGGCCAGGAGAGCCCAAGCTGGGCAGACATCCCAGCACTCACCCTGAGAAAGGAGTCCAGCAGGCCGTTCCCCATGTACTCCATCACGATCATCATGGTGCTCCCTGCACAGACAGACACACAGCATGGCATGAGTGCCACCATTGCTCAGGCACCACAGGGGTTAGAAATCCAGGTGCCAACCCCTGCACTGCCTGGCTTTTGGGGGACATGAGGGCGTTATCTCAGCCAGGTTGTAATGAGCAGTGGGTCCAAGGCTTCCTTGTCATTCCCAGCTAGGAATGGATTCCGGTATCAGAAGTTCCTTTCATCAGGACTCTGAACCACATCACAAAGGACAGCAAAGCCCAGTGAAAGCAAAAGCAACCAGCTCAGCCAGAATACTCCCTTTCCTAATAAAAAGCCTAGTTAGAATCAGCACACATGCTCTGGTTTCTTTGGATTTACATGAATATCCATTTAACTATCGCATCCATAGCCTGGTTCTGTACACACACTCATTGGAGAGAGCTGGAGCAGTCAGTCTCATCTGTTTTACTCACAGAATCTCACTTCAATTTGCTTTTATTAAGAGCACACGTTTGGCTGCTAAGCCAGTCCCACTACCTGCATTTATTAATCTAACTGGAAGCTTTTTATTAATCACCAGGATGCAAACCCAGCTGATCCATGTGGGAACAGCTGCTCTCCAGGGAGCCAACTGCACCTCCAGCACCAAGCCACCTCTCCAATGCAGCAGTCTAAGCCCATTCCTGCCTAGGAGCCTCCTGGGACCGCTGTACCTCTGGTGATGACCCCCTCCAGGCGGATGACGTTGGAGTGGTCAAACTGGCCCATGGTGCAGGCTTCGGCCAGGAAGGAGCGCTGCTGCTTCTCCGAGCAGCCTGCCCGCAGAGTCTGGATGGCCACCGGCAGCTCACGCTTGCTGGGCAGCTTCAGGCAGCCCCGGCAGATCTCCCCAAACTCTCCTGCAGAACAGAGAAATGAGTTAAATAGATCCATGGTGTGAGATTTGTCCCCGGTTTTGTTTCGGATGGTCGGGACGGAGACGAGAGATCTCTGAAGTCAGGTCTTAGAGCATGAGGTTTATTGTGCAAGGGCATGGGTGTAGGAGACCTGCCAGGAGCTGCCAGACACAGCTTAGAGCAGATCAGAGAGGTAAGAAAGCAAGCAAGAGTAGAAAAGAAAGAAGATCGAATACCATGGTTGCCATTTACAATACAATAAATCATCTTCTGCGCTGAATATTCTAATTTTCACTAACCAATCTAGAACAAGCTACAAATCCTACAACATTTACATGCAGCCTATGAGAGTCATTGCATTACCATATGGCGTTGTATTTTAAACTCTAAAAACTGCTTTTTGGACCCTCTGCCAAGTTGGTAGGGTCTGCTCTGACCCTTGGACCTGTCTGCAAGCAGAGGGGATTGTTTAATCAAAAGGGGGATTGTTTAATCAAAAAAATCAAACCTTCAGTGGCCATACCATTGTTTTCCAGTTGTTCAGTAACTGGGGTTTGGTATCTCAAAGCTTGTCTTCATTTCAATCTCGCTTATAGTTTCCATATTCTCAGCATCTTTTGCCAGGTAGTCATATTTCTAAGGCTTTCCTATTTCATCCTCCTCAACACACGGCAGGAGAGCTGCCGCTCACAAGAGGTCATCCTGAGCACCTGCCCTGGATCATGTCACTTGTCCGCATGGTCGCTGACCATCAGCCATCTCCAGAGCCTCTCAGCTGCTCTCTCCACCCTCCACTTCAGTGTGTATCGTGTTTTATCCTGGGAGAGGAGGATTAACCCCCTGTCACTCAGCCCCTGTGCCTGGCCAGTTCTGCTTCCCACAGAGCCAGACACTGCAGGGCTGGAGGGCTCCTGCAATCCTTGAGGAAGAACATGTCACTGCACAGCCACACGCTCCACAACAAGGAGCTGTGGAATTCCCAACATAAAAAGCCAACAGTGGCTTTACAGCAAAAAGTGTGTAGCTATGAACAGCTTCATTGATTTTAAAATCAGGCTCTTGTTATGTCAGCGGTGAGACAAACACACTCGCAAATTCCTCAGATTTAAATGTCTTCCTCACTAATTTCTTTCTTGATTTTTCAAACACCAGTTTGCTCATGAAAGGTACATGGGGCTCTTCTGATCTGCCCCACACTGCAGTTCAGAGACAGCCTCATCCCCTCCTCAGTGTCCTCTCCTCTTCGACACTGTCCTTCAGCTGCAGGCAAAGCCCTTCCCTCCTCCCTTCCTCCACCTCTACTGCTGCTACAGCTGAATTTATCTTTAGGAAAAGAAATGACAAAGAATGATCACGTTTCCCACATTCTGGCACACAGTAGCCATTAAGGCTCTAGGGTCCAGTCAGGGGATTTTAATTTGCTTTTAAGTTTTAGGCAGCGAAGTTGATGAAAATCAATAAATCATTAGGTTCACGTATTTATAAATAGTTTTCATGCTGCTGTCAAACTGCCCAGAAGCAGGTAATTGCTGATGCTTTCTGGTCCATGTGGCATTGGCTTGGCTGTGCTCAGTGCCTCAGGAAAACACCAGGAATGTGGAACAAAGCTCCTGGACAAAATCTTCACCAGCCCCATGGCCATCCTCTGCTGCAGGCAGAGATTAGAGCAATATCTGCCATGGCCCAGCGTGACAGGAGTGAAAGGGGAGCACACCAGCACAGCCCACGGCACAGCCACCACCCCGTGGGACTTGCCTGTCCTGATAATCCTCTCAATTTTGATGCTGGCATTATCCAGCTCCTTGGCAAAGAGGTGCACAGCCTGCATGGGGTCCTCACAGGTGTCGGGGTCGATGTATGTCCTCCTGGTCGGTATTTTAACTGCAGAAAAGGCAGAAAGGGAGGATGAGAGGGGCTCAACAGAGCTTCCACCCACCCATCCTGGGAAACACCATCCCAGATTATCTGTCTCCTGGTCTGTGGGCAAGACCAATGTACCAACTTCCTACAAGCAAAGCAAAAGACTCAGCTCTAAGGTTTCTAAGAATTTATTTTTTTTAGGATTAAGTGAATCCAACTGCTCTGCTCCACTGCCACAACCCCTGGGTAAAGGAGAGAGCCCCTTAGCTCCAGTGCAGCTCCCACCCTCCAAAGGCAGGTGAAATGGTCAAGGCAGGCTCTGCTACTTCTGAGATGCCTTGGGGAACAGAAGAGCACATGAGTACTCCATGGGCACATGCCAGGAATTAAATAAACTCATAAATTCCGGCATCTGAACTCCCTATGACAACTCCTGTCTGTAAAATTATTGCTTGTCAATAATCCAGAGTAGCCCCAGAAAACAAGGCTATTTGTTCATGCTCATGAGAAGCAGACGGAATAATTTATAGACCCCACGGAAAGCTGCAAGTACCCCATTTCCTCTGGCACACAGTGACCCACACGCAGGAAGGGCTCATGGCCACAGTCCTTGGAGAGCCTTGCTGAGCCAGCCCCTGCTCTGGAATAACACAAGACGACAACACTTCAAAAGAGAGGGCTCAGGGCTGCTTGGGTGGGTTACTAACAACAACAAATTCAGGGATCCCACAGTGACACGGGCCACTGATGGCTGGGTGCCACTTACAGTGGAAGTACAGCTCCTCGTCCCCGTCCTGGCTGGCCTTGCTGTAGCCACACTGCCTGCAAAGAGAAGGAAGATGCACACCAGCACTGGGCAGCAGCCCCTGCCCCCAGCCCAAAGCCCTGGGCTGTGCCCGGCCCTGCTCACCTCCTCCACACCATCATGCCGATCACCATGGACACCAGCACCGTCAGCCCCGCGATGGCCACCACGGCGATGATGAGGACAGGGTTTTGCTCACTGGAGGCCACTGTCACTACGGGAGGGAAGCAGAGCTGGTCACCAACATGCTCTGGGGCAGCTTCGAGGAGAAGAGCTGCCTCGGTCACTGCTCCCATGGCCAGCCTGTGTCCTCTAGAAGGGGAGCAGCCACCCGGCTGCTTTCCACCATCCTCACAAGAATTTGTGGTCTGGTTCAGCTTTAAGAGCCTAAGCTGGTGGGATCACCCTGACATCCTGGGCAGACAGAGCAACCCAGCATTGCTGCACCAGCTCCTGGTTTTGTTAATCAGAGCTGAGGAACGTTCCTGTTTATCGGAGGAATGTATCAAAATTTATGGCTTACAAATAGTTTTCTTTCATCACATTAATCCCTTTTCCTCCTGCTTTTGCAAACAGGGGTATTAGACAGCTACAGTCTCTATAAAATTTTTATTGGCTTCAATTCATTCTGAAACGTCTTCTGTGTGGCAAATGAAGGCAATTTAAAGCCCTGTTAAACACAATCTGTGGGAGCTGTTCTGAGCCAGCCAGCTCAGGCTCACACTTCCAGCCAGCGTGGGGGATTGTGCTGAAGCCCAACATCCCTCCAGCCCTCTTTTAGTGAAACAAGACGCTTTTGGACCACAGTTATGAATGGGAATTTAAAAGAAGAAGACTCAGCAGATAACACTGATGCTGGCTGCCCCGAGCCAGCCAAGAAGTGGACAAGCCAAGTGCCTCCTGAGCCAGGACAGCAGTGGGAAGCAGGGAGCAGTCACAAGCTAAGCACGTTTTAGGGCAATCTCAGCCAAAGTGCAGAGACTGTTCCAACCTCCTCTGAGGGAGGAGGCAGAGAGTGACTGCCCTCATTGACTCTTCACTGAGAAGAGCCAGGACATGCTCCCCCCAGGCAGGAAGGGCAGCAGGACGAACCTCATCAAAATCTAATGGGAAAATGCAAGGAAAATCAAGTTCCTGGGCAGGAACTTGAACCAGGAGCAGCTGGGGCACAAGCTGCAAGTGCAGTGTCCCCAGGGCCCAGCTCAGACCCCTGGAAGGGACACAAACCCTGCTGCTCTTACACTCTGCCAGTGTCTCCACTTCGATGCCAGGGCTGTGGTTCCCATAGTCTGGAGAGGAAGATGTTCGGATTTGAAAAATGTAGAGGGTACCAGGCTTCAGGTTATTGACCGTCACGGCCGTTGATGTGGTTTTCACAGTTGAGTAACTTTGATCTCTCCGATCCTGTGAAATAATGAGATACCTGAGATGGAGCTGGACTGACAGCTGCGCCACGGAGCCAGCATGGCACGGTCATATCCTCAGCTCTGGGCTCCTTCAGGACAGCCTGTCCAAACAGCCGGCCTCCCAAAGAAACAACACATTCACTGGATGTCTCATGAACAGAAATTGCACGGGAAGGTCACAGGAAATGGCAGACAGAGACAGATGATGCTATGAAAACAGGCAGAGGATGGGGTGGTGGGGAGCAGCTGTGCCACCCTGCACAGCGACTTCCCGCTGCGCCAGGCTCAGCTGTGGCACCAGCCAGCCCTTCCTCCCCTGCTGCAGCTGCTCAAGCACCGGAGCAAATCTGTGTGGATTGGCAAACAGCATGTGGAGCCCCGAGGAGCATCCCAGCCCCACAGTCTGGCACGGGCAGTGTCCCAGTGCCACAGTCCAGCACGGGCAGTGTCCCAGCCTCGCAGTCCAGCACGGTGTCTTAGGTTCCATGGAAGGTGTAACCAAAAGTCTGTATTCTATTCCCATCTCCACAAGCTGTTACAAACAGCTGGGGCAGTGTTCTTTGTGTTCAGCATCGCCCAGCCCTGCTAACACCATCGGGGCTAGCTCTGCTCATGGCCATCAATGTCCCCAGGAGTGACCCAGCCCTGCTAACACCATCGGGGCTATCTCTGCTCATGGCCATCGAGGGCTCGGGGAGTGACTCACAGATTCCATCAGCCATTGGGAGATGCCCTGCCCAGAGGGGAGGAGCTGAACATTCCCACCTGCACATCAGCTGAGACTCTGGAACACGAGGGGCACTGGATTCCCACAGGAGAAGAGCTCTAGAAACACCACTGGACCTCCAGAGACAGACCAGACCTTTTTTCTGCAGGATCGCCGCTCCAACAAGAGCACATCCATCATCCCAATGGGACTGCAGCCACCATTTATTTAACCTGCCACCCCTGACTAACAAGGTGGCAGGCTGTATTCTGACTTTGTCACTTTAAACCGTTGTTTCTGTACTACTGCCATGTTATAAATACTAGTAAAGAACTGTTATTTCTTTTCCCATGTCTTTTGCCTGAAAGCCCCTTGACTTCAAAGTTAGAATAATTTGCTGGGAAGGGGCATCATATTCTCCATTCTAAGGGAGGTTCCTGCCTTCCTTGGCAGACACTTGTCTTTCAAACCAAGGCACAGGCAGTGTCCCAGCCCCTCAGCCTGGCACAGGCACAGGCAGCAGCCTCTCACTGCACTGCTCACATCACTACCAAATGTGTTTCCATTCAATACGTTTCCCCCTTTGAATCTCCACAGTGAAAACAAAAGCTTTAAAAGCAAAGATTAGAAACTAAGTTCACGTCAGCATCAAGAGCCTCATTTCAGTGAATAACTGCTAAACTATACTTAAATTCCCTACCCAAGGAGGACTCATTTCATACCCCAGGTGTTGTGTTACCGCAGCCCATTTGCACAGGAATTACCATCTCAGGCTCCAGCGTTTGCCCTCCCCCACAGATCCCTCCTCTCAAATCTATCAGATGCTGAAAATCACATTAATATGAATCAGCTTCACAGTAGCTTGTTTCTAAATACAGAACGCTGACATGTCACCTGCACAGTGTGCCTGACATGCCGTCAGCTCCATAACGAGCCCGAGCACACGCAGATAAGGTAATTTGCAGAACTGTGTCATAAACTGCATTTATTTTGATTTAGAGCCTTGTCCCTGCTCTGCCCACTGGTATTTCTCCTAAAATTCCCAACCTACTGCAGCTGTCAAACAGCAGTAATTTTTAAAATCAAGAAACTGTCATAAAAATATTTGCTGGGTCCCCTCTCATGTAGAAGGGCCACTCACAGCTCATCACAGTCACAGGTTTGCAGCTCTCAGTCCTAAACCACAAGGTCCAACACTCTCCCAGAGAGCAGGATGGGAATATAGAGACCACCTCCTCCAGGATGTAGGGATCCACTGTGGTGTTGCAGTCCCTGCCTAGCTGGTGTCACACGGTGGATGGGTGTAGTTGCACTGTTTTAAAAATCTTTCTCTTCTTTCTCATGGAGAATAGAGGTAAGTTGCATTCTTGTGCTTTCTAATCTCTTTGTTTCAGTACTGGATGCTCTAGGGCTCCAGCCAATCATCTTGGGGGGTGGAAAAACTGTCGACCAATAATTATAGATTATTAATGAATATATAAAGAAGATTTTGTAAATAAAGTTGCTCTTTCGCCATTTTGTCGTGCTCCTGCCTGACTACCCTGCGAGCTTCCGCGAATCTCCACGAATATCAGAAAATCAGAACCAACAGATGGGCGACTGGGATCGGACACTGTGCTCCTGAGCGTGGACACGGCTGGCAAGGGAAGGACTCAGAGTCAGCTGGGGAACAAGCAGAGCCCACACCAGTGCCCAGAGCCTACCTTCTCAAAGTACTTGACCTCGTACTCGGTGCCATTGGCAGTCAGGAAGCCTGGCTGCTGCCAGGACAGGGAGACGCTCTTCTGCTCCACTTTGTCTGTGCGGATGTCAGTGACAGGAGTTGGCGCTGAAAATGCAGAGAGGAAATGAGCAGTGACTGAGGTGCTGCCTCGGTAAAACCTTTAACTTAAGCAGCTGCAGAGTGTGTGGCTTCTGCAGACACCAGTCCCCTCTCTCTGAATCTGGACTGGAGTGACTCCAAGCTGGGGACCATCCAGTGGGAGAAGATAGTGGTGAAACACAACAGCTTTGTAATCCGTGGGCAGCCTGGAACACTCCAATGGAAAACTGCCAAAAATCCTAATGGCACCTCCCGCCCTTAGTGCTGCTGAGGGGTCTGAGGATGGGCTCATATCTTGGGCTCTGAACATTTGCTAAGGATGTCTGGGAAAGGTGAAACACAATTTTTGATTAGGAGGGCTGGTGGGACATACCAAGGCCTCCTGAACCATCTCACATTGGATCTACCCCACGCCACTGCACTGCTGGGAGTATGGCAGAGCCACTCAACTGCCTCATTCTGAGTGCAGTCTGTGTCTCAGGAACTGGCTGTGTATCTCTGCTCAGCACAAACTCCCTCCCTCACGTGTGTGCATCCAGTTAGTTCATCCGCTGCAAGATGCACTTGCCAATATTCCCATTTTAACCAGGCTTGGCTCCAAAGAAGTCTCCAGCCTCTGAAAGCAGCAGCTCACAGCCCTCAGGCACAGCAAAAGCTGCACGGGGACATTGACTGTTTCCAGCTTGTCCCACTTCCCATCAAATCAGGACATTTGCTGGACCCATCTCTGTCCCACCAAGACTCCTGTGGAGAGGAACAAGTCCCTAGAACGTAAACTTAAGTATCTGTAAAATTTTGTATTTATTACTTAGCTCATTAATCTTTGCTGAAATAAAAAGCCCTCGTGATGTTTGACTCATGGTGATTTGCTCCTCGATTCCAAGTCCCTTTGGCTTCCATGAGAAAATGAGAGGAGTCAAAGGAGCTCCTGTGCAGCTCCCAGTGCCTACACACAGCTCCTTCTGCTGTGACCCACCCCAGGGTCTGGGACACAGTCAAACATTATCCCCATAATGTGGGGACTCTGTCTGTGTGGTGGGAAAGGGCCAGTGCTGGCAGCATCCGCCTGTGGTGAAGATTGCCCCAACACTTGCCTCGGGTCCTGCTCCTGTAAGCTAAGCTAAGTGCTCCTTGCTGTGTTATTTGATTCCCATCAATAAAATATCACACAGCTGCCCTCTGTATCTCTGAATCCAGCAAGTGGATTGGAGACACCTGAATGTGTGGTCCTGACTGTTAACAAAGTCACCAGGAAAAATCCCACTCACTCAGGGAAGGGCTTTAGAGCAGAGCCGATGGTACATGACAGAAAAGCAGGTGCCAGCCTCAACCATGTTTAAAAAACATTAAAGAAAATCACACAGGCTATAAAGCATTTCACACTGTGAAAAAAAATGTGTTCCCCATCAATATTTTAAGCTCTCCTAACATTGCCTCTATTTGAAAAAGCAAACATTAAATTATTCACCACTCTGCCTGATTTTATAAACTCCATTCCCTTGTACGTGGCTTTTCTCCTCTTGATTAACCAGCGTAGCAGCAGAACAGGCATAAAACTAGATGTGGCACCGTGTCCCTCCCTGGAATGATTCGCTGCATCCAACACCTGCCCTCGACAAGGGACACCGAACTCTCCTGCACCGTGCCCTGCTTGTGCCTCCCCTCCAGTCACTGACACCCCAACACAGAACATGCCCTGGGCACCATCCCAGGCAGCTCCTGCCTCAGAGATCTCCATCCCAAAGCAGAGAAGCCAAATCAGCAGTCAGCAGGAAGCCCTTTCAGGGCAAAGACCTTAGGAGCACAGACACTTGCCCCAGAGCCAGCTCACCCTGCGGCCCCACTGTCCCACGGTCACTGCACCAGCCCTGGGCACACCGAGGCAGATCTGCTTTGGAGGAGCAAATCCAGCTAAAACCCCTTCTCCAGCCTCAGGAAGGAGGATGCATTCCGGCACTGGTTGCATTATTAATCAGCAGCAGATTTAAAAGCTCTTTAAGGCAGGAGCCTTGTATTCCTGCCGGGAATACAAATGACATGAGCCCAGAGTGCACATTTACATGGCTAATGCAGCCCTGCTCCTGCAGATGAACAGCTCCACTCACTCCTCAAACACTTTTATTTAGTCCCATGCTGGGGACAGATTAGAAAAAACACAGTATTAATTTTGCCACCTGCAGGCTAAATTGCATCTCTTCTTTTCCCTGCAAATACAGGGAACGATGGACAATTCCCTCTGGTGACTGCTGGAGGGGAAGGGCAGCACGGAGCTGCACTCGGAGCTGGATTAGAGGAGCACGATCTGAGAGCTAAATAGGGTCTTGTTCCTTGGTTAATTTTTCCTCTGAACCTGCGTATCAGCAGTCAGAGCTCCCCTGCTGCTGCAAACGACTTCAGAGACCACGGCATGACAGCCACCATGGAACTCACTGCTGCTCAGGCATCCCTGGAATCTCCTCCCTCCTGACCCCTAGCCCCTTCCGGCACTTCTGTGGTGGGCTTTGGTGACCAGGGGCTGCAGAGTCAGGACTCCAAGAGACGATGTGCTCTGAGAAGTGACTCCACACATTGTCCCTGCCCAGCCATGGCTCCGTGTCCTGCCCCCGCAGGGTCCCCTCCTCGCAGTGGGGTCGTACACTCTCAGCTGTGCCGCCACCTCCCCAGGAGATGACCTCCTCCCCACCTTCTCCTCTTTGCTGATGGGCACAGGTTAGCCATCAGTGTCCCTCCTTGCCGGCAGGGCAAAGGCAAGAGGAACCAGGGCACTGGGTGCCTGCAGATGGGGCAAACCCAGCCTGGCACTGCCCCAGAGGGGACACCTTCAGCACTAAAAACTGTCAGTGCTCCAAGAAACTTCCGAGCCTCAGCTGCTCGGGTAATTCCGAGCCACCATCTGCGTCTGGAGGCTTGACAGCTCAACAAGAGGCATTGATTTTGAACATATTACAGGATTAATTATCCACATTCTTTATGTGCATTTCAGCTCCCTCAGGAGCACACAGTGTCAAGCAAGGGGCTGAGATTCCTCCTTCCCCAGGGGAAAAGCTGCTCTGAGCAGCCACAGCATGGGCTATCACCAACTTGCTGCTTCGCTCTCTAAGAGAATGGGGCACTCACTGCCCACACCTGGCCTCCTGTGCCCCACTCAGACCCGGGCCCCAGCCAAGGAGGCAGCTTCAGGTCCTTCTGCCCACACCAGACTGGAGGAATGGCTCATTATTAGAGCTCTCTAAGCTCACCCCTACCCAGCCTGTTCGCTGTCCCCCTGGCCTGAGCTCAGGAGGCAGAAGATCTTCCCAGAGCTAAATCCATCCTTGAACAGCAAAGATCCTAATGAGGAGTGACACCTCCACTGAGGAGCAGTCTGCAGCACAGCATCCCCCGATGAAGCCACAGGGATTATGGTATGAGGGAAGAGAAAGCAGCAACGTGCACAAAAACATTTGATCAAGTGGTGGGAAAATTGTTTATAACAAGATCAAAGTTTAATCTCTTCAGATGAAATTGTTGGCCAGTTCCTGCCAAGAGGTACGTGAGGATCATCTGTCTCCATTAACTGTGGCTTGGGAAAGGGTTTTCATGCAAATTAATAACATAACCGCAGCGGAATGGACAAGGACACAACAAGCCAGAGCCGACTGTCCTTCAGCATAGCATCCCTCCAAGAGCAGAGGAGGGACCTGACTGTCCTTTGGCACAGCCCACAACTGAGGAGAGACAGACCCCTGTGCTCAGGGACCTCCCCACAGGCATGGACACTCACTTCCCCCTACCTGAGGGAACAGAAATGCCAAACTGGAAACGGAAGAGGACAATTAGAGTAAGAAATTGTGTTGCAGGCTAGCACAGGACAGAGAGAGAAAATAAATTTTTTTGTTTATGAAGGATAGCAAACACTTGAATTATCTATTTTAAAGAGGGTTTTTTTATGAATGGGCTGAAATGTTGCTTCATCAAAGGTATTTTTTGGTGATTTGTAAATTCAAACTGCAGCCAGATCACAGAGCAGACTTGTCCCTTCACAGCCCAGGCAGTCACCATGCTCACCCCTTGCCTCCTAGTGGAGGAGGTGCTCCAACTGGAACACCCCCAGAGTGCCACAGGCCAGTCCTCACCTGCCCCACCACCACATCTGAGCACCACGTCTGTGCCACCAGGACAAACTGACCAAAACCAGGGCCCTACCATGGCACAGGCACGCGGAGCGCAAGGACAGCGACCATACCACCCCAGGCTCCGCGTCCTCCCAGCAGCAAAGCCACCAACCCAGCTGCAGGCAGAGCCCTACACCCAGAGCTGATGTTCCAGAGCAGAACAGCACCAGCACCACCCCCGGGGTGCGATGGGGCCAAGCACCGAGCCGTGCCCCGTGCCCCACGCCGCAGCCGTACCTGCGTGGCCGGTGGAGACGTTGACCTCGGCGTAGTGCTGGCCCTGCAGCGGGCTCACGGCCGACACGCCGTTCAGGGCCGCCACGCGGATGGTGTAGTTGGCGTGGGGCAGCAGGTTCACCAGGGTGACGGTGCGCTCCACCAGCCCCGTCTGCTGCGGCACGAAGCCCACGCCGCTGCCGCACTGCTCGCAGCGGTGCTCGGCCGGGCAGCGGCCACACCACAGGCTGTAGGTCAGGTCGCTGCGGCCACCGGCGTCGGCGGGGGCACTCCACTGCAGCACCAGTGATGACTGCCGCAGGCTGTACACCAGGTTCCTCGGGGCGGAGGGTGGGCCTGGAAGCAGAAGAGTGTCTGTGCACAGGTGCTGGGACGAACCTAAGGGTCTTCTGGGAGCAGCAGCACAGGGTTAGAGCACAAGAACACGGTCCTGGAGAGCCACAGCACAGGGTGGCACAAGGGGACATGGAGGTGTTGGTGTGTGCGGCACAGTGGGACAGGGGACAGAGAGTCCCAGCTGGAGGGATGTGTGTGCACCACAAGCCACAGCTCACAGTGTGTATGAGTACCCCCAGCACTGCCCTGAGCACCACCAGGGCCTGGGAGCTCACTGCCAGCTGGACACTGCACCTCCCTGAGCACCCCCAGGGTCTGGGAGCTCACTGCCAGCTGGACACTGCACCTCCCTGAGTGTCCCCAGGGTCTGGGAACTCACTGCCAGCTGGACACTGCACCTCCCTGAGTGTCCCCAGGGCCTGGGAGCTCACTGCCAGCTGGACACTGCACCTCCCTGAGTGTCCCCAGGGCCTGGGAGCTCACTGCCAGCTGGACACTGCACCTCCCTGAGTGTCCCCAGGGTCTGGGAGCTCACTGCCAGCTGGACACTGCACCTCCCTGAGCACCCCCAGGGTCTGGGAGCTCACTGCCAGCTGGACACTGCACCTCCCTGAGTGTCCCCAGGGCCTGGGAGCTCACTGCCAGCTGGACACTGCACCTCCCTGAGCACCCCCAGGGCCTGGGAGCTCACTGCCAGCTGGACACTGCACCTCCCTGAGTGCCCCCAGGGCCTGGGAGCTCACTGCCAGCTGGACACTGCACCTCCCTGAGTGTCCCCAGGGCCTGGGAGCTCACTGCCAGCTGGACACTGCACCTCCCTGAGTGTCCCCAGGGCCTGGGAGCTCACTGCCAGCTGGACACTGCACCTCCCTGAGCGTCCCCAGGGCCTGGGAGCTCACTGCCAGCTGGACACTGCACCTCCCTGAGTGTCCCCAGGGCCTGGGAGCTCACTGCCAGCTGGACACTGCACCTCCCTGAGCGTCCCCAGGGCCTGGGAGCTCACTGCCAGCTGGACACTGCCCGGCCACGCTCAGCAGAGACGGAGGGCTCCTCATCGCTGTGCTGGCAGCTGGACAGCATCCATCACCAGAGCAGCTGGAGTCCAGCCCAATTAACCAGAGGCCATTTAATTAGAACCTGTGAACTATAGTGACTAAATGACTGCGCCCCAGTTTTCCCAGGGAGTCTGCGAGCCTGACTGCACATCTGTCTCAGCAGCCTCAGCCTGCGAGCTCTGGGTTGTAGGGACAGCCCCTCCATCCCCTCCCCACTGCAGCATCACCCCAGCACAGACACAGATGGAACCCCCGGGGACACACTTCCCCAGGTGACACACAGTGCAGGCAGGGACAGCCCTGGGACAGCCCTGGGCACTGCCCAGCTCTGTGCTGCAGGACAGACAGAGTGCCTGGACACTGTCCCCTCGTCACAAAGAGCGAGACGTACGTGTGCAGGAGGCAGATGGAGGGTCTGAAGGAGACCTGGAGTAGTTCTTCTGGCACGAACAGAACGTGGAGGCTTCCTCATGGGTGAAGCTGTGCTCAGGGCATGGAGAGCAGAGAGGGAGACGGAGGGAGAGCTTGTAAAAGCCTGGAAGACAAGCTGAAAGAGAGAGAGGGTGTTATGGGGAGAGCAGCACAGGATGAACGGGGACATGTCTGATGATTGCATTTCCCTGTTTCCTGGGACGTCCTTTGCTGCCACTGGGCAGTGGACATCACCCTCTGAGCTGCTTTCCCTGAGCACCTGCATGATCCTGGCACCAAGAGAGAGATGTCCCTTGGTTTTATCCAGAAGAGACATTTGGGCTCTGTAGCTCCACACTGACTTTCATAGTAAATGTCATTCCTTATCTAGGGTGCTAGATAAACCAGGAAAAAATAGCAAATGCTAAAATTACTCCCAAAACTTCCAGTTCCCTCTTTAGATTTGAGAAAACAAACCAGATGCTAAAATTACTCCCAAAACTTCCAGTTCCCTCTTTAGATTTGAGAAACCAAGCCAAACTAGTGGTATATTCATAGAATGGAGAGAGAGTTTGCTTTTTTCTTTAGTTAGGCAGCACTGACCGTGACACAGGGCAGAAATATCCCTGCATCAGGCAGGACAGGAAAATCAATCCTGTTTACAAACTTGATGGGATCCAAGCAATAAGCCCAGAGCCCCCATCCCTTGGATGTGCCTGTCACACAAATCTGACATCTCATCTGAACATTTCCAATTAGAAGTGTCTTTCAGACTATTCCCCCCTGTTTTCTAACAGCCAGAAGTAAGTTTACAGAAGTGTCTGTCATTAATAATGGCACAAAATGCCCCAATTTGCATGTCCCAGGAGCAGGCACCACAACCCCATGTGAGTGTGTTCCACAAGGAGCCGTGGGCTTTACTTGCTAATTTTTTTTTCCTTGGCTGTCCAAAACCTGCCCTTGAGAAGAATGAAAGTGCCCAGCACATATGATGCATCATGTGTGTGCCTCTGTTTCTTTTTTCAGAAAAACTCCCACCCTCTTCCACCTCATCCTACGAGTGTTTTTCTTGGTCTCCAGCTGGTTTAGGTGTCCCTGTTATTTCACAATGCTATTTCTGCAGTGGGTATGTGACAGCTTTGGGGAGATCAGGTCAATTTATAGAATGAAGTTCTCTTTTTGTACACTACTTTCTATCCCGTTCCTTGTCCCCTGGTACCACCACAACTAAATTATTAAACAATAAAATTCAATAATTCATTGTCCCAGAGCCAAAGAGAAGCAGCCAAATGGGTCAGATGGATCAACTGGTTCTCCAGCTCCACCACTGCTGACCACAGAAGCTCCTCAAGCATGCCTGATCCATGTCACCGACAGAGAAAGCACATTCCTCCCTCAGTGTAACAGTCTGCACACTGTCAAACTAGCAGCACAACGAGCCACACTGATTTGTGCTGCAGGCTGGCCGATGACCCAGCATGAAGCAGCCACGGGAAAGGCTTCTCTTATGGTCTCGTCTGACACAGCTTCAGACAGGATCAGGTGTCTCTGTTGAGAGAGCAATGTCCTCTCTCATTCCCAGCCTGTGCCATAGAGAAAGCAGGGGTGATTGAGGATGCAGAGCTAGAAAATGTATGGTTTCCTACTCCAGTGGCAGAGGAGAGCTTTCATTTTCCCTTCCCAGTGAAGTCCTACCAGCAGCAGCACTGTGTGCCAGCGTGAATCAATAACAGCTCCAGCCTCACTCAGAACGCCTATACAGGCATTTATAATTAACACTACAACTCGGTTGTCTTCCAAAATCAATCCCTTTCCAGTTTTGGTCATGGGATTGTATTTGACAAAGTTCATCTGCTTTAATGCATGTTAATTTTCTCTGTTGAAGCAGACATTCATAAGAATGCTCTTCAGGAAAACCACACTGGGGGTGCCACAGTAAGAACCAGGACAGCACCACGGCTTTAAGGCACCCCAGCAGCCTGACAATCTCTCTGGGAAAAGGGCAGACTGGGAACACTGGACCCCTCAAGCCCTTAGACTCTCATCCAGCCCTTCCCAAGCGACATTCAAACCTGCAATCTCACCACTGTCACCCCAGTTGCTCCCAGTGCATCTTTCCCAGGAGCTCTCGCTCCTGCTGGCCCCTTGCTGGACCAGGCTGGCACAGCCGTACTCCATCTATCCCAATTCCATTATCAAGGCAAGCAAGTCACTGTTTATTACGTTTCAAACATTTCATCAGTGCTTCAGAGCAGTGGGAAGGAGGGGACAACAGCCCCGAGGAGGGACAGACACTGCCAGCCAGTGCCTGCGGACAAGGACATGCTGCCCAAACCACACAGGGCACCTTGTGTGAATCACTGACAGAATAGAGTTTCAGTGGTGTTCTGAGGTGGCCAAAGAGCCTTTGTTGATGTCCTCAGGTAACAGAGAGGCTCCCGCGCCCTCCAAACTGAGTTTGCGATCTCACCTTGTCTCACCGCACAGCTGTAATCAATACTGCAGGCAGAGAGAAGGGACAGCATTCGTGTCCAATCCCTGTGCCACTGTGAGAGGGACAAAGGCAGCATGAGGAGCGATCAACGCAAGCACTGAGTCAGGCCTCCAGCTCCTCTCACCTCGGCTCCTGTCTGCCAGGGTGGGATCTTTGGGCTGCACCACTTGAGAAAATCCAAAAGCACCTTGCCTTCCATGCAGTTTGGAGGTTTTTAATAACTGGTTTTCAACAAATAGCCTATGGTCCAGCACATTCCCAGCAATTCTGACACCTTTAGACAATGCTACTGTGTAATCTTTGTCCTTGTTAAATAATGTGAGGAGTACTAAAATGAAAACCTGTGTCCAAGGGCAAGATTTTTGTGCATCCCCAACAATGAGCCCTTAACAGCTGAAATTAAATTCAGTGATTTAGCCCAGAAGAAAGACAGTCTTGAAATATCTAACAGAGTGCACTCGCTGAATCCAGCCAGGACTGACACAACCTCATTGCTATTTATGCCAGAATGTTCCTCAAGGACACCCTGGAGCAGGCACATCCGCTGAGCCAACTGCAATTTACTGTTGTCTCTCTCAGCTCCCTAATGGATCCACCAAACAGTTCCCGGTGAAGGACCGGCTGACCGGCCTCTCCAAGCACTTCAGCTCACACACACACCCTCAGCTGTGGGCAAAACATGTCCCCTCTGCATTTCAACAGCCTATCCAACACATTCATCCAGCAGCCTGATATCCGTGACCTTAACCTGACAGGAATTCTGCAAACAACTTGTGATGCTTGTAATTGTCGGAGTAGTTTGCTCTGAAATTAAATGTCACGGAGCGATTTGTGTCTGAATCTGTCACAACTTCCATAGCCATAATTATTTCAGACACACTGTGAACCAGCAATGTAACATGCAATCCCAAATGATAAACACCTCCAAGCCTGGTCATTACCCCAGACAGACCAAAGAGAGAGCTCATTTTACACGGGTGTTGGCTGATGGGAGGCAACATCCACCATCCAGCACTACAGCTGATCCCATCTCACAACCCCAGAGTAGTGTCCAGCTGTCCCCAGCTCCAGCCCCACCAAGGGCCAATTCTGCACAGCAGAATTCTGCACACCTGGCTGTGGGGTGCCAGTGGCTGCAGCCGTGATGAAAGTGAAACCTGGTGCTTTGTGCAACTTACAGAGTCCCACGAGGAATAAACTTATGCATAATCCTCCAGCATCGGTCAGCGGATAAAATACACTCCAGGAGCACTTACAGGTTTGTAAGGTAATGTATAAAAGATGAAACAAATCAAAAGCTCCAAGTGCTGTATATTTGGATCCATCTTTTTTGTATTTAAACAGAAAAGCAGATCTTGGGCTTCAGGAGGTATCTTTGCACTAAATGACAAAATACTGTAATTTATGATTTTAAATTTCTCTAACTTTCAGTTGAACTATTTCTTTTCCACCTAAGGACACTGCAGTGACACAAAGTTGTGGTGGGACATATCCAATGGACAGAAGATCATCTTACCCCACATCCCACTCCCACCCAAAACCTTTGCTTTCTCCCTAAGAGAGATACAATAAATCTTCCTTGTGTCATCCATAGCAGGTTGAATTCAACATGCTGCTCAAAAATCCATCCAGTGATGCAGAAAAGCAGGAAAAATTTCTATTATTCCCCATTCCAAACAGCAACCATGGACACCAGCAGCTGCTCCCTGTGCTGCCACAAGCAGCCTGTCACTGAAGACACCTCCTGTGCAAGGCTTTCCTCCCCAGGAAAGCAGTGACACTCATCTCTTTAAAAGGTTGTTTAAAAATCCTGACAAAGCACTGGAAACTATTTCAACCCTAAAACTGTTTTCAGTGATGATATTCCCATGTAGACAGGAGACACAGCCACTAATTAGACCATCATTGACCACACTGAGCAGGGCTGCAGGTGAGGGGAGCAGAGCATGGGGCACAGCAGCAGTGCAGAGCTGGCTCTTGCCACTGCTGTCAGAAGTGGAGGGAAATGAATTGAGAAGGAAACTTCGCCAGAGCACAAATTTACGTTTCTGTCAAAGAAGAGTGGCTGGCAGCTATTTTTGGTAACTGGTCTCCATCATATTATTTCAATGTCTGGCTGAAGTTGTCTCATTTGCAGCAAATCTGGCTGGTAAATATTAACCGTGGGCTTTGTTGAAATTCTTCTTGCAGATATTACTAGGGATTGGATAGAAAAGATGAAGCAGAAGGAGACAAATTTACAGGAAAACGTCAGGCAGATCCCCCACACTGAAGTGTCACAGCTTCATTGACACAAAAGCTATTGCTACACACCACGAAACAAATGGCATAAAGGGGCTGCAGCTCACACCTGGCAAAATTAATGGTAAAAAGACATCAAAGCTGAGAAGCCAAGCAAAACCAAAACAGGGATGGGCAGGGGATCGTCCACAGACCACAGGACTGCCCACTTGCCTGCCTTCTGGAATGGGTTTTATGGTCAGAGTAAGCACAGAGCAGCATCTGGCTACAGAGACACATCAGACAAGACAAGAGTGCATTTTCAGCGATAAACTCTCCTCTTCTTCGTGAGTGGATGTTGAACAGACTCAAACAGACTGCTGAAGTTGTGCAGTCCCATCCCAGAGATGGCTGCACTCCACCAAATGCCAAAATGATTAATCAGAAATGTGCAAACTTGTCAGAAGCACTGGGGTCCCTCTGGAGCAGTGGTGCAGGACAGGAGGATGGCCATGGAAAGGCTCAGCTTTCCTGCAGCAGGAATTGGCAGAGTTGTAAGTCCTATTGGTCTTTTTTCATCTCTCCTAATTTCGGAATGAGGGCACAAACATTCTCTTGGTGCAGGATCCTGATTTAAGTGATGAAGTGTTTTCATCACTTAAATCAGGGTCACAGGGACACCGGCTCTGCCATCAAGTTCAAACACCTTCACCAGTTCATCCTGCACCCTCCAGCTGTGCCACAGCTGTCGCCAGTGCCACAGTCCTGCTGCCACCACCACCCACAAACGCGACCCTGGCCCCCATGCCACCCCATAGACACCAGCAGCACCCACCACCAGCAGCATCCCACCACCCCAGACCACCACCTGGACCTCTCAGGCCCACAGGAGCTGCCACAGACGGTGGCCAAGAGGTTTCATGGGCCAGCAGCATCCAGAAAACTCACACCCACCCTCCAAAGCCACTGCCACAGGCTCACGGTGGTGGAGACAGGTGTGTTGTGCCATCACCTGGCTGGCTTAACATCCCCAAGCTCCCATAGCATACCTGCCTCCAGCTCAAGGGCTTTTGCCCTCACTGAAGAATTTCCACAGCCCTGGCTGCTTTCATCAGAAATCTTTTAAAGATATTCACTTAGTACCATGCTAATGCAGGGCTGCAAACAACCCCAAAATTTTCAACCCTTAAAAACTATTTTCTGATATTTGACCAGACATCAGACGCTGCTCCACAGAGAGTGACTAATGACCTGCTTTCTGTGAGAGGGGAGAAAAACTTAATTATGTCCATTAAATTACTTCAAATATTTTTCCACAGAGAATATGAATAATTTAAACTCAACACAGAGAAACCTGAAACATTAGCAAAAGCCTTCTGGGACTCACTATGTAAATCCCCACTCCAAACAGATGTGGAAAGCATGGCACGCTGCCATGCAGCCGCTGAAGCAATCAACAGCACTGAGATTTCAATTCGATAGCTTTAATAAGGTCTTCTTAAGGAGAAGCCACTGCCCGGAGCACCGGGAAGGGCATCCTACCACCTGGAGGAAGATGGCACCATCAGCACAGTCTAAAACTGAAATGCCTCGAGGTGCTCCTGAAGAGCAGATCCGATTCCGCGGGAAAAGCTCACTCTCCCACTGCACCACCTGCCTTCAGCGTGGGGGAATTCTGCCTGCCTGGGACTTATTTAGCTGTTTTCCTCTCAATCTATTTTTAAGGTGAAAAGGGAGAGATCCAGGGTATCATCTGGACATCATGTATGGGTAGCGAAGGCTCTTTTCAGATGTGTTTCACTGAAGAACACATCCCCTTTCCCAGATCCCAGCTGGCAAGAAGGTGCCCAGGGGGGATTAGCCCAGCAACTCTCTCAATTCAGAGGCTCACCCACTCTGAGGAAGAGCATGACAGCCAGCCTGCCACAGCTGGCTCTCAGCTGCCTTTGAAAGCAAGATGGAAGTGGTCACAGCCCCCGGTTCATTAGTGGGATACCTGTTGAGGCAAAGGGTATGTCCATTTTTGCAGCAGTCCTTAAACATAACCTTGCGAGCTGTAAAGTCACCAAATTATTAAACTGTGTCCAAAGCATATCAACAGGGATACTAATGTTCTAGAGTAATTTTAACATTACAGATAAAGCTGTGGGAAATGCCTGACAGCATCCAGAGCTCTGGCGCCATGCTGCAGAGCAGAACCACCCTCCAAACAAAGGTCTGGTGGTTCTCTGGGGAGCTGCCATCACCTAAAGAAACATATTGCTGACAAAAGACAATTCCACTTGTCCAAACTGTGCTCAGGCACCAGAGAGGTCTGGCAGCAGCATGGACTGGCACAGACAAAAAGTGCCAGGACACCAATGGCCACTTTTACCTCTGCATCCCCCGTCCTTCTCCTCAAAGCCAGGGCCGCACATGCATTTCCCGATGGGGACCAGCCACTCGCCCTCTGCGCTGCAGTGCATCCGGGGGAGATTATCCACGTCCACCTCAGCGTGAGCGACACAAGTGCCCTTAACTTCCACCAGTGTCGCAAAGGCCGTCTCTGCCACCGTGTCCGGGAACACGGCCAAGTTCTGCACAGTGGTGAGACACTTCTTGTAATAAACCCGCACGGAGACCAGCGCCACGCAAGCACCCACATCCTGGAAGCCCAGGTGGAAGCCTCTCTTGCTCAGGTGCCCAATCTCCCTCAGCTCAGTGTTCAGCTTCATCTTGCGCTCGCCCAGGTCCCCCTGCGTGAAGCTCTCGTCAGCAGCAATGGTGTCGATCTTGGTGTGCTTGCTCTCACGGACACTCCGGCCCAGGTCAGAGTCAGACTCGATGTAGTACAAGTTGAAAGTCTCCTTGCAGGTGCTCGTCACCCCAGGGATGCTGTTGCAGTCCCGCAGGGTGAACTTCAGCTCGATGAAGATCCTCTGGCCATCACGCCTGGCAATCCAGCCCGTCTGCAGCCAGTTGTTCTGGTTTGGCTCCATCACGTTGCACACCTGGTAGGTGCGTATTGGCTTGTAGGTCTCATCCACGCCACTGATCTCTTCCCACTGGGGAGAGAACACAAAGGACTGTGACAGCTCAGGAGCTGACCCAGCAGAGACACCCAAGCAGTGTAAATGTCACCACCACAAGCCTCCCCACCACAGGTCATTTATGTCGTAGGCACTGGAAGTCCTCAGCCCAAACCTACGAGCTGCAGTAACCCTGCTCTGGACCATCTCACACCTGAGCTCTCTGCAGAGTTGCAAACATGAAGACACAACCAAAAAGGCAGCACCAGCAGCAGGTCTTGGAAAACAAAGCCTGATACTGGTCACATCATCTGCTGAGGAGACAGAGCCTTCATGTCCCACACACTCCTCAGATTTTCTGTCCCTGGGAAGGTGCATCCACACAGTGTTAGCACACAGTGGTAACTGTGGGGATGGCGTTGAGCTGGATGGGGTTGAGCCACCCAGAGAAATGATGTCCAAGGAGATGTGACACCAGTCACACCATCACACAAGGACATCAAAACCTTCATGAACAGCAGCAGCTTCTCTGACAGAAGTTTTAGCTGCAACAGGACAAATCCTCCAACTGGAAGGGAAACAGTGTTTCCCTAAAGCTACCAGCAGAGATTCTGATCACTGAAATGATGATTCAACTCTTGCAGCCTGAATGACGACCTGGCAATTTCCCAAAGCAACTCTTTCTGGGGGTAAATTTATGCAAAATAGTCAAAACATACCCAAAACAGAGTTTCTTCTGCAAACAAGCAGCTGTGCCACACAGATGACTCCAGGATCTATGGTTCTTCCCTCTGAATATTTTGTTTCCATTCCAGAAAATGAACCCAAAGCTGCACAGAGCACAACTCCAAGCTTCCTGACACACTCTCCAGACACCAGCAGCAAAGCCAGGGGCTGACCAAACAAATGCTACATGACACAGCTCCTGATGACTTCCCCAGCCACAGCCCTCAGAATCCAAGGGCTTGACCGACCCTTGGTGCTCATGCTGGTGTGAGAACAACACAAAGCCTTAAACTAGCCAGTGTTTATTTGCTTGTTTTAGTAGTGTAAAATCCATTTTGAGGAGGGACTCCACAGCAGTCGCAGTGCTCACACAGCCAATGCCTCACTCCTCGCTCTGCTTCCAGGGGCTCCAGGTGCTGATCATCGACCCCGAATGAGGAGTCATTCAGGCTGCCAGCAGCCACCCCAGCTCCGTGGTAAGCAAAGCGCTCACAACACAGGACTTCAAATGCTGCTGAGCACCAAGAGGCTGACAGACCCTTTCACCTTCTCCGTGGTGCAGAGGGGAAGTCCCACCTCCACGCTTACCCCGTTGGATGGGTGCGAGGTCCAGCCCAGCTCCGCCTGCGATTCCTTTGAGTCCAGCAGGACAACTGCAGGGAAGACAGCACGTTAGCAAAACCACTGACACAGGAACTGCTAACAAAACCCACCCAGTCCATCCACTGGGAAGCTTAGTGCCATGCTGTGCCAGGTCCAGGGCAAGGGAGCAGCTCCCACCCGGGCTCCACCAGCCACGGCTTCACTATGTGAGCACCGTGCGCCCCAAAGCTCTCACTGCACACCCAGAACAACCTCGCTGGTACCTGATCGGTGCCCTAAGGAGTGTGCCATCCCAGGGACAATCCCTCTGACACCACACAAACAGCACTGCCACTGTACCGTGCCCATAGCGTGCGGATGCTGGAACTGAAAGGTACCAGCAGCTGCTTTGAAAGACGGATTTCCCTGGCAGACGACACCCTTTTTCCACAAAACAGCCAATTCTATATTTGACAGGAAGAGCTATTTCCCTCGGTTCACAGCTTCACGATCCTTCCACAACCAGCAAACAGCCCCAGCCCCCGATGGGCAGGTTGAGCCTCGCCTCGAGCTCAGACACCGTAACAAGGGGCGCGGCGGCGCATCCCCGGCGGGCACATCCCTGACCACCGTTCCGCTCGGAGCGCTCCGGGATGCTCCGAGACACTCTTCTGCCTCCGACACCACTCGGGTCCGTCCGTAGCAGCGCAAACAGGGCTCGGACCGTCTCCCCGTCACGGTACCCGCAGCGCGCTGCCTAGTGCCTCCGGTGATCGCGGGGACCGGGACACCCCGGGCTGACCCGGTTACTCCACGGGGACCCGTCCGTTCTCTCTTGCTCCTCCCGCAGGTATCCGCGCCCCACAATCGTCCGGCCAGCCCCGGAGCGGCCCCACCGCCGAGCCGAGCCGAGCCGGCCGCTCCCGGTACCGCAGCACGCAGCCCGACCCGCCGCGGGCAACCAACGCCGGGACCGATGCGGCGATACCGCGCGCCGAGGCAGCCGGGCACGGGGGACACGGAGGTGCCGGAGCACCGGGGACACGGCGCGGCAGCGCCGGAGCACCGGGAGCCGCCGCCCCGCCCGGCTCACCCTGCTCGGCGGCGGCGCGGGGCAGCACCGGCAGCAGCAGCAGCAGCGGCAGCGCCGTCTCCATGGCGCCCCGACTCCGCGCCCCGCGCCGCCGCCGCGCTCCCGCTCCGCGCCCCGCCCCCGGCCCGGCCCGGCGCGCCAACCGGCGGGGAGGGCGGGGCCGGGGCGGGGCCGGGGCGGGGCCGGGGCGGGGCCGGGGCGGGGCCGGGGGCGGGGCGGGGGCGGGGCGGGGCGGGGCCGGGGCGGGGCGGGGCGGGGCCGGGGCGGGGCGGGCGGGGCCGGGGCGGGGCGGGCGGGCCTTCACTCTGGAGCCCGCTGAGGGCGGCCCGGGCCCGGCTCCTGAAGGAGCGGGCTGCCCGTGGTGCTGCTGGGCTTTGGGCTGTCCGGAGCTGCTGCCCAGGGCAGGGGCTGCCCTCCCCATGGAAACTGAAGGACTGCTGGGGCACGGGCAGCCCGCGCTGATGCCGAGATGCTGCCGCCGTAAGCAGCAGTGCTGTGCTGCACCGTCCCTGGGTGATATTTGCTCCCTGCTGCTCGTAGCGAGCGAGAGTGTTGGGTTAGAGCCTCCTTTCTGCAGCACAGGGCCCAGGAGAGCAGCGGGGCAGGTCTCATCCCTGCCCTGGCCTGCAGGTGGTGCCCAGCAATGTCAGTTTTGTCCAACCCTCTGTCCTGCCTTTCTGGGTTGAAATTTTATTTGCAGCTTCATCTCAAGGCCCTCCAAGCCCAGCAACTGCTGTGAAAAGCAAAAACGGCCAGACAGAAACGCCAGGAAAAGGCAGCCCTACATAGGGTGGGTCCTGCCAGACCCACACACCGGGAGGCTGTGGGAGGCTGCTGGGGTCTGCATGGGCTGGGGGAGACAACTCTTGGCTCACTGAAGCTGAGGTATGTGCCCCCACAGCCTCCTCTGTCAGGAGGAACTCAACAAGGTTTGATTATTACTGATTGTAGGTGTTGCAGGTCCCTGCAAAGTTTAGTCAGGCTGAACGCCCGCTGGTTTCCCACCTGATGGTGGATGCCGTGATGCCAAAGCAAACATTTGTTCCTGTGGGATGTTCCCTTTGCTGTGATTACGTGTCAGATGTAAAATATTGCAGGTCTGAAGTAAAAAGATTTGAGCTTCCATGTAGCATAGCATGGCTGGGCTATGGTAGCCAATTCCCAGCCCCTGCTCGGAGTGGGTGCTCGGACCACAGGCCAAGCCCAGCTGGACACTTGGAGCCAGAGGGTTTTCCAGTTCTCCCTTCGTTTCTCAGCTCTTTTGCAAACATGGTCATGGTCATTACCTTTCCTCTCTTTGATAACTTTACTGGTAAGGAAGTTCCCATCCATTTATCGATGTTCTTCCCATCCAGGAGAGCTCAGCATGCGTCAGTGCTTTGCGTGCTGCTGTACCAGCGCTGGACCCCAGCTGCCCTTCTGGCCATGCAGCTGCAGCCCAGGAGCTCGCAGTGAGACCAGGAACAGCTCTGCTGACTGGGGGCATAAATTCATACAACCAAAACCCTCCCTCCATCATGTTACAGGGCAGGGAAGCAAAAGACAGGGTTTATTTATAATCTTCCTCAAGTGGAAACCAAGAGAAGTGACCCGTTATTACTGAAGATTTCTCAAGCCACCCAGGAAGAAAAGTGATATTTGGTTGTCGTTAAAGGCTCAGAACTGCATAACAATTTCATGCTATGTTAACTTCTAGGTTTTCTTTCGCATATAAATTTTTAAAGAGTAAAATAGAAAAACCCAGGCACTTGACCTTTAATCACAGTTATTTGTGTGATCAGTCAAGTGTGGGAAAAAGCTAGTTTGTGCTTGAAAGATGCCCTTTAAAGCCAGATTGCTCTAATGTGGCACACAACTCTCACAGTGTAATATACGGGATCTCGCTTGCCTGCCTCCAGGCACAGCAGCTTCCTTTTAGTATTCACACACTGGATCTCTCTGCTGAGACAGTGGAAGGTATCAATGTCATGAAGCAAATCAATCCAGACCCCTGGGACAGCTCTATTCACCACCAAGTTCCGCAGGCATGTACACTTTCCTGTCACTGAGGAGCCAAGCAGGGAAGAGAATTTTGGAAGTATATGGAGGAACTGATGTTAGATGTGTTTTACTAGAAGTGTCTGTCATGTTAAGAGCACATAGCTTTTCCATTTATCTGAACTACTATTCAAAGCACTTATAAAATCTTGGTATTAGAACAGCCGGAGGTATTTTAATTAAGATTTTAAGTATCATGTTTTGGGGGAATGATCTCATGAATTTTGATTCAGCAGCAGCAGATGACTAAAAGCCATTCCTGGGGTGAAGAAAACAGAGCAGCTTGTAATGGACACTACTGTGTTTCTTCACTCTCAGGTACAGCAGATGAGCAGGGCTGGGCCTCTGAGCCCAGTGCCAAGCCAGGGACAGGACAGAGGGATGCTGTCCCCAGGATGGCACAGCTGACCAGCTCCTTGAGTGGCACAACAAGGGGCCAGTTTCTGCAGGAAGGAAAAGGAATACCCAGATGGTCTGGTCACCTCTGCTGCTCACATCCAGCTCTGGGGCTGCTGCCCTTGCCCACTCCTGGCTGCTCTGCTCTGCAGAGAGGGACTCTGCAGAGACAAGAACAAAGGGAAAGCAAAGACGTGGGGTCATCGAGACTCCAAATTGTCAGAGGAACTTGTGCAAAGAGCGGGACCAGCCCAGAAAATGTGTAATTGGCTGAGCTGAGCTATTACCTGCTGTAAGTGGAGACAGAAAGGTAGTTTTGACACCACGGTGAAAATAACCCTCCTGGAAAAAAAAAATCAATACAAACACCAAGGAAAGAGAATCAGAATCCGAGACCATCAATTCCTGAGATAAAGAGTTGAAAGTCTCAGTGGGAGGACAGCCAGATCTGTACTGAAAAACAAAACTTTACTTCTTTTGCTGACAAATTACTTTTTATGCTAAAAGACAAAGGAGCTATGAGGATGCAGGCCTCAATGTACAGGTGAAAGAACAATGCTTGACAAAAGACGGAGCAGGCAGAAACCTCATGGAAGCTTTTGCACTTCTCCTTTCTCTTCCACACTTGAAAGTGTTTTCATACAATGAAAAACAAGGGATTTCTGCAATTTTGTACTGTGCTGGGCATGTACACAAACATGTTCCAGGACTTCTGCTGCTTCTGCTGTGACAAGGGCAGAGCCAGAGCAGAGAAAGCAGCAGCAATACAGCACAAGTGTGCCTGGCATTAGGGAATATCCCACAGAGGAAAGTGGCTCAGACAATCTGGTACCAGTGACACTTCACCAGTCTGCCACCCCCAGCTGATGCCCAGGCTCAGACACTGCTTCCCAGGGGCACAACACTCCATCACAGCCAGTGCTGGCCCATCCCTGCTTATCCCCTCCTGCTAACTGGCACAAATCACAGTGAAAATGAAAGTTAATGTAAAGCTTCCCCATAAATCTCATGCTCAAAGCTGCACAGCCTGGTCTCCCAGCTGCAAAGGGAAAACCCTTCTACCTTCTGGGTTGTTTGCAAATACAAAGCAACCAGATTAGCTGCATTTATGGTTGCTTTTAATATAGTTGTTTTTAGCAGCTTTGTCTTTCTGTCAGATGTGTACTCTTTGCTTCAGGATCTCTGCACTATAAATGTTTTGTGGCAGCTCTTTAGCTTTTAAGGTAATCACATAAAAGACCCTTGACTGCATAAATGCAGCTAATCTGGGTAAATGCCTCTAAGCATCTTTACATTTCTTGCTAATGGATTTCCAGACAGCCCACAGATATCCACGTTCTAGAAAATAATGTAAAATAGACTAAGTGTCTAATTTTTTTTAATGCCTCACATTCATCATACACTGAGAAAATCCAGAGCTCCACGCAGCATAATATTACACTTATATAAGTCATACCCTGTTCTGTCATCATCAGCATGAAGCCCACCTTTGGCTGGGTCACGGATCCACTCGGTGTTAACTTCCAAATCAACCAGAGACAAATTACCACACGCTGTTCATTAGAACCAGATAGGAGGGATCAGTCTGTTGACAGAGCCTGAAGGGCACATCGAGGCACTCACTGGGCTCAGGAGGCACACGTGGGATGCCCCAGATCGCTCCCCGGGAGCAGTGGGAAGGTTTGCAGTGGGGGACGCGTGCTGGGCCTTCTGCTGTGCCAAGCCCAGCAGCTGCCGAAGGGGAGAGGGGAGTGGGACCCCCTGGGCAGGAGAGGGTCTCCCCCAGTGTCCCAGCCCGAGGCACTGCTGACAGGCCACTGACTGTGGTGCTGACCCTTCCTGAGCAACAGGAAACCATTTGGTGCCAAGAGTAATTTAGAGCTCCAGAGGAATCCAGCCATAATTCAGTGCTAATTAATGTCTAATTACTTAAAAGTAAACATATTGAACTTGTGACTATGTCCTGACCCCCCCATTCAGTCATTTCTGAGCAGCAGGACCAGAAACATTGACCTCCTGCACTCCTGCCAGTGAACACAAGTGCCAGGGCCAATTCCAGCCCAACCCCAGCAGGAGCTGAAGCCTCCAAAGCCTCTCTGCCCCTTCACTGACGGCAGCCAGTGCAGATCTTTGTGATGGAGACGTGGACAGCGCAGTCACAGCCGGGCTGGGGGCCTGACCAGAGGGAGTCCTTGCTCCCCAGGGAGGCAGGTCCTGCCCTCAGAGATGCTTTGCTGGTGCTGCTGAGCACAGGACAGGATGCCAGCACCTCTGTCTTTGCACACATAGGCTTCTTCCCCCTCAGCCTGCCCCTCTGCTGTGGCTCCACTTGCTCTGCTTCAAAGGCAGAGGTGCAGAGCGAGAGCTTAGGTGTGTGAGCCTCTGAGAAATAAGGGAGAAATGAGGATGTACCTCAAATATAATGGTGCAAACAACCACTAACGTAATTTTGATGCCAATTATAGTAATTTGAACAAAGGACTTCTCCTACCTTTGATTTGCTCTCCTTCTCTTCCTGGCTGGTTTCATTAAAACCACTTATAGAGATTTGCAGCAGTTCTGTTCAAAGTGCTGCCGTCAGGATTTTCATCTTCAGTGGCATCAGAAATGGTCTTACAGCAGGCTGGTTACGTTTCACAGAGGAATCTGCAGCATGTGGCCATCACTCATGGTCAGAGGCATTTCAGACTGGCTGGTCCTGCTGGCTGTGTGGCTCCTGAGGTGAGTGTCCAGCGTTGAGTGCCAGGGAGGAAGCTCCAAAGTGGCCACAGCAGTGGCTAGTGCCTGCCCTGGTGCCAGGCTCCCTCCACAGCTTGAGCTCTTCCCAGACCTCCCTCTGCAACTCTGAGCTGCACTGCACTGGATCTGCAACCCAACATTTGATTAATTTGAAGACTAAGTGCCAGGCTGGTTCACACTGCTCCTTAGGGGAGTGTCCCTGTGCACCCCAAAGGGGGACCCCAAAGTGCCAGTGCACCTTGGGCCTGGATTCGCCAGCTTCATGGTGTTTCCTCTATTTTTTAAGAGCTTTTTTACGTTTAAGTCTTTGTGCTGATCACCGTTTAAAATACATTACCAAGATTTCTAACTTTCTTGGCCCCTCAATGATGTGGCAGTAAATGCCCCTTAAAAACAAGGGCTGCTGTGGATTTCCATGGGGTGATGCTGCTCTGCCTCTTACTCATTAGGCAAATCAGAGATGCAACTTGCATAACACACTGATGAGGAAAGACACTTCAGAGCTCATTGGTAACTCAATCACCACAAGACATTCACCAATTATCCCCCCTGTCATAGGGTGAGGGTGACAGGGAGGTCATGCAGAGTGAGTCTTTTTCATTTGTCCATGATAGAAGAGGGGAATACACTTTGCAAATGATAATTAGCAATTTACTCCAGCTGGGGCTAATTCGTAGAGGCCTTTTGCACTGCAGGACTCAGCACTCGGGCAGACTCTAAATAAGGCACCAGCATGGTGTGTCCAGCTCCCTGAAAGCTCTCCAGTAATTACAGATTGCTCTCTGCACAGCAGACAGCTGGACAGCTTTCCATGCCTGCAGGTGCCTCTGCTCCTCCTGCCACCCTGCCAGGGCAGGATGCAGCCCTGGAGGGAGAGACTGCCACACCATCCCCCAGGATACCTTCATGGGGGTCCTGCCAGCCCTGTCCCGAAGATGGAGAGAGGGATCCTCCTCAGTGTATATCCCAGCTCCCATCCCAGCTCAGTGCTGGCCAGTGGTGGAAGGGGGTTGGGAAAAGGCTGCAGCTTAGGGAAGCAATAAATTCTGCTCCATTCTAATGGGGCACTCTGGGCCTAGAACAAAATTGGCATATAGGTTCACAAAAATCCTGCTTGAATAAAGAGAAAGGGAGGGAATGCTGGAGAGAGCATCCAATCTGCATCATAATTAGGGAAAAAATAACAAATGGCAGAAACAACCTGTTCCCATCTGCAGCTGCAGTTTGTTCCTGCTGTATTGAACAGGCAGGCACCAAGCCTACCAGGAACCTTCTCTGGAAATGTGTGAGCATTTTGTGTAATAAGAGTGGGAAAAGAGCCTCTTTTGTGTGTATTGCAGATTCTGCTGTAATGAAGCATCAGAGAGGATTTTGTCAGCTAGACACTCAGTGCTGTCTCCAGCCTGGTACCAGAAGTGGGGGCTCACCCCTGGAAGGGTCTCCATGAAGAGAACCCACATGGGGACAGCAGTTAGGCTCTGGATCTGGGGGTCACCCTGGTGTGGGGCTGGGCCTCATGCAGTGCTTCAGGTCACTGTCACATCTGGCCACCCAGAGCAGGAGGGTGCAGTTCTCAGTGCATGCATTTTGGACATTATTCAACCCCAGACTGCCTAACTTATCCATAAACCTTCCTAATGAGTCTGATAGTGTAGGAATGAGAGAAAGCCGCATTATTATCTGTAAACAGCAGCAGCTGACAACATGTTTAATCACAGGCTGCATAACGGTGACATCGCTGGAGGACAGGATTAGACGCTTCTCCAATTAGTCACACAGCAAAGGCACAAACACAGAGCCTGAGGGTCACTGCACCCAAAATCGAGAGCAACAAACATTGGAGCTGGGGAGTTCCAGTGAGGGGGAGGCACTTGAAGGCAGGGGCAGGCACTGCTGGAGCCCTCCCCAACACCCTGAGGGGCAGCCAGCATGTGAGGAGAGCCCTGGCACTGCTGCAGAGCCAGAGCCACCACCAACACCACAGGCTCTGCGCCGCCTTGAGATCTGCAGGCTGCCTCTGCCTAACAGGATTTTGCAATCCATGGCGAACGCGCTAATGGGATAGAGAGGTAAAGAGTTCATCCTACTCACTTTTCTCTGCTTCTTTTCTTTTTTTCTGAGCATCTCTCTCCTGGTTTTCTCTGGCTCATCTCTTTCTGAGGTCTGCAGATTAAAAGCGTTAATAAGAGGCAGAAGTTATTATGTGAATACTACTTATCACAAAGTAAATGGGATTTGGTGGGCTGCAGCCTTGGAAGCCATGGCCATTGGTTAACAAGGAATATTGTCAAGGCCATCTGGGCTCTCTTTCCCCAGCCCCCAGGTTTGGGGAATGCAGCTTGCAGGTCTCAGGGGGGCAGAGGAAGAAGGGAGCACAGCTGCAGGAGCTGCTGCTGATGTGCCACTGCATGAAAGGGAGCACTGATGATGTGGAAGGTACATTGGTGGGGGTCAGAGGCTCTGCACAAACTGTGGGGAGGTGCTGGATGTGCCAGGCACCGCCAGGCAGGAGGGAACAGCCCTGGCACCAGCGTAATGGGGGCTGCAGCATTACTGCTGCCACCTCTGCTTCCACAGCAGGCAAGGTCTAGTATGCGCCCTCTCTTCTTCCTGATTCCAAATCTTGGGTTAAACCAGTAGCTCCTCTGTGGTGAAATCTAGTGTTTTGATTTATCTCTGAGAGATCTCACTATCAGCCACAGCAGCAGACTCTGACCTTTCATGGCAGGGCCCCTTTGAATTTACTTTCTGCCCCAAGGTACAAGAGAAACCATGAGAAATCCATTTTCTTTCCTCAAAGACCCCCTAGTTTTCAAGAACTTTTAAAGGGCAGACAAAACATAACTGGGACATCTTCTACTTTTAAAAAGGTTCTCCATCATATTAGATTTTGATTAATCAGCCTCCTACTCTCCTGTGACTTCCACAGTAGAGAGTGCTGGAGACTTCCCACCAGCCCCTCTCGACAGAGGGAGAGAGAGGAAAAGAAAGAGAGGGAATGGGAGAAGGAGAGGGAGACAGAGACTTCCACGGCTGGGGGAGCCACAGCCACATGTGGGGCAGGGTCCAACCCCTGTGCTAGCCTGCCCTCCTGGTCCTGCTTCAGCTCACAGGGAGACGCAGCATTGTGCCAGGTTCAGGATGCTCCGTGGGCACTGCCAGTTGCCAATTCCTGCTCAGCTGGTGCCACTGGCTGCTCCATGGCTGCCTCCAAGCTTTGAGACAAAGCTTTGAGGCTGAAAATCCCAACACTACCCGACCTGCCCCAGCAGTCACCAGGCCCTTGGTGCAATCATGGTGCTCACAGAGGAGCCTGACGCTGTGGGGCACAAGGTGCTCATTCCAGCCCAGGCAGGCACGGGGGCCTGGGGAGCCCTGCAGGCTCTGAGTGGCAGCAGGCAGCCTCCTCTGCCTGCCAGATAACATACATAATTCAGGCGAAATATTCATTTAAGACCGTCTGAGCCATGGCAATAACCTAGACATTATGACAATACAGATCAATAAGCCCAGAGAGGATCCCTCACTGAAACACGCTGCAATTGTTCAAACCAAGTCTTAATTGTGACAAGAATTGATTTCTCTTTTCTAATATCCCTGACTTTTAATTAAAAAGTAGTTAAGTAGACAATACATTTCCAGGATCGTTTAGAGGTAGGACGATATCAAGGAGCATGCACTTAAAATGCAGAAGTGGTGCCTTGTTAATACAATGGGACCAACCGCAGCCTGGGGAGTTACTCTGTGCAAGTCAGAAATGCCCCTGGCTGAGCAGGGCTCAGGGACACCAGGACCCCCAGGCCATCAGCCACAGCCTGTGCCCTGTCCTGGCCTCAGAGGAGACATGGGCACGTCCCCACTTGTTCTCCCCTGCTCCCCAGGGCTCTCCATCCATCTGCATTTCACACCCTCTTGCACACATGAGTGCATCTAATAGCTCTGATTATCCAGCAGACTCCAGCACTTCGCTTTGCCCTTGTACTGGCACATGGCAGAGGCTGGCAGGGAGGGCAGGGTGAGGCAGGAGCGAGCAGGGCGAGCAGCACAGCTCCCACTGCGTGAGGGGAGGGCAGTGACTGCTGCACCAGCTGCCCCAGGAGCTCAGTGGGGTGAGCACAGCCCCAGCACAGCCTTCCCCCTACTCTCCATGTGCTTCTTGGGATGGTCCCAGGACGTGTCCACAGCACAGGAGAGGTGGGAAGGAGGGAGTGCTGAAGCCCCTGTGAAAATAGGGGGTGAACTCCTCCTTTTTTTTTTTATTTCCAGGCAGTATCTCAGTGGCGGCAGCACAGCACAGCGACAGTGCAAGGAGCCAGCTGTGAACCAGATGTTTCTCAGTCATCCTCCATTAGGGTAAAATGGGCCAAAACACCTTAATCTGATTGAAGGGAGACCATTAGCATCGGAGACTCCATTAAAAGAAGAAATGGCCTTTTATCTACTAATCAAGAATCATAAAGGAAAACACTTTGGAAGACACCCATACGTGCTCACGAGAAGGAAAAGTCTGAACACCCCCTGGTCTGAGCTCCCCATGTACAGATCCTCCTCTGTATCAATGAACCCCCTGCAGAATCTTACTGAAAACCAGCAGTGGTGGAATTTGGAGCAGCAGCCCAAAGCAGGGAGAGGTCTAGGTCCCAGAGATCTTCTCTCTGCATTAAAAGGGGCTGGAATAGCTTTTGCCCATTGTCACAGAACATGTCTGGCATTTACTCTGCTGGTGGGTATCTAAGTGGTCAGACACTGCGGCAAATCCTGTTTCCCTAGTTCTGATTAGATTAGAGAGCAGTGGTGCTGGAGAGCTTGCTGATATTGCCAGGAAAGGAGAGCAAAAGCTGAAGAAGATTCTCAGAAACATCCCTACCCCCTGTTCCTCCCCCCAGCCCTTGTTCATGCCAGTCAGAAATGCAGAAGCATCACCCTTGCAAACACAGTCCATTTATTTAAATCACTTGACTCATCTAATAAAAGTCGAATCACAAACAGTGAGAAATGGTCTCCTGGCTCTTTGAACCCTCCAACAGCCACACAATGCTGCATGCCTGCCAAAAGCCACTGTCTGCCTGCCCCTAAAACCTCTTTCCTAGAAAGGGCAAATCCAGCAACCAAGTACTGAACAGCCCCAGAGGGAAGCACAGTGGTGGCTGGCAGTGTCACTGGTCTCAAGGAGGAATGGGATAGCCCAGACAAGTTCCCTAAACAATTTGTGGGGCTATAACACCTTTTCATGCTGTTAAGCTTTTAATTCATCCAGCTTTGTTGCCTTGGATATTTTGTTCTCTAAATCAAACAGCCCCCATAATGATAAAACCCTTCATTAACACCACTGGGCTCTTGCCTAAAACAACAGCACACGATCTCCTGCCTTTTAGTTTGATTTTGCTGTCACTTGGGACAGGATTAAAGAGAAATAGCTCTACTAATTCTTCCAATATCCTTCAGCAAACATCAGCTTGGACCAAAAAGGACACAGGATGCCACTGGTGGTAATTCTAAAGAAGCTCTTCCCTTGCAGATGGTTGGGGACCCTTGATGGCACCCCAGGCTTTGAGATACTCCCCACAGGCCTGGAGCAGCTGCCAGCCAGCACCGTAGGTATTAACCAGCCTCCCTTCTTAACAGGGTGTTTTCATCCCTGTTCAAACCCTTTGCAGATGTGCTGCACGGAGCACACACATGAAGGGGCTGATGTACAATTTGTGACTCCTCTTGCTCAGACAGGAATTAGCATTTTGCCTTTGAAGGGGAGGAGGCAGTCCTACCTTCTGCTGCAGGATTGGGGGCCAGCAGGACCTGTCCCCACCACATCAGCAGCTGGAGGGTCTCTCCTGTCACAGTCCCTCCAGCACTGCTCCCAGCCACAGCCGTGCCAGGGATGGGACCAAGCCCTCACCACAGCAAGCCTGAGCTGCCTGCAGGTGCCATCCTTGCCCAGCCCTTCCTCACCCTCATCTCAGCTCAGTGTTTTGGCCAACAGCTTGTCTCACCTCTGCCTGCAATGGGTGCAGTTTGGCTGCTGCCCTCCCTCTCTCAGTGCCAGCCTCGCTGCAGTGTGCACAGATCTGCCCAGATCACCTGCCAAGGAGCCCACAGGACATCTTATCCCAATTTCCATTTACTTCTGGGTTTTTGGAGCTGTTCATAATCCAGCTAGCTCAAGTGTTGAAGCATCGCAGCGACCTTTCCAAACAAGCCAGAATTATCCAGCCAGACACCTCTGGCTATGTGTCAAGTTCCAGTTCCCCAGCCAGCGAGTCCCAGTGCCTGCCAGTCAGTACATCCACATCCAGTCATTAAGCTCACATCAGCTGTCAGGCTGTTGTTGCCATGCCAGGATGGCTGTGGTCAGTGCTGACAGCTCTCCAGGGCTACCCCACGCCTGCAGAAAGGTTTACTTTACCAGACATCCCCAGAAGGGAATGTGCAGACACATCCCCAGAAGGGAATGTGGCAGTTGGTCTGGGATGGCTTCCCATCCATTCCCATCCGATAGGAAGGCATGAGGAGCATTGCCTCTGTTTTCACTGGCCACAAACATAACTAACCTGGAGCCCTGCGGCACTGTGACCAGAGCTGAGTGAGCAGCCTGTCCCCTGCACGCTGTGCTTTGTGTTTTGTTTCCTCCTGCAACTCTCTGTTCCTGACCTTGTAATTGTTAACTCTCAGAATCTGACCTTAAACTTCGCTAAATGAATTTCCCCTCTGCGTTACTGTAAGGGCTGTGCAATGCCAGGAACGATGCTCAGTCGAGGAGAAGCACAGGGTCCTGTGCCTGTGAAGCACCAGCAGAGCACAGGCCTGGAGGCTCTGCCAGCGGCACAGACCTGCACCACCTAACACTTCTGCCTCCCTGCAGAGCAGAGCGATTGCAGAAACCTCCAGGAGCTCTGCCAGGCTGGGAAGCAGCAAAGTCCATGGCTGGAGCCCAGCACCGTGCAGAGGCCACAGCAAGGAGCTGGGCAGAGCTGAGTACCAGCATGTGCCAAGGTGGGCAGGTCGGGCACGGACTGAGAGCTGTCTGCCACGGCACATCAGCCTCAGGGGACACTTTCTGTGTCCCTGGCACCGCTCACCCACCAGCCCCAGCCACAGGCACATCACAGCACTGATGAGGGAAGCATGAGCCTCCAGGTGCCACATAGACTTCAGAGTGCAGTGAAGTAATTGAGTATTGACTGAGATGTCCCAGGTGAGCCCTGGATGCACATTACATTCTGCTTAACTCAGTAATTACCATTTATATTATCCCTTCCCACACTCTATCTTTATTAAGCTAAAAGGTCTGTAATTAGCTCCTTGGTTTAAGTGTAAAGTTTTAATTAATTCATATTATGAAGTATAATTGCTTCTTAGAATGAACACTACACATTCTGTCACACTGTAACCCTCTGTAATGCTTTAACCAAAATACAGGTTTGTCCCAGTGGGTGGGCAAAGGTCCTACAAATCAGGCACTGGGATGCAAAACTTCCTCTGAAAAGCCAAAAGGAAGCAACAAATGGACAAACAATTCAGTACAACCCCTCTCAGAGCCATTCGTCCCCTGAGCCCCAGGAGGACATGTCAGGCTGCAGCTCCTGCTGCCAGTCAGCCCCATTGTCCACCAGCAGAACCACAGCTGGCATCCACAAATGCATTTAACTGCTGATTTATCTTTGATTCCATTTAATTTAGTTGTTAGAAGAATTTTAGTTTAGGACTTGATGTGTTTATGGAAGAGTGTCAGCGCAGCACATCAGCCCAGGGCAGTTTCACACCAGACAAGCTCTCTTGCCATATCATAACAACTCTGAGACACTCACACAAATGCAAAACCCCTAAAACTTCCCAAACAAACACCAGCCATACAGCGAATTAGAGGAAAACCTTGCAAAAGTCGTGGTAAATTACTGAACTTGTGGCACGGGGGTGAATTAAAATGATAAAATAAAGTTTTTGCTCGCCAAAAGCTGTTTCCATGGTGCTGCAGCAGCAGATGGTCTTTCCTGGAGGTGAAAGATTTTGAAGATTTGCCACTGCAGAGAGAACCAGAGGCTTAACATATGTACTGTAAGATTTCAGAGGTGAGTACCTGGTGGTGCAGCCTGACAGAGCCAGGACCCACCACAACACACAGCCCAACCCAGGGCCTGCTCAGAGGGTGGATTCACCCAATTATCTGCTCACTGGGGTCCCTTCTTAATTCCTCAGGAGGGAAACCCCAATAGCCACAGCCTTCCCTTCACTCACACCAACAGCCTATTCCAGCTCTGTTTTATGAGTCATTAATTCCTAATAAGTAGAAAACTGCCTGATGGGCTTTGGACAAGAATATTTACTGTATCGGAGAAAATACACAATGTAAATTTCCAGCTATAAATCAGAGTTTGAATGTTGACATGTCTTTAATAATGATAAATGAAGAATTTATGGATGCAGCTAAAGTTCACATGATTTTGATTTATGATCACACTGAGCTCAGGTGGAGCCATCAACCCCAGACCCAGATCTGGACACCGTCACATCCCTCACCTGCATCCCGGTGACAGCCAGCCCTGCCTTTCCCTGTGCTCTGGGGCAATGCAGAGGCTGATCCCCTCCCTGCCAGCCCCAGGAAGCTGTGCCACGGGAAGCACTGAGCTGTGAGCCAGGGCTGTGACAGCCCCCAGCCAGCCAGAGAAATGCTAATTGCCAAGCAAGTAATTAGTGGCTATAAAATATGACCAATACAATTATACTGAGGGGTTTTTTTTTTTCTCTGTCTGTCCAGAGTCTTGGCATGGAAGAGTCTTATAATTAGGTGACAAAACTGACAGGCAGTTCCAGTGAAACAGCCTGTCCTCACCCTCTACAGAGACTCCCCAAGTGTTCTGCACCAATAATTACTAATCAAGCTATTTCTCTCAGGATTAAAAAAGCATTCTGCAGGTAATTTGCCCGTGATAGCACAGGCCTGGTGCTGGCAGAGTCCCACTCCTGCAGAGCCCAGTGGGCCTGGGATGGCTCCAAGTGCCAGGATCACAGACCCTTCCTAGGGACCCTCACTCCAGCTTGGGACCCCTTGTGTCCCCATGGACTCTGAACTGCTGCTCCATCCCCCAAAATTGCCCACAAGGGCACTCAGTGCATCCCACCACCACTCAGCACCTCTGGCACATCACGATGGGTGTCATGAAGAGCTGTTTTAAGGTCACTTAAAGAATCACCAGCAAAGGTGATCCAACACAGCAGGCAACAGACAGGGCAGAGGGGGGAAGCAGTGATCCTGAATTGCTCTGGTCCCTCCAGGCTGTCCATGGGCACAAGGATAAACAATCTGGGAAAGATGAAGGGACACAGGGGCAGCAGTGTCTGAGCCTCCTCTCCAGAACTCCAGCCTGCTGCCCCACACTAGATTCACCTGGGGCTCACCTGTGTGGGGACAAGCCCTCCTCAGCACTGCTTCATCCCAGGTGCTGCTGCTGCTGTGCTCAGTGGGACTGTGATGATGTCATCCAGCTGCATTTTCTGAAACTGTTCGGAAAAAAAGCCCACAAGTCTGTAATTTGTCATTACCATACTGACCTGGAGAGCAGCTGAACAAACCACTAATATTGAACAAACAACCAAATGAAAGCTGTAATGGCTCCTGTCAGGCAGAGACCAACACTGACGGATGACCTGTAGCAGCACAGGAGAATAATTTGTGAATTGCCATTGATTTCTAAAATCAAAACATAAATTTTGCTTCACAATTGAAGTATCATGGGAAGTTTTGTTTCAGTAGGTGTTTTGTCTCCCTGTGATTTTCAGGGGGGAAATAACATTCACTCCAGCCAAGCCCACGGTATCCTTGTGACACAAACAAGATGGTTAAACTCAAGCACCTGCTTCTGGGGCTGGTCTGGATCATTCCAGGGAGTCCTCAGAATTTTCTTCAGCCTTGGTGTGGCTTCCAAGTCAACCCCATGAGCACCACTGGCCACTCACACCAGCGTGGCAGGAGAGGTCCCAGCCCTCACTCTATTTCAGTGCAGAGCACCCTGCTCCAGGGAGAGCAGTGCAAGTCTGCCTGTCCAAGGTGAAGCACTGAAACCTGTAATTTGGACCCAACCTGGTGCCCACTGATGTTTTTGAAGGGCCCAGCACTCTCTCCTCCACCACAGCCCCACATGCAGCTCCAGCCCACAGCTTCACCCTGCCAGCTCCTGTCTGCAGCCAACAAACTCCACAGCTCCCACCCCACCACCTTCAAACCTGGCTCCACTTTTGGGGAGGAGTTGAGCAGAACACTGTGAAACCCAAATCGCAGACCCAGCAGCTGGGGATGGCTCTTCCCACAGCAGCAAACCCCGGCAGAATCTGCCACTGGTCCTCGCTCCGCTCTGCTTCCAGAAGCTCCACGCCTGCGTTCTCCTGCATCCACAGCTTTTTGTCATTATCTAACCCACGACAAACCCATTATGGCAGTAAAGATCAGAATTACTGTGATCCCAGGCGGATGCCCAGGACTGGCCCAGAGGAGCAGCAGTGTTTTGCACAAGGCAGTAACAAATTACTGAAGGTCACCTATGATTTATCACTGCCTTCTTTTGCAGACAGTGACAGTGTTTCCTCCCGGGAAGCAGCCTTGTGGGTGCCAGCACATCTGCTCTGATTGAGCCTCTAACAGGGATGATTTTGCTTATTTTATTGGATTGGAAGCATCCCCAATAAACATGTTGTCTCCTTGTCTGAGTGATGCCTTTGCCATACAACACTGAATTTACATCCCATCCACTGCACACAACTGCTCTGACAACTGGAAAAGCACCATATGGGGAGGGGACACACTCCAGGAACTCAGTCCCAGCAGGTTCTTTGCCGTGCCCGTGAATATGCCAGAAACATCTGCAGGTGACAGGCCCTGCCAGAGATAAGACTATGCATCACTGTGCCATGCTTTCATCTCCAAGAGCTTTAAGATGCAAAGAAATTAACAGCAGCTCCTCCTGGGCACAGCTCATGGGGGTCTGAGACAGCAGGCTGGCACTGCAGAGACACTGCTGGAGCCTGTCTGCAAGCTCGAGCTGCTCTGGCGAGGAGCAGACAAGAGGGCAGGGACACGCTGGAGAGGATGGCTGCCTTGGCCACGGCTCTTGGGGCATCTCCCACCAGGGGTGGCTGAAGTGGTTGTCTTTCCACCAGTAGAAATACGAGGCAGACGCAGTTAAAAGGGGTAAAAGGGTATTTACCTCGGAATTTAATAGGATCCGAGGTGCACAGCTCTTCAAAGGTGAAACATGCCGAAATGCACACCCTGTATGACGCTGATACAATTTTATGGACCTCACAAATTAGCATATCTACCTAAAATCCCCCAATAAGAAACTTAATAAATTAAGTAATTGTTCCCCTATTATAATTACCCCTCGCCAAATGAGGCTAGAGCTCTTTTTACAAAACATGTTCCAGAGAAAAGGCTTCAAACCAAGGTGGAAGCCTCTCGTTTCAAGATATAGAACTCTCTGGCCTCCTGCTGCAAACGTTTGGTCTTTGAGCTTTACAGAACCCCAAACTAAGCTAAATATCAGACTACAAAAATTAGAAGCATGTAGGCTAGGATACAAAGGGTGTATAAAGGGTACAAAAAGTAGGAAAAGAGCATAAAAATGTATAAAAGGGTATATAAAAAGAAAAGGCAAAAAATCATCTCAGTGCCAGTGCAATTACTGCTGCTGAGACCCCACCTCACCAGGAATGAGGACAGACCCCTCTGGGCCAGCCCTTCCTCTGTCAGCACCCCAAAATGAGCTGGGCTACACCAGCAGGGGCAGGGCCACGGTCACTCAGGGTTTGAGACGCACAGCAAACAGCTCTCCACCCCCAGCACGACACCTCCAGCCCCTGGAGCTGTGTCCATCAGCCCCAGCAGCTGTCCAGTCGTGCCCTCAGCCTCGACAGGACAGCAGCCTGGCCTGGCTTGTCCTTGCCACTGGCTGGTGGTGGTGGTTGTGGCTCCAGATATCCCTTTCATCTCATCAGAGGCTGCTGGATTTAATTCCCTGCACTTTGGTATAAAGTGAGGGTCCCATCCGGAAAGCAATTTGTGTTTCTCAGAGCAGGCAGTCAGAACGTTTCTCATTAAAATGTAAATTTGGCCAAGTTTTCTGGCATCTCTTTTCCATCCTTAAGGTAAGAAGAATACGAACTTGTATTATTTTTTCAATCAATGATATCTTCCCCTCAGTTTTGTGCTACGGAAAAAAGCTGCCTGATATACACCTTCAGCAAATTAAATTTGAATTGAGTCTGACAGCACAACAGGGATCCAGATTACAGGGAGATGTCCTGGCCTAATTGGAGTCATTGCCAAGAAGTTATTTGCAGAGCATTAACCACAGAGGGCACGAGCAGAGCAAACGTGGTCTGTGCACCAAATGCTCATCTCGCCAGCATTCCCAGCTGGCTGCAGGACCAGCCTGGTCCCACCACCAGCAGCACCTCGATGGTGTCTCTGAGGAGCATCCTGGATGCTGAGTTCAGTTTTACTGCAATCCCAGCCATCCTCAGCCAGGCACAGAGCCCCACTGGCCACTCCTGGGGCTCCCAGGTCAGCCAGGTGTGGTGGGTCCTGCCCTGCCAGCAATCCCAGTCCCACCTCCATCCCTGCCCCACACTGATCCCTGCCCCTCCACTCATCTCCTCACAGCAGAGGGGAATGGATGTCTGGTAATTGGTAGAGGATTTTGGCCAAACATGCTCAGGATAATGAGACCAACTGTCCCGCTCACACTGCAGGTTTGAAAAGATGATGTTTCATAATTAAAACCCCAAATCCCTGTGAACTCACCGTTTCTTTTGCCTTCAGACACCTGGAGGCAGGGAAGTGCTCTCTCCACACCTTGGGGAGCTTGTCAGTGTTTGAAGGGTGTTTAGAGGATACAACTATACACCAAGGAGAAAAACCTGAAAAGTCTCCTCTGCCCACATTGGGCAGGTAACTGCCTGAGTTTGGGAGCTCCTCATTCCCCAGGTATCTCATCCCATCAAGCTGTGGCTGATGACAACTTGCATCATGGAGTAATGAAGAACTTGCACCCGACAGAGCTGCAGCCAGGCCCCTCCCGGCCCCTGTGGGCAGAGTTGATCACCCCAGACCCCAGGCAGAGCAGGCTCATCAACAAAAATTATTAGTTTCATTGCAAGGGGCAGTGTCTGATGCTTTCCCTGTCCTGGGGACCAGAAAGTGCCCCCCAGGGCCACGTGTGGCTTTCCTACAGGACTGCTCCTGGAACCCAGCACATCTCAGCCTGCAGCTGAATGCTCCATCCCACAGCAGCAAGTGAATCAGCAGTCTCAGCCAGCATTAATTATGCAGAGAATCATTTGCTGGTAAAATTAAAAAATAAATAAATAAAATAAAAAAGCTCTCATTTAATCAAAATTAAATAAATAGTTAATTTAGCAATTCCACAGTGAAAAGCCCTTGACTCTGGAGCTGTCCTCCCTGCATGCAGGGGCTGTTCATGGCTCTGGCAGTGGTGACATCTCATGGCACCCCAGCCCTTCCCCACCTTAACCTGCACTGCCCAGAGCCCCCTCCCCAGGGACTCCCTGCAGCCATCCTCAAGGTGTCAAAAGCAGAGTGGGTAAACCACAGCCTTTCCGAAAAAAGGAAAAAAATGGAGGTGAGTGAACAAAGACCATGCTACCTTTAAGCCCCTGAAAAATTCAAGTCCAAATAAATATTTTCTTAAGGAACTGGAAAATAGGAAGAAGAGCAGCCAGGCAGAACTTCCTCCAGAAAAGGGAGCTGAGAGCAAATCTGACAAATGTACCTGGGGTGACCTGGAAGAGGGGATGCTGTCTGAGGGAACAGACTCTCCTCCTGTTTCCAAGAGGAAACAGATGTCCTCAAGGTCCCTTCTGTCTCTATCTCTACACTCCTACAGACTAATTCCTTAAATCAGTATCCTGTGGAAATTTGCCAGGCATTCTGCCAACTCTAGAGCTGGAAGAAGGGCTGGAGGACAATATAAGTGGATATGCATACGCAGTGTGCAGAAGGAAACTGGGTTTTTGCAACAGGCCCTTACAGTCTGCGAGGATAAACTCAAAGGAGCATTTCACAGCAGCCTCCTCGTGTGACAGCAAAGCAGTGGCTGGGACGTGCAGGAGAGGCAGAACCACCCCAGCCAAGGTTCATTGTCCAGCGTATGTCCCTTCCCACGCACTGTTTCACAGCCCTCTCCTGGCACATACAGACTCACTCCCACAGCAAAACCAAAAACTGCAGCTCAGCATCCCCCGCTGCATACAGGCCTGGCCCAGATGGACAAGATCATCTTCCCTGGCTGTAACCACAGTGAGTGAAAAATTCTCACTCTGAGCTCCCAGCATCTGGCAGGGTGGGCTGGGCTCCATCTGGAAGCATCTCCCCATGCAGTGGACTATCTCCTACTCAAAGCATTAGAAGAAAATAAATCAGAAGATTAACATAAATATTGTACGAAAGACTTAATCAGCTGCAAATTGTAATTTTGTGTTTGCAGCTTAATTAGCCCAAGTCTGGTTTTCATTGTATTGGAAGCAGAATGAGGGCAATACAGCAGCAGCATTACAGATCTCTGGTTGCAGTGATGAAGGAAAACTGTTGGTTTAGATTTCCTGAGATTCGCAGAAGCTGGCAGAGGAAGCAGGTAGATGGACCCAAGGTGGTGAAAAGGGAAACTTTATTTACAGAAACTTCTTTATATATCCATTAATAATCTAGCAACTATTGGTCAGCAGGGAATCCACCTCCTAAAACCATTGGTCACAGCTATACAACACCTAGTACCAAACACAGAGATTAAGAAAGTACAAAAATGCAGCTTATCTCTGTTCTCCCTGAGAAAGAAGAGAAAGATTTCTAAAACAGTGCAACTACAGAAAACCTCCCTGGTTAGGGCTCTTGGATGCCTCAGACAGGAGCATTCCCAATGGCTCCAGCAGGGCTAGAAAGGGTCAGACACCAGCAGCTTCACCTCCAACACCAACCCTGGCCCAGGCAGCCTGGCCTGGTGCTGCTCATTTGAACCATTGCTCCACGAGTTTGAACTGGCTCTGCTAGTGAGGTTCTACAGATGTGTTTTTGTTTGCAGGGCGAGTGCTGATTAAAATGCAAACCATGCATCTCCTGCTCTGAGTGCTCATACCAGTGTGATTTCCACAAGGGCTGCAGACACAAGGGTCACCCTGCTCTGTGAGTAGGTTTATGAAGGTGTTCATAGTCCCACCTACCAGATCTCCAAAGGGACCTCCCCACTCCAGCAGAAGCTGTGTCTGATCCCCACATCCCAGCTGGGCTGGGTTGTGTTTTCAGTGTCCCAGCAGACAGGTCACCGTGCGCCAGTGGCTCACCATCATTCCCATCGCCTGCTCACAGCACATGGGACTCTGCAGTCACTCGGTGCAGCAGCACGGTCCCGCTTTGGGAAGCACCAAGGACACATGAATAAGCAACAAATCCTGGTTTTGCTCCACGCTGGTGCATTCCAGAGGTGCTGACAGTGCCCCGAGGCTGATACACAGGCTTGTCACTCCAGCTGGTGCCGAGCACATCAAGCTGACAGCGTAGTGCCCTGCAGACAGCCAGAAGCTAGCAGAAAGAGGGAATTTATAGCGCCTGCAGTTTCTGCAAGGGAACGGCAGCACTAGCCCTTTCACCCATGCCTGACGCATGGCTCATCCTCTTGGTGCTGGTGGTACAAATAAAGCTGTCACTTGCAGGGACACTGAACACTGGCAGCAGGGAATGAGCCATGAGCAGAGGCATTGAGATGGTGACACATTTCTCCAGTTTTCTGCTCACCAAGGCTGCTCACAAATGCTACTCCAGGTTGAGGCCAAGATGAGGCTCCAGGCATCTCAGAGCAGACCCCAGAGCCAGTCCTGTTCAGGCAAGGCTGCTCTTCCTTGGGGCTGTGCCTCACCTGGGGGCACATCACTCCCCATCCAGCTGTGGAGGAGCCCTTCTTGGCTGTGAGGGCACCAGCTCCACCTGCATGTTTCAGAGTCCCCAAGGGGAGGAGGACCTGCTGCAGCAGAGCCCCTGCAGCCGGAGAAGCAGCTCCTGGAGGCTCCTCAGCTGCATGGTTCAACCGGGGCTGGATCATGGCTCAGCTGCTCCATTGGCGTGGGGCAGAGCCATGTGCCTGTGCCAGCACAGAGGGCAGGGCCACAGCTGCACCTGGTTATCAGTGCTGCAAGATCAGCTTGTCTGAGCAGGAAAATACATCACTGGGAGAATAGGAAACATTTGGAGAGTGGATGGAGGGTGTGAGTGATGGATGAGCACTGGAGGAGCCCAGCAAGGATCGATGAATAGCTGATGAGCTGAGGAATGAGGCGTGGGTTGCTCACAGTGTAATTCCACCAGGGAAATTGCTCGCTGTGGAGGGAGGTTACAGTGAGCCCCCAAACAGCCTTCTCACCCCTGCAGGTGTGGGGGCACCAGGGCAGTGGTTCTGGCTCTGCTCAGTGCCAGTGTGAACTGCAGGATGTGGAGAGTCACCTGCCCAGATCCCTGCCCACCAGGGCCCACAGAGGGACCCCCAGTGCCCCACCCTGTCCTCTCTGCTCAGAGCAGTGCCTGCCAGCACTGTGCGGACAGGCAGGCAGGACAAGGGGTCCTGTGCAGGCAAAAGGAAGTGACCCCTCTGATTCCCCGCCATCCTCCAGGATACTTGACTAGGAAAGGCGAGGTAGGAGCAGAAATGCAGAGAAGGGGAAGCAGCCAGAGACCCTCTCATGCACCCACTCTGCAAATGACAGTAACTGACCCAGCCTGGTGCTTTGGGAATTTTATAGCAGAAGCTCCAGACAGGCAATGATGACTCTGGGGTCAGCTGTGTGCGCAGTACAACCCATGAGCAGTGCTTGACAGCTGCTCATGAACAGTAACAGCAGAAAAGCTCTCCATGGCTCCCAAGGCAATGGGAAAAACCATCCCAGCACAGGCTGTGCAAGGGCTGGGCACAGGCAGGGCAGCAGCCCTGGCACAGGCCCTGCTCTCCAACACACCCCACAGGCAGTGCTGGGGACCCCAGCGGAGCTGTTCCACCCAGGGACAGGATCCTGGCCCCACACCCCGTGCCACCCACTCCTTGCTTCCCAATGACTTCACTTTTTGAAGAATGACAAGTACCTGTGGACACTTTCATCCATTCCCTGTTTACTTCAGCTTAGCACTGTTTCAGAGGAAAACCAAGAGAGAATTCCACATTTAAACTAAGGAAGATCATCATGCCAAGAGCTTGTTTCATTCTCTGAATTAGGTGGAAGCAGGTTGTTCTGAGCAGCTCTAACCTAGGTTATCTGAATACTGTGAATTTTCAGAAGCACTGACAGTTGCATCTCAGTACTAGGTTTTGATCACATCTGAGAGAAAAGCAGACAGAGAGCACCACAGCTCTAACACCCTCAACGCCCTCTGTTCCATGTTTACTTTCCTTCCTGTGCAGATGGCACCGGACAAGCACTCAGAAGTGTATGGGGCAGACAGGGCCTTCCCCACACCATCCTGACAACACTTTAACCTTCATAATCACTGTATTCACAAAGCCTGATCAGGATAACAGAACACACATTTGGGAATGGTACAGCAGCACAAAGACTTCAGAAAGGGTTTTGTAGTCCTTTTTTTAATCCTTTTTTTTTAATTTACCTTGACATAACCCATCGACCTTATTAAACAAGGCCATGATCACCCACTCCTGAGTGCACAGGCACACAGTGCCCAGCTCCACCAGCTCCCAGTCCAAAGGGTTAGGAAGATTCTGGTACCAAGCCATACTTCTTCTTCAGTATTTCAACTGTGGGCGTTAGTGCGCTGCAGGGAGAAACAGAGCCATCAGAACAAGGGGCTTGGAGAATTAAAGTGCATTTTCTGGGGAAGAGCAATCAGCAAGACACAGGACTGCACTTACAGCCAAGGAGAACATGAACTCCAGAAACTACAGTTTCACACAGAAGCTGTGAGAAAGGGGAATTTAAGAGCTCTTGAGGATTGCTTTAAGTGCTGGTAATTAAGTTAACATTAACGGGAAGGTGGAACTGTCACGGGAAGCGAAGCAAAACAAACAAAGCAAAGCAATGCATAATCCACCCCTATCAAAAAGCTTTGTTTCACTGAAAGCAAAGGAAAAGCCCCAGCTACACTCACCAGCCAGGCCGGATGATGGAGAATTTCCCCGACACAGATAAGTCAACCACAGTCGACCCCAAGCGACACTCTGGGCTCTGGATGTCTCCTGTGGGGCCTCCATCAATGACCAAGGACAGCTGAGGCCACAAGTCCTGAAATTCCTGCAAGAGAGCTGTGGGTAACAGTCCTGACAGTGGTTTATGAGTACCATTTAAATCAAATAAAAATATAGCAACAGAGCAATCCTTGGTTTATTGCTCAAGTTCAACTGCGAGAACCTGGGGCTCTGCCAAACTGCCCCAGTGACATCCCTGAGGGATGAAAGAACCTCACCGACACAGTCAGGGTGCTGCCCTGGGAGCTGACGTTGGCGCTTGTCAAAGCCAGCGGTCCTGAGCAGGCGCGTGCCAGGTCTCTCATGAAGGGGTGGTTTGGAATGCGAACACCAACCAGCTGCAGGGAAGGAGAGAAGGGTTTTACATACAGAAACTGGTTTTAATCTTGCATTGCCTAAAGCTCTCGACTTAATGCTGAAGCTCTAGAGAATTGACAGATCTACATCTGATGAACCAGCAATCACACAAGACTTAAGTCAGGCCCTAATGCTGCGTTATGGCACATCCAGGTCAGTCACAGCGAGCAGGATAGCACAGGCACCACTTTTGGGGACAGGTAAGGACAAATGTTACAGCAGCAGCAACACAAAACCAGCCCCCTGCCCCCAAAGCCCTGACATCAATCCTGTAGCTAAGACCTACCGATGTGAATGGATTCAAGTCTTTATTTAGCTCTTCCGAACGCTGTAAGACCAGGGTCACTGGTCCCGGGAGCAGGTCCCGCAGCAACTCGTCTGGAACATTGACGTGGCAGTACCTGCACGGCCAGAGACAGCTGGATCAGGGTGTGCACACGGTGCCGCCCAGGCCACCGGACCTCGAGCAGCTCTGGCACGGCCCTCCCATCCCTTCCGTGAGGCTCCGGTTCCGCTAGGGGAGGTGCCGCACCCCGCGGGATCCCCGGGCAGCCCCGCGGGCTCCGCGGCCCGGCCGCGCCCACCTGTAGAGCCACTCCACGTCCCCGAGGCAGATGGCGAGCGGCTTGGTGCCGTTCCGCCCCTTCAGGCTGTAGATACTGCGCACGGCGGCCGAGTCCTGGGCCAGGCAGGCCACGCCATACACCGTGTCCGTGGGCACCGCCACCAGCCCGCCCGCCTGCAGGGCACCGGCCGCGGCCGCCACCGCCTCCCTCCAGCCTGCGCGGCACCGGGCGTCAGCGGGACCACCCGGCACCTGCTGCCACCGGCCGGGGCCGCCGCCCTCCGGTCCGGCCGAGCCCACCCCGATCCGGGGCCTCTCGCCGCCGGCCCGGCCTTCCTCCGCCGCTGGTTCCCCGCGCGCACCGTGAGGGTCGGGCCGGGCCGCGCCGCCGGGCGGCAGCAGCACCAGGCGGGCACAGCCCGGCCCTCGCCTCACCGCTCCCTCCGCCGCCACCGCCAGCGCCAGCGCCCGCGCCGCCCGTGCCATGCGGGGCGACTTCCGCCCGCGGCGCCAGGAGATGACGCAACATCCGGGGCGGGGCGGGGCGGATGCCGCCGTTCCCATGGCGACCGGGGGAGCGCCGGAGCCGCGCGCGGGCCGGACGGAGGTGGCGGGAGAGCGGCGGGTGCGGAGAGGGGACGGCGGTGGAAAGGAGGGCAACGGAGGGAGCGGGAGGGTCGGGGGGGATCGGTGGCCGGGAGCACCCGCGGCGCCGGCCGTGACCGCTGTCCCCGCCGTCTCCCCGCAGGTTCCGGATGACCCGCGGAGGCTGCGGGAGCTGCTGGAGCTCCGGCAGCAGCACCTGCGGGCCCGCATCGCCGCCTGCGAGGAGCTGACGGCGGCGATGGCCGCGCTGCGGGCGGCGCTGAGCCCCGGCCCGGAGGCGAACGGTGCACGGCCCTGAGGAGCCCCAGGGGCAGCGGCGAGACCGAGGGCTGCGCTCGGTTTGGGGCTCCGGGAGCGCCCGGTCAGTGCCGGGGGAACACAGGGATCGGTAGCGGCGGCACCGCCGGGCTCCCCCCGCCGTGGCCTTGGACCTCGCTCGGTGTCGCTGCGCTGGTGCCTTATCGCATTAAATGTACACTTCAAAATAAAGCGAGACGGGCTTGGTCTGTATCTCCCCCGTCCCCCCCGCGTCGGCTCCTGAGGAGGAGGCACAGCCGCCCCCGCACTTGTGTTTTCCGAAGGTTGATTCTTACCCGGCTGCTCTGGGATCAAGAGCAGCCCGAGCCGACGCTGGAGGGGCTGCAGAAACACAAACCCTGTGCTGTTCTGCGGCCTCTGCTCAACCCCTGCCGAGAGCCAGGCCGGGAGTCAGAGGGGCACGGCCCGAGCAGGAGCCAGCTACGGGATGGGGTTGGAGGTCTGGGGTGGGAGATGCCCCAGTTCTGGGTTTCAACTCCCACCTACACCCCACGGCACCAGAGGGGGAAGTTGGGCCGGTGCTGGGAGAGGGAGGAGGGTGAAAAGGCAAACGCTGCCTTTCAGGGTTGGAATTCCTCTTCCTACAGGGACAGGGCAGGATGCTCACGCTCCTCTTCCCCAGAATACTCTTAGGAAAAACTATTATAACACAATGTTTAAATAAGCATTTAATTAAGATTCCATTTAGTATTAATATTGCTTTCAATTCCAAAAAGGTTAATTTCCACTTCTTTGCAGATATTTCAAAGTACAATATTAACTTCATACAAAATGAGCAATTAAGCAAACACCATTATTTCACATTCTTCAAAAAATACAAATTCATATTTACTCTTTTGGGTTTTGGAGATGCTCTTCCTTTGGAAGTACTGTACCTGTAACTAACATCTTCACATTGCTCAATGTAAGCACATTTGTTCCCATGTTTCAGAGTTAAATAAATTCCTTTATTACCATACACACATTCTTGAGAAACTGGGGTTTAGTTCAGCCATCTCCAGGGCCCCAAGCAGTGCAGCCCCCCAAGCCCCGACAGCTCCGCTGGAGCTGCCCCCGGTGTGGAGCCAAGCTGGGGTTTGCCAGCCCTCGGCTGGGTGAGGCAGAACAGAGCAGGGTCAGCCCAAGCAGCGGGAGGACAAGAGAGTCACAAACCAGGAACATCAGCAACTGCAACTACAGCACTGCAAACACATCCTCAAGTCTGCTGGAAAAGGTCATGTGAAAAAAATCTTTTTTTAAGAAAAAGTAGAAACTGCATTTATTTGAGAAAGTGTCCGCTGCATAATGAACCAAATTTTGGCCAGCTTGCACACCACTGCAGCATGGTGTGGGGTTTCACCTAGTTCCAAGAACACACACACTCGGGCTATGTACACTACTACATAAATATCCAGTTTAATTTGCATTTCTCAGTGCAGACACAGAATCCAACTTTTCTAGAACGTGATAGATATCAAGACAAGACACAAAAAAGTTAAAAGTTCAGCCCTGTCCATGAGTATCAACTACAGGTAACATTTATAAAAACTTGACATTGCTTCCAAAATATGTTACGGAAAAAATAGTATACAATTAAAAACTCTGCAGTCAGAAATTCATAGGGTTTATTAAAGACATGCTCTTCTTTTTTGCCTTACAGTCCAAACTGACTCCAACAGTTATGCCCAGCTAGCTCAGATAACACCTGCCAAGAAATTTTCACCCACAGATCTCAAATCATTTCACAGACACAACACCCCGTCCTCGTTCCAAGGGGAGGATCTGAAGCATGGGGAGGTTCTGTGCCTTGCCCGGTGTCTCCTGGCCAGCGGTGGAGGTGAGAACGTGACACCACATCTTGTCTGCTCTGCCCCACTGACCCGGCTGCCTCAGCTCAGGAACCAACCCAGGAACAGCTGCTCATCTCCAATCACCTCCAAGGACAACTACCCTCAGCTCAGCTCCCCTGCAGCTCCACACCGATGGGCCAGCTGGCTCCAGCTCTGAACCCAGTTTATCTTGAAGTAGGAGTGCTGTAAACAGTTCACAGCATTGATGCAGATCAAGGACAACATCGTGGATGGCTGCGGGGCCACCCCCAAGAAATAAGGCAGTAACAGGACATCAGAAACCATCTTGAAGACAAATTTCAAAGGTGCAACATGCCTGTTTGAGAGCAGCTTGTCACTTGTGTTCCCGCGTGGGTGACAGAACGAGGACAGGGGAAGAAGGACACACGTCAAGGGACACAGCATGTCTAACAGGAGTGACAAGCAGCCCCCAGAAAGCGTGAAAGGAAAGGCTGCTGAAGCACAGTGCTCTCAGAGGGTTATTTGCATAGATTGGACGTTTGCTAACGATGCATAATTTGTCTGGGGCACGGGGAAAGGGCAGCACAGCACCCACCACACCTGTTCTGTCAGACAGACACACACAGACCACAGACCACACGGGACAAGGATCTTTAGCTACAGGTATTGCACCAAGTTAAGTGCTCATCTTTGCACACCCCTGTTAACTTTTACTCAGAGCAAAAATAAACTTTGTGAAAGTATATACAAAAGAAATTGCAGCAATTGGGTTAAAGATAAAATAACCTAAAGTGCATTTTAGATACCAGTATGAGGTTCTGTGAACTTGTCTTCCTGGGCACACTCAGCATTACACAAGTGTCCAACTCGTACTTTGTTCCATGTAGTTCAGTACCAGCATTCAATCAGTGCCGATTTTCCACACCCCCACCCACCTAGAAGCACAAAAAGCAATTTCTCCAGCCTTCAGCTGCACACCAAGTTTGCTCACTTGGGTCCTTGCTTGGTGATCAGAGCTGCCAAAGTCAGTAACGTGACCCCCTCTACATGTTTAAGCTTCTACACCCATTCAGAAACTATGAGTGACCAAGTAAACCCCACTAGCACAAAACAGCTGACCTAGAGCAGTGCAGTTTTGCCCTCTGACTGAAAATTAAAGGGTTTCATGCAGACATTGTAGAGGCAGGCATGCTGTTCCCAGAGGCTCCAGCACATTAACAGGATGTGCCCTTTTCTGGTAATCCAACGTCTCACCAGACCTGTAAGGGCAGAAACTCTCCCTTTTACTACACTATTACATGTAATAGTGAATATGCTAAATGCTGGGGCAGCAAGGAGAGGACAGGAAAATCTCTGGCCTTGCAGAATCTCAGTGCTTTGCTGCAGCTGCCCTTGGATCTCCTCCCATCCCAGCATGGCACAGACTGCCCTGGAGCACAACGTCTGATCACACAGCACTGGGGATGATGCAAATGTGAAAACATCTCAGACACACGCAGCACAAACACTCTGGAAAGCAGACAGACAATAAATAACAAAAGCACACACCTGTAAAACACAGCGGATGCACAGCCCGTGTGCTCACAGAATCACATGCTCCTGCCTCAGTACAAGCTCTAACCAGTTCCACCTGAATTGCAGCCTGCCTGGTGCACGTACAAGAGGGCAGTGGTAAACCCAACGCACCAAAGAATCAGCAGGACATAGTGCTTTTCCTGGAACACACCAAAAATCCCAGCAGCTGTGAAGAGAAACAGCAGAGATTGACCCTGGACACTGCTGCCCATCACCACAGCTCCACATTGAGCTTCCCAGTTCAGAGACTTTGGTAATTTCTTTTACTCATTTCAGTCACAAAAGAGTTTCTGAAGATGCTCTCTGGTCCAACCAGAAACGTGTTTTGGGTTGACCAAGTCACAAGTAGCAAAAGTAAAAAGCCTCCCTGAAGGCTGTGAAGGCTCAGAAGAGGTTGCTAAATTGCCCAGCTGTCACAGTGCAGGCCACATCTCGGACCCTTGTCCCCCATCAGAGGTAACTCCACAGGTCCAGGGGAATCTCCACACTCCTGCATCAGCAGTCTCCCACAGGCGCACACCCAAACCCACTCACCCTCAAACACCACAGCTGCACTTTGCCAAAGAAGAGGCCTGAGGCCACTTGAGAGGCACCAGAGGGACACCCACGCAGCTCCAGGCAGTGCTCACTCCCCTCCCAAGTGGAGCTCTATGCAGAATAGCTGGCAGGAGACTCTTCTCTGCAAGGACAGTCCCAACCATGCAGGTTTGGGACTATTTTTTTTGTGTGTTCAACTGCAGCACAAAATGAAGCTGTTGGAGAAAAGCAAAGGGGCCACCACCTTACTGCCCTCCAGGGATTGCCATGAGAGGAACAAAACAAGAAATGCTTTGTTAACCTGTTCTGTGGATGCCAAACTTGGTTGCTGCAGGACTCGCAGCCCCGCTGCAGCAGCCCTGCTACCACACCCAGAGGAAACACCACCAGCACGTGTGGTGCCTTCAAGTTCATCCCTGCAGATGCCAACACTGAGATCTCTGCCCTGGCACACTCGTACAGCACGTCACAGGCATGGAGCGTTCCTGGTACAACCATTTGCCCTCATGGGACACAATTTTTCCCTTCTGCACTTGCCTGCAAGCAAGCTGTCCAAGAGGGGAAGGCCAGTTCCCTTCAGCTCCTTTCCAGCCATGCCTGGGCAGTGCATTCTCATGGGAACAGCACGAGAGGTCACTGAAGCCACTGTCTCAGTGTTGGTCAGGCTACACTGAGCATGTCACAGGAGAGTTAAACACCTGCTGATCATCAGGCAGTACTCACAGAGTTCTCCCCTCTCCTCCAGAGGTACAGAGAGCAGCTCTGATCAAACACAAAGAGTGAAAGATCTCTATCCACTATAGTTTGCATTCCTTAACTGAGTGCAGGGACACTCCCCACTAATTGGCTTACAGTCACTATCTTTGTATCTCACTAATGACAACACTGTAAACTGAATAAAGACTATTTAATTATTCTTTCCTTTAACACAAGAAAACTGACAGCCAAAGCCAGAAAGATGGATAAAAACTATAAAATTACATCTTTTAAAATAATGCAGCATAAATAAACCATTTAGAATGAGACTGCATTTATTGCAACATTACAGGCTTTTTGGTGGAAGGGGGGGTTTGGATTTGATTTACCCTGAGTAGGTTAGAATATAGACTCTCAGTTTGATATGAAAAACTACTCTGTTGCGTAACATCTTTTAGTCAAGAAATAGCCCCGTGCACAAAAAGCTGGCATTGCAGTAGGCTGGAGGCAGAGTCAGGCAGAAATTATATAGCTCACTGGAAAAAAAAAGCATTTATGGACAACTGATGGACAGACTCACTGAATTCAAACTGAATTTATATTGAATCTTTCTGAAAATTTTCTTAAGAGTTGTTCTTCACAAAATATGAGAGTAACCAGCAAAGGCACCGTGCTCCTGATTCAACAGTCCCAGGGTTAGGATGATAACTTGTTGCTGAACAGAGCCTAAGAAATCAAAAGAGCAGCAGGCACCAACCTGACCACACCTGGGACTCACTGCACCCTTCGGAGAGGCCAAGAAAACAGACTCTGGAGCCAGAGCCAGCAGCGACTCCAACTGTGCTTCCATGTTGTGACACAGTGTCTGCAACACACTCGAGTCCTAGTGGAATTAAATGAACAGATCTAGCAGGGGCACAAGGTACTTGTGCTCTGCTGAAATAAACTCTCTCAAAGCTCCTGCAGGCTTTAGTAAGAGCATTAGTATACAGCAAAACTAGGCACCAGCTCCTCATCAGGTATGTGACAATCGCATTCCAATCACACTGCAGATAAATCCTCTCCCACAGCAATGCCATTTCCTCCCCCAGAAGCCTCCTTTCCTGGGCTCCCCTTTAGTGCATGGTTAGTATAGACATGAGAGACAGGAAAAAATCAGAGACCCAAGAAGTTGTAACAAAGACCCACTTGCTGCCAGTACCTTAATCCCAAACCTAAGTGATGTGCAATTGGAGACAAAGTAAACCCCCTTTTCCTTTTTAAAATCTTTTTGCACACGAGTAACCTTAACTTCTGTGTTCACATATGACAAGCAAAAGTGACAGACAGTGCAGCCAAAACAGTTCATATATAACTTAGCTATTTCTTTTTTTTTTTTTACCTTTTCTTTTTCTAGATAGAATCTCAAAGGTGGATGTACCTGGGACGTGACTAAGATGACATCTGTGAAGCAGAAATAAGCCACAAAACTTCCAAAGTGGAAGGAGTAAGAATCGATCCTTCAGTTTCTGCTTCTAAGGAGAAGGGTTTTACCCTCCAGGTGCAAAGGAAAATCTGGAACATCTTCACTTAGAGAAGCTGCTATTCAAACCAGTTTCTTCCTCACCCTGCAGTAGTGCTTCGATTGGAATTATATTAGACGGGGTTTCAGGGCTTTGGAGGGACAGGAAGTCCGATACATCCATGGCACTTAATGTTTCAGTCTGGGAGTCTGAAGGGTTAACTATCTGACTGCTCTGCCCACAAGGAGGAGGAGCAGAGGAGGAAGAAAAGGTCTGAGGCTGCAGCTGGGGAGCTGGCTGCTCCAAAGCTTTTGAATCAGGTGAGGAACATTCCTTCTTAATGGTGGTGGTGGCTTTGTCCTTGGCAGAGTCTCGGCAGGCACACTGGCACTGGCAGGCCTCCTCCTGCTTTATAATAATGACAGGAACGCTGAGACCAATCTGCTGAACAGGGTTTCCTGAAGGTGAAACAAAGACAAAACACAATGGAACTACATAATTTCACAGCAAGGAGTGACAAATCAGCTTCGTTAAATTAGTTCAGTGTCACGCTTACCTGTGTTACCAGCTACTGGTAATGCAGTGGTAAAAAACACCTTTTCTACTACTTTTGGAACTTGTGGCTTTAAAGAAAAAAACAAGAAAAAAGTGTGAGTTGACTCCAATCAAATTTCTATTGTTCAAATTCTAAACAGCTATATACATATTCCAAAGAGACGCATAGGAAAACCAGGCTCAAAGTATTGTTTCAGTGGTCCTACAGATTGGGTAAAACATCCCCTCCATTATTTGCTGGCTAATTCAACTTGTGGGTTTTGACAACTCAATGACTGAATTCTTAAACACTGATGTGTGCTCCCACTGCCTGTACCTGGAGCTACTCACTCATGTTCACCTGCAGCAGAGAGCCGAAAGTGGCACCAATGTTATCAAAGAGAAAACTCCTGAAGTCTCAGCTATCCAGATTTACTGCACCACAAACATTCTCTTTTCAGAAAAACTCTTTTCATTATCTTTATCAGTCTAAATTAGGCAGAGATTATAAAATGCCTAAACACAACCTTTACAGAGTCTTTTGTGCTTCTATGCATTAAAAGACTAAGCCCCATGTCTATCCTTAGGCCTGGTGGTGCCCTGTCCTGGATAATAAACACACTGATACCTGCTGGCAGAAGTCCACCACTGGGGGAGAGAAGAAAGTAAGATTTTCTGCACCCTGCGTTTCTCTGTGCTCTCCCTGTCTGTTCCAGTGGCTGCATTGATGACACGTGCACACATTAACATGACAAGCATTACACCACACTTACATCCTGGGGTTTATCTTACAGGTTTGACCCCCTCCCTTTTCAAAAGCAAGGGCTCTAGGAAGAATAGTTCAAAGCTGTTCCAAAGCCATGCTGGATGTACTGACCATTTGTTCTTGGCTTTGTGGGGAACCAGTGGCACCATTTAAGATCCATTGTAAGTTCTGCTCTCCCATGACAATGCTGGACTGCAGAATGGCGGTGCTTGGAGAAGGAGTAATGGTTATAGTGGGGTTACTGGTCAAAACAGGGTTTGCACCAACAGGCACAGTCTGAACTACAGCTGGCAGGGGCTCAGCGGCACTCGGGGCTGTCGGGGCAGGAGCCCCAGCGACCACGGACAGGCCCTGCACAATGGGCTGCGGCGGCGGCTGGGTGTGCTGCAGGAAGTCTTGGTGACTGGCTGCAAACTGTGTGCTGTGAGGAACAGGCACTTCTGGGGATTGTAAAACAGTTGCAGGATTCCCAAACGCAGCTGGCTGTGAGCTGGGTGCTATGGAGGAGGGAGCAGCAGGTGCTGCCGAGGCTTGCAGCGCTGCCTGTGCGGGCTCGGGCAGGCCAAGCTGCAGGACCAGCGGGAGGGACAACGACGCTGTGTCTCCTGCTGGGGGCGGGACCGCAGCGACCGAGTCCTTGTCGCCGTTAAAGCCTTCAATCAAGGCAGCTGCTGAAAAAGAAACAGAAAAAATATAAATATATCAGTTCTCGTTAGGTCTGAATAAACGGCCTTTTCAACGAACTTATCAGCTAGCTGACGGATTTTTGCCAAGTAAAGCATTACCACGTTCCTAACTTCAGACTAGTGCTCAAAAACAAACCCAGAGAGTGAAATCTAGAAGTAGCTGCAAATTCAGGAAGTTGGTAACACTGGGCTCTACACTGAGGCTGATCAGTCCATCAGCTCTCTCTAATAAGCCTTTTATCAGCCCAGCTGTGCAGCAGTGTCAAGAGAGAACCTTGAAAACACGATGGCGTGGACTGCTTGAGAGCTCCAACACCAGTACTGCAGGACAGTGTTCTGGGTCACCTCCCCTGTCACTGAGTGTCACACGGTCTGTGCACACCATGCATTCCAACACCAATGAATTTAAACAATGAAGCTGAAGTACTTTTTGCTTCTTAGAGTTACACTGGGCATTAAGCTTCAGTCTGAAATGCTGAATTCAGTACACGCATGCAGGGCTGTCAAAAAGCTCTCTTTAACAGCAGTGCAGATACAACTGGTACCTCTCTGCTGAGAGTCATCGTGGTTTGCAGTGTGGTCTGGGCTCTGAAACATAGACTCAAAGATGCTTGCTGGTGAGATTGTGCTGAGGTCCTGTCCATGTGTCTGCCAAATAGAAAACAAAGAGGAAGACGTCAGACAATGTTGTAACTCAGGTCTCCACAAACTGCACAAACCCTAGTCAAGCAACGTGTGCATGTCAGAAACACTTCTCCAATGAACCAGCCACCATCAGGAATGGCAACATTTATTACTTACACGCTGTAAATTTACACTTAGATTTTATTACCCGTAATCAAATTTACCAACGTAATGAGCAAATCCTTACAGAAATAAGTAACTTCTTCAAAAGTAAAATATATTCCTCTGCATCCACACTTTGTTTAACTCTTATTTCTTACAGTACTCCATCAGAAACAGAAACAGACATTAATTGGTTGCTTGCGAAACCTTTTCTAGAGCAGGAAGAAAGTAGTTCCATTTAGACTGTATCCTGGACTATGCAATTCTAATCCCCCACACTGCTCGAGGAGCAGAATATATACAAGAGCTGCACCCTGCTCCCACACCACAGCACAACGAACAACATTCTCCTCAGCATCTCATTTTCCTCTATGTAAAATTTAAGCTCAGTGAACACTTCTCAAGAAGCAAGAACACTGTTACGGTAAAATCAGATGCAGAGCCTTCAGCAGCAGGTTGAACGAAGCACTGCACATTTTGGAGGACAAAAATCAAAACTCAGATGAGGATGAGGCAATTCCAGGACAATAACTCACTGTATTAGAGTTCTCCCGCAATTCTGAATCTGTTGATATGAGGCTTAAATCACTCAGACAAAGTGAGTGACTTGTATCCTGTAAAAAAGAAAAACAATTTGAATTACATATGAAAAGAATAATGCCAGGAATGTTTAAAATTACTTTTTAGAGTCCATACAACTCTGCTTGTATGGGACCCAGGTCTCAGTTCTAAAATCAAAGGAGTAAGATTTTTAAGTAAAGGATTTTTAGCAGCTATCAAGGATTCTTAAAAATCTCTGTCAAAGAGACAGAGAAAAGAGAGACTTCCAAAAAGTTATATAACCCAGAATTTTAAATTAGCACAGGAACAAATCAACTTAGGGAAATTAAAAATATTAAACCTTCACAGTTAGTGTTTTTAGTTAGTATCTGTTTTACTTCACGTTTATCCCACAGTATTGATTCCAACTGAAGCACACGCAAGGAAAGCAGCTGGATGGATACAACTGCCCACATGCACACGCAGCAAAGTGAGCACTTACAACTCCCTTTGAAAACCCCAGTCTTAAATGCTACACCTTAAGAACAAGCTGCAGACGAAATTATTTCTTCCCCAAGGTATGGTTTATATCCACCTAACGTTGAAGCATTAGGGAGAAGTGCTACTAACCTCAGACACATTGTTATTAGGAAGTGCATTATATGTATGTCCCTTCTCATGACCTTTCATGTGACTCTTGAGACTGTATTGGGTACTGAAAGTCTTCTCACAACCATTGCTGGGACAGAAGAAGGGTTTCTCCCCTAGAGGCAGCACAAAACACATTTAACAGACTTATAAACATCCTATCAGACACACACTTTTAAAGCACGTGGGAGAGCAGTATTTCACACAAATAAGACATTTAATGCCCCTTCACACATTCGGTATTCCTGGGAGTCCTGCAGGTGAATGCTTCCAATTCACCATGGGAACTGACACACAACACAGTATTTAATTGTTATGCCTCATTACTGACACATTTGTGAAACACGTTCACTGAATTCAAGATCTGCCAAGCATAAATATAACTGCATAAATTGGCCTGACACAACTGCAGGAGTTTGCTCTTGGCCTTTTTAAACCCATGAGGTTCACATGGGCACACTCCTCCAGCCTGTAAAGGTCTCTCTGGATGCCATCCCCTCCCTGACATGTGTCACCTGAGCCATGGTGTCACCTGAGCCATGGTGTCACCCCCATATTATATGGAACTATAAATTCATATTAGGATTCTGAGAGTTAAGATAAACTGAATAAGCTCAATTAAAGAAAATAAAACCCCTCAGAACTTACCAGTATGTGTTCTAACATGTGTTTTGAGGTGGTGGCTTGCAGCAAAAGCCTTCCCACAGCCATCATGCTCACACCTGAATGAGGCATCACAGGAGAGTCAGCATCAGTCCCCTTCAATGCATTAGCTACAACCTTAGATCACACTTTGCAATAGTCCCAGGACTCTAAAAAGCAGGCCCAAAGCTGAGCTGTGTTAGCAACCAGGTACCTCCCAGCAGCTGCTGTGCATGCTACACAGATCATAGCAGGGCTCTGAGCAGGACTTTAAAAGCCAAGCATGAAGGCAGTATTTGGGGGGCCTCCTTCACGGAATACACATTGCATCCCAGCAGAGAGCAGCAATGTGTTTTAAAAGATACTCACCACGGCACAGGTGTATGTTTAAAAAAATACCTTGACTGTTCTTGTCTTTTAGGACAATCACTGTGCCCACGGTTAGAGGCAGCTGTCGGAGCTTGAGAAAAACATGCTCCAATGCCAGCCAGTCACCTTCACTTATTTCTCAGGAGAACACCATTCCATTCAGAGCAGTAAAAGCTGCTTTCTGGTACAGGTGCCTTATTACCTGAGCCACAGAAACCAGAACTGCCACCCAGCAACTCACCGAAATGGCTTTTCTCCTGTGTGTGTTCGAATGTGCTTCCTCAGGTCACTGTGCGTTGTGAAGTATTTGCTGCAGCCTTCTGATTCACAGTTAAATGTTTTCCCTGTGTGAAGCCTTTGATGTGCTTTCAACCTAAAAAACATGCCAAAAAATTCCCGCTTAGGACTGGTAGGATAAGACAGCCCTGGCCTGAGGCAAGCAAGCCATTCCTTCAAATGTGCAGGACAGGATCAAAGGTTTAACATATCCTGAGCAGAAGGTAATGAGCTCATGAAATTGATGTTATCAGTTCCAAAGTCCTCCAACAAGTCTGAGAAACCCTTGTGTTCGTGCGCCACGTTCAATGCTATTGGAATATAAAGAAGTTAAGCACGTCACCACTGTTCCGTCATCCTACTCTTTGGACAGCATTGCCACACTTGAGGGGTTTATATTCATACCTGTACACAGAAGGAGCAAAACAATGGTATTCAAAGACAAACACAAAGTAGGTGCAACTTGCAGAACAGCAACAGCCATACTTACAAGAAAACTCGCCAGAGCCTTCCCACCTGTAGAGTGTTGGAACACCCTCTCACCTGTACAGTGTGTTGAATGCCTTCTCACAGCCCTGCACGTCACACTCAAATGGTTTCTCCTTGGTGTGCACCCGGACATGGATTTTGAGGCTGTAGGAGGTGAGGAAGGCCTTGCCACAGCCTTCCTGGTTGCAAACAAAGGTGTACTCCCCACGGTGAGTTTTCTGGTGCGTGCGCAGGTTGCCGGCGGTGCTGTAGGTGCGTGGACAGCCCTCGAAGGTGCACTGGTAGCGCTTAACCTAAAGGACAAAATGTTGCATGCTTAGTAATTTTTAATCATTTCTGGAATCCAGACAGGGTAGAAATGCAGCCAGACATCAAAGACAATGCAAGAGATTTTGACCCCAAAGCACCCCAAAAAATTTACTGCCACTTAATTCTCTGACAATAACGTTTCTGCTGCACTCTGTGAGGAAGGAGTGGCACATGGGAAAGTAGCTGGCCTTGCAGAACAGGAATATAACAGAGGGGGGAAAAAGGAAAAAATTATCCAAAATTTTTATAGCTGAAAAGCTGATAAAATAGTTGGAAAGAACATTGAGGGGTCATCAGACTTGTCCACTCCCCCATGTGTAGCACCTGCATTTCAGTCCAATGCTTCTAGCAGAGCTACTTATTTGTGGAGCAGGGAGACAAGGGAAAATGCACTGTCACAACACTCAAACTCACTGCCCTGTGTGCTGAATTCCCATCAACACCTTGAGCAAAATACAGTTTTTACCATCTCCCATGGTCTAACCACCAGTCCATTCATTACTTCACTTTATCTCAAAACAGCCTTCGTTGAGCCTTGTTCTTTCCTTCTGCAGTTATTGAAACAGTCAGTGCCTGAAGTGTAATGGATCAAATCAGGTCACAAGGACACTCAAAAAGACAGGTGTCACAGATTTCTCAGTCTGCCACCAAGATCTCCACAACAGTTTCACATGGAACTAGATTTGGTACTTTCCCCACTTCTGCAGCAGGCACAAGGGATCATTTAGAAGCTTCCAGTGTGCAAATGGTAACACCTAAAGAAATCTCATCTTCTCTTGTGAAAGCAGAAGGAATACACCACCTGATCTACCTGAAGTTATCTCCACCATTAACTACCAGACTGATGGCTTTTGCTTGACTGTTGCAGTTCAGAAACCTCAACACCTAAAAGTGACTGAGGAGCCCAAGAGAGGATTTGGCAAGTCACACCAAGTATATATCAGGTTCTAGACCGTTCTACTCTAACAGAAGAGAAATAGTTTCTCAGTTAATTCACACCTGTTTCATAAGGGACAACACTGCTAGCAGGACCCCTTTAAGAAAATTCTATAAAGCTGAGTGATCTTTTGTGTATCTCAATCCATGGTCTCTTGCTGCTCCCAAAACAGGCTGGAATTCACCTTCACCTTGGCTCTACAAAACCTTTGTATCTGGACAACATTAAAGAATGCGAGACATACAAGAAAGCTTTTCACAGAGCACAGAAATACTGTAATGTGCTGGGTTTGGCTGGGGTATAGTTCATTTCCTTCACACATATGGGGCATGTTCTGGATTTGTGCTCAACACAGGGCTGATGATACAGAGATGGATTTTATTAGTGCTTCTCATTCTGCCCTGCCAGCAAGGGGCTGGAGGTGCACAGGGAGTGGGGAGGGGACATGGCCAGGAGAGCTGACCCTGACTGATCCAGGGATATCCCAGACCGTGTGATGTCATGCTCAGTAGAGACAGCTGGAGAAGGAGGAGGAAGGGAAAACATTTTGTGTTTGCCAGTCTCTGTTAGGCATGCTGGAGCCCAGCTCTCCTGGGCATGGCTGAGCTCCTGCAACGGAATCCATCCCTTCATGTTTTCAGCTAGTCACTCAGCATTCTTAGAGAAGGAAACAGTAATTTCACTATAAAGCAAATTGCCCTTAATTTACAGTTCAAATCAGGCAGAAGTTATCAATAAATGCCCAAGCACTACAGCATGGTTACAATGCAATTAGGAAGTTTGGTTGTGCTGAGTCAGCCACAACATGGGGGCACAGACCAGTAACACACCAACGTCAGAAAGCACGTTTTATTTTATGAGGAGGGTACATCATCGTCCCCAGGGATCACCAGGTCCTGTACAATTCGTGTATCAGTGCTGAAGTAAATGTTCCCTGTTACAGCTTTAAGGCAGCTGGAAATTAACACTTTACAGAATATTCTCCACAATACTTCCCATGGTACACAAGGGATCTGACACAGGCAGGAACTACCTGAAAATCAAGGGAGGGTTCTGTTAAGCTTTCTAGGTGTTTACATTTAGGTCTAGAAGCAAAAGGACAATATTAATTACAGATTAAGCTGTTTGGCTCCCAGCTGTCACTGCCCATGTGTAAGGGAAGGTGGCAGTAGCAACATCAGTGTAATGGCCTCAACTCTGACAATGGCCTTGCAGTGCTCCCCTTCCCTCAAACGCCAAATCTTTATTTCACAAATCCTTCCAAGAACACCACAGGCAGCAGCAATATCACCACCACGTTCTGAGCAAAACAAGCCTTTCTGTGAAGCACCACAGCATTTAATTCTCTTTTTACATCAGCACACCAAATAAGCACTGCTTATACACACCAAACCACCAGAGATTGATTTGAAAGACTCACAGGTAGAGCCGCAAGAGCTATAGGCTGCCACAGCACCCAAGCACAACAGAAAACAAACAAGGCAGCAGAGGCCAAGCCCTGGACAGGCAAGACAGGGACCAGGTGCTTCAAGGCCAAAGGCTGTGGCTTTTTGCCAGGGACAGTGAACTGCTGTCTCTGCCAGGGGGACGCTGGAAGAGCCATAATCAAGCATTAACCTCAGAAAGGGGAACTTGTTGTCCAACAGCCAACAGGGCTGGCAGAAGTGGAGCCTCACACCCTGGTCCAAAGTCTACAGTAACTGCTCTGTTGGCCTTTAACTCCCCCTTAGCTTACGATACTCCCCCTAAATGGCTAAATTTTCTGTGTCACCACTGAACAAAGAAGTTATGAATTTGAAATATGAAACTGTAATCACGTCTGTTCTCGCCAACAGAATTACAGTGAGAGACGTATAATAGAACCAAAAAAAGAGCTAAAAGTAACTAAAGTGCAAAACCCCCTTTTTAGCTTCATAAATGTCTAAGACTGACCTGAAAATTTAAGACTTTAAAACAGTTATCTCAAGTGTTAAAACTGCTGCAGACATTTTGGAAGTACCAAAGAACTGAGCTGCTGATTTTCAGAGATGAGCCAGGTGTTTGGGGGCTTTAGAGCTTTCCTTTCCCCACCTCCAGACAACTTATCGGACCTTTGAAACAGCAGGCAAAAAGGCCTTTCACAAGATGGAAGTTTCACACGTGCTCAGGGCTCAGTGCCACTGCTTTCACATTACGGTATCACTGCCCTCTGCTCTGGGAAATTAATTCCAGAAATGGAAAATAAATTCCTATAAAGGATTTTCTTAGGAAATGCCAAATCTTATAAGCCTTCTCTAAAAAGCAAGAGTGGAAAAATAAAGTCAGTTCAATTGCATGTGCAGCCATTGATCCTGTTTAGCTCCTACCCCCTGCTCTGGGAGCAGCTCAGAGTCCCACAAAGAAGAGAGAAAGTACCTCATAACTGACAGAGAAAGTGAAATATTTCAGCAGCTACAGGCTGCAGCAGCTGCTAACGCGAATAACCGACAAAAGGAGACTCAAACAGGCTTCTTGAACACATCTTAGCCCAGGAGTTCCCCAGCTGCAGAGCTGACCCCACAGAGTCCCATTTCCCCACCACTTAAGTGCAGGATGGTGACAGTTCTCTGCTGATGGGCAGGATTCAGTGTCACAGCCAGGGCTCAGTGCTGCAGCACTCTCAGCTACACAAGTAGCTGATGCTGCTGCCATTAGCACAGACACTTGGACTCATCATCCCTCACCTAACTCAGGCAGGCCAATAAAGGAGCACTGAGCTGTCCCTGAGCTGGTGTCACAGTCAATTTTCCTTTGCTCTTCCACCCAAAAATAAGAGTCCCAAGAAAAGCCCTCACCACTGTGTGTGCAGGTAGAATTCACTGGGGAAACAGAATTAAGAGTAAACTCCATTTTAACCATGCAAGCTGACCTGAGCTTTCAAAATACATCAGATGGCAGCTTAAACCTTCCCTCTTCTTCTCAGTTTCCCTGTGACACAATAAAACTCCAAGTAATTTAAAGTTTGGCATCTCACATTTGGTGACTGAGCTCCCAACAATGGCCTGGCCCCTAACTGTGACCTGGATGTGCTTTTGTCAAGAATGTGGACAATCCCAGAGTAACAGCTCAGGTTGTTTCAGCTACCTCTGAACTCACAAAATAATGACCCAACCAGAAAAAAAACAGACGATCACTAAAATTACACACATCACTGACACAAACATGTGTCAGTGCCACACCCTCCTGCCATCCAGTGTCACAAAGTCCCTCCTGGCAGGTTCCTAGGGCAGCAGGTGGTGTCAGAGGGAAAAAGGACAATTCCAGCAGCTCTGCCAGGACATGGCTCTGCCCAGCACACAGCGAGGCTGGGGCTGACAATGAAAGAAGACTTAGTGGAGGACAATTCACTCCATTACACAAAACCCCTTGAAAATAAGCAAAACTCCTGCCTGTCTCCTGAAAAACAGCCTTGGGGAAGCACATTTACAAAGCCTTTAAGGCCACAAGGGTAAATCCACAGGAAGCATAAAACTCAGAACCACATTTAGCTACTCACTTCCTTACGCTTGGTTTCTGGGCATTCAGACTGCAAAGTGAGTGTTGCTCCTTCGATGTTTCTTGGCATAGGAGTTGAACCAGGATTTATTGTTAGATGAATCTGATCTGGAGAAATAATATGTTGCACATAACCCTGTGACATTCCTTCATGATCTGCTATTAAATGAAATCCTTCTTCATGACCCTCTGGTAAAAAAGGCAAGAGATCACCACACTGTCCTTCATCCTCCTCATCTTCCAGCACACTGTGGTCCTGCTCTATGAGCACAGTTGTCCTGTCATAGACCGTCCCGGACGAGGAGGACACCAGCCCGTTTTTGTCAGCAAACCTCAACATATTGTCATCTTGGGCTATGTCGTCTTCCTCCGCTTCATAGTAGATGACGTTGCCTTCGGGACTGTTCTCGCCCATGGCTCCGCGCCTCTTACCGCGCTACCGGGAGCTCCGGCCGGAACGGCTCATCTGCAACACAGGGACAGGCGGGGGAGTCAGGCGGCTCGGCCGGCCCGGGCCCCGCTCCGCTCGCAGGCACAGCCCCGGGGCGGCCGGTGGCGACGGGGCCGGGCCGGGCCGAGCGCCGCAGTCCCGCCCCGAGCGCGGCACTATCCCCCCCCACCCCGGCACGGTCCCGCGAAGAGCCATCACCGGTGCCTGCGCGGGCCCCACTGCTCCGGCCCGGCCTGTCCTTCCTCCTTCCCCCTGTCCGCCTCTCCCCCCCCCCCGCTCACCGGGTGCCGGCGGCGGCTCCTTCCCCGCCCCAGCGGCACCATGATCGCCGCGACCCACTTCCGCTTCCGGCCGCGCGCGGCACGCCGGGAGCGCCGCGCCCGCCGCGGGGGCTGACGGGAAGGAGGGGGTGGCGGAGCACAGCGCCCCCGCGCGGCCGGACACGACTCGAGGCCACACGGACACCGGGCCGAGCCGGGAAAAGGCTCCGGATCTTTTTATTTAAATAGCAAGGACTTAAAAACTCTCCGATATTTAACAAGTTAAATAAAATACAGTGTGAATATCAGCTTTCGTGCTTTTTACTTGTCTACATACAGCTTATTTAGAAACTTTATATACTTTACAGCATAACCAGATGTCAAACTGCCAGATCTCTGCCTTCAAAAGCAATAGATTGTATAAAATACTGTGATATCAAAAAAAAAAGCGCCAGTGTAATGTACAAAAAATATTTTTACAGTAATTTAACATCTAAAAGTCAGATTAACTGCATCTGATATTCATGGTAAATCGTCTTCTCTCACGAGGAACTGACGGATAAATTGCTGAGCTTTCCTCTTCTCAGCTATATCAGGCGTGGGATGCCCAGGAGGAGGTCGGAGTAACAAGCCACCAAACACACTGGCTGCAGAGAAAAGTCACACAGACACACGGTGAGAGTGCGGACATCAAGGGCCATTCCACCAACCCCAACCCCAGGGAAAAGTGCCTGACTGCAGAACTGAGGTAGGATAAAGCTGATGATCCCCACATCTCTGGGTCACTTTCCCAGGCTTCTGCTTTTTTATAGACTGTTTGCTTATAAAAAAAGGTTCAAAGCAGTACAAGTCACAACTGCACTCGGGTGTGAAGTGTTTTGTTGCCCTAACTGTGCAGCCCCTCTGAACAGAGAGGTTGTTTTGCTTGCCTTACCAAGAATATTCACATCCAAATGGTTTTTCCCTGAATTCTTCAGTAGTTCTCGTAGAAATGCCATCAGATATTCAAACACGTTTTTATGGCACACTGGCAGTTCGGAGATAATCTGAGGAGGCAAAACCCAAACATTTACATTGCAGACACAGAAATGGTGTCCAGCTGTACCTCCTCCCAACATCCCTCTGTCTGCAGGTGCCAAGAGCTCTTCATAACCCAGAGCCACCAGCCCCAGATCCCTTCTACTAGCAGATGATTAAGTTACTGAGAGCAAAACCCCACAGTGTAGCAGAGGAAGCCTGCCTTCCCTCCCTCTGGAACTGGGGCAATACCTGGCAGCTCAGCCCGTAGCTGCTGGCGCTCTCCAGACAGGAGCTGTAGAACCTGCAGCAGATGACAGGCTCGGGTAGGCTCTCCAGGAAGAGCAGGAGGGCCTCTGCCACTGAGTGGTTGCTGCCCACTGATCCAAACATGGTTAAGGAAGAGCACAACACGATCTACGCTGGTCCTATTTCTGCTGAAATGTGAATGAAGTTTTGGTTAGGTGTCCCAGAACTCTGCCCACAGCTCCCAGCTTTGGGTTAATCCCCTGGCCTCCACATGAGCTGCTGCTGTTGTCAGTTGGACACTTGTGTAATTCGTTGATGTCGCCAGGACTCGGCAGAGGCTTTCAGAGCGATGACACAGAGCCATGAGGAAATGCAGTGCGCAGTTACCCCAGGAGGAGAGCCAGCAACTTAAAAAACTCTCAGTTTTGGTCACTCTGGCATGGTGAGCCTTCCTGTGCATCAGTCTAAAAGGATACAGAAGGTATCGTACAGTCCTTTGTCCAAACAGTCTCGGATTTGCTCAAATTCAGATCTGAGGCCTGGCTGCTGAAACAGGTCCTCCTGCAAAGATAACCCTTTATCAGTCCAAGGGAAATAAAAGACTTTTGGGTAAATAGAGCAATGTCTTTATAATTTGCCTGGAAAATCTCTCCAGATTGGTGGTTATCACCCAAGTCTCAGCACGAACAGCTCCAGGAAGGCTGTGGCACTGCAGTGGGAGCAGTGCAGGAGGGCACGGCTGATGCCTGGACACCCAGACACAGTCACTACCACCAAACAGTCCAGCCTGGGGCATCAGGATTACTTATCTCCCATGGCCCCTGGCCGAATACCCACAGCTCGCAGTGATTGCTATCACCAGTATCTTCTTCAAAACTTAACCTAATGAGAACAACTCATTTTGTGTTTCCAGTGCCAACCTGCTGGGAAGCGTTGCGATTCAAGTGATCCACCATCATCCACAGCTCTTTTGGGATGTCCATAGGCTTTTCAGCTTGGGCAGGGTCATCAGTCATGTCTAGTGGCATCAGGGTCTGAGGGAGGGCAGTGTGGGCAGGGAGGAGACAAAGAAAAGGCAGCTAGCCAAGTTCTTATTCACCTCGGCAAAAATACTTCACAAAGCTTATACCTGAGAATTGAGGCTTCTTAATAAAAACAGACAGGCCTTAGCATCTGGTTTTAATGCTCTTGTGTGTTTGGAAGGGAATCTTGTCTTTAACTCACAAGTCTCCGAATGGATTCTGCTGACATGTCCTGGATTGGTTCCCTCATGTAACACAGCGTATGGATGGGAGACCCAAAGCAACTTGGCAAATAGTTGCCTGTTACGGATAGAAAATAATCCTTCCCTCTGACAAGATGTAAGACTAAGATATCTTCAAGTTTTTCCTCTCCAGAGTTTAAGCGAGTGGCTGTTGATTTATTAACAAACACCTCCAGCTCAACTGTGATCTCAGCATCTGAAAGATGATAAAAAACCCACTCAGTTACAATCAGTATTAAACCAACAGCCTGCAAACAGGCACAGCACTCAGAAATGTAGTGGGAACTAAGCCAGAAGGGGACATATCAGCTCATTAACATGCCACAAACAAGGAGGAGCTCACCTGAGAGCAAGAAGCCCTTACTGGGATTAGCAATCAGCCACTCCTTGCAGTAGGTTGTCTCATCTGGTTTGCTGATAAATTCGAACTGGCAGGGCACTTGGCCATTGCGGATTGTGAACCTCTCTACCTGCAGCTGCATGTATTTAACATCCTCAAAATGGATCTAGAAACAAATGTCAGTCAGCATCATCAGTGGATTCCACCTTGCTGAGCAGCAATTCCTGTCCTATGGTTTAATTATTAAGCAGCAAGACAATTAGATTAACCCCTTGCTCTCACATCACATCTCTTCCAGGACTGCATAGGATCACACTTGCTTACTCTGAATGCCAAAGTCCTTTGAATTAGTGCACCCTTTAAAACAAAGGCTCCCCTCAAATAACTACAATAAAACTGAGAACAAGATAGCTGTAGCCTCAAATGTGTCCTGGGCTTATCTTTATAGTCCCAACACACAAAGCAAATGCTGGTTTGTGACCTTCTCCAGATCCTTACAATTTTACATTTTATGTTTGAAAGCACAAGTCAGAGCAAGGGTCACAAACCACTTTTTTACTTTCTCTCTTCCCACCTCAGGGAATGACACACCCTGCATTTCAGCCTTGGATTGTGAACGGAATTCGCCGGCATCTAAATAGGAACAAAGATTCCTACGGCTTGTAAACAGAGAGCAGCTGGAAGTCAAAATATTCTACTTTTTGGAACCAGACCCCATGGTCTGGAATCCATCTTCTACTGCTGGTGTCTAGGGTTGCTCAGTTCCTTCAGGGAGTGCTGGCATATGACCATGCCCTACCTCTCTGCGGGACAGTGTCACCGAGGGAATGTTGGCATTCTCCAGCTTATCCAGGGAGCGGACGATTTCCTCAAAGGCTTTTCGATAGAGCTCCTCATTCACAACCTTCACCTGAAAAGGACACACACTGCACCAGCTGGCATCGGCTGCGCCTCTGCAGGACAGCTGGAACACAGCTGGAAACATGGGAATTAATTTGATTTTAGCAGCACACCAGAGTATACCACACAGGGAATGGGCAGAGCCACTTGGAGCGCTGATCTCCAAGATCTTCTCATGATCCAACAGTAAAGGACCTTGCCATAAGTAACAAGAGTCACTCAGTCAGTCCTAGATCAACCCTTTTCTTTTTTGTCCCTCAGGTAAAATAGGAAGTTTGACAACACACTACTGTGTTCCCAAATGAACACCGACAGATATTCAGGCTTTGTCCCACTTAACCAGAGTATCATTTACACAACCCTTGCTTACTGTGATCAACAATCCCATCTCTGTATCAGATCCGGCCCACCTTTCACGCCATTGTTCCCTGCAGATGCCATAAAAGCAGGAGAGGGAAATCAGCACGCAGAGGATGAGGTCAGCAGAGTTACTTCATCCAGCACTGACGTACTTACCCCAATATCAAACACAGAGCTCACTGGCTTGTGGTCACTGAGCTTCAGAGCCATGTGGCTGCGATAGCTCAGCTGGGCAATGTTCTGCCCTTTCCAGAGGATCCGATCACACCACGCAGGAACACGACACTTCTCACTAAAACAGAGGGGAAAATCACCATTTCCAGGCACAGTTCAGGTGCAGTAACAACACAGAGCAGAACACTGCTCACCCAGAGATGGGTGTTTCTTGCCACGGCCTGGAGCTCATTCTCTATCAAGAGAATGTATTTTTAACAACTTCTTTGCGTAGATATAAAAAGTTTGAGTTTCTACTATAAGGCATCTCTAGCTCATGCTTTACTTCCTACTTCTTCAAAGGTGCAAGATACAATTAACACACAAAGCAATATTCAAGTATTTTTGACCATAAGAGCCATGAAAAATAAAAACTCAGGCTCTGCATTTAAGGTTTGCATTTATTGTTTTCACTGACTGCTGCACAGATTTCTTTCCTGCACTTGCAGCTGAAGTTCTTGGTTTGCTAAGAATAGAGGAGCTGCTCTGTGTAAAGAGCATTAAAAAAAGGATGGTTCTCACAGGCTTTTGAAGAACAGCACAGTTGACTCCATGTCAGCCCGGGCTGGTCTCACCTGAGCAGGATTTCACAGGAGAGATCAGCAAAAACGAGATCCTAAAAATTTTGCTTGGGAAAAAACACAATAAACCAGACCAAAAAAAATTACACTAGCTAAAAGGATTCCTTAACTTTGTACACCTCTAACTAAGAGGAAACATAATAGAATTATTACTGGGAAAAAAGAAGATTAGGAATATCTGTCAAATAGCTGTGGGAGAAAAACAGCTAAAACCAGAAAAACATAAATAGACGTTAACAGGAGATGAATTTTGGGGTGAAGGGAGATAACCAGAAATTATCTCAGAACTGTTCCTGTTTACAGACATTAGACCTGCATTTTTTTTAGCCTTGTTTTTACTTCCTTCAGTGATAACATCAGCCGTTTGTGGCATCACATCTGAAACTATCATTGTACCTTGTGTCCCAGTCATCACAGCCAGCATCATACTTGTACGTTGGCTGGAAAGAGATCTCTCCCTCTGTGAAGCCTTCAAAGGCTGCATTTGCCTTCATTTGCCTCTTCAGCTACAAAAGAAGAAAAGACAAAAATTTTAATTTTAGATAAGCTCGAGCACAGTTTCCATATGGAGTAAAAGGGAGACATTGAGCACAGAGAAGGCCAAGGAGTTGTGTGGTTAGTACTGAGAACCCTCAGCACCATGTGCAGATAGGTCAGACATCAGTACCTGGTCGTACTGGCAGAGCTCTAGAAATGCTTTCTCCTCTACAAGCTGCTTCACTTTTGCCACATCCAGCTCCTCCAGCCGATAGTTGAGGTCCCCCAGCCACAGGATCACACTGAAAGACAACACACACCAGAATGTGCCGAGGCCTGAAGCTGTCCCAGAGCACAGCCAGCTGTGGGCAGCAGCTCCACTCTGCAGCTCTGGGGCTCTCCCCATCACAGATGAGAGCAGCCACACTGCTCTCATCAGAGACAAGAGTGAAAACTTGAAAGAGGAGCTACCTTTTCTATTTTTGCCATTATTAATCCCGGTTCTGCATGTCTGTCACTATCCCTCATAACTGGTGCTGTTACTACTCCACAGTGACTGAATTCCACAGCTGGGGAAGTCAGTGCTTATTCCTGCCCCATTCCCACTCCAGGCTAGAGAACAAAACCAGGCTTGGGAGAGCATAAGGCAACAAGTGACCTGTCAGAACTGTGTGGGTGAGCCCTGTCCAAACCAGGTAAAGCATTTCTGACCCTTCCAGATAACATTTATGCCACTGGCTCCCCCTCCCCAACCCCCAACACTTTCACAAGGTGTTCCTTCACACATGCCCTGATTCCCACAGCCAGATGAGAAGCATACTCATGTTTGCCAATAGTGAGAGGGGGCAAATTTGGATCCGACTGGCAGAACTGCATCCGAGAGCAGATGTCTTTGAAGTCCTGGTTCCTCCGCTCATATTCCTCCGTGTGAGCCGCGAGGTGAGAATTCACAATGCACACGCTAGTGTTATGGAATTTAAACCTGATGGCAACACCACCTTTGTTACCCTGAAAGATAAAAGACAAAGACATTGGTCAGAAGCCTTTACACTGCCCTTGAGCTACTAGCAGTGGACAAGCCAGAGACTTTGAGACAGACTGTTTAATTCCAGAGGAAGGAATAGGATGAAAATCCTAATTAGTGATTACTGCTTTGAACATCGGTGAGCACCTGGCTGCTCCCTCTCTGAGCTGGCATGGGGATAGGACTATCTGCTTCTAGAGGCAGCCAGAGCTCTTAGCTCACTGCATCCAAGGACAGGGGCTCTTCAAATCTCACCCCTTCTCATGCACAGTGGCCATTCTTACCATCCTCCCCATGATTCCAGTTCCCACAGTCTCAACTTCCACCTCGGATATGTTCAAAGCAAGGTCTGCCTTCACATACAACAGGAGCATGATCCCCACCAGCCGCACGAGTTTCACCTGAAAAACAGACCCTGGTCCATTCAATGCTGTAATGGAAGAGGTTTGCTGAGAGAAGGCACATTGCTCCCCATCCATAACATGGGTCACCAAAAAGGAAGTTCCAGGATCATCCAGTGCACCAGCAGGGCTCACAGTGCACAGGCCCCCAGCAGCACAGCCCAGGAAGGAGCTCGGAGCAACATCAGGAAAGGAAGTTGAAGCCCAAAGCAAGAGCTACAGCACAGGCATAAGCCCATGGAAGGAGCTTCCCTTCAAGAACGAAGAGATGAAGCAGACCTGTGGAGCAGGAGCTAAAACATAAGCAGTGTTCCTACCAAAATACCTCCTCAATACACTCCACCATGCATTGTAGACAGACATGGAGGAAGGTACAAAACTTCCTATTCTCCTTCCCCAGGGCAGCAGAAGCTCCCTCTGTGTGGGGAAGCCTGGCTCTGGTTCCCATCCTGCCCCTGCCTCTGCACCCTGCACAGCAACACTGCCTACAGAACCTGCAGAGCCTGGAAGACACAGTCATCGAGAACAAGGGAAAGCAAAGGGAAAAGAGGCCCAAGTGGAAAAGGATTCCACACTCAAACCTCCCCAAAAGCCACATTTACCTTTGCATATTTGGCATCTGGGTGAAGACTATCAGTTACAGCTTTAAACCATTCTTCTTCCTTCGGTGTGTCATTGAAAAAGAAGGCTTCTTTAGTCAGATCAAGCTCCTGGAAACTGTGTTAGAGGAAGGAACCCATGGATGCATGCACTCGTTTATAACTCTCCAACCCTTTCTCTGGGAAAGAACTAAATCAGTTTATACTCCCTAAATTTATAACTCACATAACTCAAATTCAGTTATGCTAATTGCAGAGGTATGTTAAATGTAAAGCTAAATTACTGTCAGTATTACACCAAATGGCATTAAGGATTTTGTAACACTGAGAGGCCAAACCCTACCAGACCAGCAGTGCACACACCCACCCTGGAGCTGTGCAATACTCTACAGCAGTGCCAACATTCCTGTGGTGTCCTGGCTGAACTACTCCATGTGACAGATCCGCCAGCACAGTCCAGGTTTGTGAGGAAGGGCCAGGAAGAGACACTCACCCCACACAGTAAATGTCTGGAGGCTCAGCATCACACCTCAGCCAAGGCTGGAGGCTCTCCGTGGGTGACTGACCATTCACATTGTACGTTCCAACAAAAACCCTGCAAAAACAGTGACAGAATCCTAGAGCTGCAAACTGCAGAGCCCAGGAAACAGCACTGCCATTAACCAGGTAAATAATGTATGTAACTAATGTATTGCCAGGGAAAATTAAGAAAGGTGACAAAGTTTAAATCCCTAAAATTATTTAACTACAGCTGCACCTTTACAGACACATTTTTACAGAAGGACACATTGTTACACACAGATATAAAGTATTAAAGAAAATAAAAGGAAGACTGTAGCTGTGCAGTTGCAGTTTGAAATGATAAATTCCCAGAATGAGATGCATAAAACGATTCCAAACACAGTAAAGTTTTGGTCTTAATTATATATTTCACTGAAGTTCTTTCTTACGAGCTTATTGGAACAACTACATGGATAAGCAGTGGACAGAAGTGGAGAGGGAGAAGGCTGGAGTGCACAGAGCTGATGTATTTCCAGACATTGTCTAAAACAAGCACAGAAAAATGTGATTACACAAAGGCCATTTCCTCCACAAGAACCATCAGGTAAGTTTGACAGAGACATGAATGAAATTCTGCTCTGCCCATGCCTAAACGGGGAAAGAAAACTGTTCTGGAAGGTATGGATCATACTTTTCTACAGAATTTCATTTTTGTGGGGACACAGGAGGAAATAATAGATGAGTTATTCCGACAGTCTGTGCTAAGTTACAACCCACAAAAGTAATCTCCTCGGGAATGATCATTACCTGTAGTTCTGGATGTGTGTGTAGGAGTCCTCCATTTGTACAAGCTGAGATTTAACAATAGTATCTCTCAGTCCAAACTTTGGTTCTGATAAGATTGAGGCCTTGTTCGAAGGCATGACACGAGAGGCCCGAACCTGTTCAGTTCTCACTTCAGGCTTGAGTTTGTTTTGCCTGCAAATGAAAGCAAAACCGCAGATGAAGCCCAGGCTATCCACACACCCCAACTAGCACATTTCTGCCACCGAGGCCTTAATTCACATTTTTCTTTCTGTTCACTAAAGACAGATATCATTTGGGATAAGCCAAGAAGACCAAAACGAGCATTTCTTAGCAGGGTTGAGATCTCCAGACAAAACCAGTTCAACTAACTGAAATAACAAATGGTTTTCACCATCTTGGTGCAGCCTGTTGATGCAGAGCAGGCCTTAGTCACACCTGGAGAATGATACAAAACCTGTACACCTTCCCTGCTTACTGGACCAAGGAGAGGGAAATCTCATCTCCCTCTGCTCAGCCCTTCTGACCTCAGCCAGAGAATGAAGAACTGTGTTTGTTTATAAAGCCTTCTGGTGGAAACCTTCCAGCTCTGCCCAGAGTGGGTGGGGTAGAGGTGGTTTTACTTTGTGCCTCCTGGCTCTGCAAACTCCTTCTGCAGCAGGAATAATGCCACAGCTTGGGAGTTCCCACCAGCAATTGGATGGTATAAATTTAAGGTCAGCAACCTCCATAGCAGTGCCAAGGACAGTGCATCAGGGTCCACAAAGTCCTGGGAACTGGAAAATGAAACTGTAACGTTTTAAGAGTGTATCTATGAGACAGAGTGGCTCCAAGCCAAAGCTCTCTGAATTCAAAATAAACAATGCTAGCAGGTCCTGTCCCACTAAACAGCCAATATATGCCCAAACAGGGGACTGGCAGGATTGTCTCTGAGGGAGTGGAATGAAATTTCCACCAATGTTTTGACAGCATGCTTATGCTGATCTTTTTTCTCTCTTAACTAGAACCTGCTGATTCTCATCTCAAAAAGCTGCCAGCTTCTGCTCTAGGAAACAGCACTGGAAACACCCCCACCTCTGTGCACTGACCCGCCACGGCCACCAGCAGATGGAAGTGATAATGTGGCCGCAGGATTGCTGCAGCACAGGGTGCAGAGCTCACCTGCTGGCACCAGGGACACTCCCTTCCCTCCTCCTTGGTGTCCAGAAAAACCCAGATCACCAGGAAGCTCAGACAGAGAGCTCTCTGCCCATTCAGACTCCTTCTCTAGACATCAAAGCACCAACCATTTGCCAAACCCAGTTCATTCCATCCTTACACAATCACCCAGGACCCACAACGCTGCTGTTCTCTGTGTTTACTGTCACTCTATAGAGACCCTGTGAGGAGGGAGGCACCGCTAAGCCAGCACAGAAATGTGGCCACCACTGTTACTCCTCACTCGACCTTCCACAAAGAGTTGATGTGCACAGCTCCCTTCAGCTGCAGCACCAAACCTGCACATGATGGAGATGCTGTACCTGTGAGCGCTTCTGTCAGTGCTGTCATGGCTGCAGCTCGGACTGACTGCAGCCTTTTTTCCATTTTGTTTGACACCTTCAGAGCCAACCACTTCTGGGGAAAAAAAAAAAAAAAAGAAAAAAAAACCCAGAAAGTTTCACTTTAAACACAAAGTGTTCTTCGATTTATCAACATGCTTATATAAACACTGGCAAAAATCCGTGGGCAGAAAATAATTTAGATTTGTGTGGAAAAACAAAGTACCCTACAGTCTCTCTTTCAGCTGACAGATTTAGCTTACTCTGACCCAACTGTTCTGTGATGATGCAGCTTCCCCTGCAGAGGAAAACTGACAGGAGCCACAGAGAGCAGCAGAACCACTCTCCCCTGTGGAAGCACTTACTGCTGGATCTCCTTTACAGCTAAGCTGAAGCAGGACTTAGCAGCACAAAATCCAGGGCTTTACCCCAGGAATCTGAAAAATGTATGTTAATAGCATATTTTTCCTTTCTGAAGCAAGACAGGAAGTACAAAGAAAGGAAGAAAAAAGGCAAACAAACAAACAAACCCCACAGTACCATTTAAAGGGTTTTTACCCATCTGCAAACACTCAGCAAGGCACAGGTGTCTCCCACCTTGAGACACCTCGAGGGCAGTACAGAGTCACACCACGAACCCGCTGAAGCTCAGCAGAAACATCTGCCTCAATGCAAACTGCACAGTCCTAAAACAGTAGCAGGGCTGCTACCACACGAATCAAACTAACCACAGGAGTGACACTAAACACATCACACTACCTTAGCAAAATCTGACCAGTCTTTCAGCATTTTGTTTCAGTTACAACATTCTGCTCCTACAAGTAGCAAAATAACAGTTAAAAAAGAGGATTCTGGGGAGGTGCCTGTGTTTAAGATGCAAAGCCAGCTATCTTAAAATCATGCTCCTTAACACACAAATCTAATGATGATGTAGAAATTATTAAGATTGTTGGGTTCTAGGCATTCAGCTGAGCTTCTCCTTCAGTGAACACAACATAGAAAAAATTAAGCTGTTATTGCTGTCACAGAACATTCTGCAGAGCAAGAGCGCAAAACAGAAATAGAACTTGCAGTACTTCACCCAGGCCCTCGGGATACAAACCAGCTGGCAAGAAGTGGCCAAATTCTCATCCTGGAAAACCTCTTCTGCCCAAGAGCCCTCTGAGAATAGACTGTGTAAGAGGATTTATCAGAACTTGGATGCAGAAGAGCACGTGACTGAAACCTCACTGCAGATCACAGAGATCAAGTCAATCAGAATCGACGAGGAGCACAAAGAGATGCACTGGGAAGTGTGGGCCCAGGCGCTGAGAACTCAATTACTACTCCTTGGACCTCTGCAAGCTCTCCCCATAACAACCATGCAACATCCCTTGAGAGTGAGTGACAGGAACCAACCTGAACCTTCACCTCAATGGACAACGGTTGCTTTTGTGCCAAGAAGGGAGCAGACTGCCAGGCTTTATTACCCACATGGGTCCATGCCACTCACCAGCACGCAGAAGGCATTATTGCAGAATGGAAAGACGTGTGAGCCTGCTGCTGACACAACTGCTACATGATCCAAAGACCAAACATCACACCTTGCATTCTAACCTCATGGGTGAAAATCCGCTTTAGGTAGGATTCTCCTAAGAAAGAGATTAGCCTTAGGAAAGGGCTGTTTCCTTTAGGTAAATTTATATCTAGCCACAGATTTCTATAGTCAAAGGGGCCTATATGGCAGCACTCTGAAGTGGAATAATGACCTTGTTCAATACTTGAACTGAGTGCAGAAATGCAGAGCTCCATGAAGAGATTACAGAAGGTCTCAATTTCTCAATTGCACAGGATTTGCAGATAAATAAGATTCAAGCAGTAATAAAGGCATTCGTGTTAAAAATGTGCAGTGACATTATAGTACTGTTCTACAGCAGGAAAATGTTTCATATCTCCTGGATAAAACAGGATTCATGCTTAGCATCCAAAGGGGAGAATCAAATTAGCCTTCATGCAATGAGAGCAGCCCAGCCTCAACGCAGCAGAAACAGCAACACTCAGCTTTTGAATCCCACACTGACCTCCAGGAATTGCTTTAGCTCTGAACCTTCTCACACGTGCCCTCTGTCAAAAGCGGCAAACGCCACCGAGCCCCGGGAGCGGCGGGGCCGGCCAGCCCCGGAGGAGGCGCCGGCAGAGCGCGGCCCGCCCGGCGGAGCCCAGCCGGGCACAGGGCGGGCAGCGGGCGGCAGAACCGCCGCAGCTCCGGCGGCCAGCGCCCGGCGGCGGCTCCGCTCCCGCGGCGGCGACGGAGCGGCCCCGGAGCGCCGCGGGAGCAGCGACGGAGCGGCCCCGGAGCGCCGCGGGAGCAGCGACGGAGCGGCCCCGGAGCGCCGCGGGAGCAGCTACGGAGCGGCCCCTCCGCCTCCCGGCCCGGCCGAGCCGGCAGCGCCGGGCGGGCGGTCAGCCCTGCCCCGGGCCCGGCCTCGCCTCCCCGGACAGCCGCTGGCCGGGCAGCGCGGCCCCCCCGCCCGCCCCGGCGGCTCCCCGCGCTCACCTCGGCGGGGCCGCCCGCCCGCGGACATCGCCGCAGCTCGGCGCCACCGCCGCCCCGGCCCGGCCCCGGCCCGGCCCCAGCGCCCGCCCCGGCCCGCCCCGGCCCGCCCCCGGGAGCCGCGGAGCTGCGGGCTGGGGCCCGCAGAGCAGCCGCCTCTGCCCCCCAGAACACCAGCTGTCGCTGCCGAGCTGCCCGACGAAGGGGAACTGCGACCCGCGACAGCGCCGAGCGAGTTTCAGCAGGGAGAGGCCGACGCTGCTGTTCCACATGCAGGAGAGAGGAGCAGGCAACACTCGCAGCGCCGGAGCTGCGCGCACCGCACAGCGCCCGCGCGGAGCTCCTACCTGGGCAGCACCTGCTGACCTCCTGCAGGAACGAGCGCGTGTGGGAGCCGAAGGGCAGCTGCACTGTCAGCCGATCGTCCGCAGAGCTGATCTGGACAGTCACGTCAGAGCCTGAGGACATCGGGAGAAAGAGCTCGTGGGGTTCGTGCTGACAAGACTTCACAAACCAAGCGTTTCTCCGCTCTACAGCGGTGGGTGTACGCATGGGCGCAGCCTTTGGCAACATCTCCCCGTCCCTTTCTAAAATTTTACATGAGAATGCCATTTAAAATATTAATAATTTATAAAAATTTTTATTCTACTCGCTCAGTGACAATAATTAATCTTCCAGTAGCAGTTTAAAAGCATACAGAAAATTAGTTCCCCTGGTTGAATGGGGCTGCCAGTGCTTTATTAGCATCAGCTAACTGTGGCCAACAGCATGGCAACTGCCCCAGGAGCCACAGGGCACAACCCGTCCCCCGTCAGCTCCACCAGGGCCAAGACCCCCCACTCCTGCCCCACTGTGCAGCTGGCACATGGCCCAGAGCACCTGTAATGCAGGCACTAAAGCAGCCACAGGACTCACCAATAACGTGAAGGTCACTGTCGAGTACAACTGCAAAAGTAAGACAAAGTTTGGTTGAAAGCTAAGCAACAGATTTGCAGACCGCGCTGATACTCTGAGGTTAGTAAGCTCAGCAGCTTCTTCAAACTCCAAGTGTTCCTTGCAGGAACAGAGGCAGGCAGAACACATCTGCCAGGGAGGGGCTGTGGCTGGGGCCTGGTGGGACACAGGATCTCTGGTCCTTGCAGGGCCCTGCCAGAGATGCCATCTGATGCACAAGTGTCACCAGGGACAACAAACTCAAAAAAAAACCGTGAAGGCAGAATAGGTTGCAAATTTCAGGAAGCAGAACAACAGAATATGGACTCTAAACCCCTTCATCCCATTCTTTGGAGGTGGCCGCTGAGCCACCATAGTGTGTCAGTACCTTCTTCCACTGCAAACCCATCTGTGATGGGGATCACTCTTTCCAGCCAGACATCCTCGGCTGTGATGGCCATCCGCCGGTGAGTGTACACATAGATCCTGCAAGCACAGAGTAGACAAGCATGCAAAACCTTCTCAGCTCTGGCATGTCTGCAGACACACACAGACCCCATCCCACCCAGCAGTACCTACTTCTCGACCACGTACCCACCCACCAGCTCACCCCATCACTTGAGTAATGTGTGCACATTACTGGCAGAGCAGAGCGGCTCATGGGTCTGGGGTTTCTCACTGACCACCCACAACATCAAGGCACCACGCCTTCAAACGGCTGCCCTACAAGACTGCACCCTGGTGGAAAGCCCTCGGGATGGGAGGCGGTGCTCAGGTGGCTCTCGAGGCTCCCGAGGGACCCGCAGAGTTCTCTCAGACGCTCTCCCTGCCCGCCCCGCACTCCGCTCCGGCACCCACGCGTGCTGCCCGCGGCACTCCACCAGGCCCAGCAGCCGGCTCTCCACACTCTCCCCCGAGGCCAGGAGGCCCTGCACCGCCTGCGGCTGCGGGTCAAGGAACGCTGCGACAAGTGGCAGGGAGCGGGGACAGAGCGTGGCGGAGAGCGGCGGGAGGGAGCGGCGGGAGGGAGCGGCGGCACGAACCGGAGCGAGCGCGGCGGGGACAGCGGGACGGAGCGACGCACATAGCGGGAGGGAGCAGCGGGGACAAACCGGAGAGGACGGGAACAGCCCGGAAAGAGCGGCGGGGACAGCCCGGCGGGAGGGCGGCGGCTCCGGGAGCGGCGGGAGCGGGGAGAGGGGCCCCGCAGCCCCGCACGGCTCCGCGGCACCGGGGCCGAGCAAAGGATACGATCCGGCACGTCGCACCCCCCCCTAGGCTCTCCTGGATGGCGACCGACTGGTCCATCTCCGCCCCGGCAGCGCTCTCCGGGGCCGGGACCGGCGGCTGTGGCGACACGGCGGAACGCGGAGGCGGCGGCTCCCCCCGCGGGGCCGCCCCCGCTGCCTCTCCGTTATCGCTCCGCTCCGGGAGCGACCGCGGCACGGCCACGGAGCCGCCGGAAATAACGGGGCCGGCACAGGAACCGCCGGCGGGAGCGGACGCGCCCCGGAGGGACGGCGGCCGAGCGGATGCGGCACGGAGCGGTGAGAACGGCGGGGAAGGCTCGGCACGGCACGGCACGGCTCGGCACGGCCCTGCCCCGCGGCGGCTCCTGCGGCAGAGCCCCGGCTGGCTCCTCCCGGAAGGACGGGGAAAGGGAGAGGGGGAAACTCTCGGCTTGCCAGACATGGGAAAGGTTAATTTCTGTGGAAAATGCTCTTATTTTCAGTAGCACCTTGAATTATTTTTCTGTTGAATTTCAAGACGACCCAGCAGAGGAGCCAGGTTGTTATGCAATTCAATTAATACAGAATGTAGGAGTAGGTGCTGTAAAATATCACCGGAGTCCTTTGCACTGTAGAGACAGAGTTTGGCCTAAATCAGCTCCTTCCACAGATGTAGGAGATGTAAATCGAAAGACAGGAAAAACCCAAGTGGTCTCGGTTACTGACAGCTCTGCACCACTTCCCCATTCCCTCTCTGCTCACCAACGGTCAAGAGAACAGTCTGAAATAGCTCCTATAAGCATCAAACCTTACAAGAATTGTGGTGCTGGGGTGTGTTTTTGAGATAGAAGAACCCTTGACATGAATACACTGACAGTGACCTGAAAAAAACACATGCCCCAAACACCGAGCTGCGGTTTTGCTGTACCAGAACCGGCACTTGAACGTAGGGAGGACCAGCTGTGGTAGAGTGATGTGTTTTTCATGCAGCCCCACATCCGCTCACGCAGCAGCAGGGCTGGCAATGCTCCATGCAGAGCCTTTCTCTGCTGGGAGAGCACTCAAAGCTCCAAGGACCCAAACCTGCCCAGCCCAGCTCTCCCACCCTCCCACATGTCACACCGTGCTCAGCCACACTCCAAACACCAGCACCAGTCAGGGGGCTGACATATAGATTTTAATATTTTGCAGTATTTTCTCAGCCACACTCCAAACACCAGCACCAGTCTGGGGGCTGACTTATAGATTTTAATATTTTGCAGTATTTTCTCAGCGGCAGAGGACAGTGGTGGCAGGGGATGGCACCATGCGTGTGTGCACGAGCAGCAGCGCATTGACTGCAGGAAATTGCCTGACCAGCTCCACACGTGCACCAGGGGTGGTTCATGGCCCAGGCTAATGGGCTCTGCCTTTAGCAGTAGAGAGCTACAGATGTGAAACAGAATAATCTAAAACATGAGACGCCTTTGGTCTCATGTCAGAGGGGGTGGGGGAGACTGTGCCACAAGCTGCTCATTGATTACAGCAGCCCCTGTGCCTCAGTCAAGGCCGAATTTTCTGGTTTTTCATGAGGCCTAATACCCTCTCATTCCAGCTCCTGAAGTCCCCCATTCCAGCTGCACAGAGGCACACGCTGCACCACTCCCAGGATCCACAATTAGCTTGCAAGTCTCTCAGACCTACAGGATTTGGGCAGGGCAGGGCAGAACCCCTTGGTGTAGCTTTCTGAGTGCACAGACGAAGTGCTCGTCCTCTGGATACACAGGGGGAATCTTGCTTTCAAGTATTTAAAGTTTACTGAAATGCAAGACACCACATTGACGCCAGGACTCACCCATCCCAGGAAGGTGCAGGATTCAGAGCGCGGCTTAAGGGTGGGCTGCAGGATCAACAGCAGGGTCCTGTGCAAGGCAGCCACCAAGCCAAGCACAGTGACCCCAGGTGTGTGCAGAGGACCCCGGCCACCTTGTTCCGGGGACAGGGACAGGGACAGGACAGAGGGCTTTTGCTAGCGGCCTTGGCTGAAGTCAGAGAGCGGCGAATCCTACCGAGCGCTGCGGAGCCTCCCAACTGCTGCCTAACCCCAGAGGGAAGCAGAGACCTTGTAATTCAGGAGAAGGACCACCCCACATGCCATGACCTTCAGGAGCGGGGCCAGCGTCACCTCCCCAGCGCTGTTGACGTGAACTTTGCCGTCCAGTTGCAGACAGCTGAATTTTGGGGTGGCTGGGCAGCACTCCTGGTAGCAGGCAGCCTTCATCCCACCAGCACAGACTGGCTTGGCAGCCTTGCAGGCTTTGCTGCATCCTGCCATGTAATTCAAGCCTGTCTTCTTCATCTGGAAGGAGAGAGACATTAGCCTGGGGGTGATGCCCAGCCTTTAGTATTAGCATTACAGGAACACAGTGCTCTGCAGCCCCAGGCCATACCTCACAGAAGTCCTGCCCCAAGATGCATCTAGTGACAGTCGTCCTGCCTTTGAAACACCCGTCCCCCTGACAGGAAAATGCTGCACACACTTTGCCCTATGAGAGAAAGGACCAGGGAGACACCATATGTCCATCAGACTTGCGGGACAAAAACTACATTTCAGAGAGCCCTTCACTCCCAAGGGCTCCTCTCCACCCCACTCTGTGCTGCTGATATTTGTGCTGTCTCTTTAGATCCAGAGATAAAAGAGTGTTAGTGAGATCCAGAGATAAAGGAGTATTCTGAAACTGCAAGAAACTACTGAAAGGCCAGCAGAGCAAGCAAGTTTCAAGCCTCCTTTTCCTTCCTCTTAACAGGGCTCTGCAAAGATAAACACCTTCCCCTCCACTGGGCTCAGGAAAGAGCTGCAGAGCTCAGTGGGTCCTGTGCCCTCTGTGCAGCTGCAGGAAGGCTCATCCATCCCATGGTCAGGTCAAACTGCCTGAGCTGGTGCAAGTGCTGGGCTGGGGAGCAGAACTGATGGGCAGGCATAAGGTCCACTGGATAGGGCTCCTTACGGACTCCTTACTTCCAGTGCTCATTCAGGATTTGTTGCCCTTCCAGAATCAGCTTTTTACCCCATAAAACAAATGGAGGAGTGACCTTTCCCTGTGCCCTGCTCAGGTGGGAGCTCAACCACCCCAGCAGCCACAGACCCCCGAACCCACGGCTGCTGCAGCCTCTGCTCCTGTGGTACCTACATTTTGAGGGGGAGGCCGAGGGGTGGTGGTGGTGGTGGTGGTCGTCGGTGGCACGGTGGTGGGTGGCAGGTCACCTGCAGACACACGAGGAGCCCTGTGAGGCTGCATCCAGCACAGAGCCTGCACAGCCACCCAGGGCAGGTTCACCAGCACGGCTCACACTGCGGCCAGAGCCGCCAGGACCACCCTGCCGCTCCCCCAGCCGCAAGGACAGAGCAGAAGAGATGCAGCAGTGCAGCCACAGGCCCTCCACGATGGTTGTGCCCACCCATCTCCCACCTGTGCCTCAGGACAGAGCTCGGCTGGTACCGTAGGCGCTGGCGTTGAGCTGCAGGCAGAGAGGGCCAGCGCAGCACTCCAGGGCACAGTGCTGCCTGCTCACGCTGGCGTTGGTCCTGCACAGCTCTGTGCTGCACCTGCTGCTGCACCCAGCTGTGTAGTTTGTGCCAGAGGAACGATAAAGCTGCAATGGACAAAGGGTACAATGAGCGTGAAGAGGTGCCGTCATAAAAGAGCAGAAATAACTGACAGATTGCCAGAGAGAAAAGGGAAATGGGACACGGATACAGACGTAACACAGCACTGTGGATTCCTGAGATAAAGAAAGGGAAGGCTTTCCCTGTTGCAGCCCCCTTGCATTTCCATACCTCGCAGTAAGTCTCATTGTTGCATGTGATTGTTTCATTGGCGTGGGCTTCATCCTGGTAGCACCTCTCCCCGGAGCACTGAAAGCTCTGGCAGGTGAGCTGGAGAGACACCAGGGTGTGACCTTGCAGCAAAGCCTCCTCACACAGCACTGCAGGTCCCCCCCAACCACAGCCTCGCCGTCTGGAGGGGCCATCCCCACCTGGCCACCCTCTGTGCTCCCTTCTGCCCCAGGAGATGCTCCCATGGCACCCCTGGATCTCATGACCGACCAGCCAGGCAAGAGACACCTACACAGAGCTGCAATGGCCCAGCAATTCCCCTCTTTCCATTCCTTGCCTTACCATTGTCTCTTCCACACCACTCACAGAGGTATTGGTGGCCACCACTGAGGTATTGTTGGTGGCCACTGAGATGTTGGCAGTGGCCACCTCCATGGCATTCTTGGTGACTGTGACCACTGAGGTGTTCTTGGTGGCAGCCAAAGCCTTCTTGGTGGTCAATGCTACCACCGAGGCATTCTTGGCTGCCACCGAGGGGTCCTTGGTGGCCATGGCCACCACCGAGGCATTCTTGGTGGCTTCCAAGGCGTTCTTGGTGGCCTTGGCTACCACCAAGGTGTTCTTGGGGGCCACCAAGGTGTTGTTGGCAGTGGCTGTCATTGCAGCATTCTTGGTGGCAGCCACCACCATGGCATTCTGGGTGGCAGCCACCACCATGGCATTCTCGGTGGCAGCCACCACCGTGGCATTCTGGGTGGCCACCGAGGTGTTCTTGGTGGCCACAGCTACCAATGAGGCCTTCTTGGTGGTCGCTGCCACTACCAAGGCCTTCTTGGTGGCCACTGAGGTGTTCTTGGTAGCTGCGGCCACCACTGAGGCCTTCTTGGTGTCCTCTGCTATGTTCTTGGTGGCTGTCACCATGGTGTTGGCAGCTGTGTTGTGCTCTGAAAAACACAAAGCCCCCGCTTGGTGAAGGAAACACCAAGTTAAAATGTGCTCAGTCAGCCCTGTGTCCCTTCCTGAGCCATGGCACAGTCCAGAGGGACCTGCAGGAAGCATCTGTCACACTGCGGTTGGAGGTAGATGGCAGTCAGTGACAAGATGTCCCCAGCAGGGTCCACTTGCAACCACCAACTGGGCAGCCCAAGAAGCAGGTCAGAGCCAGCAGCCCACAGCAGCACTATGGACAGATGTCACAATAGCCTCTCCTTCCCACTTCCAGCCATATTCCCTGGGAAGAACAGTCTTTTACGGGGGCTAAACCTTGACGAAAGGCTCCTCACCTTTCCTGCAGCTCTGTCCAACAGAGTACAGCCTGGAGAGGACAGGCACGAAGTCCCAGGTGCACCACACTGCCTTTGCCCCTCTCCCGCAGGCCCCCAGACCTCCCCTTGGGATACAGAACCCACCTGCTGTGGCAAGAGAGTCCTGAAGACAGAGTTGCAGAGCCAAGATGCAGAGCAGCAAGCCTGGAATGGAGTGGGAATGACTGAGACCACCACAGCTGCTTTACCCACAGCCCAAAGAGCCTCCACAGCAGCACAGGCAATTCATCTTTGACACAGATAAGCAGGAATACACCTCCACTTTCCCAAAGCACCAGGGGACCAGCAGCCACCCTTCACCCCAGGGAGGCCTCTGGCACAGCCCCCAGCAGCTGGAGCAGCGACAGACCCCAAATGGGGGAAGGACAGACACTGCTCTCCACCCTGCAGCAGAGCCCCATTACCTTGAACGGGGGGGATGAGCCATCGCTGTCCAGCCATCATCATCATCCTCCAGTGGCTGCAGCCACGCCTGGCAGGAGGAGGCACAGTCAGAGCTGCTCCCCCGAGGTGCAGGGCAGACACCCCTGGACAGGTCTGTGCTCCAGTGCTCAGCCCCAGGACAAGCAGTCAGCCCCTCCGGAGAGACTCCTCAAACCCACGGAGGCTGCTGTGGTTGCTGACAGGGAGCAGCAGCCCTGGGGAACTGTGTGTGCTGTTGGTGTGGCAACAATCCTCCCCAGGGCTTGCAGGAGCAGGAGTCAGGGTGACAGTGGAAAGTGCCACCACGCAGCAGTTTGCTGATGCTGCTGCAAGTGAAGATGTGACCTGGCTCTCCATTCTCTATTTTCATTCAAAATGTTTTGCTAAGGAAACGGTGCAGATGTGACTTCAAACAGGCTCCAAAGCCAAGTGCTCCAAGGAGAATGGTGACATTTCCCTCCTGTTTTATGATTTAAGCTGAGTCCTCATTCTCCCAGGCCCTGGAGGGGCTGAAGCTCATGCAGAGACCTCCAGGGCTGTCCCCTCAGAGTGACAAAAGACAATGCCAGCTGGCACCTCTCACCCAGCAAACCAGTGCAGCCACCACCCAGACCAGCTCTGGACATCCTTACTGAGCCCAGTGCCAGCCCAGCCCAGCTCCTGGGCAGGCAAGGAACCAACATGTGCCTGACATGGCCTCATCCCAGGAGAACAACCTTCCCCCAGGCAGAGAAAGAGCCCACAGCACTGACGCACCTGTCTGCCTCTTCCTGAAGCACCCCTGCAGTCACTGCCAGCACTGAAGCACCTCTGAGCAGCTGCTGTGGCACCTGCCCCTCAGCCCAGCCACACCCCCTGGGGCAGTGCCACACAGCTCCACAGCAGCACAAACGGCCCTGCACAGCAATGGAGCAAGGGCTTGTGAGGCTGGAGATGTCACACAAGCCACCACTGCCACTGCCACATGATGTGCATGGCTTCTGCACAATGGATCTGCAATTCCTGAGGCAGTGTGAATCCATGGGGTACACACGGACATCTCCGAGTGCGACACCAGGGGCCAAAGATGCTCCTGAAGCCACCAGGGGTACCTCTAAACACACTATCTGTTCCCATCTCCATCCTCCTGCACCACAGAAAGATCTCCACACAAATGACCTACCAGGTTGTTCTGGCACAGCAGTGCCAGAGAAATCACCACACAGCCAAACCTGAAGCTCGTTTGGTAATTCCCTGAAAAAACCAATGGTCAAAGTTCCGCAGGGAGACCGACCCAAGGTAAAAGTAGTCCTGTAAAGCCAGGTGAGCTTGTTTTGTAAAGCAGCCCAAAGAATACCACAAGCTCACAGCAAGATCTAGAAACAGGACCAGTACCTGTCAGCACGCAGTGTCCACGTGCTTCAGTCAATCCTCACCATAAACATCTCCATCAGAGTGGAAATGAGAGAGGAAATTGTTTCTGACAGCTGTGTAAAAAGCATTTTAAACACACTGTAATCAAACCTCTTCCTTCCAGCATATAAAAGAAGACAAGTCTCGTGGCACTTTCAATGACTTTATTTTTTAAGGTGTTTTTTAATATAAAACAACGTCACAAATCTAAGGGCTTACTAGAAAGTGACTCTATGAAGTATTCTTGAAATCTATAATCATGCACATACAAAATCCCGACAATGAAGAAATCAGAGCTGCTGCCACATCCACTCTCTCTGCAGATGTGTGATCCTTCACCTGGGGACAGCTACAGCAGCCCTTGGCGCTTCAGGTCTTCGTAGGTCTTTTTATTCACCACGTTCCCACTGGAATCCTCATATTCCTCCTGGAATAGAACCAAGAGTTTAGAGACAGAACTCTAATGTTAGCTCCAAGAGCAGCCATTGAACATGGAGCACCCTGTCAGAACCTCTGTGCAGGAAGGCAGGCAGTGGATCTGCCTGCAGGTCCTGGGAGAAGAGCTCATCCAGAGCCAGAGTCATTACAGGTTGTACTACAGGTTCTCCTTCCCACAATTGCCCTGCACACTGTTGAAAAATGGCTTTGGGACAGAAGTTTAGGAAAAGGCACCAGTGTAAGCAAGGAACAAGGGGTGTCCATGGACACAGGAGTGGAGACACCGAATGCCTCTCACTGCTCACCTCTGTATCAGGCTGCCACCTCTCTGAAGCCTTCTGTTGTTTCAGCTTTGCCCACACTGCAAACACAAAGTCAAACAGGATCTATGACACTTCCCTTGAAATACTTGTTTTTAATCCAGTAAAATACACACGAGCTTTTTTTCCTCCCTTCTTTTTAAACACTGTCACTTCAGCAGTCCAGGAACATATCTAACATCCATTACAAAGCTGTCACTCCTCTGTGTAGTTACTGAAAGGCACTGAACTGCAGCAAACAAGACTTTAAACAGATTGTTCAGGATGGGACATGAGACCGAGGTCCAAACCCCCTCCTTCAGAAAAGGTGGTGTTCTTAAACATGTTTGGTGTTCTGCCATCACTACTTACACGAGACTGCATCCTCAATCTGTGTGACGTTGGCAAAGTGTGCTGTGTTGGGAATGCCCAGGCACCGCATCCCGTGGGCATGTCTCCACTCCTGGGGAAAGAGATGAGGTCAGTGTGAGAGGGAACGCCACATCCTCCACAAAGCCCAGGAGCACAAAAGACATTAACATCTGAACAGGGTGCAACACATACTATCGAAGTACAAATCTACCAGTCCTCTATAAAAATATTATTTTCTTGTCCTGTAGACAGTAACACCACACCAGTCGTCAGCAGGGACCCTGCACCCATCAGACCTGAGCACTGGAATGGGTGTTCCAACAAACAGGGATGGTACAGCATCAGCAAAAGAGATCTCCATATGCCCAACGTGATCTCTGAGTCTGATTGCACGGCCCTGCAGCACCAGCCCAGCCCCACACATCAAAAGTGGCAGAAGTGCTGCTCAGGGACCCCAGGGCCTCACCAGTGACTCATTACAATGACTATCTGAACCCAGCAGGGCTGTTCCTGCAGCGAATGTCACTTACTGCAAAGTGTCTCTGGAACGCCTTGGGCCCCCGGTAGGTGTAGTTTCCACAAATCTCACAGTTGTAGTTGATGTTCAAACCATGGAGTTTATACAACCAGTATGGGATGGGCTGCAAGCAAGGAGGCATGAGGATGAGGATTAGATCACATGGCAAAGCAGCTCACAGGAGCAGCATGGAGTCAGTGACCTCTCCCACTTCTCAAGGCATGGTAGTCTTGGTTACCTTCCCATCCCAACCAAGAGGCAGATTTTTGGGGTTGTAGATGATTTCATTTTCTTCATCTTCGCTCTCACTCTCACTGATCTGCTCTTCCTCCTCCTCTTCCCTCTCCTCCCCTGTCCGTGCCTGCTTACGCTGCACATTCTCATGGGTGAGGTGCCTTTGTTCCTGGAGTGAGAGAAGAGATTATCCACACACCACGAGAGCAAAAAGATCAGGGCAAACTCCTGTAGCGAGAAAACTTCCTCAGTGTACAGAGGGAGGAAACAGAAGACCAGTGTGAAGCAGAGAACTCCCATCTCACTCAGCCAAACAACTTCAGTTTTTAGTACCCTGACATTTCCTACTTGAAAAGAATGAAACCTTTTATCACCTATTAGCACTTCCCATGTTACTACTGCAGCAGCCATCCTCCTGAAAACAATCCTCCAAAACTGAACGCAAGGAGCATGGCATAACAAGTTTGCAATACTGTGTGACTTATGCACAAAATAGGTGTGGTGCAGCGCACTGATGTGGTCCAGCCACTATTTAACAGCTCTGAAATAAAAGTTCAAACCAAAATAAAATCCTTACCCCAAGGACTTCCACATATTCATAAATCTGAGCTTCCAGGAATGCAAGATCTTTATTTCTTTCAGTGTCTCTGAAACAGATGAGGTATCTTCATTAAACACACAAGTTCAGCTCTGATTCCATTTGGTTCAGCACAATTTGGTCCAACATGAAAAGCTTCTAACACCCCAAAATCTCTGTCCTACTTACACAAGAATGATGACTACAGAACACTCCTCATACAAGAGGAGAGAACATCACCAGCCTCAGAATGACCTCCTAAGAACTCACCTTTTGCTTCCTTTTGTCTTTGGATTCTTTGCAAACAAGGAAGGATCAAGTGCTTCCAGGGATTTGCCTTTAGTGCTAAAAAGCCTCTGAGCACGCTCCTCCAGAGTCCTGCAGAGAAGCAGGGAGGGGATTAGTCTAGACTGCAGTTTTACATTTCCTGAAAACTACTTAAATTCATGAAACAAAATTTTAAATGTAGCTTTTAGGAAATCATGAGATTCTTTTTATCTTTGTCTTCATTCCTCAAGTCAAAGTCCTCTGTACCAGAGACTCCCATACAGAACCTGTTCAGAGCAGCAGATCCCAGCACCCACTGCTTGGTTCTTAATGTTTTATCTTTCAAACATCACTAAGGTAATTCTAGTACAATAGAGACAACGACACAAGTATCCCAGAAAGAAATGTGATACAGGAAGACCTCAGAAACTGAAAGGAACTCTACAAAGACTGCACCTTACCCGCCACACTTCAGCCCCAGAGCCAGCAAAGCTGATTTTAACCTGTCCAGTCCCAGGGAAGCCAATTCCTGTTCAATTAAACAAACCACTGTCAGAGACAAGCAGTTCAACACATACAATATGGATAATAGTCCACTTTAGCTTATTAATGAAGGAAAAACCCTGATGACACAGTATTCAAGAAAAGACTGTCAACAGTCCTTTCCTTACTGGAAAATGAGGAATGTGACAAATCTAACCAAATCTTTCAAGTTACATCCCCCAATGGGAGAAATTAAATCATCAGCACCACCAAAGTTTTACCCAGAAAGCACAGAGCCAGGGACAAAAACACAGCACTAAAATTACACAAAGAAACCAAATGACTGAACTTCCACCTGCTCAAAATGGGGAAGTAAGTGCAGAGCACTAGAAACATACCTCCCAGGAGGAGAAGGCCGAGAGGTCCAGGTGGGCACCAGCATGGGTGAGGGCACTGCTGGTCTCTTTCTGCCAAAAAAAACCACATGCAAGAGCTGCATGACATGCTACAACACTTCTGGTCACAGAACATTTTAACCTCAAGAAATGCAGTTCGTTTCACAGAGGAAAATTCTCTTACTAAACCAAAAATGGAACAATAGTAAAGATGAAAAATAAACCAACCTGAAACAATGGTAATTTTAAACCAGTTATGCTGGGTTTTAAATTCAGGTCAGTATCAGCCTGCACCCTGGTGACACAGAGCTGCAGCCCTGACCGCCATGGTCACCCCCAGCAATGACTTTACACCAACAACTCACACAACCCCCTCACAAACACAGGAGCATCACCCAGGCTCAGGCTGCTCACCGGCCAGCCCGGGAACGTGCCGTTCTCCCACTTCTTCTCAAACTCCGTTTGAATCTTCCCAAAAAGTTCATTCTGGTCCAGTAGTGGTTTCACTCGATCTGTGTAATCCTGCAGGTACTCAAGGAGCATTTCAAGATACCTGGCAGGGGAATCATTAGCACAGGTAATTCACTATCACTCTTTAACCACATCTTTGGACAGTCACTACCCTCCAGTGCTGCAGAGGGACGTGACCCAGGTCAGGCTAGTTTTCCACACAGAATTTCTTGACACAGCAGTTCCAAGGGTAAAGTAAAGCCCTTCCTCAGAGCCAAAGGAGGCTCTCCATATCTCTGCATGTTTGCTTGGGGCTCAGACACATGACTCAGCTCAGGGACCCAATTTACATGAGTTAAGTTTGGCTGTTAATTATAATCTTAGCAGCTGAACACTTCAACTTCCTTCTCATGAAGTGCCATAAAGAAATCAGGCAGGCAAACAGGCTCACCTCTTATATTCAGCATTTTTTCTCTCCTTGGGAATATCGAAGAGTTGGTCAAATGTGGACAAGTAAGTGATATAATCCAATTTCTAAGAACAGAAAGTCGGAGTCAGAGTTCATACATAGCCAAATTAACATCCAGTTCCCAGAAAAGAGAAGCCCCAGCCTGTGCAGGGCCTGGGGATCCCTGGGCCCTGACATAGCAAGTACTGGAGGTGCCCACACACAGCAGCCACTCACCTCTGATGATTTCAGGTTAATGTACTTGAGGTAACAATCATGCAGATCCAAGTATCGTCCGTACCCTTCCTCATCTGTGAACTCCACTAGATCTGCAGGAAAGATCATAAAAAGTTTTATTATGAGCTTAATACTCCCTGTGTATTATACAACTGTTTTTAAACTGGAAAAGGATTAGCTGTGAAGTCATTTACACTTAAGAAAGGCATTACAATGCCTTGGACACTCATTGAGCAGCTCCAACTACTGCTCTGTGCAAGCACTAGAACATTCCTCAGGGACAGCAGCCTCCCTGGGGAACACTCCAAGGACTGCAGTTCAGAAGAATTTAGATGACAGAAGAATTTACAGAAGTCATTTTGTTAAAGGGAGGTGGGGCCCTGAAACATGCAAACCAGACCAAACAACTTAATAAATAATGCCAGAGCTCGAGCAAACGACAAACTTACTCTGAGCTTCTTCACTCGGGTTGTCTCTGGCCTTCAGCAGCTCCTCAAACTCCACTGACATAGGAACACAGATCTGCATGGGGAGATATAAATCACACAGTGATTTACTTCAGTTCCTGTCCCAGAATAACTAATATAAAATCACAGGAGGCGGCAAATAATGAAACTGCAAACAGAAAAGGGACTCAAAGCTTTGACACCTTTCATTCTGCACAAAGGCAAAAGTGTGGCTTTAGCCAACATGAAAAAGGTGAGATCTGACCCCAGCTCAGCTGAACAGGGTGAGTGTCCTGCACTGCTCCCTCACATGCTGCCTGACCTTGAACTGCTGTTCTCAAGTGACTGCTGAGTGTTCTCAGTACTTGTGTGTTAAAGCAATTAAACAGGGGAAACAAAAGCTCTGTTTCCCATAGGGATAAGTTTCAACAAAGCACATCTCACCTGTTCCTATGGAGCAGATAACTACTCACCTCATTTGGGTGCTTCCGGTGAAATTCCTTAATTTGCTTCAGTCTGTTGTAAAACTCTGCAAATTCATTTGGCCCGGAAATGGCACTGAGTTCTTCCTTACGTAGGCTATGAGTTCATGGACAGAAAAGATTATGAGGGGAAGAGAAAACAAGGTGATGCTGACACATTCTTAGTCCAGGTCTATGCTGCAATGCCCGACTGCAAACCTCCAGGTCATGGGGGTCCTCCCAGCCCACCTGGCTCAGGGCCACATCCCCCCACACGTGCTGCAGCCCCTGACAAACCCCCGGGGCAGCCACAGCTTCCCCACGATGCGAACCACAACGTGTCCATCCAACACGGACACTTCCCATGTGCACTCGGGTCCTGCTCTGCATTTAATCGCCACATCTCAATTCGCGTGTTATTCCTTAGACATTTACATTGACTTAAAAGAGCCCCAAGTTCCTCACCGGCAGGACACGCTCAGACACACGAGGGCCCCGGGCACACTCACCCGTCCTTGTCATCGTACAGGTCCCGCAGGTTGCCGCTCACCTCCATGTACCTCTGCGGAACAAAGGAAAGGCCCGAGCGCCGCAAAGCCCGTTACCGGGACAGGCCTCGCTCGGCCCCGGGCGCCCGGCCCGCCCCCAGCCCCTCTCCCGCCCCCGCTCCTGGCCCCGGCGCACTCACGTCCTGCATGGCCCGGGTCCGGTGGTCTGAGTTGATCTGGTCGCGGAGCTGCGGGGAGAGGCGAGCGGGTGAGCGCGGGCCCGGGAGGCTGCCCTCCCCACCCCCCAAGGCCCCAGGCGCACCGTGGACTTCTTGGTGAGCATCTCCTTCACCATCACGTCCATGAGCCGCTCCCGCTCCTCATGGTACCGCCGCTGCTGCTCCAAAATCGTCTCCATCCCGCGCCAGTCCCGCGCACCGCTTCCGCTACCGCCGGAAGGCCGCGGCACGGCCCGTGTGTGTCCGCGGGAAGGGTCCGGGCCCGCCCGCGCCGCGCGCGGAGGTTCCGGGGCGGTGCGCGGGGCCGCGGGGCCGCCGGCAGGAGGCGGGAGCGGCCCGGCCGTGCCCCCTCAGCGGCCCTGCGGCGTGGCCGTGTCCGAGCGTGGGCAGTGTCCGAGCGCGGGGCCTTGTTCGAGCGCGGTGTCCGAGCGCGGGGCCGTGTCCGAGCGGGGGCAGTGTCCGAGCGCGGGGCCTTGTTCGAGCGTGGGGCCGTGTCCGAGCGCGGTGTCCGAGCGTGGGCAGTGTCCGAGCGTGGGGCCTTGTTCGAGCGCGGTGTCCGAGCGCGGGGCCGTGTCCGAGCGGGGGCAGTGTCCGAGCGCGAGGCCTTGTTCGAGCGCGGTGTCCGAGCGTGGGGCCGTGTCCGAGCGCGGGCAGTGTCCCAATGCGGACAGTGTCCCAGTGCGGACAGTGTCCCAGTGCGGACAGTGTCCCAACGCGGGCAGTGTCCCAACGTGGACGGTGTCCCAACGCGGACGGTGTCCCAATGCGGACAGTGTCCCAACGCGGACGGTGTCCCAACGTGGACGGTGTCCCAATGCGGACGGTGTCCCAATGCGGACGGTGTCCCAACGTGGACAGTGTCCCAACGCGGACAGTGTCCCAGTGCGGACAGTGTCCCAGTGCGGACAGTGTCCCAACGCGGGCGGTGTCTCAACGTGGACGGTGTCCCAACGCGGACGGTGTCCCAATGCGGGCGGTGTCCCAACGCGGACGGTGTCCCAATGCGGGCGGTGTCCCAACGTGGACAGTGTCCCAATGCGGACAGTGTCCCAATGCGGGCAGTGTCCGGGCGCGGGGCCGTGTCCTAGAGCCCTAGAGCCCTAGAGCGGTGTTCGGTGGCACTGAGCGGCCCAAACCGAGATGCCGGTTTGGGTTTGGGGCCGGGGCTGCCCCAGCCCGGAGGCACTGGGTGGCCTGTGCGGGGCTGCCCGGCTGCGGCAGCGGCACACGGTGCAGAGCCCCGGCCGAGCGGGGATGTCGCGGCTGGGACGGGCCCGCAGCTCCCCGGGGCTGCTGTGTGCGTGCGGCGGCCCCGCAGACTTCGCTTTCAGCAGCACCGGTGCCCCTGAGCGACACGATCGCCGTGCAGGTCCTCCCTGCAGCATTCCTCTTGGGCTTCAATTGCCTTCTTCAGATCCACCCTAACTCCAAGGATGGATCGTACCCGTGCCTTGCCCCAACATTGCCAAATGCGAAGCTGTAATTAAATTTTAACTCACTAATAAATTACTCGTGTTTTTCTGCCATGCACAATAAATTACTCTAAGCCGAAAGCAAGAAAAAAATTGTCTTAATTAATGGCAGACAAAGGTGATCTTTTGCTGAGGAGAGGATGATGCTGCAGGTAAGAATATTGTCTTTAATTATTCCCTTGCATTATAGGCTGCCCCAAAGTTCATCACTTTTCTTCATGAATATCTGTCTAAAAATAAAACCAGAGATAAGATTCTGAACTTAGTGTTCTTCTGTTTCTCTTTGCTTGAAACTTCATCCCTGGAAAGGGAAGGAGTTGAAATCCAGCAATGTCCCATCCAGCCACATGGCCTCTTTATTTTGGGCTGCTGGCATCAGGAGGGTCGAGGTGGGACAAGACCAGCCCTTGCATGACCTTCCTCCTCCTCACCCCAGAAATGGCAGTGCACGTGGGAGGAGGTGGGAGAAAGTGGGAGAAGGTTGGTCCAGGAGATGCCATTTCATTCCAGGGCAGTAGCATAGCCTGTCAGGGGCTGGGAGCTGAAATTCATAGAATCACAGAATATCCTAAACTGGAAGGCACCCATGAGGATCATCAAAGTCCAACTCCTGGCCCTGCACAGGACTCCCCAGGTGGCTTGGCTCTGCCTGTTGGGGCTGCAAACGCTGTCCCTGATCCACAACGGTGCAGGACACCACCGCTTGGGCAAATTTGGTCAATGCCAGGGTCTCTTTCTACCTCTGCAATGCTGCCCCGTGTCCTCAGCAGCTTCCCCACTCCCTCCTCACCAGCGCAACAGCCCCGGCCTGACCCCCCTCACACTGCTCCTCGCGCTTAATAACATTTCCATGACTGTTTCAGACCCACACTCCGGAGTCTCGGGGGATGTTTGTGCATGACATCACCCTCCCCCTCCTGTAAATCAGGCACTGGGCCATGTACGGCCATGACCCATTCATGACAAGGATAAAATCCAGATGTTCCAGTGCTACGTGCAGCTGGGTCATTTCCTTTTTTGGCTAAAAACGTGAGGCTCTGGAGGCTGACTGAAAGAGGAGCCTGGGGGCCCTTTGTACAGAAACCTTTTGCGGTTAATCCCTGGAAACAGCACTGCAGAAAGCCTGGCTTGTGGAGCTGCTGCAGGAGGACAGGCTCAGCTAGGAACCTCTGGGCTGGAGCCGCTCACTCACCCTCCAAGGCCCAGCACAGCACCAGAGCCCAGCCCTGGTCAAAGGGCAGCAGCAGCAGCAACAAAAATCGTGCTAGAACTCCATCAGCCACCAGAGCAGGAGCCTTCGAAGCAGCCAGGAATGTGCACACGCCGAGCTAGTGCCATGACCCTACACAGGGGCACCCCATGGGCTGGCACTGGGGCAGCACCCACGGGAGCCCAGCCACTGCACTGGGGCGGGAGCTGGAGCAGGCAAATCTAGAGGAAGCCACGGCAGCTGTTAGTAAATGTAAAGGATCTGTGGAAAATAGTTTTGTGTTAGGGGATAAATGGCTCCCCGGCTGATAAACATGAGTAATGAGCACGCAGCACGGCAGGAAAGGCTGCCAAGAGGGACCACGGATACCCTGGCTGGAGGCTGCAGCAGCATCCAGCCGAGCCCCCTTGGAATGTCATCGCGTGGCCAGGCGGTGCACGCTGCAGGGCAGGGAGGCTCTGCACAGCAGAACGGTTCAGTACCGCAGCGATCCAGACAGTCCTGCAGCCGTGCAGAGGCACGGAGCGGTGCCTGCACAGCACCAGCACCCTTCTGTCCTGCAGAACTGCCTGCCTGTACAGACAGCAGGCACAGACAGACAGGCACCCCCAGCCCCAGGAACCCACTGCAGCCACAGAGCAGGCGGAGGGAGCTGCTGTTCCTCTGCCACAAGCACTGCAGAGGTTGGCTGTCCCCAGAATGGGACTAGGGGCGAGACAAGGCTGACCAGAGCCCAGCACCAACGCAGTGCTCTGCCTGGTGCCTGCTGTTCAAGAGACACAGAAGAGCAAGTGTCATGAAAATGGTTTATTGTAAAAAGCTGTAGGAAATACAGAGGATGCTGAGGTTTAGGACAATTCCTTCTGGAGATGGCTCCAAGCTCCTCAAAATAGCAAACACACAAACTCTGATTTGCTGTCATCAAAGCTTCCAAACAAGGATTCAGCAAGGATCTGAATACAGAGTAATAACACTTCAACATGCATAACATTTTCTGTTCCTAAGTGAAGCCCGGGCGGGGGGCTAGCCCCTTCATCCTGTAGTTGTGTACAAAATGATGGATATTCATGACCAATGAGTACAAAGGGGAAAAAACCAAAAAGAACAGGTTTTCAGAAAAGCATGTGGCTGACTAAGCAGGAAAGCAGGGTTGGCGAAAGTGCCCCAATGAGACAGAAGCAGAAGGATGTAGAGACAAGGCAGGCATGAGCATCCCACTGCAGAGGGGCCTTAGCCCAGGGCCAGTTCAGCCATTGGGCAAGGATTGCTCAAGGCCTCATGTGAGTCTGGGATGGTTCAAGATACCGTATCTCGCAGTTAAGAGCCAACTGGGACCTGGGCAATGCAAAGTCCCTCCCACAGGTGCCACCTTTGCTTTGCTTCTTGTTTGGGACAGAGTGAAGGATGAGTGTGGCCAGAGGGAGCCACCACTGGGGGACACAGGCAGCCCTGGAAGAGCAGGTTGTGGACATCCTGCTGCCCCCTCACCTGCTCTCTATGCTGGAGCCCTGTGCTCCTGCAGACCCTCACAGTGCTCCCAGCAGCTACCAATCACAGGCACGGTGTGTGGGCAGTGCTCCCTTCCCTGAATTAATGGAGATCTCCGGTGTTCCCAGTACCACTGGCAGCTGGGCTCCATTTAGCAGTGCCTGTCCCATGGATCTTCATGAGAGGGATGGAGCAGGAATAAAATCCTCAGTGCTCTCAGCCTTCAGCACGCCCTTCTCTGGGGCTCAGCCAGATGCATCTGAGCACCAACAGGCTCAACTCCCAGCTCCAGCTCAGCCACCCCAGCCATGGGAGGTCACGGCACAGGCGGATGGGAATGGGGTAGGTGTGGGTGGGCAGAATGCCCTGTATCTACAAGTGACTTGAACTCCTCATTCACAGCTAACAGAGTACCTCTATAGAGGTGCTGAGCAGAGGGTCTGGCCTGCGAACAGTGAGGTGCTACAGAATTCCAGAGGGGGATCCCATCTGACAGGATGTATGGCTCTTCTCCTGGCCACACTCCAGCCTGGTGTCCCCAGACTTCCACAACAGAAGGGAGTGCATTTCATGTGCAGGCCAGCTGTGCATATGGGAAGGCTGTGCAAAGCCAGCTGTGACACAGGCCAGCACAGCCAAGCTGCACGGTCCTGAGCCACTGCCTTGTGTCACATTCAGCGAGGAAAGCACATGGGGAAAAAAGAAAAGACAGTGCTGTGCTGGGAGGTGAATACATGCTGCCAGCGTGCAGATACAGCAGCCCAGGGCTGAAGCTGCTCCCGCCCTTTGTTCAGCTGGGGCCCTGGGCTCGTGTCTGGTCAGACTGGAAGCAAAAAGAAAGAGTAAATAATGGGGGGTCTTGAAGCTCCTTTTTCAGCTTTATTTAGCTTTGACTGCACAGAGCTATAGCACAGCATACTCTAGCCTTCAGGGAGGGGACACAGGAACCCCCTAAACACACCGCGGCTCAGGGTCAGCCCCCATCTCCTGTGCCTTGTGCCCTGCCCCTGAAATACTGCTGGGGAACCTGGCACAAAGGCCCTGAAGAACAGAGGAAGCCCCTGCCCCACGGTCTCCTGGGGGCTCATAGGCTGTTGCTGCAGTCGCGGCACAGGATCTCGTCGTTGTCGGGGATGAAGCCTTTCCCCACCAGCGAAGTGCTGCAGCGGGCGCAGTTGAAGCAGTCGTGGTGCCAATGACGGTCCTCAAAGGAGACATATTTGCCGCCACCAAAGCCTGTGGGAGGGACAGAGGGCAATGTCAGAGTCTCTGGGGAAACTGGGCTGAGCTTCCTGCACAGACCGAGCCCTGGCCTGCTCTTCTCTGGGTCGGGCCTTCACACGTGGTGCTGGTGGTGGCACCCAAAACACCCCCCAGGATCAAATACATCTGAAATGCAAATCTCCGCTCTTGTGGGGAAAAAGCACTGAAATCGCTTCAGAGCAGACTTTGCACAGTTGACATATTTGGAGCAGAATCACGATTTTCTCCCCTAGGAGAAGCAGGGACAGGACCTGCACGATCACAGTGGATGAAGGCAGACAGTGCTACTGGAATCCTGGGAAGAGCCACCAGCCACCAGAGCCACCAGCTCAGGCCCAGGCTCCTGCAGAGGCTCCACAGGAGCTTCCTTTCCCTGCTGGCAGTTGTTGGACTGGTGAGCTGTGACCCTCTTCTCCCCAGGACTGCAACAAACTGATAAGGACCGGAGGGGAAGTGGGTGCCTGGGAGCTGTCCTCAGCCAGAATAATCTTCTGAGTCACCAGCTGATTCACGGCTTCTCTTGCCTTCCCAGCAGCAAGAAACTGGGAGTTGCAAGGGGGAAGGTCAAGTGGGGGAGGGCAGGAAGGAGGCCAGACTTTCTTAGGGGGTTCTGCAGAAGAGGATCTCTTACTTCCCTTGCCTTAGGCAGGTACAGCAGGTCCAGGCTCCCTTGCACCAGGTGCTGTTCTAGCTATGGCTGGCTTTCCCTATCTGTGAACAACCTTTTCACAGGACACAGCAATCAGTATCAAAAAAGGCAAGCTAGAGACATGAGATCATGCTTTGAGGGGTCACTTTGGAGCCTTTTACCTGTGGGTAGAGGGAATTCCTCCCACGGGACACAGTTCACCACTTTGAAAGATGCCAACAAAGGGACAGAAGCAGCCCCAAGACCACTGCATCGAAGAGCTCCTCCCTCACGGGGTTCCTCAGAGAGCTGCTCTGCTCACCTGTGATGGGCTTTGTGCAGGCGCTGCACTTCTTGGCATAGAGGTTCCCAAAGCACTTGATGCAGTATGGGTTGTCGTCCTGGGAGGTGAACTGCTGCCCAGCCAAGGGGGTCTTGCAGCCCGTGCAGACAAAGCACTCCTTGTGCCAGGGCTCATCCCGGTAGGTCACTCCTCCCTTGGTGAGGGTCTGCAGAAGAGAGCACACGCTGGGGACACACAGGCAAAGGGAAACAGCCCAGCCAGGGTGCTGGCACCTGAACCCTCCTCTGATGGGGCTCAGGCAGGAGCAGGGAGTTCCCTGTCCCTGGATCAGAGCTGGGGGCTCTGGGCTGTCAGGCCACACATACCTTTTTGCATCGAGTGCAGCGAGGAGCGAACTTGCTCTCGTAACAGGGGACACAGTAATAATCCTTCTTGTCTGGGATGAAGGACCGTGACCCAATGGGCTGCTGGCAGCTGCTGCATATGAAGCAATGCTCATGCCAGGTCTGTCCGTTGTACTCCAGCTTACGGGAGCCTGCAGAGAGAGCCCTGCAGTGACAGAAGGGAGCAGCACATGCGCTCACAGGGACGTGGGGGGCGGAGCAGGATGAACTGTGGTCCTGCACACCTGCCTTTATGCTTCCCCTCCCCATGGCAGTTCAGGACCACTGGCAGCTGGAGAGGGGGCCCCAGGCACAAGGGTAGGGCTGCAGGAACACGTCCCCAGCACTGGCACAAAGGCCGTGGCAGAGGTGCCTGACATAACCTACATCTGAAGATGATGCCAAAATAGCCAAGCTAAGACACACACACCTATGCCTCAGGCCATCTCCAGAGATGCTCACACATCTTCAGTCATTCTGTCTCTTCTTGTCAGCACACAGCAGAAAATGCCCAGGAAATCCTTTGTAATCTCCTCCCTCATTCACTTCCCCACAAAAAAGGGGAACAGATAGATGGGGCTGCTGTTGTGATCACAGCTTAGGATCACTTTGCTTGCTGGACAGGCAAAGGACCAAGCCCTCTCCATGTAGTGCCAGGAGGGCAGGAGAACAGAGATCCTACACTCTTCCATGCTGCTTTCATGCTGGACCCGCAGCCCCAATTGACACCAAGGGCCCAGGAATAAACCACAGTGCTCGAGTCCGCCTGCTCCTACCTGGCATGACGGTCTTCTCGCAGGCAACACATTTGGAGGAGAACTCGCTGCAGTAGCAGTCGTTGCACAGCAGCTCCTCGCCCTGGCAGGTGAACGGCTCATCAGCCAGAGAGCGGTCACAGCGGAAGCAACGGAAGCAGTGCTCATGGTAATGACGATCCTCGTAGTAGAGCTCCTGGGAGTACAGCCAAGATGAGGAGGGGACCAACGGCCCGGGGAACTGACCTGCTTGTCTGCAGGGCCCCTACTCACCCTGCAGTCGTGGCCGATCAGCTCTTTGCACTCGTCGCAGGTGTTGGCGAAGTGTGCATCGTAGCAGGGGATGCAGTACGGGCCATTGTCCATCTGGATGTACTTGCGCCCATATAAGGACTCCTTGCAGTTGTCACAGTCGAAGCACTCTGTCATGGTGGCGGTCTGAGGCCCTCCTTCACCTGCTGAGATCAGGGCAGGTGTGGGTCAGTATCAGCTTACGCTGTCCGAGATGTCCCTGCACAACCCTGTCACCTCCAAAGGCCAGGGACTGGAGTCCCTGTGCTGAGCCAACGGCTGCCATCAGCACAGGGACAGACCCACGCTGTGCTCCTGCTCTGGGGCTGCACGCACCTCCCAAAGAGCCTGCAGGCATCAGAGCCCGCAATGAACCTTGCTTCAGGCTTATACTCCAGTTCACAGCTGAAGCACTTTGGCACCACTCAGAAAACCTGAGTTTTTGACATGTCAACATGTCAACATGCAGCTAAGCTCCTCACTCCTTGCTACCTTCCTGGCAAGTGAAGTGTAAGTAAGGACCAAAAGGGCGAAATTTCCTGCATGAAAAGTTTTGATTTGGCACCAAAACCATGCACATGCCATGTGGTTTTGTGTCCACTTCGACATCCGAGAGCCAAACACCCTAAGGGAGATCTGTCCTTTGGGAAGCTGCCCTTTGGAGACCCACGCTCAGCCCTCAGCACAGTCCTTGCCAGGATTCCTCCCAATGGCTGAAAGCTCTGCCTGAGGGGCTGCTAGCACCCCAAACCTAGAACTCCTCCGGAGGTTTAAAGCAGCTGCTCCATAGGGAAGCAGGAATTGGGCATTCTGCACTGTGCCTCGGCTGTGGAGCCTCATCCCAGCAAACCCTTCTGCACGTGTTGTGCCAGCTACAAACTCTCTCCAGGGAGAAGCTGTAGGGGCAGGTGGGTGTTCCACAAGCACCTGTTGGGGCTTGGCATAAAGGACACCTGACATCTCTCCTTGCTCCTTATCTTCCTCACAGAAAACAGGTTTGTGGAACGATTTTACTTTCTTTGGAGCACTGACTCCAGGACAAGAGTATCTTCCTCCTGTTTAGTTTAGCCTGGTTATTCCTAAACGTGGAGTTTTCCACTTGCAAAATCACACCCTTCTTTAATCCAGGCTGCTGTCAAGTGTAGACAAGCCCACTGAGTTACACCGGAGCTGTCAGCTGCAGAGCACCCCCCCACTGAGGTGTTCTTCACGAAAGAAGAACAATTTAGAAAGAACAATTACAGCTCAGTCTGCAGTTCAGTATTTAATGGGCAGCATTTAATCCCTGCCAGCTCCTGCACCCCCTCCCCACACAGTAGGTTGGGAGGCAGCCTCCAGGGCAGGAGCTGATCCAGACAGCTCTGACTCAGGGCCCAGAGCTCCCCAGGGCTATTCTTGGCCAAGCCACACAGCTCCCAGCTGTTGTCAAGCCTGGTATGTGCCGATAGGACTGCTGGAGAATAAATCCAGTGTTCCCACATGGCTACGTGACCAACCAAGGGGAAACAAAGTCCCTTTTCAGACACTCGTCACCAGCTGCCACCCAGGCCGCTGCCCGCTCTGTGCCCTGCAGCGTGGCAGGCCAGCGTGTGTGCCTGTGGCCACGGGAGCCTCTCCATGGCATGTCCCTGTCAGCAGCACGGGCTGGGGACACCACTCCACCAAGCCTCCCCCAAAGCTCCAACCAGCTGCCTGCAGAGCAAGGCAGTGTCCAGTCTGTTATGGACACAAGGCAGGCACGCAGTGGTTTGCTGCAAGGTGCTGAACTGGACCTGCTGTCCCCAATGTGCCCCAGCTTGTGCTGGCATCTCCAGTGTCCCTCCCCTGACCCCCACACTGCTCCTGGCTGCTTCTCCTGCACTGCTGCCTTCTCTGCCACCCCACTCGCCTTGGCTCCCTAAAGCTACCTGGGACCTTTCTCTCTGGCAAAGAATGAAATGAAATTTCCAACCCTCCTCCTCCTCCTCCCAGCCCTGGTGAAGGGAACTTTCCAAGGTGTGTCTTGTGCAATAAAAGGGCCTCTAATGAGCACTCCTGGCCTGGGAGCTAAGGCACCACCAGAGCAGGGAACTTCCATGTTTCTCAGTGGGATGCACTTTAGCTCTGTGGTGCTGTAATACAGGCTCAGAGGCCATCAGAAAACACAAAGGGAAAACAACCTGAATGGATAAGGCTGGGGTTTTACCAGGGACAGGGAATAAACCTCCTGAGCACCACTACCCTGATCCTGATGCTGTCAGAAGAAGAAGTGAAAAACAAACCCTCCAAGAATGATATACCAAGGACGACCCTAAAGCAGTAGGCCAGGCTTGCCTCCAGTTTGAATAATTTCTCTCCAAAGTCTCTCTATGCCTGCTGCACACCCTCACTGAGTGCTGTGGGTGCAGCAGAGCCAGGCCCGGGAGCCTCACGTGGCCAAATGCTGCAGTCAGTGCACATGGAAGCAGACTTTGTGCTGCCTTTTCAACGGAACAAGAACAGGCCCAGGAAGTTTGCTCAGGGTTATTTGTGTTAGATAAATTGTTTGCTTCCTTTGTTCTGGTCTCGCATGCAGAGCTGGGCAGGGGCCTCAAAGCCTGGGCAGCGCCAAAGCAAACGCAGCATCTTCCTCCCTGAGATGCTGGGAAGAGGAAGGTGGGACAAAATAAATGGAGCAAAAGAAATAGTAGAAAAGGTCACAATTCTTACTGTGATTGTAATGATGAACCTGGAAATTGCCTTCCTTATGAAGGAAAGAGGTAGAGTTTTTAAAAAAACCCTTTAATCAAGGCTCAGATATAGAAGGTTCAATTCATTGTTCTTGTGCTAATGAGCATGTGCTCATCCTCTGCAGTCTGCACCACCCTGTAAACATCAGCTGTGCTTGGGTGTGCTGGGCTGATGTCAGGAACGCCTTCAAATGCTAACGAAGGTGTTGCCCTATAATGATAGGATTGCAGCTGCAAATAGAGTGTTTGCCCATTGCCAGATGGCTTTGGCCGGCGGGGACAAGGCTTGCTGAAGCAGGCCCCTTGTACAGGGTGATGGCGGAGCTGGATGTGGGATGTGTTGCTCAGCTGTCTCGCTAGCTGTTGGAGGGCAAAAATAAACACAGATATATGCCTGCCAGCTGCCTACTCTTTCCCTCTGACAGATGTAGTTGTGCTCAGGGAGCAAAGCAAGTTCAGTTCCTCTCCTGTGCCCAGGAACAAACAGCTTTAGGAACAAGAGCCCCACTCACAAACAACATTCAAAGTGCTCCAGGATGCAAATCTGATCAGACTGGAGCAGAGCTCAGAATAGCCTCACATATGGGAAAGGTCAGCAATTTGTCAAGGACGCACAGCAAAGTCCACTTTCTAATTAGAGAGTAACATGCACCCAACACCACCCTGGTGTCATTGTCTGAAGCCAATGGCTTAGCCACAGCCCCAGGAGATCATTACATTAATTTTAGCACCGATAAACCAGGGATTTGTTATGCAAAGTAGGCAGTACAGACAGAGCAGGGCCTGACCCACACAATCACTGAAGAGTTTAACTGGCCTTTTGAGACGGCTCCTCCTACGATGAACTCCTTCAGCTCAGCGTGGAGTCTTGTGTGCGTGGTGAACCTGAAATCCCATGTAACTTCACACCAGTTTGTTGTTTGTTGTCAGGTCACAACCAGCTGCTCCCCAGAGTCATCCTACAGCAACCCACGGGGCTATTCCTAGGGAAACACTTCATCTTTCCAGGACACAGGAAGAGACCTGCTTTTGACTGTCTGTCAGGTCCCTGCCTATTCCCATCTCCCTGGGGCTGCCTGAGCATAAATATAAGCAGTTGCAGTTCACACCTAAACAGACACGCAGAAGAGAAAGCACGACCTCGCTGGGGCAGGCAAATATTCCCCATGTAAGGATGAAACCGTCCAGGGACATGGCTTTGAAAGACGGTCCTCAAAGCACTCCAAGGTCAGCAGAGGAGAAGAACACTTTTTGTTCCTGCTGGCTTTCCAGAACCATTATGGGTCCTGGAATCTGCATGAAATTGTTTCTGCCCTGCTGCCGACCCTAAAAGGGAAACCAGCTGCCTGCTCTGAGGAGCAGCTCCAGCCCCTCCATTATGCTGGGAGTGTTTTCATTCCATGTTTCCTGACACCACTTCTGTGGATCTGCACAGGGTCACTGTGCACCCTGGCCATGGCCCAGCCCCGCCAGCCCAGGCTCTTGTGGGGTGGGGGGCGATCTCCCTGATGTGCTGTGGGGTTTCTCCATACTTCCTCACGCTGCTGCCTACCTGTACCTGTCACTCTGCTCCCAAAGCCACCAACGCTGCTGCAGACCTGGGGAAGAGCATCCCCGGGGCTGTTAGATGACAGCTGGAGGCAGCTGGGCAGAGGTCCTTCAGGGTGACCCAGCCTGCTCAGGGCACCCTTGGGAGCTGTGTTGCATCAAGCCTTCGCCTGCCTGCTTGCAGCACCAATGAGTCACTTCCTGCCCTCAGCTCTTGCCTCCAAGCTGCCTTCCAGCCTCAGCCTTCCCTGGGACAGCTCTGAAATCTAGAGTAGGAATGGGGGCTCCAGCATGGCAAGGAGTAGAGTCCTTGCAGAGACCATCAGGACAGCTTCCCCATCACCAGCACACCAGCTGTCCCTGGGACAGCTCTGAAATCTAGAGTAGGAATGGCAGCTCCAGCATGGCAAGGAATAGAGTCCTTGCAGGGACCATCAGGACAGCTTTCCCAGCACCAGCACAACTTGAGGATGTTGTAGGTCATTCCTCCAACACACAGGAAAGATTTGGTTCTCACAGCTGGCAGATAAGCAGACCAGCAGGGTGTATGGCCACAGCGTCCCTGCACCACTGGGATGTTGTGCTCGTGCATGTGCACACACCGAGCTCTGCTGAGCAAGCTTTACTGCAGCCTCTTCCCCAAGCATGGGCAGGACACCCTCCTGCCCAGAGCAGTCACGGGCTGCTCCAGGCTCTGCAACAGATTGTGTAAAACAGCTGGCAGCATTGTAAGGAAACACCCAAAATTTCAAAATATCTTGCTGTCAGCAAGGTAAGCAGCTTCCTGGAAATGCGCACAATTTTGTGAGGAAAATGTAGCAGAATCTGTTAAAGCATCTGACAAGCCACAAGACCTAAACTGTTGCATGATTTTAATACAGTCTTAGAATGACAAAATAAGGGTTTCCATTTGTTCAGAAGGGTTCTCTGACATGCCCCATCCAAAGAACAAAGCCGGATCACAGACTCCTCCTGACAGCTCTGCATATAGATAAAGGCCAGTGCGAAAACCACACCACACCTGTTCCACAAATGTCTTACTGTACTCTTAAACAGAGTACAATCAGTAAGAAAATCGCACCTGCTGCCAGCCCCCAGGCTGCCCGGAGGTGCCTGCAGGAAACACTGCGCTGTTTGCACAGCCGTGATGGAGACGTCACACCTGGCCCAAGGTGAGCAAAGGCAAACTGCCACCACTGCTGGGCTGGACTCGTGAGGTCCCAGCAGCACAGGCAGAGGCACAAGAGACAATTCAGCCCACGCCCTGGACTTACTTTCTTAAAGGAAAGTTAATTTTACCAGGGTCTGAGAAAGAAGCTGAAGAGTCCCTACTGTGCAACCATAAAATAAAAAACTCTGCCTAGGAAAAGAGGAGGGAATGGTTTCAGAGTTAAAAATTTATTACTAAACATCTGTAGGGATTAACTATTTTAGGTTCTGAAAAATCCTGGCCCTTCAGAGGTGTAGCTAACGGCAGTAAAACTGTTTGGGACATGCAGAGCAGGCAGCCTATGTCATTCTGCTGACATTAAACTGGAATGTTTGCTCAAGAGATCAGCTGTTAATCTTATTCAAAATGAGCACAAAGTAAGCAAATTCTGTGCACTCAACAGGAAGTCAGGAATTGAAACCATTTGGGCAGTTTGGACCCATCACATTCAAACAGACCATTAATTGATGGAGGAAGTCTGAGAGCAGAGAAGCAAGATAGGAACACACCAGAAACTTCTGCCCAGCTCAACATAGACCTTTCTGCCCCACAGTTAAGAAACCCATGGCTTAAAAACACATCAGGAGAGATTCTGGCTTGTCTCTGAGGAGGCTTCAGAGAAAAGTGAGACAGCCTGGCCCAAGCTCCACATGGCAGGTACCACATGGCACATGCCAGTGACAAGCAGGGGACGCTGGCAGCCAGGCACAGCTACCACTGAGGCTGGGGACGGGCTGAGGACAACAGCTGCACTCATGGTCACGGTGGCCATAAGAGGAAGAAAGATGCTGAAGCCAAGTTTCAGGGAATGTGACTGATCACTGGAGCTTCAGAGAGATCGGAGGAGCAAGAGAGGCAGTCTTGAGTCAAGAAAGGACTGCTCCTGTCAGTTCCCAAAAAGGAGCAAGGAACAGGTGTGCAATTACTGTCAATAAGCGTGTTGTGAGCATGTTACAATTTAGCGCTCAAAGTTTAATTTTGGACTGAATTGGTTTATGCCCATGTAACCCACAGCCATATAAATGCCTCACTGCTTATCCAATTTAACAATCCCAGGAATCCTGGCAATAGTGTTTCAAAATCTCTTTGCCCACAAAATAAAGGTCACATGCAGTACAACAGAATTCAAACATGAAAGCGTGACAGGAAATGACTAACTGCACACTGAGGCCAATGTACCTTCATCTTGGATCAGCTCAGCACACAAGAATCTTGCAACTCAAACAGACATCACAGCCTATATGCAGAAAAAATAATCTGACTGCTCTAGTTGCCAATTCTTGGGGCCTGTGCATCTCAGTGTAGCTGTTACTTCAAAATAATGTAATTCCGCTCTATTTCCCTGAAGTTCTCTCACAACAGAATCCTTACGTTGTAGTTTGCACTCCTCCTTCCCTTCGAGGCAGCTGCTTTTTAAATTGAGGATGTAACTGTTCTCATTTCTGAGCTGATACATAATTTAAGTTAGTGTTTATAAAGCTTTTGCACTCCTGAATAAAAGATACCTATGAGATTATACCTCTGTTTTGCCCAAAAAGGCAATCAAGGGACTGCCTCAAGCATGAGACGCAGCCCTAGTGAACGTGTTGTGTGCTCACATGTTGAGCACAAAACCAACCTGGACAATTTGAGCCCAGTCCCCTATTCCCTGTCTCCTCAGCCAGCCTGAAAGCTCTTTTGCTGATTAAGGGTCTGCTCAGCTTCATGTTTTTTTTCAATAAACAAAGCAATTTTGACTTACAGTAGTGGGAAAAGACACATATCCCAGATATGCTTTATTTAACGCATGCCTATTACTTAAAGGGCAAAGTGAATTTTTTCACCAAATTTGGTCAAAATATTCCCTCTTCCGATTTGATTCTTTGTCTCCCAAAAATGAGTATTTGCAGTTGGTTTCTTGTGTATATAAGCAGATCTATTGAGGGAGAGAGGTAATGTGCATCTGAGCCCTGGCAGTTTTGTGCCTTTTGGGGCTCTCCAAAATCTGCAGAGGGAAGAGAAAGCCAGGAGGGTGACAGGAGATACTGCAGTGACACTTGTGCACACCCTCTGTCCCACAGTCCCATCACTGAGGGCCTCTCTGCCTGCTCTGGCTCTTTGCCCAAGGAATAGGACAGTCTCCCTATAAAGCACTTTTTACAGCTGCTGGTGCTCCTTGCAAGCAAAGGCAATGCCAGCCCTGCAGCACGAAGCATGCGAGCAGCTTCTAAATCTGGGGGAGGACTGAATCCTGGCAGAGACAAATTGTCTCATGTTACCACCCCGAGAACGGCTTGATGGTGCTCCGAAACAAAAACTAGGATCATTTGTTGCCCGGGAGATGCTGTGTGTGCCAGCTGCAACTCTCCCGAAACAAGGCAGTGCTCTCAAGGGCAACACAGCCCAGGAAAGTGCAGAACAGGGACAAATAGGATTGCTGAGAGAGCAAGAGAACATCTTCTTCTTGTTTCACCTCTATGCTTGCCAGCATAGAGATGAAACAAGTTCCTTTCCGTGGCTGAAGACTTCTCTGCCAGGACCTGATTGATGAGCAGCTGTCATTTACTTTCACCATACAGGGCTGGTTATCTTCAAACCACTCTCACTGACACCTTTAAAAATCACTCTTAAGTACTGCACGATTTAAATAATAGAAGCCATCGATTGCAATTGTCACATATTTCACATTAAATCTCTACAAAATTACTCCTTGCAAGTACTAAAAAGAAATTTGCAAGATGCAACATGCGCTCCTGTTTCTGCTGTTCAGAGATAGCCTTTCGTGGCACCCATCGAAGGGAAAACTGGGCCACATCCAAAAGGCTATGTGGAAACAGCTATTTCAAGGGACACAAATGCTCATAAAATGTATGAATGCCTTTGTATCACACAGCTACACATGGAGTTTCCCACACCTATGCCACTGCCCACTGGACGTGTCTATCTCAGAACTAGAGCTGCTGCTGACACGCAGCTCAGTAAACACGTGGAGTGACTGTGCCTAAAAACTCAGAAAGAGAGGAAAAACTGCTCCTTTACAGAAAAAAAAAATCCCACATGAACAGAAAAGAAGTAACAATATCAGAGTTCCTGATTCAGGTCTGTGGCTCCTTTACAGAACCTCATTCTCTCATTCCAATCTGAGATTTACAAGGAAACCCCCGTGAAACACATCTCTCACAGGTTATAAAGGAACAAAAAGACCAGAGTTTTCATTAACAGAGGCAACTTGCAGCTAAAGACCAAGAAGATCTGCTGTCTCAGCCCTTGAAGCAGCAGATATGAAGCAATGCTCCGTTTCTTCACTGCAGGGAAGGTGCTCCACGCTCGTTCAGAGACAGAAGCAGCAGCAACCTGAACTCTGACTAGTGGGAAAAGCTTCCCAAAGCTGTTCACAAGCCCGAGGATCAGGGGCTTCACTGCAATGAGACGCCACCAACGCCACCAACCCTCCCTCTGTTCTCAAACTGATCACAACAAAAGTTTTTTAGCATTTACAAGCTATTTGTCCCAAACCGGCAAACCCTGGAAGCAAAAGCTCAGCCCAATTTTGTTACCTTGCATTGCTGAAAGCGATGGAGCAGTGAGAACCCAGCCGTGCCAGGGTGTTCCTCTAGCCCCCCACCCCACAGTCAGCTCCAGCAGGTGCCACCAGCCAGAGACTCGAACGAGTAAATCATCACTTCACTAACAAACACTCAAGTGCTTGTCCAGGAACAAAAGCAGTCACATCATAAACCGAGGGTGACATCAGCAGAGGGATTGTGTTTCCTGCAGGGGTTTAAATGTCACTACTTGTGACTAGAAATTGGACACTTGCAATAAAAGTTACTCTAAATTTTAATAAGAGACATAATTCCAGTTTCGTGTAGACGTATTTCACTTCCAAAGCCTTTCTATTGCTGAATGTCACGATGACAGAATCAAAAAAGGGAATAAGCAAAACTCCTAACACAAAGTGAAAAACTCAATAACATCATTATTAGCCTGACTTACCAAGTCAGGTGCTAACAAGGTGAGCAGCAGAACTCTGGATTGTCACTGGAAAGGGTCAATGTGCCTCAAACAGTGTGATCTACTCGAGGCCCCGTTATTCAAGGTCTCTGCATTGCCCTCTTTGATTCTTATTCAAAGTTCTGCTCTGCATCTTCTTCTAAAATTAAAACTCAAAGCTATCAAGGCCCTAAAAGCATTATTTCGTCATTCTGTAGTTAAGTTGCTGTTTCACAGAGCATGAAGAACAACACAATCTGTGCACCTTCACCAACCTGACATGCACTTATGATTTCCCACACTCAGCTCTGGGCTCTCCAAAAGCAACACATCCAAGACTTCTACATACGCACACTGGGCCAGATTTAATCTTTCTGTGAGTTATACGGTGTTTGCATAGGGTTGAGAAATAGTAGAAATAAAAATTCTCTTGGCTGAGGTACGCTATGCACTTTTTGCTATTAATGACTCTTGGTGAGTATGCTACTAGCCTGTGTATTCCAGAATGGTCTGAGTCAGGCACACATCAATTTTCTTGATGTGAGTTAAAAGGAGCCACTGAAATGCCTTTAGATTTAAATCCTGGCTTTTCTATTTGAAAATGTCCATGTACCGAGGAAACAGGCAGATGAGAATAAATAATCCAAATTCAAGGACACAAACTAAAGATTAGTTTCTTTACCTGGGAAGTAGTTTAGCTCCCTGACTCTCTACTGCCAGTAACACAAACATATGTGATGATCCAGTGCAATACCATTAATGCAGAAGTCCTCAGTTTCCACAGAGCTGACATCCCACACCTCTCATTGGATTTTTGCTTCCTCAATTCCCTAACAGCTGTCACCAGCGAAAACATTATTTACCCTTGTAATACCTGCAGGTCAGGGAGTAACGTTATCTCCCTCCTGGGATTTGCACCTCAGAGGGCTCTGGCACAAGGCAAGGCCTACAGAACTAAAAATGGAACCAAAATCCAAGTTCCAACTTTCTTCTCCTTCCGAGATGCAGCACATATCCCTGTCAGTGGAAACTGTGACACCCACTAAGGCGTGTCGCAGACCTGCGTCTATAGATTGCACAACCAAAACTCTGTGAGAAGCAGGAGAAAACGGAGGAGAAGAAGAGAAGGACATGGTCTTTAAGGTCCCTTCCAACCCTGAAACAGCCACAGCGCTGTGCTGTTAAAAAGCACAGCTAATCCAGATTCTGGAGCTCTCAACCAACACCATGCCTCTGCTAGCTGCTCCTGCTATTTAAACTTGAGGGTTTAGCAGTGAGCAGGCTGAGCTGGCAGGCAGAGCTAGAATAGGGCAGCACAAGAAGTTATGTACCAGTTCAAAATGGGTTCGTTTTTAAGAAAGAAAAAAGCCATGTTTTCCTTAAATGAGGGCAGTGGAATTCCAAGGTAAGGTGAAAAGCCTGGCAAAGTCAGGAGTTTAGGCTGGTCCTGGGGCTCATGATGCTGACAAGAGCAGTCCTTGCACTCAGGGACAGCTCAGGACTGATGTTTTTTGTTGCTATTCTTTTTTTGTTGTCTTCCCATTCTGAGCAATATCCAGGAACAGTGCCATCAGGTGTAGACCTCAGAGAGGAATTTTTGTCTTCAATCGTGCTGAAGGTTAGGCCTTTCAGATACATATTTTGTATGATTCCCTTTCTTTTGTTTCATTAGAAGAACTACAAAAAGACACATTTTACAAGAAGTCTGAATGTACATGCTGCTTGTGTACAATCTGCAGCCACACAGACCTGAACCACAACAGAAATTACCTCTGACACACTCATGTGAGGGAAACCTTGTGGGTTTGGATCATTCAAGAAATAAGGTTGCTTTACAGCTACAGGAACAACACATGGCCAGAATGGGTTCTAAATGGGTAAGACAAAGTCTGAAAATCAACTGCTAATTGTTTTTACAATTTGTATTTTATATTAAAAAACCTCTTTAAGACCTTAGGAGGCAGAGCTGAGCCTGGAAAGGATTTTTATGGTTACACTCTGAACCTGAAAGGGACCTACAACAAAACTAGTCCATTACATCTCAAACCTTGATCCTGGGTTCTGCCTCAAGCAGCTGGGATTACTTCTCCAGCTAAGCAAATTCCTGTTACCAAAACCCTCTCTGATATTTAAAAAAATTTGAAGAAGATGCTGAGTAGTCACTCTTGCTTCACAGATAGCAAGATGAGAACTGTATTATTTGATGGATTTCTAAGAGAACACTTGAAATTTGGGCAAAGAAATTTAAAATATCAAGGTCATATTTACATTCCAGGGTAATAAAGACTTAATATCTTGTGGTTCGACTATTCTAGGTTTTTCTACACACCAAAATATTTAGTCATGTGAAAACCATCTGTAGCAGCTGGAAGACATTCATTTGGCACGCCAAGATCAATTAGTTTAAAAATACATAAATAAAGTGTTCATTTTATTTCCAAAAAGCTGCTGCTCTTGGTTCGCTTATGGTGCTAGTGATTAATGCTTATGGAAGGTTCTCAAAAAGAGGTATCAGATGCCAGTTTCACAAATATCTGTTAAGTAAAACAAGGCTTGTGTTTAGGTTAATGCTCTTCTGGACTAACCCAAGTCATTATTCACAGCAATATGAAAACCAGCTTGCAAACACTTCAATCCCTATTTTTAGTCTTTCTCCTATGCTTTCAAATCCACAATGCTGAAATCTGCTTTTAAAAATTGATGAAAAGAAATTTCTTTTCAGGATTGGGGTTCAGATAACTGTGTTTAAGGATTACAAGGCCTAAGTTGCCAAGCATGCCTTTTCTCTCCAAGAAGTTCCTGCATAATCTTCATAGAGCTTTTCAAAGTCAAGTAAACAAGAGGCACAGCTGAAACTGTAAAAAGGGTTGAATTTGGCTTAGTATCCATAGGGATCACTTCTCTGGCCAACAGCTTGCAAAGGGTTATTTCTCGGCTCATCATTTTTCTTTTGCTGGAAGATGCTGAGGTTTCAGCGAAGTTTCTGCAGAGCATGCACCAGAATTCAACATTTGCTCAGCTAATGAGTTAAGTCATCGCAGCTCTCCAATGGCTTGAAGATTATGGGTGTAGGAAAAGGGAATGCTCAGAGAGGGGAACTTCTGAGCAGTCACCACCAAACTGCGGTTAAAACAGACACCAATGACTCTATTCAGCTCCCAAACCTCAGACAGTTTCCATTTTCTCAATAACAAAGCATTTTTGTGGAATGAGGTAACAGCCTCCATCTGCCAGGCCGACATCTCCACTAAGATTTCTCAAGAGTGTAGCTGCCGAGGGCTGGCTAGCGGAGCCAGCATGGCGCAAGAGGCAGGAGAGTCCCTTCTGTCTGGGCAACAAGGGACAAACTGCAACGGAGGGACATGGAGAGGAGCCCCTGTGGTACCACTGCCACCGAAAATTGGGAGAAATAAAAAACACTCTAGCTCTCTATTTGAAGTGATAGAGAATCAGGCATTACTTTATTTACTAGCCAGGATGTGCCAAGGAAAATATTCCAAAAACACATGTTTTTACAGGATTTTCCCCAGTTTTTATACAGTTAAAACCCATAGGGATGTATTGTTTCAAAGTTCATTGGTCCAGAGTTGAGCAACCCTCAATATTCAGTTTTCTATTGGATCCGAATCCCCTCCCCAAAGCAAAGTCAAGTCAAGCCTAACTAGAGACAAAAATAAAGAGTTAAAAGTTATACAAAATTTTTAAACTGGTATATTTTCCAACAGCATCACACAAACTCTCCTGGGAGTTGGATTCACAAGCAGCCTGGAGCAAGCTCCACACACTGCACAGCTGAAGAGCCAAAAGGCCAAGGAAAGGCTCGAGACTTGTCACTACAGATGGCCAGGGACAGGCAGGAGGGAGCAGAATACAAATGGGTACCACAGGTCCAACAGCCCATGGTAAGCGGGTCGTGAGCACAGAGAATGTGATTTAGAAGAGAACGTGGGTCTGCAGCACACACTGTGAGATGCACAAGGCAAAGGGCAGTGCAGACATCCAGCTCCCTGAGGACAGGCCATGGGACTGGCCACTCAAGCTGCAATACACCCTCCCACACCTGAAATGCTAAAGACATGAGGCAGAGTAGTTAAAACCTCAGAACACAGCCTGGGAGAAGGTTTGGTTTTGTTCTTGCCTTGTTTCTTGAATTTGGCAGCTTATATTTTGACACCTCAGTTCCAGGGATGCTGAGCACCCAATCATTCTTTTGATTTCAGGCAAAGCCAGCTCAGTTCCTCTGAAAAGCAGACCTTCATTTAGATCCAGATGAAGATTCCAGCTCCTGCCAGGACCCCCTCACCCACTTCTTGCCTCCCTGTGAGTGGCTGGTCACTCAGCTCCCTCTCAATTTTGAGGCTCTTGGCTCCAGGTTTAACCTCCCCCCACATCTGGTTCTCCCATCTAAAGCAAGGCAATTTTCCAGTTGGTTTTCTGATGGCCTTTGCATTCTTGTAACACTTCCTCCTGAAGTTCAGAAAACATTAACACGAACCTCCTGGCTCTCTTGTGTAATTCCAGCTGTGTGCCCAGGTGGATGCCTGGTGAGTGGCACCTTCTTTGCCAGCCAGGACAAAGCATTTCCCAAGCCAATTTTCTTCCTATGAGGAATGCTGCTGTCAAATCCCAAAAATCCACACTGCTAATACTAGCCTTCTACAAGGTCAGCCAAAGAGGACTTCCATCATGGATGAGCTTTGCTGGAGAAGGCTCCCTGGGGATTATCAGAATAGTACAGTCAAGCCCAGATGGCCACAATGTGCTGAGCACATTTCCCGCAAACACAGTGGCGAGGCAGAGGCCTCTGCAAATCAAAGTCCACCCTGACTTCTGCCATCTGCTGAACACTGAGGGCCAGGCTGAGGCCTTTGGGAAAGGTCAGGATAGTCTTACAGGCTCTCAAGATATTGCTTTTGTTCTCACTATTTGCTTCTCCATTCCTTCGTTGGAAGATACTAATCTCTCTGTAAGGCAGTTACTTGGAGCCAAGACTTTAGATATTATTGCAAAACATATGCTTAAAAGAGACTGGAAATTATGTTGGCAGTGTTACAGAGGGGAGCAAAGCACAGCTTTGGGTCAAAACAAACAAAAAAAAATCTAAGCTAGTAAGCAATTCCCATGCGATAGTTTAGGAGAGCCAGCAAAAGCTTCTTCTAGAAAGAAAACAATACTGTGAGAACGAAGCTAACGAGAGCTGGCTCTTGGAAAAATAAAACAGTTAGTAATGAGCCAGAGTACTGCCAACAGCACATATCCAAGGGAATCTTTCTGGGAAACCAACCTAAGACGTTACGCTGGAAAGCCCTGAGGGACTAGGGACCTTGAGGCTAAAAGCTGGCAAATTGCTTCATCAGTTAAGGTTGGTCTCAATGCTTTCTACTGTGTAAAAATAATTTGTTTTAGCCCACAGGTCTCTACAGAGCACTGGGTAAATTCAGGCTACTTCCTTTGGGAAGGGAAACGAAGAGCCTGGCACAGCCCGGCCCAAGGGGACATTTTCAGGGGTTTCCCACCATCACTGACAGCTCTCCAGCCTCCAGCACACTCAGGCCATTGGCTCTGCTGCACTCCCTGTGCACCCAGGCCCTCGGAGCTGCTGCAGCACACTGGGCACCACACGCCCATCACCGGGCTGGGAACATCCCCTGAATTACTCTGGTCAGCGTTCCAACAACAACATGATGAATGTGCCTCTGTAAAACCTTCTTCTGGAGGCTCATTCACCCAGAATGGATACAGTCAAGGCAATGATCCTGATATATCTTGTTTTCCAGATATATCTTGTTTCCCTGAGAGATAAGGAGGAGATCTTGTTCTCCCTCTCTCGTTCAGAGATTAGTTCATGCACCCACCAGGATCTAGGTGCTGACACAGACAGGCAAAGGTAAGGTCTGTCTGCAGCCCACTTGTTCATTGCCAGCCCAGCTCCCCAGCCACAGACTGTACCAAGAACACAAGACAATGAATGCGTGCTCCAGCCGGGCTTCTGCATCAGCAGAGAAAATCCCCGCATTGGCAGGGGATGTCAAAGTGCTGTCTAAAGACTTTAGTTCTCTTCCAACTCCTCTGATTCACATTGCCATCTTCCTTGCAACTGACCTAAATAACATGTTCAGGCAGCACTGGAAGCGTTTCCATCTCATACTGCAATAACAGTGAGATCTCCACATCTGGAAGGGGAATTTCTCAGGGAAGTCACACCACAGGTGGATTAACAGCGTCCTTCTCAAGAAAGGAACAGAAGCACCCTGTCTTATCTCATCAGCGAGACTTCCTGGCTGCAGGAGAACAAAGGTTGCCCAGGAGCAGGGAAAACACATACTGAGTCTGTGCCCAAGCCCCAGGAGATCTGAACAATGTGGGCAGATTACTCAGTTACCTCATTTCCAGGTGTGCTGTCAGCATGAGCCATGACTGGTTTGGAATGAAAGAGGTAAAATTGTTCCTAGATCTGGACTTGTCTGCATCATTTGTGGTAATTATTGCTCAGTAGCCATGAATCCTTTAATGCCATATCACACTCTCAGCCCTCAGTTTCTCTCTAACCTTTTGGTCACCACAGACCATTCCACTGCAGAAGGGGCTGAAGGACAGGGCACAGGACCACATTGTCCCTCCAGAGCCAAAGACCTCAGGAAGGGAAAAGCAAAGAAAGCCACAGCAGAAGGACTTCAGTAGGTCAGCCCTCTCTAGACACACAGAGAGTATGTGTGCTGGTAACACATAGGCACCTAAAGCAGCTTTATTCCCAGACAATGACAGCCCTCTCCAGCTGTTCCTGCAGCACCATCTGTAACTCAGGTGTCCAACAGCACTGCATCATGAATCCAGGGGCAATCCCACCCCTGTCACTCCACAGTGATGCTCTCCCAATCTCATTCTTCCCTTGACTGTAAGATGGGGCACTCCCAAGAGCCATATAGATATCTCGTATCCTTCCAATAATGAATCTCAGCATTACTTTATGGCAGTGGCCTTCACAGGGTGTGTGCTGAGTAGCTGCCATAACACTTCCAGCTTTCAGGTGAGGAAGTGCTCACGTGGGGCTTGTGCACTATACCTTGTAAGGCAGGCACGAGATCCTCAGCAGCCTAACAGAGGCTGTTCTTATTCCAAAGACACAGATAAATACAGATACAATTCCCCTATTGCAATAGAAAGAAGTTATACTTGATCCATACCAACTCTTTTTCAGGTAATTGAGCTTTAAAACTAAAGCAGAAAAGCTGCCAGCAAAACTTGTGCATCTCAGTCCGTAACAACTAGTCTGCATGTGTTATCTCTAGTTTTTATTAGCTCATATTTACTTTGGCTGCACATCCAAGCAGTCATTTAAACAGGGTGAGAGAGGAAAATCTTGGACTCTCAACAATGGCCAAGCAGTTTAATCTGCCACTGGGGACAATGACTTGACTCCTATTGGCGTGGAGCGCTGGCAGGGTCAAGTGTAACATGTGCTGAAGGAAGCACTAGGGAAGCAGATCTCTTGACTGTTCCAACAACACCAAGCATTTCCTTGAGCTATTCAGAGGTCTCTTTGCCCCTCCTGTGCAGAGAAAACAGCTCCAGCTGTCCAGTCACCTGCGCTGGCTTCTCCACTCGCTGGATTAATGACATTGGTGGCCGCCAACAGCTCCAGGTTAGATGCAGCACATTCCTCATTCCTCAAAGCTCAGATGTTAAAAGCTAAGTTAGGAAGCAGTCAAGATCATGTCCTTGGCATCAGCACCAGGTTGGTGCTGGAAGGTAATTTATATTCCTGAGCAGAAATGGCACTGGGCAGATTGACTATAAACATCAACAAACTGCTGTTCTAGCCATGACATCAATCAGAAGGGTCCAGAATGATATCTAACCATACTGCTGATTAATAATTTTTTTTTCTGTATTTGAGAAGTTCAAAATACTTCACATAAAAGAATTCTGCAGCTTGCAAGTGTGGGACAATCTACAGTAACATATTCAGAGGCAAATAAAAAATGAAATTTATTAATGTTAACAATCAGATGACCAGGCCAAATCAAGTCAAAGTGAGACTACACTAAGAACAAGAACACATATTTCAGGATTTTTATTCCATTGCTCTTTGGATTCTGTGTTAAGACATTTCTAAATAACTCTTGATTAACTATTAATTTAGCCCTAATGGATGTGTCCTTCTGATTCCTCCCAGAGCAATATTATCCTCTTAGTGGGCCCCTGTGAGTAAGGGCAGATCATTTGTTAAAATCATTCTCCATTTAGCAAGTATCAACAGACACAAAGTGGTCACTCAGCAGAGGCAGTTCTGCTGGGGTGAAATGCAGGAAGGTTGAAGCCATGTGGCATTCTTCAATTTCCCATTTCCTTTCACAACCAGACCCTTGATATTTTCTTCAACAGGAAAACTGACACTCCCCCTCCATGTAAACTGCTGACAATTGTATTTTACACCTGGTAAAACCAAAGCAAAACGGAAGGAAGAGAAGAAACAAAGACCAAGGACTTTTCTCAGCAACTACATCTCCACAGAATGAAGTATTTTCCTTTCCACCATTTCTGAGCAGACAGAGTCCAGTAAACACACCCCAGCCTTCGTGGGAAATGCCCCATCCTCACTGAGGAGTGGCTGCAGGACAGTGCCCACAGCAGCAGCTTCCCAGGGAGCAGACAAAACCAACACAGCCCATGCAGTTTGGCTCTTCTGTCCACAGCCTCCCAGACCTCACACTCACTTTAAAAGTGACCCTAAAGCTCTTGGTAGTAATCTGAAGATTAAATACTACTGGTAAAGCTTCTCTGCCACCTAACAACTGCTCTTCTCCCTTTCCTAGAGACAGCTGGTATCTAGGATTATAGCTATCCTCTCCTTCTGGAAAAAAACAAAAAACAAAACACCTGGATAAAATGCTTAAAAAATTGATTTTGATGACTTCACCGAGGCAAAAGTTCTCTCTGAATTTTATAAAGTTATAAAGTTCTCTCTGAATTTTTCCAGTTTGGCCACAGAAATTGCACCCATTTCAGCAGAAGCAAAGTCCCCCTAAGGAATGAGGCGCAGCCACTTGAACTCAGAGCAAAACTGCAAAGATCACTGGCAGCACCTTCCTGCCACAGCACCTGGGCACTGTGGTGGACGTGGGCAATCCAAGAACAGCCTACGTCAACCAGGGATACCAAACATTGAACACCGGAGGAGAAATTATTTCTTACTTGAGCAATTAAGAGGAATTATGAAGCTGTTTGTCCAGTTAAGAAGTCTGGCTTTTATTCAGAGCAGTCAGACCCCAGTTTTATCACACAAAAGGTGAAGCAGAGCGACAAGGTTTAACTCCCGTCTCTCTCCTGAGGATATTGTGCAACTGTGGCTCTTCAAGCACAGCCTCATTCAAGCTGCAGGCTGCAAAAATCCTACAGGCATCAATGAGGATCCTGGTGGACCACCACGAAAATCTTGTGCTTTCAGTGCTGCAATTACCATAAAAGTCCTTTTTAAGGGAGAGGGCATTGGAAACACTTTGAGCGCTGAGAGTAATCAATTTTTTCCATCTTGCTGCTGACATTTCTAACACCAGCCAGCTGTGTAACAGCACCAACTCAGCTGCAATTAGGAACACAGCAGAAAGCATCTTACCTCATCAGGCAAGCAACAGAGCAAGCCAGAGCTGGCTGGGAAGAGAACCCAGTGCTTCCAAAGTTGGTGCACTGGGAATTTTGCTAACCTGCCTGCAGGGAAGTTTTCTCTGGCTCTGTCAATTAAAGGTTCACCTCAGTCTTAAAGCTGCTATGTCCAAAGCCAGAAAAGAACATCACTGAACTCATACCCCTCAGAAATTAATTAACAACGAGTGAATACTGCCTACAGCCATACAAGGCTAGTACATGACAGACAAAATCCATGTGTCATGAGGGACACCACAATCACACCAGCCAGGAAAGACTCCTGCCTTTCCTCCCCAGGATGACCTCAAAGAGTTGAGCTCTCCTGCTGCCAGCTGTGTTCTCGGACAGCAGTGCCTGCTGTGGAAGGAACCACAGCAAAAACCAGGAGCTGAGCTGAGGGCAGGTGTGCTGCAGGAGCAGCAGCGACCTGCTGTCCCCCAAAGTTTGGGGAACCACAACGACCTTCAGCACTCTGCTCACCGCTCAGCTCTTCAAATGCTGCTCTGCAGGCAGGGGAAAAGGACAGATTTTACCCCAAGAGGCATCTCAAAAAATCCAACACAGAGGGACAGGCGTGCTCCAGAAGCTGAAATCATGGAACAGTTCACAGGGCCTCCTGCTAGGGAATTCTGGCTGTTTCTAGACACTGCCCTGCCTTCAGTGTGTCCCACCACTCTCTGTGCACAGGTTTATGGAGTTCATATTCCAAAACATACCTTTTGCTGTAGAGCATCTGCTATAATTAGTGCCCACAACTAAACCATATCACCTATATTTTTGTCTCCTACGCTATGCCACCATTTTAAAAAGTGTACAAAATTACAGACCCAGCTGGTAAGAACGAAACTACCACTAACAATTCTATGCCTCAAAGAAAGTGGTCAGCAAGAAAAGCAAGGGAACAATACAGTCTCCGTGCTAGGAAAAGGAAAGAGGATGGCACAAAAATAAGACAGGAGAAAAGTCAGACTTCCTCTTTCCTGCCTATCATGAAGTTAAACCACACATTGACAAAAAAAAAAATAGGGAAATAAGGCAATTTCAACACCTGGTCAGCTAGGAGAGCCACAGATTTGTAATGCTTGGTAGAAGAGTCAGAAAAGTAAAATCAGAAGTCAGAAGAGCAAAAACTCTTCCCTAGAGGCCTGTGCTGCCACCAGGATGCTGCATCCACCAGAGCTTTGCCCGTCCCTCTGTTCCTAGGAATTGCTTTCTACTTTGGAAAGATTCCTTTATCATTTTCAAAACTGGGAAACAGTGAACATAGCAAGTTCAGATTAAAGTACAGAGACCTCAATATCAAATTCTGCCCTATGAAGGTAAGCAACCCGGGCACATGCCATCTGTCTGCACTGCAAGTCTGAGAGAAATTCCTACCACCATGCTTCGCCCAGGCTAACTGGAAAGCGTATCCAACATCTCCATGAGTTCTCATGGAAGAGTCAGTGATTAACGCAACCACAGGTACAGAACTGGAAGCGGATAAAGAGAACAGTAAAATGTTACCTGTACAAGAACAAAATCTGAAACATAACTGTGCTGAGGAAAAAAAATTGCAAAGATCCTGACCTATTTTTTGATGTGAGATCCAAACGGTGACTTCCGAGTCTTTGTCTAACGTACACACACAAAGCAAGGCTTACAGTCCTTTCCCACAGCTACCCTGGATTCTCTGGAAAAATAACAACCACTCCGGATGCGCTGAAAATTTTCCTGCGGTATATTTGAGCATTTGGTTATAGTTTACTCCCGGCTCTGTTGGTTGGTAAAGTCTCAATACTCTCTTCATAAAACACAGCTCAAGCTCCCAACTTCACAGTCTTGGAAAGGAGCACGGCCCAAAGATTGCGGAATTTTTCCTTCTGGAAAGCGGTGTGAGCGGTGCTGCCGGAGCAGACAGAGCTCTCTGGCAAGCGACATCCCCGCACCGCCATCGTGAGATGCCCCGACCCCAGACGGCACCGGGGACACGGTGCCTTCCCTTCAGCTCCCCGGGGCACCCCCGCCACCCCGACCCGCCCAGAGCCGCGGGAACACAGCGGGCACCCCCGGCCCGGCTCCTGCCCCCGGCCCGACCCACCTGCTCGGTGTGGCGGGGCCGCGCTGCCGCTCGCTGTGCCCCGGCGCGGGGCAGGCTCGCCTCACACGGCGCTGCTCCGAGCCGCGAGCGCGGAGCCCGGCCCGGGGCGGGGCCGGGGGCGGCCCGGGGCCGGCTCGCCCGGTGCCCGCCCAGCACAGCGCCGGGGCGCCGGGAGGCGCTGCGCCGCCGCCGCCACCAGCGGGGAGAGCGGGACGGTTCCGCCCGCGATCCTCCCCGTGCGTCCGGCAGCGGGATGAGCCCCAGCTCCAGGCAGCGGCTCCGGCGGGAACGGGAGCTCCGCGGGACGGCTCCGGGCGGCGGCGGAGGGGCCGGCAGCGGCCGCCCCGTGGGGCAGTCCCGGTGGCGGTGGCGGTGGCGGTGGCCGGGCCCGCCCGTGCCCGGGGTCCCCGCGGGGTCGGGCGGGGCTGCCCTCGGGGCCGCGCGCGTGCTCCCGCCGTCGCCATAGCCACGGCGCCGCCTGGCGGTGGCGCGCGCTGCCTCTGACGTCTGCCCTCGGCCCCGCCCCTTCCGGCGCGCGCCCCGCGTGTCCCCGCGCGGCCCCGGAGCGGCTGAGGGTGCCACCGCCGCCACCGTCACAGCCATGTCGGCCGCCTTCAGGAAAGCCGCCAAGGCGCGGCAGCGCCCGCACCGCGAGCGGGCCCAGGTCGGTGCTCCGGGTCGCGCCGGGCCGGCTGGGCCGCGCTGGGCCAGGCCGGCTCCCTCGCGGGGCCGCCCGCGCTGCCTCCCCTCACTGCCTCCCCTCACTGCCTCCCCTCACTGCCTCCCCTGACTGCTTCCCCTCACTGCCTCCCCCCACTGCCTCCCCTCACTGCCTCCCCTCACTGCCTCCCCTCACTGCCTCCCCTCACTCCCTCCCCTCACTGCCTCCCCTCACTCTCTCCCCTCACTGCCTCCCCTCACTGCCTCCCCTCACTGCCTCCCCTCACTGCCTCCCCTCACTGCCTCCCCGCACTCCCTCCCCTCTCTCCCTCCCGCTCACTGTCCCCGTCTCTCCCGTAGCCCGCCGCCCGGACGAAGCTGGGCTTGCTGGAGAAGAAGAAGGACTATCGGCTCCGCGCCCAGTGAGTGGCGGCAGCGCTGGGTGGCTCTCCCCGCGTCCGGAGCGTCTTGGAGCTCTGAGCATCGCTGGGAAGGACTCGGCGCCTCAGCAGGGGTGAGCACGGAGAAGCTGCTGAACAGCTCGTGATTGTTGTTTTTTTCCTCCCCAGTGACTACCACAAGAAGCAGAATGCTCTCAGGGCGCTGCAGAAGAAGGCTCTGGACAAGAACCCCGATGAATTCTACTTTAAAATGATACGTGCAGAGGTCAAGGTGAGAACATCCGTTGCCTTCAAGCAGGATTACACCTTGTTGCTCTAAGTAACATTTTTTTCCCCTACCTTGTTTTGATTTTAATTTATGAATTATTAGATAAATGAGAAAAATTGCTTTGGTGCTTGTGGAAAGCTTTGAAGAGAATGAGGGGCCAGGGACAAAGTTCTTCTGCTGTTATTGGTAGGCCCCACAGTGCTCTCCAGGTGGGATGGCTGTCTATAAGTGCTGTATTTGTCTGGTTGTAGGATGGAGTCCACGTAATAAAGCAGCCAAAGGACGAAGTGACCCCAGAGCAGATGAAGTTGATGAGGACACAGGATATTAAATATGTAGAAATGAAAAGAGTTTCAGAAGCCAAGGTAATGACTGATGTTTTTAGTGTTTTCTAGTTTGTTCAGAATTGTTTTTTACTGTGTTGTTCTTGTTGCTGCTGACTGTTATGTTTGTTTAGTGATATCTGATTTGTAGGATGCTGGAATGGGCAATGGAAGTGTCAGTGGACTGCTGGATATAGAGCCTAAAGGTGTGATGATTATCAAAAATTACACTGTGCATTGTTTAAAAACACAGTGATTTTTATGTAAATTTCAAGACATTAAACACATATTTCTGCTTAGCATGTTTATAAAGAAGTCATGGCATCACTGAGGTTGGAAGAGTGCTCTCTGATTATGAAGTCCAGCTGTTCAGCCAGCACCACTGTGGTCACCACTAACCCGTGTGTCCCCAGGTGCCACAGCCACCGACATTTTGAACACTTCAGGGATGGTGATTCCACCATTTCTCTGGGCAGCCTGTTCCAATGCCTGATTACCCTTTCAGGGATGAAATTTTTCCTAATACCAAACCTGAACTCCAGCATAGCTTGAGGCTGTTTCCTCTTGTCCTGTCACAGAATCACAGAATTGACTATGTTGGAAAAGATATTTGAAATCATCAAATCCAACCTATGACCACCTTGTCAACCAGACCATGGCACTGAGCACCACATCCACTCTTTTCTGAGACATCTTCAGGGATGGTGACTCCACCACCTCCCTGGGCCTCCCTGGCCCATTCCAGTGCCCAATCACTCTTTCAGTGAAGTTTTCCCCAATGTCCAGCCTAAACTTCCCCTGGCTCAGCTTAAAACTGCATCCCCTCATTCTGTCAGTGGTTGCTTGGGAGAAGAGACCAACCCCCACCTGACTACACCCTCCTTTCAGGTAGCTGTAGAGAGTGAAAAGGTCTCCCCTGAGCCTCCTTTTCTGCAGGTTAAACCACCCCAGCTCCCTCAGCCACTCCTCCCTGACCAGCCTTGTTGCCCTTCTCTGGACATGTCAAGCATCACATCTTCCTAAACTGAGGGGCCCAGAACTGGACCCAGCACTCAAGGTGCAGCCCAACCACTGCTGAGTAGAGGGGAAAACACTTGTTACTTGAGAGAAGTGACTGACCCCCACCTGGCTCCAGTCTCCTGTCAGGGAGTTATAGAGTATGAGAAGATCTCCCAGTTGAGGAGAATAACCTGAAGTGGGTTTTTGGAATATTGTAGGCAGGCGATCCACAGATATATGGTCCTCTTCTGTAGACGTATGCTCTGATGTTGATTCCCAAATCAGAATCAAATTATCACTGCAGAAAAAGATATCAAAGCCAGCTTTAAACTTTCCTTCATGCTTTTGCTGGTGGTTCCGTGGCAATTATACTTTTGCCATATAGAGAACTCAGCTTTGCAGGTTGGATGTGTGCACTTTGCCTGGGTACCAGCAGGAATCACTGTGACCCTCTGTCTGGAAAGGTTGTGAAGATGTGTCATAAATATAGACTAGATATGTTTTCAGAGATGATAAAAGGAAGGAGCAGTTCAGCTATTTGTAACCTCGAGGAACAGACAGAAATGTCCTCGGGGGAGGCTTGATTTTACTCGCACCGAATTTGGCCAAACTTGGACTTTCCGCAGAAAATCGAGCGGCTGAAGGCAGAGCTCCACCTGCTGGACGCGGCGGGGAGCGGCCCGCGCCGGCATCTCTTCTTCGTGGACACGGAGCGCGAAGGTGAGGCTTGGATGTTCTGTCGTGTGTTAATGTGGGCTGTCAGAGAAGAAAGACACTTTTTTTTCCATTTTGGTTACTAGCCGAGATCTCACGTCTGCAGGAGCTGTGTTGCTGAGGCTCCTGTTGCTGATTGTAGCAACATGTTTGCAAGGTTTCCTTATCAAAGGAATCCATGGGAGTTTATTCCTAATTTTTTTTTTCATAGTTCAGGAGTTTGATATTGCCACTCGCCTGGACACTGTTCCTGAGCTCGTAGATAGAGTGTACAACCGACCAACCATTGCAACGCTGCAGAGAGAGGCAGTGAAGGGACCTACTGATCCTGCCCACCTAAAGGTACTGCCACTGTTTGTCTTACAGAGTTCTTCATGTTTTATGTCCTTTATATGTATGACAAGCATTAAAAAGGATTCATTGCACCATTGTGGAGGTGAACACAATTATTTTCTTGAAACTTTTATTGGTGACACAAGGCAATAGTGGATGTCACTTAATCACCAGGTGCCTGGAGCCTGCAGTCACGTCTTCTCCTGGACTAACACAGAGTACTCTTTCAGTGCATCTCAGTCCACCATGGATGGACAACCATAAGCTGTGATGTACAGGCCAAAAAGGAGTGGTGTGAATCCAATTAGTCAGTGTCCCTGCAAAACTGAGATATTTCTCCTTTATATAAAGGAACATATACCAATGGGTAATCTTTTCATTAGACTGCTGCAGTTTCAAGTGTGATTTTTTTCAGCATCCACTGTTAAGTCTCCCCTCACACCTCCCTAAAACTGCTTACACCCCTGAATAGGTATATAGAAGAAGCTTATTCCAACACAGTCATCTAATCCTGATCTTACAGTATTTTTCAGTTTGGTGCTGAGCCTGAAGTGGCTTGAGATTTGTCTCCTCCCTTCTTAAAGTCATTTAAGCTATAGTCTCATTTCTTGGCTTTCCTAATTTGAATTGTTTCATGATTCTTCAGCAAGAATTGCTTATGTAGTCAGCTTTGATTCTGATGTTTTAGTATCACAGCACTTTTGTCCTAGAAGTAGCTGTACTTGGCTTTATGGCTGTAGATTCTGCTCAGATAATTCAGATCTGTTGGACAGTCCTCTGGGTATGAGTCGGTTATGTGTAAGGTAAAAATAGTTGTCTTAAAATTGCCGACTGGTAAATTTGTAACCTGTTTTTTCTGACTCAGATGTTAGATAATAAACACCCTGTGGTCCCTTTCCTCCTGCCAGCTGTCTCAGTTTGACTTGTCAGTAAAGCAGTTGGACGAGTCGTAGACTGACTAATTTTCTCCTAAATGTCTGAGTCATATTTTAAGCATGTTGGGATCTGTTCTCCTTAATTTAATTACTTAAATCACACCTGCAGTAATACTGTTTCTGTGCTGGGAAAGCTATCCACTCTCATTAGGGAAACTTGACCCAACAAGTTGCATCATTTTGAGAGGCCTCTGCAGGCTCTGAGCACTTGAGGAATTGGTCTCTGGTCTGTCGTTTTGGGTTTTTTCCCCCTCCTCTGGATGAAGTGGATTTTCATTAGGGAGTTAAATGTTCTCTTGCACTTGACATTGAAATTCAGAGGATTTAGCCCATAGTGTCTTGTTCATCTCTGTCTTAAAACAGCTTTTTTTGTTTCCAGAAATTAGCCCAGCAGAGGAAGAACCAGTATGACCTCCTGAGGCAGCGCATCGAGAGAGAGAAGGCCATGTTTGTCATCACACAGAAAATCCAGACACGGAAAGATCTCCTGGTGAGGGATTTGGTTTTGGCTCTCCAAGTCTGTTCTGTTAAGGTCATTAGGTCTGGTATTGTATATGTTGTATATGTTGCATTGTTTCTTCATTCTGGTTTTATAGTGACACTTCCAGATAACTCCTAAAGATAAGTAATCCTCTTTTAGTTTGGAAAAAGCAAGGAAATTAAGCATTCCAGTAAATTATATCTGCTAGTACAGGTCTCGCCTTGTTAGCAAGGACAAAAATTCAGCTATGAAACGGTGCTCACAAGTCTTTTCCAAAATAGTATCACTAGGAGTCAGAAGCAGGGAACCATTTGTGTAAGTTATGAGAAGGTCTTAAAAATCCAAATGACCAGAGAAATTACTTGTCTCAATGGGATTTCTGTTCTCTGGTGCTTGTGAGCAAACCAGATTGTGCCTGACAGCCTGAAGGGGAAAAGAGCAGATAAAATTATAATCCCCAACTAAACAGTGCAAAGTGACCGTTTTTCTTTCATGGTCAGACCCAAACAGGGACTCTCTGATTTATGTGGGTGTGGATGGGGGTTTTTCTTCTTCTTGCATGGCAGCAAATATTTGTATTTATTCTTTTTTCCAGGACAAAACTCATAAAGTGAAGGTGAAGAAAGAAACAGCAACCGGTCCAGCTATTTACAAATTCAAGTTTCAACGGAAACGTTAGCAATTTCATTGAAAAATTGTTACAGTCTTTGCTCAGAAAGCAGGAGGCATCTCCCTCGGAGGAGGGCTGCTGTCAGCCTGCTTTTGACTGCAGCTAAGCACTTTGTTAAGACAAATTACTGTGGGCCTGTGGTAGCCATCAGTGTGTTTCATCTAATTAAGTGATTAATAAATCAGAGTTTGTTCTCTTGATATTTACAGTGGGAAGCCATGAGATTTGCCTGAGTGTCCTGTTCAGATGCACCATAAACAATCTGTGGACAGTCAAGGTCGCAGTGGAATGCTGGGGAGGTGGGTTGGGCACAGCCCAGGGACAGGGAAGGTTCTTGGGGATTGTCACTGTCAGCTCTGGGCTGAGCAGGACTTGTCCAAACCCATGAGAGTGAGGTCAGCTTTTTCAGCTGTATTTTCAATCAGGTTAAAGGTCAATTACTCTCTAGTTGTTTCCCCAACATTCCCCAATCCCTCTCATTTTCCTATTTGCACTATTCCGTTGTGTGCTTTTCCTCCAGAGTTGCTTCTGTTCAAACTGAGGCAGTGCCAAAATTCTGCGTAGGGAAAGACAGTGCAGCAGCCAAGTGTGGGAGAAGGGTTTGTCTTCTGGGTTTTCCTTGGGCTGGTTGCAGTGCTAGGGATGGGGGATGTGCAGACAAATCCTGAGTGTCCTGGAGTGGCCCAGGCACGTTCAGAGAAGCCTCTGTGTGAACATTCCTTTTCTTATCTTGCTCCATCGTCCTGTTGCTGCCAGCAATAAGCACATGGTCTTCAAGGGGGTAAGAAAAAAAAAAAGATGCTCTTCTCAGGCCTACTTTGGAGCGTTTCCAGCGTCTCGGTGATGAAACACAATGTTTTTTCATGCTTAAATACAGCTTCTGACATTGTTCCTGCCATTGCGAAGATAACTGTGGGATGGATTTTCAGGGGGGCATCCATGAACCCAGAGCGTGGGGATTCTGTCACGGCTGGCAATTAAACCGTCGGGTGAGCGGGAGGGAAAACAAAACCCCGCGTGTGAGAGCGGTTCGGTTCGGTTCCGTTCGGTTCGGTTCGGTTCGGTCCGGTCCGATCCGGTCCGTTTCGGTTCGGTTCGGTCCGGTCCGGGCCGGTCCGGTTCAGTTCGGTTCGGTTCGCTCGAGCGAAAGCCGCGCAGGTGGAGCAGGCGCAGTGCTGGGCCCGGCCGGCAGAGGGCAGCAGCGCCGCGCGCCGGGGCTGGCAGCGGGGCAGTGTCCCCTGTGCTGTGCGTGTCACCCCCGGTGCCGAGTGTCCCCCGGTGCGGTGTGTCCCCCGGGCTGTGTGTCCCCGGGGCCGTGTGTCCCCTGTGCCGTGTCCCCCCCGGGCCGTGTGTCCCCCCTGTACCGTGTGTCCTCGGGGCCATGTGTTCCCTGTGCCGTGAGTCCCCCCTCGGGCCGTGTGTCCCCCGGGCCGTGTGTCCCCTGTGCCGTGTGTGTCCCGTGCCGTGTGTCGCCTGTGCCGTGTGTCCCCCGAGCCGTGTGTCCCTGTGCCGTGTGTCCCCCGTGTCCCCCGCGCATGTTCAGGGACTTTTCCATGTTCTCACAGCGCACCTCGGGGTCCCGGTGTCTGTGAAGGGAAACCTCTTTTAGACTGAGATTGAAGTGGATAAATATTTAATCCTTGCCCTTGATTAATTTTACCTGCATCGAGAGCATTTCTGAACAGGATGGGAAAGAAAAGCAGCAATTCTGCTGGGAGACCCCCAAGGAATCCTGTGGCAGGAATTGGGAAGCAGCAGCCTGGCCTGGCCCACCTCTGACCACTGCAGGGCAAGTGCTGGAATGGGTGCAGGTGAGCCACGGAATGGGTGCAGGTGTCCCACGGAATGGGTGCAGGTGTCCCATGGAATGGGTGCAGGTGAGCCATGGAATGGGTGCAGGTGTCCCACGGAATGGGTGCAGGTGAGCCACGGAATGGGTGCAGGTGAGCCATGGAATGGGTGCAGGTGTCCCACGGAATGGGTGCAGGTGTCCGGTGGAATGGGTGCAGGTGAGCTATGGAATGGGTGCAGGTGTCCCACGGAATGGGTGCAGGTGTCCCACGGAATGGGTGCAGGTGAGCCATGGAATGGGTGCAGGTGTCCCACGGAATGGGTGCAGGTGTCCGGTGGAATGGGTGCAGGTGAGCTATGGAATGGGTGCAGGTGTCTCATGGAATGGGTGCAGGTGTCTCACAGAATGGGTGCAGGTGTCCCATGGAATGGGTGCAGGTGAGCCACGGAATGGGTGCAGGTGTCCCACGGAATGGGTGCAGGTGTCCCGTGGAATGGGTGCAGGTGTCCCGTGGAATGGGTGCAGGTGAGCCATTCCCAGAAGATGGCATCTCTTCCCAGGATGCAGTGATGTGTTCTGGGATGCAGTGGGCAGCTCTGAGGCTTTCTTTGAGCAGTCACTGAGGGCCACGCTGCCTGTCCTGGGGGTAGTGGTGGCCACTGGCACCTGGTAGCTGACTACCAGCCAGGACACTGTCCCATGATCACAATATGGGGTCTGGAGAGCAAAAGATGTGTCTGTTCTGACTTGCTTTTCTCCGGGAAGCCATGAAGGTCTTAACAACGGGAAACCAGAGCACTGTTTTATCTGTGGTGGTCACACTGAGCAGGCTTCCTGCTGGACCATGGCCTCCAAAGCCTGGCTACAAATCCCATGGGCTGTGGGGTAGTTTATTGTCTTGGGGCCACAACAGACTGAGAGGAGGTGCCAGCTCTTGTGCACAAACATTTTTCACCTACTCTTGCCTGCAGTGGTGAAGGGTTTGGTGGGTGCTGATCTCTGAACTTCTACCTTAGCAGACAGGGCTGACTCACATCCTGCAGAGTTTCCAATGGCATTGAGGAAAAAAATCCACATCTTCTCAAAGACCTTGCTCTTTGACTCCCAAAGCCTTTAGCTTGGTTTCCTCATCCTAAAGCACTGGAAGGCTCTTTCCAGGCCCTTGAAGAAACAAATACCTTATAACTGAACCAAAACCCCAGCCCACTCAGACACAGCAGAGGATTTAAAGTGAGACATTGGTGGGATCTGCCATCCTCTAGCTGGGCCCTCATGGGGAAGGACAACGAGAAAATGCCCACAGGTATTTTTTGTTTGTAATAATTATAGCATCAAAAGCTGAACCAACAGGTTCTTTAGCAAGGAGATTCCCTGCAGCTTGAAAGATACAGATAACAAAATACCCCACAGATTCACAGTTCAGGTTTCAGGTGACTGAATAATATTGTGCCATATAATAATTTAATGTAATTCCTTGTTCAAGTTCTGAAGAACTCAATTGATAATGACTGTCTATAAAAGTTAATAGCAGACTACACTTGCAGGATTATCTCTAGGCAGCTGCAACGATATATTTTACTAACAGGAGAACCATCACCAGCCCTTAGGCTTCTCAGGTGCTTTCCTGTAGGCCCCATTTTCCGAGCCTGAACCAGACTGGGATCCTTGGGGCACAGCAACAGAAGCTGACTTGCTGGGGAGGCTCCGGAACCCCCCGGGACAGCCACTGCAGGGTCTCCATGAGTGGCCGTGTGCTGTGGCAGCCAGAGGGACCCCCGGAGCCTCTGGAGCCCCCCAGGCTGTGTTCTTTCAGTGGAGGAGAGCAGAGAGTTGATCTTACCCATCCCACTGCTCACAGGTGCTGCCCTGCACATTCCCATCTCCTCACCACGCGCCCTCTGGATCATCCCACCACTCACACTCCAGTGCTGCCATTCCGGGGGCACTGGTGGGACTGGGGACCGGGCACAGGTGTCTCCAGCTGCAGGACCGGCTGCCCTGGCCCTGCTGTTCCCTAGGACCCTACAGCCAGGTTCAGCTGAGGTGTCTTGCCCAAGGGCACCAAGGAGAAAAGGGTGGTGAAGTTCCTCCACTCAAGCCTGAGCAGCTTCACAGCAGGGAGTTGAAAGAGCAGAATGTAAATCAGGAATGACTAATTGCTGCTCAGCACGGCTGCCCTAAGCCTCTCTGCTCCACGGCTCCTTGGCCACCTGGACCTTTCCCCACCTGATTAGGAGCAACTTGAGGGTGCTAATGTCTGGGAAGAGCCTGGGCAGAGGGGACGGTCACACTTGGACACAGCCACCCATTTCCCCCCAAACAAAATGCTCCTCTCCGTATTCCATTACAGAAGTTTTCAAATAAACAAATGCCTGCTGCTGCTTCTCTTGGGAGATGCCAGGCATGAAGAGTGGACCCAGGGCTGGGCAAGGTGAAAGCAGCAAACACTTGCTTTGTTGTCTCACAGCTCTGTACCTGAAGCCGTTAGTGCCTTGAGAGAAGCTGGGTGAGCAGCGTTGCTTCAAGCAGGCAGGAGCCCATTATTTAGTGAGAACCTATTCCCAGGATGTCCCTGGCTTGGCAGACCTAAAGACTGCAATAGTGAATTAGTGCATATAGATCATCATTTACTGAAACACAAGCCCTGATGCACCTTTCTAGGGAAGCACTAATTTATTATGCATTGTTATTAGCTGCAGCAGGGCCTTCATTAGAGCTAGAGTTAAGGTCTGTTTTGGCTGCCTCATCAGCATCAGTGAACTGCGTCCCTGTGAGGTTTGATACAATTTAATTAACCTAATTAAAAGCTCTGATTGCAGAGATGATTGGGGTAGAGCCAGCAGCAACTGCATATTTATAACGAGCTAGAAGGTGTGGGACTGGAGCCAAATGATATGCATCTCTAATGAGCTGGTGCTATTGAAGTGTGGATTTGGAACACTAACATTTATTTTTGGCAACAATGGCTAGTTTATCTTCATGATAGAAACAATCACGGATTGATTGGATATAGCAGGGAGCTCAGAGCTGTGCTCCCTGGCCTTCTCCAGACCGCTGGCTGGCCCACACAAGCCCCACAGCCTGCTTGCTCCCCTCTGATCTCCCCTTCCCCTGCCAACACCTTCCCCCGCGGGCACAGCACCCACGGCTCGCCCTCTACACACAGCCCCGTGGGGGACACAGCAGGGACAGCGAGCACCAGCCCCACACACACTGGCAGTCCCAGGTAAGCCCCAGAAGATGCCAGCAAGTTTCCCTTCCCCAGCCACCCCTTCCTCCAGCCCTCCCACGCCACCTTCCCTCTCTTCCACAGCTCCTGCCCCCCAGCCAGGCTGGGCTCCTGGCACAGGTAACCCACCTTGGTTACTCCTCCAGGTGCCAAATGCTTCATGCCCTGCTCTGCTGGGCACCAGCACAAGTGTCCAGGTAACACAAAGCAGCCTGGGCTGGAGAGCAGCCCCTGCCCCAACACAGCTTCATGGCTGCTGCTGCCTGGGCTGGAGAGCAGCCCCTGCCCCTGCCTTACCCACTGTGCCACCTCCTGCCCTCCTGTTTAGTGACAGAGAGGCTGCCAGCCCTCAGCCCCTCAGCCCCACCAGCTCTGCCAGAACATTCCCAGGTCAGGGACCCCCCATTTCTGGGCTGTGCCCCTTCTCTCTCCATGGTTAAAGGCTCCAGGGTGCTGTGGGGAGTCAGGATCCAGTGTACCCAAAGGGACATCCCAGGCATTCTCAGCAGCCAAGGAACAGCAGCAAGTCGGCCGAGCCGCTTGGAAAATTTGATCCATGCTAATTATGCTGAAAAAAGCTCTTCTGATAACGAGTATGAAATGGAAGCGTAGATAATACTCATCTCTGAGTGCCATTAATCTTTAAAACTGGAACAATAAGTGAAAACACTGCAGGGCATATGAAGCAAGGTGTGATTCACATCTGCTCCTCCATGGCCGCCTGATTTATTGGCACAAGGCAACTTTCCTGCACTGTTTCAACAGAGCTGCATTACATAACATCACAGACTGCTTTGCTTTGCTTGCCTTTCCAATCAAAGTATGTCCTCAGAGTTTTTAATGATCTCCTGTCTCTTGCTGGGACGTCTCAGGAGCACAGGAGACGAGTCCTCCAAAGCCACGACTCTCTCCCAGGTCTTGGCCTTTCCAGAGATGTCTCTTTCCACCTGGCAATGGCACCTGCTGTGGCAGCAGGGACACGGTTCTGCAGCCCAGGTACACTGGTGGGGCATGGCAGGAGGGGCTCCCAGGGTCCAGGCTGCTCCGTGCCCCACAGGCAGGGGGATGGAGGCTCCCTTTCCACCCCTGCTGGGACAGGTGCTTGCAGGTGCCCCCCTCAGAAGCATCTGGAGCTCCTGTCCTCTCCCTGCGCTGCACAGACACTCTGTTACTAAGCCAGAGCTCTCCAGGACCTCTGCCACTGAGACAGACGCATCAATCTCACCTTTGATGCCTTTTATTTTCAAATAGCTCTCTCTGGGAATTACTCTCTTTTATTTAAATTGTGGATTTGCTGAAGTGACCTTTTAGCTGACTCTGAGGAGAGATGGGTAGCTGCTTCCCGCTGCAGTCCCAGGAAGACTGCTGACCCTGTGGCTTTGAACAAGTTCAAAGCATCGCTTGCCTTTCGGCCATGCCCCTCAATAGTGCCTTTGCATGGATTTTTCTCCCACACTCCTGAAAAGACATCATCACAGACATTTCCCCTCATGGGCTCTTTAATATTTACAATGACTTTGTGAATAGATAATATATTCCACCTCTTTTTTAGCCTTCTAAAAGCACATGCTCCTTGTGCAGTTGGAGGAAGCAGCGGATGCTATGTGCCAGCTGCCTCCGAGGGCTGCGAGGACAAACAGATCTGGGGGAGATGCAGATTGCTCTGAGCCACGCTCGCTGCCTGCCCACAGCTCCCGGCAGTGTCCCGGGGCAGACACAGACCTGGGGTGGCCCTGCCGAGTCCCACATCTCCTGCTGCAAAAGTCCTTAGAACCTTCCTCCCAGGACTAAGCGCAAAGCTGATCATCTTGGTAGCTGGAAGACAATCCAAATGCAAAACAAAATGCTTCTAAAAACTGTCCCATAGATTGCCAGGCATCTTATAAAGCCTGGCCATGGGCTTAACTGTATCAAAATCATATGGATGCTTTTTGTCAAAACTGTTCTAAACCAGGAAGGCAGCAAGCAGCTCACAACCCAGAAGTGTCAGAGATGTACCCGCGAATGCTTGTCCATAATTTTGTTTATTCCAGGCTGCAAGTCCAGGAGGGACTGTCAGATCCTGTGTTCTGATCGTCTCTGTGCTGCCATCCGCTGCACTTCACTCAGAGAGCCAAGGCCAAGTGCAGGAGCTCCAGCTGGGTTTTGGTTTGTCAGTCCTGAGGAGGCTGAGCCACAGCAGCCCCGGGAGGGAGAGCTCCTGATGGCAGAGAATTGCTGATGGGAAAGATGTCTTGGTGTCTCCAAGAGCCAAACTCTGAACTCTGGGGCAGAGGAAGGCAAGGACTCTATGATCCGTGGCATTTTCACTTGGACATAAATTTCTTCCTTGCCTCAAACCTGGTGAACATATAAACTGCAGACACATGTGAGCAGAAAGTCAATGGAGGCTGCAGGGCACCTGTGCAGTACTGCACGTTGGGTGAGAGGCCCCTGGGCAAGGTGCAACCTCCTGCCACAACAAAACACATCAGGCCAAGTGTTCTCTAGGGCAACAATCCTTCTTCATCTGCAGAGATGACAGGGCTGGTGTTGAGGCTGAGGCTCGGGGGCTGTGCTCAGGGCTGTGCCAGGCTGGGGGGCTAGCCTGAGATAGCCCCTGAAGTGAGGCTAGTGAGGCACACAGCTGTGCAGAGGGGCACATTTTTTCAGCCCGTGTTGCCCTAAAAAACAAATGTCCTGGGATGCAGACAATAATGTTTTTATGAGACTCTAAATTCTAAACTCAAATGCTCTTTGTAGTGGTCTAATAGCCAACACGTGTCCCTTCATCTCACGCTGAACTTTTGTGGTCCTACAGGGGTAAAAAAGGCCCTGGTGAGCATTTACACTGAGCACTTTGTTCTCCCAGATTTGTACAGCAGAGAGAATAATGCATTGAGACTCTCAACCCGTGCCAGTTTGGCTTCATTTGTCCTTCTGAACTTGCCCTGAGAGATAATGTTTCCTTCTAATCTGCTGTCGTCCACCTACAGCAGGGACCCAGTGAATAATTCTCCCAAACAAGCCTTTATTCTTAAAACTCTGCCTGGCCCTAACCCTTTCTCCCCCTTACAGAGTGATTGTTGTGTTCATTACATGCTAATAGCCTGCGCTGTGCTCCAGCCCACACGGGCTGCGGCCACACAAACGGGGCTCAGGCTGCTGCTTTCGGATAATGCTGCTCTTTTGGTGCTGTCTGAAGGAATGTGCCAGGCCTCGGAGCTCCGGGCGTGCTCGCTTCCAGCCCCAGAACACGAGCAGAGGCTTCGCAGAAATCAGCACATCCTCCGAGGAGTGAGGCTTTTCTCTCCACGCGTGGTGATAAATGACTGCTCCCCTCCTATGGGAAGAAGACACGAGGAAGAGGAAACAAGACTTTTAAGTCTCTGGTTAATGAGACAAATATTTTCTATTCTTTTCTCTTCAGGTACTTATGTCACCCTTTCACAATGATATTTTAATAAGCCTTTGTAAGCTCTACAAATTGCCCTTTATATCTGCAGGAGAAGGGAAGCTCCAGGGGATGAGCAATGTACACATTGAATACACAAGAAACCCATTATCTAACCTGCTCCTGGAAATCACTCTCCAGGGATATCTGGAATGGGTGCCCCTCTGAAAACACCCAAGGGAAAGGTATTAGTAATTTTACTGGTGGCTTCACGGTGCCTTTCAATGGGACAAAGCTAAGCTGAGGTCAGACCCCATGGTCAGGGACTGACAGGCAGCTTTGTTCCTTTGTTCCTAACCCCGCTCCTGAGCTTAGGAAATGGCCAAGGGTCACTCTCTGATACCTCCCAGAAGGCTGCAGAGACAAAAGCCTTCAGACTGGGCTGCTCTAAACCTTGGAGTTGACTGATAGAGCGCTCCTGTGCGAAGGGAGGCTGAAGCAACTGCTCCTCGGTGCCAAGTGATGGGTTTGTTTTGCCCGACACCTGTCTCACGTGTGGGTGTCACACGGCATGTGCCAGCGCTCAGGTGTGGGACAGAGCTCGGCGAACACCCGCAGGTGCAGCTGAGCTCATACGTGTGAGCACAAGTGTTCGGGAGCACGCATGCACAGGTATGTGCTCTGAATGCAATCTGTGTGGGCTGCTCCCAAACTAGTCCATGCACGGCAGGGGGGTTTCTCTCCAGGAAATGTAAGAAAAAACCCCTTTCATATGCAGGTTCACACACGAGCGTGGATATGCAAAACCAGGCAAGTATCTGCTGTGCACATTCACCCCCAGCGTGGGGACAAACCCCGCACAGCTCAAAGCACTAGGAAAACCCAAAAAGGCACCCAGAGAGGCTTGGCTTCCCCAGCCTGCACTCAGGGCTATGCACTGCAGCCCCTGCACAGCCCTCCCTGCCCCAAATCCTTCCCCCATCCCTATGGCTCAGCCCCTGCCCTGCTCCCAGGGCTGCTGAGCTCACAGCTGCTCAGCCAGAGCGCCGTTCCCCCCCACAGGACAGGGTGTTCTGAGAGAGCAGGAGCTCAGAAAACCTAAGCAGGAACGGCAGTATCCTTTGTGTATCATGAGCCTGGTCTCCTGCCAAATTCCTCTGCACCCACTGCCTCTATTAAATGCGTCAATCATTTCTTGGCAATCCAAGCCCCAGAGAAGAGTTGAGAGGCAACTTCAGGCAGTTCAGTTGCTTTCATTAAAAGGTAAAAAATACATGCTGAGCAGGAGCTGGGAGCAGGACTGAGCTCTGTCTGCACAGAAAGCAGGGCTGCCAAACCCTCCCTGCTGAGGAAGAATAAGTGGCAGCAAACAACAGACCTTCCCATGGTCACAGGCTCTGTCAGCCTGTGAAATACCCAGAATGGAAACTGTTCAGGTTTTGTACAGGTCTCTGTCTTGGTGGGTGACTGGGAAAGCAGAGGGAGAGCGTCACGGTGCAGGGGATGCAGCAATACCCCTGCACGGTCATCCTGGTGCAGGTGGGCAGGGGTGATCATCTGGCACTGCCCCCTGGGACAGCAACCACCTGCCAGAATGTGCTGGCAAGTGCTGCCAGTCAGCACAGGGCTGGAGTGGAACTGGGACCTGGCTCTGGAGCTAAAACCTGGGGAGAAACTGAGGCTTTCGGTGGCCTGAGCTGGGTGGGAAGGTGCCCTTACTGTGGGCTGGCACCTGGGCTGCTGTGGCAGGACCAGCAGTGCTGGCAGCAGGGAGCAGCAGGGCTCTTGGGAATAGAACAGGAAAGTCCAGGTGACTCAAACATTCCTGGCACTGGAGCCAGCTGAGTGCAGTGGGAGAGAGAAGGACAAAGAGGCAGGGACCCACTGGAGGAGTCCAGACAGAGCTCAAGAGTGGGGACGAGGGGCCTGGGGACACCACCAAAAGTGGTCACGGGGTGTCCCTGCAGGAAGGCTTGGAGGGGGCCAGGCTGCCAGGTGGTGGTGGGTTCAGGGATGCTGAGATGAGGAACCACACTGGTGTCCCAAGCGGCTCAGCCCCTGGCAGGAGCTGGTTTGCCTGGGCCACCGTGCCTGCCTGGCTGCATCCCCAGGGCTCTTCAGAGTCGCTGCATGCCTGTGCCACTCCCATCCAGGCAGCTCTGTCTCCTCGCTTGCTGCTCCGTTCCTTCCCTTTGCCTCTTCATGCAGTTGCTTTGATCTTCACTCCAGGGGCTCCCTGTTAAAAATTCATGTTTCATGGATGTTGCTGCCCATGGCTTGAAAAATGGCTTTTTTTCCCCAGGTGGTGGCTCACAGCAGCCCCTGAAGGACCGTTCCTCTTCAAGTTAAAAAGGCAGGCCAGAACCTCTTGGGTTCCTCCATCATGCCTTGGTTTAGGGCAGGATGGGACCTGCTCCTGCCCCGCAGAGCTGTGCTGGAGGGGAAAGCTGGGAGCACATCGCGGTGCCCAGGCCATCCCAGCAGGCTCTGCCAGTCCCCAGAGCAGCCCTACCCCACCAGCCCTGCCTGCTCCACCAGCGCTCACCTCTGCTGCCTCCTCCGCACCAGTGAGAAAGGGGCCAAGGACAAGCCTGGGGCTCACTCCCCTGAGATCAGCAGAAGGGCCAGGGGCAGGTGGAGTGTGCCGTGCCCTCCACGCCCTCTCGAAGGGCCTTTCTCCCTAGATTTCTCTACACCCAGGTTCCAGCAGCCAGTGGAGAGCACTGGTTCTCCGAGCTGGTGACAGAGAGGCATGAACAGCAGTGATGCCCCCAGCACCCCCAGCAGCCTTGTCTCCCCTCACAGACAGCCCTGCCCAGGCTTTTCTTGCAGTGCCAGGGGTCCTGTCCCATCTCCCTGGCCTCTCTCTCCATTTGGGAGGCTGTTTGGTGCACGGCCTGGCGCTGAGCTGAAGGCAGGTTCACAGCCCGGGGCAGGCACAGCCTGGGAACGGTCCTGTCCTGTGTCCTGCTGGGTGTTTTGGGAGGGAGGGAAGTGATGCAGTGCCCGGGGCTGCAGGGTGGGTGCAGCAGGAAGTCGGGCTTGCCGAGCTGGGTGTGTAGCATGTGGGGATGCTTGTCTGGGCTCCCAAAGCATTTTCCAAACACTTTAATTATAGTGATTTATATGGCAAAAGTGTGGGGGCGAGAGCTTGGGAAAGGCATTAGCAGGTTTGTTCTGAGGGCTCTAATCAGAGGGAGGCGATGGGGAGAGCACTGGGGCTGTACCTTGAACTGCGGCGTCAGGACAGGTTTGGAGGATGCAAAACTTCCCAGCTGTGCCAGGGATGTGCTGAGGGCATCCCTGAGGCCTTAGTGCTGCTCTGGGAACAGCCCTGGCATCAGGAGTGCCACCAGAAGGGCTGTGCCTGTCCCCGGCGCTGCTCCTGAGCCCAGGTCTGTGGCACTGGGGCTTCCTGCCCTCCTGCCAGGCTGAGCCCAGCTCGGACCAGCCCCAGCCTCACACAGCTCCAGCACCACGCCAGCCTCACCTGTGGAGGCAGAGCAGGTACACGAGGCCACAGGTGAACGTGGCACACAAATACTGCTTTACTGCAGCCACCAGAAAATGATCGGCAGCTCAGCAGCAACTCAGTGCTCTTGTCGGTGTTATCTTCAAAATTAATAACCTTGTCTGTGTTTGTTTTGCAAAACATTGTTCTCAAATCCCCGCCACATCACACAGAAGCACACTCACGCGCACACAGAGTTTCCTGCAGCCCCAGCAGATGAAGAAGATGTCTCTGCACAGAGACAGCAGCTCCTCAAGCCCAGGAGCTCAGCAGCCAGGGGAACACCACAGGGCATCTCCGCTTGGTCCCCAACCTCAGCCCCCTCCAAGCCTGGCTTGCTCCGAGGAGACTGTCACTCCTGCAGAGTCCTCATTGCACCGGGGGAAGTGAGAGAAACACTGGGCTGTTGTCATGGCTGGTGGCACCAGGCTGGCCACAGGCACGAGCCATGGCGGTCAGTGGTGTGGGGATGTGAGCGGCACTGCCGCGCTGGCTCTGACCCCTCCGAGCCACCACGGGATGCAGCCCTGGCAGCGTGGCCGCAGCACATGTCACCGCTGCTGCAATGCTACTTTCTGGCCTGTTTTCTGATAAATAACCTTTTCCTGTCCTTTTTGACAGTGATGTTTATTGATGTGTGACATCCCTCACAGCCAGGTCTGGCCTCGGAGAGCCCCGCACAGCTCATGGCCACAGCGCAGGGGATAGAGCAGAGGCAGCTCTGCGTCTCCAGTGCCCACAGCCTCCCTCAAACACTTGCTCCCAGATGTGTCAGGGTGGGCGCTGAGTCTCCTGCTGGGAACATTGCAGTGACGACAGAGGGAAAATAAAGCTTCAAATAACAGCACCTCGGCCTCCCGGGAGCTGCTCCTGTCGGGGACAGCAGTGCTGGGCAGTCCCAGCTCAGCTCCTGCTGCAGGTCCCCTCTCCCAGGAGCCCCAAAAGTTCACCAGGATCTCACACCCCAACTCCTGCCCAGGGGACACAAAGCTCTCTGCACTACCTGGGGATAATTTGCTGATACAGGGATAAGCAATCACTGCTCTACCCACAGACTCGTGTTATCACTTAATTGAATCCAATTGACTGAGGAGCTAAAAGCAGCCCTGGCTTAGAGTACTGCAGATGGTGCCTAGGAGCAGGGCAGCAAGCTGAACCCTTAAAAGCATTGGCATCAAGGGCAGACACAGCCTTGCTCTCCTAAAGTGTCTCACGCATCGTTAGGATGATGGGGAGCCAGCAGCAGGGCAGTTCCACGGGATATTATTTATCATGCTTCAAGCCTGCACAACCAGCCTCTTATTCTTGCCCTTCTGCCCTCAGTGGGCAGACTCTGCTCCCACAGAGATTTCAGGGGAAGGAAGTGTGCATCTGCAGGGCGATGTGGGGGCAGCCTGGCTCTTAAGTGGTCTAACCACGAGCCCACACAGCTGGGAATGGAGCCCAGAGGACCTGCTGCCCAAACACAAGCTTCTGTGTACGAGCAGCTGCACCCAGGGCTGCTTATGAACCTGCATCAGCCACGCAGCACTGGAGATGGAATGATCCAGGAGCAGCCCTGTCACTGCTGTCCTTCTGTCCCACTGCTGTCACTGAGGTCCCTCCAGGTGCAGGAAAACCACAGCTGCACCTTTGCCCATGCCTGAGCTGAGAGCAGACAGGGGAGCCAGCTCAAAAATCCCTGGATGTAGCTGGGACACAACTGCCTTTGGGGCATCTCCACACCAAATAACAGCATGAGCTCCATAACTGCGTTTCTGCTGTGATCCTGACCAGGGGATATCCCAGGATCTCTCCTGGGACTCTGTTTACAATGCCACTGCCCAGACATGCTTAGCCTCGACTCACCTTGCACTGGTCTTTCTGATTTGATTGCATTTTCCAGGAATTCAAGACTGCATCCCTGAAAAAGGCAGTGTATACTTTATTAACGATGCTGCTTTCTTGTCCACTAATTAAAATCAAATTATATCTGATGCACACAGCATACTTTGCAGTGAAAGAAACCTGCTTTCCCAATCTGCTCTCTGAAGCAATTTATTTAGCCTGCTGAGCTGAAAAGAGTGCAGCCCCGCAAAGACCCCAGGGATGCTGAGGACCCAGCTGGCTGGAACTTCTCTTGGGCTCAACTTTTTGGTTCCATTCCAGGGTTCCCCAGGGCTGAGGGGAAGAGCATGAGAGAAGTGATCCCAAGGGAACTGAGCCCAGCTGACGGCACAGAGTGCGGCTCATGGGAAGGTGAGCAGCAGCAGTCACCCTTGCCCTGGGCTCCATTTTGGGTCCATCTGTCACCTCTGCCACGGGGCTGGGCACCAGCACATGACAGCAGCATGTCTGGCTGCCTGGGGAACAGGAGAGGAAGAGTTTCCTGAGTCCCTGCGTGAGGCACAGTGACATGGGACATGGGGAGCACAGACCCCCACGGGAGAGCACTGCCAGCCCTCCAGCAGCTCTGAGGATGCACCCACAAATGCCACAGCCCCTCTAGCTCAGGCAGGGCCTGAACACATCCTGTCTATCTGCCCAGTGGCACTGGCACATCCTTTTGCCCACATGCACTAAAAGGCAGGTACTGGGTCCCCAGAAAACAGCACGAGGCTCAGCATGGAGCAAGTCACATAGCAGAGGCTCAGGAGAGAGGGACCAGCCCTGTCCTGTGTCTCCTCAGTGAAGACACTACTCAGATTTTTTTCCTGAGGGAAAGAGTAGAGTTTCTGCAAAAGGACAAGACTTCCCCTGTGGCCCTGGTGCTGCTGCTGGCAGAAGCCATGTTTGGAGTAATACATCATCAATGGAAGGTATCTAATGATGTATTGCCCTAATACATCACCATAGCAACAGTGCTCTAATGATGTATTATTCTAATGTGTTACACAAGTGCCCATTCCTCCGGATGATGTATGGTTAGGATGGCTGCTCTCTGCCAAGCCCAGATGCAGCAGAGCTCTCCTGACTCTCCCATTGCCTGCACGGGACTCACTGACTGTTTGCTCCCACCTTTGTGGGCAGAGGGACCACCTTGCCACCCAAGGGTGGGGGAGCTCCTGAACTTTGTGCACATCACAGTTCTCTCGACACACGCTTGAGCAGTGACCATGACTGTCCTCCCTTTCCTCCTCTCCCAGTGCCATTCGTGGAGCCCTGAAAGACAATTTAAAAAGCATTCCTTCCCTGGCATTTGGAAAGTCCAGAAGGGGAAGTGACAGGCTGGTTTGTGCATTTCTCCAGCCCCTTCCAAGGTACTGAGGCCACACAGTGCCCTGGGTTTGCTCATTAACAATGAAAATACCAGCTGGAATTCTCCTGCCGCCTGTGACAGGGATACCATTGTTTCCAATTCACACTATCTTTTTGACCATTCAAATGCCATTAATTCAGTCACCCCAATGCGTAGGACAGTTATCTGAAATGTTTTCCCAAACAGCTTAGTGACTATAGAGCAACAATTCATGGAATTGCTTGGGGACATCTGTGCAAAGCAACGTTCAGTAAAGAGCTCGTGGCCAGCTGAATGCCCCCTGTGTGGACTTCAGATTCCAGAGAGGAGCAGGGAAGCTGGCAGACAGAAAGACTGAATGAATGGCAGGACAAATCATTTCATCTATGCAAATCCATGCCAAGCTCTCAGTGCAGCTGCTGTCAGTGGGGAGCTCTTCCCCTCCGGACTGACATGGAAGATTTTGTTGTGCATGGAGACGCTCCCTCTGCCAGGGACAGAGGACCCTGTCTGCTCACCGCACAGGGACTGCAGCCACCGGTGTCCTCCATGGCCACCACAAGCCTCCAGGTGAAGGTTCTGTGGGATGGCACTCACTGTCCCTCTGCTCTGAGATTCCCAGGCCGTAGAAGTCCCTAGAGAGTGGAAGGCACCCTGAGGCTAATGGCACCCATGGCTTATTCCTTCACCGAGGAGCACTGCCTGTGTCAATACAGGTCCTGGCAGCAGTGCAGTCACCATCCCTGCAGGCTGTGGGGACAATGCGGAGGGACTCCTGCTGGCTCACACTTGTCCCACAGCAGCCCTGTGACTGGGGTCAGCAGAAGTGCCTGGGGAACCTCTTATCCTTCAGGTCTCTGTGAAGTACCACCCAGAGGTGAGGGGACATGGTACTTCAGACCCAAACTGGTGACACCCCAGAGTGGGGACACCCTGGCATAGACCAGAACCCGTCTGGCCAGTGCAGAGTTGAGATGTCAAGTCTGTCCAGTCTTCCCCGGGCTGTGTCACTGTCCCTCAGCTGTGGGCAGGCACGCCACAGCCCTGGCTCTAAGTGTGGGTGTAGAAGGATGCAAGAAGCCTCCCCTCCCTGGGCTCCCACGTGGCACCTGAGCAGATTCCAATCATCTCTCAGCGTTTCAGCAGTGACAAATTAGAGGATCTTCAGCAGAAAAAAAAGTGAAACAGAGTGACCAAAACAGGAATGATTGTATTATCAATAATGTTTCCAGTAGCTGATGGATGAGGACACCCAAATGATTTTTAAGATTTCAGTAGAAACCCTCCAAATAGCAGCACAAAGGCAAAATGTGTATTAATCCAGAGTCTCCTGAGAAAATGCTCCAGGGATGTGCACAGCCATGCCAGGCTTGGGCTGAATGTGTGCTCAGCATTATGCATCCCATTTAACAGCAGATGAGACAGGAATGATCCTGAGAGTGCTCCAAGAGGGATGGACAGACAGACACACTGCTCAGTGGGACCCCCCCACCCCTTTCCTTCCCAGGGCTCAGTGCAAATGCTTCCTAGACAGCATTTTGAAAGCTGCCCTAAAAACCCTCTGATTTCACTAACCGGAAGAGTAGGGAGTATCAAGAAAAAGATCACCTCCTAATTCTTTCAGGAACTGAATTTGCAGAACAGGCACCCTGTCTTAAAGACAAACAAACATTGCCCTTGAAAGGCAGGCACAGCCCTTGCCCTGTGCATGGCAGGACAGACAGCTAGTGGTTTTGTGATGCCACATGACTAGCAAAGCCTTGGAAATGCTGTTGTGCTGGCAATGTATTAGACAATATCGTCATGTATTGAAAACTGGCAAATCTCCAGGCTGGGGTTTCAAGGGATAATTTGTAGATTGAATGTTAATGAGTATTATTGTTGTTATCTTGCAAGGCTGTGCTGACTTCACTCTGCTGCCCATTGCACATCTTGATTTTTACCCCTCTAACATGCAGAATAGGCCATTCCAGCACAGCTGGTAAGTCAGGAAGCCAGTTGAAGACACAAGAGAAAATGCGATTCTTTCTGTGCCTATGTCATTGCCTCCCCAAACTCTGCTGCTTCAAATGCGTGCTGACACAGGATTGTTGTTTTTCTTGAGTCCTGTCTGTCCTTCCTTCTGCAAACTCACCCTCACCCAGCCTCATCAGTGGGTTAGGAGAAGGCATCAAGGGGATCCTTAATAGCATAAATCTTTTAGCTCCATAGGGAGAGGCACAGAGGGGAAATACTGTCATTTCTTTAGCCCTGTGCTGCCTCAGAGCTGTGACATGGCTTTGCCCTCGTGAACCTTTTCGTGCACAACATCAGTTCACAGAGCAGCAGCTCACCTGAGCACACCTGCAGCAGGTGCTCCAGCCTGACCCTGGCAGTGCCCCCCTGCAGCCCTCGGGGGACCCTGCCCTCCCCAGGGGCAGGCTGGCCCCAGGGACCACTCACAAGGCACTGCAGCCCACCGTGATTTATGTGGCACTTTTACAATTGATGCGCTTTGTGCCTGGGGACAGTTAAATGGTAGCTCTGTCATTAGTTTAAGCAGAGGTTAAAGGTGATCAATAACAAGGGTTTCATGCCCAATTGATCACCCCTTGCTATTTATTTCTGCCTTTTTTTTTTTGCCTTCCATTCCACGGTGCTTTTAGAAATAGTAATTAAAGACATAACAAGTGTTCCACTAGGCAGAATATCAAACACTCCAGGTATTGATTCAATTCTCTCCCTCTTAAGGACATTGACCTGTGCCTGTCCCCAGCACCAGCAAGGCTGGGCCAGCCTGCAAGGTTGGTCCCCAGAGCCCTCCTGGGGGCAGAGCCAGCCCCTGCCCTGGGCAGAAGGTGGAGAACCACTGGGTCAGGCAGATTTTAGCTGTCAGGTCCAAATCCCCCTCGGAGCCTCACTGCTCAGTCCCTCCTGCAAGCCTGCAGCACAGACCTGGACTCAGCGAGGGGAACACCGTGGGGGGAGCACAAGGGAAACAAGATGTGAGGTCAGGTTTGGTCACAGTTTTCATCCCTTTGCTCCCAAATGCTTTGACACCTGAGGCCGTGTCAAGGCATGGAAAAAAACATGATGAAAACTGAGTATTCTCAGGCGCCTGGCACATCCAGCTCTGCAGAGGACACGAAGGCATAAGGGACACGGACCTTAGTCCTGAAGAAGAGAAATTCAGAGTCAAACTCTGACCCCCACCTGGCAGGAATGAGGGCAGGGGACAATGTCCAACACCATGGCATGTCATTGCTCCTGCAGACAGCTCTGCCAGCTACATGCCACAGGCCATGTGCGTAAAAATAACCCCGTGCTGCTGCAAGTCATCCGGGAGCTGCCGAGATGACACTTGGCTGCACTTGTCAGCACAAGCTGGAGGTCCACGCGGCTCCCAACTGATGGGAGCGTTCCAGCAGTGGGTGATGCCCTTCCACAGCACTTATCCTCACACAGAGCAGCCTGTCCTGCTCACCACAGCCCTGGGCAGCAGCGGCAGGAGCACTTTTCCCACATCATGAACATACCCATACCAGCAGGGCAGTGATTTTTGGTCCCTGCAGCACAGCTCTGCCCACACTGCACCGAGTGCAGCACACAGGAATGCTCTTCCCACCAGAGTGACTGAAAAAATCCCTCTGCATCCCTCCCTGTAAGCACAGGCAGCATCTCACACTGCTGCAGCTCTTTCTGCTGAGGTGCCTCAGCAATCCATGCAAATTAACCCTCGTAACTTAATGTCAAATTTTATGGCATCACTTCATGAGAAGTAAGAACAGTGGGGAAAAAAATCCTAAACATTTCTCATAGTCCTTAAGAAAATGAACAGGGGAACTGGGAGTAAAATTCAGGATCTCTGAGAGCATTTTGAGGAAAGTCTGCATTGTAGCACATCTCATAATTGTCCTCATGTACTACAGCTCCCTCATTGCCCATCCTTCTGTTGGTTTGTCTGTAACCAGATTAGTCTCAATCATAACTGAAAGAACATCTCCAATTTAAAACTAATTTTATATTTAAAAAATCCCAAAACATAAAGACTTCTAATGCAATAGCCTGACTCTTTATTCTGCAAATGACTGCAAAAGATGCAAATGTGTAAATTCATTTCCTAGAGTTTTGCCTGGCTACAAATTTATGATCCAGCATAATCTCAGTTGCACAGCCTTTAATGTGAGTGAGAGGTACTAATACACAGCAAGCTCCAGGTAATAAAAACCACATGACAGATTTTCTCAGAAAAAAACCCAAACCAAACGAACCCAAAAAACTACAGTAAAATGTAAAGACGTCCATTTGCCCATTGGCTCTCTCATACCTTCTACTGATCCCTCACTGCAGAGCTGGCATTTCCATGGAGCATCCAAAAACTCTTGTGCCTATACGTGATATTTTCAAGAAGATTTCTGTGCACTTGTTCACTGATTTACTTTGAAGGACATAGCTGCTGAGGTGCAGCTCCTGAGACAGAGCTGAGCAGCTTCAGTGAGCCATCCACCTTCCTTGAACGTGCTGACAGAATAGCCAGCTTGGAAACATGCTGGAGAAAATACTGTTCTGTGGCTGTGGTAACTGCTAAGAGATTTGGCCCTAGAGAACCAGTGATGGAAAGGAGATTGCCCCTGTGGAGCTGAGAGAAGCCAATGTCCACAAGGAATCAAGTCCTGGATGCTGGCAGTGCTGCACAAATGCCTTGATCAGGCAGAATGCTCCAGAAGAAAGGTGGGAAAGAGGAAAATAAAGAAATGTCTTTAAAGTTTGGCATGAAAAACATTCTTTGCTGCAGCGAGTGCTCTCCGGAGTGTATGAGCCAGGGAACCAATGTAACTGGAACAACTCTGCAAGGCTTACAAGAAATAACACTCAATTTGCGCAACACCAAAAATAATGTGATATCAAGGAATATGAAATATTCATGAGGTCTGATCTAACATGCACATTATATCTTGTGTACAGCATCGCACACTTTAACACAGCCTTTGCAACCTCGTAATCCCCACGCACCTCACAGACCCTGGGTCGTGTTAGTTCAAACTCAAACCCGGGAGGGGGGAGCCTCCATCGGTGGAGCTTCCCTCAATGACACAGGAGAGCACCTGAGGAAATGCACTTGGCCATATCTCCACTGCTGTGCCCAGGCGAGAGCTGCGTGCACACCTGCACTCGTAACAAATCACAAGCGGGAGCAACGCTGAATGCCCATAAATCAGCTTGGCAAAGCACAGTAGGGGTTCACATGAGAGACTTTAACAAGCTCCTTCTCTGTGTGTTTCCTCCACAGGCACATATTCGCAGAGCGGGGATGATGCTGCTCAGAGCCCACACTGTACTTGTTGCAGAAAACCTGCCCATTTCGGGAAGGAACATTGGCCTTGGTCTCCCGGAGCAGCAGTGCTAATTTTAGCGAGACCAGACACTGTCATCTATAGACATTCAGCATTTTAAAACAAAACCAGAACACCCCCCACACCAGCTCAGCTTGCTCCTGCCCCTGCGTGGAGCTGATCTGCTCCAGAGGACAAGAGGGCAGCAGGCAGAGCCCCCATGGGAGCCACAGCCTGTCCCCAGCACACGACAAGCGGCAAGCACCAGCTCCGAGTCACCAGCCACGATGTGCTCGTTTCAGACAACCCAACTGTAAGAAAAATACGAGGCAGCTAAGGAGAAGTAATTCCAGAGTTGTGGAGTTCCGCCCTGGGGCAGGACCCAAGTGTGCTTCCAGTACCTGTGAAATGACAGCTCTGAGCTGTCCTGGGGCTGATTCAGCTCCAAACAACCAACGGTAGAATTAGCAGAAAATGAAAATATATGCAAACAACATTAGCACAGAATTACAAGATTTGCTTAACCAGACAGCGCTGAAATCTCTCCTTCAAGGGGAGAGCACAAGCAGGAGTGGGCAAAATTTGGAACGAGACTCCATGGTGCTAACACTGATGCTCCGAATTTTCACATAAAGAGATTATAGTGCTGGAGCTGCCGCCCTAGCTCATTAGGGGACAGTTGCATCGCGGCACTGTGCTGGGATCAGGCTGCGGCTCTGGCTGGGCAGCAGTCAGAAGAGACCAGATTCAGTGGAAAGCATAAGATGAACACGGCATTACTAATTACGAGTGACTGTGCCTTGCCAGGCAAACTGCTGTGCTGTAGTCGCTTCTGCAGTTGTTATACAGCGAGCACTCCTGCTCTTGCAAGTGGCAGCAATAATAGTCTAAGACAAGAAATCTGGAAGAAGCTGGATACTGGAATACTACAACCTTTTCCTAAGCATGCAGGAAAGCTGATCAGCAACTGTCCACCTTTTTTACAAATAAAAGGGAAAAAAGTAATACCTCACTGAATACTGCCTGCCTTTTCCTAAGCATGCAGGAAAGCTGATCAGCAACTGTCCATCTTTTCATAAATAAAAAGGAAAAAAGCAATACCCTACTGAACACTGTCTGCCTTACAGAAAACAGCAATGTCCTGCAATTACCAATAACCAGTTTATAAGATGACAGCATTTGGGAAGCACAGCTGCCCTCCCATGTACCTGGAGCACACAGGCAGGCTCTCTGCCCTGGCAAGGGTGGCACAGCACAGCTCATGCCCTTCTGTGAGCCTAAGAAGGGCTGAGCCCACACGGGGGATGCATTTGCCTGGTGCCAACTTCTCCTGGCCAAAGAACCCTTGGTCACCACCTCGGCTCTTCTCAGCAGTCTGAGATGTGAGCCCTGGGTCACCAGCCCCTCTGCACTGTGGGCAAGGCAAGGATCAGCCCAGTCCCTGGTGATGGATGACACCTGCCCCAAGCCTGACGAGCACAGCCCAGTGCCACCACGGGACTAACCAGAGCCTGAATGCTCTGAGGAGCATCTGCTGGGGCCAGGCACTGCTCAGCAGCAGAGTGCTCCTGGGTTAGAGCAAGGATTTTCCCATCCCAGACCTAGACCCCTCTCACACTGGCAATGCTCCCGTTCCTTTTCTACACTTCCTACTTTGTATATTTACTGTTTACTTTGTTTAAGCATTGTTAAATAAGTATTTGCACATCTGCTTTTCTTTAATGTACCAACACCACAGTAGTACCTTCTCTTTCTTTACTACTGATATAGTAGTATGAGGTCATGCTTTCACCTTAGTGAGAAACAACCACCAAAAAAAAAAAGAAAGAAAAGTTTCCCTCCAGTAATTGCTATTTAATCCCTGACCGGGAAAACTAACAAGTTATTCTAAGATAGGCAAACCTTTGGGGCATTTGATTTTTAGAACAGCTGAGCACCGCAGCACTGCAGAAATGAGATATACAAAGAGTATTTTATTTTCTGCTGCTCAACAGCACGAAAGAGCTAATGCAGTGGGGCTGCCAGCGCCTTATACAATCTGACACACCGAACAACCCAAGGGTGCTCATCCTCCCCAGCACTCACAGCACATCTCATCCATTAGAAGAACGCAATGTGAAAACTGACCCTTCCCTTCTGAGTATCAATATAAATCCTGTTTGCCATCCAGGTTAGTTCAGAATGAAGAGGTTACTGAAATGTCTCCTAGTATAGAAAATCAGCACAATTAAACATTCAAAGCAAACGAGTTTGTTTTCTTTAAGAAACAAGGAAACAAAAAAAACCCCTTTTGTTCATTTATGATTTTGTTTCTTCTTCCCTTAAAGCCCCACTGTCACACAGAAATTCTTAAGCAAAGGCTGCAGTTACAGCATGACCAAACACTAAAAACAATACTACATGTGCAGGGAACACACGAGGTAACAACTAAGGACAGATTCTCAGGGTTGGAAATTAATTTAAATGCTGTCATGTTACATTGACTCAAACCCTTGAATCATCATCCTCCTTTACTTTTTTACTGGAGTGTATAATCCAAGCTACCACATCTGCTTAGCTATTTAGAAATTAATAAATATTCAGTAAAAACAGTAAAACTTTTTGAATTCAGGATTTCTACAACAGCCTTACCATTCTCTGCTCTTCTATAAAAACCAGTCTCATTACAAAAAAGGAAGCTAAGCCTGTAGCAAAAGCTGACAGAGCACACACTGCACACTAAATCCTTTAAGTGAGATTTCTTATTATACTCTGCATGCGAAGGGAAATTATTAATACCCTAACCCACAGCATTTACTAGCTTGTTTGTATCACAAAGTGAACCAGTTCTTTACAGAGTATTTGATGAAATAACTGCTCAAAGTGACTTTATTTTAAAATCTCAAAAATCAGTTTACTAGAATTTTGAATGAGAACTTGATAGTCTTGTATTAGCTGATGTAGAATAGCTACATTAAAAGAAACATTGAAAATGCAATAAATTATAACATTATCAATGGTAAATGTGACATTGCTTAGACAAGTAACATACACCCCCGCCAAAGGCACAAAATGCAACAAAAATCAAACTGCAGTGAAGACAAGAATTTTCAAGTATAAATTTTCAAGAGTAAGTTACATTTGATATGTTAGAAATCTTTATGTATATGCAAAAGAATTATACACGAATTGCGATGCACAATGAAGCGCTTTCACTAGAAGATCCCTTTTAAAGCTTCTGTTTTCACAGCACATAATTTGTACTGAGTAAAGTGGGGAAACTATCCAGTGCCAGATGTCTGAGAACATTAGTGAATTCTCTGCCAACTAAAAAAGAAAGAATTTGGTCCTTTACTACCAGATTTCAATGAAGTATTTAATCAGTGCAAGAGCTCTGTATGGGAACATATTTCAAAAGTTCTCCCAACACACAAAACACTGCAGGAATCCAAGGACCTGCAAAGGCAAACAATCCTCACATGCAACTTTTCTTGATGCCGCAAGAGAAGGTTTAAAGCACAGATGCAGGATCATTCTTCCAGGAATTGAAAATGCAAAAACCGTATTTTCAGCCTTTCTTGGCACAACCACAAAATATTCCAGCACGAAACCGTGAAAAGGGAAGCTGGTGGCGTCAGAAAACCCGAGAGTGTGGTTTGAGTAGAATGAATCTACTTAGCAACGCCGGTGTGCGTGTATTACCTGCGCGGTATGCGGGAGCAAAGTTACGTGCGGGCTGTTTTCTGCTCCCACCGCACAGAGCGATGCTCGGATCGGTAAAACACCGCAGAAGGTGCGGGGACGGCACAGGGCACAAGCGCATCCCCGCACGGAGCGGCTCTCCGAAGCGCGGTACCGGCGGGCAAACCCCGCGGAGCGAACCCGCGGACACTCGGACCGCCCGAGCCCGGCAAGGGCTCCCCGGTGGGCTCCGGTGGGCTCCCCGGTGGGCTCCCCGGTGGGCTCCCCGGTGGGCTCGGCAGGGCCCCACCACGGCAGCTCCGCCGCCACCGGCCCCGCCGGCCGGGCTGCCCCGGCCGCCCCGCTCCCGGCCGGGCGCTGAGCCTGCAAAGACGACACGAGACCGGTTCCTGGGTAAATGGTTTATGTAAGTAATAAAATATTTACTATAACATAAATAGAAACGTACCCTCGCAGTCTACATTGGTTTTGCAATAGAGATACAAACAAAAACCGAAACCCAAGGGAATGGACCGGACCGAACCCACCAACGGGAGGGTGCGAGCTCCGCGCACGGTAAGAAATAAATAGAGATGGGCCGGGAAATGGTTTCGAAGCGTCCCCGCGGGCGGGGCGGGCCGGGCCGGGCCGGGCAGAGCGGGAGGGGCCGAGCCGGGGGCGCCGCCGCCCCCCGGCCGCGCGAGGAAGGGAATAAATTAGAGATCGCAAACCTTTGGCTACTGCTGCGGCGGCCGCTGCGGCTCCGGCGGGCGAATAAATAGAGCGCGGGGCGCGGAGCGGGCGGCCGGGCCAGTCTGAGAATAAATTAAAGCGCGTCCTCCGCTGCCCGCGCCCGCTGCGCCGCCGTCGGGGCCGCGGGGGGCCGGGCAGTCACTGCACGGCGCCGGGCAGCGCGTGGTGCAGCGGCGACGTGTCCGCCTGTGCATAAACGTCCTCCATGGGGGGATGCGGGACCCCGGCCGGCGTCATCCGCTTCTCCTTCTGCCGCCGGTTGCAGAACCAGACCCGCACCACCTCTTTCTCCAGTTGCAGGGAGTCCGCCAGGGAGGTGATCTCGTGCGCCGAGGGCTTGGGGCACTTGAGGAAGTGGTTCTCCAGGGCGCCCTTGACGCCCACCTCGATGGACGTCCGCTTCTTGCGCTTCCGGCCCTGCGCCGCGATCTTGTCCAGGTTGGTGGGGCTGCCCGTGCTGGAGTCCGTCTCCTCCAGCCACTTGTTGAGCAGCGGCTTCAGCTTGCACATGTTCTTGAAGCTCAGCTGCAGCGCCTCGAACCGGCAGATCGTGGTCTGAGAGAAGACATTCCCGTAGAGGGTGCCCAGCGCCAGCCCCACGTCGGCCTGCGTGAAGCCCAGCTTGATCCGCCGCTGCTTGAACTGCTTGGCGAACTGCTCTAGGTCGTCGGAGCTGGGCGCGTCCTCGTCCGACGGCTCGGGCGGCCCCAGCGGCGGCGGCGATGCCGCCAGCTCGTGGCCGCCCGCCTCCTCGGCGCCCAGCGGGTCGCGTAGCCCGTGGTGCAGCGCCGGCGCCGGCGGGCCCAGCATCCCGTTGAGGCCCGCGTAAGGCTGCGCGTAGAGCAGCGGCTGCCCCGACGGCGGCGACATGGGCGGCAGGTGGTGCGCACCGCCCTGCGCCCAGCCGCCCGCCGCGCCGCCCGCCGCCGGCTGGTGCACCAGGTGCGGGCGGTGGTGGAAGGCGGCGGCGGCGGACAGCTCTTCGCGGGGCCCCGGCGGGCCGCCCTTGGCGTGCTCAGCGGGCGGAAGGTGCGCGCCCCCGCCGCCCCCACCGCTGCCCCAGTCCGTGCCGGCGCTGGGCAGCCACTGGTGGTGCGCCAGCCCGACGGCGTGCCCGGCGGCGGGGGCCAGTCCCTGCAGGTACTCGTGGTGCATCATCTTCTGCACCTCGCGGTACGTGGTGCCCTGGTGCAGCCGGTCCCCGTCGGGGTGCATGAGCGCGGCGGAGCGCGGCAGGTACTGCGCGGCGGCGGCCATCGCGTGTGCGCCGCGCCGTGTGCGCCGCGCTTTAGAGCCGCGCGCCGGGGCGCGGGGCCGCCGCGCGCTGGCCCCGCCCCCGCGCCCCATTGGCCCGCCCGCCGCCGAGGGTGGCCCGCGCCGCTCCGCCATAGGGCGCCGCCGGCGGGGGGCGCCGCCCCGCGCTCCGCGCCGCCATTGGCCGGCGGCGGGCGGGCGCTGCCCACGGGATTGGCCGGCGGAGGCGCTCGGCGGGACGGCCCGCGGCGGAGCGGCCGCCGATTGGCGGAGGGCCGTTCATTCATGCCGAGCCGCCGGCGGCCACATGGGCCGGGCCGGGCGCGGGGGCGGTGCGGCCCCCCGGTCCTTCAGTCCCCCGGTCCTTCAGTCCCCCGGCCCTTCAGTCCCCCGGCCCTTCAGTCCCCCGGCCCCCCGGTCCCCCGGCCCCTCGGTCCCCCGGCTCCCCGGCCCGGTGGGTTTTGGTTGCTGCGAGGCAGGTGGGGAACGTTGGCTGCTGCAGCTGATGTGCGGGAGTGGCCACTAGTCCTTAGCCACTGAACTTCGTGGTAGTCAAGAGCAACTTGGGGCATTAGAAGTCCTCATTGACCTTTTTGGTAAACTTGGACCGTGGAAAGGTGGGAACTCCTTCCTAAACGCTCCACAGGATAGAGCACCACGGGCCAAAAAATGAGAATCTGAGATTGTTTGGGCGTCATGGGAAATGTGGGTCTTGGATGCTGCCTCAGAGGCAAGTCTCTGAGCCGGTTTGAGGGTTGGCACAGGATAAAGGGTGGAGGAATTTGTGGGAAAAGACGGTGACAACAAGAAACAGACGTGTCTGGCAGTGTTGGGAGAGGGGCAAGCTTCTTAATTAAGCCAGCTCCAGACTTCATCTTGGGGCTTGAGGCCCAAAGTGAATCAGGGTGGGCACCAGGAGCATTCATCACTTCTAAAAATTAATCTTTGTCTCTGTGCTCCATTTGTAAAATGGGAGCAGAGACAGTGACCTTTGCCAAGGGCTTGGGTGAACAATGAACCATCGGATCAATATGTGTACGAGTATAACATGTCAATGGCCGCACACAGATGCCCTGCCCTCTCCTCAGCTGGGCAGGGTGGCTCACCGCTGTTAAGGACATTAACTGCAGACTCCTGCAAGGCTTTTCATGAGGTGTGCCACATCCCTTCCCTCTGCTTTGGAGCCACTTTGTCATTCTGGTGCACGAAAGCACTGGTTTGGACGTGGGTCTTCCAGCCCTATGTGCTTGGACTATTGGAGCCAGCAGAAAGAAGAACCAGTTTGGGCTTCTGGGCTTGGGGAGACCAAGCAGGGCTGCTGCAACACCCCACATCGCGTGTGCAGCAGTGTGCAGTGCAGAGCCCACCTGTGCCTGCACTGCCCACCTCGTGCTGCTGCAGCAGTGGCCGCGTGGGCTGTGACACTTCAAGGCCCTGGTGCCACAGGGTGAAAGTGCTGCCCACAGCCATCCTGTGATCACTCTGGTTTGGTGCACACTGACCCCTATCCTGGTTTGCCCAGCTCCTGGAGCTGCTGGTTGGGTGTGATCACACAGGGCTGGAAAGGTCTGTCCGCTCCTCCAGGCTTGCAGTGGGTGGGTGGCAACACCGAGCCACACAGGAGCCACTCCTGCCTTTCAGCAGCCAAGGGCCAAACCTGCAGCCACAGGACTGGTGCTGGTCCATGGTGAGAGCTCAGCATCCCATCAGGGGAGCTGCTGGACCTTGTTTCACTGAACCATGGAAAGACCAGCTACAACAGTGATGGCAGTCTCAGCTTTCTGCTGTCCTTGGGGACAGGTTTGGGACTGAATATGTGTATTTTGGCTGTGGAATTATGTGTAATTAGTTCCTTTCACTGAACCCGGTGTCTCTTTTCAGGTATACAGCCCTAGAAAGAGGCTGAGCTTTCTAGGGGAGATGGGTTCCAATAGATCATGGAGCATATTTCATTAGGAGAATAATGTTATCTTTCTTATTTTCCCGAGGAATCCTTTGCACACATTGCATACGTTTGTAATGAATATAAGCCTTTCAAATGATTCAGTGACATGCTGTAAAATATTGTACTTGGTTAAGCATTTTCTGTATATTTTTTCCGACCTACACTCATATTCATGTCAACTCTCCATGATGCAGTGCTATAATATTCAAATTTTTGGTAGCCAATTGCTTTTGATATTTATATCCATTTTTAAGGGAATCACAATGAATAAATGTGCCCAGCTCTAACTTTATGCAAAATAAGCTGTATATAAATCAGTAAATCATTAGTAGAATGAATCATTTCCAAAGGCTGAAGACTGGATTGAATTTCAAAATTTCATCTGTTTTATATGTTTCAGAAGTTATTAAAGGAGGAAACACCTCGTGTGTGATAACTGAGGTCCCCATCACAGACCATTTACACAGGTTTATGTTTGATCAAATTATCTTTGTAAACCAAGGCATTGTGCACAGATTATGTTTATAGCTTGTTCTGCTTAATAGAAGTAGAATTTAAAGACTGGGAACAGCAAACAGCAGAGGAAGATGAGAAGTTCCCATTTAGCTCCTCCCTCAGCAATTCCCAACTCCAGAAGTGAGAGCCAGACGTCAAAGTTCTCTCTTTCATTAAACAACATGAAGGAGATAAAAGCAAAGGAGGGTGCTGACCCTAAGCGAAGAGGACATGAAGGATTAAGATGCCTTTATAAGCACTAACTTCAAGAGCCAGACCTGTATATTTGTGTTCCTGATGTCCCTGTCTTCACTGAGGTCTGGGACTGAGGAGTTGTGCAGCTTGAAGGCCCTGCCAAGATTTCATCATGTTGAAAGTGTCTCCCCTTAAAAAAAAAAAAAAAAAAAAAGTATTCTTGTTTTTACATAACTTTTCAGAGCCGTATCATCCAGCAAAATCTTGTAGGAGGGCATCCAGGTTTCCTAGCAAAAGCTCTTTCCTTCATTATGCCTTGCCAGGGATATTGGCATGCAGTCCATTCCCTCTTCAAGGAATAAACAACCCCACGGGCAATGTTCGATATGATTCATTCTCTGTGTGACTGTGACAGCATCAGAACCTGCCTAATGCAGCTGGGTCTGAGGCCGGCGAGAGGGCTGAAATAACGAGGAGGCTCAGCACGGAGGGAGCAGAGCTGGCACTGCTGTGCACAGCGAGGGACCTGCTGGCGATGCAGCGCATGCTCTGCTTCCCTGAGCAGGCCCAGGGAGCAGAGAGGCTCAGGAGTGCTGGGAATGGTCTGCAGTGAGGAGCTGTGGGGTGTCGGGGTGTGTGGTCACTGGGAAAGTGCCTCACATCTGGTTACAGCTGCTGCTCCTGCCTGGGCTGGTCTCGGGCACCAGTTGGAACAGCTGGATTGGACATTGGGGCAGGAGCTCTGCCCCATTTCTGCATCTGCCCAATTTCTGCATCTTTACCTGCTGAGAGGAGGCCAAGAGTCAATTCTCTGAGTAGACTCTGCCTGTAAGTGTGAAACTGCCTTAAGAAGAGGCAGCATTTCCCAGAAGTTTTAGCATGTTGCCTAAATGTCTTTCATCTAGGACATGGTGCACAGATAAGAAATTTTTACGACTTTTGGGGTGGCTATACCTTTCGGCAAAATCTTGTTTTTGCTTTGTTCATCTAAACTTGCAGAATTCTTAATTTGGTGAGTGACAGTTAACAAGTTAGTGGCTAGGACAACAGTGAATTTGTTACCATAAAACTAGAGAGAAAGAGACCAAGAGAATGAATCACAGAAAATGGTTAATACAAATGTGCAAGGTATGCTCACTGTGATTAGCCGTAGTCATATACAGTCCTGTAATTATTTGAAAATTGTCCAGAAATGTGTTCTCACGAGACCAAAATGAATGCAAAAAATGCTGTTTTGATCTTTTATTGAATCAATGAAATTTAGATTAGGCAGTCACTAAATTCCTGTTTACACAACAGACCTTAATGGCTCCAAAGGAAGTGCTCAAATGTAGTCGACAAATAATCCCTATTTATGAAAGCCCCATAATATGCATTTACATAATCCCCACTTAAAAAAGCTATATCAGCTCTAAAGTTCTTCAGCTCAGAGATACGCCACAGGGGATTAAAAGTACTAAACAAAAGGAAAAAAATTTACACACACATCCACCGGCACGCACCGCAGCCTTTAGGATAATCACATGCAGGAGGAGGCAAGGATAACCCACCAGCTCTCCTCACCCCACTCCACCTCCAGCAGGGTTTGTGCATGTGCACAGACATGAACACATGCACATGGCCATCTCTGCAAGTGGCTCTGCATGACTTTGAGCACGTGCATGGTACCACAGTGTCTCTCTGTATTATGTCTCTCCTGATCTTCTTTCACAAATACAATATTGGCTCATCCTGTGTGCCTAGTAAGAACCACAACGAAACAGCGTTACTTGTGTTTTGAGGTGTGTGTAGCAGTTTTAGAAAGCAGCTGATCGACATGGAACTGTGGGTTGTGCACTTTATTCGTACTCAAGATGACTGGACAGTTGCTGATATTCCCATGTGATGGATGTGGCATTTTGCTGTCGAGGTGCTGTCCTTGAGATAAGAGGTATGACAGGGTATGCATCTGCACCAAGCATGTTAATGTTGCTGAAGGGTTTGAATTAAAAAAAAAGCTGTTCTTTACTATGGAAAACAAGCTGCCTCTGAAAAGGTGATTATTCAGAAGTGTAAATTTTGGAAACTGATTTCTTCTTTAATTTTAACTTGGCTTTGCAATTACCCATTGTTTAGGAACAAAATGTTATGGCTCTGGTGAAGCCTGAGTTTTGCAATTCTGGTGGTTGGGTAAAATCTATATTGGATTCAGTCAAAGTAAGGAAGGGAAAATAGAATTAATTTCCAGCTTTAGAGAAATGCCTTTGCTGCCCGTACATTCTGAATCGTCTGTGTGTCTTTTCCTTCAAACTCTTTGATTAGCATTTATAATATAAATGAGAACACAAAAGCACAGAAATATTGGTATTTACGCTCAGTGAATGGCAGCATTCAAGTGCTGTGGAGTTTTGTGCGCACAAAACTCCTCCTTGCCCAGAGCTGCCGTGTTGTCATCCAGCTGTGGCGGTGCTGCAGGCAGAAACGAGAGTGATAGCTGATGTGCAGCTGCGTGCCCAGCCTCTTCCCATCTGGCCCAGTCCTTCTCCAAAAGCCAAATGGGATTTTTCTGGTTTGCTGGGGTGGGTCAGGGTCCAGTGCCCCCTCTGCTCCTTTGGTACTGCCAGTGTCCCTGCCTGCCACCCCTGGAGAGCTCTGCTCTCCTCAGCCTGGGGAAGTCTCTCCTATCTTTGCATAACAACCAGAAAAAAAATCTTCACCTTAAACCCAGACTGATTCCCTGAGTGAGGTCAGGGGGTAACAGGAGGGCTTAGCACCGAGCTGCATCGTGGTGCCTGAGGCACTGTTTCTTCCCAAAATAACACCGAAGGTTGGTAATTTCACTCTGTGTTCCCAGCTCAGTTCCACGTTAATAATGAAGCTTTTTTGCTTCCATTTAATGAGGATCTTTGCAGTTTACATAAAGCGACCACATGAATAAACACTCAGTCTAGAACAGATAAGACCTGGGGGTGAGTTTGGTGGGGATTCAGCAAGAAAGGCTATGCATTCAGCAGATAAAGGTGTCTATGGCTGTGGGATCACTTGATCTTGTCAATCTAATATCAACTCAAACACGGAGCAGAAGCAGCTGTTCTTTCACTGGGCTGTGGTAAGAGGATCTCAGGAATCACCACACCTGCATCTGGTCAGACTCAGGAACTCTCTTGTGCTTGTCCCTCTGCAGCCAGCACAGCAATCTGCAAACACCAATTGCTGAGGAAGGGGAATTGTACAGAGAATGGTTAATTTTTACATTTTCCAGTCATATTTGGTGTAGGACATGTGTGTTCCTTTATTCAACCCACTCCACATTGATTAATGACATGCAGTCCCAGAGCTTGTCTGTCCATATTGACAGGCCACCCTTCCCAGGTTGGCTTCCCAAACTGAGATGTTTTGAGAAATATAGAGATGTAGAAAAACGGGGAGGCAGAAATTTTCTTTGTGGCAAGGCTGAGGTGCAAGGGTTGGGAGATGAAGGGATGAATCCCTGTAATTTTGTTGTTACTACAAATTATGCCTCATTTAAACTCTCCACCTCAGGCTTTGATCTGCTATACTGGTGCTAATCCATATATTTATGCTTTGCTGTATGGATTTAAAGCGGTATAATTCAGCTCATTGTCAAGACCAAGAGTCCTTCCTATCTTCTGCCTGCACTGTCACTGTGTCATAATTCTTGCACTTTTGATGACTTGTCATCAGCTCTTTTGTGATAACTGAGGCAGAAGGTGAGTTCAGAAGGACAGAAAACATCCATTTTTAATGAAATTAACTTCCCAGGTGATTATGTGCTTCTGGAGAACAGGAATCAGGCACCAGCTTTCAGACTCTGCTTCTCCCTGCCCTCACCGTGGCACACTGAGTACCCCATGTGCTCTTCTCACACTGGGAACAGGGACCTGGAGTTCAGCTACAGAGAGCTGATGCTGCTCGTGGCTCTTCATTAATCCCATTCTCTTCAGAGAAAGAGCAGTGGTGTGCAGCTGGGGTAGAAGATAATGCCTGGGGGAGCATCTCACTGAGTAAGTGCTCTTTTGTGTGATGATGCCACCAACAAATTTCATTTCTTCACCTCTTTTTGAGCCAAGCTCAATGATGAAAATATCAAACCTGGCTAGTTCTGAGGCTCATCTTTGACCGAGTCACCCAATAACTTCTCTTTGTGTGTTGCTTCTCAGCAGCCTATGGGTTTCTGCCCTCCCTTTGGCCATTTCATTAATCATTGTTGTGGTTTGACCGTGGCCAAATGCCAGGCACATATGACATCTGCTTTCTCCACTCTCCCCTGCCACAGCTGGGCAGAGGAGAGGGAAAAAAAAAGTTAACACACACACACACACGCAAAGGGCTCATGAGTTAAGAAACCAGGAGAAGATGCATTGAGGGTAAAACAGGCTGAAACTTAAAGTTGCAATGTGATTTATTGCTAACAGAGTCAGAGGAGGATAAATGAGAAGTAAAATAAAGCCCTCAAAGTCATAGTTTCTCCACTCACCCCCCTCCATCCTCCCCACCAGCAGCACAGGGGGGCAGGGTATGGGGGTTTGGTCAGTCCATCACTGAGATCTTCTTCCCCTGCTCAGGGAGGGGAGTTGTCCTCTGCATTGCCATGGGGTCCCTCCCACAGGAGACAGTCCTCTGTGAACTTCTCTGGCGTGGGTCCAAATCTCAGAGCAGCAGCCCACCCGAACCTGCTGCAATGTAAGCTCCCCCCACGGGCAGACAGTCCTCCCAAAACTGCTGTGACGTGGGCCCCTCATCCACGGGGTGCAGACCTCCAAGGCCAGGCTGTTCCACCTTGGGAGCAGCACCTCTCTCTCCACTGGGACTCCACTGGATCACAGCTTCCTCCAGGCATCCACCTGCTCTGGCGTGGGCACCATCCACGGGCTGTGGGTGGATCTCTGCATGCCCCGTGGGCTGCAGGGGGACAACTGCTTCACCATGGTCCTCACCATGGCCGGCAGAGGATTTTTGGCTCTGGCACCAGGAGCACCTCCTCCCCCACCTTCTCCACTGACCTTGGTGTCTCCATGTTGTTTTCCCTCACATGTTCTCACCTCCTCCTCCTTCTCTGGCTAAAAAGAAGTGCATGTTCACATTGTTTTGATTTCTTCGTAAATATGTTATCACAGAGGCGTAACCAACATCTTTAATTGGCCCAGGCTTGGCCAGCAGCATGTCCATCATCTTCAGAGCCATCAGAGATTGGCTCTGCTGGACATGGTGAAAACTTCCAGAACTTTCACACAGAACACACAGGAGCCATCTTGGTGCCCCCCTCCCACCCACTAGCAAAAACTGGGCTAAGCAAAACCAACACAATCATTTAAATAGTTCTATTAACCTGTACTTCCTTCAGTCCCACAGAGAGCACTTATGGGGGGTCAGCACCATGAAAACTTCAAAACATAGCTGGACGTGTCGGGTCTTACCTGAAAGACAATGTTTTCTTGTGCAAACAAACAGCATTGGACTGAGTGGGAAGAGCAGGTGCTGTAAGGACAGACATTCCCACCGTGATGCTGGACAAATTCAGCTGCTGCTGTTGGGACAGGAGGAGCTGAGGATGAGGAGCCTGTTCAGTGCTTTGGCAGGACATTCCCTCTGTGAGTCACAGCTCTACAGGAGCTCACCAACCCCTTGGCCAGACAAGATTTGCCTTCATTAACTCTTTCTTGTAGGAGACATGGAAGCCAATTAATTACAACTTAGACTTTATTCCATTAAACTCCTCTAAGCTCCAGGGGAAGGGCCTTGAGATTCTACTCTGATCCAGTTGCCACTGACGCCTTTATAATCTCTCCACAGACCTGGATTGGAAGAGACATGAATTCCATGTTTGCATTCAGCCTGGAGCATGGCCACTGCCAAGAGTGCGGTGATTCTGAGTGTAGCCCCTCTGCCCCATCAGCACCTTAGGGAGAGGCATTGTCTTCAGAGAATGATTTCTGCTGGTTCCAGTGACAATGGACCAAGTGGCTATACACTGTAGTTACTATCAAAACACCTGCCTGATCTCAAACTTCCACTCTGCTGCTCCCTGTAAAGGCAAACCCTGAGCTGTTCATCTTTCAAACTGAATGGACTTAATTGAGTTGAATTCATTAATTGAATTTTCAAAGAGAGATCATCACAGCTGGAATGACAGATATCGCACTCACAGTTTTGCTTCTAGAAGAGAAATCTTCACAAGCAGAGACTGTTACAGCTCCACAAAGCTGACAAGTGGGCAAATCTCGGAAAAGAACTGTTCCTCAATCTCCTTTTCATAAACTATTTGTTCTTCAAAGAAGACAGAGGGATGAGTGTAGGTTGTCTGTGTCCCACTGGACTGCAGAGTTGATGAGGCAGGAGTGGTTGTTGCTTTGTTACAAGAACAAGTGCCATCACCTGCTGCCACGCTATAGACACATCTTTGGGTTCTGAAGCCATAAGCCATTGTACACTGCACAAGCAGCTAGGTTTTTATTCATGGGCAGATTGCTCGAGTATTTGGTGTGGAATTGGTACAAGGTGATGAAAGAAGGGATGCTATTTGTACAGCATATGAAAGTGCAGCTGGTCTGTGTGCAGTTTTGGTCACCACAATATAAAAAAGATATTAAGCTATTAAAGAGTGTCCAAAGGAGGGCAATGAAGACGGTGAACAGCCTTGAGGGGAAGCTGTGTGAGGAGCAACTGAAGTCACTTGGTCTGTTCAGCTGGAGTAGACTGAGGGCAGGCTCATCACAGTTACAACTTCCTCAGGAGGGGAAGACGAGGGGCAGACACTGATCTCTTCTCTGTGGTGACCAGTGACAGAACCTGAGAAAATAGCCCTAAGTTGTGTCAGGGGAGGTTTAGGTTGGAGATCATGAAAAGGTTCTTCACCCAGAGGGTGGCTGGGCACTGGAACAGGCTCCCCAGGGCAGTGGTCACAGCACCAAGTTCTTGACAGAATTCAAGAAGCATTTGGACAACACTCTCAGGCACATAGTGTCACTCTTGGGGACAGTCCTATGCAGGGCCAGGAGTTGGACTCGATGATCCTTGTGGGTCCCTTCCAACTCAGCTTATTCTGTGAATGTGGATGTAGGACAGCAGAATTCACAAAGTTCTCTTTGTTCCTGTGTGTTGCAAGTTGCTTAATGGCATGGGCCCAGCACTCAGACTGGTTACAGGACTGTCTCATCCAAGCTCTGATCAGTGCCACAACTTGGATTTCTTTTATTTCCTTTAACTGTACTGTGGGCCATCAAATTCCCGCTGCAGTCAAGAGGCCCTCAGGGTCTGGTCTTTCTCTCCAGTCATGGTGCAATGATGTGTCATCTCCTCACTCTGATCCTGTTCTGAGCTCTTTTCTTCCCAGTCCCACTTATTTGGGTCAACATTTCCTACAAGCTTCTCAACAAAACTCTTATCAGCAACACAGAGGACTTGCTTTCTACTTGCTGTGGTTGGCAGCTTGACGTGTCCCAGTCTGTGATTGTCACAGCCTCTACACTGCTGCTGATGATAGCAGCACAGCCTTCCCAGTGGGAAGGATGCTTCACTTGCTTTTCAGACACCTGTAATCCCAAGAATCGTGCGTTCAGGGACTCTGCCTGTTCTTGAGAACACAGTGAGCACTTTCCCACGAGCCCGCGCTGTTAATGACTGCACCCCCACTGTTGGCTAACTGGACTGTGGCAGGTTTAGACACCTGTCACAGCTCTGATCTGGGTGAGGCCAGGCTCACAAAACGGTACCACAGACCCATCAGCTGCCTCAGACAAAACAGCTGTTTGTTCCTGTGTCAGCGCTGTGGGTGGGTGCAGCACCAGTGACATTAATACAGGAATTTTCTTTCCATACCAGGCCATGAAACTGACTTTTGCTAGAATGTGTTCTCTTTTCTTTCAAATTCCTATTCTGAGATGCTAAAGTTATGTACGTTGAAGGTAGAACATTAGAAACTGTGCTGGTGTGAAGCTTTTATACCCTCTTAGCTTGCACTGCTTCAGAGCTGCAACTGCTCCCCCTGACACTGCGTAGTATTTTCATTAGATACCCGACCTCTGGTTCTGATTAAATAACTTGTATAATTAGATTGAGACATCTGCTTATCCCTGGGGGGAGAAATCCCTTTCAGCACTGGACTAAGCCTGATGTGGTTAATTACCTTAGCAGTAGTGTATTAATACATAGTTTCTTGATGGCAAGGAGCTGTGGTATTAGGTTTATTCCTCCTTGCTTTCACAATGCTATAGTAAGACAGTTTAGGGATTAGGAATCAGGCACTGAGCCCAGTATTTCCCTCCTCTTTTCACTCATGTCAACACTCTCCCTTGCTTTACTCTTTAAATATTCCCTGGTTTACCTGCCTGTGAATAGTTTCCAGGTTCTTTGTTGTACACGTAAGGGTAATCTATTCCCAGTGACTGCTCAAAGCAATGCATCCTGTGGTACTTTGTGAGTAATTAAAATTCCCAGGGTTCTTTAGCGATGTGAATTGCCCTCAACAAATGGTTACTATTGGCATTGCTGTTCTCCAGTTCACCCTCCAGAAGCAGAGCAGTCCACATGCCAATGGACAAAGTGGAACGTGGGGAGAGCAATGTGGGAATGCACTTGGCTTTGCAGATACCGTTCTTTTCCTCTGGCACCTGCAAGGTTGAACATCTGTGGGCAGCTGCACTGAAAAACCGCCCCTCAACTGCAAGAAACCCACATTCTGTCCCTTGGTCAAGCTTGACCAAAAGTGAACTAACATATACTGATAAAGAAGCAACTGAGGTTTGTATCCAAGCTTGGAAAAAGCCATTCTCAGAAGAGGCAGGAGCTCCGGGGCAGAGCCACTGGCAGACAATGTCCTTGGGGCATGCAGACAGTGCCTGGTGACAGTGGCCAGGGCTGGGTGGTCCTGCCAAGGCCCTCCCTGCACACCCACCAGAACGAGCACCCCAAAATGCCACTACTGGCTCTGAGCTGATTATTTAAATAGCCTGATCTGGGCGCCCAAAAGCACTTCCAGCAAGGGTGAGAGATGAAGCAGAAGCATAAGGAACATTGTGCAATAGAACATTTTTCCATCCACAGATGGAAATACCTAATAAGATATAAATCATCTATTTGATAACCAAGCCGTTACAGAACTAGCGATTCAGACTTCCCAGGGAAAATGCAATTCTCAGAATCATGTATTTACTATTTATATGACTTGCCAGCCTATCTACAGGCTCATCCTTTTCAGAATGCTCTATGGGTAGCCAGAAGGTGCTTTCAGAAAGAATTGTCCGGACACTTTTCAAAGTAAAAAATATATTCAGTGCAGAATTTAATTGTAACACTAAATCTGTGAGTTTTAGAAAAAGGTAGTCAGGGTGGAAATCATGGGTGAGGAGAGGTAGGGGAACATAACATCAAATGCCTGTAGGAGGTCAGAGGAAAGATACTCTGTCCAGCAGCAGAGGTGTCGGGAGGACTGTCAGGACAGCACCAATGCCTCTCCAGAAAATTCCCAGGGCCTGACAGCTTGCAGAGATCTCCCATGACAGAAGTGAGGTTTGTTATTCAATAGCCACTAGCCTTTTTTAACCCGTCCACAATTTTTTCCAGTTTATTTTTTTTCTGTTTATGTAAACCTTCAGCATGCGCAACATTCTGCAGCAAAGATTTCTGCAGATAAATGACACTCTGTGCAAAGAGCCACCTTCTTCTGTTTGAAGGACCAGAGCCAGCGAACAAGTCACCTTTGGGTGACTTCTTCATGCTGCTCACAATTCCAGAGACTGCTCACATTTTGTCCTGCAGTCACGTCTTCTCATGCTGAGGAATCACAGTCTGTGGCACTGTGCCTCCTGTGGATTCTGTTCTATACCCCACATCACCCTTGATGCACATTTCTGAATATTTTCCATGTATATAAATTCTTTGCCAACTAGGAGAGAAAAAAGAATTGAACAATTTAACTGGATTTCTGTGACCTGTGTTCCCAAGACTACTGGGCCACCCAAAGCAGCAGTCAGGAGAGAAGTGCCTCTCAGGGGTCAGGACTGCTGTGGGGCAAATACATTCCATTTGAAAGTATTTTAAAACAATGAAACTGAACAGTCTGGTTTTTGCTAGCATCTAAACTAGCCCTTTGCTGGGCAAATGGTGTCAATGAGCTTTCTCACTTTCCTTCTGAGCAAACCAGCTGGAGGTGGGCAGGCAGTGCGAAGGAGGCAGAAGCAGCAGAAGAGCTCATCACAGCCCCCATCAGCACAGAGTCCAAGGACTGGACTTGGAGCTTGAGCCGAGGAACTTTTTGCATCTTTTTTTTAGGTCAGAAGGCGAGTACAGGTTGGATTTTGTCCTGGGTACATTTCATTCCCTGTAACTTTCACATGGAAGCATGAAATATAGCCGGATACATTTCAAGCAAGGCAATGGATTACCTCGTACCGACATGCAGGCCCAAGGTGTCCATTATTTATAGACCTCATTTTCTTGTAGCAAATTTGCATAGATGAGCTCCCAGCGGATGACAGGCCGGAGCTGTGAGGCTCAGCACGGTTTCAGGGAGCAGGATAATCCGGCAGCCAGGCATCACTTCGCATTATGTTGCACCCAGACTGAACCAACCTGGCCACAGATTGCGGAAGAGTCTGGAAAAAAAAAGGGGCAGAGGAAAATTTTGCCAGAAAACTGAGACTGCGGAGTTCTGGAGGGGATATTTCATGATTCCTCATATCACTTTGTCATTATGACTGCTTCGCGGGTCCAGTGACCACGTCCAGATCTGCCAGTGCTGTGCAGCTGCAGTGAGTTTGGGGAATTCAGGGCCCATCAGGGGGCTGAGCTCTCATGTTGTTACTTGGAGTAACTTTGAGCTTGAGAGAAAGCAAACTGCTTTGTCAGAAGCTACACGAACACTCCCGTACCAGGCTGGAAACAGATGCTGTCAGGTGTCAGCTGGGCGGATTGCTGCTGTTGTTATCAAATGAATTAAAATATTGATCTGCCAGGAGCCAGAATGTCAAGGGAGACTTGTCATTTCCCTCTCTGGCGGCAGCTCAGAAAAGGTCCTGTGGGGGTGAGGCTTACCAGTGCACGTGCTAGGAGAAGGGTCTGTGTGTTCCCTGTCTGCAGCTCAGCTCTGGAGCTGGACCCACCACCGTAAGAGAAAAGGGATCACAATGTACACCTGTTCCTGAGAAAATAGTGTCACAGCAGCCACATGAAGCTGGTAGCTCCTGAGAAGGGGTCAGTGGCTCACGTTATTTTCTGGGAGCCGCTGCAGGGAGAAACGCTGAGCTGAGAGAGCACACGGCTGGGAGGGAAGTGACGAGCTGGCACAAGCCATGCTCTGCTGCTCTGCATTCCTGCTCCTGAGCAGGTTACTCCACAGCTGTGGGGTCCTCCAGCTGCCCTGGCCAGGCTCTCCCTGCTCCTGCCAGCTGCAGCCATCCCTCCGCAGCCCTGCAGCTGTGGGTGGCACAAGAGCAAGCCCTGTCACCGAGGAGAGTCTGAGCAGTGTTAGATCCAATTGCACAAATCTGGATCGTGTAGCACAAAACCAGATTTGCTTAGTTAATCCTCTGATTGATATTAATGCCTTGCTGAGACTAAAAGACTATTAAGAGATTTGTGCTGGCAGCACCTCCCAGCGCAGGAACCACTTCCCCTGCCGTGCACCTGATGTTTCCTGGCCATGGCCTGAGCCCCTTCCCAGCACAAGTCCAGCCCTTAGATCCTCCATTTAAATTCTATCAACTTTCTCCTTGCTGAGGCTCTGTCTGGAAGGTGAACACTCACACACAGAGGCCTCAGAGGGTGCCAGTCCCAGTCCAGCTCTCCAGGCATTGCCTGCAGCTGGGCATCCCGCAGGGACACCCCTGTGGTGGGGGTTGGTGACCCTTTAGCCTGCCACTGAGGGGGCAGCCCTCAGGAATTCCAGCCCAAAGTACTTGCCTTTTCCCCTATAATTTCCCTCTTGATCTTTGAATCTCACTCTCAGAAATTCCCTTCCCCATCTCACAGAGCGTTCGCGTTGCCTCGTGCTCAGTCTGGCAGAAGCCCTGCAACACTCCTTATTGTTCCCATTTCCCTGCTCCAACAACCCCAGCCCAGCTTGGATGGGATACAACGTGCTGAATGTGCAGACCTGAAACACTTGCTCTTGCCTTTGACTTCTCATGTGCTTGCCTGTTTTCCCCAGCACCTGCCTCCTCATGTCCAGATTCAAACTCCAGATAATGTAGCCTGGCTAGCCTCCTGGGCAGGGCTGTGTATGCTGGAAGAAATGCTGGCCTTGAAAATTGGGTGTGAGTCTGTGGAATTCCTCAGATACTTTCTGCCACTGGGATTGTCTTGAAGATGCTGAAGTCTGACTCTCAGTTCCAGATATCTCAAGTTTATGCCAGAAATTATGCCCAGTGCCTGGCAGGACACTGTCCTAGATAAGGTACACCACGAAACACACAACAATGTCATAGAAGCTCTTCAAGAAGACGTTTTTAAGTAGCTTCACTCCAGACTCTGTCTGGGGCTTGGGTGCCCTGCAGGAAGAGCATCCAGCAGAGACCATCTTCAGCCCAGATGTGCTGGGCACAGATGCCACCGAGCAGGATCTGGGCATGTTTGGGTGTGGTGGAGTAATCCTGAGGCGCACAGGAAAAGCAAATCCCAGCCCTCTCCCTGGTGCTGGCAGACTGCTGCCCTGTGGCCCCAGCCATATATATATATATACATATATATATATATATATATATATATATTTTTTTTTTTTTTTATATATATATATCCAGGCTGTAAGTAGAGCAGGGAGATGCAGCCTTCTGGATTTCCTCTCTTGGTTATGCTACAGCTGCAGACGTGGAAGGCTTGGCCTGAACCCAGTTCATGTCCTCCTGAGCATCACCACCCAGTCTGCTCACCAGGCACGAAGGCTTGGTGCCGCACAGCTCCAGCAGAGCCAGCACACGCGGGTGGCATCTGGGACACGAAGATTTCAGTCATTCAGGTGCTGCTGCCAACCCCACGCTGCTGCAGAGCAGCCCAGGCCAGCAGCCTCTCAGCCACGTGTGCCAGGTGATGCTCAGTCCCAGGCTCAGGGCACACCTGTGCACAGTGCAGAGACCCACCACAGACTACAGCCTGAGCCAACTGAAAAGGAGGTTTTTAACAGCTCACTGAAAGAAGATGAAAAACTCAGGGGAGGGCTCATAAAGTGCCAGAGGCACGTGAAAAGATCCCAAACCAAGACGGGATTCTAAAGAACCAAACTTTTTCTGTCTCCAGTGCCACTTCTTGTCCCTGCTACAGGGCTGAGAAGTATCACAGGTCTCATACCTTTTGTTGATGTGACTTAAAGAGCTGTGCACATACCGAAAAGAAGAGCACGGAATGGGAATGAAGGTCTGGTAAGATTCCCAGAACGGTGAATGTTCCAGCACAAGTTTTGGAGGGTTTTCAATGAGTACATGAAGCAACTTTGCTTTTTGTGAGGATGCTCAGGAAAGGGAGAAGTAAGAGATTGCAAACCATTTACACTAGTATCAGTTCCACATTACGTAGTGGAGTACACAGTGTCTAACAGGGGCTTATTAAAAGTAGGTTGTGCCAAGCAATTACAGAAGACTTTTTCACCTGAGACAATGACTTTGCAGTTGCTGGAATTAATTTTTATTGCCATAAAACAGTTGATATAATGCCGCATAATGAGCTTAAATCAGGGAACTTGGAGCAAAGAAGTTCCCAAGGGGCAGAGCAGCGGGGGCTGGTGGACAGGCAGGGGTCCAGGTTCATCATCAGGGGATGCCTGCCCTGGGAGTTGGCACTGCCAAGCCTCTAGTGGGGTAAACTGAACCCAAGAGGATCTAGTTCACAGGCACATTCCTCTTGTGGGGCAGAGATGGACAGCAGAATTTTGTGAGCCTCTAACTTCAAAAGATTGGTGGCCATGGCGGGCGGAGGATCTGCTGGGATCACACAAGCTGCCTCGTTCCTGCCTTTTAAAATAGTATGAGAATTGCGAAGCTGCAAGACAGGAATGTGGGCAGAGACCTGACGGATCCCTGTAGCTCAGCTGAGCAAAGCCCTGTTAATAACGTGAAACCCCTGAGGGAGGGAGGGACAGCCGGTTCTGGTTTTGCTTAACCACGGTCTCCTGCCATTACAACATTATAATATCAAAGAACTTTGTGTTGAGAACTAGATACAACATCAAGTGCAGCCCCAAAAGGATCGGTCCTGAAGTGGAGCTAGGGAAGGGAAAGTTTAGGCTAGATGCAAGGGGAAAGCAAAGCCTTAAAAATGACTGGTGTAAGACATTCCTACAGGCAGAGGGCTAAAAACTCAGTCAAAGGAAATATTAACGTAAAAGTCACATGCAGTTTGAGCAGGGAAGTTGCCATGAATGATTCAGTAAAGGGCCTGGCTCAGAGTTCTGGCAGGACCGAGCTGTCCATCCCACCCTAGCTGGTCACTGCTGGTGGCTTCCAAACAGCCCTGGGTACTCAGTGCCTCTCCTGATGAGTGCTCTCTGTCATGTAACCAAAGTGTCATTTTCAGCAAGAATTCTGTGGACATTTAACATACTAATATTTAAAAAAGAACAGAGGTGTGTTATTTAGAAAACACTCCGGAAGGGTATCTCTCTTTTTCTAGGAAAAATGTATTTGCAGCAAGCACCAGGTGCTGTTGTGTTTTAATCTAAGAGACTCCTGTTCCAGCTCCAGTGCTGATTGCTCTCCATAAATCATTCTCAGTCTCACTTCCCCTCCATCATATCAAGGCACACCTCCATGAACACATTCAGTTAGACATCCACTCAATTGATCATGTTCATTCAGACTTCACTCAGCTGATCCCAGACAGAGAGCCTTCAACTGCGTTATTCTTTACTGTCCACAGACATTTACAATTTTTATTTCCAATAACCTCAAACTGCAAACAGAAGGTGGTTCCTCAATATGATGGATGAAATAATGTAGAAAAATAAATCATATGACCCACACCCCATGTAACAAAAGACATGCTAAAATAAAAATTTTAATATAGAACCTTTTGCACAATTTGGAATAACCTTACTAATACTTTGAATATTTTCCAATGAATCGTCTGGCCTACCTCTCATGAGACGAACTTCAAACAACTGAGAATTAGAGCGTGGCTGTGCTCGTTATAGATGGAGCCAGACAACAAAAGCAAGTAAACCAAATGGTAACATACATTTCAGTGAAAACATAATTCTACTCTGTTAGTGAACTAATGGTTTTGACTGAGGATGTGCATTTACCAGACTTTCCTGCCCCTTTGCATGTAATGAGTCAAATCCAATTTCCTATCGTCAAAGTTGTAGATGGCTGCAAAGAAAAACGTTTAATTAGATTGAACTGTAACACTTAATTTTTAAGTTTGCTGGTTGTGGATTGTTTCACTGTCCAGGTTTCTCCCCTAGTCTGAGGTCTTACTTCTGCATTTCAAGAACTAAGCAAGAGGCACATCTGGCAAACAGGTTATTCTGAAGGAGACTACACAGAAATAATTGAAGGAATTTGGACCTGACCTAAAATCTCCAAGGCTGGAGCCTCCTTTTCCTGACAGGATCCAGGAAGCAGTGCTTCCATATTTATTTAACAGTGAGAATGTGTCAGTTTGTTCAAAAATATGGAAGTCCTAATAATCTCAAGGTTACACCTATATTTGTGGTAGGCCTTAATGAGAAGCACTGTCTCCCATGGGAGATGAACGAGTGGTTCCAGCCACAGCAGTCTGATAAAAATTCCCACTAGCAATAAATATCTCCCCACCTGACCTTGTACTTAGCTACTTCCTAAAAGAACTGTCTAAGGTCAGGAGGACCTGCTTTGGACTCACAACTCAAACTCTGAGTTTCGGGAGTGGGCCTGTCCACAGCCAAAGAGAGTCTTCTGGTTCCTTCCCACCAAAAACTTGTTTATTGTAGCCTGAGTTGAATCTTTCCTATAACTGTGGTTAACCTCTTCCTATAGTTAGGCTTCTTATGATTCACCTATGCTAAGTATTTTGCAATTAAACTCCCCCATAGAGCAAACCAAGCCTTTATTATAGCTGCAGAAGGCTTCTTTGTCTGGCTGAACCGGGTCTTCTACTTTTGTTCCCATGAATTTTTCCTAACAACTTTGCAAGCTCTCATCCCTGGATTGCTGCTGGGACCATAAGCTTTCATGAGATGGTTTTAAAGTTCAGACAGAAAAGGTGGGGGGTTCTTTCAGTCTAGTTCATATAAGCTTCTGTTCTTTGAGGTTATTAATTTGTTCTTTGGTGAAAAACAACAGTTTTATGAGATGGGTGAATCACTCATTCTCCTCTAGCAAAATAAGCCCCCAAAAGAGAGCAAGGTACATATCTCGATATGCTGCTAAAGTCACTAACAAGCAATTGGCAAAAAAAGGACATCTACCACAGTGAAAAAAATCTATGCCATGCCAACAGCTCCAAAAGCAAATGCAGGAAAACAAGGTCTAAAATGTTATATCACAGTGAAAGACACTTCTGAGTAAAAAAAACCCCAGTATTGACAGTACCTAATTATTGGTGAAATCTATTAGGAAAACGTTTTATGTTCTGAAAGACTACTCACAGTTCAGTAAGAATCCCTCAGGTTTTCTATATGAGGGCTTAAAAGCTTTTCAATAAATTCAGGGGGAGAAAAGTATGGTTTAGTTCCAAGTCTAAGCCAAAGTTTGCCGTGTAGTTAAAAAGAGTAAATGAACTTGTGGATGTGACTCCTCTGTTTCCTTCTCACACAGTGTCTTCTACACTTGAACGACAGAGCACAGAACCTGAACACGAAGGCTTCATGTTTTATTAATGGTGTCCAATTCATTTCCTGTTTTCATGCTGATAACCTACTGAGGGAGAGGAAGGGAACTCAGGTGGCAAGACCTCAGATCCATTTTTCTTACACCCATGAACAGTTCACAAGTGGGTATTTCACTAGCAGAATCTCTTTATTGCATGTATTACTGCATTCTCTGGGAAGCTTCACTGGGATGGCTTCCCTGCTGCTGGCACACACCTCTGAAAGGATAAATGTTTTCAAGCAACTTCTCTTCAAAATGAAAGCTTTTAGGTTTTAGTTCAGTTAGTGCTCAGTAATTATTTTCACTATTGTCCTTCCTACAGGACTAACCTCATAATACACCAAATTACTACCCCGGCAGAAATCTCCTCATCAAACAAAATTCACATTAACAGTGCCATTCTCTGTTTCTAGAAATGCCAATTTATCCCCCATTAAAGACAAACCAACACAGTGGTCAGCCCAGTAGATATTCACAGAGATTTTTAAACTAAAATAATGTTACTAGCCCTGCAGAATGGAGTGAAGACATGAGTGTTCAAGAAAGAATCGCCATTTTCCTATTTCTCAAGGCCTGGGTCTCATGAAACACTGCTGCAGCTAACACCAAATAAATTCAGAGAAGAAAAATTGAAATTCCCCAGTGATTCTTGAACCATCCAGAGATGCTCCAGTTGGTCTCAATGCTCCTCATTCCCTCCGAGCAGCAAATGCTTTAACAGCAAGGAGCTGTTGGCCACTTTCCCAAGGAGAAGAAAGCTCTTCTCTCCAAGCCTGAGAGCTGCCAGTGTGGTCGTGCTCCGTAGCAGGGGGTGGGGCTGCACCGCTGAGTTCTTGGGGTTTCTTTTAGGACATTTTTCTTTGAAAGATAACCAGAGCTGCAATGAGATTGTAACCTCCGCTGCGTTGGCAGGCAGATGAGTGCCTGGAGGTGCAAGTGCGAGTGTGTGGTCTTGGGTGTGGGGAAGAAAGGAGAAGGGTGGTGACCTGAATGTTGGAATGGGGTTTAGAGCAGACTTTTTTTGGTTTCCTTTTTGGTTTTTTTTTTTTTTTTTTGCTTTACCCTTCCCTGCATTGGGAACCCCAAGCATGAAAATGCAGGAATTCCCTGGCCTAGCAGTAATGGAATGAAAGCATTTTGGTGATGTGTCACCTTCTGCTTTAAGAGCTTGGCTGTAGACAGACACACTTTTAGGCCTTCCTCTGAAACCATGTGGACTAGAAATAATATTATTTTTATCAATAAGAATGGGGATTCTCATGTGAGTGAGGACCTGTGGAGCTAGGACATACAGGACTATCCAAATGCTGCAATTGTAGTTTTAAAATATGAAAACTGGCAACCTGATTTTCCTGTTACAAACATTGAGCTGGGACCTAATGTACACAGACCTGTCTGTCCACTTAAGACTCAGTGCTCAATTTGTTTGTGTCTCAGTTATTTAGACCTGGACTTCCAGGGCTGAAAGAGAGAGAGGACTGAGGTACTCTGAAACAACAGACAATTTTTGCCAATCTCCAGTGACAGACATTCCATATGCTTCCGTGTTTTCTGTTTAGTCATCCTTACTGCTCATTTCCAGACGCATAGCAGCTGGAAAAAGTCTCCCAGATTTCACTGAAATACTGACTGCTCTTCAATGGAGTGTATGAATTATTGTGTACCCTCAAATGACCCTTGTGCTTGGACACCTGAGTACAGATTTTATTTTTTTTTTCAAAATCTAAATGAAAGCTTAGATTGAATTTTCCAGCAATGAAACTGAAGTGTTAGGCAGTGCAAAGCATTAGAGAAGCTGTCATTACTGAAGGTCTGACTGGACACAAAGACAAGAGCCCACCTTCCCATCCATAGCACTAACATAGCTATTGCAAATAAAACTTTGGCACTGCTGACAGTTTTGTTCTCCCTTTGAACTTTTACCTAATGATCGTTTCGCCACAGAGGTGCATGGCACTGTATTTAAATGCACTGTAGACTTGTGGCTATTGACTCCCCATGCACAATATCTGTGTATTTGCTTCTGCTTTGCTTTAGCATAAGAAAACAGTGATGTCCTTTATGGAGGCAGCACATATTATAATAATAATAATCATCATCATCATCATCATCAGTGCAAGAAGTTTTCTGACTGAGAGAGAAAACTAATCAGTTTGAAATCACTGGCATTTCTTTACGGTCATCTGCCACTTTGAATTCTGATTATTCTCATGTTGGGCTGTAAGAGGAGGGATATTTACCACTGAAAAGAGAAGAACTATCAGCTCTCAAGGCTCTGCAGACAGGTATTGTCATAGGGTGGCATATTATGTAAGAACTCCTTAAATGCAAGTTACTCTGCATTCTTGGCAGCAGACCACATAAAATTTCCCGTCAGATATTGATGGGCTAAATAAATAAATAAATATGAAAATCACCTTATCATTTACAATGCAAATCTTGGAATGAAAGTTAGTAAATTAAGCTAGATATTCACCTAAATTAAGCTGGCATTCTATTCTGGTGCTTCAAACTCTGAAAAAAATTGCTGGCTGACAAAACAAGCCCTGGAATGATTAGCAAAAACCCTCCTTCAGAGGCAGCAGACAAGCAATCCCTTTGAACTTTCACAGCACATCATAAACGCTCAGCAGAGTTACAGTGTGGCAGTCCCAGTGCTATCAATTATTTACCCTTTTTCTGTTTACCTTCAGGCAGCAAGTAATTATTTTTAAATATTAATTTAGTTGTGTCATGTACAGTTTGTGGTTTAGCCCTGAGATCTGAGATATAGAAAAGCAAACTGCATCTCAAATCACATTTAGCTGGTGACGCATTGATAGTCGGATCCCAACTTCAGCTACTCAGCAGCTACACTCAACTTCTCCCTTCATTAGAAACAGAACACTGTTCATTGCAGAAAAGTGAAAGTAATTTTCTTAATAGGAAAAGACACTTTTTTTTTAAACCTAAAAATCTCAGAAATTAAAAAAATCTACTTTATTCTAAAAAGTTTGGTTTTTTCAGATTAAGATTTTTTTTCTCTCCCCCTTTTTGTTTCCCTCAGAATTTTCCCTGGAGTGTTTTTTTTTCTTTACCCTCAGCTAATTTAGGCTAAATAGAAGTTGGCTGTTGTTTCTGCAGTGCCAAGAGAAAAAGGTCTTGGAGACAAGGTTCACCTTCCTGCACTGAAATCACCACTTCTTGGAACCTGAAAAGAGAGGATGGCTCTTGTCAGATCACATGAATGTCTCTCCACAGGGGACTGGTTCTTTCTTTTTAAAAGTTTATACTAGAAAAACAAATACTCACTTTGATGTCTCTGCACGAAGGCATGGATATGTGCCCACAGAGAGAGCGATGCAATATCAAGTTCAGAGCAAACTGCTGATGCCACTGATGGCAGCAAGACTGGGATCTTCCTGAGGAAAAACATTTTTGAATTTTGGAGTAGTTTGGTGTTCATTTTTTTGGTCCTGTTGCACTTTCAGCTTTTTCTCAGCATCAGTCCTTGAAAAAAAGCCTTGGTTTTAGCTGTTTCTGAGACAGAATCCAGGAGAAATGGAACTCTGACAATCAAACTTCTTTTGATTCTTCAATGGTATTGCTGATGTTCTGGTGGCACTTGTCAGCCTCAGCCATCCATTTCCTATCCTGCTAGGTTCTACATGATTCTATCAACACTAGAAGCAGCTCTTGACAAAGAACATTGTGTTGGTTTTGCTTATCCCAGTTTTTTGGCGGGAGGGGGGCACTAAATGGCTCCTGTGAGAAGCTTCTGGAAGTTTTCACCATGTCCAGCAGAGCCAATCTCTGATGGCTCTGAAGATGATGGACATGCTGCTGGCCAAGTCTGGGCTAATTAGAGATGTTGGTTACGCCTCTGTGATAACATATTTAAGAAGAAATCAAAACAATGTGAACGTGCACTTCTTTTTAGCCAGAGAAGGAGGAGGAGGTGAGAACATGTGAGGGAAAACAACATGGAGACACCAAGGTCAGTGGAGAAGGTGGGGGAGGAGGTGCTCCTGGTGCCAGAGCCAAAAATCCTCTGCCGGCCATGGTGAGGACCATGGTGAAGCAGTTGTCCCCCTGCAGCCCACGGGGCATGCAGAGATCCACCCACAGCCCGTGGGAGGTGCCCACGCCAGAGCAGGTGGATGCCTGGAGGAAGCTGTGATCCAGTGGAGTCCCAGTGGAGAGAGAGGTGCTGCTCCCAAGGTGGAACAGCCTGGCCTTGGAGGTCTGCACCCCGTGGATGAGGGGCCCACGTCACAGCAGTTTTGGGAGGACTGTCTGCCCGTGGGGGGAGCTTACATTGCAGCAGGTTCGGGTGGGCTGCTGCTCTGAGATTTGGACCCACGCCAGAGAAGTTCGCAGAGGACTGTCTCCTGTGGGAGGGACCCCATGGCAATGCAGAGGACAACTCCCCTCCCTGAGCAGGGGAAGAAGATCTCAGTGATGGACTGACCAAACCCCCATACCCTGCCCCCCTGTGCTGCTGGTGGGGAGGAGGGAGGGGGATGAGTGGAGAAATGGTGTCTTTTAAGGGCTTTATTTTACTTCTCATTATCCTCCTCTGACTCTGTTAGCAAAAAATCTCACTTTGTAACTTTAAGATGAGCCTGTTTTGTCCTTGGAGCATTTTCTCCCAGTCCTTGTCTCACTCATGAACCCTTCGTGTGTTAACTTTTTTCTCTCCTGTGCCCAGCTGTGGCAGGGGAGAACAGAGCGAGCAGACGTCGTGGGTGCCTGGCATTTGGCCAGTGCTCTAAACCATGACGAACATGCAGTCACAGTTTGAACTGAGATGCTGCACTGAAAAACAAAAATGAGAAAAACTACAAGACGGTTCACGTGCTCCCAGGAACAAACTAAGGTGTAACACCGTTCCATTAAAGGAATGTTTGTAAAATTACCTAGTCAATATCATTGCTGCATGAAGAGAAAAAACACTTCTGTTGAAACAGAAGTGTCACAAAAGTAGTCATCAAACCTGCAGCAAAATTGGGAAAACAGAAATAGAAATTTAGTGTTATCTATTAAGGCAAATATGCTTGAAACTAGTAGAAGATCAGCTGTAGAATTCAGCTCTTCAGCCACAAGTCGTAAACAGTGTGGGCTTGCCACAACCTGTACTTTATTTTGTCTGTCTGTAGATGCCTCCACAACAACATGACACAAACAGGAGGAACAGAGTGAGCCTCCTGATCATTATTTAAATTAATGAACTTCCATAACTTCTATCTGATCCATGGGCATTGTGTCAGTGTTTGCAAACATCTCTGAGAAAGGGAAATAACTTTAATTTTGTTGGCTTGGCTCCCATTTACCTCAGTAACAGCAGTGACCAAATGCTGCCTGGACAGATGCCAAGTCTCTCTTAGTCTTGGTGGAGACATTTAGATCACATCATTTAACCAAGTCATTTGTCCAAGGTGAATGAGAATAATGTCTGAAGAACCAATTTGTTTGTTAAGGGTAACGATGGTAAGTCTACTCTACTCTTCTCACCAGAGGCTGGGCTGGTGCATCCTGTTCCTGAAGCAAGTAGGCAGGAAACCACAGATCCCAAAAGCGAATCAGTTCTTTCAAAAGTGTGAGCTGAAGCTGAAGCAGGTCTGGAAACAGCAAGAAGTACGAAATACCACTCCTGTGTCGTTCCTGAGTGTAATATGCCTTACTACACTGCTTGCAGTGTAAGTGCAGCAATCACACCCTGCTTTCAGGCAGAAAGCAGCCTCTTATCAATTCCAGTTCTGTAAGAGCTTGACAAGACCCAAACACCACTAGCATCCGAATTCAGACCTCAGCCTAGCTCTTGTTCTTGATACTTTTCACAGAAGCGAATCTCACAATTTATTGATGTGATATCATTGTGAAGCAAATGGGATTGCCTGTGATGCCTTATAAATTTTACGTGGTCATCTGCTATTTTTTGACACATTTTTCTACAGGCAATTCAAGCATATGTAGGTAGAAAAACTTTTGTGCCTGAGCGCCCCTCAATTTCTTTGTCTTTTAAGAGTTATTCACACACGTTAAGCTATTCTGGGGCATGTGAATTCGGCTGGCAGCCGAGGCAGAGGAGAGCTGAGAAGGAGGAAATCTGAGGAGGAGGAGGGCGGAGGAGGAGCAGGACTGAGGAGGGGAAGGGCTGAGGAGGGGAAGAGCTGAGGAGGGGAAAGGCTGAAGGGGAAGGGCTGAAGGGGAAGGGCTGAGGAGGGGAAGGGCTGAGGAGGGGAAGGGCTGAGGAGGGGAAGGGCTGAAGGGGAAGGGTTGAAGGGCTGAAGGGAAGGGCTGAAGGGAAGGGCTGAAGGGAAGGGCTGAGGAGGGGAAGGGCTGGAGGGGAAGGGCTGAAGGGGAAGGGCTGAGGAGGGGAAGGGCTGAGGAGGGGAAAGGCTGAAGGGAAGGGCTGAAGGGAAGGGCTGAGGAGGGGAAGGGCTGGAGGGGAAGGGCTGAAGGGCTGAAGGGAAGGGCTGAACACGGGAAGGGCTGAAAGGGAAGGGCTGAAGGGGAAGGGCTGGAGAGGGGAAGGGCTGAAGGGGAAGGGCTGGAGGGGAAGGGCTGAGGAGGGGAAGGGCTGAAGGGGAAGGGCTGAAGGGGAAGGGCTGAGGAGGGGAAGGGCTGAAGGGCTGAAGGGAAGGGCTGAGGAGGGGAAGGGCTGAAGGGGAAGGGCTGAAGGGCTGAAGGGAAGGGCTGAAGGGAAGGGCTGAAGGGCTGAAGGGAAGGGCTGAGGAGGGGAAGGGCTGAGGAGGGGAAGGGCTGGAGAGGGGAAGGGCTGAAGGGAAGGGCTGAAGGGAAGGGCTGAAGGGAAGGGCTGAAGGGGAAGGGCTGAAGGGAAGGGCTGAAGGGGAAGGGCTGAAGGGAAGGGCTGAAGGGGAAGGGCTGAAGGGGAAGGGCTGAAGGGGAAGGGCTGAAGGGGAAGGGCTGAACACGGGAAGGGCTGAAAGGGAAGGGCTGAAGGGGAAGGGCTGAGGAGGGGAAGGGCTGAAGGGGAAGGGCTGGAGGGGAAGGGCTGAGGAGGGGAAGGGCTGGAGGGGAAGGGCTGAAGGGGAAGGGCTGGAGGGGAAGGGCTGAAGGGAAGGGCTGAAGGGAAGGGCTGGAAGGGAAGGGCTGAAGGGGAAGGGCTGAAGGGAAGGGCTGAAGGGAAGGGCTGAAGGGAAGGGCTGGAGGGGAAGGGCTGAAGGGAAGGGCTGAAGAGGAAGGGGTGAAGGGAAGGGCTGAAGGGGAAGGGCTGGAGGGGAAGGGCTGAAGGGAAGGGCTGAAGGGAAGGGCTGAAGGGAAGGGCTGAAGGGGAAGGGCTGAGGAGGGGAAGGGCTGAAGGGCTGAGGAAGGGAAGGGCTGAAGGGGAAGGGCTGAAGGGGAAGGGCTGAAGGGCTGAAGAGGAAGGGCTGGAGGGGAAGGGCTGAAGGGAAGGGCTGAAGGGGAAGGGCTGAAGGGGAAGGGCTGAAGGGCTGAAGGGGAAGGGCTGGAGGGGAAGGGCTGAAGGGGAAGGGCTGAAGGGGAAGGGCTGAGGAGGGGAAGGGCTGAAGGGCTGAAGGGAAGGGCTGAGGAGGGGAAGGGCTGAAGGGGAAGGGCTGAAGGGCTGAAGGGAAGGGCTGAAGGGAAGGGCTGAAGGGCTGAAGGGAAGGGCTGAGGAGGGGAAGGGCTGAAGGGAAGGGCTGAGGAGGGGAAGGGCTGGAGAGGGGAAGGGCTGAAGGGAAGGGCTGAAGGGGAAGGGCTGAAGGGGAAGGGCTGAAGGGAAGGGCTGAAGGGGAAGGGCTGAAGGGAAGGGCTGAGGAGGGGAAGGGCTGAAGGGAAGGGCTGAAGGGAAGGGCTGAAGGGGAAGGGCTGAAGGGGAAGGGCTGGAGGGGAAGGGCTGAAGGGAAGGGCTGAAGGGGAAGGGCTGAAGGGGAAGGGCTGGAGGGGAAGGGCTGAAGGGAAGGGCTGAAGGGGAAGGGCTGAAGGGGAAGGGCTGGAGGGGAAGGGCTGAAGGGAAGGGCTGAAGGGGAAGGGCTGAAGGGGAAGGGCTGAAGGGCTGAAGGGGAAGGGCTGGAGGGGAAGGGCTGAAGGGAAGGGCTGAAGGGGAAGGGCTGAAGGGGAAGGGCTGAAGGGAAGGGCTGAAGGGAAGGGCTGGAGGGGAAGGGCTGAGGAGCGGAAGGGCTGAAGGGGAAGGGCTGAAGGGGAAGGGCTGGAGGGGAAGGGCTGAAGGGGAAGGGCTGCCCCGGCCGGCGGATCGCTGCTGGCGCTGTCCGCGGTGCTGAAGCCCCGGCCCGGCCCGGGCTGCCCTTCGCTCCCGAGAGCACGGAGCCCTTCGGGCTCGGGCAGACAGCAGCCCTGGAATTGCCTCGGTGAAAGCGAACCCTACCATGGGTTAGGAAAGAGAAAGTGCGGTCTGTCTGGTTTTTTGCTCAAGATGAATTCTGATTCCCACAGACGGTTTTCAGGGACAATCAGGGCAGCAAAGAAAACAGTGACATGCAGAAATGGCTGATAAAATTGCAATGAAACGTCTGTTGACATTGATTTTGAGCCTGCGGGCAGAGATGAATGATTGAAACGCTAGGCTTGTTAAAGCTAGAATGCTTTTGATTTCTCTTCTCTGTGCTGAACAAGATTTAGCTGGAGGGAAGTTAACAATCAGCTAATTGACATTGAATTAAGCATGAAATGCAGTATAACTACTTTTCTTCTGAAGTACTCTTCAACAATGTCTTAACAACGCTTTTAATTATTGATTATTGCTTATAACACACAGTAGATCTTTTATTTGTTTTAAAATCTCATGTCCTTCAAAGGTACCAACTCGAGTACTCTCTGTAGTTCACCTCTCTGCTAATGGAAACCAAACAATCAAAGAAAAATTGTAACTTCTTTCTGGCAAAGCATCATAGCATAACACATCAGTTATCTGGGTCAGGTTAAGGAACTGATATTCCATAAGAATTTTTAGGAAGTCCACTGTATCCATCAGCAAAGACAGGGAAATTGAGAGAGAACTACGGTGCATTCACAGAGAACCTGCTGAACTGATCACGCCTTTGGGACATGTTGTGGTTCAGCCTTGGCAGGCAGCGCAGCACCAAACTTACTCCCTTTGCCACAGTGAGATGGGGGAAACAATCAGAAGAGTAAAAATGTGAAAACTCATGTGTTGAGATAACAAAAGTTTAAGAGGAAAAGCAAAAACTGCATGTGCAAGCAAAACAAAACAACTAATTCATTCCCCACTTCCCTTGGGCAGGCAGGTGTTTGAAATTCCCAGGACAGCAGGGCTGTGGCACACCTAATGTGGCTTGGGAACACAAACACCATTTTTCTGCATGTCTTCCCTTCTTCCTTCTTCCCCACAGCTTTTGTTGCAGAGCATGATGTCATATATTGTGGAATATCTCTTTGGTCAGTTGAGGTCTGCTGTGTCCCCTTTCAGTTTCTCCTTCACCTCGAGCCTCCTCACGAGGGAGGAACAGTCTGAGAGGCAGAAAAGGCCTTGATGCTGTGTAAGCAATGTTTGGCAATAACTAAAACATCAGTGTGTCATCAGTGCTCTGTTCACCTCAAATGCAAAAGGCAGCACCATATGAGCAACTACGAAGAAAATGAACTCTAGTCCCACCAAAACTGCCACAGAACAGAAATAACACCTGAAGAACAATCACATGCATGAGCAAAAGAAAAAAATGCTCATTTGCTGCATCGGAGAACCAGGAATGGTACTGACAGCAGTGGACAAAATCGTCACCAGGGCAGCTGCATATGCTGCGCATCAGCCACAGCAGGGTCACTGCTCAGCACACACCAAGGTAGGGAGGTGGCAAAATCTGTGTTGCTACTTGTTGAGGAGAGTGTGAGAGCCCAAGGTTTCTCTGAGTATTATACTGAATGCATCAGTGCAATGATCAGGGAAATACTGGTAAAAACCAAATACAAGAAAAGACAGACTTTCGTGTGTTTAGAAAAGGTTACTATTGCACCAGTGAACATCACTCCTTGAGGTGTCTCACATGTGAGATGTTTTTGATTCCTTCTAGAGGCACAGAGGCTTGGGGAAGTCAGTGTCTTCAAAGAGACCTCTACCCTGCCAGCAACTCTAAGATAGTGGTCCTTCTGTCTCTGATCTTCTTGGTCTTGTTTCTCCAAAAATCCCCCTTGACACTGAGAAATCATCATAGACAAATGTTTGTCACCATAGGAGCATGCTTACCACCACTATCAACACCAAAACTTTTTGTAAAATGGAAGTCCCAGGAGCTTTCATGCTGACAGCAAGGCAGGTGCTGCTTGGCCGTGAGGAGAAGAGTGCAGCCAGCAGGGCTGAGCCAGATGGGGCATTGTGGGATCAATCTGTTTCACTGAGTACAGAAAGGTGAGTGTGCACACAACGGTAGGTAAAAGCGCTTGTGGGAATTTCTCTCCCAGTTCACTACAAATGGGACAAAGAAAATCTTTCCAGTGATTCACAACACATCTAGCAGATTGCACTGCGTGCAGACTTTAACTCTCCAAGGGGCAATCTGTGACATTGTTCTCCCTTTCTGCTCTCCAGTGGTGCACCACTTTTCTTCTATCCCCATCAATAGCCAGGGAGTAAATTTAAGGTTTGGTATGCTGCTTTTTAAAAATCGCACCTAAGTTTGTAGAGTACAATTTATCAAGCAAGAAACACTGCCTAGAGGGAGTGGAGTGCTGAAAAAGGGAGAGAGGCAGTATTACTTCAAGCTCTGAGTTCACACAAAGCATTCCCATTCAGCAGGTGTAGACATCAGAATAAATAGCCTTCTGGCAATCTTCCAGATGGCCTAAAACTCCAGGCATATTCAGCTTGATTACCTTAGATTTTTTTCAGGCTTGCTGTCTCTGCACTTACTTGTTCTACATCCCTTGCCAGCTACAGGGAACCAGCTGTGTCTGGCCTATTGTATGAACATCTGGTTCTGGCTGTCAGATCCAGCTGTGAGTCTTCTGCAACACAATTCCATTACCTACTAGTATAGACAAGTGCAAAATAACGAGCATTGGAAGAAACAATTTTTAACTACTCATTCACAGAAAAGAGGGTCTAAATAAGTTGTGGCTTCTCGTGTAAAAGTATAAATGACCAAGCAGGGGGAATATTGGGCAGGTACTCTAAAGTGCAGCAGCCAGACACAGTTATGTACTGAAAGGATGGGGTGACTGTTATTTCGTTGTCAAATGACTATTTTAATTTTTAATCTGCTTCAGCCTATTTTGCTGGATGTCACATAGGTCTATATCCTAATTTGCAGTAATTGCTATTAGTAATCACCAGTGACAACTCTGCCTTTCTGAATCCTGAGACCAGATTCAGGCACTTTAATACAAAAGCCTCAAGGAAGGATGCGAATGATGAGGAGAGCTGGAGATTCGAGTTCATATCCCACAGGCAAGCCTGGGAGACTCAGGCAGGCTGGGCAGGTGAGAAGTACTACAATTGCCTGTGCTAAGTGGCTCCTGCTGCTGCTGCTACACCATACCAGAGAGCCACGGGCCTGGTGCAGGAGGAGTGTTCTGCACAAAGAGGGAGAGGAGAATCTCACACATGTAGGTGCTAGTGGCATTATATGTGCTCACTGGAATCACTAGTCTGGGCCAGACTGTTCTCAGCTGTTCCCCAGTGAGGACAGATATGAATTTGGAAGGAAGAAGAGACTGAGAATATTAACATTTTCCTGCATGCCTTTGGCTCTGTGAAGGAGCAGCCAATCTTCTAATCCACTCAGCTCATGGGTGGAATTCATGGCACACACAGTCCACAGTGCCATAGGAGAACCTAGAAAACTTCCCCATGACAATATAAACCTGGAAGAAATGAATGCTTACCAAAGCAGCCTTGTAAGGAAAATGGAACAGGACTCTTGTACCTCACGTATCAGTACAACAGCTAAGCATACAGTAGGATAAAGCCTCAACCTGTGCTACTCCTTTGCAAGAGCCTAATTTTATGCTACACTTTCATTTTAGCTACTGATCCTGGTACAACTACCACAGCGTGTCTCTACCCAGGGTATACCCAAGGTATTTGTAGAACCTGTGTTTTATATTCTCTGAAAGCCAAGCACTGTGAGAGATGCTGTTATCTCCTCCATTCTCTTTTCAGATAAGCACACACTATCCTGTACGTTCTGGTGGTTTTCAGCCTCAGTGTCCCCGTGCAAGCTCAGACAGAGCTGGAGGCAGTGTTGCTCTTACCTGTCCTCCCAACTGCAGCACTGTTTCTCTCCTGGGGGAAAATTATAGGTTCTTCTTCCAGAGGATTAGCTCTCATTTCCCATACATTTCTTGGCTACTCATCCAGGCTGCTGGTCTCATGGGGAAAGTCCTCCTAACACCACTTGGCCCTGTTCGGTTTGGCTGATGGAACTCAATGAGTTCCAGAAATTCCTCCATCCCCCATTCTCCTATTCTGGATGCATTTACTTGTCAAGACCAGGGAATGTAATTAGAGGGAACAGGTCCCAGGATGCCTCTCCCACTTCTGGCAGCTGACAAGAAGGTGTGAGCTTAGCACAGCTGAATTCCACACCTCAGTCACACCCTTTGGAAGCTCTGCAGTACATCCATCATACCAACAGATCACAGTGCCAGCCATGGTGACCACCTACAATACTGGGTCATCAACCTGAAATGAACAGCAGTCCTATTTTATTATCCTCAAAGTAGGGTCTCCCTCAGTTGCAATCACTGGCACTTCCATTTCTCTCTGCCCATTAGCAGTAAAACACTGATGTTTTGTGCATTAGTCTTCCCCTCTCTAGTGTTTTCTTTTGGATGAGTGGGTTTTAAGGCAGGCTTGGACAGCTGAAGGCTTTTCCAGTCTTGATTTTTTGGTTGGCTCTTTTTGTTTCTAAGGGAAGCTTTCAGACCATGCTGAGATGGTCTCCTTCATTAACCATTCCTGATGGCCCAACAGGTTCCCATTGTACTAGTTACTCTCAATAGTGATATTAAAATAGTTATATATAACATAGAAAAAAGGACTACAAATGGATCTGAGAGCAGTATGTGTTTCAGTAGGTTACAATGTTTTGAGCTGCTTTTGCTTTCATAGTTTTTCTGCCAACTGGGAATTTTCCCTGAAGAAAGTTTCAAAAACCTTCTCAGCCTCTAGGAAACTATTTATTTGGCACAGTTAACTTAGGAGCTCTTAAAATTTTGTCAAACACATCAAACCAAATGGCCCCCAGGTAAAGATCTTGCATAGCAAGTTTCAACCCACACAAACTTCTAGTGCTAGCTTGTGAACCCCTGGAAACACAGCCCTACAAAGGACACTGCAAGCAGAGGGGGACTCACTAAGGCTTTGATCTTCTATCAAAAATGAACAGAAGTAGTTTCCTTTTTTTTCAGCAGATCTGGTGCACTGGTTGTGTGGTACCTATTTATCCATTTGTTTTGAATTTAACGGTACGTCTTTGAGGCTAAGACTGTCAGTCCTTGTTACAAAGCCTTTTATGAAATGGGGACCTAGTCCTGCCTGGAAGCTGCTTTAATATGGTTAATCATCACAAGCAGCCTCAAGGCTTGGCTGTCTGTCCTCTTCTCCCCCGAGGCTTTACTAAGTGGTAAGCAATTTTTCTGCAAATACCTTTCCGGAACTCTACCTTGTGGTACAACAATCACATACACGATTCTCAACAGGCTCTTGTAGGAAGCTCTGAGTAGAGGATGTCCAGCGCCAATGGGAGGAAGGCTCACTTCCAAAGGAAGCTGATGCAAAATGAATTCTTGCACACCCAGCCTCTGTACCAAGCCATGTTCAACACAAATGAGAATACTGTGGTCAAACCTGATAAAATGAATTTCTATAGATGCTACATATAATCCAAGATGAAAGTTCAGTTTTTTAATTATGCAAAAAAATGGAAGTAAATGATGAATTACTCAAGACACAAGTGTGTCTTTACGTAGGCTGGTGCCCTTGACACTTGCAGATGTCTGTCATATTTACAATGCAGTTTGAGCTCAGGTAACTCCAAGGACAAAGATAATGCAGAGACACAGAGCACCATGTCAGGGCCTTTCCAATGTTCATGTGTGTCTTCTTTTACTATATCTAATAAAACTCATATGACAAAAGGTGACATACTTTATGTGTTTTATCTCATTATTAATTAAGCATATTTATCTCTTAAATCAGATGTGACTTGCACCACAACATCAGTAATTAAATTAAATATTGATGTGTGATGGTTCTGTGCCGAGGCTGTATGGGTAAGTGGAATTGCCATTTCTAATCAACATCTTACAGAAATAGCCCCATTAGGTTTCTTAGTTAAATTTCAAAGTAGTAATAGTAACAAAAATGTAACTACCACTTAACAGCACTAATTAATAGGAACCTCATCAAGTTTGATGAATATCTTCACCCTGTTTTGAAGGCTGTTGACTAGACTTTTGTTTTATTATTGTGAGGTTGTGGACTATTTAGAACTGGTAACTCCACTGTGCTTTACCTTCAAGTTTGTGTGGCAGGGCTGCTTATTTGCCCCTTTGAAAAAGCAGCCCCTGAGATGACCCTCCCTGGCAGTATTTCAGCAAGGGATCAGCCTTCCTTCTTCTCAGGAGAACACTGCGTGTGTATGAGAGGCTGTGTCTGTCTAGAGAACCCACCTGCCCTGTCTCAAACATGCAAGGCTGGGTGGTGCCCTGGGTTTTGAAGTATTACTTTCTGCCTTGTTACATAAAGCAATTTCTCCTTGGAGGAGACTACAAGGATTTATTTTGATTTTATTTAACACTCATTAAATTCCAGTGCCTTATAAGCAGTTCGGTGATGATACCTGATTCTGATTAGTGTTCTACTGTGTGTAGAACTGAGAATACAGAATTATTCCACTTGGGATTAGATATAGGCTCCAGACAGGATTTCAGGGTGAAGTCCAACTATATCACTACTTGCAAAACGTAATTCAAATAGTAGTTTTTACATAGTCTGGGAAAGTTACATCATTTGAAGTGATTAATACTCATATTCATTTAACTACTACAGATGCTGTTCTCAGCTGAAACAAAAAAAAACCCAACAAACAAGTGCATTATGAGACTCTTCCCCAATTTGTATTTTAGAAATTATTTCAAGCCAGCTGTCCTTCCCAAGAGTCAAAGAAAATAATTTTCCAATGACAAGGATCGTTCTGCTACTCTTAGAAGTAAATGAAAATATAAGGCATCATGTCTGACCAAGTGTCTCAGGGCTGCTGCAATATCATCTTGAGCTTCTGGCAATAAGAAGAGAGTCAAACACCAATTTTCTTCCCTTCTTTCTGATCATAGCCTATCTTGTCTGGGTTAAAGATATTTATTATTCTCTATAATGAAATGGTACAAGCAATATTTCTTATTCCATTACCACCATGTCTGTCTGCCCTTTTTACTGCTGTTTCTTCCACAAAAGTCTTCCTCTTCTATTTTATTTACCTTCCCACCTGTGGACAGAGCAAATCATAATTTGTATTTTAAAATTCTGTAAAAATTTGATCAGGAAAAATTTGGATATTTTTACTTAAACATACTAGTCCAACAGCACAGAACTGAGCTGAATCACAAGAAAAACAGTTAGCTAAGTGGAAAAACAACAGTGAAGAAACATACACTTGTATGCAGACAGACTGCTTGTTTAAAAATTAGCAAATATTCCTGGTAATGGCAACAGTCAGAATTTGTCTCCATCTTTATATCTTCAAGTAATTTCTAGGATCAGCCAGTTAAGTACCCCTAGAGATGACCATTTGACTATTCAAGTTAAATAATCTGTGTCTTCTGGGAGCCCAGGCTCAGTTGAGCCGTAGGTCTCATGGACAGAGTTTGACAATGTATGGCTCTTACAAACACAGTTCTTCCACCACCACCACAGAACCACTCCCATAGAACACTTCAGTGTAAACCATCCAACAGCAGTGACTACTTTTTGCCCAGCATCCCAGACCTTTACTTCCATCACCCCATCTGTGCTGCATATTGTCTTCTCTGGTCACTCAGCCTGGCAGAGAGTGTGCCAGGTGCTCTGGATAGGCTGCTGAGGAGTCAGGCTATTTCAGCCCTCAAAAATAGCATGGCTGCATAGGAAAGGCTTTTTGGTCCTTCCTGGAATCAGGTTGGCAAGAAGAGTCTGAAGGGAAATAGAAAATGCGAGACCTTGATTTAGCAGATACTCCTCTACAGGCAGCACAGCACAGCCGGTGGGGAGAGACTTCTTTTGGTCAGGTCCAAATGCTACCTGGGCCGGTTTAGCAGGAATAAGAAAGCTTAGAAGTTCTCTACATGCAGATACTAAATGCAAATGTTACCTGTGACAAGTGCAAACATATTGCTCATGTTATGGTGAAGTAGCAGAACAAGCTCTCTTATTTTTTTTACAGAGCAGATTCATACCTGCTTGTAGGATGAATCTCCCAAAGCACTTTGGGATGCAATTTTGGCTGCTCTTTTCCTAACACTAAGGGCCAAATGAATTATCTCTTTTGCTAACCAACGAGGCTGCCTGTCACATTTACTGATATTCCAAGCAATGTCTCAAACTAATTTTTAGAAGCATGTACAGTAGCTAAGTAGGAAACGTTACCATCCTTTAAATATCTGTGTACATTGCTTGAGGAACATGACCTTCATTTTGGTTTTAGAATTTTTTTTCTTCTCTACAGCCATATTCTTGATTGAATTGTGAGTATTAATATATTACAATATATCAAATCTACCAACAGCTTTTTGGCTACTTCTCCTTGAAGGATGTAATTTCCTTTATTAAGATCCAGAGGAATTACAAAGCAAATAGCTAAAGGTGGATCCATCGGAAATAGTCTCCTACAAGCCAAATCTTGAGGCACATAAGGTGAAACAAACTTCACCATGCATGTATGAAATCATATTGTCTTTCACAGTTTCTCATCTTTCACCCTTAAATTTTTTATTTATGGATATGTTACATACTTAATAATATTTTAAAGATGTATTGTATGAATGTGTTGTGCATGGGTACTGTTACCCTACTCATTGAAATCCAAGCCACAATCTTAACTCAAGTAAGAATTCTCCCTGTGTGCAAACAGATAGACATTTCCCTCTGAGACAAGCTTCCTGACAAGAATTCTCATTTTATGACTGATTTTGGCCCAGTGAGGCAGAGCTGCCCTTTGCTCCTGGCTGCAATCTCTTTGGTGCTGCTGTAGGACTGCACTACCCTTGCTCATGCTTGGCTTCTCAGGGCCATGGCCAGAAGCTCACAGAAACCACATGGCACACACTCATAAGATTATTTAAGATTATTTTGTCCATTGTAGTGGTTCATGATGTGGAATGCAGGTATTTTGTAATGCCAGTGGTCACTGCTGATGGTACTATTCTTAGAGAGGGCACAAAAACAACCAAAAAAGGAGAAGACACAGTGAAGAACAAGCCTGGTCTGTAAGGGAGAGAAGTTTATGGCAGAGGAACAACAGAGATGAAAAATTACCCTTTTAGTAAAACAACTCCCATTTCAGACCAGCTCAGGACCCTGAGTTATTGCCAGACAAGTCTGCTCCCTAAAAATGTCAGCACCAGCCTCTGCCAGGGCTTGCCAGGTCCTCCATAGTTTCACCCTGTTCCCATGCCTACTCACTCATTCCAATAATGTTGAGCTCTCATTTCCCTCTTCAAGCCAAATAAACGTTGATAGCAGTGTAACCATCCAGATTCCATGCTTTTAAATAGCACATGCTGTATTCAATGAATTTCAAAGACACGCTAAACCCAAATTACTGCTATCCATGGATCTTGAGAAGCTTTTATAAATGGCTGCATTACAGTGTAGTACAAAGCAGTGATTTCCATAATGCTTGTCTAATGTATAGAGCATTTTACATAGAACAGGTCCTGTTTCATCTTGAAATGCTTTTTAATTAATTCAATTCATTAATACTGCTTGTCATGGATAAACTCTTGGGACTTAACAAAAACTTTACTTCAGCAGTTGTCAACACATTTCATTAAAACATATGTTTTTGAATGCTTTCTGATAACATCACTATTCTTCATATGCAGAGTGCAGTACTTAAATGTATTAAACAGAAGAAGGGGCTAATAAAAATCTTTGTATTGACAATGCTGCATTTGGACATGAGCAATGGGTGGGCAATCTGGGCCTCATTCTTTTCATGAGCCCTAAATTAACCAAATTGAAACCTGTTCATAGAATCCAGAAAGGGTTTGGGTTGGAAACGACCTTAAAGACCATCCAGTTCCACCTCCCAGTTCCAAAGTTCTACCAGACTAGGCTGCTTCAAACCTGGCCTTGAACGCTTTCAGGCATGGGGCATCCACACCTTCTCTGTGAAAACTATTCCAGTGCCAAGTGAAAGGTGCTCCTGCCCAGTGTCTGCCTAGATGATCTTCAAAGGTCCCTTCCAACACAAGACATGGTTCTAGGAAGAGTATAAGAACATTACTGTTCTGGAGGAAATTAAGGAAGACTCATTATGGACTCCAATTTGTAGCAATCTATGATTGCAGATTGTATTTATGCTGACCCAGGGATGTGTTCACCATGAGGAAGAGAAATGTTCTCTTCATAATCCTACAAGGCAGCCCATGTGCTTTCAAGCTCTGCTCCCATCTCAGAATACATTTTCCTTTCATTATATCACTTCTGAGATCCACAGTGACACACCTGGTACCATGGCACAGGAAAGAAAGTGCCATTTCCCCCTGCAACCAAAACCTTGTAAACCTTGCAACAAATTCCATGGAAGCAAACTATCCAAAACAGGGTGACAGCCAGAAATTATTATTCAAGAGTTCAGAACATTTGACCTTTAAACTGCATACCTGGACAGAATGATGCCTTATGGTCTGCATGTCATTAACTAGAGGAATACTCTGCTCTGCATAAGGAAGAGAGAGTGGGATCACACTGGGCAATATTATGTCCTGGATCATAGACAATACTTCCTTCAAACAGATGAAACCTGCCCTATAACTCCTCCTAGAAATCCATGTCTCTGTCTGCTCTGCATGGAAATGCACTGGACAAGGAACAAGACTGGAAAACTGGCTTTCTCTCGATGTATGAATTACAAAAACACCTTTATTTTAACCAATAGGAAATAAAAAATCAGGGGTTTTTTTTGCTTGTTTGTTTGGGTTTTTTGTGGGGTTTTTGGTGTTTTTTGTTGGTGGTTTTTTTGTTGTTTTTGGGGTTTTTTTGTTTTGTATTTGTGAGTTTTTCGTTTGTTTTTGGGTTTTTTTGTTTGTTTCGTTGGTTGGTTGGTTTTGGTTTTTTTTGAAAGGCCAAATTCTGTCCCAGGAGAGTTTTGCTAAATGGCTGAATAATACAAAATATTGAAAACTCTTTCTATAACATTTCCACTGATTATTGAGTGTGTCCTGCTCATATCCCAGGCCTTGCTGTCAATCTGTATTTTAAGACACCTTTCTGTCTTACTGGCTATGGTCTCTTTTTAATCCTGTCTCCTGTGTGTGTTTTGTGTAGTGGAATACTTTACAAATCAAAATGTTATTGGGGAATAAGCCTATGATCTCCTGTGTAACATTTCTTGGCTCTACTGCACACACATCTATTGTTCGAGATTGAATTGGTCCCAAGAAGCATCAGAGCATGTGAAAGCTGCTATGAATTTTGCAAAGTGGCTTCAGGGCAGTAAAGCACGTCAGAAGAATAAAGTGCAAAATCTGAAAGTCCAAATTTAGGAGTCTCAGTCAATATTGAAGACCAAGAATAAGTAAATGCCCTTGGTAATAGGTTTCGTCCTTTTATCTTGTGACATTCCTAATATAGTTGAAAGGAGCATGCATAGCCAGGATACAAAATAAACCCAATTATTAAATAGGTTTATGTGTAATTAAACTGCTAGACTTAATACTACATGTGATTCATTTTGTTAGCCCTTCCCCCTTCCCACCCCCCATAGCTGTTGCATTCCCCTTCTATTCAGCGGTTTTTACCTCTCTTACAGTGTGCTTTCTATTTAGTCCTCAGGGAACTGGAGTGTTTTGGAAGGTGTAATGAATTTCTATTGGAGCTAGCTCAGTTGTAGTCACTCCTAGTCAACTTTGGGCAGCATTTTTTCATACAGATATCAAAACAAAACTGCCCAAACCGGTACATTCCATTGAAAGAAGATGACTGAGTGAACGTGCTTTTATCACTGCTAATCTGCAAGATTTCCCTCAAAAATTCCGATATAGATTTTAATAAACTCTCACATAGATGCCTTCCCTGCTCTAGTCATGTGGGTCCTGTGGCCAACATGTGTCTGGCCAGCATGTCGAGGGACGAACATGGAATTTTTCCTGGCGTTTCCTCCCTTTGTTGTGAATGGGATCCTGTTCACACTCTCAGAAGCAGTAAGATCCTTTTCTACATATGGCTGCTTTCTGCTTGTTTTCTTCTTCTAAAGCTGCAGTGTACGAGACTAAATTGAAAGTTTGATTAAGCTGAATTAAATGTATGCTTATAATAATCATTATGTATTAAAAACTTATAAAGGAAATGTTATGTTTAATACAGTACTATGTTTTATACAGTAAGTTTACTGCTTTGTTGAGATCATTTTTTGTGAGAAAAATTACTTGTGTCATCCCAATTTACTTAAGGTCTGTACAAAACAGTAACATGTGGAAACAAAAAGTAACCAGGAATTCTTTATTTAAAATTCCCTGAAATGAACCGAAGTTTCCATGTTTACTGAGAGACAATTCCTCAAGGACACTGTTCAGAGAATTACACTGATAAAACAGATATGAATTATAGAGAGAAGCATATGTGTGGGGGAAAAAAGAATCTTTTATGTGTAACTAAGCACAAAAAATGGTAAAAAATAAAAACCAGTAACAAGAAACTATTTCCAAATTTGTTATGTATGCATACAGCATATAGCCTAATGCAAAGTTATATGTTGCAGTTATTTAATATCTTTCTTCAAAGGTTTTGTTAATACATCAATGACTGAACATCTAAAGGGGAAAACATATTTCTCTTTATAGTTTTAGATAATTGTCCCTGAAAAAAACCCAAACCTTTAATTACAACTCAAATGAAGAAAGCTTGATTTGTGTGCTGTGCCCAAATGCTGAAGAGTCGGATGTAAAATATTTGTAATATTTAGGGAACCCTGAGTTTTACATAAAAGTAAACAGCATTGCCTGAAGGCACAATTTCCAGCAACACAATAAAATGTGCAGTGAATTTATGGCGGCCATCCATTAGCTCTTACCAAGGCAACGTCGCCCATATCTGTCGTCCATCATTATAATAGAGGGTTAATGCACCGAATTTACATAAAAAAGTCATATTGTCTGCATGAATTATTTACACTCTCAGCTGTTTTTACAGCTTGGTTTCAAGCTGGATTCTGGGAGAGATTCTGCCAGTAAATTACTCTGTGGAGACCTGACTGTATAACTACAAACAGAGCCTGCAAAGAAAAGAAAAGGGGAATGTACAAGCCAGTGGTTGTAATGGGAGAACAAGCTATGGTTTTTCTTTTACTTTCATAGGAAGAAAAGGAGGTCAGGGAAGCTCATCCGAAAAGTTCTGTACATGCAACTATAAATTAGCATCTTCTCACAGCTGCACACATCGATGTGATTCTGTTTTAGATATGGTTAGTTCCCAGGCACGAATTCACAGATCAGCTTTGATATGCTTTTGAAAAAAACCCATCTCACACAACATCCTTCCCCATCCCCATCCTGATCTATTTATTGTGCACCAACACCAATGGGCAAAACTGGGTGTGGGGTGCCTCAGGACATGGGAGCATCAGCCCTGTCCTGCTACAAGGACAACAACAAGACATGCCTTTTATATTCATAGAATGATGTGGAAATTTTCTTGGATAAGCAATGACATCCAGTAAGCTCTGGACCATGATTATTTGATGGCAGCCATTGAATGTCACCTGAAACTATTAAAGCTACAGGGTCATGGAGGGTTTATTATTATTAAGAAATCTACTTTCTCCTTGAAAAAGATTGAATCTTGAATGTTATTTTAGGATTTATTTGAAGTAGCTTGTTTCCAACTCTTTCTATTATTGAACAAAGCTGGGATGGTCCAATCCAGATTTACTAAGAACTTCCACAATCTTTACTTGGTTTCTTGCTGTGCTATTCCACAATAATCAAGTACCATAGTTACCATGGCAACTGACATTAACTGATACAAAGGCATTAACTGCAATGTCTCCTCTACAGCTTATCACACATTTGGTATGGGTCTGACTTAAGGTCCTGCTGCTCTAGATCAGGAAACACCCTCCAAACTCAGGCAGGACAGAGTCCATGACTTTGTTCAATGACACCTCTGCCTGGTCCTCAGTGCCTGCCATTGCCCAGAGAAGAATCCTGTTGTATTGTCACCCTGGTCCCATAGCTCCAATAGCCATTTTTCCACTGAAGATGAGGCAGGTTTGTGAGCCAGTTAAGCTCTGGGAAAGCTTTGTGCAACAACAGCATGCAGCACCACCAAATTACAAATAGACTGGACCAGCATTGGTAGTTCTTCCTCCTGATTGTTTACACCCTTTAAATATTTGTGGACTTATGTACCATGTTGCAGGTGAGCCAAGCTATGCATATTTATCTCAGTTAATCTTCCCTCTTAAATCAATCTTTCCAGTCAATCTCTTCACTCTCTAATTATTTTTGTTGCTCTTCTCTGAACTCCCTCCAATGTGTCAATCAATACGTTCTTGGTAATGAAGTGCTCTGTAAGGAGCACGGTATTCTAGAGGCAGCTGTACACAGTGCAACACTGCACCCAATATGGATTTTCAGTCTTCACAGGAAGGTTGATCTCATGGTAAGGGCACCAGACTAGGCTTTTGAAGACCTAGGCTCATGTTCTTACTCTGAGGGACTCTCTGTGTGACCTTGGGCCAGTAATTTAATCTCTTCTTTAGTTAAGCATCTCTAAACACTGTATTGTTTGGTACACACAAACAGTGAAATTAGATGGTATGTGTGGCAGAATAAATATCTGGCTGTGTGGATAGGAAACCCTAATACTCAACCAAATAGCAGTCTTCTAGTGTAGTTGGTTCACTATTAATATGGAAGGATGTGTTGCTTTAAACACCACCAAACAGCAGTGGCTTGCCACTTATTGGACTTCTAGCCTTTGCTATATTGTGACCATATCATTTTGTTTTAGCTAGTCTAATTTATTGCATATTCATTCAAACATCAGGACCGGTTTCTGTTGCATCTTCCAAAAAAAAAAGTATTTTGAAATCCATGAACTTCTGTTTCCCAGCAGCTGAGCTGTAGATTTCCTTTATTGCACACAGTGGGATGCGAAACAGTGTCTTAACACAGTTATGAGTACAGTCCTGTGCTCCAATATTGGGTCTACAGTGGGCTCTGAGGGTTTATCTGCTGCTTCAAGGCACACCACGTGAGCAATATGCAAAAGTGTACATCCACCGTGTGCAGGAGGACCTAATTTCCCACATCTCACACCTTGCACAGGTGACTTCCCCAGCACAAGCACAGAAGTTGACCTGGTTTGATCACTCGTGTCTTACACCAGTAAAAAAGCAGCACTAGACTCTCTGAAATGGTGCACCCTGTTATTTTTCCATAAACTGCATAAACACTGCATACCATGAAGCATATATAGGGATGTGTAATTCATGCATGATTAAAACTTATCTAACTAAATTGTTTTGAGCTTTTCTTTTATGGATCTCATGCTCTTTTCCTTTCTCTTTTAGAAGAGAAGGTTAGGAATATCAGAAAGCAAAGATGTCTGAGAATTGCAGTTATGATTTATCAAGCTTCCAGAAATGCATTATAATGTACTATAGGCTGTAAGACTAAAAATTATTCCCCACTGAAATGGTATTCACACAGCTTTTGCTGTACTGAAGTATACATGGTAATCTAATCATAATAACTAAAGTAAGTTTCCCTTGGGGATTATACCTCTGTGTGATTTAATCCTTAAATTTGTTTTGCTTTCATCTCCAGAAGAAGAGAGATTTCAGTTATAAAGTAGTCTTCCTAGAAATATCAGACACTGCACATGCATTCATAATCTGCACTTACATTTACAAAGCCCAGGCCAGGAGGTAAGAAGAACTGGGAGTGTAAGCGTTACCATTTTGAAGGAAGATGGTTTGTTTTTAAAAAAAAACAAGGGCACAGCTGGGGATGAGTCCTGCTTATCCTGGAAAGTTCCCCACAGGACTCTCTCTTCATTTGACAGAGGAAATTATTTGCTTGCAAGAGAAGGCTGTCACTCAGAGTGTCTGAAAACATATAGATCAGAAAGCATTCATTTTTCATGATAACTAATGAAGTGCGGAAAGAAGTGGAAACTTGCTGTAAAAACTTACTGAATTTCTATGTAATTATGGGTCTTAGTTCATATTTTAAAAGTCAGTGTGGATGCTTAAGAGGTTAGGTCACAATGACTTTGTTATCACAAATTGTGAGAAGAAAAGCAGTCATCAGCATATTGATAATGCAAATCAAAGTATGGTCTATCTATTATTCATTTTTAAGACTGTTGTTAAACACAGTAGTTCTTTGCTGAGTGATTTTACCCAAGAACAGTGATTTTGCCAACACATTTATCATTATTCAGTCACCAGCACTCCAGGCTTTTCTTCTGAACTTTTTCTTTTCTTCTGATGCTTGTTCACAACACATTTCTGTAACACTAAGGGTAATGTATGTTCTTCAGCCGGCATACAGTGTGATCACCTTTAAAAATAATTTTTTTTATATATATATATATCTGTTCACACATACACACATGTTCAAAAAGACACTCCTGAAGCACAGACTAATTAGATCATAAGTCAAGGCCTATCTACCAACAACCTTCACCTATAGGAAACTACAGAGTAAGTTTGTGTTATGTTACAGCTTTCTCACCTTTTGGGAAAATTACTAAAACAATTTTCTTCACATGACAGTCCAGAGAAACTGCTCCAAGTACTAATTTGAGAAATACAATTCTTAATTAGCCACTTTCAGTAGACAGTAAACCACTACACTCCTTTTTGAAACATCTACTAGGGAACAAAACAATATAGTCATCTAGTGGAAATAATGAATGCCCTGCCATTTGAGCAATTTAAAAATAGCCTGAGAAAAAAAAAAAAAAAAGAGACAGAAAACCCAGTTTGAATCATAAATATACTATTAAAGATGAATTACACGTGCAGCTGGTATGCATAGCTACATACAGGGATCAGCTGCAGCTGATGTGTAACATAACCCAGGCAGCAGAGAGTGTTTCACACACGAGCACTTGTTTCATATGGTGATGCCTGAGGAAGACTGAGAAGCAATGGTCACAGGATAAATGTTCCCTTGATTTTTAAAGACTCATTTGTTCATACTACACCTTCAAAATCAATAATCAGCTGCTAAGATATTCCCAGTTCTACCGTAAACAATGCCAAAGCAAAACCATTCTCATGATCTCTGAAGTCAGGACACAAAGAAACTCTCCCCAGTTTTCTTTTCCATTTTATTTGGCTGTCTAGCATCAGAAGGAAGGGCAAGCTCAAGGGCCCTGCTGTTGTTTTTGCCACTCTCAAAAGTGCCCCCGACTCCTCAGGTTGGATTTCAAAGCTGTGCCAAGAGCTTGTGAAGCTCTGGAAGAAGGAAGTCACAGCAGGAAAATAAGTCCTAGCTGGTTTCTCCAAGACAGTAAATCATATTGTATTTGTACGAACATCAAACCAAGCATGTGTTTTTACTTCCTCATCATGATGAGGTTACAGTTAGGCAAGATGGAATTTTCTGACATGAAAATCACCTGGCAGAAAGTCAGTTGTGCACAAATATGCATGGACTTCCCAGACCCCTGTCTGTGTGCAATGCCTTGCAGGGGAGCAGGTATCAGTCCAGCAATCTCAAACTCCCTAAGGGCCGCTGGCAGAGCTGAAAAGCTCAGACAGATGTTGCTAAAGCTTTATGGGACTTACTTAAGGGAGGCAAAGCAAAGGACAAACATCTTCTTGTTAGAGTGCTTTAAAGTAGCTCCTTGCACACATAGGTCAAGTGTGACAGTCTGGGCACATTGACCAAGGTCTGGGGTCTCACATCACCTTAAAAAGCTCTACAGCATTGTGTTTTCACATATTTGTCTGGGTTGTCTCAGAATGCACTGCTCAGAGGATGTCATTTTGTGATACTGTCTCAGGGTACATATGTTTAATAACATGGATAGAATGTCACACCAAGACACTGCCTTTGGCAGTCTGCAAAAAATAACCCAAGATGAGGTGATCCCGAGCCACAGGTGCACAGCATCAGTCAATATGACAAGCAGCCTGAAACCATAGATGTGCTATGGCAATTCTCTCGGTGGCTGGATGGGAAGAACCTTCCCCGGCTCAAAGCTGCTGCTGCTGCTGCTCCTCGTGACCAAGTGGCAGAGAAAGCTCCCAGCTCATGCTCAGGGACTGTCCCTCTGCCCTGACCACGAGTGTGGCCACTTGCCAAGGGCCCTGCCATAGCCTGGAGCATTCACATGGCACACCCATCTCTAGAGCAGGACTCAGGCTTGTGCACACCAAGGAAGACTGTCACACTGCTGGTCACATGTAACCTTATGGTCGAAAGCAGCACAGCAAGACTGTCAATAAACAGCTGCCACTCTACTCACTCTTAACTGCTCCTCTTTAGCCAACACCTATGTAGGAATTGAAAAAAAAACCAAGTGAAACATCTGAGCAAACATTGCTAATCAATTTTTTTAACTGAAAGATGCTACAGAAATGTTGAATGTGAATCATTACTTCAAAGCAGAAATTAAGAAAGCTTTAAAATAAATTGTGATGCAATCTCACAGTAATTTGAGGAGAAAGTTTCCTTCACACTTCTAACGTTTCTGAAATTCTTCAAGTTCAAATCTTGGTTTTTTTTTTTCCTTCAAATCAGTTTTGCCAGCACCATGCCCAGCCTGGTTTGTCTTTGTGACAAGTGTTCTGAGGCTCAAAAAATAGTTCAATGGAGAGCTAAACCCCAGGTCTGGTTACAGACATAGCTTTGAGGAAATTAGTCTTTTTCTGTAATAGGTTGTGGGGCTATTCTGAGGTGATACTTACTATGAAGTTACTACACTTCAGCTGTATTATTAATAGCACAGCTCTATTGATCCCATAAAACTTTCCCTAAGTATAGGGTGATGTGAATTAATAGCTTTTACCTGGTGCTAGGGGGCATGCAGACACGCTATAAATTAGACTGTCCCTGCCCCAAAGTGCTCACAAACCAGATTAGAACAAGATGCAGCAGGTGGAGGAGACGGACTTGCGGGCAGGGAGGAGGAGGAAGTGGAAAGGCAAGCAGCATTACACACGAAGAACTCTTTGCTCAGCAACAGCCAGGCATTGCCAGCTGGCAGGGATCTGCAGGCATCAAAGATGAGTCTGTGTAGGGCCTAAACGAAGGTTAAGGAAGTGGCTGTTTTTAGGGAGTTTCCCTTATGTACGTATAAGAAATAGCCTGTGGGTAAAGCATGTGGTGCTTGTGGGTGAAGCAGACTAGTAGGCAGCTCTGTCCTCCCAGGGGCTGGGTGCTACTGCTGGTCTACTGGGTCAAGAAAACTGGCCTGTGCAGTGTGCTTGACTGTCTTCCATGCACTCAGATACTCCTCTCTGTCTGAATTTCTACCTGGAAGATAGTGAAATAGTCTTTAGAGGTGCTAATGATGTCATTTATAGAAACACACAAAAGACATCTCAGCATTTCACGATAAATTCAAGCCAAGTGCACTGCCAACATGCCACACTCCATGGCTCCCCTTTGAAATAAATGGCTTTATGCACTTCAAAGAGGGCTTTGTTTCACTTGCTTAGCACAAGATGCAAATACCTTGTCAAAGAGAGCAGAAGTGAAAATGCACTTTGCACATGGGGAGCAGAAATACCCAACCAGACACTCAAACTGGAATGATCTCAGGTTTCAGAGGCACAGCAGGTAGGGGAGGCACTAGAGTTCTTCTATCTAGTTTATTCTGTTTTTAATTAAAATTATTTTCAAAATTGAATCACCTTGCAACAAGAGCAGCAGAGATATTTAGATCTATTTTCTGAAAGGGTTTCCCTTGCACATATAAAGCCAGAGTAGGAGAACTGAACACAGAAATGGGAGTATGGCCATGACACAGTTTTCCATTTCACAGTCTGAGAGCTCAGATATTTTTATTTTTCTAGAAAAAGCCAACACGTTTAAAAGTTTATACAACTGACACATGGGAGAGGATCTTCTAATACTCCTTTCCAAGTGTTCTGGAGAGGTAACATTTCAGGGGCACCATCTGCCCTGAACTTGGGATGAGTTACTCTAGCAGGGAGCTCGTGTCCATGCTGCTGAGGATGCAAGTGCTGCTCAGGCCCTTTACAGTAACTCCCAGGTAGAAGCACATCTCACATCTCCTGGTCCTCCCATCTCAATGCAAGATACAGCTGAGGTAGATCGCATCAAATCTGTGCCAGAGGGGAGATTGTTTTGTCTGGCAAAAATGAGCCATTACCTCAGAGCTCTACAATTAGCTTAAGCAGTGTTTCTGAAAAGTCGACTGATCAGCTTGCTCATTAGCTTGCTCCTCATCAGGAGGTACCCTCTGAGCCGAGGTCTCAGCCTTGACCACCCAGGACTGCAAATACACATTAGTTTTGATGCTGACCAGAGCAGGGAGAGGTGACAGGACAGACTCTTTAGAGGACACAACACACTGAAGGCTGCTCTTTGCTGGGCTCTCCTTTCGGGTGGACGGCTGAAAAGGGAATGGGAGGAATACAAAACAAAATTCACTTTCTTCCTTACTTCTCCCAGGTACTAAGAAGTTGTCTTCCCTAAGAAAGGAAAAAGATCTTGCTGTTCAGACTCTGGCCCTGTTTCAGCAGACGTTGTCCAAGTTGGGAATTACAACAGAACCATGCGGCAGTGTTATAATATGACAATATTTAGGGGAGTCACACAGTGGAGACCCTTGAGTAGGAGATGTTTTTAAATAGCAGCTGATGAACCTAATACAGGAAAGAAAGAAAAAATTGTACATATTTGAGCAGGACTGACACAAAGAAAAGTTGGAGGCTGGCTTTTCCCTTTACTTGCCAGCTCTGCAGGGCATATAAGAGAGATCAAGATCAAGACACTTCACAATTGGAAGAAGTTACACCATCCTGAAATTGATTTACTCCTGATCTGGCATCTATTCCAACCACCTACTTTCGTCAGGGGTCCCTCCACCACAAGGAAGGTATTTGAAATTGTTATTAACTTTCCTGAGCAAAGTAGAATAGCTTGCAGGATTCCAAAAATTTTAATCTGGGGCTGTCTGAAGAGAGACTGAAGGGGCTGACACCTTTCATCTTAAATTTAATAAGGTAGTGGCTAGGGTTGGCACTGCCTATCCTCTCTACTCTCCAGGCATTTCACTCCACACCTACAATTTACTGGAGTTGTTCCACAGGCTTTGCTTTTCCCAGGCACACAAGTGGTATAACTGAGAGGACTAAGAAAAAGAACTTGGTATTGTTTTGGAAACACTCCCAGACCAAACATCAGTTTCATTCCCCAGCTGCCCTCCCCATGATGTAATGACCACTGCATATGCACTGCAATGTGTCCAGAGCCTCTCAGAACACCCTGCCTGGGCTGCCCTCACCTCACATGCACTCAGGCTCAGGAATGTTCTAACAGCAACAACTTCCCTCCACCTGCTCAAACTTGGCACCCCTGTCTCTTCTATCCCAAAACAGGACAGGGAAGCTCTCATGTATTCCTTCCCAGACATTATCTGGCTCAGCACAGTGATGACAGAATTGACTAAAGCTCTGTTATGAAATATGGAAACATTTCAAACCTCCTTTTCCAACTTTCAATGTGTGCATTATAGCTGCTGCAAGTACTCTCTTTATCCTAATAGAGTTCTTTATTTATTGGTTCATCCAAAACCAAAATCCTGAAAATGGTTTTAAAGTGAAAAATATGTTTAATGTGCCTTTCTCTGCAGCCCTCTTCTCTGTACTGGAAGGAAAGGGCTGAGATTCTCACACACTGTGGGAGGCTCAATAGCTGCACTTCAGTGCAGCTGCCAGAAAGGATATACTCAAGAACAGAACTAAACCTTAACATTTTGCCATACTTCTTCCAGCCAAAAGCTTTCTGTACATAATCCTGTGTGGCAGGTAAATGCTGCAAGTCAATTTCTGAGTCTGGATCTGGTGACTTACAGAGAGCCCCCAGAAACTTCTATTTCCCATTCACAACATCCATGCAGCAGAACCTCGGAGGATAACCCAGAGAGAAATGGGAGCTAAACCCTGCTTGGACAAAGTGTCACTTGGTGGTGGATCTGAATGAAACACAGCTTTTTTTCTTTGCTTCTTTGTATAAATTTTTAAGTCCCTGTAATGGATGCTGAAAGGTGCATCAGGTACCAGCTTGACAACTCAGGATCCACAGTTGTCTCTTTGCCCACAGGGTAAGTAGCTTCTATGAACTATTTCTCAAAATCCATGCTCTTAATTGCAATTCTAGACACTGTTGATCTTGCAATTGTTCTGTAACACAATCAGCTCCAAGTGGAATGGCTGAGACCTTAAAGTTTATTTATAAATAACAGCAGATGCGGAATTTACATCAGAATGGTAAGAGGTTGATGCTGCTGTTGCTCATTTACTCAAAGCCATGTCCAAAGGATTTGTACAGCTGCCTAGAGACTTCTTCATTTTCTATTTTCTTTTACCTGTAAGCCAAGTCCTGGCCTAGAAAGTCAGAAGTTCTCTCAAACAGGGGAAAGCACAGATAGGGTGACTGCAGGAATTCCAGGTTCCCAACTGGAACCTCCCCATGTCAGGACACTGAGGCCATCTGCAGGCTTGTCAAGTGGATGCTTACTGCAGAGTAGACAATTTATGAATATTTGGCTTCCTGATGTATATTTCTTGAATAAATAAGGTTATGGCCTGTGTCAGTAAGGAAAAAAAAAAGGGAAAGGGAAAGTTCCTACTGTATATTCTGAAAGACAGCATGACCTTGAGAACAATTTATTTCAAGAGGAAAAGCACAGTAACACTTCTCACAGAGTGCTCAAAGAAGCAGTCCCTGCTCATTCCCCAAATATATTCAGAACAGAGGCAAACACCTCTTACTGCAATTCAAGGCTGCCTGAGTTTTCACCTGTAGATACGCAGATAAACTTATATCATCGGCTTCCAGGTTTCTGTGGGCTGGTATGTCAGCAACAGCTACAGTGATTTACTGCAGCAGCTCCAAATGGATTAAATCAGAGTAATTTGAATTTTACCCAGGCTTGTCATATAAATCTCAGAAACCACTGTCTTGCATAAAAACTTCCTCTTGATACTCCTGAGGAGTCATGATATAAACCAAAAATTTGGTTGAAAATGAGAAACAAAGATTTTTAGCATGGAAAACAGAGGCAGCACAAACAGCATATTGGGCTGAAAAATCTCACTTGTGTTATGGTAGCAATTTTCTGTATTATATGAAGTATATTTTTTCCATTTTTTATATATTACCATGCATCTTACGGTGTATTTTTTTAAAATGAAGTGAGTTTTAATTTGAGTGATTTCCACTCAAATGGAATATTCTTCAAATATCCCACTCTCCAAAAAGAATGTTACTGCATAACAGTCTAGAATATTTTAGTAAGTACAATACCACTAGAATGTTCCCTGTGTGCACATTCAAATACCTTTTCTATTTAAGAACCTCTTTCTAAGAGTGGCATAGCAAAAAGAAATTTGCTGCTGGCTTTACTGATGTCAGATTTTGGTTTCTATCTTGAGTGCTACAAATGATCTGTGATTTTATAGTCCCCAGAGTGTAACTATACCTTGCATTTATTTTAGCACTGCCCGTGTAAAGATATTTGAATCAACTTAGTAGAAGGACTTTTATTGTTCCTTTAAAAACAAATTAAAATTACTACAAACGATAATTAGATGAATGTCCTTTTCTTCATCTGCGTAGGATTTAGACAGAGAGCCATATCTACCTACAAGTTGTTCGATGTTTCTAATGACATTGTGATATCCTCCATGGATTATATTTACTCTCTGGTCCACAAGTAAAGCTGCCATTTGCCTCACAGGAGTCATGCCATCATTCCTGATCCCAGTTCGCTGTAAGTTACTAGACATCAAAGGCTTCCAGGTCCAAATGCTTCCTGAAAAGGCATTTTAGCTTCACCTTTGCAAGTACTGAACACGGACTAAAGACTTTTTTTTGTGAAAAATCTCCTGCTCAAAAAAGGACTGCAAAATTTTTCTAAATGTAAGTCATGCACATCAAAGAAAACCTTTCTTTTTACAGATATCTGTGACTTTTTCCCCAGCAGCATTTACTCAACTTCCCATTTTTTTGGTGAAAAATCTCAAAAAAACCCAAAAGATCTTTTTGCTTAGTTAATTCTACAATTGACTCCCTCTTGTATTCAGACCTGGTCACTGCTGCAGCTGCTGCCTTTGAGGAATGTATGAGAGCATTCTAGGATTCATTTCTTCTGACTTTCCCAGCAGCAAGAACCAGGGCAAAAGCGCTCCTCACAGCAGCCCCGTGCTTCCATCTGTCACAAGGAGCTGAGCAGTGACTGATACCGAGAGCCTCATGAAAACAGGGGAGGCAGCAACCACCTCAAGCTGACCCTCTGCAGGACTGGGGAGAGTGCAGGGAGCAGCAGATCCTACAACAGCGACATCAATGAACCAAGCTACGAACCTTGTTAAGCGCTCTCCATAGGCAGAACCTCTCCAGCTTGGACATGGGACAAAGCTTGACTAAGCACAATCTGTCAGAGATTGTTGCAACCACTCTGCACAAAGGCTGGGCCCGCTCCCCTGCCACTTTAGAGTTTTCTTCTGAATCCTATCACACACCCCAAAAGGACCAAAAAGAGTTAATAACAGCTTACAGTGCAGCTTAGCCAGTCTCAGGACAAATAATTAAGGTTGCTAAATGCAGTTGCTTTTATTTCAGTGAGACCAAGTGAGGAGAAGAAACTCACGCGCAGACTTGACTTAATTTCACAGTGAAGGCAAGTCCCCAGCAAAATGACACCCAGGTGCAGGTGTTTCTCTCCCTTCCAGGAGGCTGTTCAAAGGCCCCGTGCACTTAGACTGACTTCAGAAAGTCAGCAATGCAGTGAGCACACAACATCAGGTGTTTGCCTATAGCGCACATACACGGGAATAATCATGTGCTCTCGAAAAGAAGGAAAGGAAAACTTGGTTTTTGAGGCGGATATGACGGCACCTGGAGGAGATACTCATCTGTCTGCCTAACAATCAGAAATACCTTATAAAATATGTCTGAAATGAATCCATTGTGAAAGTAAGAAGTGAAAACATAAATATTCTCATTAATTCATATGTACATACACCAAACTTTACATAACATACAGAGTAGTTGGAAAGATGCCTGCAGATGTAATTGCATTTCTGTGTGAAGAGCATTTACACTCTCTCGTCTCTGCTTTCTCCAGTAATTTCAGTAATTACATGTAGAGAAGCAACTAACACACTTGTAATTAAAACCAGCAGTGAAGGGGTTTTAGGTGTTTTAATACAAGAGAATTGACATAGAAAGCAAGCAGAGTTAGCAGGAGTCGATTACTACAGTCATATAAAACAACGCAAGCCCCAGGAAGAGCCTGTGCTAGAGTGCCCACAAGGTGCTCATGAAGACATGGATGTGTGTAGGTGATGGCAATCGAAGTCCAGACCATGCACACTCTTCTCCTTCAGTGTTTGCTAAACCATACTTGATCACGAGACCTGGAACTGTGTTTTACTGCTGGAGACCTCTGTTTCTGTCCACCCAACTCGGGATTTAAAACAGTTGTTTCACACAATCTACATTGCTTCATTTTTTATCCATTTCATTTGGCATTTTATTGGCAAAGGCTGTAACAGTTATTTCAGTTTGGTGGGTGGAGTTCCTATGAAAACTCCAGATATTTTCATTTAGATGATGAATATTCATGACTTAAGCAATCTGAACCAGGCAGACTTTGTTGCCCTTTCTTTCCCTTCCCTACTGCTCAAGCTGGGCAGAATGTTACATTTGATGTGCAAATAATATTCTCACAGAATCACAGAATATACTGAGTTCTCTTTCATTTTAAAATGAAAATCAGACAATGTCTAAGCTTAATCTGGAAGGCCCTGAACTTAACTAAAGTATGACATGCTTGCAGCCCAAATATTAGCAACTCATACAAGGACTAGTCTGATGCCAGAAAGTGGGAACAGTAATTGAGTAGTCAAATCTTTCCCTGGGAGCTTTTGCCTCAGTGTAGTCCAGAAACTAACTTTTATAAATGTGTTTTGTTGGGCAATTTACAAAAGAAAATTTTAAAAAATCAAACCAAGACTGTACTTCTAGGCTTTTTCTATGGCCATCTGAGCAGCTTTGCAGCTTCCTCCAAACGAAACCAGCAGGGAAACACCTAAATCCCATTAATACTCAGTATTCTTTCAGCAAGAACAGAAGCGTTTGAGACAGAGAGAAAATAGAGCAAAAAATAAAGAGCTGTGATTACTTGTGTTGGTGCAGTGAAAACAAGTGCCCCATGGCTCCGACTCCAGCCTGACACACACCAGTGCCGATTGGCGCCGGCTCTGCACACATGCAGCCATACACGTAGGGGCAGGCACCAGCATTTCCTAAAGCTCATTCCTTCCGTGTGTCAGCAGCCAGCTCTCAGCAGATTCCCAGATAGCGCCGCGGAAAACCGAGTTTCAACTCAGCGGCCCTCACGGATCCCAGCGCGGCTGTGGGCAGCCGGCCTGCTCTGAGCGGCCCTGCGCTCTCCTGGCTGAGGTGCCGCTTCTCTTCCACCCCATCCCATCAGCCGCCATCAGCTCCTGCACCTCACAGGGGAAAGTGGCCACTTCTCTTCCACCCCATCCCATCAGCCGCCATCAGTTCCTGCACCCCACAGGGGAAAGCGGCCCCTGCACCCCATGGGGGAAAGTGGCCACTTCTCTTCCACCCCGTCCCATCAGCTGCCATCAGTTCCTGCGCCCCATGGGGGAAAATGGTCACTTCTCTTCCACCCTGTCCCATCAGCTGCCATCAGCTCCTGCACCCCACAGGGGAAAGCAGCCCCTGCCCTGCCCGGCCGCTGCTGGACACAGACCTGCAGGGCCAGAGAGGAGGCCTGGGAAGCAGAGAGGCCTAAGGGCAGTGCCGCGGCCATCTGCGCCGAGCAAGGGAGGGAAGGAATGTCCTTGGAGCCTGCTGAGGTGGGCAGAGGGCCTGCTGGCCTGCCCTGGAGGAGTCACCACCCAGCACCAGCCCTCAGCTGTGGACCTGGAGAGAAGTCTCTGGAGACAAAGGTGCAGAGTGCCCCAGAGCCAGGCCCAGCCCTGCAGTGTCCAACGCCCTCCCAGGCCACAGGCAGACATGTTCTGTGTGCTCCTGCTTCATGGACAGTCCATGCGGGCCCCATGCCCCCACAGCTCCCAGGACTCAGAAACCTCTGCTCTATTATGACAATATAGCTGCCGTTGAAAGAGAAGTCATGTGAGAGTAGAGGACAGAGAAGAGCTCTGCCCAAGGCAGCATAAAAATAAGCAATAGCAGGTCTCTCTGATGAGTTTCTCCAGCGCACCCTCCCCCTCCCAGGAGACACATCAAAGGCAGATGAGGAGATCAGTCCGCAGCAGCGAGCCTGCTGGAGCCCGCTTGCTCAGCACAGCAAAATTAATTAAGAGGGCGGGAGAAAGAGCCAATACGAGTCTGATTCTGTCAGAGAGCATGGCACTGACAAACGGCGAATGCTAATTCAGGAGTTTTCCGTCTCTTTCACACCTGCCAAAGAGGGAAACAGGAGCGTGATTCAGATTCGAAAGACACTGGATTTGGATACCCCTAACACATTGCATGATACCACATCTACCACTGCTTCCTGGAAGCCTACTAAAACTAGCTCAAAAGAACCTCAGTCCCTGTGATACATGCTTTAAAGAAAGCACATCAGTGTGTTGGTTATGGCTATTATAGAGACCAAAGCAGAGGTGAGGCCTCACACAGAACAGGAGAAGCCACAAACAGGGACCTCTTACTCTGCTATCATTGTGCATCTTATTAGAACAAGATAGGCATAACCAACAAACAATTCAGGAGAAATTCATTCCATTGTAGTTGACATAATAAGCACTAAGACATTAATAGTGCTTTTCTAGTACTGAACACTACAGGGTTGGAAATGTGAGACCAAAATAACAGGAAGAAAAAAAAATGAAATGGAAAACTTAAAATGCAGGATTTCCAGGCATTCAGGTGCTGTAGTAAGGAGTCCCTGGAAATGCTCATAAAATAATTAAATTAAAGATATAAAGCCATCAATCCAGGAGTATTGTTGCTCTACTATTTTTTCTTGCTCATAATTCAAACAGGAGATGAAGCATCTGAGCCCAGTTTGGGACTAATAATTTCTAAATAAAAGATAAATATGTCAATGTTTCATAAATAGAAAAGAGAGCATGACATTATAAATAAGTTTTAATATCTGTTTTATTGTAAAGTTTATCTGGTTGAGCTCCTGCCCTTTGCCGATTGCTCCTATTCGTTATGTATTCAGGTGCATTAAAAATTCCTTGGAAAAGGGACTTTCTTTGTGCAAGAAGGACTCCTGAACCACTGTTTATGGAGTGCTCTGCAGCCCTGAGGCACAGCTCCACTGAATCAATTCCCTGTGAATATTTAGAAAACAGCCATTATGTTGCATCTACTCAGCGGGGTTTTTTTACCACATGAGAGGTGTGTTAATCTGTGTGTTCCCTTCTTTTTTTCTGATCATGGATATTCCAATCATAGCTCTCAAAACTACACTATACAGTTAGTCTGAAGAGCTCCCCGATAACTTTTAAACTTAAGTCCAAAGATGTGTGAGAATGATATTCCAACAGCTGGCAGCTCTTGACAGCCAAGCACAGAGACATAGCCCAAGAATTGGTCCACTAGTGCAGTGCAACTCTTTCTAGGGGCAGGTGAATGATTATCAAGTTACCATCTGCCCAGTAGTTAAGCAAAGTAGTGCCTGTTTCATCTAGAGTATAAAAGGTGCTTTGTTCAAGTCAAATAGAATCACATATCAGCAATGTACATTAATAACTGATAACATAAGTATCCAGTGCATTTAATACTATCAAACTAATTATGTGTTGGTTTGCCAGGAATAAAGGTGAGCTTTAAAAATCCAAGATGACATGATTACCACTGAGTAAGACGTTCTTGCTCATCCTGAAGACAAACTAAAACCATAGGTGACTGAGACAAGTCACCAGGCTGGAAGCCAAACTTATTTCATGCACTGAATTTATTGTGAAAATTCTAATGAACCCATATTGACAAGCTAAAGCAACGCTGCTCTGTCCAGAGATCTCCAGCTCAATCTGAGGTAGATGTGAAAGTATTAACTTGTTGAAGGGTCACTCAGTGCCCACCATATGTATTCCTGCTAAAGCTAGCATTGCAAAAAGTGCTGACTGCCATGACAATTTTGCAGTCCAGATGCAAAAGAAAAAAAATTTTCTTGCCACCCTTGCTGTAATGGTACTGAAGAAAGAGCTTATTCAACACATGTACCTGCTCCACTCAGGCACAGAAGTCCTTCTCTGAGCCTGAAACACTGCCTGTACCAATCTCTCATTCCCTGTGAGACAGCTGGTGTTAAATGGGGTCAGAGCTACATTTGCTCTGGGGAGAAGAAAGGCTCACTTTGAAGACAGGCTGGTTACCCTGTTTTTCTTCCTGCACCACAGCTTTCAAAATTGCAGCTAGAACTTGAAGGGAGTTGTTCCCACAAGCTCTCCAGCCCAATGTCTCCACCCAAGAGACTTGAGTAAATAGCAGAAGGTCTGGATATGAATCAGATGGAAAAGATTCATCCCTCTCTGCTAGGTCTGAGTTCAAAGGCATCCATGGCTGAAAAGCTAAATCAAGATCACTATCTGCATGTGAGGGCAGGATGCAGCATTCAGTACCAATGAACTGCTCACCCTTACATGCTCAGATACAGTGCAGCAGCTTGTAATTTCAGCTGAAGAAGTTAGGTACTGTTGTACATAACACTGAGAGAGGTGGGGAACTGTGATTGTTTTGGGAGACCTTCTTTCCTCTGTTTCCTGTCTCTTCAAGTGCCTCTAGCTGAAAATCTTGCACCTGATGCAAGATGAAAATCTTGCATCTCTCACTATCAGTACTCGGCCTCACAGCCAGAGGAAGACCACAGATGACACAGAATGTATCACAGAGCAGAGAGCCCAGCCTCAGGTCCACGGCAGACATCCTTTTCCTCCTTGTATGTACCAAGACACAGAGCAACTTCTCCTCAGGAACAGTGTGCATGATCCATCCCTCCTATGCACACATCAGACCTGGGTTCTGTCACATGTCATTTTTCCCCAACACACAGCTCTGTTGTACCCTGAGCAGGTACAGCCCATGCTGCTAGACACACTTCCTGTGTTACACCTGTGGAAAGTATATCATGCCATGATGAGCTTGTGTATAAATGGCCACAAATGAGAGATGGAAAGGATGCACAAGGGAAAGGATGTGTCCACAGACAACGCAGCATCTCAGAGTCTGTTCTTGGCTAAGAACACAGGTGCCTCTGAAGACCTACTGATCAGTGAGAAATCTGTTCATCTGTGACATTTGTGCAGCTCATAGCATCCAGGTCTCAGTTCTCTTGTATATGCAGGCACAGTCCTAACTCCTCACCAGCACAAGCACCCCAGTTGTGAGCTGATGCTGGAATACAGCTGGAGCCCACAGCTAGGGTGTGCCTGTACCTCCCTCTGTGAAGTTGTCTGGTTTATTATCTGTAAAACAGAACACCTGGGAAGATGAGCCAAATAGTATTAGATATAATCAGATACTTTCTGTCTTCAGGTGCCACCCATGTGCACACCTTCCCTACCAGCTGTGGAGTGAACCTGCTAACAATTCTATTAATAACGAGCAGTGTAAGTAGGTGAACTGGATGAACTTGTGTGAAAGCAAAACTCCCCGAGGTAGATTGGTTGCTCTGTTCAAAGCAAACAGATAACTATCCCAGGCTTCAGGCAACTCTCCCCCTTTCCCACCTCCTCCTTTGGGGCATCTCCAGACATGTCCAGGGTGGTGCAGCCTGTCTAACAGACATTTAATCGGTGATTTATAAATTTAAAATAAGGATCACAAAGCCACCAATGACCCTGGGAAATGCCAAGTGCCAGAACTTCCTCTAAGGACTCTCCTGTGTATTCATCTTCACTGTGCATGCTGCTGTTGGTACACCAAAGTAAAATTGTTTGTTTCTCAGAGGGTTGTGTCCTCAGCTGGCTGAAGTCCCAAGCTACCTGCAGTGCCACTGCCAGCTGCCTGTGAAATCACAAGGTGGGGTCTGGCTTCAGCTGAGCACAAAGCACCAATGCCTACAACACACAGTCTTCTTGCAGGCGGAGCTTGTCATTGACTGCAAGAGAACACCACTGGAACCAATTGCCAAGTGTCTGCTGATCCCTGGGGCCCTTTCCCTCCTGGTGCAGCACCTGAATTTTGTGTCAGTGCAGGGAAGAGCAAGGGACAGACTCTGGATTTCAGGATTTTAAGTCAGTGACTCTTCATCAGCTGGCAGACTGAACAATGGAAATAGGAGGCTCTTGGGCACACATTTTTGTACCCTTGACAATAATAAAAGTCTGATGCTTTGGGAATTATGATTGTCAAGGGGCCACAGCTCAGCACCAGTGTGATGAGTAGGGCACTTTCAGAGAGGCAAAAAGACATGGCTTAGGATCACAAGGACTGGGGAAGGACAGTCTCCTCAGCAAGATTTCGGGTACCTTGAGTTACCGGTATGCTTCTGAAATGCATATTTTTCTCCTGCCTCTCCTCCCCTCTTCAGATCTAAGAACAGGATGCAGAGATACAGGCAGGGCTGGCATTGTGCCTCATATGAAACAGTCCAATTAGTTGTTTTGGGGGTCGTAAAATAATTTTGACATGTTATATACTCATACTTGCAGTAGCATCTCTGGAATAAAAAAACCCCTTTTATTATAATTTCCTGATTTTTCAGAATGCAGATGGATTCAGGTGAAAAATTGGGACTTCAGGTGCTCTGCCACTTAGATGGTTTTCCAGTGCCATTTGAAAATCATGGATAAGAAGTAATGAAGAATCTTAAAATGATACAATAAATATTATTGCTGTTTGCTACATAAATTGGGAGCAACTAGAGAGAAGAGTACAAAAATCATAGAAATGTAGATTAAAAGTAAGTTCCTTTGCATTGGGAACTCTCAAAGAAAATGAAGGCAAAAGTAGAGGTGCAATTCCTCTGAGAAAAAAGGAATGATTAAGGAACCATGCAGAATATTTCTATACTATTGAGTGCATTAGGACAAGAAGGACCAGCATTAAGATTTTCTAGGAATACCTTAATACTTCAGTAAAGCAAACTGTAATTTGATTTCTCACTTGGGCATGCAGTCCCTATCCTTAACTAACAGCACTTTCAGCTGGGGGAATGTTTGTGTGACTGCAATGAGGATGCTGAGCTTGCACAGGGAGGTGTCAGTAAGGCTGACCAACTTCAGTCCCCACATACCCCTGATGGTACAGTTGGCAATTGCACTCATACTGATTTTTCCACCTACACCAAACCCATCAAATCAGTATCTTTTCTCAGTAGAGGGTTTAGATTTCCCTCTTATGTTAGGAAATTATAACTTTGGGCTCCATTGTCAGTGCTCTCCTGATCCACCATTACATTACAACTCAGTGCTCTTATGCTAAATTGTGCCATGATGCTGTCCTATGGTGTGTTTGTCAGTGTTTAGGAAAAATAATTCTTTGTTTCTGTGCACCAGAAAAAAGTGAAAGGCATGTGTGATTCTTCCTTTGTGTGAGGATACGATTCACGGATGGCATCTTTTATAAACACATCATGTCCTTCACCTAAAGGTGCTATGTGCTCCAAAAGAGCCAAATATATTAGCATTCTTTAACCATAACTTTTGAAGTCGGCATTTGACTACTTTTGCATTTCTTCCAGGTTGTAGTTAGACAACTCCTAATTCTATGGGGAAAGCAAAGACTATAAAATTCCAGAGCTTCACTCTGCTGAAATAACATTAGTGAAATATCAAGTCCTTTATGATGTCATGAGGGATTCCTTAATATGACTATAGCCTCCTAATGACATCATAAAAAACAACTGCAACATAAGAACACAGCCAAGGGTCATCAATCAGCCCATCCTCTCTCCTACTCACCAGGGGCAGCAGCCCAGCTTGCTCCTATCTGCTTTTTATGAGCAGTGCTGTCCTCTGAATAGCACAGAGAGAAGAGACTAATAATCATACAAATATCAAGGAGAGCGGTCAATCATCACCTGAAATGTTCAGTACACCTGAGGGAAATTCGGGTGCTGCAGCGTGAAGAGTCTGCAAGTTTAGCATGTAGAAGAGACAATAGTACTGCCTTAGGGGTGACCTGGCATTCTCTGGGCAACAGGCAACACAAGTTGGTAATTCAGACTTTTTTAAAATGTGGGAACAATGGAACTGCAAAATAAATTCTGTGGTTGCTCTCCTTATCCTCTAGCTGTAAGCAAAAGCTTTTTCCATGTTGCCCAGATAGCCATCTGCATGTTCCATAGCACAATGGCCACACTGAAAGGGTTTGCATCTTCCAATTGAAAGGATGGTCCAAATGAGACACAGTGCCAGCCAAATCCTCTGACAGGAAGGGAAACAGCTTTTCCTTTGAAAACTCAATGCCCCAGAGTTAGAGCCTCATTATACTCTTTTAGGAACACTTGGAAGTTTTCCAGGGTTGGGGACAACTTGAGGAGTTTCCCAGACTCTCATTAAAACCCCCATGTAATGAGACAGATACTCTTATTTTGAGGGTCTTGGAGGGTGTTTAAAAGGGACCTTCTGCCAGCAGAGTGCTGACCAAAGAAGGGGTTTTTTTGTCAGACAAGAAGGGGAAGGATCTGATTCCTTACCTTGTTCTCACAATTTTACACATGTTTATGCAGTGAACTCCTGAGTGGACAGGCTGTCGTCAGGCTACTTCACAGTGGGCTGTAGAAAATCCCCACTTTTGGAGGTACTGGGAAGGAGGTATTTTTTATTTTTAAAAAATAAGAACTGAACCTGGAGATTGTCTCTTGGCGTACCAGTGAGTGTGCCCTTGAGCTCCCTATGACTCTGACCCCTTTCAAGGGCACATGGGCTAGAGCCATCTCCAGTTCTGTGTTTCACCTGCTCCCCTCTCTAAGCAGCTGCAGGGAGAAATCTGTTTTCGCAGATGATTTCTGATATGAAAGTTTTGCTTTGACTTTAGTTCAGGGTTCCAGTGTCTCCAGCCAGCCTATGGAAAAGCACACAGCACCATTCTCCCCTCCTTTCCACACCCTGAAGTTGATGCAGAAATGATCTTAGGGTCAAACAACAGGGCAGCACCTCAAAAACTGCTCACTCTGGGCCAAAGGAATATAATTTGTAATGAACATCTCTCCATTCCCAGGCAAGTGAGCAGCAGCCCCAGTGCCTTTCCCTGGGTCTCTTGCTCTGGGAGGCTTGCATCACCTTTCCTGCTCCTTGCAGTGCCCTGCTGGCCACCATCTCATGAGTCTCTCTCCATGCCAAATCCTCATCCTTGATGAGTGCTAAGCCAGTCATTTCTGTGTGCCAGCTAGCTAACAGATATTAGACCACCCTCCCCTTTGATTTGTTTATTTTGTAACATGAGGTTAAACCAATTTGTGTATTTTTTAAACACTGTTGAGGAGGTTGGAGGGAGCAAGTCTCTGACACGGGTGTGCAGAATGGGATTGCGACAATGGCAGCAGCAGGGGCTTGGCTGGTGAATGTTCCCACCCTCCCCAGCAGGGCAATTCCTGAAAATAGCAGTTCAAGTCCAAATCTCACTTACAGCACCCACCTGAGGGTAGCCGCTGTGACTTCTAGCTCAGGATGTCCCACATGGCATTTTGTGCAGGTGGCAGTCAGCCATGCTGTCTGTGTCCCTGTGCTCAGCCCAAGCCAATACTCTGGGCAGAAGATCCCCAGCATGTGTCCCAGGAGCAAATGGTCTCAATGGAGGCACTGATCATGGGCTAACCACGGACTGGCCAAGCCCAAGGGACCAGCTGATCCCTGACTATACATCTTGTCACTTCATGTTTTCATGCCTTGCCGTTTGCATCCTCATCGTTTCAGACTTGTAGGACCAAAGCACCTGCCATCCCATGAAGCCTGGTAAGGCCAAGTACTTCCAGAGCTGCTGATGCACAGATTGTCTTCCCCAGGGTTTCTTTCAGTTTCTCTTTCTTTTGTTCCAAATAGCAGTCCTGTGCTGAATGGTGCTCTCAGACAGTTCATTAATTTAAGGACACCAGAGCTCAAGCAGACCTTGATTTACAAGTCAGCATGAAGTACAGAGGAAAGGAGGAGACAGTGCTGCTGGCATTTTCAATAAGCAAGATATTCAATAATTTTAATCTCAGTGTAACTCTGCTATTTCCAGATTATATAATCCCACTCTTGAGAGAGGGTTATTTGAGCAGACTGTCACATTAAATAGACACATTTGCCGCATATGTTAATTGCAGTGGAAAGCTGTTAAGCAAATAAGCTTGTTTCGTCAAAATGTTATTCTTTTAGCAGGTCTGTTCCTTTCATGGATCTCCAATTCACAAGCCATGCTCTTCTAGAATGCACATTTCAGTTTAAGGCAAAGAAATGTGTTCACTGAACTGATCAATTATTTTATCACGCTGACTTTTGTTCAAATCTTAAGGCATGCTGTGCCACAGAAGTAAATTCTTTTAAACAGGTTTATTTCTACAGTAGGATATCAATAGAAAGGTTTGAATCTATATCTAGAGAAGGTCTAACAGTGTATTTTCTTAATAGATATTAGCATTAATAAATCCTGCAATGTACTGCCTGACACACCGCACTCTACTACTACCCATTTACTAAGTTGTCTTTATCACTTCAGGTGAAAAGCAACTGTGTATAATTCAAGCACAGATCATATTTATAGTTACTATTTCTAATGCAATAAAATCTCCTTAGCTGCATGTTATTTTTGAATAAAATCTATGGGTTTGATCATGTATTTCCAAGTAAGTGAAAGTAGGGATATATAATAGGGATATGAGCTTCTAAGCTCACACATTTTAGTTTCTTTAGTCAAGTGAAGGAGGGTGAAAAGAAGGAGAAGCCTATGCAAATTGGAATACACACAATCTTCTGACAATCACTTAGTCTGCATTTTCTGCTGTGAAATCCAGTAACACCTGGTTCGCTTTACACAAGGAAGGAGCATCAGTGGTGGAAATAGAGAGCAGATTGGAAATGGATTGGTCCTGAAGTGGTCATTGGTCTCTCTTCCTTCAGAGAGGCAAAGAATATCAGCTTTGCACATACAAAGCAAAACACTAATTAGTGTTCCCAAGCCAAGAGACATTATGGAGTAGCTGGTCGCAATTTTCAAGGGGAAAAGGAAGTTCTTCTAATAACCTCTGATTTTCGAAAAGATAAATCTGATCTTCCTAAGCCAAAATTTGCACATTCAAACTCATGCCCAAATTTTAAAAATAAATGAGAAATGTGGCCAAACACACTTTCCCTAGGTTTCTTCATGGGTTCAGAAAAAATTCAGAGGTCTATGTATGTGCAGCACACATCCAGACGTGTAAGAATTTACAAGGCATTCTTACCTGTAACAGCTGCCAAAGCATCCTCAGCCCACATTCACCAAAGCGCTGTTCCACTTGTCACCTCAGCAAAACTCTCTCAGCTCTGATTTTTGGTAAACTTACGCATCCATGTTATTTCATTTGCTTATCAAGATCTCAGTCACACTCACACAGTGCTGTCAACCATATCCTAAAGGCACAGCAGTGCTTGAGGTATTTCTGCAATTACAATTTGCAGGAAAAAAAAAATACTGATGATGCATAAAATCTCAAATGTAATTCAGTCTCTCCAAGAGTAGCCAGGAAGACCATTCTGACAACAGTAACCATCCCACTAATGTCAGCAGCCCTCACTCTCATGGAGAAGAGCCAAATGAGGCCAGGTCAAATTCACAGTATTATTTTTCAGAGCTGAAACACATTTAAAAAAAGCATATGCAAGCAGTTATAATTTCTCCTTTTGACCATTTCCCTGTATTAACAATGTACATTTGCACTTCATATAAGAGCCAAGATAAACTGAATATAAAGAGACTACCCAAAGCAATCTCCTTTCACTAGCAATCTGCAGGAAAATGTTTTCTTTAAGTGCCTTTCAATGAACCACATCGAGAAAATAACATTATCCTCTGCAAAAGCTGTGTGCCTGCTAGCCAGATACTGCTTGAGCACAGTATTCATAAAAGGGAAGCATAAAACCCCCTGAACAGCTTTAGGGAGTGCTGGAGCCAAGGTAGAGAGAATAAAAATGGGCTAAACCTGCAGGTGAGGAAGACAGAGACTCAGGAAGATACATGAGCTTCAAATATTCCGCAAGGCCTCTTAACAGGACCTCACTGTGTAAGCAACCTGCATGATATCAGACAAGGCATGAAGTGAACTAAGACTCAGCTCTGTTAAGTGAGTCTCTCTGTAGCTGATCTTACCTTCAGTTAAAAGTCTTCTTCTTATATAAAACTTGGCAACAGAGATGGCTAATTCCACTGACATACCATGAGAAAGCCTGTGAGATTGTTATCTGTACTGAGCACTGTCTACCTCAGGCTATAGAGCGTCATCTGAGCTCATCTTCTCACAACTCCAGGTCTGGCCTTTCCATTACACTCATGGGTTGGGTTATGCTCCCTTGGCGTCCTGCAGTGTAACCTTAAGCAATCTGGTCAGAGTTAGTCGTGCTTTGACTGTGGGGTTAAATTAAATGATCTAGAGGTCTTTTCCAATCTGAATTATCCTGGTTTTCTGAGATTCCAAGGTGGTTGAACACAGATGTTCCAGAAAAAAGGATGGACCAGTTTGCCATGCTAAGCTGTTCCTTGCTCAAGGAGCAGTTTCCTCATAAACTAAGCTAGTTATCAGCCTATGTCAAAAGGAGATTTTATCATTAATATAATTTTATAGTTTAAACGATGCAAATACGTGTGCAACTAACATATGATCTCTTTGGAATCTCTACTGGTCCAATAATCTTCTCCATGTAGTCCCACAGCCATGGTCACATTCAATATCAAGCAATTTTTAATCACAAAACCCCCTTACTCTGCCTGAAGCAACATGCTTGGAAATGTGCAAAAGCCTTGTCCTGCACTGCCAACCACAGCACTAACAAGTTACAATCTCTATGTGTAACACCAACATCTGCTGCTCAGCCAAAGAGGCCTCATTTCCCGTGTGCCAACAACTGTGTGTCAGGAAGGTAAGGTAAAAACTGAAGCCAGCTTCCCTCTGAACAGACTCCTGCTTCACAGCAAGTGCTGTCTGCATTTTACCTTGGAACATCAAACCAGCATGTGGGGCACTCTAGTTCGGCTTGGAAATGATCTGCTATAGTCAGGAGGCCTGTGTGCTAAGCTCCATTATTTATTGGGTTTGATACGATTTGTGGGAGTTTGTGGCCATCCTGCTCTAAGTCAGTGACTTACTACCTAGAACTTTCTCATTACAATAGTTCTATTTTCCTGCTCAGATAATGTATTTATTACAGATTGGAAAGGACTCGTTACAACTTCATAAGTAGAAGGAAACTAGGAAGAATCTTAACTCTAATCAATCATCTAAAATCCCACTAACAGTACTACAGCTTACCAGAGCTCATCACAAGGCAAAGAGATACATGAAAAAAGAAAAGAATGTGAACAAGGGATAATGCATCTCCAGATGAGGAAAATGCTAAAATGTGGAAGAGTATCTGAATATGAATTCCTGGTGAGAAATACATTTTTTCATAGTAATAATATGTTGCACAATCTTCTCTATTCTTCAGAACTTGTTTCCAGAGCAGCATGTGAGGCTGAGGATCAGGGGTTTCTGCCAGCACTGGAACATGTCCTGTTGCGGCACAAAATATAAATTGGTCTGTGACAGGAGGAGAGGCAGCAGGAGTGAAACACACTGCTGGGTGTTTGAGGCTCGCAGGTCCTGCAGCCCTCAGCTGTTCTTGACGCATACAAACTTTCTAAGATTTTTTCGTATGACTTCTCATTAGGTTAAGCTGTTATTTGTATTCAGAATTAAAGAAGGAAAACTGAATGACAAAACCACAAAATATTTTATGTTCTTGTGCATACATAGGACTGCAGAGGGTGCCAAGTCCTTGCACACACCAGGTGAGCAGAACTGAGGCTGTACTGCAACTTTCCTCCAAGATCCTCCTTTGCACAAGCCCTGTGCTCTACCTACAAGAAAAAGGCACAATCCTCCTCCTCTGCATGAGGATCAGAGAAACACAGGTGTTTATGGTTAGACAAGTTTTTAGGTCTGCAAATATATGTTAGAATAGTATGTATTTTGGGGATTTTTTTTCCTCTCTGCTGCCACAAAAGGTTATTGCTGACAGCTCTGTATGAGAAATTTTAGTATGTGTAAGGATGCCACATGAAATTGCATTACAGCTATGATGGCAATAAAAGCAACTCTGGTTTTTTGATGGAACCTATTACAAAGGGCTTTAAGTCTCGTCAAAAAATATTGGCAGTTTTAGGTTTTCCTACTGCTCGAACTGGTAGAAATCTAGCCAAACGAAAGAAAACAACAAGTGGTCATGAAAATCTGTTCTAAGAAGGATATTTGCATGGTTCTTGTAATGCATATTCATGCACCCAAACCCCTCAGTTTGGCTTCTATGGTAGGTTAAAAAACAGGACATGTGATTAGTGCTGCCTTCCTTGAATTTTACTAAGTCAGATCCTCATGCGCCTGAATTATATGATTAAGAGATAACACTCCCGACATCTCAGTTGAGAATGTCTTCTCCTTGAGAGAACTTCCACTAGAAAGAAGTGTGTATTGTGGGTCAAAAGAAAGTCTATCTGGATGAGTGGTTTTCTGTTTCCAGCTCACATAACTGTTCTCTGTACTCTTGGGTAAGTCACTTGTCACCAGGTGTGTCACCTTTCCACTCCTGCTCACTTTGTCAAGCTCTCACTTTGGGCAAACACTGCACCCACTTGACTTCACCTCAAGGCGTTAGTGTAATAGAAAATAAATATTAATAACATTTAATAGTGCTTGGACATGCAAGGCTAACTGAGGCCTGCCTCTGGCTGTCAGGAAAGAGTGTTGCAAATTTGCCCACAGAAACTGTAGTTGTGTAAAACTGCCATAACCACCACATGCATTTATCGAAGACACAGTCATGCCACAGCAACCTCATCACTTTTCCAGACTTGTAACTGTTGTCCCAGCTTTGCAAGCTGATTTATCTTTGTGCACTTTGTTTTTCGTGTGTTTAAAAAATGGCAAACACTCTGGTATAAAAGCTATCTGTCAACATATTGGTTTACATCAAACAAAAACCTCTGAATTCATGCCAAATATAAAGCCAAAATTTTTAGTGGGGATATTAGTAATTTGTGCATACAAGTAAAGGCTAAAGACATTTGCCTTTTATTGGTATCAATAATCAGTATTCACTATATGCAGATGGCAAAATCCTGATAAGCCTTTATTTAATTATTAGTGAATTGAGATCTAATACAGGCATCTTTTTCAAACGAGTATATAAAATTGTTGATACTTTCTGCCCTTTTCTCCCTATAAACATTTGTCAATTCACTTGCCATCTGCTGCTCTGTGTATACACATGCCCAGGCTAATGTTAGCTGAGGTTGCAATATAGCTATGTTAAATAATTTTATCTGATTTGTTGGATGATGGTATTTCTAATGGAAAACAACATGGTAATTTCAGAGTGTTACTGATCAGATGAAAATGATATTGCATCAAAGTTACTTCCTTAATTTATTCTGAAAAAAACAAGAAGGATTTCTCTATTAAGATGCTTAATTAAAATCTATCTCTCTCCATACAAAATCTTTACTCCAGGTCCTGTATGTGATGTCTGAAAAGAACAAAGACTGATTAGCATCTTTTACACTGCTTTTCTTTTTGTCACTTATACATTCATTACAGCAATTCTAGACAGGTTTAGAAGGTCTGGGAGAAAGGGTAAACCTGGCACCTTTACAAGGAAGAAGACCCACCAGTGGGGCCTCTTCAACGAGCATAGCCTGATCCTCCCCCTGTTCTCAAAGATCATAACTTAGGGGTTTGATTCCCTTAGCCTTGAATCTATAAAAATCTTATTTCTAGAAGCTCTTTTATTGTTACCCACATAGCCAATAGTGTCATTTTCATTCATATCATTCTGTAGGGAAGTGAGAGGAAGTGCACCAGACAGAACAGAGCTATAAATAAGATTCAGCTACCCTGTTCCAAGTGCAGATTCAACAGCATTCTTTTAAAAACCACAAAAGCGCATATTGGGAATTATGGGAAGTTTTCTACTTTCTGGAGTTCTGAGAGTAGCATTCATGAGGTGGTCACCCTTTACTACTGACTTTAGTGAATAAAAGATGCTTTTGCTTAAAACTAGCTGTGTGAGTTCAAACAACAGAGCAGGGTCATGCTGCACAAACACATTACCTCAGGCTTATGAGGAAAGGAGCTCAAGAAGCACAGCATTCTTACATACAAAGGATTCCACGTAGAATTACTTCTTAATATGAAAAGTCTTTAGGTTAAAGATGAAAATCTCACAGCAAATGGATTACTCTTGTTTTCTTACAGGCTTGCTGTGCAACATGAATGATTGATTGCATTACGGCAAGATAATGCTGTGTAATAGGGGATACCTTTTTGGGTGGAATTCTGAAAAAACTCATGTACGGAGTCCCTGGGCAATTTTGCTGGACTGACAGAATTCTGCAAATACTAGCTTTATGTAAGTCTTCTGGATAAAGACTGTCCAACTGGTGATCTGTCAGAGACACATCAGTGGCAGCAGTTTTTACCCATGGCTCCAGCAGCCCAAACTCAGCCACCTCTGCAGTGGAGGGGAGATGTGTATGCCCCCAAATACGACATTCAGGATGGCGGTACGAAACATTGATTTTTATAGACTTTTTTCTGTTTTCTTCTCTATTTTCTCCGTAACATCTTCTGGTTTATTTCCATTTAAAATGTTGTTATCATGTGTGTAGAGAATGTGCACATATAACCTTCAGCTAGAGCTACTCTGAAGAGCATTCAGAGCTGAGTACTTTGTCTATGGACTGTACCAGCTGAGTCTCAGCCACAGCCTCACAGCAGCCAAGCACAGAGGAAGGGGAGAAAGTTATGCACATCATTGTTCCAAACAGCAAAAAAATAGGTTCCTGCAGTCTGAAGTTCCTGCCTGAGCAGCTCTGTGCTCTTCAGAGCAGTACTGCATTTCCTGGCCACAAGTATAGTCGAAAGGCCATGGAAACACAGATAATTCAGATTCACCCTCTCAGAACACTAATACTACAGGAGAGCTTTATAAATCAGAGATGGGTTTATTTCAGACAGTGTCTTCATCTTTGGGGATTCTGCTTGTGCCTTCAATTCTGCCTGACTCTTCCACATTGAAAGTAAGTTTCACAAGCAGATGTTTTGATTTTGTAGAAAATAGCAATGCCAGTGGGCATCCCCTGGAAGTATACTCTACCAAAGCAAACCATTTTAAATATAAGACAGGAAATCACTAGCCAAGTCCCCAATACGAACTTTTGTACAACATTCCAAATGCAAAATCAAGTTTGTTAATTTTTGATGGACTGTTCATCTCCCTTCAGTCTATTTCACGGTGATTTGATGATACTGAATAGAAAGCAACCACAGAACACTAGAGCTTGTGCAAAACTGCTACAAAAATATTCAGAAAGTTGGACAGAAAGGGATCTTTTGATTTTTGTAGGTCTTGAAGCTTTTAAGCACATGGATGTATGTATAGGTTGTGAGTGATTACTCTGTTAGAAATTCTTAAGTTTCAATGTATTTCCAGCAGTGTGGTTCATTCTTTTTCTGTTTCTCATTGCCCAACTTGCTATTTTCAGCTGGTGCCTGTGTAGAACAGAATTAATGAAGTATAAGCAAAGACCCCATCCTGACAGTCCCGTTCACATTTGTGAACTGATGAGTTGGAGCCAAGTGCAATGAAGACTCTGATTTGCTAATTAATGCAACCTATGAATTTGCTAAAGGATAACTGATGTTATACTTTACTACCCTTTCCTAGCCATTAATTCTCTGAGTTAAGGTAACTGGATAGATCTTGAAGTTAAAGGAATAGCTTGTGCTGAAATAAAACATTAAATAAAATGAGAATTTAACCATCTAGCGAGAAACCTTACAGTACACCAAAAACCACAGGGGACTACAAACAGTAACCCTGATTATCTTACCTGTAATTAAAGTACTGATAATCCCAGGTATTGCTGCTCATTAATATTTAACTGTAAAAATAGAAGATGAAGAGACAAACATGGAATAATAATATTGGATTTATTCCCTCTTCATACACACTTGCTTCTACCTTCCTGCTTGGGCAGGAGTGTCTTGTACCAAGCCAAACTCACCCCTGTGCTCCATGGACAAGACAAAGTTTCAGTTACAGGACAGGAATTTTCTGCTCTTGCTAATTTATTCTGTGCTAAGCTAGTATCTGAAGATGAGGATTTGTCACATAATGCATCACTGACAGACACTCCAGAGATGAATGATATCAAAAAACCCAAGAACTGCTTGTTGCCCAAGGCATGTGCTAGTTTTTTGCCAGGTTTATGTTTCATACATAAGGACTCTGTTAGCTCCAATGACTTTAAAATGAAGCATTGATGCACACTCCACAAATACCTTTGGAACCCTCTAATGTCCCAGGAATGGGGAACTTTTTTGAGAGCCATCTCTGGCAATACTTTTTGACCTGCTAGGGAGCACATTGCACACTGCTGGGAGTGGTGACAAACCTTGGTGATGGACAGAGGGATTTTCTTCAGCATAAAGTGTCTGAGAGTGCAGATATCTTTGTCAGAACCATGAGCTTCCAAGGGTCAGACTTGTGTCTCTGTTTAACTGAGGGTGCAAAACACAAGCTCAAGGCATCTGTCCCTCCAAACACTTTTGTGGGCACTTGGTTCCAATTTCATGGTATTGTTTGTATCAGCACAAGACAACAAAGTTTTTGCTAAATAACCCCTCACGTTCCTCAGCAGAATGTTCTCTGCTCTGGATCCAAACAACAACAGCTTCTCCTTTGTGCAGCTTGGACATATCTGCTTCACTGAATGAACCTCCTCCCCTTGCCGGACTGATGGAAAGCAATCGGAGCTGTGCTGGGCTGGCCATGAGGTTTTTTTCTCACAAACAGGGAAGGAAACTCTGCAACCAAACACAGAGTGGTGTAAACAACCACAGCGCTCAGCACATCAGGAAAGCTTACCCAGACTTTACTTTCCCAAAAAGCATCCTTAGTCTGGAAAAAGAATCACAGCTTGAGTCCATCTCAGAGAAGTGAGTAGAGGCTGATGTCTTTATGTTCCTTCCTCTGTCCATGCACTCAAACATGAGCACTCCTTTGCCAATCCAGCCATCTCCTGACCTTTCTTTTCACCACTCTGGCAGAGGAGATCAATAGTTAATGGTAGTGGTAGGTCCAACTATCTCGAGGAGATAATTATGCCTTTACTTGAACCCTAGGTCTATATACTTTTTCTATGCAACAATCCAATATTAATTCAAGAAACTAGCATGACTAGGTGCCTAAGGCAATGAGCAGTGGTGCTCCTATTGCCATGTTTCACACAAAAACGATTAGGAGAAAGGAGTTTGAAGAACATGAATCTGCTTATAAGTCCATTTCTGACTGTTGAATGTCTGCTTTTCCGACTTTAAAACGTCCCTATTTTGACAAAACATACGAGCAGCATGCAAAACACTCGTGAAAGAGGAAGCCCAATCAGACTCGACAGACAGAGAAAACAAAACGGGGCAGAGCCAAGAGCCTCTCTCACCCTCAGTACACCTGGGAGCAGCCTGCTTGGTAAGTAACAGCTCTTGCAGGAGCACCAAACCCACCTTGCCAACCAGGAGTAGAGAGTGTCCTGCAGAGGGAACAGGGCCCTACTCTGCATTTAGCAAAAACTATGTGTGCTGATACAAACAACTTTATGGTTGTTTTATTTTTTGACAGCAAAACCATTAGAAATGATGCTATGACTAGAAATTTAGACGGCATTTAATGTTCAAGGATTCTGGATTTTCATATTTCACCTATTGCCTCATTTATGGAAACTATTAATTGTAAGTCAAGCCTGAAATATTAAAAGCAGTGTACAGATTTAAGGATTCTTTCATGCCAATTAGAAATAATTTCTAGTTGTACTTCAATGAATAGGCTTTTACCTTTTGTTACACTGGGAAATCACTTTTCCCCTGTAGCACAGGACATCTGCATAGATTTGTTTCCCATTATCTTTAATGGCATTAGCAAATACAGAGTTCATACATTTCTGCTAAATATATCTGCAGTTGTTGGAATAACGGTTTCTAAGAAAATTACAAGTTTAACCATTCAGTTAACCCAAAGTTACAATTTAATTAACGTACTACTAGAATATTCAAAGATGGTGTCAGTTATCATTCACACTGCACTTGAAAGCATAAAGGAAGATCCTCTAGCAACCTAGAAATCTCTAAAGTGCTGGAAAATGCCAACATCTGAAAGGCCAACATGCTTTTAAGAGAGTTTTGTTTTTACTGGTTTTAAGTTCTATTTTCACTCTCTTCCTGAATGTGTAGCTGATTGTACACACATAGAAAATACAACACAGCACTGATAAAAAAGGCTTAATTATTTAATTTCAAACTTTTAATTACCTGTGGAGGACTAATGAGGAGCAACATCATATAGTCCCCATGAAACTATTTCACTGGGGGTCCCTGTCAAACGTGAAACTTAACCTAAAATGGAGAGTTACATGATATTTTGAAACCCCCTTCTGTGGTTTTTCTACACTTTCTCCCTGAATTGTCTAGTCAAGTCAGACTGTGTGGGCTGTGACCTGTTAGTTGTCTGCAGGCTACAAGATCGTGACATCATGAAAAGTGTTTCTCTTTTTTCTCCACTGTGAATCATATTCTTAGATAAGCTGAGAAAGAATTTTAAAGAGAGTTATCACCAGTTTTGAAAATAACCAATTCAACTATCAGATCTGAATAGAAAAGGTAATTTGTTTATCACTGGATTGTCTGTATATTTTGTAATTCTTCAATGACCAAAACGATGTATCCTGGATTAGTGCCTTTCCTTATCCTCTCTTTTCTTTCCAAATATCAGTGTCAGTCTGAAAAAAATAAATCTCAAAAGCTACTCATAATTTACACAGTTCTCAAGTCTTTGGGTATTTTAAGCAATAAAACAATGTTTTGAATCCAAAATACCTAGCAAAGAAATACCTGGGGCTGTCCATTAACATAGCACAGCTATGTTAAGAGGACTTGCCTCTAAAGCTTTGACTCTGCTCTGAAGGTAAAACCCATATCATTAAGCACTGGTTTTATCTTTATTAGCTTTTCATTTACCAGCTCTGCCCACTTGTTTTTCAGCTCTACTTCAGTGACCATATATACTAAAAAAAAATTATTTTGCATTCAGCCTTTATGTTGATCCCTCCCCTCTTTGGGCTGCTTCCAGTACCTTTCTGTTCCAGAATACATTACAAAAGCAATTTTGGCCAACAGTCCCCAAGAGTGGGCTCTTGTCAGGGCATCATGTGGACCTGGCTGAAGGAAAGAAAGGCGCTCCGTGTTTCCCTTGTGCCTGATGCACAATGCCATCTCAAAGAAATTGCTTTTAAATGCTTGATATTGACTACAGTAACAAAGCAATTTTTGCCTTACAAACTTACGAAGATTTCCTTTGGAAGATTAAAAAATAAAATCCGAAAGAATTAAATTTATTAGAACTGCTCTCAGATTATCTGGCAAGGGCTCTTCCAACTCCAGCCTAATTTGCTGTGGCATCACCAGATAACCTGCAGAGCACAGCTTCTCCTCCCATGCACACTCCACACCCTCACAGTCTGCACAGTTCCTCCAGGAATTGTAAGCACCTACAAATAACACAATCCTTGTGCAAAACTTCAAGTAAATTAGGCTCATCCGTGCTCCTTAAATGCAGAAAGCAGATGCCACTTTATTTAGTTTATTTATTTAATTTAGTGAATTTAGTTTGCTCTCTATTGCACACAGATTAACAGTCTGGTGACCACTAGTAAAACTAGTAAAACTATTAGTAAAACTGTCTTGTGACAGCTTTTTTAGTTCATCATCCCATATTAAAGTGCGTGTACTGTGATTTTTGCAGTTGAAATCAAGAAATCATCTTAAAACAAGCATCTGGTATGACAGAAAAAAGAGTACAAACAAAGAAGTGCACTTATGCCAAGTCAAGAGACTTCAGAACTGTGGCACCAGTTAATTAAATGTTAAACTTAGTGGCAGTAATTTGGTTTTTTGGTGGTTTTTTAAATCTTTTTGTTCTACAAGGCATCATTATTCTGTTGCAGAAATGGTTTTCTTTTAGCCTCCCCTATTGTGTGCAGCAGGTCAGTCTCCACATGGTTGACAAAATATTTTATAATTTCTAAGGATTTTTTTGTGTTTTTTCTGCTCTTCCCACATACCTTTATAGCCCTTTAATGCCACTACTTTCATCTGTTACAAGACAGGGACCTTCCTTATATTCCTCAAAGTGCTGTAAGAATAAATTCTACAGAAGACAGCCCCCTGTCAAAACTGGACTGTAAACCATGGTGCAGACAGGTTGGAAACACAGAGGTTGGAGTTTCACCTATAACTATAACTTCCAATAAATATTGCAGAATAGACAGAAATATTTGATAATAATTTTGTGTCATTATATGAGAAACTGCGTTAGATGGATCTTCCTTTGTTCCCCAAACAATTTGGAGCTGAAGATTCACTTAATAAAATGATGTGATGTAGGATTAGAGTGTGTTACAATGTGATTGGGTGTAGAATCCTCAAGGTTTTGCTTCTCATTTTAATTTTAAAATATTTCCTTTTTGTTTTTATTCTGGTTTTACTTTCTCCAGTCCGGATGACAAATCTCACTATTTCTGGGCCGCATGGAGGGTATACCTGCACAGGACTCACGAGAGGACTCTTGTTTGCCTCCTGTGCTGCTCTACCTCCTGGGTGCAGCAGACCTGAGCTGTTTGGGAATTCTGCTTCCAACATCTTCAGCAGGAGGTGATAAACTCAAGGAAAGATTATTCCAGCAGGACAGGCAGGCCTGCCTTTCTTCCCCAATGTTACACATAAATGCTGAAACGACACTGAGTTTTGCATTACTTTTATAAAACTGTCTGTGTCTGCATTACTTTTATAAAACTGAGGAGCACTGAAGCTGAGAATGCCATTGGCAGCGTCACATGTGAGGCTCTGAGATGCAGGAGAGGTTTGGTTAATGCCCAACAAAAGCAACAGGGATTTCCTCTTAAGGATGAGCAGAACTGCAGTACTCAGAATGCTACTCTGGTATATCCAACATTACTCAGATTTCCTCTGGACTCTCACTTCCCCTCATTTGGCATTTGAAAGCATGAGAGCAGAAAGGCAAATCGGCCTTCAGGTGCCAACAAAAGAATTCTGAGGCAAAGACGTAGATACTTGTTCTGGAACAACTCCTCAGAGCTCCGTGTTTCTTCCTTCTTGCCTTCTTCCAGCAAGGGATTTTGTGCTTATTGATTGCTTTTTGCAGCTGAACTTACCAAAGAGAAGTTTCCTCAAATAATTCTTCCAACTAATCTGATAGAAAACTAACCTTGTTACTTTTATTGACAGAACATTGAAATGAATATTATAGGTCTAGAGGGAATGTTTCAGGCAACTGATCTTTTTTTTTAGGAAATAACAAATGCACTGTATTCTTCTTGGCATATTATGCTGGAAATAATCTGAAAAAAAAAATGTTTACCTTGTACAAAGATCATCTCAGAAACCTCTTCAAGTCCCCAAGGAGCAGGCACCCTTTTGAATAAATCTGATCTTGAGCAAACAAGCAATTTGCAATTTTAAATGTTTGCAGAATTCTCTTTCCGTGCTTGTTCAGGAATTTAAAGGAAATCAGTTCATGCTTTTATCTGCAGCAGTAAGAAGATGTGAAGTCTGGGGGCAAGTGATTTGTTTCTTAGGGAACAGGTTTGTCTTAGAATCAACTACTAGTAGTTTAACACTTTTTACTGAATTTTTCAGTATCCTTCACTACTAGTCTGCTTTTACCAAGGCTTGTAGTCAGGGCAAGGACTGACTTGGAAAAGGCCTCCAAGACCATCAAGTCCAACCTTTAACCAAACACCATCATGTCAACTAAATCTTTATTTGGCAGAGAGTGGGATGAATGACAAATAAACCAAAAGAGTTTGGGGTCCAAGGAGAATAAGAGTACAATGGAAAAGTGCTGAGAAGCCTCGATTTCATAAGAAAGAGTTATTTGAAAAATTATGCATAGGTCTGAAGAAAAACGTATGAAGACGAGCAGAATTTTTCTCAGTTTTGCTAAATATGGTACTTGGTACGAAAAAGCTTTTCACAAATAAGGCAACACTCTTTTACAAATAAGGCAAGATGCTTAAATGAGACTGTCTCACTTCAACAACATAAATCCATGAGCTACCACACACAAATAGCCAAATGGCCTTTTTTGCAAGATTTATAGGCAGCACACTGGTACTCAGTCAGGTAATTTCCTAGGGCAGGTTTTCTGACTTCCTAAAGACAATTATTTGAAATAATATAAGATGATAAATGCAAATGTATTTCAGTGCAGTGCCACAAAGCTCCCCAAAACACTGTCACTTTCATTATCCAAACAGCCTGATGTTTCACTATGAGGACATAAAAAGACACTAATTTTTTTAGAGGTTTTAAAACCTGAGATGAGACCTTGGAAGAGAAACAAACAGAAGAAAAACGTAACCCAAACAACCGAAGGACATTACAGTTACAGTGTGTACCACAAGTGAAAGCGCACTGCAGAAATGCTACAAGCTGCATCTCAATTTTATTTACCTTGAGGGTCCCTCACCAAGTCAAAAGCATTGCTGAGATTGTGAGGAAGCTTTCTGTGATTGGAAGACCAATACCTGATTTGACCAGAGAGAGAATATGATTACACTCCTCCCACGGCACCAAGCATGAACCTCATCTGTGTGTGGCTTCCAGCCACAGAGCACTGCTACTGAAAGGAACTTATTCTTTGCCAGGGGTTATATCCAATGTCTTTTCTGTGGACATTATGTACAGAGACTTTGCATGCTACTGAAAAAAGAGACATGTGAAGCCTTCTGGATAGTATTTGTTCATGGGGAGCTACAATTCTTTTCATCTCTGTTCACTGTTAGAGTTTTACTAACTTATTGAGCATGCAGACTCAGAATTCCTGCAATAAAGAATTGCCTTATACAAAACATTTTGCAGCAATAATAATTTCTTTGCAGCATACTATGTTTTGACTAACTTTGGGGAGCATTTATGGCTGTATTATATGTAGATTGAGTCAATGCTTTTGATGCAATTTTTCCTGCCATCCTTGTACAAGTATTCAAAAGAGTAAACATGAAAATGTGAAGAAAGGAAAACAAAAAGCACCTTTTATTGACAGGGCTGGCCATAATTTGGTCCTTGATTACCCAGTAACTACCCCTCACTGGAGATGCAAACAATATTCTCAAATATTTGTGGGAGGTCTTTCAATGGTGCCTGTGAAAATGTTCTAGAAACAAACACGAGCAGAGTTCCTTTCTGCTGTTTGCTCCCTCTGTGTGTATATATAGGGACAGTGGAATGCTCTGTATTTCCCAACCATTTCCATCTAAGAGAGCACAGTCTCTTTGCACTGTTATTTGCCCTTCTGAATGTGAAGGGCTGGTACAGGAAGAAACAGAAAACAATACAATCACTGCTTCTAAAACTCCTTCTGATTTTTGAGTAAAGGATCACATTCTTTCTCCTGACCAGTGTGCAAAGTTGTTTCATATATTGCCTTGAGCATATACTGACTATCAGTGCATAACAGTAAAAAATATCCTTTCTAAAATCAGAAATCCTTCAGGATCTGTGCGTGACATTTAAACATCTAGAATTACCGGGAAACAGAATAGTTCCACCTGGACAGGACCTGCAAGGGTCATCTAGGAGGTGATAAAAAAAGTAAAATGAGAGCAGAAGAATGAGCAGACACTCAGGGCTTGCGCGCTGCCACCTCGTGGTAATTCCCACATCCTAGAGCCGCAAACCCCAAACGCTAAACATCCTCCTGAAACTTGGATGTGAAAAAGCAACAATATTTCCTGGCATCCTCTCCTAGAAACACCAGCGAGCCAAAATAAGCATGTAAGGTACACAAAACCTGGTGCTGCTTTCTGCTTTGAAGGAACTCTCTTGTCGCGTTTTGTCCTTTTATGTGTAACAGGAGTTGGTGATGACATCTTAGGGATGTTTTAGAAAGGAGCTCTTAAAATCTGTGAAAATATGAAATACAGAGACTAAAAGGTAACAAAGCAGACTGAAGAATTGGTAAAAGGGGTCCTAATGCTGGTGTCAGCAGCCATAACAGCAATTTCAGGAAATGTGTAGAAGTGACTATCCCGAGCCAAACATGCAAACAACCCACGATTGCATGTCTGACAGAGACCAACAGCACACACACAGGAGAGACTGAAATAATCACTGAAATACTGCTTCACCTGGACACTTTCTGACCTCTGGGGCAATATCTCTCCTTCAGAAGCTTGTCCATTTGTTTTTGTAATATGTGGACTTGGAACTGAGGCAGGAGGTGCCAGAGGGATAGGTCCTGCTTGGTGTCAATTTGCATAATTTCATAGACTCACTGGAGATATAAGGATCTGCAGCAGGTAACAAACCGGATCAGTGTATGTTCCACAAAAAGAATTTGCTCTTTGTGTGTTTAAGAAAGATCAACATCTGGGCAACCACACAAATTTAGGTATGTATTTACCCAAGATTTTCCCTACTGTCTTGCTACTCTACATCTCAAAGACAGTTCGCAAGAGTTGCTCAAATGAGAAAAAAAAAAGACAGCTATTGACACTTTTAAATATTTTGGAAATGCAGCATTGAGGACAAGTCAAATACTTTTTTGCAATACTTTTTCCAACAGTTTTTGGGGCATGCGAATTTCTGTTTGCACATGGACTTAATCACACTGCTGCACATTTTGCTTTCTAGAACCTCGGGTAATTGGCACCACAAGGCAACCCTTTACAATGAAATACCTTATGCTGGGCCACCATACTGTGAGACCACAGAGTTGATAACTCACCTACCAGGAGTTGACAGACTACACTGAAAATTGGAGGGAGGGGGGGAATAGAAGGAAGGAAAGAAAGAGCAGGAGGGAGACAGAGAAATACATTTTTAAAGATAACCTGGAGGCAAATATAATATTTATACTTATTTATCCTCACAGCACAATCATAAGCTCCAAAACATGTCTAATGAGGTGGAATTGCAAAATGGCCATGAGTCCTACTTACTTGGCTTCTCAGTGGTCTCTTAGCAGTCACATGGATCTATATTTTTCAACTATGTGACTGCTGCAGGCAAAACTCCTATAAGTAAGAGTGAGAGTCACAGCAAGTCCTTAACTCTCAGTGGTATTCATCCACAAAAATGCCAACCTAGGAAAAATGAAAAGACAGAAAAAAAAATGCAAGGGCAATTAAGCACTGCAGACAACTGTGCTTAACACTTGTTTCACATTTTCAGGGTATCCTCTGCTCAGATGAACTTCCATTCACAGCTTGCCTCAGCTCTTTGAATGGCCTCAACTCTTCAAGCCTCCATAAAGAATCAGAAATATGAAATAAATTAACAAACCATTAAGGTTGGAAAAGACCTCCAAGACCATCGAGTCCAGCCTTTAACCAAACACCATCATGCCAAATAAATCATAGCGCAAAGTGCCATGTCCTGCTGTTTCTTGAACACTTCCAGGGACGGGGAATCCACCAACTCCTTGGGCAGACCCTTCCAATGCCTGACCACCCTTCAAGTGGAGAAATTCCTCCTGGTGTCCAACCTGAATCACCCCTGGAGCAGCTTGAGGCCATCTCCTCTTGCACTGTCCCCTGTTCCCTGGGAGCAGAGCCCAATCCTCACCTGGCTGGACCCTCCTGCCAGGGAGCTGTAGAGAGTGAGAAGGTCCCCCTGAGCCTCCTTTTCTCCAGGCTGAGCCCCCACAGCTCTGTGATCCACTTCTCACATGACTGATCTTCCAGACCCTTTCCCAGCTCTGTTCCCTTCCCTGGACATGTCCTAGCACCTCAGTGTCACCTCACCTTTTTGCCATGAGGGCCCCAAAACTGGGCACAGGATTTGAGGTGCCTCAGCAGAGCCCAGCACAGAGGGGCAATCACTGCCCTGGTCCTGCTGGCCACACCGTTTTTGGTACAGGCCAGGATTCCATTGGCCTTCTTTGCCACCTGAGCACACTCCAGCACACGTTCAGCCACATCAACCAGCATCCCCAGGTGCCTTTCCAGCTTTTCCAGCCCCTCTCCCACCAGTCCTGCATGGGTTTGTTGTGACAGAATTGCAGGGCCTGACACTTTGTCTTGTTGAATACCATTGGCCTCATCCAACCTGCCCAGATCCCTCTGCCCTCCAGCAGATCAACCCTCCTGCCCAGTTTGGTGTCACCAGCAAATAGACTGAGGGTGCCCTTGATCCCCTCATCGAGACCATCGATAAAGATATTAAACAGGACTGGCTCCAGCACTGATCCCCAGGGGACACTGCTGGTCACCGAATGCCACCTGGATGCAGTGCCATTCCCCACCCACCAGCTGGCATTTAACCCAGCAAACACTGTCCCTGTCCAAGCCGTGGGCTATGGCTTCTCCAGGAGAATGCTCTGGAAGACAGTTTCAAAGGTTTTACTGAAATCCAGGTAGAACATATACAGTCTTTCCCTCTTCCACCAGGTGGGTCACCTGGTCATAGAAGTGACAAGAAATCGAAACATGTCAGAGAGTTCTTCAATGTCACCACAGAGGAACGAGCCCCATCCTGGCCAATATTACGTCTTCCATCTGTCATTTAGCAGATTCCAGCTTTATTTCAAGCCCTTTTGGAAAGTATCTAATACTTCCTAAAAACTTGGGATTCTTCTACCAATGTAATTTAATTTGCACATTCAAATAGCTGCGGGGTTAGCACCACGAGAGGTTCTGAGGTGCCCAGGTTAACCATCGTATTTCCAGAAGATTGTTCCAGGTTCCCAACGTGCTGAAAACATTTCCTTTGAATGTCTGAATGTTTTGATTCACATAATCATAGAAGAGAGTGGGTTGGAAGGGACCTTTAAAGTTTGCCTAGTCCAACCTCTCAGTGATGAGTAGGGACCTCTTCAACTCGATAATGTTGCTTAGAGCCTCAAACTGATGTCATCCAACCCATCCAAACTGGCCTTGAATGTTTTCAGGGATGGAAACAGTCTTACCTATTGCTAAATGAGTTTCAGACAGGTTTTAGCTTGGCAATGCAGATACTCCGTGCAAAGGTACTAGCCTGCTGATCAGGTGATGGGTGTGTTCCCAAAACAAACTTTCAAATGAGAAAGCAGAGTCAGAAAAAAGGGGGAGCAACTTTCAGCATACTGTAATATGACCACAGTGATAAATAATTTATAGTGCCCAAAACCCCCACATTTTTCAGGATGAAATTAGAAGCATGAGGGAAAAAGTAAAACTCACAGCTAGAAAAATTACTGACAGTTTTAGCTGTTACTGTTTGAATATCACCAGAAGTGACTATCAAGACTGATCCTGCCATGACATCTGAGAAGTCCCAAGAGACAACAGTTCTGACAAACTCTCAGAGCCATGAACACCCTCAGTTCCAGCTGAGATACCCCACGTGCTCAGCACCAGTGCATGCAGCAGCAGAACTTGCCTCCATCTCTGCATTGAAGGGTTTATGTGACTTATTTTCTTCATTGCATTGCAATCTTTGTTGCAGGTTCAATTACATTAAAAAAAAATTAATACCTACTAAAGGCTGCAGAAGACGTTGTAAAGCTACTTTTGAAAGTATTTTACAAATTACTTATTCCCATTTACTAGGAAGAGACAGTTTGAAATGATAGAAATATATCCCCAAGAAGTATCGTGTCATAATGCTGCACACTGAAAAGTTACATTCCAGTCTCCATTCATACTGGGGTCACAATTAGATTTTGAAACCAATCAGCTTAATATCTTTTAAACTTTCTCTGACATTGCAGATTTCTCTCTCTTTTCCACCCAATTTATCAGCATTTTTAAAAAGACAATAAGAATAATTTTATCCTTTCTCTTTGGAAAGCAACAAAAACATCCTCCTGCTCTTTGAACACTATGTTTTAGATGTTTATGTAAGCAAACAATAAAGATAACAGAACTTACATCATTCAGATACAGAGCTGATTTGGCATTGGCTTGAATTCCTGTGAGGCACAAGATGACCTGCCATGCAATATAAGGGCCTGGAAATAGGTACTCTTCTATGATGCTTATAATGAAAGAAATACTTAACCATTTCACAGAATATGTCAAATCAGCGTTTTCCATTTATTTTTGATCTCTTGTAGAAAACAGAGTACTACAAGTCTGGAGCTAATAATTTAGCTTAATCTGCCTGATTCATTCACTATGTCTTCCACTTCTAAGACATAATTTCAAATCTAGCCCAGAGCAAACTGACAGAAAATCTTTGTGATCTGAGTCACGGGAAAGGTCACAGTTAAAGAATTTACTAAGCTTTAGTCTAATTTGAACCACAGCAGCCCATCACGTGGAATAATAACAGAGTCACAACACCTACAGCCATGAAATCTCTCAGCATCCTTGCTCTTCCTGTGTGACATAACATTACTGACTGGGTCCCTAAAAACCTTCTAATGAAGAAAAACCAGGCAGCTCCCCTGCAGACACAAGTCTGCTTGTTTTCAGACACCTTCTGTGCTGCCCCATGGGGATGGACAGCCGGGCAGGGTGGGACGCTGCTGGGTGTCTGTTCCCAGCGTGTTTGGGAGGCCCTGGTGCACAGAACTTGTGACAGTGCCACCGTGTCAGGGGAGCTGACCTTTTCAAGGCAGAGCGGCTGGCAACTGTGACACAGGTTACATCTCCTCAGTGCAAAATCAGTGACAGGCACTTGGCCCTCCTCAGCACTGAGCAAATGCACCGTCCAGGGGTGGAGAGAGGAGCACGAATCCTCTCTGCCTTACAGATTCCTCCCCTACACACACAGAGCCATCTATCTTCGCCTGCGTGCCCCACCAACAGTCATATTTATATACCTGTGGGGGCTGTAAGGAGCTTATTTATTATTTGTTTTCATTTAATGATCTCTGTCACTCTCCCCGAGGAATACCCACATGCACTATGCAAATCCTATTAAGCCCCTGGCGATAGTGCGAATGCCACAAGCAGCAATATTTGGTACATCAGCTCTTTGAGAGCGACTCGGGGTCTGAATGAAGTCCTCCCCTGCACTCCCCCCGCCACCTTCATTTGCTGACAGTGTCAGTCTTTCCAGCAAGGAAACTCCTATTATTAGGAACCAGCTCCAGGCTTCTCTGCCCCTCAGCTGCAGTTCTCACACGGTGGTCCCTGACCCCTCCATCTCTGCAGGATGTTGGTCACTCTGCACGCTGAGAGCTCACAAGGTCACACCAGGAGAAGCAAATCAAACACTTTTGGCAACTATCTTTAATTTAAGTGGCCTCACTTTATCATATGGGCATTGTACGATCCTATGTTTGAGACAAGACAGTGAAAAAAAAGGTCAACAAATAATAACTAACCCTTATGATAATAGAGCATCCATAATATGGAGAGAAGATGTGAGAATTTGCAAGAATTCATTCTTTCTAACCACAATATTGCAGAAACTTAGGGACAGTGGATTGATCCCGAGACTTAAAAATGTGTGTTTCTTTGCAATTACTTCTATATCCTTTGACGATTCACTTACCCTTTCTAAATCACATTTTTGTATCTGTAATATGGCATAAAAATCATGAGTCACTGTGAAAATCAGAGAATTGCAAACAAAACCATGATCACAGTAAAAATCACTGCTTCTGTTAGGGGAAAAATCTGATGTTTCTCGTAAGCCCTTGTCACAAGCTTTACAGTTCCCAGAGTACGACAGGCTTGCAAAAAGTCAGGTCTGGTAAGTCAATGCATTATTTTGAAAATATATATTATATTTCAACTTATCCTTCATTATCCTTATACCTGTCTCCTTTTAGCTCTCTGTGTTGCTGCTTTGCTATTCTAGTCCACATTATCTGCACTTTGATTAATTAATTTATTCTGATTATTTAACTCCTTTTTCATTTTTCCATATTCTTCTTCCTTGATTTTTCCTTGGTTATCTCCCTGTCAGTCTTTTCTTCGCATCCCTTTGTATTTCTGCTCTCAAGTAATGGTTTCTCTTTTCATCTCTACTTCTTCCATTTATTATCTTCATATATGGAAAAATATACACTAATACCTCCAGGGAAAATAATCCACAATACAGACACTCAGTGAGAGAGAGGAGATCCAAAGAAGCTGCAGTGCTGAAAGACATCTAGCAGAGACAGCAAACTGAAGATTAGATATGGTTTTGCATGAAGATAGAGCTACAAAAAGGGCTAATGAAATCTTGTCATCATATGCAGAGGCATCACTTTGCGCTACCAACCAGAGAGATTTAAATCTGGTCTTGTAGAGATTTCCTATTAGCCTGTATGGAATACCGTGTTAGGTTATATGGATATGCTGCCTTAGCAATATGCAGCCCACATAAATACCTGGATAGATGGGAATCATCGATATTCGCCACAGAGCTGACAAGAGCCTAAAGGGAATTCAAAGAGGATCAACAGAAACACAACCAGAAGCTGAAAAGACAACTGCAAAAAAAAACCCCAAAATGAAAAACAAATGGAAAATGCTGAATAGCGCTCTTAGCTTGGTCAGGAAGGGGTTAAAGAGCTCACCAAAAAGTGGCAAATATAGAACATGTCTGATTATCAAGGAGGGAGAAATGTTTTTTCACAGCATGCACAAAAAGATAAAATGAAAACAGGGTAAATTAGGTTAAATTTAACGAAAAACTTGAGGCTTTGTAAGAGTCAGGTAAGAAGCTTGTGAGAGCCATCGCTTGGGATTTCAATGGTGGAAGACAGATCAAAAAATTTTAATTGTCCCCAACCACGTGCTGAGATGCTGCATTTCAAACGTTTCTGTTAGAAACAGTAACATTTTATTTAACTAGCACCCATACATTAGAACCTTTCTGTAAAATATTTGAGTCAACAAGTGCCTCCTTTCAGTGATCTTCCAGACACACTCTTACAGATATCCACACAGGATAAAAACATGGACATTGTCTCCCTTCAGCAGCAGTAATGTTGTTTGAGATGCACGTTCAACCTCAGAACATAATGAGCTTTAGCTGCTACTTGGCCATGCTGTAAGTAAATTTTAATAAAAATATGCAATAAATAATTAACAGTAATTTAAATATTCATATGTTGTTGGGGCCAAGGCCTTTTATCAGACAGTTGAAGAAACATTAGTGAACTGTGATACATTTCACCAAGGTTAGCTTGAACCTAAGAACGCTACCCTAGTGCATGGGTAAGGCATGAGAATGGCCACCAGTTTGTTAATAAATATATAACAACATATTCTTACTCGATAAACTACAATTTCAGAAATGGTTGATTCATAGGAGCAAGCTTAAAAAAAACCTGGAATCATTAATTTAATTTGACTCATGCTGATATGTATTTATATATTTTTTCCCTATTCTTTCCTTTCTTTATGCAGGAAAGTGATTTTTCTTCCCCAGCATTGGAAATGTCACTTCAAATTGTCACACGAAGCTAGAATTGCTCCTGAGCCAAATGATCCTGTATGTAAGCGCAAGCACAGCCTCCCCCAGGTGACTTTAGGAAGTGTGGTTTCCTCTTCTGTAAGTGTTCAGATATGAGCTTTGCCTCTGGAGCTGAACAGAAAGTCAGTATTGAGCATATGCTGTCCTACCCATATGCACATATAACTTGATATTAACATGATCCATACCCCCGGTGATAGCACTAAACAAAACCCTCTGAGTCTAAATATAGCAGGGATGCTGGAAAAAGATCTGTGCATCTCCCTTCATATGTAGCTTTAGTAAGACTTCCCTCCCTGGGTGCAGATGCAACACTGACAGGGAAGTGGATTTGGTGGTGCTATTACCCCCCTACTATGAAAATGAAATATAAAAACATTCTTAAGTGCTTTGAAAAAACCACAATGAGCTAATAATTATTTTTTTTAAAAATATGAAATACAGAAAGTAAAATTTTATAAATGGGAAAAGCCAGTGTTCCAATAGCATTAGTAGTTCATTTGAATTTCTCATCTGTAATATTGACTACTCAAGCTTTATCTCGTTAAAATGAATGGTCTGCTGCCTTTCAGTTCATATTAAATTTACTTACTGAAGTATACAAGACAGACTTAGAGCAAGGAGCCATAGCAAGGAGCCAGGCCACCCTATGAAACCATTGAATGCTGGACTTTTTAAAATAAAACCGAAGAAACAGCACACTAAATTCAAAAAACCATTCCATGTACTGAAAAATATAATTCCTTCATAATACAGTTGCAGAGCAGGAGCAGTAATAAGTGTAGTCAGGTTTCCAACAAGGAAATTAATCACAAATGCCGCCTCTGATTGATTTGGCATGTGCAGTTCACAAACACTGATCAAGTTCTTGGCATTTGATGGTGCTGTGCTCATGCCCTAGTCCTGCACATGATCACTTGGGGCCAAATGAAAAGATCAGAAATTCTTACCTCATTTCAGGAGGGACTTTATTCACCTTTTCACAGTACAGACTATTTCCTTTAAAAAGAAGTTTAAACAACTGCTATAATGCACATATGGTTTCCTGGTGTCCAAAAACAGGTAAAATGGGATTTGAAATAGTTTATCTGCTGGGCATTTTCAAAACAAAGGACTTCTGCTAAGCTTTTCACAGCAGATAATACCAGCAAGCCTTGGAATTGCTTCTCCCTCACATTCTTTCCACAGTAAGACACCAAGAGGTACAAACCATACAGAGCACAAAGTGCTATTGCTGCAGTTCATTTGCAAACAGCTTCCAAAGCAGCCCTCAGAAATTGTGTCTTTTTTTTTTTTCACATCCTCCTGCAAATAAACCGAGAGAAAAGCCCACAAAGACCAAGTGGGAAGAAGAGCTCAGGGCGGAATGTCTCCACTCAGGTGTACCTGGGTTCATCCTGACATCTTGGCACCGCTTCTTATGAACACTAACCAGGGACATCAGCTCTCGTTCAGGAGTGGAGGCAAATCTTTCCTCACCTTTCACTCTTGTTTGTACATTCCCATCATTATTACTCATTCCAAATTAGTCCACTGCTAAAAAACAACTTAATAAAGGAATAGCAGACCAAATTGCAGGTTTTGCACTTCCTAGTCCTTGCTCTGTTTCCCACTGCATGTAGGAAGTCCTGTTTGGTGTGAACAGAATTAGACTATGGTTTGCAGAAAGGAAAGAGAGACAGAACAGAGGTAGAAAATCCAGATTCCATTCCTGATTTTGGTACACTATTGGGCAAAGCACTGCCTGTTTCAAAGAATCCACCATGTAACAGGAATCTTTAAACTGGCAACTGGCAAAGATGGATTTTTGAAGTGTTTTGAGATCCCTGAATGACCAATGTTAGGGGGAGAAAAAAGTGCACCACTGCAGGGTAAACAATGACAGCCATATCGATATAGGAACGAAATTTCTTGTAATAAAAACAAAAACAATAAAGGAGGACTTTGTTACTTGTCTTGAATGGCTATAAGGTATTTGTTCCCAGAGTTTGTGTGGGAAGGTCACAGCTATCCTGATGGGATTGACTTTCACTGAACTAATTTTTAAAATGTAGGTGGGTTCAAAGATCACTTTTTAAATTCAGGTAGGTAGTATTTCCAAGTTCATCCCCTGAAACTCTGACACACCCTTTAAGTCACTCTCCTAGTGCTCAAACCATTGTTAAGTCTCCCCTGTTGTAATTACTGGGCAGCCACTGCCTCAGGATAAATCTAATACAGTTTTTGGCACTGTCATATTAAAACTTACCTATCAACTCACTGCACAGCTTTAGCTCTCCCTAAATATGTACCTGGGAGAGAATTTATGAGCATGAATTGCATTTTGCAAAATGATTAAAGTTACCAAACATCCATAAAGAGTTGCAGTTGTAGATACCGTTTTTTTGAAAGTCTGCTTAATTTATGAGAGGTGGAAGGTTTATTGCCATTTAGAGTCTACAGTGATGCAGCAATTTAGCATTTTGCTGAAGCTGTACACAGCTGCCGCCTCATTTATGAATTTTACATATTTTTATGTTGCCACATTTGTAACTGGGGGCATCTGCACGCTGGGAAGGATGGAGGGAAGCAGACTCTCCTTATTGTTTGCTGCCCTGCTGTTAAAATGTTGAGCAGGTCGTGTTCCTTCTAGGAACACACAAGGCTGTGAAACCATGCAGTGAACTCCAACGCTTGCTCAGAAAGCAGAACATTCCTCTTTCTTGTGCTGTCATCAGGCATCACAAGAAGACCCTTGCACCATCTTCTTCACATCCGCCCTCCAGATATTCATATTTTAATAAGATTCCCCCCCAGCATCTGCAGCTTAAAGGCTCTGCAATGTCATCAGGTGAAGGGAAATACTCTCACTGTTTACTTGCACCTACTGCCTGGTGGGCATTGGCAAATATGTAAAATATCAGGCAACGAGAGCAGCTTTCCACATTTCGAGATGTACCCATCAGAAGCTGAGCTCTTACAGTCCAAGCTTTTGACTCTGCATGAAGGTCAATTCCTTGCTCACTGGGAGGCAAATTCACCCTGACCCTTCCACAAACTTGGACAGAGACCTGGAGAGTTTCAATTAAACACCAATTAAAGCTGCCAACACCATGTTAAAGAAAGGCAGCAACAATAGAAATTGAGGCAATGTAAACACTGGACATGGAAAATGGGCAAAGACCTGTTTGCAAATTGTTTTTCTTATTAGCTATTGCTTTAGAAGGTTTATTCCCATTTGCAAATTGAGCCATGAGATTGGGCATTAAATATCTTGGTCGCCATCCACATCCCTCCAGCTGCTCTCCATCCAGTCTGCAGTTTGTTAACAACTGAGGTTCTGACAAGCCTAAGTGTTGCCATGTGCTCATCAGACCCGAACACTGAAATTTCCAAGGTCTCACTATTGCTGTGCACAGTTCTTCATGCTAAGAGCTGTGCAATAGAGTACAGAGATGCTTTACCTGTCTTTCCTGCTGTCATCAATAATTCCTTTATCTTGTGTTAGTTAATTTTGTTCATTTTACCAGGCTAGACTTGTGTTTATAACTGCAAACTAATTAAGGACATTTTGATTTTCTCTACAAAATCCAGCGTCTTCCCGTAAGCCTTATAATTTTCCAGCTTAATTGAATTCTATATAGTGTCTATTATGTAATTTTAAAAATCCCTTTAAAAACCCCAACCCAAAACTTAAAAAGCTCTTTTCAATACTTCTGAATTTCTTTTGCAACAGGCAGTGTTTTATCTATGGAGAAGTCTGGAGTTCCTGTCAATTGTAATAAAATCCAAATGCTTCTTAATAACTGAAGTCAAAAGGAGCCACAACAATGAGGAATTAGAGATTAGCAGCAGTAATCATGGACTAATTGAAAAAATAACCTATTAACTTGTGTTTTGGCAGTTCTTGCAGACACAGGAAGCTATATGTAACCAAAGCTTGCCTTACTAAGCATATAGATTTTGCCTTAATGAAATCTTTGCTTTGCCAGGAAGAGATCTCACACTTTCTGTGAGAAACTAAACGCCAGTGATTAGCATTTTGTATAAGTTTCACAATCAGGGGCACATCTCATCTGAAAGAACTGCAAATTAGCTATTAAAAAAATACAGCTTTGCTCTGTAGCTGTAACAAAGAGATGTAAATTCTTGCTCTGTAAGCAAATTATTTTGTTGTCTTGGTTTGTTTCCAGAGTAGGTAGATATCATATCATTAAGATATAGCACGTTCAAGTAATTAAATAAATATTAAAAGAGTGGGCATTAACATGTCAGCTTCCAAAAAGCAGCGACAGGGAGTGTTTGCAAAGGTCACCCCTTTGAAGATGCCCAACAGAGTCAGTGCTTTCCAGTTTACAGCACAGGGTAATTCATTCTGTAAGGGATGCTGTTGCCATTGCAGAGTCCCTGCAATGCAGGAAACACCTCTGCCACTTGACAGAAACTCAGCATCTGTCTGTCTTTCAGTCTCCACAGAAGGATGAGGCAGATGTTTGAAGAAAGATTTGGCCAGTGCCCCCAGCCATGCCATCAGTCCATACCCAAAAAATTCAGTGCAAAACTCTGTCCACCTCTGCGAAACACGGCACCTGTTCACTGGTGCAGCTGATACCAGACATGAAAGACTTGGCAGAATTTAACTCTTCAAAAATAAACAATTCTTGGAAACAAAAAACAGGGGAGACTGCTAACCTATACCTCAATAATTCTAGAAAGGCACTGAGCAGCAGCACAAGCTGTCCTGCAGAGTATTTGTACTGAGCTGACAGTCTTGCAGCCTACAAATCTGTAGACTAGAGCAGTATATGATGTAAATGTTGTACATCATAAAAATCAATGGTTCTTTTGCTAAGTGGTCAATATTTATTTAACTTTAGCATTGTTTAATTCAATGCATCAATTAAAGATAGTGTAATGTCTATTTGGTCCCAAGCTGCTGTTTCTGTTTGTCGTTACCTCATCTGTTTGATATCGCTCATGCCTTTAAATCTCTGCTCTTTTGTCCCCTTGCATAACTCAAGGACAGGAGTAATTGACATGAAACTTTTAAAAATTAATTTCACCGCATATGCCACTAACAGAGAGTGCAAGTCCTCAGAATCATTTATAACTTCATGGTGATTGGCCCTGACAAAACAATACCTTAAAAACTCACGAAAGTAAATTATGGTCCAGGCAAATGGCTGGATGTGAGCTGGGCTCGAGACTTGGAGCGCAGCCAGGCAAAAACAAAGTAATGCGCTTTTGATATTAATAACAGAGATGATATTGATCCGCAAGCCAGTGTCACTTCTGTGCTCGGGCAAGGAGATTGCTTCAGGCATTTAGCCCACTGAAAGCCACTTTCCATGTAGGCCATTTAATTCTGGGAGTCTTTAATTATGTGTAATGGAACCTAGTTAAAGGGCCAGATACCTATTTATTCAGCTTGGCTACGGGCTGTGATTCAGGAAGCTGTCAAAAAGGTATATAACTCAATTCTTAGATTTCAAAATGCAGCTGTCTTTTTGTGTGTTTATTTCAGCTGTGTATTTCTTTGGCTCAGAGCCTGCTGGGAATTTGTAGGTACATGGACTCAAATTATAGGATGTTATTTTTCAGAAGACCTGACGCTAATCCTCTAATCTTTTTAATTCTTTTCTCTTTCTTTTTGGTAAATATCTGCATTTTTTCCCCCCACACCATAAAAGCAGCAATTAGGGAGAGTCAACATCTCATGCTAAAACAGAGCGCACTAGGATAGAGACAGTACAGATTTACAGTTGAAAATACTTTTTGTCACGTGTGTTTGCACACACCTAAAAATGTACTTGTTATGCTCAAACAAAACCAATCAGATTTACATAAATAAATTACCTACCTTAAATCTACTAGAAGAGGTTGTCCCTTAAATTTTTTCCCAGGAGAAGGATACTGAGGAGAGCCAGGGATTGCTCATATTCTTGCTATATCCTTACCAGCTCAGAATTCAGAATTTTCTAGGGCCACGGGAAGGGGAACGGAGCAAATATGGGACTGCATCAAGGGAAAACTCTGGTAACCAGTGATGATGAAGGTCTGCTGCAAAACTATGCCTCTAATTTGATTTTTACTTTGATCTCCAAGCTCAGAAGTAGCAAAAATTCATGTGTTAAATATATGACAATATTTCACAGTAACAAGGGCAAAACAAAGGAAATGGGGCAATCAGCAACTCCGGACAGGTTGTCTGTTGAGGCAATTCTACGTGGAAAGCTTTCAGCTCCTCTTGCAGTGTGGAGGGGAAGTGCAGCTCTTGAAGACAGGGGCAATACAAGTCCAGCAATTGTTATTTAAGAGACTGACTTGCCATGTGGTGGTGGTGTATTGTTGTCATTCTGCATATTCTTGGGGTCAGAGACAGGAAAACAAACAATCAAGATTTTCGAGAAATGACTAATTGTTTTTGTTGGTCTGATGTCTAATTCAGACACTCAGGAGACTGCAAGAAAGGCAGTCTGCTCATTTGTCTGGAGAGCACCTCTGCTACCTCTCTCCAAATGGATATATTTGTATAAAGTGAGCAAAACACCAAAAAACAAAACACATCAGAAAACAGTGAAGAGCAAAACCACTGTGCTGCAAATGCTGCCAGCCAAGCACCGCAAATACACTGTCTGCAGTCAACATTAATGCAATTTAATAGGAGTATCTGGGAAGGAGAAAGGCAAAAGGGATTTGGTGCTAAGCCAGCATACATTTTTTTCCTTTGTAATTTCTCACATTTCCCTCTTAATTTCTGAAAATAAGCAGGACTTGCTTACTTTGGGTAGAGCTGTTTGAAAGCCCTCTTACATTCTCTCCTGTTTTTTACTGGGGACCTCCAAAACGAAAGAGTTAACTCACTTTCTATATTAAATATTTACATAAAAATGTTCAGGAAGGTGTGTGTAAATTATAAATAATGTAAAGCAGGACTGGTCTCGGTTAGAGCTAAGAGACCCAAATTGTATCATCATAATACATTATTCACATATAATGCATCTATTCTCCTCCATTAGTGTTACTAGAAAAAGCCCCTGAGTGCTTAACTTGAATTTCGAAGAGTGTAATAAATGTGAGATAAACAAATAGCAGTGGGGATGCATCTGTAGTTAAACAAGTGTAAATTAGAGCTCAGCCTAATTCCTCCAAACTACATGTACAACAAACATGATGCTCTCCAGAAACACGACATCAGTTACAAACTGCAAAAAAAACCCCGAGTCCCCACAACACATCCAAATTATTTGATGCAGTTTCCTCTCCGTTGCCCTCCACCCTCACCCACCAAAGACAAAAAAACTCTTGATGGCAATCCAAATCCTGGATTATTCTGATCAGTCGGTGAACCAAACTGCAGCCATGAGGGAGAGAGCTCTAGACACAAAAGAAAGAAGGAAGAGAAGGTGGCCACACCAGCCGAGCTGTGGAGGGGAGGCAGACAAGGCTCTGGCTTTCTGCACACCCAGGAAAGCCTCCCTTTTTTGTGCCCTGTGTTTGCTCTTCAACAAGAGCACTTTCTCTCTAAAAAATGTCCCCAAAAAATGTCATCAGCTGCTGAATACTGAGAGCTTGAAGAGCGGTTATGAATTTCCCACTTACGCTCAGCTGTGGCACAGGACTGCACTCAGCAGCAGGCACTGACTCCTTGAACTGCTCTTTCCAAGTGTTTCCTGGAGCCTCAAGCCTCTGTTTCTTTTTAACATGAGTTTGTAGAACTGCAATGTACAGAACTGTTCAGGTAATTCTTGGGGTAATTGATGTATAGAATTGTATAGAATTGTTCTAATTGTTCTGCTAATTTTTGGGGCAACTTTTTGGTTTTTTTTTTTTGTTTTTTTTTTTTGTTTTTTTTTTTTTTTTTGTTGTTTTTTTTTGTTTTTTTTTTAATTTTTTTATTTTCTTGGAACTGAAGAGTTTCCTGGGCCTGAAAAGTGTTTAGAGATCTCTAGGTGACAATGTTATGGTAAGAACATAGAATATCCTCATTACTGATTATCAGTGCAGTGCATTCAGTCCAACAGGGCCTAGAACACTGCGTGGTGGTGCAGAGCTCAGGTTCCTCTCTGAAAGGCTTCACAAACATTTCTTGTTGAAATGAGAAAGTCAAGCACTATGTGAATAGTGTTACTGCTATCTGCAAGGCTCTTTAAACTATTTATTCCTGCTAACTATGGATGTTCAGGTTTAAGAAGTAAGCACTTCTCCCAAATGTCAAGTTTGAATCACTTTTTTTTTTGGCGAGGAATTTTGCCGTGAGGATGATCCTTAAGGCCCTGGCACAGTCCTTTTCCTTCCTTCATTCAGAGCTCAGAGGACCTTTGTTAAAATAATGGGATTTATTATTAGTGCAAGGAGAACAAGAATGAAATGGTTGCCTGGCTAGTGGCATGTCTTGAACAGGTAACATTTAGAGCAAGGGAATTTTCACTGTCTGAAGAGTGAGCTGGGGAAACAATTATTTATTAAAGAATCTTTAGTGGGAATTTTTAATAGCATTTATAAGTTACATTGTAAGCAATTATTAGATCTTGTGCTGAGAAACTGCACAGTGATGAAGATGCAGTTGACAAACAGGGATTTCCTCAGACATCAGAAGAGTAGGAAATTCAGTAAATTAGGAAAAAAAAATACTTGTGTCTGAATGCAGCTCTTACTTGCCTGTTGACTATTCCATGTCTACTAGCATGAGTTCTGAGGATGGAAAACAGAATGCAGATGATGAATGTCTTCCAGGTATGATGGTAGGGGTAAGGGAGGGGGTTCCCTATGCTCAGACATGCATCATCTCCACACCTCTCTAAAAAATCTCTTTGATGTCATATCAAAAAGCTTTATAAGTCACGGAAAATCCTCAGAGTCAAGAAATGTCTCCAGAAATCCTCAACGAAGTTTAAAGCATTGATCCCATCTGAACGAAAGAAAAACAGAAATAACAATATAAAAAAAGCTAATAAAGCTTCCCAAAGAGCTACTGCAGAGCTACGTGAAGGACCCAGCTTCACCATTTTTTCAGTGTTACAAATTGGTTTTCTGGGTACTTTTAAGCTGTACATTCTCCAGATGAAGGAAGTCATACACATATACTTTGATAAAATTTGGGGTTCCAGCACAATGGAACCCAAATTGCAAGCGGGCTATGTGTATGTTAATTTAAATAGTATTTAACATCTCTATGATATCCCAGAATATACCCCAGGAAAAGCTTACAGAAAAAAACCCACGAATCACTAGAGAAAGTGGTCTTCAAGTAGAGAACATTTTTTCCCCTAGTAAGGTATTTATTCTCCTCCATTCATTAACATCCAATTAGCTCCTGAGCCCTTTCCCCAGTGCTGAGAGTTGCTTTTCAACAAAACAGTATTGCAAAATAAAACAACAAAGAACCCTAACCCCAAACAAAACCCTCAGTGTAATTAATTAATATAGAGACAGATTCACAGAAAAGCTGCAAGCAGTCACAACAACAGAGAAATCTCCCCAAAAGCTACTGAGACTCAGTAAAAATGCTGCCTGCCCCGAACATGTTACTGCACACGGGGACAGTGGTGGAGACCATCACACAGATTTACTTTGCAGTCCAAGGTCTGACAGATCCACCATTACAGTTTCTTTCAACTCCAGAAGATTTCCCTGAAATTCCTGTGCTAATTGAAAAGTTTCCATGAAATTAAAACATGTATTTGTGCCAACAGGGGACTGTGCAGCTGTGTGTAGCTAGGAAACATTACCAAAACCTTATTTACTAATAGAGTTTAAATGGTCATTTAACAAATTAAGCAGTATTTTCTCTATCAATCATTGTGTTTTCTCAATGCATTCTTTGTTGTTTTCTTCAATCTTTATTATGAAATCCTGGTCTCTACCTTACTGGAGAATTTCATAAACAAATTGCAAGAATTACTTATAAACAGCCTGATTTAATAAGATGTAAGGATGACTGTAAAACCACTCTAGTTCTATTATCCTGTTAAAATTCACTACATTATTCACCAAAGATAATTACATTAAGTGAATTTATAAAGTTGCATAAAATGAAAAGGTGATGAAGAAACAGAGAGATTTGATGCCCTCATATTTGAAGATAATTTCCCCTGAAAAAGGCTAGGTTAATCTCCTAAAAATGTTTAGTTTTGCTTATGTTCTCTAATGACACCCATCATTATTAGCAAATATGCTTTTTTGGGTCCTGTTTCCACAAACAATTCACTAGAAATAGAACTAGTTTTTTAAAGCTCAAACACTCCCTTGAAATATTTGCATCCCAGTCTTCCACTGGGGCAGGACACAATATTCAGATCCTGAGTGTGGAGTAAAAGAGAAATGGTAAAAGAGCTGACCTTTTTTCCTAGTTTTTGGAAAAAGCCGTGTAAAGAACAGCCTGAAGTGTGAAAAATTATGTGATTTTCACAATTACCTCATCACAAACAGATGAGGATGTTAACTCCTGGTATAAAGAAAAAAAAATTCCTGAAATTTCCAAAGGAATAGCATTACTTGTGGATATATTTATATGCTTATTTAATGTGATAGTTTCCCTTTAAGTAAACTTGTCACAGAAGATTTATTTTTCTCCCTATTGTCTAAGACTACAGCGTGAGGAGCACAAAAGGTCCAGTGCCCAGGACACAAACCCTGGAGGCTTTGGCTAACAAAGGGGGAGAGCCTTGGTGACAGTGAGTGAAGTGTTCACCAGATCCTTTTGTTACAGACAGCAGCAACATAAACAACATTTTATTCGAAGAAATTGGGAATTATGCCAGCATCAAAACCAAATTGCAGTGTCCAAGTGCTGGAAAAGGTAGTGGATATCAACTATTTAATTATTTCCAAATACTTCCTCAAATATCTAGAAGCAATGACTCAATTTTATGCCACTTTCATGGAAACCTCTTTCATTATTTTCTTACTTTTTTTTTTTTTTAGGTTTTTTTTTTTAGTTTTTTCATCATTCTCTTCTGTTTAACGAATACATGGATTTTGAATATTAGGTGAATAGTCCTTGCAACTAAACACAAAGGGGAAATGATGCAGACAGCATTATGGTCTCGCTTCCTCTTCTTGCATTGGGGTGGAAATGATATGCAGCAGGGATTATGCTTTGTTTAAAGCTGTGCCTCTGTCTCTAAAAGAATACATTATACAAATCTTCTAATGTTGTTGAAATTCCCCAAAACTTGATTGTGTCAGACATAATGTGGCAATGAGGTTCTTATCCCTACCTTACGCCGAATAAATATCTAATATCAGAGAGTATAACCTTGGAAAAGTATCCGCCAGGGAATATCCCTGCCGTCAATAATTCATGGTGCTGTTGGTGGGAAGGTGCATTCAGCGAGCCCCTGACATTACACAGAATACATTAATGCCCCAGCTCGAGGAGCAGGGGGGTGGGGAAGGAGAGAGCACAAGGGGAACCACTTCCCTTCAGGCCCATTAGGAAAAAAACACCTCCGAATTATTCCAAGTAGCGCTCTGTCTGCGGAAAGCAAAGCAAACAAGACTCCCTCCTCGCCAATTCCGTAATCAGAATTATCTGAGGGTGAGAGGATGTGAAATACAAACCTTTGCACGCGCACGTGAGACAGAGGTTTGTCTCACATTTTGCAGCTGTAAGGCACAGGCTGAGCTTCACTGATGCAGCAGGGACGGAATGCTCTGCTGAGAATCGGGAGGAACACACTGAAGAATGAGGTCCCCAGAAGCCCACATTTTAATTCTGCTGATATTAATTCAAAAATCAATGCATTTGCGTTGAGTGGTGTTTCTATAGGCAAAAATACAGATGTTATTCCAATGAGCTCAAAAGTGAGATAATTTTCTGATAGTGTGTGTCTGCCTTAAAGATGATTGCAATTTTAATTAAAGACAAAATGGTAATAAATTTCAATACAGTTTGGTGTCTTGTGCATTCCTATTTGCTCTTTTACTGTTATGGTTTTAATGATTTAGGAACCAGAAGAATAACTGAGAAACCCAACAGTCATTATCTCAAATAATGAGACTTTTTAATGCAAAATCAATGTTTGTTATAATGAAAATAGATTCCTCAGCTCCTGCAGGGATATGTACAATTCTTTCTCACTGTTAAATAGAATGTGATGGCTTATTTTTACCAATATAATGAACATTTTTATTCAGGAGTAAAAATAAAACGTCAGAATTTATTTACTGTTATTAAGCACATGTATTTAACCAGAATCTCCCATCATATAACTGAAGCTGAGAAAACTGGGAATAATTTTCTGTGAACTTTTCAGAAGCTTGAGGGAGAAGTACAAAATTTCCAAAAAGTGATGAAAAAGCTCACATTGGAGAAAAAAAATGGTTCTGTTCAGATGGTAGACCAAACTCTTAATTTGCTATGTCAAATGAACCAAATTCAAATGCTACTAAAAATATCTTAAGCAGGCTTAATGAAGTAAAACAAAGCACTTCTTTCATACCAACATATCAAAACTGTTTTCAATGTTGAGGAAATTACTATTACTATTGTTATTATGATGCATGTATTTATGGTCATTTTTGATCTCTGAACATTAGGAAAAGCATTCATATTAATACTTCAGAGCTATGTTCTGTTAAAAGTCCAAATGATCTAAAAGAAGGCATGGGAACTCAGAGGCTTAAATGCTTCATTTGGAAACATTGCATTTCTCCCCTAGTTCTCTTTGGCTTGGTTTTCATGCTTTGCCTAAAAGGTGCAAAAACCAGAAGAAGAAAAAGAAGAAAAAGAGCAGCAAAACTGCCAATAACCTTTAAAATGATTTCTTAGGTGGTTCTTTGAGTAACAGGTGAAGAAAAAGTTCTCACAAAATAGAATTAAAACTGCAGCAGATCTGTGTGTGAATGTGCAGGTACTCGCAGTGAGAGCTTCAGGGTCTGGGAAGGGTTTATGAGCTCAATTTGCACCGATTATTCTAGCACTGCTATCTTGAATAATCCACTTTTTTTTGGCAGCTCCAATCTCTAAGGGTGCCTTTTGCACAAATGAGGTGACAAAATGTATCGTTCAGGCATCTACGCATAGGAAGAATTTCCTGCAGTGATAAAAATATTTAGGAAAAACATTGTCTGTCTTGACTGGGTGCCCAGGCAGGTCCTGAGATCCTTGAGCACAGGCAGCAAACACAGTCAGAGCAGAGTGACCTGGAGCAAGCTGCTCTGGGCAGTGTCCAGTCAGCCTTGGCTCTTGTCCACTCCTGAGTTATATCATTTAATCTCCTCACGAGGCACAGCACTGTTTGGAACCAGGACAGCTTTGTCTTTGGAAGTCCTAACTGAAGTAAGTCTTAAGCATAATCGGTGTGAAAGCTTTGCAAATCCTGCTGTTCAATAAAAACAAACCTGAAGAAAACACAAATACTTATTCCATACTGCTTTCAGAGTTATATCCCTATGCAGAATTGCTTCTGCACTTCTGCACTCTTCTGGAGTGAATCAGTGAACCAGTTCAGCCTCAGTGCAAGCCATCACTCAATGATGAAGACTCAACAACCAGAATTATACAAAGAGTTTCCACAAGGACGTTTTTCCTTTTTGTGATTTGATAAAGCTGTACCTTTCCTTCTTACTAATGATAATTTTCCATATTAATGAAAAACAAATGGCAATCCACAGAGGATTCCACAGAGGATCCATAAGTATAAGAGTTCCATGAGCAAGAAACTCATTACTGGGAACTATTTTGCGCTTATTTAGTAAAACACAACATTAATTTCATGTCAGATAATAATTTCAGCCACAGATAAACTTTACAGGCCAAACTTGATGGTTTGTTCTCAAGGCTGATAAAAAACATTAGAAAAATATTTCCAAGGAAGAGTGTTACTTAGGTGTGATTTTGAGCAAATCATCATCTGCTCTGAGGTGTGATCCAGACAGAAGTGAAGTCTAAATTCTTAAATTACTCACGGTGATGTATGTTTTCATTTTCAAAGTAACTGTGATTGATATTAAATAGAAAACTGTAATATTTACCTGCAATGGCAGAATTCAGATCATTAAAATAATATATAACTAACCAAGAAATGCAGTTATGCAGGAATTTCCCCTAATTTACATGTTCTTTGCAAGAAAACATGCAGGGCTTCCCATTATAGAGTCTGTACACATTTGCATAAACTGTTCCATTGTGCTGCATGCTCCTATAGGTCTTTCTGAAACAACTTCCATGATTGAAAAGTATTTTATTTACAGCACACAAGTTACCAGTGTTGCACTGTATCTGCCTTAATTATTACATAAAGCATATGAAATAGTTAAATGTCTCTGCCATACAGCAGATTTGTCAATAAACGACATATACAGAAGAAGAGGGCCACAGACTTACGCAGTGTTTCAGAAGAATTTCAGAAACATTCCTAAGGATGGTTGTACCTGACTAAATACCTAAAGTACCTTAAGAGAAAGAATTTCTTAGAAATGCTTCAGGTGGTGCTACTTTAAACAAACAGGTTTTCCTAATATCATTCATCTTTGTTGTTGAAATCATGCGTTTCAGTAAGAAATGGGACAAACCAAGAGTTACAACCAGGAGTTGAATTCACAATACAATACATGAATATATTCACTTTTGAGGTAATACCGAGGCAGTTTTCCAACAGAACTCGGAACAAACATGCATAAGAAAAACTGAGCCTTTCTTGAAACCTTTAGTGTGGCGGAACAGCTTTTCCTCTCTTCTTTCTGTCTCTTTAGAATTGAGGAGTTTGGAAATCTGTGCTGCATCTTTTCCAATATTCAGGTGTATTCGCTGCCAGCTGAACTGAAGGCCCAATCAGCATACATAAACCTTGCCCCTGAGCAGTCTGTCCTGCTTTATACAGAGATCAGGATTGCTTTGAATTACACATGCAATCAGAACATTTCATAGAGCAAATTGTGGTCATTTTGACAACTATACAGCAAGCTTAATTTCGGGCCCAAGTATACATGATATTCAGAAATACAATGAGGTAATTTAACGTTTTAAAAGGGGAGTATATGGTATAAATTAGTTGAAAAATCATGATACTTACAAACTTGTTCTAAAGATGTATTGTTCCTTTTTCTTCAGAAATAAAACCCCACCCCCACAAAAGAAAAACCAACGCCACCCCACCCCCAACCCACCAATTTCTATTAAGAATAAATTAGCCACTGAAGAAGAATTCCACTGATAGACAATTCATACAGGAAGTCTATTTTAAACTTGGAGAAGGAAGGCAGGGAAAAGAGGGAAGGAAAATGGGAGGAAGAGAATTATCAACATTGTTTTCAGCGCAAATCCAAAATATAGTCACATACTGCTGCTGAGAAGAAAATTAACTTTTCCTCCACCAAGCCCAGCACACATAAATGTTGGATCAGTAAGAGATCAAATGCCAGAGAAGAATATGTAAGATAGGACATATTGATTCCCAGGACTTCCCATGTCCTTTAGCAGTGATAAGGCTCCTCTCAACTGCACAGTTCTCATATAAGAAACATCAATTGTTTTCCATTTATTTCTGCTAGTCTGTCACCTGTCCGCTATCTCCTTTCAATTAAAGATTTGTGTTGAAACATGTAAAACCTGAATTTGTTTTACAAAACTTGTTATCTGGAATTATGGAAAATTGTTCACATTTTGATTGATAGCAACATCATCATCTTAGCCTGATTTATCACTCATCATTTTATTCTCCTGCCAAAAAGGGTTAAAAGCCATCCCTTTCTAGACATTTACTACCTGACCTTTTCATAGCTAGTTTTACTACCCTGACAAATTTTTAGATTTCTATATTCTTTAAAATGCACCATGATAGTAGCTGGAATCTTCTAATTTCTTTAAACTGTGTCTTCCCAATTATTTATTTAAGATCTGTGTAGATAAGCTCTCCATTCTCACCTAGATCAGTGATAAGAGAGGAAATGGCCTTTTTAGAGTGTCTCTGCTTTTTAAAGCAGACAGAAATAATAAGGTTGACAAAGAAAAAAGGAAAATTAGGCATTATGAGGGTAATAACTTAGAAAGTGTCAGATTCAGAATAATTGAATCCAATGACATTTAATGCTATGGAAAACAATAGCAGCAGCCCAAGAGCCCATCTGATTCATGTCTAGTTCATGTTTAACAAAACAAGGCTAAGGGTCACGCAGTCATGAGTCCCATAAATAACCTGTTAATGGGATTTCCAAACAAGCTGTCCTCAAAATGGTTTTTCGTCTCACAGAAAGAATATTAAAATGCAAATGGATTCGGGCTGTGTCCTCATAAACAACCATGTTCATTTAACCTCTGACCTCGATGTTTAACTGCCCATTCCAGCAATTTGTATGGTATTAGCCACAGCATGTCACTCCAAAGTGCTAACTTTGAGAAGAGAGGACTAAATGAATGGGTTACCATATGTGATGCTCAGTTAACCACGTCAAACTGACCTTATAGGCACGAAAATACTATTTTAAAACTTTCCTTTAGTTAGCTGACTTTTTTTTTTGCCACGGGAAAAAAAAGGTGCCAAGAAAGGAACTCTGAAACATTCTTGATTACACAGGAAATCTTGATTTTACTGGAAATCTGCGTGCCAGCACGGCAGAAAATCAGCTGGAGAGTTTTGGCAGAGCTGCAGCATCACCTGCGTTCACCTGCCTGCTCCCCTTGGCCAGCTGCCAGCACTGCTGGTGAAGAATTTTGTATTTTATATGTCCAGATGTTCTCGACCCTTCTCCATAGCAGGACATTCCAGCCATTCCTTGCAGCATCTTCAGTCACGTTTTTAGAGGAATGTGGGTCTTTTTATTCTTTAATTAATTATTTAATTCTTTCCAGTATTAAAGAAGCCCATGTGCCTGTCATGAATAAAGAAATGACAATTCTTTGCTCAAATTCAGACACATCTCTAGTACCTGATACTCCTCATAGGTCTCAAGGGGAGACCTTCAAATGCTCTGTGGGACTTTGCCTGACCATGGACTATGTCAAATTAAAACAGGTTTTTTTTTAAATCAAAATATCTGGTAATCATTCCCAGTCAAAAGCATAATGAAAATCACAGAAAATACCCACTCAAACCAAATTAAACTATGAAGGTTGCTCTTAACAACTTGGTTTTAAAGGAAGCAATTAATTCTTCTTTGAAAGCACATGACTTCTGAGAAAAGGCAGGGTAAGAGACCCTTTGCAGAACAAAGGGAAAGGAGCAGTTGGGATGTCAGACTGCTCTTACCTGACCAGGTGTCTGCACTTTTTCACCACAGAAATTCTATTCCAAAATAGAAATTCATAGTGCTTCGTAGTTTATTGGAAATTCGTAACTTCTAGAGAAAACTGCCACAGCTGAGACTGGACCTAAAAGTTGTTTCAAAGTTTGCTGCACCACAGTGATGAGAAGGAAACAATCTGAACAGTGTTTAGAAAGGAATTATTATTTTCATGTTTGTTAACAATGCCCAACGGTACTCTCAGTTGATTATTCACCTGGATTGATTTTTCATATCAGTTTTGGATTTAAACTTTTTCTCAAAAAGTGAATCCCTTCCTGTACACAGCTTTTCAGGGGCACAATTTCAGGTACCGCTCATTGCAGGTCACTGATTTGTCTTATTTTACTCACACTGGTTGGCAGTAAAGTCTCTGAATATCAGAGTTTCGATTGTTAACGCTGTTCTGGAATGTGTCCACTTCCTTGTCCAAGAAAACTCTAAATGATGAAGAAGTCATTTAGTCCTAGAATAGGTGATAACAGGTGTTTATATCTCATCTCTTATTAAACAGCAATTTTCTTTTTCCACATTAAACTCTGAAGGAAAACAGAGCAGAGGCCTTAGACTGTTCAGTGACCCTCCCAGCATGGTGTGAATTAAAGATTTATGTTTCCTTAGCCATCCCTGTGACTTACAGAGGACTGCTCCTTCAAAGTTAAATCTAAGGCCAGAAATGTTAGAACTGCAAACTTTTTTTTCCTGGAACGGGCTGAAAGCCGAGTCATTAATGCTGCGATCGGTCTAATCCACAGCATTTGTTGCTGCTAATTATTACGGACAAGCCTCTTTATTGAACCACATCCTTTTATCAACATTAGGATGCATGAGCCGAGGCTGTTGTTTTAAACGCACTCATTAACCATACAAATCAGCCCTGTTGACAGAGCGCTTTTGAATTAAGCATCAGACTGTAGTCATTGGACAAGGAGCAATTTATAATGCCATTAGCAACACTTGCGAAGGTTACAGGCATCAAAAATTGTTCAGCCGTAATTATTCTTAATGGATACAAGGAATAAACTGACGTAGGACAGCTTTTTCATTAGCTTTCAATCAAGCCTGATGGCTTTGAGAAATGTACAGTAAATGCATTTTGGGGAGAAATAATGATGTTGTAGCACCTTTCACTGGAAAATGCTCTCAGTTCAGAACTTAACTTTTAATAACCTTTATTTGATATAATTAAAAAATATTATTTGCTTTGAAGATTTTGTGATGAGTTGTTCTGGCTGTTAACCCTTTTCCAAGTGTTCACCCAAAACATGAAAAAAAAAAAAAAAAAGAATAAAAATCTTCAGATGCTTTGAATTCTCATGAAAAGCATTAGACTTTCAATTTCCTAAAGCCAGAGTAATGAGGGCAGATTTTTAAAGTGAAGTCAGAGCTCTTAGAGAATGAAATAAATTTTATAAAGTTTATCTACCCCAAAAAATTGTCAGCACAAACACAACATTCTCCATAAGATTCAGTCACAGGTTCATAAACAGGTGATCTGTCACTTTCTCACGGGTAAAATGGTGAAAAAATACTCAAGAGAGAGTATTTTTATAAAGAAAAATTAAAACCGAGTTTTAAACTGAGTTTGATGCAGTTAAAATCACATGATACTATTTCTAAAAAGCAAAAACCTTCATAAATAGGTCCTCATTACATATCCCTTCACAGCTGCTATAAGCAGTTCAAGTCTCTCAGGAATACTTTCTTTTTGCAACAAGGGTCATTCCAGACAGATTGAAGATTTTGGCCAAATGGACTTTAGTCACATCTGACTCAAGCCTTAAAAGCAATCAGAAGCTCTTCTGGTCTTTAGCACGACACATGTTTTAGCTGATAAATTTCCATATTTTTACACTGAGATATCTTCACTATTTTTTCCTTACACTTAAGCAGATCAAAGAAAAGAAATAATGAAGAAAATTACTCTAAGAGAAAGAATATGGTTTATTGCCCTTAGTCATTCTGTGCTTGTCAGATTGCAGGTCAGGATAGAAATGAGAGTCAAAGCAGCCAAACTTTAGCACACTTTGCATTTGTGAGTCACACAGAGCAAAAGAAAGGAGATGCTTTAAAATATTGTGTGCAGAGAGCTGCTGAGAGTACAGAATGTCTGACACAAAGCTAAGGAGAGAAAATAATTCATACCTTCAGCTTCAGTCAGGACATGCAAAGACAGGCCTTGAAATCAAATTTGAAATTGGTGGATGACAATGCAAATGACAAAAAAGCAGGACATCAGAATGGGAATTCAAGTACTTCATATACAAGTAGTTGTACCAAATTTTATCACACACTTTGTGCTATTTTGTGCTCTGTTTAATCATAAATACTAGGACCAGATTATTAAACAGAGTAATATTCCTTAAAAGAAAAAGTTTCTAGCATGCACACCTGAAAACAACAGAAAACAATGGGTGCAAATATGGGCAGTTCAAACAAACAGAAAGCAAACAAGATATCTAAAGTTGTTGTATTTTTAAAAATACACACATTCCCAAGAAATCTTACGATTTTTTTATCTAGTGCATAACATTAAAGCCAATTTTGGTCAAAAAAATCACCATTGCAATTATTCTTGCAATGCTCTACACTAGTAGTGGTGGCTGCAAAACAGATACAGAAACTATACTTATCTGAAAGTTAACAGCACAGGAAAACTATTCAGGGGAAGCTCTGTCTTCTGTGCTTCCTACTGTTGTTTTACTCATAAAATCATAATTTTGAATATCTACATTGTTCTAATGCAAATGTGCACTGAAGGAGAGAAGATGTGATGCTCATATTCAGGGATCTACAGAATGAGGAGGAAGAAACAAGCAGAACATAGACCCACATTGAAAAGGATAGATTATTCAGAATCTAACAAAATGTGTTTTGCTTGGTTTATAGAGGTCATGTGTATGATGGCATCAGAGCCCCAGCCCAGGGTTCAGAGCACTTGGAGGGGACAAATCCATCCCAGGATTGTCAAAGGACAAAATTAGGATTTGTCAGACGACAAAACCCTCCTTTGATATTCCACTTTCCAATGTTGGTATTATCCCACACTCACCCAACTGACTCTCAAATTCCCAACTTTATTTCCCCTAGGCTGCAAAATCTAAGAAGGTTTATGTTTAGCCCAGTGAGGCTCTTTTCTGATGCCACACATGCTTTCACTGATTACTTCTCTAAGAATTCTTTCTGTAAGAGACAGATGAATTTCTAAGAGCAACAATGAAATTAGACTGAAATCTTACTGCATATATCATTAAAAGACCAGCAATGATCTTCACTTTTGTTCTCTATTTTTAGAACAATCCATCTCACTTTTTAATGACTGACCTTGAAATTATTCCTCAAGGACACAAAAGGAGTTTGTTTCCTTTTTTTGGATTTCAGACCATGTGCAGCATAGTTTCACTCACATTCACAAATACTATACCTGGTCTGGCAGCTGTACCTCTGCTAAAAAATCATATAACTCAAATGACACACTTAATGGCATTAAATCAAGGTAGAGGGAGCAAAATTCTCCAATTTTTTAATGTACACTCATGTGTACATGCACATATATATTATCAAAATAAATTCTTGATAAATGAACCATTAGCTCTACCACCCTCACTTTCATCTACATTGCATCACATTGCAGACTGATGACAGCCTGGAGTGAACCTAAATATACACACAAAAAAATAATGTATCAGCCCCACAAAGCCATAGGAAAGAGCACGACAGCTTTGGTCGAACATCATGCTTCTACTCAGTTTGAATAAAATCTGCAGAATCAAGGACTGCATCTTGCAGCTTAACTAGGTCCCTGCAAAGATGTACTCAGATGAATCAGTCACAGAAAACTTTGGGTTGGAGGCACCTTAAAGCTCATCCCATTCCACCCCTGCCATGGCAGGGACACCTTCCACTGTCCCAGGCTGCTCCAAGCCCTGTCCAGCCTGGCCTTGGACACTGCCAGGGATCCAGGGGCAGCCACAGCTTCTCTGGGAAACCTGAGCCAGGGCCTGCCCACCCTCACAGGGAAGAATTCCTTCCTAATACATAAAACTCTTTCAGTTGAAGCCATTCCTCCTTGTCCTCTTACCGCATGCTCTTGTAAATAATCTTTCTCAATCTTTATGTAGGCTTCCTTTAGGATCTTTGTGTACCTTCAGGGACATGAACCTGGCTTTCACCTCTGCAATCTACAATGATTTCGTTCTTTAAAAAAAAGTTCTTTCCAAAGACTGATTCAGAACTTTTAAAATCCATATTTATAGAGATTAAAATTGTCAAGTCTAGAAGATTCATTCTATTACCATCTTCACTAGACAAATCTCTTAAACCTACCATCTTTTTCATCCTCACCATCATACTTGTCTGTCTGAAAAAAATTGGCAGCTGCTGCCCACCTCTCTTTTGCACGTCAATTAAAAGACAAGCATGAAACATGTAGCAACAGGATTACTGTGAATAATTGCCCTGGATAAGTTTATCTGGTAAAACTAAAGATGACCCTCAGTGGGAGAGCCAAATGGTTTTTAATTTAGGAAGGTAATTTCAGGTTTATTTGTGACTTTCAAAATATTTATTCTTTTAATAAAATAAATTCTCTAGTCCAGTTAAAAAAACAACATAATATCTGATTCTAATGTTATCTTCAGCTTCTAACAATGGATGGGACAGAGGTCCTGCTCCAGCCTATCAGAAGAATATAATGACCATTAAAAGGCAAGCAGAGATTTGTATCACTCAGTTGTTCAGTGTCATTGTTCCAGTCTCCACAGTGGAGAAACAGCACATTTCTTTTAAGTAAAATATTGCTGGGAACTCACTGCTTCAGCAATTACCTCTGAAACACATTGTTTTCTCAAAGCCATTAACATGTCAGATCATGGCAGTGCTTGACATTCAAACACGCCTTGGAGGGCTGCAATTCAATTTAAGGATCACCTCCTCTGAGCAGGCCAACCTGCAAATTTCACAAAATCTGAGAGAAATTCTCAGGGCACACTTTGATCATGCTGCTTCCTAAATTAAAAACAAAACTCTAAGTGTTAAACATCTTTAACAAGACATTAAACCTCAGCCATAATCTAGGAAGGGTCCCTTAATGAGTAATGGCATATGTTGTGGAGGCAGTTATCTCCTAATGTTCAACGCTCAGGCAGCACAATGGAATGGCACAGTGTGCAGAAGGGATGGATCATCACTAATGAGAGGATAATTTGAAGCTCCTCTTCTGAGAACCCCAGAGGAGACTTCGCATTGCTGCAGGATGGAGAAGGATGCAACGCTCCTTCTTATCACACACTTGGAGGAATGGGAAATGACAATGTGATAGCACAAAAGCTGAGACAGAAACAGAAAATGGGCTTGGACATTGGGAGAGTCCCCGAAAGGGTTACCTTCCTTTGTGCCCCCAAAAAAGTGGTCCAAATTACTCCCATCTCCCTACTCTTATCCACCCAGCTGGCCACTAATGGACATTGCTGTCCTAAAGGGGAGCATGGCATGGGTGTAGGGTATATTCCATGGGTATAGGGTATATCCCATGGGTGTAGGGTATATTCCATGGGTGTAGGGTATATTCCATGGGTATAGGGTATATTCCATGAATGTAGGGTATATCCCACGGGTGTAGGGTATATCCCACGGGTGTAGGGTATATCCCACGGGTGTAGGGTATATTCCATGGGTGTAGGGTATATCCCATGGGTGTAGGGTATATTCCATGGGTGTAGGGTATATTCCATGGGTATAAGGTATATCCCATGGGTGTAGGGCTGCTGGGAACACACAATGCACTGCAAAAGGAGATTGAGGCAGGGGAGGTGTCCAAGAAGTGATGGGCAAGGGCCACGCTCAAAGGCAGAAGAAAAGTCCAAATCTTCTTCTATTAAAAAAAACAAAAACCTGACACAACCAAACAAAAACCAAATAACAAACAAAATCCCCGCCAAAACAAACAAAAACCAACCAAACAAAACCCCAAACAACAACAAAAACAAAAAACCCAAACAAAAAACCAAAACCAAGACCAAAACCAACCAACCAAAAAACCCAAAAAAATCAAAACAAAACAAAAAAAAAAAAAAAAAAACAAAAAAAACCCCACCAAACCAAGCCAAACAAACAAGCAAACAAAACACCCCATCAAACTCTTAAAAATTACATTTTTAAGTTTCTACCATTATTTCTTAACATTATCTTCTTCCAACACGTTATAGACACTCATTGTGTTAGGAAGACGACGAACTCTGCAGGGAAACTCAGGGTGAAAGAGAAGGCTCCTGCAGCTAACAAGCAGACCCTGATGGTAGAGGAAGTCAGGGGCTACACACAGGAACAGAAAACAGAACTGGGGAGGGGAGGAGAAAAAATATTTTCCAATCATAGACAGCCCTGGGTTTGTTGGCAATGGCTTTTGTGGGGCTGAGAAGAGCAGGGAGTTTATGACATTTCAGCTGTTCCATTTACCTTCTCATTCATGCTGAACTACCATTTAATAATAACAATTACTTTTCCAGGTGATACAAATATTCAAGGCCAATAATGGTGCAGGACCCTGTAGATGATGTTTTTATTTCTCTTTGCCACCCCCAACTTTCTCCCTCACTTAATACATGGAAGTGTCTATTTATTCTTGACTATTTCTGCCAGGGGAGGTGTAGATTGAATGCTATGACAAATTTCTCAGTTGAAAGGGTGGCATTGGAACAGGCTGCCCAGAGAAATGGTGGAGTCACCATTCCTGGAAGGGTTTGTAAAGAGTGTGGCTGTGTCACCTGGGGATATAGCTCAGTGGTGAAGAAAATGGTACTGGACCCAATGGTCTTCAACCTTCATCATTCTATGATTCTGTGCTCATTCTAAGAAATAATAGCAAAATTTTTAAAACCTCCAAATTTAATAACTCGCTCATTATGAGCAGAATTAACAGGGGAAAAGACAATGAGCCTGATAATTTTGCACGCCTTTTCTTTATGTGAAAAGCTGTTAAAGTCCACATAAGCAATTAATCCCCACACATTCTATTACTGGTGTTTTTATGGAATCCTAATGAATTTATCTCCTGACCAAAGGGACTAGCATGCACTAAAGCAGCACACTGCTGTCATCTCTTTAGTCACTGATTCCTTGCTCTGCAAGACAGCTTTACATACAGAAAGGAGAGATGTCAGAATTTCTGCTCTCTCTGTCTGACTGAAGGTGGAGGAGCCAACTCTGCCCCTCCTACAGGGAAGGAATTCGTGGCTGGGAAGGGATAGGGGATCCAACCAAAGATAACAGATATTCAGATCAGAGTCTGCCTATGATTTTATGTACTCATGCAAAATCGTCATTCCCTGTCCCTTTTTTACTTTGGTGTTTTTTTGATGGATTGTTTTCTTTTTTTTTTAAGGCCTATCTTCAGAGATTTAAAAGGAAAGCTGCTGAAGACTGCTTGTGAATGCTTCTTGCACTGCTGAAAAAGCCTCGATTTGGTGACAGAGTAGTATTTAATAATCATCGATATGAAATGCGTAGCTCAGCCCTCCTCCCTTGACCCTTCCCCTCATGTAAAGACATCTGCAAATTAAGTGAATAACAATCAATTTGAGATGTTGCCATTTGCTGAAGCAGGCATTACTGGTTTCTACCTGCATCTAAATCAAGGGAACTTCTTCCAGAGACAGTGATGACTTGACACTACATTGCAAAAATTTTGAAAAGTATCAGAGCTTTGGTGAACCTGTATTGTGTTTACTAAACTGCAGTTTTTAAAGTTATAAATCTGCAGCACTTGGAGCTCTGTAGAGAAGGTTTTTTGACACTACATTGCAAAAATCTTGAAAATTATCAGAGCTTTGGTGAACCTGTATTGTGTTTACTAAACTGCAGTTGTTAAAGTTATAAATCTGCAGCACTTGGAGCTCTGTGGAGAAGGTTTCTAGATGAAGCCCGGCTAGCCTAATGGTTTATTCCTAAGGAGGAGTGTCAGAACAGGCTTACTATCTGGTGATTCTTTGCCCAAATTTGTCCCCACATTCTAATATTTAGTAGCTGGGAGGCTTCTTGAGCCCAAGGTCATGTGTGCAGAAGTTCTACAGCTCTCTTAATTCCGTACATAGTGAGTTACCCTTCCTGCAATGCCCTGCAGAGTGCTCATGGACAGGAACAGCACCCAGGCAGACTTTTCCAGCTGCTGTCTGCTCTGTCATGTTTCTGCTGATGCCTCTTCTGGGCTCCCTCTGTCATTTCTCACACAAAAGCAGTGTAAGGCCCTTCTCTAGCGTTGGTGTCATGCTCTGGTTCATTCCCAGTTCTACCATGTGCTTTTTAGACAGGACCTTTAAAACTGTGTAATATTTACTGTGCAATATTGACTGTGCTGGAGGTCATAGACTTATACTCTGCAACTCTTTTCTACTTTGCTATTTCTTTCCCAACCATTTCAAGCATTCTTATTCCTTTTTTTTGGGCAACTGTCAATTGGTGATTTGACATTTCACAGATGCTACAGTAGATAAGATAGCTTCAACATCTCAGTCCTTGGCAATAGCAAACAGCTCAGAGCACAACAATTTTAATGTGGAGTGAGAACTTTCTTTTTTAAATGCATCACTTTAAAAATTAAACTTAACTGAGTTACAAATTGGAATACCTAGGATTTGAGGTGATTACATGAAACTCAGACTCTGAGCTCAGATTATTGACCAAAAGGTCTTCACCCCTTTTTCTTTTTTTTTGTTGTTGTTTTTTCCCTCTGGTCACCTGATTCCTCAGTTTCCTAGATGACTGCCCTACTTTAAGCAAGGAAGAGAAACCTCTTTTTTTCACTGCATGGTGTGCAGCCTTCACTCCCCTCCCAAGTGGAGAAACAGCGGGGGGGCTTACACACTCATGGGGGCAGAAAAAATGACAAGAAAACCATCTTTGTTCCAGGAAGGCAGGATGAGGTCACGTTACTATGGCAGCACGAACCATTTCCCCTCTTTCTAGCTAGTAGAACTTTGCCCATAGTTTATTCCCTGGGAAGCCTAATCCAGAGTTCAGGCTGGGGGTGGGGAGAGTGGGTTTAGAGGTCAACAGCAATGTGACAATAGCCTAGTCAAGAGAAAAGAGAGCTATGATACAGAGGAATCAAAGAGTCGGTTCACCAATCGCTGGGGGCTGGCTCATGCAGGGAGGTTAGAATTCATCCCCTCACTTTAGCCTAAAGTTCCTGGTTTAGCTATTCTGTGCTCAGCATACAGAGAGCCTGAGTGATGAACAATAAAGATGACAGCAGAGTAAACAGTAAGAGATGAGAAGACAGTGCAGACAGGAAAACTGTGGATCGTGTGTCCAGGGCCAGATTGCATTTCCTAGCAGAATTATTGTTGTATTTGCAGTCATCTTAGACTAATGCAGTCATTTTTCCTGCACCATTCCTTAGGGTTGTGAATTACATACAAACAGGATAAAACTCCTCCACACAGAGGGTGCAAGAAGAGAAGCAGTGTGGTTGCACTGCTTTAGAAATCTTTCTCTTCTTTCTCAGGGAGAATAGAGATAAACTGCATTTTTGTACTTTCTTAATCTCTGTGTTTGGTACTAGGTGTTGTATAGCTGCGACCAATGGTTTTAGGAGGTGGATTCCCTGCTGACCAATAGTTGCTAGATTATTAATTTATATATAAAGAAGTTTCTGTAAATAAAGTTTCTCTTTTCGCCATCTTGGGTTCTCCTGCCTGCTTCCTCTGCCAGCTTCTGCGAATCCCAGGAAATCTAAACCAACAAAGCAGGAGTTTGTGAATGTGTGTGTATGCCTGCACCCATGGGTGTGTAAATTCTCCCATAAAAAGGGACAATCATAGACTCGAAAATATTGTAAAAGAGCAAGAGGTAAAACTTACATGTGAGTTAAAGCACTAACTTTGTAAGCCTTCAAAAAGAAAGAAAGAATCGTGATTGGTTTTCCTTCACTTGGCAGTCCAGGGAAAAAGAAAAAAATATAGACATGAAAGTAAAAAGATTCACTATTAAAACTGGCAAGGAGAAAGATCTGTGAGATCTAGGTTCTCAAGTTTCACTGGTCTCTTCACTGCAATCCTGAGAAATACTTATAAGGAAGTCCGGAATTCCAACAGCAGCACAGAAACTGCAAATGACTCAGGGACAGCAACATGTAAGAGACCAAACTGGACAACTGTTTTCTAAATATTCACAGGTGTTATTAGCTCAGTTGGTCAGAGCATGGTGCTAATAACGCCAAGATTGTGGGTTTGATCCCCGTATGAGCTATTCACTTCAGGGTTTGACTCAAGTATACTTGTGGGTCCCTTTTTACTCAGAATATTCTGTAATTGTTTTAAGGAACTTCTGTGATTACTAGTCTAAACCAAAAGGTTTATTTTCTCTTAAACACGGCTGCAAATATTTTCATTATCCAAGGTCTGAAATATCTTTTAAATCCAGCAGGACGTCACTGAACACTTGAAATGATGAAAAGAATTCTACTAATACACCAAATATGTGAGAACACCGTAATGGCACATCCTTAACTAACAGCCCATGGGCAGTGCTCTATTTCTGGACAAGGGGGAATTGCTACTGCATTACACTAAAAAACATTTCCAATTAAGGAGGAAAGTAACGTAAGACAAATTAAATACAGTAAAGAGCTGCTGTTGAAAAGTACTACATTTGTTAAGATAAGACACCGTAGAACTGTCCACTTAGAGTGCAACAGTGATTTAAAGGACCACTCTGATCTCACTGGAGCTCAGATATGTAATTTAGGCCTTTCAGCAGCTCACATTACAAGGACTTCTTCCACCCTTCCCCCAATATGATTCTTTTAATGTGCGACAATAAGGCTCATGTACATGAAGGTATCCATTGCCTAGCCTGAATTAAGACATTTAACCTCCACTGAAATCCCATCAAGAAAAATCGGTCCATACTCAGCTTTATGCTACAGAAACTAAACCACAGTCGGTACCTGAGCTAGACAGCCTTAAATTATATCAGGTACATCTACATTGTACTGTAATCATTTCTGTGACTGCAGGGTAGACATCTGTAGCCTCTGGAGAATTACTGTCAAGGGCTCAGGAAAAACCTGTCCGATGCTTTTCTGTAGCAGATTAATGCAATGAGGGATTTTCCCAGAGAGAAAGCTGCAGGTGTGTAAACTGACACAGTTCCTGGAAAAACCTAACACGCACACCTTATTTCCCTATCTGTAATGTGAAGACTGACTAGTCCTGTCCTATTAGAAAGACAGTTGGCAGCTAGAGAGATCTACAGACACAATTGTCTTGCCACGCACGAGGTAGGATGATATGGGATGAAAGGATCTTGTAGCCTATTCCTCAGGAAGAACCAGAGATGCAAAAGGGAAATGGAAATGCATCTGTTTCACACCACAGCACTGACATTGTCATTTCCAGCACAGTCACAGTCATGGGCATTGTAGGACAGTTCACTTTCTTGGTCATCATTGCAACTCAGAGTCTGGAGGGAGAATGGGGCATGCTAAGATTTAGTGAGCCAAGCTAATCATCACCTTCACATAACATCTTCTTCCATTCTCTTATTTGGAAAAGAGTGGCACAGCTCAGTTGGAATGGATCTACAACAGTCCTCTGGTCCAACAGATAGAGATGGAAAAAAAGCAAAGTCTCATTTCACAGCACCAGTGAGAAAAGCAAATTACACTATGGAAATGAAGGCGAGAGAAATAGGTGGATGTTAACAGCAGAGAATTTCACACTCTAAAGTGCATAATGAAACTAATTGGATCACTAACTGGATGAGTTTACTTAGAATGAAGGTGATTCAAACTAGCAAGAACCACTGCCATTTAAACAATAACTACAGCGAGAGTAGCCTAGCATGGCAATGTAAGTTCTTTAGGCCAGACATATCTGCAAGACTAGAACACATCTTCAGAAGTCAATTGCTAGGAGTTTCTAGGTTAGACTTAGGTATTTTTGTAGTTATTTAAATATTTGGCTATAGCCTTTAATTCAAATGTATGAACTGTAAACACTGGAAATCAAAATATGCAAGAGAGAAAAAAGCATGTAAATGCTTACTGCCAAATAGAGGCATTCCACAAAATGGTCTTTTTTTCCCTCAGGCTTTAGGACAGACAGCATTTTCCTCAAGGAAGTCTCTGAAGGCTCATACATACACATCTGCAAATAAAGAAACTATTTTTCTTCATTCTCTATTGGAAGCTGCTAAATATTTTCCATTTTCAGGTAGTAAACTATTGAAACATCTTAAGGAAGTTTTATCATTTTCTGTAGTTGCTAAATGCATATCAGAAGGATTTAATCTGCTGAAACACTGTTGAAGTTTAAAATCTCTCTCTGGTCAAGACATAAAGTAAAGATAAATTATGTAGGTCTGGGGCCAAATTATCTTCAGAAGGATCAGATTTATTTACTGAACTCGCAGGATGCATAGAAGTCAGCAGGAAGCATTTATTGATTAGCAATCAACAGCACTGTGTCACCCAAGTGCACCATATTATTGAATATGTTTACTTGGTCAATGCTCATCTCTGAGCCACTGTCTCCTACAAGTGAACAGTAAAACAGCTTTTGGAGAGAAGCAGGACCAGAGGATATAAAGACATAAAAATCTCCCTGACAAAGGGCCCAGGGCAGCCGTGTTCAATTCTTAAACTGAGAGAAGCGGAGATAATCCACTAATCCTGAACAGAGTAGCACAGACCATGCCTGCCACCCAAGCACCAGGAAAGATTTCTGTGCAAGAAAAGAAGCACCTTTCCCTTTGACATCAGAGGTCACGGGTGTTATTTCATCTGCCATTGTCTCCGAGTATTACTTCTTTTCATTGTGATCATTCTTTTCCATTGCAGTATGAGTTTGCTGTTTTCTGAGAAGGATTTACTTTCAATTTCTCTCTAATTTTGAGGAATATAGGATTTAGAAGAAATGAAGCAATTTGGTACTCTAAGAGCCTGCTTTCATCTTTTTGTTGCATTCTGAAGTCATTTTACTACTTTGCATTTTAATAAGTAAATTATGTCAGACTGATCTGTCCTTAAGGATGGGCACAGCATACCCCTTACCTAAAGATGTGTTAAGCAACTGAGATGAGAACCTGCTTTAGCAGTTGTCCTTAGTCCAACAAAATCTTCAAATACTCTGCTAGGTTTGATATAATTAATGCAGAAATCCGCTTTTCTGGTGGGCATTTCTCAGTCCCATTTCTGTGCTACAGTCCCACACATGCTTAGTTACAGAGTAATATTAAGTGTTCCACTTGGAAATCAAAACTTTCTATTCTAAGGCAATTGTCTGCACCTCTCAGGTGGCCTGAGTCATTACCCACCTGTAAAAGCTTATAGCAGGTTTATTCTATTTAATGAGTCAGGACTTGAGCAAGACTGTCAGAGAGGGCAGATTCACAGAGTTATGGAAACATGGAATGACTTGGGTTGGAAGGGGTCCCCAAAGATCACCTCATTTCAACCCCCCTGCCATGGGGAGGGACACCTTCATGGAAACACAGAATGATTTGGGTTGGAAGGGGTCCCCAAAGATCACCTCATTTCAACCCCCCTGCCATGGGGAGGGACACCTTCCACTGTCCCAGGCTGCCCCAAGCCCCCTCCAGCCTGGCCTTGGACACTTCCAGGGATGGGGCAGCAACAACTTCCCTCTGATCAAAGAATTTCTTCATAAAATCTAATTTAAATCTCTCCTTTTTTTTTTTTTTTTTTTTTTTTTTTTTTTTTTTTTGTTTCAAAACCATTCTCCATTGCTCTGTCGCTATCTGTCTGTGTAAAAAGTCACTCTCCCTCCTTCTCACAGGCCCATTTAAGTGCTGGCAGGCTGCAACAAGGTGTCCCCAAAGCCTTCACTTCTCCAGGCTGAGCATCCCTTGCTCTCCCAGCCTGTCCTCATAGCAGCGATGCTTGGGCCCTCTGATCATCTTTGGAGCCCTTATCAACCACCTAGAAATATTTTTATTAGCAGTAAGAATCTTTTTCTTAGCGAAATAGCTTGGCTTTTTCCCCCTTTTTTTCAAATAGAAAGGTCATCCTTGCTTTCAGCACCTGCAGACTGTCCTGGCAACTGACCAAGAGTCTGAGGGTTGCATTTAATTTGCGTAAATCAGAGCTGATTACAGCTCCTTTCCTCATTAATACACCGAGTACTGATTAATAATCGGCAATACACAGAATGTGCTGATGCATTTGCCAGGGACTGAATGCATGCCTGATGCCAGAAATGTTTCTAAAAACAAAACTCCTGTTCCACAAAGCTCATGCTCAGCACACAAAGGACAACCAATCTACGCCAAAATGTAGCCTTTGTTCTGAAAGGAAGAGAAAGTCCTGAGAGCTTCTTTACTTCCTACAGGTCATATCTTCATTTTAAAACCTGGTGGGAGGGTGCAGAGATGTGAGCTTGGCGCCTGTCCCATTCCATACAGACACTGAGCAAAACTCCACACCCCTTACTGCTTCTGCTGTGGATTTTGTCACCCATTTATTCTGCACCAGCAGCTGAGCTGCATTCAACAAGAAAAAAACAGTGTCAGGAGGAGTAAAATGTTTTCTTGTTGCCTATACAGGGCAGATGCAAGATGCACATTCAACACAGAGCATCACTCATTTCATTATGACAATATACATCATCTACAAGCATATTTATTGCTTATATAGATGTGAGTTTTTTACATGAAAAATTGATTTATCTATTAGATAATTAGTAAACTTCAATAATTGCAAAAACCTCTTAGCAATCAGTTGACATTTAATTAACATACAATAACTGTCTTATTAAATCTCCATTAAATATCTGTTAGAGTTAATTAAAACCCATGATTCCATGATTCTTGGGGAAACCACATTATGGTTAAACAATAAGCTGCCTGGAACAGAATTGCTTGCTTATTTCTGTTGTAATGAGTTGCTCTAGTTTAAGGTAAGGACAATACAATGTTTCAGATTCTAACACCTTCTGATTATGTAAAAACATGATATGAAAAAAATGAAAAAAAAAATTAAGCGCTCTAAGATTTCAGCTGGACTCAGTGGCAAATGCTTTTTTTCTTAGTCATGTGTGTGAAATTCATGTCCCAAGCATGTCCCAAGTCAATAATGGCTCTTGTGTTTAAAAAAACCTGATAAATTTCTGTGTAGAGGGACAAATGAATAGTCCACCAAGTTCTTCTTTATGTTATTCTAATAAGATTATTTGGAACTTTGGTCTAAATTTGTTCCCTTATCCCCTGAGACCTGTTTTGCTGGCTTCTTCTTCTATATGATCAGATAGACAAAAATTGGATTAATCAGAAAACTTCCAAAACATTAGACAAAATAAATTATACTTTGGTTTTTCTTCTATTCAGTCCACTCAAAGATGTTAATGAAATCTAAAACGCTGACCAAATAAAGAAAATCCTAGACTTTTCTTCTTGCAAGAGACAAAAATGGAAACATTTAGCACTGCTGTTTGATCTGCAGCACATGAACAACTTCAAGCAAGTACAAGACCCTTTAAAATGGAAACCAAAAGTAATATCAAGTGAAATAGCACTGATATTTGTGCATGTGGTTGCCTAGAGTAAGTCAAAGTCAGAATAAAGTCAGTTCACAGAAAATATCAACAATAAGACTTTGCAAATCTACCTCCTTGTGGTTGACCTAGGCTTATAGTATTCAGGACTTCTCTTTTACATACAGGAATTTTCTGAACACCTAAGCATATGTATAAAAGTGAAATCAAATGATTGCCTCCGACTTGACAGAAGTGCTGAACTAAGAACCACGCACTGTCCTCTATTAAAGGGCATCACCTTGAGAAGATAAATGTTTATAAATGTTGCTCTAGAAGTAACTATTCTCTGCTATTGTCTGTTATATGTATCTATAAAGGTAGAAATAATGATCTTCAAAGATATTGTCCAATCACATTTTATGCAACCTTTACAAAACCCAGAAATCAGTACTCTGATTTATCGGAGCAGAAACACAGATTTATCCCTATCAAGGTACTAATGTATCAAAAAAGGGACCCTGTTTTTGAAAATAACAAAACAGACACTGAAAAGGAAAACAAACCTCTAGTCACAGACACTGCTGGTGAGTGGCTGTGCTCACAGCGATCTAGGGACAGATTCAGGTTATAATGAGAGCATAAGATGCATTAGTTGTGAGTTAACTTTAGTCTGAGGTCCCTGAATAATTAACCTGCTTTGTTTCAATTCATTTAAATGTCCACATTCTACTGTTTATGAAATTGAAATGTGTCCTACAAAATAAAGTCACACTGCTTCCAGAGTTGTACAGAGACCGATATGAGAAATGTTACTCATTATGAGTCTTATGATTCAGGTATTTTGCTTACAACCAAAATTAACATTATTTTAAACAAATGTTGAGGGCAAGTATTTTATCCTAATTAGAAAAGATTTTGATATTTTTATATTGGCATTATATCCACTTTATTTTTTATAAAAGTCTCATATAAACCAGATTAATTTATTTTAAAATATATCTATACAAAAATTGAGTAATTTAAAATTAATGAATTATTTCACAATATCAAATGGCTATTATGTTAAGATTTGAATGCAGCTAATAATACTGTAAATCATGATCACTGGTACTCTGCAACTGAAAAAGTACTATGAATATGTAAACAGAAACTAAGGTAAAGAGTATATGTTTACAAATTCAATTTTTCCAGTGGTACCATGAAGGATATTGAACATTTCTGGCATTCCACTTGGTGTTATTATCCTCTTTCATTTTAAAACATGCCACTTTAATTCTCCTATTTTTCTCTATGGCTGCATCTCTGCAATTCAAACTTGTTTCCCTAACCATTAGGAAATATTACTACTGCTGGAAATTCATCTGTCATTTTACAAATCTTTTTCAAAGGAAGAAATAAAAGGTTGTTTCAGAAAGAGAAGATAACTCAGAAACAAAAATAGTATGCATTTTGCTCCCACTGGGACAAACCAAGTAATATTTACTCTGAAATGATAAACAAAAGATCAGAAAATATTAGAACTAATGGCTCTGTAAATAGGAAATTCAGAAGCAAGGGATCCTGGTAGAATCACAAGAAAATTGTATCCATTTTCAGCTGCCAAATTTTAAGAAACGTCCTGTTTTTTTTTTAAACTCTGTATTTATAGAATTGTGTATGTATCACCTCTGCCATCGGCATCATCATCTTTTTTACATTATTGCCAGGATTTCTCCTGAAGAATTATCAACAGTTTCCTGCACAGAAACAAATAAGGCAGATTATGCAGAGGTCATTTTCAAAGACAGCTACGTTTTGGAGAGCAGAGTAAAAGCAAAAGCTCCTTCCAGCATTGGAAGGACCCCACCTTCCAGAGACAGCACACAAATATCCTCATGAAGCACTCAAGTCAAGGGGACCTTGGACAGAGAAGACTAAATTTCACAATATTCATCTCTCTTCAGCAGTGGATCAAAGGCAGGATAAAAATACAGCATAGGGAAGACTCTAGAGATGTATCAGAATGTGAGAGAATCAGACACGTGCCTGGTGGAGATAACTTCTACACACCTAAGCAAGATATTTTCTAGCAAGGAGGAGACAAAACAGGTTATACCAAAGTAATTTCTGCCAGAAAAACAGCATCTAGCCTGTCTAACTAGGATGGGTTAAATATGTGAGCATCAAGAAGGTCAAGGAAGAACGCACTTTAAACAACTGCAGATACTCAAAGAGAAGTGGAAAATTCTTCTGAAATTCTGTCTAATTTATTTGAAGATAAACTCACAGTACCAAATTTCTGAATATTCTCTTCTGAAAGCATCTCTCAGGTGATTATTCTACATGAAGTACACTTTTGTGTTACTAACTCCCATTTTTTCTGACAACTGCACTGATGCCTCCAAACTGAAAACTCAAAGTGGTGTGGATGTGCTCCCTTCCATGTGGTCAGCTCCTGGCACAGAGTATTTATTTTGCTCTAGTTAGTGTATTATTTAAGAAATGCAAGTTGATTAGAGCCTGGCTTTCTGTCTTTCCTGCCATGCTAGATGATTAATAAACAAATACTCAAAACCAAAATTATAAAATATGCAGTTGCGTAAAACCTTACAATGCAGTTTTGTATTCATCCTAGATGGACACCAGGTCTTCTCACAGCACTTAGAATATAATTAGAATTCACCACTAAAGAAAAAAATTTCCCAGAATAAAACATGCAAAGATTACAATCTAAATACAATGTTGTTAGTTGAAAGAAATGAATGTAGAGTATTGAATGTTCAAAATTGTGTTGATTTAGATAAGCAAATCCCATGTAGACTTTGTTAATGATTCATAATCAGCTAATAAGCTCATCTCTAGTAGAATAATGATCCATGGACCTGTTAGCTCATTTATCACTATGTTTTACAACACCGGCAAAGAAACTAATTAAATCCCAGCATCATTACACAGAATTCCTTTTAATAGAGATACAATGATGCACTAGAGGCTACAGATTACACTGCAAATTGTACCCAGAGATTCTGGACAGCAAGTTTTAATTAACATGCTAGCAAGAAGCTAACCACTTAAATCATAACTAACTAGGAAACATCTGCACACTCAAAAACCTTAGAGGAAGGCGAGAGTAAGGAAAGGAGCATGATGTGAAGTATGGAAATTGTAGTTTTTTTCTATCCACAGCAAAAAGCTGTTGCTGCACCAACTGCATTCATTATCTGACACAAGTGAGAAGGCAGAGCTCTGGCTCCAGAGCAGTGTTGAAGATTCTGGCAGGGACTCGTATATCAGGTTATAAAAAAAATTTCAAAATATCTGTGCAGCAACAGCAGTAGGCCAGTGCAGCTGGAACATCTCCCAGACCACGGTAAGGACAAGTGTCTTGTGAATCTTAAGGATTCACAAGGCACAAGTGAATCCCTAAGAGAAAGACTACAAGAAGTTTTTATGTCACTTTGTTCATTGTGGGAGAAAAGAAAGGTGTGTAATTGCCCTGTTGTAAAGCTTCCTGTTGTGCAAGCAAGAGAAAAGAGTAGGGAGAGTAGGAAGAACTGAAGAGAGAGCACAGAATGAAAAAAGACTGAAAGACTGAATAGTCCAACACTGGTATTCAAAGGAAAGATTACTCTAATAGTGGGAAAACAACAGAAAATAGTCATTAGTTTAACCTTTTGCCTTGAACATCCCAACCTAGAGTAAGAATCATGCACAAATTCTGCAGTGAATCTGAGCCAAGAAACAGTGTTTGTATTTTTCAAATGTACACGTAAAGGAATGTGCAGCCCCCAAAATGGTGAGTTGTCGCTGTGACTATCTAGAAAGTAATCAAAAAGGCAAGACTCTCTAACAAAATACCTCAGGCTTTGTTGGTTTAACCTCTTCATTTCTGAGAATAGTGATTACTCAGTGAAACACAGGCACATCTGAAAATGCTTAACAGGTCAAGTAAGTCAGACAATATTTTGTGAGAGCTTCTAACATGGAACAATGAGTCAGTGAAAATATGGCTCTCCACAAGAGCTAACGATCAGACAACAGGCAACCAAGATGGACTGGGTAAATTGTTCCATTCCTTTTGGAACCCTACTTTAAGATAGAATGTCTTACCTTCAGGAGGTTTCCTCTTTCCAAACCACAAATAGTCCAGAACTCTACCTGAGAGCACATGCTTAGTTTTAAGATGCTCAAATCAGAATAGAAAATGGCATTCCAATTACCTAAAAATCTGGATTACTACAACAAAAGGAAGCACTTTTTTCCCCAGTTAATATTTCCTATTTGAAACACAGTTTGAAAATATCTAAAAAAATTAAAAGATTGTCAGCGTATCTTTTTCTTTTCATGGTTGAATTAATGCAAAAGGAGAAGCAGATTGGACAAATGTGGGTTTGAGACGGATCTGTTTTAAAGTTAGTTCTCAAGGACTTTTGCGGGAATTTATTACTTAAGAGTGTAGCATTCAAAGAAATTGTCAGAGCAACTCCACCAGAATCACCTATGTCTCATGGTTGATTTTTCTGAGATCTTTACTGTCTGATGAAATGTAATTAAAGATTCATATAATGAAAATTAAAGACTTGAAAGAACTGAAGTTGGTGTTCACATTATTAGGTGGTAAAATGCAGCAATGATGTAAATATCCATTAGCCTTTACAGTTCTCGTTAGTCCCCAAAAACAACTGATTAGTGTCCTTAAACATGACAGACAACTACAGCAAACGAGATAAATCTATCAATGTATTCATTGTGTGCAAAATCAGGGCTTCCATCATCATATTCACACGGTGTCAATCAGTTAAATGTACCTTCTGCAAGAAATAAATGTAAGAGCGTCTAGCCAGAGTGCAGAATGATGCATGGTGAAATAACCAAGACATCAGATATTTCAGTTATACCTGAAATAGCCAATTTTAGACAATGCTAAATTTTATATAACATACTGATTTAACTTAAATTGCTGTAACTTGTATCAAAACTGAGGGCTGTCAGTCTGTGGAATTTGATGGAGGCTTCTGGTTGCGTAAAGAAAACCTCAGCAGATCACTTTGATGGCTGGAGACACATCCAGGCATGGCACAGCTTACGATTCGTGTGAATTTTAGGTTGGTATGAACCATCACAGCCGTTTAGCCAATGCTAAATTTTATGAAACATATTCATTTAACTTAAATTGCTGTAACTTATATCAGAACTGAGGGCTATCAGTTCATGGAATTTGGTGGAGGCTTCTGATTCTGTAAAGAAAACCTCAGTAGATCACTTTAAGGGCTGGAGACACATCCAGGAATGACACAGCTGTTTAGCCAATGTTAAATTTTATAAAACATATTCATTTAACTTACATTGCTGTAACATATCAGAACGGAGGGCTGTCAGTTTGGGGAATTTGGAGGCTTCTGATTATGTAAAGAAAACCTCATAGATCACTTCAAGGGCTGGAGGCACATCCAGACATGACACAGCTGTTTAGCCAATGCTACATTTTATAAAACATACTGATTTTACTTAAGTTGTTCTAACTTACATCAGAACCAAGGGCTGTCAGTTTGGGGAATTTGGAGGCTTCTGGTTACGTGAAGAAAACCTCAGCAGATCACCCTGAGGGCTGATCCAGGCATGGCCCAGCCCAGGACAGTGCAGCACTCAGGGCACTGCACACTGCTGGAGATGTCAGTGACACAGCAAGGATCCAGCATGAGACACTGAAACTCAAATTTCTACCAACCACATTCTGAGTACAGACACAAACTTTCTCGTGTGAAAATTTCTACTCTCCAGCTATTTTTCATTCTTCTTTCTCCCATCTTCTCTGCACCTTTGCTTCATGAACTCTTTTGACAACAGCCTGTAATTAAATCATTTTCCTGTACGTGTGGTACTTTCCACCAATGTCTTTATCTTTTTAACATTACTCGTTCACCTTTTCACAGCTACCTTTCAGAGTTCTCAGTTGAGAGGAAAACTCTACAGTCTTCTGCTGAAGTGCAACACAGTTAGAAAAGCAAAACTACTGAATTAGACAGAAACCAATAGTGCTAATAGTAATGCAACTGTTTAAATCAATAGTATGGCCTTACTCAGAATACTGGTTTCATTTTTGTTTGCTTTATCCCAGAAATGGAGGAGAAAGGGAAAGAAGTCAAAGATAGGTCACAAAAATGGTGCCAGGCCAGCAAGAATAAACTTCAAGGTGTAATTAGAATATGCATCTGCTTAGTTCAGGCGAAAAAAATATCTCATGCAGTTATACAAAAAACCCAAAGTGCACAGAGAGTTAAACAAGTGTTCCCACTTGCTCCATCTGGGAATACAGGCACACGATAAATAAATCTGAAAAGCAAGTAGTACCTTTACTGCAATCATTAAGAAAAAGGGGAGGTTGGGGAATGAATGGAATTGCACATAAAATCCAGCAGGGCATAACACAAGAGGTATTGCTGTAGATAAAGAAAACATCTGCAAACGAAGGGCTGATAGCACCATCGATGACTCAAAAATAATTTAGAGACCATAGCCATGCCAGGCTAAATGATTATTCTAGAGATTTAAGACAGATGTGAATATGGCCTCTAAAACCATTCTACCTTATCGGTTTGGGAAAGGGGTTGGCAATTTCACAGATGTAGAATATTCTGATATATAGATATTCTGTAGCCCTCTCTGTAAGGATCTCCACAGAGCTGGTGCATCAGGCTGGTCCCACTGACAGCACAACGGAGACTTTGCCTCCTGATTCCCAAGATTGCAAGAAATACACGATGGGTGTTTCTGCTTATGTCTATAAGCTTCTCTGTGTTCAAATGAGAAAGCATAAATGGGATTTTTGCCATTCTTTGTACAGTGGGATCTGTTTTAAATGCATACTGTGGTTTATAAAATTTTAAAATTTTAAAAACATTTACATTTTAAAAATACCATCCGTGTTTCAGAATGGTTATTCTTTAACTGGATGATCACAATTTCTACACCTTGTCCACCACCAAGCCTCTTGCGACAGCAAGGGTTCTAGCAACACCAGCTTACCACAGGATGAAAAGTAAGTTCTGAATCAAAAGCAAACATGTAGTCATTCCGAATCACTTTAACACTATATACTCCAGCAGAATTAGAAAAAAAGTGTTCAGGCAATACTGTGACCTTACTGCCCCCTATTCTGAAGCTTAGAAAATTACAGCATTCCCTTAACCATACATTTGGCAAGTTGAATGAATGGTTCAGCAGGGACAGGAAAGAATTCCCCTGGAAAGGAAATGGCAGTGAAGATGTGCTTTTTCTTAATTCCTTAAAAATTGTCATTCCTACTTGCTATCTGTATTCCCTGATGTAGAGAATGGCCACTTTATGCAGGAAGGACTCTGGGGAATGAGTCCATTTTATCCTGAACCAGTCTCTGTAACTCTTTGGAAAAAAGGTTGTCAACATCCAAACACAACCAGCTAGACAGACCCAAGATGCACAGGGTATATCACTTAAACACTTTCCATCATATTAGGGTATTTTTGTCTTCTTGATGCATGGAGAACATATTATATTGTCATTCATGCACTAAAGACCTCAGAAAAAGTTCAAGACTCATACACTTCCCCATATTTTCCCTGCACTCCCCAAGTAAATATCTCCTAGCACATCAGCTGCATTTCTTTTTTTCTCTAACACTGTGGGCCCATTGACATTATCAGTTTACACGGCTGAAAAGTAAATGCTGCAGCAGAGGCATCATCTGAGAAATCTACAGGACTATTTCTCTTGAAATACTGAGTGCTCTACCTGTTTAAAGAATTAAGGGTTCTCAGTTATTACAGCAAAATTCAAGATTTCAGATTGCAAGGTCCATATTGTGTAACAGAACTGGATATTCATTCACACATCCACATGCCTGCTCTATTTCAATCTCATTCAATTTCCCTGCCAGCCTATTGGACTCTATCTGGAAAATGATTAGTTTGTTCTACTTGTTATTAGAGGAAACAATAACCCCAAATTAAGCTGTTGTTTATTCTTTATGTTCAAGCTAAATGGTTATGAATTCAATTGTTTTGAACACAGTGTTACCAGATGAGAAGTATCTCAGTTTTATTAAACATTCCTTTTTGAATGGAAAAAAAGAACCATCAACAAACCAAACAACCCTTCCCCAACAAAAAAGGATTCAAGTCTTGCATCCTCCTCTTTTATGCCTAAAACAGAATCCTCAAGCTCTAAGCAGTGAATGTGAAATAGTGAACAATCCCAAAACACACACTGGAATTTGCTCAGCACTCTGCTCAGACCGTGGTTGCATGAGTATTGGGACCAGGAGAATATCTGCAAGAATCAAGAGGTGCATTTAATATTGTGATTAATCAGAATAACATTGGCATTATGAGGTTATTTCTTTGTATTTCCTTTGAGGTACTTCACTATGGCAATTCTTCAACCCTAATTTCCTTTTGTCCTGTTCAAATTACACCAAGTGGAATGACATCAGTACTGTTGATTCTACAGCCAAATAACCTACACCGAAGCTTTACTGATTTCTGCAAATCATGGTAGCAACAACTGATTTTATACTCACATTGAATTGTTTTTCATTTTTAAAATTAAAAGAATTTTAGCTTCAGAATAAAACACGATTTTTTTTCACAATATCTAAGATAATTTTTAATAGATAAATCAGTTCTTACACTCTCTTCTTCCATCAAAAATATGTCTTAAATTTTAAGTACAACTCAATCCTAATGCACAAGGCTAATTTACAATTAGGTGAATTAATGCCAGTGTGACAAGAATGCTTGTAAGAATGCATGATTTGGGGGACAAACAATGACATTACTTTCCTTTTAGAAGTTTTCTTTGTTTTCTGTCTCAGAGTTATTCTTCATAAAGCAAATATCCCTCCCCTTCTCTGCTCCCAGGCTCATATATTTTGCCTACATTCCTTACACACAAAAATTTCTATGACAGTTATTCCATGAGGAAGAACTTCCCAAATAAAGTAAAGCACAAACAAATTACTTTTCTTATATCAAAACATATTAGGCAGACCTCACAGTCTCTTTGTTGGATTTTGAAGGGGATTCTGGAGGAACAACGAAGCTTAGTTTTTGAGCAAAGGTAATTTTGAAAGGTGGAATCACAGCTTATGAAACTCTCCAGAGAATTTTCTTGATGCAAAGCTAAGAGGACTTTGTGATAATTTCTTAGGAGCTGGCCTCATTCCAAGTTGGATTTTAAACACAGATTATAAGGCAAACACCATCCCCCACAAGTATTAAGAAAGAAGAAAATAACAGAACGGGGGCTGCAGAAATGGTCTCTATTGTGGGACAAAAACCTGTCAATCAAGCAGGTTGACAGGCATCAGAGATTGACAGACAGGCCCTCTCTCTTGACTTCAGTTATCTAGGGGAATGGGAAAAGTGTCTGCAAGAACATGTTAAATTGCCAAAGTCATTACCAGTCACCAATTACCAAAGAAAAGATAACAAGGTGTATTTTAGAAAAATCGATGCAACAACATGCATTTCAATAAAGCGAGTTTTTCAGAATTTTAGAAAACAAAATGAAGTATTTAGGGAATCCATGATGGTTTTTTCATAGAATACCAAGTGCTTTACTATGCCAACAGGCTTTGGAGATTCATCACTATTCTCCCTATATTTTGTATGAGGTCCAGAGGTCAACCAAAAAGTATGTCCCTTTGTCTCTTCTTAGTCATAACCTACAGAAAGAAAGTAATCTCTCTATCCCAATGATTAATTCCAGGTTCTGTGCTCGGAAAAACGAGAGTCCAAACAACATTTTAGTTCCCAAGTGCATTTATTCTAGTTACAAGAGTAAATTCTATTATGTGCTAATAAATTACTCAGAAAAAACCAAAGGATCTTGAAATTTTCTGCCAGATTTGATTTTTTTATTCACCCAGGCTGAAAAGGCCCCTTCTGAATTGTGTTGGAGCCACTGCAATACCTTCAGACAGGCTGCCTAAACCTGGAATACCAGATTTCTCTCACATCGCCCTATTCAAAATTTTTCTGTAGCCATGACCTAAATCAAGTGGAATGAAATTTATTTTGACACAAAAATTAAGAAGCCTACAACTAAGGCTCTGAGAAAATAAAGTCTTGGCTGTTAGAGAAGGAGGCAGGCCCCTTGTTTCTGTCACCTTCCTTCTGCCAGCACCATCAAGAGAAAAGCAGGACAACCCCTTTCAACATAAATAAAATGTTCACTTACTGTGAATTTAAGTGTACTTGCCTTCAGATTTTCCAAGCTCTCACAACAGCAATTAAATACCACTGCAAATATGTTGAGCGCATAAAATGAATTAATTTTTTCTAGATTGCTGCCCACTTATTTTTCGTTGAAGTATTCCAAGTGCTTTCCTTCTTTTAATTTAGCTGGCATTAGGTGGTTCGCTTCCAGGAGCTGCTTCCACTTCCAGTGGAAACAAAATAGGTTTTCTGCTACTGCTGGTCCAGTTGTGGACTGCAAGAACATGATTGTAGTCTGCACTGGACCCACAGACACCTCTTCAAATGGATCCTCTCAGGGATCTTATCTCCCTCCCTCTGTGTCCAATGACACCACAGAATCCATTCCACTTTCCACATCCTCTGTTTTGGCCCCTGCAGGAAAGTCTGGACTCTGCTGCTCCAGGATTTATTTGTGTACCTCTTGGATACCTCCTCAGGATTGTGGTGAGTTCTATTAATCTTTCTGACTCATGTAACTTTTGCGTCTTTTTTTGAAAAAAGAAAAATTACTCTGCAGCCCAGTTGGATGATCCCACGTGCATCTTATACCCTTAAATTCCTTGCAGCTCTCTCAAATAATTCTTTTGGACACCGTGCAGTAAAGAACTTAACACTTCACCTCAAGAGCCACTTGTATGCATGTGTGTCACACATCAGAGCATATCTCTGTGCTTTCAGTGAATCACAGAATTGTAAATTGAGTTAGCTTGGAATGGAAGGGACCTCTGGAGGTCATCTAGACCCCATCTCAGCTCAAAGCAGGTCTAATCAGATCAGCTTGCTCAGGTATCTGTCTAGTCAAATTTTATGAATATCTCCAAGGATGAAAATTTATCAACAGGGTTAGGAAAAAAAGAAGTTAATAAAAATATTTTATTGTATCTAAGTGGAATGCTCCATGTTCCAAATTGTTCCCACTGTCTTTCACCCTACTGCTGTTCACCCTTAGCAAGATTCTGTCTCTGCCTTCTCTTAGCTCTTGACTCACTAGGATTAGGACAAAAATATTCAGAACACTTACTTTTGCAGTGAAGGGGGGGGGAAATACAAGAAGACTGAAAATACCTGTGAAGGACTCTCAGAATATACAACTCAAGAACTAAAAATTATTTAACTGCTAAATTAATTAGCTGAATCAGAGATGGGGGACCACAAAACTCCCGTGTTTCCAACAGTAATCTCGCACAGATGTGCATTCAGAAGAATGTGAACATTAGTTCTCCTTAACACCAGAAAAATGCCTTTACAATGAGCATCTAAATCCTGCTGAAGATGTATTTCGTTGGCTTAACCTTGTCCTGGTCATGTCTAGCAGAAAGATATCCCAGGAGCTTTATGACCTTGAGGTGACCAACTCTTTATGGCATGTATGGCCCTGATTTTCAAAGGGGAAGCCATCTCTGAAACTTAAATATTAAAGCTGAACAAATGCCAAAATCAACATCCACGCATCACACTGAAGAATAAGAAGATATCTAGAAATTCTTTCTACTGATATTTTTACTTGATTTTCATTAAGCCTTTATTTTTAATGAAACTTAGGTGGAATATAGCCTAATTTCCACTAGCATGTCTGCACAGTGCCTTTGGAGGAAGATTTGTTTACAGGGAACACTCTAAAGCAGCCACACTTCAGTTCAGAACATCCAACAGCTCCCGTCTTCAAGGGGACCCACATTTAGCAGCACATTTCAGACTTGTAGCACAACCTCTGCCAACTCTTCAGATTTCCTTGGAGGATCTTAATTTACGCTCTTGATCCTCTGCAGTGTCCATACCCAGGCAGGCTGATATTTGGCTTGTGTACCTCTGCCTTCCTGCAGAAATCTCACACCAGATAATGTGATCAAATCAAAACTACCTTCCATACAATTATAAAACCTAACGGACCACAGCAAAAAATGTAAAACCTCCAAAGCAGCTCGATGCTAAGTAATTTCTATTACTAGTGAAAGAAGAACCACTTAATGTGTCTTTTCTTATTTAAATTACCATTGACAGCACCTGGGGTTTTTTGTTGTTTTCTTTTCTTTTACTCATGGGAACTCCTGTTACAATACTAGTTAAATTCTGTATGACTGTAGAATTCATGAAGATAAGGCAATTACCATTACAAAAACAATCCCAGGTTACAATTCATGGCAAAAAGAAAAGAGTTATGATGTTCTGTTAAATCATTCAGTGCTGCATTACATACTTAGTTAAACCTTCTAGTTGGGAAAATTTAGGGCTAATTAGTGTCATTGCACTCAGTAATTAATTATTTTGTTTCATTTAGCGTTACTTCATCTATATATTGTTAAGCAATAGTGCAACTTAATGAACAGCAAAGGTACAAGCCCACGTAGCAGCCATGTAATCAATAGAAATGACCAACAGGAGAAATGACTGAATGCCTGGCAGCACCAGAAGTAAACTTCATTATTAGTGTAGAAGGCAACTCCTGGCTCCCAGATGTTCTAATCTCTCTGATAAAACATAGTTTATTTAGAATTTCCTGCATGTTCTCTTCTTATAGCTGAAACACCTCTGTTGAAAACAGCACAGTCACATCTGCTAACCTGCCCACATTTAAAAAGGAGATTGCTTCCCCACCCATAAACAGATCTGGTATGTGGAACATAGTTCTAAGTAAAACAGCTGGAGTGTCTAAATAAGATTTGCTTCCAGGCTTTAAAGAGAAAGGACTTTTCAGATATGTATGAAAGACAGAAAGCACAGTTCCATAAAATTTGATTTGCATTCAGAGCAATGGCAGAGGAGAACACCTCTTAGAATTTTGCTGGCAGAGAATAATTTTGAGTGCAGCCTCAATTTAGAGGGCACATTTCCTTGGTGCTTTGTACCAAAAAAATCATTCCAAGAATTTAACAAAAAATATAAACCAGGAAAAATTCTACCTAAAAGTTGTGACTGCATCTGAACTGCATCATTTCCTTGTCTGGAAGAACTGTGCTACACAGAAACAACCAAGGGAATGATCTGTTCTGGACTGGGGACCTTACCTGAAGCAGCTCACTTCATTAATAGATACCTCGTTAACATACACAAATTATATTGCCTTTATTTGTATATACACAGTTTTGCATTTTTCAAGACAATCTCCTCTGCCACATACTTCTCAAATCTGTGGCTAAGGAAATTACCCATTATGTCTATTAAAGATTGAGATGTTAAGAAACAAATTTCATAACATTTTTTAGTTTAAATTGATTACCTTCTGCTCGTTCTTTCTGACTTTCTCCATGGTTCAGGCTCACATTTCAAAGCTACCTGATCTCTCTGTAGGATGCCTCTGTGAATATTTATTAACTGCAGGAATTACTCTCTATATTAATCATCTCCTGCCAAAAAAAGAAGGCCAGCAAGCAACCTGTGGAGTAGTCAATAGATTTGCTTTCCTTAATTAATTTAGGAATGTCTAAGTCAACTTTCCCCAGTAGTAATTAATAAGAAACTTGTCCACTGTTCTCTAATGCAAAGATCACAAAAAGAGAGCCTATAAGATAGGGAGTCTAGACCAAAGTACCATGTGTCCATCTCTCATGTCCTCAGACAACAAATTTTGGTTAAAACAAATAATATTTCACAACAGCTATCAATGTGCAACTAATTTTAGGAAATTCAATTAAAACAAAAACATTTACCTGTTATTTTCTGCTATTTTTTTCGATTGCAATAAAGACCCAGCCTGGACTGTGACAAATACTGTGTGTTCTGCAAATCCAGATGGAAAGTGCAGAAGGAAGATAAATGAAGAGCATCCAAACAAACGAAACCCTTAAATCCCTCAACTAACATAACAGATAACCAATAGATTCACTCTCCAAGATGAGTCTTGCAGGGCAGAAGAAGTTAATGTTGGAATTTCAGATTTAATCCATTCCTAAGCAGGAAGAGCAATCACTTTGGCCTTAACCTCAGCTTTGAAAACACTGTTCTGCATACATGCTGTTTCAACATTTCTGGGTTGCAATTCAGCATCAAATAATCAATATTCAAGCCTGCTCCCCTTGCAGCCTCCCTGACACACCAGACTGAATTCCACCTTCTACAAGAGCGCTGACACCATTTGAAATTGAAGAACAAATTTTGCATATCTCCATGTCTCAAAGAACATTTTTATGCAATACAGATGATATGTTATGAATTTTTGTAAGTTCTTGGTATATGCACACCACTTTCCATTCTTTCAATTGCTGTCACTACTTCCTTTTCCTGAACAGGAACAGGAATGCTGTGCTGTAAATGCTGCACACACACGAAAATTCAGATACTGATAAGAATTTATCATGTCAAGAAACATTTGCATGGTTAAAGCAATAGTCTGTGTATTATTATTTTAGCAGAACATTTGAGAAGATTTTCTCCACTTTTGGTGCAGCAGAGCTGCCCCAATCAGAAATCCACATATTTGCTGCTGTTTTAAAACTGATTTCTGGTGCGATGATAGGTATACAATCTTTTTACAGCTGGCATGTTCTGGAGGCGACCAGGAAATATAATTCCAGGAAAAAGTATTTTGTCTTCATTCAGACAAGCTCTATGCTGTCTAGAACACTGCTGTAATGCCCAGACCTCGACTGGGAGTTTATTAGCAAAATTTCTACATGACAGAAACATATTTGAAAATATATTTAGACAGGTGTAAAAGAGATGGGATTCATCATCTCTGTTTTTTCAATAAAAACTTCCCGAACATTGTTAGAAAATGAACCATAAGAGAGTAAGATTCATTCTATTTTACTGCAAAATCCTACTTCAAAGTTTTCAGGACTTTTCATGTCCTTGTTTTGTGACATTAGTGCATTTCCCAGATAAAAGCAATTACAAATGGAATGTCCTAATTAAAGATGGCAAAATCATTATTTACAGGGAGAATCTAGAGAGGGAGGTGCAGTGGCAATTACATTTTCTATGTTCATTGAGCACATAAAGAGCTTAGGAAAAAAAAATCAACAAGACAAGGCTATGCTGCAACTTCCTCCAGAGATGTACCCAAGCTGCATTTTTTCCCACCCAACTGGATTTTTTTTCTGGTAGCACTGAAAGTACCTGTGACAGTTTCCTGTAAAAAATAAACAGATTCTTTCTGAGTAAAACAAAAACTGGAGGTACCTTTTGGGTAGCTGCAAGTCTGCAGCTAAACCTGCCCCACATGGCCCAGTCTGGGTTGGCTCTGGCTCCCACTCAGCCAACAGAAAGGCTCCTCAGAGCCTTTATCAACACCTCAGGTCTCCAGACTCAGCTGAGGACAACCATCCTCAGCCTTCTTGGGGAGCACAAACACAGCTCAGCACGGTGAAGTCACACTGTGTTGGCAATTACCAGTTTTCCTTGTCACAACACAACTTTGACGACATCAGTGACTAGTACCGGGGTGTCTGAAGATTATTCAATTTTTTATTCATCATTTTCTAAAAACACAAGAATTCCCATAAATCATTACTGTTGAGCAGAGAACCACTCTAACTCTTTGCACAATGGTGCTTAGCTCAAGGTCTCTGACTGCTCCACCCTTTCTCATTCCAGGAGCTCCAGGATGTGTGGTGCTGCCCCATGGCTCCCCTCAGCAGTGCAGAAACAGTTAAGGTCACATCAGAGTGCTGCTATGTAAAGGAGAAATTTCCCTGTCCTTGCCTAAGTGAATGTCTGGGATTAAACTGACAGCCCACCTTAGTGATGGTGGAATAATTGGTTGTTCAGCTCTGTCCTTGTCAAGCTCTGACAGTTCTGCAGATGTCCTGCTCGGCTCTCCAAAGGTTAGCCTCAGCTGAAGCTGGTGTTCATTAATCATTCCTTCCTGACAGGACTCAGAGCAGCCCACATCTGCCACTCTGTCCCCCTCAATCCCTGATGCACCCAGCTTGTGTGTAATCACTGATGGTTTTCCGAACAGGATACCTGATAAGGGAATATGCATTTAACTATGAGACTCATGGTGTTGCCTTCTTTCGTGGTAATTCCTTCAGCAAAGGAGCAGTAATTCAAATTTGGTGTCTTTGTTCAAGACAGGTTCATGCAAAAAGAGTGAAATGTGGACTGGGTGTGCAAGAGGTACAGTATCACATTATTTTTAGAGTTTCTGTAATACCTTCACATAACAATAATTTTCAGTCTAGTACCATAATCACACTGAAGATGGAAGAATGTTGTATTCAATAACCTTGCATGGGTTCATGGTGGCTCCCTACAGCTCCTGAGTTGGAAGAAGTGGGAAAAGCCCACCATGAACTATCCCACTGAGCAGCTGGTGAAAGAAAAGGTTCAATACACTCTTCTGATCTGGTAATTGTTTTCCAGCCACTGGATCTCTCTGTGCTATAACATTTGATTCACTGTCTCTTTGTCGACACAGTGACTGAAAAATCCTGTCACCAGCTCTGCTTTAACCCAGAGAACTGGATAATTTTCAGAAGTTCACACAGGACTAATTTCTTTGGAGTATTCTGACTGCTTTTACCAGGACCTGTAAGCGTCACCCATGATTAGTATGCAGTGTAGAAAAATCAGAGAACTACTAAGATAATTCCCAGCAATTTCAATTATACACCAGAATTTCAAGTGTGCCCCAGAATAAACTGTACATCCTGCAGTTAGACAAAACCACAAATATATTACTGATGACTCTTGAGTAAATTGGAATAACCATCAGCACACAGACTGCCAGTGTATTATAGTTGCCAAGACTGTGTAAGAAAGGAAATAATTTCCCACTTCAAAATCTTATTACAAGATTGCCCACTGACTTTTCTTAGCCTGCTGGTGTTCATATGTGAGCATTGCAGGAACCATCATTTCAAATAATTGATTAACTGTCTAGTCTACAAAGTTTTAAAAGGAACAAACAAGGACATTAAGTGATTAGCATTCTTCCATTTAATTTGCAAATCCTGTCTTCACAGCTAAAAAGCCAAATGCCTCAGGCTACATCCCAGGCACACAGATCCCAACAAGCTTGACAGTACAAAGAAGGTGCTAGAGAGGCACATAACTGACATGCTGGATTAAAGCAATCAACACATTGACCATTAATCACGACTGAAGGCTTTGCAGTGCACTTAGAGAATGGCAGTGGCCTGCTCTCGAAGGTAATAGCAGCGATGCTTCATTTCGAACTGCTGAGCCAACCCACTGATGTGATTTGGTCAACACAAGCCATTGTAGCTGAACATCTTCAGTTAACTCAAGTAAATTTTGGATTTAGATAAAAAGAGAAAAATCTAAGTAATGGACTGCCTTTCAAGTGCCACAACACCGACTTTATTAAGGAAATCTAAGTAATCAAACCCAGTCTAAATAACGTACTCATAACTAGAGCCCTCATCGTGTATTGCTCAGTTTACAATGATACTTTGTGGTGCTGCCTCCAATGGATATATCAAATTCAGCACCATCTAAAGAGCAGGAAAAGGTATAACAACCTGCAAACCATTTTGATTCTCTGCAGGATTGGGAGTGCCTGCTCATTTCACACAGAAAGGTGTGTGCTCCATGGCTGTGTGAAAACGATGAACAGTTCTATCAGCCATGTCCATAACCTCATTGTTGAGGACTGCAACAGAACACAAAAATGAAGCTTATAGGATAAGGTCCTAAAACACTGAAACGGATGGGGACCACTTCCCATTGCTTTATGAATTATTTTCTCATTCCTCTTACCCCTATGCATTACAGAAATACAGAAATCACTCAAGTGCAAAACAAAAAGTTGGGAAATGACTGCGACTTTAAGGACAATTTTGAAACCAAAGGAACAGATCCAGTAGAATATGGCTACAATTGTGCCTATAATCATTAAAGGCTTAAAGTCTATGATCTATGTGCATGTGTACCCAAAAAGACTTCCACCTCAAAAGGATATACAAGCTATGTCCCTGATTTTCCTTGAACCTACTGATTCAATCAGTATTAATGATCAAATGATTAAATGAGTAAGACTTACTTTTAAGTCAGTAAAAATTGCATTTTTGTCATGATTTAACAAGGATTCTACAGGCTACTAAATTACTGGAGCAGCTGCATTAGATTATCTAGTATTCCAGCACAAAATATTGCATTTATTCCTGTATTCTCAATGGCAGCTACAGAAAATGAAGAACATTGTTTCTTGTCCTGAAAATTAGCCTTGTCCCTGTCTTCCTACTTTCTGTATTTATGCTCCCCCACCTCACCACACACTTCATTTACCAGTAAAATGGACTTGCAACACTGAAGAAATCTTTTAAATTCTTAGATTACAGACAATTAGACTTATCTGTACAATGACTTTTTTATTGTGCTCCCTCTGCTGGCTCTAAAAAAATCACTGTTGAAAAAACCTATTTCCAGAACCACACTGATATCCTGCTTACCAATACACAAAAGCTGGACATTGGAAGTGCCCCAATATTTTGGCTTCAGGCTCATAAAATTCAGAGAAAGAGACTTCTGGGTTTTTCCAGAGGAAAAGAAGGACAATACCTAGAGCAAGGTGCTACCTAAAGCTTGGGAAAACTGCAAACAATTGGGGAAACAACACTCTATTGCATAGCAGCGGAAAGTTGCTTCACATAGGGCAAAGAATTAAGACAGCCCAGCACGCCGGAAAGAGAGGCTCCTCTGGCACTTGTGACCTCTGTATAGATGGATTTTTATGGATAAAAACTCCAGAAGTTGTTAAGTGAAGAAAAGGGGAAAACAAATTTGTGTCTGATATGATATCCCTTTACACATTAAATGTATGGCCTGTGGAAAGGCAGCATTATGAAAAAGTAGACAGTGGCATTGGCAGCAATATAATTAAAATCACTGTGTTGCAAATAAAATACAAGATATTCTCTCTTCTGTTCCATACCTACATTTTATCCTTTACCCAGTCTTTCTATCCTCTGAAAATATGCGTCGGTTTGTAAAAATAAAACAAAACACACAAGTTTGACAGTTCTTTAGGCAGTGAGAACAGCTACTATTCTCCATACACTGGCAAGACCTGGCATGTTTAGGCATATAGCATACTGTCACAAAATAAATAACACTTGACAAAAGACTCATTTAAATATAAAATATCATATTAGGATCATGAGAATGAGCAAACTTGCCATACTTCAAAAGCTGTGGTAAATATAATTGAAATTTTTATGTCCAGTTAGAGAAATCAGATGTCAGGAATGTAAAAACCCAAGTCCATCTTTGTGGGGGTGTAGGGGTTTTCCCCCTTAGGTAAAAATGTCAGTTTTGTAGTGCCCTCCCCTTTCCTCCATGCTTAGATATATTGATAGGCACCAGAGTCCTCATGCAGAGCTGTGACATATTTTGGTGATCATATATCCTACCCTCAAATGCCCCCAAGCATCAGCTGAGAGAATTCAAATAACATCTGCCTGGGTAAAACACATGAAAGCAGTTTCTCAAAATACAGACTATAGAGCAACAAGCACCATGTGCATTTTGTGTTGAAAGGGATTTAGTACTAAGTAGGTTTTATTATATATTTTATTATCGTCTCAGTTTCTCTGTGTAGGGAAATTCAAGGACAGCAACCTGATCTACTTTGGACCGTCTCAGAGGAGGGGGTTGGACAGCTAACCTTCAGATGTCTCTTCCCACCTACACTAAACTTTGATTTTATGTTTTGTTGAAAGTTCAGCCTGGGTTGAGACACTGAGGTTGTGAATTTTTGGGACACTGCTCATCCCAGAGTAATAGGATCTTTCCTTCTTTTTTTAAATTTTTTAAAATTGCAATTCACATGGTGACTAAAAGCTGAGAAGATTTGGAAGAGTTTACCAACGTGTATTGCTAAAAACTTCCAATCTGCTTCTTGTGTTGAATGACAGATTTTTTTTTCTTTCCAGACAAGTCCTCTGTTTTGCAAGTTTTGTGGAAGACAGTATGTTTTTTATAGCTTCTGAGACCTGGTTACTGATTTTCTATGAAAATAAACCTGAACTGACATTCAAAGAAGGATTAGACATAATCCAAATTACAGTTTTTTTGGATGGCTATCTAACACCTTGTCTGTGTAAAAATGTCATATATTAAATGGCTGGGAAACCATGACAACAGTAGCTCTCTAGAGCTCACACAAGCTCAATCAAGCCATAATCAAGGATTTCCTTACATGATTGTCTATTATCTCCTTCTCAGTCAGAGATGCACATTATAGGAGTGAAAAGATCAGAGTGGAATCACCAGCATTAATTACATGCTAGACTAGACCTGTCTTCCTGAAGGAGCTGTCAGAAAGAATTTGGAATACCTGTAGGACAGTCAGAGTAGTTTGGTATTGACTCTGCACAAACTGTAAACCAAAATAAAAAAGATTAGCACAAGTCAGTGCTGCTGAAAATACATTAAGTTCTTCATATTAGATAAAAGAGAAAGTCTATCCAACTCTGAGAACACAGATAAATTCCATAATGCCTATTATGTCCTTCTAATGATGAGAAAGTACAATTACAGCAAAAGTGAAAAGTGCTTACGATGACCAACATTTTAAATATTCCTGAGTATATTTATTAAAATAAAGGCTTGTTAAAAGAAGTACAGTCATTTTAAGCCTGTGCTAAAGAGAAGTCAAATCTTTTTCTTCGTAAGGCTTTTTGAAAAGGCACAAACTTCTTCAGACTTATTCTTTAGCAAACTTCCTGAAACAATTCAAGTCAAGAAGGAGTTATATAAATATCTACTTTTTCTTATGCCCAAAGTGAAAACTAATATTTATTTATTTAGAACATTATTTATTTATTTATTTACTTACTTATTTTTAAATCAACAACTGAAGCATGGACTTGATTAGTGAGTTGGAATCCTTTATGCTCTGAACTTCAGTAGTACAACACAGCTTTCGAGGTAGAAACTGTGAAAGATGTTGTTGGTAAAGAACATAGCAGTGTAACAAATCATGAACCACTTCCATGCCTTTCTTGGCAGAAGTTACGAGTATTTCATCTCCCCATTACGCCTCATTCACAAAGGTTATTGTACAACAGCAAGACAAACAAAAAAGGGGTGGAAGTCCTCAGAAGCAGAGCAGAATTTCAGTAACTAAAATACACAGACACAGCACAGAGTATTCAAATGGAAACTGTGGAATGTTTCGTGGATGCACTGAGGACCATGAGGAGATCAGAGAGAGCAGTGAAGGCTCGAGAAGACAAATGCACACCTGCAGAGAAGACCATCTAAGAAATATATTCGGCAAGTGATACAACTCTTCAACACACAGACCTCCAGCAGCTCAGTATTTATTATAAATGTACAACCAGGTTCAAAAGATGCAAATTTAAAAAAAAAAAAAAAAAAAAAAAAAGAGCAAACAATGCCATGTGACTTATACAGCCAAGGAAAGCCACACAAGAACAACTAAATAAATATTAACAACAAACAAATGCAAAGAGTACGTGAACTACTCATGGATTTTTCATGAGGTGAAAAAGAAATTTGTCAGACAAATTATTTGCTCTGAACTATTCACTGTAATTGTGGTCACTGGCAGGCAGTGAAACGAATAACTTGGACTGATGATTTCTGAGCTTTTCAGAAAATCCTTCCCCTGATCTCAAGAAAAAAAGCCTTTTTGCTGGATTTTCAAAGGCACATTTTGTTCAGGCCACAGTCGCTGCATTTGACTATGACTCTAAGTCAAAATTTTATTCTTGTTGAAGCCATAGCCTTAGCTACTGTATCAGCTGGCAATTTTCTTTCTTTGTAGTCTATTCTCTGCTCTCCCCAGGAAGTAAATATTTCAGCAGGGGCTTGCTTTCTTTCGCTCACATTATACCCTAAGCAGGTAAAGATTGTATTATTAAAGAGACTCTGCAATTCTTTTCTGTGTTTGAGTTTCCTAACCTTTTCAGTTGCCCCATCCTCTTGGTTTGTCTGTACCAGGACCAGTCCAAGGGACACAAGGACACAATTTACCTCTTGAAGTAAAACCCTGAAGGGCAGCACACTTCTGGATGAAAGTGGGAGACAAAAAAGCCTTCACCGTGTCTTCCAAGGAAACAGGAATAAGAAATCTGAGAATAGAGATTGGCAGCACATGGACCTTACAATTGTCTGTTCCTACATTCTTGCATTTTTCCACATTAATGTCCATGCTGGGGAGCATTTAAATTAAATTTTTTACTTGCTGGATTATCTACAAATTGCTCCATAAAAAGGGCACATCCTGACACAGCAATTTTTGTGCCATGAGTGCCATATACTGTCACCAATGCACATGCAAAAAGCTGCCACATGCATGAACTGCCCCCAAAATAATCATGGTGCTGAAATAAAATGAATCCTTTAGCTTCTGCTGTGCTGACTGTAAAAAGCTAGCAGGCATGAAAAAAATTCCAGTTTCACATCTAATATTACTGATTCATTGTGATAACAAACTAAATACAACACTCGCTCACCTCAGATATTTTACCTGCTAAATGGAGTAAGAATAAAGTGCACACAAAAGGAAAAGAAAAAATATACGCTTTCTTTTTACTGGGAACAATCTGTTTTACGTATGATATCCTAGAAACTTCACAGAAGGCATCAGATACATGTGGAAATTTTATTTTCAACTCTACAAAAATACTAAGCATTTTAGAAGAAGAATTTATTTACAAAAATCAAATTATTCAAGGTAATGATTATTCTGAGTGATTCATTTTGTCTATACTAAAAACCTTAAAACTCTAGACAATTCCAAGAAGCACTCAAACTTGTCTTTCATCCACATGTGAAAGTTCTAACTCTGTTAAAGTTTGTGCTTCAGGGGGTGTATTCTACCAGTGCAGAAATACTGTGTTAATGTTCAAGACAAAAGTCCTTCTACTCTGCAACAAGGCAGACAAACAACCCTAGGCTCTCACATTTGAGCAAAATGCTGCCAATCTTTTTCTGTTCATATGAAAAACAGTCTTGTAGCTAAACTTCATAAAAGATTACATTAGTTCTCTCCTCATCCTATGCATTCACTGATTAAATTACTTAAATTTATGATTCTGCTTCCAGATGTTTTCCTGGTTTTGTGTATTCTTTTCAGCCCTTGCACCTTAAACTTTCACGTACTGAAAACTTGTCCCACATCTACGTATTCAAAACAAGCAAAAAAGTATTTTTTTTCTTCTAGAATTTCCTTTTCGTGGGCACACTGATGAGATTAAGCATTTGAGGAGGAACAGAAGCTAATTGTTATCTCACATTCCTCTGCCATTTAAATCCCTTGAGGGTGACCAAGGGAACAAGGAGACTTCTGCCCCCAGACCCCACAGAGTGAGGCTGAAGGCACCGTGTGCTCTTTTGCTGCTCTGCAATGCTTGAGATAAGGCATTGCACAGCATAAAAACTAACACAGAGAGCAGAACAACAAACAGAAAGAAGCACAGGTTTCATATAAGGCTAGAAAATAAAAAGTCTCCTTTTTTAATTTTTTTGTTTTGTTTTTGTTTTTATTTTTATTTTTATTTTTACTTTTACTTTTATTTTTATTTTTATTTTTATTTTTATTTTTATTTTTATTTTTATTTTTATTTTTATTTTTATTTTTATTTTTATTCTCCTCCTCCTCCTAAACTATTTGCAATTGGTGACAAGCAAAATGGACAGCGAAAAACTCTGAAAAACTGTGAAAAAAAAGTTTCTTGCTTCTCAGAGCAGCTGAGTTCAGCACAGAGCAACACTGTGCACATCAGCATGGAAGAGAAATAACTACTAATAGAAAAACTGCCTGCCATGACTTAATGTGCCAAAAATTTGCTTATGTGGATGCAGGCTTAACACTCTTCTTAATGGAAAAGGCAAGCTTCAGAATGGTTTGGTATGATCATGAGGACATACCTGCAGAGTGCTCCTAAAAAAGTAGGAACAGACACTCAGTGCTGCTTTTCTGAGAGTAGTAATTGGGCTACAGCTAGGCCTCTCAAAAGACATTAATCCATAAGTGAAGAGTTGAGAGGAAAAAAATACATCTGTAAACCTGAAAAAAAATTTTTAATACTTACAAAAAAAGTATGTCAGCAAATAGGACTGCTACTCCTCTGGGAACATAGTGCTACATTTCCCCCATTTTTAAATAAAATACTGAACTTTTGTCTTATTACATGATAATCTAACCAAGAGAACTATTATTACAAAAACCTAACTAAAATAAACCAATAAAACAGTCACCCCACGACACCTTGGGTGAAAATCCCCTGACAGACACTCTGAGGGACTTATAACCATCAACTGGATAAATTTCAAAGCCTTATACACATAAAGCACTACATTAATTTAGAGAGTTGCATTTCTCACATTGATCAGCTTGTGAAAATACCCCCCAAGTAACTTCTCCTTGCCTGCATCAAGCTGATGATCAGGCAGCTCATTGCACAACTTGTCAGGATTTAAATGGCACTGCCAGGGCTTTAAACTGACAGGAATCAACACAAGTCAGAAGCTTTCATAAACGTGAGTAAAAAGAAGCAATTTCAGGCAGCATTTGGTTTCTCTGATAATGGAGTGACACAGTGCAGAATGCACCACAGAATTTTTCTCTGTCCCAGCAAGAACTCTCAGGGCATTTACAGAATGAAATGGGGCTGAATATGAGCAGGAAACCTGTGGTGCTGTTACATAAGCAAGCTTACTACAGTTTAAATAAATAATCACTGTGAACTGTACATGCAAGTGGAGCATGTGTTGGCGACTGAGCACTGCCCATGCTGTCACCAATTTCAATTCATATCCAGTTTCACCAATTTCAATTCATATACAATTTCACCGATTTCAATTCATATCACAATTTCACCAATTGCAATTCATATCCAATTTCACCAATTTCAATTCATATCACAATTTCACCAATTTCAATTCATATCCAATTTCACCAATTTCAATTCATATACAATTTCACTAATTTCAATTCATATCACAATTTCACCAATTGCAATTCATATCCAATTTCACCAATTTCAATTCATATCACAATTTCACCAACTTCAATTCATATCACAATTTCACCAATTTCAATTCATATCCAATTTCACCAATTTCAATTCATATACAATTTCACTAATTGCAATTCATATCCAATTTCACCAATTTCAATTCATATCACAATTTCACCAACTTCAATTCATATCCAATTTCACCAATTTCAATTCATATCACAATTTCACCAACTTCAATTCATATCACAATGTCATGCTGATTATGCCATAGAACACATTCCTTTCCTGCAGAATATTAATTGATTAACAGCTTTAACTTAGAACATGCTCTGCCCAGCTTGCAGCACAGGTGTTTCAGGCAGCAGGCTGCAAAGGACCTGCAAGAATACTGCTGCTGCTCCCTAACACAGAAATTTGTGGGTTTGATGTTTGGTTTTAACTATTTATAAAGTGAAAAATTCACCTCAGTACTACAGAGTTCAGTTTTCAAAAGATAAAGCCTGTGACAAGAAATGTGTCCCTAAAGAAAGCAAAGTGAAGCAAAAATATAGAGAAATATATCATTAGGTCCTCATTAAGTCCCATTCAAATGGACCTACAAATTAAGAAAGTGGATTCACAGAAGGGATGTGATTCAGGGGTGCATCCCTTTAAATTGAAGTGAATTACCTTCACCTCTTCTGGGATAATTGATTTTACCCATATCTCTCCCCAACAAACACCCCTTCTTGGCACACAGGTTCCTACAACCTCCCTCAGTGAGTGCCACCCCTGCTAGAAACTCCCTGACTGCACGAGCATCTTTAGACAAATCCTTCCCAAGCTTTATTTAAAATGTTTGGTGCAGGGATGACGAGTTTGCTGTAAGGTAGGGCAAGATTTCCCCCAGCACTGCACTCTGCTCTGCCTGCTCAGCACCTCCTGTTCTCAGGAGCTGTTCGAGTGGCCAGAGCTGCCAGTAATTGCTGTTGACATTGTTCGGAGCCTTGCCTCACTGCCAGAGACAAATCTTTCATTCATGAAGAAGTCCTTGTTAGGCCAGTGCTGGACTCCAAACCCACTTAATTAAATTCGAAAAAAAAAAAAGGGGGGGGGAAAAATGAAAGAATTTGCTTAGCTCTGGTGGGAAATTTGCACACAAAGGGCAGTGTCTGAGCCGTTCCCCCACTATTGTGTCTCTCAAACAGTTCTGCAACACAACAGGATCCCTCTCCTCCATCCCTTTCCTTCAGCCCCTGCAAAGGCGGCGGTGACCCTCATTAAAAGACCAGTTCGTTATGAATGTTTTCCCCATGATTCACTAACAGCGCTTTTTTCCTCATCAATCAAGGGCTCACAAGTGCTATGTAAGCACTCTCCAAGGGCTGGTGGCTTCAAGAATTTTAAAAGTAAAAAGTGTAAACAGGTACATAGAAAAAGCCTCCTTTGAGCAGTTATGTAAACACTCCCAATGCAATTAAAAAACCTACAAGCTGAAACTGTCAAGTCTGACTCTTTTATTTAATTGTATTCACATAACCTTTTCTGCAGACACCTACTGAAAAACACTGGGTAAGATACTCCGGAGAGTGATGGCAAACATACAGTGCAGGGCTGAGGAACTGTTAGTGGGAGCACAAAGATCAGCAAACAATCGATTTCGTGAAGAGGGTGTCAGGAAATGGAGTAAGAACTGAACACAATACTTGAACAGATTTAGCTTTGGCCTCATCTGGAAATTTTTGGTCTTTGCCTTGGTTTTCAGATTGACATAACATTTTGCTGTTGTTTGGTTTAGGCTTTTCTTGTTTATTTGTTTGCTTGTTTTAACATCCATTTAATTTTAATCCTTTATGGACAGCGGCTGCAGGTTGGACTGTTACACAAAATAACCCAAATTGATAATATTAATGATGGATTGCAACAGCATTTCAGAGAAAAACACATGGAAAATATCACTAACTGCAAATATTGTTCTTCCTCTGCATGTAACTTCCCTATCTGTATGAATAACAACAATCTGCTCTACACTAACAAATCACCATTGAATAATTTTTCTATTATTTGGTAAGTAGTGTTCAGAGTGAAAGTACCTGATTCTCTATGACAGCTACCTTCAGTTGTTTCAACATAATTCTCTACTTTAATTCAATATTGATTTACATAAACCAAAATGTTTATGTCTTTATGTGAAACATTAATGTTTATGTCTTTATGTGAAACATAAGAAATTAATAGGAACAACACTGTCATTAATAGGAACAACACTGTCATTTTCTTAGAGTCAAACATTGAGAAAAAGTAATTAAGTTGGTAAAGCTAGGAGTCAAAGAAAAACTTCAATGTGTCCCACAATTTACACCAGCCTCTTACTAGATGTATTTATCTTATTGCTTCTATCCTTACAAAATTCTTGGTATTTTCTACAGAAAAAACACTACAGATACAATTAAATTTATCTACAGATAAATACTTCTTGTCATAACCTTTGAGGTGTCATTAAGTAAATACAGAAGTGATATGAGGCACCTTTGATACTCAAATATTTTCCAAGTGAATCTGTTGTCCTACAACCTACAGGACGCTGAACTGAAAACTGCTCTAACATCTGTGATTTCTGCTTGTCACAAAAAACATGAGGTCCTACTTGTGTTATCAGCCCTTTAAAATTCAAAACATAGATTTTTCAGAATCTTTTACAGTACAGTTATAAAGCCCTTCTCTTTCTCCAACAGATTAAAAGGCAATGCCATGCAGTGAGGTCTCTTTTTGCAGTGCTTTTCTGACTCCTGTCCACAGAGAAAAAGGAGCAGCATTGGAAAATTATTGGCCAAGTATATTCACTGTTGTCCAGTGCATTTGTGTAAATATTCAGGTGGCGGATAAAACTATCTGAGGTTCTCAGAAATTCAAATTTATATCCTGGATTGTGTTTTTCCTTATAACGCAGACAAAAAACCATGGTATTTCTACTTATTTGTGATTGTATCCAAAATGTTGTTTAATACTTTCAAAAGCCAACAAATCCGAAAAACATATTTTATGTCACAGAAGAACTGAAATAAGTATGATTATCCACTGTCTATACTTGAAGTTACTGTTCCTTTTAAAAAACTGTTTAAATAGATAACAATAAAAGAAGTACTCTTAATAGTTTTGACCTATCCTTCCCCTTGACCTTATTTTATGCCCCATGTAGGAAAACAGTAATTCTCAAGAATTACAGAAGTCACCTTTTTTGACTCTAACCGAATTATTATTAAAAAAAAAAAAGCAGGGTTTATTCTACTTCTTTTTACATAACTCTGGATTCACATCTGAGCTGTTTATTTTGTGAACATCACAATATAATTTTCATTAGGCTAATTTTCAACTTTCCTGAAACAAACTGGAGGACATAATATGTACCCAAACCCAAGATAATCAGAATCTAAGATCAGGAATTATTTTTTAGGATGAATATTTGAGATTATTCTTTTGCAACCTGTGTAAATCAAGCAAACATTTTCAAAAATTAATACTCTGGAAATTATTTTGCATCTCATTTCCTGCATTGTAGGCTACCAAAATTTTTTTTCACTTGTAGAGCCATCATTCAAATCTCTAATTAACTTTTGTTTTCAAAAAAATTCCACAAATACAATAATATTTTTCAGACAATGAAAACTAAGCAGAAAAATACATGGATTTGTAAACTTACATTGGGGTCAATTGCTACCTACAATTTCACACAGGAAAACCAGGATTATCCAAAGGTGCCTGAAGTCTCCAAAGTCACTTCTTTTAAGTGACATTTCAACAGAACTTTGAGCATGTTCCAAGGCAGTGTGCAGATGAGGTGTTTATTACATTCTGATCAATGAAAAGAATATTAGTCACACTAATAATTGATCACAACCACAGGGAAATGTAACATTTGTCGCTGAAGGTTTTCAAAATAACAGTTTTGGGTACTTGAAAAGGATGTTTCCATGAAATACCTAGCAAAATGGACTGCATGTTTCACATTTCATAAATTAAGATTTCAATTTTGATAATACTAGTTTTAAGATGTTAAGCGAAAAAGGAGGCAAATAGGCTTCATGTGACTCTGCTGCAGAACTGAATCCATAAAAATGAATGTTCTTCCCTGACTCTTAATTAAAACTGAATTAGTTTATCCTTGCCTTTTGTACTTAAAATTCACATAATTTCAGCAGGGGCTGGAAGCATTAATTTGTCCATCAGTCCTATTCTACATCTCATCTCAGTTAAAACAGACTAAGTACACACACACACAAAAAGATCTCTATGTATTCCCTGAGGCAAATGAGGCTGTGAACATTCAGGTATGTTAGGATTTACTGAGGCTATTAACTGTAATTATGAAGCATATTGCACATATTACAGTATATTACAAAATCGAGGAGGTTTCAATGTAGAAACCTCCTTTTAATCTAGATAACAACATAAAAATGTACCTCATACTGTAAGATCAGTTTTGAATTCACAGATTCAAGAGTTAAAACTAACCACTGTAAAACATTTTTTTTTAATGCTAAACTGAAAACCCTCTGGAAATATCTGTGAAGAATTCCAATGCCCAGATGATCCTGGAAAGAGTTTTGTACAATCTCATGGAGTGCACAAATGACAATTTGCACCACCACGTGCAGGACCATGCACAAAAAGAACACTCAGGAGTGCCAAACTCTCAAAGAACCAAATTCAAAGCTTTTAAAACAAATGTAGCCTGGACAACAGCAGGTCTGATGATAAAAACAGAGTGCAGGATACCTCAAGTTTAATCTAAATTTCAAACTCGTCTTTTACTAAAATGTAGACAGAATTTGAGGGTTTTTTCTCCTTCTCCCTTGCAGCTTGCTGTGAAATGTAGACAGAGTTGTATACCTCGGAGATCAAAGTAATTGAGCAGGAGAAAGAGGAGGCCGAAAATACCCAACTATTTTGACAAGAATATTTTTGCAGTAAAAATTATTTTGTGTCCATGAAAAATATGTATTAAATTTAAAAGCATCCTTTTTTTTTTTTTTTTTACAAAAGGTCTCTGTGAATGTCTGTGTGCCTATGTGTCCATACCAGGAAAAACATTTCCCTATGACAATTTAAAGATAAACAGTCCCAAATCCTTTCTTAACAATATCCTTCAGATATCTAAGGAACAATTGTAAAAAATCAGTATGAAAATCCACTTCACCCTTCCTCCAAAGCACATAACCAAAACCATGAATAAATAATGTTAAGATAATTTACCTTATATTTTGTTAAATTGTCTGTGCATTCGGGAATGTGCATTTCAAGTGAGATGGAAGCAAACATGAAACAAGGAAGGTTTCCCTCCTCTCTTCAGTTTGATTGAAAGCACAGAAACCACATCTGTCCTTTGGCCAGAACAGAACAAATGCTAGATGTCAACATTTTTTATGCCAGAAGCACAAGCAGAAAACCAGGCTCCATTATCTTTGTAGAGTTCTTTTCTTCTATTAGGGTTGATCTGCTCACAGAATCACAGAATGTTTTGGGTTGGAAGAGACCTCAAAGCTCATCTTGTTCCAAACCCTGCACTGGCAGGGACACCTCCCACTGTCCCAGGCTGCTCCAGCCTGACTTGGGCACTGCCAGGGATCCAAGGGCAGCCACAGCTTCTCTGGGCACCTGTGCCAGGGCATCACCACCCTCCCAGGGAAGAATTCCTTCCTAATATCGAGTCTAATCCTACTCTCTGACAGTTATATTTCTTATTAGTCAGATATATCTGTGGTTAGAGATTTCCTGAGATTCGCAGAAGCTGGCAGAGGAAGCAGGCAGACGAACCCAAGATGGTGAAAGGAGAACTTTATTTACAAAAACCTCTTTATATATCCATTAATAATCTAGCAACTATTGGTCAGCAGGGAATCTACCTCCTAAAACCATTGGTCACAGCTATACAACACCTAGTACCAAACACAGAGATTAAAAAAGTACAAAAATGCAGCTTATCTCTATTCTCCCTGAGAAAGAAGAGAAAGATTTCTAAAACAGTGCAACTACATATATCCCTTATATCCCTTACTGTGATTTGCTTTTTGAGCAGTTTGGGAATTGCAAATTGCTAATTACAGCATTTTCATCCAACAATGGCTTCTTACCTACCCACAGGATGTAGAATTCCCAGAAACCAGATGAGAAATGCTGTCATATCTTTAAAGTGTTTGGCGGGTATTGATTTCAAAACCAAATATTATGGTCCTTATAAAACAAAACGAACCCCAATTTGTCACATTGCTAATAAAAAAGGTTTTGCCCATGGCCCTTAACAATACGATAATTTATTTCAAAGAGATGCAGTCCTGAATGTGACCCACTTAAAATTATTAAAAAAGATGTGGTGTTTATTTTTGCTGTCCATAGAACAAGCAATGGCTTGCAACAATAAACACGTTGTTTAATTAACTAGAAGGTTTTCAACAAGTGCTGTGGGCAATTATTTTACCATCACAGCACAGGCCTCACCAATCCAGCCCAAGATGCACAGTTGCACCAAATGACCTGCAAATATCTAACCTTAAGGAAAAGGTAGAATGCAACTAAATGTGTTATGACATCAGCAATTAAACCAAGCAGGTTTGATCACTTAGCACAAAAATCAATCCCTACAAACTGTTGAATGTTTAAATGCATACATTTTTATTTCTAGTGGTTAAAATCCCTCCAGCCACCTCAAAACACTACTCCTGTCTTTTCTGTGCAATCTCTCCTGCTTCTACATAACAGTAAAACAGGAAATTCTAAAATCACGGGCAAGAAATCAGGAAAATTAAACTTTTGTTACAATAAAGACTCAGATCCAGATATCATTGTCATGTCAGTTTAAGTTAAGAATTTGTCCTTGAATGACATCATGAAACAAATGCAATATTTCAGTTTGGGGTGTTGTAAGCATTTCTTTAATTCTGTGTTTGCATTTATTACATCAGGTTTACAGTGTGTGTTGTATGCTGAATGTAGAGAAATATCTCAAGTACTCTCAGAGCCACTGTGTATCTATGGACTCTTATCAAGATGGTTATGAGTTTTGAAAACCAAAAATAAAGGCAAAGCACCCTAAATTTATAACAGTAGAAGAGAAGAAAGAGACAGGAGTCCCAAGCTTTAGCATGAATGAGCCTTTAGGTGCTGCTTCACATCATTTGCATGCTGCAAAAGCAGTGTGCAAACCAGCTCAGAAATCACAATTCTAGCAGCTCCCAGGTAATCCCCAGAAGTCTATTAGGAATTTGTAATTTTCAGTAATTTCATGACTGGCCTAGATAAAGGAATAGACTATACCTTAAATAATTTCTAACATTAGGGGCTGCAAGCTCTTTGGCAATCAGTATTTTAACTCTGGAACTGTCACACAAGCACACAAATAAAAATCAAGAAAAAGAAATGCAAGATATTATCCCTCAGCAAATATATATCAACTGTGCTAAAATCAGAACGGGATATTGGGTACAGGAGGAATCTTAGGGAACCTTAGACCACAAGACAAGCCTTAGTGACATGTTTTGAAGCATTCCACCTTCAAAGCTATCAATCAAAGAAAATCATACTAATGGGCACATGTAGAAATGTTGTTTATATTCTAGAAAAAATATCTCCCTGCTGAACACTGGCGAAATCTTGGATGGAGAATACCTCAAGGTTTTGGTGCTGCACTTTAGAGGCACACAGCAGAACTGTGAGACTGTTCAGGAGAGAACAAAAACAAATTCTGGGGTGGAGTGTAAACAAAAAATAGAAATCTTTTTTCAGTGAGACTACAGACTTTGTAACTATTCCATTTTGCAAAGGATTTTCAACATGCAGTTGTGCTTACATTGAGTGGACAGAAAAATACCACGGGGATGAACTGACCTTCTGTCCCAGCCCCTGACACTCAGAATGAAATTCTGATACTGTTCACATTACTCAATGTTCTATTATTACACAGCAGGTGAAGAAATCTTCCTCTCACCCTCTTCCAAAATGTAATATTATACATTACAAGATATAGAAAAATGCCCCAGTCTGAAACAAAACAGAAAAAAACAGAGCCAGATATTTGGAACTATAGGGGATTTTGTCTTGTTTGAATGAAAACAACGGAAGAACCTGGTAAAGCTTAAATCACCAGCAAGAGTTTTTAAATACTAAATAAAACCCTTTGATTTACTTTGATTCACTCCCCTCCTCTACTAAAATACAGAGAAATTTGACATTTTAATAGTGGGCATGGTTCTTACAAAGTAAGAATTGTGGTATATTATTTTGCTTGTGAAGGTGCCAAAATTCTCATTCCGTCCTGATGTACAAATGTATTTGATTGTTAGCTGAAAAAAAAGTTTAAAACATAGTCCAAACCCCCAAAACAATCCCTTAAGAGTCTGATGCAAAGCAGAAAGGATGGTTTAATTCTCAGTTCTTGCTAGGTGGAAGAAGACTTAACCAAATTCCATAAAAGAACATCAAGTTTGCTATTAAGAAAATTCTGTGAGAAGAGTGATTAAGTACTGGAAAAGATAGTCAAGAAAACCAGCCATCAGTGCTGCTTTTAAAAACACATTAGTCAGGGACAGTTTGAGACATAATTGACCTCCTGCGGGTGGGGCAATGGGTGACATGCCCTCTAGCAATCCTTTCAATTTTTCATTGTATGGCTTGAATGTTTACATTTTTTGAACAGCGATGCACACGAAGAACAGGGAGCAACTCTCCAACAGCCCTAACAAATGCAAAAAAACCAGAGGGAAATACCACTCAGAGTTCAAAGATGAGCACATCAGGAATCACCAAGGAGCTGATGAGCACTGCTGGCACTGAAAGCAAATACCCTTGCAGTGTATTCTCTACATAAAACTGGTTACACATTTATACCAATGCTATGTGCCTCTGCCACGTGTACTTGAGGCCTTTAAGGTCTTTGTAATTCGAGGACAGAGAAATCCACTTTCACCCAGGTTCCTGTGGTGTAACAGTGACACCCAGTGACAAGTTTACACTTTAACGTCCTGTGAGCGTCCGGAAAATACCATCATTCTTTTTAAAGAGAAAAGGCAAAATGAGTTTGTCTATCAGTTACAAATGTCCTCTGTGTGCTGTTCTTTGAGTGCAGGAAGGAGCTCAGCCTGGGAAGAAAGTGCTCTGCTTCATTCTCTGCATAACCAAGAGCTCAGCAGCAATCCCTGCCTCAGCATCATCTCTGCACTGAGCTGACAGAGACTAGCAGGAAATAATAAACATGTGTAGAACAATTATTGTTAACTCAAGAAAAGTTAATACACATAAATAATTTTAACAAGGTTTGACAGTTCAGAAGCATTTTATAAAGAGCTCAGCTAAATACAGTCCTGCACTCTATACAACTCAAACAGATAATACAGTCAGGAACTGAATATGTCTCAAAGTAGAATCATTCAGAACTAAATCTAAATTTGGTACTCCCTTTACCCATGTAAGCACAATCCCACATTATCAAGATCCTTCCTTACTACAACTGGAAACAATCCTTTTGAGGACCTGGCGCAAGGAAAGCCTGATCTGCAACTGCACCATGTTATACACAAATGACACACCACATTATTGTATTTTTACTACCTTTTCAAAGCTTTCAGTTTCAGAGTTGTCTTACTTGAAACTACTGGTTAGGTAATTCAGATTATTTGGATGAACAATTCAAAAACCATAGGTCACCTGCAGCCTCTACTTTGTCTTGAATGATTGGTCACCATAATTAAAAAGTTAACCAAGCACTATTACTGCTCATTAACCTAATTCAGAAAACTCTTGATCCCAAGTCTGTTTTCTGGGCTCTTTCCACATCCCATTGCTAACAGATCTGTGTGATACATTCCCCCTGATGAGCAGCAGGAATCTCACTCACTGACAGCCCACAGGAACAGGTCTCACTGCATGGCAGAGTGCCACAGAAACTGTCACTGCAGAATACAGGCAAGCAGTCCTCTTTTACTCCATCATTAGCAAAAGTTAATATTCTATTTGTCACTTTACTTCTGACACCTCTTCTAGTGCTGCCTCGCAAATTCTTTGCTTTGTGAAAAATCTTTGCAGAACTGTGCCCTGTCTGTCTGTAAGTTTAAAACTAATAGAATTACTCCTTCTTGATCTTTGGCAAATTATAAGGCAAAGGAGCAGGCAAAGTAACAACAGCTGCTAGAACATTATTTTCAGGCTGATATTAGTAAAAATTCAATTAATGTGGTAGTCACAAAGAAAGGATTAAAGGGGAAGGGAAAATTCCAGACAAGTTCTGGTAGTACAGAGGTTAGCAAAAATAGGAAGTTCAAAGCCAAGTATGGTTAAAGCACAGAGATTTGGATCTCTGTACTTGTTAGTGGTCAAAGATTGGAACAGGTTCACCAGAAAGACTGTGGAATCTGCATCTGCAGAGATATTCAAAACCTGATGGGATGCAGCTCCTGGACAACCTGCTGTAGGTGACCCTGCTTGGGCAAGAGGCTGGTTGAGAAGAGACTTCCAACCTAAACGATTCTGTGGATCCTTTAAAACTCAGGGGTGTATGGGAACTTTAAATTAATGTTGAATTCCAAAGATGTCAATACGACAAGGTAAGGAATATCCTACCCAACCCTGTGCAACTTTCAAAAAGCCCAACTGGTACTGCTTTGACTGAGTTGGAGGACAGAAACTATTTTGACTTCAGAGCCACAACCAAGATGGTCACAAACATATTGCCCTTCTAAAAGCAGTGTGTTGGTATGGCAGTAACCCATGATCTCACTGAAGGGGTGTATGATACTTGAGCCAAAGTTATTAGCATGTGTATCCTACAGAATGAGCAAAACATCCCTGGTGTTTCAGAGAAGGACAAATGTCCCAGAACACGGCACTAATAGTGATATTTCTCATGAGCGTGCAGAGTTAGTTTCTAGGCCTTAAGGAAAATGTTTTTCAGCTGCTGGTGGAAAAGAACAGTCCCAGTGCAACAGAGCAGAGCAGGGCTCTAATTCAGACAGGGTGATTGGAAAGAACAGGACAAAGGCCAATAAATGGCTAGAAGTTGCCGCTCCTCATAAAGCATAAAGGCAATTGGGAGATTGGTCATTTTCTCAGAAATGGTCCAGGAGCTGGACAAAGCAGTGCCACTAAACCAAGCCCTGCAAGGATTATGGCACTGGATCAACATACCCAGCAAGAGAGACTGCAGTTGCACTCGCATTGAACTGAGACATGTAATGAAATTAAACATTAAATCCTAAAGCCTGCCCTCTGCAGAGAGCTGGTGTGGTAACCAACAGGTAATTTTATCCATGGTGGATGAAGAAAGTAGTTACATGAATCAAAGCAAAATTATTTGGCTCCAGAAAGGATGATTTGAATAAAATAAAATGATTGTATACTTTGAAAATTAAAGGCCTTCTTTATTTTTCATACTGCTTAAGCTAATTATAGTTACTGAGGACTTTTGCTGTTTACTCATGAGCACTTCAACGCAGCATAATTAAAATGACTGCCAGCTCATTGGTGTTGGCATGCACTGGTAAGGACCATTCCAAGTCTGTGAACCATTTGTAAAAAATCCAGTTGAGTTGGATCACCCAGGCAGGTTGCTCTCCTGCATTCCCAAAATGCTAAATTCACACAGGGCTTTCACTCATGCATGAGAAAATTTTTTTTTTACTGATGTTCTGGGATTGTGATGAGCACAGAAAGCATTTATTGACTGACTGGTCAGAAAACAATTCAGGCTCCTGCTTGGGATGCAGCAGTGGCAGCAGCCCTGAGCCTCTGCTCTGTTGGATGTGAGACCAAGAGCCACCAGGGCAGGGAGTGCAGCTCCAGCAGAGACACTCACACTCAGGCACTCCACAGCAGAGCAACACTCAGAGCCTTGATGCCTAAACATTCAAGACCTGAGAGAGGAGAAACACGTGCTAGGCACTGCCTGCTAATACTTCATTCAAAGATTAAGCAGGAATGAAATTTCGGTTTAGGTGCTCTGCTGATTTTCCTGGCCTCCTTAAGCACAAGGCTTTCACAATTACCTGGCCCACACAAGCCCAGAATGTGGATCAAGTTTAATTGTGGCTGCAACAGTGACTCATTTGAGATTCTGAGATGGAAGTAAAACGGAGTAGACCATCATTTTGCCTAGACTACAAGGATTTCGAAACTGTAGGAAACCCATTATGAATTCTTCCTCCCTCTTTTCTCTTTGATGATAAAATAAAACCATAAATCCCTACAGAGATATGCACTGGAGTTGCAGTAAAGTGCCCTTCCACAAGACCAAGAGTTCTAATAAAAGACATAAATTCTCCTTCAACCTTGAATCACAGTGGCAGCTTTTCAGTGCCCAGATCACTGCATGGTTAAAACGGAAAATATTCCACTGAAAACCTGTCTAGACATCACATTATATATCAGGCTGTTGCTTTATTTTGAAGGTAGGTTTATTTTCTTCTTCAATAATATTTAGCAACTTAAAATGTCTGCTAAAGTAAAATGTACAGCACTTTTGGAAGGGAGTGAAGTGTAATTTTTAAAGGCATAAGCAACTCACCATAGGAGCACTCAGGTAAGAGTCTACCTCAGGCCAAACTGCAAAAGTATACATTACATATTGAAAAGAGTAATTCAGGAGCTGTTCACCTGTAATTAGTTTTTTTCCAAGATACACTTTTATGCACCTGCTTTGTCCTGCCGTGAATATTACAAAATAAACTGCTAATCCGTAGTTTCAAAATAATAGTTTTCCAGAGTTTCACCACATTATGAACAAAACCAGTTCACATGTGAAGAATATAAGCAACTCTTGAGTATGCAAGTCCCTTTAAAAAAAAAATCCAATAGAATAATAGCGTAAGTAATGATGAATGAGTCTCGACAGCAACAAATCAGTCTTGTAGAACCACCTTTGCCTCCTTAATAAGTGTTTTCACCACATACACAGAGCATCAACAGCTGCCATGTGGCACCACTCTCTCTGTGTTAATACTCCACATAGATGAGCGTGCTGTGAAAAGTCTCCTCTCAATCAGCTTTTGAGACCAGGCTGCATTCCAGCATGTATTTCATTCCAGCATTCCAGCCAACGTATTAAACTCTGATTCACATTCAAAATATCGAACACTTAGATATCTCCAGCTTCAATAAATTCAGCTGCAACAGCTCGGGAAAATTCAAATGGCTGTGAAAAGTCAATAGGTGTCAGGAAGGAGGAACTCAAGGAAGTGCTGCTTCAACCAAGTCTTGTTTTGAAATACGCGGCATCAGAAGATAAGGCTGGTTTAGAGCAGGGAACCCAAGTGACAGTCTGGGATGGAGCTCAGAGTTTAAACGTATTTCCACTTCTTATGTTCACACCAGCATATCTAAGGATTTATTCTGTGCCTGAGTATGCTAATATGCCTTGGGAGACAATGAGACAGAAACATGGAAAGAGTGGGGTATGGCAACAAATAACGTCTAGACTTCTTGCCAAACAGTGAAATCCAGAGCACTGGTGAATTTTGCAAGCCAGCAAAGTAGAGATTACTTTTCTGTTTGTTAGATGGTTTCCTCAAAGGGAGTAAAATGTCATAAAACCTTTATGTTTCAAATTCTTAGTACTGAAGAGGTAATAGTGAGTCAGATACTAAAACCCTAAAACACCTCTGATGGATTTGGAAAAAACCCCTGAAATTGGCTGATTCCACATACTTTCCCTCTTTCCTCTCTACTGTACATCTTGGGCCTGCTGCCAGTTCCCATTCTAACAAAATAAAGTTTCTCTAAAGAAGAGTAAAAATAATAAAGCCTGGAGTTCAGGCAACTGCCTTGGTGCAGGCACAAGCAAATTAAACTATAACAACATGACAGGCCTTATGTCAACCTTGGCCTACATTCCACAGTTTCCCTGCTGAGACCTTGTGGCTGTCAAGTGCTCCTGATCATGCCCCAGTGATCCCAAAACTCTTCAGCTCAGTGGGTGAAACATCCGAATCGCAGTCAGCAGATGTCTAGCACACAGTCAGCAGAACGAGACAGCACCACATCGTTAGCAACAACAATAGAACAATGTCAGCACAGAAGGCAGTAAGCACAGCCCTGGCTAGCACAACATTTTGTGCACAAACAAAACCCAGCAGGATCCTATGAAGACACGTTTGACGTTTTTGCTCTAGGCAGAAATGCTCAAGTTCTCATAACTAAGGAGCATTCCTAACACAGGCTGCAGCAAGAACCCCAAATACTTGTGTCCTTCAGAAAAAAAACCCAAATTTTATCCCCAGTTGCATTATGAAGTAGATTAATGAAGAGTTCTTGAGCTCACAGAACAGGAGGCATTTTGGGGATTCAGAAATATCGCTCCATTTCCAAGAAGAAAGCAAACAAGCTCTTGCAATCTACACAAAATTCAGAGCAAAGAAATAGTCCATCAGAAAAAAGCTAATTAACCTCATTATCTTCAGCGTCCATTTAGTGTTCTCACTTTTCCCAGTATCTCCCCTGCTATGCTTCTAGCCTGGTCTATCAGTAAATTCAAGAAAGGAAAATGCTCTATATGCTGGTTCAGGGGGAGATTTGGATGGTCCAGATCACATCCTTTACAAATCACTTCGCTGATTCAGAGGGCCACACAGTAAGAAAGTGTAGCAATGGCAAACAAAGACACATGATCTTCTTGCTGCTTCGAAAAAAACCTTCTTTTTGCAAAAAACCAAACCATTTTGTACTCTAAACCCAAGCAAGACAAGCAGGGATTGGCTGCCTGCCCATGTGGCGCTGCTGATCACACACCTCTCCATCCTATTAATGAAATCAACTTGATCCTTTTGATCAAACACACATCTCACCAATCAATCACTGCCTCATGCATGAGGCGACCACACAGTCACACAATCTGTTCTCTCATTACATGACCTGTAGCTGAACCTTTCCCAGAGTGCTTTCTGGTGAGCGAGAGTGAACAGAAGTGAACAGGAATTTAACAAAGGTGGAAAAAGCTTCTTCTGTAAGGCTTTTCTTTATCTCCCACAAGAAAGAGTTACATGTTTCTGTAGTTCACCTGGAACACCCTGATGCTTTGGGTTCTTCTGCTCTGCAACCCAAAATCTCCCTTCAAAAAGTCCTTTTTTGTCTTGGCTTCATGTGGTGAATGACTTCCTCTAAAGTTTGCTTCAAACAGGTACAACATCCCCACGCTCACTACACTTTCAACAAGCGGAAAGTTCTGTACAGACTCGACACAGCGTCTTAGGTTCCATGGAAGGTGTAACCAAAAGTCTGTATTCTATTCCCATTTCCATAAAATGTCAAAAACAGCTGGGGCAGTGTTCTTTATGTTCAGCATGGCCCAGCCCTGCTAACACCATCGGGGCTATCTCTGCTCATGGCCATCGAGGGCTCTGGGAGTGACTCACAGATTCCATCAGCCATTGGGAGATGCCCTGCCCAGAGGGGAGGAGCTGAACATTCCCACCTGCACATAAACTGAGACTCTGGAACACGAGGAGCACTGGATTCCCAGAGAAGAACTCCAGAGCCACCACTGGACCTCCAGAGACCAACGAGACCTTTCCACAAGATCAGCACTTCAACAAGAGCACATCCATCACTCCAACGGGACTGCAGCACCATTGAACTGCACTGCAGCACCACCCTAACAGGGTGCAGGTTGTATTCTGATTTTGTCAGTTTAAATCTTTGTTTCTGTATTATTGCCTTGTTCTAAATATCAGTAAAGAACTGTTACTCCTGTTTTCCCATATCTTTTGCTTGAGAGCCCCTTGATTTCAAAGTTATAATAATTTGGAAGTAAAAGGGATCATATTCCCTATTCCAAGGGAGATTCCTGCCTTCCTTGGCAGACACCTGTCTTTCAAACCTAGACACATGGAAAATCACAAAGATCCCAGGTCATAAGGCAGCTTCCAGATCACACCCTATTTGCTAGGTCTATGGAACATGCTAAAATCTTCACACATCACACAATATGACACTTAGCAGTGTCCACTTTTCAGAATTTAACCCATCATCTGTCTCAATCATCCCATTTTCTAAATTACTAGCTTCACAGACAGCCACTATATTCTCTCTGATACTCCTGAGGTTTCCTTCTTGTTACTCTCCCCTAGTGCTGCAATTCTCTCTTTCATTTATATGTTCTAAATTTCTCTGGCCTTCTCCCAGGGCACATGCAGGAAAAGAATCCCTGTTGGAATTGGAGTTCTGCCATATCTAAATTCATTGACACTTAAAGGAATTCCAACTAACCTCAAATTATACTGAAAAGAATCTCTAACGATGTGTTGTTTTTCATTCTTTTTAAGTAGATGAATTTTTCTGGTTTATTGGGGGAGTAAGGCAGATCTAGGTTTTTACAGATTGCTTCATGAATATTTCTTACTACATGCTAGATGTCATTATTCTCCTGAGAATCAATTAGCCCAAATGCTGTTATGACAGTCAAAGAAAAAACTGTAATTTTAACTACAATTGATAGTGTTGTGTCTTTTCCCAAACAATCTTCACAAAAATGCTGAGAACTTCAAACCTAATCACGCAGTGAAAGAAAATTTCTTTTATGAGAAAGAAATGTGTGATTGAAAGAGTTTTCTAGAAGAAAACATAAGCTTTTTGCTTCTAGATGTATCCTGCTAATTTAGAGGAGCCCAACTGAATGTATAAGCAAGCAGAAAGCAGAAACTCGCTTCAGAATCAAACTCACTTCAGTTTGATTGACTCTATGATCAGACTTAGAACTCTCATTTCATTTAACTTTAGTACTCAAAATTCACAGTAAAAGTCTCCTGCAAAGTTAGTGTTTCCCTGGACTATTTGCTATTCTGTCATGCCATATGATGACTTCTGTCCTAGCAGCAATGAAAGAGTTATATTTAAAAAACGTGCAGCCCTATCTCCATTCAGTGAACAAAACCAAAGAGCACCAACTTAGCTTGCACAATAGCAATGAAATCACTGTGCAGTTATAAAAAAATAGAGGTGATACTGTGTCTGTTATCTGTCTCTAATGCACAGTGACAGCCAAACACAAACATATTTTCAAGGGTATTTTAAGCACTGCAAGGAAAATCACTGTGTCCAGACAGAGTCAACTCTCTAACAACTAACATTTTGTTAGCCTCACCCACAACAGCAATTAGGTGTTTCACAATATTTATCCATTGATAGTCTGCTATCACACAGGCCAAGAGAGAAGGCATATATTCCCTGTTTTCCACTACATTGCCACACACCTAAAAATAAGGAAAAGAACTGTCCGAAGATTAGTTAACAAAAACCCTCTGTTGGCAACAAGATTAGGAACTTTTTACAATAGTGACTCACCTTCCTTTCACATCTGGATGATTCGTGTGCTCACTTACCCATTTTGGACACCCTTGCTATGATGTTTTTTTCTCTACCATAATCATCCAAATCTCTTTATGCACTCCTGGAAACAATTTATGTAGCAAACAAAAACACACTCAGTTTTTCTCCTCATCTTCAGTTGGACAAGTGTCTAAAACACTGGTAGGGAGAAACCTACATGTTCCTTGTATTGCTTAAGTATAATATTAAAGTTTATACCCAAGCATAATATTGAAGCAGAATCTAACTAGAATGGTAGAACAAAAATTTGTCTGTTGTTAAAAAGATAAAGAACCTTCCCTATTTTTTAACTCTGACTTCCTAAGAGATATGACAGCAACTGGTAGCCTTATATTTTGTATTTCAGTCCAGACATAGTAGTCAGATTTCCTTTCTGGGAAGAAATTTCATAAAGCAAAAATTCTGCCTTGTGGATCATATCCGTGGCTTTTGTAAAGCCATTTGTTATGACACACAGTTGCATGCACAACATGCAAAGCCCTGCCCTGTGAGATTACTCACTGCTGCAGGACAGTGCTAAAAGCAGCAGCATGAGAATGTGCAGGGCAGATTTTATGCCTGGAGACAAATTCAGTCCCCAAAATACCCAGAGTAATCAATCTCATTCTGAATTGGACAAAAGGGCTCTGTCACAGTACACTGCTCACTGGAAAGGGAGAAGATAGAAAGCAATCTATGAAGGAAAAGCACAAATGGATTTGAAAATACTCTAGAAAAATGCTTTCCACAGAAGACAGGAACTCTTCTGGTAATTGAGAGTTCCACTTTTATTGCAGAGGTACTGGCCTTTATGTTGTGCTTGAGCTACTCAAGATAACACAAGAAGTCCATGGCTTACTGCAGTACATATTGTTCTTCATTCATGAGGCAATATTTGGTCTTTGTATTTCCTGAGAGATAGATACATAGATTGTTGGATAGATAGATAGATAGATAGATAGATAGATAGATAGATAGATAGATAGATAGATAGATAGATAGATTTTTGATAGATAGGTAGATAGATTTTTGATAGATTTTTGATAGGTAGGTATGTAGGTAGGTAGGTAGATAGATAGATTGATTTTTGATAGATAGGTAGATAGATTTTTGATAGATAGATAGATAGATAGATAGATAGATAGATAGATAGATTTTAGATAGATTTTAGATAGATAGATAGATAGCACTTACACAATTTTTGAATTAAATGTTCTGCACACCTATTGCCTGCAGTCAAGAGATGAATTCCAAGAACTCATGACAAGCTTACAGGAAACCATTAGCCTTCCTAACATTAAACCAACCTTTTAAACAAGAGTTTTTATCCTTGTATCACTGTATCTTCTATCACATCCTACTTTTGAGATAAGCACAGAAACCCTCAAGCCTCTCCTCTGATTTGGAACTTTTTACTTAGAAAACAAAGAAATTCAAAAGAACTTAATCAAACTTTACTCTGTGTAATTTAAAAATAAAAAGTCTACAGGATATTCTCTATTAGGCAGGGAAAATGGCATTGGAGGAGAGGAGAGGAGAGGAGAGGAGAGGAGAGGAGAGGAGAGGAGAGGAGAGGAGAGGAGAGGAGAGGAGAGGAGAGGAGAGGAGACGAGAGGTCAAACAAACCAATGAAAAAATAGACAATGGCCTTTAACAACTCTATAAAAGCACTGTCCTTCCCTGAAATATTCTCTAATACACATTTAAGTAGAAAGATGATTTGACATCACATTATTGTCAACAGCTATGCTAACAACCAATGAAAAAGAATCACAGCAACTTCATTATTTACATTTGCAGCATGGGAATGTCATGGTGATTGCCAGGAAGTGTCTGAAATAATAAAATTCATAGGCATCTGACATAAGTTTTAGAAGAACAATATCTCAAACAGTATTAGCACACTACAGCAACTCAGAAACACAGAATTGCAAAGAAATTGTCAAGTTGTTCATTAAGCATCTTCAGGGAGCTGAAATTCCTTGGAAGAAGAAATGACAAGTGTGTGGAAATGACAAAGTTATTGTTTCTTGTTGACCTAATCACTGAAGGACAGTAAAGAAAGGAAATATATGTAAGAGAATGAAAATGCAATAGGAAGGAAAACACCTATTACTTCCAGTTGACCTAAAAACTTGAATTCCAGAATTAGGCAATATTCTAGAAAAAAATCCCCTTGAATTATTTAATAAAATGTGATGAAAAAGGCAACATGGAAAAGGACCAACCTACATGTGACCAGTGACAGGACTCAAGGAAACAGCATGAAGCTGATTTAGGAGAAGTTAAAACTGGATATCAGGAAAAGGTTTTCAGCCGATAGGTGGTTGGGCACTGGAACAGGCCCAGGGAAGAGGTCTCATCACCAGGTCCAGCTGAACTCATGAACCCCTTGGAAAATGCTCTCAGGCACACAAATTGATATTTGGAGTGCTCTGTGAAGGGCCAGGAGTTGAACTTGATGATCCTAATGGGTATCTTCTACTCAGTATATTCTATTCTATGTGCCAAATCATCAAATACCAGGGGAGTATCAACATGTATATAATATTTATGAAATGTTGAGGAGAAATGTAACAAGCACCGGAAGGAAAGAAACAAGCACAGTCAGAGAATTGAGAAAAAACTCCTGAAATTACTTCTAATTTGGAAAAATTCCAGCATAAAATCAATCTGAAGATGACAACTAAGAAAATACAATATATACTCACAGTTTATCCAATCTGCCCAGTGAATTCTGGGCTGCAAAGTGCAATTTTTAAAAATTATCTTTCCCCTGCCAAATATACCAAACATAGTTCATGTGATAGTAGCTACATTTAAATTGATAAATTAAAAGGAGAGTGTTGGATTTTTTTTAAAGTACAATAAGTTTGCACAATGATACAGACTTATCACTGGCACCAAAAGTATCCTCCCCAGACATCAGAGAAGAAATGTATGAAACTCACTGCAGTGGTGATGGTCACTAGATCCCCGAGTGTGAATAGCTCCTGCAGACTTCAGGAAGTGTCTGTCACAACTGATCTATTTTGATGTCCGTTATGAAACCCTCCTGGGGTTAAATAATACACAGATACAAGACAGTTTCACCTCCACTGGAAGGGTTTTAAAAATGAAATTAGACATGTTTTTGAGGCAAAATATTTTGCAGTTAACTCCCCAGGTCTGCACATATTCCTATAGAATCTGTGGCCAAAGGAACCTCCTCTAAACCATTTCCCGTCACCTCCTCTGAACTGTCAGCTTCAATTGGGCTTTTCTTGCAGCACTACTTGTCCTATACTGAGAGCATAACAAACAAACAACTTAACTCATCCTTCTAGGTTTATAACTGCAATCTAAAAACCTGTGTTTAGTATTCAATCTACTTGCTTAAAAATTTGAACACTTTCAGCATATATTATTCACTACTGCACATTTCAGACTACAGTGCTTTACCTATTTCCAGCATTTGTTGTTTTCATTTTGTACACAAAATCATTGGGGCTATCATTTGTTTTTAACTGTTTGCTTTGTTTTAAATAACCCTGTAGCTGGAAGTGAAATAAATTGAATTCTTCTGAATGGAATTGTCCACCAACCTTCTCTCCTGTGAGGGCATTTTTAGGAAGAAAACTGTGTTCCAAATCAAATTAACCAAAAACCTGGAAAAGCGTCTTGCTAGTTTGACATACAAAGCAGAAACCAAACAAAAAGTCCATGAGACCATACAACCTCTCTGCAAAAGTCTTGTAGGAAACAAAAAAGCTAAATGCAAATACAGTAAAGCAAAAAGAGAAATATTCAAAAGGCAATTGAATTCTCAGGACAAATTGTCCACAAATACTGGTGCAGGAAATGGAAGAAATAATGAGGATTTCCATCATAATGGTCACTATTATGGCTACTTCTTTCAGATAATTTCTCTCCTATGGAATGCCAGTAAATGAGTAGACAGAAAATTACATAAGCATAAGATAAACAGACAGTGTTTGAACGTAAAACTGGATAGAAATAGGCTTTCCATATATTTCTCCCACCACTACACCTCTGTGAATGAAATGAACTCCTAAATTAAAACATACCTCTTCACTCATTTCTAAATCTTAACCAGGGTATTTCCTAAGTACTCATGCACCAGAAAACAAAATCAGATGAGGGAAAACCAATACCACAATACTTACTAGAATTAAGAAAAGCAATCTTGCTTGAGCTGTGTTCTACTCTTCATCGTATTTCTGTTCCAATAGTATATTAGTGAGTAAGTTGTGTTTAACAATTAGAAAAACATCGATTTTTTATAGGCAGATGAATACCAATGAAATGAGAAGTCTGCACTTCTAAACAGGGAGCAAACCACTCCAAAAAATCCCTTTCTTATCATAGTTAAGTAACAGAAACCAAGCTTAAAATTCAAACCAAAAATTGGTCAAGAAATTATCTAAATAGCCAAACAAAGCTAAGCAAAATGCTGACTGCTTATGGATGTCTATTTAGAATGTTACAGTATTGGTTATGCAGTGGCAGTGTCTGCACAACTATTAAAATATCAAACCAACAATAAATGCCAGAAGAAATCCATCACTACATTCCAAAGTGAGTCTTCTCTAATGTACTGTGCTGTAAAGACAAACCCATGGAACAGTGAGGTGGGTAAGAGGGTAAAAGCTGGGAAAAAAACAACTGAAGATTTAAATCAACACGAAGAGCATGGGAACATATGGATCACAAACAGACCAGGTTCTGAAGGTATGAATCACTCTGATTTTTCTGTGGTCAAACCTCCCATCAGCTTTCCTACCCAAGGGGTCTTCTCAGATCTCCTTTTATGCTGCTTGCTCTCCTTGGGGCAAGGGAACCACAGGGAAGAAAGTGCACCAAGTTCCAAAGACTTTAACATTCCTACCATCTTTGCAAAAAATTGGAATGTACTGATAATCCCTTTCAAAAGAAACGTCAAATCCAAACCTGATAATGAAACACAAACATCGTCACAACAATCCACAAAGCAATCAAAAAGCAACAGCCGAAACACATGCAATTTATGAATTTGCCTATGGCATGACAAATACAATTTTTATCCTTTTATATATGCTTTGGGCCTACATTAATAAGAGATTTCCTTCTCAGCAATATTTCAGATGTAAGAAAAAGATTTTCCCATTTACTGAAAATTTTTAAAGCCCTTTAGTTTATCAAACCTGGTTTGATAAACACTTGAAATATCAACAGTGAGAATTAAGACAAAGGAAGAAAGAAATATTTCAAAACTTCAGCAGCTTGGAAATTTGAAGCACGGAAAGCCAGAAAAGAGATGGTGACTTCATAAGGAACATGTCTGCAATAGCCATACAGTGACTCTGCTATGGCACTGGTCAACAAATTTCTGTTTCTGCCTGTCCCAGTATGAACATTTGTGGTTCAGAAACAAGAACAGAACTTTTAATGGGTAAATTCAAAGAACTTTTAATGGGTAGGTCCAAAGAACTGTTTTCCTGCCAAATGTTAATACAGAAGAAAAGGACCCTCAAGAGTAATTTGAAGAAATTCCTTGTACTGAAGTACCAATATTAAATTGAATGCTGTGTACTAGAAAACTGCATTAAATAGAGAACAAGGATTTTTAGCATCACTACGAAGAACAAAGTTATCTTTGTAAATGTTTATGTTTGTATTAACAAGCAGGGTTTGAGTTTGCTTATGGCCATTGACTGTCAGGACATTCACAGTCTCTTGATGGATCAGATGTGCATTATATAGACAGAGATTAAATTCCTCCTACTTGAAAAAGAGGGAAAACAACACAAGCCTGAGATTAGCCCAATTTATCAGAGCATGGTGCTAATAATGCCAAGGTTGTGGGTTTGGTCCCTGTATGGGCCATTCACTTCGCACTTGGACTTGATCCTTGTGGGTCCATTCCCGTTCAGAACATTTTGTGGTTCTGTGATATTCAGAGCCAATTCACATCCTATTCATTTAATATGTGCTAGACCTGGCCTTGAATTAGTAACACAGACGGAGCAGTGGTAAATATTAAAATTATTGAAGCAGGGAAAAAGCATTAGCAGCAGTAGAGAAATCAGAAGGGAAGCAAAGGTGACTAACACTGAAAGAAAATGGCTTTGTATATGGCAGACAGTCTTTACAACAGGGGTATAAGTGACATAAGTGATAAAGAGATTCATGCAAAGGGAGAGGTACAATGGGAAATCATGAGATAGTAGGTCATGCTGAACAAATCTGATTAACTTCTGTGAAAATGTCGCAATAAGAACTGATGGGACAGAGCAACAGACATAATGTATTTGGACTTCAAGATAGCTTATAATACCTCACAGCAGAAAAATCTAGGGTAGAAGGTCAGTAAATACAGTGTAGATAAACATGGAAATTCTGAACTGAATTCAAAATGAGGTCACTAAGGACAGCACATAGGTAAAGAACGGATTGCAAATTGACAGCTCTTAAAATGACTAAATGTTTGAACCCCTCTTAATTAGACAATGTACCAGAGATAAACAATGGAAATTCTGAAGAAATTAAAGCTGTGGACATAAAGTATTGAATTAGAAGAAAGGTTTGGTAGTGCAGGTAATATGGTCAAAGTCCCAGTGACCTGCTTAAAATCCAAAACTAGATGATTTACTTGCTGCTAAATATACTCTTCTGTTATTGAAATCATGGGCTAAGAATAGACAATATAATAAGACTTGCAGGAGACCTGATAAACTGGAAGAAAAGAAGACTCTAAAATTTTGCTGTAACTTGAGATAAAGTAGTAATATTCTATCTCTAGGCAAGTCCTGTCAACATGTGTTTCATATTTTGTAACTTTATGATTTTAAGCTTCACCAACTGGAATTTTCTCTTCAAATCATTTTAGAAGCAATTTAATGGGGATGTTTGCAGGGGAAGACAATCTTTCATCACAAGGAAAGCTGTATTTATGTGAAAATGCTGTTGCACGAAGGGAGATTCATTAAGTATTTGCATGTTTACAGTTATAATGACCTACTTTTCCTTCTAAGAAGAATAGTCTTTCATTTCCTCTAGTTCCCTAATGGTTTGTTTTACTAAACTTCTTTCTATTGTCTTCCTTTTAGATCATAAACTGCCTCCTTAAACTAAACTAAACAAACCAACTAAACAAATCCTAATTTGTCCAGCATTCAACAAATTTGGATCATGACCATAGATTTCAAATTGAAGATGTAAGTGAGCGACCTTTAGGACACTGTAAATTTCATCATTTAGAATTTATTTCATACACATTTGGATAGAATCTGACACAATCAAAATCAAACACAAGGTAAATTTTTGAGGCTCACATTAGGAGGACTTTCAAATTTGCACACTGTGGAACAATGGATTTTGAAGATGACAGATGACAATGAAATAGAAGACAGCCATGTAGCAACTCTGCTTGCTTGAATTTGGTAAAAGAATGCCTCCATTATCAGAACATAAAAGACTTTTCTTCATGATATTTTAAATGCAGACCTTAACACTTGATTCATATAGTCCTTTGAAATTTTCAACAGATTGCACTGAAATGACAAAGAGTGGCAGAAGATAATTGTAGGAAAAACCTTCAAATTGCCCAATTAACTTACTTAGTTTTTCTTTTATAACGTTCCAAGACATTAACAGAGGCCTTTCCTCACATTTTTCAGCACTTGACATTCTTTATTTTCAAAGTGCTCTTCTGAGCACGGAAATGACAGACATTTGTCCAAGATTAATTTGAATTGTATTCTTCATTATTCTATTTGTGGGTATGGATCCTTCTAAAATTAAAAAAAAAGACACCTTCTTTCCAAAACAGGAGTTCAATATTTTTCCTTTCAGAGTCTGCCTATCTTCTACAACTTCCAAGCATTGTCCTGTTAACAGCATTATATTCTGCAAAGTACTCTAGAGATGAAGAGAACGAAACAGCTAAAGGCATTCTTTGTAAGCTCCATTCATAATCTATGTGATTTCTAAAGATCGGGGAAAAAGAAAGCAAAGAAAATGCCACACAACATTATAAAGAAATTACTGAGTACTTGGAGCTGGTCTGTGCAGTTGTCACTGCCATGTTCTTCTGGAAGTGCAGCAGGGCTGGAGCAGGCGTCAGAGGGAGCAGAGGTAAGGGACTGACTGATGCTCTGCCAGCCGTGCTGCAAAGTGCTAACTTCAGCTAATCTGTGTGGGGAGTCTGGAATAAGCCAAGAAGACAAAATTTGTCCATACTGGTGACCCTCTGAGTCAAAAACCCCACAGGAGCAGTCCTCAGTGAGGAAAAAGACAGAAGGAAAAATAAGAAATCATTTACTGTAACCAATCAAATTTCTCTCATCTAAGGCTCAGAGGAAGAATATTCCCTGCCATTTGGATAGAATGTTTAGGACATTCATTTTCTTATCCCTGTACACATAAGCTACAGGAATTTAATTGTTTCTATCACCTAAGAACATTCAAGAATGCCAAGCTTGTTGTTTCCAGCATTATAAGGACTACACAACATTCTCAGATAATCACATGTATTTCATTTCACCCCTTGCCAGACTAAATGAAAGAGCAGCTTTAAATCAGAGGGTCATGTAGAAATTGCCCAGCCTGTCAACTTGTGTGTGCTCTGAACATCTCCACTGTCAATGGTGTGAAACTAGATAAGTAACAGGAAAAAATGTACATTTGTATCTAAGTTATGCCAGCCTTACCCAATCCTCTTTCTATCACCCTAAACCCTTCTTTCTCTGCAAGTTTTTAGCTCTAGCCACAGCCTCTTCAGGCTGTTCAAAGCTGAACCCATTCCCCAAACATGTCAAATGTCTACAAGGAGCATCATCTACATTCTGGAGTTAGATTACAGCAATTTCTGTCATTCTAAGGCAGTGCTCAACATCTTATTGTCTGATGCTCAGGGCTGCTGTGAATTAGTAGTACACATTCACTCCTCAACAGCTTGTCCTTCATCACATTTATTTGAAGGCAGAGATTCAAAGAAATTGTACAGCCACCATACAACATTCCTCAACTCACAGTCTTCTAAAATACGGATCACATATCATTTATTTATGTAAGGCCCAAATTACTTTCTGCCAATATCTTCCAGATAGCAGAAACAAATTAATGAATAGGCTCATCTTCAGGCCAGCCTGATCAGCAAAATTGAAACTTTTATGTTCGATCAGTCTCTTATCTGGTGCAAGGGTAAACTTTCCATAGCTTTCTACAGACAGACAAGAATTTTTTTGCTTTCAATGACAAAGGGCTATAGAAACTTTAAAATATCTTTAAGACCACAGACAAGAATAAATGACTAAGAAGAATTCAGCTATCTGACCTGGAGCACAGATAGGTCACCACAGATAGGAATGAGAAGTGCAGTACAAGTAACATAATAAATTCAGCTTGCCATTGTCGGCAGTATTAGATATGACAGAGCCCACAAAGGAACTTGCACTGTAGCTAAAAGGCAAAGTCAGATCAAGATGCCAGCGTATCAACTACAAACACGTACACAGCAACCCCTTTTTACCACTATTAACTCTCCCTTTGTGCTTCAGAATGCACCCAATGAGCTGCCAGCTTCTCATCAAAATGAAGGATGTTTAATATTTTTTTCAAAGCACAAAGGACGTGTGCCACAGCTGTACATTGAAACACACACACAGGAATGGGGAAAAGGGAAACACTGCTTGTTCCTGCAGGAAAGGGTTCCATCTCTTTGTGGTACATCCAAGGACATGTACAGAGCATGTTCAGTTTGAGGCTCTCTGTTATATCACAGATGCCAAGTGCGAGTACATACACTGTCTTGGCACTTAATAAAGCTATAGGTTTGCCTTTACATGAGCTGAAAACTGAATAATACTTGGATTAGTATGGGTTTCCACGAGGATGATAAGTCAATTTGTAAAGCCTTCAATATCTTCTATAGTGAGGCCTCAGCTGGGATATCAAAAATTGAACTTTGGGCACCATACTTAACATATGGTGTTAAACTATACACCTGTATGAACTGTATACAAAATGTATAAACTGAGTGCAGACAATAGGAAAGGAAAGAACACAAGCAGCTATGTAGAACAGAAGATCCAGAAGGAAAAACTGAAAACACTGAAACATGAAACCTAAAGATAGAGGAGGAAAAAAACGTGATAGCAAGTACTCAAATATGTAAAATGCTAACACATAAAGGGGAAATAAGATCTAAGGGGAAGTTAACATAGGGGGAATTTGAACAAGGCAAAAGGTAAATGGCTCAAATCACAGCACAGGAAATAAGATTCAATATTATGGAAAACTTTCTAAGGCTATAAATAGGAATTATGGGATTAGACTTTCTCTGGAAATTTCAAAATCTTTGTCTTTTTAGTTCTTAGTGCTTTGAGCACCCAGAATTTCAGGTAGCCAGAACTGACTAGAATTCCAGACCATTACAGCCAAACAAAAATTTGTATCATTCCCTAGGAAAACTACTGAGGCACATTTGCAGCTCAAATTAAATTAGCCTTATGCAGATTTTCAATGAAAATTCACTATTAGTTATAAATTTATTTCGATGTTCTCATATGTTTTTAAATTTCAAAATACCAAGTTAAGACAATGGTATTAGGGAGAAGACTAAAATTTTGGGGAGAAAATAGTAAAATAGTCCGGTTCTGTTGTCCTGCTAAAAAGAGGGACACAAAGCCCTCCTGATCATACTGATGTAGGGCCAACCTCAGCAGGACCTTACTGTAATCAGCTGCCCATCTGCAAAAAAAAGATATATTGGGAAGTGCTGTTAAAAATGCTACCGAAATGTTAGGGAAGGATATTAGAGAAACAAAAATGTGATCATTGTTTGAATCTGCCATTCTCTTTGTAACACTGAATTCTTCCCTAGGTTGGATCAATGACAAAGTAGTTCTCATTTGCAAAAAAAAAAAAAAAAGAAAAAAAAGAAAAAGCACAAAATTGGCATCAACAGCAAGCTTCACATGTTTGCCTCTCCAGAACTACATCCTTCTGAAATGATTAAAAACCAAAAAGAGCAGAAAGAAATTACTGTGCTGGGAGTAAGCATGGCCTTCACTTAAACAGGGCTATAAATCATGAGCCTGACACTGGATAGGAATGATTTCTGGCAGGGCCAGCACTGCTTCAAGCAAACTCCACCAGGATACCTGGGATGTCTGTAAAAAAACAGCACCCCCTGTTAACCCTGTGCTCGCTTCCCAAAATTTACCACTTGCAAGGCAAAGTAGAAGCCTCCTGAAGAGTTGTCTCTTTCTATACAAAGTTCAGCCAAAACTTATGGCAGCACCAGAGGAAAGGTAAAAGGACACCAAGTCACCAGACATTAATTATGGCACAAAGTTTCGCTATATTTAGAACATATTTTTTCCTTCATTTAAATTTTCTCGCAAATTTTTTGAAGTTCAGAAAACATGGTAGGATTTTCCTTTTCCCTTTCCCTTGAAAAGGGCATAAAGGCAAGGTTGAAAGATAGATAAGCCAAAAGAAAAAAGAGATTAGCTTTTTGGCTTTCATTGAGAAACAGCATTCTGGTGTATATCATTCTTTTCATTGAAAAGATTCACTTTAACAACTGTATTTTAACCAAAAGACTCTTCCTGGATACTTGAATATCATTTCAGTCAAAGAGAATCTTTTAAATCATCACCAGTGTGTAAACTGTGAGTCAATTACTTTTCTGTTTATGTTCCTTCTAACATCCTTGTTCTAGTACCAGGTATTGCCTCACGGAAAACACATAAATAGTCCAGGGACAAAAGATCAGAAACCAGGTCTTTTCTATTTTGGGCCAATTCCCCCCAGACAGTTCTATAACCCACAATTTTGGCATTTTCTGCTCCTTCAACAGGAGACAGAATATGCCCTGACTTTGAATTGCTTATAGCCTCCAGGCATTCCAGGGAACAGATTAGGAGCCTGAACCCTCTGTGGCTAACCTTGAACTCAGTCCTGGCCATTTTGGAGTGTGTGTTCCAAACACAAGGACACCAGGCAGGAGATTTATTAGCATGCTGCACCCTGCACCCAGAGAATTTTACTCTACAGCCCGATACCTGATAGCCAGAGACTATATATATATATATTTCCAGATAGACAGCAATTCAAGATGCTGCTCACTGCTCAGCGTTTGAATGGTTCATTGAAGTCTCTGACTCTCATCCAGCATTAACTGAATTAAAAGAATTAACTGCCTAACTTGGATGACCTAGAGAATCTCCCTGGGACCCAAGAAATTTTACTGTTGTCTAGTCCTTCTGAATGGCATTCTTACTCCTTTCAGTAAACTGAAATTTTATTGTGAGTGTTCTTGCTGTGCAATTCTTTTTAAAAAATCACCACAAGAAGCTCTTACCAGAATGGTCTTTTCCCTAAAATAATTGGAGATGAATGCTAGAAAGGACAAATATAAATAACAAAAATATCTAATTGGAATGTGAAAAATAGAGGTTTGAGGTGTCTCTCACCCTAAACAAAGGGAACCTTCCCACTAGTGCTCTAGAAGTACTCACTCTTACCTGTGCTTTTGCTCAACAAGTGTCTGATTGTCTCTCTGATGCAACCCTCAGTTCCAGGCAACATAACAGCACATAACCTCACACTCAATCCAAGTTAATTTTTACTGACCTTTCTTCATCCACTCACTTCTCCCCTTCATCCTACTCCTTTTCTAGGATATTCAACCCAGTATTTCCCTATTGTGAGAAAATCTGTGCCTCTGTAAGCTCATAAATCTTACCATTAATACAGACAATCGAGGGTTGATTTGGGTTTGAAGGGTTCTCCCACTGTAACCAAAATCTGAGCCCTGCTCCTCCAGCCTGGGTGACAGTTAAGAGTCCAGATTTTGTAGGTGCAAGGGCTTAGAAGTGAAACAAACCCCACATGTCCATTTGATGCCCTCTTCTGTGCTATCAGCTACAGTTTGCTTGTGACAAAGGAGGAATACAGAATTGAATTACAGAATTACCTTAGTTTTCCAGGTCATTCATTCAGCCTACAAATAAAAATCTCCAGGTGTGCAGAAAAAAAAATGTTTCTTCATAAATGTATTTCAGTCTTCTCTCCTAACAATTATGCATTATTAAAAGTCCTGAATTTGTACCACTGCAGTCCCTTCTTGCCATAGTCTCAGTTTTGCCTTTGGATATTTCCCTGTGGGTAGCAGCACGGCCAAGCAATGCCTCCAGAGTGAGAGCAGCTCTGTTCCACCAGGCTCTGACAGCTGTTTACATCATCCCTCCATTCTTCCTGAAAGCTGTGGCTGTCACTTCTGGAAAAAGTCTCCACCAGCCAAAGGACCAAATATGCCAACTGCAATCCTGAGCTGCGGTGAGCAAGCTTGCAGCAATTTAAGCAAAAGAATGGACATGTTTTAGAAAAGCAAACCCATTAGCCTTTCACCCTACCACTCACAAAGAACTTCAATATGAAGTCAATTTTTGAGTGGTCTCAGTTGCTTAAGTCAGAATTGGAAAATTCTTCGGTAATGCCTTTTCTACTTCTGTTTTTGATAGAACACAGAAGTGTATGATTTCAAAGTTTTCCTTTCTGTGCTGCCTCATGTTTCTCCTCTACTGTAAATTATTGAGCACATAGTCTGGGTTTGCCAGAGATCAGCACTGCAAACATGCTGCCAATAACAGCTCAGCACTACAGACTTCTGCAGCACTAAATGATGTTTTTAAACTGATAACAGAGGAACTTATTTTAAAAAAACAAACAAGCAGCAGTGCCAAGAATCTACATATTTATTTTGACAGTTGTTACTGTTCCTAACACTTTTTTAGCTCAACATGTTTCAGTTGGAACCATCTAGGATAAATGGAAGTGTCTGATGTTTCAATGCAGTAATGGACTATCTGATTAAACACCCCTCAGCACTGGCAGTAAAAAGAGGCAACACAGTTAAAACTACTACAGTTCTGCTCAAGTAGAATAGAATAGAATAGAATAGAATAGAATAGAATAGGAGTAGAATAGAACAAAATAGAAAAGAATAGAGTAGAATAGAATAGAATAGAATAGGAATAGAATAGAATAGAATAGAATAGAATAGAATAGAATAGAATAGAATAGAATAGAATAGGAGTAGAATAGAATAGAATAGAATAGAATAGAATAGAATAGAATAGAATAGAATAGAATAGAATTAACATAATAGAATAGAATTAACATAACATAATATAATATAGTATAATCAAGTATATAATCAAGTATATATCAAGTATAATATAATATAACCAAGTAGATATGTTCTACTATCCATAGTGCCTATGCCAATGTATTTTGGAAGCATCATGGATAATGCCAAGCTTTACCTGCAAAGATGGGCAACAGTCCAATTTTCCAGCTCTGAGGACCAGACCACAGCTCTGGGACCACTGCATGACACTGACATATCAACAGAAGAAAATAAGTTTGTTCTTTACACTGGCCGATGCTCACAGTGACAGTGGGAGTCATGCTGCTGTCAGGGCCCCATGTGCTGCTCAAACAGCTGTGTGCCAGCCTGTCCTAACAGAAAAGCTGTGAACCAGAAAGAAATGTGCACCGAAATGTTTCAGTTTCTGCAGCTATGCACCTTCCTGTTTCAGTTTCTACTCCACTGTACCCACCTGGGAACTGTATTTCACTGAAACCCTGTCCTAAAGACTTGGCTCCCTCTAGTGCAAATTGCCAGGAATCCAATTCTGCAATGTAAAACACCAGGCTTCAATCGGCTTTCTTAAATTACACATTCTCAGATATCAGGTTTCATGGTTTATATTTCAGTAGTTAATAATCTTGCACTGAATAAACCCTCTGTGGTCAGCCTTAGGGTTTAATGTAATAAATACAGATTATGTTCAATTAAACCATTTCTACTTCTCAGGAGGGATTTGAAAGAGCATGTTATTTTAATAGAAATATACATACACAAAACTGCAACAGCTACTGACTGTTAACAGGCTACGGATATGGTGTTCTTTTAAATGACAGAATATGTACTCTCGGAGTTTTTTGATCCTGTTCCATCACTGGTAACTCTGCAAACTGGAGAACCTATGTCAGTACAGCTGTCAACAACTAAAGATTGAGTAGTCTGTTAGAGATTTGATTTTACATGCAACAAACTTCAGCAAAGACTTCAACAGGAACCACTTCTGTCCTTGCAGAGAGAGAGATAGGCTTCATCCAGACAGTCATTCTGGAACACTCAAGCAAGAATGACCAGAAAACTCCTTTTCTCAAGGGTTTGACAAGGCCAAATATCCATCTCTTCCATTCCCAAAAGCAACAAAACAAATCCATACCTAAGAACATAAACTATTCCCAGAAATTCTGACTGATGGATGGGTATACAACAAAATATGCAGAAGCAGCTACTGTCTAGCCAAAGAAAAGGGTACTTAGCATATACTGAATTGTATCCTGTGCAAGACACCATCAGGGAGCTTATGTCCACCTCTAATTTTAACTCGCTGAGTCTAAGCCTGTCTAGGTAACTGTCATATTTAAAAAAAAAAAATCTTAAATACAGCTGCTTAATTAGCAGTGTTGATTGTTGATACAGTTGCTTAATTTGCAGTATTTGTGGGTTTTGACTATTTACAGTACCAGGAAAAAAGCAATTAAAATGTGAATACACAGTCACCCAAAAAGTGTCTGCAGGATCTCAGGTAAGTATAAAAGATTGGCAGTCTATTCCATCCTGAATGATTCTATTCTTTAATTCCCTGTTCCCTCTTTTCCTTGTCTAAAACTTGTGGGGGAAAGCTAAGATACAAACACCTTTCACAAATAGTGTCCGTTCTATGTCAGGTTTCTTGCTCTTACAAAGAAATGTATGTATGAGAATCTAGGTGCAGCTGCTTTCTCAGGGAGCTCAAAATCAATCAAAACTCTCCTTCTGAGCTTTTTATAAGTTTATATTATTGTGCAGTAGGATATGAGGCTACATATATTCTGACTTTGATGAAGCAGGTCAGTGTGTCTATAATCATAACAACTTACATCTGTGTATGTTCTCGATAACACAAAACAGAAGAAAATACTGCAAGAGGGATTCTTGTTTTACAAGATTCATGTCAATGTATAGAAATTGAGGGAAGAATTCTCAATATATCTATTATCAATACCAAAAGAGTAACTACGTTTAAAGTCCAGAAGGCTGGCAAAGGAAGCACCCACTTGTACTAAAATGACTGTATAGCACATTACTGAAAGAAAACTGCTAATAAATCTCCAAGGTTTCAATACCAAACTCAATACTAACAAAAAATCAGATCACAGAGTAGTAAGGAATAACAAAGCAAATCTTATTTGGAATAAGATAAAAGAGTAATTTAGGAAAAAAGATTCTCAAAAGTGCCAATCCCAGTTGGGGAACGAAAATATGCCATCCCCCAAGTTCTTTGCAGTAGGGATAATGTTTGAAACATCCATCTCTAAGTAGTACTGTTAGACACAGGGCATTTATTTTAGATTTCCAGTAACAGTTCTGTCAGACTCTGCAAGATCTCCCTCTCCAGATTATCTTCAAACATATCTGAGTGAAAGGGCAAACAGAAATTTGAAAGAGATGATTGATTCCTTTGTGGGGGATACAGTTACCCACTGAGACAGGAACATATATAAATTCTGATTTGCAATCATTTCCACTATTTATGAGGTCACAGGACATGCTCCTGCTGAGCTCAATTTAGCAAGAGCTTTGGCGAGATCAATGCAGAGGGTATTGCAATCGCATTGACTTGGTGATGCCCAAACTACCACAAATTCATATCTCAAACCTATAAATAGACTGAAAGCTAAACATATTTCAGTACCCAGCCAGATTAAAAAGCTAAGATGCAAATGGAAATTAAATAATGGCCTTAAAGGCATCATTAATTATGTGTTTAAAAGAAGGATGCAGTTCCTGCACTTAAGGCAGGAATACTGAAGCCAACAAGAACTTCAGGAGGTCATGAAATGTCTCCTTTTAAAACAAACAAACACACACAAATTCCACAAAACAGCATCAAAAACCCCACCTCTCCTCTCCTTTCTGTCTCTCATTTCCACCATAACCACCCATATCTTCCAAGTACCCTGAGCACCATCCCACTGAGTGACTTGCACAGGATTTGCATTTCAGTCTCTGTTCTTCCTACAAGCATTGTCTAACCATCACTGCAATCAGGAGAAAGTTGATAGCTATAAACATAGAATGTTCTGTAAGTTTGTTTCTCTTAAATTATGCATATCTAAACAAGCTAAGATATACACAAATATTTCATCACCTTCTTTTCAATTTTTTAATTTTCCTTTAACTGACGTTGTATGTAAATTAATAAATTACATGTTCTTCTTTCACATTGAAAAGGATTTAAAATTTGCTATTTCCTAACTTGAACAAGATAGTATTTGGATTGAAAGATCTTTAATATGTCGTACATTCCTCTATTTTCATTTCTAGGAAACTTCCTTAGCCTTTTATATCCCAGACTTTGGCAGAAACCTGTCCATAGAAACAATGACAGCACTGGAAATGGAATTAAATTATTTCACCTAGTTCTGTTGGCTTATTATTTACTTAAGCGTAGTCTTTGGTCTCACTACATTTAAGTATTTTTTATTGGTGTTTGCACAGGAAAGAAGCAATGTGCATTTTAAAAGAACTGTGAAGAGTGCTGCACATAAAGTTGAGAACAATATGCTTTTTCTTCCTGGAAAATCAGCCTATAGGAAAAAACCCATTCCAGTAATTTAGTTTAGCCCCGCGTATAAAATAACAGAAGTCAAGGTGCCTGCGCTGTTATTATTTTTTTCTGATGTTTTTGACACCAGTGTGCTGAGCTTTATGGCGTTCACAGTTTCAGCAGCAGTGAGTTCCCACCAGGTATAGTCGTAATACTCCTTAATATTTTCATTTTGATGTAATTTGCAGCCCCAGCTTTTTAAATATCTGCTCTGTAATAATGTTTAATTTCAGGGGTCACTCCACCAAGGAGTATATTAAAGCCTATAAAACTAATTTCCAAAGCTCAAATATCAAACTGTGATCAGGTTAGGAGGGCAGCATCTGTGAATATTTCATCTTTTATCATGCTGATAATAAGGAGATGACAGAGGCACATTATTACAATGAGAGAATTGCTCATTTCAGCCCTGGCTGCTGGAAGCTGGGGTCTGCAGTGTGCATTACTCAATAAAATCAATTCTTATATGAAAAGCAAGTTTACTGAGCCACCACTGTGTCTTATTTGATTGTAATGAATAATATATGGACCCGAGAGCTTGCTCATCTGGTAGGGAGAGGGAAAGGAAAAGGCTTGACTTTGAAGGGGCATTTCAGTGTAGACGATAATTTATCAAAATTGTATTTTATTGTTCAGAAGCAATGTTATGGGACCACAGCCTGGGAGACTTGTAATTTTGAAAACAAATCTTAAAGTTCCACTAACACAAAGAAGGATATTAGCCAATGCTGAACAGTGTAAAGCAATTTCCATCTTACATTTGATTATTTATGCTCAACAGATAATGACCAACTACCATGACAGTTCAAGGTTTACACAATTTCTGCTGCAATTTCTTGTATCTTCACTTTTTTTGGGCCACATTTCACACTACTCTCTACCTAAAGAAGAAAAATTTGAGAAAAAAACAGTCTGTTTTGTCATTTGTAAGATGGTAAACACACCTGTATGAAAAAGTGATAGCATAATACCTATTTTGAGAGGTACATAAAAAAAAAGGCTGACATACGCTTATCTCTTGGATCAAATACCAAATATTTAATGGTATAAATATTTGCAATTTATACCATTTGAGAACAGCTTACTAAGAACAGAAATATGGATAATTTCGCAGACCAACACATACGTTTTGTCCAAATTTGGTAAATTTAGCTGTTGGTACTGTCTATCTCTCCTGAACCTGTTTTATTCAAACATTTGTTTCATGACTAAATGTCAGATTGGATCAGCTCCCTATCTTTTTAGCTCTGAACATAAAATAAAATAAATAGCTTCCCCCAAATAGACAAATATTTTTTTAAAAATTTAAAAAATTAAATTATCAAGTTTGAAGCAGTTTTACGCATATTTAAACACAAAACTCTTTATATATTCTCTGTAATCTTAAATACATATTTTTTCTTATTATGGGCATGTTAGTTGTTCTTTTAAAATAAAATATCCCATTTAAAACCTACTTTACAGGCAATTTTTTTTCTTACACACTGAAATTTTCACATCACGGAAACTGAACCAACCTTTTACATCACTGAGTGTCATAAGTGCAGTATCTAATGCTAGATTTACAAAAGTAGATCACTTGTTTGGGAGCTTTTTTCATAGCAGCATCTCTAGGAAAATGGGCACATGCTTGTTATTTACTCAGCCCTTATCCAGCTATTCTAAATAAAGCAAATCTCTTCTGGATTCCCAATTTCCACACTCTGCAAATATGACAGAGTTACCTCTGCCAAAGTTACACATCAATCTCTGTGTTATGAAGTACAAGGGAAGAATTGGATCTAGGGAGGAAGGATTTTTCAGGCAATTTCTAGTTTTCAGGGTATGTTAAAAGGCATTATGATACTGACGTCTTTCTTCTTTTTTTTCCTTCTTTTTTTTAAAGCATCTCAGTACTAAACCTTTACATTCCCACTAAAGGTGAGAACTATTTTGAACTTAAATAGTTTTAAATCAATGCCTTATAGGCAAATGAGCCTCAGTATAACCACTTATTTGTTCTTAGCAACAGCATTAAACAGGGCCATTTCTTTTCAGACTTCTGAGAATAAATGGCCCTCATCCCAAAAATAATATGACTTTAAATTGTCATTATCACCATGCTGTGATAATGACCTATCATTTAGACACTTCTAATCCAAGTTATGTTTCATCCAATCCCTTGCTGTAAAGTATATTTAACTGATTTACATATAAATATTTATTCTGCCTGCCTTCATTTCTTTCCCTTTGCTTACACACCACCACGTTCAGCAGAGTTTAATGTGAGGGGTTTATTCTATTTTTTTAATTATCATTATTTTTATTCTAAGCTTTTAAAACTCTCTCCCCCTATTTTATTTGAGGGGTGCAGTTGGGGCAAACTGAAACAATATTCCCACCTTGTCAGAAAGAGAATGAAGGAAATGATTGATTGAGCACCAGGAATATCAGGACGATTACCAAAGTTTACACACACACATTCCAATTCAATGAATGCAAACTAATGCTCGTAGAAACACAAAAGAAATCCACTTATATTGCAAGGAACTCAGGAACTCCAGGAGGTCGTCTATTCAGAACTCCAGCTTTGTGTAGAGTTAAAGTTAAATCACATTGATCAAGCATTTTCCAGGATGATTTTGACAGAGATGCCACAGGTGCTCTGGGAAACCTGAGTGCTCACCCACGGACTCTGCTAAAATACCTTCCTTAGGTAAAATCAGTGCTTTTCCTTGTGGCCCTTGAACTTTTCCTGTCAAGGATTTTCTGAGAAGAGATGAGCTGAGGTGTTTTAAACTCTGCTCCCTTAGACTCTCCTTCTGTGTCATTTTATTTCAGAGCAGAAAGAACCAAACTCTGTAGCACCTATTGGCATCTCCCTGTTACAAAGCAGTTCCAGCATAAGTTCAAATTTTACTAAGGTAAATTTTACTAAGGTAAAAAAAAAAAGTTTGCTTATTAATCTGGCATTGTGTGCAACTGATTCAGCTGCAAGGGAATCTCATGAAAATCCACACTGCATTACTGTGGCTGAGCCATGTGTGTACACTGCCAACAAATCTCATTATTTTGGTGTCTTAATTGTTGAGGAGTTCTTAAGCTAAGATTCTATAGAGCAGTAAATTTTCCCTAACAGACAATGCTGTGTTAAACAGGAAAAAACCCTTCATAACAATTCTTGTGGTTTACCTGAAAATGTATTTGGTGTCCTACAACTAAAACACAGGAAATACAGATCCAAAGATACAATAAAAATATAGCAGATATGCAGATTTCACTGAAAACTGTCAGCAGAAAAATAAGAAACATTTCCCTATGGAAAAGAAAAGTGATTAAAAAAATCACAAAACTTCATTCATACAGAAGAAAAAAAATTTAAAAAATACCTGATTCCTGTAATATAAAATCAAACTATTTTAATAACCACCAGCTGCTTAGTGGATGTCCCAGATTAAAGAAAATTATTAGAAGGAGCTGGACGACACTTTTTCATTGAGTGATAGACCCATGCTTGGGTATTAATATTTTTAAGGGGAGCCATAGAGAGAACGACATGTCAGATGTACCAGAAGGGGTTAAACCAGGCCTGTCACATCTTCAGCAATAACATTGAAAACCACAGCCACTTACCTGAACTTCATGACATTATTTGGTTGTTGATAGCACTAACATATGGAGATGAAGGAACTAAACTTATCCATGATATACATCCAGGGGAGCAAAACACCCTCTTCCAAATTAAATCCACACAGAGAATAGAATCAAAACACAGCATCCCCAAGGAGACAAAGCTTCTTCATTTCAATATTGAAACAGAAGCATTGTTCAGAGAGATCTGTGTGCAAAGTAATTGTCTTGTAAATAAACACCAAGGTAAAACTTTAAAAATAAATAAATAAACAAACAAACAAACCACATAGATCCTGCACCAGCACCAGCCCCTAAAGGGCAGATTTAAGAGTTGATAGTCTGGGATTTGTTGTTTGTTGTAAAAGATCACAGTTTCTTAGAGGGGTTCTCCCTCTGCCCTAAAAATCTTTAAAAATACATCATTTAGTGTTAGAATTATGCATACATAATCTTAAGTTAATTTTATTTAAAAGGTCATTTCACAGTGATTAAATCTCAACAATGAAGAACTGTCCAACACCAGGGAGAGTTATTTTCATCAAAATATATGTTGCAACAGAAATGTTTTCTTCCTATCCTCAAAACTTCCTTCAAAGTACAGGTCCCCAAAGCAAGACATGAAAATAATTCACAGAATTACAGCATCACAGAATCAATCAGGTTGGAAGGGACCACAGTGGACCACCTGGTCCTACCTCCCTGTTCAAGCAGGCTCATCCTAGAGCAAATTCCTTACTATTTTGCTCCTGTTCTTCGAATTCTCCCCCAAAACTGTATAATCATAGTGGCCCACATTTATGATTAAAATGAAAAAAAAAAAAAAAAGAAAAAAGGTAGCTTCACATCGATTCAACTTCAAAAACTTGACCTACAAAACAGCATAATTAGCCATTTGAAACAATATTCTTATTTTTACCTTTTATTACAGCACAGAAATGTTCACTATTAATGCCCAAAGCAGCGCTTACTAGAGAGTATATAACCTTAAATATTTTACAAAAGAGTTCTATTTCCATTTACAGAAGTTATTAGCGTAGCCAGTAACTTTTAAAGGGCTTGTTAATGGTTCACTCTTTTCATTCATCATCAAAATAAAGTAATACTAGAAGACATGTTTTATTAATTTAAGTGAAGAGATACACTAATTCAGCTGTAACAGCGCACTTGCAAGTGATATCTGCTCCTTAAAGTAAATTTCTGATACTCAATGGTTATAACATTGAATGTTAAGCCATATAACACTGAATGCCAGTCTTACTAATGGCATAATAATTAGGTGAATGTCATTAGCACACCTTGGAGGACACGATGTTCATCCAATGAGGTTTAGGAATGAGATGCTGCTCCCACTGAATTCATGCTCTGCTCACTTCTCCCTCCCTTTCCTCTTTTGGCAAATTGGAGAGGGGAATTGGAGGCACAAAAGGCAAAGATCACAGGCTGAGAGAAGAACAATTTGCAGGAAACACCAACGAGATAAGAAAACAAAGAGTGACAGCCACAATATTAATAACAAACGTACAGAGGAGAGAGAGTGATCCATGTGCTCACCCTGGAGCTCAGCTGAGCACTGCCACACCACCCCAGCTCAGAAGTGAGCCCTTCCCCTGCTCCCAGAGAGGAGGTGATGTGGTACAGGATAACCTCTGGGTCATGGCCATCCCTGCTCCTGACTTTGCAAAAATGAACCTGTCCTGGCCAGAACCATCACACTCATGACAAAGCAGAAGCTGAAAACTTCATGGGGAGCTATAGAGTGTGAATTCTTAAGTAAAACCAAGAATGCCTTAAAAACCTACTTGCAAGCACTCTGTTTCATTTAGACTGAAACAGGCAGAATTCATTTCACAGACGTGTGTGTATGCGCTTCCAACTGCTGTGAAAATCTCATTCCTTGAGTATTATACCAATTAGTCTTCATAATATGAAATTACATTAACTTTCCTAAAATACATATATAGTTCGCACTGTATGCTAAATAGCCACACTTAAGTCTCAAACTAAAGGACCTCAGCTCATTGCAAAGAGAAGAGCATAGCAGCCCTGGAGATAAGGACTTCACTTCTTGGAATTTTATGTCTGCAAAGGATAAAAGACATGCCTGGACAACCAGGAGAATCACAGCATCCTGTCACCTCCCTATCTCTTCCACCCTCCCATTTTCTGGTGTCTCAGGTGAGTAACTACAGTGAGATTGACTCCAGGGTCATCTGTATCCATAGAGGAATGCAGAAATGTGGATTTGGGTGTCTGACACAAGATGTTCAGGGCCAATTAGAGAGAACACTAAAAATTAGCTACCAGCATTAAGGGGAATAGCAACTGTAAAATCTTATTTAGAGCCCTAGCAAATTTGTTGTTGTTGCAATTTTGTATTCTTACACATTTGCTAAAGCTTGGGCCAAAGCCCAAACTCCTTTCAGAATAACAGTTTTCTTTCCTGTTCACGTTCCTGTTCAGTAATTATCATTATACAGGCATTAGTACACTGCAGAGAAAAGAGACATAGATTAGCGTTACAGAGAGATAGTTTTTACCTCTGAAACAAAAACTTTCCAGGCAAGAAGAATTCATTCTGCACATGTTAGAGAGAGTTTTTGAAAGGATGGAGAGAGGTAAGGGACAAAAAAACCCCGAAACAACCCAAACCAGACCAACAAAGAAAAAAACCCAAACAAAACCCAAAACACCACAATGCTTATCTTGGATGTATTATTTGCATTTTCCTTAATACATGCAATCTGCTGTAGAATAACGAGGTGTTATTTTTCATTACAATTTCCTATTACACAGTGATAAATGGCACCCCCAGAGGTGGAGTTGCTCAGAGGATGCTTATTACAGTTATTAAGTGAAAGGTGATTTACCTTGAATAGGTTGTTTCATATAGCTCTATGCCATGGCTATACAGGCCTGTAACTGCTATTCTTGTTTGTGCTGCAATAACGAGATTTTAACTGAATGATGGCTGTTCCATGCATGTATCACACTTTATCCTATTTATTACACCTTGCAAAATAAGACAGCACAAATTCGACATGCTGTAGAGCTGGAATCTTCTTCTATTTAGAGTTTTGACCCTTTTTTTAGTGTCAAGTTTAACAAAGGTTTTTGTTTAAAAGGCAACCATCACTCTGTAGTGACAATATTAGAGAAGGCAATCTGCAGGCTGTACCAGTCAGCTTCTCACGTATCAAAAGAAGGCTTTTCCACCTACATATTTCATAATTCGGCACTTTATTTATGCACAGGTGCACAGTAGTGTCCAGAAAGCATAAGGGTCTGGGCAAGAATCTGACAGGAGAAGGCTTAACTCCCCTCAGGGACTTTGGCCTTCTCTTCCCTGCTGTCACAGAGCTACAGATGTTGAGAGCAGGTATTAGGACATTTTGCTTCAGTTCATATCAATATGGCAGACATTTAAGCCTATCAATATTTTGAATACAATCAGTGTAGGTCACCGTTTGAAAAGCACAAGTTTAAATTGGAGAAGATAATCTATTGAGCGAGTGAAATTACGACTTCATCTTTTCAGTGAAAAATGAATGGAAGGTAATAATAAAAAAACTGCACAAAAGAAAATGAATTCTCCTATTAAACAAAGAAAGTGCTGCATAGCTTTCTTCAATCTGTTCCCATAATTCTTTAAAAAAAATCTTAAAGCAGAAACACTTCATCAGTTGTCACAGATACAAATTTTCAATGTTTCTTTTCCAAACCAGGTAGCAGAACTTTTCTCAAATTTAAGAATTTCTTATTGTTGTTCCCTTCTGAACATTTGCATCATTATTTTGCAAATATACAGAAGCATTTGCACTACACACGGCCTGACAATGAAAGAATTCTGACAATGAAAGAGTTTTCAATAATGCACTTCTCACAATATTGAGAGCAAATCTCACACAGCTGAATTTTGCTTGATTGCATAACCACAAGAATACATTTTAAGCACGTTACAGGAGGTTCACAATTTCATCATGCATTACTAGCAGCCCAACAATATTTCCCAGTTTATTTTGTTTAAAAGTGAAAACCCAGAAAGTGAAAACCTAGAGCAAATAACAAGTTAAATTTAGAATTCAATGCTAAAGCAGTACAGATTACCTGAAGTTAAAGATCTTACTCCAAGATAAAGTTCAGATGAGAAAAATAGATGGGGTAATAGCATTACATATTGTTTTTTCTGATGTGAGAGAAAGCTCTGTTTTACAGCTTTTGGCATTCAAATGCAAGTACAAATAAGGTTCAGCTCCAGGGCTACAGAAACTGTTTCACAGTACCAGAAGCTCCTGTGCTATTGAATGCTGGATAAAAATAGCTCTTATGGACACTGGACATCATCACGAAGCCAGTACACATAAAATTTTCATCTGATCCTGTAGAACAAAATTTCTGAAGATAAGCAAGAGTAGCATGCAATAGAAAAGGTGAAGCAAAGCTCAATATTTTAAAAAGAAATCTAAGGTACCTCTTGGCAAAATAGCTTTGTGTGAGCTGCCTGCTCTCATGACACTACAAAATCATCAATACAGATGAGGATGCTAAAATTGTATTAGTCATATATGTGAACTATAACAATAAAAGTGCTGAAAAGTAAGCAATTTTAAGTAGAAAAGTAAATTTACTTGTTGGTAACAGCAAACAGTGACCCTTGCATTCACCTGCCTTTGACATTGCCCTTTAAATGACTGTCAGTATCAAATCACAGATTCAGTCACAGAACTTTACACCAACTTTGTCCAGCATTTAAAATAAGTAATTTGAGTCAAAAGCAGTAATGAATTAAATGCTAACGTTCTAATATAAATGGGTAATCCAACAGCCAAACCATGTTCTGATGAGAATACATCAAACTTTAACTACTTTTAAAAACAAAGTCTTTTAGATGCTAATGGCCATTGTTTTCTCACTTAGTAAGCAAATTTTTGTGCCACAAAAGGTTAGATGATTGCGAAGATTTAATTGAATGTCTAAAAGAAAGGAAAATGTTTCTTAAGAAAGCTAAGATGGACCTCTTACCCCATTCCCACAGCAAAATGTCCAGTAACAATAGAGATGTGACTTGTGGAAATTAAAATGCTATTATGGTGGAATTAGGGCTTCAATATTTTTAGCAGCTTAAATACGCCTTCCATTTTTAAAGGACATCTGATAACAGATAATTACATTTCATCTTGCAGAAACTGAGTTGTTTTCTTAAGGAAAAATACTTTTTTTTTTCCCACAAAGGTTAAAACATAGCCATCATTACTAGCAGCAATAGGCTTTAGGTGCCTACTTCAGCTTAGAGGATATATATTAGCATATAAATAGCCATTGGTGGCTGCTTGATTCTACCTATTTTATGTTTCAATTTGGTATCAGAATGCACTTATCAACAAACATGGGAGGGTAAGTGAGATATGTGCTCTGAGGAGGAGTTCTGCATTGTGGTGGCTCTGTAGAGGAGGTACCTCTTGCTATTAAAAAAATATCACCTGTTCTTACGTTACTGAGTGTTATGTTTACTATGTTTACTGAGTTTATGTTTATCATTTAAATAGTTTAATTAATGAGTTCTGCAGAGTAATATGACACTGTTAGAAGAAGGTGCATTGGTTTATGCAGTGGCTCTTTCCTGAGAATATGAGAATATGTCAAGGTAGTGCATTTTCTGTATGATAAATACAACTGTTTATTTCTTTTATATTTAGCCGAAATGCATCTAAAATTATTTCTGTCCTTTTCATTGATGAAAAAAAAAGAAAAAGCAAGGTGTTGTTACCCTGCCAGCACTACTTTCATGCAATACATTTCCTCGTGGGACACAGACAGGGAAGGAAAGCCATGAGCATTCCCTGTCCTCTGTTTCAGACTGACCTTCAAGATTTACTGCTTTAAAATGTTAATCATCATGAGTGACATTTCTTGTGTCACTAAGTGGATTGCAGCAGCAGAGGGAGAAACGCTCTTTTTAACAACTTTCCTCAGAGCTAAGGAGGGGAGACTGAAGGCAGAGCAGAGGTGAGCAGATGGCTCCTCCAGGAGAGCTGGAAGGGCAAACACACTTAGTGCATTCTTATGAGGGAGGTGAGGAGGGCCTGCAGCTAAACAAACCTGCCTGGCTGCACACGTGGAACCTTCACTAAGCCACTGCAAGAAAATTGTCCAACAGCATCTTTAACCTAGTGCTGGTTCAGGTCCCAGCACACAGGAGCTCCAGGCAGGAGGATATGGCCACTCTGGAATCAGAAGATTGCACCTAGACCAGAACTGGCAAACTGCTCCTTCACGATCACCCCAGGCAGGTAAGAGGAAAGTGTACCTGTCCTTGGAGCTGCAACAGACAATTGTATCCAAACAGTTTCAGGGGAATTAAAGTATTACCCAGGAAATGTCATTAATGTGTATCAGCTCTAGCCACTCTGGAATCTGCAGCACATTGCACCTAGGTCAGAACTGGTACACTTTTCCTTCACAATGATCCCAAGCAGGTAAGAGGAAAATATATCTGTCCTTGGAGCTGCAACAGGCAATTGTATCCCGACAGTTTCAGGGGAAATAAAGCTTTACCCAGGAAATGTCATTAATGTATATCAGCTTTAGCCACTCTGGAATCAGCAGCACATTGCACCTAGGTCAGAACTGGGGCACTGTTCCTTCACAATGATCCCAAGCAGGTAAGAGGAAAATGTATCTGTCCTTGGAACTGCAACTCCAAAGAGCAATTGTATCCTGACAGTTTCAGGGGAATTAAAGCATTACCCAGGAAATGTCATTAATGTATATCAGCTTTAGCCAGTCTGGAATCAGCAGCACATTGCACCTAGGTCAGAACTGGTGCACTGTTCCTTCACAATCACCCCAAGCAGGTCAGAGGAAAATGTACCTGTCTTTGGAGCTGCAACAGGCAATTGCATCCAGGGGAATTAAAGCTTTACGCAGGAAATGTCATTAATGTATATCAGCTTTAGCAGGTAACAGCATAAAAATAAGGTAGTCACCATGAAAAAGTAACTAACTTCTGATACTAAATGGTCTAAGCCCTGAATTTTTTGGGTCCCTCTGTAGTCACATGTAATACAGGATGGAGCAGAGCCATTCTGTGATTCTGTTCTCCCAGACAACTAGCAACAGGACAAGAGGACACAGCCTTAAGCTGTGCCAGGGGAGGTTTGCATCGGACCTTAGGAAGAAGTTCTGCACAGAAGGGGTGATCGGGCACTGGAACAGCTGCCCAGGGATGTGGAGGAGTCTCTAACCCTGGAGGTGTTTAAAAACAGATGAGATGTGGCACTTAGTGAACGCCTGTGAACTATCTGCTTTACTTCCAAATATACCGCTTGAAATTGAACCAAACTTGAACCAAAACCCTTCTGTTCAATGAAGATCTAACACAGTGCCTGTAAAAATGAAAACAGAGATTTTGTAAAAGCAGTGTGCCACTAAGTTATCTTCAGAAACTACAAGTACCTTCATAAAAAGTTATGCAAATATACATAAGCAAAAGCAATAAACTAGCAAATATTTGTACTAATGCATTTAAGACCATGCCTACGTTCTTGTCAGACCATTTGTTGTTGTAATCATTTGCATTCTCTTAATGCTTTCTCATTGGTGAAACAACGAAGTGTAAACATTGCCATGTGATCACACACTGTGGAATTCAAGTGAAGAGCAGAAGGTGATTTCTGCCAGGGACAGATCTGAAATCTGCAGAGCTGTGATCTCATCAGCAGAGTTCTCATTTTCTCAAACCCCACCTTGCCGAGCCAAGCACAGATAAAATATTGTTTGGTATCTCAAGGTAGCAAAGAACAAAATTCCACTAAAATACTTGAATGGTTTTCAAATTGATGCTTCACATGTTGAAGAAATAAAATTAGAAACAGCTTAATCACATGCATGTTTTAGAAGGGCAAACTATGGTGAACTTCACCCACTTTTTTAGCTGTCTCTCAGTTTAAATGTAGACATTTCATATGTTCACTGTTCCTGTGATTTTCCTTACCACAGGCTTATTTCCACTCTCCACATGAAATAACTTATTCCACTTAATTTGAGAAAAGAAACCAAATGCATAAACCAATATAAACAATAACATTAAAATGTGCTTTAAAGGGACAAAATCAGAGGAGAAAAAAAGCCTTGCAAGGAATGAACCATCACTCAGCACATCCCATGCTGTCCAAAAGATATAAATGCTACAGCTATATTTCCATGTAGTCATTCTCATGTAATGTGGGACTTTAAAAAAACTATTATTAAAAAAACTATTGCTATTATTATTATTATTGTTGTTGTTGTTATCATTATTTCGGTTTGAAATCAACTCTACACAGAGTTAGGTAACACTGTTCTGACTGTGGACAAAAATACCTAATCTGCTTCTTCCTATTGGGAAGTCACTCAATATTGTATTGCAAAAACAACCAGAAACGTATTTCCCATTCTGTTGACTGACTGGATGGGAAATTCACTGCCAAGACAGACAAGCCTCCTGAGTGCAAAAACATCTGTAATCATAATTAAACAATAAAATGCTGGCAGCATCTGTTTCCTCATATCCCTGCAGGGCTTCTCTGTAGCATTTGAGGTGATCTCAATTGGTGATTGGCCAAAAGGGTTAATTACTGTACCATGGGAAGGAGAAAAAAGTAACAGTCAGAGGGGAAAGTATCACCGAGGAAATGTGCATTGCTGGATCAATGGCCATTAAGTGAAGAACAGATTCACAGCAGGCTGTTAATGATGAGACAAAGATTACAGCTAGATACATCTGGTAAGGTCATCAGCTCAGAAGTAATAATAATGATGAGGCAGCACACACTAGAATGGATGTGTAAACACAAAAAAAAAAGAGAAGGAAAGAAAATTATGAGGATGGGAAAAAAGATGATCTCAGCTGATACTTATTCATTCCACTAAGTTTTTTAAGTACTGTGAATCAAACCTAGCAGTGGGGGGAGTTTGTTTCTAACCTCACTTTTAGCAGATGAAGGGTTTTTTCCCCCCTTCTCTTAAAAACTGTCTCTGTAGAGGTCTGCGTTGCAAAGCAGTCCATGAAACTTCAGGGGTTTTAAAGGGTCATATTCACAGGGCCAGACACACGTATTCCATTATAACTGTTGAACTTCTAAAAACGTGTCATCTTGAATTGTGACGATGAAGTGTAACACAGCGAGATATGTTTAGCTTCCTCATGCCTTAAGAATATTTTGTTCACTGTATAGTTATCACACACTTATTTCTGCAAGGCATTCTGCCTCTTGTACATGTCAGCCGAAACGACAGCAGCCCTATTCAAAGACAGATGATGTACCTCCTGCTGCGCTGGCAAACAGATACTCAACAAGACTTGACTTTCACTGCTAACAGGCATGGACAGTGAACTTTGCAAATGAAGCCTCAGACTGAAAGAATGTGTCCAAAAAGCCCAGAGCTTCAGTCTTCAAGCTGTAGTCTCTGCCCCTCAGCTTGATGGAAGCGGCTCTCTCTGCTGGCCTTGTTCTTTCCGGGTCTTTTAATCAAATTGTGAATCAGGGGAAGGTTTGAAATGGGAAAAGATACACAACTGGACTATTGACAGTCCAAAATAAAACATTCTGGAAAATCAACATAGTTTAATGGAAGGGTAATGTGATTTTCCTCTTAAAATAAAGATAACAAATTTGTTTTAGTTTTCAAATATTATACCATTATATTGCATAAGAGCTTTTTCTTATAGACTTTGCAGTAACTGAAATAACTTTGTATGCTGAACTTTATTTCACTACAGTAATACAGAATTCTCTAGTTAATTTACCTAAATAATTGGAAGGCAAGCAGGGAGACTATCTAGGACTATTTCCCAGAACTGGATGACAGTGATTGTGCATTTATATCTGCATTACTTAAAATAACTGTAGCCTGATGACTGACAAGACATTCTTAAAACAAAAAAAAGAATATCCAAGAAGCTAAAGCATGGAAGTTCTTTCAAATGCCAGCAGCCAATTCTGTCCTTTAGGTATGCACTTTCTTGATGCTTATGGTAATCAAAAAAAGCATTAATCTTCAGTACTTTAGAACACTCATCTTATATAAGGAAGAACTTTCTTGCCACATTTTTAATGGCATATTGTAAAATACTTCTTCTGGAAAAGCAAGCAGGAGAAAGCAGCACAGCATTCTTGATTCCTCAAGGAAGACCTTTATTGTGCTTAGTAGCTTTAAGGAAATGTGAGTATGCTCTTTAGTCAAAACTATTCAATAATAAAGGTATAAAAGCATGCTGGGATTTTTTTAGTCAGCAATTATCTGAAATCTCTACCACTAAAAGGAAAAAAAATACATCAATAAATGTTTGTGTGTTAGAGATACCTTCAGAGCACAAAAAATAGAGAAATAGTATTAGAGTCTGCTATTTACACAGTGTGAAGCAAGAGTAAGTCAGAGGAATCCAGTGTGGACATTAAAGTATAAACTGGTTTAAGTTTGGAAGTGAATAGAGCCCTGTGAGAAGGGCACAGGGAGAGCAATGATGGTCTCTCTCCTTTCAGTAGAGTTTTATAGATTTATAAATGACAGTACTCATCCATCCCTGCCCAATGGTTGCTTTCATTTGGTTAATTCTCCACAAGCGAATTCGGCAGAAGAATTAAGATATAAAGCTCTTTTCAATTTAATTTTTAAAAAAACTCTACTAAACAAAACCCAGCAAAAAAACCCCAAAACCACTCCCAACCAAACAATCCCCCCCAAAAAATCCCTCCAAACAAAACAGGAATGAGAAAAAACATCTCCCAAAAAACTAACAGAGAAATAGAGGGAAAACATTCCATTTGTTGTCCCGTTGAAGTAAACTCTACACTGTAAACTCAGTAACTGGTCATCCTTTGGCAGCAAAAGTTTCTTTGGATTTGGTCCCAAATTTGGTCTGTGTTCTGCCACAGCCTATTAGGAGCTGAATTCTGTCAGAGGTTGGTGCAGGCAGAGGAAGAGCTTGGGGCACTCAGAAATAGTTATCAGCAGTAAGAAGTGAGGACTATTTCCTTGCATATTGACTTGCTAAGAACTTAGTTGCTCATGGAGAGAAGTCTTTTCCTATAGGATTCAAATTAGAAACAAACAAAAAAGAACATTCATGCACACTGCCCAGACTGACTTCTCAAAATTAAGAATTCTGTAAAACAGCACGGCACCCTCTGTGTTCTCACAGGCAAATAATAAATCCCAGCTGAGTTAAAGGATAGTGCAAATCTCCATTTAGACTTCTTATAATCACACCACAAAAAAGCACAACTGAAAGTAACAAAGAACAAGACAAGCAATAAATTATGATCTTTCTGTTTTCATAAAAATGACCTTTTTTTAACATTCACAGACTGATGGGTTTTCTTTCATTTTTCCCATACTCTGACAAACTGATTGGCCTGCTTTTCTTTGGCATATCACCACAAAATATGGTAGTTCTACTGACTGAGGTATTAGGAAACTAACATAAGTGAAAAAAAACCCAAAACCAGAAATAAAGAGAAGGGATTTTTTTTTTCTATTTGCCATCCAGAATACTTGGATTGTTAGAATGCTGCCCTGAGGCTTAAATTCAATACTGAAAATGAAACAACATATTTTACCATTCCAATTAGTGCCCATGTATTCTTTGATGTGCTGGTTATGTTTTCCTGAGAACAGAATATATTGTAAAAGAAATCTAAGACAACATTTACCCGATGACAATATAACAAGACTTTAAATAAACAAAGGATGTTTCTTACTAGAGAACACACTTCTTTTTTTGCAATGTATCAGGGGTTCACAGCTCTCATCTCTATGTTATTGATAGGGATTCATACCATTCTTCACTTTTTTCAGGCTGACTAAGTTTATACTTGGAAGAAAACAAACATTTCATCTGTCATAAAAAGTAAAATGGCAGTTCAGGAACACAGTTGCTGCACAAATTCTGGGATTTTGGAAAAAATTAGTAGAATAGAGCCAATTATAGACTTATCGCTTTCCTTAAATGCAAGATAGAGTCAATAAGCAAAATACATGAAAAAATTTATAGGTTTGTGATTTCTCTAATTTATAAAATCCAATCTAATAACTACAGATTATAACTTCTGTACAGGATACTTTGAGTTAGTTAGATTTAGATGACACTATAAATCTCTGCATATTGCCTATTTAAAATTGTATTGTCTCACAAGTGTGAGATTCCTGAATTCCTCATGCAGATTAATTTTAATAGTCTTAAGTGACAGAGTTTCATCTATTTTCTTAGCATATTATGTTACCCATAGTCACAGTACAGCTTTGGGTTAAGAAGATTTTACCACTCTCCAGCTCAGTTTACCTTCTATCTTTATCTCTATGATTAATCATAAAATCTATTCTTTCTCTCGCAGAAAGCTAAAGAATACTAAAAGCTCCTACAACAAGACAGGGAGGTAAAAAATACCCCTTCTCATAACCAATTTTTCAAGGTTTACAGGCCTCCAAATCTGAAGATCAAGATGAAGTTTTAAACAAACTGAGGAAAGCTTATATATTCATTTAAGCAGGTATCTATTCCAGGCTGTTGTTACACTTCAGAGATAGAAATTCATCTTGTTCCTGTGCTCTGGTGCTACTAACAAACAGGTAACAATTTAGGATTGCCCTCTACTTTTCCTGATTTAAAACCAAAAGACTGCTATTATTTGGGAACTCTGAAGCATTTTATTTTATATGGATACCTCAATAATTTTGTGTTAGCTTATGTTTCATTTCACGTTTCTGAACAGCAGCTGTTATCTTCCCTTAACAGAATCACCTCACCCATATGTATTTCAGATGCAAACAGCAGCTAAGACAAGAAAGTCCAACAAAAACAATGCTCAGGCGTAGACAAAAAAATTAAACATATCATTAAAGCTTAAAATTAAAATTTAATCCAAACATCTGGACTTAGGAAGGAAAAACTATCAAGACAATTATAAACAAACCCAAGCTGTAACCTATTTACCTGTTGAGGATGTGACAGTTTAACATTCTGAGGATTTTAAATTACTGCATTCCTATAAAAAAGAAAGAGTTTGACTATATCAGGTGTACCCAACAGGTTTTGATTTAGGTTGCAGCAGAAATTCAGCAGAGCAGCAAACACCTTCGGGCTACAGAGACAGCGCAAAAGTGAACACTTGTGTCCCAAAATTCTGTATGTTCCCAGCAAACACTAAGATGAACATTTCAAACTATTTCACTCCAAAAGATAGCTAACGTTTCATTTGTGTTGCTTCCCTATTGCAACAGGTTAGGAAATTAAAAACCTGCATGATATGATCTTCAAAGATAGTGATAAATCTCACATAATCAGTAAAATTACAAAGAGAAAAATTATGAACAAAATTTTTGACAATAAATCCAAAACTAGATAAGATTTTAGAAAGAAAAAAATATAGAGGTTAGGCAGGTAATTTATTTTGCCTTTGATTTACTTGTATTTTTGCTACTAAAGTTGGTGTGTTAGCTTTGTGTTGTCATAAACACAGACCAAATAAATATTGTGTAACAGATCAGTTCCATAACTATGCAGAAATATCAGAAAGTTTGATTCTATCAAACTCTTTTATTTACACTCACAGAACAACTCCAAAGTAATTTCAAAGTGGCTCCTTTGAAAAATATACATCAAAACCATGGCAAGCATAGGCTGCAATTCGACTGACGAACATTTGAACCCTCAAAATCCCAATCTTACTTTTCAACTAAGAGCGTTCATGTCAAGCACAAATTTCCTTAAGCTTTAACTTTCAAGAACCACATAGGAAAAAGGTCAGTCTGTTCATTCTTCATTTTATGAAGGGGAATCAGAACTGGAGAAACCAGCGACAGAAAAGACTTATCAGAAGAAAACTGCAACCAATAAAATCAGGTATAAATAAAAAGCCTTTCTTTGTCATAATTGGCATTTGACAATACTGAAGCCATTTTTGAATACATTAATATCCCCACATGTATTTTGTAGAGAAGCTATTCTAAAATACAGTTTGAAGATTCTGAAATCTAGAGTAAATGAATGGCCACCAATGGGATGACATTGATTTTGGGACCTTTTGAACACCGCGTTGGTGGGGCTCTTCCATAGGGAATAGCTCCACTCAGCCTTGCAGGGCTGTATTTCCTTCCTGGCCTGGCAGGAGCAGCAGCAGCAGAAATTTTAGCACTGAAATATAGCAAGAGAATGGTAACAGAAAGATGGAAGGTAACTAAGCCTCCCTACAAACAAACTCTCTATTATGACTGAATCCATTCTGATTTCCTCTTGGTCTATCACAATGAACAATCTGTGCATGAAGATTAGCTGATCACTTGAAAAAAACCCAAATAAATTGGTTGAATTTATACCAAAAAAAATAGCAAACTCAAATTTTAAGCATTGTATTTATCACTATAAACATAGTAAGGGTTGTTATGAAAAGATCAAAGATGAAGCCTCTTCCAGTATTTTGTTCATTCTACATTTGATAGCTTTCTTTGTAGCCAGGCAATCCAAAATGAGTAGCTACAGAAAATGTGGAGAGGGGTTCAAAATGAAAAAGGAAACAGGCAAAAAAATTGACATAGATCTCCTCTACTAAGTATACAATATTTAGTTAATGAAAGACCTCACCTTAGAGCTTCACAAAACTGCAAAAATAACATCCTCAGAGAACTACTACAGCATCTGGGGGGATTTGTTGGAGCAGCAATTCTACTCTTTTCTGTGGTCTTATGTGCTAGAGGGAAGAAAGTAGGCAATTATGAATGGATCACAGAATTTCTTTTTATATGCATGGTAGGGAGGTCCTACTTCCTGTTAAGCGGAAATGCCTTGGTAGCTAATGTTTCCCATCTGCAATTTTAGACAGGGTTTGGATAAATGCATTCTCTTTATACTAATGTAACTTAGAAGAAAATAAAATAAAACAAAAGAATACCTAAAAAGAATTATACTCTTATATCTTCCCAAACATTGAAGGCTCTTAGTATTGTGGAATGAGACCCACAAAGAATCAATGCTATTTACACCTACTTTCATAGAACAAATAATCTATAGTTAGGTAAAGTGATGAAATTAATATGTTAAGCATGCTACAATACATTTTCTTACATGTATCTGCCTTACAGAATGCAGGATCTAGTTGGTTTGTCTTTGTTGTTTAAAGTACAATTTAACATTACAAATCACAGTTTTATGCATGGTGTTAAAAAACTCCCACAGGTTACTAACTCTGCCAAAAACAACCTATATTTCTACTATAATACTGCAAATCTGAAGGGATAATACAACAGGCTTAAATTATAAAACATTTACAGATATTTTTTCTGCATTTGGAAATATAAAAAGTGCAACATTGTCACATGAACATTCAAAATATCCATCTAGAGAGAGCGTAGTGCAGCATTTCTTCTTTCCCAACAGACAGATTAAGGACAGATTAATTAGATGGAGCTCTATCAGTATGCTGGTCTACACTGCTTCACTCAGCCACAAATAGGTGAAATCACCTCACCATGTACGGCTCTCTACATTACCACTGGAAAAAAAAAACCCCTGCAGTTAAGAAAATGACTGGCTAATAATATATTTAAAACCCCACCTGACATGATAAATGAAAGAGAATAAATGTATACAGCTAGTGAAACTTTCAGGGAACAGGGGGAGACTTCAACACTTTTGCTGACAGTGACTTTACTGTCACTGGCCTGTCTCTCTTGGAGGCAGCTGTCAATCACAGCCCATCCTTCTCTCCCAGAGGAGTTCATTGTGCCTGCAGACAGTTGTGGAATAACTGCTCCTAGGCGTCAGAGCGGCAGATGGAGTGTATCTGTCAATCATTGTCACTAATTATTAACTTCTGTCACTCAGAGCAAGGCAACACATCTCCGCCTGATCCTCTGTGATTTGATCTGCTACGCCACCTTAGAGACAGACAGTTCAACCTTTCATTATGTGTCACACACACAGCGCTCTGCTGGGTCAGCCCTCCTGACTCAGAGCTGCAGCACAGCTCTGCTTCAGCCACAGAGCATTGCAGAGAGGAGCTGAGCGAAGGACACGCTCTGTGTTTAAATACAGCACTCACTCATTTGCTGTAAACATCTTGAAGCTGGGGAAGTATAGAGATACCCTTTTAAAAAGGGGAAGAAAAATCATCTAAATATAAGCCACGTAACTCAGGCGTAACTGAGGTATAACTCAGTAATTTTCACATGATAACCTCCTCCCTTTAATTTCTGAAAATATTAATTTTCTTATCTCAAAAGACTTACCCTTAAAAGAGTTACCTTCTTTTAATGGCAATAATTTACAACCCCTAGTAAGGTTAAGGGAGGTAGTACAGACAATAAGGATCACCCCTTCCTTTTCCATTGGCCTAGAAAATTACAAGAAATTATAAGCAGTGATTTCTGATTGATCTTTTGTTTATCTGCTTTTTCTATCTTGGAATCATGGGCACATTTATTAAAGTTCCAAGCGACAACATTGGCCATACTCACTAAAGGAAAAGGATCAATAACTGAAATATATTGCTGAAGGAAAAGCTTATTCTATCTTTCTTTACATTTTCAAGTAAGCACTCGATATGACTCTAGGAATTCTACTTAGCCAACCCCAATGCAGTATCCAAAGGCTGATCATTTATTATATCTCATATATATATATATATATATGTATATATATATAACATTTATTATACAGAGTTTACGATATAAAAGAAATCATAATACTTTCAGTACTTAAAATTCCATAAATCCAAGAGGCTTCAACCACTTTTTATAAAAGTATAAAACTTCACAATTTTTCCTCAAGCACCTCTGCTTTGGGAAGTCTTCTGCACAAAGCTATTTAAACAAACACACCTCTCTGCAGTTTAAGTTGTCTCTCTCCATTGTTTATAGTATTGGCAAAGTAGTTTAAAATGAAGAGATTCATTCAAGCATAAAAAGTGGTGTGGATTTTTTAAAAAGTACCACTGCTATATTCTATTTTATTGTATTCTAATACAACAAATTGTAAAAATGTGGATATAAAAAGGGGATTGAAACTACAGATACAGATTAGGAGACTGAGATCTTGGGAGAAGAATGTTTCCAGAAAACACTTAGGGAAGCACTGAAATTTAAGCTTCCGTTGTGATGTTGTGGAAAAATGGATGAAGGCAATAACTGGGTGTGTGTAAGAGTAGAGAGGACAAGAGGAAACTATTCTGTTATTGCAGTTTTCATCAATGAATCAAAACAAATGGAATACAAATATGTTTTCCTATTTAAAAAGAGCAACAAAGAATCACAGAAATAACTTTGCCATTACAATAGACTTGTACTTTGTGAAAAGACTCAGAGAATTAATTTCATCATCATGTGCAAGGATCAGCATGGAAAGCAAAGAAAATTACAAACATTCTGCAGGCTTTTGAAGAGTGGTCTGAAAAGAAAGGAAACAGAACTAAGTATGTACAAATTAGACACAGGGTGAAAAAACCACAAATGCCCCACATCAGCACTTTTTAATACTAGAGGTGATCCATTTTAAACAGTGAATTGTCCACAGTCTCTTGATACTTCTAAATATTTTCCTCTCCAGACAAACCAGTTTAGATGAGTACAGAGCATGTTTTAAAAGTTAGTTGGTTCAAGAAGGCATTAATGGTTGAAATACAGTATTAGTGTGTCCCATTCCCATTGCTATCTGTCTCAAAGTCTCCTAAAACATTAAACTCCAAAGTTTTTAAAATTCAAGTAGTTTAGAATTGGCAAGATTTTGTTCACATCTTAAATTCTCTTAACTCCTTTACCCAACACCACTTATCCTGACTATATCTTAATAAGTAGCCATGCCTGTTTATTTCCTTTGCTTCAAATTTAAAAAGAAAAAAAAGAAAAAAGTAACCAATAAAGTTTAAATCTTAAAGACTTTTCCATACCAATGGATACAGATCCTAACCAGCCCCAGGTTTAGTGCTTCTCTCTCTCCCAATGAAAAAAAACCAACAAGCAAATAGCAAAAAAATTGACTTATTTACGTATTTACTTTTAAACACTCATTGCTGTCTTTATAGGTCTCTCCAAGATCCTTCTCCACTTCTCTCAGAATAATTCTGGCTCAAGAACAAATCAAATTTCAAATTGGTAAGTGAAAGAAACATATAGCTGTAAAGGGGAACCATTACTGGAAATGGCATAGCAAACTGATATTCCAAATTTATTTCCTCATACATGCCCATTGAAAAGAACTTATATTTCAGTGCCTATAATTATAGGGACTTTTGATAATGTAGAGTTTTCTTTGGAAAATAGGAACAAAAAGAGACCATGAGACTATTTGTATTTCTTCTGGTTTAGACCCTGACCATCTGCTGTCATTACAGGTCAAAGAATATTTAATTTCCTTTCATTACCTTTGACAACAAGAATCACTAACAGAATTTTAGTTGAAGAAACTTTTATAAAATATTACAAATCAAATAAATTGCATTAACACATCTGAACCTCTAAAGGCAACACAGTGGAAAACACAATAGTTCTTTATTTTATCAACTGTCTGGTCATATATAAATCATCTATAACTAAAACCAAAAGTATTGAGAGTACTATTTATCCAGAGTTAGCAAAAGGAATTATTTGACAGCTGAAAATGAAAAATAAGCACTAATAAGCATTACAGTGTATTGCAGAGTTTAAACAATGTGATTAAGGGAACTTTTGCAATAATAAGAAGTGTATGTGATTCTATTTTACCTTGCTAACAAAATTCCTCTGGGATTTCTTACTCTGTTATACAATAACTAAACTGGAATATTATGTTAAACAAGCCTCACATTCTACCTGTATTCACTATATATTTAAAACTAAGAGATAATGTTCTTTCAACTTATTTCCCTTCACTAAAGTATCCATATTTTCTCTCAAATTATTTGCCCAAAGCAGTAAGTAGAGCAGAAGAAAGTCTAAAAGCCTTAAGTAATGCTTTGGCCACTTAGATGTTTAAGACATGCACTGTAAATACATTTAAACCATCTTTTATAAATCTATTTCTAAGAGATAAAACTAGAAATTCTTCTGAAAGACTGAGTAGAAATGTCAGGGAGGGAACACAGTAAAGAGATGGTGGGAAATAGAGCATTTACCATATCTCCTGCGGTGAAAAGCCAGTAACAAAACAAAACCAAAAGAAACCAACAAATTCTGTGCTGTAATTCTTAATGAAAAAAACAAAAATCAAAGGGGAACAGCAGCACAGACACGTTGTCTATACTGTTCTCCTAATGTTTAGAGAATTAAAACCAATACAAAAAGAAATCGATCAAGATATGCCCAAGAAGAATGTGAAAATAAGAAGAGCAAAATTTGTCACTTGTGTTGTGCACTGTGGTCAGCAGTGATTAGACTCTATCAAGTCACCAAGACATTATCAAATACAGAAATGAGATCAGATGACTGTCACTGACATCCAGGATTTGACAGCAGCCTCACATCACTCATCTAGAAAACACCACACTTGATAGATATTCCTATGTTATACTGAATTACAGTTTCTTTGTATTTGCATTAAGCCTACTTTTTAAACTGTATTTATGCTCCTTAATTAAGTTTACTTAGGGCACTATTTGAAAGTATTCACTGATGAACAAAATATTCCAATAACTGCTGTTACCTGGTGCTATCAACCTGCCATTTGAACCAGCAGCTTCACTACATCCAAAGGAGAGACAATTACTTAAAATCTTTAAAGTCAAAATCCTCAAATTTAAAGTTTTCTAACAATTTCTTCAGTTTGTGTATTGAAATCTGCAAATCATTGGCAAGTATTCTGGCCACACAGCTTGCAAATTACTGTTTAGCACTCAGTAAGTCACAAATATTGTATTGTGAATGTATTTGTAACACAAATACTTTCCAGCCAAGTGCAGTGCCCTGGTAAGTTACCATTCTAAAGCACAATAAAATTTTCCAAAAAAACAAAGTACACACATGCAGAAATAATGTTTTCCAAACTCCAAACAATTAAAATTATTACTCAATACTATTTCAAATACTTAAAGTTCAAAATTGTATGCATCTGAATCAGCATATGTAACTCCATGGGCTTCCACAGAGTTACAAAGCAATGATGCAAATTCACAAAAATGCATCCAAACCTATCTCTTCATTTTGCTCAGATTTGAAACCCAGCCACAAGGAGGTTAAATTCAGAGTTCTGTGTAACTGCTGTTTATATCACGTAGGTTGTCACAGGAACAGACGAGGGTGAAAGTTTATCCTACACTTCAAATTAATTTCAGCCAGACAAGGCAAACCAAAGTCTCCCGCGCCCCCTCCTTTATACCATCTCTGGTTTAATCACATTTCAACCTACAGTGCTCTTCTTCAAAACATTCCTGGATTCAATACATCTCAAATACAATCAATGGAGGAAATGAGATAGGAAAAGCATGTGTCTTGACCACTCAGTTTAGAAAATACACTCAGTCTCGACAGTTCATGTTTCCAAGACACACAATTAAAAATGGCAGGAGCCCCTAACTGTTGTTCCTGACATCACCAAGTTTTATTGGTTTGGTCTTGTGCACAGGCATAAAGAACCACATGTTCTTCTCTCAGATCTTCAGAAAAAGGAAATACAACACTCATAAAAGAACTATTCGTTAATAAATTTATAAGTGGGACCTATCACCCTAATTCCCAAATGGGGAATTTGGGGAACTGGGAATTTTTGGCAACTCAGTTGCCAATCAGCTCTGAATTCCCTGTGTATCTAAATTTCCACTGGGCAAGTTCCCAGTGCACTTGAACTCCTGCCTATCAATAATGGTACAAGTGAACCTTCTCCTTGCTGTATTCTGTATGAAAAAAAGACTAGCCTGCCTCAGCTGCTTAACAAAGTCAGACTTCCAAATCCTTAACGAAGTGGAATCTTAAGCCCATCATTTTCTTTGGGATTTTCTCTTTGCTGTTTAAAGCAATTTGGTGAACAGGCTGTTGAGGAGGCCAGCTCTGGTCAGTGGGCATTTTCTTTATATGGTACAACAAACATGAGATATTTAAGACTGAACTCCCCACGTCAAAGGAAAGAAATGCAAGGACTTTCCAGCATCATAACTGAAAAAAGGACAGAATATATGTCATGTCATAAAACATAAGATATGTTTTATAATGCTGAAATAACTGCCTACTGTGAATCCACCTTTTTTTGCTTTCTCAGGCTTTAGTCTTCCCTTCCCTCAAGGCCTCCCATGCTTCTATTTAACATCAAATTTTGTTCTCTTCATGAACAGTTAGAGATACAGTAGCTAGCTAGGAAGGCACAACATGGTAAAGACCATAAAGAAACAGGAACTCTATTCAAACTTCAAGAGGCTTTTAGATATTACATTAAAGAATCTGAAGCATTATGTAGTGACCAAGGATGAACACCTTGGTCATTACAAAAGGGAAGCTGTGTGGCAGTCACATTATGCAAAGATGCTGAAACAATCAGGAACAGAAAATTATCACAAGGTAGAAGATTTTTAGAATTAGACTAATATTATAATTCCTGTGCTGTCACTATAATGATGGAGAACAGCACCAGAAGAATATTCATTCTAGTAATGCCTTTCCTAGGCTAATAGGAAATATTATTCTAATGTTGAAAATAAACATCCTGCCCTGTCCAAATCGGAGAAATAATTTACAAAACAAAATGTCAGATTTGCAGCAGTTCCAGAGGGGCATTTTCTTATTCCCCAGAGAACCGAAGCTGGTAAAAATGATAATAATTTTTATTATTGAAACAACAACAACGACATTTCATACTCAATAAGCCGGGATGCTTTGTGCTCCCACAGAAACGCGCGGAGCCCGATAGTCCTAATGTTTGATTCTGAATATGTCTGTCAGAAAACAAACGCAAGTCTTCAGCAGCCGTGGCTGCCTGATTAGTTTCACAGTCACTCCAATGAGCTATCAGCTTCTCAGCATGAAGTTCTCCTGCATCACTGCTCCAAGCCTTTAGGCAAAGGATTCTGATAATGAGTCACAGTGCCATGACTGAGGCCACACTTCTGCTCTGGTGAGCTGCTTGCTGAGAGGGGCTGCATACTCCCTCATTATCATTTTACAGCGCTTTTTTTTATTTTTTTTTTATTTATTCTTTTGTATTCCTGTTCCTTCCTCCGAATGCTTGGTGCATTGCAGTGGGAGTGCTAAGTGCCACCACCAGGACAGAAGCCATATGTTCCTGCTCAATAACCTTCTGGTGTGAGGTAATCACACAACTTTAGGCGGAGTATTATGCTGGAGAATAAGTTGAGACACAGTCTTCTATCACATCCTAATAAATGGATGTAGACATCCTCCTTCCAACCAACAGAGGTTACAACGCCTCTTACTTTGCACATTTCTCTTTTGTGAATGGAATTATGCAGAATTATAAAAATAAAACAAAGAAGGGTGACTCACTTATTTAGCTGCACCTGAGCAGCTAGGATAAAAACCAGATCTTTTTATCCCCATACCTATTTTCTTAAGCATTGTTGGAATGGCCAATTCCTTTAGAATTTGACAAATGTTACTTAAACCCAAATGTGGTTGTATCAGTTACATCTCATACATACATACATAGTGGTACCAATTTTCCATTTATTAATTACTTGGCAGCACCAGCTCAACAAACATTCTGGACAAACTTGACAGCAGACTTTAAGTATTTCATGCTATTATGCCACTCCAATAAAATGTCTCACTATTTTGGGACATATTTGGATTACATGCAGTGTCATGTGGCGATGATACTATTTTCTCTTGTTCCTTATTCATGCAATTAGAAACCTCTTGTTATTTTAATGTTCTTTACATAACATCTAGGTTTACTTGAGTGCTAGCACACTTTATAATTACTTTTCTAGAGAGGAAACATGATAGAAAAAAACCAAAGATTTAGAATATGCACATATAGTTCTGATTGACTGAATCTCCAAGCAAAACAAGAAAATAAAGAAGTGATTTTAGAGCAGATAGTAAATGGATAGCATGACTAGACTTTCATATGAGCAACGTTGAAGTTGCCTTACAGATATGCCATCTACACTTTTAAACAGAAAGAGGAGCTACCACCAATCCTCTAAAGAGCTACATACTCACATAGATATAGATTTCGATTATATAGATGATATAGCACAGCTGGACCAAGAAATTCAGAGCTCCATCGAAATTTACACTGTCCTTGTGGTATTTTCAATTAAGTTTTGAGAAAACGATATGGCCTTGCCTATATCTTGGCATTTTTAACAAATATATTTTGCAAAAGGCACTACCAGGAAAAACAGAAAGAATGCAACATAGAGAAAAATGATTACCCAACTTCTGACTGAAGGACCTTTTCGCAGACACTGAACTAAAAAATCACCGTTTGTTTTTTTTTTTTTTTTTCTTGAAAACACTTTTTCCAAGGACAAGACCTCCCCCAACAACACTTACATTCATTTACTTCTGACATATTTCAGGGATCATCCTCTCTTCAAACACTACTGTTTTCACTGACACTACTGTGTCACTGTTTTCACTGTGACACATCATTCTCACACAAACACAGCTGCGCAATGAATAAACCTTAAACTTTCTCTTGCTCCTTGAGTTTTCTTATTCATTTTATAATAAACAGCTCAGGCTATCAAACATCTCTGAAAGTCAAAACAAATGCAGGTTTTGAAGTTTTTTAACAATACTACTAAGACATCTACTTCATTTGGAAATACATTTAAATTAGGTAGACTTAAAAATTCTGTAAAAACAAATAATTTAATAAAGTCAAATGTGATTTTTTTTCTTAACCTCAAAAGCCTCTTATTTGACTTTTGATTTTTTCAAGTGAACTGGCCATTTATCCTCATCCTACTACCTGAGAAGCTGTGTGACCTAATTACACTATATTTATCTTTTTGTACGTAAGAGAGTTCTGTGATATAATTCTGTGTAAAAATGCAGTTAACTTATTCACTAATAGAAGCAGGTATTCTTTAAGACTGATGTGCTGTTAGCCATTACCAGCCAGGCTAAGATGAGAGACTCTATTAATGCACAGTACCGTCACGGAAATTGTGATCCACGAAGTACACGTGGTGGACACCAATTATTTTGCTTTTCTTCATAAAAAATCTGTATGATATAGAAATCGTTATGAAGGACTGATAAGATCACTTAATGCTTTACATCAAGTTTTTCAACCATGATTCACCTTAATGGTGGAATAAGGCTTATCTTTAATCACAGAATGGGTAAGGTTTGGAGGGAGCACCAAGGGTCATCTAGTCCAGCCTAGATGGGTTCAGGATGGGTTGTCCTAGAAAACACTGCACAGGATTGCCTCCAGATGGTTCTGGAGTGTCCCCAGTGAGAATCTCCAGCTCAGGGCAGCCTGCTCCAGCACTCAGGCACAGGAAAGAGGTTTTTTAGTGGGACCTCCTGTGCATCAGTTTCTGTCCATCAGTTTCTGTGCATCAGTTTCTGTGCATCCCCTCGAGTGCTGCTGCTGGGCACCACCAGGCCAAGGCTGGCCCTAGCCCCTGCCACCCTCCTGCAGATACCGACAGACATTGATAAAATCCCTCTCAGTATCTCTCCTTGAGGCTGAACAGCCCCAGCTGCCTCAGCCTTTCCTCATGGACAGACACTCCAGCCCCTTCACTATTTTGTTGCCCTTTGTTGGATTTCCTTCAGGAGCTCCAGGTCTCATTCTGAGGAGCCCAGAAGAGGACACAGCCCTGCAGAGATGCCTCAGTGAGGCTGAGCGGCAGAGCAGGATCGCTTCCCTCGACCTGCTGGCAATGTTCTTCCTCACATACCCCACCATCCTGTAGTTGCACTGTTTTAAAATCTTTCTCTTCTTTCTCATGGAGAATAGAGATAAGTTGCATTCTTGTGCTTTCTAATCTCATTGTTTTGGTACTGGACACTTCAGCATTGTAACCAATCATTATAGGGAGTGGAAAAACTATCGACCAATAATTATCAGATCATTAATGGATATATAAAGAAGTTCTTGTAAATAAAGTTTCTCTTTTCGCCATCTTGTGTGCTGCGTGCCTGACTTCCCTGCGAGCTTCCGCGCATCTCCACGAATATCAGAAAATCAGAGCAACACCATCCCACTGGCCTGCCTGGCCGCAGGGCCACTCTGCTGTTTCATGGACAACTTTCTGTCCACCAGGACCCCCAGGTCCTTCTCCGCAGAGCTGCTCTCCAGCAGCTCAGCCCTTACTGCTGCATGGGGTTATTCTTCCCCAGGTGCAGAGCCCTCCCTTTGCCTGTGTGGAATGCCTGTTTTATGCAGGAAAGGCAGATTAAGGCAGGCACTTCCTAACTAAAGTTACTGTCAGACTGTGCTAATTGTCACTTACGGAAACAGACATCTTTCTTTGTGACAGCAGAAGGATGTTTAATAATCTTAAGATCTCCCCTTAAGAAGCATTAACTTATTAGCGAGTCTTTTCCAGAAAGCAATAATTTTAATCAATGTTAAATCATGTAAGTTATCATCCCTTAACAGTTGTCTTTAACAGCAATTAACGAGACAGTAGTTTCTAAACACCCTAAGATCAGTGCTGCAACCAAAAGGAGGGAACTTCCTGATCAGTGTGACACTGAGAAAATTTCATTTTCCCTAGTTCAGAAGCAGGAAAAAATATATATGTAAAGACATTTAGAAACAAAAGAAACACTGTGAAAAGTAAATGCCTTCATCACAATTTTAAAAAAACTGAGCAATAGATCCTTATGCCTCTGTACTTACACACTGCAAATACCAGGTCCCATTCAGCGCTGATTTACTTACAGGTAGTGATGTCATCTGAATAGCAAACTCTGGACTTGCAGTGCTTTTAGTCCTTACTTAGTCCTGCACTAAGCAGCTTGTCTGACAAAATTAATGAAGGACTTCAGGAACCAAAAATTTTAGTTTTTTTAACAAGTGAAAACTGAAAACCTGAGGAAGTTTTCACTCCACACTGCTGATGGGTGATTCAAGATATGATTTTTTTATGCTGTTTTTTGGCAATTATATTATCATTTACATAACTTGTGCAATAAACTAGCAGGTTTTTGATATAATGAAAAGTTTACTAGGAAATACTTTCAATTCTCTGAAACAAGTTAGTATTTATCCAGCTCCTGCCCAGAAGCAGAAGCCATATCAGCTGGCAGTTGCTCACAGCAGGTTTTCAACAGTCACATATCACAATTTTTGTTCATAGATGTCAAAGTACATTGCAAATACGCAAACGTGTAAAAACTGAGACTAATTAGACAAACTTTCATCCTTATAGCTCTACCAGACTCGGTGTAATATTCTTTCAAAGAGAGCAAGACAGCCATCTAGAGGGCATGAAAGATAAACTAGCTTTGGGTCACAGGGGAGCACTGAATAATCAATTCGTTCACTGCAAATCAGAAAGAGTGAAATGGACCCACACTACTTTTATCCACCAGGGGGTTTGATTTTACTTGGTATTTCAACATGAGTCAGTTAATCAATAACCCTGAACTTGAAAAGTGACAGTTTTTTTCCTTTTAGGACCATAATTCATACTGAAAGTATGTATTTTTCTAAAGCAAAATAATTTTTAATATGGCACAGATGTCTAAAAAATTATAAGCATTGATCCATAATTAGGATTCAGTTCTGTCTAGTTTCTTACCTTCAGTACTGTACTCATAATTTCCTTTTGCTGTACTGACTCTGGTGCAGAACAAAACAGCACAAAAAGGCAGCTAAAGCAGCAGTAAAACCAGCATGTATGGTCATACTGCCCATAAGAGTTCACAACTTCTAAGTTTGAGAACCTTCACAGGAATAAAGAGAAGTGGGATTTCCAAGCAAAGCGTCTTTGCAAGTAGTTATTTCTTGGTACATCAGAGAACAGGATAAATATGGGGACTACAGCCCAGTGAGAAAGGATTCCAGATAATTTTTTTTTTTTTTTTTTACTTTACTTCTGGCAGTGAGAAAGCTTAGTACAGCTCTAATAGATCGGCTATTTCAGAACAGATGTTACAGATGAAGAAAAATGTGCAGAAAAATCAAATAATCAGTTCCGAATTATCAAAACAAAGTACAGAGAAAAATATTTCTGGAGTTTTGATTCAGACTGGGGAAAGGGAATATTGTGGAATGAAACAAATAATTAATCAGTAAGGCTTTTCTCTCTGTCGGGACCAATTTCCTTTCTGCTACTTTCATTTTCTATCCTGCCAGAGATCTGAAAGTCCTTAATGTACCAAGCCCACTGTGACACTGCAGGCAACTCTTAACCTATTACAGGCACCTGGTATTGTTTTTCATTGCATATGGACAAATGTACACAAAATTCTCTCACCTCTCATCATTTCCCCAATATGGAGTAAAGGTCTTGAGTCATCTCTCAGGAATTAGGGGGATTGGGGAGTGCATGAGGTGTGGAGGAATATTTAATTCTACCGTATACTGATTTGGGAAAAGTCTACAGAAGACTATTCACACTGAGGTATTTCATCCCCTGGATTCCTGCATGAGCCTGAGACATTTCACACCCTTCCTTAATGACACCAGCAAGAAATAGTTTTTGAATTAAATCCAAAAGAGCTCTTTAGAAGATTCTTTACATTGGTCCTCTAATTAAGACCTCTTCCCTGGTTTTGCAACAGCTTTAACTTGCTTTTTTCATCACTGGTGTAGCTATAAAAACACCTCCTCCTGATAAAAGCTTTAAATTTTATTATTCATTTTTATTGGGAATAAGTTAAACTCCCTCAGGAGCTATTAAAGTTGGGGTTTGGATCTATCAGCTAATGACAGGTTACTACAGAGTCACTCCTCCAGCAGAGTCTGATAAAGTGTCCTTGTATATTTAGTTAGTTAATTACAGATATCTATTATGAGACAGCATCTTTCAATTTCCATGACACTTCAGCCTCGTTCCCCAGTCTGTCCTGACCTCCAGGGTTACCCTTCCCAGGCACAAAATCTGACATTTTGTTGCCTTTCACACAATTGGTGATTGCCCCACCCTCAAATTTGTCAAGGTCTTGCCGCAGTGCCTCTGCCTTCGAGCGAGCTGACATCTCCTCCAAATTTAGTATAATAAGCAAACGTAATAAGTATCCCTGCAAGTCCTGCGTCCAGCTTGTTTATAGAGGAAGTGCAAGAGATTTTCACCAAATGTAAACCTCAAAAAACACCAGCATTCAGAAAAGGCTCCTCCAGAACTCCTTTTTCAAAGGCTGTGTTTCTCCTGCCCCCCGTTTCCATAAATGTCAGGGTAGAAAACGGTGCTGGGAGGGCAAAGCATAGGAGGAAAAGGAAAGGAAGGGAGAAGATGGCCATACGCACAGCAGGAGGAGTCAGTGGAAACGCATTTTTTAGAGTTTTCTTGCAGACACGTTACGAGAGCGCCGTCTACAGCGAGCGGGTGCTCAAAGCCCAGAACTCGAAGCCGCTATTCGGCACAAAAATCTTTCCTAAATGAGAAAACACCACGCACACACAGGCGCCCGGCCACGCTGGCTCCGAGCGGCCGGCAGCTCGCAGCACCCGAAACAGCCCGCACCGCCGGGGCCAGGCCATAGCCAGCCCCGGGCACCTCGGAACGCCACGAACGGAGCTTCCGTGGGCGTTTCGCCTCGGGCGAGCGACGGCCACGGGCCCGTCCCGTCCGAGAGCCCCGAGCCCAAGCACGGCCACAGCCGCGGCCGAGCCGAGCTCTGCTCCGGCCCCGGGCTGTCCCCTCTCCGGGCTGTCCCCTCTCCGGGCCCCGGGCTCTCCCCGTTCCAGCCCCGGGCTCTCCCCACCCCGGGCTGTCCCCGCTCCGGGCTCTCTCCGCTCCGGGCCCCGGGCTCTCCCCGCTCTGCCGGGCCCCGGGCTCTCCCCGCTCCGAGCTCTCCCCGCTCCAGCCCCGGGCTCTCCCCGCTCCAGGCTCTCCCCGCTCGGCCCCCGGGCTCTCCCCGCTCCAGCCCCGGGCTCTCCCCCCTCTGCCGGCCCCGCCAGGCACAGCCCAGGGGCGGCACTCGGGCAGCGCCCGCACCGCACCGCACCGCCGGCCGAGCGGAGCTGCCCCACGCTTCGCTGTCCCCACGCTTCTGCCCGCTCCGTGCAGGCCCCCGCGGACAGTCCGAGAGATTCAGAGCAAGAGACTGAGGAACGAGGGATTTGGGGGAGGTCTGAGAAGGGAGAGACAGCTCTGGCTTCCAGCCAAACGATGGGAGTATTTAGACCTTCAGGACAGCAGAGAGACACCGCCTTTGATTACTCTGCCTGCTCTGCCCAGGCTTGGCCTTTCCCTCCATCCTTCTCCTGTGCTACAGCTGTGTACAGCCAAGGGGAAATTCAGCCAGTCATCAACAACGCCCCGCTGCCAAACAATGCAAAACTTTGGAAGGTACCTTGCAAGGGATTGCTTTATTCCGCAACAAAAAGAAATCTTATTCCTTCTCTCGGCAGGTGGATTACCATTTTCCCTATGCCCGCCCCTCTCAGTACCGTTTTTCTCCTTAAAAGCACACATCCTGAGTTGTCTGCAAAAGAAGACTGCAGAACATTCACACCACTACAGATTCAGAGGAGGAAAAAGGAAAAAAAAGAGGCAGAAAGGTGAAACCCTAGTTGATGGTTTCCTCTACAATTTCAGTTCTTTTACTGGAGACACTGATATTGCCTTCCCTTTTCTCTAATAGGATCTCTCCTTGCAGCAGGTCAGCACAGGAAGGAGAGATAAGTTCCTGCACAAGGGAGAAAACAAAGCCTAATTCCTATCCTTCCTCCTCCCTGGCACCATAAAGATTTCAGAAGCCAAAAGCCGTCCCCCTAAAGCAGAAACAGGTTAGTAACACTCTACTTGTATAACAGCATCTGACTCAGTTCAGAACACCAGTTACAGTAAATTAAAGAAATACAGTACTCCTTACTAAAGACAAATTTAACTTTTAAAGCTAATATTGTGCAGGTAATAGTGAAAATGACAGTATTCTTTTTTGAGATGCTACCATTTATCTTCAGTAGATGCAACCATTCTAGAAAAATGACCAAAAAAACCCAACAAATCAAAACACAGAAAACCACCACATGCACACCAGAAGGCAGAATTTCAGAACACAGTCTAAAGCTCACTATTAATGAAAAGGACAAGTCACTTGATCATTTATATGCCTTTACTGTCCAGAGTCATCGTCTGAAAATTGAGTATTCAATTTTGAGTCAGCTTTTACTTAAGACGAAAGCTAAGGCTGACTAAATGGGAATGTGGTAATTATTTTAAATATACCATAAAGATAGCATGGCTTTTACAAGTTTGCTTAACCACATAGGCCTTTATAGAGTTTTGTCTATAAAGACAAGCAGAAACAATAGTGTTGACTTTTTTCATTTTATTAGCACAAAATCCTGTAGTGGGTGAAAAGAAAGAGAACATACACATGTACTTAGAACATGGAAAACTCACTGCACAAATGGGGATTCTTTCTTCCTGTTATTTTGCCAATTACTTCTGCTCTTACCTTTAGAATTCAAACTGTGATAGTGCTTGCAAACTACAGAACTGAACCTTGTGGGCCTGCAGCACTTCCTTAAAAAAAGCTCTGCAGTTCCATTAGCAAACAGGGGCTCAGCCTAGATTTAAGAGAACAGACCTAGAGCACTTGAATTCCAGTTTCCTGCTGTAAAAAAACATTTACACAGTATGTGCATACACCCCAATGCCAATGCATGTATATTCATTTTTACATAGTTCAATGGAAGTTCATTCTATAAGCACAGAAGCAATCCCATGGTTATTTCTGACCACATAAATACACCAGTTGCAGAGATCGCTTCAATCAGTTCTTCATGCAGAAATTTTATAGTGGGACTTGTATAGTTGGTCCAATGGCTTTGCAACACCTATACACACACAGGGACAGGTAAAAGGAAGCAAGATCTTTATGGGCCAGTGGCTGAGTTTACGGCACAGCAAGGCTGGTGTACAGTATGACATCTGCAGTAATAATACCAATAAATTAAAGAATTCAGATATACTGCCCATAGTATGAAAGTTAGCAGAATTCAAGAAATCAGAAAAACACTATTCTAATCAGATTGCACCGTGACAAACAAGAAGGTGTTTCTCATAGTACAGAATCAATGTACTTCCGAAGTCCAGTACTATTAGTAAATTATGGCACAGTGAAACTTAATTGCCATGCACAGGTAACACCCTCAGACATTTTGCTAGGAATGGTCTTGATTATCAGCCAGAGAGTGGAGAAAGACCCACCATCAAAAGTCAGTAACTTTGTCATTTCTTTGCTTGGGAATAGCTGAAAGTGGTTGCTTTATTCCAACAGATGGCAGACTTTTCAGTTTAGTTAGCCATGCAGTTGTTTCATGAATAGGATTAATCACACAGATTTATAAGATCCATGTTTTTGCAAAAGAGAGCAGGTATTTCTGATTTTAATCCTTCCCATCCATCAAAGGGGACATACCAAGAAGTGTGGTCTGAAAGCAAAGTATCACAATCTCTTAAAATGAAGCTCCAGGTCAGTTCTCTAAACAAACACATAATCACTGGAACAGAGCTCTACCTTGCATCCACTTAACAAGCACAGAATTCATGAGAACACTATGAGCACACCAGCAAGAACAAGAACTACTTAATGGAATGATTTGTGAGACCAGCCTCAGCAAGCAAAAAGCCTGAGTTACACAAGCCTTAATAACACCTTTTTTTTTTTTGCATGACAAAAGGTAAACTTAAGCAAAATAGGATATTCTACAGATTAATTTAAAAAAATTTTTAAAAAGTTAAGCAAGTGACTGTTCAGTGTTTCACACAAAACTCAACTCAATTGTGTGTAAGTTTTGACCAGGCAATCAGTCAGACACAGACTGTTAAAAGAGGACTCCAAACTGAAAACCTACTGCATTTGCAATACAGCTGATTTCAAATTGGCATTTCTAACTCCACTGGCCTCAAAGTATTTTCACAGTAGTTTCAGTTGCCCAACATGAGTTACAAGCTGCTGTTCCACACTTAGGACCACTCTTCTCCTCTGAAACATACTTCAGGCTTTCAGACTACTCTTGTTCCACAAAACTTTGGAGTGAAGAGCTGACAAGTCTGTCCAAGGTCTTTAGCTTTCTTCTAGACTGCATTCCTAGGTGTGCCATTGTGAGTCACTGCTTTCATATTTGAGGTGCTTGATTGATGGTTGCAGATCCTGTGGGAGGCAACACCTACTTCGAAAACTTCATGAATGGCTTTGCGGAAGCAATGAAAATTGTAGTCTATCAAACCTATCAAGGAGACGGAGGGGAGAGGAAAAACTGTGTTCAGATTGGCATATTTATGTAAGCAGAGCTTCAAAATCAATGTAAAATTTAACCAATAGGTATTTTGCTACTTATTTAGTATGAACTTGGACTCAGAAGATTTAACAAAGTTTTACTGATGCTAGTATTTATTTGGACTGTCTCAGTTTTTTGGAAAGAAAGGTACTCATTTGGAATGCAAGGTGTATATTTATGATCAAACAGTTGATAAGGGGGCTACTTCTACTGATTCCATTCTACTGATTCCACTGGAACAGATGGTAGTGACAGAGCTCACATTAGCTACACAAGTCGTTTTGGCAGGAGGACAGTGATTAAAGTGATGATTCACAAATTCAAAAATAAGACCTCATTATATCTCTCTCCAAGAAACAAAAGAATTCCTCCCATAAGAAATTACACAAATTTAGTCACACAAAAATCAAGGTGACTTGTAAAGTCTTATTAATATTTTACAGCTGATAAAAATATTTTATAAAAGCTGTTCAGTGGTGGGGAAGTCCTTACCTTTGCGCTCAAAACTCTCTTCTCTAAGAATGCAAACTAATGCCAAAAACTTTGTTACTTCCTTTAAGTACAGGACTGTTGTGTTATTGAGCTTGATAATTGCCATTGACTCTTTATCATAAGCACTTCCAGTGCCATCTTCTTTTAACCTAAAAAAGAACAAGTTAACTCGAGGCACAATCTAATAGGCATGCATATGCAATTTCCAAGATGTTAAATGCAGTTAGAAGAATATTACTCATACTGAACATTAAGCAAATGGAGAACCTGCAATGCAGGTCTTAATACCAACTGACCATTATCAAAAATCAAGTTTCTCAGGAAAGCTACATCTAAACAGAGTAGAGGCCTTCCCTAGATAGTGTCTACCTTAGATGAGCAGTTAAGAGCAAGCTACCAGTGTGCATCCTTCTGATGTCAATGGAGTGACAGCTCAGTGAAATTTGTTTTGGTAAATTAATACAAAGGTTTCTTTAGTGAGGCTGCGACGGAGGATGCAACATGGAGCAGGACACTTTTTGGTCTTAAGGTAAAGCAGCCTGCATTTACAAGAAAAGATGAGCATGCTGTTTTCTATCTTCATGTTATTAGTTAAATTACTATAGAAGCAAACAATGTATCACAAGCAATTTCTAAGCACTCCTGAATCCAAACAGTTACACAACCGTGGATCAACCAACCCATCAGGAGACAGAAATTCAATGCTGAGGTATTTTCTTGATAGCACTGCATTTTCCAGGCTACAACCACAGCTCTAAGATAAGTTACCACTTCTTCAGAACCACTTCAAAAATCCAGTGTGAAATATAATTCTGCCGTAAACTGTGAGATATAAGCACTATATGCATCCTTTACAGAAAGTCAGCAGGAGACGAGTTGACCTCACAAACGTTAACTGTTCAGACTGCAGCAAGTCTCAAAACAATGTCACTGCAAGTCACACTTAGGAGCTATGGCATGCTGTTGACCCCAATTATTTGCAGGTATTTATATAATTGCACCCACCATGCCAAATGAGACACAGCAGTATGCACATTTTACATGAAACATGATTTCTGAGTGGAGGGAAACAAACCAAGTATAAATGCTGCCAAATCATGTGGATTTATTCTAGTTACTTACAGAACCAACGTGCTCTAAAGACCAACTGATAGCATTTTGCTGCATGACAAAGCCAGCACCACTTGCACAGTTTGCAACCTATTCCACAACTTTTGAGGACTTTTTTCCTAAGAGTATTCAACACTTACCCATATATACAGGAAACATCTATCACTACATCAATCATGTCACAGCACAACTCATATGACTGCATGTCCACTGGGGAACTGTCTGTTGCAATGTAGATTTTGCTGACTACATCGAAGAGAAAAGCTTTTTCAATGCCTGAATTCTTCAGAAAGAGAAAGAATTTGGGTGAATTTTTAAAATATATAACTGCATTTTTAAAATTTCAAGTAGAAGTCATACATTTTCACATTCTTAGTAGCAGAAAATGGTTTAAATATAAGCAATTTAGAGACTTAAGGCAGATTTAAGAATTGGAGCATATACTTTATAAATACAATACCCTTGTTGCCATAGTACATATCAACATGGCATAGTTGACAAAAATAAAACTGGGGACTCTGTTACAATTCACTTTAGTTTATTATTTAACAGATCATTATTAAGCTTACATCTTACTATGCTTCCGGAATCCATATTCAGCAATTTACCTTTTCCGTGTTTCTGTTAACTCCAGAAGTGCCATAATTCACATCCACCTAAGGGACTGGGCTTGGAGATGAAGTATTTCATAGTAGTATGCTGACACTTAAATTTTATGCCTGTAGTACCTTGGCAGTTCAGTTTCTGTGTGAAGCATTTGCCATGCACTTTCACATGCAGAGCAAATGAGTCAGCTTCTGAACTTAAACATCCATGGAAAGTACCACATTATGACAATTAGGAGTATGGAAAAGCACTGAGCACTTTGGCAAAGAGCACACGCTCATACTAAGTTCAGAAACCTTCTATGGTCCAAGTTACCACATATACACTACTGGCAAAGCTTCTTTTCTATTTATGCACTAGGAGCATTCTATATGTCTTCTTCCTAGCTAGTCTGAAGACCCAGGAGAGTGTCCTGAGGACATCCAGACAATCCTTCTGGCATCAGGATCACACTCCACACCCTCATGGCACTGAGCAAGGTCAGCCCTTTATCCACTGGGCCAGATTATTACAAACTGTACTCTACCAAACAGCAAACAAGCATTATATGGTAGTATGGGGTGACATGTCTGAATGCAGAGCTCCTCTTGGATAGAAATGGTTTTTTCTTTGTTGTCCACATGCCTGCAACAGCCTCACAGACAACTTAAATGAGACGGTCTTGTCTCTACGGTGATATTTTATTTGATTAAAAGTATAGAGCAGCAAATTTCTATTACATGAATTCCATAAGAAACACAAACACTAAAAGAATAAAGGCAAGAGTCTCACAGGTCATATGAAACAGACAGCTAAGCTCAATGCCAAATTCCGATTATCAAAAAAGTCTCTTGCCAGTACAGCTACATTATATTACTACGTGCCTTAGCAAAGTAATCAGTATATGGTGCTGGAAGGAAACTTCCATATCAGCTGTTATAACTAGGCAAACTACACTTTGTCAATACTTAGAGAAACCCCACAAAGCATACACCTGTACAATTTAGCTGTGGCAAAGAGCTTTTAATATAGAAAACCAGGTCAGCAGAGGACACCTACATGAGTGCCACCCAAATCTCTCAAGGCCAGATCTAGCCAGCAATCTTTAGCAGAAAAATGCTTTCCCATTCTGCATATTTCACTCAAAGTTCTGTTAGATGAACACTTACTGATATAAAGATATTAAGCAGATTTTCCAGGGTTGGCAGTTGTGGAATGAGCTTCTGTACCACTTTACTGAAGGCTTCAAATATTGAATGGTCATAGATACTGGTCAAATAAAAGCTGAGATGAGGAGGGAGGGCAAAGAAAAAAAAAAAAAGAAAAAGAAGATTCAAGAGTATTTCAGAATTGCAACAGAAATGTTAAAGTTATGTTTTCTAAGATTCAGGCTTGCTATTTTGCCTGGGATGCCTTTATCATAAATACCTGTGGACGCTGCACAAAGAATCCAAGTTCTGAGCAGCTAGAGTACCCGTGAAACAGATTTTCCCCATTCTCAAGAGAGGGAAGACCAAAGATAAAAATGTGAACATTCTTAGAACATGCTTAACCCACAGAATGCTTATCACAAAGGCATAAAAATGCTTAATTAGATTTCAAGTCCTGTTCCTGGCCTTCCACTTTGTTCACACTAACATCGAAAGATACTGGCTCCCCAAGAATCTGAACAACAGTAAAACCAGAGAAAAGACAGCTTGTTTTAAAAGTGTCTGTAGAAGACACCTTAAAGGTGAGCCAAATCTCAACAGACTAAACTTTTAGAACCAATCACAGTGCAAGTCTGCAATCACTGAAAAGTCAGTGCAAGTCAGGACAAGAAGGCAGAGCTTCCCTTCTCCCTGCCCCTCCAGGCCACATGTACAAATTTGGCCTGTTACACTGAATGAGAAAGGCTTCGAATTATCGAGTTATCAATAAATCTGTTGATTGGAATCTGCTAAAGTAGCCTGCCGTTTCTTCAGTCAGCTGAAGGCTTGCCCATAAATTCAGCAGTGTATTTTATTAACATGAGTTGGTTCAATATTAAGAAACTACCCAGACCTTGCTCCATTTGTTCCAGCATTACATCTAAAAGTCTTTAATCTGTATGCATATCAGCAAAGTAGAATCACACATGCCAGAGTCTTTAACTCACCTAAGGTGAAGTTTTTCAAGCCCAGCATCCGTAAGATCATCATTAGCCCTCTGGTGAATATCCCTCTGAGTTTCTATTTTATGGTCATCTGATAACCCATCAACTTTATGAATAAAAACTTCAAAGTTCATTTCTGGGTTGACCTTATAGGCTTTTGAAACTGTAATGTGGAGTCTTGTTAAAGCTTCCATGTAGTCATCCTGTAAATCAGTTTTGGCAGGAATGAATGACAAAGTTTTCTTTCTGATAACTATTCCATTCTGCACAAAGACAAAATATTTGACTGCGAGAACTTCACTTCTGTAACTAAACAGAAGTATGGGAGAATACCTTGATGAGCCATAAATCCAAGCAGCTTAGATTCTGTCAATTAAGTTTCATTAGTTTTACAAGGCTAAGCTACACAAAACTAGACTTCAGAGCAAAAGGTGGATGACACTTCAATTCCAGCACAAGGCAGCAGCGATCTCAAGATGGCCCTAATAACCAGGGAACCTCCCATGGTGCAATTCCTAGGGTTATTAGAAGCTACCAGATACATGATAGTACCACTACTAGAAACTAAGGTCAGAAGTGTGCTGTTATTAATTGAACTCCACAGCAGAAAAAAGGGATAATTCAGACCATCTAGCCAAGCAGGTTCTCACTATTATTGCAGAACATGTAAGTTCAGAGTACAAGCCCTTTGCCACTCTCTCCACCAGCTGTGTATGTTCCAGTCACTTCACCAAAATAAAACCACACAGCAAAAGTCAGATTGTCAATGCATCTCTTCACACACAGCAGATGTCTTATAAACTTATCTACAAATAAAAATTACTGGCCTCTCGGTCATTCCTTTCACACAAAAAGCAAAAATAAAACTTCCTTGCAATTTGTTATTTACCTGGGCATCAATAACATATATTAGAGCACCTGTTCCTCTGAAGATCATCTCATAATCAAATGTTGGATCAAAAAAGTCCATCTGTCCAGGAAAATCCCATATTTGGAAGTTCACAAATGAACTGTTGGAAATATCATCTTTGTAGATTTTGTTGGTACTTTCCAAGAACAGAGTCTCATTGGGAGACATTTTGTGAAACACCACCTGTTGAAAGAACACAAATAATAGTCTAGATTTTACCTTATTAGAAGAAATTAGTAAAAGTTTTGTGACTTGAATTCTACAAATAGGTTTATCCATTCTAAAATGTACAGCTTCCTTTTGGTAAATAGACAGCTTCCTGCCTCAGCTAAGGAAATTACCTTAGAACCAAGCAACTGAATACAGTTAAATATTTTCACAAGTCCAAATAACACTACTGGCTGACGACACAGATATCCCAGTTACTCCTTCTTTCCCTGCAAGTCTAGCACAGTGTTTTCAAATTCTGTTATATTCAGATCTGGTATAAAGCCAGGTAATTAATTAACTGCAAGCTTTTAAGAACCTTTCCTTTCCACTCTTAGACATTCCTAAAGGAAACTTTGCTTTTAGTCTGGTGTCAAGTGTTGTAACACAATATAATCAGATAGTTCCTAAACTACAGTAGAAGTGTACAAAAGTAACATCTCCGTTTCAGAAACCCAAAAAGCTATGTAGTTTCCCATCTATTAACAACTCCCTTTGAGTAGAGAATCACAGAATGGGTTAGGTTAGAAGGGAGCACAGTGCAGTCATCTGATCCAACCTCCCTGCTCAAGCAGGGTCATCCCACAGCACATGACACAAGATTGCATCCAGATGGCTGAGTATCTCCAGTGAGGGAGACTCCACACCCTCTCTGAGCAGCCTGTTTCAGGGCTCATCATCCACACAGTAAAGAAGTACTTCCTCATATGCAGGTGGAACTTCCTGTGAAAATTCACTAAAGAAAGGATGAAAGGTTTCACCCTTTTTTTTTCCACCCTTTTTCACTGGTAAACAGTTTAGCTGCAGGATGACAAACATACTCATTGCTAGAACTCAAAAAGCCTCACTGGGATTGCAGTCCTTCCTTGTACAGAACATGAAACTCCACAGCAAAGTAGCAAAAGCAGTGTCAACACCAAACATTGTGGTCATGCAACTCAACTGGACCATATGAAAGTTACTCCAAATAATGCAGTCAAACACTAGGACTGCAAAAATAAGGAAGTTTCATATACAGCACTTGGTAAACCTAAAAAATTCACCATAGGGACTGCAAACTTGGTAATTTTGTTTTTTTTCAAATGTTTCATACAGTTACAGAAGTCATCCATTAGAGACCTGGTGCAACAAACTGTCAAAAAACCTGCGACACAAACAGCTCCACACCCAGTACAGTTAATGGATTGTTTAGTGAGGTTCAAAGTGATACTTCAGCCTAGATTTTAAGGCCACAGGAAAAAATTCACTTCCTTGGGGCAAACATGATAGGAGGCCAGGGTCTAAATGAGGTTTTAAACAGCAGGACATTTGTATGGAGAAGTAAGAACAGTTCTAGATACATAGCAGCTGCACTGCATTCTTCTGGGTTTGCAGCATAGTTTTAAAGCATTCTGAAATCAACCTTTCTTTTTGAACTCAGCATCTCCCTCAAGAGCAAGACAGAATTAGTAAATTCAGTGTAAAGTTGATAAGTCTCTGGGAAGCAATGCTGTCACCTCCTTTTTCCTTTATTCCCCAAAGCAGCACATTTCATCAGATTGATGTTCTCCACCTGAACTCTTTCCAGTTTCCTATTACATCAGTACAGTACACTAAGTCCAGTTATGCAAGTCTGCACAAAAAATTGTTTATGAACTGAAGCAATCATTGCATTCCCAAAATCTACAAGCAATTTGCTACTGAATAGTCACAAGTCACATCAGTACAGAAAACCCAACTGTCCAAAGGGAAAAGAGTCCCTCCCTAGGACCATAATTTTTCTTTTGCAAAAGGTCTCCTGTTAATAGTGCTCTCAGTAGAAGCATGAAATGATTTAATAATTCATGTTTTTCACAGAAATTTCTAGATAATCATGAAGCCAATACTTTCCCCCATACAGTGTTTATCTCGCATATATCTCTATTTTCGGCAAGGCGATCAACAGCTAGTGCCCAGACAGAAGGGTTGGGTCTGGTTATGGCCATTTTTGAACTAGAGAGATTTAAGAGCAGGACACTCTTAATAAGAAATTTCTCCATATTAGAGTTTGCTCAGGTAGTATCACAATGAGCTCCTAGGTACCAGAATCACAGCTTCAAATTCTCAAATAAGATTGGTAACTGATTGGCAAAAGACAAATTCTATGTCCTCTTACTGTATATTCAACATGACACTATGCCTTCCCTATACAACTACTGGAATAAGTCCTCCAAGAACTGAAGGCTACCAATCCTGGCCATAAAAAAAGTCCAAAAGCTACATCTATAAAGAAACTTGTAACGTCTTAAAATCTGCTGTCTTCCTCTAGCTTTTAGGGTTCACTTTTTTCAAGAGTGGGTAATACAGTGAGATCTCTAATAAGAGTCTACAACAAATACCATTCACATGACTAAAAGACTTATAAAAAGGCTTTCAGTGAAAGCACTACATTTGTACATACAGTGGGTGCATTTGACCTAAATAATGGGGAATAACTGATAAGGCTAAAAAGCAACAACAGTCCAGTCTGCCACTGTATTTCAGCACAGCACAATGGAAAAAAATTCTCACTAACAGACAGAGTCTGAAATCAGCTTAGAACTCATTGGTTTACTGCAGCCTATGGATTACCAAGCAGTCTGCGTAAGATTGCTAAAAGCAGATTCATACCTGCTATACTGCAATGTCCAAAAAGGCTTCTCTGCACAAAACCTTTACAGAAATCTCTGTACGTTTTCTCACTTGCATCTGAAGCAAGTTTGAGGCCCTTAAGCCTAGAGCTGAGACTCACGCATTTCACTAGGAACATCTTCCTGTAAAAATATCACCTAAAAAGTTCACAAGAGGGACTGCAAACATAAAATTCGCATGAAGGAACAAGAATTGTTCTGAGCGCTACAATTCTACTGAGCTACGTGGCAAATGAGAATAGCCAGTTTTGTCTTATTTTTATTAATAAACACTAGTGACTTCACGAAGCTACCAACAAACCTGAGGCACCAAAACTGTTGTACTTCCTCCCTGACAAGTGACTCTCGTTTACTCCGTCTAGCAAACTAAAGAAAACCAGAAGCTGTCTTTCTGCTCGCACAAAAGCAGAAGTCACTTTCAAAGCATCAAAGGGCAGAACAACAGCTCAAATCCTCTTCCAAGTGGAAACACTAGCTAAACAACACACCCGTACCACGCAAGAAAACACCTCATGATAAATTTCACACCAGTATCTTCACTTTTTACTTCTGAAGCCTTAAAAGTGAAGAAATACAAAGGCTACAACCTATGCTACACAACCTTCCTCTCTAGGGCAGATGATCAGAGTCCATTCTGGAAAGTAAACGTCTTTAAGCAGGAGGCTCCCGTCGCTCCAACTTCGCCACACGGGCCCACAACAAAAAGTAGAAATTGCCCGAACAGCAGCGCAGCAGGCAGAACCAGCTCGGCGCCGGAGAGGCAGCGCGGCAGGCAGGGGCGGGGAGCCGCCGGCTGCCCCTCACCTTCTGGATGGAGGACTTCCCGCTGCGCCGGAGCCCCATGAGCAGAATCCGCGGCTTGGAGTCCGCCCCGCCCGCGCCGCCGCCAGGCCCGCCCGCGCCACCCCCGGGCCCACCGGGCCCTGGGCCTCCCTCCAGCTCCGCCTCCTCCTCCTCCTCCTCCCCGTAGCCGAAGTCCTTGGGGAACGAGTCCGCAGCCCCGAAGCTCCCCCCCACCAACGCCGGCTCCTCGGCTGTGCCTGGCGCGCCCGCCCCGCCGAACTGCAGCGCCATGTCCGCCCGCGCCCGCCGCCCGCCAGCCGCCAGCGCCCGTCCCGGGGCCTCCGCGGCTCGCCCAGCCCAGCCCGACTCGGCCCAGCCCGGCCCCGATTGGCCGCTGCCAGGCTCCGCGCCGCCGATTGGCTCAAGGAGGCAGCGAGCTGGGCTGGCCCCGGTCAGACGACCCGAGTCACCTGACGGCGCTGCCGCACGTGAGCGCAGGGGCGGGGCGGGGCGGGGCGGCACCGGGCAGGGCACGGCACAACCGGCACCGGGCAGGGGCACGGCACAACCGGCACCGGGCAGGGGCACGGCACAACCGGCACCGGGCAGGGGCACGGCACAACCGGCACCGGGCAGGGGGCACCGGCCGAACCGGCACCGGGCAGGGGCACGGCCGAACCGGCACCGGGCAGGGGCACGGCACAACCGGCACCGGGCAGGGCACGGCAGAACCGGCACCGGGCAGGGGCACGGCACAACCGGCACCGGGCAGGGGGCACGGCCGAACCGGCACCGGGCAGGGGCACGGCCGAACCGGCACCGGGCAGGGGCACGGCACAACCGGCACCGGGCAGGGGGCACGGCACAACCGGCACCGGGCAGGGGGCACGGCACAACCGGCACCGGGCAGGGGCACGGCCGAACCGGCACCGGGCAGGGGCACGGCCGAACCGGCACCGGGCAGGGGCCACGGCCGAACCGGCACCGGGCAGGGGCCACGGCCGAACCGGCACCGGGCAGGGGCCACGGCACAACCGGCACCGGGCAGGGGCCACGGCACAACCGGCACCGGGCAGGGGCCACGGCACAACCGGCACCGGGCAGGGGCACGGCACAACCGGCACCGGGCAGGGGCCACGGCACAACCGGCACCGGGCAGGGGCCACGGCACAACCGGCACCGGGCAGGGCACGGCACAACCGGCACCGGGCAGGGGCACGGCACAACCGGCACCGGGCAGGGGCACGGCCGAACCGGCACCGGGCAGGGGCACAGCACAACCGGCACCGGGCAGGGGCCACGGCCGAACCGGCACCGGGCAGGGGCCACGGCCGAACCGGCACCGGGCAGGGGCCACGGCCGAACCGGCACCGGGCAGGGGCTCGGCACAACCGGCACCGGGCAGGGGCCACGGCCGAACCGGCACCGGGCAGGGGCCACGGCCGAACCGGCACCGGGCAGGGGCCACGGCCGAACCGGCACCGGGCAGGGGCCACGGCCGAACCGGCACCGGGCAGGGGCCACGGCACAACCGGCACCGGGCAGGGGCTCGGCACAACCGGCACCGGGCAGGGGCCACGGCACAACCGGCACCGGGCAGGGGCCACGGCACAACCGGCACCGGGCAGGGGCTCGGCACAACCGGCACCGGGCAGGGGCACGGCCGAACCGGCACCGGGCAGGGGCACGGCACAACCGGCACCGGGCAGGGCACGGCACAACCGGCACCGGGCAGGGGCTCGGCACAACCGGCACCGGGCAGGGGCCACGGCACAACCGGCACCGGGCAGGGGGCACGGCACAACCGGCACCGGGCAGGGGGCACGGCACAACCGGCCCCGCTCCGGGACAGGCCGCACGTCCCGCCCCACCCTCTTCGCTCAAGGCGCAAACTCAGCCGCCTAAACAAACGTTACCTGGCGAAGCAAGATTCTTCATTAGAGTCTTAATTTTCTTCTGGCAGCACTGGTACGAGCAGGCACTCAACTGAAGTTTTAACGAACATTTGTTATTTCATCACAATCCTAATTTAATGCTCACAAGATCCAAGGGCTTTCAGAGGGAAGTAAATACAGTTATGAAAACTCTAATTTTGCATTACTTCCCGGGCACCTCACAGCTCAAGTCAGGAGTCCAATGCCCTGTGCTGGGCTTGACTAACACCTTTACCTGCCTCGCTGCTTCTTTAGCAAGTCATGCCAGTCACACTGCTCGGAAACACGTTCAGCTGCACAATACACTGCCCACAGCAGTACCCTCTCCCTCTTTCCACATGGTGCAATTTAGTGCTAGGGATATGTTCTAAGTTACATTCAAGTGAGCTTTCTTCTGTCCTTTGTCCCAGAGGTTGGGGAATTTTTTTTATGCCTTTTTTTTTCTTTGGCTTTGGTATGTTGGTTCAGGGCAGGTTTTTTCCAATTAATGCTTTACAGACTTGGAACCGTATTTTCCCTTCCTTCTCTTCTGTTTAGGTCAATAAGATACCAAAGGAAGGTAAGCAATTATTACATTCACTAGCCTGTGATTACAATGACTAACAGAAGTTCCAATCCATCCTACCACATTTTCAAGATAGTTTAGCTTCCTTATTTTTAGGATGGGTTTTGCAGACTAACAACCAATACATAAGACAACTGCTGCATTTCGTTCCCCCTTCCTTTATTTTTCTTGTCATCAGCTGCCTTTAAAGTACCTAGTTTTAGGGCAGGAAACAAATGCATCTCTTTAAAGTATTATCACTTTTTTTTTTAATAAAGGTCTACTTAGTATTTCAGAAGAGTAATGAAATTAATTCAGGGAAAGGGGAGACAGAGCATAAGCAAAATTCATAATCACAAGTCGTATCCGTATGCCACCCCACTTGGATTTTATTTTCCCTGTTAGATGAATCAGAAAGCAGAACTCTCCACACTGTACTCTTACTTGTGCCATTCTAATTACACAGGACTGTCATTACAAGAATTTTGCATTATGTTCAAAACTGCACAGGCAATATCTGGAACAATTCTCCAAGGCCCAATTTCTGAGATGGGATCAGAGACATGAACTGCATGGGAAGAGGTACACCTCAGGCAAATTAAAGTGTAAGTTCAGTAGGTACCACTTTTCAACATTGTGCTGTATCCATCACTTAACTATACTTGCTCATTCCATGACCCTCTGAGTAGAGTTACCCTATCAGCTTCAGTAGCAGTCTCACCTCAGTGCTGAGTACAAACATTGAGAGTAATCTGAAGGTCCTGGCTTTAGTTTACAGTCGGTCCACCAGTGTCATGGCACTCCTTTCAGTTAAAAGAAAACAAAGAGATAGATGAGCAGTTCAACAGGACCATTGACGATGATGTGAAAATTACACGAAGCTGGCAGGCACAGTTATCTAAAAGTTAATCTTAACTGTCATCTCTTCCTAAGGACAGAAAGCAAGAATGTTGGCCAATATGCTTAACTCAGCAGTTGCCACTGCATCTGCATGCTCATGATAATGCATTCTTTCTTTAAGGTGATGAGGTAACAAAGTAGACAATGCAGAGTTCACACACACACACACAGACCACATTTCTCAGGAAGCCCTTTATTAAGTCAAGGCATTAAAGGAAAAACTACTGTTATTCACCATGCTTCTCATCTTGAGGTGGTTCATACTGAGCCAGCTGTGGATTTAAAGAAAGGAATTTAGTTAGTTGCAATATTTCATGTAACACTCTGTATTAAGAAGTGTACGAAAATGTATGGTCTGGACTTGTTCCATTTACTTCGTGCATTTTAACTCACTCATCTTTATGCAAGTTCATTTTCAAGTCAGGCAATAAAGTAACCCTTCTCCCAAAACATCCATTTCTCACACTGTATAACCATGCAGCCATAACAAGGTTCAATTTTTAAATGCGCTTTGAAACACATACGTCTTGCCCTTAACTTTTCCCTGTTTCTTATTCTAGCAGTCATTAAGTACTTTCCATCTTAGATAGCAGTTGATAGCGATTAGTGTCATATAACCTTTCACTGAAATATGATTAAATGAAACAGTCATTCTCATTGCAATAGCATCCAACCTAACATTTCTTGTAATCATTCTAGCTTCAATTATGCTTTCTGGAGAGTACAGCCTGGGCAACTATGCACTTAAATATGATCTTTATTTGTAAAGTTGCTACCAAAGAAAGACACAAAGGTGTTCACTTGACCTCAGTGCATTAAAGGTAAGTTCAAGCTTCAAAAAACTGTTCAAGAATTAGGGCCAACTCTCTGAAATATGCTGGTTCAGTTTACTCAATTAAGATTGCTGCCCTCTGCAAACTGCAGAGTAGGTTAAAAATAAAGTACATAAAAATAAATTAAATTATAAAGCATAAATAAAAATTAAAAATAAACACATAAAAATAAATTAAAATACCCATGTGTTCCTTCCTACCAGCAGCAGTAAATTGCAGCAATCACTCTGCTGCTAACAAGAACCACTAAAATGGTATTTTTTCATTGTTGTAGATTTTACTACAACAGATGACTAGTACACAACCTAAAATCAGCTTCCTTTTCCACCATGGGCCTAACTGTTGACTTCCTGTCCTCCTCCAAACACACACACAAATATCTGACATTGAGTAATAAAGGTAAGGGAAAAGACAGATCTTCTGATGAATGCAACAGCAGTTACCAATAAATGCACACATAAAGGCACATATTTTATGCTAAGAGGACTGCTACAAGAAAGCTAAATGGCAGTGTTCTCCCTGCATGCTGTGTGGACTTCTACAGTATGTCAGAATGTTGGGCATTACACTGTAGAGAAAATAAAGGGAAAAAGCAAAAGCCACTAATACTGGAAAATATGTAAAGGTGGAGTTATCATTTAAAGAATGAAGAACATGAAAGCACAAATGAACCCATGATTACAAAAAGGCTTACTTTTCTGCAACAAGATTTGACTTCTTTAAAATACTTCTTTATTTAAAGACCCAGATTGCTCTGCTCTCTTCTGCCTACTTACTATCACTTGCATTTTTAAGTGTGCTAAAACAAGGGGCTGCTCTATCGCTACTCCCTCTAAAATTCTATTCCTTGCCGTATTTCCTAGTAAAAAATAACAAATGTAGCTGAGGACTCACAGTGGCTAACAGGGAAAGAGGAGAATAACTATGACAGCAAGAGGGCACTCAGGACTAGAAATACAAAGGGGTAATGCCCAAGAATCCTTTCTCACAGATCTAAAGCAAGGTGGTTGTCTCCCAATAAAAAACTCAGGGGTATTCACATATAACAGCCACATTCTCTTTCAACAAATGTATGGAAACCTGAAGTGGCACCTAAGTTATAGCATATTAAGCATCTCAAGGGTTTCCTCCTTCAGGGTCCTTCGGCAGCTGTTCACACCTCAGAGCTCTCGCACTCAGCCTGCACACCCATTAAAGAATGGCCCTGCCTTAGCCAGCACTTCAAATTCTCTGCTGTTGCAGATAAATACCAGGGTTATTTTAGGTTAAAAGCCCAAATTAGCATTCCAAATGGATCTAAGTGCCTTCACTGGGAAAATCCTGCCATGTGTAAGTCTCCGCCAAGTGACACAAAGTAATATATAATATTCCTTCTTCAATTTGCCTTTTGGAAGCCTTTATAATGGATACATTACCTTACTTGTTTTTCAAAACTGTCCTGAAAGCATGAGCTACATAATATCAGACAACTTAAACACATCTAGACAGGACTGAATGACAATGTATTAGACTTGATAGTAGACTTTCCCTAAATAAATAAAATCCCTAGTTTAGAAATATTTTATGTTATATTCTGTAAGAAATGTTCCATTAAAAAAAAATAATCTTTGCTACAATGAATTCTACCGGCATTTCTCAGTCACGAGGCTAAACAATGCAACAACATTTATCAGGTACTCTAATGGAAGAAAGCTGTATTCTAAGTATTAAAATGTTTTTCTTGTTGTATAATATGGAACTATAGAGTAACACCAAGTAGACTTTTACCTTGGTTTTCAGTTTTTTATTTTCTTCCAGCACAGCTTCATATTTTTCTTTCATCTCTGCCACTTCCAAGCGAAGTGCCTCTATTTCCGGATTCTCAGGAGCTGAAGCTCCCAGATGATGCTTCAGAAAACTGATATTTAGATGTTAAGTATTTCTTCAGTTATATAACCACATTTTCATTTTAACACCCATGTTGAAGTTAACACTGCAGTACACATGACCAAAATTGCAGTAAACCATTGAGATTACTACAGTGCTTTTCATCCTATGGAAAAGAGTTATAAAAATAAGAGAGCTTTTCAAATTCATAGCTATATTCCTTAAAAACAAGCAAACAAAAACAAGATATCAGTACAAATTCTTATGTGTTGCTACCCACTTCCTTTCTCTCTTAAATGCAGAAGTTTTGAAGAGTTAAAAGAAATAACCAAAAAAAAAAAAAAAAACCAAAAATGGAGGCTGCTTAAAAACAGCAAGAAACAAAATACGTTAATTCCCCTTTCCTATGTGTATTAAAAAAAAAAAAGCAAAACAAAAACAACAAAAAAAAGGAAGTGTGAAGAAGCAAACTTCAGAACTCATAGCCACTGCAGGTACTCTAATGCTGTAGGTCCACAACTCTCTATAAAGGCCTACAACTCAGCTTCATAATTGATGGTATACTGAAACAGCCAGTTCTCTTGCATCCTGTTAGCTTGTGAAAATGCCAGTATTAGGTAAAATGTATCGATAGAAGCCATGTTCTCAATGCAAGCCTTCGAAATGAGCCTATCCAATTCACCCATGAGTCAGAAGCAGTGCTATGCATGAAGTTTCAACAAACAAGTCACAGCAGAGAAAAAGGATACTCCAGTGCACTATCTGGTTTCTCTGGCTCTTCATATAAGGCTACCAACACTGCAAATAGAAAATATTCAACAATTTCAAGAAGTTCATGCAACTCTAAGTTTTTTAAACACATACCAGCAGGCAGAAAGCATACAAGTTACATTTTTCCATTTAAAAAGATTTTCACTTGTATACTTTGACATAAGCAACAGGTCTGCTGTACAGGAGGGGTTAAAGTATTGTGCCTAGAAACAGCTAAATAGAGTTTTCTTGATCCCTAATCCCATATAGTCTTTGGCTACTCTAGCACAAACACAAAATGGCCTGAACAATTTTTATATATGCCACATGCAACCTAGTACTAGCTTTCATCAGTAAGACTGAAATTCTAACTTAATAAAACTTCTATTTAAGCTACATCTTTGAACTGCAAGACATCCGCAGTTCTGTAACTTTCAGCATAAAAGCAAACCTCCATTGAACATCTACAGTTACAAAACTAAATGGCTACTCTCAGAGTGACACTGATAATCTTTACGGATGGGGACTCTAATGGCCAAAAACGCCAGACAAAAGCAGCAACACCCAACAAATAAAATTAGCCATGCACATAGCAACTTAACTAGAGACTCAGTCACATGAATACTCAGAAAGTTCCCAAACATAACCACTCCCTGCTACCCACACGGGCGATGTGCCAGTTTCAGATGTCTAAATTGCACAGCCAAATTGGTTTCATGCTAGGAACCTCCTAAGTTAAAAGCAAAATTAGGATACCTCACTGCTTGGAAGACTTGGTTCGCCATCCCAGAGGATGGTATTGCAACTGAAAATTCAAATGGTACTCATACACCAGGTCAAGAGCCTTAGGGCAGCAGCTACTCACATGACATCCTAGATCTGCTGCTCCCTCTTTAAACAGCACATTTTCAGTCAGAAATACTAACGGGCTTTTGCCACATACTATTGGAAGGCTCTCAAAAAGACTTCAGAAGGATTTCAAAGATGGCAAGTCACATGTCAAGCTTAGCATCATCATTTTCCCCAGTCTGATATGGACAGTCATTATCCCAGAACTTAAGTTTCATTCATTTTAGAAAAAGCACTACGCTCCACTCAAGAAAGGCTATTAAACAACTAAAGTCTATTTAAGATAGCATTTGCTGTTATTTTGTCTCAAGAATTTACTTCCCGTCTAGAGCTCTGGCAGAATAACAGTCCTCAGAACTTAACAAAAAGCACGCACTGAAAGAAAAGAAATTAACCAAAAGCACGCATTGAAAGAAGCACTTCGGCCGAGGAACAGAGGTCTCCAACACACCACGTACGGGGAAAGGAACCGCCTTCTCGCTGCACACGCACTGCTAACAATGGAGCCCAAGGTGCGAGGGATGAACGGTTCGCAGCTCACGGGGCCCTGTGCCCTCTCCCAGCGTGCACCGCCTCGCCGCCCAGCCGGGACTCCATTTCCAGGCCACGCCGTACCAAGTTTCCCAGGCGAGTTCTGCCGGCCGCCTCGCCGACTGAGGAGAAAAAGCGATTGGCGAGGCGAGGCGGGAAGCCTATGGAGAGCAGCAAGGCAGCCCGAGGGACGACCGCAAAACTGCCGTGCGGGGCGGCAGATGCTCCGCGGGAGCGGAACAGCCTCGAGAGGAACGGCACCCGCCCGCAACGCCCCCGGAGAGCGCCCGCTGGCCCCTCGGGAGGCGCGACGCGAGCCGGAGACTTACCCTTGGTGAGCATGTCCAGCACTCCCGACTTCTCCAAGTACTGGCGGAACTGCTCCCGTTTGGAGTCCGCGGCCTGAGGGAGGACGCCCACACGGTCAGATCGGCGGCGCGCCCCGCCTCGGCTGCGGAGGCGGCCCTTTGGCCCAGGCCGGTCCCGCTCTCCGCCGCGGAGGCGGCACGAAGGGCCCAGCCGGTGTCGGTCTGCGGCCCGCCGCTCCGCGCAGCCGGCACAGAGAGCGGCACCGCGCCCACGCCGGCGCGCTCCCCCCTACCTTGTAATGCGCCATCTAACCCGCACCGCGCCTGCCCCGGCCGCGCGCCTGCGCCCTGCGCCTTAAGGGCGCGAGCGGTTCCCGTTACCGGAGCGACGGCCGCGGCACCGCCCTCGGCCTCGGCCTCGGCCTCGCCCCGCGCGCGGCCCGCGCTCTCCTCAGGGCGGCCGCGCCGTGCCGCTCGCTGTCTGAGGGGAAGCCGCCCTTCTTCCGCGTCTGTGGCCCTTGTCCCGCTCTGCCCTGCTCTCCTCGCCGGGGACGCAATGGCGTTTCGGACCCGGCCGAACCGGGGCTGCTCAGCCGGCGAGGGCTGTCCCTCCCGCTGGCCGGGGGACGCCGCCACACGCGTCCCGGAGCTCTCTGTGAGGACGCGCTGTCGCAGCAGGAACCGTCCGGTCCGGACCGTGAGGGGAGCTCGAGGGGCCGTGTCTCGGAGCGGCGGTGCCGCGGGGTTCGGGCACAGCGCCGAGCTGAGCTGCTGGTCCCTCGAGCAGGAGCTCGGCTGACTGAAATCACGGGAGAAAGTGTCAGGAAAAATGAATCCACAAACACCAGAGGTTTATGTCCGAAAAGGAGACAGAGGAGTCCTGTAACTGTATGTCCTGTAACTTCATGAATAACGGGAGAGGTCATGGGCATTTCCCATGGGGTCTCTCAGATTGCTAGAGGACGCAGCCTCTTTTTATCCGAATTTCCCAGCCGCAGATTCCCTCTCTTTTCCCCATTGGCTGAGGCACTCGAGAGGTACAAACTTTCCGAATTGCCTCATACAGAGCCCCTTCTAATGTACATTCCCCCACACCTTTTGTTTTCTTTGTGTCTCTCTTCTTTTTCTCCAAGTCCAGGGATTTAACACGTCCTTGGGTGAGCAACACTCTGTGTCAATTAATGGAATTCCTATGGAATTTATGGTTCCTCCCATTGCTTCTTTCACCTATCAGTATCTGGCCTTATCTACCAGCAGGCCTCGCAGTTTATTTGTAAAGACATCTCCCACTTGTTCCTTTCAAAAGTTACAGCAAGCAGCACACGCAGAGGTGCCTACCCGAGGGGCTCGGAAGAGTGATACGCATCAAAAGCAAAGTCTTTTTGCTTCAGCCTGTTTAAAAAAAACCAGCAGCAGTCACACCAGTTTATTTTTTCTGAAATGCTGTGGTATCTACTGACAGATAAAATCTATTTATTATAGAAATAAAATAAAAAACCAACCAAATAGTCTTGCACATACCGTGTTAGGGACTTTTCACACTTTTTCTTCATGCTCTTCTGCAATGAAGAAATATTTTGCAATGGAATTAAGTTACTGTTCCGATGGCGAGGTGCTTTGATGAAACAATGTTTGACTCATGTCCAGACACAAAAGAAGTTAATAAAATTCCTCTCGCAACAACAGAAATACAAATTCTTTTGTAACTTGCCTTGAACAACAAAAATACAAATGTCATATCCCATATATGAACAGCTAAATTCTAACTTTCTATTATTTAAACAGTGGGAACAGAGTGCATTAAATACTAGGCTTTTTATTATGGAGAGATTAAATGCAGAACCAGCATTAGTAGTTACTGCCCACAGAATCTTAAGTATCAGGAAATACAAGAATCGAAGCCACAGCAGCAGCTTTAACTCGCCTAAATCACACTATACATTTATGTACATTCCAGTATATTATGCAGTCTTTAATTTTATAAACACAATTATGTAGGGCTGTATTTCCGTATACACATAGAACAATACTAGAAGTGAAAAGGGTACTTGCTGGAGAGAAATCTACAGAGAACAGTTTTAATAGTTTTAGTGTGTATTTCTTACGTGGACAGGATCAAATTAAAGTTGCTGCTACAAGCAAAAGGGACTTCTAGGTTTTCTGGCTCCTTTTTTTGCTAGTATTGTACAGTTTTCAGTCAATCTGAAACATGGCTGTCTGGTAAGCATAATGACAGTGCACTTTAAGAATTTAATTATGCTGTAACTTCATGATGCTACGTCTCACAAATTATTTTTTCAGTACATGTAGAGTTAGTGAAATCTGCCAGTAAAAAATACACACAAAAATACTAATGCATTCCAGCTGTGACCACCTCACCAAGTATTTACAGTGTTTCAGTGCTGTGGAACTCAAATAAATGTATTTCATGCATAGAATTCTTGATTACAAATGTAACATAGTGTTTAGTTCATCTTTGCCTCCTTTATTATTTCAAGATGTTTCATGGAACTTCCCTCACATTAAATGAACCTGAACAGCAAGTGGATGAATGTCCTAATGTTTTATTATTCCCATAAAAAGCATAAACACAAATGCTCCTCTTAAAACAGGTATAAGCTTGGTTTGGTCTAAAAGTTTGTCAGAATTTGGGGGAGAGACAGACAGAAATGGAGTAGTTTTACTGTGATAAACCTTTTCTATGTCTTTTGACATTGTAACTGAAAGCAGGAAGGTACTACCATATTTGCTTTTCTTTGTTCTCTGGTTTTTGTTTTGTTGTTTTCTATTTTCCATAGTAACCCTCTGCTTCGTGAAATTAAAAATGCCCAATTAACAAATTTTAGTGACTTGTTTTCTGATTTTGTTATCTTATTAGTGTTATGAAAAATGTCAAAATTAAAGCTCACAACATGTCTGTAATTCATGATGCTTTAAAAATGTAGTGTATTGAATTCTGATAGTATGCTATAAGAAATTCACTTCGATTTTTCTGCTGAGGAAGTCAGTGGCAATACACTGAAAAAAGTGTACCTTGGAGTCAAAGAATTAGTGATCTGTATTCCAAATATTGTTTCTTTTTGTATTTAACACAGTTTGAACAGTGGAATATGTTTGACATTCTGCTTTTGGGCAGCTATCAAATGTCTGTTTGAATTCTCAGACTGATTAAGCAGAAATATGTTTACCAATAAGTTCTTCTGAGAGCACCAGTGCCATCTTTAGCCTAATTTGATTTATTGGTCTTTGTAAAAAATATTGTTAGACTGTAAATTTTGTCTTCTACTGTTATTCAGTTTAAATAGTATCAGCTGTGATTTTATGCCTGACTTTTCCTAATATGCGGACTGAGAGGATGCATGCTTTCCTTTTTAGCTGGAGTGTAGAAGTTTATACACTGAGATCTGTGCCACATTTTCATTACACAGGAAGTAAAGAGACTGTTTAAAATTACTTAGCTACTATTCAAAGGGTTAAACAACTTTTCTATCTATGGAAAGAGCTGGTTAAAGTTGAATGATTTAGCTACACCTACACATAGGTCTGGGCTGTCTCTGTTCAGGTGTGATCCCAGCAGTGGTTAGTGCAGCTAATGGGTTCACTCACGCTATATTTGAAGATCAGTGGGGGCACGCCTGCTGCTGGCATTACTTGACAGTGACAGTTGCCTAGACAGAGAGAAAAGCTTAGGACTATTCCAGCTCCTACTTTGTGTAGATTCTGAGCTCACCTCCCCCACAGAATCAGGAGTGTCTGGTCGGCTGGAATTTTTTACATCAGCATTGCAAGGAATTTCGGCTCTGTTTACACTGAAACTGCTTCTTCTTCCGTCAGTGTTCTTTGGAAGAGAATTTGTTGATGCTCCTGTGCTCTCAGCCATTGCCTGTTGTCTAAAACTGGTACTAGGAAAAGTTGCATCAGGTTGCAATGAAGTTTGATGATCAGCAAAGCTTCTCAAGCACATGTTTGAAGCTGTATCTGCATTCTGAGTAACAACGAGAAAATGTTTCTTTTTAGCCTCTTTTTGTGCATCATGCGCTTCAGTCCAAAGCTCGCCAAGAAAGCCTTCATTATTATTTGTGCTAGTATTTTGAGTCTGATTGTCTAAAGCATTTGTAGCTGGCCTCTTTGGCGATTTATTTTCCTGATTGCAATGGGTGTAATTGCTGCTGCTTTCTGTACAGTTGTTTTGCACAGACTGAAACATAGGAGAGTTTAAAACTGGGTAGAGCATTGTGTCAGTTTGCTTTTCCATCAAAAAGGTATAACTGCTAAGTGCACAAGGAAGAGTTTTCTGAGGAGTGGTGGATATTCCAAAAGAAGAGTGCGGTATCACAGAGTATTTCTTAGATTTGTTTATGTAGAAACTGCCAGAGTTGTCCTTGTTTTTATTCTGCTCACAGAGTCCCATTTTAATTTTTCGGAATCCTAAGTGGATAATTTCTAGAATATTTAAAAGCAATGATACAGTTGCTATTGATTGCATGAATAATATAAACACTGTCTTTTCTGTTGGTCTAGATACAAAGCAGTCAACTGTGTTTGGACATGGGTCTCTCTGACATTTATAAAGGGGATCTAAGTGAAAGCCATAAAGAAGATACTGCCCAATCATAAAGCCAACTTCCACTGCAGATCTTGTGAAAATATGTATCACATAAGTGCAGAGCAAAGAGCCTCTTAGGGGTGCTTTGTTTAGCTTTTTTTGATCCAATTGCCGGAGTTCTCTCTCCAGTCTTTTACGATTTTCAGTCATTTCTAATTCAGTGCTTTCAAGTTCCACCCTTACCTGAGCTTTCTTTTTTTGCCTCTCTTTTTCCAAGGCTCTCAGTCTGTATAAGGCATGACCCATATATACCAAAGAAGGGGAAGACACAAATATAACTTGCAAGACCCAGTATCGTATGAGAGAGATGGGAAAGGCCTCATCATAGCACACATTTCTGCAACCAGGCTGCTCGGTATTGCATATAAATTCTGATTGTTCATCATTCCAGACATCCTCGGTTGCCACTCCAAGGACAAGCATTCGAAATATGAAGAGGATTGTTAGCCATATCTTTCCAATAATAGTGGAATGAATGTGGACCTCCTCTAAAATGCCTCCAAGGAAATTCCAGTCTCCCATGGTTATTCTGCCATATTAACACTAAAATGTATGAGAGAGAAAAGTATCAAACATTGTAAAAGCTGAATTCCTTCCTTAATGCATTATGAAAAAACAACACTGGGAAAAACTACGTTATCTCACATTGTAACCATGGCAACATGATGAACTGCTCATTGATAACCTAGGTATTATTTTCTCTCATCTATGAGACGGAGAACTGCATCATCGGCCAGTGTCTGCTTTATTATTAACACCCTGATAAGCACATCACTACAAGAGATTAAACAGCCTCAGTCTGCATTAGATCAGTGGAAACTAGAGTGCCTGACTTATAGCAGGATTTTAAGAGCATTATGGGATCCATTTGAAGCATCATTCAGTAGCAATGTGATAGCAGTACATCTATATTTAGGACACTTATCAAGGTACAGGAATATTTCCCCGTCCTCTTTTTTGGATGTTCCAAGCCCCATGTCACAGCTGTAATTATGGCAGTCTAATTACTGTTTCACAGAGAAAATTGATTCTGTAAAGCAGCTCAAGAGGGAATAAATCATGTCACAAAAATGTCATTAATTAAAAAGACATATTTAAGCATATAATTTTGTGCAGACATTGGCTTTTTGTTTATGGATGTCAACAATAAATAAATAGAATTGCTGGATCAATGACATTTGAAATTGTGAATAGAGTGCCTAAGTGTCAAACATTATTTTCAGCCACAACTCTTTGAAAAATAAATTATTTACACAAAAATTCTTTACCAGCAGTTTCCTAAATGACTGTCATCTGAATACAGATAAGCTGGTAATATATGTGTGTAATTGTACATCTCACCTTTTTTTCATATGTTCATTTCTTCATGAACAGGATACTACATTGTGGACAAGATTTTAAATTCCTTTTCAATATTTATGTTATTGTAGATGTATACAATTATAACAAATTTTTTATGTGTGTGGACAAGCAAAACATTTTCATTGTTTACATTTCATTGTATGTACAGCACAATTCAATAGAATAGTATCTTATTTTGGTATTTTTTAGGGTAAAGGTGCTTTAGCATAACATTTTCTCTTCAAATGGGATTCATTTTCACCCTGTAAAAGAGGAGTGCTCACAAGTCAACAGAAGCTGGAATCTTATGGCTGCAATACTGATGTCTATAGAGGAATCTTTATGTTAAGCCTTCTAAACATGGAAGTACTTTTGCAAATCAGTATATGAACAGGCAAGTTAGACATTTTCAAAGGAGAAACAAATTAAAAATAAATGGTAAATTAAAAATAAAACATACCTTTCTTTACAAAAAGGTGTAAAACTAAACATCTGCGACGTCCAATAAAAAGTTACAACCCCTGCCATCTTCCATCTATGTGAGTAAATTTACACGTTATAAGGAGTTTGTTTTTCTACAGGAGCAAGTGATAGAGTGTGAGCTTTGCACATGGAATTTATATTTGCTAGGGCTGAAGGGAGGAGAAAATCGATCTATTGTTCAGTCTACTACCGCTCCAAGCATAATTTAACTATGAACAGTAAAAGATTCTCATTTTAAAAAAAGCTAGATATAAAAAATCTGCAGCTTTAAGTTCTTTGAGATTATCTTCTCTTTTGCCTCTGTAGCACCTTTTAAGTTTTAAGAACAGTCTCAGCCTCAGAAAAACAGAATAAAACAGAATTTTCGGACTAAGTTTTAGCATCTGTATGTCAGTAGTAGCAAACATTCAGCTTGCCTGCGCAAAAGAAGGTAAATCTTCCCAAACACTATCACTGTCAATTCCTGCAGACAGTCTGTTCTTCTGCAACAGCTTAGCACCACACTCCCAATGTAAAAACAAGTCAATGGCAGCACTTTTGGCCCCTCCAAACTCACTCTGTGTTCAGAGACAGCATCTCATATTCTATGATTCTGCCCTTCTCATTTCTTCTCCTGAGGCCATATTACTTGTTGTACTGACATCTTTAAAAGACTCCTGAACCTGACAATGGTTTTACTCCATTTTGCCCATCTATATAATTCAGGATTTCTTTTTAGGAGCAAATCATTAGCATTCCTGCCTCAAGTGTCAGACATAATAAACATGGCAGTCATTCTTCTTGATAGTGATACTTATGTATAGCCTATAAAAACTGACTAGGTGACGCAAGTTCCATTTTTAATCCAGACCTTAAGGTACCCATCTGCAGGAATTTTACCTCAGCAGGAAAAATAAAGAGAACAGGCTGAAATATTTTCTGTTGTAAAAGAGTGCACAAACTGCCTGGTCTCAAAGAACATTAATGGATACAATTATTCATAGGTTACAATCTACTCTTGTTAACTTTTTATTTTATATTCCTCCTTTCCTAGTCCTTTATTTACATCAGATGGATTGTCATAGCACAGTTGACCTGTGACTCAGATGAATACATGGGTTTCTTCTACTGAAGAAAATTATTATTTCTGGTAAAAGATTTGGTACATATGCCTAATACATCCTTGCCATGTTAGCAGGTGGCAGAATCAGAAATGAAACCCACAGTTGTACCTATACACCACAAAGTTACCATTCTCTGTGTCTTCCTAGAGAAGGATAAAGATGGAACAGAATGAATACTCCTAAATCACCTTTCACCAAGTTTAAACATTTTTGGAAGAATGGCAGGGGAAGTTAATGCACAGGTTAAAGGTGCATAGGATCATAGAATGGTTTGGGACAGAATTAATAGGCTGCCTAGTCCAAACACCCTTCCCTGGGCAGATTCAGCTTTTGCCTGATCAAGTTGCTCAAAGCCTCATCCAAACTGAGTTTGAATGCTTCCAGTGATTGGGGCATTCACAAATTCTCTGGCAAGCTGTTCCAGTGTCCATCACCCTCATCACATATAATGTCTTAGCTGGCTCACATAAAAATTCTAAGAGTAAATGCTCTCTTTAAAAATTCCTCTAGGCACTTGGGGACAGATCACAGCATTACAGTGTGTAAGCTGAGATGATGCATGAAAATTATTTAAGAGAGCTTAAAAATCTACTTGATTTTTTTTTTTTGAGGCAATCAAACTACTACAGTCCATTTTGGGTATTGATGGTAAGCTGGGGAAATCCTTTCGAACACTCTAAACATTAAGAAATGTTGGGCAGTGGGGAAGGGAAACTACCTCATTTTACAGAAGGGAAAACAGAAATAAATATGTTTATTTTGTGTACAAAAATTGTTCTGCAGGCAGCATTAGCAGTGCAATGGCCAAGGGCACAGCCACGCCTGGTATTAATGTGCAAGTCCACTGCCAGGACCAATATGAGTTAAGAAGTATATCTGGCACTATAATGTTCTTTTAGGTGATCATCATCAGCACTCTGCAAAAGTGTAGTGCTGATTCAAATATCCTATAAAAAATTAATAAACTTCCTCTGCTGAGAACTCTAAAGAGCTAATCATTATCTTTTAATTTTGGTGCTGAAGATCAGTCAATAGGTCATGTCCGATTTCATACTTAAATGACAGCTTGCCTGAAAGTACTCAATCATTTTGGCAAGCTAGCAGTCTACAGCCAGCCATTTCTATCAAGTACTTAAAGCAGGATTCTAAATATATGTCTCTTCTATTGAGTACTTAAAGGTTTCTAAATATAAAAGGTTTCTAAATATAAAGTAGGTTTCTAAATATTTTTCTGTTATTGGTAAAAAACCCTCTAAGTGTGCTGAAGTTGTTCACAGACACACACATCCCCCTGCCTGCTCATGCAAAGATGCTGAAGCTTTGTTTAAAACCCTAAGTGTTTTGTGAGACTGAACTACTCTGGCTGGAGATTTACTTGCTCTGTAAAACCTAAACATTAAAACAAACATTTAACAATCTGCACACAGTGTTCCAGGATACATTATCTCACTTTAAATGGTACTACAGTTAAATGACAACTTGACAAGTCATGAAAGAAAATAAATTCAAGTGCCAACGACAATTTTATGGTGTTGATGCTGCTTTTTACCTTAGTTCAGACACCTTGCAACTCCGACTATTTACACAAATTGTTTATTTCAACATTCAGTGTTTAGTAACTTAGTGATGTAAGGATAGACTATTCATACAGTTCTAGAACCTACCTCACTGGCTTTTCATCAGTGGTGGATTGACTGCAAAACATTCCCTAAATTTTTATGACTATACTGTGTTTTCTTAGCTTAGAGTCAAACATCACAGTAATCCTCCAATCATGGAAATATTCTCTGAAGATCAAGGCCTTTTCATTTCTGTACATCAATAATGTGCACTTTATGCGTACAATTGATTTTTATTTTCTGCTGTATCCATCTGACCCACAATGGACAGCTAGATAACTAGAGGCACAAACATCATGTGTCCTGCAGGTTTTCAGGGTAGCATGAACTCACTCCCATAGTTCTCTTTCAGTAGTAGGACCACAAATGATAAACTGCAATAATGAGAAATTTGGACAACTGTACTACACAATGTTGTCTTTAGGACCACCAAATTCAGCAGTACTGTGTTTGAAGGCAGACCAGAGATTATCATAAAGACTAAAGCCCATATTCTTCACATTAGTCTGTTTTCTGTGCTGCCTTATAGAAGCACTTTTGATTGCTAAGATATACATGCAAATCAGTAGGTGCCTCATAGATTCAATTTTATTGCTAAGATACACATGCAAATCAGTAGGTGCACATTTATGTTCTCACTTTCACAAGCAAAATTTCTGAAGATGCCCTGGCCTGTATCAGAAAGTTTAAGGGATTTTTTTTACAGTTTCTGTCTGTCTCTTAGTTCACTGTCGATATTTTTTACTTCATTCCTCTCTTAATTCCTTAGCTTTAAAGATTTGCATTTTCTGTATACTTTTATATAGCTTGCTGTCTCTTTTCCTCTCTTAATCCCTTGACTTTAAATTTTTATTTACATATATACACTGGTACTGTAGCTTTCTGTGCCTTTTTTTAGTTCTCTCCTGACGTTGCTCCTCTTTGCATTTTCAAGTTTCTTTTCATTTCTACATCATTAGGCTCCCTCTGTCTATTTTTTTTCTTCTTTCCCGCCTGTTCTGTATCCATCTCCTGGCTTCAGTGTCTATGGCTGGGGCCAGGGGAAGGGAGATGGGCTTCGCCTATGAGCTGCTGCACCTAGATTGTACTCAGGAGGTGTCGAGCTCAAGTGGCTGAGCCAAGGATTAAAAAAGGCTGCAGAAAGGGATGGGCTGGGGCAACAAAAGGTGCAGCCACTGAGGCAAAGGGCCTGCGGTAAATAAGCCACAGCCTCTTCTCAGGGTGCTTTGCTGTTCCTTCAGGTGCTGGCAGCTCCTGAGCTGTTTCAGCTCCTTGGGCAGGTGTGTTCTGGCATTTAGAGAAGTGGAGCTGTCTGTCTGAGTGAGGCTTCAGCACCGGCCGAGGTTCAGCAGCCTGTGTAGTAGAAAGAACACTCGTGACACCCCCCCAGTCAGAATCCTGGAGGGAACTACCCCCGTGCGTGTCATCCCCTGAAATAAAACCACCAGCCTCGGTGGTCTCAGGGGTCTTCATGGTCTCAGTGGGTCTAATGGTTTCCTGGAGGTCCCATGTATCAGAGACTCCCACCAAAATCAGGCAGAGACCCCCATCCTAAAAGTCCTCCCCCCAAAAGTGGGTCAGAAACCTCCCTTAAAGGGGGCAGACATCCCCCAAAAGGGTAAGACCCCCAAACCGGCAAATGGGGGATATGGAGAGGAGCACTGATAGCCTGCAAATTGCGGGTGGGGGGACAGCCCAGTGTATCACCCCCCACCCAAATAAAGGCACCAGCCCTGCGGTCTTAGGTCTTCATGGTCTTGGTGGATCTCGTGGTCTTCTGGGCTTGGGGAGACAGAGCCCCCACCTAGAATGGGGACGAGAGCCCCCCAAATGGGGCAAAGACCCACACAAAATTATGGGGGGATGGGAGAGACCCTGGATTGTCGCCCCAAATCGGTGCTGATGACGTCGTGAGGGAACAACACAGGACCTGTGACCACTCCCGACACCCCCCGAGAGGACCCCGTTCCCCGGGTGCCCCCGCCACCTTCACCCATCCATTGGGTCCCACGGGCCCCTCCGAAGCTCCGCCCCTCCCCTCCCCGTGTCACCCGTCGCAACAGTGACAGCGTTGGCGTTCTGGTGGCGTTTCCCTCCGGGGCGGGGCTTCCTCCCCCCCGTCCCCCCAAAACGGTCCCCGCGCCCGCCCCGGCCCCATTTGCCTCTGGACCCCGCGGGATGCGGCCCCAGAGAGGTATGGGGGATTTGGGGGGGGTGTCGCGGGCCCTTTAAGACCCCCTCTTACGAGGCGTTTGTCTTTTAAGAGCTCTGGGACAGGGTGCTCGCTCTTCTGAACACCTGGGAGGGAACGCTGGCCTTTTAAGACCCCCTATTAGGGGACACTGGCCCTTTAAGAGATACTTTTAGGGCGCACTATCTCTTTAAGTCTCGCTTTTAGGGGACACTGGCCCTTTAAGACATGCTCTAGGGAACACTGGCTCTTTAACTCTCGCTTTTAGGAGACACTGGCCCTTTAAGACAGCCAAAAAGGGTACGCTGGCCCTTTAGGGGACCTGGAGGGGAGCAGAGGGGACCCAGGCCTTCAAGGAGCGGGGGAATTCCGGGGCGCCCCCGCTGGATTCTCCCCGCGGGGGAGGAGGGGGTTCCCCGGGGGGGGCGGGGCCAGCGGGGGCGGGCGGTGACGCAGTGGGAATCCCCGTGACGGCACTGCAGGGGATTCCCGCCCGGCTGGGGCTGGGGGAGGCACCGGGGGGCCCGGTGGGGACACGGGGCTTGGGGGGCCAGGGGGTTTGAGGGAATGAGGAATTGAGGGGGGACCCCCGAGGTCTGGGTGAGACACGGGGCTTTGGGGCAAGCCTGGCGTTTGGCGGGTTCTAGGAGTTCTCGGGGTTCCCAGGGCTCCCCGGCATGCCGGTGACCCCAACGCCCCTCGCCCACCCCGCAGGTCCCCCCCGCGCCGCTCCGCCCCAGACGGTGAAGCAGCTGCTGAAGGAGCTACGGCGGCAGCAGAGCGGGGAAGGGGCGCGATCCCCGGTGGGTGACACCCTCTCCCAGGTGACCCTTCCCCCGGGACACCCCCACTCCCCTCGCTGACCCCCTCGCTGTCCCCTCCGCCCCCCAGGTTTTGGCTCTGCCCTCCCCGCGCCCCTCGGATGGTGAGTGACCTCCGACCCCCCAGTTCTTCCCAGATCCTACCCCACCCACCCTGCGCCCCCTAAATCCTCTCCATGGCCCCTCCAATCCCTACGCCCCCTCTAATCCTCCCTGTGTCCCCCAAGTCTCTCCCCATGTCGTCCCCCCCATCACCTGCTCTTCCCTCAGGTGCCCCCTGGCCTGGTGTCCCCCCAGTGACACCCAACCCCTGTGGGGTCCCCCATGTGTCGCCCCATGGCAGCCCAGGGGGGGCCCATGGGGGAAGGGCCTCTGGTCCGAGGGGATTTCAGGTGAGGGGGGTTGGAGGGGGAGAAATGGGGGCGCAACTGGGAGGGTAAAAGGGGGGCAGTGGGGGAAAATGAGAGGGGAATGGGGGGAGAACAGAGGGGAATGGGAGGCAAAGGGAGGGAATGGGGGGGACAGACAACTGGGAGGGGAATGGTGGGGCGATGGGGAGTTAAATGGGGTCAGTCAGATGGTTACGGGGGCAAGGGGGAGTTAAATGGGGTCAATGATATAGTTGGGGGGGCAATGGGGAGTTAAATGGGGTCAATGGGATGGTTGGGGGGCAATGGGGAGTTAAATGGGGTTAATGAGATGGTTGGGGGGGCAATGAGAGGGAATGGGGGAAATGAAGGAAGCAATTGGGGGGCAGTGGAGGGGGCAACAGGGGGGCAATGGGGGCAGCAATAGGGGGACATGATGTAAATGGGGGCAATGGGGGGCAAAGGGAGGAAAATGGGGTGGTGGGTCACTGGGGCAGGATTTGGGGGTACCTGGAGCTCTGGGGGGTAACTGGGACCACTTCCATCTTGACTGCTGTCCCCCAAGGCTGCTGCCATCCCTGCCCCTGGCTGGCCCCATCCCCCGGTGCCGTGGGGAGAATTTGGGGGCCTCACAGTGGGAAAGGAGACCCCAGACCCACATCCTGAACCCCAGGAACTGGAAGCTGCCCGTGCCGCGCTGAGGGGCCGAGACCCCCGGGAGCTGCTGCGGCAGGACGAAGAGGGGGACACGTGAGCAGGGGGGACCATGGGAGGGCACTGGGGAGTGCAGGGGTCATGAGGGGGTGTGGGGGTCAAGGGGTCCACGAGGGGTCAGTGGGCTAAATGAGAACAAATGGGGGGCATCAATGGGGGGGCAATTGAGGGGGTCAGTGGTGTGAAGGACAGTAAGGGAAGGACAATGGGGCCCACAGGGGGGCAGTGGGAGGGCAATGGGGTGTTCTGTGGGGGGGCAGTGGGATGAAGTGGGGTCAGTGCGGGAGAAGTCTGTGTGGGGTAAACAGGAGAGTCAATGTGGAGATCAGTGGGGAAGTCAGTGGGGCAAGAGGGGTGCTGGGGAGCCCCCGGGGCAGCTGGGGGGTGACAAGTCCTTTTGGGGGGTCTGGGTTCTGGGTGGAAGGTGGGGGGCAGGTAGAGGGGCAAGGGGGTCCCCTCTGACCCACCTCCACCCCCAGGCTGCTGCACGTGCTCTGTGCTGGGGGGCTGTGGGCACCTGCCCGCGCTGCAGCCGAGGCTCTGCGGGACCTGGGGGGACTCGAGGTGCGGGAGCACCTGGGCAAGGTGAGGTGGGGGACACACCTGGGGGGGCATCTGGAGGGGCTCAAGGTGCGGGAGCACCCGGGCAAGTTTGGGGGGGGGGGGTGGCTAGAAGTGCAAGAACACCTGGGAAAGGTGAGGGGAGCGCACTAGGTGTAAGGAAGGGGTTTTAGGGGCAATTAATCTTGCTGGGGCAATAAGGGGTGATGGGGGTAAAAAGCCAATAAGAGTGATGGGGGTTATGGGGGGAATTCATAATGGGGGTGGGGTAGTTAATTCGGGGATAATTAATCACAGGGTTCTGTTGCAGCCTAATAGCAGGGGAAATGGGGGAGTGATGGAGGATAAAGGGGTAATTAATAACGGGGGTAATTAATACTGGGGGGTAATAAGGATTGGTTAGTGATGGGGTAATTAGAGGACACCAAAGGGTTAATGAAGGGGCAATTAATAACAAATAATTAATGAGGGGGTGATAAGGGAATAATAAGGGGGGGCAGAGCACTAACAGAACACCAGGGTGATAATTTGAGGGTTTGGAGGTGCTTGGTGCCCCCCAACCACCCCTGACTCCCCCAGACCCCCTTTATCCCCTAGACATCTAACTCACCCCAGGAGCCTCCCAGACCCCCCCCGACCGCCCCTTCATTCTCTCCCTGACACACACCCACCCATTTTATCCCCCCAGACTCCACTGCTGGTGGCAGCAGCAGCTGCAGCCCCAGAGATTGTGCGGGACCTGCTGCTCCTGGGGGCCAATCCTGATGCCGCTGACCACGGGGGCCGCGCAGCCCTGCACCTGGCTGTGGCCTATGGGCACCCTGAAGTCCTCCAGGTGAGACCCCAACCCCCAAATCCTCCAGATGACATCCCAACTTCTGAATCCTCCAGGTACAACCCCAACACCCCCTTGATCTATCCCAAATCCTCCAGGTGAGACCCCAAACCCCCTAGGCTGCCCAAATTCTACTGGTGAGACCCCCAAACCCTTCAAATCCTCTGGGTGAGACCCAAACCCCCTACAGGCTCCCCCAAACCGCAGATCCTCTAGGTGAGCCCCCAAACCCCTAAATCCTACAGGTGAGATCCCCAAAACCCCCTTGGGCTCTCCCAAATCCTGCAGGTAAGACTTCAGATTCCACAGGTGAGACACCCCACCCCATCCCAACTCATCCAGGTGCGAGTCCCAAACACCCCATGGGCTCCTGGAAATCCTCCAGGTGCAACCCCAACCCCCATGAGGGCTGGGCAACCGTGGGGACCCCAAAACCCTCCCAAAGGGGGCCCCAAAATGAGCCCAGAAGAGACTGGGCCAGAAAACTGGGCCAGAGGGACCCAGGTGTCCATATGGGATCCTAAAGCCCCTTGAGGGACCCCAAAGCCCTCTCCAAAGGGTTCCAGGTCGCTGTGTGGACCCCAAACCTCCCATGGGAGACCCCAAAACTGGCCCACATGTGTTCCAGTTGTTTGGGAGGGACCCCAACCCCCGGAGGGGAACACAAAGCAGGCCCAGAAAGGACCCAGGTGACTGGGAGATGTGGGAACCAGCCCAGGGGGGTCCATGGTATCCAGGGGAACCCCAAATTTCTCCCCTTGCCTTCCCAGGCCATGATGTCCTCAGGGATCCCTGTCAACGTGGAGGCCAGAAATTTTGAGGGTCAGCAAATTTGGGGGTGGTCAAGGGTGGTGGAGGGGCTTGGGGTGGGTCACTGGTTTCGGGGTGGGGGTGATTCTTGGGGAGTCTTTGTTTGGGTGGAACCAGGGAGAGTTTGGGTGGGACCAGGGAGAGTTCAGTTGGTGGGTCCCCAGTTGGGGGGCAGGGCTCAGGGGTCCCTGATATGGGGTATCCAAAGAGCCCCCAATTTTAGGGTGTCTTAGGAGAGTCCAGCTTGAGGGGTACTCAGCATAGGAGGGGTTTTGGGCCCCTGGTTTGAAGGGGTCCCTGGGGATCCCCATTTCTTGGGAGCTCTTGGGGTGGTTCCTGGTGGATGCATCCTTGTTTTGGGGGGATGGTGGGGGTCTCCATTTTAGGGGTCCTAGTTGATGGTGGGAGGGTCCCGGGGGGTGTGTCTGTACTTTGAGGGGATCCCTAGGAGGGTTGCCAATTCCAGGGGGGTTTTGTTTGTGGGAGCGGCCTTTTCTGACCCCTGTTGGTTCCCCCCAGGCCAGACCCCTCTGCACTGTGCTGTCCTGGCCCACAATGCCTCCCTGCAGGGAGGGCACACCGCTGCGGGGGGCTCTGCAGGGAGGTCCCCCACACCCCAGGACCGACTCCACTGTGTGGAGCTGCTCCTGCAGATGGGGGCGGACAGCAGCAGCCAGGTACAGACCCCTCAAGGACCCCCAGGTACCCCACGACCCTCCAGGTGGCCCTCAGATCCCCCAGGTTCACACCCCAAGACCTCTGTGCCCCTCAGAAATGTCTGTGTCGCACCTCAAGGTCCCTGTGAGCTGGGTAGACCTGAACTCCTGGCCACTGGGGTCCATTGGGGTCCCTTTGGAGGGTTGGGGAGGGGTGGCCCCCAAAAGGGACCCTTGTGTCACCCTTCAGGGTCCCCATGGGCTGGGTAGACCTGAGCTCCTGGGCACTGGGATCTTTTAGGGTCTCTCTGGGGAGGTTGAGGAGGTTGTAGGGGTGTGGGGCACCCCTTCCACCCCTGTCTTGTCCCCAGGACACCAAAAGCAGCCTGACAGCACTGCACCTGGCCGTGCAGGGAGGCAACCTTGCCCTGGCCCACCTCCTGCTGCGCCAGCCCGGCATGGCCCCCCGCCTTGTCAACATGAAGGTTTGAGGGGCTCATGGGGCTGGGGGAGGCTCTGGGGGGCTCTAGGGTCCCCCTAGGGCTTTGTGGGGCACTTGGGTTTGGGGGACCTCTAGGGGGCTCTTGGGGCCTCTGGGGGATGATTGGAGGGGTCTGTGGAGCTCTTTGGGGTCCCCCTAGTGCCTCTGGGGGGGTGAAGGGACTCTGGGAGGTTCAGAGGGATCAAAAGGGCACTGGGGGGGTTGGGGTGTCTGTGCAGAGTCGGGGGGGGCTGGAGGTATTGGTATCAGATCTTGAGGGTCTCTGAGGTACCTCTGGGGGGGCTGGAGGGTGACTTGTGGGTGCCCTGAGCCCCCTCATGTCCCCCAGGCCCACGGGAACACCCCCCTGCACATGGCAGCAGCACTACCTGGGACCCCCAGCCAGGAGCCCCTCGTGAGGCTGCTCCTGGCCTGGGGGGCTGACCCCAGCGCCCGCAACTTGGAGCATGACCTGCCCCAGAGCCTGCTGCCCCCTGGGTCCCTTGGAGAGCAGGTGAGACCCCCAGATCACCCTCACACCCAGCACCATTCTCAGCACCCCACTGTACCCTAAAACTTCCTGCTGATGGGGGGAAATGCCCAAAATTGCTCCTGGAACCCCAAAATCCCACTGTTTTGCTTCAAATCCCTGCTGCTATGTCCCCAAATCCTGCTGCTGTACCCCAAATCCTGTTGTTTTACCCCATATCAGTCATAGCCATCAGGGCTTCACGATGGGAAAGTCTTACTTGTTGAACCTGATTTCCTTCCACGACAAGGTAATCCACCTAATTGATTTAGGAAATCCAGTAGATGGAATCTTTGGATTTCAGCTAAGATTTTGATACCATCTCTCATAGTGTCCTTCGGGACAAACTGTCCAGCCCAGAGCTGGATAAACACATCATGCCATGGGTCAGCAATGGGCTCACAGGCCACTTGCAAAGGGTTATAGTGAATGGGGTGACATCAGGCTGGCATCTGGTCACTGGTGGAGCTCCAAAGTTGGCCCAGTTCTCTTTAACATCCTCATTCACAACTTAGACACAGGACTTGAAGGGATACTAAGTTTGCCAACAACACTAAATTGGAAGAGCTGTCCACTCCCTTGAGGGCACAGAGACCTCACAAATTAAACAGATTGGCAATCACTAATTCTATCAAGTTTAACAAGGGCAAGGGCACCTGGGATGGAGCAACCCTGGATGCACTGACAGACTGGGGAATGATAGACTGGAGAGTGGTGCTGTGGAAAAGGACCTGGGGGTCCTGACTGCTGGCAAGTTGGATATGAGTCGGCAGTGCCCTGGCAGCCGAGAGGGACATCCCTGTCCCTGGGGGCATCAGGCACAGCTTTGCCTGTCCAAAGGTGTGATTGTCCCACTCTGCTCTGCACTAGGATGGCCTCACCTTGAATGTTGTGTGCAGTTTTTGGCACCACAATATAAAAAAGACATTAAGCTATAGGAGAACATCCAAAGGAGGGCCGTGAGGATGGGAAAGGGTCTGGAGGGGGAAGCCTTATGAGGAGTGGCTGAGGCAAGTGTTTGTTCAGCTTGGAGAAGACTGAGATCAGAGCTCATTGCAGTCTTTAACATCCTCCCAAGGGGCAGGTACTGATCTCTTCACTCTTCTTCCTCAAATAACAGGACTCGAGGAAACAGCTGGAGCTGAGTCAGGGGAGGTTTAGGTTGGATATCAGGGAAAGGTTTTTCACCCAAAGGGTAGTCAGGCACTGGAACAGGTTCCCCAGGGAAGTGGTGACAGCACTAAACCTGCCTGAGCTCAAGAAGCATTTTGGACAACGCTCTCAGGCACATGATGTGATTCTTGGGGTGTTCTGTGCAGGGCCAGGAGTTTGACTTCATGATCCTGATGGGTCTCTTCCTATTCAGCACATTCTATATTTTTATGATATCCTGCTGCTTTACCCAAAATCCCACTGCTTTACCCCAAATCCTTGGTTTACCCCAAAATCCCACTGGTTTATCCCAAAATCTTGCTGCTCAAAAGCTCTGCTGTTGTACTCCAAAATCCTGCTGGTTTACCCCCGCATTTTCACAACCCCCCAAACCATGGGGTCCCATCCCAGGACCTTTGGGTGACATCCCCATATTCTGGGGTCAAACCCCAGGATTTGGGGACCTCCCTGAACCCTCCCTCCCCCACAGCTCCGCCTCCTCCTGAGGAGCCGCCGGGGGTCCCGTCGCCCCCCGCCCACCGCCGAGTGACATCAGAGGGGCGCAGTCTCCCGAGTATGAGATGTGGGACACCCCCATATTGGGGGATTTCCACCTGCCATGTTATTTTTTCCTGATTTCCATGAAATTGCCCCCAAATTTCTGTGAAATGAGTCTGAACCACATTGGTTTGGTGGGGGAGGGGAATTGGGGGGATACAACTCCCCCCTTTTCCCCCCAGTAGAGCCCTCCACCACCGGCCTCATTAATGGGGGCTGCTAATAAGGGGGGGTCTCCTCCAAATTGGGGGAGTTGGGGTGGAGGATGCCAAATTGGAGGGGAAACCCCAAAACTGAGGGAATTCTGGAATTAAATAAAAACTTGGTTAAAATCTGAGCCTGTTTTTTCCCAGTGGCCTCAGTCTCTCAGTCCCTCCCACTGCATCCCGGTCCCTCTCCAGTGCATCCCAGTGACCCCAGAAAAAGGAAGGGGTTCAGGGACAAGGGGCTTTAAACTGAGGGGGAAACCTCCTTTTCTGTTATTTTAAGAATTAAGTCGTCGAAAAAATGTCCTTTGACGCTATTTTAAGGCCTTAAATTAAGGGGAGAAATGGTGGGAAGCGTGAGGGGAAAAGAGCAGGAAATCTGAGGGGGAAAGGGTGGGAAATGCAAGGGGAAAGAGGATGATAACCATGAGCCATTTGGGGTGACTCCCAGAGGTGCCCCTAAATCCTGAGATTTTCCCCTCGCTGGGCCAAGGAGGTCTCTAGGGGGACTGGCAAGGGGAGCATCCCTTAGAACCATCAAACCTCTCACTGCGCCCACCAAATCCCCTCACAGCACCGCCCCAAATCATCCCAGCTCCCCCAATCCATGTTCAAACCTTCCCAACATCACCCAAAACCATTTTAGCCAACTATAGCTTCTCATAACATGGGATAGGATTATCATAACATCACCCCAAGACAACATGGAGAAGTGCACACAGAGCCTCCAATATGCCAGAAGAGAGGGAGAGGATCGCATATGGAATTCAATGCATGGGACAATGCAGAGAGGCTTGCACATGACAGCGACGATGCAGGACAAGCCATTTGGAAGCAAATGCATGCATGGGGCAACCCTGCGAGGTGTGTGTGCAGCATCCAATTCATGGAACAACGTGGAGAGGTGTGTGCAGCATCCTATAAGCCAGAGAATGTGGCAAGGCAGGTGTGCAGCTTTCAAAATGCAGGAGAACACAGAGAGCAGAGCAGGTGTCTCCCATGACACAGGACAACAGGGAGAGGTGTGTGTGTGGCCTCCAATATGTGGGACAACCCGAAGAGGCTCACATATGGCACCAAGAAACACAACAATGTGGAGAGGCTTGTGAGCAGCCCCAAAGACATGGGACAACACTGAACAAGATTCACAAACAGGGACTCACAGAAACTCTTTGACACCATTTGCTGCTGCTCTCTCTGCCAGTGCCCCAAGAAGTTCTGGGTCAGTTCTTGTCCCACGCTTGCAAGTGACCTTGAGAGATAAAAAGGCACAATTACCACTCTTCGTTATTGCTACAAGCTTTGGATGTGCACATTGGGTAGACTTACTGAATTTAAAGGCTTTTGCCATTAGGGAGTTATCTGGATTAGACCTGTTGAACTGTCCATGGGAATGCAAATGCCAAGCTGTTGAGATTTTTTTCCTTGTCCCTTTAGTGAGTGAGCAGTTCATGATGCTCTTCCGTTTGGATCCTGACTCTGTGAGATTGAAGGCTTAGGATGGTACCTGGAGCTAGGAAGGAAAGTGCCAGTAGCAGGGTGTGTGCCGGTAGTTCAATGTGTGCAGTTGAAGTCGCAGGCACAAAGAGCTTTTTCAGCTGGCACTTTTGTGATCTCCGTTTTTGCCAGATGTTTTCAAGTTTGTAGCCAGACTCTTCGAGAAAGAAAAGATTTGTTACGGCAGAGAAGTTCGTGTTGCTGTCTAAATGTGGTGCAAATAAGAGTTTGCACTTGGGAGGGGAAGATGAGCGCAATCTTTTGGTGGTGGCACAGCTGATTTGCGAGCAGGCGCGTTCCCAGTTTGGCTGTGGAACTGGGATGGTTTCGAGCGCGGCTCGCTGCGCGTCCTTTCATTGCGAGTCGACAGCGCCACCGTGTGGTTGATTCCATGAGCGCTGCCAGGAACAAGCCAAGCGCTGCTCCGGCCCGGCCCCAGTCCTGTGCGAGCAGCAGTTCGTGGAAGAGCTCCCTGACGGATCCACGGCTCTTGGAGAGTGACAGAATGTGACCCTGCATCTAACAGGAAAGGAAAAAGGATCGTTTCATTGTTGGCTGTGCCGTTTTTGGGCTGCAAAAGAAAAAGCAGTTGCATCATGGCCTCTTGCTTTTAGAACCTTTTCTGTGCTATCAGGGAGGGTGTGTGGGAGTGTGATATAATCGATCTGCCAGGCCTCCCCAGACTGATATTTTGACCATCAACAGTCAGACCACAGAGGCTTTACACTCTGGGCCCTGCTTGATCACAGCTCATGTTTCACATTTATGGATAACCTGGGAGATGGTGTCCACTCCTTGATCATGAGCCCACAGGTATGTTGCATCTCTTTCCTGATGATCTGGGGCATCTTGGGCCCACTGAAACAGAAATAATTCAACCTTATGTTGCCAGTCCAGATCCAACCCTTCCCAGTCTAGGTCAGTCCATGGTAAAAGCAGAGGACTTAGGCAAAAGGTTTAGAGCAGCATTCAATCAACATAAAACATTTCTCAAACCATTAACTTGGTCCATTCACCTTAGCAAACCCTTTTGATTTTAAGTTACTCAAAAATTCTGAGAAGAGGGAATTAGAAGAAGAATATATTTACCTTTCCATTTTTAGAAGCCAGAGAAGGCCATGAAAACAGATATCTGGCCTTGTTTGAAAGTATATGGTCAAAGCCAACTCCCTTGGTTCCTCCTTTAGCCCTGGCAAGGCGTTGGGAGGAACCCAAGAGAAGGATGAAGCCAGATGTTTTTGCACAAGAAATTATGTTATCTTGTTTATTCAGCAATATAAAAAAGCTGGGCCCTCTCACAGCGAAAATGAAAGCCTTGTCTATGGGTGGGTGCACCACCTAGGATTTCCCAGTTACCAGGAGTGGTTCTCTGAATCCTTTGCTGTGACTAGGGCACCCCATCTGACGTGCAGATCTGGGTGATGGTAAAATGTTAGGGTAGCTGGTGATGTATCTTTCTTAATCACTACAGGCAATATTTTGTAGTAATGATTAGGAGCATTACTTAGCTTACCCTTTGTAATTCTTTGAAGTTTTTCTCTATAGTAAATTACACTTATTCCTTAAACTTGGTGTCTGTGTCTTTTGTGCTGACCCTGCCTTCTGGCAAAACACCAGCGCATGTTGGATTGTCTTTGTTAGTCTCTTCTTTATCTTCTGATTACTCCAGCGTGTCCTTGGAGGGCCATAAATTTTGGATCCCAAGTGTCAAGCTTTTAACTCCCCCAGGCTTTATTTATTAAAGCTTACCAGGGTTAGTTTAGCAAAACTCAAAGTTTCAGTGATCTAATAATCAAGCTCTAAAAATAACAGTATGTGAAACAAAATTTAGCTATGTGTTCTCTGAAGTGGAAAACTACACTGCTTAACTACTTATGATTAATACACTGCTTACAATTAATTTAAAGAATTAATTTAAAAGTTAATTTAAACCATTAATTAGAAAAAAAGTAATTAGGAAAGTTATAATTTTCAACATCATCATCCAGATCCCTTAGGGAGATACTAAACTGCTCCCAGTACGGATCCCTGTGAGTTCCCACCTCTGACAGGTTCCCAGTTTGGAAAGGAGCTGGTTCCCAGTCCCAGCCAGTCCATGCACGGACTGTATATTCCAACGTGTCAACAGCCATCGCCCTCCCTGCAATGCCCAATCGTCAGCTGCCCTCGCAGCCCCCTTTTTCCCAGCCCGTGTGACCAGTGCCAGGCCCGCTGGGCAGGGGAGGGCTGCCAAGCCCCTTTCCCCTTGTCCTGCCCCAGTCCCAGCCCCTGCCCCAGGTCCTGCCAGGGCCCCAGTTCAATCGTAGCCCCTGGCCCTGCCCCTGGCCTTGGCCCTGACACCTTTCAGCAGGGAGCAGGACCCAGCAGAGCAAAGGAGAGGAGGTTAAAGGCAACAGAGAGTGAGGGTGGAAAAGAGGCCTATTTACAAGGATTTGTCCTCCCCTTTGTATTCCTAATTGCTGCTGGAAGACAGATGAGGTCCAAAGCCACACGTACTGGCTCCCAGGTCAGCTCCTCACTGCAGCTGTACCGTGTGATATCTGTGCTGCAGGATCACACAGCTGGCTGCTCTCTGCCAGAACCTGGTGGAGATGGGCAGGGGAGCTGCTGGAATGAGGGCCTGGCAGCTCATGATGGTGGCCTACCTTTAACAGAGTCCAATGTGCTCGGTCAAATGTGTCCAGCAGGCTGATGGGCTTCCCTCTTGAGCAGAGTGTGAGAGAGAAACAAACCAGGGACTAACATTAGCCAGGGATCCTTGGGGCCATCACAAGCTAGTCAGCTCTGCCGCCTGGCCTAGTGTCCTATTCATTCCTTGTTGGCTTTGTGGATCTGCCATGAGGACACCCCTAACAGCAGAGACTGAACAAGTTTTTTAGCACTCCATTCCTTGGCCATCCTCATGTTTTAAAAGTTTTTCCTTATAATCAAGGCCCCATACTGTGCAAGGAGGGGACTTGCCCAGATTTTGGAAAAGGGGATGGGTCCATTCTGGAGATGGAACAAGAGCCCATCCCAGCAGATTCCTCATACTTACAGACTGCTGTTCACCCTATCATGCAACCTCGACTGGCATCGGAAATGCCCTCTCCCAGCATGAAAACTACTGAACTGTTTAACTTTTAGGAGAGTAATGGGGATGTGCAAAAGCTTAGGGGCAGATCTATGGCCCAAGGTCTTATTTTTTATCTCTTCTGTCCTTCCCAGGACACCTCTTAAAGCCTCCATTGGCTTTAAATCTTCAGGAGGATAGTGTTGTTATTCCTAACCCATCTCTTAGTTTTCACACATCTCTCCAAATGTCCAAAAAGACTCCACTTGCTCTGTACCACAAAGCTGTGAGCTGAAGCCATACATTGTGCATACAGCTAGGGAAAGTGTCCTAGATGATTCCATTCAATTCACCCCAGGTCTTCCTGACTTTGTCATTCCTCTTCTTTTGTCATTTGCCTTGCAGACTACAGTGGAAAAACCCAGGTAATTCTTACCACATGGCCAAGACCTTCTTCCCTCCCATTGTTCATACCTAGAAAGTCAGAGTGTGAAAAGGAAAGAGGAGATTCTTACCACTCTTCACTGGAGGGCAGAAACCCCAACCAAATGCTCATAAACAAACAAGGGGCCTTCCTGACCTAAATTCTCAAACCAAAAAAGGAACTAGCACACCTTGTAGCTACTCAGACTAGAACCAAAGGAAAATGCTTTGTTTGCAATTTCTGCTTTTTTGCCTTTTCTCTTCAGAAAGCCCTAGGGCTTCACCTCCCCTCATTCCTAAGACAAACGAAGGCAGGCAAAATGCCTCTCAGCAGATTTCTGACCTGGGAGCTCCAGGCAACTGCACACCATTTCAGCCTCTACTTCTGTGTGGCTTTCAGGTATTCCCTTTCACAGTCAGACACGGTCAAAGCAAGCCTGACTGGCACTGATCACTTTCTGTGAGATTTCATAATCTCTGCTGCTGGTCCTGCTCATTTTTTTACCCCGGTGGGTCAACTCTTCAGCCAGAGGACTCAAGGCAACACACTGCTTTCCAACCCATGGGCCCAGCATCTCATGTCACCAGACATGCTCCAAATTTTATTTAAAAGCTATTTACCATCCTCCTCGTCCGTGTCAGGGCAACAGCCTCTCTAGGGCTGTCCTTGAGACACGAACGTTCTGCTTTGAACAACGTGTTGTTGAACGGGAGGTTAAAATAATGGCAATCTAACCTAAAAAACTGACTCTGGCCGGTTTCAATTATCTTTCAAGTCTCCTAGCCCTGCAGTCACCTTTATCACAGAGGGAGCTGAAACTTCCAACCCGTCGTGATGCCCTTCTCCTGAAGTGCCGGAGCCCACGGAGCCCACGGTGCTCAAAGAGCCCACGGAGCCCAGGAAGCCCACAGAGCCCAAGGAGCCCACAGGGCCCAAGGAGCCCAGAGCGCCCAAGGAGCCCAGAGCGCCCAAGGAGCCCACAGAGCCCACGGTGCTCAAAGAGCCCACAGAGCGCAAGGAGCCCACAACGCCCAAGGAGCCCACAGGGCCCAAGGAGCCCAGAGCGCCCAAGGAGCCCACAGGGCCCAAGGAGCCCACAGCGTCCAACGAGCGCACAGCTCCCGGCGCCATTCCCGCGGGCCGGGAGGGCTGCAGCAGCGCAGGCCCCGCCCCCTGCGCTGAGGGGCAGCCCGAGGGGGTGTGGCCGCCCCGCCCCGACTGGCGGCTCGCGCGGAGAGCGACGCGTCACGTGTGTCTGTCACGTGATGCCGTCCCCGGCCGATGATGTCAGCGCCGGGTCACGTGACCGGTGCCTACGCGCAGTGGGGCCGGGTGCAGATGGCGGACGCGGAGGCCGAGGCGGCGGCGCGGCCCGAGGTGCCGCGGGTGGTGGCGGCGCTCCGCTCCCGTCTCTGGCAGCTGCAGGCAGAGCTCCGCGAGCAGGAGGTATCGGAGGCCTCGTCCCGGGCCTACTGCCGCGGCTTCTGCCAGGTAGGAGCCGGGCGTGGCGGGCCGCGGCGCGGGCTGCAGGCCGGGAGCAGGCAGCGAGGATGCGGCCGGAGCAGGCGTGGGGCTGCAGCCCTGGGCGCTTGCTCTTCCGAAGCTGGCGGTGCGCAGGGTTCGCGGCACCGTGCCCTGCTGCCGAGTGGGGCTGTGCACGCCCTGCCGAAGGCGCCCCGTGGGCTGTGCGCCGCCAGCCCGTAGCCAGGCCCGACGGGCCGTGGGGTCTGCTCGCCTTTGGGCTTGGGCATCGTTTTGGACCGGGTTATCCTGTGGCCCTCGGGTGGGTCTCTGGGGCAGGCAGGCCGCACGGCGTTTTCTCGGTGCAGTCTTGGCTCGGTTCCGAGACGTCCGGTTGTCTGTGTTTCACTTGTCTCAGGATCAAATCTCTGTATTCCGTCTTGCTTGAGATCTGCCGTGGGGTGGTTTAAGGAGTGCTTGCTCGCCTGTAAGAGTGTATAATGCCTGAATGAGCTGTGGTTTGGATATCTTGTCTTGAATACTTGCTTAGTGCAACCCAGAGGAAGATGACCAATTTCTGAATAGAGGTCCTAAGTTCCAGAAGAAGAGTTGATCTTGATTGAAGCCCCAGTGATGGAGATAACTCATTCTTAAGTAAACTCTTCCAGTGATTAATTAGTTTTTGCTACCCTCACAGCATCATTTACTGTGAGCTCTAAGGTTGAAAAATTGTTGTTATGTGGGTGGGTTGGAGAGTTGTCCCTGTTGAGTCTGAAGAGATTGTGGGTTTTAAAGTAAAAAATAGAAGAATCTGTTTTCTAAGTCAGTTTATGACACCTCAGCTGATAAAGCTATAGCATTTGACTGGTGAATGGCAAAATCAGAGAAAAAAGCTTGCTAGTGTGTTACAAACTATGTTTAAGTGGTGTTACCCTTCACAGTCTTCCATTTTGCATCCACAGGTTGTGTGCTTTGCCATGCCATTCTGGGAGGATATTTAGCTCATCACTGAAATAACAGAATAATTATATTTACTTGGCTTCAAAATTCTTTATTCTCAAGCTGTAGGGTGCTACTGCATCCTGCTGTGTTCGTCCCAAGTTCAGTATATGGTGAAGATGTGTGACCTAGCATTGACATGGAGCCCACTACAAAGTGTGACTCTTTCCATGTTTAGGTTTTGCTGAAATTGTTTCCAGTCGTGTACATTGTGTCAGAACATTGAAACAAATATTCACCCAGCACTCAAGATGATCAGTGAGTGTGTGTACACATCCAATTTCCCAAATTAGTTTGGTACAGAAGAAACTTTAGAGATCACTTGATCAGTGGAGTTTGGTGAAAGACAGTTCTGCTACCTTGAAAAAAAAAAAAGCAAACAACAACAAAAACCCCCCAAACTATGTCCCACAGAAAATGTATCCATGTCCTTGTGCTGTTGTCATAGTCTGGTTTTAATATACTGTGATAGCACAGGTAAAAATGGAAAAGATTGTTTTTGAGTTTCCATCAGTCTGGGGCATTTCAGATTGTTGAGCCAGTGCTCCAGGAGATTCAATGGGAGACATGGAACTGCTGGTCTGTCCTGCAGCAGCTTCAGCAAAGGATGATTTTGTGATATAATTGTGCATTCAGACCACTGTGGGTAGGATGTAATTGTTTCTCCTGAGAGGGGATATTTGTGATAACTTAAATAACTTAAGGTCTGCCCATAAGTAAAATTTAGGGAGCTCAACTTTATTTTGTCTTAATTACTTGGAGGGTACCACTGATACCCTGTCATAAATTTATTAAGCTACAGCAGAATGTGCCTATAAAGAAGCTGAATTTATCTGGGCCTAAGATTTATTTTGGGAAGTAGCTGACATAAGGAGAGCTGAAATGTTTTAGGTTTGCCATCCTATGACTAAAGCTGAGGCAAGGGCCTGGAAGGTGCTGTGTTTTGTTGTGGAAATTACCATGGCTGTCAAGTAAACTATGAATCAAATTAATAACTTTCCTATGCATTGAGCTGTCTGAATGCTGTTTTACTACATGTGCTACTTATGCTGCTCTGTGCAGATTGCCAGTAGCTCTTACGGGGAGTGATGCTGGATGGCACAATTTCCTTGAAGATCCCTATTTTCAAGCAGGGAAATAGGACTGTTGTCCAGGATAACAAAGAAAGTGTTGAAGTCTAAATAATGGGTTGACTCTGCAACTTTGTATTGTACAGGCATGACTGTGTTGCACATTCTTCTTGGGAAAAACATCTCTGTTGAAGAGCTCAGTATGTACCCGAACAGTCAGGTAGAATGACTGAGGGAGGTGTTTGAGGCTGTGCTGTTGTAAATAGGAGGAACAGTTATCAGTGAAGTAGAGGTTGTAGAACAGCAAAGCATCTCATCTGCCAAAGCCCAGCAAGTTGTTGGTTTTCTGAAATTTTTGACAGTGGTACATTGAGGAATGTTGATTGCAATCAGATATGGTTAAGAACAGGAGGAAGTGCTTTTCTTAAACAGACTCAAAGCTGTAGTAACAGGTCAGTAATCAGGTCAGAGATCTTTGTCTTTAAATTGGGTCTGAGCAAAAAAATTGTGCTTCTGAGAAAGTGCAGCTGAGCAGGTGTTCCATCATTGCAGGCCATGAAAATCTGTGCAGGGTGGAGGGCCTAGGCTAGTCTGTATTTTGTGTGTTAGGTGGATGTGGCCTCTGTGCTTCTTGCCCCAGTCTCCAATCAGATGTGTTACTGGAGTCAAGGATGAGGATGGGATGAAGTGTAAGTGGGCGTGTATTAACCAGACTTTAAATGCTTGAATACTCTCGTCAGGTCATTAGAGTGTAAGGTAGTAATTGCTTCTAAATTGTTACGTGCGAATCCCTTAAACATGTCGATTATCTAATTTTGTCAAGTTAATAATTTTTCCATAATCGCTTTTATCTAGACTTCCAGGAGAAATCTGTAGTGGACAACAAAACAACTATTTATATTGCTTATGAAATAGCAGAAGGGCTTTGAAGAACTTCTTTAATACAGTTACTTCATTTGACTTATTTGTCAGTATGCTAGTACTAATAGCATCATAATTTCAAAACTACAGATCCTTGAAGTTCAAACTATTAATTAGTGTGTTGGCTTGACTCTGTCTTTTACACTGAAACCACTATTTATGTATTTGATAAGAAGTTTCTCATAAATGGTTACTCAGTGAATTCCTAATGTTAGCTTTAAAAGTTTGATCCTGATGCTCAGATTGCATTTGAGCAAGGGTGCAGTGTTTACTAGAAAATTTATTTAATCTTAGAAAGTATTTTGCTGTGTTTTATGGATTACACAGATCAGGTAGTTTATGATCCAAGTGTCTGCCAAAATAATTGAGTACTAAATTTGGCTTTTTAAATAGATTGGTTTAAATTGATGTATTTTTAGAAAAGTGCAGGGATTAGTGTGTTTGATCTGTTTCTGCAGTTACTATAATGGTAGTGTTACTGCTGGCTTTACTAAACAGCTGATTTGTGATAGTCATTAGTTGACTATCTCTGAAAATTGCAGCTTGACAGTCTTTGAATGTGATTTAATTCTACAAAACAATAAATTATTTGAGTCATATTATCAAATCCTTCATTAATCCGTTAAATAAGCTTGAGGACTGGTATTACTCACCATTTACTGCTGCAGCTAATGATATTTGTGCTGTACTTAAGGATGATTTCTGCAAACTTCCAATTTCTCCTACTTATGTCTTTATAACTATTAATATTATGTGGGGTTTTTGGAAAGTTTGTAACTTCCATTCACCCAGAATTTCTACTACTGAATTGTTGGAGAACAATCCACAAAACACTGCATTACTGATTCTTAAATGGTATTTTTTTATAGTTATCTTTTTCTTAAGTATAACACATGATTCTGCCAGTCTAATGAGCACCTGCATTGTTTTTAGCCTAGGACTAGTATAGTATAGTTATATCACTGATGTAACGTTGGATACTGGCCACTTATTTCTTGCTGTGCTGGAAGGTAGGTTTTGTCTCAGAAGTTTTTGGCCATTATTATGACTGCATTTGGTTTTAGCAAGCTTGTAGTAGGGTTTGTCCAGTAATGTCCTCTTTCTATTCACCGTCTGATATGGTCATGTAGGTTTTTTTTAAGGTGTTAAAATAAGTTTGTTGTGTCAGTGTCCCAACTTGAAGTGATTTCAAAACTGATACAGCCTCACCATCCTTGTAGGACAATTTGACTTTTTTGAATGGTAGGGTGAAGCACTCTGAACTTTTTTTCCCATTGGTTTTGTTTTCTTTGCAGCTGGCTTTAATCAAGATCGGTACCTTATTTAGTCTAGGGAGGGTACCACAGGGGAAAGGGAACTGGTAAGAATACAAGCATCACTTCTCTGGAGATGTGGGAGGGTGTTCAGGGAAGGGCTATTATTTGTGAAACAAGCTGTCAGTGGAGCTAAGGTGTCCTCAGCTCAGTGTCCTACTTGCTCTCCAGATGTCTGTCAGAGCATTGTAGTGTAGGTAAGTTTTAATAAAATTGGGAGATACTGGTGTTGTCCCTGTGTTGATGTGATTTCTCTTAAAACCAGCTAGATTTTATATTGCTCCTTTAGTATTGTGCCCGAGTAATGTGGGATTGCTATGGTCAAGGAGTAAAATCTAGGGTAGTTTTGCATTTGAAAAATGCCTACATAACAATTTGGTTTGGGTTTTGTATCCCTTTCTGGTGGCTTCCTGTTTGCTGTGTGGGTAATGCATGTATTTGTAAAATACTACACTTGTAGTAATATTCTGAATCTTGAGTTTCTTCCTGTTTTTTCTGCATTCTCACTAGTTATAAAGATTCCAGTATTGCATGCATGGTTCTGTCTCCATGGTGGTTGTACAAAAGGAGCTAAGTGTAGGACTTCTCTCTAAATTTTCTATTTAATAGTTCACGTTTTTGCCATTTGCATCTAGCTTTCTCCCCAATAGAAATTCTGATAATGTTATCAAAATAATGAAGTAAATAAAACTGTATTTCAATAAAAGGGAGAATTTCTGTTGAGGTGAAAAGCTGCCACTTTAAATTCTCCTTCAGAGTAGAAATTTCTCACTTCCAGAATTATTCTACTGTATGTGTTTGATACTGTATACAGATATTTGTTTTTAAGCAAAAGTGTGTTATAAGAACTTCTAATGATAACTCATTTTGTTTCAGACACTGCTCCAGTATGCTGGCAGTCGGGGTGCATCGGAACATATTTTACCTTTTTTGGAAGTGTATCGAATCTCCATCCAAAGCTTTGCTAATGCAAGACCTTACTTGACTACAGAATGTGAAGATGTTCTTTTGGTACTTGGCAGGCTAGTGCTGTAAGTTTTAAGTTGGTATATTTTTTTTTTGTTGTTTAAAAAAGAACTGCACTTTATAAATTAAAGGGCAAGTGTTGAAATAGTTTATTGCTTAATTTGACAACTGTAATTGCAATTTATCATCTAGTAAATGTCTTTAGTACATTTTTAATCATACCACAAAAATGTATTTGCACATTTAATTAATTAATGTGGACAATTAGGAAGGTTCCGTTCTTTCTGTTCTTTCTTAAAACATTCTGCAAGTATTATTTTCTGTAAAACCAGCTTAGTGTAGTACTCATTTAATGGAGCAATATTAGACCTTCACTCATGGATTAATAAAGCTGTACCCCTTGCCCTGCATCTTTGTGTATCCTGTCCCCTTTAGTGCAGGGGCATTCTGAACTGTCTTTTGCTCAGAGGACAAGCTGCTTTGTGTTCGTGGCACTCCAAGTTGTGCTATAAGATTGCAAAGCAGACCAGACATGACGTAAAGCGCAGCAATTCCTGGAGGAGAATAGAGAACCATTTTACAGCCCATCAGCTGAGTTGGGGTAACCTGTAGTTCCTCAAAGTCTGTCTTCAGTGCAAGACAGCTTTTTGTAATGGAAGAGTGCAGCCTGAGGGCTTTCACTGCCGTGGAGTGTACCTGAGAAGGATAAGGCGCTGTGCTGGTCGTTCCTTGCTAGTGAGGTTTCATTTGAGGAGGGAGGGTGAAGATCTAGAACCTTGAATATGAAGATCATCACAAAATAAAAGTGATTCTGTGACAGTTTTTGGGCTTTTTTTTCTATCAGTCTCTTACTTGCTTTGTGGTCTGAATTCAGGTATTCTCTTTAAGAAGGACTTTAGCAGTGAACTGCTTGGTCAAATGCTTTATTTGTAATGAACTGACTTGCAATATAAATGAGCAACTCAGAACCAGATATCTCCAAATGATGCCTTGAATTGTTTTATTTTTAATTGTGAGAAATACATGAACTAGGAGTGGTTTTGGGTTTTTTGAAAACGTGTGAAATCAGATGTGTGTCTTAACTTCTTACTAAGGAAACCTAAGACTTTAACTGCTAAATCATTTACCTGGTACATAATACACATTTTTGGCAACATATCTTTATTGCTTTTGCAGACTGTCCCCTTAAGAATAGAGTATTCTTGTCTTAATCATATTATAATTAATTAGCTTGTGTATTTTGTTGTTTCTTACTTATGTTATTTTAAAAGTTTGTCTTTTAGTGTTTGTGTGCAGGACATCTCTACTTGGAGTATTTTCTATGTATTTTGCCACTGTTAGATACTTTGGGACGTAAATCCCAATTCCTTATCAAAAGTGCTTTTCTTTTGTTGAGAAATATCAGAATATTCTGCTTTTGTTAATATGGTTTCTTCCAGCTTTCAGTGCCAGAAGTTTGTTGTAGCTTGTATATTCAGAAAACCTTGTGTTAGAGGACAGTAGAAAAGCTGACTTGCTGGAATCTCCTTTCTTGTAATGATTACATTTGAAAGGAATCTTAAGAATGAGGAATACAAGGAATGAGGTTGAAGATAGGGTGAGGTAAATGGTATACATGAATTAACTCTCCCACATTTTTCTTTTTGATAAGTTTACAAGGAAGAGAGAGAGAAGTTAGAGCAGGGAATTAAAGATAAAAATTGAGGTTCCATGAAGGAGGAAGATTACTACCTAGTTAGGGACACGAAAGCATACTGTTCCCATGTAATTGTGATTTTTGGGGAGACAGTTGGGTTACCCCCAGCTGTCATACACACTGTGTTTTGAGACTTGAACCCTGATTGGAAGTGAAATGAGCAAACTTGCTGTTTCAAAGCAGAAGTTCTCTACTTCCTGTTGAAATCCTCCTTCCCTTCCAGCATTCCTCCTGAGGTAAAGGAAAAGGACTTCCTCTTCCTGACATGCTTCTCAGCAGGGTGAGACAGGAGCAGCAAAACTCAGTGTCCTGTGGTCCTCCCTGCTGCGGTCCTGAGTGCGTTCACAGCACGGCTGACATGATGGGGGGACTGTGCCTCCCATAACAAACATGATGCTCATGCAGTGTGAGATATTGTTGGTCCACTGTCTAACCTTAGGAAACAAAAGGAAAGCTTGGAGTGGTTGCTCTTGTAGATCCCAGATGTGGCAAACGATTGTGGGGGGGACAGGAATGTTCTTTTTGACCACAGCCATGACTTACCTGCTTTGCTTAAGTGGAACTTGGACAGGTTATTCCCACAGCCCCTAAGCACAGTGCATTCCCCTCACCCCCCAGTATTACTATTTCAAAGGTATTGACTCTGTAGAAGAATTTGTAAAGAATTAGCCATATCAGAGATGTCTTTCACTGACTGTTAGCTGGCTATCCTTGTGAATCTCAGGAGACCCTTGACTCTGGTTGCTCACTCAAGCTTCTGTGAGTGCTTTATTTCTGAGGCTGCTGTGAGGGGGAAGGTGTCATGTTACCATCAGTATGAAAATTTTATTTCCATCTGAAAATGGTTTATATTATTCTAAGATTAATAGATTAAACTTTAAAAAGAAGAAATATTTGGTCATAAGGCACGTTGTGTTTGCCAGTAACTAAGACTTGACTGCTTTCCAGTTTCTTCTGTGTGCTGTGATGGCACTGAACTGAAAGGGAGTTTACCACTTCTACAGCTTTGAGGAGGTGTTTATATGTTTTTTTTAACCATAAAAAGAGAAAGGAGACTTGAAGGCCGTTTGGTATAAGTCACAAAACTGGATTGAACCAGTAAGACCAGTTTGCCTCAGGCTTGGAGCTCTAACTCACCCTTTGGTTGTACCTGTGGAGTCTGACAGATGCTGCTTCCAGGAGGAGAGTGCTCACTTTCACAGCACTTTGTGAGCAGGCCCATGTCACACTTGGATGACAATAAAGCATTTCTCAGCCTAATACATTGTTGCAGTTTGCTTCACTAGCTTGCATTTACCACTCTGCTGTCTATCATTAAGAGCTAATTCAACTCTTAATAAGCACAGAATAATTCCTGGCAACAAATGAATGATTCCTACTGATCATCCAGTGTATAATTAGTCATTTTTGTGTCTCTAAGATTAGGATTGGGAAAGTGTTCTAGTATAATCTAAAGATGACCACAGTTCTGAAAGCTTTTAAAATTTAATTTTAAAAATTCTGTGAATGAGGTATAAAGTGATTACAGACAAATTGTATGCAAATAATATGTTGATTTTTGCCAAGAGTTATTTGTTTCAAAATAAATTCAAATCTAGGACACCTTTTTCTAAAAAATATTTTGAAGTTGAGCATTTCAGTTGAATAATACTTTTTCTAATAATGTAACCATTCAAGCACCCATTACAGTTTATTTGCAAAAATTGTGGTTAGAGTTTGGAATTGAATTTTTTATAGGTAGGCATTGTGGTGGTACTGGTAGAGTTAGAAAGGCTTGGCTTCATGGCATGATCCTGGTATTTTGATTTGTGACCTAGCCAAGGACATGGAAACTCCATTTAGTTGCATTACAATAAAGAGGGAAATGGGATTTCAGGGAAATGGGATTTCAGAGTTGTGTTTTAGTGTTGTATAATAAGGACCAAAAGAAAGAATTAAGCTAAACAGTCTTTTGTCCCCCTTGGCAGTAGGGAAGGCTGTCTAGTTTTTCTGCAGCTGTGTGTTTGGATCAATTCTTACAAAAAAACTCAGTTAATTGACTTAGAATTCTAATTATTTTTCTGCCAAGTAAATTGTGACTGGAATATCCTGGATATTACTTTTAAAATTATGCTGTAAGTTGTTTTACGTGGTGGTTTATATATCTGGAGCTCCAGATTTCTTATGGAGTGACAGACCAGGGTGCTCTGTGTTGGGATCCCCAGGAAGACTTGAGGACTTGGACCAAAAGAACTTTTGCCTTTTGGTTCAGATCAGTCCTGTGTTACTACAACAGACAATAACTGGAGGCATAAATTAAATTCTCTCAGACTATCTAGAGAGTCTAAGACTCTCCTAGACTATCCTAGACTATCTCACTCTTTCTTACTTGAAAATGTAATTGCAGATTTTTTCACTGTCCAAGTAGCAACTTAATGGTTAAGTTTAGAAAAATGATGTTTAAAAGCTTGCTTTGTCATTTTGTTCAAGCCTCTTATATTACATAACCAGTATCATATATATGAAAAAGTAATGTTCTAGAAAAAGTAATTCTAGTAGTTGAAAGTGGACATGGGTAGGATTGATTAAGTCTGAAAGTGAGGTGTGCATCAAAAGACTTTACAAAAGCACATTGAGCATGAAGTTTGCAAATGTTTTACTGGATATAGAGTCTCTGTGTGACATGGATGAAACAGGACGCATACCTAGGGATTTTCTTGGTTGGTTGCTTGCTTGCTTTGTTGTTGATTTTTTTGTTTGGGGTTTTTTGTTGGTTTTCTTGTTGTTTTGTTGGGGTTTTTTAGTTTCCTTTTTTTTTAATGTTCAAATAGAGTTCAGGTGCTTTGTAAAGTGGGTTTTGATAGTCTATTAGCAACCACTGGATCTAAACATTTGTGCTGGTGAATTAACTTGTACTGCCAAGCTGGAGTACAAGGCAAAACAATGTCCTGATTATTTTATTAAATTGAGATCTATGACAGTTGGAATGTCTGGTGGTCCTGTTGCCAGCTTTTCATCATCAGCAAAGTCTTGTGCCTAATGATGTGAATAATGAAAGACAGTAGTGAAGGCTGATGTACTTTCTGTCCATCTAATAAAAGTGCTTAGAGCTTTTGCAGGTCTAAACCTCTATTTCAAGGAACCAGGATTGCGAGTGAACTCAGACTTAAGAAATGTGAAAAGGATGGCCAGATACTTACTCAATATTTGTCCATTTGGTCTTGTTGATGTATATTACTGCTGAATCTGGCTAATAACTGAGTAGGCATAGCATTTCACAGATAACTGTTCAGTGCATTTATCAGAAGTCAGGAGGAAGATGGAAAGTCTTTTTGAGTACTAAGCAAATCTGAAACTCATGTTTGCTTTATCGTCATCTCTTCCACTTCCCCAAGCTCAGTTCTTCTGTCTGTCTGTTTATCTATCTACCATAAGAGTGAATGTGTTGCCCTGTCATTCTTCTATTTAATATTTGAGAGAGGATGTTTTGAAGAAAAAGTAGCAAGTTGAAACTATCTAGCAGTGTAGATGTAGCTTACAGCAGTGATTCAGTGCTTTTTTTATAGGTGGTGTCCTAGATTAGTTTTCTTTCCTTACATTGTCATGATTTATGAAAGCACTTCTGCTGTGTCTAAGTCTTGTGAATCTCTAGACAGAGTGTCATGGTTAACACTTTTAGTTTCACTAGGTCTAGTTGTTCAGTAGGGTTTTAGGCAACCCATGTGTCCTGTACAAGGTTGGATAGCTCCTGTTTGAGAACAGTATGGGCAGCAGTCCTGCCGTGTCAGGTTGCAGTTTGTGCTGTAGGTATTGGAATGCTCCCCCAGTTGGTGTCAAAGACTCATAAGGTGTTTCTAGGTGCTGATACACCTCTTGGCACAGCTCATCCAGATCCGTTTTTGTGCTGATGCATGTGTCTTCTGTCAAAGCTATTTTTTATTTTCCTATATATGTCAGTGCTGAAATGTTGAGCTAGGTGAAGCTGGCTTGCATTCTCCCTCTAGGCAGAGACCATGCTGGACTCCAGTGAATTTAGAATGGTTATTAGGTTTCCTTTGAGAAAAAAGAATAAAAATTCTGTGACGCAATATTCTTGAGCCACATTGAATGGAATATCTTGTATGATAAGAGTAGCTACAATCTTAAATTAGCGAGATTGTGCATAGTAAAAAGGAGCACTGCTTCCATATGATGCACCACGCCTGATTTACAGGCTGTTTCAGGCCTTTAATTGATTTGCACAATCTAACATGTTTCAGTGTTACTGTCATCACTTATCTGAGTACTAATTAGTATGTGCCACAACTGTTATTTAATGTAACAAGAGAATGTGTTCAGGTAGCTTGTTTACTTGCCTTTTGCTTTTCCAGGAGTTGTTTTGAGCTACTGCTTTCAATTCCTGAAAGTGAATTGCCACATGAGGTGTGGTTAGGATTCCATCAGTCCATTCAGGTAAGTGTTCTGAATTTATTTTTTGCAATTTACAAATTTAAAAAAAAAAAAAAAAAAAAAGCAAAAAGCTGCAGTTGTATTCCTTCTCTTCTACCCTTCCCCTGAGTTCCACTTGTCCTGCATTGCTGTTACCTAGGCAGCAAGAATTTCTGAGCAGCAAAAGACTAACTGCAGCAACCGTATTGGGAGTCTTAAGGCCCAACAGCATATTTATAACCACACGGTTGATGGCAAATTAAGCAAGAGAACCTTAGTAATTCTTGATCTAATGCTTGTGTGAGAGACATACTGAGTTAGATGAAGTGATTTAATAGCTCTGAAGCATTACTTTGGTGATAAAAAGAGCTTTTGTGGAGGTCTGAGTGGCAGGTTAGTGTCTGTACCTGATTTGAGAGGGATGGAAATGGTAGGACATGTCTTTAGTCCAGATGATTCTTAGAAGTGTTTCTTTGGAGGTGGTGCTGAAATGAGCTCATACTACTACATTCCTGCACTCAAATCAACATGGCTAATGTAGACTGTGTAGGAGGAAGAGATTTTTCTGGGTTTTAGTCTGGAGGCAGTACCTAGCTGTCTGCAAGCACTGGTGTTCCTTGTGGAGCAGAAAGACAGGAGTGGTATTGCTGTGTTCATATTGATAGGCCCTTCAAGGACGAGGGACTGCTCTGTTTCTGCTGTTGCCTGTTCTGGCTTTAACTGTGACTGGTGAAGCTAACGAACTGTTGGAAGCTAATCTCAGTTACAAGTTACTGAAGTGAAGACTTTGGCAGGACATAGTTGGAAGTGAGCTTAGACCTTGCAGCTGGCTTTATCACAAGACCTTATACCCCTTTGACTGGGGATTTTCTCAGTCCCTGAGGCTTGGCTACTGCTGCATTGGCTCTGAAGATGCTAGTTCTAAAGGAGCTTCTGCTTTTGTTTTGCCGGCAGTCAAGGAAACAGGAGGTTTGAAAACTTTTCAGTAGACTGAAGATGAATAAACCTGTCACTTTAAACTAAGAGAAGCAGTCTAGTAGAGCTTTGTAGTCCTGCTAGTAGCAGAAGGGACAGAGATGGTCTGTGCTTGGTGATTCCAGGAGTGGAGAGACCTCCTTTTCCTGGAATACCATGGAATATTTATTGTCATGGGAACCCTAAAAACAGTTGGGTGTGGTATGTACTTGGTAATAGAAAGAAATGCGGTAGGTACAGTTTAAATCCTATGGCCTTAGTGGTGACAAGGATTTGTCCTCTATTTGAGTGCATAAGTCCTACAACTCCCTTAGTGACTGCAAAAGATCACAATGGACATTGCAGCACCCCAGAGTCAGGTTTGAAGGCCGATCAGTTGGTTTTGACAATGCCCACCTATGCTGTCTGTTTGGCTATTGGCCAAAGACTGGGTCTGTGCTCCCAACAAATTCATTTGTGGGAATGCCACAGATAAGGGTGGTCAGCCACAGTTTCATCTTTTCTTAGGGCTGATGCAAGATGTTGCAACTTACTGTTTCCAAAGTAACTCTTCTTTAATTTACTGTTACAGTTATCATAGGATAAAGAAGAGTGAATCAGAATCACAGAGTACCAGGTTGAAAGGACCTCAGGGTTCATCTGGTCCAACCTTTCTTGGCCAAAGCAGGGTCTAGGCAAGATAGCCTATCACCCTGCCCAGCTAACTCTTTAAATTCTCCATTGTTGGAGAATATACCACTTCCCTGGGGAGATTATTCCAGTGGCTGAATCTTCTCATGATGAAAAATTTTCCTTGGTTGTCCAATCAGAACTTTCCCAGGAGTAACTTGTCCCCCATGTCTTCTCCGTGTGAATTCTTGTAAAAAGGGAATTATTTTTTGTAGCTACCCATTAAATACTGGAACATGGTGATAAGTTCTCCCCTAAGCCTTGTGAGCTTATCATATGCTAAAAGGCATATATGTTTGTAACTGAGATGGCCTAGACCTGAAACAAGATGTTCTCTCATATTCAGAATATGGGAGGGCATATACAGGCTTTTTTTCATTATAGCAGCCTTCCAATGCAGCTCTAAAAGTTCTGAAAAGTTCTTAAAGTTCTAAAATATCTTCTTGCAGATCCCTCCAGCTTTTAACTGGAGGTATCTGCAAGGAGAACTCTTGTTACCAAGGTTAGTAATTTCTATGATGTAACAAACCTGTGCATTTCTAGTATTTTGAACTGAGTGATCGAACTTTGATACCTCTGTCAATAGAGAGCAGGTTTTTAGCCTGATGAGATGGCTCTGTTTATGCTGAATATGTTGGAAGGGAACTGTTAAATTCCAGTGGTAGAAGGGTTTGATGTTCTACTCTTAAGAGGGACAGGGCATCCAAAACTCCTAAGTGCTTGTGGCCTTAAGGATTTACGAAAGTCAGAGGATGGTACAATAACTCACAAATTTTATTAGTAAATTACACACTTCATATGGAAATTGGTATGTTAGTTCTTGACTTACTATTTAAGCACACAGCAGGGGGTCTTGGATAAAGGGGCTAGGTAAGAAGGAAGGGAGAGAGCAAGAGAGAAAAAGAGGTCATCAGTTCTGGTTCCAGTGTTGGTCCAACTGATGGGATGTCCAGGATCCTGGAGCTACCACCCAGGCTTATTGGGGTTACCTTTTTATGGATAGGTTTTCCTGCCCTGAAGACAGGTTTCTCACTTTGTATGCAAATTAGCTATGCAGTCATGTGCAGTCCAGTTTTTCAGACCCCTCTGAAAATGGGTCAGAGGGCTTCAGGGGTCTTGGGTGGTCTTGATCCCCGTGCTACAGTCCATGCCCACTTCTAAACCTCATTTCTGAATTTGTGCTGGATTATCTTGTGCTTATCTGTATGAACAAGAACAAGGATGTTTTTCATGGAAAAGTCCTGCCCCATGTCCACATGGCCCCTTCTCCAGCCACATCCTGTTGTTTCTCATGGTGTGTTATTACCAACAGTCCTTGGTTATTATCAACGATTCTGTGTCATTACCAACAATCCTTGGTTGGGTCCTCAGCATGTCACTATTGGTGTTTGAGACATGCATGTGAGCCCTTATCTTCTGGGATTCTACAAAGGGTGACGCAAACTCAGATTTCTCATGTCAACTTTTAGAACTAAGGGAAAATTCAAGATGCGCTGCTGCCAGGAGTAGTGATATATACTTGGCTTTTGTAGGGACTTTTTAAAACTATGGCTTCCAAGCTTAGGACTCACCTAATGCTTCCCATAGTTCAGATAGTGAACTGATGAAACACGGTGGTATTCTGAAACCTTGCTGAAGAGGTTTGTGGACTTTTACAAACAGGTGTTTCTAATAAGATTTTGAAGTAGTGTTCTGGCAAAAATAGGAGAATGAGAATGCTTGTACCCTGCCTTGGAATACAGTAGGAACCCACTAGTCACCACAGAATGAGTAGGTAAGTCATATGGAGGGCAATAGAGACCTTCAGACAGGAATCACTTGTAGGCTTTCTTGTAGGTTTAAAGCCTGTGTATAACCTGTTGATGTGCAGATCTCCAGGAAAAATGCAGTAGGAAAGCACCACAGAATAGGATGTCAGCACATGCCTGAGACTGATGGATGTAAATGTGCTTATTGCTTTCCTAACAAAACAGACAAGGTGGGGCTTCTGAGGACTATAACTCCTAGTACGAGAGGTATTTTTCAGATCTGCCTGCAGTAATTGTTGCTCTGTAGCAATCTACACAGGTACTGAGAGTCAGTGAAACCTCAAATAAATTTTCATCCCAGGAATGTGAAAGGTGATTGAGGGCTTGCATTTCGAAGCAGCAAGGCTTGGGGACTGTCCTAGACCTGGAAGTGGAGTGTCACTGATGTCCAGCTTATATACAAAATGCTGTCAAAATTTTTATTTGATGTCTGAACCTGTTTGTTCTGTTATCCTAAATAACAGCAGCTATGTCTTGCAGTCACCCATGAGTCCAGTTTTTCTTATCCCTGAGCAAGATCAGAGGCAGCTTGGGCAAAATGACATGAGATTGTATGGCAGGAGCCTCAGCATGGATTTATACAGTGGCAGCAAGCAAAAGGATGCAGACATAAGTGGGGAAATGCTGTAAAATATGGGTGAAAGGGTTGGGGCAGAATTATGTCAGGGCTCTTGATAAAAGTGAACTCTTAATCTGGGGGAGGAACTCAGTGGAGAGGTACTGTGTGGATCGGTATAATCTGGTCAGGTGAAGAAGGTAAAACCATGCATTCAAAGATGTCTTTAGTGGGAGTAGAGATGTGTTGTTCTGGTATTGAATATGGATTGTGGAACAGGGCTCCCTTCAAGCATTATAAAGAGCATCAATGCTTTGTTTAGAAAAACTCTGAGTTGAAGGTGAGCATAACCCAAAAACTTTTGTGAAACTGTAGTAGATGCTGATCACTTTAAACTGCCAGGAATGAAAAATCCTGATGTCTTCAGTAAACTGTTTCAAGATCTGTAATTTCCTTTCAACTTTGTCCTTAGGCTCTTGCTGTATTATTCTTTCCTGACTTCGTCTAGAATGAAATGTTTTATGTCCTGCTCTTTAGAACCTGTTTATCGTGTTGTCCTAACTTAATGAGACCTATGTATGTAAATGTTGCATTAGGTTTCTTCAAGGATTTTTGTTGTATTTGTAATAGATTTTTGCAAATGTTCCCATTAATATTAGTTTTATATACTTGAGCAGGTCCAATGAGGTTCAGCTAAGCACTGTAATGGAAGGGGAGTGGACTGGCAGTAGTTAGTTATTTATGCTGCATATGTTGGTGAATTTTATATTTGGTATTTTGGTTTTGGTGCCCTGAACCTCAAACATAGTGCTGGCTCAGCAAATCAGTTTGCTCATATCTCAAGCCCCTTCTTTCTCACCATCTAAGTTCCTTTCTGCCCTTAATGCAGAGGTGCTGAAATGTGAATGATCCTCATAATTGGACTGGGCTCTGCTGACTCTCTAATGTGCCCTGAAGCCCTCAGATTAGGGAACACTTGCTATTGGGAAGACATTGTTTACCCTGCATGTCTGGATCACTGAATGTCATAATCTGAGGGACAGCACTATTTTCAGTAGCAGTACCTCACCTGTGTCCAAGTTGTATGATTTGTTAAATGTTTTTGTCAGCCAGGAGCCATCATTCCAGTAGTGATGGCAGATAAGTGGGCTGCTCTGCATGTTTTTGAGGCTGTGGCTTCTATCTTCTCAGTGCTTTGATTGGTAGTTCCACCTCTTCCCAGGGCATAATACCTGTGCTGAATGGCTTTGCACAGCTCAGTAAAGCTCATTGAGTTCAGTCTTCCAGGTGAAGTTTGAACACAAAGGCTCTTAAATGCTGGTGGTTTTTTTGGAGTTAGTCTTTGACCTGATCTACTTTTGAGACTGAGAGAGGTTAATGCTGTAACGTTAGTGTGAGGGAGGAGAATGCATAGTGGATGCTCTGGTAACCTGTTGTGTTGAAAAGACTTAATGCTGTGTGACATGTAGTTGGAAAAGGCCAAAAGTAGAGGTTGTTACAATGGGCTTCTATTGATTTTCTAGGTGAGATCCAGTATTTCTTCTATCTGCACCCCTGTAGCTGTTTTCTTAATCATCCTCAAGACTGAAGATAATATGCATAGACTTCCCATAGGAAGTAACTGCCAGTTACAGAAACTGGGCTGTGGTTAGGGATTTCATGGATGCAAATTTAGATCAGTGTTGTTTTCCAGTGATGTTTTTAAAGCTGTCCTGAGGCTACAACTTGAGCATCTTTTGGCAGTAGCACTGTATTAAGATTAAGCATCGTGTGTCATTCACCTGGCTGATTGCATTGGCATGCCATTTAGCTCAGTGTAAAGGGGGGAATTGATCATGCTTTAATTAAAAAAAGCAAAACAAAACAAAAAAACCCCAAACAAACAAGCAAACAAAAAAACAAACAAAAACCCCCCACTTCTTCCTGAGGGTCTTTGTGGTAAGTTTTGTTCACTGATCGAGCTTGCACTGGAAGCAAAGACTTGAGAGGAGGAACAGCTGTGAGAACCTAAGGATTGCTTAAGTAATGTTCTCAAATGCTTAAACACAGCCTGAAACCTTTGTGTGTTAATCTCTCAATGCTGTTAGCTAAGAGCAGTTTGAGCTCTGTCCAAGAGCATGTAAAGTTACTTGTATCTTTAGGGTCCAGCTGTGATAGTCCAAATTACTTCTAACCCTGAGTAACATTTCAGGCTCAAGGCCAGAAATCAGTCATTGCAAGCATCATACTTGGCTATCTGCATCTACCTGTTAGCACCAACTCCTCTACCAATACCAACATCTGATTTTTGAGGTGGTCTCACCAATAACACACTCACTAGTTTTATAACCATTTTTAGAAGTAGCATGGTCTTTAATATTTGATTTCAGTTAGCAGGTTGCTATGAGCTAACAGTTGGAACACAGTTATAAGAGTTATCTAAAAATAAAATTAACTTTGGGGCAGTATCTACAGAAAATTTTTGATACTACTAAGGAAGATGAGATTGTTAAAGTTATCCAAACTGCACAAGTTGCATTCAGCTATGAGACTTAATTTTATGGTCCATAGAAGGTGGATGTCTGCACTATAGTTCTGCATTTGGAAAGAACTCCTAATGTGTGCCTTTTTGCTCTGATGTTGGTTTGATTTTTATTTTTTCTTGCATTCAGAAAAATACCTATGTAGGACAGAAGCACTGACTTCCATGAAGTGTGCATTAAGCCATACTGAAATTTCAGTGTGTTGAATTTGCAGCTCTCTGAAGGTTTCTATTGTGGCAGAGTCATGAGGTCGCTAGAAGAAAGCTCAGTTACCTGATCCACCTTTTCACTCAGAGTAAGAGGGCTTTCTTAAATCAGGTTGCTTAGGGTCCTGCCCCACCAAATGTTAAGTGTCTTTAAGAGATGCAAAATGCACAAACTTTCATTAGTCCTTTCAAAATGAGAGTGTTTGAAATGAAATTTCTCCTATGAAAACACTTCCCACACACACACTTAAAAAATTTCCTTTCACATGACTCCCTCATTAGACAGAAAAAAAGATTCCAGCTCCAACTACCTTCTGGCAATATAGTGACGATAAAGACAGCTCTTAAGATTTTCCTTTTCACCCTCTGTTCTGAAGGTGATGGTCTTTGCTGAAAGTGCATGACTATAGCAAATGAATTGTGCAGGACAGTTACATCCTAGATGTTGTACTGCAGTGGGACCTCAAAAGTGCCATATGGGAATGAACACTTCAGGAACCTCTTGGTTATTGTTTGAGACTGTTCAGCGTAGCTAGCCTTGTTTGCAGTAAGGGCTCACTGCTGACGTACCCTTAAATTACAGACCCTAGCGACCTGTGGTGCCAAACTGGAGCCTAGGCAGCTGCTCACCAGCCTGTACTGATACTCGGGGTTGTAGCAGGTGCCACACTTTCATTTGTCTGTGTTGAGCTTCAGCGAGTCTCTGTCAGCAATGTTGTGCAGCCTGTTGAATGTTGTAATGGCTGCCTGCCCAACCGTGTCAGCTGCTCTCTAGGTTCTGTATAACCTGTGGGCTGGCAGAGGATGAATGTGCTTTGTCTCTTTATTCAGACAATAATTGTGTTTAAAATACCAGCTCGATGGTGACCCTGAGAAGTGCTACTGGGAGACAGCTGCCAGTTGGGTTTTGTACAGTTTGTCACAAGCCTTTTAAGTTTGGCCGTTGAGCTGTTTTTTTCACCTGTATTTTGTCTGCTTTTCCTTATTTTAACAATTTGGTTTTAAAGATACTATAGGAGATTAGTCACACTTGGCAAGGCTTCTGGCAATGTCATCTGTAGCTTGTTGAGACAGAAAGTAGTCAGATTACTGGATGTAGTTTCCAGGAGAATCTGTCCCATGTTCTTTCTGGGGACAGGCTGTGCTGACTGGTCTGTAATTCCCCAGAATTTCTTACTCTTGGTGATTTCTGCAAGTGACTAGCAACCTTTCCCCAGTGCCTATGGCCTTACAGAGCCTAGTACAGGACTTGCAGTGACATGCATTATCTCCATCAACACCCTTGGCTTCAGTTTGATACCATGGATGCTAATGTGATTAAGATCTCTGTCATGCTAATTCATGCCTCTTCCCCACCTCCAGCTCTGCCACTGGTGACAGGGACCTGGAAGGCCAGAGTGCAGACCTTGACAGGAAAACTTGAGGCAAAGTTTCGGAGTACCTCAGCATCTCCAGTGTCCTGTTACTCGCTGTCCTGTTGAGCTGTTCTCAAGCTTTCCTTGGTCCTTCCTTTCCTCAACCAAGTGAAGAAAGCCAGAGAGATCCATGTGTCTGTCAGCTTGGCCCCTAGAGCCTTGTATTTCCTGGGAGTGTGGTGTGATTTTTGTCCAGGGGTGTGAGCAGCAAGTGATGATAATCTGAGAGCAAGCCTTGACAGCTTCTCTGCAATATCCCACATCCAAGTCCCTGTCAAACACCAAACCTTATGAGACATGGAGTCTGATTAGCAGCTGAAGATTGTGAAAGCTTAATTAGGATTTTAACAATGACAACTGATAACTTGCTTTGTTCCTTTTCTCCTTTCCCCTCTGGCCTATTACATTAAAGGTCGTTATAGCTGGAAATTCTGTTTATTTGAAGGTGAGTCAGGACACTATATTACTTTAATGTCTTGACTAGGTAGGAAGATTAGCCTAGCTATGGAGTGCAGTAATACCCATTTCAGCATCAGGGATACATTTGGTGCTACCTTATCAGCTTACATGGAAACATAGAAAATATGCTCTACTTTTTCTTGACTTCCCTATGCTGCTTCTGAGGTCTCCTGCAGATACTTAACACCTTGTGCTGCAGAACACCACTCGGTGTTCTTGCTCACCCTCTAAAATGTCACAATTCATTGCTTTCTCATCTAGCACACAATAAGTTGTCTGCTATAATGGGCTTTGTAGGAGTGTATGTATCTTTTTGTGATCCCCTTTGGATTGTTGGAATCTTCACTTGGTATTTTCTGGAAATTGTTTTCTTCAAACCTTGCCTGTGTTCTCAACTTAGTGAAAAAATGCCCCAAAGTTATGCACAGGCTCTCTAAAGAGGTTCATACACATGATTTTCTATTGTAGAGACCGACAGGCTGTCCAAAGAACGAATGGATCTGTATAAACTTGCCACTGGACAAAGACTTCAGTGGTGCTCTAATTAATTTTATTACATATAGTGTCGAATTTATTACATGTAGTGCTCAAATGCACTATGGGATACTTGGAGCAGACACATGTAATCAGAGAGTGAGGAGAAAAGAGCCCTGTGTTGACTGTGCTTCACTTTAATTTGGGATTTACTAAGTAAAAAAGTCTGATAGGGTGGTTTCATAGGTATTCAAGAGGAGTCCTTCAAGAAACTAAAGAGAGCTGTGGATCAGTGTAAATGAACCCTTCGCTGTAAGAATGTAATTTTCTCATCATGAATATTTCACTGTGAGAAAATCGTCATTCCTTAGTGGGGAGATGCTTTGCCTAAGAGTTAAAATTTAGGTCCTCTTGTGCAGAGATTTGTGCAGTACAGTTTGCTTTAGTATTAGAAAGGAAATAGACTGTTGTATCAAAATAGTGAAGATGGTCTGAAATTACATCTGATATTGGATATTGAACATCAATATCTGATTTATCAAAAGACATAATTAAATTTAAAAATGCCCTTTACTGTGAATGGGAAAATCTTGGTTATTTTCATAGCAGATTCCCTTGGTTGTAGAAGGTAACTCACGGACTTAAATGTGTCTTGTGTGTTGCACTGTGGAAAGTGTTCCTTGGTGTCTTCTGATAGCCCATGATACAAAGTTCTTTGGTTACTCTCATTTTTGGTGGTCATAGCATTAGCTCCATTTAATTCTGATAATTCAGAACATAGAACTGATTTCAGTATATCTGAAGGATACAATAGAGGCTATCAAAAGCAAGCTTGAAGTTGTGTTAAACATTGTGTTAAAAATACAAACAGCTTGAAACACAGCTCACTAGAACTAGGAGACATTGCCACGTATTGAGCTTAAAGTCTGTTGAGAGAAGCATTTTTACTGAAGGTGTAGCCACAAATTGTTTACAGCTAGTTAGCTTTAATTTCTCAGTACTAGGAAATTCTGAATGGTGATATTTTAATTCTTCCAGTTCAAGTAATCCTGGATTAATTTTTCTACTGGGGACATGAAACGCCTGGAATTTGTTTCAAGTTGCTTTCTCTTCTGTGTTAGACTCTAGATTCTTCCCATGTGTAATATCTTGTTTTAATTCCTCCTTTACTCCTCACATTTCCAGAATTCAAAGTGGTAGGGCCCTGATCACTCTGACCAATGTGCTATGTATAGAGGTTTCATGGGTGAGCTTCAGCTGGAGGCTTGCTGATCGTGGAGAGTCTCTGGGTCAGGCTCCACAGCATCAGATCTGTTAGGATCAAAAATCCCTCGATCTTAGAGTAAATGCTCTGGACATGGATGAGTTTCTAAGAAAATTGCATCTTCACATCCAGTAGAAGGATGTTTTCATCCTGGTGATGAAATCTATTGCATTCTTCCAACTAGTGACTGATGGCTTTCGTGATTCTCCGAGAGAATTGACCTTTTGCGTTAGCACTAAATGTACAATTTTAGCCTCTTACCATTTTGTTACCCATTTTGAAAACTGTTTAGTCTTTCTTCCGAGTTCCTCAATAGCATTACATGCTTTGATACAAAATCATCTTTTGTCTTTTATACAACAATTCCTGGGGTTTTTTTTTTTATATATACACATGTATATGGAGAAACATAAAAATTGTGCAAGAGTTACAACTGCAAAATAGGCATTTTGATTTAAGCCATTTCAGTCAGCTCAGTAGTCTGAAACTGGAAAGTTTTGCTGTAGGATTAGAGAAGTGAAATGATATTGGACTATTAAAATCCCAATGCAGACTTGTCAAAGCAGTAATAACAGAGGAATAGTAGGAAAGTATTAGAATATAGTGAAATATTAGGATAGATAATGTAAAATTACGTTGGCTTAATTTTTAGCTAAGACCTTTAATGACTTTTTTTTTACATTTTATAGGATTCACATGATGCTTTACTGGAATTTGGGAATAACAACCTCCAAATATTGGTGGATATCACAAGGGAAGGGGTGTGGAAAAATCCAGTTCTTCTTAAAATTCTATCCCAGCAACCAGTAGAAACTGAGGAAGGTAAGACTGTGTTTTTAGAGATGATGTGTGGTTGTTCAGAAATTACTTGGTGCAGTTTTGGTGGGTAAGCAGTGATTTGAAGTTGGAAGAGAGTTGCATTTTGAATTGTATTGTGTAGTAGTATTCATATGTTGCTGAATAACATTAATTATGAAACTGTCTCACTGGCATTTTGGTTGAGTGTTTCCAACTAACAGTGCAGGAAACAACAAACAGTAGCAGAGCTCAGTGTGGTATCAGACATGTAGAAAGACAGTGAGGGCACTAGGTGAGAGTGCTGTCCTGTTCTGCTCTATTCTTTTGGCTGCAAATACTGTGAAAGTGGTAGATCAGAGTAACATTTCAAAGAAATCAAAATAATGCGTATTGTGTGTCATAAGACTTTAAAGTGATGCAGAAGTAGTCCTGTGAGGAGTGGGGAGTTGGACTTATAATCCTTATAGGTCCCTTCTACCTTGAGATATCCTATAATTCTGAGTAGATTGAGGCTGTATGTAAAGTTTGCTCTTTTCTCAGATGGCAAGATTTATGTGCCAGACTTGTTACCCTATGCTCTGGAAGAAGGCAAAATGAAAACGAAAGAAATCTTGCTCTCTATGCCATTATGGCATATTATGGCATGGAAAATATTTTGGCTCCTAGATTGTGCTGCTAATGTAACTGATTTATCTTACTGATATCATCAGACCAATGTGATTCAGTGACTACAGAAGTTACTGCTGATGTACTAACTGACCCATGAAGCTGTATTATACCATGTGTTATGATTTACTCCCTTTTCTTTGTTCAGTCCTACCTTTTCTCTATGCCAGACAGTGATTTTGAAATGCTGCTGTGATTTTATTTTGCTTGCAGAAGTTGTCTGAGCAGCTGGAATTAGTCTTTTGGCCTTGTGTAGGATGTGGTTTGGGCTGGTATTATGCAACTATCTCTAGATGTCTACTGAATTAACTTAATCCTTTTTTACCTTCAGAATCATATCAAGCAAATGCTAGTTTCTGTAGTAGGTGAAGTTTCATAGCAGCTTGGGTTCTGTCTGCTGCTTCTATGGCTATTTGCACTGAATAGCCATAGAATTGCACTGCCATGTGCTAGGCTGGTGGTTCCTGATTTTTACTGTCAGCTGGCTGAGGATGGTTGTTTGGGGCATTAATATTTGCTTGAGGAAAGGGCCATAAAAAAATTAATTTCAACTTAGGCCTTTTAGGTGACTAAATGATACCAGCATCCTGATGTGACCATAATTGATGCTGTTCAGCAGTTGTGACATCCCACATGGTTTTGTGCCTCTGCTTTAATACTCTGATTCCAAGACTTTTCCCCAGCCCCCCCCTCCAGCTGAGGAGGTTGGAGTGAGCTTGTTGCTGAGTGCAGCAGATGAATGCCAACAACTCGGTGTGTCTGTCTTGGTGAGAGTTGGTTTGTAGGAAAGCTGGGATAACCGTCTGACACACTGCTATTGAGTAATATACACACCTCAGTTTGTTGAACATAATGTATGTTACTGCCCTTCAGCACATTGTCCTGTTGTCCTGTTCCACAGGGACTTAGAGCAGAAATGCTCACCCAAGATACTGCTGCTCTTGAATATTTATCACAGTGATCACAGAGTCTTTTCATGCTCTAGTGCCACCCATGCTTTATAAAGATTGTATTTACAATCTTGTGGTGTAACATAAATTATCTTTTACTCCAAGTGCTTTGGGTGAGAGAGGAATCTCTTATCCTTACTTTTTGGTCGTGGCTTAAGAGAATCCTTAAGATATGTGTAGAGCTTGAAACTGCACTGCCCTTTCGGCTAAAGGGCTTGGAAGAGGGAAGGGTTGCAGAGTGTCTGCACTGATTTTTATAGTAAGCTGTTTTAGTCTTGAGATGTTTGATAGAACACTGTGACAGAACACACAACAGCAGGAGATCTAGGAAGAAAAGGAACAAGAAAGTCTGTTCATGGACATGTATGGAAATGTAACAGATTTAGGATTGAGTACAAAATTAGGTTCTCTGAGGGAAAACAGCTCTTCTCATTTTGCTGTCTATTCCTCTTCCTTTTTCAGGAGAAGAGGGAAACTTTCCACTTTAGTGTAAAGCTAAGTGCTTAGATAGATGTCTTACTAGTGGCTAATTCCTGAACTTTGCTCCTGCCATCATCAGTTACATCTGCATGACAGAGGAGCTCAGTTTGTCATTTGCCTCCTTTGCAGAGTTCACTACACACTCCCTTAGGTGTGAAAGAATTGGCCCGAGGGCACAGAGCTGCCACCCTTGGGGAGGATGTGCTTACTGAGAACTGCACAAGTTGAGACCTTCTTGTGCATACTGGCAGAGACTCCACCTTCATCAAAGTTTCTCTCATTTGTGCTGGAAGATAAAAGTGTAACTGTTAAATTGAAAGTGTTTAATTTGTCTGGATGACTGCAGGTACTCTCAAAATGCTTCCCCTGTCTTGACTAGCTGCCTCTGACATGTCAGTAAAACTTCATTTAAGCAGTTGGTAAGTTCATGTCTAGCTGTGTAAACAAGAGGAATCGAAGTAATTCTTAGAGCAGGTAAATAGAATTTTTTTTCTAGCATTTCTTTTATTCCTCTTATGGACCTGAAGAAAAAAAAAATTGTTCTGTGAGCCAAGAGGTATAGAAAGAGGGACTTACAGAATTGCTTTGAATTTTTTGTGGGTGCTAAATCCCATTCCTGCTAGGCCCATGAATAGCAGCTTGCACTTGGAGAGATCTGGCACTGGGTAAGCCAACTGTCTGGGAGTTTTCCCTCAGCAGTGGTCTCCTGGCAGTTGTATTGTGTTAGCAGTCTCTTATATCAAATATCCATGCTGAAGCACTGTTAGCTTTCCTTGATAAGTATCCAAGCACAGTGTCATAGAGATGCCAATTTCAGGGAAGAGAGAAGGCTTGTTTCCTAGCAACTCGAGGTCTTACTGCAGGCTGCCTCTCCATCAGACAGTTCTTCTTGCTTTATCCATTGAAGTTCCTTTAATATGAAGTATCAGCTGGGTCACTTTAACACTCAGAGGTTTTTCCTGTGAAAAACAGAAACCATTACTATAGACTTACATTTTAAAATGATTCTCTAATGGATCACTAAGCTGACTTCTTCAGGATACAAATAAGTTTCACTACAGGCATGTGGTATGTACCTGGCACCTAAAATGAGTTTTCTGTTCAGGTGCACATTGTGAGTTTTCTGCCAACTAGTGTAGTGTCTGTTAGAACATGCTCTTGTTCTGTTTGGGCAATAATTTAAGTGCATAAACGATGAAAACTTTCTGTGTTATGTGCAGTCCTCTCTTTCAGAAATTTGTATACCATTGGTTTCTTTACTACCCATCTTGCATAGTAATAATAAGATGCTAACAGTGGAAGAGCCATTGAATAGAAATAGTTTCACTAAGTTGTTAGTCTAAAGCAAGTGTTCTTTTTTGACTAATCCAGAGTCTCTTGCAGGCACCAGAGGTAACTGGTTGACTACAGTTGCTGCAGAACACCATTCTAATACGTGTTTTATCAGAGTGTCTCAGGCATTTCCATGATTTCTTCTACAGTTCATCAGCCGGTTTGTTTCTTGGTTCATATGCATTACTACATGTAGTGTAAGAATGTATTGAATTGTCTCTCTTAATTTGCAAGTCTTTTGAATGATGTACAGATCTGGAGACTCGTATCAAGGCTTTCTGTGGATGTTAAGCTGGAAATATCACCACAGCTATTTTGAAGCATATGATTTCATCAGCCAAGGCAAAGTACATGTACTTTACCAAAGCTTTTGATGCTATCTCTCACAGCGTCCCTGGATTAAATGTCGAGCACACAGCTTGATAAATCCATTGTGTGTTGGGTGAGAAGTGAGCTGATAGGTCGGGTGCAAAGGGTTATAGTAAATGAGGTTATGTCAGGCTGGTGACCTGGTCACTGGGGGGGCTTCTTTAATGTCTTTATAAATTATCTTGGTGCAGAAGTTGAATGTACATGAAATAAATTTGCTGATGATACTATGTTAGGAGGGTCTGTGTTCTCCTTTGGGAGCAGAGGCCTTATAGAGAGATCTGGAGAGACCAGAGAGCTGGGCAGTCACCAACCATATGAAATTTAACAGGAGTAAGTAATGAATTCTCCACCTGGACATGGTAATCCTGCTTATATGGACAAACTGGGAGATGGAGAGCAGACCTGTGAAAGAGATCTGGAGGGTTTGGGTTGATGGCAACTTGAATATGAGTGAGCAGTGTGCCCTAGCAGCCAGAGGGGCCAACCATGTCCTGGGGTGTGCTAGGCACAGCATCGCCAGCCAGCTGAAGGAGAGGTGACTGTCCAACTCTTTTCTGTGCTGAGGCAGCTTCACCTTGAGTCCTGTTTCAGGTTGAGCAGTTTTGGGTGCTTCAATACAGGAAGGACATCAGTCTGCTAGGTTGTGACCAAGGTGGGGAGAGGCCTCGAGGCTCCTCCTTATGAGGAGCGGCTGAGGTCACTTGGCCTGTTGAGCCTGGAGAAGAGAGTGCTGAAGGGTGATCCCATCACAGCCTGCACCTTCCTCAAGAAGGCTGTGAGGAGGAGGTGCTGATCGCCTCTCTCTGGTGACCAACAGGACAGGAGGACATGGAACGAAGCTGTGTCAGGATAAGCGCAGGTTAGACATTAGGAAAAGGTTCTTCACCCCAAGGGTGGTTGGACACTGAACAGGCTCCCGAGAAAATGGTCACAGCAAACCTGCCAGAGTTCAGGGGAGCATTTGGCCAATGCTCTTAGTCATATAGTTTAATTTGAGGTAGTCCTTTGAGGATCAGGGCTTGCAAGTCCCTTTCAACTGAATTCTGTTTCTATGATAAACACCTGGGAAGGGAATGAAACTGGATCTGTGAGGTATTTAATCCAAATAAGTAAATTTTACAAGCGACTTACAAAAATAATCTGAAGTGTCATTTTTACTACTGAATTAGTTCATCAAGTCCCATAATGATTAGTTAATGATTAATGATCTGCTTGATCAAGAGCATAAGCCTAGCATGTCTTAAACACAATTCTGCAAAAGTACCACAAAGATAATATTTTCACCCTCAACTTCATTTTACATATTTTGGCATTACGTGGGGTTTTATCAGCCTGGGTGGTAAACTTTTTGGTTGAAAAGCATGTAATGATTACCTTGAAATATTTTTTGATTTTTGAAATATAAAGCTACAGTTAAAAGGTGGTAATTCTGAACTAAAGTTAAATTATGGGCATCTGTCTGGTGTGATCAGTGTCCTTTAGCCATTGCTATGGCATACATCTTAATGGTGCTGTCTATTTGGGGGCCATGGGGGGTGCTGGCTGTGTGGTTGGGTCTGTTTTCTGTAGCCCAGCATTCTCTTCCTACAGAGTTTAGGAGTCACTTGTAATCATGCTTAGAGTTTCCTAAGAGCACTGACCATACACAAATTTGTAAAGTGTGAATGCAGTGAGACAGTTTCATTTAAGTGTCACCTGTAAATTGGTCTATTCTCAAAGGATTTTTTTCTTTTCCTAGCTAATAAATTGATTACACGAGAAGGGCCTTCCTTTCTGCAGATGCGAATAAAACACTTGATGAAGTCAAACTGCATCCCCCAAGCCACTTTCTTGTCAAAATTGTGCGCAGATTCTCCAGAAATTGCAAATGTTTCATCTTTTCGCCAAGCCTACATCACATGTGTGTGTTCGATGCTGCCTAATGAAGACTCCATTAAGGAGGTTAGTAACCTGTAGTCCCTTTTTAATATATATTTATGAAGCATTTTAGGATTTATTTCTGTGGCACTTGATTTACAGATACTGTATGGGCTTATTATCTTTGACATGCAAGGAGCAATGATGTCTGTTCCCTGAGACAGCAAAGCATTGTCACTTAAATAATTTTCTGAGGTTTCTCTCTGGCCAGAGGTGAGTCAGTGACAACTCCCCTCTCTCCCCCCCCCAAAAAAAATCTGCTGTGTTTTACTTTATCAAATGCAAAACTGACACATCTGCAAGCCCTTGCAGCTTGTGAATTGCTCTAGAAATGTCTGCTGCAAGGAGTCAGTTCTGGGTCTCAAGTTGTACACCAGAAGTCAGTGGACCCTAGAAAATGTTGACATTGTTCAGTGAACTCCAGTGTCAAACCTGAACAGGAAACTCAGTTAATAACCCTGCTTCTGCTTTTCCTGCTGAATGAGATGTCTGCAAAAATTAGTTTAACTTCCTGTTGTTTGTTCTCTGTTATCGTTTTTCATGATGAACAAGAAGTTCGAAATGTTTATAATATCAACAGCTGTTTAAAGTACATATTGCTAGAACACAGGCTGTTCTGTGAAGTGGAATAGATCCAGTGGAAAAATGTATTAAAAACCTAGTGTTGTCTTAATAGTAAAAGCTCTTCATAATTACTGTTTGTGGCTTATATCCAAGCTAACACCCTGGTTTGATACACAGATATGTACTACCTTAAGTAGACTTTTCCAGAACTTCCTTGGGATTTGTCTCCTTGTCGTGTTTAACCCTAGGTAGACCCAGGCCCCTCATGGCTGCTTGCTTAGCTCCTGTACCAGCAGTACCAGGGACAGAAGTGGAAGGGTAAAAGTGGGAAAACTTGAAGGTAGAGGTAAATGCAATGGAATAGGTGAAGCAAAAGCTATGCACACAAGCAAAGCAAAACCAGGAATTAATTCACTGCCTCCCATGGGCGAGCACCTCCAGGAGAGCGAGGCACAAACATGCGTAACGGAGACTTGGGAAGACAAATGCCATCCCTCTCGATGTCCCCACCCCCCTTCCTCCTTCCCCTCACTGTTGTATGTACTGAGCATGATGTCATGGTCTGGAACATCCCTTTGGTCAGCTGGAGTCACCTGCCTTGTCTCCTTCCAGCTTCTTTTGCACTCCCAGCTTCCTTGGCTCTGTGTAAGCACTGCTCAGCAAAACAAAAACATCTCTGTATTATCAACCCTGTGTCCAGCAGAAATCCCAAACACAGCTCCATAGCAACCACTAGGAAGAAAATGAACTCTACCTCAGCTAAAATTAGCACACTCCTCTAAACACTTGTTTCTAACATCATGCTTTTGAAATGTGGTTGTTCAGAATCAGCACCTAGGGATGAAGAGGGCAAGAGACGAGCTTTTTCACAACTTGGTCTTTTCGGACCTGGGTTCTAATTTTGAACAGTAACACAAGATGCCACTTCCTGTAAGTGCAGAGACAGAATGGGAAATTTTAGATGGATGGTTGCCTGCATGCAAGTATTTAGCTAAGCTGCCCAAAATGGAAGGTTGTCCCAAAGAAAACTAATATTGAGAAGGGGTCAGAACTAACAGGTGAACTTCTCATACCATTTTGTAGCTGAAAGGTGTGGCATGATCTCTGCATATGGGAGCCGTAATGTTTTGTTTGTGCATTTGTGAGCCTTTGATACAGTAAGTGTGAATTTCTTTTATAATCACACTGAGAATAAAGTGCCTTTTCTTTTTAATTTTCTTTTTCTTTAAGATTGCAAAGGTGGATTGCAAAGAGGTACTAGACATCATATGTAATCTGGAATCTGAGGGACAAGAAAACACTGCATTTATTCTTTGTACAACATATCTTACTCATCAGCTTCAAACAGCAAATGTGTATTGCTCTTGGTAAGTATAAGTATTGCTGCTTCTGCTACCTGTTGCTCACTGGCTTGAATCAAGCTAATGTAGTACAAAAATATGTAGAGAAGGTAGATTTATACTTTGAGAAGTGCATCAGACTGAAGCACTTTCTAAATAATTACTTATTTTGTCACAATTTGCTATGCTAATAGAGCAGTTAGGCAAAAGTAATGTTTAAACAATTTAAAAGTGAAACAGCACTCACACTATTGGCATGAACGCTAGTACTTCTGTGGGGTAGATGATCTGTGAGTGGTGATGGGTCAGTGCTCTCAGAGTTGGTTTTAAACCCCTAGCTTTGTGATTCCACAAACTGTGTTGTTGGTCTGTTCTTCCCTTGGGAATACTTGGTCACATGAAAATGGTGCATTTTTTCACCCCTTTTACAGAGATGTCAGTAATAGGAATGAGCAGAGGCAACACCCTATAGCAACTTCTCCCCACTTTTCCCCCAAGGGCTTTTTTATACTTGTATAATTTCTGTAAATCCAAGAATTGTAGTATTAGATCTTGGCCTGATTGTGACTGTGAAACTCTGCCTCTTAACTGGCTGGAAATACAGAGCTTTCTGGACCTCTGTTTCAGCAGTGGTAAACTTGTAGAGCCAAAGCAGAGGGGCTGGTTTCTGCCCTTCAGAAAATGGATTTGTAGTTTTGGCTTTCAAGGCATGGCTAAATATGTAGATTTCTTCCATTTAAATCCCCATCTAGATAAAGCTTTACATGTCCAGACATATCAAGAATATATTGGGAATTTGGATTTGGTTAGCTGTGGCATTGCTCGTTTACCCCATGTTTTAAAGCCATTATTAAAAGTTTTTACAGCACTTCAGTGTTTGCAGGATGATTGACAGTTCAGCCTAGTCCAGTCATATGTACAAAAAAGCCAGAAATGTCTTTTTGAGCAAAGTATACCTTGTAGAGAGAAATGAACGTTTTGGAAGACTCAGGAGGGGAGAGTTTACCACACTTGAAGTTCTAGAGGATGTTTTTCACTATAGAATTTTGTCATTAGAGATTAGAATTATGTCCAAAGAAGTACAGAGCTAGAGTCACCCCCACGTTCTCTTTTAAAAACAACAACTAACATTCTTCTAGGGTAAGTTACATTACTTGCTTTTGTCCAAGAAGACATGTTCATTTCTAAGAGCTCTATCCCTAGTGTGCAAACAGAGGGTCGGACTTTGTGTTGTCAGACTGTTGGAACTGGAGAACAGGCTTGAGAATGTAGCATTTCTTGTTATAGAATAACATTTCTTTTTTGTGACAACAAATGTGATTAGATTTTTGTGTGTGGTATGAAGTCTGAACTGAAACTCTTCAGCATTGGAATGCAATTTCAGGTCCTGTAGCTCTAACTCAGAACTGTAGATTTCTCATCTCCATGTCAATCTGACTCCCAGATGATGCCTACCTGAGGCTAATGTAACACAAAACATCGTGCAGCTGTAACACGCACCTTGCACATCAGCTTTAAACTAGGCTAGCCTAGGTGACAGGCAGTGAAAGCTTGAAGATACAAATGGTAGCACAGTCCAGCAACATAAACATGTCTCTGCTTAGAGAAGGTTAGCAGGTTTCTGTCACCTCATTGTGTCTGGGTTGTTGTTGTTCTGAGGAAGGGTGCTGGGTCAAACTGTGCTGCCCTGTCCATGCATAGCACAGTTGCCCCCTCTGCTGCTGTCCTGATAGACTTCTCAAGTTCCACCTATCTTCCCTGGGGACAAGATGGGAGAATGAAGTCTTCTGTCTAATTGAAATGCTGACATTGTATAGATGAGTACTGTCCCCAGCAGTCCTTGTACAACACAGCCCATGCTGTCTGGACCCAGTGAGGAGCACAGCTTCCAGGATGCTGGAACACAGATGGAAGAAGTTCACCTTCTGATGGACTCCTTTATTGTGAAACTGGTGTAATACTTCTTGACCATCAGACTGCTTTCTCACTTAGAGACTGTCTATGTCTATTTAAAAAGTGCAGTTGCTTGGCACTCAGGATGCCTTGCTGTTGGTGCAGCGTTGTTCAGTGGAGTGGCCTTTCCACTCACCTCCACCTCTGTTCCTGGGGACAGATGTGGCTTGGGCAATTATTTAGCCACAAAATAGATGAATTTAAGCAGCTGATATGACATAAAACTTTTAATTTGGAGGATTGCTTTTGTCAGATCAGTCAGCTTCACCGATATTCCATGATATTTCATGTTACGGATGTAGTGGGCATGCGTTATGGCTAATGAAAATGAGGAGCTCTGCTCCATACAAACTGTGGCACTCACTGAAATCATTGTAGGGCTGATTTGGAGCAGTACCCTAAAGAGATAAGGTAATATTCTCTGCATTGGTAAACGAAGCTCCATCGAAAGCATGACAAATGCCAGAGCAGGCTGGAAAGACAGGAAATGTGAAGATGGTCTCGCTGCCATATGGATATTTAGTATAATCCTGCAGCTAAAGCTAATGTAGAGGAATGACATGCTAGCAGGTGCTTGCAAGCCATTAGGTAGGCTTAAATACAACATAAATATACATTTAAAATAATGAGTTAAATTGAATAGGTGAACTGAGACATTCTTCTTTCTGTGACCAGATGCTGGTCTTAAAGGGGCAGAAATTGCTTAATTCATTTCTGTTTTGGTTTAAAACAATTTAAGGGGTGGACACCGCAAAATTAATTATCTGCCCTTTTAGTTTAACCACTTCCTTCTTCAACAGTAAGGAAACAGGAATGCAAGAAGATAAAAGTGAAAAAATAAGAATGTACTAAAAAAAAAGAAAAGAAAAGAAACAGCAGCAAGTACAAAATAACACTAAATAGCAAATAATAGTAACAAAATGACAATAATAATCACTGGACACAAAGTTGCTGAATCTCAAACTTCCAGGGAACAAAAGAGAAACAAAATGGCAGAGAAATCCCTCCCTCAAGGTGGTGCCCTCTGCAGATGACCTCGTGTGGAGAGAAAAAGGCAAAGATAGCAGATAAACCCTGCTCGGTTCAGCTTTCCCCCCGGAACAAAGTGCTGGGAAGGCAGGAGTTTGTGGAGCAGTTCTGGTGGCAGATGGAATTGCTGGGTTTGCCTGGGAAGCTCTCTGTGCAGTGTCAGCCTCCCTTGCTTCCTTTCAGCTGTCCTGGCAGTGTGTGTGTGTGTGTGTGAGGTCAGTTCTGCCCCTCGTTGTCACCTCCTGTCACCCGCTGGTGACATTGCTGCTGTCTCAGGTCGCTGCCCCAATGAGTCAGTGGCAGGGGAAGAAAACAGACTCACCAAGCACCAAAGAGTGGTGGCCCAGCCCTGTCTGGCTCTGACTCTGCCCTGGGGACATTTTTTTACGGAATTCACTCCGAAACAGTTTTGGGTTGCAAAATGCAACTTCTTGGGTTGCTTCTGTTGCTACTCAGAGACCTACCTGAAGCAACCTCCTCCAGAGCCCAGAGAGAAACAAAAGAAGGCTTCTGCCTTGTGCCATCCCTGCTTCCCCAGAAGAATGAAAAGGAAAGAGAACTTCTGCATGAGCAACCTCAACCGTAAAAGGACCTGGCACCCTGACCTCTGCGGTTCCATTTCCAGATGCTAGGTCTTAAAGAGAGAGTAACAATTTGGGTCAGATTGGTGTAGCACAGATATGGAATACAATATGCTTTTTTGGGGTGTTACCCAGGACAATTTCAAAGAATGCCCTGTCTGGTTCAAAAAGGATTGTAGTTGAATGGTTATTTTACTCTGCTGGATCTACTGATTTGGATTCTACTTAAAATTTTTCTAGCAACATCATTAACACCTTTTGCTTTTTGATTGCTATAAGAAAGTGTAGCTTTTTTGCATTTAATAATAAGCCTGCATAATAGTGTTTCAAGTCAATAAATGATTTAAGCTTTAATCACCTTTCATAGAGTACTTCTGGTGTATTATATAATTTGATAGACCAGAGCTGCCTGGTGACTAAAACATTCACCTAAAATCTTTGAGAGGAGAGCAGAGAGTAAGAAAAGCCAAGACTGTGTGGTACAGAGTCATTTGCAGGTCAGCTTCCCTTTGTACTGTTATGGATTAGGGTCAACAGGCAAGCCCTAGCATTTCTGTGTACTTGGAAATGTTCCGCTTATCTGGAGGATCCTGAAATTAATGACTTCCTGCAGTCATGTGCCTCTTGATTTTTAGCGTAGCAGTATGTTGATGAGAGATTCTCTGCTAGCTGCTGGCTGGCCTGTCACAGACACTGCTGGCCAGAGCAGCCCTGGTGGCTGCCAGCCAGTCCTCCCATTCCCTTTTTTCTGCTCCATATCCTGCTCTATGCAGTGTCAGAGAGAAGCAGTGTAAATTATTCAAATTGAAAGTGTTCTGGTTTAAGCAAAGGAAAAGACCTGTTGGGCAGCTGTGAACTGCAGATGAAAAGGAAAAATGTGTTTGGCACTCTCTCATTGTGGATTGCATAGGGATAAAGCTGAAGCTTTGGTACCACACTCGTACTTACATACTCTTGGGTATAAGAGGTTATCCAGAGTGAAACCTTTCTCTTGCTGTTCTCCCAGTTCCCAACTACACAAATGTGCTAAATAGACATACCAAAGGAGTGATAAAATGTATTTCAAATCTGTTTTGTTGTGGTAATGCTGAGTTAAAATTTTTTGAGTACTTGCAGTATACAGGTTCCTTCTGTGGGGAAGAGAAGGGGCAGATCTCTATGGGTGACTAGTGACAGGAGCCAAGCGAATGGTGTAAAGTTGTGTCAGAGGAGATTTAGATTAGATATTAGATAAAGGTTATTAACCTAGAGGCTGGCTTGGCACTGGAACATGCTGCCCAGGGCAGTGGTTACAGCACTAAGCCTGACAGAATTCAAGAAGCGTTTGGACAGCACTTTCAGCCGCATGGTGTGACTCTTGGCAGGGCCAGGAGTTGGACTCGATGATCCTTGTTGGTCCTTTCCAGCTCAGCGTATTCTGTGATATATTCTGTGCTTTCCTTGCCTCAACTTCCCTTCATACAGTTCTTCCATGCGAATCATCCTGATGGTCAGTTAAATTTTACATTTTTTCAGTTTTTAGGGGTTAAAGGTTAGTAGAAAACACTGCTGATACTCTGGGTGTCTCCCCTCCCCCCTTTTTTAAATTTTTTTCTTTAGTTTCCGTTTTAGCATTTAAAATTTTAACATCTTGAGTTCTGTTGCTTGTGTGGTAATTTCTATAGGTCTGTCTGGCTTCTCAGCTGTCTCTTCCTGGCTATGAAAGGCTGTCAATTACATTTTTAGGCCTACAAATAAAGCAGACAAAAAATTCTAAACGAAACCCCTCAAAATTACCAGGAAGCATTGCCCATTTTTTGTGCAATAAAGTTATATTTCTAGTTTGATCCAGGACAGGACCTTTCCCTAGGCTTAGCATTCAAGAGTAGGATTGCAGTAATTCAGAGGAAGAACCTTGCCAGTGCTTGGTCCTGGATGTATTTTCTTGATGGTTGGTTCTCAAGGCTGTGACTGACCTTACAGCCAGAAGCCTCTGTGTGTAGTTGATGCACACAGTGGATGTGTTAGCAAAGGTGAAGTGTACCTCTACCAAAGGAGGAGAACAAAAGTTTTTTTCAAGTGATACAAGAGATACAAATCCTATGGCTCTGCTACTTTTGGGCAGTCCGTGTGCTGGCAGAACAGCAGTGTCAGGTTGTATTCATAAGTGGCTGCGCTGCCTTGGGTATAATAAATTGCTTAATAGAATGGCTTTGAGCTCTCACAGTATCAGTGGAGAAGCACATAACAGCACAGACAGCAGACAGCCTTCAGCTTACAGATCCTTTACATGATGCTTTGCAAAGGGTGGTTCTGTAAGAGGCCCTGTTAGTGGCAGTCACATCCCCTGGCTGCAGGTGTCAGCAGCTAAGCTACTTGCCTATGGAAGGGAAGTGGCTGCTTTCCTTTATGATCAGTCTTTACCCATTCTAAATTTCTGTGTGAGAGGTAAAGACTCTGGAAGTGTGGGACTGTTTTTCTTGTCTACAAAGGAAGTCTGTGCAGCTATAGATGTCTGCATTAAGTGAGATGAATCCCAGTGTCAGTGTCTTTTCCCAGAAAGTATCAGGAGATACACTGGGGTTTGATCTGGTGCTGGAGTGAGGCTCAGGAACAGTTCTCTTCAGTGTCACTTGGAGATCAGGACCTAATTGAACCATGTGCTGTGCTTGAGTAACAGTTAAATTTTTCTTGGGGTCGCCTCTGAACTGTGGCTGCACAAATTGTGTGTATCTGCAATGTTCTTACATTCTGCTTTCAACTCCTTGCAGGGAACTGACACTTTTCTGGAGCAAGCTGCAGAGAAGAATAGATCCTTCTTTAGACTCCTTTTTGGAGAGATGTCGTCAGTTTGGCATCATTGCCAAGACTCTACAGCATCTATTTTTCTTGATAAGAGTCATACAATCTGAAGTAAGTCCTGAGTCTTTGGACACAGCCAGAGCTGTTTATATGAATTTTTTATTTTCTTTGTATTTCTATTGAACTGAGAAAAATGTAGCTTATTTCATTATACGTACTTTCTGATTAAATGCCTAATAACGTATTAATAAAAATCTCTGGAAAGTCCTGTTGTAGTTTTGTGTCAGCTTGATCCCATGAAGTGACCTTCAGTCAGTGTGGAGGGGTAGGTTTGTTCTTTTGAATGTACAGTATGATGGGATTTTGCAAACAAAGCATAGCTGTGTTTTAGTCTGCTGCTTGTTCAGAAGCAAAGCACACGAGAATTTTCCACAGCATCTCTAAGAGATGGAGACTTGACAGGATTGTCTCCTAGTTTTGTATTGTAAGAAAATACCTCTTCCTCAAAACATGTGACACAATCACATCTGGATTTCTACCTTTTATTCTGACACCTGTCTTTAGAAAATCACAGAAAGGTGCAAAAGATGTTTGATAGCACTTTTTATACTCATCCTCTCTGTTTAAGGACTAATGGAAAGACCTCAGTTGATCCTAGCATGGATCTTCCCTGGCTGGTTGTTCAGTGAGATGTCTCTGTTTGCTTTCAGTGGCTGCGCTGACTCCTGCAATTGGATTTGCAGAAATCCCCGGTTTCTGATCGTTCTACGAGAGTAAATTTGTTGAGGGCAATTAGGAATGAAAATTAATCAGACACACTTTATTGGGTGAAAAAGAAGTCCTCTTCTGCAGAAAAGCAGAAGAGGTTCCTCATGTAAGATAAACTACAGCTCCCTGGAGGGTGCTCTGTGATTTGGGCACTTAATGCTCAGGAACCTGAATGTGTTTGGAATGGGGTGTAGTCTGTTGGATGCTCTTGCTATGCTTTTTTTTTCTAGAAAGAATGTATTTATCAAAGGAAAGTAATATTTGTTTTGTGACTGTTTGTTGTTTTTATTTTCCTGCTTTCTTTAAACAGGCAGAGGAGGCGGGACTTGCCGTGTCTGTTTTGTTGTGTGTGAGAGCCCTTCAGATCAGATCCAACGGAAGTGATGAAATGAAGACATCAGTGTGTAAAACAATTGCATGCCTTTTACCAGAAGACCTTGAAGTTCGAAGAGCCTGTCAGCTAACAGAATTCTTACTTGAGCCAACTTTGAGTGGATTTAATGCATTGGAAGAGCTCTATATGCAGCCAGACCAAAAATTTGATGAAGAAAATGCACTAGTTCCAAATTCACTTCGGTGTGAACTGCTGTTAGCTTTGAAAGCATATTGGCCCTTTGATCCTGAATTTTGGGACTGGAAGACTTTAAAGCGGCATTGTCTGAAGCTGTTAGGGAAGGCAGCTTCTGATTCCGAGGATGACACAGGTTGTCATATGTCGCTCAATGAAACCGACATGTTAGAAACTTTCTTTAGTGACTACGATGAGACAAAAGAACACAAATACTATGATGGGAGAGACACAGTGAACCACCCTAAGGAAAAATCAAGAGTAAAAAAACCAATTGGTTCTTCAGAAAGATACCAGAGATGGCTTCAATACAAGTTTTTTTGTGTGCTCTGCAAAAGGGAGTGTATAGAGGCCAGAATACTGCATCATTCTAAGATGCACATGGAAGATGGTATTTATACATGTCCTGTTTGCACAAAAAAGTTCAAGAGAAAGGAATTTTTTGTACCACATGTAATGGAGCATGTTAAAATGCCACCTAGTAGAACACACAGACCTAAAAAGAAAATAATTCTGAAAAAAGAGAGATCACCACCGAAGGCAACAGCTTCCAGCAGCCCACCCCCAGTGTTTCCAGAAAGCTCACACCAGCCACAACTCCCTGAAAGCTTTGACGATGACACACAGGAATATGTCACATTCAGCCAACTGGAAAATTGCCAGCTTCAAGACAGAGACATCTACCCGTGTCCTGGGACAGATTGTTCTAGGGTATTTAAACAGTTTAAATACTTAAGTGTACATCTGAAAGCTGAGCATCAAAACAATGATGAGAATGCAAAACACTACTTGGATATGAAAAACAGGAGGGAGAAGTGTGCTTTTTGCCGCCGGCACTTCATGACGTCCTTCCACCTGCGGGAGCACGAGCGCGTGCACTGCGGGCCTCAGCCTTACATGTGCGTGTCCATGGACTGCTACGCCAGGTTTGGGTCAGTTAATGAGCTTCTCAATCACAAACAAACACACGACGATCTTCGGTATAAATGTGAGCTAAACGGTTGTAATATTGTTTTCAGTGACTTAGGGCAGCTTTACCATCACGAGGCACAGCACTTCAGAGATGCGTCATACACCTGCAACTACTTTGGTTGCAAAAAGTTTTATTATTCAAAAACTGAATTTCAGAATCACCTTGCAGCACATGATATCCAAGTGTCAAATGGGGAAGGGAAGCAAATGCTGAACCTTGAGGGGTCGGTTTCAGAAGACAAATCCAGTTATCTTCCAGAATCTCAGCTGCTTGAACAATCTGAAAATTCCAATCTGAATGATAGCTTGGATCCCTCAGGCTCTCAGGAAATTCCACAGATGAAGGAAGAATCTCTCTCTGACAGTGAAGATCTAAACAGTGAAAGTAACTGCAGCCTGCATTGTGGGGAGCACAGGGCAGATGCTGCAGTAAGCCAAGGTCAGACATCTCCTCGGCTGCATGGAACAGTGGCTCACAACCAGTCAGTTCCAGGTTTTGTCGTGTCCCAGGAAGGAGTCTTCCATCCAGCAGACGTGAAACAACAGTGTTCCGATGTGGCAGTTTGCTTTGATGATAAAAACCTTTCCTGTGGTTTTGAAGGCTGCTGTTCCACCCACAAAAATTCCAGAAGTATGCAAAAACACCTTCGAAGGGCCCATCCATACCACTTTAAAGGTAAAAGAAATATGGAAATGAAAACTAAATACTTTCTCGATCTGTTGAATGATGCTCAGGACAGTAAATCCCCTACAGACATGAGTACAGAGTTAGGTCATCATTCCGATACAAATGCTGACTCTCCAGAAAGTGAGTTTTGTGCTGTAGATGCTAAAGGAAGCAGTGGCCTGAGGGAGGAAACTTGGCCTTCTTCCCCGGAAACGTCTTTTTATGACAGTTCTAAAGAGCAAGATATTGAAGATAACATGTTGGAACTAATGTTAGGCTTGAAACATCTAAGCTTAAAAAATGCTAACATTCAGAATTCTTCAAGACAGAAGTCTTTTCTGGGCTATTCATCCAAGTGCCCTGAGTCAGTTGATGAAACTACCTCAAAATTTCAGCTTCAAGAGCAACAAGATAATTTGCCCAGCCAGTACCTTACTCAACTGGCAGCTAAACCATTTTTCTGTGAATGTCAAGGATGTACATGTGAGTTTGTGACCAGAGAAGCTCTCTTAATGCATTATGTTAAAAAGCATAACTATTCAAAGGAAATGGTTCTTCAGCTAAATATGTTCCAACATCGGTATTCACCATTTAAGTGTCATATTTGCCAAAGATCATTCACAAGAAAAACACATCTTCGAATTCACTATAGAAACAAACATCAAATTGGCTGTGAGAGGGTGGCTCACAAGGTGTGTCCTAGTGAAAAATATGATCATGTAGGTTTATGTACAGAGGAGATGCATAAGAATAGCACTGCTCCGGTGCCTGCCTGTGCAAACAGCATTGGGTTCCCTGGACATTCGGACTCTGAACATGTGTGTCACCCCAAAAAGGATGACTGTTGTTCTGAGACCGATTTGGAGTCCAATGAAGAGACAGACAATGACGTAACAAGAAAAACATCTAACCTAACTTCTCTGGACAGTCATAGGGAAGAACTGGAAGCAAGACAGGGAAGAGGAAGCAAAAGAACAGTTGCAAAAGGAAACTTATGCTACATATTGCATAAGTACCACAAACCATTTCATTGTATACATAAAAGCTGCAACTCGGCATTTACAAACCAGAAAGGTTTGATTCGCCATTACAGAACTGTTCACCAGTATAATAAGGAACAGCTCTGCTTGGAAAAAGACAAAGCAAGAACAAAAAGGGAACTTGTCAAATGTAAAAAAATATTTGCATGCAAACACAAAGAGTGTGGTAAGCGTTTTCTGTGTTCTAAAGCTCTTGCTAAGCATTGTAGTGACTTCCACAATGAAATCTTAGAGGATCAAAAACTGCTTTCTGAAGCTGAGTCTGCTAGATTTGCTTGTAACCAAGCCCATTGCCCTGCTGTATTTTATACATTTAATAAGCTTAAACGGCATCTAATAGAAGAACATGCCAATGAAGAAAAATTAAACAAAGATTTTGAAATCCATTGTGACCTTAATGGCTGCAATCGAATTTTCACAAATTACAGTCACTATTCTCAACATGTATATTTCAGACACAGTGAATATTATGGTAGTCTCTTTGGAAATCAGAAAGAGGAGGAAGATAATGAAGATAAAGATAAAAATGAGCAAAATTATTTGAAAGACAGCTTTGACGCAAGCAAGCAGAATGGGAAGCAATTAAAAGAAAAATCTAAAAGAATTAGCAGAAGTAGAGAAAAGCATTTGCTGAATTTCAAAACAAAAGAGGAAGCCCTACAGATGTGCAAAGAGAAGTCTAACCAGACACAGTACCCCTGCATGGTCCAGGGGTGCCTGTCTGTTGTCAAATTGGAAAGCAGCATAGTGAGGCACTATAAGCGCACACACCAGATGACCAACATGTACATTGAGCAGCGCCTTCAGAAACTCGTTCTTTGTGTTAAATGTGGCGTCATGATTGAAAAGCAGTCTTGCTCTGACACAGCTTCAGACTCGGATAAAAAAGATGTAGAAGTGAATGAGGATAAAGCAGCTAATTCTGAGCCTGTGCAGGATAGTGACAAACCCCTTGTTCCAAACCCTGCCTGTGATCCTCCAGATGAGAGTAATGAAGACCAAAAACAATCTCCACCAAGTAGTGTGAATTTTGATGCCAGTGCCTTTGCATATTCAGGCACTTTAAAATATAACCACAGTTCAAAGGACACCTGTTTTGAAGAGCCTAACATCAGGGAGACAACTGTGTCTAAAACTGAGGATTTTTCTGAAAGCAGTGAAAGAGAGAATAGCTCTTGTTTCTCCAGTTTACAATTAGAGTTGCCAAAAGAAAAGGACCCAGAAGGATGTCAGCATAGTGCAGTTAATCAGAATGCAAAAAGAAATGTACTTTGTGCTACAAAAGACAAATTTCAAAAGCCTCCTGTGTCCAAACCATTTGATTTAAAAACATATAAACCAATGGGATTTGAGTCTTCATTTTTAAAATTTATTCAGGAAAGTGAGGGAAAAGATGACGATGATGATGATGATTGTGATGAGGTAGTAGAATGGGAATCTACTGAGCAGTTGCCAGTAGATGAAATGTTGCAAAAAGAGGGAGACAGTCAAGGGGCTACACCAGTAACCAACTTTGTAAGTGATGAGAATGTAATCATAACCCCGAATAATCCTGGGCAGCTAACAGAGATCCAGCCCTTGCTGTCAGAGTCCTCATCGGCCCCTTCTTTAGAAAATCTGAGGGCAATCTTGGACAAGGCCCTAACGGACTGTGGAGACCTTGCCTTAAAACAACTGCATTACTTACGACCGGTAGTTGTTCTTGAAAGATCCAAGTTTTCCACACCTCTCATAGATTTATTTCCAACAAAAAAGGCAGATGAGCTGTGTGTAGGAAGTACATAAGTAGCTTTGCTTAGAGCAGATAGCCTCCACTACTGCTGTACGGGGAGAACTTCAAATTAGAACAGTAATTGTTACAGTACACACTTTTTAGGTTAGTTTTGACTGTTTAATTCCATGAATGTATAATATCTGTCAAAAGTAATGGCCAAGTTATTTTAGCTCCCCATTTTTTTCAATGAACAATGCTGATTTTGGTGCTATTTAACACATCAGAATACTGGGGGCTTCCTCTTGAAGAGTAAATGTGCATGATTGTATATGGAACAAGTACTGGGGTACCAGGGTTTGGGGGGTGATGGAGTTATTACTTGACTTGAATGTGCACCCCAGGGTGCTTTGTGTAACATATTGTACACTACAGCATCTTATATTTTTTGAGTTATGAGTTTCAATAAATTACAGTTTTTCACCCATTTGTTTACTGTACAGTAAATCTTTAATGTGCTTTACTTGTAATTGAGTTTGGGACCATTCTGAGTGCATTGAACAATGTTGCTTAAGTTTTATGCATTTGTAGATAATTTATCAGACTGATGAAATAGATACAGAAAAGTAAAGTATTACATTTTATTTTACAACATTCTCTGTGCTTTATTCACCCTTGAAAGAACTATAATTAGTACAGGCAGAAAGAGCTTATTAATGAGGAAGTCCTTGTTCCTTTAAAGGCTGAGGGTGCTTTCTGAGACTGTCTGAGTGTGTGACAAGTGTTGCCAGACTTCAAGGAGATCGTGTCACATGAAAGTACCTGTACACATTTAGGGTTCCCTGGTTAGTTTTTTTGATGATGAATGAAACATAGCTGGAAGATTCACCTGAAGGGTTAGCTATTATTTTGAGCTCTGTTTCTTGTTCTGTATCATGTTTCTTGCCACACATGGCTGCATCACGAGGCCCAGAATCACTGTCCCCTATTGGGGGTATTTCCCCATCTCCATGGAGATTCTAATGAGCAAATAGCAATCACAGCTTCTTACTGATTGAGGGCTTGGGTGGTGTTGGGGCTTCTGGGTTTTTATACTGTGATCTGAAAAGCAGCAGTGGAAAGGAGATGGAAAATCTTTGGGAAATATTTAAAACAGAGCATGAGTATTGGCTTCCATTTGCAAGCTTAAAAGGCAGGAGACCCCTGAGGCTGGAAGAGTCCTCCTTGAAGATAACAAAATTGTGTGTCCCTGAGACAATCAGACATCATGTCTGATGATGGCAGCTACTTCATCCCTGAGCACACATGGAGGGAAATCTCTGTGCCAGAACCTGAAGTTGTCCTGAGTGACTCGGATATGACTTGGTTTTCCTAAGAAATTTGAAAGGTAGTACTGCTTGTTTACACCAGCCAGGAACCAGAAGAAAATTTTAAAATGGAATTTATTCCCAAGGTGTTCCTTTATGATGTAGACACTGATTTTGGTAAATGGACTATTTAAGGTATTATATTACAAATAATGTAAACTTAGAGGGTTTTTTATGAAGTTTTTGGCTAGTTACAGTAGGCTTGCAAACCTGAAGGCTTTTAAACACAGAGGTTTTGCTTTCTGCTTCCATTAGATAGTTGTCACTAGGCTGACAGGTGGAAATTTGTTTGCCTGAGGTAACAGTTCAGTGTGATCTTTGTACCTGTGTACACAAGAAAACCTTTTAGAGAGGTTTGTATTGATTCCTTTAGACTTCATACATCATTCCCAGTGAACAACCTCATGGAGTTTGTGAATTAATTATTAGAAAGATTCTGGGGCCACATAAGTTGTTCAGAAATAAGGAACATGAGTTTCTGCCTGGCATGGCTGAAGCTTTTCTGCTTCATTTTAAATCTGTGACTGAGTTTGCCTTTACTGTGTGCTGTTCATATAAGCTCTACTGCAAACTTGCCACTAAAGAACTCTGCAGAATCGTTCAAAATTGCCCTTATACAATCCTGCTGTGCTTTAGCTGTGTATTAAGCTTCTTCAGAGTTCAGTTTTTCTATTAAAAATTAATCCTGCCATTTGATGTATAAACAATTTTGTATATTACACATAAATTCTGTGACAATTCTTAATCCCACAAAAGAAGTTGCATGTGAAACTCACTTCCTCAGTTCTGCTTTTACCAAATGAGTTACTGTGTGTGTGTAAACAACACACAGTGCAAGACTGCACAGTGCATGCTGTGCAAGCTTCTGGTGCACCTCTGGTGTCACAGAGCCTGTTCAGTGGGCTCCTGCTGCTCAGTTACTGCTATTTCCATCAGCTGACATATACCACAGACATCATTTCTGTCTGCGAGGTACAGACACAAGTCCTGCGACATTCCTGAATCCAAGAGTTGCATTTAGAGTCAGTTTTCCTTTGGGCTGTGCAAAAGCAGCTTGGAGGCATTTTTGTGTGGTGATGTGGCACCCCATGCACTGCCAGGACTTTTAGTAATGTGGGCTCAGGGTGTTTATACTTCACTTGTAAGATGCCAGGACAGCACTGGTCAGCTTATTCCATGTTACAGAAATTATATCTTACCCATTTCAGAGACTGACAATGTGTTTCAGTCTTTTAACTCCATCATCTACAAAATGCACTACTGTCTCAATGAGGTAGCAGGTATCAGGCCACCAAAACTGTGCAGTTTGAATCTACATCTTTATCCCAATTTCTTCTTGGCTTTTTTTATCTGATTGAATTGCCTGGCACAGGTACGTATCAGAGAAGAAGGCCATAAAAGGGTAAAGATTTGAAGAGTTTTTACTATTTCTGTTTTCATGCAATGAGGTAGGCCATTATTTTCCCTCCCAAGTGGTACCAGAATTTGCCTTACAATGATGTTACATTTCCAGCTTCTTGCTTTCAAGCATATGGGAGAAACATTTTATTCTGCAGTAAAGGAACACCATTGCACTGACTTCCTAAAAAAGAATTCTTGGTGTGAAGAGCAGATACATCAACAAACACAGTTCATAGTGAATGTTGCTTTTGTTTTTAAAATTGCTGTCTTCAAGTGTGTGGATTTTATAGGACAAAATCATGTTTATTGGTTGTGCATGCCTAAATTCCCCAAGGCTGTGGGCTGCCCTGCCATGTTCCCATGAGCAGTAAAAAATGGTAAATAGCTTTACAAAGAGAGACCTTCCAGACTGAATTCTGTCTTTCTAGCAGGGCTCTCAGCAGAGCCAACAGGTTTTTCTTGCATGTTGTTTTCTGGTTGTCTTTGCTTGTACAAGGTCTTTAAATTTTATGATTCTGGTAAAGCCTTGTATCACTGTTTTGCAAATTCTGGATCTTGGCTGCAGTGAATTAATTGAGAGAAATTCAATTTCCAGTCCTCACATGTCAAGAATTTGAGCATGGTTATGGCAGAAAGCAGAGGAGGCTGAAATGAAACCACTATGCCTTGGCCTGGCCCTGTTAGGTACTAAGCCTGGTCTCTTCTCTAATGTTTACAACTGGTGCCCTTCAGCTCTCCTGACTCCCCATAGCAGCATTCCCTAGGCTCACATGGCTTTGGAGAGAGTGAGATGGGATAGGAGAGCTGTTGCATTTCTTGAAAATGTCTTAAGATTTACAATTATGGAGAAGGAAGTAGGTAAGGGATTAGTTGGGATGCAGCACAGTGCCAGGGAGGCTTCTGGTGTGGCCCTCTTGGATGAATTTCTAGAGCTTCCTCTATGAAAGGAGAAAAGTGACACAGTAGCTGGGGAGCAGTACTTCCTCATCTGCCCTGTTCTTCTGCAGGGTTATATCAGGTTACAGAAAATGCTGGGCTTCAATGTATTCGACAGGTCATTCTTCTAAACAGTTAAGAAAAGGTAACTGATAGATAATGAGAAAATAAGGTTGGTATTATTTTATTAGAAGTTAATGACTAAAAGTCCACAGAGATGTTTTGTTATAATTTGGACTGGTAGAAATTAGATGAATGACCGATATTAAAATGCCATTTCTAGAAGTGGCAAACATTAACACCCCTCTTGCTGCATCTTTGTCCCATTACACAGTCCCTGGGCTCTGCATGGCTCATTTGTCCCAGTACTGCTGGGCGAGCTCTGGATTCCAGCAGCACCGTGCTGTCTTCACAGAGCATTACAGAGACCAAATCTGAAGGGGGTGTTTTGGCTTTAAATAAATCAGCAAGTACTAGAGTAATAGTGTTAATTTCTGTACTTCTCTTAGTGTTTCTGTAAAAGGATTTGGGCAAGTACTAGCGAGGCTATATATGCATTATCGCGCACAGTCTGGGTAACTTACACTGAAGAAGATCAATTTAAACACCTGCCCAAATCCTTGCCATGCTGCTCCCCACACGCTTCGGCCCAGCCCTGCGGGCGCCTGACTGCGGGCGGACGAGCCAAGCTAAGCCAAACCAAGCCAAGTGGAGTCGTGCTGGGCAGAGCCGAGCCCGAGCCCGAGCCCACCGCACGCCCCTCAGGGCCCGCGAGCAGTCCGCCACTGCCGCCCCTCAGGGACCACAGGGAGCTCGCCAGGGCCACCCCTCAGGGGCCACAGGGAGCCAGCCAGGGCCGCCCCTCAGGGGCCACAGGGAGCTCGCCAGGGCCGCCCCTCAGGGGCCACAGGGAGCCCGTCACTGCCGCCCCTCAGGGCCCGCAGGGAGCCCGTCACTGCCGCCCCTCAGGGACCACAGGGAGCCCGTCACTGCCGCCCCTCAGGGCCCGCAGGGAGCCCGCCACGGCCGCTCCTCAGGGCCCGCAGGGAGCCCGTCACTGCCGCCCCTCAGGGGCCACAGGGAGCCCGTCACTGCCGCTCCTCAGGGCCCGCAGGGAGCCCGTCACTGCCGCCCCTCAGGGCCCGCAGGGAGCCCGTCACTGCCGCCCCTCAGGGCCGCCCCTCAGAGCCCGCAGGGAGCCCGCCACGGCCGTCCCTCAGGGCCGCCCCTCAGGGGCCACAGGGAGCCCGTCACTGCCGCCCCTCAGGGCCGCCCCTCAGAGCCCGCAGGGAGCCCGCCACGGCCGTCCCTCAGGGCCGCCCCTCAGGGGCCACAGGGAGCCCGCCACGGCCGTCCCTCAGGGCCGCCCCTCAGGGCCCGCAGGGAGCCCGTCACTGCCGCTCCTCAGGGCCCGCAGGGAGCCCGTCACTGCCGCCCCTCAGGGCCGCCCCTCAGAGCCGCCCCGCCCGCGGCTCCTCCGGCCGCTAGGCGGCGCCGCAGCGTGCGGCGGGTGGAGCGGCCATGGCGCTGCCCGGCGACCTGTGGGCAGAGCTGCCGGCCGAGCGTCGCATCTTCTGCTCCGTCTTGCTCTTCTCGTGGGCCGTCTACCTCTGGGAGGCTTTCCTAGCGCACCGGCAGGTCGGTGGGGCTCGGGCGGGGACGGTCCCTGGCGGGGACGTTCGCTGGCGGGCAGGGGCTGTGCCGGGCCCGGCCCGGCCTCACGTGGAGGGTGGCCGGGGCCGGGGCCGGGGCGGGGGCCGGGGCCGAGCGGCTCGGGGCTTGTCGCCTGCCTGTGCAGGGCTCGGCCCTGTCCCGGGGCGCGCTGTAGCGGGTGGTGGGAGCACTCACAGCGGCGAGTTGGGTGAGTGCGGTAGGGTCACCGACAGCTCAGCACCCGCAGCAGTTCCTTCCTCCTCCCCGGGGCAGCTGAAAGAGAGCGGTATGAGCAAAAATGAGGAAACGCGTGAGTTGAAATAACGAGCGTTTAACAGGTGAAGGAGAGGAGGGAAACGCCTCAAGCGCTGCACAGGCCGTCGCTCAGCACGTCCCCCAGCAGGCGATGCCTGGGCAGCCTCCGAGTGATAGCCACTCTGGAAGGCACATCCCAGCCCCCTCTTCTTATCGCAGAATACAACTCACAGGACGGAGTGTCCCTCTGGTCAGGTCCCGGCTGTCGCCTGCCAGCCGCCTCTCCATCCCCAGCCTGCCCACTGGGACAGAGCAGGGCCATCCCAGGCAGGTTTAGCAGCAGCCACACACCGGGTGTTTCCAGCGCCAGGACCGTGGAGCATCCGTGTGCACCCATCCCTGCCAGGCCCGGCGGGGTAGGGAGCGCCGCGGAGGTCAGGGAGCGGTGCTGCCAGCTCCTGGGAGCCCTGGGATCGGGGACACTGCAGCCTGGTGTCCCAGACAGAGGAGAATGTGTTTTGAAGTGACAAAGGGTAGGAGCTTTTCCTTAGAGAATAGGTGAGTATACTGAAACAAGACAGCAGAGGGAAAAGACTTCTGGTCTTTAAAAATTTTCAAGTGGCAAGTTCTTTACTGAAAGTGAAATAGCCCCTCCTTTGTGCAGCCACTCCGTAGGTCTGTGTTCTGGTGAAGTCGCATGGTTCATATGGGAAGATCTGGTGTTTGGCTTCAAAATCAGCTTAGTCGTTAACTGTGGTGCAGTACGTCACATCCTGTGGAAAAATCAGTTTGTGTGATCTGTATTTGAGCTATTCTAAATAAGTTATTAAGCCAGCAATTCAGTTCCTGGTTACAACATAATAATTATGCTTCAGTTTTATATTTGGAACTTGATATAAAACAGGAATTTAGGAAAATTTGTTCCTTTGTGTGTTGTTGTTTCTCTTTTTTAACTTTCTTTTTCTATGGTGGCCCATGGGATCATTTTATGTTTTACTTTTAAATCTTATTTATCTCCTTTAAAATATTAGATGTAGACTTTAAGTTTCGTCTTCAATTTTTCAGAGGCGGGTGTATAGAACAACCACACATGTGCCACAGGAGCTGGGACAGATCATGGATTCAGAAACATTTGAAAAATCTCGTCTCTATCAGCTGGACAAAAGTACTTTCAGCTTTTGGTCAGGCCTCTATTCAGAGGTTGAGGGCACTGTAAGTACCTTTCATATGATATTTTTCATGTACTCGAACTGTGAAATACTTTGTTTTTTAGTGATCCCGTGCAGCTGCACCATTGGCATTCTGGGGTCTTACAGCGAACAGACATTTATAGTCTGTTTTTGTTTGTGGCTGTATTTGCTACAAGAAAAGAAGTGATTATTCAGGAAGCATGTAATTTCTTTCTGCAGTGCTGAGTCATACTGTGCAGCTACAGTGTTACCTTTCATTTTAATTAGATTCTATTATAGTTTCTGTTGCAAAATAATTAAGCAGCATGAGTTATTTTAAATTCTTAAAATACAGACCTTTCCCTGTGTTTGGAGGAATGCAACTACTTTCATTTTTAGGTAAAATTTAAGTAGAAGATAAAAAGAGCAGCCTGTGAGAACAGGGAGTGCACCAATGGATATTTGTGAAGTATAAGAAGAATTACACTGGGCAAGTAATGTTCACATATATGAAAAAACAGAACCGTTAAGTTAGAACAAAATATTTATGTGTCTGATTTACAGTCTCAGGAGAAATGTCTTCTAACTCACTGTTGCAATGCATTGCTCATCAGTAGCACAACTGTGTCAAAAAGGAATATTGTGGGTAGAGCACTCTCTTTTGTGCCCTCTTTTATTGATACTGCGGTGTTTATTCATACAGTTCTTCTTTGTTTTCTTAGCCCACAAGGTCCAGTGCTGGGGTCCTCTGCCATTTTGTTTTTGCCCTAGGGGGCACTGGGCCATATATTACTTTTGGTTTGGTTAAACCAGTTCTCTCTTTTGTACAGTTTTCTTTTTAGCATTGTGTTTACTGCTATTTTCTTTAGTAAATTGTGACTGAGTTGGGTTTTTTTGTTGTTCCCCTCCACCATTAAAAGGGTATGGTTTAAGTGGCTCTAATTTCTCCTCTGAGCTTTTAAAATCACCACACTTGCTTTGGTCCTTTCCGTCTCCTGCTGACCCTGAAAATGCACCTTAAAAGTTAGGCTGTAAGAGTAAGCCTTTTCAAAATAAATAAATAACCCCCTGGTATTATCAGTATTGGAAGGCTGCTTACTGGAAAACTGATTTATATATATATATAGTGTTGCATCACTTGCTAAGAAAGCAAACATGAAATATTTACAAGTTGAGCTGAGTAAGAAATGCTGCCAGGCCTGGCCTTGAGCTGCGGTGAGCACTTGCTTCAGCAGCTCTGGCTTGGGCATTTCTTTGATGGTGGTGTATCCCAAATGTTCACTCCCTGTTCCTTGGCAGCCTACAGTATGTCAGGAGACATTGGGAGCAGGCATAAGGAGGAGACCGTGAAGCTTTCTTCAAAATGGCTGTAGCAGCTCCAGTAGTGAAAGTGAAACTGGGGATTTTCTCTGGGCAGGGAAAGCAGGTGAGCCTCTGCTCTAGGAGAGGAGGGCAGCTGCACTTCCAGGTGAGGGGTTGCAATATGGATATATGTATGTGGTTATAAAACCACAGGGCACACGAGCTTTAAGGTCTTCTGAAGATATACCTTACATCTGAGCCAGTATAGCAGCGAAGTCTACAGAAAATAGACTTGGAAATATGCTAGTATTTCACAGGATAAGAAAATTACCTGCTCTTTACTTCTGTAAAGTAAAAATTAACTTTTGCCAGATATTCCAGGCTTGCTTTATCACTGTTAAGATCAGAGGGGTGGCAAAAAGCTAATTATAAAACTTGTCTTACTCACCCTTAACAGGTTCTTATCATGTTGAAATTTTAATAGACTAAGATGACAGTGTGTTTCATACTGCCTCTGTGGTATGTGGTTTTGTTTTCAAGATGATTCTCCTCTGTGGAGGAATTCCTTTTCTTTGGAAACTGTCTGGTCAGATCTCTGGTCGTGCTGGGTTTGGACCAGAATACGAGGTAAGTAGGCTTTAAATTTCTGTGAAAGTGTTTGGTCCCTACTGCAATAGTAACTTTTATTTTTAAGTTGGTATTTAGGTAAAAGTAAGATTTAGCTAACCTATAATATAGTAAAAATTATAGATATTTTCTGGTGCACATAATGACGGTGTAATTCTGAGAACTGATAACAGTAAATTAGCTTGCTTTTAAATTAGCTTACTAATTAAAACAGCCTTATATGTTAAAAGCAAAGTCTGGTATCTGCCTGAGTCAAATGAGGTGGTGGGCTGGGTTTTTGGGAGCTCTTTATTTGGGTGTTGTCTTTTTACTAATCCTAGAATTGATCTACCTGCACACTAAAAGGGTAAGAAAGTGGAGGCTACTGCTTATATTGCCTTTGTGCTGTGGATGGGGCGTGTATCCAAATTTGTGTTCCAAATCCTTAGTAAGCTATTACAGTGAGCAATAACCTAATCATCACAAACAAGTTAATTCTGTGAATTTATCTAGCTTCATCTTCTAAGCAGTTTTAGTTAAACCACTGACCTAAAAGCCATTTTTAAAACCAGAATATTTGTTAGTATGGGTCAGAAAATACCAGGTGGTTTTGTTTTGTTTTGTTCTTTTTTTAGATTGTTCAGTCATTGGTATTTCTGCTGCTTGCAACACTCTTCAGTGCAGTGACTGGTCTCCCATGGAGTTTATATAATACATTTGTCATAGAAGAGAAACATGGCTTCAATCAACAGGTATTGCAGAGAGTACTTGCACTGACCTCATGGGTTCAGATTGGTTAGATAGACTGGTCTGTCCATATCTGTGCCAAAGATCGTTAGTTTTAGGGACATTTCTACTCACACTGCATAAAAATCTGAGCAATGACAGTTTGTGGCAGCGCAGGCTTTGTGTGAGCCCATGCCTCTGACCATAGAGATGTGGGTGGGACAAAGAATGTTTCATGCCTCTGCTGTTCATTTTTGATTGAATCCTTCATCTGCTTTTCCTGAGAAGTTTGGATCATTTGCTTGATAGGGACATTCCTGATTTATTGTCAATGACCAGGTGAAAGGAAACCAAGAAATTACTTTCCTCCTCATTTTGTTTCATTTACTCTTTTCTTAAATCTGTCTTTACTAGACTGGAGAATTCAGCTCTTCATTTGTACCTGTGTTAGGTACCCATATATCGGCCCTGATTTTCTTAATTGCTTTCATCAACTTGGTTTCACCTATGTCAGTATCAGTTTCTCATGATATGAGATATTCTTTCTGAGAGAAGAACCTCAATCTGGGAAACATCATTAACCATTTCATGCCAGAGCATAAGATTTGTTTCGTGCTTTTGGACCCAGCTGGTGTTGTCTACAGTACTTTCTGTTCCAGATCTACTGGGACGTTGTTGTTTGGCTGGTTTGTTTGGGGTTTTTTTCAGTAGAATGAAATTTGGATGGGTAGCAGATGCGGCTCATTTTAATATCAGTAAAGGTGCTATTTGACAATTCCATCTTCCAGTTTCTAGGGAGGCAGGAAGACTGAGCAAGATGAGACCTAAAGAAGTGTAATCAGTTTGTTCCTAAACTCTTTATGTTCCTGGTAGATTGATACATTGATGTTTCTTATTCCTTTTTATAAACAAGTAAGGAAATAAGTCATAAAAAGGGCATTAAATGACTCTTCCTTCTGTAGGAGTGACTTGCTGAAAATGAGGATTTTTCTCAAAATCCCATTTGCCTTAGGAAACAAGAAAGAGACTCAGCAAAGATGAAAGACACCATGCAATTTTCTAGCTCTGCTCCTAGATTGTTGAGCTGGAAGTAAAGAGAGATTTTAAATGAAAATACAAACTAAACGGATTGTAGCTGACCTGTTTTTCTTTCCGGACAAGTTCTTTAAAGTAGTGTGGGCTTTTCAGTACAGCCTTGTTTGAAAGATCTTTACATACTAATCCTTTAGAGCTTGATGGGTGTCTAATTGTGTTGCAGAGTCACTAGATCAGATTCATTCAGATAGAGGTCTTTGAAATTTCTACTGCTTCTGTTAAAGTTATGCTTATTTTAAAACCTGAGATAGCAACTTGAGTAGTAACTGCATGTCAGCAGATGCTTGGAGTAGAATGCCCAATGTATTGCTGAAAATCTGTAATAAGATTTCTATGTTTCCAGTTAGGACAATTAACTTTGTGGTAACTGAAAGTTAAGATGAATTGGGGCAGCTGTTAAATGAAAGAGAAAACATTTTACAGTAGCAGTGTTTCTCTGAGAGTTTCTTATTTTCTAGGAATCTATAACATCTGGGATATAGATTGGTAAAGGAAGTAAAGGACAGATAAGCTTTAATTTTTCCTTCGTCCTTTAATGAATGTGCAACACAAAATAAGGGTTTGGGTCAGGCCTTATTAAGGAAGAGTGCATCTTTGTGGGCTTAAGGAGCTACTAGGAGAGACCCTTTTTGACTGACTTGGATTTTCTTGTGACACTGGCATTGCTGTTTTGCCATTTGTCTTAACTGAAGGGATTAGTTCACTAACCAGAATGGCATATTAATATTTACATTGACATATCACTGATACAATTTATCCTTTCTTTGCAGACACTGGGATTTTTTTTTAAGGATGCTATCAAGAAGTTTGTTGTCACTCAGTGTATTCTCTTGCCAGTGACATCCCTTCTGCTTTACATTATTAAAATAGGGGGAGACTACTTCTTTATCTATGCCTGGCTCTTCACATTAGTTGTTTCCTTGGTGAGTATGAGAAGATGTCTGGGTTTCTTCCAAACTCCAGCTTACTGGCACGGCTTAGCATGCTGAACACAACTGAAAGAAAATGAAGAAAAATCTAAGTCTCTTGTGAATTTTAATGTCTGCAAACTTTTAACAGACTGTCTTGCTCTCAATGTACTTGTTCAGGAATAATAGCTCATATTAGTTGTCCGCATTAATGTCATATATGTTTAATCTGTTTAATACTGGAGTGTCATCATCGACTGAAAGATAAGCACTGAAAAAGCTTTAGAGTAAGTACTGGAAATACAGCACCATGTGGTGATACGTTTTTCTTTCTCTTAGATATAGAAAGGGCACAAGGACAAGTGCCAGCAGATTGGCAAGAGAAAGCAGATTGTGCTTTGGTCAGTGATGTTTCCATGGGACATTTCTTTTAGGTTGTTGCACAGCCCTCAGTGCCTTGCTTGATATTAAGGGAAGTAGCAGTCTTTCATTGTTTTGCTTATATAGCTGCCTTCATACACTGAATTGTAGCTGATATTTTTAGGGTTTATATAAAGGAACTTTATATAATAAGTATTTGATACTTTCTATTGTTACTCTGAGGGCTGTATTTTTTTGTCTCTTTCAGCCTAGTTCTCTGTGAGCCGTTTTGCTCAATATACAAACCAGTGCTCACCCAAGGCAGAAATTACACAAGTACTGTTGTATATAGTCATTCATTTTTAGATTAGAAAAGCACCTTAACAATGAAAAGAATTAATTACTGTGTTACAGTGACATAATAAAACCTGCCACATTAGCCCAACAGTAAATATGGGTCAGTCAATCCCTAATTCTCAGCTGAAGTTCAGACTTCTGGGTTGAAGTGGAGTGCACTATCAAGAAAAGTTTTAGGAATATTTGTATGGGAAGCCATGATAGTTTTCTGTCTCAAGTTTCTCATTTATGACTTAAGGAAGTGTTGCTTTCTATCTTTATCTTGTTCCTGCTTCTAGATTCAGATCACTTTTATAGCTTTCTTGGACTTTTGATTTGTCAGGTTTCTCTCTAATGCAGAGGCATTGGCTGGCCACATCGGTACAAAAATATGATGATAATAATGCTATGTGGGAGGCCACTGCAATTAACATGGGAGAATCTGATTTTCCACTTGCATAATCTGATAGCTGCATTGATTTTCTCAGATATGACAACATGGAAGGAATTGTGGCTCATTTTAAGTCATGACTGCAAGCTTTTTCATAATCCTGTTTTTATGGGATACAGATCTCATTATCTGAGTTGTATTTGTTGCTTACTAGTATTTTTGCTTCACTGATGCTTAAGGTAACTGAAGAAAAACCTTTGTGGGTTAGTAGATTTATGTATGGCCACTATCTCTGACACAGTGCAGTCCACCAGCATGTGTTTCTGAGGAGCTTGATGACAACAGTGCAGAAGTGCCCTACTTAGGTGGTAAATTCAGCTTAAGATTGCTACTTAGAGTTCTTTCAAGCTTTTGTTTGTTGGATTAATTATACAGTGTTTCTGTTGTTTTGTTATGCTGGCTCCTGCTTTTTCTAGTCCAGGTGTCCTTATGTTCTGATATCTTCCCTTTTTTTTGTCTTTGAATGAATTCTGAAAAATCATAGTGGTTAGGTGGCAAAAATGCCATGTCACATGTATTGAAATTACTGTTACAGAAAGATTTGTGTAGACAACAGTTCTTAAAGAACTGTTTTTTTCTTGCAAGCTTTGATCAGCAGCAGACTCTTAAATCCTAACTCACCATTTGAGCTACTGCTCTCTCAATTTGCATGAAACAGTTCATCATTACAGACTTTTCCAGGGTAGCCTTATTATTTGCAAAATTGAATGTTAGTTCTTTCTGTGGTATCCAGTTCATATGTTAAGTGTTTAGTCTTAAAGACTTAAAGACTTGCTTTTTCATAAAAGGATTAAGTTGAAATTTTAAAATAAGTGGTAGTTTCAGAATGAAAGATACAGCTTTTTCTGAAGTGGCCTGCCCTCATTTGTACACTGAAAGTGTAAAGATTTTTTCTTTATCTGCCTTAATACCAGTCATTGACTGTATTTATTCTTGCTATCTTTTCTTAAAATATAGATTGTAAAAAATGCTGTATGATCTCATATGAGAAACTTTCTGAATGCCTGTTTTGTAGTCTTTAACAAAGAGGTTGAGTAGAAAAATGTAGGTGAGTAGTACCTAGCACTAAATTTCAAGGTGAGAACCAGAACATATGCAGCTGAAGCCACGTTTCTCTCTCTCACTTTCCTATCACAAACCAAGATTTTATTTTCACTCTGTCTGTGCCTTCCCATTGAGCTCTCCATGTAGACTTTGTCCTGAGGTACTACAGATACTTCAGAACCTGATATAACAGGGGTTGGTCTATCTTTTGTAGAACAAAAGCTGGAAAATAAAACATCTTGGCAGAGGTGCAAACTTCTGTACTGAAAGAATATTTAGCAAGACCTAGTGGCTCACTCTTCTCCTCTGGGCCCCCTCCACCCCTGAGGGTTAAGTGCATGCCTAGACAACTGGTGTCTTGCCACCTCACTGCAACTTTTTAGGGTTTCAGGCCTTAATGTGTTTGAACAGCCTTTGACATGCAGAATCATCCTAAGAAGTATTAGATTTACCCTTTAGAGTCTGGTTTAGGGAAAAATTCCAGGTGTGTTCACACCAGTTCTGCTGAAGTGTGTAGGTGGTTTGTGCACCTGCCCCTGCCCCATCCTGTTGCTGAACTGTGGACTGACCACCAGACAAAGCAGCCCATAGAGAGCCTGCCTGTAGATCCCACGTCATACAGGACTCTGCTTTATCAAGTGTTTTTTCTGAAATTATGCCCTCTTTTTGAACTTTTTCCTCTGCCTTTAGTACTAAACACATTTGCATGCCCTGTTCTTAATATCTGCATGTGTTTGCAGGTGCTTGTTACAATCTATGCAGACTATATTGCACCTTTGTTTGATAAATTCATTCCGCTTCCGGAAGGAGAGCTCAAGCAACAAATTGAAACAATGGCAAAGAGCATTGACTTCCCATTGACTAAAGTGTATGTTGTTGAAGGTGAGGCTTGTTTTTGTTTTAAATAAAAAGGCTATGTAATTTTAAATTTGTGGGGTTTTAGCATTGATTGTGGATGCTGTAGTAGGGCAGTTGTTTGCATTGCTCATTACTGCAATACTTGTCAATGACTGTAGCATTTTACTTGTCTTTTTCCTGAAGCTCAGTGCACAGCCTGAACTCAGCCTCTGGTTGGAAGCATTGTCCTGAGTCTGTGTAATGGAAATACACAGCTTGGTCAGGACTGGAAGCACAAAAGTAGTCAAAATTGCAGTTTTAGACCTGTGAAACAAACGGAATAGCTTTTTAACTTTTCTAGTCTCAGTTTAGCCTTAATTGTCTCAAAGTCCTTGGTAAAACAGTTGAAAAAGTCTTGAAAGTTAAAAATACCTATTTCTTGAAATGTTCACAGGAATGGTTTCTTACGCTGTAGCTCAATGGTCTCACACCTTCTACTTGAGACTAATTTTTTTCACTTTCTAATACTGAATTTCTCATCTTTTTTCCTCAGATCATGAAATATAACATGGAGCATGCCAGCTGCCATGTCACTTCAATTCCATGTTCATGGAGTACTTTACTGTTTGACATTTCCACTATTACTTATTTTGCTCCTGTCTGAGCATGGTTTCAGGGTCTTTCCCAAATTTTGTTTTGATTTTGTGTCCCACCTGTGAGGCTCAGAGGTGTTTTCTATTGCCTTTGTGAAAACAGTATGAGATGGCATAAAGAGCTAAAATGGTAGGAGTTTGCTGTTGGAGAGGGTGGTGAAGGCTTTATCTAACCTAGAAGCTGTTTCTTTCAAAAGTTTGGACTGGTCAAATGCTGCCAGTGTTCTGCCTCAGAACCTCTAATACACTTGAGGCACATGAAACTCTTCTGTTTTCAAGCCAAGCTAAAGCTTTTCAAGCTCAAGAGTCAGTGCAGGGGTTTGCCAAACAGGTATGGTCTTCCCAAGTGCATTGCTGGCTGTATCCCAGCTTTTAACAATGGTGAAAGTACCATGAGCCAGTTGTTGGTACTGCAGCCTCTGTGCAGTGTCCTGCATTGGCTTCTGCAGCGTGTCTGCTTAAGTGGCAAGGAGCTGCAGTGGAGGCTGCCAAACCTCCAAATACTCCTCCCACCCCTCTTTTCTTTTTGTAACATTCTTAAGAGTGTTGAGCCAGCACCATTTCCTTATGACACTTTGGGGACTGAATGTGGGAATGTCTTTTTACTGTTTTTTTCTACTCTGTCTTGGCTCTTCCTGCTTCAGAACTGACTTCTTGGTAACATGTGCAACCAAGTCCTTTACTTTCAGGGTTCATTCTGTAAGAGGCAGATTATAAAGGTTCCTTCTCTACCAACGTTTAGTGAAGGATGAAGATTTTTATTACATACAGATGAAAGGAAACCTTGTTATCCTGTGGCTGTTCAGGTTTCTTCACTGGGAAGGGACCAGATGCTGAGGCATCATACTCTGACTAGTCTCTTCCTCTGTTAACCTGTCATGGTTTGGTGCTGAAGGTCATAAAGACCACCTAGAGGTTGGCTTCCAATGGAACAATGGATGTTTGTGCCCTAAGGGGTTTATACAGTTCATACCTTTATACTGAGTGTTTTAAGGCAAATGCCTTCCAACTTACCCTTTGTTGCAAAAAACCCAGGGGAGGCCGCTTCTGCTCTCATAGAGACATTTTTCAGTCCTGATGTTGGAACAACTTCTGCCCGTAAGCAAAAATAAGCCTTTTAATCAACTGAAACTGTCCACATTCCATGGAAAGAGATTAGTTTCATGGTCCTAGGTGTATTGATGAATACACACTGCAACAGTCCATGACTGACCTGATCTAGATATAGGTAGCTGTAAAAAAATGGCCTATTGCAAACAAAAATAGTATTGAGGGACTGTGTTATATGTCGTTCATCTCTCCTTATCTGTTTCTAAAGTCTTTTTCCATTCCTCTTTGCTGGCACATTTGAAAGAACTCTACATAATTTAGCACAGATTGTTTGCCTGGAGCAGTCTCAATGCAGAATGCTCCTTCCACTCTAAATCTGAAATTGCAATAGAATTTGCATTTCTTCTTGGACATTAGATGTTCACGATAGCTCCTATGGTTTTAATGCTTTTAGTGGTTACACACTATATTTCTCTATTGGAGTCATCATTACTTAGATTTTAGAATATGCTTCAGCTTGCAAACTGATCTGCTTGAGTTTTTCTGCTGTTCATTTGGGGACTTTGAGAATTCCTCTGGAAGAATCTGGTCTGTGTATACAGACTTCAGTGCATGGGATTATTCAGATCACGGTCTTCATATTTTCTCCATCAGGTTCTAAGCGTTCTTCTCATAGCAATGCTTATTTCTATGGATTCTTCAAGAATAAGCGGATAGTACTCTTTGACACACTCCTGGAAGACTATTCTGCTCTGAACAAAGAACCAGCAGAAGGAGAAGATGGTGAGAATGAAGAAACAAAGTCTAAAACCAAAGTAAGTTTGGTTTTAATTGTGTTCTTTATATTAATGTCTTGGTGAGGTATTCTCTTGTGTTTTCTAATGTATTTTAAAGGTCCTCAGTAAGTTGCTAAAACCCAAACCCTAATGATTTCAACACCAAAGTATGCCTGGTTTGCTAATTGGAATTTCTGAGGCTGTGTGAGTGGTGCAGGTAGCACCAGAGACTGTAAAAATCCACAGAGGCTTTAACAAAACATTAGTTGCCTGCATTTAAAAACTAGACCTTCCTTATAATTGTTTGAATAAGGAACCTGTTCAGGGTTTTAACTCATCTTCCTTCTCTTGGGACTGCCACACCAAAGCTTCCCTTTGAAGGAAATGCTTTTAATTCTCAATGTGTCATTTATGTGCCTTCTACTGCATGCAGAGTTTTTAGTGCAGGAGGTACACCACACAGACAGATTGCACATGCGCATCCTCCCGTGCCCTGGTCAAGAAGAGGATTGTGGCCTGGCACTGGCCTGTCCTTTGATGTGCAGCTGCACATCATGAGTCTGCTGGAGCAGCTGTTGTGGCCTCTGAAGAGTATGGAAATTACTAAATATGATGGAATACATTCTGAGTAACCTGAAGGAGTAATTCTGAGAAAAACAAATGGCCTTGCGCAGCCCAAGGTTAAGCCAGTGTCTAGATTGTTGTTCAGTCCAGCTTTTGTTCCTTGGCACCATGTTAGTGGTGCCCAGGGTTTTGTTTGGCAAATACTGCAGAAGTGGGTGATGAGAGGAGGGGATGTTGAGCTCACCTGATCTAGTCCTAATGAGAGTCTGTGTTCCATTTCAGCAGGCTCTTCAGCCTTTGTGTTTGCTTCTGACTTGCTAAGGGATCTTTGAAGTTGCAGATGTCCTTCCTAATTATGGCTTTAAGGCATGTCTTAGGGCTTTTTGAAGAGGACAGTTCCTTTTTAAAGGAACGGTGCTGCCTTGGGAGTAAGGCTACATGTTGAGTGTTGAAGGCAGTAGGAAAAGGGCTTTGCTCTCAATTTTCCTCTCAAAGTCTGCAGCTCTGAATACCTGCTTCCAGTGTAATGCTTTGCTTGAGTAAAGAAATAGGATGAGAAGAAGGGGTGGTAGGAGAGTGTTTGGAAGGCTAATCTTCCAGTGTTCTTTCAGGTTTGCATCAGTATGTCTGCATGCATAGAAATAAGAGAACACCACCTCACTGTAGAAATCTTCTTAAACTTAAAATGTTATATTTTTGAAAGTATCTTAATGAAAAAGGCTCAGCAAGGAATTATATATGTGTTTCTGCTGTTAGAAGGGAATGACCTGATCTAGGGACTTAAGTGATCAAGGCAAAAACAAATGAGTAAGAAATCTATTTGGTTGTGTTCAGACATACCTGATAATACGTCTGCTTTGTTATTCCCTCAGAATAAGAAACAAGGATGTAAAAATGAGGAAGTTCTGGCTGTACTTGGTCATGAATTGGGTCACTGGAAACTAGGTCATACTGTCAAAAATATAATCATCAGCCAAGTAAGTTATTATAAACTGGTTTCTTCTTCCTAGAGCATCTGTAATTATAGCTGTTTCCAAATGCCCTCTTCCAGATTTATTAGTGTACATTCACCTGATATATGTATATATGTATTATGCTGTGTGACAGAAAGTTGGTTTGGGTTTTTTTCTTTGCTCTATCTACAGTGAACATATACTGGCTTTTCTCTTCCCTCCCTTGCTTCATCTGGTTGGTAGTAAGCATCTCAGAAAGCATGTCTGCTGCCGCTTTAATTCATCTGAGCAGCTTTCTGAAGTTGTGTCATGGTTTATGAATGGTACTCCCCAATTCAGTGCCCCCACCAAGACTTCAAAACCACTCTCTCACTCCCCCGCTTTTCCTCTTCCCCTCCCCTCTGTGGCAGATTGAAGAGGAGAATTGGAGGCATAAAACACAAAGATCACTGGTTGAGATAAGAACAGCAATGAGATAAGAAAACAAACAGTAACAGCAATAATACTGATGACAGAGGGTGCAAGAAAAGAAAGGATTCATACAGAAAAAACCAACCCTACAACAGACAGTACTGGACAGCTCCCTCTGCCATGTTTTTCAACTGGCAGAATCCCTTCTCCCTGGAAAGCCTCTCCCCATCTCCAGCAGTGGTGGGAGGTGGTATAGAAAAACCTTCTTGTCCTGGCCATGCCCACTCGTGGCTACTGCAAAAATTAACTGTCCTGGCCAGAACCAGGACATTATCCACCCCTTATTCTATACCATCTACAACGTGCCCAGATCCTACACGTTACAACTATATATATACTTAGCTATATGTGTGTGTATATATATACACAAGTGCAGTTATCATTTCCATAGTTAGTGACTGTACCTGCAAGGTGTCTGTTGAGTTCATTTATTGCATGGCTGTGAATTCTGTCCATCCTAGATGTCTTCCAGGGCCGGAGGGCTGGTGTGCTGTTGGCTGGTTGCAAGCTGCTTCAGGAGCTCACAACTTGTGTATCTGATATACTCCATACCCATTGTTCATGGTAGTTATGGCACACAGTGGCAGTGTCACTGAGCAACCAGTATTATATGATTCAACATTACAGACTGTTCTCACCCAAAAATCAAATCCCCCTGAGGTACACATCATGTTTCACAGAATAAGCTGAATTGGAAGGGACCCGCAAGGATCACTGAATCCAACTCCTGGCCCTGCACAGCATCCTTTTGCATTACCCACCAAGTGCACCCAGGTCATTGAGCAAAAAGAATCTCACAGATGAGTTTGCCTTTGCTTGATGCAGAACTAATCCAAACTGTCTTCCCTATGGAGGTCCTGGTTGATGGCCAGTTGGATCTGCATCAGCAGTGCCCTGGTAGCCAGGAGGGACATCCCTGTCCTGTACTCCCTGCTCACTTCTCTTCTTGCTTTTTCATCTCCCTTCATTACTTTTTTTTGCTCACTGACAGAAAATAGTGGTTCTTTTACTGTTGCATTTTCAGAAAGCAGGTAAAGACCAGCTGTTTGTTCCTGTTTGTATATTAGTTCAAAAGTAATCTACTTGTTTTTTTACAGGGGTGTCCCTGTGCAAATCTATAATGTGATGTTATGTAATGACTTAGCTTAATCAAGAATGTTTTTTCTTTTCTCTAGATGAATTCATTCCTTTGCTTCTTCTTGTTTGCTGTGCTAATTGGTCAAAAAGAACTCTTTGCTGCATTTGGTTTCTATGACACCCAGCCTACCCTGATAGGCTTGATGATTATTTTCCAGTTCATTTTTTCACCTTACAATGAGGTAAATTGTTTTCAAGACATAGACACTGAAGTATCATCCTATTTAAATAATGATTCTGTTTTGTCAGGGGAAATTTGAAGTTTCTGGGGGCTGTATTGAGTGTCTCATTTTGATAATCAGGCTTAGTGTGCTGCATGTTGGGTAAGGCTCCACTTTCAGATGTGGCTTGGATAAAGCTTAGTGAGATCAGTCTGCAGCTACAGTAGTATGTGGGATGTGAGGAGCTAGATATAGTAGTATTTACTGGCACTGAAGGAATTTGCAGATAGATGAATTTTAAAATAATTTTTAATACATTTCTTTCCACAGGTTCTCTCATTTTGTTTGACTGTATTAAGCCGACGATTTGAGTTTCAAGCAGATGCATTTGCCAAGGAACTTGGGAAGGCTAAAGACCTATATTCTGCTTTGATCAAGCTAAACAAAGATAATTTAGGATTCCCTGTTTCTGACTGGATCTTTTCAATGTGGCATTACTCCCACCCACCCCTTTTAGAAAGACTTCAGGCCTTGAAAGATGCAAAGCAAGAGTGACAGCAATCATTGATGGTTCAAAGACAGTGCTTCCATTTCAGAAGCAAAGTTCAGAGCTGCTTTTTAATTTTATTTTTTTTAAATGGATAATGCAAATTAAGTGCACTGTTAACAGCACCACAGATCTGAGTATCCTGAAACAGGTATTAAATTATAAATGACTTATTTTTAACAAAAACAAAACTGTGGAACATAATTTAGAAAAAATGCTGGGTGAGGACCTTCCCCTCCCCACTGACTTTCATTTCCATATCATAGTATAGACTTTTAAAGGGAGGAAAACTAGTGTAGACTTCAAAGCACCTTTTTCTTCAGTTTGTGTATGCCTTGAACATTGCTTTTGATCCTTTTTCTCTTCTCAGCATTATGTGAACCTTCCCAGTCTCACCCTCTTCACAGTGAAGAGGCTTTGGGTGACTTGATTTTCTGTATAATGATACTTGTACTTGCCAGTGTGTTTTAAAAAAGCTGAATGCAGCTGCAGGCTTTTCTACTGCATTCATGTCTGTCATCATGAAACATGCTACTTAATAAAACCTTCTTTCTCTGAAGTGTGGGAAGAAGGATGAATTATAGCTGAGGAAGTGTACCATGTCTTCCTTGAAAATGAGCACTAGGTGGTGTTTAGTAGCACTGTAGTGGGATTAGGCTGCTCCTCTTGCCCACAATGCTGCTGGGGGTATGGAAGGATGTTACAAGGAATCAGAAAGGGACCCACATTTTTGAGAAAGTTGCTAATTCTCTCTTGTTCTCCCTTTTTCCACATCTCAATTTCTGTTGTACTTTGCCTAGATTTTTTGTGTATATGGAAGTGTCCCGTTGGTCAACCAGTGTATCAGAGCCATGCTTTCATTCTGAGGGAACTTACCCTCCATTCCATTGAGGGGTTTTCAGTAATATGAATCAGGTGAAATAGCAGTGCTGGCATACTTATTCTTCATCATTGTTCTTATATATAAAAATTCTTACCTATAAAAAGCCCAGGAAACAGTTTGACCACATCAGTTACTGAAGAACAAAGTGGGTAAATGTGGAAATTGCTTCGACATTGATTATCTCAGACTTTTCTGATGAAAAACAATTATATTTACTTTTGTTGAAGTAAGAATAGAAGTAAAATGTAAGTTTGCATGTGCATACAAATGTTTTGAACCAGCCTGAATGCACATACTCCATACAAAAATCAGATTTTCTATCTGCAGTAAATTTAAATGTTCTGCTCACCTCTGTACAAAGAGAGAAGTCGTCGAAGCAAATTGTCATTGTTTCAAATGTCATAATATTCTCATATATTTTATTGCTAGCTTACATTTGTTTTTCTGATCATAGGGGAAAATGCCTTATAAGATGATGGGCACAATGATGTCTTGGGGAAACAAGATGTTGCTGAAAGCCCTTTGTATGCCTTATTCTAATTGTGTTTATAGCCCAGCAAATACAGAGCTAAACTATAGATACGGATTTAGGAGACCATTTTACAAATGTGGAGAGCCTATATTTGTCATGTTAACTATTTAATAAAAGGCCCTCAAAAATAAAGGCATTAACTTGAATCTGTCAATTCAGAAGAATAAATAAGTGTGTCAAGTTTTGAATGAGATGTTTGCTGGTGTAAAGCTATGGAAAACAAGTGTGCTTTGAGGAAACTGTTTGTCTCATCCATTAGGTAAAAATTGTATGCAAAAATTAATTTTCTGGCTATTTCAGAAATTTGGGTAAATGCAAACAAAAGGAGATTAAAGTGGGAAGATGAAGGAAATGCCAGTTCCTATGGAAGCATGAAATACTTAAAATACTTAGCTGACAGGCAAAGATAGTGTTCTTATCGCAATTGCCTGTTACTTCCTTTTCTCCCCTGACATTGTTCAGCGTTATCTCTGCAGTTCTTCTAGCTAGATTTCATATCTAACTACCAAACAAGGTTTCAGAGTTGGTTCCATTCTGCTCCATTTGCTTCTCAGCACTGCAGCTGTTTGTCAGTGCTGACCTTCTACCTGCCCACATTACTAATGGGCATCTGGAGTGCATCAGCTACACCATGGAGACCTTCTACAGCTGCTAGGTGCTTCCTGTCTCCCTGAGAATGGTCAAAATGACCCCTAAGTCTTCCTGTGCAACTTCTGCCTTCCCAGGTACCTAAATACTCCTACAGTGTCTATACAGCCACGTGATAAGCCAGCACCAGCTTCATGATGAGGTAGGTCTGCTTAGCACAGCCACCATCCCTTCCAGGGAATGATCAGTTTTAAGGAGAGAAGCAAGAAAATTAGCAAGTGTGCATATAGTTTTCTGTTACCTTTAGCAAACACTCTTCACATACTCAAGGGAACCCAGAGCAGAAAGTCTCTGGCAGTATGCTCCTCCCAGGTGTCTGTGGGACTGCTGGGCATAGATCAGCAGTGCCCTGTCCAAAGGCTGGAGCTTCAGCTTCCTGTTTCCTGCATTACCAGCTTTTTCTGCTGGTCTAAGTAGAAACCTGAGAGAAGATGTGATGAGGAATAGTCTCAGACCTTGAACGGTGACAGAAGGACTAGAATTTAATCCTTTGTGAAAGTGAAGCTTGATGTGTCTTGGTAATGTGTGCTAGCAGCCCAGAGACCCCAGTGCACTGGGCTGATCCCCAGCAGTGTGGGCAACACAAGGGAGGGGATTCTGCCCCTCTGCTCTGCGAGGGTGAGACCCCACCTGCAGAGCTGCCTCCAGCTCTGGCATCCCCAATATAAGAAAGACATAGGCCTATTGGAATGAGTCCAGAGGAGGCCACAGAGATGTTCCAAATGTTGGAGCCCCTCTGCTCTGGAGCCAGGCTGGGAGAGTTAGGGCTGTTCACCTGGAGAAGGGTCCAGGGAGACCTTAGAGTCCCTTCCAGTACCTTAAAAGGGATCCAAGAGAATTGAGAGGGACTTTGGACAAGAGCTTAGAGTGACAGGGCAGGGAGGGATGGCTTTAAGCTGAAGGAAGGTAGATTTAGATCAGATTTTATGAAGAAATTCTTTACTGAGGGACAACTGGCACAGGTTGCCCAGAGACGCTATGGCTGTCCATCCTTGAAAGTGTCCAAAGCCAGGCTGGACAGGGCTTGGAGCAACCTGGGATAGTGGAAGGTGTCCTTGCCCATAGTTTAACATGACCTTTAGGGTCCCTTCCAATCCAAACCATCCTGTGATTCTGTGATGAAATAGGCATAAACATCTCCCTTTCAACGCGTTTCAAGGGCCTCCGTTTGTTCACGCGGGACTCTTACGGCCACAGGGCTTTTACTACTCTCGGTCGCCAGCAGGTCCTGCTGCTGTGTACGCGGATCAGGAGCGCAGGCTGGGGAGCGGTGGAGAGCTGTGTGCGCGGGGTCCGTTTGTTGTCCGGCAGCGATGTGCGAGGCCTGTGCTCACCTCACGGAGGCGAGCGAGGCCGCCGGGCCCGGGCCGGTGGCGGCTCCGCGGGGCGGGCGCGGTGTGAGGGCGATCCCCGAGCTGCAGGGGGCGCTGCGCGCAGGGCCCGCCCCGGGGGGACAGCGCCCCTCCGCCGCCTCCGGGGCCGCCCCGCGCCGCCCGCACGAGCGCCGCGGTGCGCGCGCGCGGCGGCCCGGATGTGACGTGCGCGCTGGGGCTGCAGCCCCGGGCGGTTCCTTTGTGCGGCCGGGGCGATGCTGGCGGGCGGCAAGAAGGGCGCGGAGGCGGCGGCGGGCGGCGAGGCCGGGCCGGAGGCGCCGGTGCCCCCGCCCGCCGCCGCTGGGGCCCTGGGCTCGTCTGCGGATAGCGGCGGGGCTTCGGAGCGCACGCCCCGCAAGAAGGAGCCGCCGCGGGCCTCGCCTCCGGGCGGTGTGTCCGAGCCGTCGGCCGTCGGGGCCGCCCCTGCGCCCGGCGCCGAAACCACCGGCATCGCCGAGACCCCCGAGGGCCGCAGGACCAGCCGCCGCAAGCGAGCCAAAGTAGGTGTGGGGCGGTCCTGTGCGGGCCCCGCTGGCGCCTCATGCGCGGCGTGCTCGGGCCGGCAGGCCCCGGCCCTGGCCCTGGCCCTGGCGGGGCGCGGGGCTCAACACGGAGCGGGCCCTGCCGAGGGCACGGGAGCATGCTCGGCACCGGGGACTGCGGTGTCGTGAGCGCGAAGGACTAACATGCGGGCGCGCAGGAAGCCCGTGTGCATTAAGATCAAGATCCCCTGTTGTCCTAGCTCACCTTCGTGGGCTCTGGGGAGGACCCGTGCCCTGTTATGAAGGAGAGCTTTCTGCAGCTGTTCAGGAACTTTTTGCGGTCCCTGACCAGATACCGACCAGTAAAAACACCCCAAATCCATGACAGTGCATTGGAGTGCTCGTGACCTTACATTTTATCAGCAAATTTGTCTGTTACTGTGGTACATGGGTGCAGCCTCTCGAGGCTCCTGTGCATGGGATGATGCTGGTTTTGCAGGGTTGTGAAGGTGATGGCCAAGCTCAGTCCACTGTTCCTCACCTTCTCTCCATTGGCGTTGGAGAGCTGAGTCAAGGCTATGTTAAGGGTGAGATTTAGCAAATCTAAGGGCTGTAAAGGGTCTCCAGTAGTATTGGTTTATAGTATGTAATTCTCATCTGTTCTGGATATATGAAAACATTACTTTTTTTGTGAAGCTTTTTCTTTGAAACGTTGCTTCAAAAGATACTGAAGATCTCGGCTGTGCCCAGGGTTGGGGTGTTTGACGCGGAAGCCGAAATTACTTTTATGAACTGTTTTGTCCTGTGGTTGTGGCATTGGATGTGACCCTTCAGAGCCGTTATGTGATGTGATAACTGGACTGGTCCTTTGCATACAGGAGCTGTTGGGTAGGTCAGTCTGGTGTGTCTTTTAAATCAAAATAAGGCAGGTGTAGACTGGACATCACAAAGACATTTTTTACAATGAGGGCGTTGAGGGCCTGGCACAGGTTTCTCAGAGAAGCTGTGGCTACCTCATCCTTGGAAGTGTTCATGGACACAGACAGGGCTTGGAGCAACCTGGTCTGGTGAAAGGTGTCCCTGCCCATGGCGGGGCGGGTGGAATGAGATGGGTTTGAATGTCCCTTCCAGTCCAAACCATTCTGTGATCTTCAGAGACATCATTCCTGCTGTATAGTGGTCTGTTAACAAGTAGGAATTAGTGCTCTGTGTGGGTTGTGTGTTGGTGATGTTTCTTTGCACTGACAGTCCCCATCTGCAAACGGTGTTCATCTCTTGTCCCCTCGAGCACTCAGGCCAGCATGAAGTCGCCTTCCCATGAATGTTTGTGGTGGGAACTTACTATGGGAGGGTATCTAGGTTAAAAATAAATCTAGGGAAAAGCTTCCCAAGAAGCTTTTTATTGGACTTGATTGTTCTTTGAAAGTTGTGGGAGCTCAGATGGGATGGGAGACTTCAGGGCGCCTTTGGACAGAAGTAACGTGTGTGGCTTCAAATACCTGTGGTAATGTATGGATGTGCTGAGTGGTCACTGTTATTTGCTTCAGAGTGGAAGTTCACAGAAGGTCTTGGAGGTGCAGCAGTGTGAAAAACTGAATATGCTGGACATTATGTAATGTAAATATTTAAAAGATAGCAGATCATGGTAGGTTAGTGTCTTAAAGGATCCAGGGTTCCTGTACACAGGCTTCCCAAAGCTACTCTGAATTGTGCCCATTATTGCCCTTTCTTTGTGACTGAACTTGGACTATGAAAGACTTTTTGTTCTTTTGCTGAGAAATCCAGAGTTGCTTTTGTCGTTTCCTGGTGGAAGCTGACCTGTCAGATGTTGGAGGGTCACTAGCTGCTTTCTTTTAATTTTTCCCATGGCTGCATATTGAGAAGTGCTTTTTCCTTTTCCAGTAAGTAGGGAAATTCAATAGCAGTGTACAAAGCTTTTTTACTTTGGATTAAAGCTTGGTTGACTAAGAAGTATGAGATGCAGCCCTTTCGGGCTAGTTCTTGGAGTTTCCATGTTCCTTCAGGTTGGAGAGAGTCTTTCTGGCTAGTAATTTTATTTATTTTTACTGGAGAACAGAACAAAACATATACAGCAATAAAGTTTGGGGGGGATGAGGGGAAGGGATGTTTCTTGTGTTGAGCCACTAGTCTGACCATTCTGGAGAGGAAGCAGCTGTGAGCCTCTGTACCAGGGCAAGATTCCCAGCAAGCAGGAGACCATACAGGACACAGGTGGGATTTCCTCGGGTAATCTTGTATACACTTCTGGTCATCTGTGCTTAGCAGATGAAATTCAAGTTCAAATACATGGAGTGGACATAGAGGCTGCTTGTTATCCCTGAGTTTGGCAGGGATGTGAAGGAAGGGAAGAAAACCAGAAAGGTTAAGTGATAATATAGCAAATACAACTAAACTGGGCTTGATATGAGTAGAAAGCTCCTACTATAGGGTGCTGAAGATTTTTTTTTTTTAGGTGGAGGCAAAAGCATTTGTTGCATTTTATAACATGGTATCTGCAGTAAGACTCTGCATAAGGTAATTCAAGCCTTATATTCTGTCGTGCTTTTTACAGGTGGAGTATAGAGAGATGGATGAGAGTCTTGCAAACCTTTCAGAAGATGAATATTACTCTGAAGAAGAGAGAAATGCTAAAGCTGAGAAAGAGAAAAAACTACCCCCACCACCTCCACCAGCTCCTGCAGAAGAAGAGAATGAAAGTGAGCCAGAGGAGCCGTCTGGTGAGTAAAGAGAGACCTTCTCCTCTGCATTATTTACCTGATTTATTAACAGAAATTAGGTAGGGCTGGGTGTGGCATCATGAATCCCATGTCTGGTTTCAATCTGGTTTTAAATAATTGTTCTACAGTGTTTTATTTGCTGGCCCCATATGTGGAAGGAGGAGGGAAATGCAGAACAGCCTGATAAAGATAGGAATATGCATTAATCTAATTCCAAATGAAGCCAAACCTCTCGTGCTAGATCCTCATGATCCTTATTGACTTGTCTTTCAAAGCTTATTGACCAGAATAGCCCCTCTGGCTCTCTGCTGCCACACCTGCTTGTGTACAAACGTGCACTTATTCCTTGGAGAGAGAAGAGGTTGGGTTTATGGGTGGTTTATTATGCAGAAGAACAGATTTAATCTACTGTGATTCCTGTGGCTTTAAACTATGACTCTAATCTTAAGTTCTGGTTGGATACTGTTTGCTTAAACTTCAGTGCTTGCCTTAGTACCTTTGACAGAGCTTCACTTTACAGTGGGAAGTTTTTTGGTCAGTCTTGTTCAGGAGGCAGCTTTTGAAATTTGTGGTAGTAGTAGTACCTGATCCTTTACCTCCATTGTGTTTACAACTGCCACCATTAGTGAGGTCTGTTGGTGGCGTATCACTCAGCTGTGTAGAAGATCATGCTTTTGCAAAGTTCAGAGTCAAGAGATTTCATGAGATAATGTGCATACCAGTTGGTTTTAGACAGGAGCTGAAATCTAGTAGTCTGGCAGGTTCATCACTGATGTGAGTCACTGTTAGTCTTCAGTTATCTTAATTTTCTTTTTGGCTGGCAGGTTTGAGAATGTAGGCATAGAACTGGTGTTGGCTTGGGGATACCTAACTTCAGTTACTGAAAAAATATTAAAAGCTGTGGGTGTGTTTTATCTCTTAGGATTTGCCATTGTGGCCTCTCCTTGTTACAGCTGTTGGCTCCTGCCTTGATACAGGAATACTATAGCTCCTATGCTTGACTGTAATACTTGTAATGATAAAAATCCTGCCACCCCAGTTGTAGCTGATGTACCAAAAATGGAATTTTAGTAGGTGTAATTAAGCAAGTATTTTAAGCTTACTTTTTAATTTACCTTAGATATTGTGTTTAATTCTTGAGACCTAATATTAATACTTTTTTTATTTCTCTCAGATTCCATTTTATGCCTCTGAGAATGATTATTGAAATCAGTTTGAGGCATAATCAGTGAAATACAGTGGAACAGGTTTTATCCCATGAAGGAAGAAACATGGAAGATAAGCAGTGTTGAGTCATACTATTCTATACACACACCAGCCTGTTAAACAGTTATTTTGCAGGCACTGTATTTAGCCATCTAAATACAATCAATTTTCAAACAAGCTTGTTGCCTGCTTTACTTGAATTTATGTAGTACTTCAGAAGTTTTTCAGGTGGGCAACTTTGTTTCTGCCCCAACCCATAAAGTCAAGTTAAAAAATGACCCAGGGCTGAGTGGAACTTTGTCGCTGTTTGAAGAAGGTGGGCTGTTCAGAACTTTTCTGGCTGCCTAGAAATCAGTAGATTTCAGGTCAAAATATAATTTCTCTATTCCTATAAAGTCTGTGATATACATGAAGCAGTAGAGTAGAAAGAAAACAAATTTCAAGTTGTCATTCCATGGCTAGTCTTGCTGTATTTTTAAAGGTTTCTGAGACTATAATATGTTTGTGGATCTCTCTGGTTTTGTCTTTATTAATATAGGTGTCAGGAACATCAGGTCATCTTATACTGGCTGTTAAAAGTGCATTGAAACTCTAATTCAGCCACCTATTAGAAGGAGGAGGTGACATGGAGTCTGCTCTATATAAAACCTGTGTCTATAATTGAGGTTTTCTCTCTCTCTGTTACTTTGAAGGAAAAATTGAGGTGTTCAATAAGAAATACTAAACTGGACAGTAATACTAGAGTAGGATTGCATCCTGACAATCTAGGAAAATTTTAGTTAGCATGTGTATTACTGTTAATTTATTCTCATTGCAGACCTTAAAAATTGCTTTCTGTGTTTAAAGCCTGTAAAAACACAGGTAATGCAGTAGAGGCATAAAGCTGTCACATTACAGCTTTTGAGTTGAAAAGCCTGATTGTGCCTAGTGCCAGTGCCTGGTATTTCATTAGCTTGTCCCCACAGACAGCTTACAGTGAAGGGGATTATTAAGTGTCACACTTCAGGTGACAGCAAAATGCTGGTCTTCTTTTGAGTAGGTTCCATTCATGTGTTCAGCTGTGGGGAATTCTAGGTGTTTTGGCTATTACAGTCTGGATTTGCAAGATGTATTGCATGCTATTGCAGAGCAGTTTTAAAAGGTGTGACAGTATTTCATAATTAAGATAATTTCCTTCGAGTATCTCTTCTCTTTTTACTTGAGGAATATTGTCTAATAGCAAAAAGCTTCCAAACTCCCTTTCAGTGCTGAATGACAACATTTGTGTTCTTGATTGCCAATATTCCTTTTGGAATCAAGGAGCTTGCTTCTTTTGATCTTTTTTTCCTCTAAGCATCTTTGTTTTGTTTTACCTCACTGAACTGGATTTTCATTTTTAGAACTACAGAAGATTTTCTTTACTAGCTCCTGGCCTTTTAGTGTTGTCAGTATTCTTACTTTGTGGTAAGCCTATATTTTTAGGTGCTGTTTTCCAAGGAACTGAATATGATCAAGATTGACACCAAGGGAATAGTCAAACTTAGTGATGCTTTGTCTCTGTATTTTATCTGACTTGTCAGTTTTCCTAAATAAATTCAGTAGTCTATGACAGTCATGTGCAGCTATTCTTAATTTTGAGACAGTGGATAATTGTATGAAGTAGATTCCTTTGTGGACGTTCTTCCTGATTGCTCCTCAGCTCATGGTCTGTTATTCTGTTGCCTTGAGACTGAGCAGATTCTGCTCTGGCAGCTTTTGTTGAGCTGCAATAGTTTGATGTTAACACGGATCAGCGGTTTGCTTGCTGCTAGTTCCTTTGCAACTAGAACCTTTCTTCTAGGGAAGGAGAGGCAATCTTCACTAGCAGGCCTTGTTTGCACACTCCTCTGCTCAGACTGAGTAGCATTTAGAGTTGTGTCCAAGCAATCAGTAATAGTGATGAGAAGAGGAAGATACTGATTTCTTTCTGTAAGTGAGCCGAGAGCAATTTTTTCCGCTCTGCTCATTGTCAGTGCTAATTCAGTGCTATGAATGCCATAGGCTGATGTCAGAATCTTTATGGAAGATTCTTACGGAAGGCACAGGTAACTTTTATTGCAAATTAATGGCCTATGCTTGAGTGTAAATACTCATGTTTCAGTTGTGTTAGTCTCTCCCAGAATGGAAGCAGGTCTTGAAATGTTCCCAGCATAATAAAGTACTTGCAGTGTAGATCAAGTAAAGAATTTTATCTTGCTGTTGCAGATATGTTATTCACAGAATCATAACTTTGGGTCTTGGGAGGCCTGTCAAAATGCAATTATTTGTCACAGTCTCTCTGTGAGTTTTTGACTTCCCTGCTGGCAGACTGATTTTATACAAGTACTAACTATTGCTCCTCTGCTGTACTGAGTGAAAATGTCTGTCTTGTTTCAGTTTCTATTTTGTTTTATCTGTAGATGTTTAATGTTGTGACATTCTAGATTAATCCGGGTTAGCACAGTATGGAAACATTTGGTTAACTTTCTTTGTCTTGCTTTAGGGGTTAAATCTCTAGTTCAGATGAAATTCTTCTCAGTTAGTGTATCCACTAAGAGCCTTAAGTTACATTCTGGCAAAAATGTCCACCCAGACTCTAAAGAGTGTTAACATTTGTGAGTTTAGCCTGAGGTTAGACCTTGCTCTTACCTGCTCACAGATTACCCCTGAACTGTTGTGCTCTGGGAGCTGGCTGTTCCATTCCAGTAACTACTGCAGCGTGTTTCAGTGCATGTTGGTTTGGACTTGCTGACTGTCGAAGTGTGTGGTTTGAAGGAGCCTTGGTACAGCAGGAGCCAGCTGAACAGCCCTGGGCCATCTCTGGAGTGTGCCATGGCTTCCTGCACTCCGCAGGTGACAGGACTTCAGGCAAACTGATTGTGGAAGAATACTGCTCATGAGCTCAATTTCTGATTGTGGAAGAATACTGCTCATGAGCTCAATTTCTGATTGTGGAACAATACTGCTCATGAGCTCAACTCAGAGCGTAGTGTCTCCTGTGAAGTGAGCAGTGTGTGAGGTGTGTAATGGCTTTGTTCCTGCAGACACTGCAGCTGTACTCATCTCTCTTCTCACCATGCTCTGTTCCTGCTTGTGTTGCAGTCGTGTTTAGGACTTATATGTAGGCTAAGGTAATTCTGAGACTTGTTCAGATCTTTTGGATGAGTGCTTAGCCTTTCCTCATGTTTCCACTGCTGGAAATGTTGAAAGACTGATGTCTTTCAGTGCTGGGTATTGATCACATCACTGATCAATGGTATGACGTGTATTTGGCTTCAAAGGCAATCTTAGTGGGTTAGAACACTGATGGTGTATCAAGGGCACTGAAGCCAAAAAGAGTGATCTGAGCCTTTCAAAAAATATTCTAGTATCAAGCTTAAAGGAAGGGTTTATGGCAAAAAAAAAAAAAAAAAAAAAGCCTCTTCTGAATATAAGAGGCTTTTCAAAATGCTTTAAACTATCTCCTTGGGATATGGGGAGACTTGGGAGCACCAAAGGCAAGATTATAAAATTCTTAGGGTTTGAGATCCATAGAATCTGATGGTATCCATCCACCAGATCATAAGTATTTAGCCACCAGGAATGCTACATATGGTGTACTTCTTTATTTCTCATAAAATCTGATGTAAAGCGTTCCAGTAACGTGGATAACACTTTAGAACATAATTTTTGGTGCCCTGAACCTAGGTTCCTGAAGATGGGATTCTCAGAAAATGTGTTTAGTTAGTTGGTGAAATTTAATACCTAAAACGCCAACTGCCGGGCCTTTATGTCCAGTATGGTTTAACTTATGGAGTAAGGTCCCTGAGTTCTCCTCTTTCCTTCCACAGGGCAAGCAGGAGGACTTCAAGACGACAGTTCTGGAGGGTATGGAGACGGCCAAGCATCAGGTGAGGGTGGCGTTTGATGCTTGCCACTGAGTAGCAAGAGCCGCCAAGTTAGGGATTGATGCTTGCAAGTGCGCATGGGTGTGGTTGTCCCGAATTTAGCAAGAGATGCAGGAGTTGTGTACCCACCTGTTTAAAAAGTGTGGGATATTCAGATTTCAGTTGAAGTCTTTAACAGCTGCGGAAAAGGGTGCTAGCTAACCTGTGTTGAAATGTCTCAGGCCGATCTCTCATCCCTCCACTCCTCTCCATGTTCAGAGGAGTCTAAATGTACAAAAAGCTGTTTCTTACCTAGCCAGTTCATACCACCGAGATTGACACAGAGAGCCCTGGGCTTTAGAACAGTATACCCTTTTTTCTAACTGCTGAAGAAACGTAGCATGGAGTACCTTTTTGCTCCTTTCTTTTTGTCTTTTGAAAGGGTTTGTGTTTGACCTGTGTGCCAGCAGTTAGCCCAGGAGACTGTCTGCTGGGCAGGTTCATAGTCTGCTGCTCACTGGACTGGATTGTGAATTGCATTCGCCATTTGGCCTCGGTGCTGCTGCTGGCAGCACTCACTGCTTCATTCACAGGATTGGTGTCTTTACTCCTAAGTACTTGGAGTGCTACTTAAAATCTTCCTCCAACTCTGCCGCTTTTGCTCTCACTTCAGGATTAGGGTTTTAAACAAAGGAGTCAAAGGCTCCAGAACCTATTCTGTACCTCCAAGTTGCTCTTTTTGAAGCAAATAGAACTTCAAGATACTCACCTAAGAGTGCATCCTTTGCTGTTGCAAATAAGGGAGCCGAATACTTTTACGGATATTACCACTTGCGTGGAACTGCTGGTTGTTATGGCTCATGGGCTTAAGGATGCATTGCCTATTTCATTTTTAGGCAGGCATTGGCTGATTGGAAATTCTGCATAGTTTGCATTTTGTGTTATATGCTGAGAGTATGCTCTAACAACTGTCCAATTCAATAGCCAAAAAACCTTTCATTCAGTGTGTTCATCTGCAGATGTTTTAGTTTTAGTAAGTCTTTAAATGAGCAGCATCCCTCAGGATTTCTTCTGTGGGGAAGGATATAGTCAAAGCTTCAGCAAATTAGTTGCTAATGCTGAATGTCAGGAAGTGGGCAAGTGTGTGTGCGCAGATGTGTGTGAAGAGGAGCTGATAATCCCGTCTAGGCAGAACCATTCCTTCAGTTGCCTGCCCCAAGGAGAAACATATAGTTTTGAACTGGTAATCCCTGTAATGTGTGGCTTCCATGAAATACAAGCAGTAAGGATGTGAAATGGGATTTAGTCAGCCTGAAATCCAAATCCATTTAGATTTGAACTGTGTAGTTGCAGAAGTAAATTCAAGGACATTTAGTTCTTAAAAGATCTTCCAGTGGTAGGCCAAATAAAAATTATATCTTTGGTATTGAGAGCTATGCTTTTTCTAAATTCTTGTATTGAACACTCTTGTGGGTTGTTTTATTCGCTTTTTTCTTTTCCTAAATACCAGCACTGATCTGGAGCTATTCTGTGTCGTGGTTTGTCGTGCCCCCCACCACCCACTAGCGAAAACTGGGCTAAGCAAAACCAACACATTCTGTCATTCTATTTTAAAGTTTGGGTATTGCTGTGAAAGATATATGGCCTTAAAAGCCCCCACAACTTAATTTGAAGAAATAAATCCCAAAGCTTTTCAAGAAAGTGCTGAGTTGCCTTAAGTTCATACATCAGAGAGTTTGCTGGTATTTGATGACTTCATGGCTTTTAGCAGGTACCTGGAGAAGCACACTTCTTTTAACACAGACCTGTAAGAGGGAGTCAGGTTCAGTATTTTAGGTCTTTAACTGCCCATTCTCTGAAAATTGTGCTGCTGAGCTTTTTGCTGGCACTTGAGGATCTAGAACCTGTTAGCATTAGTAAAGTATCAGAGAATTGGTAATGGGTTTGACTTCCATGCCCAGTTTTACAGAATTCATAGTTGAGCATATGCATTCCTACACAGATGTTGGCACACTTGGGCCAGTGTTAGATGGAAGGACAGCAGAAGGGCTGGGGAATGGTTATTGCTGGAGAAACTGAAGTTGCAGAGCTGTGGGTTTCTATTCCATAGCTGAATATTAGTGCAGGAAGCATTGTGGGTGTGTCAACTTCTCCTATGGTTAATTGTATTTTACTTGCAGTGCTCTGTAGCTTCTGTTACTAATTCCTTCTTGTTGTAAAATTCGTGTAAATTATTACAGACAGTTTTCTTTACCTTGAGTCATCATACAGATCTTTTGATCTTTACTTCTGAATGAATTTTTGGTTTGGGGGTTTTTTTGTTTGTTTGGGTTTTGTTTGTTTGGGTTTTTTGTTGTTTGTTTGGTTGGGTTTTTTTGTTTTGGTGGGGGGTTTTTTTTGGTTTTTGGTTTTTTTCTTTTTGTTGTGGGTTTTTGTTTGGTTGGATTTTTTGTATGGTTTTTTTTTTGGTTGGTTTTTTTGGGGGATTTTGGGTTGGGATTTTTTTAAAATTTTTTTGTTGGTTTCACAACCATTTCCTTTCCTGATTTTTTTTCAGCAACTTTGGGAAGTAAAATGTTTGGAAGTTAAAGGGGTGTGTGGTGGCACCAGAATTAAAAGCAGGGAATTCCTCTCCCTGGTACAGTGACATGTACTGCTGTACATGAACTTCAAACTCTTAAACAGTTGTCTTGGTTAGTGTAACACGCTGCAAGCTTATATTTCCTTTGCTGTTTATTGTAATCTTTTGAACAATTCCAGTTTCAGCAAATGATCTTAATCTTATTACATTACTTGTGGGGCTTTTTTGCCCCTGGGATGTATTGGCTACTATCTTTCTAGATTGAATGCCTTGTCCTCTGTCTGTCTTGATCGAAGTCACTTCTAGGGCATGGGAGATTTATATTGTTCTGGCTGTATTTCACATCTCAGTACTTCATTTTGCTCGCTATGCCTGCAGGATTTGCTTTCTGCACTTTACTTGTGCTGTAGCACTTGATGCAGCTGTGTTGTAGTTTGCCACTTTATTTATAAGACAACATAACAGAGAGTGAGGAAAGCAGGGTACAGAAATGTAATTACATCACTGCCGGTGTGTGAATTGGTAGAAGTGCAGGTTCCTGTATGAATGAAGGCTTTCCACAGAGAAAACCTCTCCTGTATGGGTTTAACATCAGTCTTTTATATGTGGAGCATTTGAAAAGTAAGAAATCTGTTGTTCGTAGGCAGCACTTGGGGAGGGAGCATAAGAAATGCGTAAGTGTGATTGCATTTCATTGCACTGCCTGCTGTAAATATATCAGATATGCAAAATGAGAGTTTAAGGTGGGTTCCACTAGCTGGAGAAGGTCAATGCAAATTAGACTTTGAGAAGCAGGTGAGGGGGATGGTAGATGCTGTGCTTGTATATTACAGGTATTTCGGCTTTGAACAGGTTCTAAAACATTTTTCCAATTCTGTTAGAAACTGCAAGCCACACAAATTAAGGACAACATCTAAAATAGTTTATGTTTTATTGATTTTATATATATGTGTGCGTGTGTGTGTGTTATATATTATATATTGATATGTGCCCCTGCCCCACTTTGTTTTTTGGGGGGGTTTTGTTTGCTTGTTTTATCTCCCCTGTAGTGTAGCTTTTTCATTATCTCTAGATGATACCTATAATTCAAAGAATCATTGACTTGAAAACCTATACGTCTTGCAGAAGTAAATAAAAGGACTAAAAGCATCCCATGAAATTTGCCACCATATCTCCTGGCTGAATGCACTGGCTAGGAGGGGCAGTGTTCCTCTGCAGTGCCTGTAGACTACTTGTCTTTTCATTGTAGGTGTGGAGGGTGCAGCTTTCCAGAGCAGACTTCCACATGACCGTATGACATCTCAAGAAGCTGCCTGCTTCCCTGATATAATCAGTGGCCCACAGCAGACTCAGAAGGTGTTTCTGTACATCAGGAACCGCACCGTAAGTTTGTTGTAAATGTATTGGTGAAAAAAGGGTAGGAAATTTGCGTACCTTGCTCAGACTTTTTGGCAGCTACCATGTCTAGCAGTTGACAGAATTTTTGGTTTTGAGACCTTTTTTGGCATCCTGTCATGCTCTTAAGTTGTTAAGAAATGTGCTATTGATGAAAGCAGTGCTGTAAACAGCATAAAGAATCTATAGTGTATTTACAATATACAAAACAGGGATCAAGGCTTTCTTCTGTATTTTGTAAAGAGTATATTGGAAAACTAAAGTCATGTTAGAAAAATTAAGAGTAGGAAAGCAAGAAATGTTTTGAAAATTGCTGTGTTACCATAGTTAAGAGACAAAACACCTTATGCACCACTCAGTTTTTTCACAGACTTAAAGATGATCAAGAAACATCACAGGATATTGACCATGGTAACACCCAGTGCTTAATAACTTAAATTATTTTAAATTTATATGTGGTGGGCATCTTCATGCAAAGAGCATGACTTCCGCTATTCCTGTAAAATTTTCCTCTAACTCGAGTTTTAACTTTTGGGAAGTCATGAGATGTGTAAAAACAGGCCAAAGCATGCCAAAAGTTTGGAAAACAATTTGCACACAACGAATAGTGAGTAATCCTTTTACAAATGTGTTTGAAGCAGGAAAGCCTTCCACTGAAACCAAGAAATTACTGGAGAGAGATATTTGCAGGGAAAAGCAGCATTGCTGGTGTGTAGGCCTTAGTCACTGCAGAGGAACTTGGAGAAGTTCCTGAGCAGAAATCCTCTTTGAGGAAGGCTTGTGAGAGGATCTCTTCCAGCGAGGATTATAGAGAATATGGAGCAGCTGATATGAGCCCAGTGCTCAGCAGAACTGCAAATTGCAGCATGCAGCCTCTTAATTAGCAATTTGTCTCAAATGGCTTCCCAAATTATATGGAAATTATTTCTTAATGTTTCCTATTCATTATAGTTGTAGGATTTCCACTTTAATTTGGTATCTGTGAGAAACTGTGAAGCTCAATAATGCACCTCTAGAGAAATACCCAAATACATGTCTAATTATGGAATGTAAAATGATGTGGAAATGACCTAGATCTAGGCATGGAACAGTAAAATTAGTTATTAACACCTGCCTCTGTGCTGTGAAGTAGGAGTTGTGTTGGGAAAACAGTTATTTTCTACTCTGAATTGACCTATGAACATATCACAGACAGTTCTTCCTGCTTGATTTTTGAACTGTAACTGTCCAGTAAATATGCTTTTTTGTGTATATGTGGCCAGTGTAGTCCATGGTAGTGTCTTATATTGGTGAAGATTGACTGGATCATTATATGTTGGAGATAAATGAAACCTTGTAACGTGACAAATACTGCTGTAGCTTTATGAAAACATGAAATCTGATGCCAAAAAGACAATGCTGGCTGATTTTGCCAGCTGCACACACCTTTGTGCTACCTTGGTGCATTTCCACTTGCTTGAAATGGTGTGAGAATTTCAAAAAGACTGTATTGCACCTTAAGAAACACTGGAAGGCGAAGTTCAGTGTGGTTGGGGTAGTCCTGCTAAAGTTTAATTCATTAGGGAGTTTCATCTCCTGACAGAATTTTGTAGCAAACTTGCACCTGGAAAACACCTCTTTTGTATTGCTTAATATGTTGTGTTGTATTGTTTGTTTAAACACAGCTGCAGCTCTGGTTGGATAACCCAAAGATTCAGCTGACATTTGAAGCTACTATCCAACAATTAGAAGCACCTTATAATAGTAAGTCAAGTTTTTCATTGCCAAAACCGTACTGTACATATCATTACTGTTCTCTTCACTTTTGTTTGGGGAAAAGCTGCTTCAGATGGGTCTTTTGTTAGTGGAGCTTCATAGGTGCTCATGTACAGACTGGGATATTGCATTATACTCATGGTTCAGATTTGTTAGAGTTCATTTGTCTAGTAAAGAAATATCACTAGCAGGATTCATAAAAGCTGCTAAAAAGATGGATTGTTACTGTAGGGTTAATTCATGTGCAGCTTTTAAGGTTTGCTACGGATTCTTGGTGGTTTTCTGCTGTGAAATGTTATTAATCATATGGTTTTTGGGAGGCATTAAGAAATTGCATAAGACTTAGACTGGATGTGGTGCAAGAAGGCAGTAAATCAGTGTGTAGTTACTGCTTGCAAATGGAGGCCATTCCACACTTCTCAAACAACATCCCAATAAACTGGAAAAAGGTGGAAGGGAGCCATAAAAAAATAATTGAAGAAGAAAATAGTGCTGAAGTGAATGGAAATACACTGTTGAGGATTGCAAAATAGTGGATAATTGTGCTTTAAAAAATAAATACGAGAATTCAGTGCTGCAGTAAGGATTAGCATAATAGCAGCAAATTGCATCACAGTTCTGTGTCACGACCTTGGGATTTTGCAGTCACTTTCATCAAAGGTGTTCTGCACTAGATTAAAAGAAGCCCTTAATGTCCTGTACAGCTTTTCAGCAGGATTCAAAACTGCAGTACAGCATGGGTGTTTTTCAGAAAACTAGCCTCAGGCATCCTCAGGAAGATGGATTGGTCAGTAGGGCAGGAGAGCTATAGGAAGGCATGTGTTTAGTGGGACTTGACCAGATTGCTGCTGTGAATGTCCTCAGTATATATGTGCTGCTGAACATACAGAATAATTTTAAAACCTTGCACATTCTTTTAGGTGACACAGTGCTCGTTCACAGGGTTCACAGCTACCTGGAGCGTCATGGGCTGATCAACTTTGGGATCTACAAAAGAGTGAAGCCCCTTCCAAGTAAGAAACTTCAACATTGTTTCTAACTAAAGTTCTGTGTTACTGTTCTGTGATTTCTTAGGACAGTTTTTTGAGTGCTCTTTCTTTAGAATTGCAGTGCTAAGAAAGTAAAAAAAGGCTGGAAAGCCATCTGGTTATTGATGTTAACGTGTTTTATTTTGGCACAGAGAAGACATGTATTTACGTAAATCACTTTGAGAGGAAAAATGTTGGCAAATCTTCTGTAGATAATTCAGTGACTGTCACTTTTTAATGAGTTGTCTTTGTTCCTCATTTGAATAACTAAAGTCAGAAACACAATATTGTACTTAGATCTGTCACATGCTTATATGATTCTTGAATTTTGCAAGTGAACTTCTCTGCCCTAAGTGTTATTCTTCTGGGGCAGAAAGAAATAAAACTATGATACTTTGTCCCCAGTAATTAATATGAATTGCATTCCTCTTCAGACAGTTGTCTGGAAGCATTTTTTCTCCTGTTTTCTTCCTTGTTCCTGATGTACTGCTATTGCATTTTCCTTACACCTGTCTCAATAAGAAAAATTATCATTCAGAATTACTTCAGTTTTCTTTTTGTTAAAGATTTTGTTCTGTCAGAACTACTCATGGGAAGAAAGTTGCTTTTTGTTCTTGCTATCTCATAAATGCAACTTTAACATGACTGCTTGCAATTTAGTACTGCACATACAAAGGACTAATGTAGCTGATTTTTCTCTTTCTTTAGCCAAGAAGACAGGCAAGGTGATCATTATTGGTTCTGGAGTCTCTGGGTTGGCAGCAGCTCGCCAGTTGCAGAGTTTTGGAATGGACGTCACAGTTCTGGAAGCCAGAGTATGAATTTCTGTGCTATTTTACTTCTATATGGCAACTGAAGCAGTAACCCTGTTCAGTACTAGAGCAGGGCTGTGTCCCAGCAGCATGCCCAGGGTGGGTCGGTGTCTGTGATATATGGTACAAAACAAAGTGTCCTTGATAGACTAGAGGGAGGACTAAACAGAATTTCAAGCATGTATTGAAAGTTTGTTAAACTATGGGAGAGGGCAGGAAAAGTACTAGAAGTTACAACTGATGTATTAACAGTCTACGAAGTTAAAATACATGAAAAATACATAAAAAGCTAAAAATCTTTAGGCATCAGGGGAGGAGGAAATCTGGAACATAATTACATTTGTCTATGGGCAGTGAAGGGATTTGCTTTGGAATCACAGTAGATCCTACTGTAGAAATAGTTAAATCTGCCCAAATCAGATTAGGCATCTTTTTTTTCTATTTCTTTCCTTTTTTCTTTTCTTCTCTTTTTTTAAATGCAACTTAAACATTTTATTCCTTAACTTAGGCAAATTAATTGTGATTGAGTTCATTTGCAGAGATTTTTGGAAAAGTGTACATTCTGTTTATTAAACCTTAGGTTGAGAGAATACTAGCATCATGTTATGTAGAAGTTTCAGTGATTAGATTTCAGTGATATGTCTTACTAAGGTAACTTGAGGTTTAATATATTGTGCTTTTCAAAGGATCGAGTAGGAGGAAGAGTTGCTACCTTTCGCAAAGGGAACTACGTTGCTGATCTGGGAGCAATGGTGGTGACAGGACTTGGTGAGTTTTTCAAAATCAGAAGGACCAGGGAGGAAATCTGGGGGGCAAGATGCTGTAAATGAAACCTTAATGCTATTTCCTTTCATGGCCTAAATAATTAGGTATTTTTAACTCTTAAAAAGAATGTGTTCTAGTTCAGCCGTTTTGGCAGTTAGTAGTTTTCATAAATAGCAAAGCTATATGATGGGAGATACCCTAAAGAGACAGAAAGTATTTTTTCAGTTTGCATGGCAAAACAAGAGAGGAGGGGAAATGCAGAGCCATTATAAAGAGAAAGGCCTTCTTCAGAGTTTAAACCCCAAAAGTACTTTCTCCAAGTGATTTCAAATATAGTTGTGCAAATAATGGCAAACAAGCCAAATGTCTTCCTATTCATTACCATTTTATGGGATGGCATCAGTTATTGATGTGGTTGCTTTGCTAAGAAGATGGGTAGGTGTTTAATGGGGTATATCCTTCAGCAATGTAGTGAAATGATAAAATATTATAAAACCTATAATAAACTCCAGTTTTTACTGACTACCTATATTTGGTGTCTGCCTCATGATTAGTCTTATTAAATAGCACACAGAAACTGGTTCCAGATAAAGAACTGAACTTGCACAGTTTCGGAAAAACAGATTTCAGTTTGGCTAGTGAAAGACTGTTATATTTTTGTGTTTAATTCATAGAGTCATAGAATCTTAAAGGTTGGAAGGGACATTAAAGATCATCTAGTCCCAATTGCCCTTGCCATGGATAGGGCCACCTCCCACTAGCCCAGGCTGCTCAAGGCCTTGTTCAGCCTGGCCTTGAACACTGCCAGGGTTGGGGCATCCACAGCCTCCTTGAGCAGCCTGTTCCAGTTCTCACCACCCTCACAGAAAAATACTTCTTCCTAATAATCCAGCCTAAATTTCCCCTCATTCAGTTTGTACCCATTACTCCTTATCCTGTCAATACTATTTCTAAAGAAGAGTCCCTCTCTGGCTTCCCTGTCGAACCCCTTCAGCATTGGAAAGTTGTTTTGAGGTCTCCCCACAACCCTCTCTTCTCCAGGCAGGACAGTCCCAACTTTCTCAGCCTGTCTTTGGGGGGGAAGTGCTCCAATCCTCTTATCAACCTTGTGGCCTCCTCTGGACTTGCTCCAGGAGTTCCATGTCCTTTTTATGTTGGGGTTGTCAGAACTGTGTGCAGCACTCCAGGTAGGGTCTCACAAGAGCAGAGTAGAGGGGGAGAACCCCCTGGCCATGCCCCTTCTGATGCAGCCCAGGTCTGCATTGGTTTCTGGGCTGGGAGCACTCACTGCCAGCTCATGGTGAGCTTTCCATCAACCACCACACCCAAATCTTTCTCTCTAGGGCTGCTTAGTCACTTCTTCACCCAATCTGTAGGTGGGAGTGAGATTGCTGCAACCCAGATGTAGGACCTTGTACTTTGCTTGGTTGAACTTCATGAGGTTTGCATTGGACACCTCTCAAGCCTGTCAAAGTCTCTCTGGGTGGCATCCCTACTCCCTAGAATGTCCTCTGCCAGCTCCCTCAGGACCTGCAGATGAGTCTCATAGATTTGTGGACATTCAGGTTCCTTAGATGTTCTTGAACCTCAACCATGAATGATCACCCGTTCATGATAGGTGTTTCCTTTCCAAAAGAATCTACCCTTTGTCTTGAATGAGGCAGTATATGCTATGAAGAAAGAAAGGAAGATTCCTGTAGGGATGGAGATGGTTTGAAAGGCATCTTTCATATTTTTGAATCTGTAAGAGAAGGGGGAAGGCTGCTGAAGGAGTGATTTGAGGAGGCAAAAGACTGAAGTAATGGCATCTTTTCTGGTTTTAATAGTAAACTATGGAAGAACTGTAATTTCTAGTAGGTTGTTGAGCTAGAAACATGAACTTATTTAGACCTACTTCAAAACCCTGTTCTGCTTGTTCGGTCACCTCTCTGAATACAGGAAAGTATTATGGTGGCTGAACTTCCCCTCTATTTTGCACAAACACTCTGTGTTTGCTTGAGTTGCAGAATCAGAGAACATTGGGAAGCTAGTCCTGAAAAACTCTTCGCAAATGTGGAGGAAGCCTGTATTGCCTTTGCTCTGTACCGTTTCCCACTTGTGTCTGTTCTTTTCCTTTCCTCTGCTGTCCTCAGTTTGGTATTTCAGGATTTGGGATGCTTAAAGTTGGTGCTTTCTGCCTTTCTCATTGTTCTCTATGGAGTCTCCTCAATTGTTTTCTAATTTGTTTAGTTACACAGCTTCCAGGTACAGTTGGTGTCTGGAGTTCATCTTCACCGATTTTATTCACTAGTGTCACTTGTTGGAGTTCTGTTAAATTTTTAGGAACTGAAATCTTTTGATTTCCATGTCACTATGCTTGGACTAAAGCTCCTGTTACTGTGCAGCTCTGAGAGCTTTCCTTGACTTTTTAAACACTCTGCTTGCAGATGTGTTTGCAGTTATAAACTCTCAATCATACTAAGATTGCTGCAATTCTAGGGCTCTGCTTGTATAATCACTTTTTTTTTTTTTAACATCCTGTCCTTGAAGTTTTGGTGGGCAGGTTTTTTCCCATGCCCACATTGCAGGAATCGCTGTGAAGAGCAAACCTTTGGCAGTGTTTCAGTAGATCACTGGAATGCATTCACTGGAGTTGGTGTTTCAGTCTCTGAAATCTCTTTAACTGTGAAATTTTTGTTTAATTGCAGACAAATTTTACAGGAGTCTCTGTTAACTATGTAAAATCTTTTCCAGGAGGAAATCCCATGGCTGTGGTCAGCAAACAAGTAAACATGGAATTGGCAAAGATCAAACAAAAATGTCCACTTTACGAAGCGAATGGACAAGCTGTAAGTCTGATACCTTTTAAAAAAGAAGTAATATCTCAAGTATGTTTGCTACCAGGCTATTAGTCTAGCAGCAGATAGTTTCCAGGGAGAGGGAAGAAGGAAAATGTGTCCCTTTTTAGGCATTTTAGTAATATTTTAGCATACCTGCACATATTCTTCTAAAATGTGTTCCACATGAGTTTTCACCTTTGCATTTCAGAGGTTTTGTGGAAGCCAAGTTCCTGTTTGTTTTTCCCAAGTTTATTACTGATTTTCCTTAGACAATCATCTGTCTTGCTCTTTGAAACAATTCTCTGCTGTGCTGGCACTCTAGCTTCTGTTGTTGCTGCTACTCCTTTTCCCAGAAATAAGCTCATTCTGACTGTTGTACTTAGCTGCTGGTTTTTAAAGAATTGACTAACCAATGCTAACTGGTTGAATGCATGCAGCAGCTCAGCAATAATGACCTAGGGCTGCAGTTCACAAACCTAATTAGCTTTATTTTTTTCTCTAGTGTCAAGGAGTGCTATTAGAGATAGAAATGGTAGATCCTAGTTTAATGCTGAATCTCACACGTGTATTGACTAGAAGTCCTACCTGATGGATCTTAAATCATGGTACAAAGAGTAACTTCTGGAAGAAGACAGGTGAGGATACTGGGCATCTTGCTAGAGGCCTGGAAAAGTGATCCTTGGCTCCTACTTGTTTGTGACCTGGCACCTGCAGCTCTTCTTGCTGCACAGGAGTCACTAGGGTGCTGTAATAAACTCAGGGCTGAATAACAATTGGAAAAGAGCCATCTGATCAAGTCATAGGGGTAGGCTTAGCACTGTTAACAACACCTCTCGAGCTATTTTTGTTCTGTTTAGCAGCCATCCAAGAGCCTTCCCTGCCTTTCTGAAGCAAATACTTTTTTCTTTTCCTCATGATGATTTTTTCCCTTATACTCATCGGTGTTTCTCTCTCTCCTTTGTTTAACCCATGTGTGGTTTAACAGATGCAGGGTTTGCTCTTTCCATCACTTGAGCTCTCATCACAGAACAGATATTTTCACACTGCAGCACTCACTGTTCAACTGAGTATCATCAGTACAATCAAATACCACCATTCTGTACGTGTCCTGCAGTGATTCTGCCATCATCCTAGAAAAGCTAGATTGGTATTTCTGAGTCACAGTGACCATTCCAGAAGATAAATTACTGTCTGTCTACTCCACTGAGCTATGCCAAGCCTTCTAAAGCCTTGTGATTGTGTAGACCATCAGAGTGGTCTTTTGGCAAGCTGTAGCTTTGATGAACACAGCTTCCTTTCCAGTAAGGAAATCATATGAGCCCATAAGGTTGTTTGGTTTTCTCTTGCAAGAGAAGTCTGTTGTCATCGTGGTTTGACAGCTCTTCTTGTGCCAGACGTCCTCACAAAGTGTGACATTCTGTTGTACAGACCTTGGTGTCTGGCCATTTGAGACAGCTGAGGCTATTAAATTCTTTTTACAAGGGCTATTCTCAGCAGCTGTATTATTTATGAATAGGTTAAGAGCAATGTTTGCTCTTTTGTATCCTAGGTTCCCAAAGAGAAAGATGAAATGGTAGAGCAAGAATTTAATCGTCTGCTGGAAGCCACATCCTATCTCAGTCATCAGCTGGATTTTAATGTTCTCAATAATAAGCCTGTCTCCCTAGGTCAGGCTCTGGAGGTTGTCATACAGTAAGTGACTTCTCTCTTTGTGGTAGACTTTCCTATTTTGTGGACGAATTTCCAAAAGATACCTGAAACAATTGTGGTGCTCCTAGAGGTAAGCATTACCCCCTTAATACAGCTGCTTGATCTCACAGATGGTTAAAGGAGCAAAACTTTTCTTCTTGAAAGTTTCCTGAAAATCAATGCACTCAGTGTGATTGGTGTGCATACAGCATTAACACTACTTGAAAGCTAATGGCAATTGTAATGGCCTTTAATAGCAGCAGGTAACTTCAGACTCATATTAGCTAGTCATGTATGCCTTATTTACAGAAATTTGCATTAATTTTCCAATTGCCATACAAGTATTTACTAAAATATCCCATGACAATGTTTATTGCATTCCACTAATTAGATTGTGATAAGTTTTCTCATAACACAAGGATTTTATGTTGAGCTGACTCTCACTTCTCACCTTTTCCAGATTGCAGGAGAAGCATGTGAAGGATGAACAGATTGAACACTGGAAAAAAATTGTGAAAACACAGGAGGAGTTGAAAGATCTTCTTAACAAGGTCAGATGTTGACCTTTAGAACAAGATGATAAGCATTTTGTTCCTCAGAAAGTGGCAAAATAGACAAAAATATCCAAAGAAAAATAACAGAAAGTTGCTATTAATGCTTAAAATACCTGTTTGCTTAAGACCTGCTTAGAAGCCCTGTTAGGACAAAGGTGTCTCCTGCTTGAGGAGGAGAAAAATATATTAGGCAGAGAACCATAAAACATAATATGGGAAAAGAAAGGAGGAGCACATGATAAACAGTGATGTTTTATAGCTTCCTTTAGATATACTGATACTGGCTGAGGCTTTTGGGGGGCTATTTAAAAATGTTAACTGTCTTCACTACACATCTGATTTGTAGTACAGAAATATGGGTTAGGCCTACTTCTTTACTTTTGCTTGTAAATGACATATTTACTTCTCCATGGAAGTTTCTTAAAACCATTTGTGGACAGCTCTCAAATTATTTGCAACATAGTAAGAAATCAATGATGTTTGGTTCAGCCATGTTGTTTGAGGGTTGGTGGTATTTACTGTGGCTTCTTGAAGTTAGAATTGCATATAAGTGATACTTGCCAAAACCAGGAAATCTCTTTGGTATAATGGCATAGTTTGAGATGAATATCCAGTTTACACAGTAACATGTTGAAATCTTCCTTTCCTCATATTTTTTTCCCTTTCTTCCTTTTCCTGCTGTATCTGAAGATGGTGAATTTAAAGGAGAAGATTAAAGAACTTCATCAGCAGTATAAGGAAGCATCAGAAGTGAAGCCACCTCGGGATATTACAGCAGAGTTCCTTGTGAAAAGCAAGCACAGAGATCTGACTGCACTTTGCAAGGTAAAGGATGACACACACAATGGCATGCTAGTCTGTTTTCTCAGGACTTCAGCAGACAGCTAAAATTAGCCAATATAAATATTTGCACATCTCTCACTATGATCCAGTGCTTTCAAAAGAATGTGATTGACTGTAACTCTGTTGTAACACTGATAGCTCTGCATTGAGTACCTTTAGCTGGGGAGTACTAAAGCTCAGTTTTAGATAAGTCTGTGCTGGCTCATGTCAGACAGCTTGTAATGTTTTGAAGATGAATTTTTATGTCAGATTCGGTCTTTAATGCAGCTGAATTTCCAAATAGTCTGGAAATAAGATCTGCGCTTGAAGAGAGATACGTCTTCTCTAAGATAAATAAAGGTGGTTTCTTGAATAAAATACTTCTTTTTATCCAAAGATTATCATGTACAGAGCTCTGTCTTGACAAGCAGAGTTACTTCCCCTCTCTGGGAATATCTTGATGTAGAGATGTGCCTTAAAAAGAAAACTGAGAAAACTGTTCTATCTAATAGGACGGTGACAGACCTGTGTGCTAACCCAGGTCAGGTAGAACCAAGGATCATTTTTAATCTCCTTGCTCAACACAGGATATGTACCTTTATTTGGAAGCTCAGTATGTGTCTGTGTGTATATACATAAATAGTGGCTCATCTATTTTGCCACCAGTGAACAGGTTTATGCTCCTGCTGCTTTTATTGGGCACTCCAAATTATTGTGCCTTGAAGGAAGATGACTGTTGGCTTTATACCTAGTTCTGCTTATATTTTTTTAAAATCCGGAAGAAGCTTGAATTAGATCATGTCTTTGCTTTTAATATATGATTGATTCTGCTTTGGAAATCTCCATGTTCAATATTAGCTATAATCTTTAGAGGGAGAGAAGAATAGAAAAAGTAGTATGTGGAATATAAAGCTCCCAGTACTATAGGAACCCTTAAAATATCAGGACTGTAATGGACCCTCATGTTCTTCAGTTCCAAGTGTTTAAATTCCTGAAATATGACCAAACTAATCTTTTCTGTAGTGTGACACAGAGCTCTGTATATACAAACAGCAGAAGAGCAAAATATGCTGGATTAAATGTTGAAAAAAATAGCAAATTTGATTTAGCTTCCACTAAATCCATTCATTTTCTAGTGATTTCTGTTGAGATTAGGTCCAGTCTGATGCTACATGATGTCTTCAAGTCCTTTTACATGTAAACTGGTTTTAATGCTAGCTTTTAATCTTAATAGGAGTATGATGAATTGGCAGAAACACAAGGAAAGCTGGAAGAGAAATTACAAGAACTTGAAGCCAATCCACCAAGGTAAAGATACAAACTAAAAAAATAAATACTCAAGAAAGCAGTTCTTTTACTACATTTTCTCTGAGTTTCAAAAATACTATGATATGCTTTTATTATGAGAACTCAAGGGGTTAGAAAAGTACAAACATGGAGTCTGAGCTCCCTCAGCTTTAGAACTCACCTTCCTCGTTTTTAGAGGTGACAAACAGAAAAGGTGTTTCTGAGCCAGGTGATTCTGTAGAAATCCTGGCAGTAATCAGTGCCTGATCGCAAAAGGCATTTGAGATCTTAAATACCTGTCAGTAATGATAGCATACAATCCTACTTATATTGGCAGAATATTCTTATTCTGTGCAATTTTACTAGGTTTGTTGTTGTCCTTATGCACGCTACTTAAGCCATTATTTATGTAACCTTTTTTATTCCTGGAGTTTCTAGCTTCCCTTTGAGTATTTTACATGAACTCTACTTTAAAAATCTGAATTTGCTGGGTTTTGATACTCAGCTTTCATGAGAGAGGTGCAGATGTTTGAAACAGAATCCGTTTGTTGTTTTTTAATGTTTTTATCCTGCACTTGATGCCTAAAACAGGCTACCTGAAACAGAGGCCAAGACAAAGTTGGGAGAATAAAAAGCAGACAAATTTATTCAAGGCCTGAAATTACATTCAGGGCAAGCAAAGCCCCTCGTGGGGCTGCACCCAAAATGGACACCAGGTCACGAGGTCTTCACCTTTTATAAGTTCTGTCCCATTAACATATTGGCCTTTAATTCTCCAATCACTCCCTCAGGTGATGATGTTCACCACCCCAGGCCTGCTCCCCCCAGCTCACTGTTGTTTACATATTTTCAGGCCCTAGGGCAACAAATGTCCTTGGATTTCTATTCCGAGGGATTGTTTTGACTAACGAAGCTGGGAACAGAGGTTCTGAGCCTTCTATAAGGAGCACAGAACTACACCAAGTTACAGATACATGAAGAATAAAAACTAGAAATTATTAAGGCATCACACTAAGGAGAGACTCAAAAATGACTGTAAAGAAATTTTCAGAAGCAATGCACTTACAGTATCCTGTTCTAACAAACTAAATGTCTTTGTGTTATATTTGTTTTTTCTAGTGATGTTTATTTATCATCAAGAGACAGGCAAATACTTGACTGGCATTTTGCAAACCTAGAATTTGCTAATGCTACACCCCTTTCTACACTTTCACTGAAGCACTGGGACCAGGTAGGTCCAACAATTCACTAAAACCTTGAGCTATGTTTATTTCATTCTCATGCAAGTTTCTTGACGTTAAGAGTTTTTAACTGTTAAGTGCTGTCTGCTTTTGTGCAGGTACTGAATTCTTATGTGATTATTATTTGATGATGAAATTCCAGACAGATTTTTGTTAACGCCAAAACAATCTCTAACAGTACTGTCTGCTGAAAGTTTCCATACTTATTACTTGACTAATAATCAGAAGGAATTTCACATTTATTTGACTCTTTTAAAAAAAGTTTTTGAAATATTTTTTGCCATTGCGTAGAGTTGTTGATTATTTTCTTTTGACTTAGGGGACTTCTTTATGAATACGTACTTTTTTTACTTCTTCATTTTAGGATGATGACTTTGAATTCACAGGCAGTCACTTGACTGTGAGGAATGGCTATTCCTGTGTGCCCGTAGCCTTAGCAGAAGGGTTGGATATTAAATTAAACACTGCAGTTCGACAGGTTCGCTATACAGCATCAGGTACACAAAGCCTCCAGGAAACTGCTTTAAGGGAGTGTGAGCATAGAAAGTAATTTCAATGCTTCTGGAAGATTGATATTGTAAAACCCCTCCCATTACATGTTTTGGGTTAGATAAAAAGCCATGTTTCTTACTGGGGTTGTGTAAGTCATTGTTAGAGATCTATTAATCTTGAATGGTTTTCTGCTTATTTCTGTGACTCATTTGACACAGTCTTTTCCAGTTGTATTTACTGATTGTTTACATTCATTCTCTTATTTCTTTACTTCATTGATTGAAGCATTTGGAGTAAGAGGTCTGGGACTGCTTAAGGCTTGGTACCACAGGACCTATTATTAGAACTATAAATAAATGTAATGGAAGGAATGTATCTTTTTGTTCTTTTTCAAAACACTGGGCTTGAGAAACTGTTAGCTGGGAGAGAAATGTAATGAGAGGCTCACTCTCTACTTGTTGTTTAATTGTGGATTTATTTAAATAATATTTACTAACCTGGATGAACCTTTAAGCTTATCCCAGTAAGGCCATTTTAAGATGCTGCCTTCATTGTGTTTTCTGGAATAGAGCTAAGTGGCCAGTAAGAACTTGCCTACAAGTTACGTACTGTTAGTGTAAAGCTGTCTCCATAAACAAAATACTTTCTGATGTGGTTGTGCTAGTTCCTTTAATTTTTAATCCAATTCTCATGCCACCTAGCCTATCAAACTGTTTTTCTCTCCCCTTTCCAGGCTGTGAAGTGATAGCTGTAAATACCCGATCTACCAGCCAGACCTTCATTTATAAGTGTGATGCTGTGCTGTGCACTCTGCCCTTGGGAGTGCTGAAGCAGCAGCCTCCAGCAGTTCAGTTTGTGCCACCTCTTCCTGAGTGGAAGACTTCAGCAGTGCAGCGTATGGGATTTGGCAACCTGAACAAGGTGCATTGTCACTGGGGGAACTGCAGTAGGCCAGAGGTTGTCATAGATAGAATCTGAAATGTGGGTGGAATTTGTCTGATGGAGGAGAGGAAGAATGCCTTTTCCACAGCTATTTTGTTAGGGTTTGATGATGTAAATTGTCTGAGGAATGGTAAGGGCCTCTTCTCTATTTCCTACACAGGTTTAAAAGAATTAAATTGCAGAAGCAGGTCTGATGGAACTTGTTAATCAGAAAATTGATAAACTGAGAGCACACTAACCTGTGGGAAGGCAGTTGTAGGCATACGCCTCTATGTATTATGTATATGTGCTATATATTCACTAATTTCCATTTCATTATCTGTCCAGTGATAAACATCAATGAGTGTAACTGTCTTTATTTTTATTTCTTCCCTGTGCTCTTCCTAACTGTTGATACTCTTTCTTTCTAGGTTGTGTTGTGTTTTGATCGTGTCTTCTGGGATCCGAGTGTCAATTTGTTTGGCCATGTTGGGAGCACTACTGCCAGCAGAGGAGAACTTTTCCTCTTTTGGAACCTGTACAAAGGTAGCTGTGGTGCATGTCTGCTTTTGCCAGTGTCTTATTTGTATAGTTTCAGGTCTAGAAAAAAACACTTTTTAAGATGCTGTTCACATATGGGTATGATAAGAAGAGAGTATTTGTAGGAAGACAAATGGAAGCAGAGAACAGCACTGATTGCAAACAGGTCTGTAGTAGGTCAGGGCAGCACAGAGGTAAGTGTGAGTTTAGTAATGCTGAGTTCCAGGCTGTGCCTGTTAAATTGCATTACTACTTATCTAGTGTAACACTTGCACTTTTGTAGCTTCTTTATTGTCTTACACCTTGGTGGAGTTGTCCTGTGACCTGTGCAGTGTTACCTTGGCTGCTTCCATTGAGAATCTATTTAGTTGCACTGATATTCTGAACTTACTTAACTTTCAGTGTTGTCTTATCTACTGTCTGCTTTGTCAGGAGGACATGTTGAATTCTTCAAGAAAAGGGAGATTTTTCTTTGCAGCATTTCTGAATTAAAAGCTTTTTCTTAGTTTGTAAGTGTATTTGAAATTGAGTTTCTCTCTGGCCACTTGGAACTTCCCCTCTCACTAAGAGCTCTTCCCCTCTCACTAAGCTTCATATGCCAGTGGGTCTGGCATCCAATTTAGTCTTAGTTTTCAAAACCTCAGCTTCCTGGTTGTTTTTCAAGATGAACTGACAGCTTGAAGCCAGACTCTTGCATGGGGCTGTCTGTCTAATCCAGGATGATTTGATAACTTGTAGATGAGCTCCTTTCATCTGCGACCTCAACTCCTTTCCGGTTCAGGTGACTTTGCTACCCAGGATTTCACACCAAAGTGTGAAATTACAATTTTTTCAGATATAAGAGGTGCTGTTCACTTGTGTATTCTCTTAAGTGGCTGAGTGCAGAACAAGGGAAAGTGCCCAATTCTGCACTGGGATGGCTCAACCCTGGATGTACGGGCAGAGTGGGGAATGAGAAGCTGGAAAGCAGCGCCACAGAAAGGCACCTGGGAGAGGATTGTCCTGCTCTGCTCTGCTCTGTACTGGGGTGGCCTCAGCTTAAATATTGTGACCAGTTTTGGTCACCACAATGTAAGAAAGACATTAAACTACTGGAGAGCATCCAAAGAAAGGCAGCAAAGATGGTGACAGGAAGCTGTATGAGGAGCAATTGAGGCCATGTGGTCTCTTCAGCTTGGAGGAGACTGAGGGGAGACTCCTCGAAGTTACAACTTCCTCAGGAGGAGAAAAAGAGGGGCAGACACAGATCTCTTCTCTGTGGTGATCAGTGACAGGACCCGAGGGAATGGTCTGAAGTTTTATCAGGGAGAAAGTTCTTCCCCAGAGGGTGGCTAGGCACTGGAACAGGCTCCCAAGGGCAGAGGTCACAGCACTAAGCTTGACAGAGTTCAAGAAGAATTGGGACAATGCTCTGAGTCAGATGGTGTGACTCTTGGGGATGGTCCCTTCCAACTTGACATATTCTGTGATTTCTTGGGGAGTACAGTGCAGTCTTTAGAGTACTGAACACCTGGGCTTCAGTGGAGCAGACTGGAGGCTTTGTGATTCCTCTGTTCCTCTTGCTGAGCAATGCTGTTCTAGCTTGATGAGCTGCAGGCCCATCCACGTGTTTAAGCTGCAGTGTACCCTGGAGGAAAGACAAAGGTGGGGTTTCTGGTTCATCGAATAAATGACCTTGGCTCCTGTTTTAAGCAGCAAAGTGTCTGTGACTGTTGACCGTGGGTCTCAGACTGACAGGCAGTTGTAGAACTCCTTGTCAGAAAATGCTTAAGTAGGCAAAAGGTGCACTGCATGTTTCTATGGCAGGATTTCGCCATTAGTTTTGGTTTACCTGCAGGTGGTGCTGCCACAATAGATTGTCAGATCTCTGCAGTAAGCATTCTGGTTTTGTTACTGCCATCTACCAGACTAAAAGCAAAGGTGTATATAGAATGAGGATTATTAAATTAGTTACTTGTTTTGCAGATAACTAGTGGGTTTTCTTCCATTCTATTATAAGCAGGCCAGGTTTCTCTGTTGACTGGAGAAAATTGCTGTGCAAGGGAAGTGCCTTTCTAGGCTACTGAATTATTAAAATGTTTGATAAGATTTCACTGGAGAAATACAAGTAATGAGCCTTGGATAGCAAGGCTGTTCATGTGGCTTTTGTGGCTTTATGATGGCTGTTATATTGTTGACAAGTAGTATTGTGGTTTTGGTTTAGATGGAAGGATAGTGTTGTGTACAAAGGTTTTGCTGCTAAATTCAAAGCCTTCCTTCTCATGAAAATAGGCAGAGCAGGTAGAAATTAAATAGAAATGCAGTAAAACGTCATGTTGAAGCACAAGTCAGATGGCTGTAATCGAAAACAATTACCATTTCTCATGGATAGTTGGGTGGCAGTTAATGTGGTTAGACTGTGAAACACTGACTGAACTTGTGTAGCTGCTGTTTACTGCTGTCACAGTCTGTATTTATTTCTGTAGCCATAGTATTTTGGGAGAGACTTTGTAAACTGAATAGGCTGAAGAAATTATTAACAGAGAAATAGAAGTATCCCAGCACACACTGCGTGAACTCTGTGGGATTTCTGTAAAAGTTCTTGGGTTGGCAGAGACCACTTGGCCTCTGAGAAGTGTTTCAAGATATGGGGAGGAATGGATCAGGTGAAGAGACTGCACATGTCTGTACTGGGTGACCTCAGACCTGGTTGTAGCTCAGACAGGAGTCTATTTTGTGTGTATCCTAGAATTACATTAATGCTCTTAGCAATGGCATCTCATGACAGCTGAGTTATTTGATATCTGTCCATTTTACTTCTGAATTCTTCTCAGAATTGCTGCTTTTCTGGAAATTGTTCCACTGCTCATCGTTTTCACTCCACTGAGATTATTTAATGTGAATGTGCATTGGTAATGGAGAAGTCTAGATATTTGTATGAAGGAAGTACTTATACTGGTAACTTAACTGCTCTGCTGATGTTAATCATACCTAAATTAGTTTGGAAGGTACTGAATTCCCTGAAATGTAGTGTGGTTGGCTCTTAAATCCCAGTGGATGCTTCTATGTCAAAGAAGCTATGTCTTCACTGAAGAAATCTTCCTGTCTCTTCTGCATGCTGTACTTCCTGATGTTTTAATTTACTTTTTAATACATTAGCTCTCTTGAGAATTCTAAATAGTACCATGGCATATATAAATTAATTTTCTTTTTGTTATTTTGACATCATGGTGGAAAATTTAGGACTACTTTTGTTGGATTTGTTTAGTCTCTAACCTCATGGCTTAACTGCAGATCCATGTCTATCCAAGTCCAACTTGTCTGATTAAAATGTTCAATTTCAATAATTCAATTGGTTTTTTTCTCTCCCCTACCCCCAACAGCACCAATTTTGTTGGCCTTGGTAGCAGGAGAAGCAGCAGGGATCATGGAGAACATCAGTGACGATGTCATTGTTGGTCGGTGCCTTGCCATTCTCAAAGGCATATTTGGCAGCAGCGCTGTGCCCCAGGTCAGTACAGGCTCGGGCTCAAGGAGTAGGAATTGTCATCATGTTGATAATGGGAGAGGAAATGGCACACACGCAGTGGGCGTGTGCAGCTATAAAAAGTCTGTGTTTCGGTTGAGGATCTCCATGCAGTAGGGTCTGGTAATATATTGGAACGACTTAAGGAATCACCATCAAAGATTTACCTTAGTGTGTGTTATCAGAGAATATAAATGTGGAGTTCCACCATTAACATCAGCCCAAGTTCCTTATACCATTGCAATTTGCATTCATATTTGTCATGAACTGTAGATCTTGCACTGTCTCCACAACTGAAGCTCCTGTCTTGTCTCAGCCTAAGGAGACTGTGGTGTCGCGCTGGCGTGCTGACCCCTGGGCCCGCGGATCGTACTCCTACGTAGCAGCTGGATCCTCTGGAAATGACTATGATTTGATGGCTCAGCCTATTACTCCTGGGCCAGCCATTCCAGGTGCTCCACAGGTGAGAAATGTCCCAGTTATTTTTAGAAAAACCTCAAAACAGCATGATTTTTCTGAGTAATATTCATACATATCTAAAAACAAGTTTAGATAACTTGGATCTTACGATCAATGATTAAAAACAGGAAATTAATTATTTTTTTCATCCATTAATTCTGTTATCACAGGTTTGATGTCATTTGCTAGAAAAAGAGCATTTTTATTCAGAAAGCCAGTTTGATTATGTCTGAACAGAGTATTTAATATTATACCTGTATTTCATACTCCATATTTTTGTTGTCCATCACCATATTTGAGTTGTAGTGATTTGAAAGAGGGTGAAGGCCAGAGTGAGAAGAACAGGAATCAAAAATCTCTTCCAAAAGGGGGGTGAACACAATGAAGGCAGGAGTCATCTCCAGTTCATGTTGAGGGAATTAAGTTTGAAAGCAACAGCCACTCTTGAAAGCACTGCCAGGAAAGGATGGGTGGCTTTGGCTTTTTTTGAGTTCTTGTTCTAATGATACAAGTCATTAATACACACAGCTATGAATAAAATGATTCCCTGCAGAATGTAATATAGGAATGTTTGTTTTTCTCCTGCTTCTTATGATTCTGTGGGTAGTTGTTTTAGGTCTCAATTTAAAAAGAAACTGATTTATGTGAATTGTTGAAGTTTTTGTTTGCTTACTGTGCTAGAGTTCATGTTCCAGGATCAGAAATTATTCTTCTTTAACAGGTTTGACAATTTGGCTGCAGAGTTACAGCTTGTAAAGGCTGGGATGTGACCCTCCTCTGCCTCTGTGGCTCTGCAAACATTGAGCTTTATTTTCTTGGTAATTTATACACAGGTTAAAATCGGTTCTATATAGTCTATCTTAATGCACCTTCACGTTAATGGAGATTGTGGTGTGATTAGAGTACTTTTAACATTCTCCAAGTACCATTTGCTGCAGAACCTGAATGAACACGAGCAAACCCTGACAGTGTTCTTTGTCCCCAGCCCATTCCTCGCCTGTTCTTCGCGGGTGAGCACACCATCCGCAACTACCCCGCGACGGTGCACGGCGCGCTGCTGAGCGGCCTGCGGGAGGCTGGCCGCATCGCTGACCAGTTCCTGGGGGCCATGTACACCCTGCCCCGGCAGCCCACGCCCGGCGTGCCCCCCCAGCAGGCTGCCAGCATGTGAGGAGGCGTCACAAGAGGAGTGTGAAGCTCACAGTGCTGCTGTTGTGGACCCTGGGATGGAATGCTCAAGTGTAGCAGTGTCTGCTGAAAGGACCCTGAGTTACTGCACAGCCCTTGTCTGAGGATGGCCTTACAGGAGCTTGCCGGACCTTTGGCTTGGCAGCCTTTTACAAAATCTTAGAGCTGCTTGAAGGGTCTGTGTAAACAGAATCCTTTACTGCAAAGCTTGCCGAACCTTTGGCTTGGCAGCCTTTTACAAAATCTTAGAGCTGTTTGAAGGGTCAGTGTAAATCCTTTACTGCAAAGCTGGTCAGGGACTTTGACTCTGCAGATACTTTTTGAAAGTCAAAATAGCTGGAGGGTTTTTTAGGGTGTTTGGGGTTTTTTTCTACCTATGTGTGTATTTACAATTTGGTAATTGCACAAGGGCCTCTAGAAGCTGGTTGCTACAAATAGTAGCTTAGTGTAGAATGTATGTAAACTTCTTTGTGGGTTGGTTTTTGGTTTCGTTTTGTTTTGGGGATTTTTTTATGGTTTTGCTTTGAAGAATAATATTTTTGACCAATTCTATTCCTGTCTGGCATTCAAGAATTTGGGACAACTGTTTGCCTACCAGTAACAGCAAATCACACCTCTCCAAAATGGTCCATTGGCTGCTGCACCACCTGCATCCTGCTGTAGAGAGTAACCTGGTATCACTGAGTATGCTAAGCATACTGTTTTATTAAATACTTTCAACAAAAGAAAAAATATTAGTACTTGTTTCTATAGAGACAGAGTTGCCTAGACCAGTAAGTTAGCTGAAGGACCTATTTCTTGACTTGTGCCCAAGTGTAGGGATGCACTCTGTACATCTTGGCTTTGTTCCTGCCAGGCTGATGAAATGATGTTGCAGCTGCCATTATGGTTCTGAAAATAACTTTGTTTTGACTGCTTTTTCATGTAGTCACCTTATAATTCAGCACATAGAGCCTTCCTTTCATTGCACAGAGCAGTTTTATGTAAGCATTTAGTTCTTTTCTCCTTATTAGCTTTAGACTTATTTCTTGAATTTGTCCTCTGTCTGCAGTTTGTCTGTCTCACCTATCCAAGGTCTCTGTTCACAGGGGCTTTCTTTTCACTGTTTCTCGTCTCACTCTTTGACCCCATGTCTGCACATGTGCAGTCTATCCCAACTTCCTTCCATCTTTGCACCTTCTGTTCTTTGCACCACCAGAGGACTGATGCTCCTCTTGTTCCATGCCTGTCCCTCTCCAATTACATTGCCCTTGCTTCTTCCTGAAGAAAATACACACTCAAGCACAAGTGCAGACCTGGCTTGTTTGGGCTCTGTTGCCTCTGGCCAGACTCTCCATCCTCTGTCATTGTTCCTTCTACTGTTTTCTTGTGTATCCTTCTTCCCAGCTGGAGATCATTCATCCTCCTGACCATGTCTGTTGTCTTCTGGTTGCTTTCTCCTTAGATGTTGAGGTCTGTGAGGGTATCTCCATAGCCAGTCCTTTTAACAAGCTGTGAGAAAGGGAAGGCTCTGATGTGCAGGGTTATTGGGCTGTGAATGAGACAAATTGGAGGTGTCAAGGACTAAGCCCATTGGAAGTAGTTGGATTTGGTTCCATGGGAGACCCTTTATCCCAAACCTCCATTTGAATCAGTGTTGCATTCCCCAGGTCTTTAACTTTGCAAATGGTGTTGCTCCTTGAGCCCTTGATGAAAAGGGGTGTGGCATTCAGCAATTCCTCTCATCCTTGTTGCGCCTTCCAGGGACAAGGGAGATTTGTGATGCTTGGTCAGAGAACTGCCACTGAAGGGGGGCCTGACTCAAAGTGCAGTCGGGCACGGAGGAGCAGTGTCTGGGGGTGACAGAGTAGATAGAGAGTAATTTGAAAGTCAAGAGTTCCCTGCCTTATGTTTAGGTAAAAGCCTATCAGCACCACTATCCAGAGAAATCCTGTTCCAGGATGAGAGATGTGACAGACCTCTAAAATCCAACAACTGAGCTGCTCTTGGCTCCTCTGACTAAGACAGGAAAAGGATCCGAGAAGTGGGGTGCTATGCAATGTAAGTGGGGCTCCATATCTGTGGGGTGGTTTGCAGAATTCCTGATGGTGCTGTCTCTGTCCTGAAATTCGGTGTGCTCTAGAAAAGTGTCAAAACTCTTAAAAGCACTTCAGTCCAACTGGAAAATAAAATAGTCTCAACCTAATGTAGCCAAAGGCGTCTTTTCCAGAGAAGTGTCACACCACTTCTGCACGGTCTGAGGTAAGTTTGAGCAGATACCACCGCAGCTGCACCGACTGCATCCAGCTCTGAATCCCTGCTCAGCAGCAGAAGCCAGCATTTTCTGTAGCTGTCAGTGGTGGAGGACGCAGTTTATATTTGAGTATGGATGCAATACTCCATGTGCTCCATTTGCCTCCATTAAGCCTTGCACACCCCCTCTGATGTTTCCTGTGTGCCCCTCTGCCCAGAGGGGCTGGAGTCTCCCCATCTCTGCAGTACTCCGTGCTTGTTTTGGCTCAGCACAGGAGGGAACGTGGCTGTTGATGTGTTAAGGACTTAGAGTATCTCTTACTTGCGTTTCAGGGTGGTCAGGTGGGTGTGACCTGCAGGTCATCATGCCTGTTTTTGGAAGCAGCTGAGATGCTGCAGCTTTTGAAGAAAATAAATCACCATTTATTGGCAACTCACCACAGTTACGGAGGTAGCCAGACCATTTGAGGAGGAAGGATAGCCAGGCTGCTCCTGAAAGGAGGTCCTGGAATCTGTCCAGGGATGGGAATGGCTGTAGCTGGTAAGATCTTGGTAAGGGTTTCCTGATCATGTTCTATGGCCCTTTGAATCCTTTCCCTAGTCCAGCAGCCCTCTAACAAGAGGTTTAAGGTGGTTGGGGTCCACTGGTATGGCCATGGCACTCTTCTGTTCCCCTGCTGCCAGCTCCAGTACCCCTCTGACAGGCTCTCCTCTTTCCTTGGAGTCCTCATCCCCAGCCCAGTATGTTACTCAAGACATTATTCACTGGTCACCATCTGGCCTGTCACTCAAAAACATTTCTGGACCCCAAACTTTTTTCTAAAAAGTGTGGTGCACCCCTTACAAATCAATGTATTTCAAGTTATAGTCACATGGGCTCATCCTGTATGTGACAGCTGCTAATTATACTTTTATCTGTGTTAACTCCACCTGCACACTGCAAACAGCTGGAAACCATGAAAGAGACTTTGTCACTTGTACTGTCTCTGTATCTTCCAGCATTGTCCAGGAGATGACTAATGGATCCTGGTTCCACTACAATCAGTACTGGCAGAGTGAAAGAATAACCAAGTGGCAACTCGTTTCACTCTGCAGTAATGCCCATCCACCCCCAATTCTCAGCAATGCCACGTCCAGCTGAGCCAGGCTCAGTGCAGAGTGGCTGTGTATGACTCGATGTGCTGTGCATGCACCATCCCTGCCTGAAATGCAGCCTGGAATGGGTAGAAAGGCACAAAAGGAAGCGCGAGGTGCTCAGTTCCAGCACTGAACCCTCCCAGCGTGCACACACACACACACACACACTGCTGCCTCAGTGCCTCTCCCAGGGCCAGCAGCACCCCTGAGCAATGGGCACCGCTGAGGCTCTGCTGGAAACACCACATCACAGCCATGTAAAAAGAGAAGAGTGTTTATTGGTTATATACTGTAGCACTGACAGTGTTTGAGTCAGGAGAGACATGCAGATAAGTGGGTGTTTACATTTGGCATGCAGACTAAGAGCACTGTGTCACTGGAAGGAGGTGAGCACCATCTGTATCCACTGCATGGGCAGCCTGGGGAGGAAAGCACTGGCTTTCCTCTACTCAGCATGCTGAGACAAGGCAAGTTCTAAGAGGGTGGAACAGTGCTGATAGCTCTATTGGACACAAAGTTTGTTTTAGGGAAAAAGGCAATACTGTAACCCAGGAAAATCTGCTTAACTTGGATGAACCTGTGATTATGAAAAGATTTCTTGCATTATTTGTCTTCTAACTAAGCAGCCCCACCCAAATATATGTTCACAAATACAAAAAAATAGATTTATTCTCTTAAAAATACATTCCATGCAGCCTGGAGTGCTGCTTCCCCAAAGCAGGAGTCGGCACTGCACGTGCAGCAGCCCAGGAGGATGATCCTTTGGGCCTTGGGTTCTGACCATCGCAGGCATCTGCAAACAATGGCTTCGTGTTGTTGCACACAGCACAGCCTGCAGGAGGCTGGCCTGCAGCAGCGCCCTGATCACTTCCACTGTGTGCAAGGGTGGCAGAGATGAGGTCTACTATGTTAGAGATGACACCAATGTGACTATTGCTTCAATCTGTAGCTAGGAAATTGCTTGTGTCAAGTGTCTCTTGAAGCACCAAGGCGCATCACCCTGCCCTGTGCTTCCTGCCCTTTTCCCTTGCTGGAGGTCCTGCCCACAGGAGGGCCACAGGGTCACACTGCACAGCACCTGTGGGTGCATGGCCGAGCTGTCACCCCCACAGCCCCCGAGGAGCTGGAGAGGCAGCTCTGCAGCTGCAGCAGTGTTCCCGGACATGAAGGAAGCCATTCCATGAAGCAGTGAGCTGCTGGCCCCTCAGACTGGAGCCAGCCCTTCTGGGGAAAGCCACAGGCTCCCCAAAAGGGAGCAGCAGTTGAGGTTCCTTGGGAGCAGCAAGCACTGACACACTTCCTCTGTACAGCAAATACATTTACAACTTTGGAATTACCCGAGGGCTCGATGCATGGCCTTGTGCATCATCAAGCCTACTGAAAAGCCTGTTATATTTATATGCTAAAATTACAAATACTTCTTCAGTGATGGCAATATTTACACATATACTCTATTTTACAGCTGTTCAAAAAAAGTGTGCAATTTGAGTAAACACATTGTGTTTCCTGAAGTCATTGCTATAAGGTTAATAATACAATCAGCTCCTATTGCACTCATTGACTAGAGGGCATGGGCCCTTTCCATTCTAGGTAGGGTTTTCTTTCTCGGATTTAATCTCAGCTGTGGTAAAAACAACCAGTGTGCAGTTACCAAGTGACATTTGTGTCCAGTATTTACAAGCAGTGAGACTGAGTCTAGAGCAGGAGTTCAAGGTATCTGCTGTAAAATATTGAAAAAATAACTGAGGCAGCTGGAGAAAGGAGAGACATCATCTGTGAGAAGCACCTGAAGACAGCAAACAGTGCCAGCAGCGCTGCATTGCTGGGGCAGTAGCTGGGGCTAAGCCAGCTGAGCAGCAGGGTGAAGCCCTCCGGTTCCTCAGGCAAAGCCTGGTCCTGGCTGACAGGAGAAAACCCAACAGCTCTTGCTGCTGGTGGTTCTTCCCTTGCACTTCATACATGGGCTGTGTTCTTGGGGTGAGCAGTGGGGTTGAAAAGCTGATGGGTAAGCCAGTGTTCTGTGGTTAGGCACAGGGAAGCTGCATTCACCCCACATGTTGAATCACAGGGGTGCGGAGATTGCCTCACCAGGACTGAAACCACTTCCCTTGGAAGGCTCTTTGGGAGCACCACGCTAAGCCACGTCCATGCCAAGAAGGCGAGAAGGAGAAAGCTGCTCGATGCGCAGGGCTGTCCTGCGGTACGTGGACTCGGTCCTGCAGCAGGATGGGGCTGGGACTGTGAGGAAAGCCATTCAGTCACTGCCCAGAGTGATCCTTGTCCTCCTCGGTGTGTCTGTGCTGTCCAGCAGTTTGTGCAGCAGTGACCTAGGGCGGGGGAGCCCCACCCCATGCCGGGTGTCTGCAGGTGGAACAGCAGTGCCCGGCAGTGGCTCTCCCACAGCGACTGTGACTGGTACAGGGGACACAGCTGGAGAGCTGCTCAGCAGCAGGTCTGGGAATGTGCAGAGAGGGAATCCTTGTGACGTCTGAAGAGGCAGGAACACGCCAAGATGCCTCCCACCTGCGCCCAGGTTAAGCAAGCAGGTACTGGGTGAGGCATGCGGGCTGCTGGGGCAGCAGATTTAGTTTTGAGGGAACATGACAAGAAGGGGCAGAGGCAGAGGCAGCACCCTGGGGTGGGCAGGGCCAGCAGCCCCCCAGAGCAGTGCTGAGCTGGGCACTGCTGGGCAGGCTGTGGGGCCAGAGCTGCTGGGGCAAGGAGCAGGGCACACGGAGAGAAGGGAAGCTGCTGCTGCTCAGCATCTGCGTTTGGCTGGTGAACCTGACAGACAGTGCTGAGCAGAGCAGGGTGCTCAGGAAGGACACAGCCATTGCACAGGACTGCTGCAGAGGAAAATCCACTGTGCTTTCAGATTGCACAATCCATGAAGATTTCCAATCCTTCCTGATAAACATGGGGCAGGGGCAGGCAGTTCAAAAGTCTGAATTTAGCTTCAGAATTTCACTTTCGTTTTTAATTTGGAGTTTGAGTTTAAAATTTTTTGCCATTATCTCATTCTATTAGCACTACCATGTCAATGGTAAGAGAGAGCAGTTGATATAATTTAATATAATTTAAAGAATATTAGAGCTGCCACTCTACTAATTTTAAAGCACTATCGTTTTGTCTTGTTATGCAACTATGACATATGTCATGACATGTAAAAGAATAAAATGAAGGGTTAAAAATATACACTTGGGAAAACATCTTAAAAATCCCAAAAAGAAACACTTTTTTCAAAAATAATTTTTCCCTTCCCCTAAACAATCTTTATAAAAAAAATAGTCATGTCACTGAAACACATCCCTTTTATATAAATGTTTTCATAGATATTTTGCAATCAGCTCTATTTTTTTTTTAAATTCATTTTCTTCTCAGAACTGAGGTGTGTTATTTCCCAGAGCAGGGAGGAGCTGCAGCACAGGGAGGTGCAGTACAGACAATCAGAGGGCTGTGGTACCTGCTCCTCTGCAGGTGGGATATAGGAACAAGTGTGAGCTGCACCTCAGACATGGAAGCTATTGGGGTGCAGCTCTTCCCACAGCACCTCTGAAACAGATCAGAGACTGATCTGGAGCATTATCCTTGTCCTGCTGCAGAGAGGGACAGGCAACAGAAACACTGGGGGGGTCAGTGGTGTTTGTATGGGGCCAGCCCAGCAGCTGGGGGATGGGATGGGATGGGATGGGATGGGATGGGATGGGATGGGATGGGATGGGATGGGATGGGATGGGATGGGATGGGATGGGATGGGATGAAAGGACTGTCCGAGCTCTGTGTGGGAGAGCCAGGTGCAATCACCTTGCTCAGGACAGATGGGTGGGGACTGTCTGCCCAACAATGACAGCAGCTGCACTCGGTGGCCTGTGGGCACTGATGGGGACACGAACAGCTGTGTCTGAAGCAGTCTCTGGCCATACCTGGCTCCCAGACATAGTAGATGCAGGATGAGGCACAGACCAAGGCTACTGGAGATCAGCTCAGGGCCCAATCCAGCTGTCTCCACCCTGTTTTGGGAAGGAACAAGGACATTCCGCTTGTCTATGAGGAAAAGCACTTGTTTCTTTTTCTCTTAGGGCTCAACTGCGTTGCACAAGCCACAGAGTTGTTGCCTGCAGAGTGTGACAGACATAAAGCTTCGGGTAAATGGCCCCCTGGTCCCAGGCAGGAGGAGGTGTCACTGCTATGTTGGTTTGGCTCGGTGGATGACTTCTTGGTGCAAGATCTCAACTGGTGATGAGTAGGTCATGCAAAGCTTGTTGCAGAGACTGACAGCGATAGGGAACCAACTTCTAAACAACATTTTCTGCTCTCCTTCCCTCTCAATGTGTAAAGTAACCAGTGGGGAACAGTCTCCTCTTGCCTAGAGACAAAGGGTGCTGGAAACACAGGTACTGAGGTGACTACCACCCCAGCCAACAAGGGTGTATTAGGAGAATGCAAACTCTCCATATGAACTGAAAGCTTTGAATTGTGGAGGACAGCTGTCATGGGCTGGTGCATGTAGTCACAGGGACACTGCTGGGATCTCGTGTGAATGCAAGTTAATAACATGAAGTTCTCTCTTGTCCAAGGAGTACCATTGTTGAGAGAGGCTAGGTAGTCAGAGTTTCCACATGAAGACAGACCTATCATCCTACAGGGAAGATTAAGATTGCAGGTACAGAGATGAGAAGTGGGAGTCCCCTGAGCAAAGTCTCTGCAGCTGCCTCTTCAGCAATGAAGAAAAAGAATTCACTGGTAAAGCTCCTGTACCTTTCAAATCATATTACAAAACTGGTTTCAGGTTGTTGAAGCCTCTGGAGAGGTTACAAACAGGTGTGATGCCTGTGAGCTTGGTACTATCCTGCCTCTTGCTTCACCATGTTCACTGAGAAGGGAATGCAGCTCATCTCCGAGATGTCCGGCAAGCCCGGGAAGCACCCTGGAAGAGACAACCCACAGCATCACAGACTGGCCACAACCCTCAGCTGCCTCTGCAGCATTTCTGCTCTGCAGACAAGGATTGCAATTGTCCTTGGCAGTCATCCCAAATCCCAGCAGGATCACAGTCCCATGGTGGGGTGGGGGAGAGCAGTGACAGGTGAGTGTGGAAGACAGAGGCTCTGTCAGCTGGGAGTGAGCCCAAAGCAGAGGGACCTGGCCCTGCCTCACACAGGCTGAGGTTATGAGCTTTTTTCATGCTGCAATGGACACATTTCCACATCCAGCATGTGGGTCCTGGAAGTGAGAGGCAGAACACCTCACAACAAAGGAGCTGGAGCACAGCTTGTATTGTGTTCAGGCTCCTGCTATGGTCAGTGGAGATTGGGCAAGACAGAAGACCCAAATGATGGTTTGCATGTTATGGGGATGACTTTACCCAAGTTTTTGTTTGCTATTGACCCAGTCTGTGCAAAGGAAGCACAGCACAGCCTCAGAAACAGGAGTCTGCACCTGGCCAGACAAATGTCACTGTGGGTTACACCTTTTGATGACCACACAGAGTATTGCTGGGTTGCCTCTTTCCTCAGCTACCAACAAGGACAGTGTCATTCACTACTCTCTGCTGCAAACACTACCTTGCTCTAAACGCCAGTCTGCAAAGCTCAGATGGGACCATGGCCCTCTGGGATCTTAATTCTGTGCCACTCACCATGAGGTATGACTCTGTAGGGCACTCAGCTGCCTCTCTGCAGTCCTGCTGCTCTCACAGCAAGATTCAGCAACGTCCAGTGACATACACTGGTGACAGGTTTGGGGTCTTAGATACTTTCTGCTACAGACGATCCATAAATGGAAAGATGCACTTTGCTTTGGGCAGCTGAACAGGCCAAGAGGGAATGCCAGGAGAAAAAAAACGTCTTTTGTACAGACATAACCATGGCTGTATGCCTGAGAACTCTGCCTGGATCCCTACACTGTGAGAAGGACACCCCCTGTGAAGAAACTGAATACACCTTTTTTTTCATATTTCAAGCAGTAAGTCATAGTGACTATAATGTAGGCCTTTGTGTGTCCAGAAAGATGTGTTTTAGGTGGCAGAGCAGCAGGGATGTAGCAGTAGAGAAACACTCTGGTAGTACAGCTGCCAGCTGAAGCAGGGACTCTGCTTTTGTCTCTCCAAACAGTTTTTTCCATCCCTGATTGACTCACGTACCAGAGGATGACTAGATGCAGTGCCTCTTAGTCCTCAGAGAATATTCTTAGCCATAAAGCCAGCTGGAACAAGTTTATAACAGAAAATACAGCAGCCCTGGGAAGTGCTAACTTCAGACTGGATTTCTCCTACAGGAGTGGAGACTTTTTGGACAACTTCTCTAAGTTAGGTTACTGGGAGGTCAGTTCAGATATTGGCTTCTTGCCTTGTAACCACCTTTCCTCACATACCTGCTCCTCTCCTTGGAGACCTGGTGGTGCAGGGGAGTTGGGTTCAGGGTCCTGCAGCTCCACCCTGGTGGCTATCCTTTTTCCTGAAGTGTCAGCCTGCAAGAGGTACTCAGAAGAGCCGTACTTCTTCCTTCTGGAACTGGACACAAAATCCTTGCTTTCATCCTGTGTGAAGGAGGAAAAAAAAGCATTGAGACCTGGGGTCTATGAAGGGTCTGGAATAGCACTGGGGTCCTAGTCCCAGGTTTGCAGTGTAAGGTGCAATTTGAGTCCCTTTAGCAAGGAGGGACTTCAGCCACCAGGCCAGCTCTGGCATGGCCTTATTTATGTATTATTTCATAATGATTTTTTCTCAAAAATCATCCAGTAGTTTTAACCCAAGTTATGGGCACACAGTCACAAAACAGAACAGATCCCTTGGCCAAAATTACTGAGGTCCAAGGAAAGATGAAAACACTGATAGGTTTGGTTGGCTGCTTAAGTAAAAGCTTGTGTGGAGGCAGCAGGAGTGAAATGATAGATACTGTAACTGGATTTGCATGGAAAGGTTTTGGTAGGGCATAGGGGGTGAGCTACCAGGGTGGCTTCTGTGTGATGCTGCTAGAAACTTCCTTCATGTCCCTCAGAGCCAAAGCCAGCTGGCTCTGAGATGGACCAGCCACTGGCCAAGGCTGAGAAAATCAGAGAAGGTAGCAGCATCTCTGAAGTAACATATTAAGAAGGAAAAAAGTTATTGCACAGAAGTAATTGCGGCCAAGGAAGAGAGAAATGAGAACATGTGAGAGGAACAGCTCTGCAGACACCAAGGTGAGACAAGAGCTCCAGGAGCCAGAGCTGAGATTCCCCTGCAGCCTGTGGTAAAGACCATGGTGAAGCAGGCTGTGCCCTGCAGGCTCTGCCCTGCAGGCTGTGGGGGTCCACAGGAGTGCTGAAACCCACCTGTGGTTTGTGGAGGAGCCCCACAAGCAAGTGGATCCCCAAAGAAAGCTGTGACCCTGTGGGAAGCCCATGCTGGAACAGGCTCCCGGCAGGGACCCCCGGACCCATGGAAAGGGAGAGCCCACGCTGGAGCAGGTTTACTGGGAGGATTTGTGACTCCTTGGGGGACCCACACTGGAGCAGCCTGTTCCTGAGGGACTGCACCCCACAGAAAAGTGACCCATGTTGAAGCAGTTTTGAAGAACCATAGCCCATGGGAAGGACTCATGCCGGAGCTCATGGAGAACTCTCCTGTGGGAGGGATCCTCTGCTGAAGCAATGAGCAGCAGCAGAAACAACATGTAATGAAGAGACCACAACCCCATTCCTGTCTCCCTGCACTGCTGGGGGTGAGTAGGTAGAGACAGGGAAGGAGGGAGGGGTAGGGGGAAGGTGTTTATAAGATTTGTTCTGCTTTGCATTATCTTGCTCTGATTTTGACTGGTAATAATTAAATTAATTTCACTAAGTCAGGTCTTATCTTGCCAGTGACAGTAATCTCAAAGTGATCTCTCCCTGCCTTTATCTCCACTCATGAACCTTTCGTTCTATTTTCTCTCTCCTGTCCAGTTATGGAGGTGAGTTATAGAGAGAGGTTTTGGTGGGAGCCTGGCATCCAGCCAGGGTCAACCCACCACAGATGCCCTCTACATTAGTCCCCAAAACAGGGGAGAGAAGGGGCAAGAGACAGCACATCCCCGGACACTGAGTGAGAGACTTTTCCAGCAGATGCGCCCATCAGAAGAATGGATGATGGCTTCCCTTGAAGACAAGCCTACCTTTAGGATTTTGCCAAATTTATGCAGCAGACAGCCCAGCTCCAGTCATATTAATGTCCAAGGCCCAAGAAAACCATGCATTCACCTGACATTGCTGCTGCTTATCTGCTCCTGCCTGCCAGCACATGTGCACTAATTTCCATCAGCCAAACATCACCCCAAAGAAATACACACTTCACTATGTGAAACACGAAGCCTAACAGAATGACTGCTCGAGGTCTTGCATTGCCCCAGGTCTTCAGGGAGCCTGAGAAGGCTGGCTGCCAGCAGCAGAGGGTGCTGGTCCCCAGGCTGCAACACCCACTCAGCTCAGCAGCAGCTCCTGCTCCCTGGGGCTCCCAAAGCAGCGTTCCAATGAGCTGCTGCTTCTGCAGCACAGAGCTGCGTTACAGAGTCGATACCTCCTGTAGCTTCATTAGGGACATTTGCCTGCATCAGCAATGCACACAGGGAAGGCTGCAATGGAAGAGAGGAAGATGGATTTTGGCAAAAAGAGCACAGATCCTGCGTTTCCCAAAGAAGACTCTTAAGGGAAAGTCAGACTGTGGATAGTGGAGCTGGACAGAGGTGACAGTGATACATTCATAGGACAGCTCAGTGTCCAGCCTTCTGCCAGAGAAAATAGCTACATCTTTAATCAAAACACAGATCCCAGCAGAAACAAGCTGCTGTGATATGAGGCATATTATAATCCTGAAGATACCCTTCAAAGGGTTTTTTTCTAAGGGCATATGCAACAATTTAAGTTGCATACAATTTGCTGTATCTAGTACATCTGTGTATCTGCAGTCTTTTAGGTTAACTTCATAATCATTTACAAACTAGAAGTATACGTAATCTATGACCAAGAAGTCATGTTTGTGACTATATGGTGCTAAGGGTGATTTTATTTATTGCAAAATATGATGCAGAGAGAGATCCTGAGCTCAGTCCTGTGTGAACTAACCATGTGGTCGCTCTCCTGACACAGGCAAGGCTGGAAGCCAGCTGATCCTGGATATACTTGGGCTGACCAGGCAGAGATCAGGCTGCTCTGTCAGGTGCTCAGCTGCTGTGAAGGTGCTCAGCTGCTGTGAAGGTACACTGCATATCTGGCAAATTTGATCTGACAGAGACCTTGAGAGCACCTGCAGAATGTACTGCAGAGCTACATTCCACCCTGGGTGTGCTGCCAGGAAGAAGATTGAAAAGAAATCCATGAGTGCCCACTGTTTAGGGCTCTGCGACCAACCATACATGAACTAGTTGTAAGGAGAGATAGCTTCAGTTGTGAAAGTCAAGGTTGTGGGCGCTGTGAATTGAAACTCCTGGGGTAAAGGACACCCTAGGAATGGATCTCTCATCTCCCAAGCACATAAACTGCTGTTACGCAGGACAACTTCAATTATATCAGCTCTGCTTAGATTCACGAATGAGCAGTACAGATTGCCTGTGACCCACCCTGGCCGGGGAGGCAACGTATTCTCAGTTTGCAATGTAGCTGGAAGGCCAGCCTGTACTTTCTAACAGACTTTCTGCAAAGCTAAGTGCAAATTCTTCTGTGCATATAGCCAGAGAAAAGGAAGAGAAGTTTTGAAAATGTAGAATTCCTTGCCTATCTCCACCAGTTCATCTTTTTTAATAAAGTCATTTGGTTATGAATCTATGTTATAGATTCATATATAATTCTTTAATATGAATTTTCCCTCTGCCATCAGCCCTGTCAGATTATCCAGCTGGGCTCCTCCTGCAGACTGGCAAGAGCAGCAGCTGCTCAGAGTAGTGCTAAACGAACAGCAGAGGCAGGAGCTGCAGCAGGAACTCGTGTGGGGTTTAATGGCCAGAAGGGCACTTGCTGCCAGTGAGTTCACTTGAAATCTGCCAGAGCCTGCTGCTCCAGTGGCAAGCACATCTCACCAGACCAGCTGACTGCACGTGTCACTGCTTCGAGGGACTCCCCTCACTGGCACCAGTCAAAGCAACAGGAAAAGAGTGCAGCTGTCCTGGTGGCTCTTGCTCTTTTCCTCTGGAATATTGACACAGAGCAAGGAGGGACCAGCCTTGTGTTATCAGCCACTATCCATCTGCCTAGGAGATGCCCAGGAAGCATTTTCAGACTAGAGTCTGGTTTCATATGAGGAAACCATGAAGCTCGTACCAAAAAGAGCTCTATCTATCTCTCCAGCTGCCATTAGAGCTACAACTCTGCCACAGACACAACCCCACTCAAATCTGCTCATTTCCATCATTTTTCATTGCTACTCCAAACTGAAAGTGCCACACAGAGTCATTCTGAAAAGCATACCACATCCTACTTAAGCTGTGACTATATCTTCTCTGATGCTACTATGTAGTTATTCATATGGCATTACAAGACTCAAGCAGATGGATCTCATTTCAATAAGGCTAAATCTGGTAATTCACATATGAGAAGATTGTGGGCACTCTGAATTGTGAATTTACTGAAGGAAGACAGCAGGAGCTGGGAGAGGCAGCACTTCGGAAATAAGCTGTAAGAATTTCAAATCATGCATCCTACAACTAACAGGCAACTTGGAAAAACCTCATCAGCTGAAAGAGGGTGGAACACAGGACACTTACAGGTGGCGTGGTCCGCTGCCAAGCTGCTGTAGGATCACTTGCATAGCTCCTGCGTGTTAGCAGCTCAGATGCACTTAAGTTACTTTTGGTCCTTCGGGACCCCAGCTCAGGGGCGCTCCAAGAATTAGCCGTGGCACTCGTCCTTGATGAAGTCTGCTCCAGGGAGTCTGCTTTTGAACTATTCCCTTCCATCTCTAAAAGGTCCACTGAGGACCTACACAAGTTTGTGACACTGGAAGTTGCACTTTTCTCCACTTTGGTCTGAGAGTCCTCCAGGGAATGTAGGCCTTGTCTTGTTCTCCAGGAACTTCTGACAGTGACATGCTTTGTTTCGGATGAAGCTGCATCTGATGAGCTGTGACTCTTCCAACTGATTGTCTCCGAAGGTGTCTCACTGCTCCTCTCTGTGAGTTCAGAAGTCTTTAGTGTAATGCTGCTTCTCGAGACCACAGTCTCAGCTTTACTTCTCGGCACTGCCTCTCCACTTCTGTCTGTCTCAGCTGATTTCAGAGCACTTTTATTAATAGAAATCTCAAAGGGTGAAGTGAGATTGTTTGTTATTGATGGTGAAGGCTCATTTGAAGCAACTCTGATGTTGCTGGTGGTAACATGCCTTTCCTTTGCTGCTGTATCTGCACTGGTCCTTGGAACTGTTGGCTCAGAAGGAAAGATTGTGATGCTGCTTGTCATTTTATTTGTTACCATTTTCAAAACAGACTTCTGTTTTTCTGACTCTGCCTCTGAAACAGTCCCTCCCATGATGGCCTTCATATCCTTCTCAACAATTGCAGGTTTAATGATGGCTTTTGATCTCAGAGCTTCTCTCGGGCTGAACGACCTTCTGGATTTCAGTCCTTCAGTGCTGGCATCTGATGGTTTTGTGCACTTAGTAGAGTCTTCATCATTCACAGTGTTTTTGTCATTTTCAAAAAGAGATGCTCTAAAAACTCCCCTAGAATTGGAGAACTGCTTGGAACTGGCTTTCTTTCTTGTCTCAAAATCTGACTGAGTGGTTGTTTTTTTGCCTCTTCCTGATTCTTCATCTGAATTAAGTTTTTCCTGGTTACTCTGGATGGTTTTGGAGTCAGTTTTTAAACCCATATTTACATGATCTGTTGCTGAATTTGAAGACTGCTCTGTGTCTGCTTTATCAAGACCTGTGAGAATCTGCAGAATGTCCTCCTGACTCCTGGAGTGATGGGAATGCTTTGTTAGCATTGAAAGCTTCACACTTTCAACTGATGTGTCTGCAGCTTCTTTTTCCTGGGAGATTACTGCCCTTTTAGCCCTCCCCTCTGAGGGCTGTCTGTGTGATGCAGCAAAAGTGCTCGCTGCTTCTGCTTTAGAGCCAGCAGAGTCTGAGGCCGACACACCTGAGGACATGTGGTACCTGTATGCCGAAACTGTGCCATTGGAAGAGGTGTGGTTACCCCTTGTGTCCCCCAAGCAGTCACTGACTTCAGCCTGACTTGTTTTCAGCTTCTCAGCCGAAGGAGCCATTGATCCTCCTTTGCTTGACTTTTCATCCCGTGTGTCAGCACCATTTTGGCAGCTGCCACGGAGCACCTGAGATTGCTTTTCAGCCTTGGATCTCAGGCCTGTGTCACCAACAGGTTTGGAAGGTGCTTTCCAAGACTTCTGCTCCTGTGCAGCAGGAGGATATCTGCTGAGGACAGATGGCTGCTCTTTGGATCTCTTCCCCTCATTCTGCGTGATGCAGCCTTCCTTCTGACCAGAAGAAATATTGGAAACTAATGATTTCTCTTCCAGCCTTCTTGTATCTGTGACAGCAGTGTCTGAAAGGGCAGATGCACCCGATGCTTTCCCTGCTTTTCTGTTCATTAAGATTGGACTGTGCACCTGCCTACCACTATGGCTGTAGCTGTCATTACTGACAGAGAAGTCTCTGTTCCGTGCTCTTTCCCGGCGCTGCTGTGGGGAGAGCTCCCTTGGCTTGTGCTTAGCAGCTGTCAACTCAGTCATGACACCTCTGTATTTAGGTCGGTCATGCTTTCCCCTGCTAGAAAAGCTTGTATCTTCATTTTCAACTTCTCCATTCTCCAGATCTTTCTGTTTCTTTATTTGCATTTTTATTTCTTCTAGCTGACCTATTAAGAGTTTGTTTTTATTCTGTTCACTCAAGTAACTATCTTGCAGATCATTGTTTTTGGCTCTCACTTTTTTAAGTTCTTCTTCTAAAGATTCAAAATGTTTGATCTGAGTTTTAAGTTTCTCAATTTCTTGGGTGAGATCTTTCACTTTGTTGTCTTCCTGGTTTTTATTCTTTTGGTTTTCTGATTTATTCCTGGTTTCATTTTCTACATGTTTCAGGAAATCCACACTTCCCTTCCTCCTGGTCTCCTTACAAGGCAGTGCAGAAGTCAAGTCATCTTCAATTCTCAAATCATTTCTGTCCAGGAGATTGTTGGATGACCTTTCTAGCAAGTTGGATGCATTTCTAGTTTGATCTGCCCTATTTAGCTTATTGTTTTGTTCTAGTTTCTGCGTTAGCTCCTGGATTATTTTTTCATTTTGCTTTTCTCTTTCGTTAAAATGTTTTCTTTCTGTGATAAAGCTCATGGCTAAGGATTTCAGCTTTTCTAACTCACCTGTTAAGGTCTGCTCAGTTTTATCCAGCCTGTCCTCAGATGATTCCAGTTCTTTCACTTTCATTCTAAGTATTTCTAATTCTGTAGATATCTTTTTGGTCAAGTTCTTTTCTTCATTGAGGCTAAGACACAGCTGTGTACAGTCGTTCTTGCTCCTGCTGAAGGCCTCCTCCAGCTTCTCCAGCTCTGCCATTCTCTTCTGAAGGAGTTCAATTTCTGACTTCAGATCTCGAGTGAGGCTCTCCTCCTCTTCAAGTTTTTCTTTCATTAATCTGCAAAGCTCTTCAGCCTTCCTAATTTCTTCATCCTTGCCTTCAATCTTCAGCACTCTTTTCCGCAGGGCCTCAATGTCAGCCAGCATGCTGGAGTTGCTGCCTTCTGCCTGGATAACTTTGTCCTGGAGGTCAAGCAGTTCATCCTCTGCCTTCTGCAGATTTTTAGTTGCTTCCTCCAGTTCATCAAGGCGGCGACTAAGGCTCTGCAGTTTGAAACGTAGGTGCCGATTTGAGGTTTCTTTGTAACCTGTACATTCTGCCATGATTATTTTATTCCTTTTAGAGTAAAGCTTTTCTTAGTCTGAGAGGATGGGATACACCTTGCGTACTCCCCGGTATGTTACTGTTCCTTTGAGCAGAGGCAATCTCACCCTGAAAGAAAAAAATGCTCAAAATCAATATAAGAGCTCAGAAGATAAATATCCTCACTGTTTAAGTTAGACTATAAATGCTTATATAAATAACTTTCTAATTAAACACATTCCTGAGTACTAAATTAGGTGAAATGAAATTGCAGAAAAGAGCCACAGCCCATTTAATTTGGTTATACAGGGTTTCCAAAAGCAGCCTGTTCCCCATAGCTGAGGGCAAGGAAGTGTCCTCCTCTGCTGGTCCTCTCTGCATGGTCTGTGCACCACCAGTGGATCCTCACCCAGTGTTCCACAGTCAGTGCAGCTCATGTGTGAGACCCCAGGCTGTAGAGGGTCAGGTCAGGACTCAGGTCCCTGTGCACAAACACACCCATGCAGCAGAGACCTCTCTTTTCAGCACTGCACCAGTCTCCTGAAGACACATTAGTTTTGAAGATTCAGGAACCATAAACAAAATTAGAAAAATGCAAACTCCAGCCATATGGTAACCACTGAGGATGGGGCGAGCCTCCTACGCAGGTTTGCAGATGGAGGGGATTGGGAGCTTCTGCCATTCGACATTGGCAGTATTTCTCTGGCATCTCAAGCTTCTCAGCAGAAATCTTCACCTGGGATGTAGTCACATCCCAAGAACACTCTGCCAGTGAAGTTTCAAGTTTCTCCCTCTCATCTGAAAAGCTGTTGTTGCCCTTGGCTGCCACCCACTCACCCACCCAGGAGACGAGCAGTTGCTTATGCTTCTCCTTGCTGCTGCTGAGCACGAGCAGTGATTAGAGCACATGGGTGCACTCTGACACACTCTGTGTGAGCTCTTCCCAGCTCAGCTCAGAGCTGGCAGGGTGTTTTTTAACCAGCCCTTCTGTGCTTGGAGGGAGGAGCAGGAAGGGGCCCCTGGGCAGGCCAGAATGGCTGCTGGGAGGATCTGAAGTCCCCCTCTGGGGGGGAGGCTCAGCATTAGCACCATCCTGTCCTGGGCCTTCCTGTCCTGAGCTTGAGGCACGGCCCAAAGCATGCGAGGGCGACTGCAAACCTGACAGAAGGGAGGGCGACTGCAGCTCTTTGATCTGCACCCTTGCTCAGGCAGTCTGTCTTGGAACGGGACTCGACCTCCAGAATTCTTGTGGAGCTCTCTGCAGAGGAAACAGTCACGAATTTCCTATTGCACAGTGCCAAGAAGTGATGAGCAGGATGTGGGGAGGAGACAGGCATGGTAAGGGAGGAAGCAGCACCCTGATACACACCCTTAGGCTGGAGGTGATCCATTTCCAGGTGGGTAGGGGAGCCTGGGCTGTGGACAGGCACCTGCCACACACACCACGGGGGCCCTCGTGGTGCACACTGGGCACCCTGAGACCCACCTCCTGAAGGACCTCCCTCACTCTTGGGGAGTCACCATCCTATGTGGTTGGTCTCAAGCTCTTCAGCCTCTGAAAGGATCACCACAAACAGTACCTGGAGAGGAACCTTGATGTCCTGTGCACAGCAGTGCACCCAGCCTTGGCCACATGCCTGTCCCCTCCCTTACCACCATGGCCATGTCCTGGCTCCTGGGCCACCTTCCCCAATGCTGTCCATGCACCGTTGAAGCCACTGCAGCAGCCTGCAGGCTGGAAAGGCTGCTCAGACGCCAGCAGAACCCCATGAGAAATGTCACTGGACCAGCAGAGGAAAGGCCACAGCAAGCAGCTTCACAGTGCTCTGAAAACAAAGCCCTGTCCCTACCAGGCCTCCGAGCTGGGAGTTAATGGTTAACCCAGCACCAGCTACTGGCTGGGAAGTGAGAGCTGCCTCCTCCTCAGACAGTCAGAGCATGATGGAGGCAGAGCTGCACAGGGCTGGGGTGTGGTGTTGGATGTGGCATTGTTCTAACACTGCCACAAGGGTCCAGACAGGCTGTGGCACCTCTGTCCGTGGAGGCGTTCAGAGCTGTACCAGAGATGGCTCTGGAACTTCCCAACACACCTCCCCAGCTGATATAATTTACTACCAGAGAGGTAGTAAATTTACTACCAAAAGGTTCAGTCTAATTAGTTTAATAAGGAGAAGGAGATGTAAAGCAACATCTTCTACAAAAAATAAGAGAAAGGATCTGTAACAAGCGTCCTAGATGAAGGCCCTTAAACTTCCTGGCATAGCCTGAAGTAATTTCAGTGCTTGGAGAAAGAACCAGACCAAATTAGTATTACAAATGAAGTGCACATTTATAAGGTTGAGGGGAATTGGCCAATATAAAATATTATCTTAGGTAGTGACTGCTTTGAGGTCATGATTTGAGTTAAGGTATGGACCAGAGAACTCAAGGGGACTTCTAACCTAAACTACTCTGGCTGTTCATGACTGTTTTTCTCCAGTCTGTCAACGATATCAAAGTATCAGAAGGAATGGTACAGGATTCAAACACTGGGACTATTATTGACGCTAGTTAATATTGTTGGTGGATATTTAAACAGGAGCTGTTAAATAAATCTGATAAAGCTTGTAAATGTACTGAACAATCTGAAATGGATGTATGGACTTCATATTTTTCTTTCTCTCTCTTGAAAATGTGAGCAGTTCTCAGCCTACCTTTATCATACAATTTTAGCAAAAATCAGAAACATCAAAAATACAAACCAACAAAAAAAAAACCCCAAAAATTCACCCCAAAACCAACCAAACAAAAAACCCCACCCCCTAAAAACAAACAAAACCCCCAAATAACAATAAAACCAACCAAACAACAACAACAACAAAAAAAAACAACAAAAAACAAAGCAAACAAAAAAACCCACACAAAAAAAACCACAGGAAGGAAAGAGGATGATAATTTTAATAAATAGCAAGTAAACTGTGGCAGTAGCAAATGTAATAGAGAGTTCAGTTTAACAGAGCCATCTGAGGCACCAATAAAGTCAGATCAAGGCCTTTGGCAGGCTGTACTCCTGGACACACTGAAAAGGCTCAATGGTCACAGCAGCAGCAGCTCAGGGGTAGCTCCTCTTGGCTGTACCAGAGGAATACCAACTAGAATAGTAGGGATGACATTATTTTATATGTGGTACTGGACTGTATAGTTACACATCCAAGACTAATGCATCTCACTTTGCTTAAATACAGAGATACCTACAAAATGGTCTAGAGTCTTCTAGATTCAAAGAGAAAAAGATGCTCAGCTGTCTTCACCTGACATTGCCAGGGAAACAGGACTTTCCACAGGAGGAGAACTCCTCCCCCTCTGACAACAAAGGGAGCCCAGGTATCTGGATGGTGGCTGTCTCCCCCAGGAATGATGCCACTCTTTCTCCATCAAGAACATGAACTGAAAGCTGAGGAAAGTTTTGGAAAAGCTCAGAAAAGCTGTCAGGTGTGCTTCTTTACTCTTTAAAATTTTAAGACCTAATTTCACTTCAACAACAAGGGCAATCCTGCACTAAGCCAAGAGGCACAACAGCATCCCTTTGGATTTGAGTTCTTGAAAGAATGTTCTTCAAATGAGAGACACAGGAAGCCTGAGGAGTCTCCAACCACCTGTTACTCAAATAAAATATCAAGGCAAAATATGTGGCCAGCAACTACCTACAGGGAAAAAAGATTTTGTTGGATCTAAAAGGTTCTTTATTAGAGCACATGGAGCCAAACCCCAATTTCACATTTTAACCAAATCAAAGCAGTAACATAGTACCAAACACTGTAGTGAATTTCCCAGGATTCACTATTTAAATGACTCATTCTGATTCTACTTTTCCCCACAGATTTGTCATTGGGTTTTCTGATCTTCCTCAACAAGTGTGCATATCTCCTAATGACATTTATATTTAGCATTATCAGTTGCCTGCTCCCACTATATAAGACAGACTTCATTTGAGGGTTCTTCTGACTCTCCATGGTTTTGGCTACAGCATCCTGTAAAACAGCTGTGAGAATTCAATGTTCAAGACATTCACTAGAGTCATAACTCTCAATCACCCTTCATGTTCTTAAATTTAGTTTTTTCTGCATACTCACTTTTGCTCATTACCTACAATTTTATGAAAAATATTTCTTTAGCAGCATCATTAAATATAACTTCCCCTGGAACTACTGTATCTTGCCTGCACAAAACACACAGTCAGTTCACAGCTGTGAACAGAGGGAAAAAAACTCCAGCTAGAAACATTTGTGTTAGCTAAACACTTTATGAATTGGGAGATATGAATCATCTATTTCAGGAGCAGCTACACATTACTACTGTGTGAGACCTACTCACATGATCTCTGCCAGAGTTCCTTAGGCCCACCATGCTGTTGCCCTCCAAATGCACAGAAGCATCTCACCCTACACATCATCTTCCTTGCTCTGATTTGGTAGCTGGGATGAGTCCCACAAGCACCCACTGCTCTTCGTTTCGGGATGTCCCCAAAACACTCATGGGGGAAAATAACTTTTGGAACCAACTCCTACTGTGCTCTCTGTTATGCCAAGATGAAAATGCAGCCAGCTGCCACACACTTCTGGTGAGTATTGGGAGACACTGATATCTCTCACAAGCACATTTTGCATTTAATCTTTGGGTTTTTTAATCTTTTTGTTTGCGCTTTTATACTGATAATGCAGCATCCCTCACTGTGGTTGGGTGAGCCTGAGCTCCCAGCAATGGCACTGCTGGTGTGCCACAGCACCCATCATCACAGCATATGATAAATTTGGCTTTACCTAATCCTAAAGACGAATGAGAATTATTAATGGCTTAGTCTGCAGCCGCTTTTTACTAATTTATTTGTTTGCTCTTGAAGTTACCAGGGTTTCCCACAGACTCTGGAGAGCAGCACTCATCACAGGCAATAGAAAAGCAAGTTCAAATCCTTGGGATCCTCTGTGCTGTGAAACCACACAGGCTGAGGTTTGCATTCCTTAGCTGACAGATGGTCCAGTTTCAGCTGAGGAGCAGAGCAGGGCTGCTGTCCATGCTTTTATGGATGGAGCATGTATCTGGTACTACTCCCTCCACTTCCCCAAATGCTGGGGTGAACTTACATGCCCCCTGTTCTATTTTCTGCTAAATTATTACTCAATATCCATGGGAACTGTATTTTTGCATTGAACACAATGCTAGGAGTGTTTGGACACATCTGGGGAAAGGGAGCCTTAGGCAATATAGGTCTCCAAACTGTGTATTCAAACTGCATTAGGTGGCTGACAGTCACTTCAGGCATGAGGACAGCTCTGGGGATGTACATCGACAAAATCTGGGGTAGCAAGGGAGCCCTCTGAGCGCACCCCAATGGCCAAGCAAGTCAGAGAGAAGCTGATGAAACTATGCTCCTGTTCTAATGCACACTTTTCCACCTGAAGTATAGGTTAGGTGGGTTGGTTGGATTCTGCCCCATGTGCACATACATCTGCAGTTTTAATTAAAAGGTTTCTGGTGCTGCACACATAGGTAAGGGAGTGTGAACATGTCACGCTCACATACGGTAATGCTGCTGATGAATCATGCTTATATCACAGCTCAATGTGGTGAGAGCATCAGCAGGACTTCTCTTCCCTGCCCCAGGGTGAAATGGGCTGGGAGGAGTCCAGCATGCCATTCTCCTTTGTAAAGTAAAATTTTTCTGCCATCTATATAGAAAAAGGACACGGGTGTCATAAATTGTGGCAAATGGTGATACAGTGTCCAGAGCCTTCAGAGAGTTAAAGAGAGAAGGAAGGTTTTTCTTAATATGATTTTGCCTTTTGCGAGCTCTTTCTAGCACCTGGTTCTTGACACAATGACACAGTCATAAGAACAGGAGAAAATCACTCAAAAAAAGATAAAGGGTATAAAACAAGATAGTCCCCTATGTGGCATCAACCCTGCATGCCACCTGCAGGCATCTAACAACCTCCTGAGACAGCTGAGGAGGCAGATGATGTATTTGCTTACACAGGATGGGGACAGAGGCTCCCTGGCCTCACTGAGCACAAAGGCAGAATGTCAAGTGACTTTTGGGTATGCACATATTTTGAGGGATGATCTGTCTCAGAAATGCCGACATCTAGTGGAAGAGGAAATTCTAAAAGTCAGAAAAACGCTCAGCAATCTGGAAGTGGATTGACTATTGACTAATACGAGACTACAGACATGTGAAATAATGAGAGAGCAGCCAAAAATAAGCACAGTGACCACAACCTTCAAAGAAACTCAAATTATGACACCAAACAGCATCCACAGCAATGTGAGACGCTGCAGCAGTGTCTGCAGATGCAGGAGAGGATCTGGAACATAACTGAGTCACACTGACCCTACGTCAACACTCCAATCACCCAGTGAACTCCTCGGCACTGCTCTTCTTGCAACATAAACCAAATTTCCCTATATGGAGCTGGCAGGGCCAATGCAAAAGCAGCAGAGCATAAAGCCACCCACGGTCACTCACAGCAGATGCTTTGAGTAGCACAGGGGTTTGAGTAGTTGTGCTTTACTGTGCATGGCACAGCAGATTTTGCTTTCCTCTACAAAGCCACTCTCCTCTGGCTCCCCTTTGAAATTACTGCTTGATTCAAACTGGAAGGGCTCACTGAGACCAGGTCTGAACATTTGCTGACCAGGTGCAGCATCTTCCTTTCAGCAATACAGAGCAGTGGTAACCTGCACAAGTGCCAAAGAGAGTGCTGCTAGTGGCATCCTTTCCCCAGGAGCCCCACGGCAAGGAAGATGTTACCCATACTCATATCCATACTCTGGATCTCTTGATAACAAATAGACTGATACTTTCAAAGCCCTCACCATACTACTCCTATGTACCATCCTGCACTGGAATCAAAGCTGAGAAAGATGTTTTATTTTTTTCCCATGCTGCCACTTGTACTGTCCTCAGAAGCAGATTTTACTGTCACATTTGATTTCACAAACACTATGCAGGCATCTCTTCAGCGAGTCACAAACTTGGCAGCATCCTGCAGATGGCATGGGAAAAGCAGCCCCAGCTCAGTGGTGCTTTTGTAACATTTACTGGACACAGATGTCTCCCACCTCCTTCACCCTCCATCCCTCCCTCCAATCTCCATCAAGCTCAGCACTGAAAGGGCTGCAGGGGTCTTGGCTGTCACTGTCACTTCAGCCCCATAACATATGCTAGCATGAAGGTAGCTGAGACCCCCACAGGCTAGCTGAAAGCCCCAGGATCCAAACTTTAGGAGAGCCTCAGACTAACTGAAAAGATTCAGGGGAGATTCAGAGCAAGCAAGATCCAGAAAAATTTTAGAAAAATGCATGAAATAATATTTCCAAGATTACTGAATGAGAAAAACCCAAAGTTCTATGACTCAGGTAGTCCCCAGAAGCAGACAACAGGGAAGCTCATATTCATTATTCTCATGTTCCTGGTTAGGGCTAGTGGTACAGCTAGGATGCTGAGGAGAGAGGCACCTCAGTCAGACCTACAGTGCTTTTCCTTTCCTCGGTTTCTTCTCTCCTGCATCACTACATTTTTTGTGCTTCTCCAACTTCCATTACTCCCAGATATTTAGCATATAGTAAAAACTCTTCTCAGATTTATCTTTCACACTGTCACTTTAATAAGCTTGACTCCTGAACTTACTCTTCTACCCTCTTCAACTGGCCACCATAAATCTTACCTTTTGAGCACAACACTATTCCCTCCACCCTCTTCTGTTATGCTTGTGCTGAAGGCTGGGCCAGTAATATCAGTTCCAGTTCCTGCTGGTGTTTTCACTCCCCCATCCCATCCTGTTACCTTCTCCTTGTCTCTGGCTGGGCTCACTCTGTTCAGTGCCCTACTTCTGCTTGTATGTAGTGTTACAATAGGGAACTCCTTGTTGCATGATGTTAGGAAAGCTGAAAGTCCTCATGGGTTCATAAAGTAGCAATTAGATACATTCATGGAAGAAAAATCCCTCAAGATCATTCATACAGTGACAGGGACCCACTCCTAGTTCAGCAAGGCTGCTTGAGACTAAACTTGGAGGTTGGGAGAATCCTTTGATCTGCATGGTTGCACACTTCCCCTATCCCTCTCCTCCTTCCTATGAGTTCATTTCCAACCATTGCTCTCATCCAGCAGAGCTCTTATTATCTTCTGGGGCTCTTTTATTGTCCTGTCACAGACGCCTGTCCAGGTGAAACAGGACACTGCACATCTGACAAGTACCACACTGCAAACTGGCTACACACCCAAAAGCATAAACCCCCACAATTTTTCATCCAGCAACATCGACAGAGTTGGGAAAGGCCTGCCTGGTAAAATACACTTAATAAGATTAACTTCAAATACTCATAACCACCTCTGAATCATTTTTCTCATTAGGCATAGGCAGCTCTAACCTTCACATTCTTCCTAACGCTATACCCAAGAGCCACATGGCTACAGACACATCCCTGTTGGCATGAAAATTACAGAGTATTGGGTGTTTCTCTGCATCCTGTCTGATACAGGGCACATTCCACCCTCCTAACAGAGTAGAAGGACATCCAAGTCAGCTTCTTTGCAGGAACACTCCTTTGATTGCTGTGAGTTTTTCTGGCCAAAAGGTTGGTTCAGCCATTTAGAGGTTTCCACGCAGATCCCTACAAACCCTGCAGAAAATTTGGATTGCCCCAAAGATCCTCCCAAAAAAATGAGCTCATGAACTCTGTAGCACAGACAACTGGCTACTCTTGTGACTTTCTCCCTGGAAGAACTCATTCAGTTAAATTTGTAAGTGCTAAAAGGAAAGCTTTTCAGCTCCACAGAAACAGCTTGGGGAGTTGCCATAGCTACTGCTTGTCCTGGAGTGCTGCAGCTCCCAATCCATCCATTTTCTGCCTCGGAAAGAAATGAAAGGACAGGCAGGCAACCAGCCTGTGTGTGGGTGACTGCCCAGCCTGGGCAGAGACACACAATTCAGAGAACTTCCAGCGGATCTCAAAAGCCGGGACAGAGAGGAGCTTTGGAAAAAGGAAGCCTACAGGCCCCAAAACACCTGCACCAGCATCTGAAGGCCAAGGCAGCAATGTGGCTGCAAGGCAAACCCATGTGGGGAGCTTAAGCAGTGTGCTATGCAACAGTGCAAACAATGGGATGCACCCACACAGTCCCACCTATGGTGTCCAACATAAGAGTGTGTACTCCACGCCCCAGTTGTATTTCCTCTTGGCCCAGCAAGGCTGCTGTCCTCACAGTTTAAGTGCATTTCAGAACAAAGCAGCAGCTCTGCTAATCACCCCAATAAGCAGGGGCCAAAGCTGCCTGTTGCTGTCAGGGAGCAACTCCAAAAGCCACAGCAGCACATTTGATTCATCCAAAGAAGGCTACAGGGCATCACGCTGAACCCCAACCCACCACTGCTGGGCTTCCCCAGCAGCCCTGACTGGTCTCTTGATGCAGTGCTGCACAGCTCTTTTCGATGGTCTGTTTTCAACATTGTTTTGGACATCCCACTGAAATAAATCTGTTGCCACAGCAGTGGCTCTCTGGCCCTGAGACCATATGATAATGCTCTAAGAGGAAGCTGGAAGCTGGCACTCTTCAGGGCTTTTGAGCTAGTCTACCTTTTGACAGTATTTGTTCAAAGATTTTCCCAGGTCCTCTTTCTTCTGCTGCCTATTTGTCATAAGTTTTATAAACTGTCTTTCCTGAGGTCCATGCTCTGACGAAAACACAAGTTTCCTTGTTTGTGTTGCAATCTGGAATCCCATGCTTTGCTCTGCTTCAGCCATTTAAACAAGTACTGGGTCTGTTGCCACTTGTTCGAGGATGTCCCAAACTGTCCTGACAGCGCAGCTCTGGAGCAGTACGTGCTGGCTGAGCTGGATCTGATGCCTTCTGACTCCCAGCTGCGTATTCCCTCTTGCTATGCCCACTCACACACCCCTATCCCAAGCATTCATGAAGGACTTACTTAGGCTAAAACTAACCTAATTAAGGTAAGAAATAATGGACAGAAAAATGTTTGTCCCAACACAAAGTAGTATGAATAAGAGTGAAAGTGAGCAGCACAGGGACATGAAGGCAGAGGCAGAAGGCACCATTTCTCCATCAGCAGGAATTCCGACTGCCCACAGCTGCCAGGTGCCTTTCTTAAGGAAAACAATGACAGAGCTCTTGTAAGCTCCCACCTACATAAGCACTTCAGCAGAAAGCTTTCTGAATTTGCACAACTTTGAACTCACAGCTTCCTGAAGGAGCTAGTGTCCACAGATGACATTGGCAATGTGGGAACTGCCCTCACTGCCACCCTACATCAACACAGTTCTCTACCGCATTAGTGAAAGCAGTTGAGGACACTCTTAACTGAGTCATAGAGGCAAAGCCTTACTCTGAAAATCTATGGAAGGACCTTCTAAGTCTCACCAGGGAAATGACAGATGACATTCAGTATCAGATCAGAATTAAATTACAGATGTGGAAAAAAGCATCCTAATTTTACAAGTAAAAAAACCAAGCTTTCTGTTTACCTCAACCATTCAGGAAACTATCAGCTCATTGTTCCACAGTGGTCAAAACCCAAGTCTAATAGTATAAGTTACCAGTAACTAAGGGTAACAAAAGAAGAGAACTTAATTTGCCATGTATCAACCCATGATGTGACAGCATCTCCACGGCTATTTGCAATTGCAGTCCCATCTCAGCCTCTGCTGCCAGCTAGAACGGATATGCAACAAAGATGATCATAAGTATGATTTCTGAAGAGAAAAACCCTGACAAACCTGGAAAATTAAATTACTCAGGAGGAATATGACAGATCTATAAAGTTATGATTAGTTTGGAGAAAAGGGATATGATCAGTGGTTCCCTCTGTGGAGTCACAGCAAACATGGAAAGATGCTGCTCCTTGTGGCATGCAGATAAGCTGTTGGACTCTGCCACAGGACACTGTGGACACCAGACGTTGCCATGGGTTTGGGGCAAACACATTAAGTAACACAGTAAGACATTTTTTGAGGTTTAGTAAATCCACAGAAGCCACATCCAGATCTGTAAGTACCTGTGCAACACCAGGATGGAGACCAGGAGAATACAGAGAAACTACTTACTGCAGGTTTTCCCAGGTTCTGCCCTCTTCCCTAGGGCCCTGTTCTTGGCCACTGCAAAAATACTGCGCTAGATACACTTGTGGTCTGATCCAGGACAAACAAAATGGCCTTGGGTAGGAAAGTCAAACCCAACTTGATGACCTGTCCTGCTGGATTTGCAGGAGCTGGGTGAAACCAGAATTATGACAGCCATGGACACCACATACAGTGGCTCTTCATGGCCAGGGGTAGCAGCAGCTGTGCTTTGCTTTACGACTTCAACCAGATGTAAAAACCTTAGATACCACATCACACAACAGTGTACCTCAACAGTGGGAGGAAAGAATGGGTTCATCTCATCCACATCAGCCCTCAGCACACTCCCAGAGGCAGCAGAGCTACAAGGTGAAGCCAAAGCACACCCAACATCCAGGTCTGCTGCTAAATCCTCTGATCCCGAAGCTAACGTGCAAGGCGACTGAGGCGACCTACTCCTGCCCTTGTTATTTTAAATCCCAAGAAGACTGTGCACAGCTTGGCTGTTTGAATAGGTGCTGTGGGCTGGACACAGGCAGCTCATACTCGCTCCTGTGTTGTTCAGCATCTGCTATTTCAGAAGCACTTTGGCTCCACACTTGCCTGGAGGTGGAGGCCCTGCAAGGAAGCAGCAACACACAATCTCACCAAGGGAATGTTCTGATCTCCTGTCACAACCTAAGGCAGAGCTGTCAACAGATTATTTAACAATCTAATTTGCATCTGACTTTTTTCTTTTTTTTAAGCAGGTAGTTTTGTGCCAGCCTCAATGAACAAGACTGCTCATCATCAAGAGCAATACAGAATCCTAACTAGCTTAAACTCTGATAAGGGAGACTGATCCCAGGTTAAGGAGGTTGTCGTCTCTAAAGCCAAAGGTAGAGTCTGAAGTATGAAGAACTTAAGTTTGTGAAAATGGAGAAAGAACTGGAATATTCAAATTCATGGCTGCTGGTAACTAACCATTGTTAAAACTGAGTCACACTCAATAGCTGAAGGAGCAGCAGACATAAGGAAGACTTTATTAAGGCTTTTGACAGTGCTTCCCACTTGGATTTCCATAAGTATAGTAGGGAAACACATGTCTAGAGGAAGCTACAATGAGACAGAAAGCCCAGGACTCCCTGAAACTGTTCCCTGATGTCAAGGGAAGCACCTAAAAAGAGAACAGGAGGACTCACAGCAGAAAGCAGAGGTAGGAGTTTTCTTCCACCTATTTACAAGGCTGTCTTGTGTGAAGAAGGCAAGTTGTGCTATATGGACACATTAAGAGATGAGCTGTACACACAGCAGGTAAAGTAATTTTTGTTTTCCTGATGATCTTGGTGCCATAATAGTGTCTTCAGGTCTTGGCTGCAGGTTTACACTCTGAAGTATATGACCACACAAAGGACATGCTATCCAAGAATCAGTCATGGTAGTAGGCAGCTCCATGTTGCACTGAAGATGCAACTACAGCATCACAGGCACTCAGAGGCACAGCTCTCCTCACAAGCTGCCCATGCAGCTCCTTGCTGGCTCACTCCCATGTCCCACTTACAGCCCACCTTGTATGCAGGGCTCAGCCACCTGCAGCATGGAGCACAAACTCAGCACCAAGTGCTCATCAGAGCTGCTGTGTCACACCATTACAGGTACCCAAACAGACGCTGAAAACCACAGGTGAGCAGGGCAGCCCCCTGGCATCTCTCCCAGCTCTCCTATGCTGGGAAATCCAGCTGCCTGACTTCAAGATCCTACCCAGACCTATCTTTGTACAGTTCGAGGAAAGAACCTAGCTTAGCTCTCTGCTTGAAGTCCATCTCCTTGGATAGTACCTATGTCCCCAAAATGTAGTCTGCTAGAGCTCCGTATTCAATATAAAAATATTCAGGCATCCCCCACAGACAAAAAAAGTAAGTGGGCAGCACTGTCAGATAACCACTCACCTGATCCCAGTTTGCTAAGGCCAGGTGGATGAAAGGCTTCTTGGAGTGACCAAAAGTCACACTTCTCATCAGTGACCAAAAAGAGCATTAGGGTACACCTGTACTCAGTACATGAGCCTGGCTTAGGTCTGTGCTCTGTGCCAAGGCCAACTGGCATGGAACAACCCTGCCCTTTAAAACCTGCTTTGCCTCCAAACATGAGAGGCCTTGCTAACTTCCGAGCCATCTCCAGAAGATGTCTGGGAAGGTCCTGGCCAAGCCACGCCAAGAACTCTACAAACATAAAGCAGCACTGACTACAGTGATCCATGGATCAGGATTGCCCCCATTCCTTAGTACTAATAGGGAAAATCTTGTGGGAACAGCTTAGACAGTCAACTCTACCTCCATTACAGGAAGGGTGCCCTGTCCTCTCTGCACACCTTACACCCTGCACCTCCTTCTGCTCCGTACACGCAGCAATTTGCTCTGAGCAGGTGCCACAGGCACTACACAGACCCTCAGACTGATGGCATGGTAGCACAAGGAAATAAAATATGGCCTGAAATAAAAATGATCATTCATATTTCAGTAAGTGTCTAAATTTTAATTTTCCATTAATCTTTACTAACAGCCCTTTAACTCAAAAATTCTAAGCAGACATCTGGACTAATTACTCTGATAAAATTCAATATTCAAGCATAAGCCCAGCTTTAACTTCTGTCTTGTAGGTCTGCTTTATAAATCATTAGCATTGCTATTCACCCATTGAACAGAACAGAACAGCCCTACCACTAGAAAGAAACATGATCATCAGAAATCTCCCAGATTTCATCAGAAGTTTTTCCCCAAGTCTCTGGAGAGTTGCTTCTGATGAGGGCATCCCTCTTCAAGGTATGCTGCTGTTCCCCTTAATTCATCTTCAAGAAGCTTTCCCTGGCCTGCCTAACACCTGACACAGCCTCCCCCATGCAAATCCACTGCTTACCCTGCTTAGTGCAGAAGATTACATTTCCTGGCACTTTTTCAGGACCCTACCCTGGGATGGATGGACAGCAGTACTTCTGCAGGCATGCTCAGCAGTCTGGCCTGCCCTGTGCTTGCAGCCTAAATGCACAGGGCTGAACAAAATCTGCAATTAGTAGCAATTCCGACTCGCGGAAGGGCCCCTGAGGAAGCCAGGGAATCTGATTCAGGTTACAGGTGCCACTGCTGCTACTCTTGGAGCAGAGCAGGGTTTAGACTTGAACTGTAAACTCCCAGTGGAAAGGCTTTGTGTTAAGGGAGCTGCAGTGCCTGGCATGCAGGCACACACAGGGGCAGCACTGCAGCAGCTCAGGCACGTGCTGGATCTCACTGCAGCTGTGCCACTGCAGCTTTGGACAAGCATTTGTTAGAGATGTGGGAGAGACTAGCAGCATACCTCAGCTCAGGTTCCTTGAGAACAGCAGGGGTTAACATCGCTGTCAGGAAAAGTCCAGGAGGAATGTGTCAGCCATTTGAAATGCCTCTGGCACGAAGGCTGGCCGGTTTGGGTTACACCAGCAGCATCACTTCCAGCTTGAGGCAAACCTTTCACCTGCAATTCATGAAATCTACATGCTCTGAAGCAAGACACTGGGTGCTGTTACCAAACCAGGGTGCCATCACCAGCTCAGGTCTCTTCCAAGCCGCTTGGTTGCCCTGCAGAAACAACAGCTGAACCAAGCAAGCGTCCAGGACAGCAGGCAGGCAAGACGAGGCACGACGCTTCCGCGGGACGCCCTTCCATTAGCATGGTACCCACGCACCACAGGCACTGACTCACAGGCAGCACAGCCAAAGCCTGCGTGATTTCTCCCCAAAGTCACGTGAATTAGGTGGACCGTGGATACAGCACCTCACAACCGCTTGCACAGGTAAATGAAGGCTGGCTGACTAACCAGCACACTGTGAGTAATCTCTAGATCCTTCAAGGCCTCCCAATATAAACAGTGGCTAACTCTGTCCCCTGGCCGTACCACAAATACTAATTGTGATCTTGGACTCCCTTATAATGACTGGCTCTTTTTTTCCTCTGAGCTCCCAACCTGCAGCTTTTTTGTTCACTGGCAAGTGTGAAGTCAAATGAAAAGAGGTATTCAGGAAATTATAAATTATTTATAAATCACCCTTAAACATGATTTGCTCAATGAAGACAGCTGGGTGGAATAGAAGATCCAAACAGTAGTCTTTGTGTTCAATTTATTGCTGGAAATACTCTCAAGTAACAAAAAAGTAAATTAATAACATTTACAAACAGATCACAGCCTGGATCTTTTAAGGAACATGCTGCCTTTGTGAGAGTATGCTTGTAGCTGTGGGGACTTTAACCTCAAAATTAACGCTCCATGGACAATGGAGAGACTCCAAGACAAGCTGCCAACATGGTGTAATGACACTGGGCAGCTGTGCCACTGAAAACTGCCCACTTGAAAGCCTTGATGAATTTATGGATGGAATACATTCACTTGCAGGCTGAGCTTCTCAAAATGTCAACAGGCATTTCACACACAGACACACAGCATTGTGCCAGGATCAGGGCAAACAGGACATAAAGGTGAGGGCACCTCAGTGCCCTAGCAGGCAGAGATCAGCTGCATGCCCTGCACCACAGACTCTGCTCTGGGAAGAGCTGCGAGGGCACCTGATGTTCTCCACAAGCTGGAGGTCCAAGGTCTGGCAACTGGCTGGGGCATTCAGCAGTTACTGTTGGGATCCTCCTCGATGCAGAACGAGATAGCAGAGTGATACCTGGGCTCTGCTTCTTCTTATCAAAAATGGGCCAGAGTAATTCCCCGTTTGCTTGGGGAAAAGTGTGTCCTCAGCGCTTGGGGATGAAGTGTCTCCTTTGACTAGAGAGGGCACTGAAACAGCAGAACAGCCTAACTTCCCAGAGAGGTCACCCTCAGCATCCAGCTTCCTCCTTCAGTAGGCAGCTAAGAAGCTGTTAGGAGTCAGAAGTGTGGGACAGGATTTCCACCAGGAAGGTTCTGAGCCATACTTCTCCCACAGACAAGGCTGAATAGCATCATCAACTTCAAAGTTCTTCCATCTCCCACCTGCCTCTTGTCCATAGGGCATGAAAGGGTTAAAGATGTCACTCAACTCATGACTATCATGGGAAAACTTGGTTCCAAATTCTCCATTTCATGCTGCTAGAGAACCAACAATCTTTAAATACCCTGTATTAACAAGAAAGAGGCAGTCTGCATTTCTTTGTAAATCCACTGGTTATCCAAGGTTGTTGAATAATGGACAACGGACAAATTCTACTGCTCTTGGAGCACATGTATTCCTGCAAGAATTGCACAAGATGCTAATGACGAAATCTGCAGGCTTAATGGCAAGTACTAATTTATCTGAATCCCATCCTAAAGGAAGATCAGAGCAAAGAGGACATATGCTTTTCTTGCAGCAAGTTTAAGAAGTGGAGAGTGAGAAATAGAGCATAAGGCAAAAGTGGCAGCAGAGGATCCCCCTCCAGCACTTTTCCAGGGCATGGCTGTCTAACTATGCTCACTTGCATTGTTATTTACGTGTCCTTTTTCCCCTTGTACTCCCTGGACTGAAGGAAGGAAGGATGTTTCATAGGAAGGAAGGACTGGCGTGGCTGTACTGAGACAGGACCACACTGCTTCCCCCACCATGCTGCTCTTTTCTACAGAGGAGGGAAAGAGTAGGAAATCCACATTTTCTCTCTCATCTTAGTCAGCAGTAAGGGGATGAAGTTAACCCCAGTCCAGATCCCATTTCAAACAAGGTTAGTGTCCAAAGCTGGAGCAGGTTACTCAGGACTCCATTAAGCTGTGAAAATCTCCAGGGTCTGAAATGCCCCAACCCCTTGGGCCCTGTTCCCTGTCAGAACAATCCCAGGGAGAAAATTATTTTCCCTTATGTTCAGTCAGAATTTATCACGCTGCAACTTTCTGCACCTAGAATGGGGCAATTCCCAGCATCAGTCCAGACTGGCAGATAAATGGATTGAGAGCAGCCCTGCAGAGACAGACTTGGGGGTATTGGTGGACAAAAAATTGGACATGATCCAGCAATGTGGGCTTGCAGCCTAGAAAGCCAACAGTGTCCTTGGCTTCATCAAAAAAATTATGGCCAGTAGGTCAATAAAGCGATTCTCCTGCCCTGCTCTCATGAGACCCCACCTGGAGCACTGCATCTGGAGTTCTGGAGTCCTCAGAAAGACTACAGCAGGTTCACAAGAGGCCACAAAAAAAGATCCAAGGGCTAGAATACTTTTGTGAAGAAGGGCTGAGAGAGTTGGGGTTGTTCAGCCTGGAAAAGAGAAGACTCTGGGGAGACCTTATAGTGGCCTTTCAATATATAAAGAGGGTTTTTAAGAAAGACACAGAGAGACTTTTTACCACACACCCTAGTGATGCGATGTGGGCAACTGTTTCAAACCAAAAGAGTAGGTTAAGACTGGATACTAGGAAGAAATTCCTCCCTGTGAAGGTGGTGAGTCACTGGCACAAGTCACCCAAAGAAGCTGTGGATGCCCCATCCCTGAAAGTGTCCAAGGTCAAGCTGGATGGGGCTTTAGGCAACCTGGTCTAGTGAACGATCCACCTGAATCTCATGAGACTTCAGACACCACCTCACCAGCACTGAGCAGAAGAGAACAACCTTCTCTTGACCTGCCCCACATGCAGTCACTGCCATGCTGCCAATGCTTTGCTGACCCTGTCCAGCTTCCTGCTGCCCTTCTTGCCTTTGCAGAGGAGAGGTGCTCTGTGTGCCCCACCAGCTCACACACTGCTGGGCTCCAAAGCAAGGGCTGTGCTGAACGCTCAGCCACATGCTTCAGCAGTCGCAGCAGTCACTAGAGGCGCACAGGGTAGAGATTACTAAAAAAAGTAAAAAGGGAAAAAAAAAAAACAAACCCACCCTGCTCTGCAAATCAGCTCAAAGTGTAGGCAGCAGAGGAAAAGTGAATGGAGCTGATCTGTGTGTAAGGACTTGGGAGCATGTTTCTGTTGTAAGACAGCCAGAGAAAGCAAGCTAGAGAATGGGGCTTGCCACTCCTGCTGCTTGAGGAAGGAAATGTGGGGCAGGTGACCCACGCCTGAGGAGTGCCACCTGGCAATCAAAGCAGTCAGCAGGGCACAGCTGTTTCCCTGCACTCAGAAATCGCTCTTTCACTCTGCCTGCACCTCAACCCAGCCTCTCAGCCCAGCTCTTAAACTCAGCTACCAGCAGCCTGTTTGTGGTCTATGCTCTGCAGAGACTATATACCAGAGAGCCTCCCCATCTTCCCATCACTGCTGGAAAAGAGTTCCCCAACTCCACAGCTGGTAATGCTCCACTGCAGCATTGTTCCTGCAGTCACCTTCAAACACACAATTTCACAGCTCTCACAAAGCACTGCTGATACTTGCTCTCCCCTTCACAGCACCTCTGACAGTGGTTACAGACAAAAGGAAAAACCCTATTCCAAACTGCTTTTTGTTCCCATGCTCTGCCCAATGCAAAAAAAGGTAACATCCAGAGAATTTTAGAGCATAGGCAGGCAATTTAAAATATACTAACAGCCAAAACTCACATAGAAACATTAACACCCATGTTACACAGGATACCTTTAGCAAATACATTAGTCACACTCAACAACATTAAAAACAATCCTGAAGAGCAGCTATACAGAATGGGATGCAGACAACAGAGTGAGAGGCTTCATTAGGAATTCTCAATTGCTTCACGTTCAAATTCTCACCACAAAGCAGTACTAGTAGTTATATAGTAGTTTTCCAGTAAAGCCAGACATATTTCCAAATGATTCATACTACCTGAGAAATTAATGTTTTTGCAGCTCTGCTCCAGATCCTAGGTCAGGAATCTCCATTCTATTCCGGTAAATTCCACTAAGATATCACATGTAACAACAAGTTCTTGAAGCAGTTTCATCAGATTTTCCCTTTAAGGTAACCCACTGCACTCCCACGTGAGGCACAGGCACCTCAAAGGCACAAGCAGCTGAAAGTGCTGCAGTGGAATCAGATGATCAGCACAACCTTGGAGCCTCTGCAGCCTCCTTTCAGCTTTGGAAACGTATCCTGTGATTTTCAAACCAATCCAATGGGGAAGACACAAGCCAGTGCTGAACCTTAAGACCCAGATAATGCATATAAAAGCATTTTATATTACAGCAATTTTGAGAATGAATGTGGAAACAAAGTCTGACAGATTTTGCTGCAACACGTAGCGAGGGTGCAGCACTGCAGCAAAAGCTGTCACTCCCATTTGTACAGAGCTGTGCGGCATGCAGCATGGGTGGCAGGGCTGACGACACCAGAGCCACGCTGTCAAGAGTCGTTTCTGCACAGCCCAGAGCTGCTCTACCTCTCTGCAAGCACTGCATTGCATGCAACAACAAAGGAAAATGTGAAAAGTAAATATTCAAGGTAAAGAGAAACATTCTTGAGCTAATTAAAGAGTTGCTTGAGCTTATGTTCATCGTGATCAGTCATGCAGAAAGACGTTTTCAGCCTAGGCTGAAGCTACGGTTTTTAGAGGTCAATTAGAGCACTGCAACACTCACAGGAGAAGCAGGAACACAGGCCGTACTGTGTCACACAATAACATGCTCCCTCTCTTGCTCCCACACCACCTTTACCTACCTTGGCACTTGCACTTCCAGGGCAGTGTACTTGCTGTCACCTGCTCCTGCAGCCTCAGAGGATATGAGCAGTCCATGGGATGAGCTGCTGCACGTTGCCCACTGGCTCCCAGAGTGGGAGAGCTGCTGGCCTGGAGCAGAGGAGATGTGTGCCACCAGAAGGCACCTTCCTGTGCTGCCCCACAGGACTGCAGTGCCATGACACAGGTCAGGCAGCCCTCTCACATCACCTGCCTACAGCCACAGATGCTTTCCTCTCCTACTGTGCAGCCTGACACATGAGCCCCAAGCTCCAGTGGTTTTGTAATATTAACCACCAAAGTTGAATCCTACCAGGGCTAAGAAAGCCTTGGTTCTCATCTCCTGCTGCTCTGCTTTCTCAGAGGCATGCAGCGCACACTCAAGGATGGCCACAATGCTATTTGCAAGGGGTCTGAATAAAATCTGTCCTACTACTTCAGAGCCAAACAATCACAAATCCAAACAAGGAACATGGGATTTTGTGGCAAAAAAAAAAAAAATCTTATTTAGATCAACACCCCCTCCCCCCGCTCCAGGCATCAAGTTTGCAAGTTGAAATCACAAACCTCAAAACCGGCTGAGTTAATGAGTTAATTTGATACTAAGTAAGGTTTGATACTATGGCCTGGGCAGTGCAGCAGGTCAAACTATGACATAATCTATGACTTAAAAACCAATTAGCAAAGTAAATTCAGAACTATAAATGTTTACATGAAGGGGTTTGTCCACCCAGTACTGATTAAAAATCATTAAAGCCTCCCATTTGTGACGTGAAGCAGCAAAACCACCACACTCCTCGCAAACCAGGGCAGACAGCAAGGACGACTGAAGAGGAAGTATCCACACTTGACACTGGATGTTTCCTACTGCTTCATCCTAGGGCACCCAGGAGCCCACCTGTCAGAAGTGGGATCTGCCCACGCAACCAGGCCAGTCTGCTTGCATCTGCCACCAAGGCAGGATAGTGAGCACGGCTGGGTTGTGGACAGCTGGTCCCCTGACAGACAGGGCAGGGCAGGGCAGGATGACAGCTATTATGCTGCAGCAGGCCAAGGAGCAGCCATACGGAAGTTTCCAACCCACATAAAGTGTTTACACACGTGAGACCAGTGCACTTTGCTGGCCCAAGTTCAATACAGCTGCTGCTCAGAGCCCAGATGATAGAAGTCTGAAGTTTGTGAGAAAGACATTTGAGGTTTGCTCAATCCAATGAAGCCCTGACAAACAGGGTCAAAAGGATTGGAACTTAATAAATACAGGAAATTTTCCACTGAAGTCCTCTAAACATGACATCTCGACTCCTCTGCCCAAACCTGGGCAGTGCTTTGCACAAGCAGGAACTTTGCAAAGGTAGCACATCCAAATTCACTGTGAAAGCATGGTGGTGACAGAGCTCTCAATGCAGGCAGCAATGCTTAGTATGCTCAAGGGATGCTACACGGCACAAGTGACCTCACAGACTTTGGATCAGATCCTCAAACTTAAGGTTTATAGTAATTTTCAGGTGGCCCTGCACTGCACCTGCCTCCTTCTATCCTCATGCTCCCCTCTGTTGGCCAGTACAAAGCAGCCCTGCAGCCAGGCTGGCAATCAGGCAGGGCTAAAGCAAATGGGGGGAAGGCTGATGGTTAATTTTCACCCAAATCAACTCCATGAACATGGCTGCATGGAGTTTTTGTCAGATGGGGTAGGGCTAGGTAGGGCACTTGGAGGAGAAAGTTGTTAAGACAAGGGGAAACACAAACCCACCTCCTCCAGGCACAGTGCCCACCTGCACGGATGGAGCACTTCCCAGATCCATGACTGGAGAGGATGTGAAAATCCCTATCTCTCCTCCAACTTGACAAGAGCAAGCAGCCACTCTCATCTGCCCACTGTCACAGAGAAACAAACTTATGTGTTCCTATACTTTACACCTGTGTATTAGCAACTTTGTTCGTAAGCAAAGAAATTACCAGTTTTATTCCTAGGGTTATTGGTGTGGATCCTAAGGGGCTCTACTACAGGAAGAGGTTCTCATGGCACACAAGGCTGCAGAGCGGGCTGAGTGCTAAGTATAACATTAAAACTCATTTTTTTTCTAAACACGCCCTCTCCTTTCAGCCCATCACTCACAGGGTGCATTCACCTTTCTGGACTGTGTTTCTATGAGAAATTAAAATGTTCAGGAATGCAAATGTTATATTCGTTGCACAACTACTGCAAGAAGACACTGAAATATTCTCAGCTTTCTTTTACAGAAAATGAAAGAGAAAATGCCTGTGCATAGCATTCATGCTTCTGTGCATGCTGCTGTCACGCTTAGGTAAAGCTGTGTGTTGCACCTGCACAACTCACTCCACCCAGGTGAGGGTTAAAGAACACAGGGCTGAGGCATCCTTACAACCCTTATCTGCCAAGATTAGGGCCTCAGCAGCAGAACACCACTGCCAAAACCCAAGACACCACCAGAGACACAAAAGCATTAAGGCCTAAATTGCCACATTCAATGGCTGACATCCAATGCCACACTTTATATTTGATCATCTCCAAAAGCACTGGTTTTCAGGCTGCTGAATCAACCCAAACCCAACCGACTTCACGGGAATGGCATGCCTGGCATGCCTTCTCAGTCAGGGTGGTTATGAAGGCTCCTAAATCTGGACAGTTAAAGGCAAATGGTTTGTGGGTTTTCCACCAAACTCACTCTGTCACCAGCTCTAAACCCTCACATCCAGAGAGATGTGACTGTCCACAGTGTGTGCAGTGAGTGGCTGCAGTTGCCACCAGGAGAAGGCTGCCAGCCCCTGTTACCCTGGCAAACAGCTGAGCTTGGACAGGGACATTAATCACACCTTTGGTGGCTACAGGGGGAAGAGGAGATCAAGTTAAAGGCCTAAAGCCTTCCAAAGGTTCAGCCCATTGAAAGCAGAGAGAATAACAGTATGGAGGGACAAAGCCAACCACCAGCTTTGGGAATGCAGGAAGTGCTGGCAAGCAACACCTGCTCATCAGCTGTCACCAAGTATTTGAAAACTTTCATGCTTTCTACTTCACATGTGCAAATACAACCACTACCCAAGGCAAAAAGTCTGTACCGCAGGCCTTAGACTTGCAAAGACATAAGTAACCATGCCACAATCATCACCACAAAGGTTCTCCATTCCAACACGTGTTAAGGGTTCCCATGGTCTGCAGTCCACTAGTTAGTGCAAAACATATTACTGCCACGAATCATCACCCTCGTGGGAATCTTCCAAACAAAATGATCTCCTAAAGAGATTATTTGCTTCATTTTAATGTAACAATTGTATCAAAACTGTCCTTTTTTGTCATTTGGCTCAGTAATGCCAGCCATACTTTCTGAAAAGCTTCCAGGAGGAAAGAGGCCTCTGGCTCATCAACCACAGCCCACGGTGGGAAGGAAAGGTTTCATGGAGAATGTGCGCAACCTCAGAGTGCCTGGGTACAATACTCTGGTAAGGTCATGCTCAAAGATGTAATCACCAACCTATTTGAACATACAAAATAACGTGGTCTGGATTGCAAGGCATCCTGGGCTTTTAAATATTATCATTTCTTGTAATAGCCACACTTGAGAATTCTCTTTTTTGAGAAGAGTTATTTTTGCCTACAATTCCTAGCCTCATATTGAAGAAAATCAGTAACTTATTCTCAGTTGGGCAATTCTCAGAACGCAGAGAAAGCCAGAAGGCTAGCAAAAAGTCCACCATGCTGCAACTTATTTCCACTTCCTAGGAAGTCAACATCGGTCAGCTTGCCCTGCACTGGAGTGCAGAAACTTTACCATTTCATAGCATTATGAGGAAGTCGGGGTTGAAGGGCTACTTAGATCAGGAGACACAGGGGACCTGACTACTCTTGAATTGTGCTGCTCTCCCACACTCCCTTGCCCCAATTCATTCCTTCCCACAGGAACTTTCAGACACGCGTCCAAAAGAAACACAGCAATCAGCTCCCCATGTCCTCCTCCTCATTGCAGCGTTACAGAGGGCTGGCTGCCCTGAGCAGCCCCAGGCACCCAGGCGTGATGCCGGTGAGGGGGCCCTATGCCCAGGAGGGGTCTCGCACTCCAGGCCCCTGCACAACCATCACTCCCTCGGGCCTCCTGGAGCCCCAGGGTGGGGGCGTCATCCTGGCAGGCAGTGCCGACCGTTTTGTGCTGTCCTTACTGCTGCAGAGCCAACACAATGGAGGAATTACACTTCTGCAAGTGCCGCAGACGCAGAGCAGCCACAGAGCACGCTGTCCCTGCCGAAATATGCCAGCTGGCTACTGGCTGCACAGACTGAGCAGAGCACAGAGCTGCTGGTTCTGTACTCGCACAGACGGTAACACTGGGGAACAACGTCCCCCTCAATGTCCTGCAGGTCAGCAGATGCATACCTCTGCCAAGAGGCTGTAGGCATGTGGTAAGTTACTGCATTTTTTCCCCTAAACGCGGAATGCCAGAGACTACTCCAGGCTGTAAAAATCCCCTTTCCCACTGTCATCGCTGTGGTACTGCTCGAGAGGCGCTCGCCCACCCCAGCGGCTCTGGGCGAGAGACTCGATAAGCAACAACCCCAACACACGCGGCAGCGATGAGCACTCCTTCCCCTGATTTTTGTGGAGCATTTTAACAGAATTTACGCACCACTTAAAATCTAATCCCACTGCACCTAACTCAGATGTGCTGATTAGTTGGGACGGTCACTTTAACTTGTGTTTAATTGGTTTAAAGGCTTCAAATGTAGCGTTAGAAGGGGAAAAAAAGGCAGATTTGCTATAAAATCGCTATCCCCAAGGACAACAAGCAAAGGTCTGCTGTGCCACTGGTTTCACATGCCAGCACATGGGACACGGTACAAAGCCAAATGGGCTAAGTTTCAGAAATTTTCGAAAGAGGAAAAGAAAAGTTTCACAATGCTCCATCAATTAATTCCCTCACAACGGGGGAGCAAAGAAGACTTCAGTGATAAACAAAGTCAGAGCGTCAGAAAGACGCTAAAAACGTATAAAAGAACGTTTTTAATTACATTATAAAGGTGGGCGGGCTGGGAAAGAAGGAGGAATTCAGGAAAAATAAGCAACAGGAAAGGGAGTATGTGGCTCCATGCAGCAAGGAAAAAAAAACGGTTATCCACAGAAAACGCGTAAAGCGCCTGCAAACCTCCAAAATCACAACTCCACCAAGCGCCAGCCAATGGGTTTAGGACCTTCCTTGAGGGCAGTTCGCGGCAGCGAGGAGCGGTGGGACCGTGCCCTTCCCGGGCGGGGACGGGGCCGCTCTCCGTTCAGGAAAGCGGCTGTTCCGGTCCCGTCGGAAGGAGCCCGACGGCGGCTCCATTTCCGAGCGGGAGCCGAGGCCCCGGCGGGCGCCTCAGGGCCGGGTCTCCCGCGGGGGGTCCCCGCCGCCACCCGCAGCCACCCGGCCTTGAGGCACCGCTCTCCCGCCCGGGAAGGGACGGGAAGGCGGCGGCGGTCAAAGACAAAGCGGATGCCTCAAATTCCTCCCCGCCCCGCCGGTCTGCGGCACCCCCCGCCCGCCGCCCCTTCATCGCTCACTTCTGCCTACCTGGGCAGCCAGGAGCGGCCAGGCTTCCCTCCCTCCCAGCCCGGGCTTGGGCAGCCGCAGCCCGCGAGGGGCTCCGGGGCTCGGGCGGCGGTGCGGGCGCTGACAATGAGGGGAGGGACGCGGTCCCGGGCGGTGCTTGACGTCACGGCAGCGGGGCGGGGGCTGGCGGCCCGGCCCGGCCGCGGTGCAGTTCCGCGGTGCAGTTCCGCGGCGCCCGCCCCCGGCCCTGGAGAGGGCGGGGAGGGCCGGGCCGCCATTTTGGGGGGGTTGGAGAGGCGCTGGGGCAGGGAGGGGAAATGTTCCGAAGGGCCCCAGGGAGGAGCTGGGCGGGGTTGGGTGCCGTGGCCGCGGTGGAGGCGCTCCCATGGCTTATTCCGCGGTGGGTTCGTGCTCCAAATCCCGCTGGGCAGCCCTTTTTCCAGCCCGGCCCGGGGCTACCGCTGCCTCGGGGCTTTGGGGCAATACCGCTCCCGGCTCTCCAAAACCAGGGCAGAGCCTCGCGCCAGGTGGCACAGCGAGTTTTTGTCCTCCTCTCCCGGTGGATACACGCTTCAGAGCCATCTCTTGGATAGTTTGGGACTTGGTGGTCAATCCGGCTGTGATTGGTTCCACCTCTGGTATCTGCAGCCCGGGGATGCCGAGGTGGGATCAGAGACAAGAGCCGATGCCCCTCCAGCACTAACCGGGAAGAGTTGCTCCCGGTGTACCTGGCGGTGAGCAGAGCCCCGGAGGGTGACACGGTGACACCGGCGAGCGTGGCTCGCTGCTCTCTCCATCACCGCGCTGCCCTTGCCCAGCTGAGTCCGCAGCAGACATGGTCAGCCGTGAGCAATTCAGCCTCTCGGCCAGGCAGAGAGACCTGACAGGCTCGGAACGTATTGTCCCCTCTGGCCAGGGTGTCCTCAGCTAAAGATGCTCTCCAACACTGTTTTATTTCAGACCACGCCAAAGAAAGATGCTTCAAGCGTCAGGCGGTCTGGCTTGTCACACTTTGATAAAGTATTTTCCTTGCTGTGATACTGAGGTTAAATATCACTCTTTAATCCTCTTTCCATAGCAGAGCCTGAAATAAACTTGCCCTGAATGAAATATCAACACTTTCGAGTGAATTCTCTAGGTTACAGCTAAAATCCAAGCTCACAAGAAGATATAGAATGAACTAGACCTTGCTTGCAGGCATACTGAGAAGGGTTGTATAGTCATTCTCACTGGGGAAAGCATCTGCCTTTTCCTGACACCACATGTGCAAGCAGCAGAGACGCTCCATGTGCTACTCTACAGTGCAACCGCATTCAGTGGTTTTTGGTTCTCCACTCTACAGATGCTGCTTCTGATTTCTGAGCTGGTATAAGGGAGATTTGCTAACACAAAGCCAGCTCTTGATATGCATCTAGCAATGGTGTGTCTCGGTATAATTGGGAGATGAAATGGATTTTTAAAAGAGGTAGTTTTTATTTCAGCAACTGCTCCAGGTTGTGTACATTCGAGCCTAGTGTCTTCTATGTGCCTCTTGGATTTGCTGCATTGGGAGAGGAATGGGGCTGTGCTTGGATACTTTTTCATATGGTTTATAGTGAAACTCATTGCTGCAGCATGATACTGGCACAAAAGGTACCCAAGCATTTAAATAAAGCATGAAACAAATGGGAGAAGAAAATTCTCTCAGTGGCTGCTAGGGATCACAATGGTGCCTCCTCTGACTAAAGAAGAGCCTGAGGAGGTGTTGGGAAAGTGTTTAGCATCCTTCCTCAGGCGTAATCTCCCTTGCTGCTGTCCACATTGGTTTCCACAGTGAAGAAAGCTGAAAGTATTCATAGTTTAGCCCCCGTCATTAAGAAGATGGAAGTTTGGGCACTGAGATGGACTCAGGGGCTCTGGAGGGCAACATTCAGGAGAGGATGAGATGAGAACAGACAGAGGAGGGACTGTGTATCCCCATGGCAAGCCCTGTCCTTGGTGCATCCTTCATACCATCTGCATGAATCCAACTGGTGAGTTATACCATCGGGTCACTGTGCTCTGCTGGCTGCAGCAGGCTGTGCAGGAGCTTTCCTGGCACCCAGAGGAGCCACTTAGCAGCCTTTGTGAGGACATCTGGGGAAAAAGTTTTCTACCACTGATTCTGGCACCCTGCTTGGGGTTTTGGTAACCCAGCACCTGTCCTTCCAATCCAAGAGATAAGCATTGCAACCATGCCTCAGGCTTTGGTGAGTCCTCATCATGCAGTGGCACAAACAAGAGCAAATGTTTCCTAAGGTCTGTGAGAGACACTCTTCAGCCTCCTGTGCCAACAGATGCCAGCAGCAGTGGCACAATGAACTGCTGCTGGAAGGAAAGCACAAGGCGTGAGGTAAAGTCCTGACCCACCCAGCATGAGTGATGCAGGGAGGTGAGGGGAAACAAACTGAGCTGAGCTGATAAAGGAAGGGAAAGAAGCCTTTCACCAAGGCAGCAACTGAACCAGCTGCCGGGTGGGGTCTGCAGTGTGAGGAAGAGAGTGGATGGAAAACCAGGGAATGACAAATGTCAGGTCTGTGGATCCAAGTGGGAGACACCCTGCCTGCTGTGTGTCCAGCGGAAGCAGCATGGCTGCAGCTGGTGGTACAGTGCCTGTGGCAACAAGGGCTGCCACTGCCCAGGCTGGTATTTTGAAGAAAAAAGCTTAGTGGTGTGAGGTTAGAGACTTAGAAATTTCTGTCCCGGGAAAGGAAATGATGTAGAAGAAAACTAAGGAAGCTCTGGCTGCTCTAAGAGAAAGCTTTTTTTTTTTTTTTTCCCCTTTAATGTTTTTATTGATGGAAGCTTAATGCAGTCAATGGAAGCTGCAGAAAAAAGTACAGAAAGGCACAAGTGGAATGAGGGATGTTACAAGGTGAGGAGGCAACTCCAACTCATGTCTGGGCTGGGGAGGTGCTGAACAAAAAATATCCAACTGGCAGGAAAGATGGGAGCAAAATAGGGAAGCCCAACTCACCCTGAAGACTAAAAGGAGCCAGCAAGGGGGGAAACTACACAGAGGCTGGAACAGGGAGAAGAGGCAAATGCACAGGGGAGTAGAGGAGGAGGCACAATGGAGGTTCAACTGCTGGTGGTGTGCCCTTGCCCAGGGTGGGCTGGAGCAGACTGCTCTGTTTGGGGGCAGATATGGATAGCAGGGTAGGTTGGGAGTGAAGTGGTGATCTCCTTACTTGGAAGACTCTGACTGGAGAATGGTGTTCTCTTCTTCTTACAGCACATGATAGAAAGGCTGTTTAGTTCCAAGGGAGCAGGGTGTAAGTAATGTGGGCAGGTGTGTCCAGAGATGATGGGCGAGGGGAGATGACAAACACAATAAAATCACGAATAATATGGGGAAGCAACAGAAGATGTCAGCGTGTCTGACAACAGAGGATCCATATGGGTGTAGTAGCTTTAAACAAATAAAAGTAACTCATGCATCTTATGCACAGCTTGATAACAAGAGAAGTGGATGGCACTAGGATGGCGTGAACATCAGAGGTATGAGATTCAAAAGGGATTAGCCAAACTCACAGAGAGCAGATTTTTCAGTGATTATTAAAAATGTCTATCTGAGTCATCTTCCAGTTCATGAAGTCCCTGAACTGACTCTTCAGGTATTCTTGCTATTCTGTACTTGCTCTGTTTGTATACTGAATTTAGGTGAGGTGTCTGAGTTGATCTTGCTGCTGTTGATACATGCAGTTGTATGTCCCTGCTAAAACTACTTGTGTGTATCTGTTGCTTCTTCTGCACCAGTTCCGGGGTTTGTTCAGTTTATCAAACTGTCAGAAAACTAACTCAGAATGAATATTTCTCTGCCTCTACTGAGCTGAATTAGCCCCATGTTTTCTAAGCCAGTGGTTCTTGCTTCTCTCTGCAAAGTAGAGATTCTCCCATTATTACCTGATTCCAGTGGTTCAGGTTTTAAGTACTTAGAAGATCAGAGTAATGATAAGATCCTGATATTTGTTTAATTGATTTCTAACAGCTCCCGACAGAGCTGGAGCCTTGGTTATGCTAGGTTCCACACAGAGTTTAGGAACATTATTAGACACAGCAAGCAGGGAAAAAGAAACAGAATCATGCTTGTGTGGATAGAAGTTCTGCATGGCTTGCTAGTCTCACATCATTATCAGCAGTCTATATAGCAATGTAAGTTTTGTTGGATTTGGGGTTTTGTGTGTATAACTTTTCTTGTTCCTAGAATCAGCAAGGTGCCACCATTAGCCCCCACAGAAGCCTGCAGCCATGTCAAGGTATGGTCACAAAGGCACTGAGAAGCAAACAGCCACACAAGAAACAGGTTGATGTCTTGTTAGTTGGTACTGCTGCCATCTTCCTCTCTGTCAGAAAGCAGACACTGTGGCAGCACAGTGAGAACACCATCTCCTCAAACCACGGGTTTTTATATCAGTCTTCACCAACTTCATAAGGAGCCAGAACCTGACACACCTGAGAACACCTGCTCTCTGGCCCCAGCAGAGGGTCCTGACAGTGTGATTCCTGACCAAAGCTTGTTTGACTTAGAGAATTCCAGAGATAGTGATGCCACATCCACCCCAACAACCTTAATTACTAAGGAAGTTTTCCTTGGTGTGTCACTTCATTCTCCCCTCTCTAACTTCCCATATCTTGTCACCAACAAGTGAACCTTCTGGCTATTTTATGAGGTTCTAGTCATTCCACACTGGCACTAACTATATTCTCCTGTTTCATTTTATGCATGCAAAAAATTAAATGACAGAAATATAAGATCAATAATTTTCATGCTATTTATTTTGTGGTATTTCTGCATTGGCTATTCTATTCATGATAAAATGTGTAATAATTAATTCAAATAAATTGTCTTCTTTCTACAGTTCACAAAAAGCATAGCTTCAAATGCAGCATTTGTGAAATAGCCACATACCTTACATCTGTGCTATGTCTCTGTGCCCTGCTGCTGATTATAGTCAGGCTGTGTCACACATCTTCTGCAAAAGTTACAGGTTTTATCAGCTTCACAAGGGTAAGGTACATGCCACAGAAAATGTAAGTATCAGATCCTGCTCTCCAGAAACTTTCTGCCTACATAAATGGATAATAATATACAGCAGAAATACTAACATCTTGCAAATACATACACAATTTTCTCCCATCAGGTCACAAAGCATGGGAGAATTGGATAATGTGTCACCTCATCACAAAAGACCAGCTCCCTGGCTCACACGCCTTCCCTCATTGCAAAGCTTATTTCATGTGTTGTTGATCTTATATACACATATGATCACTGCAGAGACCATGGACAAGTTCTGTTATGGAATGTACAATCCCAGACAGAAAGTACCAAATTGGCAAGAATTCCCAGTTACATGCACAGAACAGGGTAGCAGCAGAGATTGCAATTACCACTCCGTTCCTTAGGAATAACAGCATGGAAAGTTTCGGGGAGGCTGTGACATTGCACAAGGGTCAGTTACACAAGAGGAGAGTCTCAAGATGAACACCTTTTGAAAAGTATTAGTTTTTGGAAAGCCTGTTTAAATTCTTCGTTAAAAGCTGTATAAATGACTGGATTGATTAATGAATTTAGGTAACCCAACCAGGTAAAAAAGTCCAGTAGGATGGGATGAAACCAACAGGCATCTTGGCAGATTGGTAGGACTAGGGATATGACAAAAAAGGGCAGCCAGCAGAAAATGAAAGCTCCCAGAATAATGCCCAAAGTTTTGGTAGCTTTCCTTTCTCTTGCAGCAGAAATTCTTTTCCTTTCCAGTGCGCTATCTGCAAGTTTTATTTTAACATGACCGATAAATATTGGGGATGCACCTGAATGGGAATGCCCTTCGTGGAGGCTAGCATTAATGGAGCAGAGGGAGGACCCTGCAGAACCAGTAATCAGGTGTGCAGTGGTAAAACGTTTCCCATATAACGAGGGTGGCTTCAGAATCCTGGATCGAGCTGCTACATAAATTCTACCATACAATATCAGGAGGAGCACAGTTGGGATGTAGAAAGCTCCACAAGTAGAATAAATCGTGTAGGAAATTTGATCTGTGTCCACGGCACACTTCGCAATTTCTTCATGAGCTTTCACTTGCCTCCAGAAAAATGGTGGCACAGAGATACTAATAGATATCATCCAGACCACGGCAATCATGAGGGCTGCTCGGCCAGCAGTGCGGCGTTTGGTGTACTCCAAAGCGTCTGTGATAGCCCAGTACCTGTCCAGTGCAATGACACAGAGGTGGAGGATGGAGGCTGTGCAGCACGTGATGTCTGATGACAACCAGATGTCACACAGCACCTGGCCAAAGGCCCACGTATGGGTGACAGTGTAGGCAATGCTGACAGGCATTACGAGGACAGACACTAAAAGATCAGTCACTGCCAAGGAGCCAATGAGGTAATTCGCAGGTGTGTGGAGCTTTCTAGTCAGGAAAATTGTAATAACAACAAAAACATTTGCAAGGATTGTTGCCAAAGTTATAATAGACAGGAGGATTGACAGTGAAATCTTCAGCCCTAAGAGTGTCCTTTCATCCCAAGACAGTGGTGTTTCACTGAAATTTAATGATTTATTTGCTGAGTTCTGGAGAGAGAACTGTGCTGAATGGTTGTACTGAGTCATCCTCTGCTCTGACTTCACCTTCCAGTGTAATCTTTGTGGGATCACGAAGAAAGATGTTCACTTTTTCGGATAAAATAGAACTTTTCATACTTCGGTCCAACACTGAAGAAATATTAACTTGTTGAAAACTTCAGCTGACACGTAGATGAGGTACTCTCCTAAGCAAGATTTTCCATCACATCACATCAATTACATCACTGTTAAAGCAAAATGTCATCCAGACATGAGTCTGGTGTACAACAATCAAAGCAGTACTATAAGCAATGGGAATTTAGGTGGTGTTCATCTTGAAGAAAACAAAATAATTCTTTATTATCTTTTTTTCACACCTCCTTTCTGGCCTAATCTTCTGCAAAGTTGCATAAATCAATGCTGAAAGGTAAGAGATGGAAAAGAAACATGTGGGCATGCAGTTGATGCCCCTTTTCTTGGGACAAAGCTACCCTCAAGAGTATTTTCCTTTTCTCTCTAATACCTCACTGTCATGTTTTTGGTATTTACAAGGAACGCGTTATTAGTAGAGTACCTAAAATATAAAACAATACTTCTGGATTCCTTCTGTAAACATAATTTCTGCCAGGTTTGCAAATCAAGCCTTCTTCAAGTACAGAGCTCCATTTTCATTTATTTCTCCAGATTATTCCGGTTTTCCCTTCAACAATTAATCTTCAAATGCTGAAGTCAGCTGTTGGGTATCAGTCTCCAATGCATTGGCACACATTATAGCACAGTATCAAATCTACAGGCTTTCCATACTTTTCCTTGGATTCACCAGGACTGGATTTCCTGAAGTCTTCACAAACCTGAAGGAAAAATCCCAAGACAGATTTCCTTCAGGCCTTTCACTCGCTTTCACCCATGAGTACCAGACTGTCACTTACATTATGCCAGCCCAATCCTCCTTGGAAGAGATCCTGAATGTGGGTCGTGAATGGCTCTGGAGTGTGCTACAAGGAGAAACACTGAACTTCTCCAAGGAGATAACCATCAGGACAGCCTTCTGCCAGCCATGGAGGAGAAGCACCTTTCTCAGTCATCGCTGCTGCAGGTTCATGCCATCCAACACAGAATGGAGAGTCACTTAGTTGGGAATCTGTGGAGCAAGAGCAGCATATATTCTACATGAAACATTAGCACAGTCAGCCTGTCTTAAGCTCCTAAATCCTAACATAAGAAGCAACACTTTTCAGTTTGGTATGTTTGATCTTTTTATAAACAACCACCTTCTGTGAGTCAAACATTTTCAGACATGCTTTTTCTTTTGAGGTGTACTTTTCCAATATAGGGACATATAAAAGTGTCATATTTCCCACTAGACTATTACTTTCTTGATTTTTTTTCTCCAGGAAGGGAAAATCCCTTCCTAATGGCCATTTTGTGACACTGAGCAAAGGTTCAATTTATAAGAATTTTTGAACTTAAAAAGGTTTATAGTGACTAGAGTTCATCAAATCCAGTCACCAGTCTGTGGCAATGGTCCATACATTTAGTTCAACCCCTTTGCCTTTTTCTATTGCCTTCCCAAGACTGATACTTTTTTTGGGGACAGAGACCAGAACCACAAACAGTTGTTGATGTGGATACACCATAGATTTATACTTCAGCATAATGCTGTTTTCTGTTCTCAGTTTCTTTCCTAATAATTTCTCAGAAGTACTTTGCTTTTTGAATCATTGCATAGCACTGATCTGACATTTCCACAGAGCAGTCCCAATTAATATAATTCCAAATACCTTGAGTGGTAATATCAGCTTTTTTCCCCTGTCCGCTCAGTTGTTGCATCTGTGAGTACTGTATTCCTTCTCCCACTTTTTAATTAAAGCTCTTTGCAACTCTGCACAGTCCTTGTCTTTAATACTCTGAAGAGCTTTGTTTCATCATCAGATGTCATCACCACACTATTCATGTTCTTTCCAGGTCACTCAAAGTCTCTTGAGAATCTAAGTAATTTTATCAGTTGGACTTCACTCACTTCATATACTCATCAGCTTTTCTTAATTAATGTAACAGATTGGTGAGGCGTAACTTACCTTTACTAAAGCCTGAACTTTGTTACCCAAATCACCATATTTACGATGTGTACAATAATACATTGTTTATTGTAATTTCTGCCAGCTATAGGTACAGATGGTACAGATGTCAGGCTATGGCTCAGCAGATGCCCAAATCTCTTTGGGAAGCAGCACCACAGTGATTGTCCTGCAGTTGGGAGGTACAAAGGGAGTTGAAGTGGAGGCTGACCCCTGCTGCTGATACCATTGCACTTCGAGTTCCATCGAACTCTCTAGCTGAGCACAGTCTGACAGTAAAATTTTGTTGTTCCCTTTGGCCAGAAATAAAGGTTCCACTTGTAAGTATTCCCCAGTTTCTCTTTAGTGAATAGGGATGCTGAAGTTAATCTTGTTTCTCTGTAAGGAATTTCCTTTACCATCCCTTTAACTCTCTGACACAATAATAGCTCACTTCAGAGCTCTCACTTTCAGAGTCTAAGAAATCTCTTACCTGAATACAGGGCTGATCGCACATCCCACACAGGAGAAAATCTAAACCAAAACCACCAGACAGACTTATTAGCACTATTAAAGACTATAATGACTGTGTTACCTAAAAACCAAAGCCAAATCCAACCTTGATTTCAGTTACCAAAAAAAAGGGGATATCAAGCCTTTCCCATATATTATATCAGCTTTTTCTCTCTGTTACAACAATTCTCACAATGTGAACCGAAGTGCACCTCACCCACCCACCTGTACATGAACAAGCCTATTAGAAGTCCTATTGCTTCCACCAGCTTTCAGTCCCTGTGGGGGAAAAAAATAAACTTATGTAAAATATGGTATTTGCAGTCCAATGAACTAGTCTAGAGTTCAAATTAATTATAAATCTTCAACATACCAGTAAACAAGCACCCCAACACTGGGAGAAAGTTGTACTGAAACCAAACATATACTGAGTTACTGAATTCATTTTTATAAATAAATTATGTTTTCCTCTCGTGTGATCACCAAAGGAAAAGAACCAGTGTTTTACAAAAATGCTTCAAGTCAGGTATTTATCAGGTACTCAGGAAGAGTTACCATCTAGACAAAATGAACATATTCCCAATAATTTAGTATTTCAATGAAGTCACCTTTTACTCAACAAAAGAACGATGAATAGAGGTAAATTATTTTCCTGTTAAAAAGAAAAAGAAATTAAGTTTGTGTGAACTCCAGATACTGAAGAAAAATAACATTAAACGACAAGCAGTCATTAAATTAAGTCAAGTACAAGGTCACACACATAACTGCCTATTGAGGAAAGCAGAACACAAATGCACAGACATTACACATCCTGAAACACCAGAGCCCAGGAGCAGGAAGCAGCGATCCATCCCTGAGAGCAGAGGGACACGCTGCCTGGGCAGGATGCTCACGGTCTCTGGAGCACGAGGAGCACTGGGCAGAGCCTGGCTCTCGGGGAACACGTTTAGTGTCAGCAGCTCAGGGTGGCCAGCTGTGGATTGAGCTCCTGTAGATGACAGCCCCATCACGACATCGGAGACTCTGCCATGGGAAACCTGGGCTCAGGCTGGTCAGGAAACCAGGTCTGACTGTGTGTGGGAGGGGGTAGCTGTGAAGGGGCTCTGTGGCAGCTCAGACTGTGCGAGTGTGACCGCCAGAGTGGCTCCTGGATGGTCAGACTGGGAAGTTTCCTTAACACTGGTGGTGTTATCACTTCTAGATGAGACAGTATTATTGCCTCCCGTGTGTGCTGCTCACAGGCTGGGTGAGGGGCAGGCAGCACGGGAGCCATCAGCCCAGGACAGCCCTCGGGCCCCACCAGGCAGGACATGGCACTTTTGTCACCCACACTTCACAGGACAGGAATCTTCTCAGGTGCCTTGGCTGCATCAGCACTGTACATGGTCCATCTTTTCTTGGGCTTCACCTGGTGCTCTTGGCCATGGACTGTGGGTATTTTTTTCACTTCAGAGTGCCTGAAATAAATTGAAGGTGATGTCACAGCCAGCCTGAGTGAGGTTTTCACTGCACGGCACACGTGACATACAATGCCGAGCTGGAGCAAACCACAGGGTTGTGTTGGATGCTTGAAGGCAAGACTTGCTTATAGATACTAGTAAAGAACTGTTATTCCTTTTCCCTTACCATTGCCTGAAAATCCTTGATTTCCAAGTTATAATAATTTGAAGGGAAGGGGGAGGGGGTCATATTCTCTATTCAAAGTGGGGTTCCCACCTTCCTTAGCAGACCCCTCTCTTTCAGAGCAAGACATTCCTGCAGACCATAATTTCATGGTACAGCTGACACACTTTCTGAGGATGCTGGGCTGCAAGGAGAAGCCTTTGATGCACCCCTGCAGAGCTGGGTTGGAGCGGGTAAATAGTGTGCACAAAAATAGGTATGTTGAAATAAAAATACAGAATTTACTCTTTCACTAAAAAGAACAGGGAAAAAAAGGAAAATGAGATAAAATGTCCTTTATTGAGTTGCATGTTTCCTTTAAGCTCACACTGAAGTTAGAAGAATTAGGGAATTAATTTTCTTCTCTTGAAGCTGGAGAGTTGCAAAGGGATGGCTAACAGAGCTAAAGTTCAGCAAACTACTGAAAATTCATTTTGTAACTGATTCTTGCTTTTAATTTAAATGTAGAATCCACTATCTTACCTAAACAGACCAGGTCTATTCTGTCATGCCGAAAGTATGATCAGCAGTGAAGATGCTTCCAGTGAGAGCCAACAGCAGGTGGCCAGAAGGCCCCATGGGACAGGAGATGGCACTCTGCCCAAGAAGAACCCCTCTGAAGACCCATTTCAGAGCAGAACTCAAAAGAGGGAGCAAGTTTTGAATAAGTTCTTGCATATTTGGGACAATTGACTCAAGCACGCATTATAGAGTAGGTATGGAGTCCAACTTGAAGATGAAAGACCTGCTCAAACAACATGAAATACATTCAGAATTAGCTCTAGGAATCTGCCCATCCAGAGAAAATAACCAAACCAGGATGGGAGAAAACCAGGCAATGCTATAACGTATTGCACTGGGAAATGAAAGGTAGTCCATGTAAATTCTGTTAGCACCAGAATTTCTGGTCAAGCCCAGCAGCAGCTGGGCCCTTCAGGGCTGAGCATCTCTCTTCACTGCCAGTGAGGGGAGCTGGTAGAGAAGAGTTCATGTTTTCTGGAAGAGTGTACCTCACACTGCAAGCGTTCACTCCAGCACAGCTCATGCAGCACGACTAGATGTTGAATCTGCTAGGATTATTGGGACTATTTCCAAGTAAATCAGGCATGCCTATTTTGTTCCTTTGATACAGAGAACAGCATTCTATATGAGAAACTGTATGCAAAACACTTCTCATTTTAAATAAGCAACTATAGTAATTGGCAAGCAAATATTAGCAATGTTTAACACATTTGCTCTCTTCTCCCCACATTCTATTTTTGCTCAGCTTTTAAGAAATTATTGGTATTTTTCCTCTTACCTTTATTTATACATCGCCAACATATATTAGCTATCCAACCCATTCTTAACTACCAAGTTACAATTGCTGTTACACCTTATAACTAAATATTACTTATCAAAGAGAAAAGCTAGGATTTAATGGGCAATGATGCTGACAAATACTACAGTGCAAAAACAGACTCTACAGTATCTTACCAGTAAGTTCTTTGGAGGGAGCAGGGGCTTGAGCACTTAGCTCTCAGCCATAAAGTCTCTGATGACAAACGTCCACCATGAAAAATCTCCAATTAACTTCTTCCTTCTCACATTTTGTCTCCCATTATTATTCAGTGTCATGTAATCAGTGGAATTTTAAGGGCCAAAGAAATACAGTAGGGTGTGAGATTGTAACACCAACTGTGTCCAAGAGCCTGCAAGGTGGGATCTGGAACAAGCAGAATGACACTGACTCTGATCTGGGGAAGCTAAGTGATATGGAAACTTTGATCTGGCACATCTGAAAAGTGGCTGATCATCTCAGACTCCATCTATGGAAATTATTTTCCCCTCCTGTTCTAGAAGCTGTTTAGTGGTGCCCATTTCTTTCCGGTTTCTGAAAAGGAAGCCTGAAGTGACCCCAGCATGTAAAAACCCAACTTGAGCCTATCAGCCTTGCCTGAAGTCTGGAAGCAGTGGTGGACAGTGCGAGAGCTGGAGCAGGGGCAGGAGATCAGCTGGGGTCTCCCATGTACTTGCCCTGAAGTACTTAGAAAGAATGGGGAATCGCTGTTACAAACTCCTATAGAGTACCTCTAGACTGTTTTCAGGCTTGGGGACTTTTCCAAGTGTTTAATGATGTTTTAATACCGTTATTCTTAAGTCAACAAAATGTTAGCATTCGTGCAATGGAGCAACAGGAATAAGGTCATACTGAGCGCTCTGGAAAAGGCCAGTGCATTCAGAGTCCTCAGTGCTCAAACCTTGGAATTTTAAAAATCAGCTGGAATCTATAATGATAAATGCTAGAAAGACCTGCAAAGAAGAAAAATCATCCTTGCTTGGTTCAGCACTTCACTATGCTCTGTGGCTCTTCTATTGACACTTTGCTGAATTTAGTTTCAGTATGCACAGCCACTCCCATGAGACTTTATCCACAAGCACAGTGGTCCACTAAGATTTTTCAGAGCTATCCATATGCACCAAGTTTCACTTTTATGCTTTGGCCATTATTCCTTACCTTGCCTCTAAAGTCAAGAGTTATATTTTTTTTCCAGAAAGGATCTTACAGCATTGCCTGCAGAGGGATTTGAAAGGCATTGGTTGATGTGCTAATACTTGCACTTACATAAACAGGTATGCCTTAAAAATGCAAGCTGTGATGATAGATCACAATTGGTCTGCCTAACTATAGACACTGAATTAAAATGCACCCCTGATTGCGAACAGTGAGAATTAGAGAGCTTCAGAAGGCTTCTCCTGCAGCACTTCCTCAGCCAGTAAATAAATGCACTTGTGCAGAAACATGATTTACACTTCTTGGAAGAAGCACTCTGCATCCTCTTACCCTCTGTCCTGAAAGCAATTCAGGAAAAAACTGGGAACAACTTCTGTCTGAATGACCTTGAGCTGCAGGTGGTGCGTGAAGGAACATACAGAGATTTTTACCTAGACACAAGCAGGATGAAACATATTCTACTGTGCAATTTTACAATTCCACTAGCAATTTTACCGTGATAGTAATGAGGAGGCCCAGCAGTTGGTACTTTCAGTAATGGTTTGGGTGATGAAGGGGATGGTGTGTTTAATCCAGAGGAATGACACTGCCGGGGTTCCAGCCCAGAACACTAGGGAAGAGGATTAAGGTTAAAGCTGAGTTTAAGAACAAGTGCAAGATATGTGGTTCAGGTAGCAATGAGCAGTTCCCCTGTTGTGTGATGGAGAGTGACCAGCTCAGCAAAAGCTCTGCACAGTGTCAGACCAATGTGCACTGTCAGCAGAGCCAGTGACATTGTACCAGGGCAAAACAGCAAACACCTTGGCAAGTGTGTAACTAGGAAAAAGGCCTTGAATAGATCTGTTCATTTTGGACAAGGCCAAGTGGCAGCGTTGCATTCAGCTTTGGGCACTGTTCCCAAGAAGATACAGACCACACAGAAAGAAATAAAGAAGGAAGCAGCAGGAGTCATCGGAAGAGAAAATGTATGGGAATAAACTGCATGGGAGCAGAGATGTCTGGGCTGAAAGAACACAGCTGAGGGAGATGTTCAACAGTCCTTCTATGCATGAAAGCCTGCAGAACAGGAAGGAATAGTCTGTTCCCCGTGGCTGTGACTAATATCGCTGAAAGAAGAGCAAGGAAATATATATCACTTAACTAGAGCAAGGAAGATTGGGCCATTAGGAAAACTTTGGAGACAGTTAAGAGTAGTGAAACAAAGTATTGCTTAGGGACAGTGTGACATCTCCATCACAGAAAGTCACAAGGACAGCTCAAATAATCTTTTTGGAGAGTGATTTCCTATAACCAATGAAGCACCAGGAAAGCAAAGTGAATTTGAGAAGTCTACCCTATGTAAAATGGTGAAAAACGGGAAAAACTTTTGATTGCAATATGGTGTAAACCTAGCCAATTCAAAATGAACAAAAAACCAAGACAATGAAAGTTTTGCAGAACCTCACAGTTCAGGTCTGGAACCAGCTCAAGACTCAGCATTGTGGTGCTGTGGTGTTCCACATAGGCAGAGGAACACAGAGAATGTTTATTGCCTTCAAGAAGGGAGTGGTGAGGAATGACACAGTTGCTTATAACAACCATCAGGGGATGTCATTGGGGAACCAGAGCCCCCTGCCTCCACCATTTCAGAGCATGGACACAAGGAATGAACTCCTCATGACTGTGGCAGGAAAGAGCACTGCACCAGAATGTTCTCCTGACAGACTAGGGCACAGCCCCATAAGCATTTTCCACATGCCTCTGGCTTTCTGAGCATTGCTCCCCAACAGTTCTGTGCCCTCCTCTCTTGCTGCACTCTGATCTTTGGTATACTCCTCTGCCCTCAGCTTCACTTTCTAGGATGCACACACAGGGTTCCCTGACATACAATGCTTGCTCCTTTAGTCCCTAAAGGTTTCTAAGTCACTATGAAGTTGCACTCCCCTATATGACTCTTCAGCTCTAGCAGCCTCAGCAAAGAAACTGAACAGCTGTTGCTCTGACCACAGTCTTCATACCCATAAGGCTGGTTACTTTTTTCTGTGGTTTAGAATAAACTCTCCTAGCCATCCCAATTTCATGGAGCTCAGAGATGGGAAAATATCTAAATTCCTTCTGCACAGTGTCTCTGTGCTCATACAGGGTCAGCAATGGGCAGGCTGGGAGAGGGCAGGAAGGAACATCTTAGCTGAGTTCTGCACTGCACCTCCAGGGATCACAGAGGGTGGATTATGGCTTGTGTGCACACTGAGGGGGGTCTTCATTTACATATATCTCTGAGTGCATCACCAGGAGACAGAAAGGAATTTTACTCAAAAGAGGAAAACCCAGTCAATTTTTATACTAATTTTGGTATCTGGATGGTTTCCTTCAGAGCTCTGTGTAGGACAATTCTATCCAGGCAAACAGCTGCAAGACAACTGCATCACCCTGGTGGTGTACATGCCAGAAGTGAGTGAGTGATACTTGTCACTGAATTTTGCTCTGCATATAGGTGAGGACAGTGCACTGCCATCATGCTTACTCTGTGTTAAGACACTGAAAGTAGCTAGGCCCCTCACATCTTCTGCATTGTGACATGTCCCAACTCAAGAAATACATTTCCCAGATTTCTAAGTAAGCTGCAAACCAGTAGTGCTCACTCCACAGGTCTGATGGTTTTTAAAAAATTTCCTTATTGTCTGCCATTTACTTACACATGCTTGCACTGCACATGCTCAATTCCCAGCCCATCAAAAGTGTGATGCATCAGAAGGACATGAATGACTGCTGACTGGTGAGAATGCTACTCAGAGATCATCCAGATCTGGGGGTGAATGGGAAAACCAGAAAATGTTACAAGCAACATGGAAAACAACAAATTGACTCTTTGTTTGATATTTGCTAATTTGAATATTTGAGAAGCATGTATGATGTACATCCTAAATCCTTTGTTAGGATGCTGCCTTAACTTTAAAGACAACATGGAAAGCCAAAGCAAATTTGCCTTGAGAAGCCTCAAAGATCCCAGCTATTGCTTTTTGGCATTATCTGTTTAACACTCTATTGGCAGCAGTTCCTGCAAGGAGGAAGTTACAATTACTGGCAAAGTAATCCCACCTCTCTGAAGTCAGCTGTCCACTTAATTTTGCAAAGGGAGTTTCTTTTGCTGGGGTTTACATCAGGCTCACAAGTGGGAAAGCGACTCTCTGTCTGGGGAAGCATTATTCTCCTTGAAGTCCGTGTTGAAGTGTCATGCGTTGCTGCCCGCAGTATCCTGGAAATACCAGGATCATCTCATGGCTGCAGGGCAATCCTGGCAGTCCTTGTTCTCGGCTGGGTCCTGCTCTTTGCTGCAGGACCAAAGCACATCCCAAAAGTGGTTCACGTGCAACAGGTGACAGATGGTCCGTTGGCTTCATGTGAGAAAACAGTGCATTTTGTGCTGAAAAGCCTGGCTCACATCCAAGCAGGTACACACACATGGATAGGTGAGGATTCCGAGGGTACAATATTACAATGGCAACTCCTGGCTTTGCGCTAGCACCTAATCGGAGGTGACATTTGGCCACCATCATACCTGAAGCAGGAGTGAAGAAAAAACCAGGCAGCTGTGTCACTCATGGAATGCAAACCAGGATGGTGTGGCATAATAATGGGACAGCCCTAAAAGTAACCCAAAGCTTTCCCCAGGGCAATCCACATAAAATTACACTTCCAAAGTGGTCACTTCATTTATACAATATTGCCCTGTACTTGGGGAAAAGGACCTGCAATAAGCATTTAAAGCTCTAAATCGCCTGGAGCTTCTCTCGCAGATACACGGCATAAAGGGTCATTGCAGGCTGCCCAGAGAGGCTGTGGCTCGAAACATTCAAGGTCAGGTTGGACGGGGCTCTGAGCAACCTGATTTGGTTGAAGATGCATCTCGTGGCTGGGGGGATGGACTAGATGACCTCTAAAGGTCCCTTCCCCACCCAAACCATCCAGTAATTCTGTGACGCTCGTGTCCGGCGCTTGGGGGTCCCCGCTCTCCGCAGGGCGATGCCGCCGAGGGAGCCCTGCCCGCCCCATCCACCGGCGCCCGCAGAGCCCGGGCGATGCCAGGGCGATGCCGGGCGATGCCAGGGCGATGCCGCCGCAGGCCCCGGCCTCCAGCTCCCGGCCCACGCCTCCGTTCCCCCTCCTCCGCCGGCGGGTCCCGGGGCTTTTCCGGGGCCGCAGAGGCGAAGCCCCAGCGCTCCGTCCCCGGGAGCCAACTTCAGCCGCGGCCCCGCGGGCCAGGCGCCGGCGGGAGCCCGCCCCGTCGGCAGCGCCCCGGCATCGCCCCGGCATCGCCCCGGCATCGCCCCGGCCGCCAGCACTCACCCGCTGTCCCCGCTGTCCCCGCTGTCCCGCTCTCGCACGGCTCCGGCAGTGTCCGCCCTAAACAGCGGCAGCCCCGGCAGGGCTCGTCGCGCCCGCGCTGCTCGTCCCGCTCCGCTCCGCTCCGCTCCGCTCCTCCGCTCCGCTCCGCTCCGCTCCGCTCCTCCGCTCCGCTCCGCTCCGCTCCGCTCCTCCGCTCTCCTCCCCTCCCCTCCCCTCTGCTCCTCTGCTCCTCTGCTCCGCTCCTCCGCCTCGCGGGGACCCGGCCGCTCGGAGTGTGGCGGCGCTGGCTCGGGCTCGGTGCTCGGTGCTCGGTGCTGTGCCCGCCGCTGGCTCCGGGCTCTGAGGGTCCCGCTGCCCCCAGCGCCTCCAGCCGCTGCCGCCTGCGCGGGCAGTCCCGGCTCGGGGTGGGCACCGGGCCAGCGCTTTTCGGTGTTAGGGGATTGCACCCCTCCCTGCCCCGGACCCACCGCGCCAGCCTGGCCTTGTCCCCGGTGTCGCGGAACGGGGCTGTGGCAGGCTGCGGTCGGAGATCTCGGGCTGTGGCGGCTGATGGGGATCGATAACGCTCGGGATAACGGTGATGCTCGGAGCGGCAGCGGAGGCTCGGCCGAGGGCCGAGGATAGAGCACGGTTCAGAGCTGCCCTGGATGACCCACCTGCTGCCTCAGCTCTGCTCACACCTGGGGCTTGTCCCCCTCCCAGCACAGCCCTCCTGCACCCAAACCTAAAAGACCCGATGTTAATTCCGGCATTTTTCAGCTATGCAGTTACTGGGTTCTAACAGTTCTAGTCGCTAATGAGAAATGAATGTTCTTTTTTCTTCGGAGAAGCAGTAACTATGTTCACACTAGACAAAACTTTAACATAAAAGTAATTCAAATTCCAAGGTCTTGAAACAGCAATGCTTAAGCCACAGCCCCTTTGCAGCATCATTTGGCCTTAAATAGATTCTAAATTAGCCATTGCCAGCTGTCTCCATTTTCCTCTGGCAGCTGATTTACATATTGGATTACTTACAAAATACAGATAATCTCATTATTTTTGTACACTTAATACTGTTGATAGCCGGGCTCTGCCCCCTCCACAATGTCTCAGTAAATGGTTCTTGACCCTGAGCCCAAGTCTGCTGTCCTCAACTCAGTCTCAAAAAAGTCATGCTCTCTCCAAATATCTTGGAGGGTTTTGTCCCAACTTCAACACTTCAAATAGCTGGCTGCTCCCAGAACAGCAGCATTTTATCTATCCTCCATTGCAATGTAGGACTTAGAACACAGTTTTGATCGCGGAGAGGCTGAGTATTGTGTAAATCATAAAGCTAAAGCCTCAGTTGAGACTGAGAAGAAAATAGGAGCTTTTTTAACTGCAGCCACATGGTGTGAATCTTATACAAAAAATAATAATTCCTTGCAGCATCACTTCCAGGCAGGGAGAGGACACATGGTGAATCTTTTGAGCCTCCAGAATTTCCTGGAGACAGACTGAGACAAGAGTAGCTACAATAGGTTTTCTCTGGAAGTCTGAAGATGCCTCTCCATTTATTTTCCTCCCAAACAATGTGGGTGTTGTTTCGTGGGTGGCAATGTGTTTGATGTGATACAATGTGAAAGGAAAGAGGTTGTCTCTTTTATATCTCCAGCTGAGGAATAAATTCTGCCCTTGGGATAGAGATACTCCATGGAATCTTGCAGAGCTTTGCAGCAGAGTGCAGGCTGGTCTGGGGTCTGTGGTCACCCCAAAACAGCTGCTGCTGCCCTGCAGTTCCTTGTCAGGAGAAGGGAGGTTGTGTGCCACAGGCAGATGAGAGATTCCTCCTTGAACAGAAAAAAATATTTGCCGTGAAGTTGTTGTTCTCCCATGCCAGGGCTTCACAAATGTCAGGGGTTTTTTTCAGAAACAAAAATTCCATGCAGGAAAGGGAAGTGTCTGGTGCCTTTTCTTAAGCTGACTGGGAAAATCAGAGAAAATTTTGGGGTGCAGACTGGTCTTCAGATATTAAAAATAAATAAAAAAATTCTTCTCCCTCTGACTTCCAGATACTCTCTAATAAGAGTTATAGCTCATTTCTCTCATGCTTCACAAGGTCAAAATCAGTACTGTATTTAATATCCTGTGTTGAAGGTCCTGCTTAGAAAAATAATTTTTTTAGATATATTATCTTCATTTTTGATGGGGCAGGTGGACAGAGAGAATTTGTGCACAGGCCGAGAGCCAGTACAAACATTCACCAGTGAGACAGACAGATCTCAGATAAAGGAATCTTTGAGACAAGTCTACTCTTTGGCTTAACTCTAGGGGGAAAAAAAACCAACATAGCTGCATTGGCGTGGTCATCAGAGTCACAGCAGAATGTTGGTGATGCTCAGTCTGTAGATCCCTGTGTTGGAGATCTCAGAGCTGTTTATCAGTGGAGCTCAGGCATGTTCGCATCCCTTTGGTGTTGTCTGAGGCAGGACCTTGGCTGAAGATCTGGATTTCATACACAGCTTTTAGTAAGTTTCTTCCTTTAAACCCCTTACTTAACTTTCACAAGGCTAGTTTCATTTTTCCTTTTTAAACTGAGCCCATCTCAGCAGTCCTACCTCTAATTTTGTTTCCTAACATGTTTGGCTTTCAGAATTTCTCACAGCTTAAACATTTTCCCAGCTTAAAAAAGTTATTATGCAGCTGAGCCTTGGGTCCCCAGGCCGGGGAGTGGTGGAGTAAGGGTTACAGACACATACAAGGAGAATTAAAGTTCATTCAAACCTCATTCCTCAGAATCCTGAGTGAGTGCCTCACCATATCGACCAGACTGTTGATTGCTCTAAGGTGCTGAAGTGCATCTCCTGGGTGTCTGATTTCAAAGGGCTCCGGTTTTTATTCCCTTGCTGCAGAAGAAAGGCTGAAAACTTGATATTTTTACAGTGTGGGAAACAGTTTCCTTCCTTGGTGTATCTGGAAGGCAGAAGGTGTATCAAAGACAGAATTGATGCTTTTCTTCTCAAGGGCATTGGCTGTCCAGACTGTCAGAGAATGAGCCCATGATCTGTGGTCTGAGCCCTCCTCTGCCTGATCTTGTTCAAACACATTGGGGTGATGTTGCTTCCCCTCCTGTGACTCCCCAGGGAAGTAGGATGATGATGAACTATTTACCTTTCCCAGAAATGCTGGAGGAGGGTTTTTATTCGTTTGAGCTGGCAGGAGGGGTGACAATCAGCAATGAAGGCCTCTGCAGGACTGTGCATAGGTGACGGTGGACAAAAGACTGACGCCGAAGATGGTGGCAAGAATCAGTTTATTATCCCACAGTACAACCTTTTATACTTTTTATCTATATCACACTCATAATATGTGCTCCTTTTTGCATTATAATCGGCTAACAAACTATGTACACGCACCTCCTCTAACTGGTCACAAATCTCTCTGCTTCTTGGTGTTGTCAACACACATCCACCTTCTCTGCTTCTTTCCCTCGAAGTTGTTTATCTGTCTTGTTCAAGGACACAGCTGCAACTCACATCTTCCCACACATAGCCATGAACTTGTCTGGTTCTGGTAAAAGACTGCTGTGTTACACTGAGAACCAGCACCACTAGCACAAGTAGAGACAAAATCTCTGAGACTAAAATTATTTTGCTGCCCTGGTTGTAGCTTTTCCAAGAGCTGAAATGATCCCAGTCTCATTGTCCAGCATATGGGAGCGACAGTGGACTGAATAATTCTAGTGAATTCAGCATGAAAACCATCACCTGAATGCATCCTCCTCAGAAGGTGGGAAATGGCATTAAAGTGGCTGCACCTTGATGATATTCAAGCAAAAATACTCCTTCCTCATCAGCAGCATGGCTCCCTGTGGATGCACCACATCAGATCCATTGCTTATGTGAACAGAGCAGACCTTGCCAAGCTCAGGCTAGAGAAGCAAAGAGGAGGCTGATGTCATCCTGAGAACTACAGCAAGTATCTCAAAACTGCTTTTGCTCACAGTTAAACTGTGGTGAGAACACTAATACAAAAGACACTCCTAGTTTTCAGTCTAATTTTGCCTATTGCTAATTTTCATCTATTTCTCCTGCATCCAGCAGAACCTTTCTTGAGGTTTACCCTCATGATTTACCGAACAACTCTTTTTTGAGACAACAAAATATACTGGCTTCTTGTCACCAAAATTTACTTTGGCCGAGGAAGACAGATGCATCACATGAGGTCCCTCCTTTTGGTTCAGGAAATCTCTCTGCTTTTTGGTATTTGACGTCACCTTACTTTATCATTGAAAACTTAATTAAAGACCCAGACATTCCAAAAAAGGAGGAAACTCACAGTAATTTTTTTCCTGCATGAGTCATTTTCCTCTGAATTCCACGTTTTTGTCACATTCCACCTCACACTTAGACGCTGACATATGGAGAATTCTTCAGGCACTGCTTCTCTACAGAAGGTGTATTTTGGCTTTAAAGCTTTATTCCCAGTCTTGCAAAGGATCAGAACCCTGAGCCTAGCCAATGCTTCCTTCTTCCGAGGCTCCTCTCTTTCCTTTCTCTCTGTCAAGTAGAGAGATGCTCAGAAATCGGCACATAATCAAAATACAAAGCCTCTCTTATAATTGGTGAGGTAACTTGTAGCAGAGCCTCGAACTGCTTGGTAGTTGCTTTCCTCAGAGTTCCTTGAGCCTGTTTTAACCATCTGATTTATGCAGAATATGGCTGAGAAAGGCAGTCAGCTCCCAAGAAGTTGTGTGTGCTCACTGAATTCCATGAGGCCTTATTTACACATCAAAAAAAAGAAGAAATTGTTATACACAGACATTAATTTTCTTCCACAGGAGAGAGGAATTCTCTATCAGTACTGTTCTTCCTCTGACTTAGTGAAGCATTTTTCTGAAGTGTGTGGTCCTGACATCAGGGCTGGAGACAGCCCACCAGACATTGTGTGAGGAGAGACTGAAGGACCTGGCACGTTAATTTTGGCAAAGATAAGGGACAGGTGGATCTAACTGCCATCTTCAGTTAACTAATGGGGTTATGGGAGATGGAGCCAGGCTCTTCTCAGCTGTGCACAGTGAAAAGGCAACAGACAAAAGCCACAGCAAGGGAAATTCCAACTAGACCCTAAGGAGAGTGGGCCCTCCTGCCCATTACACTGTCTCACTGGAAAATTTCCAACTGTCATAAAGGAGTGAAGCAATCAAAGGTGGGAATTCCTTACTGGTCTGGGAAGTGTGGCAGGGACAGAATGGTGCAGACGAGCTCAGAGTGATTGGGAGCACACACCTGGAGTCAGAGGCAAGCTGCAAGTGTCCTCATCTGTCCCAAGCCTTGTGATCCACAGCAGCACTGCAGGCAGGGGAGGGAGAGCACGAGGACTGCTGGGCACAGCAACAGCTTTGAGTGATTAATGGCAGGAGAGCACCTCCAGGAGCAAACTCCTGACAGGGAGAAATCACTCCTGTGATTCCCAGTGACTGCTGCTGCCTGTTGATTCTTATGAGGCAAAGACAACCAACCTCAAAGTTCTCAGCGCTGGTTACAGTGCAAACATATTTGTCACACTGTCAATGAGGAACTGCTCGTTTTGATCCCAACCATCTAAGTGCAATTCACATGGGCTTTTCCATTTGTCCTGCAGCTGTTGTCCCAGGAACAAAGTGATACATGCCACACTCTGTGAACCCATCTGGCTGAGGTTCCATGTCCTCATGTCCTCATGTTCACACTTGAAAAGTGGGTATTAAAAAATTGAAAAGTATTTTAAATGGTTTGAACTTGAACCAGGAACTGTGATGCTTACATTTCACAGATCTAGTAAAGAGACTCTGTTCATTAGAAAAAAACAACTTATTGGGAAAAGAGGGTTTGGGATATAAACTCTGTTTTATTCTGTATGGAGATACTGTGATTAACAGCTATAAAGATGCTGGCACATGAGCAGTACACAGCGTTTTGATTTTTTATGATAGTTGTGTTGTCAGGGCTGTACCACAGTCCTGTGCTGTACCCTGGGAGGCTCACGTGGGTTTCCTAACCTTTGCACTGCTGAGGGGAAGATGGACTGTCAGGTCTTGTGTCCACACTGAACTCCCAAGATACACAGGCTCTTGTTTCCAGGTTAACAGTGTTGAGGAAACTTCCTAGTCTGGCCATTCCCGAGACTCTCCTGCTGTCACACCCCAGTGCCAGTGGCTTTCACTGCTGGGACAGGAGCCCCTTCAGAAGGGACCTCAGTGACCCAAGTCCCCATCCCCCCATACTCACAGTCAGACCAGGTTTCCTCATTGGTTCCATCCCAGGTTTGCTATGACAGAGTCTCAGATGGAAGTCTTGTTCCATAAAGTCATTTATTCACAGTGCAGTTACACAAAAACAGCCCGAGCTGGTGTCTTTGAGAAGGAACCCCAAACAAAGCACCCTGGGCCTTTATACCTTCACGGTCTTCCTCCTGAGTCCCCCACTTCTCAGTCCAGCTGAGCTCCAAATGAAGGATCAGGAGCCTACAACTTCTCTGGGCTGCTGTTCCACTGGCTGACTACCTCCACAATGAATTTTTCTTCTATTATCTCATTGAAATTCCCAGTGTTGCAGCTTGTGTCCATTGCTTCTTGTCCTGTGATGCACCTCTGGGTACAGTCTGTCTCTGCCTTCCCTTCAGTACCTGGAAGCAACCATGAGATCTTTTTTTTGCCTTCTCCAGGCTGAAAAAATGGATTGCCTCAACCATTTCCACGTCCTTTGTCCCCAGGCCCTCTGCCTGCTCAAGCAATGGGATGCGATGCAGATTTTTAGCATCTCTTTTGCCATCTCTTAGAGAGTCCATCTCATACTTCCACACAGACCGTGCTCATTCCCACTCCAGCTGGGAGGACTCTGATCAGAGTGCCAGGGGAGAGGTTTTACCAGCCAATGTGAAAGATATGGCAGGGTTTCAGGGGGTAAAATGGAAAGGCACTGGAGAATGGTGTGAAATAAGGGGGGACAAAATTATTTGGATTTTCTTTCGGTACCTGCTTCCCAGTTTCTAGGCACATAGAAGAACATGCAACAAAAATGAGGGTTATCAGTCCTCTCTCCTTTTCCAGTCAATGCTGCAAGACCTAGCTGAGTGCTGTCTGTCCACATGCTAAGAAATGCGCCCATCGTTAGAAGGTATTTTAGAAGTTCCCTGCATCAAAAGCAAACAAAAGGAAAAACTTCTGCCCAGCCAGAGCAGGACCAGCAACTGTCCATCCAGAGCCATAGCAATCACCTCCAGGCATGGCACGGCCACCCAGCAGAGAGCCTGTGACCCACTGGGACACTGTCCTGGGGCTGTCTGGCATCCAGAGCCCTTGCACCCAGAGGTAGGCACAGCTTTGTTTAGTTCACTGAAAAAAGGGACTGTCAAAGGAATTGGGCTGTTTTTATTGCGAGGTGAATGTTGACATAAGGACAGCATACTGCTTATTGACCTTTGTGTTATATTTCTATGATACCTCAGCATTGGAGTCTGAGCTACTTGCTGTTGTTCATGGATGTTAGTGAGAGGCTTTTACTATTATTATCTCCCTTTTTGTAACAACAGAGCTAGTTTCACTTTAATATCATATTTAGATTCCATGCTTTCAAAATAATTGCTTCAGTAGCTGTCATTGTCATTAAAAGAAGGTATTTTGGATGTTTCCCCTGGGTCTGATCCAATTTTTTCCCGAGAAGTGTAGCAAGCACCCCCATCCATACTGAGGCAGCTCACAATGGAGCTTTAGTGCCTAAGGAATTTAGTAATTAACTTCTTTAAAAATTTTAGCAGACAGCTAGAGTGGATAAATGCTTTGCTTGTGGAGTTCAACAGATAAAGACATTGTTCATTTTCATAGCACTGGATAAAAATACCTCAGAAACTTCTAAGCATGGCAGAAAAGAAAGAGCTAAGCATCATAATAACATCTAAATGTCAAATAAAGAAGCAGATACTGTGTAGTTTGCCTTTGGAATAGAACTGCTTGGCCCACAGCTCCTCAGACAGGGCCTGGTGCCTTGTGATGGGCAGCAGGCTCTGCACAGAGCAGCACCCAGCACAGTAAAGAGCTGCTCCTTTGGGAGAATCCAAAGAGCCTGGAGACAAAGAAGTGGATGAAACCCAACTCAGACCAACTCCAAACTCCAAACTCCAACTCCAAACTCCAACTCCAAACTGAGAGTGCTCCATTTGTGCTTCCTATTTGCCAGCTGGGAGATGAACTTGGCATAGCACTGACCCCTGGAACAGGAATTTCTCCTCTTGGGTCAAGCACACTCATGAAGGTAAGCTCTGCATTGTATCACATGGCTTAAGGATTAGGCACAAGAGGACCATGATCCAGAACAAGGTGTGCAGATGTTACTCTCAGAGAATTGCAATTGCTGAGCTGAACCTGGCCCAGCAGTTCCCTGATCACTTACAGGTGAATATTGCCCAGAAGCAAGGTGAAATGCCCAAAGCAAAGCAGAGCTGGTGGACCATCACCAGCTAAATTTCTAAAGGATATTTTCTAATTATTTTACTTCCTTCTTGTATTTGCTGTGCCTGGCCCAACACTTAGTACACAGCAGTCACCTTGATGGCAAAATCTTCTGGGAAATGGGTGAGCTGAAATGCCATTGCAGCTGCCTGGGGGGGCTTAGCCATCCCTCCTCTCTGTGGGAATACTGAGCCTGCAGTCATACATACCCAATGTCAGTGGCTACACACTACATTACTAGAAAATGTTCACTTTGAAAACTTTTTGGATCTTCCGTGCTGCAGGAAATCTCCTCAGTGGTTACCTGGCTGTCTGAAGACACTTCTGCTCTCACAAGGGAAGGTTCCTCTTAGAAGTGCTTTCTCCCACCGTGAGTTTCCTTACAAGTTGCACAAAGTAGAGAAAATTCGTGGTGCTTCATTTCTCTCTTGATTTCTGCTTCTAGCTAGGAACAGGGCTTACCAGTAGTCCTTCCTTTAAAATGAGCACTGGCATGTTGCTAGTTACTGCTCTGTGCAGAGCACCTCTCCCTGATGAGATTGTAATTCATGGTCCTTGCTGTGGGTGAAGTCACACCCTCTTTGCTTCCTTATTTTGTCTTGTTCTGCTCTCTTTCTTTTTCCAGCTTTTTTTAGCTTTCCTCATGAAGCAGAATTTACATCACTGCTTGAAGCCTCCACATTGCAGCCGACGGAATGAGTCACTCTGGAAAACCAGAGAGAAGCAGAGTCTCCCAGGAAGTGACTGATCTGATCCTCCTTGGGCACCTTCCAGTGAGTTCAGTGCTAAAGGGAGCACTGGGCTGGACAAAACCCACCAGTTCCATCCACAGTGCAACTGGGGCACGCTCCAGAGTGCCTCTGACCCCAGCACCTCCCCTGCAGAAAAACAACAGCTGCCTTCCTTTGGAGCTCTGCCCTTGAACCACCACTTTAATGTGCCCTCTGGAGACTGTGCAGCGAGGGAGGGACACACAGCCCCAGCCCACCATCATCTTTGCATCGCAGCAAAGAGGATCCAGCTAGGACTGCCACCCCAAATGGGCTTCTCTCAAGCTTTCTGAGCCAGGGCTACCAGCAAACACGGCCACAGGAGAACACTGTGAGTCTCCACTGCGGAGGTTCAACCACAGGGTGTCCATGTGCTGCTCAGCCTGGAGAGAGGGTGGGCTGGACCTTCATCCTGTTCCTCCTCGTCCTTTGCCAGACTCTTATTACATGGCACAAAAAGCCCAGTCCATTGCTCTTTCCTGCTCTTGTGAGAGGAGCCACAGTCACAGTTTCCTCAGATATAATCATTCCATTCTCTTTCTGTGGGAGGCAGAAGATTCCTGGTGGAAGTTTCCCTTGGGTGGAGCTGCAGCCATCAAAGCAAAGGGGATTTTGGCATGGAGGCAGCTGGACCACAGCTCTGAGTCAGAAACTGTGGACATGAGCATTTCCCTGATGTCATGGTAACACTGTGATTCCACATGGATGTGACACAAACACCACTGTTTGGTGATAACACATTCATTGTACCTGGCTATGAGAAGAGTTGTGTTCTCTGCTGTGTGCTCCCTTGCAGAGCCATCACCACAGGGACAACCCTGCTGTGATGACCCATGTCCCCTGCCTGGGCAGGGACAGCGAGTGCTCTCACACTGTGCCTCGGCTGACTTTGGGTCCAGGGCATACTAGGATTTCCCTCACCTCCTCTGCTGTCCAAACTCAACATGCTTCTTCCAGTTTCCAGAAGAGTTCTTGAAAAGAGGAGAGAAGAGTATGGAGCAGGAGGGCAAGGCTCAGTGCAGGAGGTTTTGTTTGGACAGAACAGGAAGGTTAGAGCTGCCTTGGCTCCAAAGTAGAGCTCAGGGAGCAGTCCCACAGCAAAAACAATTCATCCGAGAACAGAGAGATCAGAGGAAAGAAAAAACACACCCACCCACACTGGGATGTGCCATCTCACCACTTTTTGCTTGCTTGTTCTCACTGTAGGTGTAAAGGCTAAGGTGAAAATGTCCTGTCTGCTCCTGCAGCTGTCTGGTGTTTGAGAAACTATTAAATGTTCAGGAGCAACTCCTCAGTTTGAGGAGCCCTCTGAACCCTCTCATTAAATCTTTGGTGTGGGGAACTCCAGAGACATTCTCAGCTGCAGCTTCTCTGAAATCCATGGATATGTGAGCCAGAGAAGAGTCAAGAGAGCCTTGCTGCTAGAAAAGGGCTGTGCCTCTGTGCTAGGTGTGCTGTGTTCGCTCTCCCAAGCAGGCAGGGAGCTGTCACTTCCCATGTGTTAAGGCAAAAATGGGAGCTGTGGGGATGGACAGATTGTGCCACCAGCTCCAGGAATCTGCTGTGCTTGCCTCTGAAAACTTTCCTCTGAGGAGCAATCAGCAAGAAAATACAAACCTGTGTGTTTGGTGTTACATGACCACTAGGACTAGAGCGAGACGTAGCAAAGCCTGTGAATGGCACTGCAGGTATCTGACAGGTCTGTGCTGCACTGCAGCACTGCAACAAAACACATTGTGAGGCTTCTCTAAGACAGGGGATTTTATACTGTATTTTACTGAATTTCTAATAAGCTAGTTGCACTTTTGCATTTGCAGCTCGAGGTTTACCTTAAATATTTGCTCCTTGAGGAGACTTAGACTTTAATGATTCCGTCATTCTATGATTCTAAGATTATCAAATCCAACTGTGCCTCCAGCACTGTCAAGGCCATCACGAACCCATGTCCCCAAGTGCCACATTCACATCTTTCAAATCCCTCCAGGGATGGTGATTCCACCACTACCCTGAGCAGCCTGTTCCAATGCTTGACCACCCTTTCAGTGAAGAAATACAAGATCCAATATAAGAAATATAATACCCAATTGAATCATCTCTTGTCACGACTTGAGGCCATTTCCTCTGGTCCAGATTCTTGTTAACTGGAAGCAGAGCCTGAGCCCCACCTGGCTGCACCCTCCTTCCAGAGAGCTGTAGAGAGTGAGAAGGTCCCCCTGAGCCTCCTTTTCTCCAGGCTGAGCCCCCATAGCTCCCTCAGCCACTCTTGGGGCTCCAGACCTTTTCCCAGCTCCATTCTTTCCCTGGACACACTCCAGCCCCTCAATGTCCTTCTTGAGAAACTGAACCCAGGATTCAACTTGTGAATGAAGAGATCTTCAGTGAGAAGCAAACATCCTCCTAGAAAAAGAAAGGGGCTGCTCTTCAGACTTTAGATGCAGTCTGGATCTCCAGCAGCACAAACCACCGTTCTTAGCAAAAAGCTGTGACTTCAGTATGAGAAGCCTCTCACGATTGTGAGTTTCTCTATCGTCCTTGGAAGAGGGTGAGCTACCATAAAAAAGGGGGACAACATGGAATGGGTCTGCTGTTCCTTGTTCAGTCAACACAGTGTTAGATGTAGGTAAGGGGTGGAGTAACTGATAACCACTGAAAATAGGGTATTTAGCTGAAAAGAGCTCCTCCATGAGACAGAAGATCTCAATTTCTGTCCCGACCATCTGTGGCAGAACTGGGAAAAAATTGCTCAACAATTACTCGTTCCTTTTCTTGTCTACAGACCCTTTGAAAATATTGGGGGAGAGGAAGAGAAAAAATTATGTACTGCTGTGACAATGCATCTACATTAATAAATAAATTATTCTGGAACGTAAACTTTTTTCTCTTTTTAAAAAATCCAGAAAAATTATCTGTGACAAACTCAGATGGACTCTAAAGCTGGACAATACAATTTGAAAAGAATGGTAAAAGTGAGAAATGGTTAATTCAAGGCAGAGAGTTGAGGAAAAAAAAAAAAGAATGCACATCTGAAGAACAAAAATTATTCTCTCTCACCTGTTAAAAATGTTCTGTCTAATGCACATGGCAGTGCTCTCACCATCATGCCATGCTTCACTGGGACATGGATGTGACTGAATGGTGTGTGGTGACTCCTCTGGCAGAGCAGTTCAGGTTGTACTTTCTGTCTGAGAGATGCTGGGCCATGACAGTGTCCCTCCTCACAACCACAAATCACCCTCCCAGGCCAAAACTTGGCCCAGCTCTCCCTCCACCCCCTTCAGATCAGCTTACCCAAACACTGCCAGAACAAACCATTTCCAGTTTGAAGAATGTCCTACAAGAATCACTCTCACAGGGCCATGCTTCCCAAAGAGCAAAACCCACATGCTTCACAGATAGTGGAGAGAGCTCCGTCCTCGCTGGGCTGCTGCTGCCACGGCACAAACCCCCGTGGCAGCACAGCTGTGGCAGGGTGGGTGGGTGGGAGAGCTGAATCACCCGCTGGAAGCACTCAGTGTCTGAGCTCATTTCAGCACTGCAGCCAAGTGCCAGAGCAGAACCAGGCACAGAGGCTTCTCCTTTGGGTGCAGATAGGTTACCCTGAGAAGCACTGGTGTAGTTGCACTGTTCTAGAAATCTTTCTCTTCTTTCTCAGGGAGAACAGAGATAAGCTGCATTTTTTGTACTTTCTTAATCTCTGTGTTTGGTACTAGGTGCTGTATAGCTGTGACCAATGGTTTTAGAAGGTGGATTCCCTGCTGACCAATAGTTGCTAGATTATTAATGGATATATAAAGAAGTTTCGGTAAATAAAGTCTCTCCTTTCGCCATCTTGGGTCCATCTGCCTGCTTCCTCTGCCAGCTTCTGCAAATCTCAAGAAATCTAAAACCACAGCCCCGGTGACCCTGAGTAGCACTGGTGACCCTGAGAGGCACTGGTGACCCTGAGAAGCATTGGTGACCCTGAGTAGCACTGGTGACCCTGAGAAGCATTGGTGACCCTGAGAGGCACTGGTGACCCTGAGAAGCACTGGTGACCCTGAGTAGCACTGGTGACCCTGAGAAGCATTGGTGACCCTGAGAGGCACTGGTGACCCTGAGAGACACTGGTGACCCTGAGAAGCATTGGTGACCCTGAGAGGCACTGGTGACCCTGAGAAGCACTGGTGACCCTGAGTAGCACTGGTGACCCTGAGAAGCATTGGTGACCCTGAGAGGCACTGGTGACCCTGAGAGACACTGGTGACCCTGAGAAGCACTGGTGACTCTGAGAAGCACTGGTGACCCTGAGAGGCACTGGTGACCCTGAGAAGCATTGGTGACCCTGAGAGGCACTGGTGACCCTGAGAAGCAGTGCAGAAGGTCTCACCACAGACATCTATGGGCTGGTTGTCTCTGTCTGAGATGGTCTGGTCTTGTTTGTTGTCAGCAGAAAAAAATGTATCTGAGGGGATCACTTGGACATTCAAAAGCAGTCAAATGTGCAGCCCTCAGGGGGACAGGGTTAATGTCCTAATTAATCTTTTGGTAATTATGAGATTAATCCCACCTGCTTTACAAGGTATGAGAAATTGATCCAGTGAAGAATCATGTATCTGTGTGATAAACCACCATCAAAGTGATGCCCTATATAAAGATATTTGCTCTGCCTGGCTTTGGAGTGACAAGCCACAAAGGTTTATGCATTTCTTGGTGTTTCCTCTATGAGCAGATAAGAAAAACAATTTCTACATCTCAGTTGTTTTCGGATAGTAGCATTCAAAATATCTCCTGCACACACTCTCAAAACCTAGGGTGCATCAGAGCCTCACTCACACAAAATCTTCGTGACTCACTCTGCTGCCAATGGGGAACATTTCCAATGCAGCACAAATGTGTTCCTGCAACAAACCCTTCCTTTGCCCTGACAGGGGGTGAGAAAGGGATATCAGCTCAAGTTAAATATCAAACTCCAGAGCATCTCACTCTGAAACCTGTGAGCTCGACAGAGAAGGAAATTAATAGAAGACATGGCTATGGTTGCTTCCTATGGCTGTAATTCCATGAAGAATTTAATTCTGGTCATCGAGAAGGTCCAAGTGCCACAGCATCCTCCCCAGTGGAGACAAGTTAGAGTTAGAAGTCACAGGCCTGTGAGGAACAGAAGGACCATCCAGAAGGGCTCTGGAGGTGGTCCCTACTCCCTGTGCCTGCTCCACAGGTATTTTACCATTATTTCAGTGGAGGTTGCTTCTCCCCTGTGGTTTCAGAATGGTATTCCCCAATTTAGCATTCAAAATAAAACACTCCACCACTCGCTCAGACCCCTTCTTTCTCTCCTTCCCCCTGCATTGGGATGGAGAGCAGAATTGGAGGCACAAAAGGTAAAGATCACAGGTTGTGATAAGAACAATTTACTAGAGACAGCAATTAAATGAGAAGCAAACAGAAACAGCAACAATATTAAATATCAGAGTGTCCAAGTGAGGTGTACAATTCTCATGTGAGTGCTCATGGTGTGGAACCAGCGCTATCCCAACTGCTCCCTCCACCACTGCCCTCATTGGAAGGTTCCCTCTCTGACATGGGCCAGGGAAGCTTCTTTCTTATGCTCTGAATAAATAATTAATATAAATAAATAAATATAATATAATGTAATATAATGTAATATAATATAATGTAATGTAATATAATATAATATAATATAAACATAATAATATATACAACAATGATAATGTAATGTAATGTAATGTAATGTAATGTAATATAATATAATATAATATAATATAATATAACATAAATATAATAATATACACAACAATGATAATGTAATGTAATGTAATATAATATAATATAATATAATATAAATATAATAATATATACAACAATGATAATGTAATGTAATGTAATATAATGTAATGTAATATAATATAATATAAATATAATAATATATACAACAATGATAATGTAATGTAATGTAATGTAATGTAATGTAATGTAATATAATATAATATAATATAATATAATATAATATAATATAATATAAATAATTCAGCTGTTTGTACCATCACAACTTTGGCTAATTTTACGAGCCCAAATTAATAGCCCTGCCCTAAAGTGCCCCAGAAATGCAGTACAGAGAAGTAACTGTGGTATGAAACAAGTGTTTAAGTGACTTAGTAATCATTTCAGGGATCTGCATAGGATGGACATTCTCCAAGAAAATGGGGTTGTAATAGCAGCAGGCCCATGCCCTAGCCCAGGTGCTCTCACCAGAGTCTGGGCCCTGGATGCAGAGGGAGAACCCACCCCAGGTGTGGCATTTCTGCCCTGGCCCTCGCCCAGTTTGACGTTAGGTAGTGTAAAATAACCCCAGGGTCCCAGCCATGCCCCTCCTGGCTGCTGCAAAAATCAACCCTGTCCTGGCTGGAACCAGGACACCTGTGAAGCCACTTGTGCCCTTTTTGTTTTGGAGCTTCTTCAATAACTAATTTTAAAATTATTGTAATAAGTAAAAAACCAAAAGGCTTTTAAAAAATTATTTAAAAATTATTTTACTAAGTAAAAAACCAAAAGGCTTTTAACAAAATTTTGGGTTTGCCTGAAGTGTGGTTCCTGAGCCATTGTAGGACCTGATTTTAATTACCTTGTCCCATGTATTCATCAGTGATGACCCTTTATTGAAAGGCAATACCTGAGCCCATCAATAGCCATGCGGTGTCAAAGGCCATATTTTGATTGATCAGGTGCTGTTATGTAATGACAGATGAGAGAGACAGCTCTAGGTTTGGAAGGGGAGATCACACTGCACCAATGGGACCAAACCAGCACTGGCTCAAGGCAAGATCTGGTAATGGAAGGAGTTCTGGCACTCAGACCACTCTCCCTGGAGGGTGAAAACCCCACCAGGCAAGCATGGTATTTTCTCCTCTTTGTGAAACACAAAACATGTAGAAATGTGCAGCTTGTGGATGTGGAGCTGTCCTTGTTTTATCCCAAGAGTTGTCATGATTTGGCGGGGAGTTTGAGCTGCTTTAATGCAGGGGAATTTTGCAATATCCAGCTCACTGAATATTCTTGAGAACCCATTTATTTTCTTCTTGTAGTTCCGTAGCCTTCTTTCTACTGTTAAATGGAAAGGTGAAGATAACTGCATCTGTTATATTAAAAATACATTGACTTTAAACTTCTAATTATACAATGACCAATTTACAGAAATGTCATATTTTAATCACTCTTCAGTATGCCAGAAAAAAATCACTTTTAAAAGGCAGTTCTAACTGTGTTTTCATGTCAGTGGGAGAAGCGCAAGCCAACATTTCGTCAAATATGCTAAATTTCACACGGAGAAGCCACATATATCTTTAACTGAGGATGCTGTGTGAGGAAGGGCCTGTGTGGAGAGGGCTCTGGCACAGAACAACAAGTGATGGCAACACTTTGGGCAAGAACTACTGGGGAAAAAAATTACAAAGCAACATCCATCACAGCTTTGTCCCAATGCAATCCCTTGAGACTTCGGTTTGAGCCTGAATGACCAATTCATTACAGTTTTCTTTGTTATTTGTTTATGAATTGCGGAATTACAGAGTAATACAGGTATTACCAGACTTCTGGGGATGGTCCAACCATCCTCCCTAAAGCAAAACCAGCTTTGAAAATGGATTAGTTTTCAAATTAATTCAGGTTGTTGAGGGCCTTTCACATTAAATATCTTCAAGAATGGAGCCTCCACACCCTCACTGGCTTCCTCTTCCAGTTTTTCATTCCCCACTTCAGCATGGAAACATTTGGTATTTAGTGTCATGAAAAAATAATCCACAAACGCCAGAGGTTTACATCCAAAAAGGAGACAGAGGAGTCCTGTAACTTTATTCCTGAATAAAGGAAGAGCTAATGGGCATTTCCCATGGGGTCTCTCAGATTGCTAGAGGACGCAGCCTCTTTTAATCCTAATTTCCTGGCCCACAGGTCCCCTCTCTCTTTTCCCCATTGGCTGAGGTACTCGAGAGGTACAGACTTCCCAGAACACCTAATGCAGACACAATAATATACATTTCCCCTAATGCAGACACCCTCCACACAAATCCACCCTTTCTTCTTTTCCTTATGTCTCCGTTCTTGTCATTTATTAACACAGTCTTGGGCGAGTCAATTAGTGGAATTCCTATGGAAATCCTTCCCATTGTTTCTTCTATCTCTCAGTATCGTCTCACAAACCAGCAGTTTGTTAGTAAAGACAAACCTTATTCCTCTAATTTAGAAACCTGGAAGCAGTAATTGATATCCCTCTAACAGCCTAAGCAGGCAAGTTCCAGGCTGTTTCACAGAACTGAAAAGTCAGCAAGGCACATGATATAGTTAATGAGATCAAAGCCTCCTGCTCCTGAAAATCCCAATCAAACAAACAGCCTGTTTTTCTCATGTTTTGGAGCCCTTTCAGCACAAAGCAGGTGGCACTCGTCCCCGTTATCAGTTTCTTGGGCAGAGCACATTAGCCTCCACTCGCTGTGCTCTCTAGAGATGCTTGCTGCAGTCCTGAGCCCATGTGCTCTGACTCACTGGCTGGAAGAGACTGGGGAAACTCTGGGAGCCAGCTGATTTGCAAGCTGTTTCACTTCTTTAATTGATCCTATCTGCCTGTGAGCGTGTTTGTATGCGAGATAAGACATCTTTGATATGAGATCCAGCTCTGCCATGGCAGAAAACATCCCATGACCAAATAGTCAGACTCTGATATGTTACCCTCAGTGGCACTGAATTCTTTGAAGCCCATCAGAGGCCCATCTGCCTGCAGTACAGGAGCAGACGGGGTTTGTAGCTCAGCAGATCCAGTCACTCTGTAGTAATGTTGGCAGACTCTGCGATGTGTAGGTCTATCATGTGCAAGGAGGGAAAGTCCACAGTGGCTCCCACAGGATGCAGTTTGATGGGAGCAGAACAGTGAGCTAGCAGTTGAAGCAGGCTCTGCACCAGATTTTCTGGAGCTGGGGGTGCCAATCCATCTCCCGGGAAAATGTCTCCTTTTTGAGGGAGCCATGTCCGTGCCACATCTGTGCTGTCCCAGCTGCAGTATTTGTCTGCACAAGGTCCAGAACAATTCCCATTCCAGCAGCCAGCAGGGAGAGGTGGGGCAACACTGCCAAAGTTGTCTGAGAGGATGAGGAGACTGTTGGCACTGTGTCACGGGGTCTCCCCTGCCATGCAGCATCTTGTCACGTCCTTTTGTCCCTCCCTGACTGCTCCTCACTGGCTCTGTTCCCTGCTCAGCACTGGGATTACCTGTGCCACAGATTTTACCTGTGCTACCCTCCATGGGTGCCCTCCCAGATCTACTCCCCAAAGATCCCTTTGTACTCACTGGTGAGATTTTCAGTGGTCCTTTCTTGCAGACTCTTCACGGACCCCCCTGGTCCACCACTCATCTGTCTCCTGGACAGTCTCGGATTTATTATTTTATATATATTAAATCTAAATCTAAATCTAAATCTAAATCTAAATCTAAATATATATTATTTAATATACATATAAATATATAAAAATATATAAAATATATTTTAAAATAGATATTCAATATATAAATATATATATACTTTCATATATTATTTAGTATAGAGGCTAAATCGTAAGGCCAGAAGAAGACAAACTGGTAAAGTTTTTGGTGCAAAAATTTTCTAAAGGAAAATACTCAACATTTGCTAAGAAAAATGAGCTTCATGGAAGTGAAAGAACTAAATAACTCCAGAATAAAAATATGAACATTTACTATGGCTTGAGAAAAATACGCCAGGTTTACCTGACAGTTTAAAATCTCCTTAAAAGCTCTGCTGAACTTTCATCTGGGGTGAATTTTCAGTTAGATGCTTGGATTGACCAGACAGTCAAAACTGTTCCTGTGTGTGATGAGATCTGGGTGACGGTGACTCACAGAGAGTGGTGCAGGGTTAGATGCAGAGACATTTGGGGAATGATTGTTCGGTTCCTCTCTCTAGTGGAATGCAGCCCCTGTGGGAACCAGACATCATGAGTCTCGGAGAAGGGATGGCTCTGGAGCACAGCCTAAATTTGTCACCGCGGGTATGTGAGCACATACAGAAAAAGCAGTTAACACACACGACACATTTAGGTTTTCTATACATAGAGTGGGTGAACTTTCCTATCTGTGCACAAATATAGACCCAATGCTGCATCACAGGACTCGCCTCTGCTAGAAACCTGCTCTGCAAGACTCAGCTGACGCTCAGTGAAGCACAAGATTTTCACTGGCAAAAGTCTCTCTTGGAGACCTTTGGATCCCTTGGGCATTATCCTGATGGTGTGAAGGAGCTGTGCCCCCTGAGTGCTTCAGCTTCTCTCACCCAGCCCAACTCTGCTCTGGAGGGTGCAGAGGGGGCAGGGTCCAGGTAGAACTGAGACATTTTGAAGCAGGCAAATGCAAACTGTTGTGTAGTGCCCTCTTTGATCTGTGGATTAAGAATAATACACCTCAGTGCACAAAGCTGTAGGGAGGGGACCAGTTTGGAGAAATAGAGCAGCTCTGGAGTACCAAAACCCTCCTGGGAGTTCTAGATGCGGCTGTGTGGAGCCCATAGGGATAAGCTCCATATTGCTCTTTAGAGAATCTCTCTCTTTCAAGGTTCAGCCCTTGAAAAGCAGATGGTTTGGTCTGGTAGGGCTGGGACAATCCTGCTGGAAAGAGATTCCTGCACTTTTCTCTGACACATCTGCTTCTGCACAGGAGGGAATGCAGATATTGTTGTTTCAGCATCCATTACATTTAATATTGGATTTAATTTAATTTGGAAAACCAAAATGTTTTCCCTTGGGACCAACAGAAAATAATCTGTTTTATCTGAAATACAGCATTTGCCTCCTGCAGGAGTGGTGGGGTGGGAAGGATGTACAGGGAGGCATATTTGCCCAGTTTTGTTGACACAGTTTGCCTTCCACTCACACTGATTGTTAATTAAAATTTTAAATTGAAAATTTGAGCACAAAAATTGGGGGGAGGGGGAAAGCCATAATTTTGAAAATGTCAAAAATAAATGCTTCTGTTTCAAAATGTCAGAAAAAAATCACTTGTCGTGCTGGGGCTCTGTTCCAACAGAATCATTTATCTCTGTTCCATGAAGTGTAAGAATTTGCTGCTTAATTCAAGTGTCCAATCCAAGCCTTGATGCAAGGGAAATAGGGTAGTTCAAAAAAACTCAACTACCATGCTGGAAAAGACTCTGTTATGCACATGCTGCCACTGCTCAGATCAGAGAACCCTGGAGCACCCAGACAAGAGTGCTCAAAGCATCAGAGAACACAAGATTTGCTCTGGGCCATCCATGAAGGCTGAGAAAATCTGGTGTCAGAGGCACAAGAGGCTGGTGCTTGTGGTCACAGGAGACCAACCCCAGAGGTGTTTCATAAACAAGCCCTGGTGTGCAAGGACAGTGCTCAGGAAGACAGGACAAGTCACCTCTGTAGTGTCACCATAGTGGGGCAGGGCAGGTGGGGCAGCCCCCCGACTTCAGCTCATCTCTAGATTTCTCAGATGATAAACTTTCTACTACAGCCAAGAAAGAGCCTCTATTTCCCAGTTCTGCCATCCAGCCTCACTAACACAGTGCTCACACGCAGGACCCTTCAAGAGTTACTGTGCTGACTCCGCTCTCCATGTGTCTTGTCCTGGGTGACACCAAAAATGTGGATAGCACCCCACATTTCTTCTGTGTCAATCCCCTACTGTCCCTTTAGGACTCAGGGGCCAGAAGCAGAACCGCAGTGTTTTACCCCAGGTTTGGGGAGGGGGTTTGGGGCATCCCTTTACAAGACGGGAACAGGCACACAGAGTTCTCTCTTTTTCTCGCTGGGCTGCCAAGAGAGTTGCCTCCAGCAGGTTCTCCGAGCGACAGAGAAGCACTCTTTTGTTTCTCTCCGAGCACCCTGGCAGGCTGTCCAGCACAGACCCCTGAGAAACGATTTCACAATCCTAAACTGCTTCAGAGGGAATTTCGGGATCCACAGCCGCGATGCTGAGCTGGACTCGCCGGGGCCAGCGCTGCAGGTTTTGGTGTCCGCGAGTGCATTCTCTTTCCCCCAGTGCAAGAGCAACGCAGAACTGCAGCAACAACACCAACTGGGTCCAGCTGGCCAAAAAGGAGCAGAGACATTGTCACCTCAGGTCTGGAGCTGTCCCAGACCATGCCAGCTCTGGGCAAATTGGCACTGCAGGGGAAGGCTGATCCGAGCGGGGCTTGTCCCCATCGTGTCCTTGTCCACTGTCCTCGCGGTCGGCTATGGAGGCCTCCATTCTGAGGAGACCTCCATGCTTCTCTGCCCCTCTTGTTTTTGCTGTTCTCGGGGAGTCCACAGGATTCAGCACCTTTGTGCCTAGTGGTTATTGCTGTTGCTGTCCTTATTGGTGAAATCAGAGTGGTTAAAACTAAAGGGGAGGTAGCTTGTTTCCTTCATCCTGGAAATTGTCTTTAACCAAGACAGTACGGCAGCTAAAGTTACTGTCCTTTCTTTGTGCTTCCTCATTTTAGATCTTTAGAGCAGCAATCTGTCTCCCAGCCAGCATAACAGGAAGAGAAAATGTGTATTTGATCTGTAGTCCCTTGTTGTCATCCACCTGCTGCCGAACTGTAGGTTTTCCAAAGCACATTCCTGTAGTTTTGTTGTTTTAAATGATTGCAATACATTTTGCCTGGGCTTAGCTGGCGGTGGGCAACAGAGGAAAGTTGTGGAAGGACAGACAGAGCTAAAAGTGCTAATTTAGCCTACAGCAGGTACTGACCACGGAGCAGAGATGGACATACTCGTAGGGCATCCTCTTGAAGTGCTGTCCACAGCTGTTGTTGAACTGCTGGCACTTATTGCAGCTGCTAAGGGCACCTGCACATTAAATCTGCTTGTATGCAGAGATGGCTGGCAGCACAGGATGATTTAACACCACACTGTGTGCCTTCAGGGGAGCTTGAAGGGCTGCAGACGAACGAGCAAAGCCCAGCAGGTTTCAGCAGTCCTGCAGAGCTGCCAGCTGCTAAAACTTCTAGGGCAGCTCTGTAAAACTGGGCAAGTGTTTTCCTAGCATAGTAAGGTAAAACAGCTGAAGAAGACACAAGCAGAAAAGGATAATATAAAAGAAGGACTGGAATAAGGGGAATATCTGCAGTTCTGGAGACTGTAGGATCCTGGAGTTTTTCTGCCCAGAACAGCTCAGGAAGATGTTCTCAGCTAACTCTGATGGGTTTTTCCTGCACCTGGCTGGAGACTGACCTGCCACCTGAACCTGGGTGAAACTTTTTTGTGGTTATTCAGAGAATGACAACCAAGCTGTCACAGAGGCAGGAATTCATGCTTCCTTTCTTTGCAAAGCACCATTCAACTGGTGTCCTGTTTAGCCACTCACTGCCTCCATCAGCAAATAGTCATATTCCTTCCTAGTACAGACACCCTCCTACTCCTCTTTGCTCACAAATCTTCCTATTCCATACTCATTAAGTCAATGTATTGCGCTTGATGCTCAGAAAATAAGATGGTTGGAGGACTAATGGTATCCTTGGTGGTTCTGTTGTTTTCTTTCTTGGAATTTGACAACCAAACCCAGAGAATTTCTCAAATGGATTACAGAGGTGATATCATGGATTTCCTAGGGAAAGATTTATCATCCCAGAGCATTTTGATAATAGAAGTTACAGTTAAATATATACTTTTATATTTGGTCAGAAGACTGTAAAGTCAAAAATCACTGATTTTTGGCTTGCATATGTGAAAGACTTCCTTTATCATTTGAGTGAGTGGTCACATAGATGAATCAGCCTGTCAAGAGGTCCCAACTGGAAAAAGTCCCAAGCAAACTGTTACAACTGGTCCCTTCCAGGTCCTTTCATTCTGTGATTACATGATCTATTAAACAGTCCGTTACAGTTTGTGGAATAAACTGACAGACATTTTTGTTAGCATTTCAAATGCAATCCTGAATTTTCAGCAGCTCATTAAAGTGCTCATTAAAGCCAGCTCAATGAGTGCTTTGAGTGGGTATTTGCATCAGTAAAACAGGAATATTGAAACCTTGCAAGGAGAAAATGGGAAATGACACAGAATGCAAAACACAAGTGCTCAACTGAGAATGTGCTCTTTTCAGCTAAAGTAGCACTCAGAACCAGCTTGCTCAGCATTTTCCACCCAAATGAACCAGTGGCAGCACCAAGTCAGCTTTTCTGGAGCTCTTACTGCTCATTCTCGAAGCACTGTTCGAGGCACCCTTGGACTAAGGTGGTGATGTGATACTTCAGGCAGGCTAAACCTCAGCCCCTGAGCATAGATGCTGCCTCTTGCTTTCCATCAGCACAGGGAGGTTCCTGAGCTGCAGGGTTAGAGCCCTTCTCTGCAGAGTCCCCTCAATGGGAAGTGGTGAACAGCTCCACACCAACCATGGGTCCACAACGATGCTTAGCTTTCCCTTTGACAATGGACCACAGTCTGAAACAGCAGCACATTTACTCACTTTGCTGCCAAGTGAAAATTAATTGTCATCGCTTTTTTTCTAGTCATAAAGTCTGTGAATTACAGAGACCTTGAATAGAGTTAGCTCTCGGAACTCAGTCTCTCAAGGTGAGTTTCTTGAGGAACGCTTGATTGATTTTCCATGACTCGCTGTGGGGAAGAGCAAAGTATTGACTAAAGGCTGGGAAATGCTAGAAAGGTGATGACAGCACGGCAGTCTTGGCAAGTCACTTCGAGATGTTCTAAAGACAAACTATCAGCTAGTCATTATGCATTATCTTCTTCCAGTCTGGCACAGAACAAGTACTGATGTGGTACAAAATGAACTGGCAGCATCACAGAGTGCTTTGGAGCAGGTGCTGGAGGGCTTTAGTTCACCTGACAGATAACATAAGGTTCTCACCTTTCTTCATGGAGACAAGGCTTCCAGAATCCTGAAACACTGGGCACTTCTCTCCTTAAAATCCATCATGGTGGAAATCTAGAAGCAAATAGATTCAATAACTTATGTCTGATTTTCACACATACAGGAATGGACTAATCTCTTCCTTCCACAGGAAATGAAAGAGAATGTTTTAAGACAGGAAGATGAAGGCCAGACTCTAAGGAAGATCAAAACCAAGATGAAACCATGAATGATGTGTGTGGCAGGGCCAAAGAGAAGAACAAGGATGTCAGCAGTTAGAAGACAGCAGCCACTATGTTCCTCCTGTTCTTCAAAAGAGCCATCACAGCCTTGGGAATCTAGTTATTCTCTCAGTGTAGTTTATTTTAAATATTATTTCTTACACATTTGGAAAAAGCAACCTAAAAAAAAAAAGGAGAGATTAATACTTGTCTTGATACAATCACCTGCCATTTGAGCTAACAGAGTGTGTCAGTGGCATAGGTTTTCTTTTTCTGTTTCAAACATCCAAGATAAACACTTCACCAGATTTCATCGTTCTGGGCTGCCTGTTTGCTGCAGGTTTTGGAGAAGATGCTGCTTTCTGAGGGCCTGCATGGCAGGACAGGCATCAGGCTCCAGCACATCCCCTTACCAATGCCTTAGCAGGGTCTGAGCTCAGTGGGCAGGGCTGGCTGCTGGTGACAGTGTCCTTTGTGACAGACATGGCAAGTGGTGAACAATGTCCAAGGTCCATCCCTTTATTTCAAACAGGAACAAAAGGAGATGGAGCCAGAGGCAGGGCTGGGAACAAGACTGCAACAGGGGTCCCTGGTGCTTCAAGCAGAGCTAGCTTGGAAGAAAAAGAAGGTCACTAAGCACCCAGTCAAGTTTTGAACACCTCCATTGATGGAACCTCCAGAGCCTCCATAGGCTTCTGCCCTTGTTTTTGGCCACTCCAGGTCTATATTTGGTTCTGCCTGTTCAGACTTTCCCTTTCTGTATGTGTGCCCATTGCCTTTGGCTGCTGTTCCACCAGAGCAGCCTGTGTGTGAAAACACTGCCTGGTGAGGCAAGGAGCTGTGGGAGGCTCAAGTGGATCAGAGAGGATGAGACCTTCTCCCAGAGCCACCACTTTGCATGATACAAAACTTTTCCTGACTGAACTTCCTGGCTCTTCACCAAGGTGTGGGATGCCAGAGCTCTTCCGGGAAAAGACTGGGAGAACTTGCTGCCAAAAAAAATATTTTCCTATATTGCTGGAAATTGCTGTGGAATATATTCAAGCTGTAGAGACCAGCTTGGAATCAAAATTGTGCAAAGCATATAGAGCACAGAACATTTCAGAGAAGGATCAGTGTGTAAGTTCCATGAGATATATCCAACTTTAATATGGGAGAAGAAAAAGAAAGTTCTTAGTGCAGGTAACTTGAATTTTCTAGCAATATCATGTTGACAGCTCAGATTTGGAAATTGAGTTTGGAAGTTGAGTACAGATAAGAAAAGCCCTATGCAAGTTGCTGTTCCTGGAGTTTAGTCTTCCTTACTATCTTCGAGCAAAATAATTAAATCAACATGTCAGACTCAGATGCAGTAAGTGCTTAGAGGTATAAGCTGATTTCCTTCAGTCAGGAGCAACCATAATTCCAACCCATCCACAGAAAGTGAGTTTGTTTGGCCCTACTAATGACTTCTTAACCTGAAGGAACTATAAATTCTAGGATTCTAGAATTCTATGAACTGGCCTCCAATGTTTCTGAAATACTCCGACCCATAGTTGCACCGCCTGTTAGAGCTCTTGAATTTTCTCTGATGAGGGTCCTAAGACTTCCACAGCAAAGGGTCCAAAAGAATTCAAAAGTTGTTTTTCCTCTGTCATGGCAGTTCATTATATTCAGGGTGGGTTTTTAGCGGTAACTTAATGCTAAATTGCTTTTAACACTTAGATACCCAAAATCAGCACACAAGCCTGTAGGTCTGGCATGACTCTAACCATTTACATTCCCACAACAGCCAAGCTCCTACCGTGATGCACAGGCAGCACCTTTTTTATGTCACAGTCTTGATTCACAAACTAGATTTTCTTCCCATCTCACCTTTGGGACAGGATCTGTCAGATTTTGAAATAAAAAATAAAGACTGCAAACTCTGCCGTGTGTGGCTCACGTGGCTCCCCATTCTTGTGAGTCTGCTATCCCTGTGCAGCCCATTCTGTGCTCAGAGGGCCCAACAGGTTGGATTTAGAGAGAATAAGCACTGAAATGCAAAGGGGTAAAGCTGGGCAGAAGGGATTTCAGCCTTTGCTCACTGCCCAGCTCGAGCATGAGGCAGAAGATGGTGCAGCAAAGCCCAGTGGAAACTGATGATCAGTTATGCTGATGATCTCAGTAGATCTATTACAATTAATGATTTGCTTTTGAGTGCTGAATCTGCCAAGCAGAGAGGAGCATGAGCTGATGGACTCACCATAGTACCACCAGGGCGGCTATCCTGTGAAGAGTCGTGTTATTTGAGAAGCTGTCATTGAATTCTGCTGAGGTGGGCTGGAATTCTGTGTTCTGACGTGGCTGAGGCTTTGCATGACTAATAGAGAGTATTTAGCATTTTACAGACTGTCTAGCAGCCCGCACTTCCTGCAACGTACTGATGTCATCCCTGGGCACAGGACTCCAGTGTTTCCCACAAAGAGATTATTTATGAAGACAGGTTACAACGAGGCTCAGGTTGAGCAGAGAAGCAGTTGGTTTTCTTATCTCCTGCCCCAAAAGGTGTTTGCTGAAATACAGTGCCAGGATACCCTGCAAGAACTCTCTGACTGTAGAGGTGGCTGACCAATAATCTCTGTGAGCTTGGGAAAATTTCTGTTAACAGAAGATGAATGAAAAATTGCTGTTTCAAAGAGGAATGAGAAGTATGGAAATCAGTTCTGCTAGGAGAGGAAGAGTGCCCCTGTCTTATAAGAGATGGAAAAAATTGACATCCTCCATGAATAAAGGAAGACCACAGCCTCTCCTGAAGACTTGGGTTATTAAGCATTTGTAGGAACTCATCCCATCACTGGTTTTTAACTAGTTACAAATATTTCAAAGGCAAACATTTTATTTCAAGTCAAGTGGAGTATTTTTTGGACTGCCCAAGGAGTCCAGTTCACTATTCCACATTTTTATAATGATTTTACATTAACTACTTTGGTGACTTTCTGCCACCTCAAAACACGAAGATTTGCCATCAGAAATGAAAATATAATAAACATAAATCTGATGAGCTCTAATTTCAATTTAGTGATCTAAGTTGTATTTTTAAACAATTTGAAGCACTGAGCAGTGTTCTCAACATAGACTGTGTTCCTGCATCACTTCTCCTGGCAACAAAGACACCTCAAGGAACATCATCCTCCTTAGGGCCTTTTTATTGCTTTCTTTTGGAGTTCCAGTGACCCCAGTTAGCTTTTAGAGCAGCACTGATGAAAAACATATCAAAAAAAGACAGGAAAAGAAAACTGGAGCCCTCAAATGGAGCCAAACAGCTTAACTGACTGTAAGACTCATTCATTAAATACTAAAAACAGTGCTGTGAGCACAGAGAGTCCAAAATGCTTCACACAGGTGGGCGAGTCTCATGATGTGCTGTGAAAAGAACTAATCCCTTGTTCTCCCTGCTGAGAAAGCAGAGGCATGTGGGGCCAAATCCATAGCACACTGCAGTGCTGGTGCCAGGACACATCTCGGATGAGTCAAGGCCTCCCTTCTGGCTCCATGGAGTTATCAGGAACACAGTCTGCCATGCCTGGTGCTGTGTTGTTTCTGCCCCACGCCACTGGCTAACATAACCAGGAGAGCAGTCTCCCTTGGAGACCTCTCTAGCCATGAAAGTCCTCTAAATGTGTCAGAAGAGTGAACATCCCACCCACACGTCAGCACAAGGACTCTCCTCCTTAGGGTGTTGCTCCTCCTAAACAACTTTGTGGCCTTTGCCTGGCAGGGTCCTTGGGCAGTTTTTGCATCACAGGTGGAACATAGTCCCTGCAGCTCAGAAACACTGAATTTCCCGTGGCCAGCTGTCCTGGGGCCATGTGAACTGCAGGCTGCAGGCAGATTGATCCAGCGAGCCACCCGCCGTGACCATGCATTGCTTTGGTCTCCAAACAGCCCTTCAGAAGTGCTTGCTAGACTTGAACTGTGTGTGCCACAGAGCACCCCCTGACCTTGGCTGCTGTGCAGGCACCCACAGTGACCTCCCTGCAGGTGGCCCAGGCCTCCTCCCCTGCCCATTGCTCTCTCTGCAGTCCTGTGGAGCTGAAGAGAATTAGCACAGCCTTAACATTTCACGCGACCTAAACTGCAACAACGAGGCTGTGCACTTCATCTGACTCCTGCTAATGGCAAGGGGCAGCCCCATCTCCAGAGGTCCACCAGGGACCTGGCCATGGCAGCCACAGCCACCTCCTGCACATCTGGAGGCCAGAGGGATGTGTCTGGTGCAGCAGTGTCATGAGTTTCCTGCCACCTTCTGGGTGGCAGGAGCATGAATAACATGCCAAAGTATTTTCTGTGACATGCAGCAAAGTCAGCATGTGGCAGGAGCTGTCAGAGACTGAAATAGTTCATGCCTCAAACATTGATATAAAGTTCTACTCATTATAGCAAAACTGTATAAAGAAGCTACAGCCAAAGAAGCCTCCCTGAAGTCCCTAACTTCTTCTCCACGACCTATCCAGTGCCTGTCCAAGATCACCATTTTCCACTGTAAAGATCACTGAAGTCCCTAACTGGGACTTCGGACTGTAAGTCAAGCCGCCAATATAAGATATTATTGTTCAATCACCCCTGGCCTAGGAAGAAGCAAACAAGGCTGAAGGAAACGAATGCATCCACAAGACAGACAAATCCAGGAGCTGTGACCAGGTTTAGTTAACTCAGTGAGGACATGATGAATCCAATTATCCACCTGCCCCTTCCCCCTCACTAGCTCAACCAAAGAAACCCTCAGGCCCTTGTCCCTGAGCTCTGGGACCCCGAGTCATGCTCCCAGGCCATGTTCTTGAGCACACAAAAGCTGCCCCTGGGTGCTTCTGGATTCCCTTCTGATTGCAAAGCAAGATAGTTTTACGCCTGCCATTTCCACATTGGCATGATCCAGCTGTTTTATCTGTACCTGGAGGTCCACAATAAATCTATGCTTTCCATCAGGTTGCTCCCAAAACCAGTGCTTGCTATTTTGTCCTTAAGCACTGATTATTCCAGTGACAGGAAGACAACAGCAGCACATTCCCCAAGGAGCACGTGATTGCTTACAGATAGATCTCCAGTTTGTCCATGTAAGCTGGAACTTTAATCTTGTCTTTACAGTTTCTCATAACTTAGTGCCTTTTTCAAATTATTACGTGCTCTGTATTACATCTTCCACAATGGCACTGGTTGATAACAGGAGTGGCTGAGGTATGAACTCATCCAGGCTGCCTTTTTCCATGCACCTTTCTGTTCTGGCCGTGAGTGTCCACCCTTGAAGTACAGCTTCCCCTCCAAGAGCCTGGCCGGGGGCTGAAACATCTGCAGCAACTGACCCTGTGCAGGAGCCAGGCTGGCTGAGTGACTGCTGCCAGTCAGCTCCTCTCCTCCTGGCTGCTCATTCCCAAGGTGTAGCTCTTGGACCATGCCCCCTTTCATCCCAATACCTCCTTCAGAAGCTTGCAAGACCCTGAGGTGGCAATGCAAACCAGGTGGAGATGTGATGGGAGCAGAGCTGTGGCTCCACTGGGCTGGCACTGTCCCACAGTTGCCCAGCACGTGACAGCTCCTGGGCTTGAGATTAGCATTGAACACTGAGGGCATGACAAAACCCCGAATCGATCCTAAGCTATTCAGACACACTCACTGGCTCTCACAGCTCTTTCTAACAGGGGTAATGTTACCTTCATCAATAATTTAAATCAGTGACTGTTGCCTCATAAGAAACCAAGACATTATGTTGAAAAATTACACAATTATCTTATTTTTAATGCAGAAAGAAATCAACAGTGATTATATATAGGGAAAAAAAGACATTAAAGTACCAATAACTCTAAGAAATTCTCATTAAACAATAGGCTCTGATTAACATGGAGAGGGAGAAGGTCAGAGAATATGCCACAGATGAGAAAGCAATCAGGAACTAGTGCATACAAACCTTTTAAAAATTAACTTCCGTGCTGTCCATATGCTGCATTATTTAACATAGTGTGGTTACAATACACTTTCATTTATCCAAGTTGTGATCTTAGAACCAACTTCCTATAGCTCTGGAGATGTGTGGCAAGGAGGAACATTGTGGAAAACATCGAGTTAAAGCTGATGTTTGAGGGACTGAGACTCAAGAGTTGGGTGTCCTCCAGGTAAGAAGAAGGTTCACACACAAGGCACCCTCCCTGCAGCCTGGAGATAAACACACCTCAGGCACCGCCTGCAGAAATGGGTCTGCTACTGCAGGATGTGCTCAGGGCTGGTTCTAAGCAGGCAGCAGGCAGGGGACAGCCTGAAAACACCCTCACAGACCTACACCCAGAGGTGCCTCAGCTGCCTGAGGAGCTTCACTAACCCAGCTTAGCTGAGCTCTCCATTCTCCCTCTCATACATTTCTCTGAGGCCACATCCTACCCAAGAGGGCAAGTCACAGAATTACAGCAGTGCTCTAGTAACCCTGGAGGTTACCAGTCCACCCTCCCACATGGAATAGGGCTATCCCCCAAACCAGCTCAGGCTGGCCATGGGGCTATCTAACCCAGCTCTCAATGGCCCAGGGCTGCACTCCCTGGGGAAGCTTTTCTTCTCCAAGCTCTCTCTGCACATCTACACATCGTGCCCTGCCACGTGCTGGGCTGCGGCTCCCAGGTCACAGAGAAGAGCATGACCCACTTCCCTGCAAGAAACCTTCCCCTAGCACACAAGCTACTTGGGAGACCTCCCTCTCACATGCTGCCTTGACTGCTTCCATCAGCTGCAAGAGGAGGCAGCTGGAGGAGCTCCAGCTCTCTCATCTGCTCATGGCTCCACAGGCTCCTTCCCCCAGCACTGGCAATGGTCAGTTTTCAAGGCACGGTGCTCTCATGGGATGAGATGTGGGTCACAGCACCCTCTGCCCCTGTGAAGCAGCTCAGGTGCTCAGTGTCATGCAGGCAGCACTTTGTGATGCTTCCCCAAAGGAGCCTTCCCCTCTGCAGCCCATCTAGGGCTCAGGGGCTCTTGGGCTGGAGATGTTGTCTGTGTAAAAGGGTTTTCTTCTCAGAGCATTTTCCAAGAACGTGTGAACCCTCACTCTCCATAGTACCCCAACCAACTATGTCTACGTGTTTCACTGTGTGCCACGAGGAGAAGGGACTAGCTGTGGTTCAGCTCACACCCACCAGTTTCTTCTGACATCCCCAGCTCTTCTTCTGAAAGAGGTAAATGGAAGATTTGGGCCCTCCAGTCTAAATGGGATGATCCTGAACACTCTCCTTAGGCATCTTCTGTGCAGTTTGAGCTCTCCTGATCTATTCAGCCACTTCGCTCACAAAAGTTCTTCCTTAATTTCTGTTATCTCTGCTGCTCCTGTCTGAACTCCTCCCTGCAAGTTTACCTACTTCAAACAGATATTGCAGACAGCATTACTATATGGACAGGCCAGGAATTTAAAGAGCATTGCAAACACATCTCTTGTATTCTTTTTAAGCACTTTTCTTAGTTTCTAGCATCTGAGTCAAATTTAGGGCCCCTGCTGTCTGGGCAAAAGCAGGATAACTTTTCTTTCTGATGGCTTCTCACTTGCAATAGCTTTCCCAGCCTTGCTGATTAGCCATCAGGGCTTTAATAAAAAAAGGCACAAGAGTCCACTATGTTATCTTCAAACAGGCTTCACACCTTTTGTATTGTTCCTTTTGGTCTGTTCTTTCATTACACCTTTAACAAGACTTTTTGTTTTCATTTTTCGTCAAACACTGCTGCGTGTGACTTTGTCATTTCCCTGCCCCTGCAAAAGGCAAATCAAACCTTATGCCTAACCAGACCATGTCCAAAGTCACTTCTCTTGTGGGTTGCCTATTCTCTGCTACACAAAGCAGTCACTTTTCTTGCTTTCAGCTTTTCCAATGTCCCTCGGTGTCCTGAGCCAGCTCCAAATGTTCCTTTAGCTTTTAGGTCTGTAACTTCATTCCAAAAGGGCCTTGAACCACTTATTTGACTAATGTGACTCCAACATTCCCTTAATACATGGCACCACATGAACTGACACTGGATGTGTTACATGTCATGCATCCCAGCATCAGGGTGGCTTCCTCGCACCAGGTGGCTGATGTAATGTGCTTTTTAGCGTCCTCGTTTAAAACTAGGATTTCAGCTCTTCTCTTCTGGCTTCTGTGAGGAAGAATGAGGCACTTCAGGGGCTAGCAGGCCTTAAATGTGAAGCATCACAGCTCCTGTAACTCGGGATTCTGTTATCCAAGAGCCTCATGTGACTGGCTACATTCCACTGGCCGTCATGGAGTGCTGCTCCTAAATAAAAAAAAAATTTAAATCCCAGTGGCTGACTTTGAACTACGAGCACATAAACTTGTCCTCAGCATTGATCCCTCACACTTGCTCTGCCTAAAGCAGACCTAACAATTTCTGCAGCATAAGCAGCAGATTTCCTCCCTGCGACCATCCTTTCGTCCCTCAGTGCAGGAATCATGGCTAAGTCACTCCTTTATCTCCCAGCACCTGCCAGCTTTCCACCGCAGCACTCAGCACAGCAACACGAACGCCCCAGGGCACCTGACAAGTACCTGCCTGGGATAAGCATTAGCAGTGCAAATGCCTTGGGAACAGAAGATAAAAGCCCTCCCACTGCCCACCAAGACTGGCATAAAAGGAGAAGAATGTGTGCCCTGCAGAGGGCACGGAGGGCACATGTGCTAGTGGCCCAGCAGCAGCGTGTGTTAGAGGGCTCTGGAGAGCTGTGTGTGCCATGTTTCACACCCCATCCTGGCCCTTCTTTGTGTCCTGGCTCTTCTTGTACACCAGCCTGGATCTAAGAGCAGCTTCCAAGTGAGCTTTTCTCCTCTTCCATACAGGTGCCTCTTACTCTGGATGCAGCATAACCCTGTGCTATTTGATGCCTGACTTGGGGACACCTCCCAGACCAGCCCAGGAACTGCTGGAAGATCTCTGCAGTGGCAATTCAGTCATTGCCCTCCCAAAATATCCTTGCATGCACCAGAGCCAGGATTTCCCCGATCCTTGTTGGAACCAGCAGGCAGCAGAGCACTCCAGACCCAGCAGGACCATGGGGACAGGTGTCTGCACCATGTCCTTATCCTGGCAAGAGACAGACTCTTGCTCACAGCAGAAAGCCAGTCTGGAGCCCTGAAGCTCATGGCCAGAGCAATGACCGAGAGCAAGCTGGCCTGGCATGAGACTAGCAGAGGTGAGGGGAACACCTGAGTTGTCCAAGACAGTGACAGCAAAGCTCTCCTTCACCCAAGTGCACCCAGCAGTCTCTCCCCGAGGCACACAGCAGCTACAGGACAGGGAATGATTTCTTCATATTTCATCTGCAGCTAATTCTACTGATTCTTGCTTTCCACATCAATTCCCAGACCTTTTCCATAGTTTGCCGACTTGTCATGTCAGGGGCAGCACGTGGGAGGGCATGGCTCCATGGGACAGGCTGCCTCAGCCTTCCTGTGCAGCTCCTGCACCCCCTTGGCCACAGTCCCAGTTTGCTCCCACTGCAGATACTGCTCAGGCAGAGCCTTCCTTATGCTGCTGCTTGACATTGACCACCTGAACCTTCCCGTGAGCTCCTCAGAATGCTCCCAAGGGTCTCTGTAAACCTCAGATCAGGCAGATGTGCCTGTACAAAGATGGCTGTAGCAGGAGTCGTGTGGGCAAATGCATTTTATAACAGTTTTCAGAAGTGCCTTTTTTGAAGCTGTCACATTCCAGACCCAGGATGGTGCAAAATCTCTGTGCGAAGGGACCATCGTTTCCTCTCACTCAGCACATTTGCATTTGTCCTACTTCTATTCCTGTAGACCTCAAAATCATCAAATTCCTCCTCTCTGGTATGCAGTACCACCCTCCCCAGGATGCTATACCACAGCATTTGAGCAGATATGTCAGGACTACACAGATAATATTTTAAGATCCTACCCTGCGTCAGGAACTCCCCCAAACTCACGTCTGTTCTGATTTCACTTCACCCCAAATCACCTGGACAGACCCAAAAGAAGAGACAAAATATGAACATGAACAATACCTATGTTTTATTTTATGGCTTCTCTGTACAATTTTTTTTAAAAAGTAAGACAAAATTATACTAAAAAGCAAAACTTCAGGCCATTGTGCCTGCAATGAGCACTGACTGGCTGGTGCTGCCTACAGCTGGCACAGCCCAGCTGACTGCAGCCAGGCCGAGCACTGCCTCACCCCAGATATATATTTACCATAAAACTTCAAAAAGCAGTAACTGAGAGCAAAAAGCTGCAGCCAGCCTAGTCGTGCTGAATTCCACAATCTTTGAGCAGCTGAACAGGCAGGTTAGTGATTGCCACAAGCCTTGAGGACTCAGGGACTCTTGCAGGAAGTGTCACATATCCTGACAGCCACCAAGAACACAGATGGCTGGTTGTGTCCTGTCCCCTGCCTCCAGGGAAGCAACAGGACAGGGCTCGTGCCTTCCCCAGGACACAGCCTCAGTCTGGTCTGTCACTCCCCACTGCAGGGGTGATATTAGGTCACTTCTGCCAGCTCCTCATGGCAGCCACCATGCACAGAGCCAGGACACCTGGCCCTGCAGGCCGCAGAGGTTTTTCTGTACGTGTTTCCTAGGGGAGCTTGCAAAGTCATCCCCCTCACTAGGAGCAATCACTGAAGATTTCTAACCAGCCAAGATTGGTGGATTTCTCTAGCTGCACTGTCTTGGGTAAATGGTATCTGTCACAGTTGGACAACATCTATGGCATGTGATGGCTGCAAGAGCCCTGCACAGTTCTTACAGGGGTAACGAACATGGGATTCAGGCTGTGGGTCCAGCCTACTCCATTCCTCTCCTGCCCACAGAAGTGTTTAGTGGGAAGTGCCTGGGAATGCAGAAACAACCCCAGGTGCTGCCAGCTGAGCCAGTCCTCGGGAATGGTACCACCAGGACAGGTCTGTTTTGCACAAACCTCCCAATGCAGGGACATGACTTCCTCCAAGCCTTTAACCAAAAAGCCTAAGGCAGCACAGGGGTGGAGCTCCTCTGCCCTGGAGAGCCAGGAGAGCAGGAGCAGGGGTCCTGTGCTCGTATGCCAGGGAGATGCCAAGGCCATGCTTCCACGAAACAGTGTCTCTGAGGGGACACACAGATCCTGCATATACCTAGTGCTATTCAGAGGTTTCTGAATGTGCTAAGTAGTCAGATCTCAGGTGAAAAACCTCCCCCCTTGATTCTCTTCAGCAGCTCTCAAGCTGTCTGGAGAACACACAGTCACATTCTGCCTCCAGCCACACTTTGGAGTTGGGTGTTCAGGTCACAGCATCTTGATTGCACATACCTCCCTGGAAAGAGCATCCTCACTGCTCATGTTATCGTGTCAGCGATTCCCTCCTGCCAGGCGCCTGCTGCTCAGGAGGCACCAGCAGTCCAGAGCCATTCCTGCAGTCCCAAACCCTCCCACAGCCACATCTGTGCAAAGGGATACACCTCCACCAGGAAAGGGATTCCTCCAAAAGCCTTCAGGTGGGAACAGCTGTCCCCAGCCCAGCCTCTGAGGAAAGCTGGGAAGAGGTCTGGTGTGTCATCAGTGGCTGCATTTGGACCAGAAACTGTAGGGATACCCCAGCTCAGGAGGTGACAGCTGGGTCCTGTGCTCATCCTGAGGGAACACAGTATGTCTCATGCTTCTACAAATACAGGGACATCTAGACTATCCAGCCTAGTAGTGACAGAAAACTACATCATGGCCATAAGGGGAACACATTGAGAGAGGAGGTCCTTGCCTGCATAGCCACCAGGTGGGCTTTGCCTGGAACAGGAACCTCTCCGGGTTTCGCACATGCATTTCAGATCTAAGTATGAATATATTTATCTCTGTCTGGGATGAGATCCCATAGCAGCCACTCTGCCTGCTGTAGCCCACCTCTGCAGCTTCTGCCCACCAGGAAAACACTTATTTTTGCTAATGAGCAATAAAGAAAGAGGAAAAACCAAGCACTAGCCCCAGCAGGGGTTTACTCCAGGGCTGGAGTGGGTCTCTCCAGGGTTGTTCCCAAGGGAGCCCAGCTGTGAGCCCTGGATGAGGGGCTGGGCCCCCTGCATCCCAACCCCCCCAGCACCAGGCACAGGCACACAGGGTGCATGAAATCATTCCCACATTGCACAAGGAAGGTGAGGGTGATTGCATATTTAAATCATGAATCCGCAAGTATTTTTATGCACTCAAGGGACCTCAGGATCTCTAATCTGATTAGAAACACTTGCTGCCCCCCAGGAGGTGGCTCCAGTTAGCACAGGGGTGGAGGTTCCCAAAGCAAAAGGCAGGCAGAGCTACAGGGCCCCAGCCAAGGCAGCCAGGGCACAGAAGTAACCAGATTTCACAGAATTTCAGTGTGAAGACCTTCTCCCTTGAAGGCTCTGGAAGTTTTGGTGTAGGAGGGAGCTCAGTGGTAGAACTCAGATGTGGGAGGCAATGACAGCAGCCGTGGCAGACAGATAATGAGACAGATCATCACGGCAGGCAATACTCAGGTAGAAGAGCTGTCACATGGATGTGAGTGGTTTCACAGAGGGGATGATGGGAATTCACTGAAGTTCAGGACCAGGATTCCAACATGGACTGGCAGACTGTCATGCACACAAACACAGCCACCTCCCTGCACCTGCAGTTATTTTACTGCCAGCTTTTGGATGTTACTAATGATCAGCTTCCAGTTAATTGCAGAGGTTACTCCAACAACAAACTTTGTACATGGGGTACCATAAAGAACAATGGAGCTGTCTGTTGTGGAGTTAACTTAGAATCATGGAATATCCAGAGTTGGAAGGGACCCACAAGAATCATCACATCTAGCTCCTGGCCCTGCACAGGACAGCACCAAAGCTTGAAGCTTGACCCCCAACCTGAGCCTATTTAGGAATAACAGGAAGGATAATATAGGGCTGGCCCCAAGCAGGCTCACAGGACAGGTACTTCATGATGAGGTTGGGCTATGTGCACCTCCACAACGCTATGGGCTGGTCAACTCAAATGCAGAGGGAAAACAAATGGCTTATATCCAGTTTAGCTTCTTTGTGATGCACAAAGGAAGGTTAAAAGGTTATTCCTCAATAACCCGAATCTCTTTTCTTCCCTTGAGGTCCACTGCCCAGCACCACCTGCACCAAGATGCCAAAGAAACCACCACACCACAGGTCCCAGTTCCCACCTGGCATCACAGCATGTGCCCTAGGATGCCATGTGCTTGTCCTTGCTGCTTTATGCGCTTGTCTTAAAAATGCACAACACACTCCAAAACTCCAAAAGCCTTCCTCATCCTGGAGAGCCCCAGAGCTCCTGTACCACATACAATCACAGAATGGTTTGGGTTGGAAGGGACCTTAAAGATCATCTCATTCCACCCCCTGCCATGGGCAGGGACACCCACACACTAGACCATGTTGTTCCAAGCCCTTGGAACAAGTCCTGGCCTTGAATCCAGGGATGGGGCAGCCACAGCTTCTCTGGGCAACCTGTGCCAGAGCCTCACCACCATCAGGGAGAAAAATTTCTCTCAAATATCCCATGTCTCCCTGCCCTCTGGCAGTGGGAAGCCATTCCCTGTGTCCTGTCCTTCCATCGCTTGTCCCCAGTCCCTCTCCAGCTCTCCTGGAGCCCTTTAGGCACTGGAAGGGGCTCTAAGGTCTCCCCAAAGCCTTCTCTTCTCCTGGATGAGCAGCCCCAGCTCTCCCAGCCTGGCTCCATAGCACAGGTGCTCCAGCCCTCAGAGCATCTCTGTGGCCTCCTCTGTATTCCCTCCTCCCACCAAATCGTCACCCAATCCAGCCCACCTCTGGTGACACATAGTCCCTCAGGGACAGGCAGAGAGGACTGTAGTAGCTACAGCCAAAACCTGAGGTGTGTATAGCTCTGGGGAGGTCATGACCAAAGAGATTTTATTACTTTTCTTGTTTTGCAAGGGTCTGGAGGAAATCCATTTCATCAATCTCATCATAAAGCAAAAAGAAGTTGCATAGAGAGAAAATAGAGGAAAAAGCATCAGAAATCAGGAGTGGAAACAGTGAAGTCTAAGGCAGAAACCAAGCACAAATTTTTGGAGCACTGGGAGTGATCATAGGGCACTTGTTTAAACTAGATCACAACTGACAGTGATCTAGTTATCAACACAAAAATAATCATTGTCACCTGCTGTTCTCTAACGTTTTTACATCAGTTGCAGGTGGTTCAAGTCCCTCTAAGCCATCCACACCACAAAACTTCGCACTCACTCTCCTGGTACACCCCTAGGTCACAACGGGACAAGCTAATTTTTAGTGATCCTGGCTAGAGTCTGCTTTCCAGGCACAGCTTCCACAACCATCCAAAAATCAATGGCACCAACATAACCAACTCCCAGTGACCCAGGCTGCAGCAGCACTGGCTCCTGCAGAGTCTGACCAGTGGAGTTAAGAGCAGCACAGCTCAGGAGAAAGGATTAGTTAACAAATTTGTACAGCAAAGTTGTCCAATTCCATTGCAAAGCTCCTCTTGGATGAAGGGCAGGCCCAGGAATGCAAAAATCCCAAAAATTATCACCAAGGCTACTGCAGTTATTTGGAAACATTTGTTTCTGGAGCCGCAGGTCACAGTTTCTCAGCACTGCCCTGTCCCTATACTATCCCCACTCCCAATGCTGCAGCCCAGGCTGCCTCTGCCACCTCAGCTGACAAGAGTGACATTTGCACCCTATTTTCCAATTCTGTCTACTGTCAAACTTTTCTGCTTTCCTCACAAAGATAAAATTTAAATATTGGCCTTCAGTTGTTTTCTCAGTTGATCTTTACAAACTAAATGATGAGTCAGTGAGTGACTTTGGTAAGGGACAGGTTAACCTGCATTTCTTTAAGTACACCTCTAATACACCGGCCCTCATCCAAGAGCATTTCAGGTAAGCAAAATATAAAAAAAGATTCTGAACTTTTATTTGAACTCCAGCAGGTGGCAATAAAATCACCTGTAAAGAGCTGCCTGTTAATTTTTAAAATGCAAGTGCTGCACACACACAAAAAATTTTGGCTACGATTGCTCAAGTTAAATTGTTAAGGGCCAAAAGAAAAGTAAAATACTGAGAACATAACTCTGTTCTCGTTCTCTTGGAGCCCCCCTGAGCCTTCTCTTCTCCAGGTGAATACCCCCAGCTCTCCCAGCCTGGCTCCTGAGCAGAGGGGCTCCAGCCCTGGAGCAGCTCCATGGCCTCCTCTGGACTCTCCAGCAGCTCCAGGTCCTCCTTGCTCTGGGGACCTCACAGAGTGGGATGCAGCACTGCAGGTGGGATCTCACAAGAATACAACTCACACACAAGATTCATTTCTAATTCACAGGTCCCTTTAGAAAAAGCAGGAACTCATACAATCAAACACAAACATGAAACAAGTTTATTCCTGTTCTGGTGGATTCGCGGGGCTTGGGGTGGCTCCTCATCTGCAGCCAATGATTCCTTCAGGCCAGTCCTAGTTGAGAAGTGTCTCCCGTCTCCCCATGAAAATTATTTGCTTGGTTATTCACAGGATAAACATCTTCCATAATAGGAGACATTCCCTTAATTTTGATAGAATGCAACATCACACCATCCTTTTCCCAGGGAACAAGCTGCCTGCCAGCAGGCCACACCAATGTGCCAAAATGAGACATTCAAGAAGATTGTGTTTGAGGAGGGTTAGAGCTGAATCAGACTTCAAAAGTTTTGGATTTTAAGTTGCCAAACATGTTTGGGTTTGGATGTTTTTTTAAGTTGCCAAACATGTTCATTATAGGATTAAGTCTAATCCTGTTTTCTTGGCCAAGTCTCCAAAATAATCTCATGCCAGCTTCTCAATTTACACTTCTGTAGTAGCTGTTGTTAGGAAACGTTCATTCCTGCTATTCAGCACGATTAGTACAACGCTGCATGTAAAAACGATTAAGCATGGGGAAAAAAGAGTGTCTTTCTGAGGGATTCTGGTAATGTCTGCCCAGCTGAACTGAAAAACAAAGCCAAACTGAACTCCAGGACATGCCAGAACACTGCTATAGAAGAAAGGGATTTTGAAGTCAATACACACATGCACACACACAAATTTTCACCTCTTGAAAACAGATCTGCATGGGCACACAGGCTACCTTCCCTCCTTCCTGGAAAGAACCAAATGGAAGAATATTGAAAACACAGGGAAGTGCATTAAAGACCACTGGGTGCATTCTGGTCTTTTCTCAGTCCTCCTTTGAAACAAAAGCTAACAAGCCAGGATGAAGCCAAACTCTCAGTATTCATGTAGGCACAAGGTAGCTCACCTTCAGATGGCTGAAGCTTCCCACAGGACTTGGCACTTCACAGGAACAAAAGCCCAAGATCACAAGTTCCCATTTGTTTTACCATCATTTCACAAACATTCAGAATTAATTTTTCTTCATGAGAAATTTCTTTGATTTTGCTTACAATGGTTTTCTGTCTGATCTTAAGCATCAGGACACTCCAAGAAAATACTCAAACCAGAGAAACTACTAGCAAAGGTCTTGCGTGGATGTAGCAGCTTCAAATAAAGTTTTTATTCAAAGGAAGCAGTTAAGAGTTTCTCTTCTCCTCCCTGCACCATCCAAAGAATACATCACAAGGATGTACCTAACACATGGGAACACTTGGACCCTTGGAAATCAGCCACAAAGCAAAGACTTCAAAAGATGTTTATTGGGAAAACCGGACATTACAAAAGGACCAAACAGATTGTACAAGGCACGTGCAGTTTCTGGTACAATGCAGAGAACAAGAAAAGTCTGCAAATACAGGTAATACACCCACCTGAACTGCTACCATGGGCACATCAATGCTCAGCTCATTTGCCATGAGAGGCAGGTGCTGGGGTTCTTCAGGCAGCCAGCCAGTCCCTGGGATGTTTCACATTTCCTGCAGAAGTACAGAGTGTACAAAGAGCTTTAATGACAGTTAAAACAAAATTCATATTCAGGAATTCCTACATCCAAGTTGGGGCATTAATATACTGTATCTCCTAAAATTTTATTTCTTTGTTTTCATTCAAGGTCATCTAGACTTCATGTTCTTGTAATGCATTTTTCCCCACAGATAATAAAACCTTGCTGTCTACACATGATTCTGCCTAGCAAAGCACATCTGAGACTGTTTGCTTTGTTACCTAAGAAAGAGATCCCAATTTAGTCACCTGTCAAAACAAGGTAATTCATATGTATTCACAGGCCAAGTCCTTTATAACCCACATCCAGGAACTGAGATATATATTAGCTAATGCTTTTATTAGGCTTTAGAACAAACATGTCCTAAACTTGACCAAACCAGGAATTCTTGTCTTTAAAGCACAGCTAACAGCAACCAGCAATCCCCCATCACAGAGTGGAGAGCACAACTCACTGAGCTCACAGCAGAGAAAAATGAGCATAACCAGCTCAATAGTGTCTAGCAACAAGTGTGACACTAATTCTCAATCTGGAAAAATATATCACTGAACAGATTGGTGAATTTGCATCTGGGTCTGTATCTTAAAGGACAAATAAACGCTTCAAGAATGGTTAAAAATTTAATTCTCAAATTTTTCTCTTCTCCTCCCCATATAATATATAATAAATGCCCTGTTTCTTGCCATTTTGTAATGGTTTTAGCAGCTGTCCATAAACCAAACATCTCTCCATAAACTTCAAGGATTGTATAAAAAAAAAAACCAAAACAGATTAACTCTCCAAAGCTTCGTGTCAACCCCTTCACCGCTAGACCCAAGTTCTAAACTTACCTTCTCTGTTGCAACACAGCTGTTGGATATGCTATAAATAAAGACAAACATTTCAATCAACATTAGAATTAATAAATGGAGAAAATCACAGCTAAGACACTCAGCACCTAAGCCTTCCTCAGACATGTCAGACCACCGGGAGCAGATAGGAGTACCTGCCATCAAGGTGCAAACTTCAAGTCCATGCTTTAGTGCCCATCACAGTGTCTATCCTTCATCATCTAAAAACAGACCAGAAATAATGGCATTTCAAAGAGGAGAAAGTTATTACAACAGAGAACACAGATCCTCCAATCCTACCCAAGAGAAAAGAAGGAGCTGGCATTCAGCAGATAAAAAAGCAGCAAACATGAATAAAATAGAATTCACAGTCTCAGAAAAAGCTCTTCATTAGCGTGTGAATAATTTGAGATTGCAAGGTAGTAATATTAAAATGCAAATAGTTAATCAACTCTCACACACACCCACAGTTTACAAAGCTGCAGTGAGCGCGAGGTGTTACACCATCCTCCTGCCTCTCTATAAAGCCAAAGGTAAGTGAAACAATGTCACCTATTTCACATGCCACCAAATAGCCTGAATTACTGAGGTAGTCTTGGAAAGATCCTTATTGGGTTTTTTTCAAAATAAGCTACAACTCTTCACCTGTGTACAATTATCTATAAACAAAGTGAAACTTAGGACTGAATCTGGAAAAAAGAATGCAGGTGATGCTCACCTGAGCTACTGCTTCATCTCACTAAAAGAAATGTGACATACTGCCAGAGCTGATTTCAGCTATCGTTACACTTCAGTCTTTGAATATCAGTTTGGAGGTTTGGTCCACAATGAGTTATGAATATCCATGTTCCTTGACTTCAGCAGTAAGGCTTTCTTTCTTTTTAACTCTGCTCCTCCTGCTATTTGTTGGACGTTTAAGCATGCAGAATAAAAGAAATCCCAGATATTCTGAAACAGATCATTATTTTTTCCAAACTGCCCACTAAGGAAGGAGAAACCATTCAAAGACAGATCAACCTGAACATCCTGCAGATGAAATAAAATGCAACTGCCACTTCACTAACATCTACTCAGGCAATTCATAATGTTGTGCAGCAGCGACATTAGCTGGTGTTTACTTACTCTTTTTTTTAAGACAAGGCAAGGATTTGAAGTCCTAAATGACTCTGATGTACTCACACGAATGACAAACGAGCAGGCTGCAAGATTTCACGTTGCCTACGCAAGTGTAAGTGATGATACCTGTCAAGGTGTCACCAGCAAGGTGCTGTCAGAGGAGACAGTGCATACCACACTCCCCAAGAGCATCTTTAAGGCTGATGCCCAAAAGTCATGAATACAAAACAGCCACCGATTTCAGAGAAACTAGAGATTTTAAGATTCAAGAACTGTGATCACAACACCCTATTTCTTTAAAAAAGGAAGGAGCCCTGAAGAGATCAAGAGGCATAAGGTAAGTCAGGCTGATGATCCAGCAAACGCCAGAGACCAGAGATCAACCCAGACAAAAATCACTCACCTCAAAGAATGCAACCAACAAATAACTGTTCCAAAAAGCTGTGATGGTTGATGGGGTCCTGCCATCAGTGTGCAGATACAAAGCTCTAAAGCTCACTCAAACCAAGCTGACTTCTGGCCCTAAAACTCTTGGGTCACAAGATGTGCAATTTTTATCAGAAAGGGTTCAGACAATAGGGCAAAGCCCCAAAGCAAAAAAAGGCTTGATTTGTCCTTTCTGTTATCCCTGGTAATGCCTAGGAAGATGGAAACTCTTCAAACTCAGCAGTGCTAGGAAGGCCATATTACAGACATGGGAACACCTCAACAGAACAGGAAGGTTTTTAAGTCAATGAAGAAGAATCACCTCCAACAGCAACTCAAACATCACCTACTACTGTCCCACCTCAGACATTACTCTAGACTCTGAGTGATGTCAGGATGTTCTATTTGTGGACAAAACCCACCAAAATGAACAAAAGGACTGAAAACATTTTACTTATTGTAAACATAAGCTGGGTAGGAGGCCGGAAGAGCAAGTCCTGAAGAGCCATCATGAAAAGGGGAAAAGCTCTAAGCCCAAAGGGAAAAGGGTCACACACGAAGTGGAAACAAACAGACAAGCACAGACCTATGTGGCAAAATATACAAAAACTGAAAAGCTGCAGGAAAAGCTACTTTCTGTTTGGATTTTTGCAGACCAGAAACTTCCCTCTCACCAGGCTCTTGAGAGAAACTGGAAAGGATGCAGACGTATGGGGCCTGACACCTTTGTGACCAAAGCAGGGGAGGCTGCAGGCACAGGCTGAGCACAAGGAAAGCAAGGGTCAAGCAAGGAAAAGGTGTTCTGATGTCTTACCTCTCTCCAGCTCCCAAGGGCTGCTTGTTTTTCAGCCAGATCATGCAGCTCTGTGCTGCTCTTCACCAGGTATCAATGAACAAAATACCAGAACTGTTTGGTTCAATTCTTCTCCTAACTCAAATCACATATGAAAAAAGCAGGCACTGAGCTCCACTTCTGAGAACATAATCGATTTTTATCCTGCTCTGCCTCTCCTGTTGTGTCAGTCTCACAACTATTCCATCTGAGCCTTGCAAAGCAGCAGGTACCTGAGAAGGCACTGAGGTGACACCCAAAAAGGTGTTTTCATACAAATACAATGGGCAGTTACACAAACACTTCTCTATCTCACCTCTACTAAAAGCTCATTGAAACTCAGCTTCCTAATCACTTCAATTTAAAATACAGAAAACCAGAAAAATGTGAAATACTAATTTCTCAGTTTTTTCCTTCTTATATGTAGGCAAGGAGAATCAGCTCTAAACTGTGAGGTAAATATGAGCCAAACCTTCTGACCATGCTGACTACTGGTGCATGATGAACCATAAGACATTGAGAGGGATAAAGCCTAAGTCCAGGAAATGCAGAAAACACCTAGAAAAGAAAAAATATTCAAAAAATATAACAATAAATATTGAAAAGAAACTAGGGAGTCATATAATCTTCTGTCCACCTTCTCTACCGGTCAGTTATTTCTTCTTTTCTCTTTTTTTTTTTTGTTCTTCCCCCAGTGTAAGGTTGCAAAGACACACTGAGAAGACATCTACTGGTATACCCAAAACCATTCAGTCCAGCTTCAGCTGAAATTTGTGTGCAACACTGTTAGAAGGAATTATAAATATTTCAAAACCAAGTTTTGCCTGAGCAATTTCAATTCACAAACCACTGGACTAAAAATAAACTTGATTTAAGTAGTGGAGTAGCTTGATTATTCCAGGTATTATTCTAACAAGTTTAAGAGGATGGTACCCAGCCCAAAAATGCAGGATGTGCTTGATACTTGTGCCCCAGTAATCCCTTTCCACCCATTTCCTGTTGTGCCAGACATCAGCCAGCAGCTGCATCAGTCGGGAGGTGAAGAGCAGCACTGCCCTGCAGGCCACGACCCACAGCACTGCCCCAGGCCAAGAGTCACCTACAGGGAAACGGAAATTCTGCAAGTTTTTTTAAATTTAAAAGCATATCCAGGTTCCAACTGACTTGATACTGTGACACGGCTTTAGTATCTCAGTATGTGTGCAGAGATGGCAAAAATGAAGTCCTGAAATCCTTTCAGGAAAACCAGCAATCAAACCTCTCTTATTTGAGAGGTAACTTACCAGCTCAATTCATACAGCATCGTGAATGTTCTTCAGGGATTATGAGAGACGAGATGAGAATGGGAAAGCTAAAACATTATTAGGAGATAAAGGGGTCCAGACACTTGTGTACTGAAGATACAAAAATGAGGTTTAACTTTTTCAGAGCCTGATTTTTGATTGCTGTTAATAACTATAGTTTCTAAAATAGCTTATTTAGACAACTAATAGAAAAAAATGAAAAAAAAAAGAGCGTGCATTTACACAGCCATAGGCTTTTGCTTCTCCTTTCATTCTGCCATCAGCCATCTTCCTCCAGGCAGCAGTAAGACACCTGCAGTGACTGAACTATTTTAATGACAGGACTGAACCATGAGTGCAACAACCAAAAGAACATCTAATCACACTTACATCTCAATTTTCATCAAGCAATCCTATCTCTATAAGCAAACTGCAATCATTCCCAGGCTCTCAGTATTAAAGTCTCATTGTGCGGTTTTTTCTCACTAAAGGTTTTGTAGTCTCAGTTTGGAACAGAGAAGAATTTTTTGCTAACACAAGCAGAGGCTTTGTGCATCAAGAAGTAGTCTGTCTTTGCTTGAGATCCGCCTGGCTTTGCCAATCCCACGCTTCCTCCTGGTGGTCTTACATTTTTATACACTGCAGTCTCTCAGTGCCCAGGGGATTAATCGATTCAGGCATCATTATCTAATTTTCACCAACCAACAAAGTACCTGACAATAGAGAATCAATGTGAATTAGGTACTCCATCTTTCTGCTACATCAAGAGCAAAGTTCACAGTCTCTATGGCAAGATCCAGCTCAGTATCTGAAAGACATGTATTTTTAAATAGAAAAAAAAGTTACACCATACATCCTTGTGGTCTGTCCTGCATTAATTAACTCATTACTAGAGGCTTTGTAAGAAACACACAATGGTTAAAAAGATGTAAAATACACAACTTCTTTGCATTTCAAGCTTCTGGGAGCTTAAACTGAAACAGCCACAGAAGACTGCAGATATCATTTAGCGTTAGTACTTCCTACTTCTCTCCTGGTTACCCAGCCTACAGGCAAGTCACTACTTTGGATGTGGATTTCATGCTAGGAAAAAGCTGTTCCATTGCTGCCATGATTTTCACCGTACACTTGAAAAGCAGTTTTACCCTGTATCCTTTCTCCAAAGGGTGCACTTCCCGACGGACTAATCGAGCTGAGAGGAAGAGATGAAAATGGAAAGATACAGCCCACTGCAAGCATTCTCTTAACAAAAAAAGCTCATGTTGCTCTCTTAAAAAACAACCAGCAACTTTACCAGCTTTCTTCTCCCTACCTAAATACTACTGCTACTTTATACCAGTCATCATATTTAGAAGAATTTAAGACTTAACAACACAGAAGACAGAGACTACATAATCAGACTACATCAGATTTTCTTTTATTGCAACTTTGATTTTACTGCAAGTGGTCCTTCAACTGCCTATGCAAAATTCCTCTAGAAACTTTTACTTCAATTCAGGGTTTTAGTTTTCACAAACATTTTTGATTCAAAAATCTGAAATGACTTTACTTGCCCGATATGCACATCTCAGAAGCAGAGGCTACTGGTCTGTGATGGGCTCACACCTTGGGGAAAGCAAGATGACCCACGCCAGGAGCACAACCCAAATGTTACAAGAAGATTGAAGTCAAACGGCAAGCTCCTCCAGCATGCTGCCTGCCAGATGACTCCATAGCATGCTTAGACAGAACAGTTCTTCAACAAGATCTTGTAATGCACAAGGGGTGCCATGTCTTTCCAGTATTTGGGTAGAATTACCCTGCTCACCCACACAAATCTGTGTCATTTGCTTTATTCATTGCCTACAGCTGGTAGAAACAGCAGCCACTATTTGCATCTCACATGCATCACTCATTTCTCCTAGCCTTGTATATGGGCATTATCACCAGATTATTTTATTCTTTAACTGAAAGGAAAACCTACAAATAGGTTGTATTTGACAAATTGCCAGCAGCTGTCCTCAGCTGGGGAATGGTCCATGACTACCTCCCTGCATCTTAAGCTGGACACCTGAAATCATTTAACATATTTCACTGTGTTGGCCTTCCTGCTCAGTTCCTGGCAACTTCTTTATGATTCTGTTAATGTAGCTACTCATTCTGGCAAGGCATGGCTGCCAGCCTAGTATGGAAATATGGCCACATGCAATATCAAGGAAATGTAACCAACACTCTCCCAGTAAAATCAGACTAGCAGAAGTGTTTCCCATTTGGAACGTCACATGGTAAATTATAGGCTCCATCATACTTAACCCTTTCGTATGATTCATTCTCCTACAGCCTGGAGCACACAAAAAGAAGCATCCTGGCCCTTCCCTAGCTCTCATTCTCAACCCTAAACAAAACCTGCACTGCAGCCAATCCTGAAACCAGAGTGCTAGTGTGAGAAAACAATAAACTCAGCTTTGTTCCCAAGGACCTGTGTGCACTCAAACATAAAATATTTGTTCCAGACAATTCAAGCAAATCCTAGACTTCCCAGACAAACTCTGCTCTTCACTACTAAGAGACCTTCAGAATGGAGAATAAAGTCCATTAGTGAAGAAGACTGGCTATACTGGTCTAATGTACAACTGTTTTCCTAAAGAGGGGTCTGATGTCCCCTCTTTTTCCAAAGGTCAGTCATTTTGCAGAAGTATCAAGAAAACTTTCTGAGTTAATTCACTCTTTGCTCACATAAAAACAACTCTGAAAATAGCCTATCTCAGTAGGAAATGCTCAGATCATATCTGCAGACACAGGCTTTAGTTGCACTTGCCAGTTCAAACAAGACAAGTCTACCAAAAAATTAAGCCATTTTCTTCAGAATGCCAAAAATCTTTACCCCGTAGAAATAATCTGCATGGAAAGTCAGGTTATCATGCCTGAATCCCAAGAACTCAAATATATGGCTTTTGTATAATTAGAGAACAGAAAACACAGAATTAATATAAAAAGTTCAAATGAGTGAAAATTGAAAGGAATAAACATTCCAAGTGTTGCTGCTGAGAAGGATGATTATTCCCACTGCTAGACTCTAGACTTTCTGCTATAACAGAAAAGCACTGCTTTTCATGTACTTCTTAAATGCAAATTTCTATTACTTATTCCTCAGTCAAAAAAGGGGTGGAGCTAATCAGCAATTAAGAGCTGAACAACCACTTTAGTTTTCTTCCATGTGTATAAACACAAACACTCTGCCCATCCCACACTGCACACATTTCATACCAGAAAAATCACTCTGAGCTACTCAAATACTTGCACATTTGTATCTCATTTCAGCAACTTCTACTGATTCAGCCACACATTTGATGTTCTTTAGCTGCTTCTATTTTAAACCTCAGCCTAGCTGTTAAAAGGATTTTTCAAGCTATTTCCAAAATGAAAGAGAAAAGATGACCTACATTGTTGGAGATATCTCTTTGGCCACACAGCCTCCCACAGTGGGAAAGGTGCAGCCTTCACCTCATGGACCCCACTTTGGCCCAGTGAAAGAGATTTAATTTGTGACCTTTAGATTTTACATGCTATACTGCACACCTTTCTGAACCCACTCCTAAGGCATGTAGATGAAAACATCTATTTGACACGAGAGAAAGGCTAAAACTTTACAAGCAAGAGTCAGCCAAGCAAACAAGGAGAGGGAAAAAAAGCACATTTATTTTATATGAGTTGTCATGAAAGAAACATAGAAAAGATTTAATGTTTACCAGAACATTAAAGAAAATATATGTACTAATGCTTCACAGACATGACGAATGGTGAATGTTTTTTGCACAAAATTATTTTATGAACATATCAGCTCCTAAGCACATGCCTACATTTCTGTGCAACATCTATCATCTCGAAATGCTGACAAAATTAGTAACCCAAGTTCTCATACTTCATGTAGATAAGGAATAATATCAAAGAAATTTGAAGAATCCTGCAGTATTTTTACCTTTACATACCACATTAAAAAATTACTTGAAAAACAACAAGGTCCACTCAAAAAAATTTCCAACCTTGCAAGAGGGCTTTGCACCTACACCTGCAGCTTGCTGGCTCTACAGATCCAAGACACTGCAGGAAACACTTTTCTCCTCTTTCTCTCTGCAAAGGGAGACAAGTACAGGTGTGTATCCACCCCACAATGGGAAAGGAAGGGTAGAAGCGAGAAGTTACAAACACCACCGCTAAGGGTTTAGGTATCCTCATTTCTCAGGAACCTTAAATTCAGTGTCTCTACTAGTATTCATTGGTTTGTACAGGATCAGAGTAGCAAGAACTGCTTCCAGAGAGCAGCCTCATTGTAACAAGGGGAACAGCACTGATGGTCAAGTATGGCTTTGAATCTCAACGAGTAGCAGCTGAGAAATCCTGCTGGCAAATTCACAAGGAGACACTGCTACAGACTCCCTCTTCAACCTGAAATTTAATTTTGCCTCTAACCTATGAGTTCAGTTTAGCAGTGCTCTATCAAAAAGCCTACAGACTGCTTATTATGCAGTGTATTAGCATCCTGCAAAGGTACAGCAATTCAGAAAATCAAAGCTACAGAAATCCAAAACAGCATGTATGGCATAAAGACTGACTAGGTATTCATTAATAGGGTTTTTGTAGGGAACCTCTAAAAAATTGCTGAATGCAAGCTGGTGGGGCAGGAAAACAAAGTTGAAAGAAATGGTTATGATTAAGAATAATCTTTAAAGTTGTGTCCACTAAAAGTTTTAAATTGAACCCAGAACTGTTTGAAAATAGGAGATTTTTGCTGGAGTAAGCACGATGTTATGGGTACGCACAAGCTCTCAAATATGAACTTCATCAGCAGAAAAGGCAGGAAGCAGAAATTGTTTTCTAATTATATGCAGGATCCCTCACAGCTGCTGCCCCTGGGCTGCAAGCCTGGGCTTCATCAGCTATATATGGTTTTCTACCTCTTGCTAATAAAGTGCAAGAAAAAAAATAAGCCGAACATATTTGCTACTCCTCCAACTGGAAACAACCTGATTGCACAGTACAGCCAGCAAAACCAAAGAAAACAAGAAACATGGGGAGGATGGGAATGTATACTCCATACCCTAATAACAGCTACTACTGCTAGGTGTTCAAGGCCAAAATCAAGTGATAAATAAAATATTAACTAACAGGCTTGACCTGCAGTCTTACAGGAAGAATCATTTACGCTCTAGGTTTCACTGTAAGTAGAGGCACTAATGACTGATAACTGAACAGCAACTCCAACCTATTTTGTGGAGCTGCTCATCTACAGCTGATAGGTTGTCTTCAGGTCCTTGCAACCTCTTCCTGCTGATCGAAATGGAATGCTCCATGCTCAGCATCTGACCTCAACCAGATTCTCTGGGAGAATCATACAAACTGAGATGGTTTGGAGGTTGAGATCAGTACCATTTTAACATAACTGCATATTAAATTCTTGCAGGTAAGTTCCACACCACCTCTAGTATTTGCATATTACAGAAGTCACTCAGTAAAGATTTGCATGAAAACAAAGCTCACTGCAATGGCTTTTCCAAGCAAGCCAGCATAATCTCATTGCATGCATGATACTGAGTGCAGGAAGAATTGTGATCTCCGTATTGCTACTACCAACACTGGGCAGAATAAAAAGAAGGAAAGAGCTCACCCATCTGTAATTACAATTGGTTTTGAATGAAAATGCATATGGATGAGTTCAACATCTCTGGTCTTGGTAAAACTGACTTTAACTTAAAACAAGGTGCTCTTACCCTTTTTGGTGTTTGCTCTATAGGTACTACCAGCAAAAAATTACACTAATTCCCTGTCCCACTGTTTCAACATATATATATATATACTGAACTTTAAAATTTGATTACTTAAAGTAGGGCTCACCATGGCACCTTAGAATGTGCTTCAAAGAATTCTTTCAGAAAGCAGTCTGTATCCAGGAACTGCACATGAAGTGAGTATTAGAAACATCAAATTGCTGCCTGTGCAAGACGTATTGAGTCTCCAGGTACAGTCATTACAATACCACCTTCCATTATGCACTTGAGCTATTTTTAATCACAGGACTTCTAGCCCATGCAGCGTTTCGCCTCCATTTTTCTGCAGCAGTTAAAGCAGCACAGCAGGGAACTTCAGAACAGAAAGAAGCATCCATTGATAAGACAGCTGAATGCTCTCCAGAATTAGATTTCCTTTCCTATCATGAAATTAATGCTTACACCACATCCCCTCTGAAATTCCAGTTGGGTAATGCACCTTCTGCACACAAAACCTGAAATGTCTGAAGGTATCTCAGAAAGGATAATGTCATGGGAACAGGTGCTGATGAAATGGATGCTCATTCCTTGAAATTAAAATGGAAATACAACCACCTCTCACAGGTTGCTGTGAAGATTTAAAAAAAGAGAGAAAAAACTGTGTAACCTACACTTACACAAGCTCTGCAGGAAGTTCAACAGGAAAATCCAATTAGAAGACTGCTAAGGAAGGAAAAAGGTGAAGCTTGTGTCTGAAGCAAGGAGGGCAGAACTAGAATTTGGTCTGCTTTCCTTTTTTTTTTTTTTTTTGGCATTTAATGCGAGTTGGCAGCTTAAAATCACATAAATATATATTGAAATTGTGTTTTAAACTCATGAACTTCACTGGTAAGAGACTGATGGTTTATGTTTTTACTCCATTCCAGTTATTTCCTGCTATCTCCAAATTCTACATGTGCAAAAGCAAATCCATTCAGGTTTTTTTTCTCCTGTAAGGACCTTGCCACCTGCTTCCTTTTCCAGAGACAGGCCACCTGAGCACATGAAACACATCCTACTATGCTCACTATCAGTAGCTCCATGGGACATGCAGATTGCAGAATCCAGAATTAAGAGATCTTCTTTTTTTCTGTTTAAGATCTTTCAAGTGAAACAACATTGATGACTTTGTGTGACCATAACTGTTCTCAAGTCGCGGTACGCCGAGCAAAGTTTATCTGGAATTAAACAAATACTTCATAGCTGAAAAATCCTTACAAAATACCTGTACTCACCAGGCACATTTCTTCTGCAGTTGGTGTCAGAACTGGCATGCTATTCACTCCCACGGTAAACAATGACTGCACCTGGAATGCTCCTCTAGCCTAGTAAGCTTTTCCGACTTCTCTGCTCCTTTCCAAGTACTGCATGAACGTACAATCAGGAAAAGACAAGTCTGCTGGCTGAGGAAAGGTGCAAGATGAGCAGGTGCCATGAAGGATTCAACATGTCCAAGTATTTTAAGTTTGATTTGCAAATCTGCAAATCTGCTCTTCAGCTTTTGCTATTTGTTTGTCTAGAATCAACATATGCCCTCCCCAAAAAGAGATTATTAAAATCCAGTGGGACTTTATAATGAGATCAACTACAACTGTCCCTTGGTACAAAAGCAATTCTCTCAATTAGTGCCTTCTAAGCATTACCATGTTCAATATAGAAATGATTCAAACTCATGATATGACGGTTTTGTTATTTCCAAGTCAAAATTTTATTATTTTCCAGAAATCTACTTGGACACATTTCTTAACAGCATTCTTAGGATTTGAAGAAGTGTGCTGCAAATTCTTTGCTTTTCCACGGTTGGGGAAAGAAATGTAACCCATACCTGGATTTAATTAGAGAGGAAAAATTTAAATGTCCAAAATGTTTTAATCTTCCAGCACCCCTAAAATAGCATCCAGCTTTCTTCTGAAGCGCAAGTCGTCTTTATTTTCAAATTAATTTCAATTTTAAGAACCTATGCCATGCCTCTCTTGAACACGGACAAATTTAACCTCAACCTTTACCTACCACACTTGAAATCTCTCCATGGTAATGGCAGATTTTGAAAGCTATTCCAGTGCTCAGGTCTGTGGAGCTCATCTCCTCCCTCCTCCCACCCCAACCCTTTCATCTTACTGAAGGAAATGAGAAAGAAAGTTGTCTTACCGATAACTCCAAGGTTAATGTCCCTTGCGAACCCCACCTAGCAAGTCGACATCATGACATGTCAGGTCAGCCTCAATCACGCTTCCCTGATAGTCAGGTAAAAGGAAGGAGTTAAAATACAAAATTGACACTTGCAGATTTCTGGACATCAGAAAATATATTCTGAACTGTCTTTCAGAGCTTCTGGTAACCTCCAAGTTGTTAAAACATTTCTTCAGAGGGATTCTCCTGTTCTAAAATTTCAGAAGTTCCTGATCAATAACCAAATATCGCAGATCCACCTTGACTATTTTATTTGAACGAGACCAAAAGCTTATGGCTTCCCTTTGATACAAGTGGTTTTTTTCTCCCTACTCTACACATTTTATCAACTGATACACGCTCAACAAAACCCCTCAGGGTTTCAAAGGACAATTTAAGCCAATAGACTACAACAGCTTCATTCAAATTCTAAGTTAACAGAAGCTCTAACTTCTTTTTTTTGTAGTTGTTTTAGAAAAAGCAGGAACACGACATGGTACACTCTTTCTATAAGGCTCTGAGCTACTCATGTAGTTCATGTGAACAACAGATTTCCACTGACCAACCTCCACTGTACAAGCAATCCTTAATCACACACATACTCCAAGTCATGCATGAGCAAAGACTGCTGATGACAAATTTCTAGGACAGGTTATTGCTGTTCTATGGATGGGCCACCAGCATTTTTGGATAACAATTAAGCCTTGCTGAAAATACATTCATTCAGTAGGATTTATAGGTCTTGGTACCGAATGTTTTAGTGAGAGGTTTAAGATTTTTTCTCAGCACTTCACATTTATTTCTCTCCTAGCCTTATAATAAGAGTGCCCTCTGTATTTTCTGTGTAGTTCAAAATACAGAAATGGGCTTCATGTCCAAACATAGAAGGGACAAAAAGTGGTCAGGTTTTATACAGAGTCACCAAAATCATGCGGTGATCTTCTACTTCGAGTTTATTTTGGAAAGGTTTAAGCAATGCAGTTGTCATTCTTTAATAATCAGACTACAGAAGCTGAGACTTGAAAATAAACAAATGCTAGAAAAAATTAAACCTTTAACACTTTGAAAAAATGCAAACTATGTTGAATAAATTAGTAAAATTTTAAGTTGAGTTTAGTAAACTGAATTTGTTAATAAAGTGAAATTAAGTATATAATAACATAATAGCTATAGAAGTATTTTGCTCAAGTTTTGGAAGTGCTAGGAATCTGGTAACTTACTTCTTAAGTCAAACACCTTATCAATACAGACATTTAAGCAACTGCTATAAATGAGTGATCAAATGATTATTAAAATTCCATTTCATGGCTCCTCCTCCAATGCCAGCAGGACACTCATAAAAGGTGAATATTGGTGTGCAAGTACAAATCCATTTTCAACATATTAGAGAGGATCTTTGCTAAGTTATACTGGAGAAACAAAAGAAATGCACAAGAGTAAATTTAAATTTATTTTTAAACTCTATGTCAAAATTGTGCTGAGAAATTCTTCCCTTGAGTCAGACATGGTGGTTTTCCACTGTACAAAAGTATCTTTGCTCAATAATTTTTTTTCAATAATTTCATTAAGTTCTTCAAGTTCAGCACACACCACTATTCGAGTAAGCTGTAGCACACCTTATCTAAGGATTAAATCAAGTACTGCTGCAAATTTAAAAGGTGAATTTGAGTAGCCATAAACCATGTAAATCAAAGAACTTGGTGTATCTTGTAAATATAAACTTCTACTGAGTTTAACTGTTATAATCTTTAATTATAAAAACGTATAACTCACACCTCATATTTAATAAAACTACTAGTATAAACAGTGATTTGGGCAGAAGTAAATACAAGATGCAGCCTTACAGTTCTTGAGGAAGATAATTTGAACATTTTTGTTTGTCAGTTGCTTTGTAACCACTAAACTGAGGTGTTTCACTTCCTCCCCACTCCCCCCACAGCATGTACTGGCTGGCACCTCACCTCTCCTGGGCTAACATGTGCAACATGGGAACTCTACCTTCTAGGATGGAGAGGACTTGAAACCTGATTCCAGTTAAGCTCCTTGTACTAGATCCCCTTTACAATGAATACTGAAAAGCCAATACTTATTGGGACTACAGGGTTCAGCTCAGCACTACAAGAGCCATATAACTACTAGAAAGTCATACTTATAGGGCAGCAAATTTTTGTTAGAATTATAAGCCAGATCCTTATCACAAGCCAAAGCCTGAAGTGTATACCCAGGCAATAACCCTCTGAGTTCAGGTAAGAAAACAGAGAGGAAATGATTTGGCCCCACTAATTTTATGAAGTGGGGGAAAAAAAACCCCAAACCCCAACATACTAGATACCAATTTTTTTTTAAACCATTTTTAAGCTACTTATGACCAATTCTATTAATTGGAAGAGCCTGACACGGGCAAACCCATTTCTGAGAAGCAGACAGACATCTTCAATTCAGGTCACAACTCAAACCCTGCAATCCCATTCCAGATCCATAGCAGTGTGGGTAGGCTCATCTTACTGGGTACATTCTGACATAACACACTTGAGACACCAGACAGGAATAGAAGACAAAGGGAGGAGTATGACCACTGAAGTTTAACTTCCTCAATAGTCTGTGTTTGGAATGCAGTAAATCAAGTATGAGCAATGTATTGGATTTGGATATTTAGAGGTCCGGCAATAGTTTTCTTTAGAGAAAGTATAAATCCGTTTGTTTCTCTCTTTTCTTGAGAAGCAAATGTTCTTCATTGGGGTACAGAATGGCTTAGATGCAACACAAGAGTAATGTCATGACTTGCCAGTTAAAATTGACATCTGGGAATGTCCAAGACAAGGGTCAAAGCAACACATAATATAATGTAGCTAGCAATGCCCCCAAAAGATAACGTCATTTTTTTTAACAGCCTTTATTATAAGGCAGGAGAATTCTAAGGCAAATTGTTCATCATGGCAGAACATCAAATTAAAATGTCAATATAGAAATAAGCAGAATCTGGAGAGTATGTTTGTGTTATCCGTAGCAAGAAGTTAGTTTAGTGTGCCACAGCACCCAAGTTGTAATTCTCATTCCTAGTCAAATATTATTTTAGATTAGACTAAGATGCTTGAGATCAAAATAATTTCCCTGTGTGTTTGTAGGCTCAATTATACAATAAGGCTGGATCCTATGAGAACAGCCTCCACAGGGACTCCACAGGACATCATCAAAGGAACAAAATTAACACCATTGTAGGCTCTGCTTCCTTCTCCACATTACATTAGAAGACTACATTTAAATTAGATCTCTGTGAATGCTTCAATACAATTCAACACTTTTAAGAAAGAAAAAAAAATTCAAAATTAGATGCTGGTAAATTATTGAACAGCAATTAAACAGAGAGTGCCTTTTGGGCTGTCTGTAATTTCTCCTAGTTTTCAGTCTGATGTCCACAGTGCTACATGTTGGAAAGCACAGGAAATTTTGCACGAATTTGATCACTCACATAGGCAGTTATACTTTGAAAACAGTATTTTTCACAAGAATTACCAATGAAATAATGTTTTAGGACACAATTGAATTTGAAATAGGTAATGTTTTGAATAGATTTTTGAGTTTTATTGAAATCTTACATGAACAAGAAATTGGAAATACAATCACATCAAGGAACAAATTGCCACGGCTTTGACGTTTTAAGCCAAACAAATTTTGTAGGGCAGATTTTCAAAAAGGTGTGAAGTTATAACAATTTAAAAACACAGTTAACCTACTTCTAGGAATGCAAAACATACAATCATGTTATTTTCAATACAAGAAAACTTAATTTGTTGTAATTTCTTAAAACTACTAAGACAAAGCACTAGCTTTTACTTTTATGTACAGCATACTCCTATGTAGTCTATCCCAAATCCAAAAAAAAAAAGAAGAAACTGTCCAAAACCAGAGGTTCTGCAAAATCATGATTGAACAGTGTGCCATTCCTGCTTTTAAACTGCTAAAATGAAGCCTAAAATGATAAAAGCACTGAAACCCCATATGGAGTTCAGGAATTCTGCAAGCCCAGTAATGTCCAAGAGCGTTTATGAAAAAAGAAAACTAAGAGACTCGAGTATATACACAATAGAGTGATTCTTCAGCCCAATACAAATGGCAGCCAATCGCTACTGAAGGATGAAACAGTAAGCCAATTTTTTTTTTTGAAGGATGTAGAGCTATAGCCAATTCTATGTTTCCAACATTCTCAATCCCTCCTCACTTGTCTACTTCCACTGTTGCCCATAAGTATCCTGATAAAATTCCTGGTTGTCATTATTGTAACCATAGTTACCGGCATAGTCACCACCTTGCTGGAGCGGCTGCTGAGCGATGGGTTGGGAGCCCCAATTCTGCTGGTTGTTGGTCTGACGGCGCTTGGAATCAGGTTGGTTGTACCCATCTGCCTTTCTCTTGCCTCCTACGTTGCCCCCACGGTTGCCCCTGGCTCCACGAGCACCGCGTCCTCTCTGCTGCTGCGCAGGGCCCCCTCTCCCCCCCCTGGCTCCTCTTGGCGGTCCCATGGGTGCCCCCCTCTGTGAGTAGCCAGCTCTACCTCTTGGTGGTGGTGCTCCCCGCCCCCTAGGTGGTGGAGGGGCACCTCTCCCACCCCTTCCTCCTCCTCCTCTTCCTCTTATAGCATAGCCATCATCATAGCCGTAATAGGGATCTTCATAGCCACCACGGTAGTCATGATAGTCATAACCATAGTAATCATCGTAATAATCTTCATAGCCATAGTAATCTGGGGGATAGCCATATCCACCTCTCCCTCCACGGCCTCGGCCTCTAATAGGAGGTGGCATGCGAGGCGGAGGGTAGTAATAATAGTCTTCATACCTAGCAAGAAAAAGAAACACAAAATTATTTATCTCTAAAAGCATCCCAAAATAAAGTATACATTTGCCCTTGTTGATTCTAGCAGTCCACAACACAGAGAAAAGTTAAGTCAAGTCATTCATGCTCTTCTAAACCAGCCCCTGTTTCACAGCACAACTTGACTCTGCAGCATTAGCACAGTGCAAGGGTGACACTCACGCAGTGCTCCGGGAGGCCTGTCTGGCAGCCTGACGTTCTTTCCTTTTCTTATCCGGCGGCTTTGCTAACACTATTTCAATTTCTTCCCCTTCTATCTCTTTCCCATTCATTTCATTCATAGCCTGTAGAAAAATTAAAAGAAAAAACAAAACCCTAAATATTTGTTTTCATTCAAAAGGAAACTAAAACTTACTGCAAGAAACCAGAGGGCTGGGCTGCTCCAGGCTGAGCTGTGCCATGTGCTTTGCTTTTGTGCTACATAAACAGAATTTTACACATCACTTTTCCAAGTCCCATTTTATTCACCAGTAACAGCAAAGCAGTATTTTTCTTAAACATGCTCTTTATATTGTAAGGTTAAAAAAGAGGATTAAAACTGATTAAGCATTATTTTTAAGAAGTCAGACATAGCGCCATCAGTTTTTATGTTCCCGTATTTCCTAGAAACCTTTCAGAAATACACAAGTTCTCACTACTCACACTGACATAAACACTCACTGCACTTATAAGCCTGGTAGAACACGTACACAAAAAAGAAAGTATTGTTACATTTGGGTTTCCCAGCTAGTTGAATGTGAGTCAAGTGGCTGAGAAAATCAAGTATTTCTGAGGATATATATACTTAGGGACCGAAAAACTAGAAAATATTACTGGAACTTGGTGATCTCATCAAGCAAGCCCTGAATCCTCCAAAAAATTAATGTGCAATTTTTAACTACCGAATGCACCCTACGAAGAGAACTTAATATATATAGACAAACTACAATTAGGACTACACCCCCCAATTCCTCACCTGGAGTTATCTGCTTTGCCTTAAATATTTTTGGGCATTAATATTTGCATTAATGAAGACTTTATATGTCTGTACAGCTACATGCCTCAAAAGCATTAGAAATTACGGCAATTTATTTCCAAGAAGATACGAAAATCAGTAGACAGTAGAATCAATGAGCCAATTCCATGCATTCCACACATAAATACTGTAATAATCTCACTGAAAGCCAAAACACGCCCATAACAAAAATATCTCACGAAGTTCATAGGCCAATTTAGTGGCCATGAAGCAGTCACATGGGGCAGATGTGGTAGTTTCCAGCTTGAGATGAGCATTAGCGATGCATTTGATCTGTCTTTTCTCAACTGCTACAAGTTTCCAGTTGCTGAAATCTAACAGAGCATTTAGCAGGTAGCTGTACTGGAAGGGGGTGGAGAGTGTTTACAGACATATTACAAAAAAACATGTCCAGAGGTGTTTCTGACTTACCCTTTCTGTCAACAATTTCTTGCCCTCCCTTGGGCATGGTCTAAACCTATCCAAACCAATGTCAACCTAATTAAATATGAGTTTAGTTTATCCTAAACCCAAAACCTAATCTGGTGTATAGTAAAATCCTAAGCAATTAAATGGTTATAAAATCATTAATAAGAAGATCAAGTATGGAGCCTTTGAACTGTCCACGTAGCCACATACACCACATATCTGCTTCAAGACTCCCAGTTGCAAAAAACACTTCCTATTCTTCTTCTTCCCCCCATGAAATATAAGTTTAAAAAAAGGAGTAGTTTCTACAGAATTCAACACACTGAAGCACAGACAGCAGATATTAATGATCCTCTCAACAGCTCATGGACACAACAGAAGAGAACTTTGAAGCTTACAATGATCATCTTCAATATTTAACAAGCCGTTGAGAAGAAAACTTGGGTGCATGCGGAGTTAGAAACAGGTAATGCATTAAAAGAGTTGCCAACACCATTCTCCTCTCCTTCACAAGGCATTTTTTAATTACCTTGCATTTTCTATTTGATACTTTTGTCACTCCAAAACTACACACAGCCTTTAAATAGGGGTCTTTGAGAGACAACTGATACCTTCTTCTGCCAGTTTCCTCAGAAAAATTGTCTAGGTTGATCTTTTTTGTTTTTTTTCCTCTTCTCTAGACTCTCCTGCATTGCTCTACACCTCTTTTCCAGTCTACTTGTAAACTTGCTACAGTTTTGTCCTTTCAAGTTTCACATCCTCCTAGCTACTGAAATCATAGGAACAAAATTATTAGCATTAAAATTCTCACAATGGGAACCGTATTAAATGGGTTCTACAGTTTGTTGTATTGACGTATTTACTGTAAAGGAATTTCTTAAAACCATTTGTACAAAATAAAGTGCTTTCATCAACTTAGCTAGGAAAGAATAATCAACTTACCTTCACTGCTGCACCTCTGTCCTCAAAATGAACAAAAGCATAATCCTTCAACTTCTTTACTCTTTCCAGCTTTCCAAATTCAGAAAAGGATTTCTCAAGAATTTCTTCTGTCACAGTAGTGGCCAAGTTTCTTACAAATAAAACTTTTACCTGGTGAAAAAATGAGAACAAAGCTGTAACTTTTAAAAGTCAAACCTCAAAGGAAACTACCAACTAGTAAGTTACTATTCCCTTTTTTGTTGCATTAAGAAATTTGGGTAACTTTACTAATTCTGTATCTGTTTAAAAAAAAAAAAAAAAAGTGCCTTGTAATTACCTGAATGAAGTTTCTACAACTTCTCTCCTTCCACAGTTCCCTTCCATAACCAGAAGAATATCCAACTTTGTTTTTCTCCTTCTGGGATGCTACAAATCCCAGTAAAATTTTAGTAACAGACCTCAAGGACAGCAAAGAGTTACCCCAAAACACTGGGACAAAGTGCACATCATTCCCCACACTGAACTTCATCTCACTCTGGAAAATATTTTTACACAATACCTACCTGGTATTGATTATAGTAAAGCAGATAATGCACAGCCTGACATGCCAATCCAGCAGGATAACCCTGCACACTATTAGTTCAGATGTTAACAGTAGTTAGTAACAGCATGTTTCCAATGTCTTTCAACACGCTGGAAGCAACTCATCCGCATTGCTCAGACCACGCCATTTGCATAGTGTACTGTGAAAATGCCCTCTAATTGCTTTTTGTGCCTCAAAATTAGCATTGCTCAGCTGGAACAAATCTTTGTCACTATGGCATAAAGAAATTCCTCCCAAAGCATAAGAGCATCCAGTGAAGTCTTCACTGACCTTTGCCATGACTTCTGGATCAGGCTCCTCTACTGGATCAGCCCATTCCACCGTAACGACATTTCCCCAGACTTTTACTTTCCCACTCATGAGGCGTCGGCGAGCTTGTGCTGCTGACTTGTGATCCTCATACTCCAAGAAGCAGAATCCTCGATTCTTCTTTTTATCATCAGGTTGATGATACAAAATTACATCCACCAAACCCTCTGAAAAACAGATCTTTAGTACTGAGCTTCAAAAGGAAAGAAAAAAAAAATCTAGAGTCTACCCTAAAATACCTTCAGTTGTGTTTTGTAATGAATTTGAATTTTACACCTGAAAGGAGGAGTGAGCACAAGAAAAGTGAAACAAATAGCAGATATCCATCCAATTTACCCAGAAACTGGTCACCTAGCAAGTGAAATTCTCCAGAACAAACTTACCTCACAATCAGGCTCTACAAAACATGAACCTCAGCAATGCACACAGTTTAAGTTTTCTACACTTTATGATTTTTACATCTTTGAAAGGCAGACAGCACTAACACATGACCTCTCCCCTGCCTCCTGGGGAACCTGGAACGTCTTCCACATCTCTCCAAAAAGAGGAGAGAGAACTAAATGAATATTCACCTTCTGTTTTCACCACTTTCCTGAAGTACTTATAAATAGCAATCCTAAAAAAGAAGCAGGAGGTTAAAGCTCTCCTACAGGAGCAAGAGCAAGTGACTCAATCTCTTATCTAAGGTAGAAGCACCCTTTCAGTGATGAGCTGACTTCTCTTCTTCCTACTTGGTGCACATACTGGAGAATGCTGAAAAACTGTGACAAAAATTAGTCTGTCATTAACTATTTCTATAATAATATTCCCTCTAAACTGATACAGTATTCCCCCCACCCCTTCACTGCTCAGGAATACATTTGCTTCAGGCTCCCCCAAAAAACTTCTCCATGTTGACAGCAGAACTTCCTGTAGATGCAGTAAGAAATACAGAGTCTTCAAGAGAAAGCTGGAACAGGTAACAGAATCAGGACCTTCGGTTTTTTTGAGTTCATTTATGCTGGTTTTTCTGAATTCATTGGAGCTGTTTCTGTCTCAAATTGTAAAGTTATATCATCTTTCACTTAACAATCACAAGTCCCTTTACACTCCACCTTTAAGATACAGTTCATATATAAATTTTCTAACAAAATCCATCTTGGAATCCAACTTTCAAATAGTTTAAATGATACCTAAACACATCTGCCAAACAACTAGATCTACAAAACAGAGACCACATGGTATTCTGAGACTCATTAAGTCTTACCTGTGACTTTACCAAACTCTTCCAATATGTTTTCCTTGGTTTTGTTCTTTGGAATTGACCCAACAAATAACCTGTTGTTTGCCACGGAGATGCATACTCCAAGGTGCTTTCCAGGACGGATTTCATAGTTGTCACACTGAAAAAACATAGCCACTGATTTGCTTTATCCACAATACTACACATAAAAATATGCCCAAATAAGAAAATCAGATATTTTCTTCATCTACTACTTTTATACATAGCATACTGAATGGGCATTGTAAGAGAATTCCCAGAACAGCTGTTTTTGGGTCAGCATTCACTTGGAAGAACAGTGCCAAGCTTAGGATTTCCACAAACTTCAGAAGTTCTGTTGAATGGAAAGCTACAAAAAAACTTCAGTAAAAGGAACAACATGTAACATATACAAATTGCATGGCATAAATTCATTCACCTATTGTTTATCTCAGACTTGAAAGATCTTTCTAGTAACTGGTGACTGCTTCCTCTGCGGTCAGTCAACGGCTGCTGCTGTTATCAGTAAGCGAATACATGCCATTATAGACACTCTGAGTTCTTCCTCTTTCCTTGGATAGCTTTGAACACTAAGCAGGTTTGCTGAGCCTATAACTCTAAATCAGTCTGTGACCTGGCTTCTCATCCACCCCCAAAAGCAGGCATTTTTTTGACCTTGTACATGATAGGATTAAAAAAATTTTACTGTCAAGATTTAAAACTTCCATTAAAAATAAATTAGCCCACTGCTTCATGCCTGTACCCACAGCTGGATTACCCTGAACACCAAGACTCCTAATAGGTCTTTAAAAGGTACAAGAATTCAGCCTTAAAAAAGCCCAAAAAAACTGTGATAGACATAATTCTTGTTTTAGCCAGGATTTTCAAAACACAGCAGAAGAGGATGGATGTTTCATCATCAGCCAGCTTCTGAAAAGCTCATGCAATTCTTTAAAAGCAGGTTTTCAGCCATTCTAACCCTAGCTAAGACACAGCCCTACAAATTACAGCAATACCTTCAGGAACCTTCATATTCCAGAAGAACTAGAAAATGTTAAAGTACCATAGACTATCAAACAAAATCACTTCAAGGAAGCATTTCAGAATTTTACGTCACATACAAAAGTGATTCCTAACACTTTTGGAAAAACCTTGTGTTCTGCTGCCATAAACTTAACCTGAATCTGCTTTTCTTATCATTGTATCTTATCTTATGCAAAGCCATTTTCTTTACAACCAATGCCATTCCCACTGGTGCCTGCAAACACAAGCAGAAGGCCCACCCGGTTTTAATTGCTTTTAAGTTTCTCCAGGTTACAGGTTACCCTGCCCCCACCACCTTAACTAAGGTGTTCAGGTTTCACCCCTCTTCCTCATCATTCAGTCACGATCAGCTGAATTCCATTAAGGCAAATGGCATTAATCATTGTACATTTTTGGTTCAAAGCACACACAGTATTTCACAGCCACATCCAAAATCTTTGGAGATACACCCCAATCTGCCTAATTCTACTTCTTCCTCAGGCAAAGGCAAGGCTCCAATCAGACTGCTGTCTCCCCCCTTAATCCCCTAGGGATTGCTCAGTGTCCTCTCCCAAACTGCCTAGCTGCACATGCCAGTTTTCAAGCAGTGAGCAGACCGCATGACTGCCACTGGAAAGAACAAAAGACCACTGGAAACCACGCAAGGAACTAAGTCAGAGATCTCCTCCTCCATGGCAGCAGCAGCTAAACAAGGCATCTCCAACTAGCTCTTAACAGTAGAAAGGGTGATGAAACTTAAAACACACTGAAGCTTAAAGAATATATTTTACAGCTGGAAACAAGCAGGGTCCTAATAATCACATGTCATCACAGGGTACAACAGGGTACAGTAGGTAACAGTGCTAAGTGTCTGTACTTATTAAATGAAATAAGGAGGCAATTTTTAAGAAAGCAAAATTTTGTCTCCATCAACAGATGCTTTAAAGACTTCATTACTTAAGAAATTACCAAGGTGTTTGCTGTTTACTTTGTCTTGACCTGTCTGGAAGTTAAGGCAACTCACCAGTTTGACTGCTTCTTGTGCTGCATCTTTACTACAAAAGGTAATGAAAGCGTAACCTCTGTTTTGACCAGAAAGAGGATCCATCATGAGGCGCAGATCCCAAATTGGACCAGCTTTCTCAAAGAGTGGTACCAATTCATCTTCATAAAGGTCTCGGGGAATTTTACCAACAAAAACCTAAAAAGGAAAAGGACACTTGAAATAAAGCTTTTTCAGAAATCTAAACCTCTTTTCAATGCTTGAAAATTCCTGGGAAAGGAAGAACAGTGCAGATAAATCAGCAGAGCAGAAACACTGCAGTCATCACTAAAGCCTTCACAGCAGCCAATGTTATTGTATGTCTCAAGTCTTCTAACCCTCCTGCTGTTCGTACAAGGTTTTACACACAGAAAACCTGGGTTTGTTATTTATACTGAAGAGGTTGTGAATTTCTCCTACTGAAGAGATAAATGGTTCTTACCTGGTTTGAATATTGGCAGTTAAAAACTAAGACCTTACAGACTATCTACTTGGGGACCATATGTTAAAGCAGGCCAAGCACTTCCTTGCTTTTGCAGTATTTTCAAATCACTCTGTAATTTAATCTTCCTTAGAGAGCTACAGAGATGGAAAAATAATTTAATAATAATTTAATAATAATTTCCTTTTAATTGCTTGATGCACATTTTCCACTTTGAATATACACTGTAGTCTTGTTTCTAGTCTGTATTTGTTTCAGCTTCCACCAAGTCAATGTTTAATACTTATTTAAGCAAACCCGTGAGTTCTTGTGGTTTCGTTCCTTACAATTAATTTGAGTTAAGTTTTGTTAAGGAGTTCAATCTCTTTAGCTGGGGTCTCCCTACAAAGATCCCCCCAGTTGTTTAACCACTGCAGCTCTCTGAATTCTCAAAACCTCTTCCTTGCTAATACAAGCAAAACATTCCAAACACCCATTAAAATCAAAATATATTTAACTTCAAACATTTTTTGTAGTAAAAAAAGCCATGAGTCAACATTTTCCTTCTCAGTAAGAAAATTGCCATAATAGTATCTCACAATGACAGCATAGCAGAATTTCAGAACTAAAGGCACTCAGCCTGCCCATGTAAGCACTGATATAACAAACCCATGAGGAGAATATGACTAATTTGAAAAACACAGAACAAGGTAGAACTTCTAGATGTTTCCTGTTATACAGATATTCCTGAAATTCAGTTCCCAAAACATTTCTTTCATTTAACTTAGCCTCTCTCAGTTCAGTGTGAATGTTGACTGAACATTACTTATTAGTTATTGGGGAGAAATGAAAGAACTGATTTATCACACTAAGTGAAAGTTTAATGGCAGAGCCAAAAGGTTTTCCCCACCATCTCCCAAGAAAGCTTAAGCTATTCCTCTAGATAGATATTTACATTGTCATTACTTCTAGAACATTTAATTCTAACTCATTTGCAGCTTTTAAAGACAAAACCTGATACCATCAAGGAAACGCACAGGGCAGGAACTCCAACTTGCTCCTAAGTCAGTGAAACTGTCAACTGAACTCCCTACAAACTCCGCCTGGTTTTATAAAGTCTGCATTAAATTCTTTGGTACAGATGCATCTGTTCCCAGCACAAACCAAATCTCTGAAAGAGCCCCTGTATCAGATACACAGCAGTGTGACAGTATTCAAAGTGTTGAGCATAAATTACGAAACAACCTGCTAGGGACTAAAACCTTGAAGAATAGGTAAGTGAAGAAATACACAGGTCAAGCATTTTCATAACCAAACCTAAGTTTCCTCACAGCTTGCTAGGAAGATGCACAGGTTCAGTCATGACCTTAAATTTCCAAATATGCTTCAGACTAGACTGTGTCCTTTGGAAGGAAAAAAAAAATTAAATTCTTTAAAACTCTTCCAACTATCTTTTAACTTTAAAAAGCACAGCTTGTATAATATGAGGTAAGAAAATGCAGTGAAAAGAAGATCATAGGAATTTTAAGCAGAACAAAGGAGCACTGCATGAGCCCCTCATGATAAGCAGTTATCAGTGTGTGCAGATGCAAATGACAAAGTGAGTGTAATGAGAGAAGGAAACACCCAAATAACTGCTTTTATTCTCATCAATAAACACCCCAAATACTCCAAGTATCAACATCATGTGACCTCACTATAAGCAAAATGCCTTACAGTGGAGCAGCAAGTCCTTCAGTAAAACAAACACTATATAGCAAATCCTATTGCCATTCTTCTTCAAAAGCTTCTGCACAGCTGTAACTTTCTCTTTATTACAAAATCACATTCCAAAAAGGTCCACTTGTTCTTAAGGCTCACCCACTTAAAAAATATACATGAGACTGCTTCACCCACCTAATCCTTTTAGCAGTGTTCACTGTGCCAGTCTGTTAATGCTCAACATGCTGGCCACCCAGAACATTATTTATCAATACTTTAGCTTTACTGTACATGTTCAACTACAATGTTCAACTAAATCTTGAGAGCTAAAGCTACAATTAACATGCACTGAATTCCATTTTATGTTTTAAAAATTAGTTGGTGCACAAATATTTACAGTAGAAAGACCTGATGCACCTTAGGGGGAAAGAAGTCTATCTAGTACACACCTTCTTCAAATCAGTAACAGTAGTTGGGTATCCTCAAAAACCAAAAGTTTGCCATTACTGTCACATGAGCGACAGCTCTGCATCAACATATCTGAGCTGACACAAGCTACAAGAGTTTCAGAGCTTATTTAAAGAAGTTTCAGACAGAAAGACCACACTGTCAGAATCCAAAAGAATACTTTTTAAAAATTTTTAATCTATAACACTGGAAAAGGGCCATATACACTCCTATACAACCAGAAGTGTTGGAAACAAATGAGAAGTGGTTCCCAAAAGCTTAAGAAAAAAAAAAAAGGAAAAAAAACCCCCACCACCAAAAAGCAAAACCCCACCCAATTCATTGTGGGGGGGAAAGTGGCCACAATGATCTCATCCCTTATGTATAAACATGCTCTGCCTACCACCAAATCCTAGGATCCTGTTTAAATTGATGACTATGCCTCAGAGCTCAAAAGCAAGAGCTAAAGTCTAAGTTTCATAGAGCATACATCAGTTTCAGCAACATGTTCAGCATCTCAGCCTGTCAAACAAAACAACATGTCTAAGTCAGTAACCAGTCCTTAAATCCCACAAAATACCAGCAACACATTCATTTGGTAGAGGCATCATTCCTAGAACTAGCTGGCTGGGGTTTGCTATAGCTTCTAATGCTGATTCAAGGCAGATGCATTTCTGTCAAGGGAGCTTCCACCTCAGGAAACTTAAAAATATAAAAACATACTCTTCATAGAATGAAAGTGCAGCTTATGGCTTTCTGTGAGTTCCTAAAGAGCCAAACCATCACTGGACAACATAACTTAAGAGCAGTAGTCAAGGACTTTCAGTCACAAGTGTAGTTCATTGTAGGAAGGGACCTACAACGATCAGCCAGTCCAATGGCCTGTCCACTTCAGGGCTGACCAAAAGCTAAACCGTGTTATTAAAGGACTGTCCAAATGCTCCTAAACCCTGACAGACCTGGGACACCCACCCGCTCTCTGGGAAGCCTTTTCAATGTCTAACCACCCTTTCAGTGAAGAGATGCTTCCTTATGTCAGTGAGACATGAGGCAAAGAAGTAACACTTTATACATCACATAATCACCCTGGCAACACAACTAAGTTGGTAAACAACCTCTAAGTCACCTTTCTAAATGCAGAAATGAAAAAAACCACCCAAAACCAAAAACCCAAAGCTATAGGGCCTCTTTTCAGTCTCATAGTTGTCGTATCAGTCCATGCAATTGTCAAGGATTTTTATATAGATTGAAACAAAAGCAAATAAACAAATACTTAATTATTACTAATCTCAGTTGTCCTCTTCAAAACTTTTATATGAGCACCTTTATACAATACCCAAGTCCTTTTCATTTTTAGCACATGAAACCAAACTAGTATTGCTTAAACTCCATTTCTTGTAAACAGAGCCAAATACCTCCAAGACTCATGCATCCATGGTCACTTTTCAAGCAACGGACCATAAGTTTTAGGATGAACCATGAAGTCTGACAATTTCATTTGAAGTAATTTTGCATAGCCTTTCTTAGTATATTCCACCTGGTTTTTTCCACTTTAACCTATTTTCCTGTCTTTTGCAGAATACTGAGGAGTAAGAAAGACTGATTAAGACACACATAGAAGAATATTTTCCTCTCCAACACATTAAACTTGCAATGTAGTTTATTTTTAAGTATTTTCTATTTATGAGTTTGCACAAGTATACAAAATAATTATCAGATTAGTCTGTATATACCAACCTCTGTTCCAATGCCAGGCTGAACACCAGAATATACAGTATCTGGAGGAGGACCTCCATATTTCCTCTGTCCTGTAGTTACATCCAAAGTGTAACCAGTTCTCTCTAGCAAAGCCTGAAAAATAAAAAAAAAGTCAGATTATTTACAGGGGAGAGGACAGTTGGTTAAAATATACAGACCAAAAAAAAGCATTCCAAGACAAGCATTTCTTTATCTGCTCCTTGGCACACTCGATAACAAGGTATATATGAAGAGACAGAACCTACAAAAAAACCCTATTATTTTGTGGGTTTAAAAAGCTATCATAAACAGCAATATTTGTTTTATATTACAAGGTCACTGGAAATAATCTGTCTTTTCCCTTACTTTCCATTTTATATGTAGCACCCCAAGAAGTCTAGAACACCAGACAGTTGAGACAATTCTTAAACAGATAACAGTGTTTTTATAGAGATTACATTTTGGCAACTGTGTGATCAGAAAGATCTGCATTTCCAACAACCCTTCTCTTTAGAATCTCTATCATACATACATTTCTTTAAAGCCAAGTGTGAATATACTTATGCAGGTGGTGCTTTTTAAGTACATCTTCAGTCTAAGTACAGAATAACCAGCATCATCTAAGTGTTACCTTAATCTTTGCTTCATCTGGTCCCTTTGTTGATTCCTGTACTTTGCTGCCTTGTTTCTCTCTTTGCCTGTAGGTCTTCATAACTCCACATAAAAATGCACTTTTGTTCTGTAGATACAATTTACAAAATAATTCAATTGTGTGTATGACAAGCCCTGGGAATCCACTGAATCTTACACTCCATACCATGAAGTCACTAGTTCAAGTCAATGCAATAAATCAAACGTCAAAAGAATCCTTTAGGAAAATACAATAATTAATTAAACAAACTTGTCAGATTGAAAAATTGTCAGATTCCAAACAGCATTTTAACCTATTTTCTCAACTGCACGCATGTTTTTATTATCTGCGAGCTTTTGCTTTGCACTCAAATACCTACACATTTAAGGTAATTTTTAGCAGACATGTTATTTGGGTTTGAAATATAGGAATACAGCAACGTCAATGAATTTCTAAGTCACAACTCTCCTGCCAGTAGTGCCAGAACATTATTTATACTTATGTGCTCACACTCCTGGAGTTCTCACCTTACCTGTACATGCGACAGGTCACTTTCTTTAAACTGCTGTAATACAGAGAGGGCTCCTTCTTCATTAAATTCCCTAAGAGCATCAATTGCTCTTTCATCAAGATCGACATAAGCTACCAACCCTAAAAGTTAAAGATAAAGAAGTTACAGATTTCTATTGAATTTCATACAAACTAAGAACTATGAAGTTTGCTTTTAAAGTCAAAAAGTTACATTCCATAGCAACAGAATTATACATTTAATTACATATATTCCTACACAAGTATATGAAAGAATATGAGTACAATGAAAAAAGTTAAATTAAAATGTATATACCTAAGCACTAACTGATGTGCAAGATTATATCCCATGTGTAAGTTTTTTAGCATTCAGGAATGCAATCTGCTGCATAAAAGCAGTATTACACACCAGCATCTGAAACAATGAACTCTGGCTCACTTTTAATAATTTGAACTTTGTTTGTTTATCCCTCATTTTAAGTTCCACACTTCCTTCTCTTGAATTGACCTGTTCTAGAGTACACTGACAGGTGAACATTACAGGTATCCTATTGTATGGATAAAAGGAGCAACGCAACTGATGATCAAATACCTAGGAAGCTCTGCCCCACAAAATATTAGGAAGCAAAAATCATATGTTCACTCTTTCCTCCAGCTTCAAAAAAGGCAGGAGTCAGTGGACTTCATGTGTATCTTAAACAATGCCTAGAGTTTTTTTAACTCATTTTGTTGCTCTATGCAGTTCCAAGAGCCAGAATTCAAAATGGTATTATTTTGAGCCCTGCTATGTACCCGAAAAAGCTAATGTTAATTTTACAGGTACAGACTCCCCCAAGAAACATTGGACCAGTTCTGAAGCACTTTTTAAGGATCTTTACAAGTTTGGTTTTTTCTTTTGTAATGCACTTGCATCAGTTGTGGAGTGAGACATATAGACTGAGATTTACACTTTTTAAATGATACGACCAAATTTAGGACAAATACCAAAAACTCCACACACTTTGCAACAGCTTGATCTCCAAAATACACAGATTATTTCACTGCTACTTGATTTTGAAAATGCACAGTAGTGCCAAGCCCAAGGACTACATTTCAGAAGTGATCCTGCATATTGGAAGGCACCTGTATCTTTCATAGAAGACCTCAGCAGATTAAAAAAATCGCTAAATTCAACCCCAAATTTGGCTCGAGTGTCAAAAGCAGTTTGCTTCACTGACAAATCCCTGCACAATGCAAACATCTTCAGTGGCATTAATGAAGTGTGAATAAATGTTTTCAGGTTACTCATGCAGTGGAATTATACTTGGTAGTCAGGTTCTGGGCTGAAAAGCTTTTAAATCCCTTAAGAACTCCTCACAACACAACCTAACTGCGACACATGTTAGAACCACACGAGTTCCTCTGCCCAGGCATTTACACTTTTTCTCAGACCATCAAGTGCACGTCATGTTGACCCACAGTTGGAAAGTGCATCTCTAAAGCCAATAAAAGCTGGTAAAGGCTTGAAGAAAGCTCACTGTGAATGACTTCCAAAAGACATCACCCACGTGAGCCAGTATCACACTGAGCATTGATTAGGTATTGGTGTTGAACTGCCTTCACTTGATCAGTGTAATTTTAACTCTTCTCAACAAAAACTGTCATCTTGCCACCAAGGCATTCAAGATAAGCACATTGAGCAGTTCTACTGCTTCTTGTAAATCTGTTCACAGAACACACTCTAAAAAGGAAAGAAAACCTCTGTCTATAGGATAAAATAATAGGGTGGTTATAAAAACAAAATAGGAAAACCTCTGTATATGAAGAAACCTCTTTAGAAGTTGCAGAGACCACTTGCTACCAGCAAGGTATTACTCAAGTTGCTAGATAGCTTAGTCCTCAACTTTGTTAGTGTCAAGCTGAACATTTCAGTGTAATAACCAACATGGATTAAACTGTCCACTCAGAACTAGAGAGAACAAAAAAATCCACAGGCAGACTCAATTCAAATGTAGTCCCAGGCAAGACAAGCTAGTTGCTTCCCTCACTAAGTCACCTATCCAGCCTTTGAGTGTTTTAGAACCACTGTGAGCAGTTGACAGTAGAAAAGTAAAAGCAAAATGATGATTCAGATTGAAGAAAATAAAATGTACAGTTTAGTATGCGGAAATATACATCTTCATTTGATGTCTAAGAAACTAGTGCTCTGTGCCCTAAAGCAACTAAGATATCACATACAACTCCAAGGATGTGTCAAGTAATTAGTCAATGTCAAACCCAATTTGCCTTTAGGGAAATCAAAGTAGCAAAACATTCAGAGCTACACAGATCAAAAACAATGAATTTTTAAACCTTAATCTATAAAAATTTGAAAATGGTATGCCCTCACTTTCATAACCAATCAGAAACAAGAAATGCATATTATACCTGTCTGAAATATTTCATCAAGTCTCTCTGCCACCTTCTGTGGGAGGCCTGCCTCTATCAGTGTCTTGTAGTGTTCTGTGTGAGTTACACTGGAAGTATCCATTGGTTCTTCCTCTTCTTTTAACTGTACCGCATTACCATTCACCTGATTAGCCATTTTATTATGCTGCTGGAAAAAATTCAGGAGCTATATTACAATAAGCCAGAAATAACTAGTTTGTAGGACAATGCATGATTTATCTAAACTAATTTGTATACATGCTGCAAAATCACCTGTATCAAGTTTTATTTAATACTTTTTGGATGCAGCTGATCTAAGTTTCAAAAGAAAGTACAACCCTTAATATTGTGGAAAATGTACATGGAAGAATTTACATAACTTTTAAAAAATGTACTTCATGTACATAACAATGTCTAAACTTCATCTACTGATTGTCATTAACTGGTTACCATAGCAGCTACAATGTACGGGGACACGGTAATAACATCCTTCAGCAAAGACTCAGAAGATCTAGTGCTATTTCCATTTCCCATTCTGCAACTTTTAAAACAATCGTTTAAAATGTAGTGAACACATAACCCTGCAGGGTAGCTTAAAGTATAAAGATGTTAATACTTGTTTGCTTATTTCCACTTTCTTGGCTTGTTGCCATGTCTTCCTTCAAACCCAACATGCTACACAAGACTAGCCACACACTTTCTCACGATGCTGTCAGAACGTCAGGACAGAAAAATTGCACTCTGATGCACACTGTCATTTGAAGATGCAACACAACAGTTTCCATGCTTTCAGTTTCCCTCAAATAGGAGCTGTACAAATCACAGCTACTATTTCAATAATATGTACCTTATTGGTTTAAAAGGAAGCCATGACTGCAGCATCTTCAGTTCTTACATTAATAAAAACACTTGCTTTCAGAATTAACAAAGTGATTCCAAATATGTGCAGCAAAAAATGCACAACTATCTTCGCAGACAATTCCAGTGGGCTTTGCCCAATTCATTAAAAACTGTTTCAATTTCTCAATTAGCCAGCCAAATGATATTTAGTGCTTTCAAATAAAAAGGCTGACAAGAGACAATTCAACCACCCAGCAGAGAACATAAGGATGATCAGCTTTTAGGTTCAGAAATGAAACAAGCCTCGGGCTTTAAATGACAGGGCGGAAGTTGATGAGCAGCAGTGAAATGGTAACCAGGTAGACAATGCAGCACGGTTGGAGCAATGCAATCAAGTACTGGAATACAGGTATGAAGATGATTCAAGAACAGGTTTTTTAAAAAATGCTGAAGCCTCAAGCTATTTACTACGCTGCAAAACAAGTCTCCAAGTATAAGCACACCTCTAACAGTCCCCTGTACACCCAACCCTTCCAGACTACAGCTCATGAACTGGTTGGAAGATATCCTATGGAGATTTGCAAGCTAAAGCAAGGAAAAAAAAAAACCCAATCATTTTTCTTCAGACAGTAACGATTTTACTAAAGCTGTCTTATCTTGAAGGGCAATTTTAGAGACATGTAAAGCGGCCCCACATTGTTTCTGTCAGATGCCACTTCTTCAAGCCATTAGTGTGGAAAAGAAAGGAAGTTTTCCATAGCTACATAGTGTGTATATATATACACACACACACATTCTGTTACTTGACAAAGAGAAATTGCTTTCTAACCAATTCAGTTTACTTAAAAGCAACTACAGCCTAATTACAGAAGAAAAAAATGCTACTGGAAGCTACAATAATGCTTACCTACCCTTACAAGCATTAATTATCAAAACACTAATGAACATGAATTTTTCTATAGATTACGAACATTATGGAAAGCAAAACTCAGCTATGTGTCTGCTTGCTAGATGGCCTGGGCAAGATCTCAAATTTGAAACAGTGCAGGGCAGAGGGGATTTAGTTACACCAGAAGTGCTTTGGGTACAGCATCATTCTCAACCCCTCTTCTCAAAAACTCACAAGCTGAGACACACAAAAAATATATAAAGAGGAGGGCACTTTGTGTTCACCTTTCTACTGCTTATAAAATCATTTAATTACACATATACTGCCTTCTCTGTACACAAAACAAAACCAACCCAAAAACAAGCCATAAAGAACTGAGAGGCTATGGCAACACATAAACACAGAATATTTATGTGAAGCAATTACTAGGACCTTCTGAACTATGAGGGCTTATGGTGACACTCAAGGATGTTTTTTTTGTTAACCCAGAGTAGCTTCCAAATGTCACATACCCAAAAGTTTAACACTTTTTTCAGGGTTGCCTATAACGGAACAAAAGGTTGACAAGCTATGCTGTGCCCAGGCAGAAAAACCTCCTCTGGAGTTCAGTGACTTGAACTTCTGACAGGCAAGGTTTGAAGCATGAAAAGATATCAGCCTTCACCACAAACATACACCAGTGTGGGGAGCAATATCTAACCCCTAAGAATCAGATTACTACACAGCACCACAGCTCAAAAGCTTTTTAAAGTAAGCTTTAAGGCAATTTGAATTAACACTCATCTTTGTAATTAACTAGCTGTATTTCTTTTTGCTAAAGAATTAGTATCTTCATAAAGAACTAAAGTCAAATGCAATGCATATTCAGTTTGAGTATTCAAATTTTAGCTATTTCCTGTCACACAAACTTAATTTAAAAGGTTTTCCTGAAGAAAATTTGGAAGTGACAAGTAAGCTCAGGTACCCAAGAGCTTCCAGAAGACATGCACTCCTTTTCAGTTACAGTAATAGTTCCCCTAATGGGTTTGCAAGCTTGGCCTGAAATCTGAGATTAAATTGACTTTTCTTCCTCAAAAATCACCAACAAGCAAAAAATTGTACCTCTTACAACACTGAATCTTCACTCTGAGTTCAGCAGAGATACGTGGGTGAAAGTCATAGCCGAAAAAGGCCATTTAGCTCTCCATGTAACATCAGCTAGTTGCAGCTAACAAGCAAAATACTTTTAACTGAATTTCATCTAGTAAGTAAAACACACAATGACTACTTTAACATTTTTATTCTGCTCAAAAAATTATTAAAAGCATGTTAAAGAGGAGTGATACCTCTGTTGGCATGTGCAGGGTGTCCATGTGACTCAGTCTGTGACAGACCAGGCCACACAAGGGAGCACCCGCATATACTCAGTTTTTAATCTGCATTAAGTAAGATATGAAAATATCTAGAAAAGAGGGAGACTGGTTGAATCAGAAAGATTTCAAGGGCGGATTATAAGTAAAGAATTATGTATATAAGTACATGTGGGATATGTATTTGTTTTTAAAACATGCAGAAATCAATGAATTTAAAGCAGCGTACACAAAACCATGCTTACCAAATGAGCAGAAGTAATAAACAGAGATTGGGGACAATTTTACATAGGCAAGGAGAATTCTCACCAGTGCCCAAGATGTTACCTAGCCTCATTACCTCTTAACTGTGCATACAGGGAAGGGTCATGTTTCAAGTTTCACACTGTTGTTGTCAATACTGCTTTTCTGAAGATCATAAATACTTCATGATATAAAGCATGTTTTTAGCTGTTCACTATCTTTCATCCAAAATTCCTCCATCTTGAGAGTAATTTACAAAGTTACCAGCCCCTTTTTTAAACTCTCATATGACAAGTAGAAAGTTAAAACTACAGCTGCTTCCAGTGTTTCATCACTCAAATAGCTCAATTAGTTATTTTCCTGGAAAACAAAGAAATTAACAGAGATGTGATCCTGACAGTGTATGGCATCCTGAAAAGAGATACCTGATCACAGTCTCAATCTGACAATCATTGGTTAAACAGCCATGATGTTACTATTCCCTGTATCTTATACCATGCCTCTAACAGAGGTTGCCACCTACAGACTATCTAAGTATAACTCCATCCAATTAATTATAAATTCAGTCTAGTTAACTCAAAACATGCTTAGGAACAGCTTAAATGAGCAGGAACAGCAATTCCTGGCAAAACAACAGTATCTAAAACTACCATAACAAACTTCACAATGATTATACACCAATACTGTTTTTGGGCTCCTGCTGAAAACTTAGTTTCATGCAGGAACGGAACTTGTTTAACTCAGGTGCACAGGAAGCCAACTAATTCATACATAAAAATTCTGCACCAAAGTCATTCCACTTGCTTATGTTACTACTTCTATCCAATATATTATCTGTCTCAAGCAGTTAAGTTAAACCATGTTAAAAATAACACTGAAAGAAGTTTGGGGGCATTTGTTTGTTTTTGCTGTTTTAATAGACCACTAGAAAACAAGCACAGTCCCTATAGTAATGCTTCACACTTCAAGAAAGTTCTTGTCAACCCAGGAAGATAAACACACAACTGGGGGGAAGGTAAGACTTCACATTTAAAGACTGAACTGGGGTTTTATTAAAACCTCACTTGCTCAGAAGCATTCCTGTACATGAAGGCATGTACAAAAGGGCGGGCCCTTTATTCTGTACATGAAGGCATTATAGCCATTTCTTTTGTACCTTAGCTTATTCAATCACAGAAAGTACCTTTTAATAGCTTAATTATTATATGCTAAGTGTTTCCTAGCATGAATTATAAGAAAACTTATTTTGAAGTCATCACAACCTGAAGATCTTTACTCAGTAGCCAGGATTCCTCACTACCTGTAAGCCAAAATGCAGCTGGGACCCTCACCCCTCAAGCAGTTCTCAGCCTTGCTCACTCCACAGCCCCACAGAAAGCAAAATCTGAGAATCTCCGGTATGATGCTAAGGAAGAGACCAGCACAGCCCACAAAGAAACAAACTGTGCTTCACTACCCACGCAACTATCATTGGGAAGTGACTTTACCACAGCAGGTTAGCAGCATGCCCATCGATGCCATTAAAAAACAACACAGACTGCACCAACAGCTCCTACATTTTGCTAACCTAAACCATAACATCTGCCCATGCTCATTTCTCACTGCAGTTGGCTATTCATAGTTCATCTGGTTGTCTGGGTTGTATTAAACAACACTCCTGGTACTCCAGTTCCAAGCAACACTTCAACAAAAATAAGCTTTGCTCAGAAGAATTTATCCTCAAAGAATTTTGTAGATGTCTGTCTAATAAAGCAGGGAGTATTGGGGTTTTTGACAAAACTAGGAACTTGAGTGTTCACAGGAGACTCGAGTATTATTTCAACAGTGCTCACCTAGACAGAAAAACTGAGAAGTAAGGACATGAAATGCTTGTGGGAAATACAATTTCAAGGATGCAAAATTATCAAGCAGACACTGCTCATTCACAAACACTACAGTCCGCATAGATTACAAAAACCTTACACTGCGAGATGCAATATTCTGGTTAATAACTTTTACTTTTAGAGGACAAGTTTAAAAAAAAAATAACGAACTGTGTTAAAGCATAGTCTCAAAGGAAAAAAACAAACAACCAAAAGACCAAAGCACCGGCTTCATGAGCATTAACGCCCTTTGCAGCACAAAGTGCCGGTGGGATCCTTTACATAAGCCATATACATGGGAAAGGGAACCCAACACACTGTTTCAAAAAGAGTAGTCCAGCACAGCTTATGTGCTTAAGCAGCACGTTCAAATACTGGCAGGTAACAAAGCTGCTCAGACCCAGTGAGTAGAGCCTTATTGTAAAAGTATTTGCAATAATGATGCATTTAAGGAAAACTTATCAAGATTTAATAAAAGCTTTTGACAAAAGTTAATTTAAGAGAAACAATGTCTTAACAACAAAACTCTGCATAGCTTCTCCTTCAAAGTACTTGACAAGCGTTACTCTCTCAGTGGAAGTACGAAGCGCAGACCCGAGCGCTTCGAGTGGGTGCAGCTGGCCCTCCCGGCTCTACCACATTATGCGCTACCTAAGATCTGAAGGCGCGCTGCGACAGCGACGCATTTGCTGCTGAGAGCGTTCTGCGGTGCCCGCGGGCAGCGCGGACCGGGCACAGCCGCGGCCGCCGGGGCTGGTGTGGCTTTAAGGCGCCCAGAGGGACCGAGCAGGGACCCAACCCGACCCACAGGCCCAGGAGAGGCGCGTCCCGGCCGCCCGTCACATGCAACCCTGATCCGCACGGCTGGGCGGAGCGGGCCGCCCCCCACCCCCACCCGCCGGGCCCGCCCCCGGCCCCTCCCCAGCGCCGCTCCCGCGCCCGCGCTCGCCCGCCTAGTCCGCGGAGCGGTTCCGCCGTGGCCCCCGCCCCGCTCTGCTCCGCCGCGCCAGCGCCCCGGGCCCGTCCCCGCCCGCGCCGGGCCTGCCCGTGGCCCGCGCTGCCCGTCCCATCATGGGGCCCGCGCAGGAGGGCTCGGCCTGGCCGCGGAGCGCCCCCGCCCCAGCGGGGCGGCCCCGGCACTCACCGGAGCGGGGCCGGCGCGGCGCAGCTCGGGCCCAAGCAGCGACGGCAAATGGCGCGCGCTCCTCCTTCTCCTCATGGACGGCGGCGCGACCCCGGCAGCACGCGGGGTTTCCCGGAACTGTTTCCAGGGACCGCTGCTTCGCCCACTCAGGAACCTGCGCTCCGGACGGGCAGCCGGCGGCGCCAATGAGACGCGAGAGGCGGGACGCGCCATTCCTCCCGGCGGCCAATGAGAGGGAGGCGCCGTAACCAATCGCGGAGCGCCTTCCACCCGGCGCGCCGGTAGGGCCGGACTGGGGGCATTTAAAGGGGCAGCACCGCCCGCGGCCCGAACAAAGGGAGCGCGGGGCCGCTCCACTCAACTCCGCCTCGTGCTCCCGGGGGCGTGGCCTGCACTGAGCGGGCGAAGCCGCGGCCGGGGCCCGGCAGGATCGGCCAGGCCCGGGGGCGGGCGGAGCGGCGTCTGGCCCGGCCGGGCCTTCCCGGGCCCTGCTGCCCGCGCTGCGCCTAAGGCTCCGGCGCAGCCCCGTCTGCCCTTGGGGCCTCTCGCGCTCTCCGAGCCGTGCCTCTTGTGAGCCCCCGGGCGGGATCTTGATGCGTTGCCCTCCAGGCCCGAGGCAAGGAGGGGAAGAGATGCAGCTGCAGGAGCTGCGGGTCAGGCTCTTCTTAGAACACTGGCGTGCGGGGCTCTGCACCTGCTAATCCGTAATTAATCGGTGATTAAGTGTTACTTGCCTGCTCACCAGATTTTCTTGATCAGGCTCTCGATGAGTGCAGACTTGACACAATAACTACACAAGTCAGGAAGAAATCGCCCTGTTGGAACAATGATGTTGTGCTGGCTTCACGTGCTTGTCGTGTTGTTGCATAACGTGAAAGTTGGGTTGGGTCAGGCTGAGTCCCAGAGTGCTGTGTCAAACGGAACCCAGCGAACCTGCTTGTGTTCTTACGGTCATGTGAACTGTGCATCTGGAGTCGGGTAAGCAAAAGTAGTAGCTCACATACTCTGGGAGAAGATTCTTCCAGTACTTTCACCCCAAAATTACTCTTCTGAAGATGCCATGTGCCTGTGTGGTGTATCACATATGTGTGATATCCCACCATTGGTAATGTGGGGCATGGGAAGAAACTGTATGGGATGTCCAATGTTTCCAAGCCAGAAGTTGGAGGCAAGCTTGTGCAGACAGTGGAGGTGTTCAGTCTGTCTTGCTGAACCTGTCTGGTGGTAGACATGCTGCTTCTCTTGTGGAATTGGCACTGCCTCAGTGACTTTCCTCTTGAGATTTGGTAGTAGAGCCAGCTCTTCAGTGCTGGATGTAGACTCTACTGTGGTGTAGAGATGGAAGGAGGGGTAATCATTCATTGCCTTGTCCATCCCTGCAGCTTTTTACTGGAAGTTAAGAATGATGGGTTTAAAGAGTTCTTGCAACACAATTATTGAGAGGAATTGAGGGAGCTGAGCATCTTTAGTGGTGCTTAATAAATGTCCTGCAAAGCTCTTAAATTTTTTCTAATATAGTATCCAGGAGTGAATTATGGAGTATGACATATCTCCTGTCAGCTGGCAACTGAACATGATGAGGCTAATGAGCAAAATGTATGTTGAAGCGTGTACGTTTCTGCAATGTAATAAATTGAGAATAATTTCTACAATATCTCCCTCAACTACCACCCTGGGTTCTCTGTGCTTTGGCAGTGCTATGTTCTTTGGTCTCATGTTCCACACTACAGTCTCAGCCCAAAATGAGCTGAACTTCAGACACCTCTAGCCAGGAACAAGCTATAGCCTGCAGGTAGTTGGGTTAGTGCCAGGAAGCAAGCTGAGCCTGAGAGGAGACCCTAGATGGTATGAGAGTAAATTTAAATTTTTGCTAGATTTCTCAATTTTGATTTTTCCTAGAAAATCCCAGAATGAGACTAGTTACATCTCTCTCTTTTTGGAGCTAAACAGGTACACATAGGACCTGAGTCAGTCCTGGGCCAAGGCAAAACAAAAATCATCTTGGAACCAAGGAGAGGATTAGTCACAGCTGCTGAGAGCTGGGAGGGCAGGACTGTCCCGCTACCCCCAGACAGGCAGAGGGAGAGCCCAGTTCTGGTGAGGAGGCTGCCCTGCTCTGCTTCTTCACCACGTGCAAGTCCTGTAGGGGGAAACTGTGAGCAAACCCGTGAAAGGACAGAGCAAAGGAAGTGAAGGGATACAGCTTTTCCACAGCTTTAGGTATTTACTCTGCAACCTGTTGACATTTTCCTGTGTTCAGTGGCCATAGACTGAGTTTTGCTGAGGCTCAGCCTGTTCCATCAGTCTGCCTCTCCCCTGCCACACTTGGACTGAAATTCCTGCGTTTCCACATCAGTGGCAAGATGACAGAGTTGAGCTGTTAACTTACTGTTGTGGTTTGACCCTGGCCAAATGCCAGGCACCTATGACATCTGCTCTCTCTGCTCTCCCCTGCCACAGCTGGGCAGAGGAGAGGGGAAAAGTTAACACACACACACACACGCAAAGGGTTCATGAGTTAAGTAACCAGGAGAAGATGCACTGAGGGTAAAACAGGCTGAAACTTAAAGTTGCAAAGTGATTTATTGCTAACAGAGTCAGAGGAGGATAAATGAGAAGTAAAATAAAGCCCTCAAAGTCACAGTTTCTCCACTCACCCCCCTCTCTCCTTCCCCACCAGCAGCACAGGGGGGCAGGGTATGGGGGTTGGGTCAGTCCATCACTGAGATCATCTTCCCCTGCTCAGGGAGGGGAGTTGTCCTCTGCATTGCCATGGGGTCCCTCCCACAGGAGACAGTCCTCTGCGAACTTCTCCGGCGTGGGTCCAAATCTCAGAGCAGCAGCCCACCCAAACCTGCTGCAATGTAAGCTCCCCCCACGGGCAGACAGTCCTCCCAAAACTGCTGTGACGTGGGCCCCTCATCCACGGGGTGCAGACCTCCAAGGCCAGGCTGTTCCACCTTGGGAGCAGCACCTCTCTCTCCACTGGGACTCCACTGGATCACAGCTTCCTCCAGGCATCCACCTGCTCTGGCGTGGGCACCTCCCACGGGCTGTGGGTGGATCTCTGCATGCCCCGTGGGCTGCAGGGGGACAACTGCTTCACCATGGTCCTCACCATGGCCGGCAGAGGATTTTTGGCTCTGGCACCAGGAGCACCTCCTCCCCCACCTTCTCCACTGACCTTGGTGCCTCCATGTTGTTTTCCCTCACATGTTCTCACCTCCTCCTCCTTCTCTGGCTAAAAAGAAGTGCATGTTCACATTGTTTTGATTTCTTCGTAAATATGTTATCACAGAGGTGTAATCAACATCTCTAATTGGCCCAGGCTTGGCCAGCAGCATGTCCATCATCTTCAGAGCCATCAGAGATTGGCTCTGCTGGACATGGTGAAAACTTCCAGAACTTTCACACAGAACACACAGGAGCCATCTTTGTGGCCCTCCCCTCACTACCAAAAATTGGACCAAGCAAAACCAACACACTTACATATGGAATATGACATTTCCTGATGCTCTAGACTTTTTATCCTGACCAATCATTAGTGCAGCATATTATGGATAATATGTCATGGATGTGCCTACCTTCAGCAAATATCTTGTTCTCTGGTGCTCTGTATGCAGATCTTATGTGCTGTTGAATCCCAGGCTTCCAGGGAGAGATCTGTCTTAAAAATCTTCAAGCTTTATTTATTAGTAAGAAACTTTCTGAGTGCCCCCAGTGTGTTCCACTGCCTCTACAGCAGGGAAATGCTCAGGAAAATTTCTGCCTGCAAGAAGCCATGCTACCATTATTACCCTGTGTGCATATGTTTATTCTGCCTTGCACACAGTGTATTTGATTTCTAGGAAAACACACACATATGCTTTGTCTTGCCTCATTCCCCTTACCTGCTCTGGAGTGGAGAGGATGAGTGTGACAAGAAGGCCCAAACAGACCAGACTGGGCAACCTGGGTACCTTGCACTAAAATCAGCTTGCTAAAGATCTTGAATCTCACTTTCCTTTCTTTTCATTTCTTCCCCCACCCCTGAGCCAAGGATTCTTGGCAATTTCCATCACATTTGTGTGGGATGCAGCACAAACCAAGCAACTTGGGAAGTAGCTTCTGTTTGCTGCAGCAAAAATCACCAGCTCAGTTTTAGCTGAAAGCAAAGTGCTCTTTTCCTGCTCCACCAGTGACCAAGCAGTGTTGGGCCATGATCTTTAGAAGTACAGCACAGACAGAGGATCTGGTGTTAAGGAAGGATAAGCATCTCATTGAGACATAAAGGCTGCTCCATGAAGTGAAACTCTTAATGGAGCTGTGCTGTAGCATGGCTATGGGAAGTCAGTGTGTTGTGAACAGGGTCAGTCCAGTCCTGAGGAACTAGCAGATAACCAGGATGCACCAGTTCTGGCAGAGAAGAGAGAAGAATCCGTACCCCTGTGCCTGTGGGACAAAGCAGGGCAGTGGTCATGCTATCAGCCATTCCAGAGTGATTGAGGAAACCCAGAACAATAAGCCTTTCTAAGGCCTGTTATCTGAGTTCAGCACTGTCCTTGCAGTCTTACCAGTTTCAAACATCAGCTTTGAGTTTTGGCTGCTCTGAATCAGAATTGCCTGGAACCAGATGGCAGTTTGTAGCTTTCCAAAAGAATTAAGCCCTGTCCTCCAGGTCATATGGACTGAGGGGAAGTCCTGGGAAGGTCTCTAGACAACTTGAGCCTTCTTAACTCCCCAGAATTCACCTAGGTGAATAATCTTGTTTTACTCCCCAGCATTCCTGCTCTGGAATCCTGCAGCAAACAGCTGGCATCTCTCCATCCACTGACCTTGGAAGTGGTGACTGAACCCAGACAAACTGCTTGCTGCAAGTCATGCAAATGTTCACATAATTTGTCAGGAGGCCTACACCATTGCCGTGATTTCCTGAACACCAAATCCTGCTGGTGAAATGTCCATCAGACCAATGCATCTTAAATAACCTTAAATAATTTTTTTCCTCCCTTGTAGTTAAAATACTTCTGGTAAGAGGTCTGTCTGTAGCTTTGACTTGGACATCTTTCATCTCATGTTTTTAATCACAAGCACTGTCAAAGGAGCTGCAGAAATAAACACATTACAAGCCTGCAAGCTGGTGCTGTTGACTCCACTTGGGAGAAAACCTTTAGTCACACACCTGAGAACCAGTACACTCACCTGTGCTGGGTAACTGCTATGTTATAGAAATCAGGAACACACAACATCTATGTCCTTTGGTAATTTATTGCAGAAATAGATGGTTTGAAGTTCAACAGAAGTAAAAAAATACATCCGAAGAGATGCACTGATGATGAAAAGACAAAGTTGATTTAACAACTCCTTTGCCAAAAGGCAGAGGTCCCCCTCAAACATTCATCTCGTGCCACCTTTTAGTGATCAGGCACTATATAAAGTCATGCTTCTTACTAATCTCAGGGAATAGGAAAAGGCATTACTGGAATCTGTGTCTAAAGGGTTTTAAGGAACACCAGAACCAGCACAAGAAAAGGGTCAGGGTGCTGTGACCACACATGCAGGAAGCTCTTGTAGGAGCTCCGTTGCTCATAGAATTGCACCTGGTCAGCACAAGAGCTGGGGTGGGTGAGGTGCATGTGATTTCTAGAGAGAAGTTCAGGAGAAGGGTCTTTGGCTAGGCAGAGGTATTTGCACCACCAAGGAAATAAAGCAGTGCCTGTTAACTAGGAGTGGCTAGATTGTCATTGACATTCTCTTGGGAATGTCTTTTTATCCCATCCCATCTTTGGTTTCTTTTCCTTGCTCTTTTTGGTTTGTGTCTGGGATGGTCGCTGCCCTCCGCCCCCGGCAATACCGCGATATGTGGGAGCCAGCCCGGGATGTCCTGCGGGAGTTGGGGAGGAGAAAAGGGCAACTCCGCCTTTTCCACCTGCGAGGTCTATTCGATCAGCCAGTCTGCATGGTCTCTCCGAGCAGATACTGCTGCACGTCGGGTTTGCCTGTTTCTTTTTTTTTCTCTTTCGGCACTGTGACTGGGCTTGCTGGCTCATTTACTCTGCCTCTGTGCTGTGTTGGGAGCTCAGAGCCAGTGCGTGCTGCACCGGGACTGGGACCAGGGTACCCCGTCCCGTGCCGGGAGCCGCCTGCAGTTCAACCTCGACAGGTGTGGCAAATGGATGTTACAGAGTACCCACCGTTTGGAAGGCTCAAGTACATTCATGTGTCCATTGATACCTGCTCGCCTGCAGCCCCTGCACAGCCTGACCTAGGGACCAGCCACCGCCAGTGAGCCATCCGGGAGAGAGATTCCCACTAAACCGTCCTTTTTCTGCTGCTGCTTCGGCTCTTTGCTACACTGTGGCCCAACACCCGTGCCTGCCGGGACTCACCGCGGCTCCTGCTCCAGCTGCGGAGTTTCTGCTGTCTCTCGCTTGCTACCCCGGGTAAGCCAGCCCTGCCGTTCCGGCTCGCTGCTCTGAGGTTCCTGCTGCATCCCCGCGCTGCCATCCAGCCCGGCCGCCATTACCGCGTGAGGGAGGCTCGGCTGAGCCCGCGCCACAGCGCTCCCTGCCGGCGCGGGGGATCACCGCACGTGCCCTGCCCGGCCCGGAGCCAACAGCGCCCCTGGCGGCTGTGAGCGGGACTGCACTGAGGGGATGGTGGTGACAGCCCAGGACATCTGCCACCGCGTTCGGGTTTGTTTTTCTTTTCATAAATACTAGCAAAGAACTGTTATTCCTTTTCCCGTATCTTTGCCCGAAAGCCTCTTGATTTCAAATTTGTAATAATTTGGAGGGAAGGGAAGTCATATTCTCCATTCTAAGGGAGGCTCCCGCCTTCCTCAGCAGACATCTGTCATTCAAACCAAGGCTACATTAAATTAAAGCAAACTGGTTTCAGGGAGATTTGGGACTCCCTGGAAGAGGAGGTCAGTGGGTGGATCACAGCAAAGAAACCTCATCCTGAGGATGAGTTGGACACTCTAATAGAACAGACATACTAAGGTTCACTTCCAAGTGGGATTACAAGTGGGAAGAGGGTGGCAAAGTAAATTAGCATGCTAGCTGGATAAAAATAGAGACTTTTCTAATTTAGCAAAGGGCCCATCAAGAGATGGAAGAAGACACCACACCCACCTCCCTCCTCAGTATGTCTTCCATTTGCTTGGTGGTGATTTGGGCATTTTTTCACTCAGGAGCCATTCGCTTTGGTAACCTAGACTCAGAGGGGCTCAGAACAAAAACATAGGCTGGTAGGGTAATAGGCTGGATGTGTCTCCAACATGCATGACACAGTGAAAGGGAGAAGAGGGTGAACCTCTCTGCTTTATGCCACAGCACTGTTAATCCGTTCAGCCTCTCCAGCAGCCAGTCTGTGGGCATGGCTTTGTAGTTGCTGACTGCCAGACAGACCACTGCTCAAAGGGGCTTCTCTCCCAGCTTGCTTGCTCCATCAGGTCTAGAGCTGCCTGTCCTCATGTGTACTTCCCCTGCCATAACCTAATAGGAGTTCAGGGTCAGTGCAGAGGAGTGACTTAGCCAGATGTTCCTCTCCAGAAAATGGCATGGACTGATGAACTGAGGGTAAGGGACCTTGCACATCTACCGGTGTAGGAGCCCCCTTGAAAAAGGTGCAAATTTGAAATGTGAGGAAAGAGAGACGTGTTTCAGAGAGTGCTGGTGGGCAAGAAAGCTCTGTGGTTTAGCAAGGTATTGACCTACACACCTCAGCCCTGAGGGACTTCAGAGAGTTTGTAACTCTCTCTCTGTGGCACAGTAGATCACAGAGGTCCAATTCACTGCACTCCCAGTCTCACAGCAAATCCCTTCCCTTACAGGTGCTTGAGCAGAGGCTCTGTGGCTGAGCTTACATGGCATAGTTAGTGCATCAAAATGCAGAATAAATCACAGAGCCATGAATTTAAATCCTCATCTTTTCCTTTCAGAATATAGAGTTGTCCTAATCTTTACGTCAGCTCTCCACAGTCCACTGAAGCTGTGATGCTAAACTTCTCACTAGTGACTCTGCAGCTTTTGGGGAAGCCAACCCCAGCTGGCAGATACAATAGCAAAAACATTCTGAAAAATGTAAAAAATTTGATTTGTAAATAGGTATAACCCAAACAGGTCAATAGTATATTCCTTTGCATGATGCAGTTCATCTCACCAGCTTCAGGGAGGCGGGGAGGGGAAGGTACTAGTATTTTGTTAATTAGCCCCGACTAAAAGGAACAAAGCCCACAGCAAAGCTCTGTACACAGCCTTGGCAGAACTCACCACACCACCATCTCTCACAGACTGAGCACAGCCAGGCAAGAACACTCCACAGCCTCTCTTCCAGGTTAACATGGGTGACATCTTCCTTGAAGAACAGTTTTTAAGGACGTTAGAGTGACAGTGGTGTGGTTTACTCTGCAGACAAGATGTACCACTAGCTGCAGTATTTGTCAAGTGAGGGCAGTCCAAAGGGAGCAGCTGGCTGAGGATATATCAAAGAACACCGAAGTTGGGACACCTTCAGCCAGCCACTCACACCCTTGTCAAACCACTTTCAACATCAAAGGAATCATTTGCCTCCTGCGTTTTCAGACAAGCGGCAGGTACCCACCCAGTTCAATGTCACTGCCACCCTTTACTGACTGGAATGCAGGCTGGCTTTCACCAGTGCTGCAAAGTAAGCCTGTTTGGGCAGATTTACAGACACGAAATGCAGCTATAGAAGGAAAGGCTGTTTTCTTACCTGCCTGTTGTTGCATTAAGTCCCCTTCTTGTCAGTGCTTACTGCAGTAGGGACATGTTTCAGGAATCACTTACTGTGTATTTTATTAATTTCTTACATTAAAATGTCAAAAGTGATTGAAATGGCATAAAATTAGTCTTAATTCATCCTGCTTTGGAAAGGGACTTAGCTAAGGAACAGAGAAGTTGAAACAGTAAAATGAAACCCAAACCACTTGGCAGTTGAAGTCGTTGTGGAAAAGAACATTCACATGGAAGTCAGGATCTCGGCTGTCCTACTCCAGGAACTAACACCATCACAAGTGACAAATGATCAGCATAACTTAGAATAGTGCTTTTCTCTCTCAGTTTATGGCACTAAACACTAAGTGCAACAAGTGAACCTTATTTTCTTTTTTTTTGTTATCTGCTAGTTCAGTGGAGGCAACACCCAGATACACCACAAAGAGTTTACTCGAAACAAAGTTACTTCTCTGTGAATGGGTCGCTACACAGGTACAATTTTCCACAATTCTTCTAGCAGCTTTAACTGTGAAGTTATCCCATTCGGCACAAATGGTCATTTCTTTCATATAAAGAAAATAGCTCAGTTCTGTACAGGCCTGCCTACTCAAGAATGCATCTTTACTTTGGAAGAAAATGAAGTTTAAAACCAGACAGTTAGGTTGGTTATTTTTGTTTTCATTGAACAGTTACGGAGCAAGAAAGTGAGACTGAGTAGTTTATTTGATGTTGTTGCAGACCACAGTATAATTGGATGGATTTGGATTATGTTGACCAAAAAATACAGTCTTCACGCTGTTTTTACACCACAATCAGTATTGGCCATGCACATTCAACAACAGCAGCAGCTTAGTCATCTTTAAGCTGCTTGATCTTATGCTTATGGCGCTCGATTTCTTTCTGCAGACGCTCAATCTCTTTCTGGTGGTGGTGGATCTCTTCCTCGTGGTGTTTCCGTAAGGCAGAGAGCTGCTCTCGCTCCTTTTCCCTGCAAGAGAGGACGGCAGGAAGTGTAGTCCCGCAGCCAAGCGGGCGCAGCCAAGCGGGCCCGGCTGCGGGAGAGGCCGGTCGAACCCTGCCCCGGGCTCGTGGGGAGCGGCCCTGCAGGCCCCAGGCCCCGCTCACCTGAAGTATCGCTCCTCCTCGGCCGCCTGCTTCTTCCCGAAAGCGCCGCCGGCCTCACGGATGGAGCCGCCGCCGCCGCCGCCCTTCCCGGCGCCTTTACCCAGCTCGCCCAGCTGCGGGAGAGACGGCGGTGAGCGCGCCGGACAGACGGACGGGCAGAGGGACGGAGGGACAAAAGGACAGACTAGCTGACGGACGGACGGACAAAGGGACAGACGGACGGGTAGAGGGGCGGAGGGACAAAGGGACGGACAGACGGACAGGAGAAGGGACACTCTCGGAACACCCCCAGCCTGTCGCGCCCTCGTGCCCACCTGGTCGGCGCCCGATCCCGAGCTCCAGCGCTGCTGCTGCGCCAGCAGAGCCCCGCGCAGGCCGCCCCGCGCCGCCACCGCCACCACGGCCGCCATAGCCGCCTGCCCTTGGAGCGCCGGACGAGGCGCCGCCGGGCGGGCCCGCCCCGCCGCGGGTGCGCAGCCGCGGCCCCGCCCACCTCCCGCCCCCGGGGCCCGGCGGCGCCGGGGCGGGGCGGGCTCTGTGACGTCACAAGGCGGGCCCGGCCCCTCGCGCGCTCCGCATCCGGCCGCGCGCCGGGAGGCGGGGCCTGTTGCTGCGGCGCGCGCCGTGGTCACGTGCTGTGACGGCGCGGTCACGTGTCGGTGGCGATGGCGGCGGCGGGGCCCGGCGCGGGCGCGGCCGAGGACGCGTTCCTGACCTTCTACAATGAGGTACTGCCCGCGCCCCCTGCCCCCCGCCCTCCCGCGCCCCCCGGCCTCCCCTCGCGGCCCCGGGGCCTGCGGGCCGCGCGGAGCCGGGCTGGGGCGGGCTCAGGGGCCGCCTGCGGGCGGGACGGGCGGAGCCGCTGTCGGCGCTGGGCAGGGGGTGGGCGAGCGGCGGGTGCCGGTGGGTTCGTGCTCGGCCCGGCCTTCCGACAGCCCTGGTGGTAGCTGGGGACCGGGGCCTGCGTTCGGCCCTCGTCCCGCTCGGCTGAAGCGGTGGGCGCGTGCCCCCGCCGTGCTCCTGCTCGGCCTTGTTGTGGCAAACTGTCACCGGCGAGGGTGCGTGGGCCCTCTGCGTGTGCCGGGCTCCGTTACTTTGGTACAGCTGAACGTGGTTACCTGAGCTGCCTGCACAAAGGCCGTGCCAGTTCGGGGAATGCATATTTGTTTAAACAAAGATGAACATTAAATATAAATATATGGTTTGGTTTGGCATGCTGCTGTGAAAGGCAAAAAGTAAACTGAACTGAACTAAATAACCTACGGTCAGAGTGGGTGCATATTTCCGTAAATAAAGATGGACATTAAATATTAATACATGGTTTGGTTTGGCATAGTACTGTGAAAGGCAAAAAGTAAACCGAACTGAACTAAGTAACCTGTGGTCAGAGTAAAGTGGACTTGTGCATTTGCATCAATATCTCTTGAAGTGTTTAAAGGGCTGCACTGCCAGCAACGGGTTAAAAGCAATAGTGCTGTGGTTTCCAAGGAATCACAGTAACAGTACTGCTGGAGGAGCAAGGGGAGGGGGGAAGGCACAGCTGTAGAGCAAGCCACAGAAGAAAGAGGCAGAAGTGCTCTGCAGTGTTTTTTATAGTTAAAATGTGATGTTAAAAATACTGTTGTGCTGTAGAAGAGGCTAAAAATATGCGCTGCTAGTGCCTGAGTAAAATAACTACAGGCTGGGGGTAAGCAAGAGGTATTGTGAATGGTAGTACAGGACAAGCATGACTGGTATAGTAACAGCATTGAAAAAACAGGTAAGGGTGTTGTGATGGTCAGTTAATACGGGTCTCTCTTGTTCTTCAGGTAAAGCAAATTGAAAAACGAGACTCTGTTTTAACATCAAAAAACCAAATTGACAGGCTGACCCGACCTGGATCTTCCTATTTCAACTTGAACCCTTTTGAGGTTAGTTTGAACATTCTATCCTTCTTTCTGAATTGGTTTACAAACTTCCTGGTTTCCTGAGTATTTATTACAGTAAAAGACAACAAAAGGAAAGAAGAAAATTCTCTAGGTACAGATTACTGTGCAGAAGGTTGCAGAAGGCAGCAGGATGGTGTATGTGTGCTCACTCTCTTTCTCACTGTTTGATGGTGGCACAAACCACATATTGTCACATTTCCCTCATATGACAGCACTGGAAGATTGTGCAGATCAGTGTTGGGTACTTCTGAACAGAAAGATAGTAGCTGGAGATGGCAGCTTGGCAGATTCTGGTTGTAGCTCTCTTAATTCAGCATTTCTAGTTGTGTATTTTATTTTGGGTGTTCATCCCACTGAACTTGTGTAGTGCATAGAGTAAGAAAAGGTCTCTCAGTGGTCACACCTGTGAGTAGTCTCTGAGGAACCGTTGGGAAATGGATAATGCCTTTGCACTTTACAGTATTTGATTCCAGTTGCGGTCAGTTATAAAGACTTAATGAGTAGGAAAGCCTGACGAAGACAGTAAATAATCAATCTGGTGTTCATCTGGAGTTGGCTTTCCCTGGGTGTATTCCTTTCTGATGTTATCTTCTCTGCCTCTTTGAAACCTCAGGTACTTTTTGTAGTCTCAGTTCAGGGCTGGTCAGCCAGATAAGCCAACAGATTCACTTTGACAATGTTCAGGTTTGTTTACGTCTTAGTACTTGACTTGGAGAGTAAATTAAGAAAGTAATTTTGGAGTAGACTGTCGCTTTCCTGTGGGAGAGTGTTTTTTATTTACAGATTCTTAGAGTCAGACCAGCGTGAATCTGCTCTCTTGTTGCTTAAATCTTCTGTTCAGTAAATTAATTCACAGAAGAGTTCCTAAACTCTGCCGTATCTGTAAAGATCAATAAACAAGAGGTCTCATTCATGGAAACCAAACAGTAAAACTCTACTGTCTTCTTTCAAAATAATAAAATTAGTAAATTCTTATAAAGTAGTATGTTTCTTGCCCAAAGTTCTAAGTTGTGAATGACCTGACAGTGTCCCTGCACCACTATATGCTTTTGTTTCTGTCAGACTGAGCATTGGTACAGGACTGGTTGAAGGTTCAGACCAATTTACTGATCATAGCTGTCTACACAAGACTTGAATGTAGAAAGGACACTGACATACCCAGAGGAATCTAGCATTGCTAAAAGTAGTGTCACAAATGTAATAAACATAGTGAAATGTTTCTGTTTTACTGGGTGAAAATTCATGTCATTGTGGGGCAAGCTTTCTGGTGTGTGTCTTTGTGCCAGTGAACCAAGTGCTATAGAATCATAGAATATGCTGAGTTGAAAGGCAACTATCAGGATCATTGAATCCAGCTCCTGGTCTTGCACAGACACCCCAACAATCCCACCCTGTTCATCCCTGAGAGCACTGTCCAAATGCTCGTGGAGCTCAGGCAGCCTTGGGGCTGTGCCCATTCCCTGGGGAGCCTGGGCAGTGCCCAGCACCCTCTGGGGTAAGAGCCTTTTCCTGATATCCAACCTAAACCTCCCTGACTCAGTTTTGTGCAGTTTCCTCATGCCCTGTCACTGGTCATGAGAGTGAAGAGATTGGTACCTGTCCCTGAGCTGCCCCTCAGAAGGACATTTAAGAGTGTAATGAGTTCTCCCCTCAGCCTCCTCTTCTCCAGGCTGAACAAACCAAGTGACTTCTTCAGCTACTCCTCATGACAGTGTTAGAGCTTGCTGACAGGAACCTGAAACATGGAGAGTAGCATCAAACTTTCATGGTCTCTTTTAGGTGCTACAGATGGATCCTGAAGCCACAGATGAAGAGATAAAGAAAAGATTCCGACAGGTATTCAGCTTTTGCACTTGAGGTCTGTGGAAGGGAAGTTCTGTAGAGATTGTGCAGCTGGGTGTGGGCACAAGAAAAATGGTGGTAAAGCTGTATCTGGGTAGAGGGGTGGCTATTTTGGGCAGAAACACATAGAACAATGCTTGTATCAACAAGAGGAGAGCTGCAGCAGTGTCCCTGCTCCACACGTGATAGGCTGCTTTGCCTGTGCATTGTATGATGGGGCTATTGCAAACTGATACAGCCATGTATAATCAGCCTCTTGAGCTTGAGATCAAAAGGTATTTTTCTCAAATATACGGACTTGGATCCAAAAGTGTGTTTTTTCTGAGGTTTCTTTGAGAATTTCTGTGGCTTGGTTACCTGGAAAAGTAGCAACCCTGCTTATTGGCAGGTCTGCAACACAGGCGTCATTACCCCTGCCTCCATCTGCTGACAGATCTGCAGGAAAAGTTTGAATTTAATCAGTGCAAACAGCAAAGAAATGGTATTTGGAGGGCTGCAGCCTCCACCTGAATTAGTTGTGTGAGTGTCTTTAGACAGGAACATGCTGGGTGGCAGAGGAACAGGATATTGGCTACTTCTGTATATGGAAAGTGGGAGGATAACTTTTTGGTCTGTTGCTGCCTTCTGAGTTCTGCAAGACAATAAAGTGGGATGTTCTCAGCTTTGGGCTGGTAAAGCACTACAGGGAGATGTTTTGAATTCACGCTAATGAATTGAAAAATGTGCATGGAATTGTGTATTGAAGAAATCAAACACCTAAATGCAGAATGTGGAACAACGTACAAAGGGGAAAAAAGACACTGGCTGAAGTAAATCTGTTCAGGACTGAAGGCAAATCTTTTCCTGGGAGCTACAAACTGGCTGCCGTAGAGTTCCAAAAGTAGTTATTTTGCATTCTTCAGCACTAATGCTGTTTCAGGTGCTGCTCTGTACAGCAATGGCAAAAATAAAAAGTCTGGAAAAAGAAATAAAAGAAGCCATATGGGGAAAGTTTGAAGCCCAATTAAAGTTCCCCTCAGGATGGTAGTGATCTATGTCCTGTCTCTGCCAGGTGGAGTACAGGCAGGAGTTCTCTTAATTTTTGGTAAAGTAGCCTAAGGAAAAATGACCACTCTGAAATAGTTTTGTATTTGGACAGCGTTGGGGATGCTGGAGAACTTCTTGAGAGACTTTGGTTGAGGACAATCTTTTTATGTTTGTTCCTTTTCAAGATCAAAGATACAAATCTTCGATGACCAAGGGGTTCATATCAGCCCAGACACTGCAACTGAGGGGCATTTAAATTGTTCTGCACATCACAAGCTGCAGCTTTTCTCGAACAGCCTGTTTATTATAGGGATTGTTTGATTTATCAGCTTGTACTGGCGCATACTCCTGCATGTTGTCAGCTGGTTTGTCCATGTACAAAGGAATGTGATCTCTTTGGATTATTTCTGTCTGAGACTATTTCCCTCCCCTCAAAAATCTCTGAAATACCCTTCATCTTTTACAATGATTTTGATAGCAAGATCCTTTCTCTTGCAGCTGTCAATATTGGTGCATCCAGACAAAAACCAAGATGATGCAGATAGAGCCCAGAAGGCGTTTGAAGGTAACGCTCTTTCTCTGGGCTGCTCTGGGTTAGTAGTTGCTGCTTTTCTGGTGCTGCTTTAAATGCTCATTAGGGTGGAGGGGACAGAAGGGTTGCTGCAGAGGAGCTTTAGCTGGGGCAGAAGCAGCTGTGGTAGCAGCAGCTGTGTGAGGTGGTGGCATTTCAGCAGGTGGCACTAGGTGGCAACAATGGCACTGTCATGTCACAACAGGGACAGACATCTTCACGGGGTTTTGGGATTGTTCAAGAAAAACTCTTCAATCTGTGCATTAGATTTTATTCAAAGACCATATGACAGAAGTCATGTGATGGTTTTAGGTGTATGTTTTGCATCACAGTAAGGTGTTCTGCACCTAAACTCACCTCATGCCCAGTAATTACAGCTGGTAGGACTGATGCTGTCACTGCTGCAGAAGGTATTGGACAGTTTCTGCCATTATTGTATCCCAAAACTCATTTGACTAAATAACTTAGTTAGATGTATTTAATAAAAAAACCAAACAAAAAATGCTCCCAAATAAATGACTCCCACAAATTCCGGAAGCCAAATTAGTAATGCCAACAAGTAGCAGTCTTGTGATGACTTGTGAACGTGACTACTGGTGCTATTAATGTTGATGCTTTTGTTAGCCGTAGATAAAGCTTACAAGCTGCTGCTAGATCAGGAGCAAAAGAAGAGAGCCTTGGATGTGATACAGGCAGGAAAAGAATACGTGGAACACACTGTAAGTATTCTATGTGAACGTCCAGAGTTGGGGGTGAGTGGTAATCAATCATTCATATTTTGCATTTTGGGACACTACTTTCGTGTTTAGGCCTCTAAACTGAGCAAACCTTGTAACGGCACTGTGCAGGTAGGCTCCAAGCTCTTCACAGCAGGAACAAGCCTGCTGTGTCCAGGACTGCTGTTCAGCTCAGTGCAAGATAATTCAAGTGAAATTCAGTACTTGAAATAATCAGGTCAGACCACATGATCTGACCTAAATATTTTTCTCCAAGTCTGTGAATGAATGATGCAGTTCAGATATGTGTAGGTGGAAGAGAATAGGTGGTGACAGCAGGAGGCTGGGAAGTTTGGGGAATATTGACCTGTAAGATAAGAAAAGGAGCTTGGATTGCATTGGCCAAGAAGTTAGAGTGATGTGGGTGGATTAAAACACAGCAAGCTTGAGGAGGCAGATGATATGGGAGAACTCAGACATTCTTAACACAAGGAACATGTGATGTTCTCCTTCTTGTTAGTCACTTGAATATCAAGAAGCAAAATGAACTTTCTGCTGGTTTGGATGGTGTATATTGAATTAGAATATGTATCTTTAAAAAAACCAAAAGGGATTACGTTGAAGGAATAGTATCCAACATAGGATTTTGAATTACTACAGTTTATGTGATAGTAATCTTGTATGTGTTTGTCTCGGCCTGGGAGGGTTTGAAAGAACAGAGAGAAATGGAGAAAGAACAGAGTTCTTTCTACACATTGGAGTAGGAATGCAGAACTACTTGGATACAATTATGTAAGCCCTATAAAATTTTTAAGGCTTTTATATTTGCTTTTTAGGTGAAAGAAAAAAAGAAACAGCTGAAGAAGGATGGAAAACCTCCCACTGTAGAGGAGGATGATCCTGAAGTTGTAAGTCGTACTATATGCAAAGAATGTGGGGAGTACAAAGTGTGTTTTGAGGAATTAAGAGTCAAAACCAGTACACAAGTATTTATTAGACTTGTTAATGTTGTAAACCCTTACATTTACAGAAGAACAAATTCTTCTTAGCCACTGTAGAAGGCTGTACCTTGTGTCAGGTGATGCCTGTGTACTTTGGAAAATAGTTTCACTGTAGTGTAAAGAGCAAATACATTGTGAGATTGTATAGATCAAAAGACCCTGTTTTTTTCTCAAAGCAAGTTTTCATTGTTTGTGCATCATGCACTCTTTTTTGAATTGAATTTCTTGTTGTCTTCTGGCTGCTGGAACTGTGGCATTCCTGCTGCTGGCAGAGGCACTGTAGCACTCACTGCAGAGTGGCTAAAATGAGCTTGTGATGTTTTTTAGTGAGAGCTGTTATGTCGGTTTTTTTCATACAGTGCTGGAGGACAGATGTGTTGTTCTGCAACAAATCATTGTATTAAAAAGGGCATGGCATAACTTAGTTATTCTTACATGGGTTCTGCTCTGGAGAAGTCCAGCGATATGAGAGGCTGTAACAATGACAGATGATTGCCAAACATTGATTTCATTAGTCTCATCATCTTTTTTCTTCCTAGAAAGTGATTTCTTCCTGTCCATATCGCCACAGTAACCCCATGACCATCCTATTTTTCACTGCTTTTCAGAAGTCTCTTGCTGTTCTTTAGTAATGAAGATTGGTTTAAGCATACTGATTTCCTACTGGGAAGCCAGTGCTAGATTTTTGCAACACATCAAGAAGAGCTACTGGAAAATTAATCTCTAAACAGTGACCATTTTGCCTTTTTTTGTCAAATGTAACATTGCAAGACTTAACCCAAGAATAGGAGGGTTTGAAGTGAACAGTTCTGTTTCGGCACAGCTTCATGAATACAAATTCAAATGAGACTAATATGAGGCTAATATGTAATTGTTTCCTGGTGCCAGGCCTGGAATTTAATCAGCAGTGGTTTATACCTGTGTGCTGCTGCTATTGTCAGGGCAGAATAGGGGTTATGTGGGCACACCTATGGTTTGCTTTCTTCTTATTCTTCTTATAGTCATATGTAAAACAGACTTTAACTGTGTTAATAGGCATTATTTTAAGACTCGATTTGTGTTTTACAGTTCAAACAAGCTGTATATAAACAGACAATGAAGCTCTTTGCTGAACTGGAAATTAAGAGGAAAGAAAGAGAAGCAAAAGAAATGCATGAAAGGTATAAACGATGTTCTGCTTGTGGCAGTTCAGGCTCTTCTTCCCCCTCATGCTTCCTCAGAGAAGATAAGGGATCAGAGAGTCTTAGAGTAGTCTAAATTGGAATGAACCTCTGGAGATCTCCTTCTGAAAGCAGGGCCTTGGATTAGATTAGCAAGGGTCCTGTTAAGCTGATTTCCAATAATGTTCATTCTGCCACTTCTCTGGGCAGCCTGTGGGTTGTAGAGCCCTGTGCTTGAGAAAAGCACACAGGAAATTTGCCCTCCTGTGTTGAAGATGTCAATATATTTGATATGCTTATATTCTCTTATGTGTACACATGGAGATCTGCCTTGACAGTGAAATGGTGGCACAATTCTGCATACTATTAGCATGCAAATGATTGATTTCTAATTTTAATTAAGTGCCGGAAATAACCCTGTGGCATGTGTGATCTTGAGCTATTTTAGACGTTTTGATCACATGCTGCCTGAGTATCTGCGGTATCTGAGTGCATCTTGCTCACTGCAGACACACTTCCTGCAGCAGAGTTCTGTGCTGGTCAGTGTTGTATAGGACATTGCTTTTGATTATGGGTGAAAAGTAAGGGGTTAAAAATTTAATTTGTAGCTTGCATGTTGAAGTGATTATTAACTTCTCAGAATATATACCCTCAACAGTTGTAGAAACTTACCACTAGAGTGATGTCCAGCTTCTTGGATGAAGAAGTCCATCTTGTTTTGCTGAGCAAGAGAAGCTGACTCACTAATTGTGTGCCCACTGTCAGTGGGGCCAAACCATCTTCTCTGCTCACTGCTCTTCCAAATTTGAAACAAAATTCTGTTTCCTGTGCTATCTTAGGTGCGTGTATTTATCTCTTCTGTAATCTGGCAAGAAATTAGAAGAGCTTTCCAAGATGTTCTGAAAGTATTGCCTTGTTTTTTTAAAGCAGATACTTGTGGGTTCATAACTTCTTTGTGGTTTCCCTTCCAGGAAGCGGCAGAGGGAAGAGGAAATTGAAGCACAAGAGAAAGCTAAACGAGAACGAGAATGGCAGAAGAACTTCGAGGTACTGAGCAGTTTAACTTACAGAATGGGCCTCAGCAATTCTTATCCATGCTGCAGGGAATGCCCCTAGAGAGATGAGAGACCATTTGTATGCAAGTCTGTAAGATAATTGAAGTAATAGTTCTTCACTAGCCTGGGTTTTCTCCGTGTATGCAGAGAAGAGCCCATCAATAGGACTTTGGTGTCACCTGTGCAGAAACAGTTCTAGTAAGTTAAGGTATACTACTTTTCATCTTTGTCAGCAGTTCATTCTTGTCTTTAGTTGTAAAATTGAATTGCTGCTTAGCCCAAGTCACTGGTGACCACTGAAACTTAATCTGGAAAGTGTTTGTGTGGGCTGTTGGTGGTACTTTCCAGGCTGGTTGCTAACACTTACAGGATCTGTATCTCCTTTGAATAGTAAAGACATGATGGACAGTCACTTCTCCATGACCTTGCCACCTGCAGCCAAGGTTTATCCAAAGGAGTTCACAGTGGTCACATTGCTATTTTAGAGATCCAACCTACAGCCCACCAAAGTACTTGATCTAGCCTGTGACTCTTCCCTCATTACACACCAGAGTTGAAGACTTGAGACGTGCAGGGAGTGGTACAGGGTGGGCAGGAATGATGTCGGTAAGGATGTGCAGGCCTCATCAAAGGATGAGCTAGATTGTTCATTTAATCGAAAGCCAGAGCCCAGTCTGTGCTCAAGAGGACTTTAAAAAAGGGGATATCTGGGAGAGAAGTGTATGAGCTGGACTGGCATCCTGTGGAAAGCGGACAGCTAGGATGTGTTTGGAGACTCAGCTGGGAAGGGTCTGTGGTTGTGTGCCATATAACAAGTATATAAGAGCTGGATATTCTAGAAAACTTGTTTAATGCTGCTGTGTTGAGTGTGCTGTGAGTTTTGTTACGTAATGCCAGAGAGGTAAATTGAGTGTCACTGGCCTTGCTGCTGACAGAGGCTGTGTGTTCTCACACCAGGATGGCCACAGAAGGTGGCTGTCACTGCTATAGGGGTGCACTAAAGCACAGCAGTTGGGGACATGGGAGCAAATGACACAACCAAATAAGAATGGAGCAAACAGGAGCTGCAGAACTGTCGAAACTGTAGCTCTGAGCACCTGCGTGTCCTCAGCCACTGCTGGACAGCTGAATTCTCTGCATAACAGAAATAAGCCTCTCATTCTTTTTCATCTCAGGGATTCATTTTGGACATTTACATCCAGCTCTGACATCTTTTCACATAGATTAAATGGTCACCAGCAAGGCTGGGGAAGACTCCTGTAGGTGTTGGGGTTGCACTGTGCCCCAGCATCCTGATCCTTGCTGGTGCTGGGCCCTGTCCCATCCTGCCATGGGAAATGGGGAAGGGAAGCAGACAGCTGCTGTAGCCAGAGCCCAACTGCAGCTCCAATACTGCAGGCCTGGAGCCGATGGATCCCAGGCTGTGAAGTGGATCATCCTTGGACTTGTTCTGTCCTGCTGTGAAACCTTCAGCCTGTAGAGATCATAGGTTTGCTTTGTGGGGAGATTTGGGGTTTTAGGGGTGCTTTTTTGTGGGTTTTGGTTTTTGGTTTTGTTTGGTTTCTGTTTCAATTTTTTTCTCCTCAGGAAAGGTTTCTGCTGCACTGCAGGTAGGGCAGGGACAGGAGAAAAAATGCACCAGAGGCCTTTTTTTCTCAATCTGTCAATGTGATGAGACTTGGAGCGAGAAGCATGAGAGAAGGCATCAGTACATTTCCCTTCTCTGTTCTCCCCACCTCCAAGCTGCAGCACCAGGAGAGTGAGGAGGTGAGACAGAGAAAGGAGATGGCACGTTCTGGGCTGACAGATTAGGAACAGGCGTTTGAGAGGTTTCTTGTTTCCTTGGAGGATTCAGTAGAGAGTAAGGACTGCCCAGCCCAAGCTGGTGGTTTCTGATAGAAGAATCCAGCAGAGTGCTTATGCTGGTGTGTGTAAGCTCACTTGTAGTTCCACTGCACTGTTTCCTGGCTGTCAGGGGCTGCGTGCTGGATAAGTGGAAATTGCTACTGATCTCCTGAAACTGATACTACTTGTGCTCATGGACTTCTTAACTCTCCACTTCCTCCCTCTTGTTCTCAGGAAAGTCGGGATGGTCGTGTAGACAGCTGGAGAAATTTTCAGGCAAATACAAAGGGGAAGAAAGAAAAGAAAAACAGGACCTTCCTGAGACCTCCCAAAGTAAAAATGGAGCAACGTGAATGATCCTGGAAGCACTGCCCAAGTGCAGCTCCTCAGTCCCCTCTCTGCTTTTAAGGACTCATTGGCACCTAGAGTAAGATTTGCTTTTTAGTAGACTGTTTGTTTTCAGTACAATTAATTATCAGTCGAAGTATTTTTTGTACTCTGTCTGTTTGAAATAGGGCCAGAGAATGACCCCGGCCAGGGCCCTGCTACACGTAGAACGCTTGGCTTAGGAGAGTCCCTGCCATTCCTGCTGTCCTGTGTGTCTGCTGCCCTGTAACTCGGTGTTTTGTACTTCACAGAGACTGTGCTGTTTCACCACTTCTGTTTCTAGTTTGAGAGCTGAAGAAAATATTGGAAATGCATCCAAACCCTTCCAGGCACCATTTTTCTCAGCCAGTTCAGCTTGGGAAAGGTCTGGACTGACTCTGGGAATGTGCTTCCAGCACTGTGTGGTGCAGCTGGCCTGCAGTTAAGTCCTGCAGCTCCTCATTGCACTGAGTGGTGCTTGGGAAAAACCTGCCACCAAGATCTGATTTCCAAACTAAAATCCCAGCTCTCAGGCTTAGACTTCTGTTAATCTCAGACCAGCTGGTCACTTCCTATAAAGGAAAATAACTTCTCTTGATTAATAGTTAAGCTGCAATGGTCTGTATGTAAAATAAATTTTTACCCAAATTACCGTGGGGGTTTTTTTTCTTGGAATTATTTAAAAAAGTAAGAGTGTGAATGGAGTGCTGCCACTGAGATGCTGCTGCTCTTCAGCATAAATGTTTTCCTGGTAAGGGTCTGCAGCCATCCCAAAGTCTGCTCTGGTTTGTATTTTGAAGTGACAGTCCTCAGAGTGGCACCCAGGAGGCTGCGAGAAGATGGCTCTTCCTGGGATGCTGCCTGGATGGAGGCAAGGTGTGCCAGGATCTGTGCTGAGAACTGAGCTCAGTTTAGCTCAGTTTAGCCAAGTTTTTCCTTGGCCTCCTGCCCTGCCTACGATATGCTTCTGTGTCTGAATTTACAGTTTTTCCTGTCTTATCTACCCAGCCAAGTCATGAGATGAGTCCTTCCCATCTGCCAGGAGGTCTTGGGCAGTTCCTGAGCCTTTGCTGGGTATTTCTCTGCTCCACTGGAGGGAACATGGGAGGTTAATTGTGATCTTTGTATCCTTTGTAGAAGCAAACTGGTTTGAAATGCCTGGGTGGAAATAAGTGAGTGCATAATGTGGATGCCCACAGATGGAGGCTGGGCCATTGCCTGGCCCCTGCCACATGTGTTATGGCAGTGGGGTGGGTTGAATGGAATGTTGTTTAACTTCAAGAGGTAGAGTTATGTAGAGAGAGGGATCTCTAGGCCTCTAGCTCCTTACTGGAGCTTTTTTGGGGTCAGTAAACTCACCTATTTGTCCTTAATGTGCAGGACAAGAAAATGCATTGTTGGGAATGAGGAGTAATTTTGTTTTCTTTCAGAAGGAGAAGTACCAGGGAGTTGCAGAAGCGCCTTTCACCAGGGTTTTGGCTTTGGTTTTCTGTGGAAACAACTCCTTCTCTGTGTCCATTTCCCACAGAATGTACAGGGAGGGCAACTAAAGTTTGGCTTTGTTTTCTGGGTGTCCAGAGGTCACTTCTGAAGCTCTTTGTTCCAGTCTGAGGCAGGGAGCTTGCCTTCCCCTCCCTCTGCACTCGGCACGGGTGTAGCTGCTGTTCAGCACTCGTGGGATGGAGAAGAACCTTTGCAAAGTACACGGTTTCTTGTGTCTGAGAGTAGAAAAGGTCAACTGCAACAGAAACAACTCACATGTGGATAAAAAGAATGGGGCACAACCTTCCTGTCTGGTGCTACTGTGCAGTTTAGGAATGAGAATGGAGGATCCTCCAAGTGTGTAGACAAGTTGAGATCTAGATTTCAGCAGGTAGCAAAGCTGTTCAGTAAAGGCTAGACCACATTATCACCTGTGGGATCCGCCAGAGATAAAATCTATTCTTGATAAGACATAAACCAGTGTGTTACTTAACATTTATCTTAGTTTGGCAAGCACAGTGATGTGCTCTGAATTCACCATTAACCCCTTCTCCCTGGCCAGGAACAGCTCTTTCACTGTATGCTATATTTATTTCAGGGTGAAACTAGTTCTGGGCATTAATTGCAGCCAGTGATGTGCTCAATGAATGGACCCAGGTGGGAGAGATCAATGGCTTGTGCTTTACTCACTTTCCAGATGAGTTTCTTTTGCTAGTCTTTGTCTTAAAACAACTGAAACTGGGGAGGAACAGTGAGAGGTTGGCCTTAACATAGAAAGTTTCCCTCAGAAAGAGTTGAGTGATAGCCATGTGTTATCTACAGAGATCGGGTGTCTTGTCTTCCTTTTCCTCTGGCGAACAGCAGTGCGAGCCAGACCTCTTCTGCTCTGGTAGCTGAGCTCTACATTCCTAGGATTCCCTCGACCTGAGGGAAGGCATGAAGTTACATTTTAAGCTGGATATCAGGAAAAGGTTCTTGTCCCTGAGGGTGTTGTGGCACTGAACAGGCTCCCCAGGGAAGGGGTCATAGCTCCAAGGCTGCCAGAGCTCCAGGAGTGTTTGGACAATGCTCTCAGGGACAGGGTGGGATTGCTGGACTGTCCTGGGCAGGGTCTGGAGTTGGACTCCCTTGTTGTGGGTCCCTTCCAACTCAGAATATTCTAAGATTCTCACCACCAGAAAAGGGGCATTGTCCCCTGCGTTGTGCCCCAGTACAGAGTGCTTGGCCTGGCCCTGTGTAGGGCTGCACGGGCTGGGTTGGAAACCTCCCCAGCTTTGTTTCCCAGAACTACTGGCAGTGCATCTCCTGCTTCTGAGGCTGCCCTGCCTTCCCATCTGGGTTACCTCCTTGTGCTCCTGGGCAGGTGCAGCTCTCACAGCCCTTCGTGTTGTGCACAGAAGGGGCAGATATTTGGGGGTGCTGCTCCTCTGGGCTGCGATCCCTCTCGGATCTCAGTGCTGCAGTGACCACCGTGCACACTTTGATCTGGGATGCAGCTGAGCTGCCTGCTTGGCTGTGGAGGCTCAGCAGCCTTCCTGTGAGAAAACTTCCCTGTCACACCAGCTGGAGGGTTTTGGACTTAGGGATACATACCTTGCAGCAATTAGGTCTTTGTAGCAGAGCTCTGCTGCATCCCATTCAGAGCCATTTAATGGGCTCTGGGAGGCATTCCTGGCATCCCTGGCTGCCTGCTGCATTCGAATTCCCTTTTTGGGATAATCAGCTGTTCTGCAGCAGCAGGGACACTCTGTGGGCACTTTTGTAACAGTTTTTCAGGGTGGAGTGCAGTTGCAGGAGTATGTTTTGATTACAGGGTGGGCACCTCTAAAGGAAAGTAACACTGACAGGGGTGCCAGCATGACTGTTGCAGTTCAAATCACAGAACTGAAATGTTTTGGGGAAAGAACTCTCTAGGTCTTTAATTTGACCTTGTGTTTGAGGTGGGGCTGTCACTAAAGGTAGGTGAGGTTACCTGGGGCTTTTTAAAGATGAGACCCCTGGCCTCCCTGGTTTTCTCACTGAGGGATGAACACCCCTTGTAGTGAAAATATTTCACTGACATCCATTCTGACTGTCCTGCATCCCAGTTTGTGGCTGTTGCCCATTGTCACACCATTTGTCACTACTGAGAATAGTTCATGCCTGTCCTCTGCAACTTTGCTTCCAGCAGCTGCAGGCAGTGATCAGATGGTCTCTCTGCCTCTGAGCTGCTCCAGCCTGTGCCCCAAGCTCAGACTGTGGTGCCAGCCCTCTGCCTCTCCAGTTCTCCACATCCCTTTTAAGCTGCCCACGCTGTTCCAAGTGCAGTGGAAACAATCTGACACAGAGGGCACATTAACTGTCCTCATTCTCTGGCTGTGATCCTGGCCGAGCCTGGCTGCCTTATTCACAACCTGGCTGGCAACCTTCTCTGCTGGGAAAGGCCAGAGTTGAACTGGTGCAGCTTGGTTGTTCGGTTGGGAAGTTGAGATGTTTGCTGCAGCTCTGCAGTTGCGTGCCTGGAGAGCTCCAGGGCATGCAGACAGACAGTTCCTTCAGGCAGCGGTGTTTTGTGCACCTATGGGTTGTGACTGTCTTGCCCTTCAGGACTGTCTTAGAAGCCTCACACTTCCCTTCCTGCCAAAACCAGAGCCAATTCTTACCAACAATGAAACCCCAACAACATTTCCTTGTTTAACAACCCACAGGGCTTAAAGGGAGCAGACAGAAACACATGTGATTTCTTGTTATACCATGAGTGACTCAGGAGGATGTTGTGCCCATGACCTGATGCCAGTGCCACAGAACATTTCTGGGGAAAGCCCCTGTGGAACCTGAGCAGAGCAGTGCCAGCAGCAGCAGGAAGGAGTGGGTCCACCATGTGCCTGAGCACCCTTTCTTCCCAGGCTGAAGGAGCACAAGGACCAAGGGGGGTTTATAGTGCTGCAGAAGGGGTACAGGAACGAGCTGCCACAGCCTGGAGTATTTTCTGTTCTGATATGGGGATTCCCACAGCAGAGCAGTGCCCTTCCTGGCACTTTGCCTGCTGAATCTCCACCTCTCATGGGAGCCTTGGAACAAGCACTCACTGTGCTGCCTCCCAACCCCAGGATCTGGAGGGAAATGAGGAGCCCAGAAAACAGATCTGGTGAGGGTGCTGCCCCCCAGTTCCTGAGCTGGGACCACCTCTGTACCCCTGGGCTGACCAGGGAGTACCCCTGACCTGGAGCTGCTCCAGGGCTGGGCTAGTGACAAGCCCCTGACCATGATGGAGCTTCAACCACTGTGTCCCTTCCACCGCCTGCCCAAGGAAGGACCACAGGAACTGGTGTCAGGCTCCAGCGTGCAGCCAGGGCACGGCTGAGCATGTCACAAGTGCCAAGAGGGAAGTGAGTCACTCACCTGGGAGCCAGCACTACGCCCTCTTCCCAGAGCCTCTTCCCGGCCAGGACCGCACTGATGGCTCGGCTCTGCCGGTGTCTCCACTTGCAGCAGGGACCCGGCTGGGGGTCTGTGACTGAGCTGGAGCAGGTGCTCTGTGACCCTAAGGTAAGATGCTCCTTTCCCTTCTGCTTGCTCTCCCAGGCATCCCTCCCCAAACTCCACAAGCTCCTTCTGTGTCTGGGTACCTCAGAACGTGGGCTGGCGGCACATCCCCCATGAATCTCTGAGCCATGGCATCTCAGATGGTGCCAAGGGCTGCAGACACATATTCATCGTCCCAACCTGGGTGTGGGAGGACACTCCTTGTTCCCCAGGCCCAGCAAGCAGGGATCAGGTGATGAGGTGCAGCACAACGGCATGAGTCAGGTGAGTGCTGCTGCTGCCTTTGGGGCTGTGGGCCTTTCCACCCCTGAGTGACAGCCCTGGCTTTGCTTGGACACTGTGGAGCAAGGTGAGGAGCCCTGCCTGGGCCTTCCTCCTGCGAGGAAGGGGAGGCAATGCTTGGAGCTTCTCAAGGAGTCCAGGTCCCTCATCCCACTCGTGCATGGCCCCTGCCCAGCCTGGGCAGAGGGATGGCGCACAGGGCAGGCAGCTGTGGCAGGAGGTGTCTCACTGCAGCTTTGGCCTCCAGCAGAGCTGTGACAGCCTGGGGCTGTAGCACACAAATCCTGACACAGGGGCCCAATGAACTCACCCCTCTGCCCTGTGCAGCAGGGCTGGTCTTGGGAACCAAAACCAGCTGGAGGCTGCTCTGCTCCCTGCCTCACCCACTGCTGGTGAGGCTGTCTGTCCACCAGCAGGGACATTCTCTGCCAGTCTGAGCAATCCCAATGGGACAGCCAGTAGCAGAAGCCATGCCCTACCTTGACAACTGTCAGAAGGTACCCAGGGAGTGCCACAGCCCCAGGAGTGGCTTCTGGCTGATGGGTTGGGGTGTTGTCCTGCTGAGCAAGCTCAGCTCTGGGGCACATTCCTGCAGGGTTGGTAACAAGGTGGGGACACGCTGTGCTCGGCTCTGAAGTGCTCATGATGGCGGAAGCTGAGTTTATTCAGTATTTCTTTCCTGCAACAAGCAAAAGAAAATTTTGCAGAGTGTTACGTGAGTAGTGTGGACTCACAGACAGTAACTCAGCACCAGCTCAGCGTGTGCTGCTGCTTTGAAAGAACTTCATGCTTTTTCAAAGACCCATCCTGGCATTCAAGAACATGTCCTGGGGACTGGAACCAGCAGGGACCAAGCTCATCTGTGTGCCAGTGGCTGGTGCTACCACAAGCTCCATGTTGGTATTTCATCTTGTCATTTTTGCTGCTTGTGTCACTGACAGGGCAGTCACAGAGCCATCAGCTGAAATGCTGCTCCTCAATTTGCACTCCTTGGAGAGCTCTTCTCTGATAGAACAGTGTAGTTGTCTTAGGAAGAGATCTCTGGATATTTGCTCATAAAACCAAGAGTTTCTGATCCCTCCAAAATTTGGATAACACGTGGTTATCCAAAGCAAGTATGTTGCTAACAGGCTCCATGTAAGAAGGAAATGACCCCAAGGACACGAACCAGAGGCAGGTGGTGCTCACAGGAGGCACTGGGCATCTGCCGTGGCAGCCTGGTTGCTGCTGGGTGCCAGACCCATGGGGAACAGCCACTGCCCAGCAGTCAGCCTGGGTGGCTTACCCCCCGACAGTGGCATTAGGAACAGCTGCTCCGGGATCCAGCAAGAACAACAACCAGGAGGACTATCAGCGCTCCTTAACAGCACCTATGGGAATCAGAGTAAAAGAAGTTTATTTTTGATTAGGTTGCAAGTTGGCTTGATGAAAGTAAAGGCATATTCAAGACTGTTTTTTTTCTCGACTCAGCCTTGCATGGCCATCAGAGCTGTCAGCTGATGTGTGCATCCCCCGGGCAGGAAGAACAGGAAACAGCATCAAGCACAGGGCAGTCAGACTGCCAGGAGTGCTGAATGAGCCCAGCCTCCACTGACAAAACTCATCTTAATACTGGACCCAGAGTTACACCCTCAGACATGGGCAGCAGTGCCAGGAGAGCAGGGAAAGTGTCACCAGTGGGAAGGGAGTGAAAGAGAGGAGCTGGCTGTGGGCACAGTATGGGACCTGCTGATGCAGAATGGCCATGCTGCAGGGCTGAGCAGAGGAAGGATGAAGACTTCTGAAGGCTCCTCCCCAGCTCAAAACCCCCTAAGCTTTCATTTCCTCTAAGGGCTGGTTTGTGGCAGGACAGTGAGCCAAGACTGGTCAAGTATTGCTACACCTCCTGCAAGCACTCCCCTTGCCTGCCATCGCTGGCTGCTCTCCCCAGAGACAAGGGCTGGCTGTCAGCCAAGCTCTATAGCACGGTCCTGTTTGGCTTTAAACCTCCAGAAGCAGCCTAAGGGCACAGCTGGGGCTCTGTCTCACCCATGAAGGGTCAGGCTCCTTCATCCTTACAGCAGCTGATGGGAAGGGGAAAGGAGGGAGGATGGCTGGTGGCAAAGGGAAGGAGGCTGCAGCCTCCACCCCATCACGGCTCTGGAGCATCACTGCAGGAGCCTCAGCTCACCCTGACATGGCCTGAGAGAGAGAGCCTGGCTGTCCCTTGCTCCACACGCCAGCCCCTGTGCAGCCCACCCTGCTGAGACTCCCATTCCATGCGGTGCTGTTGCTGTGGGGCTCCTTCACATTTCGGGGGTTCCGAATACCTTGGCCACTCTGTGCTATTATTTTGGGGGACTGGAGTGACCCCACAGCAGCTCAGCTGTGGTGCCACAGAAGTCCATGGACTTCTGGTTGTCTTGGAGCTCTCCCTGAGCTCCTTCTCAGAGCAGAAGGACATGGTTTGTCCTGCAGTTTGCAGAGCACTTGCACATGCCCAGCCCGGATGGGCTCACCTGGGGCTCCTAGAGGCTGCCTGGCACCTGGATGCACACCTGCAGAGCGCTGTGCTGAAGTGCACACCAGGTGTTTCCCTCTGCAGTGGCCCTGGGAAAGGCCACCTGCACCCTCTGGAGAAGAGCCAGGGAAGAGCCAATGCAGGCAAAGAAGCACAGAGTGGTTTTGGCAGCTTTGGCTGCCCCTGGCTGGAGACATCCAGGCACTGGCAGGGACAGTGGTGGGTCTGGTGTGGTGCCAGCTGCCCTGCTGCTGTGCAGCCCATAACCTTCGGGTGCCTGGGGCCAGGTGAGCCAAAAGCCAGCCTAGAGCAGCACTGCTGCTGTCCACCTTGGCCCCTCCGGCAGTGCCCCATCTCCCCCGCTGATGAGGAGATTGCCATATCCCAGCTCAGAGCCAGAGCGCACCAGCACAACAAGAGTGACATGAAAGCGTCCCAAGGTCTGTGCCAGCTCCTTGCACTTGGAGAAGTTTGGCTGTCCTCAGTGGTGAGGCCCAGGGCACACAACTCTCAGCCTGTCCCTGTGGCTCCCAGGACATGAAGCCACACCATGGGGGTCTCTGGTGCCCCCACAGCATGGACATGGCCAGGACCTTCTGTGGAATGTTTACCATGGGTGGCATTTTCTTAGAAGAGCCAGGGGGGATTTTCCCAGTCTCCCAGAGGTGCTCCTGTACAGACTGCCCTCTTCTGCTGCTGCTTGACCCCATGTCATTCCTCAGCAGCCTTGTGACAGGCTTGGACACCCCTTTGTCCTGGTGATGGGCTCTGTGGCTCTGTGGCTCTGTTCCAGCACCAGATCCAGGGCTTTCTGTAGGTGTGTCGGGTGTGAGGTTTTTTCTCTAAGCCCACATCTGTGCCATGTGTTGGTGTAAGAGCAGTGGAGGGCATGGAGGGCAGGTTAACCACCATTGTCATGGGAGCTACAGCCTGGGACTTATGGCTTGGCTGGGAAATGTGTGCAGCTTTGCTTGTCACCGGTGTCTCCCTGAGCACCCCACCAGCAGCATTGCCATGCTGAGTGAGCTTCAAGCTGCCAGAGGTAGCGGTGGCCATATGGGACAGGTGAGGATCTGCCCTGCTGTGGTGTCTCAGTGTCTGCTGAAGATCCCTGAGATACAAGGAGACTTGGGATGGTTGGGTCCCTGGGTCTGATTAGTTCCAACACAAGTGTGAAGGAGGCTGCCAGGGAATGAGTCTGTCCATATATGAGTTTCTTATCTCTTCCTTTTCTGGAAGTTAAGTGGAAGTTCTTCTGCCATTTATCTGTTTGTGAGGAAGATGCTCAAAAGTTGTCTAATCCCAAATCTAACTGGGGACACAGAGTGGATTCCTATTCTGCCTTAGGAGGAAAATCCCAACTTTGCCCTCTTTCAGGATCATCAGAAGCAGAGATACTCTGAGGAAAAAGCCTTAAGGACTTTCCCAACCTTTGCGGTAGCTAATTGTCTTTCCTCTACAGCTTATTTTATTTCTCATTTCCTTTAGCTGATGCCACGCATTTCCTCTTCTCTAGTGACTCTGCAGTCATGCTACAGTTGTTTCTCCCATTCTGTTGCCCTGCTCTTAAGAGCTGCCAGTGCAGAGACTGTCCAGCCCCAGGGCAGGGAAAATAACATCTGGGAGACAGCCAAGCATCCTCAGTGAAACTCCCACCGCTACTAAGGCTGAAGATGGACATTGTGTGCTGAATTTTTTCAACTCTGGTAAGCAGAAAATATACTTTATTAGTGCTATTCCTCTTGGAATGTACTCTTGCTGATGGCAGAGCTTGCTTGCATCTCTAAGCCTGTAAATCCTGACTGGGAGAGCATGGTCCATGGGAGTCTATAGAGCCTATAGAGGATCGGCAGGTGCCCGGGCCATGCTCTGCTGCTCAGCTGGTTCCTTCCACCTTCAGCCCTGCATCCAGTGGCGCTGATGGGACAAACCACCTGGGATTACTGGCTGGGGCACTGCGGACAAGGCAGTGGCTTGGGCTGGAGGTCTCAGGGGGATTGGTGAGCAGCACAGGCTGCTGCAGCAGAGAGCAGGATCCGCACCCATACCCTGCCTATGGTGCCTGCTCGCCCTCCTGCTGGCACAGGCAGCATGAACAGGCTTCAGAGAAAGGGGAACTGCGTCAAAAGGACAGGCTGAGTGAGAGCCCCCTCACAGAGCTCCAGAGCCCAGGGCATTCACGAACATATGAGTTTGGGTTCCACAGGCTGAAGAGAGAATTGGGCATTGGGCAAATTCTGTGGGGAATGATGCTACGTTCCCTTCTAGCTGTGCTTACTAGAACAACTCACTTGGCTCCTGAGAAGGGAAGAACACCTCTCTTGTGATTCCCTGCAGGACCCTGGCATTGGCACAGCACAGCCTCCTAATGCAAAGATAGGTGAGCTCTACCAGGTGCTGCTGGGACCAGAACACGGCACTGCCATCTCCCACAGACCTCCTTTGCCAGGGATTTCAGCAGACTGGAAGCAGTCACAGAGTGTGTTCTCACACTCACCTCTCCATTTCAGAGCACAGCCCTGCGGCTCAAGCCCACCTTCTGTGCAGGACTCTGCCGTGGAGGGGACATGCATGTTCGCTCTCCCTTCCAACCCATCTGCTAAATCTGGCTGCTGGTGCGTAGCCTGGAGATCAGTAAAGATCACCACAGCTCCTGTGCAAAGTTTGGAGGCCACCATGCCATTGTGCAGTACCAGAAATGGAGGTGTGGGTGGACAGTGCCCGGAGGCACTGTCTGAAGGGGCTTTGTGAATAACAGCTCAGTCCATGTATTGGGCACTTCTCTCCTCCTCATGAATCCTGCTAGAGAAATGCATTACCAAGGCTTTTTTCCCCCCACTCTTGGTATACTCAGGTCTGGTAGCACAGTAATAGAGAACCTTTCATTGCAAAGATCCCAGCCCTAAGCACCAGAACTATTTGCTGGTATTGCAAATAGTCACAGCAGTGTGAGCTTATGATGCAGGTTTGGGGGAAAAAAAAAGAAAAAGGAGCTCTCTAATAATTAGGTAATTAGGTAATTAGGACTTCTTGGGTTTTTAATCCTTATTCTAAGGTCAGACTAGTGTATCAACATAACACTCCCCACTAATTTGTCTTGCTTCTGCACCGTCTCACCCCTTCCCTGAATGTCATATTTGCCGAGTGCCCTCCCAAGCTGAGATGCCAATCCTGCCACCCGGCACATGTCCTCAGTGGAGCTGGCCCCTCAGAGGTGCCAGAGCTGGGCTGAGACACAGACAGTGATACAGGGACACCTTGTGACAATTACCACTCTCATCCATCATAGATGAGGGGGTGGAAGCTGATCCCTGAGGTGAGCAGGACTTGCCTTGTGTTCTGCATGAATCAAAGGAGAGCAGGGGACAGAGAGTGGGCCCTGCCTGCTCTGGATCCCCTCCATAGGGCAGCAGTGAGTGACACAGGGATGTGCCAAACTCTGGAGCCAGACCCTGATGTGTCACATCCTAGACCATCCTCCTGGCTACCGCCACCTGAGTAATCTACTGCCCTTTGGAGACCAGGGGGCTCTCAGCAGGGCGGCAGAGATCAAGGTGGATGAGGAGAAATACATGTGTCACCTGAGGCCAGCTCCCAGCAGTGCCACAGCTGCATGCCCATGGCACACAGACCGGGCTGGAAGATTGAGCTTAAGGACACTTGGAACCCAGAACTGCCCAGTGTGCAGCTGCCTGGGAAGGCCCAAGTCTGTAGCTGTCATCTGCGAGGGGTGAGGAAGGACAGGACCCTCAGGAAGATGACTGCTGCCTTCCTCTCCTAATGACTGAAGGGCAGTACCAAGGGCTGCTTGGAAAAAGGGAGAGTGAGCTCCAGCTTCAGCTGACTTCCCCATTTGCAGAGGAAAATTGCAAACGTGCAAATGTGTAAATGAGGAAGAACAGCACAAGGGCGCCCAGGGGGACTCAGCCCACAGAGGGTGGGATGGGTGTTCCTGGCAGTGTCTGCTGCTGGGGAGGATCCAGAACGTTTTGAGGCAGGAGAGCACCTGGTCAGGAGCAGCAAGCCTTTAGGGAATTGCCTGTTCTTCATGGGGCTGGTGGAGCTGAGGTAAGCCCAATGAGCAGCACCCGGCATTCCCAGCATAACTCACTCCAGTTTAGGCTTCATGACTGGTGGTGGAGTTTATTCACTCTCAAGGTAAACCACCAAGTTCTGTAAATTCCATTAAAAACTCAGCAGGTTCAGCCCCAGCAAGCAGCCTCACTGAGGGCTCTGCTCCCACTGCTCATTAGGAACCTAATGAAGTTCAGCAATGGCAAGTGCAGGGTCCTGTGCCTGTGGAGAATAACCCCATGCACCAGAACCTGCTGGAGGCTGACCTGCTGGACAGCAGCTCTGCAGGAGGATCTGGGGGTCCTGGTGGACTCCCACGAGTCAGTAGTGTGCCCTCCTGGCCAAGAAGGCCAATGGTGTCCTGGGGAGCATGAGGAAGACTGTAGCCAGCACATCAGGGAAGGTGATGCTGCCCTTCAACTCAACCCAGGCGAGGCTGGAGTGCTGTGTCCACTTCTGGGCTCCTCAGTCTAGAATTGAACTCTTCAAGAAAGACAGGGAGCTCCTGGAGTGGGTCCAGTGGAGGCTGCAGAGATGATGAAGGGTCTGGAACATCTCTCTGATGAGGAAAAGCTGAGAGAGTTGGGGATGTTCAGCCTTGAGAAGAGTTGGCTGAGAGGGGACCTCATCCCTATCTGTCAGGAGGGGTCAGGAGGACAGGACCAGACTCTTTCCAGTGGTGCCCAGTGACAGGACATGGACACCAGGCACAAACTGAAACACAGGAAATTCCATCTGAATATGAGAAACACTTCTTAGTTGTGAGGGTGACAGAGCCCTAGAACAGACTGCCAAGAGAAGCTGTGGAGTCTCCTTCCCTGGAGTTATTCAAACCCAATCTGGAAGCCACCCTGCACAACCTGCTCAGGAAGAATCTGCTTTAGCAGGGGCTGGGCCAGGTGATCTCCCAAGGTTTTTTCCAACCCCAGCTCTTCTGGGATTCTGTGAGACATTTTTACCACTCATTGTTTCATGTCTGGAATTATTTAAAATAAATATAAACAAGTTTAAAAGTATCAGGAACCATGGTGGGAGGTGGGGGGATGAGGGAGGTGGCAGGGGAAGAAAGGAGAACCAGATGCAGGGACAGAACTAGTCATAGAAAACATTCCTGCATATAGTAAAAGATTAAGAAGCTTGAGACCGGGCAGAGTAACAGATTATTTTTATCTAAGAACTCTCATACGGAAAAGTATTTTAAGATTAGAGATGAGCGATCTGAGATCTCACTCCAGCAAACAATGCTGGATGAACAGAGGTTTGTATGGTGTGGAACTGGGATCAAAAAGATGACCAAGGAGACAAGGCAAGTGTCTGGCTGGAACCAAGGCAGAACCTTGGTTCTGTGGTCACAGCTAGCTGAAAATGAAAGGTAGGGTTTGGCTTAGCAATGGTGTCAAACCAATCAGCTTGATTTATACTTTCTATTTTTAGGCAAGAAGAAAAGCTATAGCAGGAAATTGTGCTTCAGACGTGCCCACTCAACACCACGATGTCTGCAAAGGGCAAAGGTGGTGGGGAAGGCAGTGCTGATTCCTACATTTCATGCCACATAGACTCTGAGTTTCGCTACAACCTCTTCACTGTTTTCTACAGCATTGTTTTCATTCTGGGTTTTGTTGCCAACTGCTATGTTCTCTGGATTTTCAGCCATATTTACCCTACCAAGAAACTCAATGAAATCAAGATATTCATGGTGAACCTGACAGTAGCTGACTTGCTCTTCTTAGTTACGATGCCAATGTGGATTGTTTACTACCACCACGATGGAGACTGGATCATGCCTGATTTCCTCTGTAATGTGGCTGGCTGTTTATTTTTTGTTAATACCTATACTTCTGTTGCCTTCCTGATGGTCATCACATACAACCGCTACCAAGCTGTAACTAATCCTATTAAAGCTGCTCAGCTGACCACCCAGAGAAGAGGTATCTACATATCAGCAGCTATCTGGATCACAATAGTGGGCAGCTCTTTGTATTACCTTTTTGACAGTAATACTAATCTGGAGGAGGTCAAATCCAAGAATGTCACGCGATGCTTTGAGCGCTATGACACCTCGAGCGGTGTTTCAGCTGTTCTTGCCATTCACGTCATCATCTGCATCCTCTTCTATATCATTTTCTTTTTAATACTAGGCTGGAACATTGTCATTATCAGGACTCTGTTCTCCAAGTCAGTGCATCCACGGAAGAGTGCTCACGTCAAGCAGAGGGCCCTGTGGATGGTGTGCACAGTTCTGGCTGTGTTCATCATAAGCTTTGTGCCCCATCACATCGTGAACCTGCCCTGGACCCTGACTGTTCTGGAGCAGTGGAAGAAGGAAAACTGTCAGCTGCGCCAACAGCTCAATGATGCTCACCAGGTAACTTTGTGCCTCTTGAGTACCAACTGTGTGCTGGACCCGATCATCTACTGCTTCCTCACCAAGAAGTTCCAGAAGCATGTCTCAGAAAATCTGAAAAGCATGAAAGGGAGTCGCAAGTGCTCCAGGCAAACAACAGACACGATGATTGAGGGCACCATTCACCAAGAGGATGCCATTAGGATCTCTTAGGGCCACTCAGCCTGTTCTGATTGCAGGTGGAGAGGTGTGAATTATTCACTCATGTTTTCTCAAGAAGAGGCACTGAGGGACACAACAGAGGACCAGGATTTTACATTTTCCCATTACACAGAGAATGGACACTCATTTCTTCTATCCCATGCAACTGGCAGAACTGGAACCTGCATTAATCTGGCACCTTCTGTCTGGGCTGCTGTTCTCATGGGCACTGAGAACAGCCCAGATGATCTTCTTGAAAGAAGTGTGTCACTGAGCCTATGCAGTGAGCAGCTAGAAGCTGAGTGCACCAAAATTACCCATTGTGTCAGCCCAGATAGCACCATCCCTGCTCCTCTATCTGCCCAGCTCTCGCAGTGGATCCAGTATGAGAGCTGTAAGGGACTTCTAAAAGACCTGGAAGAACAGATTGAGCTGTGAGTGTCATCACGTGGCTTTTCTAAGCAGCTTACATGGTCCTGTGAAGAGAGTCTGAGCTGAAGAAGCTCTTGAGCAGCTGTAGGGGACGTAGTCCATGGAGTTCTTCAACTGCTGTCAAAGAGGATCTGCACCTCTCATCCCTTCATCCCTTCTTACTGACTCTCATGGTCTGCTGGGATCCAAACTCGACAGATGTCTGGGAGTAGTTATTATGAATCTTTGCTTCCAGTTCTTGAGCCAATAGAGAAGGAAAGGAAGACATATCAGCAGTGCCTCAGCACCCTCCCCACCTCCCTCCACCAGATCAGCATTATGGCCAAAGGGCACTATGGTCTGCCCTGGCTTCCTGTGTGAGAGCATAACTGGCCAGTATGGTGCAGCCTCATGTACTCAGTTTAGTAATTTCTGACTGACTGCATGTGTCTGTGGTCACCCAGTCTTGCTCAGGAGGCTCCAGATAACAGAAGGCTACTGTCAGCATGGGCATTATGATAAGAAAAAAAAAGCTTAAAATGCTTCTGTATCTTTGTAGGTATTTATTTAAATTAGGGTTATAGCCACTACATTATTCCTTCCCCCAGCCTTTCCAGTTCTGCTGCAAAGAAACGAAGCTGACTGCTTCTTGATCTCCTACAGCAAGTGAAGGGTTAGGTCAGGACACTTGACAATTAACACACTCCAACAGCAGTGAGGCCCCTCACCCAGGGCCGGATGCAGTCCACTGGGGCCCAGGGCAAAGCGGTTTTCCATGGGTGCTGAGTTCTGTTACCAGTCATGAGACATTTGGGGTTCCTTTTCTGACCCAAATTTCTCAATCTAGCACAGGAAATTGGGCAGGGAAAGGAACTTACTTGTTTTCACAACAGTTTTTGGTTCCCCAAACAACCTAGTCTGTTGATGACAGGAAGAGCGTATCTGACCTGTGACACCAATTATTCATGTGCAGGACAGCAGCCTTCCCACACCCACCCGAGAATGGGAGAGGTAAGCTCAAGCCTTTCCCAAGGCAGAACCAGTATTTTTATTGCTTTGTCTGTATCCAGTGGACACAGAAGTGTCCTCTGGAGCTCCTCAGGCAGCTTTTGTCCTTATTTGTGCCAATGAGGAAAAGAACTAAGATGTTTATTTTTCTGAGGCCATTGCCAGGGCCAGCCCTGCACTCCAGGCCCAGTGCCAGACACAGGAAAGAGTCTGACCACAAGAAGAATGCATCTTTCTCCTAGTCCTGGGCTGTTCTGCAGTAATGGCCACCCACAACAAACACTTACCAGTACCTTGTGCTTCTCAGACAGGTTCAAAGATGTGCCCTGAATCTGCAGAGCCACAGCACACTTGAAGGGAGCAATTTCTGTAATTTAAAACCTGGCTTGCTGGAGGAATCTGCCTCTGCTTCTGCACTGTTCTGTGGGCACATTCTGGATGAGGAGCTCTCGCAAGCTGGCACATGGGGGGACTGCTTTCCCCCTTGGTCCCCATGCGATAGCGGAGCTCTCATTTCACAGACCCTAAAGCACCAAACAGATGGAGTTTGGCAACACTTGGAGGAAATGGAAAGGAATTTTACATGGTGAGCTGGTAAATGCATGATCACCTACTGATTCCTGGAAAGCGCACAAGAGTTTACAGTTTAGCTCTTTGCCATGGATACAGAACAGGCTTTATTCCACAGCAAGCACTGTGGGCTCAGGGAACAGACATAAACTTGCATCTGAGGAAAAAGATAAGTGGAAGGGAAAGCCCCGAGGCCACTTCAGGAGATGTTGCAGTAATTAGTCACTAACAACGTGTTTCTAAAAACCAGGCTGAGCTGCTACTTCTGTTCCTAGAATTACTTTCTTGTTTTTACTGCAATGTTGCATTACTCTGTTTTACTTTGCAATCGAATGGATCCTCAAAAGTTCTTTTAAATAAAGCATGTTCCCCAAGTGTTTTGCCCTTTAATTTTTCCCACCTTCTCGTCTTTCTGTATTTATACCTGAGGGAAAAGCCTTGGTACCATACCAACACAGCTTCAATGTGTCTTTTTTTTTTTTTTCAAACCATCATATGAACTCTTGGGAGAAGTGAAATTAAGGGCTCAGCAAGTTTCTACCTGCTAAAAAAGAGAAGGTGAAAGAAATTTCAGAGAGGAAACAACTTCTGAAATATCTGTCGGAGCTCTCCAAAACCCAACCAGACAAAACTTCCTGAAGTCTCTGACCTGTATATAGGAAATTTATACAGTCCCATTTTGCGGCTGTGATGTGACAAACCATTTTAATGTATTGGGTTTGCAGGGCAGGCTGTGGTAGTGGGGGAGGCAGGGGATGGGGAGGGCTGCAGGGATGGTTTCTACGGGAAGCTGCCAGAAGCTTTCCCTGTGTCCAATGAATCCAAAGCCATTAGGCTCCAGCGCAGACCAGAGCCCATCAGTGACGCTGGCAGCACCTCTGGGATAACATAATTACAGAGGAAAAACAGTTATTGCACAGAAGAAAGAGGAGTGAGAATAAGTGAGAAACAGCCCTGCAGAGCCCGGAGTCAGTGCAGGAGGGCAGGAGCTGCTCCAGATGCTGGGGCTGAGATTCGTGGGGCAGCCCACGGTGAGGCAGCTGCACTCCTGCAGCCCACGGAGGGCACGGGGGTGCAGAGATGCACTGCAGCCCCGGGAGGAGCCCACGGCGGAGCACGGCATGCCCGTGCTGGAGCAGGGTCCTGCCAGGACCTGCGGACCCGTGGGGACAGGAGCCCACGCTGGAGCAGGGTCCTGGCAGGACTCGTGACCCCATGGGGGACCCGCGGTGGAGCTACCTGCTCCTGGAAGACTGACCCCACGCTGCCGCAGAGAAAATCCTGACGAGTCCATCCCTTGTGAGGGGGAGAGGCAGGGACAGCGAGTGACCCTGCACTCTCCATCTCCCTGCACTGCTGGGAGGAGCAGGGAAGAGAATCGGGAATACAGTCGAGTCCGACAAGCGGAGAAGGGCGGAGGATTAAGATGTGGATTTATTTCTCATTACCCTACTGTGATTTCTCTAGCAATAAATTAAACGGATTCCCCCAGCCGGGTCATTTTCGCTGTACCGGTGCCGGGTGGGAGATCTCTCCTGCCCTGCTGTCGCCCCACCAGCCTTTCGCTCTGTGTCCTCTCCCCTGCCCGGCTGAGGAGGGCGGTGAGGGAGTGGCTTTGGTGGCACCCAGCCGGCCTGGGCCCCCCATTTAAACACCCGTTGGGACAGTGAGCGGAGGGGTGGCCCCCGGAACGCAACACCGCCCAGACTCGCAGCGCCCACACAGCGCCCGCCGCGCCTGGCCTGGGCCCTGAGCCACTCAGCCCTTGAGCCCCTGAGCCACTCAGCCCCTGAGCCACTCAGCCCCGGAGCCCCTGAGCCCCTCAGCCCCTGAGCCCCCGAGCCACTCAATCCCTGAGCCCCTGAGCCACTCAGCCCCTGAGCCCCTGAGCCACTCAGCCCCTGAGCCCCTGAGCCACTCAGCCCCTGAGCCCCGGAGCCCCTGAGCCCCTGAGCCTCTCAGCCCCGGAGCCCCTCAGCCCCTCAGCCACTCAGCCCCTCAGCCACTCAGCCCCTCAGCCCCTGAGCCCCCGAGCCCCCGAGCCCCTCAGCCCCTCAGCCCCCGAGCCCCGCCCCGGCCGAGCGGGGCAGTGACGCCACTGCCGGCGCCGCGCGCTCTGTTCCGGCGGCGGGCGGGGAGCGCGGGCGCCGCTGCCATGTCCGCTGCGGGCCCCGGGCCCGCCTCCGGAGCCGCCTCTCGGTAAGAGCCTGCTCTGGCCCGGGTCACGGAGCCTCCCCGCAGCCTCCGGCGCTGCTCCCCGGCTCGGGCTGGGAGCGGCGAGCCGGGGCTCCTCGGCCGCGGGCGGCGGGGCCGACGCGTGTGCTCAGCGTGTGCTCCTGCCCCTGACCCCGCCGGAGCGCGGGCCCGAGGGGCCAGGGCAGGGCCAGTGGCGCTGGGCTGGACCCCGAGCCCGGCGCGGTGTGCCCGGTTGTCCCGGCGTGTTCACCGCTGCTGGTGCGCGGAAGAGCTGGGAGAAAGGCCGGCGGGGCAGGGGGGCACTGCCCGGCTCCCTGCGCTCGCTCAGGCAGTGGGGAGCGGCCTGAGGCAGCCTGGATTCGCAGCCGGCCCCAGGACGTGCCCAGGGCTCGGGTGCTCGCGGGAGGGACCGCGGCTCTCGGGGCCGGGCGCAGGCTGTGCGGGCTTCCCCAGGGCGCAGTTCAGCACGCCTGCATCGCCCTTGGGTGGGTTTAGCTGCTTGTGCTGAAGCTTGTGCAGTTCTGGAGGGTGTTTGGGTTGGGCAGGCCACAGTCTCTTGGGCCTCACAGGCGAGGTTGGATCCAGAACGGCTCTGTTGGATGTTCCTGGTTCTGGGAATGCTGTGCAGAGTTTTAACAGAAAGTCTTGTTAGTTTGGTTGCTGTGCTGCATGGTGTGGCTGAATGGTTTCCAGTCTAGAACTAGTCCTTGATGGAACATAGCTGTAGCAATTCTGATAGAGCGTCGAAAAAGAGTCATGGTGGAGTTTGCTTTCAGTAGGGAGCTAGCTCTGCTTCTATGATACACTTAATCAGTAGTGTAGTAACCTCTAACTGGTAATTAATAGTCAACATGCTGATTAAGATAACGATAATCATGAAAGTCTTACCTGCTCCTTGTTACCTTCTGCTTTCCTTCAGTTTTGTCTGTTGTAGATTATCTTAAACTTCAGAAGCTGAATAAGGTATATTTAGTTGAGAATCACAATTCATGTGCCTCAAGTCAGTGGTTTCATAATAAGTTACTTTTAAAGATGCATGCCCATAGTGGCTTTTTCAGCCAGCAAACCTACAGACTTGTTGAGCTGAACCTGCTTTGTTTGGGGGATTTTCCTTGTCACCTCATGCTGCCATTCTTCTTACTTGTGCAGTTCTGCTATCCAGCTTTTGCCACACAAGCAGTGATCTGCAGGTAAGCTCTCCCTGCTCTGTTTGAAACGTTGCTGAGATTGAAGACTTGCAGTTTCCAAGCTGCTGCAATTCCTGCAGTGTTTGCCTGCAGCTTTCTTCTCCCCCCCAGCTCTTCCTGCAGCCTCAGAAGCAGTTATGGCACCCGGGGAACTGTGTATTGTTGGGTTGTGCAACACGTTTGTTTGAAAAATTCGTGCTTTTCAAATAATTTGGTTGAAAAACTGTCATGGATGTATGCAGTAGCTGTAGGAATTCTCAAGTTATTGGTTACTTTGGAAGGATTTGTAACTTCTCAAAACTCTGCCCTGGAAATATATGTTGAATGAGTTTTGAGTTGAATATGTCAGAGTGCACTATTAATTGGTTTCCATGTGTTGTATGAAAGGGTTGGAGCTCTGCTAGAGCGGGTTAATGTACCATTTCCTAACTTCTGTGTACCAAATGGTGGTTATAGATGGCTAAACATAAAGCTAGATAAAATATACTGAAATACTTTATTGGCCTAGAAGCCAGGCAAGTAGTGTGTTCCCGTGTGCAAGCCATGCTATACATAAGGTTCTCAAGACATAAAGCAGATAATATGTCATTTGGACATGAGTAGGCTCCATGCCTGTACTCTCAGTTAGCAGAAGTAAAGTTATTTTTTTCCCTCTTGACAAGTCTCTGCTCTTTTCCCCTGAAATCTGCTCTTAGAAAAGGGATGTTTTATCAAACTTTTACAGGGTCTGCAAAACCCTGTGATTGGAAAAGGAGCTGCCAGGATGGAGATGTGTGGAAATTTTTGAGCCTGAAATGGAATTGTGTCAGGACTTAACAACTGGTATTTTATATATACTCTTGCACCAAGCAGCGTTTACAGACCACCCATCTCCAGATGGCATCTTCTTACAGTAACTTGGGAGTGTTTTTGTCCCCCATACCATGACCAGTGGCACTCACTGGTTTACTATATGCTGAGAAAGGTCTTTTTCAGCTTTTTCTTGCTTTGTCTTACCCTTAATTAGTTTTCTTTATTTCATCCTAGTTTGTCTCGAACTTTTTCCTTTACTTGGTTAAAGGGCAGCAAACCAGCATTTCTTCAGCAGTATTCTCTGGTGGCCCCTCTCTAGCAGTGATTCTGGGATAATTTGTGCAGATGCCATGACTGGAGGTACTCCAGTACCTGAGGGAGTAACTTCAAATCCTTTCTTCCTTCTTGCAGCTGCCTCTAGAGCCTCAGTGAAGGTGATGTTGCAAGGGCTCGGATCTCCTGATGCCTTACCCAATGTGGTGTTTAGGAGAGTGCTCTGACACAGCAGGGCATAGCAACCTCTTCAGAGTTTGGTGTCACTGTGATTCACACCAATCACTGCTCTGTCTTTTCCAGGCTGTCACCCATCAGTTCTATAACTGAACAAGTTAACTGGAAAATGAGCCTTGTATTTAGAAAAATAATATAATATTGTGATGGAGCTGACTGGGGACTCTTTCCATCTCTTCACTAGATTTTTATTTGGGGTTAAGGGTTTGTCTAGCCTAATTTCAGAGGTGATGTCACGGTTCAGTTCTGCAGTAGATGTGTCTCTCCTCAGTTAAGACTTGACCAGAATGCTGCTCTTGCATCCCAGGAACTTCTGCTGTATCTTGAAGTGTTTGTGTTTGAATACTGACAGTGCTGTTTCTCTGAGAGTCACCAGCTGTAACATCACATAAAGTGTGTGGCTGCTTTAAACATTGGGTGATCGTTCCTATTTCTATACAGAATGCACTATTATGTGTAATTCCATTTCTGGGATTTTACAAGTCAGTCTCATACTAGTGTCTTTTCTGTGACTCTTTTTTTGCCCTGTTCTTTTTGGGAGAGCTTAAGAAATTCTTCCTGTAATATTACTGACTTAAGATGATCAGGGTAGAAAAATGTGTATTTAGGACCAGGTGATTATTAATTACTCAGAACAAAAGAATGTAGCAGCTGTTTTCAAAACCACATGGAAGTGTTTTAGGTAGAAAAACAGTGATACTGGTGTTCTGTGCTTCAGATTTCCTCATGCTGCTCTTTTGGTAAAGTCATAGTGGTTCTTATCTACCTGTTAGGAAAAATACTGTGACAGAAAACAACGCCGGGGTTCATGGGGATTTGTTCCACAGTCCCCTGAGACACTGGGAGGAAACAGATGACTGACTTCTCTCTCCCTTATCGTCTGTCTTGAAGGTGGCATTTGCACTTTTCCAGTCATAAATTACCTTCCAGATCGATGTGACCTTTCTAAATGATAGGAAGCAGATCCTTCTCCATCATGTCTTGTGTTAGTTGTGTATGTCCAGCTTTCCTAAGGCAGTCTCTTAACTTCATCTTCCGTTGTTAGCGCCCGTGTTAGTGTCTGGGAGCAGCAGGGAAGGGACACTGAATGGTAGCACAGTCCCTCAGGACCCATAGGGAGAGCTGGGCCATGGCAGGAGTCAGGCAGGAGCTTGGCTGGGCAGGTGGATCCCAGGAGACACCTTTGTGCTCTGGCTGGGAAGTCAGGTCTGTAGCTCAGGCAGGGGCTGAAGGGGAGAGCTCCAGCTTAGAAGTGGCTCCCAAGATAGGGAGTGGAGACCTTTGCCGGTGCCTTCAGGAGAGTTTTCTGGAAAAGCTGTCCCCAAGGTAATGTACTGTCTTGGTCCTGAGCCCAGGTAATCCAACCCCTAGGAGGGGATACATTTTCTGGGGGCCCTGACAGGTGACGCTTTCATCTTCCAGGCTCTGCCATGAGGCAAAAGGACTTGGTCTGGTTGAGAGCAGACCTTGATAGTAAAGCCTGAAGAAAGGAAGACATAGAATCCCTCAGCCTTTCCTGTATCCTTGGCCAGTTGATTGCCTGCCTGCTCAGCATCCAGCCTGCAGTCTTCTTGGCTTGTTGCTGCTAGTGTGCTCACGGGAGCCATGGGAGCCCTTCTTGTTGCACTTTGCATCCCCTGCCAGATTTGAGACAGCTAAGCTTTTGCTCTCCGCATGCGTCGGCAGTTCTGGTGAAGTCCTCACAGGTACCTGGTCTTTGCCTCCCAGATTCTTCCTTTTGAGCTCAGTCAGAAGTTCTCTGTCCAGCCAAACCGTCCTTCCCCCGCATCTGCTCATTATTTTGCCTGTTGGGGTGGACTGTGCTCTTGTGCTTGGGGAAGCTGTCCTTGATGATCAGCCATTGTCTCTTCTGGGTCCCCCCGTAGCACTGTACAGATCAGATCAGTCTTCTGAACAAGCAATAAGTCATTTATTTATTTTGTTGCTTGTCACCTTCACTTCTCCTGGGATCTTGAACTTCTGCCATGTTGCATCACCACCTAAAAAAGTGATCTTTGATGCACTGAGAAACCTGACTTTTGTTCACCCCACCATGTTGCTGTTATAGTGGATGTTGATGCTTAAACTGGGTTTATCCAACATCTTTACCAGTGATCTGGAGGAACAAATGGCCAATAAGATCTCCCAAGTTTTTTGATGTTACCAAAGTTTTAAATTAATGAAAAACCACATCAAAGGCAGAAGGATGTTGCCAAACTGAGTGATCAAGAAGTGGCTTCGGTGGAAAAGCTTCAGTGTAGATAAATTCACAAGAACTTAAGATAATGAACGTAAAAATGGTTCTGATTGCTTTTTCTAAATTAAGGGTAAATCATCCAGGGAAAAACAATCTAAACCCTGCCTAATAGGAGGCTAATTTGGAATGGGCAGTTGTGACTTCAGGATGGGGACCTGAGGGTGGCGATGGGTCACTGAAATGATTCTCAATGTAAGCAGCCAGACAAAACACTGATGGATGTTGGCCGGCTTAGGACAACAGAGACATCATTTTACTGCTCTTTAGTAAAACCATGGTTGCAGCCACATCTTGTGCAGCTGTGGTTGCTGTGTTTGAAGTGGGCAGTGACCATGACTGTAGTAGATGGAGCAGATTCTTACCAGGAGAAGCTGAAGGGTGGGAGCCTGATTTGGAGACAGACTGTGATCAAGGTTCACAAAATCCTGAAGGCAGTGTGAAAACGTGCTGAAAGCCAAGCTGCTCACACAGTCCTGCTGTACCAGGACTGAAAGCCCTTGGAAACCTGGTGGAAACCATGCTCACACAGGTCCTGCCAGTGCAGCTGGGTGAGATGGACCGTGTGTCTGCTCTAGGCAGATGCTGCCAGGCTCCCCCTGCCTCTGCCAGCAGGACTGATGAGTGAACAAATGGTGTAAAAAATCCATTTACTTAAAAGCAGTGGCTCCTACTGAGCAGCTGAGTGTTGAGCACTGTCATTTAAACTGTTTTTTCCCCAGTAAAAAGAAAATCTCAAATATCCAATAGTTTTTTTGAATTTTTTTTGAGCAGGTTACTCTAGCAACTAGTGTTGCTAAGACGTGAATAACTACAGATGTTCTCAGAACTAATCACACCCTGATAAACACCATGTCTGCCCTTAATGCAAAATAACAAAAAAAGTCAATTTACTGTAGTCACAACATTTTTAATAAAATCATGGTGAAGGTTGAGTAGTGAAAGAGTTTCTCTAGTAGAACTATAGGTGCATTTTGTGGGAGCCTCTGGTGCTAGCTATATGACTTTTTGATATGTATGAGTCAAATCTTTTATTGAAAATGAAATTTAGAGCTGCATAATGTCAATAATTCCTTTTTGTGGTTAATGTGATGCAGATTTGCTGTCTGACTGAGAGAGGTTTAAAATGTTCAGTCTTTTGTTCAGGAAATGTCCTAATCTATTAGAATGTGTCTGAAGTGGCTTTTAGGAATTAAAAGCAGTGTGTCCTGCTGTTGGGAAGTTTGTTTTTAAAACTGTGGAAGTCAAACAGCATTTTTTTCTGTCTAGGGCTGCAGCTCTAGAAATTTGTGACCTGTTTATCAATAACCTGAAAAACAAAAATGTCTATGAGCTGTGAGATTTCAGGTACCACACCCTGTGTGGTCTTTAGGGAAGAATCTGTTGGGTCTCACTGCAAGTTATATCCTCAGGAACAGAGGAGAGAATCAACTCTTCTGCTTGGCTGTCGTTTCTGTAAATTACTGTGCTTTGGTTTTGTCACTGAAAGGTAGCATCAGTTGCGTGTTCTTGTGCCCTGTGAGTGATGCATGTTGGCTCTGTCTAGCAGGAATTGTCGCATGATTTCTGGGCTCAGTGGGAGTTGTTTTTCTTGAGGATGAAGTTGTTCTTTCCAAATCTTCCTTTTGTGAAAACAGTTCTTCTCCCCATTAAAATTTTCCCTGCTGTGTTTCAAAATCAAATTGAAAAAGCGTTGCATAAGAACTGGGAAAACAAGCTTGTGTCATTGGTGAAACAGAGTGAGCTGCAGACAGTCACAGCACTGATAGCCCTTCAAGGATCTAAAAATAATGGGGAAATTCCTGTCAATGGAACAGGCATTGCATAAGGGAAAATTAGATTTGTATTTCCACTTTTAATTTCAGTTATTTTCTCACTGTATTTATTTCTTTATTTCTCACAGCACAATTTTTTTGCCATTTTAAGGTTATGAAATGTTAATCAAACCATGGTTTTTCAGTCCTACAGGACAGCATTTGGAGGTTTGTCGTGACTACCCATACCTTCAGAAACAGGGCATACAAAATGCCTTCCTTGTAACTTATACAGTGTTTGATTCTGAAATTTCCTGGTTGATAAAGAAGGGAAGAGAGAGCAGGGAATCATCCAGCAGCACTCATGGCAAAGGTTTATTCTCCTGGTCGTCACGGTATGTTGCAGATACCCTTGTGTGTTGTACCTAGAGGTATGCAGGTTTGTGGAGGATGAGAAAAACCAATAGTGGAGTATCAGTGTTTGCCATGAGCTCTTCTGGATTTGTTCAAGACAGGGAATCAGCAGGCTGGTGTGTAGCCCAGCTGTCATTCATTAACTTGAGTCGTTTTTCAGCTCTGCTGCTGAAGAGGGAAACTGGGAGAAAACTGCTTATGAAGAGGGTGGATTTAACGAGACAAAGCCTGAGGTATGGTGTCTTGAAGATGGATTTTAGAGGGCATTTTCAAGACCTGTTTTGGACCCAGCAAGGCCGTTTGAGGAGTTGGTTGTCAATAGCCTTAGAAAGTAGGACTTGAGGGGGCACCACAGTGTAAATTTAGAAATCCCATTTCATTTTCCTTCTTTCTTCAGTTGATTTTCAAACACTGGAGTAAGGTACCTATTCCCATTGGCTTGGAAGCTGTGGGGTGACAGTCACAGACATGGACTGGGCAACCTGAATTTGAGTTACAAATGAACTCCTGCACACTGTGGGAAGGAGGCATACATTGTGCTACTGCTGGCTCTGCTTGTGAGGGCGAGTGACCTGTGGGAGGTATTTCATTCCATGGTGGAGGAGGAGAGCTCACTGAGCCCCTCCTGCTTTCTTCTGTCTCTGCACAGAGTTGCACTACTACAGTGAGTCCCATTTCTTTAAAGTATCTTTAAAGTTTTTTGATTTTCACCAGTGGGACATTTTACACAACAATTTACTTACTCATTTTGTTTGCATCACTGCGATGTTACAACTTCATGAAGAAGTTCCATGATCTTGGCTTTGCCTGAAGGAAGAAAAAATGAAGTTTAGTAAACAAAATTGTTCAATTCCTGACAGATCCTTAAGGGACTGTTTTATTCCATAAACCAGGAACCAGGCTGATGCTGTCATTTCCTGAGATTTTTAATCAAGCTGTTTCAAAGCAAAATGAGAGATTCTTCAAAACTTTAGAGAATGCCTGTTTTTGCCAAATCCTCAGGAGAGATCCTGTAGGAGTGGGCAGCAGGTTGGATGTGCATTGGTATAGTCAGAACACCGATCTGCCTGTGTTGAATATCAAGTTGGAAATACTTCAGAAGTTTGGCAGGTGAAATACTAACACAGTTGGATATAGGAATGCTGAGATATGGGAAGGATAAAATATATGCATGCACTTGCTCACAGGCTAATGTGGAGGGGCACAGGGCATTGCCAATGTGGGGGATGACTGAGAGCATGTTTTGCCTGAAGATTAAAACTTGAATCATAAACCTTCAGAATAAAAAGCACTCAGCAGCTGTGCAGTGCATAGTAATGTCAATATGTGTCTCTTCTCTCTTTGTTTTTCTTTGGGTATTTTAATTAAATCTAAAAAAAGAAAGGGGGGTAGATCTGCCATACCACACTGTGCCAAGTTCTGCTCTTCTCTGTCAGAAGCTGTTTGTCATGTGGTGAGTGGCACAGAGTGAAAACATTGCGAGGAAAAGCTCTGCTCCAGTTGGATGATGTCTTGGATTGCTTTGGCTGCATGCTCTGATCCTTTGTGTGTGTAATGCAGAAGGATGGGACACATTGTCATGAAATGCCCCACCAGAAAATACGGTGGGTCCCTTCTGGAGAAGGGACCAGAGCTGGAGCAGGGTTTGAAGCACAAGTCTGAGGAGGAGCAGCTGGAGAAGCTGGGGATGCTCAGCCTGGAGAAAAGGAGGCTCAGGGGGACCTTCTGGCTCTCCACAACTCCCTGACAGGAGGATGGAGCCAAGTGGGGTCAGGCTCTGCTTCCAGGGGACAGGGACAGGACAAGAGGAAATGGCCTTCAGCTGCACCAGGGAAGGTTTAGATTGCATATTAGAGAAAATTTCTTCCTTGAAAGGGCTGTCCAGCCCTGGCACAGCTGCCCGGGGCAGAGGTGGGGTCACCATCCGTGGAAGGAATTAAAAGACAAGGCACTTGGGGATGTGGGTTAGTGGTGGCCTTGGCAATGCTAGGTAGTGGTTGGACCTCATCATCTTGGAGGTCTTTTCTAATATAAATGATTCTGTGATTCTATGGTTTTATTCCAACTTTCTGTTTAATAGATGTAATTTCATTACCCCAATCAAAGCTTTGTTCTTAGGGAAATAGTGACTGATTTAAAGTAATATAAAACCATAGTAATTTAGCTTTTTTTTCTAATCAGTATAATTATTGCGTGTTGGTTTTATCACAGTATTCTGACTTTAATTATTTGCAGCTTGGGAGAACTGTTTCTTACATGAAACTTTATATTCAAAATTGAGGCAGATGGGCTTGAAAAGTGCAAGATGAAAGCAAATAGCAGTCTATTCTGGCACTGCTTATAGCGGGCAACTTTCAGAAATTCTATCCAGAGTATCAAGTTTGAGAAAGTCTGACCAAGCTGGACTTTGTATTTTAGGATTTGTAAAACAGGATTTAGCATAAGATTCTGGAGATCACTTGCCAGGGCTTTTAATAGTGAATTATTGGCATCAAGATGTTGTGGAGACCAGAAGGCAAGCAGTTGCTGAGAGTGATTCTGCAGCCCATTCCTCTGCTCTGATGCCTTCTGGTTTGAAGTTTATGTAACTTGTCTCCTTAAACTGAGCAAACAAAATGCAATGACACGCGAAACATCAATTCTTAATATTTTGCATTGTTGGTGTTCCGTGCAAGTTGTAGTTAAACAGGATCATTCAAAACAAGTCTAGATTAAATAAAACCTGGTGTTTAATTCATGTATTTCAGAATGGTTTTCATCAGGTAGTTAATAAAAATCACCCCATAAAGGGAAAAAGTGTGGTATTTTGCTGGTTTCCAGAAGCAGAACAATGGACACATTTTTCTGGATGTTTCTTTCATTGCAGCAGCTCATTCAATGGCTTCTTGCACTCTTGGTTCCATTTTTTACTGTTTTTCTCATTCACAAACCCAGTGGCCCACAGAAGCATTCTCACCACCTGAACTGGCTTTTGAGACCTTCACACAGAAATGTGAACAGATATGTAGATGGGAAACCTGATCAAGCAAGCCCCAGCTGCCCCCAGAGCTGTACATCCCTGCTTCCTTCTGGGAGCTCAGCAGGCACAGTCCTCTCGAGCTGGACCATGGTGAGATGGAGACCAGCTCCCTTGGGTGTGAGTGTAGCAGTTTGGGCTCTCTGCAGAGCTGAACATATCAAAGATCTGCTTTGATACCTCTGGTCTCGTGCTCACTTAGGGTTTAAAAATGTTCTGTAATAATGTGTGATAAGCTTACCTGAAGTGCAGTTACCTTGAGTTTTATACAAGTTAAAAATCTAATTTTGAGATTTGATGTGCAAAAAAACCCCCGAAAAAACAACAAAAAAAACCTAATTGGATATCAGCGTTATGTATTTTCAGTTTTAAAAAATCATCTTTGTTGCTGGCGAGCTGCTGGTGAGCTGCTGGCTCAGTGTGCTCCTCAGAGGCAGCTCGGACTAAGCAGGTGCAAGGTGCTGGGTTTGTTTTTGGCAAAGCCAAGCCCTGGGTGGTTCAGACCTCTGCTGCTGGGCGAGGAGGTGGCCAACAGCACCTGGAGGGGCTTGGGGCCCTGGGGCATGTACCCACCGAGGGTTGGGGCTGGCTGGAGGGCGGCTAGGGATTAGCTGTAGTGGAGAGGACTATTAGGGACATGGGCGAGGCAGGAGCAGCTGCTCCCCAGATCCTCCTCCTGGTGGCTTCAGCCCTGGAGCTGTCAGCAGCTTCACTCAGCCTCTCAGTGTGGCAGGAGAGAGGTGGGCAGAGGTGATGGCAGGGAGAGGTTCTTGCTGTGCCATGATCCAAGGGCTTTCTGTGCCCAGCCACAAGAGGATGTGTGGCTGCCTTGCATGAGAACCTGGTGACTGGGCGGGTGATACAGATTCTTGTGTGTTTATCACCGTGACTGATTCATCAAAAGTAGATGGTGAAATTATGGTTTCATTTACTATGGCTGTGGCTGAAATGGGACATCCTGCTGCCCTGCTTACATGTTTTTCCTGACCCTTGTCTGGTTGGTTCCCCCGACACAGGTCTTTGTGGGGCCAGAGCTGATCTCTCTGACAGCAGCTTAGCAGAAAGGTTGTGCTTGGGTCCCCCTGGTTTTTCTTTTCTTTATTTTTCTTTTCCCGTGGCAGGTCTTACATCCAGACTGGTGTTCAGCTGCACGGGTTTCTGGTGGCTGTGAAGGAGGGAGTGTCAGGCAGGCAGGGGTGGGGTGCGGGAGGTGGGGAGAGGCAGGAGCTCTCCTTTCTCCCACACCAGTGTAAGCTGCTGCTGACCTTGTCTGGGGGGATGCCCTCACCCCTCGCTCCCAGGTGTGGGGTTCAAGTGCCTCCATTTCACCCAGACACACACTGCTGCTTGGTCTGTGGAACAACAGCCTCGGGCACACCTTGGGTGTGAGGTGTCCTCTGCCTGTGCTGCTGTTTCTGGAGGTACAGAGAAGGCATGAAACCACCCTAGAGCAAGGTCTGACTTGGAGTTCTCACTTCCCTGGGAGAAGGCCTGAAGGCACCAGAGGCCAAGCCCTATCTGCCATCGAGGCAGGCGCTTACTGTTCATCTGCTTTGGTTCACTCATCTGCTTCCAGGTGCTACAAGGTGTCTGGGGAAGAGCATTTTCTTCACACTTGTAGCATATTCCAGTGGGACTCTGGGAATCTTTGTTTTTGTAATTATTTAAATCCTTCTCAACTCCAAAATTAAAGAACTCCTCACAGCTTTTAAGCAGAGCATGACGTGGGAAGTTACTGCTGTATGGATCAGTGGAACGTGAAATATTTTTCCATACTGAAGAGTTTAGTTTGGGATTTCCTAAGAAATTACACAACAAAACAACATCAAAAAACAGAAGTGAGGGACGAGGGACAGGACCTCCTGGTATCAATTTCACATCTTTTTGCTCTTGGCCATTGTATTCTGTGCTCCTTTTCATAATATGTGAGTGTCAGAGTTTCTCTTCAGTGCTGATTTTTCTCTGTTATTCCTAGAGAAACAAAAAGGAAATAAGATTTCTATTTAAAACAAAACTGATTGAAACTGATGGAGGGAAAACTGTAAAGGTAACAGTAGTGCTTTGTATTGTAGACTTTCTTCTGTGTAGTGAATAGGGTAATTTCCAAAGAACCTCAGCTATGGAAGAGACTAATTGTGAATTCAGTTGACTTAGTGTTCAGGCAATAAGGGTAAGTACCTTTGATCAGGGGTGGCAGCCTTGCAAAATCCTCAAACCCTCAATGACATTTTATCCTGGCGCATACAATACACCCTGGCGCGTAAGACCTGTCCTCAAATGAGAGAGAAACCCTTTTTGTTTTCATGGTTAATATGAAATTATTCCAGGCTGCAAAGCATCCCTGGGGCTGGCACGTGGGACTGGCCTGCGGGCGGGCTGCACGTGCTCGCAGGTTAAGTAGGTCTGGCAGGAGCCAGGGAGGGGACAGCCATGGTTTTCAGGACACCAGAAAGCTGTTTCTGTAAACTAGTTCAGTCACCTTTTGTGGAGGGAATTTTGTGATTTGAAGGTGCCTGAATGCTCCGGACAGGATGGGAAAACAGAAGGTCCTAGAGGAAGGAGCAGTGGATAAAATGGCCTTTCACATTTCCATAGAGACTTACAGCCAGACTTTTAGAGCTGTGGAGGCAGGAATAGGTTGTACCTCAGCACAGAAAGTCGCTGGATTTAATTTCTTCCAACCTGCTAAGTGCTTTTCAGCACTTCTAATTTCTGTAATCCCCTGAAGTTGTGCTGTGTGTGTGTAGCACAGCTGGTGCTGCTGGGGTAGCAGAGGAGGCAGCTTGGGAAAAGCTGCTCTGAATACATTGGGGTTGGTTTTAATAAAGGGGCTCCAAAATGAGTAGGGGAAAGAATAAAAACACTGGTCATACTGCTAGTGCACATCAGGTGGGCAAAGGGGGAAGCCAGGAGGACATGGATATGGACCTTTATCTTTTGCCAAGCAAATTGCAGAAGTTCATCAGGTTGTGAAAATATTCTGCAAAATTTGCTTTTCATGATTTTAAGCCCATGGAAGGTAGAAGCTTTTTGGTGTAGTAGATAAGATCTCTCTGCTAAATGCTTCCAAAATAAAAATTATTTTATAAAATTTCATCAAACTTCTCTTTTTGAAAGGTGCAGTTGAAATAATGAACTTGCTTTGTGAATTTGGCAAGGAACAGCACTGTGTGTAAATGCATTTAGGTGTACAGTCTTGTCCTGATTTTTTTTGATTGTTATATAAATGTTCTAAATTAAAACAGGTTAGATTGAATCATGCTGTTTACTGACCTAGTAGACCAGACTTGATCATTTAAAGTGTCTTTAAAATCATGGTGCACGTGTCTGATTAGCATGTTAGCTTCAGCAGTCAGTGTGGTCCGAGTAAATGATGTAGAAATGTGCCATGTGCCTGAAAAATCTGTATCTTCGAAGCTTAAAGCTAAATCCCTTGTTTATGAAATCTTTCCATATATGAATTTTGTATTTTATTTGGGAGATGGCCACACGAGTTTTGTGGGAGGAGTATATAACAATTAATATTCTCTGATAGCCTACATGATAAGCCCCCCAAAAAGTACATAAAGCTATGAACACCTTTTTTTAACAGGCCTTGAAGACTGCTGAGGAACACACGATTTGAATCACTTAAGCATTAAAATAGTAATACCCATGGAAGAACCACAAGACTTACCCGAACAACCAGTAAGTACATTTTAAAAAGACTAGAAATGAAAACATAAAACGAATTGGTGAACTCACAAATTTAGTATACAGTTATTTTAATTAATATCGGAAAAGAAGGCTTATATTTAGTCTATTTTTCCAGAGGACAAAAAGCATTTTGTTGTTCATAAAATATTTTGTACATTTAATTCACTATAACAGTCCAGGCAATAGCAATAAAGGAATAGTTATGTATACTTGAACTCTGTGATGTTTCTATGCAAAATAATTACTTGTTGTGCTCAGAAAACCAGACTATTTCAAGCCTGTTGTAGAGAAAATTCACTATTTTAGGGGCAGAATCAGCATGCTGGTTATTACAGGCTATATTTGATTCTTCTTGTGCTTGAAATCTTAAAAAGATCCTGTGACCCATTGTTTCCACAAGTGGAAGGCATTTTTTAATGCTTAATTTAACAGTATGTTGGAGGAGTGGAAGCATATCTGAAGGTTAAAGTTGCTGCACATTTGTGAAGTATTTGCAGTACTGTTTGCATTATCAATAACTGATATTATCACAGAAGTGTTGGGCAGAGAATTATCAATACGGTAAGAGATGAATTAAATTAGTGTATCTAAAACATAATAGCATAGGAATTAAGCAGAAATGTTTGTATTAATGTTCTGTTCTCAAAATAAACCTTGTGCAAACTCAGAAAGAAATTGCCAAGTTACCATGGGAGTGAAACTTGTTGTAATCTTGGAGACCTTGTCAAATGCACATAGAAACAGAATAATGTGCCTGAGGGCACTTCACGTGTGTTCTAATTGAAAAGATTTTGATGCCCTTTTAATGTGAGAATTTTATGTTCTTCAGTTAAACTAGTTAGAAAATACATTGTCGTTTTTGCAGTTTTATGATTTAGGAACAAAGTTGAATGAAATAGAAATGTAAATTTATGATTGTTCAGAACCTGGCTTGCCACAACCTGCAGGTGATGGGCCTGAGTAATATCCACAAAATGTGAAATGAAGCAGCAAAACCATATAGTTTCTACTCCAGTTATTTGAGGAATTTAAAAATTAATTGTCTGTACTAAAAAAAGGAAATCTCTCTAATTACATCCTTATATAATGAAAACTGTCTTTATTCTTCAGGGCATGAGAGATAGGGTACAGCTAATTTTCAATGGAAGCATCCTTTAAGCAGATTCTGCAGTAATATTCAGCTAAAGATTTTCTTGGTAATTTATTTTAAATACCTGATGCCATTCAGTCATTCTGTGACAGAATATGAGACTAGATGGATCACAATGAATAAGTGAGGTAGTAGTTTTGGTATAGTGGCAAGGTCTCACAGGAAGAAATAGAAAGAACAGTTTTTTGTTTTTTTTCATAGTGAGACGATTTCTGAAACATGTGAATTTTCCTCATGTAAAAAAATAAAAGGAAACTGAGATCGGCTTTGCAAAATCCTGTCAACAGAATTGCCCAGTGCTGATATTGTGCACATTTCTTTTCTTTCCCAAATGATTTGGTTTTTCTTAAGTCACAGGAACAAGATTAGTAAGTTACTTCAAAAAATAATGTATATGGCAAAATGTTGATGACTGAAGACAGAAAAGAACCTGTAGAGAAGTCATCAGACTTCGAGTTCAATGTATTTTACTTGAAAAAAAAAAACCCAAAACCTAAAAATTGGGTGATTTTCTTATGTTGGTGTGGACTGACAGTAATAAATGCTCCCAAAGTGTGTCTTTTCTAACTCAGTGTTAGACTGATCACTCAGACCTCTGCTGCTGTCTGGCATGTTGTACAGCCATAGCTTTGGTCCCCAGTTTTTGAGTGTTTTTCCCTCTTCAAATCTGAATTAGAATGGAAACAGTTTCTGTGCACGCTGCAGGGCTAGAAAACAGAATCAGAATTTATCATTATTAATCCGGATTAGTTGTTAGAAGTGATCCTGTGTAGTAATCTCTCACTGTTGAAGGCATTGTGGGTGAAGGTAGTTAATTTTTATAATGCTCATTTAATTCTTAATACTAGAAAATGACAAAATGTTTTTTATAAAGTACAGTGAACTTGTGTGAGCCTCACTGCAGACACTCTGTGTTCGGAACGACTGCTCACTCACATCAGACAGCAAGGGCAAGCCTGGGTCCATGGTGGGTAGAGGGTTAGGGTCCTGGGTTTTCCCTGAGGCACCCGAGTGGATGGTGAAGGTCCTTCCCAGTCAAGTTGGATGTTAATAGTTCCCAGTTCAATGGTTGCTGTAGCAAAGGCTCACCCAGGAAGAGGCAGTACAGAGCTGGGCTCTGGTGGACACGGGAAACTCTCCTGCAGGAAAGCAGCAGCTCCACTGTCCCCTCCGATGTTCAGAGAGCAAGGAGCTTGCTCCCTTCCCTTCCCTTCCCTTCCCTTCCCTTCCCTTCCCTTCCCTTCCCTTCCCTTCCCTTCCCTTCCCTTCCCTTCCCTTCCCTTCCCTTCCCTTCCCTTCCCTTCCCTTCCCTTCCCTTCCCTTCCCTTCCCTTCCCTTCCCTTCCCTTCCCTTCCCTTCCCTTCCCTTCCCTTCCCTTCCCTTCCCTTCCCTTCCCTTCCCTTCCCTTCCCTTCCCTTCCCTTCCCTTCCCTTCCCTTCCCCCCATGGGTATATCTTTTGTGTCCTTTAAGTACCTATTACTAATGTCTCTTAACAACAGATGGGACAAAATTCCCTAAGAGAAAGAAAACAAAAGGAAAAATCCTGACCTCCAACAGATGCTAAAGCTGAAACATGAATCCCTGAGGTAGACCCCAGCTGGATAACACCCTGAGCCTTTTTTGCTCCTCTTGCCCAACAGGAATTCACCTGTGTGTTGCTACTTCTTTTTTTAAAGCACATTTCGACCTCTCATAGTCAAACTGCATTTTCCTCACCTTTTATTTATATTCACCCAAGAATAAAAATGTGAATAACTGTAATGCTGACTCTGTGCAGAATAAGATTTTCTTAAAATTTATGACTGTTTTATTCGGTTTCCACAGAATTGTCCTTACTAGCTGTTTCAGTGGCTGTGTATCTCAGCACCTGTTACTTACATAATTAACATGACAATTCCACTGTACAAGATCCAGTGTTAGCCCTTGTTTTCTAATTAGGGAAAGGCATGTTTTGAGATGAAGAGCCTGTGGTTACACTGGTGAGTTTTGGAGGGCAGGACAAAGCTGTGTATTTATCCACCACTGTGAACCCTCCAGCTTGTGTTAATTGTGGCTCTGAACATTTTTGTCTTCGCAGGTGAAAAAAGCCAAGATGCAGGAATCCAGAGAACAGAGCCTGAGGTATGGGATTTTAAATTTGATTTTAGTGAGGAACAATTCTGTATGGTCTTTTACAATTACAAAGCTTTCATTTTAGTAGCTTGCCTCTTATTTTATTTTTTACAGAGCTAGGGCAAATATTATTTCATCTGTATTTGGTATAATTTTGATTAAGTTCCCAATAAAAAATAATTAACTGGCCCTTTGGTATAAAGCTTTTATGAAAAAAGAGTCTTAATGGCGTCATCATGCCTGTATTTCACAGAATGTGATGAGACTCGTGTACTGCACATAACATGCATTTAATTTGGTGAGACTCAGGATATTTTAATGATATCTGTGCTATCCTCTTAGTGAAACTGTGCTGATAACTGCTTTGAGAAATTAAACTCTCTTGAACTGGTAGCCTCTCCTATTTAAAGCTGTTGTGTGATCCTATTTTTAGCCTTGGTAAATGCTTTCTGATGGGTATTGTATTTAGGAATTAACTATTATTATTGCTACTTATAATGAGAATAGCTATATTAGGATTTTTTCTGTTTCTCTGAGTAGCAGCAAATACAGTGAAGAAAGATTTAATTTTTGAGTCTCTGCTATCCCAATAGGAGCGAGGAGGAAACACACCATTTCTTCAGGAGTGTATGTGGTATATTGTAAAAGTTAGAAATTTGAGCTAATCACACAAGCTCCCTTTCTGGCCCATCTGAGGTTGGAGGAATCACATCCTAGGGAGAGTTTTTCCCTCTCTCTTGGCTACAAAGGACCCAAGGGCATCATGGTTAGGTCTAAACAGATCGGGATGCTCTCCCTTCTCCCTCTGTGGCACCCTGCTTCAGCATGACCACAGCTTCCCTATGGGTGCATGGAGCTCAAGATTTGAGTGTAGACATCCTTGTACAGTATTTAAAAATAGAGGAGAGGGGAGGGATAAAGTTGCATTTCTAACTTGATTAAATATTCTGTTTAAATATTCTGGCTCTATTTTGATAAAACTATACATGATTTTAAGTTTGACCAATGGATTAATTTAAAAGAATTCGTTGGACCTGTTTCTCCCATTCTGCTGTACTGCTGGGGGAAGGAGGAGGGAGAGAAAATCAGGAGTTTATTTGAGCCCAGAAGGCAGGGAGGGGTGGGGCAAGGTGTTGTAAGATCTGGGTTTATTTCTAATACAGACTCCTGCTCCCTGTGCAGGTCAGCTCAGGCAGCTTTAGGCTCTTCCTAAGAGTTTAATTTGCTCATACAACACAAAACTGCGTGGGTTTTTTTTGGGATGCTGAGTAGAGTCAGGTCACGGAGGGAGGCAGAGACAGCTGTGCTTGGTGCACACCTGAGCTACAGGCAGAAGTCCCCCCCAGCAGCAATAAACCTTGACTCCATAACCTTGAGAAACTGCATTCTGAGGATGTCAGACCAGTACACAGGTGGCTCAAAACCTCGTGAAAAGCTGTGTTGCAGAACTAGCAATAATAAAACTAAACGGAAGGCAGTCATCAAGGAGAAACCAGTTTCATTCAGAAATTACCTATACTTCCTACTCTATACCAAGACTACTCTGAACAAAGCAGCATTGACATGGAACTGAAACGGTGCAGGACAAATCCAAAATAATCCAGTAACCTGCAAATATTTAAGTACAGAAGTGACCCCCAGTTCAAGGATGTTTCAACACTGGTCTTCAGGGACAAATCCAGCAGTGAGGCAATGCCTGTGGGCAGGGGAGCCTTGAGAACAGGGCCACACACACGACTGCTGGCAGCACTTCCTTGGCTGCTGCAGTCTGGGGCAACGGAGAAGCCAAGGGGTGTTTGTCACAGAAGCCACCTCTGCAGTCCCCCCTTGACCAAAACGTGGCCATCCAAACCCTATATAATATGATGTCTAATTCCAGCTGCAGATCTCTCTTTTGGAATCTCTGCATGAAATAGCAAAGAGTGCAGGGCTAGGTTCTGTGAAGAGTTAGTTTGCTTTGGTCAGAAAGGTTGAACCCAGGGATTATAATGCCCAAGGATATTAATTTAAGAGTTTGTAATGCTAATACTGAGCCTTTCTTGTCCTGGCAGTCATGTGAGCAACACAGAAGTCAGCGATCAGAAACCTGAATCTTCAAACCTTGGTTCAAACCTTCCCATGTCCAGTGAGAGTGAGTATCTCTCGAGTTCTGCTCCCATTGTCTTTCCTCATGTCTTTCCCTGGTACCATGCATGCTTCATCAAACACAAGCTTTGTCTCCTCCTTGTAATCCTTAGCCTGCCCTCAAAATCACTTGTAAAGTGAACGTTTGCTGTAGTGTTTACAGTGTTAATGCCTGATGGTAAGGAAATATCTGTTTCTAACACGTTTTTGTGTCACTGTCCCCCAGGTTGCTGCTGGGTGTTTCTGAGTACTGCTGTGTCTTATCTGCCTTAGACATGATTTTTCTTGAGGGTTGAGTCAGTATCAATTATAATGCCTATTGTAAATATGTTTTTTAAATCATCTCTACACAGCTAGTTGGGTCCTTCATAGCAATATGCCATAAACTTCATTTTAGACTCTGAATTGTATTGAAATCTGCAGAAAGCTCTTAGGAAATAAAGAGAGGAAACAGGCAGGAAATTCAAAGATTGCATAGTAAGTGAAAAGAGGGGTGTATCCTTTCTTCTGGAAAAAGAGGGCTGGAAGTTACTAGGAAATTCGGAGTCCTGTGTGGAATGCCTTTGACTGCCAATACATATTTCTAAGTGTAAATCAGATCATTGTAGCTGAAAGTATGTAAGGTGTAGCTTTCCATTGTAACTGATTTAATCTTTGCTATTTTAATCTATGTACTATGGTGTTGCAGGAGTTATGAGAAATTTCAGCCTGCAAAGCCTGCTGCCTAACTAGATAAGCCATTTACAAATCCCAGAAATTGCATTCAGTATTATTGTGGGATTTTTTGCTTTTTTGCAGCATTACCTAATTCTTTAGATGCAATTTTAAAAACAAGAATTCTAGAAGTAACATTACTACATAACTATTCAGATGAATATTGATATTCTGAAAAAAACCCTTACAATGCATAAACATTTTTGCAGGAGGGATGTGGGAACATCTGACAAGTGTTAAAGAAAAGCCTTTAGGTCCAAAAGTTCCCAGTTTGTGTTTCTGGTTGTATCCCTGTGCTACGTGGGCTTCACCCCATGAGTAAGGGCAAACATTGAGGAGCCGAGGAAGGTGATTCATGGACTATTTGGAAGGTTCGGTTCATGTGGCTGATGGTTTGTACTTCTCAGCTGCTTGTGTTCAGATTACACTAAGAGAAGAATATTGAGGTGGCAGAATGCACCTAGGGTTAGGGTTGGCTGTGGTGTCTGTCTTGCTTTCCTTAGTGTAATTCAGGAGAGTTAACTATGTGGTCATACAAGAGCAATAATGTAGGACTGTTCAGATATGGAAAACCTAACTCTTTTAAGCACATTATTGGCATCTGGATCAAATCCCAAGGCAGAGTGTGCTGTTACCTGTGACCACATGCCATTTTGAAGCCTGTTAGTCGAGCCACTCCAGTGGGAGAGGCAAAGTGTGGTCTCTTGTGATGGTAGTGGTGGGGGAGCTGGCCCCCAGGGCCCACACAAGGGATACACTGTCAGCCTGGATTACCTGCTGGGCAAGCCCTGGGTGATTTGTCTGTTTTCCAATGGGGAATCAACTGGATCCACAGCAGTGCAGGTGTGTTTACTAAGGGTTTGGGTATGGTGCTTCTAGATCCAAACTGATAAACCCATGTACTGTGCAGATACACAGTCATAAAGTTGTGTTTCCCAGCAGCAAACTGCACTGTGGTGGTGCCATGTGCCAGAGAGGCTGCATGGGACCAAATTCTATGCTGAGGTCCTGCCCATCCTTGCTTTCCTAGTTTGATGGACAGCTAAGTATTTAATCAGGTCAGCTCATGTGAATCCAGAGGGGTTTAATGGCTCTTGGATTAAGCCATAGCAGCCCAAGTCTCCTTCTCCACCCCAGCCTGGAATGCTGTAACAGAGCTGTCTCACACAAGGTATACTAGAGCTGAGTGAGAACATTTGAAACATTTCTTCCCTGGGTTGCCAGCTGAGCCACTCTGTTTTAGTGGTTTCAGAGTGCAGTTGCTGTGAATTTATTCAAGCAGAAAAATGGAAACATCTGGTTAAATGTAACTACCAGATTAGAGGAATCTCTGGGCCTTTTGCACTGCATCTGTGCTTCGCTCCAATGTGTGTGATTAAGTTCATTCAGCTGGAGCTGTTCCTTTTTGCAGGAAAGACAGATTGCTGGAGCCATGCATGGGTAGAGTTTGTAGAGAAAGAGGAAAGCTTGGCCAAACAGATGTTTGGTCTCTGCTCTGGGACACAGACATGTTATGCTTGGTGCAGATGAAGCCCCTTCAGCAAATACGCATGGTTTTTGGGGAGGACTGAAGTCAAAGTTTTTTTATGACAATTGCAAAAAATTATGGTAACAGCTGATAAAGAGAAAGGGCACTGATACACAGGGAAGAATAGTGTGATTGACTGATCTACCTGCTGTGAGTTGGCAGAACATTTTCGTGCCAGTTTAACTGTGTGTTTTTGAGAATTTGCTTTGAAACATATTCAGGGCACTAAAACTTTTCGTAAATCCTGTGTGTTGACTAAAATGTACCATGAGTATATGATATTTGTCTTTATTTGTTGGGTTTTGAAAGCACCTCTGTAATTACACAAACTATTTTTCTTTCAGTTATGACATGCACTGATTATATCCCAAGGTCATCAAATGATTATACCTCACAAATGTATTCTGCAAAGTAAGTCAAGAAATTGTTAATGAATTCTGTAAGTCTTACTTCTTTCTGAAGTAATCTGTTCGTATTTTTATGCATTTCTCTAATGCTGTAAGTCCCACTACTGGCAGCAGATACTCATTGCTGAGGACACTGAACTTACAGAATTCACCCTTTGGCGTTAGTGACTGTTGTTTTGTGATCACAAAGACAAATGTTCCCCTTCAGGTAATTAACAACATGATAGTCTTGGTGAAGAATGCATATAATATTAGTCAAATAAACAAATTGAACATAAATATATGGGGAATATAAAATTTGCTCATCATTCACTGTGTTTGGGGATCTTCATTCTTCCATTTGGAGCAGGATAGGCCTTAACTCCTTCTGCTTGTTTTTGTGTAGTCTCTGTGTGTGTCCTAGTGGTTCTTAAACATCTTTATTACAGTAGCTTTAGGGTCTGGTGTGGTAAGGCATGACAAGTGGGACTAACTACTCCTGCCTCTTGGAGTGGGGAGTTTGTCCTTCCCAACTCATGCTGCCCTCCCAGTCCTGGATGAGCACAGGTGCTCTGGCACCATGGAGAAGGGAGTTCCCCAGTGTCACTGCAGGAAGCTGGCAGCATCTCTTAAATCAAGAGCCTGCCTTGGGAAGCACAAGGAGCTTATTGCACTAAGAGGACATGTCATTCTGAATCGTTTCTTCTTTCTGGAGCAAGTTTTTAATGTGTCTTCTGGTTTGGAGACTGAAAGATGCATAATGTAATTTTGTCAGTTCTTTCTGATTTTTGTTCTCTCTTTTCACTAAGGCCATATGCACCTATCCTTTCTGTACCAGTATCGGAAACAGTGAGCTCTTACCCTGGTCAGCCTCAGTACCAAGCACTACAGCAGTCCCAGCCCTACACCATCTACCCCCAGACCACCCAGACCTACGGACTACCTCCTTTTGGTAAAAAGTGACTTTTCAAAGACTTCTTGGTGCCTGCAATTATTGTTTTATGTCTCATTGAAAAGCCAATGTTAAGCTTAACCAGGTGTCTTGGAGAGAAGGGTTTGTAGGAGAGCACATGCATAGTTTAAATTGTAGATGGGCACTGACCTCTTGATGGGACTTCAACATATAAAATAAGATTTCTTACAAAGCTACTTTGGATGTCTTCCCATGAAGTTTGCCATATGATTCTTGGTTTGGGATCATAATTGTCTCCAGTTTGGTATAGCTGTGTTTGTGCAGTTTCCTTGGTAGTGAAATGATACAACACCCCATACTATAACTTCTCTGCTTAAGGTGTTTTACGTTTCCTTTTTGTTGTCCACAATTAAGACTTTGTTTTTTATTCACCTTTCACCAAATGAGAGTTCATGTTAAAATGTCTCCAAGTTTACTAGGCAGATAATTTTGCTTAATTTTCTCTAATAACTGAGCCCCCTTGATAGCCTCTTGAAGGATCAGCTATTGTCACTAAAGCTCCACTACAGGGTTTGAGCTATCCACCCTGTGCATGGATGGAGAAACACACCTCTGGGGTGTTGAACTGCTTTAGAAGATAATGGCTGACTTTCTCCATGGTGTACAAAGGGCCCTGAGGGTGAATAGTGCAGATAGAAAAATACGTATTTTTCTTCTTCTTCATACATATTAACTTCTGGGTGGGTTAGCTAGAGAAAGAAGCTGCCTGGTCTTTCCTTATACTGTGTATATTAGAATCATAGAATATACTGAGTTGGAAGGGACCCCCAAGGATCATGGAATCCAACTCCCAGCACTGCCCAGACCCCCCAAATCCCACCCTGTGCACCCCTGGCAGCGCTGTCCAAATGCTCCTGGAGCTGTGGCAGCCTCGGGGCCGTGCCCATTCCCTGGGGAGCCTGGGCAGTGCCCAGCACCCTCTGGGGGAAGAACCTTTCCCTGATCTCCAGCCTGACCTGCCCTGGCCCAGCTCCAGCCGTGCCCTGGGTGCTGTCCCTGTCCCAGAGCAGAGATCAGAGCTGCCCTCGGGAGGAGCTGCAGGTCCCTGAGCTCTGTTCTCAGTGTCCTCTGCTCCAGCTGAACACACCAAGGGCCCTCAGCTGCTCCTCCTGTGACCCCTTCAGACCATTCACCATCCTCATGGCCCTCCTTTGGCCACTCCAATAGCTTTAGATCCTTCACGTATTGAGGCACCCAAAACTGCCCCAGCACCCGAGGTGCGGCTGCTCCAGTGCAGAGCAGAGCAGGACAATCCCCTCTCTGGCCCGGCCAGTGATGCTGTTGCTGATGCCCTCAGGACATGGATGTCCCTGCTGGCTGCCAGGGCACTGATGACTTCAGCTGGCCATTAACCAGAACCCCCAGGTCCTTTTCCTCAGGCTGCTCTCCAGCATCTCATTCTCCACTGTACAAGCAGCCAGGACATTAAAGTGTTAGGCACTGAGGGAAAAAAGCAAACCCATGACTGACTATCTCCACATACATATGAAATTTTATAACTGATTATTAAAAATGAACATTTTAACTTCTCTTTTCATCTTCAATGTTGCCCAATGTGGTTTCATATGTAAATATTGTATCAATATTTACATATTTAGCTCTCAAAAAATGGAAGGTAGCAAAGGCTGTTTTATCCATTAGCAGATGACACTGATGAGAGGGAAGAGCATCACCCCCTTGTGCAGGGAACCTGGGAGAGCACCCCAGCTGCCCATGGAAGTGGTGGAGTCACCACCCCTTGCAGTGTTCAGAAAACATACCGTTTTGGCACTTGAGGACATGGTTTAGTGGTGGACATGGTGGTGGTGCTGGGTTAATGGTTGGACTTGATGATATTGAAGGTCTTTTCCACCTTTAATAATTCTGTGATTCTGAGTCGCTGTCTCAGGGGCTTGTGGTCATGCTGCACAACTGTATGAACTGAGCCTCTTGCAGATTTATCTGTAGTGCTAAAATCTTAGTATCTTGATGTGTGTAAGGATGAAATTTTCTTTAGTTAAAGAATTAAATGTCTTTGAATAAAAACAGCTACATTTCTGGCTTTTGTTAGCTGCTGACAGAGCATGGGTTTCTCTAAAGGTTACAAAACAATTGATTTCTCATGATGTATTTGAAAGATGTGTAGGAAGGATAATAAATCCAGACTTGGCTTTGTTAAACATAAGTTAAATTACTAATACTGTAATTACTAATGGTTGCTGGAACATACTCCTCCCTGGGTGCCTGCACCTTGATTTTAGTGCCTTGTTGCACTGTGTTTTGCTGTATGTGAACAGTGGTTGATAGTTTCCTTTGCTTCATTTATTTGGTGTTTCTTGATAGTTGTGCATGGTGCACTGAGGCTGCTTAGCGTGCTGCTGTGTGTTTTAATGTGTCGCATGTTGGTTTCTTTAAAGGCAAATATTTGTAAATATTTGGAGTGTTCCAGTGAAGTTGTTTTAAAAGGTTGTTTAGACTTCTACAGTTTTGGAAGGAGGGAGTGAGGGTGTAGGGGTTTTATTAGAGTGTTGTGTGTGTGATGTTTTATTGGTGGCAGTAGTGGTGGCTATATTTGGGGGGAATGGTTTTTTTGGGTTGTTTTTTTTTTTTAAATCCAAAGGTTCTGGAATGCAGGGGTACTCTGCTGCTTCAGTATTATACTCTAAATGTAACACTAGAAATTCTTCTGAAGACTTGGAAAGAGATCTGCATTTTCTGTTGACTTCAAAGGAATTTTCATCTGTAAAACATCCCAAATGTGATTGGTTACTGAAATGTCTGGTATGGATTTTGAGGTCTGTTGTTAAACACCTGAATTTTTAGTGTGAAATCAAGTGTTAGGAAGATGTTAAAAGCCATTATTTCTAGTAATGGACATCATACTGTAGTGGTACCTGCTGAGCCATACTGAGGAGATGGACCTTGCATGGTGTGACAGAGAGGTGGAGGGTAGAGGACTGAATGTGCACACGGCAGAGGGAATTCTGGAATTTGTTTCTGCTCGCAAAATCTCCAGGGAGCAGGTTAGGGCCAACAACTTGGTCAGATGTTTTACCAGCATCAGAGGGCTTGTTTCAGAGGTTGGTGTGTCTTTCTACTGTGTATTTGTTTCTATGCCAGAAAGAAGGCACCATGGATTATCTAACTGGAACAAACCAGTATGAAATTCAAGCAAGCTGACAAACACAAGCATTATCATGAGGTGGCTGAAGTCAGGATGCTGCTTTTAGGGAAGGGGTGACCTATGCTCTTGCTGACTTGTCACCTCTCTTGGTGTTCCAGTGCATTGTTCTGCATGGAATGCCCTTTCGGTCTGGAGATACTTTGTTAAAGAAGCATTAAAATAAGAGTAGTGACTTCCAGGCTGCATATGTGTAGCTGTGAGTTGGTGTTAGAAACACCATGGATGTGATGGTTTACATTAACTCAAAAAAACCTACGAGTGATGGGCTGTCCTGTGTGGGGCCTTTCCATGTATGTAGGTGTGTGCTGTGACATTCAGTGACATACAGTGCTGCCATTGAACATGGAGGAGTCTTGTTCCCCCTCTCACAGCTTCTCTATCATCCTTGAGGCTGTGCTAGCTTATAATGCTGTCCTGCAGAAAGAGAGGGCAAGTTCATGTGCCACCAGGCCAGGTGTGTACCTTGCTTTAAAGAAAGTAGGACATGTCTGTGACAAGAAGACAGTCATGGAAGGCAGGGGCTGAAAGATGCCTTAGCACATGATCTGAATCAGCTCCTGCGCTGGCACCCAGCCAGTGCCACACACCTCTGTGTGTGACCTGGTGCCACACACCCTGTGTGGTCATTATCCTACAGCATTCAGGCTGGGTTTGTGTTTCACTCTCAGGTTGTTTGGCACTTCTGCATGTCGCGTGACCATCACATTTTGTTGCTGTCTGTTCCTTGTCCCTCTGTCTTGTGCCATAAGGAGCTTCTGGTTACTGTCCCCTATAAAAACTGCTCACCCATTTGGAGGTGGTGGCACTCCCTTTCCAGACTAAATAAAAACAGCTACTCCCACTCTCCTTAGAGGATCTGTTTCCCATGTATTTTGTTCTGGAGTTTCTGCAGTGTGTCTACAGTCTTTCTTAAAAGCCTTTCCTTTTTGTTTGCTCATTATTGAGGTTCTGGAGGTTTGAAACCTTAACAAAGATGCAACTTGTGAGTCAAAGAGTCAAACTCTGGGGTGGCTGTACAGAGAGGAGTGATTTAAGTTGACTTATAGGTGTCAGTTTGAGATCAGATATGTAAATAAATCAAAAGACTGTTGCAGAATTTAATTCTGACAAAGCTGCAGCATGGAGCGACCTCTTGGAGCTTCTGCTCTTGTCCAGCTCAATGGAGTCTCCCATGTCTTCTAGGTAAGAAACCTAGAGCTCATAGCCCATGGCTCATCCTGCTAGAGCGGGTGAAAGGCTGCAGGTGGCTTCTGCAGCCTTGATGCTGTTTTTGGGGTGTTTAAAAAGGAGGGCAGTCTTTCTGATGGCCCTGAACAGTGTCTAGCTCTAAACGTCCTTTGTTTCTCTGCTTTGCACACTCCTGCTTGTTTTCAAGTAGATCCTCTCAAAATATTTCTGCCTTCTAGCCAAGGCCAAGGAGAACTGTCTTTGACTTTGGCTGTAGATTTCAAAACACTCAAATGAAAACCTGAAGAGCCCTGAAGAGTGAGGCCTGAGCTGAGCTGCCTCAGTTGGACACTGTTGGCACCCCATCAGTGCGGTGACTTCAACCTTAACATGGCACCTGAGCTGAACCACACTGCTGAGTGTGCCCTGTACACATAATTACAGTCACTCTGCTCTATGCTGTGCCCAGGGTTGTTACAAAAGCTTTCCAAAAAATCAAGAAATCTAGAAGAAACATTTGGAATTTTTTTTTTTTTTTTATAGCTCTATATTTGTTGTTGTCAGTCTAGGAAAATTACTGACTTGTGGCTTGCTTAAAAATATTCAACCCAAGGTCCAGTGAAGTAGTGGAAGTGTTGAGCTTGGCCTTCATAGATCCCGACTTGGGCCTTGCTGTGTAACAGCTGATGTCACTTGCAGTGCTGTGCAGCCCAGCCCAAAATCACAGCGATTGGCAGGTCCTTTATCTGCATGGGGCAATGAATCTTAGTGACACAAACAGTTTTTTAGTTAAAAGCTTTGCAAATTAGTCTTCTTGGTGCTTTTAATTTTCTCTTTTTCAGCCATTTTGTCACCAGCTCTAATCCCTGCACAGCCTGACAGTCAGCGCTTACTATTGCCAAAATTAAACATTTTCTATGCGTCATTTGTTACTTGCTTTTGTGATGAGCAAAAACCTTAATCTGAGGTAGCAGCATGCTCTTTGGTCCCAGCATATTTGTTTGTAACTGGTCCAATTTATCTGATTCAGGTGCACTGTGGCCAGGTATGAAATCTGAAAGTGGTTTAATTCAGACTCCATCTACAAGTCAGCACAGTGTTCTTACCTGCACTACAGGGTTAACCACAAGCCAGCCCAGTCCAGCACATTATTCTTATTCCATTGAAGGTAACTTGGCATGGTTTTTATCTGCATCTCTCTCCACCTAACTGAGTCCAGATACCAAACTAGAGAGGCTTGCACGCTTGTCCTTGGTTTGTGCATGCTTCTTCATGCTTTGCCTCTCTCCTCTTTGTGCCTGTGTATGTCTGGGTTGGTATTTGCCTCGTACCTGTGTGTGCACCAGGCTGGCTCGTTGGTGCCACGCTGCTGGGCTGAACAGGGTGAAGAGCAAACGGGATGGGAAAGGAGACTAAATGTTGTGTTCTTGCATGCTTTACTGGGAATGCTCTTGCATTTCTCTTTGTGGTCTTTAGCTTGATGTCAGGAAATACGCTGACTGAAGTTGGATTTTTAAACATTTGTTTTTAATTCCTTCTGGAGGTAGATGACTCTTGCATATCACACACACACACACACCAGGTTGGTAGATCTGCTAGGAAGTGAATTTCTCAGTATAGGACTACGATACAAATATTACAGCTGTTGGAAGTGCTACGTCTAAGAAGACAGGTGCTGAATTTCACTGGCTTCCACAGCAGTTTTTAGGAGTGAATGTGCCAGGTAGCTAAATAATGGAATATTGCTGCTTTTGGCAAATACGTGCGAATTGATACCTTTTCCTTAGGCTGGATTTGTGAAAATTCTTCTGTTTTTCTGAAGATTTTATAAAGCATTTCTGGAATTCATATTCTATTTCTTGTGGAATATTTTCACAGAATAATTCAGGGACTTCTGGAAATTTTTAATTCAGCTTCCTCCTCAAAGAGCAGTTGGTACAGGATTCAGAGCCAGGTTGCTCAGAACTTTATCTAGTCAGGTCTCCAAAACCTCTGAGACTGGAAATTTTGCCAATTCCAGGGCCTCACTGTCATTATGATGAAACTTTTTTCTTTTGCAGACTCAGAGCTTTCCCTCTTTAATGTTCTGGCCATTTCTCTCCTGCTGCTTCACACCTGTAAAAAGAGCCTGTGTCTGTCCTCTCACTCATGTCCATGCAGGTACCAGTAGGTCCCCAAAGCCACCTCCTCTCCTGGCTGGACAGTCCCTCTTTCCTGAAATGCCCCTTGCAGGGCACATGCTCCTGATCCCTGGCTGGTTGGTGTCTCTTTACCAGACTCACTGAATTTTTATCAACACATTTCTTTGTGCCTCAGGCCCCAAACTGAATTCCATAACCAGATGTGGTCTCATGAGAGCCAAGAAAAGGAGGATAATTCTTAAAATTAGCAGTGAGGGGGTTTTAGCATGTCTCTCGCTGAGAGGAAGGTCATGTGGTATGTCATGGTACTTGCTCAGCTTGCATCATTGTGACAGTCCAGCCCAGTGTAATATTTATCCTTTATTCCCTTTTCACATTCATAACACGAGGAAAACAATACTGGAAATACTCCCTTCCTTCCAACATAACCCTCCTTCCCATACCCCCACCAGCAGAATGAATTATTGTGTCTTTCAGCACCAGCTTTAACAGCCAAGGGTCAGGAATGGTTCTGCACAACATGACCCCTGCCAGATCCTCCAGTGATATCCCATGGGGAACAGGTGGATCCCTGGGGATTTGGGAGGGGACAGACTCATGTCAGGCCCTGCTCTGTAGAGGAATTATAAAATCACAGACTGGTTTGGGCTGGAAGGGACCTTAAAGATTATCCACTTCCAACCCCTCTGCCATGGGCAGGGACAACTTCCACTATCCCAGGTTGCTCCGAGGCCTGTCCAGCCTGGCCTGGGACACTTACTGGGATGGGGCAGCCACAGCATCTCTGGGCACCCTCACAGCCAAGAATTCCTTCCCAATATCCCATCTAACCCTGTCCTCTGGCAGTGGGAAGCCATTCCCCCTTGTCCTGTCACTCCAGACCCTTGTCCAAAGTCCCTCTCCAGCTCTCTCAGAGCCCCCCTTGATGCTGGAAGAGGCTCTGAGGTCTCCCTGGAGCCTTCTCTTCTGTGAACTACACAACCCCAGCTTTGTCAGGTTTCACACAGGCGATGGATTTTAATCTGTGGTGCTGGGGGAATGTGTGATGTGAAAAGTCACCCTGCAGGCTGCTCTCTGAAAGTGTGCGCAAGTCACCCCAATTGTGCCAATGCTGTTTTTGGAAAAACTTCTTGTAGACTGGCAGGAAACTTTTCCTTTTTATTATTTGCTATGTTTCCTTCTCAAGCTGCCCACCAAGGGGTCAGGTCAGCACAAGGGCTGGTGCCAGGGAGGTGGTGGAGAAGAATGGACAGGGTTGTTTTATTAGTAATCACTGGAAAATATGTCTTTTCTCACCACTCAAATCAGCAGCGTGAGACACAGTTGTACAATGATACTGACTCACTGGAGGGGAATTTCAGTGCATGGTTCTGGTTTTGGCTCTTTGAAAATGATTGAAGCAAAACAGATTGGGATTAATAAGATAGGGGAGGTAGGGATGTGATGTCTGAGGATGAGGTCTGGAAGTGGGGGGAAAAAAGAAAGGAGAAGTGGAAAAGAGTCATGGCATCTTTAATTCAGTACTTGTGTTTGCTGATCTATTTAAACCTCAGACCTTGAAGTCACATTTGGTAAATCCGTGCCAAATATTTTTGCATGGTTCTGGCCCATTCACAGGTAAAAGGAAGTGGCTGACAGTGCAGAAAGAATTGGTTCATCTGTGAAGTGGGAACTGTTTAAAAAGATCTGATATATAGCACTGTTTAGATACAGGATTATTAAAAAGACATGTTGGAGGGAGACCAGAGTTAAGATAAACAACGAAGATCATATTAGGAAATGCCAAACCTTGGAATCTTTTTTCTGATTTCTTAACTTTTGTAATCAATCTCAGTGGAGAAGCAGCCTCTGCAGAGCGCAACAGATAAGAATCACTTTCTGTTTCCTCTCCATTATAGTCTTGAGAGCAATCAAATGGTGTAACAATCTGTCTTCCACAGAGTTACTGTACCCTGGCTGCATGGCAGGTTTGTTCGGTTACTGAGGGTCTTTTCTGGAGAGCTGAGCTTCATAGGGGCCTAGGGAGGGACCTTCTCTTAAGATGGTAACAGCCTTAATAGTTTCCATAGTTTGTAGTTGGAAGGAGTTTTATTTGGAAACAGCCTCCTGTTTTTGAGCAGTTCCGTGTGAGGAGTGTCTGACAGGTTCCTTGGCTCTCACAGCTGTGCTTCAAGTGGCTGTGGAGCTACTGTAGGTCTGCATTGCTGTTATTGCTGTTCAGTGCAGCCCTTTTGCCTTTTTCTAAATGTTCCTGGGGCTAATTGCTTCCCTTTTTTCCTGCTTCCACAGAGATGACACCCTTCATATTTCTCACCTCCTGTAAATACTATGCATTTCTACACATCTTTTAAGATACGTTTAGTTTTCTTTTCTTACCTCTTTTGAGGCATATTTTGGATCCATTCCTCCTTCCAGGAGCCACCAGGTAGTATCTGTGCTTGCCATAGCACAACGTACACTGGTTAAGTTTTCATGTTGGGTCTGTTTCCCTGGGGCAGCAGGACTTCAAAAGAAGGACTTCAGAAGCTTGAGTTCTTAGGGTGAATTCTTCTGCATGGTGGTATTTACAGAAAAGGAGAGTTTTCTCAGAGTGATGGTAAACTAGGGATACTGTGGATTTCTGCAAGTCTTTACAGAAGCATCTAAAAGTGATTTTTTTGTTTTATCTGTGTGCAGAGAAAGGTGGATTAGAAAAGAAGATAGTTCTTGGCGGCATCTGGTTTTGTACATTCTGGTTTTGTTCATGCTGATTTAATTATTTGTTGTTATCCTTGTGAGTCCCAAAGCCCCATGTTGAAGAATGTTTAATGGAGTGGCCCTGTGTCTGCAACCCCCCAAAAACTGCTAAACAACTGGCATTCCCAAGTACTGCTCTAGCAGCCTCTTCTGTGTTTTGGGAGAACTGAATGCGGTGACATGAAGGCTATGAAACATCTTCCAGTTGATACTAAAAACTACACATCTCTAATAACTTTTCCTATGCTGTTGACAGATTATTTCAGAAAATCACATCCAAAAAGCAGTTCTAGACATAGGGATGCTGGGAGAGATGTTCACTTTCTCCAGTAGGAAACACTTGTTTTCTGCTATTTGAAACGGTCCTGATGTTTCCTTAAATTTTTAATCTAATTAGACTAAAAATGCCGAGTTCAATGCAGAGATTTTTCTTTTTATCAGAACTGGTTTAAACACATTCATGTCCCTTTTCTTGATTTATTCTGATTAATTTTCAGCTGCTACTAATGGAGCATCAGAATGTGATTATTGTCTCATCAAAACATGCAGTGTAGATGTAAAACCTTTTTAATTCTATGCCAATTGCTTAGCAATCGTGGAGGGAAAAGGTTTCTGAACCATTTGAAAGGACTGTTTTTAAAGATGTACTAGCTCTCCTTCCCTGTAAGGCAAATTGAAATGGAAGTGGTGTCAAAATACACCCCAGTCCTTTTTCGGCTGTTAGTAGAACAGTGCTGCTGGAAGCACAAATGCTTGCTCATCTGCCTAGTAAGTATTTATTTCACAACTTCTCATTTCTCATGTTTTTCTAGAATATTTATTGCAGTAATTCTCAATTTTACAGCATCAACTACCAATGCCAGTCCAGTCTCTACATCCTCAACTGTTGTCAATATTTCCACATCAGCAGTAGCCAGCATCTCACAGGTAAAACTTCCTTGGTAAATTTATGTGCAACATCTCCTTTACCTTTGCTTAACACATTACTCAAAACTAACATGGGAATGTCACTTCAAATGGAGCACAGTGGTACTGGAGTTGTGGGGCTCAATGTGTAACTCAAAGTCACCAAATCACTCCTTCTGTCTCTTTGACTGTGATGCTTCTCCATTTGGCCTTTGCAACAAACTCACTTCATCTGTTCAAAGCTGTTGCCTCACCTGCAAATTGTGAGGTGAGTCTTAAACGGAGCTGTCTGCAAGAGAGATGGAGGGGAAGAAACGATTCAGATATTTGGAGGACTAAACCTACAGGGAGGATTAGAGGTGGATGTTTTCTGGAGACTTTTGTTCTCCCTCAGCAAGAATAGGAAATGAGGTTGTACACAAACAAAACTCCAACACAATAAAGTAGGATGTGTATTCTGATGGTAGACTAGAACAAAGTGAAGTGGCCCTGCAAACTAGCAAAGAGCATTTCCCCCTGCCTTTTACCTCTTTGGGTGGTTAACTGCCATCCTGAGTACTTGGATATACAAAGGAAGACTTCAGTGTCCAACTTTTCAGAAAGAGAATACAGGAAGTGTGGAAAATGCAATGGATGCACAAAAATCCTTCTGTGCTTATGCTGTTGCTTTTTAAGCATAAACTTGCTTGAAACTGTAAGGGGAAAAAAAGATTTTCTTTTAGTATTTCAGGCCAAGGTATCTGGTTCACAAACCCAGCTGCTTTTCAAGGAAATCAGGAGAGCACAGTGTACCAGAACAGTGTGATATGACATTTGGGGTTGCTGCTTTTTTTACTGTCAGTAGCAGAAGTTGAAATCCTCAAGCATGGCTCCAGATGCTCAGTGATCTCCTAAGTGAATAAGTAGTTTTCATAAATGGATACCCTCCAGCACCGCATGCACAATTATTGCTTGATGAAGTCAGGACATGAGTAAGGGACATTTATCCTGTAGTTCTGCCCTCAGCCAGGCCCAAGGTCACTTTCTGTCACTGTCAGTACATCTGATATCAGGAAGTCAAATGCGCAAGACAAAGCCACACATTCCAGAGCACAGAGTGCACTGATATTTTGGCATCCGCTCAACTCCCCTATTACTGTCACATCATTCATTATGAATTAATTTTTACAAACACTGGAAGCAGAGGAGTAGCCCTGTGATCACTGGCCTCCTCTGCAAAACCTGCCTGTGTGGGGGCCATTGGACAGCCAGAGCTCTCAGCCCTTTTGGGGAATGTCTTACATATGCAGAATGAAACAGCATAAAGTCAGACTGTGCTCTTGCTGGGATTTTCCTTGGACAGGATATTCTACAAAAGTTACCCTGATTCAGAGTGTTTTCTGAATGTGGTGTCCTACCATCACTAACCCTTTCCTCCAACAGGAATATCCTACGTACACGATCCTTGGCCAGAGTCAGTACCAGACCTGTTACCCAAGCTCAGGCTTCGGAGTGGTGCCACCAGCAGACAGCAACACGGAGAGCATGGCATTAACCACGACCACGTACCCTGCTGAGAAACTAAACACCCTGGTGCCAGCACAGGCGGTGCAGAGACCTTCCTCTGGTGAGGCGGGGTCTGTAATGGGCAGCTGCAAAATCCCTCTGCTGGGCAGTGCAGGGGGCAGGTATGGGGAAACGTCTCCAAAGGGTACCTGTAGCATCTTCTCATGCTGGGCCGGATGGGACACTTGTCTTCCTTGTCAGACTGGTGTCACTGGTGTGCAGAATATTATGGTGGGCCAGCCAAACTCAGGTATCAGAGGCCTTCTGCTGCTGCAATTCCAGAACACTTACCACGTGCGCTGCGTGCTCCAGGGAGAGGGAGTGCGAGGGGTCACCTGAAGAGTTGCCAGCAGCAGCTCGCTGGGGATGGGATGTTTGCTTCAGCTAAAGGGTGATTGCTTATATTCAGTCTCAATAGCTCCTGCTGCATCTTTCTCTCCTGCAGCCAGGTGTTCAGAGCACCTGGCAGCCATGACAGCTGCCAGTCCCAGTTATGGGAGTGCTTCAGGACTGCTCCTGCGTTTTCAGCCATCCCTTCTCGCTGAGCTGGTCTCTGATGTGCCCAGCAGTACATGCTTGCCTTTCCTCTGCCTCATCATTGCACACAGCTGCTCTGCTGTGCTTTGCTGTGAGGACATCTGCATCTGCAGAGCAGTCAGTCACTGGCGCTTGTCTGGTAGAGAAGATTTTAGCTGGTAAGGGAAGTAGAAAGTGTGTTGAAAAGGTTTAGTTGCCTGTTCTGTAGAAGGCTCATCTTTGGTCATTTTCACCAGTGCTGGGTTGTGTCCCATCCCCAGGAGTGTTGGCTAAAGTTTCTTCTTGAAAAATAAGAGTTTCCTAAATTTATCAAGGACAAGAGCAGAGACTTAGTGCTTTCTTCCGGTGCCTTGTGCAAGGAGTTAGGACATTGTTCCTGTGTTGTTGAGCAGTTTTAAATTGAAATCTGCTGCCTGTTGCAGATTTGAAGGCTGGGGAAAAAAAAAAATCCAGATTCCAGTCATTTTTGTTGGTGCCGTGGATCTGGCCAGACTGGAGGAAGCTTTCTTCCCAGCAGCTGTGCTTTGGATTTCTGGCTAGAGCAATGCTGATAACACAGGTTGTTTTGGCTCCTGCTGAACAATTCTTGTACAGGATCAGGGCTTTCTCCCCTCCACACTCCCAGCAAGCAGGCTTGAGATACACAAGGCCCTGGAAGGGGACACAGCTGGGACAACTGACATGAGCTGACTAAGAGGGATTTTCCATACTACATAACATCATGTTCAGCAATAAAAACTGAAGTAGAGGAAGAGGAGGGTATGTGGGGTCTTGCTTGGAGAGGGGCTGGGTGTCAGCCTGCTGGGGGAGGTGCTGAGCGATTGCCTGTGCAGCACTTTGCCTTACCCATCTTCCCCAAGTCCACCAGGAGTACCTGAGCTCAGCCAAGTCATCCAGCTCAGTCACACAGCCTGCAAGCAGGGATGGGTGGCTGCCACTGAGCCAGGCATACAAATCTGTAGTCTGGGGCACAGGGAAGTTCAAACACCTCTCCCCTTGACCTGATGGGATGCTGTGGACAGGGTGACAGACACCATGCTGTGATGTTGTACATCAAGAAGTGTGGTGCTCCAAGCACTTTGCCTCTTTTGGGAAACAGTTGCCCTCTAGTTGAGGTGAGCAACATCAGATTTATCCATGAGAATTAGTTCCCATTTGCTGCTGGAAACCAAACCTGAGGAATTGACCTGTTGTTTCAAGATCATGGGAATGGCCCAGTTGTTGATGTTTTCAGTGCCATTTTCTTAGCTCGGGAATTTTCCAGGTTCATCATTTTGCATTGATTTTCATAGGAATTGCAATGTCTCATCTTCAAGCCCCAGACTGAATTAAAGCTCTTCCAAGTCCCTTGTGCCCTTTGCCTTCCTGCTACAGTTCTGATTATATTTCGGAATTAGCTGTGTCTGGAATGTTAATTCTTCTGCCTGAGCTGTAATGAAGGATTCATACAGTATGTCCCATCATGGTCCTTGTACTCTGCACATCAAAATCAGTGATTTTTATGAAGGCTGTGTACTCTTTCCCTGGGAAGGGAGTTCTTACCAGTAGCAGAACAGGCTCCATCACATATCCCCATCAGTCAGGGCCATGCTGCTTGGCCAAGGCTGTGTCTCCAGGCCAAACATCATCCCTGTTACTCCTTTGTATTCAACTGTCTATTAAATAAAACAGCTGAGTAATGAAGTAGTTCCAGGGTTGTGAAATGACTGCAGGGTTCCAGGCCCTAGGATGGAGGGTGCTCTGCTCTGGCTTTGCTCTGCAGGTTTTTTGCTCTGCAGGCTCTGGCATTTGCTCTTGCAATAGCTCGGTCCTGGAGGACTGAATCGAGGAGACAGAGCTGTTTTGAAATGATGGCACAAAGAAATCATGGTCTGTGTTCTAATCAGGGTTCAGCTGCTACTGCATCCACATAATAAAGTAACATCTTACCTTTTGCAAAGGTAGTTTGTGGCCAGTGCTGTATTGGTGTTTGTTTTGAGACATGAGGGAATGAGAGCTGTGTGATTACTTTCTTCTAGGAGATGCATCCACAAGTCCTTTGCTACCAAGAGCAACAGCAAGTAAAGAGTTAGATGAGCAAGCAAGAAAAAACATCCCTGGGAAGAACAGAGGGAAGCGGAAAGCAGATACTTCCTCCTCACAGGACAGTGAACTGGAGGTAAGTAGTGATCTTCTTTTCTACAGGTAGCACTGCAGAATAGTGTGGTGGTGAAAATTCTCCCCCCTTTTTTTCATTCTGTCTCCATGGAAATGGAAGGTGATTGTAGAATTATTTGGGTTGGAGGGACCTTTCAGGGTCATCTAGTCCAACCACCCTGCAATGAACAGGGACATCTTCAAGTAGATCAGGTTGCTCAGAGCTGTATCCAACCTGGCCTTCAATGTTTTCAGGGATGGGGCATCCACCACCTCTCTGGACAACGTGTGCCAGTGCCTCACCACTTTAATTGTAAAAAATGTCTTCTTTACATCCAGTCTAAATTTACTCTATTTGAGTTCCCCCTTGTTCTATCGCTACAGGCCCTACTAAAAGGTCTGTCCCCATGGGTTCAAATTGAAAGAGAGTAGGTTTACATTAGATATTAGGAAAAATGTCTTCCCTGTGAGGGTGGTAAGGCAAGGCACTGGCACAGCTGTAGCTGCCCCATCCCTGGGAGTGTCCAAGGCCAGGTAGGACAGGCCTTGGAGCAACCTGGGATAGTGGAACCATGGCAGGGGGGTTGGAACTGGATGGTTTTCCAAGTCCCTTTCAAACCCAAATGATTCTATGATTCTCTGATCTTTTTTATAAGCCCCAAGTATTGAAAGGCCCAGCTCTCAGTATCGAAGTCCTTCTGTACTAATACTCTGCCATTCCTCATGGCAGCCCATAATTATAACAAAGGTGTCTCTGACAAACACCAAGGGCATGTACCTGGTCCTCTCCAGCTCTCAGGAAGTGATCATTTCTACCTCCACAGAGCTCTAAAGTTCACTAGCACTTCTAAGCTTTACTTCTGTAACTATAAAAGCAAGAGAAGCTTTTGAAATAGTGTGTACTCCTGTGGCAGTATATAAACTCCACTGCAATAAACTGAAGAGTTGAATGTGTTCAGCCTGTAAGATGAGAACTGTTGTTCATACCTGTTAAAGCACACTGCAGCTAACGACAAAATTAACTCGAAAACTTTCTCCCTTATTGTAGTTCAGTGCTGGGAATATCTCAGCTCTAACCTGCTCTTGTTCTCTCTGCAGCGAGTGTTTCTCTGGGACCTGGATGAGACAATCATCATCTTCCATTCCCTTCTCACAGGGTCTTATGCTCAAAAATATGGCAAGGTAACACTGTCTTTTCTGTGGAAGAAAACTCATTTCTGTCATGCAGAATTAAATGTTAGTCTTTGGAAAAGGAATAGAATTTTAATTTTAATTATATAAGGTGATACATCGTAGATTTTTGAATGCTTTTTATGTGCTGACTGTGAAAATGCATCAGCCTCTCCTGGGGAGCACTGGAGTGTTTTGTTACATTTTGGGTCAATGTATTATCAGAATGTGGATTTTTTTTTAATGGAGTTGTTTAAAATATTAGGGAAATTGTAGTTTACACCATTGAATGTAGATGGAATTATGCCAGGTTTGATATACAGTGGAAAGTTCTGTGCAGTTTAACTGATGAGAGATTTTTAACAATTCCCTACTGCCTGTATCCACAGTGCATTTACATTTTCTTTTTGTGTTTTGCCAGGATCCAACTCTAGTGATTGGCTCAGGTCTGTCCATGGAGGAGATGATTTTTGAAGTTGCTGATACTCACTTGTTTTTCAATGACTTGGAGGTACATAGCAAATGTGTTTGAAAGGCAGAACTGCACATTACCATGTCAGAATTGTACTGCACTGTTTGTGAGGGTGCTGTGCTTCAGAGCCTCTTACTGCTTGTTGTGAGCACAGCCAAATCAGAGGTGCACTTTTAAGTGAGACAGGCATTCTGCAGCCTTCTGGTGTCAGGAGCTCTCTCAGTTTCTGCTGGGTTTCTGCTTGAACACATAGATAAAAAAAGTGATGTCTGATCCATCCTGTATTTACATTTCTGAACTGGTGAGCACTTTGCTTCCACTGATCCTCTCTTGAAATAGAGACCAGAGATGTGAGGACAAGGCAGCTGTGAGGATGTCAGTTCTCAAGGGTTCTGAGTAAGCCAAGGACAAGAATGCAGGAGGTCACATTGGCTGTGGAACAGCTTTGAAGGACACGCAGCATAGACAAGCAGGCTGTACCCATGGAGGGCCCACAGCACCCTCCATTTTTCTTTTGTGTTTTCTTCGATGTAACTCCACTCAATGCAATTTGCAAAATTAACACTAATTTAAGGCTTAGGAAGGCTGCATATGAACAGGAACCAGTTAGTTGGAGGTGTATCACTGATGCACAGCATGGAAAAACAAGAGGGGTTTGTTGATGCAAACAGCGATTTAAATTATATTTCCATTGTGGCTGTGACTGCTGCCAGCATTGAACTTTGCAAAGGTGGTATTGAGTTACCTCCCTGCCTCAGGGGAAAAAAACGTCAAAAAAGCAAATGAAAACGCTTAATACAGTCTCTTGTGCTGGAAAGGAAGTCCTTGATGTGTTAGCTGTGTGCTCAGCCACAATTATGTACTGCTGTAGATGTTGGTTAGTGAGTTAAATCAGCTGCACTAAGCACCACAGCCATGGCAGTGCCACCACACTGCTGTGGCTCTGTTGACCCATGCTGAGAAAATGGAATTGCAGTGTTTGACCAGATAATGTGGTTTTGGGGTATTTTTGGTTTGTTTTGTTTTGTTTTTCTGAAGTGACAGGTGAGCTTTGTGTCCAACCTATTCAGTGAGTGTTGAAGTTCATTTTTTGCAGACAACTCACAAGGCAATAGAAATGTGCTTTTTTCAATCCTGTCTGGTACTTCAGATCCCAGGCTGGGCAGTAGAGGCTCTAGAGGCTGGGAAGTAAAACCCAGTACTGGCAGATGGAGCTAGTGGAAGCTCTGGATTTGTGGAGGCAGTGTGGCTTGGCTTGTTGCTGTTGGGAAATGCGAAGGGATTGGTTTATATCACAGTTTCTTTATTCTGCAAATTTCAGTGTGTTTCTGGATTATCACAACATGACTTTATATTTGGGTTTTTTTGTCTTTAACAGGAGTGTGACCAGGTTCACATAGAAGATGTGGCATCTGATGACAATGGCCAAGATCTAAGGTGTTGTACTGTTGAATGCAGGAAATGTATTGCTGATGTAATCAGGTTTTGTGGAGACTTCAAATGCAGATGGGGTTGAGGGATGGAGGTCAGCATTGTGCAGGGGATGAAACCTGGCAAGCAGTGTCTGTTTGCTGGGGGCCGTTTCTTTGAAGACCTACAAAGCATTAAGAGTTTTGAAATTACATTGTGAATTATATTGTCCACTGTTGAATGCTACCTCTGTGCTCAATGACATGTGAGGAATAGAGAACCAACACTTCAGATCTCATGATGACAGCATTAGATGAGTAACCTGATCTAGTGCAAAAAGTCCCTGCCCATGGTGGGGGTTTAGAATGAGATGATCTTGAAGGTTCTGTCCAACCCAAACCATCCTGTGATTGCATGATCTTGACCTTTGAAAGTCCCCCTGTGGTTTGCATCCCTCTGAGAGCTGATGGTGCTCACTTTCAAACAAGGTGAGGTAGGTTTTATACTGAGCTGAACGGGCTCCTGAAAAAGTCTGAGACATGGCTGTCAGGGAGAAAGAAATACAGGGAAAGTGGTGAAGCAGGACTTCCTTCTTGCAGTCATAAGCTGGTGAAACAGCTTGTCTGCTTGTGGAGCTGCAGTTGTGATGGAAAGGCATGGATGTTATGTTTGGAAGATGTTGTGCTGGGGTTTATTGCTGCAGGATGAGGAAGGGGTCAGTGGGAAGGATGCTCCATATAGCAGAGGGGTGAGCAGCCAAAGAGCAAAGCAAGGTTTTGTAGTGGAGCATGTGAAAGGAGTTGTATCAGTGCAGCAGTTGAGAGCCAGCAGCAGCTGTAGTTGGATGTCAGCCTGCATTCCCCCAGGGGCTGGGCTCGCTCTCTGTGTGCCACGGTGCGTGGGCAGCTCCTCTCCTCTCTGAAGTGTTTTCCAGCTGGTTCTGCTGCTGTGGCACACCTAACACATCTGCTTTCCTGGAACAGCAACTACAACTTCTCCACGGATGGGTTCAGCGGCTCAGGAAGCAACACAAACCACAGCTCATCAGTGGGTGTGCAGGGAGTGGACTGGATGAGGAAATTGGCCTTCCGCTACCGCAGGGTACGCGAGATCTACAACAAATACAAAACTAACGTTGGAGGTGAGTGGTCACCTGCACCGAGGTCTGAGCACTGAACAGAGCTTGTGGGGCCAGACTCCATCCCTTCTCAGAGCTTTGGCTTTCCTGATGTGTGCACATGAGAAGTAAACCATTCTCCTAGTGCTAACTGGGATCAAATCTCTATGGAATCTAAGAGGGTATGTCTTCCTAAATTCAACAGTGCAGGCTGTGATTTATCATGGAAAAAACGATGGTCACTCAGTCCTAGAGGTAAAAGTTTTGGTGCAAATAGTATCCCTTCACTAATTTGGTATGAAAGGCTGCCTGACACTGCTCAGCAGTGGCCTGAATGACTCATTTGCCCTGCTGCTCAGGAGGTCTCATTCATGTCTCTACAAAGTCTGCCTTTGGCTGTGCCAGTGTCAGGAAATACAGTGGGCTGGGCTGTCAGGCCCACAGTCACACATGACTTCTCTGCTCTCTCTTCACAAAGTCACTTAAAGCCTTCTAGTTTTGCTTCCCTTCTAACTCCAAAGCAGTCGTAATGATTCAAACCATAGTGAGCAAATGGAGATGAATTTTCTCTTTTGTCTGAATCTTGGCATTGCCAGCCCTGGAAAAGGGATGCTGCTGGAGCAGCTCACCTGGTAGGGTGACTTGGCGTAGTCAGTTGTGGGTTTGGTTATCCTTTGCCTACACAAAAACCTTGATAAATGGTTTTCTCGGACATATTTTCTAAAAACCAGGCCTTCAAAGCAACAATTTTGAGCCTTAAAAATCTGCCAGTATATGTCTGCAGTTGGGTGTGTTGCAGTTACCTGATTCCTTGTAGGGATCAGACCATGATATTCTGTATTTTGCATGTGGAAAACCTGGATGCAGAGTTTTTCAGGACCTGTGGAAAGCTACATGCTGAAGCAGCTGTCAGTGCAGCCTGCTGTGAGTCTCTTCTGTGGCCTCACTACAGAGGGCTGGAGTGAAGGGGGCTTGTATGTCATGGATAGATACTGGAGAGAGGTGCAGGCTGCACTTGCTCTTTTCTTGCTGTGTTTACTGTCAGGAGCAGAAATGGGCTCCACTTCTGTCTGCTTTTAATTCAAAACTGGAGGCTTGAAGAAAATACCTAAAAGAGATTACATACATGGGAATAAAAGAAGGGGGGTGGTTCAAAAAAGATAATGTAAAAGGGCTTAAAGTGGAAAGGGTCCTTGGAAAGCAGAAAGTCGGAGGGTGACCGTAGGAGTTCCTTCCCTTGCTCTGTGGCCTTGGACCCCTGCTACTCTGAGTGCTTTGTACAAGAGAAGTGCCTCTGATTGCCTGTGTCCTGAAAACTGCTTTGAAATAATCGTAGAAAAGTGTCTGCCCACGGTCAGACTCCTGGATGGATGTCTGGGTTCATCTGTGTCACCAGGAGCTGGTTTCTTTCATTGCTTTGAGATAGACAGTCCAGCTTCCAGAAGCCTTCAGTTCTGTTATTTATTGCAGAGCAGGCAGTTAGTGCATGGGGGACAGCTCTCCTCGTGTCAGACTTGCCAGGCAAACATGTATTTATTACCCTCCAGGCCTGCTTAGCCCACAGAGGAGGGAAGCTCTGCAGCGACTGAGGACCGACATAGAAGTGCTGACAGATTCCTGGCTGGAAACTGCATTAAAGTCCCTGCTGCTCATCCAGTCCAGGTATGGAACCTGGAAGCCCTTTCTCAGCCCTTTCCCACCCTCGGGTTCGTGTGCAGCTCTGTGCTGGGTACTGTCCCCTGTCACACTGCTGCTCGGCACGGGCGCTGAGAGGCCAAGTGACTGAGGGCAAGAACTCCACCCCTGAGCACCCTCTAAGATTTCTCTGCTGCAACACCTGTAGTCCCATGCTCATCAAATGGCTTTTCTGACAGAATTCTGCCAGAAGCAAATAAGCAAAAATTGCGAAACCTTGGCCTAGAACACCTCCTGGAAGCAGGACAGCAAAGCATGTGGCACAGATCAGACTGACTGGAGCAGTCCTGGCACTGCTGCCTGTAGATGTGCTGTTACAAGTGTTTTTCTTCTTTTAGAAAAAACTGTGAGAACATCCTCATCACAACCACCCAACTGATGCCAGCTCTTGCCAAAGTTCTCCTGTATGGATTGGGCGAGGTGTTTCCCATCGAAAATATTTATAGTGCTACAAAAATAGGTAAGGGGTTGTGCCAAGTCTCTAGCACTGCAGTATCTGCTGAGGATTAGTTGGGAGTTTTACATGGGGAAATGCCATTTCTGCAGCTGAGCAAACCCATGCTGTGGTCCCGCTGGTGGAGGCTTCTGGCTTCAGGAGCTGAACTGGGTGTTAACCCTGTCCAGTAAGACAAGAAGTGTTTCTGTACTGGGAGGAAGGGCCCTGTTCAGGCTCGATTTCTCTCTGAGACTCCTTACAGGGGGATTGTCTTTGGCAGGTAAAGAGAGCTGCTTCGAGAGGATCGTGTCACGGTTTGGAAAGAAGGTCACCTACGTGGTGATTGGAGATGGGCGTGATGAGGAGGTTGCAGCCAAGCAGGTGGGTCTGACTGCACAGGTGGGGCAATGCTGGGAGGCATTTTGCCTACAAGGACTTTTGTTCCAAGGCTGAACTCTTCAGGCCAGGACAGCCAGGAACAAAGTTTGCCTTTGATGCAAGAGACCTTCCAGTGTGTTAAGATGGGCAGTTTTCTGGTTCCTGGGTGTTTAAAGTTTCTCTTTCACTGTTGTTTAGACTTGCATATAACACTATCCCTGTCAGCAGTGTCTTGGTGAAGCATGTTGGATGTAGCATGTTGAAAGGTTGGACTCGGTGATCTTGAAGGTTCTTCCCACCCTTGATGATTCTGTAGTTCTATATCCTGATCATGGCCAGTGGCTATGCAGGAAAATGCAGTTTCTCAGGAGCGCAGAGGAGTCAGGGCTCAGTGACAGCACCTACCATTAGGCTGGATTACAAACAAGGAGCAAAGCGTTTGATTGATTTGGACAGGCCTGGATGGGTTATTCAGTTGTGCTAATTAGCAGCGAAGTGCAAAGACGACCGTCAGGACCTTGACTCTGCAGGCTTCACACGTTCTGCCATGTGCCAGAGCTGTTGCCTGCACAGGTTCTGTGGGGCCCTGGACAGGCATTCCTGGGTGCAGCAGCAGCTCACAGCCAAGGTTTCCATCGTGAACAGCTGACATCACAGTGCTGGTGCCTGTCAAAACAGATGTGCACATAAGATGGGCTCCAGATACAGATGTGCATGTGGCCGAGGTCTGTGATGAGCATGGTGTGCTCAGATCCACCACACTGCACAGCCCTGCAGCTCTACCCAGCCTGCTTCTGCCTCAGCTGAAAATCCCTGCACACCTGACTGTCCTCTCTCTGTTACAGCACAACATGCCATTCTGGAGGATCACAAATCACGCTGACCTCGTGTCCCTTCACCAAGCCCTCGAGTTAGACTTCCTGTAAGAAGCTGGAGCAGACGTGACTGCAGCTCCCACCAGGCCTCTCCATTACTGGGGGGGCAGAAATCTCACATGTTTGGGACTCACTATTCAGCTTGATGAAGAAACTACACCTAATGCAAACTGTACAGTGGAATATGACAGCAGGTCATTCCTCAGGAGCACGGGCCCTGCCACATCCAGAGGTATCCTGTAAAGAAGCCCTAGTCTCAGCAGGGAGAGGGCTTGAGTTTGTGTGCAGAAGGGACTTAGAGAGACAGCTGAATGCCTCTGGCAGGTGTCTCCAGAGGGAGGGGCCATACAAAAGCAGATGTATTTGTAAGAGCCTTCTCCTTTCTATTCAGCTTAGTTGTAGAACCCAAATAAACACAAAACTTTATTTTTATAGGAAAACGCTGATGGCAGAGCTAAACCTCCCTTGTTTTGCAAAGCCGAAGAGCTATGTTTTTTTCATAGGAAATATTAATGAAAATTTCAAAAATACCTCTATTGCTGTAAAATGTGTCCTCTCTCCTTCCCTGGGTGTTCAAATCAGTTAATTTATTACAATGTCCTTGTGTTATTTCCTCAGTGTGGGAATACTGGAAAATATAAAGGTAAGGGAATGCTCCTGGGATATGTGGTTCCTTGTAGAGGCAAGTGTTGGTGTTCTGAGTTGATCCCAGTGGCTTCTAGTCAATGTGTGCACAAGCCCTTTTAGCCAGCAGATCATTGGATTCCAGCCTTGGTCTGGACTGTAGATCCCACAGATTTTCCCTGTAAAGGAAAATGAAACCACCTGTGAACATCAGGTACAGCAGACTGGTGCAGACTGCACAGATGTGAACAAAGTCCTCACCTGGACTAGGAATAATCTGATTCCTGAATCCTCATGAATGTTGGAGAGAAGGCTCTGGCTATGGTATAACCTTCACCTCTGCGTTCCTGACTCCATTTGTAAGTTCCTTTTAGTAGAATCAGATTCAATTTTCTTATATTCTTTGCATTAGCCTAACTACATAGTGAGAAACAAATGCCTTGTTAAGAGGGACTTAATTTTCTAAGACACTGTGACTTAGCAGCATGGAGCACTTGGGAGGGATGGTGATGCTGATTTTTCTACTGTCTTAGAATAGAGGCTGGAGTCAGTGACCTGCAGCTCCCCTGGCCAGGAACAGCCAGCTGGGGACTGGGGCTGGCACAAGGGTTGTTTTGTCCCAAAGGCTGTGTTTGGTGGCCTCCCCTGTGGTGGCACCAGATCAGCAGGTGCCCTGAGGACAGGTGTGTGCTGTGCCCCAGCACCCACTGCTGCAGCTGCTCCTGCACCTGTGGCTGCAGCCAGACCCCTCCAGACTGTAGTCACCAGCCCTGCCTCACCCATCTGGGACCCATGGGAGACTGGGCTGAAAGTCTGTCACTGCAGGGAGAACGCTGACCCAGTCACTGTGCCCACACAGGCAGGAATGTGTTTGCTGTGTTCCTTTCACGGCATCATCCATCAGTGCAGGGGGAGCTGCTGGGCCAGCTTGGCTCCCCTGTGCCCTGGGCCAGCTCAGTGACCATGGGGCAGAAGGTGCCTAGAGCCACGGGTTTGGATACCTCGTGCTCAGGGACTGGACCCAGGAAATCTATTTCACATGGTCCCAGCTCCAGTTTCCCTTTGTTGTTGGCTGTTGTTTTTTTTTTTAAATTAAATTGCAGTCAAAGGTGACTCTCCAGGGTGGTCACAGGAGTCAGGAGTGATCTGCTTTCCATTCAGCTCCTTGCCAGGTGTTGGCCTTGTGCTCTGATGCCAGGTGGCTACTGGGTCTGTGTATTTCCCCAGGAGCTCTGCAGCAGGAACACACTGTGCATGTGGGAGCTGCTGTCTGCCAGCAGCAGAACAACTTGTGCCATGAGGAGGACCTGAGGAGTCTGCTGTGGGTGTCACTGGGCAGCTCAGCAGAGTGGAAGGCTGAGAGTGGCTGCCCTGGGGGCTGCTGGCCCAGCAGAGCCTTGGGGGTAAACAGGCTGTGCTGGGAGTGCTCTGCAGTGGATTTGGAAAGGGGAGCAAGAGTACCCAGGGATGTTCTCTGTCTACACCAAATTGAGAGCCTCAGGTGTGTTAGCACCTGTTTCAGGCAGCTGAGGCAGCTCCAGCTCCCTTACTGCTGGGTCCATAAAGTCCAGTTCCTCTGCAGTCCCTGTGAAGTGCCAGAGCTGTGGCAAGGAGCAGCCTCTTTGCTCCCAGGGCTGGAAATGTTGCCACAGGATCAGGACTTAGTTGTAGTCACAGAAGAGTCTGTGCTGGTGCTGAACATCCCTCAGCCCATCCAAAGGTCTCCTGTAAGCAAGTTTGGGAGCTGTCCCAGCCTGTGCAGCAGACTGTTGGGAGCACATCTTGTAGTCTGGCTGGCTGAACTTTGGGATTAAAACCTGTGCCTTAACCTCCCACCACCGGCATGGCTGAGCAGCCCCTGTGCTTTGCTCCCATCAGAAGCAGCTGACCAGAGCCGTGCTGGAGAGGGGCTGGATTTGCCCAGGCACTGGCAGCGGGTGCTGGACCCGTGGGCTCAGGCTGCCTGGCAGCTGGCTGTGCTTTGTGTTTGTTTACTTCAAATGTTTTAAGGAAATTTTAAGATGTTGGTAAAATTTTAGCTGAGTGCGGAACTTGCAGCCACTGACATTTCGTACTGATATTTATATGATGTTTCCTTGAATGTATGTAAAGTACTTTTATAACAGGAGGTTGATGGTACATTTCTGTGTTTGTTAATAAAGGGTGACCTGGCTATTTTATTTTTTCCTCTACTGGCTGAATTTAAGCCTTTTCCTGTCTCTCTTGAGACAGGAACAGCATCTCTATCCAAGCATTGATTTTCTCCTGTCTCTGTCACCAGTTCAGCTACAGGCAGGTCAGGGGTAATGGGAGAGCAAACCCAAACACCTGAAGGACAGTCAGCCTGCAGGCTCAGAGCACCTGTGCTCACCTGGGTGATGCTGGCCTCCCCTTCAGCTTCAACACAGCCACAGAGGCTTTAAAAACCACCTGACCCACTAATATTTATTGCCTCTGACAGACCTGGGGGAGGTATCTGTGCTGGCACTGGTGGGAAACTAGGACCCCTGGAGCCCACAGCACCTCTTTTGCTGTGCTACGAGGGGTGAGTCCTGGGTGCTGCTGGCTGTGGGGCCTTTGCCTGTTCATGGTCTGTAATGGGAACTGTCCTGTGAACTGGAAAAAAAAAATAAAGTCTTTATTTTCTATAATCAGTGCTTCAGCCTGTTCTCTGCCCCAGTGTCAGTCCCTGCTGCTGTGACAGCCAGGCTTGGCATGCTCCCAGCCAGGAGCATTCAGGGTGCTGCAGGTCACCGTGCAGCCACCAGAGCCCCCATGCCCCTGGGGAGCCAGCGGGGCAGGGACCTGCTCCTGGGCTCTGCTGAGATGCCCAGGGAAGGCACATGGTGCTTCCTGCACAAACTTTCTCTTCCCATTTTCTTTTCAAGGCGACACCCCTCTCCCACCCTTGGCTGTAATGCTGCTGGCCCTGGCCAGGGCTGAGCTTCTTACAGGAGCAACTGTGAAAGAGCATTTCAGCTCCTCCACCTGCGTTCTGCTGCCTTTCCCAGTATGGAGGGAACCTCCTGGATGGGGTGCTGGGAGGGATGTGATGGAGGCAAGGGGAAGGCACAAAAGGCCCGTGCTGGGGGCAGGTAGGACATGGCACAGCTGCCAGCTGGGCAGCAGTAAAAGGCAGAGCTGCTCTGGGCCCTACCTGGGTTTGGGCACTGCGCTGGGTGGAGGCAGCCCCACCTGGGAAGGGTTGGGTGTCTGTGCCCAGGAGCTGGCACAGCCCTGACCTCACTGCTGACCACACTGATCATATCAACAGTCACCTACGGATGAGAAACTTGCTGTGGCCAACTCCAGCCTGGTCACAGCCTTGGGAGCACTGCCCAGGCTGGGGTGGTGGGAATGGTAGCCAAGGGAGCATGAGGTGTCCATAATAAGCCAGAAGCCATGAGCTGCCCTGCAGCCACACTCCCAGCACAGGCCTCCTTCCCCATCCCTCCCTGAACAAGGTGATAACAGGAGAGCTTTGACCTTTACACCAAAACTAACACAAGGAGGAAAATCCTGGCCAGAAACAGAAAGGTCATAAAACCATAACCATGGAGGAAAGAAGTTCTTCCCATCATCCATATGGCAGCAGCAGGCACAGGAGAGGCACAGAGAAAATAAACCAATGCTCTTGTTTTGATTTTTTTTCAAAAAAACTAGTAATAAATAATGAGAAAAGCTGACACGGCAGTGCAGCCAAATGCCACAATGTGCTGGACTCACCACAAACACTGTGGCTTTCCTTGAGGGTACAGCCACAGGAGCCATGCTGAGTGCCATGGGACTCATCGGGTGTTTCCACATCACCCCTGGTTTCTGCCAGGTCCCTCCAGCTGCCCAAAACAACAGCCTGGTGGGCAGAACCAGGGGCACAACTAACAAGTTGTCCCACTCACATCCCTTTAGAGGACCTCCCCTCAGGCAGCAGACTCCACAGCAGGAGCCCCATTCAGGAAGTGCTGCTGTGCCGGCTGCGACAAGGGGAACTGGGTCCGGGCCAGCCACTGCATCCGCCTGTTCACGAGGTCTGGTTCCAAGAACGAGCGAAACTGCAGCCCATCACTCCCTCCGCTGGCATCCGTCTCGTCGTAGCCACCTTCCTGCTGCACCTGCGTGTTGGGGTGCAGCCACTTGTAGTAGGTGACCCTCAGCCCCAGCCCCAGCAGGTAGCAGGGCAGGGCAGCGCAGACCACCGGGAGGAGGTGTGGGTGCTCCTCAGAGGGAGCCCAGCCCCAGAACCAGGTGAGGGCCAGCAGCGTGCTGTCCACCAGGATGAAGCCATGGTAGATGATGCTGCGGTACAGCGTCCTCCCCTGGGCCACATTGAACCAGCTGAAGTAGAGGATCACGGCCACAATGGCACGGTAGAGCTGCTCGGGGCCAGATGATTCCATGAAGTCTGTGCCCTGCAGGCTGACCCAGAGGAACATGGCCAGCCACACGAGTGGGAAATGGACAGCCACGCCGTAAGGCCAGAAGACGGCGAAGAGGGCGACCACGAGGATGCGGGGGCAGATGAGGAAGAGGTTCCACAGGAAGTAGATGATGGAAGAGACCCAGCTCAGCTCGTACTTGTCCTGAAGGAAGGAGCGCAGGGACTGGTGGTAGTCCAGCAGAGACCAGGACACACACAGGAATGCAGTGCCGATCCCCAGGCCTGAAAACACAGAGGTGAAGATGCTGAGGGGGGACCAAGGAGTGGCCCAGCTTGGCTCAAACCTCTCCCTGCCCAGCACTGCTAAAATGAGCTTCCCCCCAGCTCACAAAGCAGCTGCTGCCAGGGTCAGAGCATCAGCACCTGCATCTCTCCCCTGGCCTGCCCTCCCCGAGGACAAGGCGGCTGGTGCCTGGCCTTGCTCAGAAGATGGAGAGGAAGTGCTGGGATTGCTCTGCAGAGCCCACCTCCCAGGCATGGAAGCGCCCAGCCCACACAGACAGGTGAGCTGGCTGCCGCGTTGTTGGGCTCCCCATTTCCCTGAAGTGACACCTGCTCCCCACCCTGGGAAGGGCACCACAGCACCTGCTCTGTGGCCTGTGCTCCACCCATACCAACATCAGCACCTCCCTGCTCCCCAGAGGGCTCCTGATTTCTCACCTGACCCTCAGCCTCTCCTGGGGCACATAAGGGAATGACCACAGGGGTCCCCCAGCTCCAATTTTCCCACCCCAAGCCCAGCATGGTCCACTGGGGCACATGAGTGCAGGACAGGGGTTCCACCCTATAGTGTGACATGTCAAAAGAAGGAGTGACATGGGAGCAGAATGACACTTCAAGTGTCTTGCTGGGTTCTTCAGCCCCTGGACAGCCTCTCTGGTCTGCCCCATCCAAGCCCACTCTGATCCCAAGCCTGCACCCTCACAGCTCCCCTCCCTTGGCCCCAGACCCCTCACCCTGGGAGATCTCAGCCTTGTTTGTCCGCAGGATAATGTAGAGGAGCAGAGTGAGCTGCGGGGTGTTCTCCAGGAAGGTCTCGAAGAGCCGCAGCATGCTGATGTCGTGGGAGAGGAAGGCCATGTGTCTCTGCTCATCCTCCTCCTCTGCCTTTGCCCAGCACACCTTCCAGCCCACCTTCAGAGCGTGGAGACACCTGCGTGAGACTGCAGTGAGGGGCCACGCAAGAACACACCTTGTCCTCACGCTGCCCTGATAGGTCAACAAACCCCACGGATTTATGTCCAAACCTCTCCCAGCCCCGCCCAAACCACGCTCCACAGTAGCCACACCATGCCCAGCCATGGGTGAAGTGCAAGTGTCAAACTGAACATCGACCCTGTGGACCTGCCTGGATTATTTCCTTCCCCCGGCTCGGCCTCGCTGCTCCCCTGGACGAGGTTTCGGGGCGCTGTCCCGTTTGCCTCGAGGGCAGCGGCAACAGCGCTGGGAGGCAGAGCAAAGCCGGAGGGAAACTTCAGCTGCTCCACACCGGCGGCTCCCACCGACACATTCCATCCGCCCCCGCCCGGAGCTGGGCCGAACCGGGAGCCTCGAGGCACCGCTCACCCCAGCCCCGGGCCGGGAGGGGCCGAGAGGCAGCCGCAGGGCTCGGGCCCCCGTCCTGCCCTCCCGCCGGAGCAGGGTGAGGGGCACCCGGCGGGCCGGGGGCGGCTGGGGCGGAGCGGGGGCCGCGGGATGCCCGGGGACGCGCGGGGAACTCGGTACCTGAAGAAAAAGCCGAGCTGCAGGAGGTGGAGGGCGGCGAGCAGAGGCGCGGGCACGGCGGGGCGCAGCGCGGGCGGGTCGGAGCGCAGCCAGAGCCAGCTGCAGGCCTGGGCGGCGGCCGAGGCGGCAGCGAGCAGCGCCAGCGACAGCGCGGCCCAGGCGGGCTGCCCGCGCCGCGCGTACTCCGCCGCCACCCAGCCGTCCATGCACAGGTCCAGCGCCGCCGCCGCCGTCCCCGCCGCCGCCAGCACCAACTGCAGCGGCCCGAACCGCGGCGGGGCAGCTCGCGGAGACATCAGGAGCCCACGACCGGGCCCGGAGCCGGCGGTGGCGGCACCGGCACGGGCCGGACCCACCCCCGGACAGGGCCCGCCCCGGGCAGACCCCGCCCCGGCCGGGTGTCCCGCCAAGCGCCGGCGGCCCCGGCTCCTCTCCCGCCTCCGCTGTAGCCCCGGGCCGGGCCCGGCCCTTTCCGGCAGCCCCCGGCGGTGCCTCGGGCGGGGCAGAGCTGCTCCGGCCCCTTCCCGGGAAGCAGCACCGCCCCGGCCCGCTCCTCCCGGCCGCAGCCCCGAACGGCTCTGCTACACCGGGACAGAGCCACCCCGAGCCCTGCAGCCCCGGACTGGCGTGTCTCTCCATAGCCCCTGCCCGGCTCCCCTCGGAGCTGCCGCCGGCACACGCGGTCCTGGCCCGCCGGCTGCCCGGCCCGGCGGGGGCACAGGGCTGTGCGGGTCTGCCCCGGGGGAAGCGGAACGGAACCGGGAGCTCGGGACGGGGAGGGCTGCTCGGACACTGCCCTTCGCTGCTCGCCCTGGCCCGCCCTGTTCCGCGGCACCTTCGCTCGCTCTGGCCCCGCCGCAGAGGGCCAGGGCGGGCTGGGACACGGAGGGTGTGCTACGGGGAGAGCCGGGGTAGGACAGGCTGGAGCATCGGTGCAGCAGCACAGCACCCCGCAGAGCTGGGGGTCCCTGCCTTGAGCCACCCTCAGCACCGCCAGCACAGGACTGTGTCACCCACTTGCACTACTCTCCTTACTGCAAGCAACTCCACTCATCTTCACTTCCAAAAATCCCCACCGATTTTCTTCCTAACATGCACACCTCCTACAAAAAGGAAATTACAGTACTTTTGGCTTCTAGATATGCTGAATTCCACAGCCAAATGTTCATTTGTTACACACCTACTGCACAATTTAGCCGCAGAGGTGCACCACGGGCTACAGCTGGGCCACTGAACCCAAGCAGGGTACTGGGATTTGCTCCATCAGTAACTCCTGGCAGAGCAGAGCAGAAGCCCTGGGTGCCCCAGACAGCCCCACAGATGTGGCCACAAGGAGCTGCTTTGCAAAGCCAGATCACTTTATGAGTCCCAGGCAACAGAAACCCTACCCTACCCCTGCAGCTCCTGAACACGCAGAGTTCACCAGGCTGACCCGAGCCCTGCGTGCACATGCTGCTATTCCAGCAGGCCCTGTCCCTGGGCATTCAGCAAGCTGCAGTTGAAGCACAGGTCAGCACAGCACAGCAGCTCCCACCTGGCAGGCAGCAAGTGCAGTTCAGTGTCTTGGCAGTTGAGCTTCTAAGATCTGGGTCCTGCTTTTCAGCAATGCCTTCACCACGAAAGCCACGGTTCCTTCTGTGGAACGCCTACACTACACACCTGAAAAGCTCCTGAATGAGTTTTGAACTGCTCCCATTATGAAAGTAAAACAACTTCCAGCCAGCAGATCTGTTTCCCACCACAGGAAGCTCACCACTGACTGCAGGAAGAGCAACACATTGCAGCAGCCACCCCCACAGCCTCCTGAACAAGGCAGGGTGTGCAGAGCAACAGGAAACACAAATCCCTTATCCACAATCCACCACCAGTATGAACCTGTAGCCTAACTGGTTTTCTGCTATGCTTTAAAAAGTATTTAAAGAATAAAACCTGGTTTCACATGGTGTAGTTCATTTGAGCTTCAGCTAAAAGCACAGCATCCATGTCTTTTGGCACAGCATAGCACATCCTGAGCTGGAAGAGACCCACAGAGCACCTCAAGTCCTGCTCATGGCCCTGCACAGGACACCCTAACACTTCCACCCTGTGCCTGTGTTGTCCAAACAATTCTTGAGCTCTGGCAGCCTTGGGGCTGTGATCACTCCCCCTAGGGAGTCTGTTGTGGTGGCAGAAATGGTTCTGGCTCTATTTGGAACATTGATACAACATGTTATTTTCTTCAGTAGTACACTTATTTCTTACTGACCAGATATTCACTCCAGTTTGAACCTTCAAAGCAAAAAGCTAAGGAAAAAATAAGGATAGTTAAAGTGAAAGGATGAGCTGTGCTTTCACCCCCAGGTCTTGTCAAGCAGTTTTCTTCTTCAAGGCAGAAAATCCTCTAGAGTCATATGTGATGCAACGTGCCCCAAGTTAAAATTTTATTGGAAATGTTTAAAAGCTCTAGTAACAAGATCAGCTCTAGTACAAATATAGATTTAAATGCAAAAACTAAACAAGAAAAATACCTTTTCATGATTCCTGTACATTAGTGGAGTATTACTCTTGGCTACTCACTTTGTGAAAAAAATGGAATGGAAGCTGAGTTAGGAGAAACAGCTCTAGAAACAAAGGACAAATCATAAAGAGGCTCTTCTTTCTAACAGGAACCCCCTAAGGAGCCAAAACAAAGTGAATGCTCTGAAGCACTGAGGAGTTCAGTTTTCCCATGTCTGTTCATGCTTTCAGTCACATGGTCACAAGATAGAATCAGGTCCAGTTACCAGAATCATGCATGTTCTGCTCGTCCTTGAATTCCAAGGAGCTGGCATTCACAGAGTAACCAGGACTTTCCACAAAGAGCAAAAGTCACCCTCCATGTCACAGAGCTCAGCAAGGTATCTTGAAACGTGGACAAATATTTGCTTGGAACTAAAATTACATGGAAGGAACTTTAGTCAGCATCTGTTGACTTATAGTGATCGTCATCCACTGTGGAGTAGATGTGTCCCTCGCTGCTGAGGAATTCCACGGCTTGCCTTGAAGAAAAAACCCCACAGTTGGTAACTAGTTAGCAATTAGTTAGCAAAAGAAGAATAGTCACCACCTTTCTGCCAAGGAATTCCCATTTACAGACCCCATCCCCACAGTTCCCTCCTGGCAGCTGCCAGGGGAAGCTGTTGGTGTCTCTGTCCCATGGGCAAGTGTAAGTGACACAGGAAGTTTCAACAAAGCTGTGGCAATGTGCTCCCCGTGCAGCTCAGACTGCCCGAGCCACCACTCCCTGCACTTCCCAGGCAGTACCCACCACTCTGCTCTAGAACACACAAAGGTCATGAAAGTTAATGATTATTTTTGTAAGTCTCAAGGAGAAGTTATGAGACAGTGCAGGAGAACTATTCCCAAATTTTTTATCAGTGTGTAGAGAGCAAGGTAATCCTTGAACAGGAGAAATTCTACTGAGGCACTGCAGTACATTGCCACTGAACTGATAAACAGCTTGTCTTGAAAACAGGGAGCAAAGCAACTGGCAACAGCTCATTCAGGGCAGTGAATCCTTCAAAAGCTCTGGCTCCTGTGTTGCTGGGACCACCTGAATTAGCCATGCTGATTCACAGATGAGTGTCTGGGCTTGCCCACTGTCCCCTCTGCCTCTGGAGGGGCTGCCTGGATTTCCATCAACGTACTTCATTTCTACCCACTTACTTGATGGTTGACACACTCATACTGTGGAGCTGAGCTTTCAAGTCTTGTAGACTCATCCCCTCTGGGCTATGGCAGCTTTTGATCAAGTTCAGCACCTGGAGGAGCAAGAACCACCGCACTACGTCACATCAGAGGAGCCTCTGCTGCCACTGCCGTGCTCCCAGAAAAGCTGCTGGCACCCACCTGGCTCTGGTGCACCGTGAGCCCATTCACTGGCAGGCTGCCACCTCCTCCGTAGCCCCCCATGTCACTTATCCCAGTAGAGGAAAATGACTGTGGCGGTCTTGATGCTGACTGCAATGATGAGAATAAAATGCTGTGGTTACCCAGGCTACCCAAGCCCACAGCATTAAAGTCATTGTTATTTCTAACACAGTAAGTAAAAATAGCTTCTTATGGAAGTGGATTGCAACACAATCTCTCTCCAAGGAAGCCAGGAATCCTGTTACACCTTCAGTGTAGCCCAGATTTAAGCTTTCCAGCCCCACAATTAGACAATTTTTCCAGCAAAGCCAGAGATCCCTCTTTGGGAGATCTACCAGTCACCCAGGAAGGGCCATGATGGATCTTTGGGCCATCAGGATCTTTATACATACCATAAGATTTTTTCTGAGGATCATGTGAGCATTGACAATCTCTAGCATGTGTGTGGTGAACTCATTCATATTTTCCAGAGGCATGATCCTAAATGCTACCAAGCTCTTCTTATTCTTTCAGAGGAAAAAAAAAACCAAACATAAATCAAAGAAAACAATTTACATCACATTGAAAGACAATGGAGACAGAGTCCCTCCTCTTTCTAACCAGCTAGAAATTAACTGCACCTTAATGCATGCACCATTATTTGAATATTTAGTTATATGGCAACCACATGTGCCACATGAAGTGCAGCAAGAAGTCTCCCCATGAACCAGGACCTGGTCTAAGCTCAACAGTACCAACACCCCAGAAACTGGACGCCAGAACTCTGCTCTGCTGAAAACACATTGATGACGAGGCGCATTTTGAAAGGATTCTCATTTTAAATAGTCCCCTGCATTCAGGAACAATTAGAGTGTTATTAAATACAACCCTGGCGGGGACATTGAAGGATTTGTCCAGAGACCACAATTAAGTGGGTATTCTGAAGCAGCCCACTAGCACTAAACCAGATCACCAATTCCTCACACCTCTGCTCCAGCCTCACGGCCAGGACTCACGCAGGTAACATGACCTTACCTGGAATGACCGAAGATGACCAGCTACTTTGACATAAGTTCCTGGAGGTACCACAACATTCTCACCTCCTGCCTCCTAACAGAGAGGGAAAAAAGAGAAGTTTGCCGATTCACGTTTCAATTTCTCAATTATTACAATAAACAACTTAGCAAAGCAGGCTCATCTCAAGCAAACACAAACAATGTGCATTCCTATGTCCAGTAAGAGCAGTTAGAGAAACATAACTGTAGATTAAAAAAAAAAATTGGTACATTTCAGAGCAGTCAGGGCCATTTGTCTGCTCTGCTGTCTCTGTCCATCTATGAGAGATTCTCACAGTGCAACAAAAGGAATAGAACTTCGAACAGTAAAAAATTAGGTGTTGAATTCCATAGTCTGGCTGTGGGATGGAGCAGGCCAGAGCCGTCTTTGAACTGACACTAAACTTGCAGTAAGGCAACTGAACATCTGCCTGATTACTCTGCCAAAACTGTTCAACTGAACTCAGGTATACTAAACAGGCAAACAGTCATATACAGCACCAGTGACCTCTGCCACAGCAGCATCTCCCTTAGATTTCAGGGACATGTTATCCCTAAAGTACTCTTCAGAAAAGCCACATCTTTTGGATAAAAAAGCTCCGTGAGAAGTAGGGAGTTGGTGTTGATGATTCTTACGGGTTCCTTCCAGTTGAGACACTGTATAATTCTACAGCTTTTCTCTACCCACTGCTCTCAAAAGCTGCTTAAGAAGCCTGTTCATAGCAAATCCGATGCTCACATCAGTATCAACCCACTGCCTGACGTCCATCGGGGCTGCCGTCATGTCGTCCACTTTATAGAGGATGTTGGTGGGCGCCTTCTCCGCGTGCCGGACGATGCCCACGATGGTGACCTGCGGCGGAGCGGGAAGGCTTGCTCGGGCCGGCCGCAGGACGCGGCTCCGCCCCGGCCGCGACCGCCCCGGCGCCCACCTGCGAGATCTCCACGTCGGAGATCCGGAAGCTCTCGTCGACCTGCTCCGCCGCCAGCAGCTGCGACACGGTGCAGGGCACGATGTTCTGCGAGCGGCTCCGCTGCAAGGGGCGGCGGGGCCGTCAGAGCCGGCCTCGGCCTCGGGCCCCCTCCCGCGGCCCCGCCCGGCCTACCTGCTTCTTCTCCCCCTGGGCGCCGGCGGGCGACCCGAACCCGCCCGGGGACTGCGTGTAGCCGCCCGGGGGCCCCGCGCCGCCCATGGTGCCGTACCCGCCATCGAAGTTCCCTAAGGGGCAAGAGAGAGGAGCCGTGAGGCGGTGGCGCGGCCCCCGTCCCCACGGCTGCCGCCATCACGGGGAGCGGCGGCAGCCCCGGGCCCCGCGTCCCCGGGAGGCGCCGAGCGCGGCCCGTGCCCCCCGCGCACCGTGCCCGCTCCACATGGCGCCGCTCCGGGACCTGCCGCCACCGACCGCTCGCGCCGACCCGCGCGCGCCGCCGCCTCCCGCCCAATCCGGGAGCGCCGCTCTGCCTGCCGACAGCCAATCGCGTTCCTCCGTCTTATGGCACCTTCCAATAGGAGGAGGCCTTGGGGAAGCCGCCGCCGCCATTTTGAGAGCGGGCGCTGCCCGGCCTCGCATCGATGAGGGGGCGGGGCCGGGGGGCGGGGCCGAGGGGCGGGGCCTGGGCACATGTGGGGGCCAGGTGTAGGTAGGGGCAGGGCGCAGGTAGGGCCGGGTGCAGGTAGGGCCGGGCACAGGTAGGGGCAGCGCACAGGTAGGGGCAGCGCACAGGTGGGGCCGGGCGCAGGTAGGGGCAGCGCACAGGTGGGGCCGGGCGCAGGTAGGGGCCGGGCGCAGGTAGGGGCAGGGCACAGGTAAGGGCAGCGTAGCGCTGTCTGCCATGCGGCCCATGGCTCAGCCCGTGGTGCTGCTCTTGCTGTGCCCGCTGGCCGCGGCTCTGCCTCGTGCGGGTGGCGGCCCCGGGCGGTTCTGGCACCTCACGGACCTGCACTGGGACCCCGGGTACGAGGCGGCGGCGGCGGCGGGACGGCCGTGCCCCTCGGGCGGCGATCGGGCCGGGCCCGCGGGGCCCTGGGGCAGCTACCTGTGCGACGCGCCCTGGAGCCTGCTGGGCTCGGCCGCCCGGGCCATGCGGGGCCGCCTGGCCGAGCCGGACTTCGTGCTCTGGACCGGGTGAGAGGGGCCGGGCCCGCCGGGAGGGACCCCAGGGCTGGCGGGAGGAGGGCAGTGGAGCCAGTGCGGAGCTCGTGGGCTGGCAGGGCTCTTTCCGTGGTCCCTGCTTTGAAAAGGAGAGGGGAGGATGTGCCTCGTAGTGTAAAACAGGGGTTTGGAGGAGAGCGCAGCCCCAGCGAGGGCTCTCGGCACTAGCAAGGAGCTCGTGGCAGTGAGGTGACAAAAGGATCACAGCTCACAGTCCGTGCTTCGCTTGTGCGGCCCTGTGTGACTGCACACTGACTCAGGCTACCTGGAATGCCAGGGGAAGGGGCTGTGGGCTGTGTGTTGGGGCAGCAGGCCCTGCCGGTCAGAGCAGTGGGAGGAGAGCATTGTAAACCAGGCTTGCAGCGTTTCTTCTGGCTACGGTGAGGCACCTGGGAGACCTGTCTCAAGAAGGTGCTGTTTTGCTTTAGGAGTCGGAGGAACCTCCCCAGTGGAGGATGTTCTCTCCTGGTGTGGTCTCCAGAGGTTGGGCCCCCCCGTCCTGTGGGAGGCCCAGCGTAATTTACAAATTCCATAAGCGTGTTAGTGCAAACACAGATGTGGAGCAGCCCTAGACTGCTGCCTTACTGAGGCATTCCCTTGTTTCATGGCGATCACAGGTGTGCAAACAGCTCTGCTTTATTATTGTGGATCAGATGGTGCTCTCAGATTGCAAAGTGCTGATCCTTGCAATATTTCCAGGCACCTGTAGTGCCTGTGACACACCTTGAGAGAGAGCAAGCCTCCCCTTCACACCCTTGTGCATAGGGGTTTTAAGGTCAAGTGAATCACAGAATCACAGAATATCCTGAGCTGGAAGGGACCCACAAGGATCGTGGAGCCCAACACCTGGCCCTGCACAGGACAACCCAACAATCCCACCCTGTGCCTGATAGTGTTGTCCAAACACTCCTTGACTGCCAGGTTTGGAGTGGAGCTCATTTTCCCTGTGAGCAATTCCTTGTAACTCCCTCAGTGTCTTGGCCAGTCAGCATGGCACTGACGTCTGCACCCAAAAGCTTCAACTTTCTCTTGTAGGAGGCACAGGGAGGAGCTGGCAAGTTTCTCTGCCTAGCTCATTGCTGTGAGCGCAGGCCCTGTTACTCCCCGACAGTGACTGTGCTGCTTCTCTTTTTCCAGAGATGACACTCCTCATGTCCCCAATGAGCAGCTTGGAGAAGAAAAGGTTCTGCACATAATAGCAAATCTGACTTCTCTGATAAAAGAGACATTTCCAGGTAGGATTTGAGGGGATGAGAAGGGGAGCAGGGCACAGAGACTCATGGGAAGGGCTAACCAGGATGGAGAAATGACAGAATTGGGACAGGGAAAGGCACAGAAGGGCTGTGGTCACTGGACTCGTTTGTCCTCTTCCCAGTGGCCTCAATTCTGCTGTGCCATACAGCATCGATGCACACTTACATTCCAGGTTAGCTCACTCAGGAGAGCGGAAAAGAAAGGTTTCTGTTATTAGTCATTAAGGCAGAAAAAGCTGCAAGATTCCCTCAGACATAACCCGTGTCAGCAGGGGGCAAGTGTTAGTGAGTGTTATTGACAGCTCAGTCACTTGGCTGTGGGTGGCTTGTCCCGAGGGTGGGTCAGAGCCATATGATGCCCCAGGGCAGAGGGTGACTGGCCTTGGCAAAGCTCTGGGCCATGCTGCTCTTCCCAAGGCCGGGAGTGCCTCGGGAAGCTTGGAGGAGCTCGGCAGCACTGACCTGCTCTGCACCTCCTTTGCTCTGTCTCCAGGTACTAAAGTCTACGCAGCGATGGGCAATCATGACTTCCACCCCAAGAATCAGTTTCCTGGGAAGGAGCACAGGATCTACAATGAAACAGCAAAACTGTGGCGGCCCTGGCTGAGTGATGCCTCCCTTCCTCTCTTCAGAGCAGGTCTGGCACCAGTGGCTCACGTTTAGAGCATGCTGAGGATATGAGGAGGGGTAGGACAATACCATGAACAATTTTCCTTGCCTTTATGCTCAGAGCAATAGTATTCATAGAGGATTTGCAGAGGAAGGGTGCAATTTAATGCTGATTTCTGGCTTGGAGTTCTCCTGCTTGCAAGAAGAGGAATTATTTTATACTTTAGTCTCTCCTGCCATTATCACGTTAATGGAAAGAAAGCAGTGTGGTGAACTGCAGAGGGAGGGAAAATATCTTCAAAGGTAGCAGCTGGTGCAGGCAGTGCTGTGCTCTCCAGAGCTGTCCAGCTCCTGGTGCTGCCCATTGTCCCCATTCAGGTCTCCCTTCACCAGGAGAGGCACGAGAATGACAAGAGACACATGGGGAAGGGTCACTCCAAATGCACATCCTGGGGTAGGCAGAGCATTGTTGCAGGCAGTGACCCTGCTGTGGCTATTGCTAAGGAGAGCAGAGAGAGCTGGAAACAAAGGGATCTGTGATCACAGCCACCAGTGTGACGAGACCTCCAGCTCTTTTTCTGTTGGTTGCATTTTTAAGGAGCTTTCTACAGCGAGAAGCTGCCTGGCCCAGGGACAAGGGGGCGGATGGTTGTCCTCAACACCAACCTGTACTATGACCAGAATGATGAGACAGCTGGTGAGGAGGATCCTGGGGGGCAGTTCCAGTGGCTGGAAGAAACACTGACCAACGCCTCCAAAGCAGATGAAATGGTATTAAAAAGATTGAATAAACAACCTTTGTAGAGGGCTTCTCCCAGCCTGGAAGCTCTTCCTGCTCTGCTGCCTTTGGGTGCAGTCACAGCTGGTGGTGCTCCACGGGCAGTGTGGCCTCTGTGCTCAGGGCAGCTCTTGCTTCTGCAGGTCTACATTGTGGGGCACGTCCCTCCGGGTTTCTTCGAGAAGAAACGGGGCAAGCCCTGGTTCCGGAGGGGCTTTAACGAGCGCTACCTGGGAATTGTGCAGAAGCACCACAAGGTGATCGCTGCCCAGTTCTTTGGGCACCATCACACAGACAGCTTTCGCATGTTCTGCAGCGGCACAGGTACCTGTTCTGGTCACCCAAGCACTTGTGTGACAGCTCTGCCAGCTCTCACAATCACTGTCCTTGAAAGTTTTCAGTGGCTGTTGGCTGAAAGCAGCTGAGAAGCCAGCAAAAGCTTCTGCAGTGCTTTGGGCAACAAGAGGCAACAGTGGTTCTCATCTCTGCTCCCAGTCTGTAGCTCCTGCCCTCCTTCCCATTCACTCTCAAACGCTGTTGTTTCCCCTCAATGCCTGGCAGCTTCTTGCCTGTTCCCTCTTGAGGGGTTTGGGCACTGCTGAGGGAGCAGTGCTGAATCTCTGTGTGTGTGGTGCTCTGGGCAAACACCTTTGCTGAGTGTGGATCCCTGGCCACCCTCACTGCAGGAGTCCTTGCCAGCATTGGAAAGGCCATTCCTGGCTGCAGCAGCCCTTTGCTCAGTCCTCAGTGCTGTTCCATGTGTTAATCTTTCTCTGTGTGTGTGACAGTACCAGGAGCTGATGACAAAGGTGCTGCTGGCAGTGCAAACAGCTCGGGGTGCTCACTGTGATGGGGACAGGGTGTGGGACAAACCAAGGCCTCCAGTCACAGTTCGCTTTGCATTTCCGTGAAGGTACTCCAATCAATGTCATGTTCCTGGCCCCTGGAGTGACTCCCTGGAAGACAACGTTACCTGGAGTGAATAATGGAGCCAACAACCCTGGGATTCGGGTGATTGAATATGATCGGGACACCCTTCAGGTCTTGGTAAGGGATCCCCATGTGCACTACACTGCACTTCTGGAACAACTTTAATTCACAGAGTTCTGTGATTCATGTTATCTGGGGAGCAAAGCAAGTGCAAGCTACTCTTTGAGTAGTAACAGACTTGTCAGACCCCCTCCAAAATCTTTAAACTATCTGAAAAATTACTTGTGTCCCTTTACTTGAAGTAATGCATTTGGAGTGGATCTGAATTGAGGTGATTTGTAGGGGCAGCTTCTGTTTCCCATCTCTTGTTTGCCAAGAGGTGGAGGATGGGTGTTTGTGCCCTCCTTTGTCCTCTGTTGCCCTCCTTGATGAAGCTCTCTATAGCTGCTCTGTTCACATGTTTATAGTATAGAAGTGAATGCTAAAATACACTGTGAAAGGCTGGGGAGCCAGTGAAGCAGACAAAAAAAGGACAACAGACTGAGAACAATTGTGATAAACTTGGTTCTTCAGTTTGTTCACAGTTGAGAAAGTAACTTTGCTCAGGAAGTAACACTGCTCCAGCCCTTGCTTCTGCTGCTGGACAGTGTTGAGAGTAACTAACCGAAGTTTGAAGCAGGCCAGGCTCAAAGTTTCTGATGTTTGGAGGTCAAAGGCAGGCAGAGCAAAGCCACCTCTTCACCCCTTAGGACACAGGCTTCGTTTGGGGTGGGTTCTGGCGGCTCTCACCTGATGTGTCCCCAAGTGCCCATCGCAGTAGGAAGCCCTGTCAGGGGCAGCTGGGCTCTTGGGGTGGGGCGTGCTGCAGCAGGGGCCAAGCCCAGCCCAGTGTCTCACTGCAGGGCCAGTTTTATCCTGGTGTCTCCCCACTTCTGTTTTTGTCTCCCTCAGGATATGGTGACTTACTACTTGAACCTTACTCGTGCCAACATGATGGCCTCACCAGGGGATGAAGAGTTCCCAGAGTGGGAGGAAGAGTACAGGTTGACAGAAGCCTTCCAGGTCCCTGATGGCTCCACGGGCTCCATGCAGACGGTGCTGGAGAGGATCTCGAGGGACCCACACTACCTGCAGCTGTACTATGAGTTTAACTCTGCCAGATATGACCTGGCGCCGTGCAAGCAGGAATGCCGCGTGGATCACCTGTGTGCCATCAGGGAAGTCGATTTTACAAAGTACGATGAGTGTGTGAAAACCAACAGCTCTGCCTCTGCTGCCAGCAGTGTTTGGCTTTTGGTTTTCTGTGTATTCTTAGGATTTCTCAGTCCTCAGCGAGTGCTGTGATGGCCAAGAGCAAGAGAAAAAGAGGAGAGCATGAGATCACACTACACTGCATGTGAATCAGTGATTTTGGCATTGAGAACTTGCTTGGAAACCAGAACAAAATTGTCAATGTTTACTAAAAGCTCTGTGATGCTGATTTGAAGTTTTCTAGACAAGCTTGATCTCTGAAGAGCAAGGTTTGTGAGAGCCTTGTTGTGCCAAACTGACTGCAATGAGGAGTTTGTCTCCCCTCTGCTGGGGCAACCTCACAAATAAGATGAAGACCAGGCCTCCCTGTGGACATGAACTGGCAATGGGTGAGGGTAGGGTGCTGCCACATGTTCCAGAGGCTGCTGCCAGCATTCCTTATGTTGGCACACACTTCTGCAAGTCTGCACACCTGGTGACTCAGGAGGTCTTCTTGTGGTGGCCTTGGTCCACAGGAGCCTGTGGCTTATGAGCAAAGCCAGGTGGGATGGCAGTGTCTGGACTTCAGCAGCCTTTGGTGTTTCAGTACTCAGGATGAGGCACTGATGATTATTTCCCCTTCAGTTGCTGAGCATAAATAGCTCTTTTCACTCTCTCTTCTGTGCTCTCCTCACTCGCGTCCACTGAGTTCCCTCCCTCATCTGGACTTGGCAGCTGACCCGGGCCACTTCAGCAGTGAGATCTGAGGTGGTGATTTACACCCTTGGGTTTGCCAGCTGCTCTGAGACCCTGGAGGGAACCAGTGCACAGTGCTGGTATTGGACTCCAGGTACGGCTGGATGGGGCGCAGGATCAGTGGTCTGTGTTGTGTGAAGGTGGCTCTGGGCTCTCCCGGGGGTCTGACAGTGGGAGGGGTTGTGCTTTTGCTGCCAGGGTTGGCATTTGCCCTGGAACCACCTCAGAGAGTGTGCAGGGCAATGCTGAGAGCGCTTGAACACCCAGTCAAGGGCCAGGACCCACTGTGGGCCTGTGGCACAGGGTCTGATGTGTTGGTACCTCACTGCCCATGGGGTACCTCACATCAAGCTCTTGGCTGCCTGCTGGATGCTGCACCCTTGTATTTCCAAACCAGGGAGGAAGGGTTGCAGTGGTAACTCAGGGAATTCTGCAAGCACATGTGCTCCTGGAAACTACCATCATCTTCAGCTCATTGATTCAGCTGCACACTAGTCTCCACTTTGTTCCCATCTCTCCCCTCACACTGCAGAGGGCTTCAAATTATTCTGCAAGTTTCCTCCTTTTTAATCCTTCATTTATACAGATGAACACACCCAACCTCACAGTGTCAGACCACAGAGGGAACACCTTCACCTCTTTCAGCTATTTCTGCCTGTGGCAGGTGAGCAGCTGGCACATGAACTGTGAACTTCAGCCTTCTGCCGACACCACAGTGCAAGTGCACCTGCCCTGGGTGCTGCTGCACTGGGAAAGAACTTATGTATAGACTAAATATTACTGAATTCAGCAAAGCTGGGGAGTCTCTCTCAACCCCACATTACAGGCCCTGTAACCAGTTTGCTGTTTGTCACTGCAGCTGTCTCCAGTAAGCCCAGGGCAGGCTGCAGCCCCAGTGACAGGGCATGCTGCCCTCAGCCTGCCCAAGGCCCAAGGAGCAGGCTGGGCAACGAGAGCAGCAGAGCTTGGCTCTGGAGTACAACTTACAACGAGGATTATGCCAGAACCAGATAAAACAGAAAACAAAAGCAACCACTGTTCAAAATCCACTCAAGTATCACTTGTATGCCAAAGTGCAGCATGAGGCAGCAGAGCAGATCACAAGCAAAGCACCCGGGGCAGCTTTAGGAGCTGCAGACTGAGGCAGCCCAAGGACAAGGCCTGCAGGGAGAAGGGCACTTTGCCATGGCAGGATCCTCCCACGAGCCACAGCACGATACGCAGTCTCAGCTGCACCAGGGCAGACTGGAACGAACACACTACACTCTCCAACCTGGCAAAATCTGCATTTAATTTACAACATAGTAAAGGTTACAGGTAAAAAGCTCAACAGAAGTGTGAAAAGGCCTATTACATATTACACAAGTGTACAAATGTCTGTACAAAGCCCCTCGATGTTCCTGTCCCCTCCTGGCCAGCTGCAGCCCCTAAGCTCTGAAATAATAAGAGCTGGTTCAGAGCCAGGGAGGAGAAGAGCTTTAAAAAACAACAAGCAGTGAAGCTTCTCTTGTCAAGAAAAATCTTGCAAAGAGCCACTTGTGAAAAAAAAACCAACTCAAAACCAACCCCAAACCCAACCCCCCCCACCCCCCCCCAAAAAAACAAACAAAAAAAAAAAAACCCAAACAGAAAAAGAAGAAAACCTGCTCAACTTTTGTTTGTCCTGACTAGTTTTACCCTAAAGAGTTGCCTTCAGAAAGCAACTGGCTGGGAAATGAAAATCCTACAGGCCAGACTAAAGAGAGGAAGATTTGAGTCATTGTGGGAGCACTGGGAAGCAGAACAAATGCCCAACGGCCGAATCATCAATGACAACTTAAACACAGAGCAGTGCAGCTGGATCATGGAGCAGGTGCTGAATCCATGCATGGTATAGTCTGAGCTGGATGTGATGGTGTGGGGAGGAAACAGAGCAGTCCCTAAACCCAAGGCTCTTGTGAGCTAGGCAGCTGCCAGCTCAATTTTACCTCAGGGACATGATAGAAGCAATCACTGTGGAGCAGAACTCACAGATTTTGGAGCATCTGTCCGAAACAGGCTTGGTGCAGCCAGCATCCCACTCACTGGAACACAGCACAGATCCAGCACCATGCAGTGCCCCAGCTCAGGGAACACAGCATGGATCCAGCACCATGCAGTGCCCCAGCTCACTGGGGCACAGCACAGATCCAGCACCATCCAGTGCCCCAGCTCACTGGGGCACAGCACAGATCCAGCACCATCCAGTGCCCCAGCTCACTGGGGCACAGCACAGATCCAGCACCATCCAGTGCCCCAGCTCAGGGAACACAGCAAAGATCCAGCACCATCCAGTGCCCCAGCTCAGGGAACACAGCACTGATCAGCACCATGCAGTGCCCCAGCTCACTGAACATAGCACAGATCCAGGTCCATCCAGTGCCCCAGCTCACTGAACACAGCACTGATCAGCACCATGCAGTGCCCCAGCTCACTGGGGCACAGCACTGATCAGCACCATGCAGTGCCCCAGCTCACTGAACACAGCACAGATCCAGCACCATCCAGTGCCCCAGCTCAGGGAACACAGCACAGATCCAGCACCATCCAGTGCCCCAGCTCACTGAACACAGCACTGATCCAGCAACCCAGCACTACTTCCCCAGGTAGCTGCAGTCCTGCACACAGTGAACAGCCAGGTACATGCTCTCATTTTGGTGCATATTTCCTGGATCCCCCAAACAACAAAGGAATGTGGCTTGTGGCTGAACTGCATTAGAGAGCGTACAAAAATCCAGAGTATACTTAAGAATAACAGAGCTCTGGCTTTACTTTGTGTAAAGTACAGGCAAGTGTCTGAAAATGTGAATAATTTTCACATCTAAACCCAAGGAACTGAAGGACTTGAGCTACAACCCAAATTTGCCAAGAATTCCTATTCTGGCTCTCAGTAGCATTCAATTCTCACCTGTTGTTCCCAGCAGCCAAAATACTTGTGTGTGGGGAACATGCCAGTCCTCCCAGCTTTGTGTCTTGTTGAATCTCATACACTGTAAGCTTACAAGTTCCATTTGCAAATAAAAATCAAACTATTTATGTTACAGGGGCCACCAAGTCCAAAAGAAACTCCACTGTGTTAACTTCGCCCTGAGTTATCCAGGGGAGTCCCCACGGCACAGTGCAGACAGTGCCTGTCCCTGTCACACACTCTGACCCTCCACCTGGGCACCCTGTATCCATCCCACAGACCCCATCCTGCAGCACTGAACCTACTGCTCATCCATCTCAACCCATGACTCATGGGATGCTCTAGTGTTTTACGTGGAAATTAAAATAAGCTGCACCCAAACTAAAAATAATAATAATAAAAAGAATACCCCACATTGGCAGGGTTTTGAAAATATAAAAAATAAAAGCTGACCTATAATCTGCAAGTTTTACAACTCCTACCAATGGGATTCTGGAAGGCTTGGCCCCACAAACACTTCCTCTTGACAGAGCTGCCCTGCTGTGAGCATGTCCAGCAGGAACAGTGTCACCACAATGAGCCCAGGACTGAAATACACGGACCTGCAGGGTCATGCCATAAATGATAATTAAATTATGTGACTGCCCCTTCGACTTGTGGATCCAAACTCAGCATAAAGACATCTGGGACAGTGGTGGCTAAGAAAAGGCTGTAGGGGTTTTGGTTCAAAAGGAGATGGGAGCTGTATTTTCTCTTTTTTTTAACAGACATATAAAAACATTTGAAGACAGATCTTTAAAGGATATTTCACTTCTCCAATCTCGGTATTACATCTGTTAGGACACTGAAATTTTAAAAAGACGATACCGCACATGAAAAGTTTCTGGAGTGGTAACTCCCACCCTCCCTCAGCCCAGCTCAGATCAGCAGGGACGGGGTCGGCTTCTTGCCCGGCCAGGCCTCCTTGGCGTATTTCTTCTTCTTGGGTTCATTCACAGCTTCAGGGTTGAAGACAGCGGGGTTTGGAGCTGGGTTCATGTTCACTGTGGAGGGCACAACTGGAGTCAAGTCCACGTCGGGGGCAAGGTTGGGGTAGGGCATGGGCAGCCCCCCGATGAGCGCGGTCCCGTGGACGCCGTGCGACTGCGAGCCTGCCTCGTTGTGGGTGGGGGGCAGCCCCCCGTACAATCCTCCGCTGTAGGGGAAGCTCTGCATGCGCCGCGATGCAGAGTCATCCGTGGTCAGCGAGCCTGCGTTCTCCAGGCGCTTCTTCTGTAGACAGAAGTAGTTCAAAGAATTATTCACAGTGCATGAAACCATCAGCCTACTTACACTGGGTGCCAAGGCCGTTTTCCCCAAAAGGCATCTACATTTGCCACATACAAAGTGCTTACAGACCGTGTCCCAGTCTTTGTCCTACAAGGTTTCTTCTGGGTTCCCTTGAAAACCACAATAATGAACTCTTAGAGGTGCACAATGCAGGAAGGGTGACAAAAGCAGACGCTCAGGTGTAACTTAGATGAAGCCTGAGCACCTCTTCACCTCCTGTACACTCCTGCCAGTCTTGAGCTTGTCCTGAACAAAGACTGAGTAGGTCACAGAATGTCCTGTGTTGGAAGGGACCCACAAGGCTCATTGAGTCCAACTCCTGGCCCTGCACAGGACACCCCCAGACTCCCACCCTGTGCCTGAGAGCACTATAACGTAAACCTTCCCTCCCCCACAGAAAGAAACTGTGGCTTCCCGATTGGCTAATTTTGTTCCTGATCATTGGAATCTTCTCCTGCAGTCTGGGTTTATGGAATATTATCCTTCTCCACGTGATGTTATTTAGTCTACACTAGCAACAAGTGAAATTGCTGTTACACAGTGGCTTAGCTGAAGTTCTGCAGATCTTCCCTCCTCCTTGCATATTCCAATTAAATAGAACATTGGCAACACGCTCATCTTGGAGCAAAGCCAAAACCTGCTTGTTCTACTACACAAACCTTCAACACAGTATTTAAATAAACAAACTCTCGTTTTTCCCTTCTATTTTCCACATTTCCCACAATTTTATCTGATGCCTGGAACTAATGCACTGAATTTCTAGAAAGTATTTCTTTTTGGGAGGAAAAAAAATGACCATTGATCCCATGTGTTATTAAAGAAAAGAGCTAAAGCTGGGTTTGAAGGGAAATGGTCAAATTTGCTTAAAAAGACAATTGTGAAAACACAGATATGACTTCTGCTTAACAATGAAACACTTTCCACCCGGGAGCATTCTGTTTCTAAGGTGCAATTCATAAATCATAAAGTAAGTTCATCAATGTAATGTGCTAATGAGAAAGTTGGGAGTCAACTGTACCTTAACAGGGACCACTGCTGTCTGTACCATGTTCCGGAACCGCCCCACAGATGGGTCCACGTCCTCTGCAAAGCAAGAACAGTGATGCCTTCAGTGAGCACGTGGGAAAAACAGAACCTTTGTGGGGTAAAGGAGTCTGTATGAAAAATTGGAATAGACCCTCTTCTCCCAAAGTCAGCACTCCAGCAGCTCCCAGTAAGCACAAGTGTGACCAGATAAAGAGGGGGGCTTGGGAGACACCCAGGGGCTTTGTCTCCAGTTGGCTCATCAGGCATCCTGGTGAGGAAGGCTTTCCCTCAAACAGAGAATGGGAAGGGGAGCAGCTGGATGGGCAGTTTGGGATCAGACAGGCTGGAATTTGGGCTGAAAGCTGCTCCTGACAAGGCAGTGCATGTGCTAAAGACACAGAAGCCAGACCCCAAAGTTCTCGGGGGACCTTGACGGAGTCAGGAGTCAGTGTGAGTCTCTGAAAGTCTGAAAAAATTATCTTTTTTTTTGCAGTGGGAATGACTGGTGTTTGCATTAGGATGTTCTGAGCACTGAACACATTATCACATTATAAACCAAAATGGTCACTCTGGGTGCCAAAGGAACCACCTCCACACTGTATTTCAAAATGCCTGCTCATTAATTAGCTACTCTTAGTAACAGGAATATTATCCACATAAAGTATGATTGATAAGAATGCCATTAATACAGAACAGCTAAGGGAGAAAAAACACTAATTTGGAATTGGATACATCTTCAAATGCATCAGTTTGAATGAGGATTGAGGACGACTTAGTTCAGATGTGCAGAAAAGTAGCAAAAACCCTCTGAGCTTGAGACATCCCAGAGGCTACAGGCAAGGAAAGCATTAAAGGACAGATGAAAAACAAGTAAGTTCTGTTCCCACTGAGATTCTAAAGAGGACAAAAAATGTAAACCACCTTCCTCCTTTTAAACCCATGACGTTTCTCCAGTATCTGACAAAGAACTGAACAATGAAGCTGAGTGTGATATCCCCATCCTGCTCAGAGCATGCAGTTACTTTACAGGTAGAACCGATGAAACAGAAAGAGGTCACAGACTTCAGTGAGACATGGTGGCAGCTTCTGTGAAACAGCAGATCCCAAATACTGACTGCCAAATTTCTGTTCTCCTTATCCACATGCAGCCATGAGGAATCCCTACGAGAATACTGGAAGGAGGTCCTGAAGGGCACCAACTGAGGATTAAAGCAAACTCCTTACCGGGATTGATGATCTCATCGTCATCACTGAACGTCACTCTGGAGTTCTTCCGTTTTCGCTTTGGCCTCTGGATGTCCAAGTTCCCTTCCTCAATGGTCAGTGTGGAGATCCTTTTGTTGTGGGCTGTATTAAACTCTGTCAGATTCTAATGGCAAATTTAGAGACGAAAGAGTTTAAGCAACTAATGCATGAAGTCTGATTTCATCACATGACTGTGCACATCAGAAGACCACAGGACATTGTTTAGTTTCAACTTCAGACCCTGAGGAACAAGCAGAGGTTCAGGGCTGCCCTGAGAGGCTGTGGGGTCTCTGCAGACATATTTAGAATGGAGCACAATCCTGGGTGGCCAGGTCGCCCTGCTTGAGGTGGTAGATGATTCCAAGAGGTCCTTTCCCACATCCCCAATCTGTGCATGCCATAGAGACTGCTTCTCCCTCTTCATTAGCTAACTTAGGGAACAGGGCAGCATTCACAGGTATCTGACAATAGGAACAGTGTGGGAAACCAGCCCTGACCTGGGGCAATGTTAGCTGGAGAGCATGTCCCTGGCAAACCTTGGTAAGATGACCACTGGCACAGTAAGATTATTAGGTCCATGATTGTGGGAAGCAGTGTGATCACAAGTTTAATCATTGCAGATGAGGTGGTCTGGGTGTATCTGACAACAGAAGCCACCTCAAACTATCTTCATAGCCAAGAAATTAAAGAACCTGAACCTAAGGAAGTACTACTCAGGGAGATTATCCAGTCACTATTTCTGGAGGTTTTTAAAAGACATTTAGACATGGCACGTAAGGACATGGTTTAGGGTCTTGTGGGCCTGTGTGGCAGATGGAAATGTGCTTCAACAATTGGCCATTTGCAAACACAGTGGATGCTTTGCTGACATGCACAAAGAACAGCCCAGGTGCAGAGGGCCTGAGCACCAGAGGATGAGCATGTCAAATCAACCCATGGTTAGCAACAAGCTAGGTTTTGAGCCAGATAAGGGAAGAGGCTGATGAGAACCAGATCCCGTGAGGTGCTTTTAATCAGGGCAATGCCCTTCCTTACACAACTGGCTCAGTTGTAAAACTACAACCCCTAACCCTCTGACCCCTCCCCCACTGGGGAAGGTACTGGGACATTCCCATTCCCACCTCGAGCTGAAGGTTTTCTTCCCTCTGATGGGGCACAACCAGCTCAACTGCGCTGATGAAAGGCAGGGTCATGTCTTGGAAGGGTTATAAACCATCAAAGACCCCTGAGGTGCCCCCAGACTAATTTCTGGGCCTTCCACCAGAGGACTACATGGGATCCACCATCTTGCAATGCACATTGTTGCCCTCCCCAGGGGAGGTACCTGAGAGTTCCACCTGAAGCCATTAAACTCTGTTTTGGGGGCTTCCCTCACCCCCACGGATCAAGACTGCAACCATCACTCCAACCAGTGGACAGCAAGTCTTGTTGCTGGACCCATGGGTGGTGAGATCTTTCTACTCCCATTCTTTCTTTCTTTTCATAATATATTTTCTTAAGTGTTATTTTTATATTTTTATTTTTCTATATTATTACAGATAATTATAACCAAAATGGCTACATGCCTCTTTTCCATTGCAACCAACTGGTTCTAAAATAAACCCTACATATATATATATATATATATTTATAAACATCGGTCATTCAGTGTTGTTTCACTCCACTCTGCCCCAAGGGATCTATTAACAAGAACCTGAGTTAACCTTGTCTTCAGAAGTGGGTCATAACAGCTTGGCAGTGTTAGATTTATGGACTTGATGATCTTAAAGGTCTTTTCCAACCTAAACTATTCCATGACTCTAAGCAAACGAGTGAGGAATGCTGTTGTAGATGGAAATGCCATCGAGGCAGTGTGCCACCATACTCACATCCAGCTCTGTCTCCTCCTCTGGCAGTCCCAGCAAACCCTTGAGCTCCTCATCCTCACCACCCATCTTCTCGTCCCCCTTCACTGCTGACGGCAGCGTCTGCGGCTTCTCTCGCAGAGTGTACGCACGGGTGGAGGCTCCAAATGAAACCGTGGAGTCAATGGGGATCTGTTGGGGTTTGTGAGCTTCCAAACGGATATGACCCAAGAATGTGCCATGTGCTGAGGACAGCAAAACACAAAACAGTTTGTTGAGCTTGGGATCAAAGTATTCCAGTTCAAGTTTGAGAATCTCAGAAACTGTAATGATTGTTCCAAGGTACAAGGCACTGAGGTATTGCTGAAAGCATCAGATTTGTAGACTCAGCAGCTCAAAAACTAAGATAACACACATCAGAACTCCTCAAAAAGTCATGGAAATAAATTACAAACACCCTTTACTTTCTGTATTCCTGCAGGTCCCAACGTACTATGTCTGGACAGTGCAAAAAACCACCTGACAGGTTTTAGACCTTGGGAAACCACCCTCAAAAAAGAAGGCTTCACTAAAATTGTGATGGGAAGGCCAAGTCACTTTCCTCCTCTCCTCTGGCCTCTTATGAGTTACAAATGTTTGAACACCTAGTGAGGCAGCTGTAGGCTGACTGGAGCAAACGCTCCTTTGCCCTAACCCTTCCTATCTATCTATCTATGATGCAAATTCTGATTATATCCATCTGCCACAGTGCAGACAACAATGGAAAAAGTGTCTCAGATTCAGAACGTTTAAGCACTGAAGTATAGCTCTTCTGTCTGGTTAAATGCCCCACTACTTACTGCTGTTCAGATCTATGAGGAAAACCCTCTTGAGATGTTTGTGATAGACCAAGGCAGCATGGACCCGAGAGCAAGACTGGTGGTCAATGGTAAAATCGCACAGATCAGGATTTCTCCCAAAGAGATAGTATTTCTTCTCATCAATGATGAGTTTCTGAGGTAGAATATCAAACAGAGAAGCATATTAGACTCCTAGAATCTTTTGGATCTTCCTGAAAAAAATTCAAGAACGTGAATAAATAGAGCAAATTCAAAACAAAGCATCAACAGCTCATCAATATTTCAGTTTAGTCTGGCACTGTTAAATACAGAAACTCAAATCTGCTCTTTGTAAAATCAGAACAGCTGAATATGGGAGAGTCCCAGTTATTCCCTTCTTTACTAGCCAACATTGAACAGTGACTCTTCAAAGCATTAGACTGTCTCATACAAGAGATCTTTGACATCTGCTCCCAGAGTCATACAGAAAATAAGGAGACAGCTTGGAACAAGACACAGTACTTATACTCCTCTGCTTTATCTGCAAGGACAAAAATCCCATCGTGGACCTCAGTTGCTACTACAGATCACCTTGCAAATCACATCTATTACCTGCCTACCAACTGAGAACTTCAAGGCTTTAGCACTGCTAAAGTCACATGTCACTTCCCCACTGTTTTTTTTTTCTGATTTTTTTCCCCCACACATGTGCTCTATATTTTCCAGGTTAGATTTTCCAATATTCTGCTGAATAGCTGTCAGCCCCCATGCTGCAAGTTCTCATCATCTGGTATTCAGTAATAAGCATTTATTTCTGCATGTTTAGAAGAATTAATTGAACAACCTGACTCCACACTTATATACATCGTGACAATATTACAATTGATTGGTCCTTTAGGTAATACTCTGTTAAATGTCTTATTCCCCACCAACTCAAGGTATACAATTTAAGCACCAATTCATGACAGTGACTGCTTTGTGAAATCTACTGACTCACATATTTTGGCCTGCCTTCTTAAAAAACAGAGGATTTAGGTGATCAAGGTATGTGTATTTATCAGCTCTGACACCCACTACTAAACCAAACAACTTCTAAACCTCTGGCCAGTTTCAACCAGTGCTACAAGATTATTAAATTTCAAGCAATTCTGTGAAAACAGCCAGATAGAATGGTAACTCCATCAATCCCCTCAGTGATACACAGACTGGCAGAAAATCCAAAAGAGTGCCAATACTTAAGACTTCAACCACAAAAAAAAAAATCTTTGTGAGTCCACATCTCATTTGGTAAGGCAGCAATGACAGCTTAATTGGCAATTCACCTACAAGTATATGGTCTATTGACAAATGAAGTGCAAATGCAAAATGCAAGTGATTTGCTTCCAATGGGGAGGTGTAAAACATGCAGGTGTCTCCCCTGAATCAGTCTGCCTGGTGCAGAGCAATGCATCTCAAAGCCTCAGTACATTCAGATTAAAACCATGAGAAATCACTATATTGAGTTTATTTGGTTCTGCTCTCACCTGGCCACTTGATCATCCCTTTCTGTCTCTTCACAAATGCTGTTTTTTCCAAGACCCCTCAGAGTTGACCAGAAAGTGTAAGCCACAGATGAAGAGCTTAAACTAGTATGTGGTCTCCTCAATCCTTTCTCGTTGAATTTTATTGCACTTTTTTTTATTCCACCTGTAAACAGACCTTTCCACCTCCTCCCTATATGCTCTACACATCAGTGTGCCTTTGTGAAGCTTTCCGCTGCATTTCTTAACCATCAATCCATGAGTCTTTCTGATATTTTCCCTTAAGATTAGAGTCGTTTCATCCAGCTATTGCTCCAAGAACACCATAACTGTTTGTTACTCAAAAAGGAACCCTGGTTAGGTTTTCTGGGGATTCAATTTCCCAGCATTGGATTTATATCCCATGTTCTGCAGTTCCTTACTCATTTGGTTCAGCACTCTGACTCTTCCCATGCTGAACACCTTTGCACTAGTGAATTCCACACTGTAAAAAAGATAAGTATTAACTTTTCCTTTTGCAAATTTGAAAGTAAGCCCTGTATAAACACAGCTCTGATAACAAGTGGAAGCTGATTTATTCCTTCACAAACGGTGCATAGCTCCACAAGTAGTTACCTCATGATTTCAATTACCATAAAAATTGATCAAACAATTTCTCATTCTTGCCCACAACTGAAACCAAAAGCATCCTGTAAGTTTTCCTTTGTGCCTGTTACACACAAACAATACTGCCCTGACTGGAGAGTACTTCCAAGAGATTGTGCAAAGACACAAATTCATGGAAATATTGCAACACATCATCAGAGAAAATAGTTTTATTGCCTTTAGTTCAAGATAACATTTCCAAAATGTTTTGTGCCTCTGAGCTATAACCCAGTGTCTTCCTTCACACACTGAGCTTAAACACTGCATGGCTTGTTTTGCTGTTGCACTTCGCAGACCCAGCAATCACAGGGTGACCCTCAAGCCTCTGCACGAGGCTGGGACACTGATGGCTCGGTTAGTATCAAGTGCTCAGTAACCCACAGGATTTAACAATGATCTTCCTTGATTACTGCTGGCTACCAGAAAAGACAAAACTGAAAAGCTCTCTGCCACCTGAATCAGGGAAACACAAGGATCACATCCAAGCACTGTTCGTTGCTGCAGCTGCCAGGATACACACAGGACCTTGTTTCAGGTAACCACCACAGGGAGAGGGTTAAAGCCATCCCTGCACACAGTGCAAGGCCACAATGCAGCTGCGCAGGCAGGTGTGTGTGCTCCATGGAGCAGCCTGCCAGAGCTGCCCACCCAGCCAGCTCTGCCCACGGCGCCTTGCTGCCCCAAGAGTGGCACCCAGCCCGAGCTCTGTGGCACACACAGGTCCTGTGCCAGGCCAGCCCTGCACGCTGAGGGCAGGGGAGCTGTGCCTGACCAACACTGACAGCCAACAGCAGCAGGTGAAACACAGCCCCACGGGCACTCCCCAACCTGTGTGATCCCATCTTCCACTGAAACTTCGAGAAAAAGGGAATTGGGATGTTTGTGCCACCCACCTTTCCAAAACAGAAACACCAGGCTCACAGAGCCAGCTTGGGCCTGCCAGCTGTGGGCAGCACAGCCTCAGAGTCTGACAGCACCAAGACAATGGTCCTGGCTGTCAATTTATGAACACATTTTCTCATCCACTGCCAAAAACAGTGGTGCATCCTCAGCTTCCTTACGGCATTTTTTTTTTTCCAGTCCTGACCAGGACTCCCATGATTGACATTCACTTGGCACCTGACGAGCAATTCAGCAATTCATGTGAACTCTTTATCCTAAAGCTCTGTCCATGCTCAAAAATCCAAAAGAAACATGACATGCAAAACCCTACAGGAGCAATCCCCCATGTAGGAAGGCTCATTATGCTTAGCCACCTGCCACATACCAAAAACCCCAAACTCACTACCATGTAGCTTTGATCCCTAAATCTCATTCATGGCTTGAAAGAAATACTGGCAAACTCAGTGCCAAGCACAATCTGTACCCCAGGTGCTGCTGCCAGGATGGCATTGAGATGACTGAGCTCAGGAACAATCCTACCACAGCTCTCTGAGCCCAACACGATTCTGAACATGTAACAGTAGCAGGGGAGGCAGAACACGGCCTTAATTGAAGACAAATGAAGTGCAAAGGGTTCCAGAAGCGCTGGGAAGCACTGCTGGGGGGGAGTGTCCTCAGTGATGGTATGAACCAACTCAGCCATGCCTGGCATGAGCCAAAGAGCTGCTCTGAAGACACAGTGCCTGTGTGCATTCTCTAACTCCTTTCCAATTAAGGCACACAGATCTCTTAGGTCAAGACTGGCTTTGTCAGTTTTCTGTCCTTAATTCCAGAGTAAGAGCACTCTCTCAAAAAAGCAATGGGCTGTAAAGAAAAGCCGCATTTATAAAGAAAAACCTCATTTCTGGCCTGAAAAAACACAAGTTGATTTGTGAGGCACCTATTTGTGACATCTCTATCGGCTTCCCTATCCACTGCGAATATGCTGGTAACTTAACCAAATTCCAAACAGTAAATCTCTCCTGCTAGACACCAGAAGGAACACTTAATACTGTTCCATGTGGTAGCATACACTAAATACCAGCCAAGATCTTAAGCTGTCTAGATCTTGATATAACACTGATTTCTTAATTTTCCAAATTTTTGCTCACTAAGGTTGGCTCAGCTTTGCTACCCAGAAACATTTCTGTTTCAGTCATCTTCAAGTTAGGAGTCTCTCCTCAGCTGAAATACATTCACTGGTTTGAGTTCTCTCTGTCAACCATGTTAGAGAGACTCTTCTTTATTTACTGCTTTCAGTGTGATATACGACAAAATATGAAACAGAGAATGAGGTGGTGCTGTAATAAAAATAACTCGCTGTATCTGTGCTGATCACAACACTGTTCACAGATCCTGAATGTGGGAGGAAAAATCAAACTGTTTTTCACAATGTAGGACAGAGCAGCACTCTTGCAAAATAACAAAGAAACTGACCTCAAACAAGCGGTACAAAGGGAAGAGGTTCAAATGTTGGAAGCACTGCATGGCATGAGGCTGCCTTAAAGCACAGGCAAGGGAAAAGTCACTTCATTTGCTGTTTCAGAGCAAAACAAACTGATTTGAAGATAATGAATACATGTGAGAAAGGAAATACTTATGAATAAGTGTGGAAAACGCTGGGGAATGTTCTACTGCTGGTGCTTATGTACATGATACACCAAATCCATTAAACCCTACCTCCATACCTCAATGAGTTTGTCTCCTTTGACTACATCCAGGTGTAAGCCGGGTGGTGGTTTCCCTGCCCTGGAAAATAAAGAAAGGACAAATATAGTATCAAAACATCTAATAAACATTTTATTAGTATTAGAGCTGCTCGAGCTACAGACCAAACCTACACAAATGTAAGCAGAAGTATTTTGGAGAAAATATGAAGATCCCATAATTTTCTTTTCCTCCCTGCAGATTCCTTCTCACAACACATAAACCAAGATTTTTATGGTAGAAGTGAAGGTACCAGGACATGAAGCATCTCAAGCTTTACCTCTTCTGGTAAAAACCAGCTGATTTACACAATAAACAGAGCAGATCCTGAGAGAACATGATATGAGGCAGGAAGAGACCAACAACTAGAGATGGGGATAGGGGACTGTTTGCTCAAGGGCTCTGTTTTCTCAAGTCACCCTCAAAACAGCACATCCCTACCCCTGCTGGCTGAGAGGAACAGAAACTTCTAACACCCCTCCCCTCTAGGCTGGTAATGGGAAAAACCTCAAAGGGGCTCTGCAGTATTATAAAAGTGATGGCCAATGGCCAGCGTTCCTCTACACTCATCTGTGATCACACTTCCCTGCCAACACAGGTAATACAGAGGAGACTACAGTCCTAGAGGGGCCTCTGCCTCTTGGCAGTACAATCCTCCCTCCCCACATTCCACACAGACAGAAGATCAGCTCCCCGAGCCCTACTGCTCCTGCTCACCTCCTCTGGAGCAGATTCACCTGTCAGCAGTGTTATTCCCTGGGCAAAGGGAGCACAGAGGCCCAAAGGACTCAGCAGTGCCAGCACATGGGTGAACCCACAGGGATTAGCAGAAACACACTGGGCATTTAGAAGCTCAAACCCAGGACGCTGCTGTGGTACCAATACCCTGCCCTGCACCACACAGGATCCTTTGGCTCTTGGTAGTGAAGGATCTTTTCCTGCTCAGGTATCTCAGAATCTGCATCTCTAGTACTTCCTCAGGGATAACATCTCTGCCGCTTGTCTCTAAGGCTGGACCAGCTTTCTAGGCAGCAGCAGTGACCTAGTTCTTGGCTGCACCGCTGCCCTGCTGAGGAACTCCGCAGAGATCATGTTCCCATTCTGCTCAGTGCACGGAGCCAGCCCAGGGAACAGTGACAATGGGCAGCAATGTTCTCAGGGTGGCTGGAGAAGAAAGAAAGGTCACTGGTAGCTGAAGTTGCTTGAAGGGGTTAAACACAGATGTTCACGTTTCTAGGATGTGCTTTACATTTGATGGTTTCTTCTGTGTTGCCAGGTCAGCTCCCCTCAATAACTTCATATAAAAACACAGTCTTCTGCTATTTCTACTTCACTTCTTTCCCAAGCATTTTCCTTTCTTGCTTCCAATCTATTACACCAACCTGCCCAGATCTCTCTGGCCCTTTCTGAATCTACCCCTTGGGACTTTCACAAGTTTTCTTGCTAGGCCCTTCTCAAAAAGTGTGGACATACCACCCTACAAGTATATGGCTAATATTGACTCTTACTGTTTTGGATGAACAAATAACAGCAGCAAAAGCAGAGGATACAAAGCTCCAGCACAATCTGCCTTCGGAACAGATTAAATCAATGCCACAGTTCAGGCTGCCCAAGATAGATACTTGAAAAGCCTTTTAATGAAAAAAGTAGAAAGATTATCCAGTTTTGTATTCAAAACTAATCAGCTCCAGAGTCACCAAAGATCAGAAGTAATGCCTGGATTTGGAAGTATCAGTAACCCTTCACATGCTCTGCCCCATCAAACCTCTCACCTCACAGACCAAGGAGTAAAACATGAAAGGAAATCACTTGCAAAAATCTACTAGAGGAAAGTTTGTTAGAAAGCTGACCATATACTGTTACAGGAGAGCAGCTTTCTCCTCTCTTATGTTCAATGTTAAAAGCAGAACGTCCTTTTCCACTAACTAATGTGCTAAAATATCCACTAAAGTAATTTTCCTACACTGTTCTGAAGGACAAAGAATTACTTGGTCAGCAGATTGTCCTCTCCACAGAACACACACAGATAGCCCTTAGCACTGCCCCAAGGCCAATGCTCTCCTATCACAACTTGGCTCCAGCACAAGTGCTTGTGTTTGAAAATGAGAAACAAGTAGCTCTTCTGTACCTTCCAGATGGTGCAGCACAGTCCCCAGTGCCTCCCCAGGGCAGCATCCTGCAAGTGACCTGAAAATAACACCTGCGAATACACTGATTCTGATGGTCACTACTTGGTAAGTTTGACTGAGACACAGGATGCTCTGACTGCCTCCTGAATCACCAAAGCTTCCAGGGAGACGTGAAGCCTTCCAGAAAATTAACGGAGATGACTGACAAAGAGAGCGTGAGCATTACCAGTGTCATTAAAGGAATTCTTTGGATCAGAGAGGAGGTGAGGGGATACACCACACTAGAGCTTTTCTTCTCTATTAGGGAGTCCAAGGAACTCAAGGGAGTGTCAGAAAGTTAAGAACTGGTAAAAGGAGTGACAAACTGCAAACTTCAGGCAGCTTCAGCCAGGCACTCTAAGAGAACTCAAATACCAGTTTTTGACACTTAACAGTTCAGCAACCTATTGCCTAAAAACCATCATAGTCAGAAATGCAGGTATCAACTGATGCTGCCATTTTAAAGTGTATTTCAGGAGTGATCTGGAAACGATATACAGCAAAGTTGAGTTCTGACTGGGAAAACGGTGGACTATTTAATTTGGAATGGACCTACAACGACCAGCCAGCCCAATGGCCTGTCTACTTCAGGGCTGACCAAAAGCTAAAGCATGTTATTAAAAACACTGTCCAAATGCTCATAAACCCTGACAGGCCTGGGGCACCCACGAGCTCTCTGGGAAGTGTGTTCAATGTCTGACCACCCTTGCAGTAAAGAGATGTCTCCTAATGTCCAGTCTGGACCTCTCCTGATGCAGCTGTCACAGAATCACAGACTGGTTCAGGTTGGAAGGGATCACTGTGGATCAGCTGGTCCCACCTCCCTGCACAATCACAAGATTGTAGCCAGATGGCTCTGGAACATCTCCAGTGAGGGAGACTCCACACTCTCTTTGGGCAGCCTATTCCAAGGCTCAGTCACTGCACCAGGGTTCAGCTCTTCCTCAAGTCCAGGTGGAACTTCCTGATCATCAATTCCTGCCAATTCCTCTTGTGCCATTGCTGGGCCCCATGGAGCCAAGCCTGGTCCCTGCTCTCAGCCTTCCCTGCAAACAGGGACAGACTGAGGGCCCCTCTCAGCTGGGCCTCCTCTGGAGGCTGAGCAGCCCCAGCTCCCTCAGCCTTTCCTCGGCAGGGAGATGCTCCAGGCCCTTCCTCATCTCCGTCGGCCCAGCTCCAGGTCCATGTTTCTCCTGTACTGAGGAGTCAGAGCCAGACACAGCACTCCAGATGTGACCTCACACACACATCCTATCACTGGACACCACAAAAAAGGAGATCAGCACCTGCCTCTCCATGTTCCCTCCTCAGGGCACTGTAGGAGCTGTATTACTGAGCAGAACCAGAACAGATAGGAAATGAGTAACAGCCAGCCCAGAATAGTCATCTATCTTGTCTGCACACCAACACTCAGCAGCACTTACCCTTTGGGAAACCGATGATATGTGGAGATGACGGTTCTTCAAATGCCACGGAAACATTTTTTAATTGGATTAAAGAAAGACAGACTTTGCTCTGAAAAAGACAGAATCTGCTCCTTTCGGTCTTGGTAAAAATCCCAAAGTGACAATGACTGTGCTGAAAGAACGTTGTTTGACGGAATACAACCAAGCAGTGAAAGAACGGCTGTTGTGCTTAAGAAGAGCTGAATGTCCTGGGAAGGGAGTTAACATGGTATTTGGGTAAAACTGATGTTTATTAGCCAAGTGAGTTGAGTGTTTGCAAGAGAAAGTGGGCATATTCGTGGATGAGGAGAAATGAGTAGGGAATAGAGACTGGCATCTACTCCAGAACTGCTGATCACCATCTGTATAATGGATGGGGAGTTACAAAATGGGCTGTTTTCACACTCTAAATATTTTTAATGGGGTGTTGAGGTTTTGGGTTTTTTGGGTATTTTTGTGTTTTGTTTTTCTTTTCTTATTGCAAGATGAACTTTGATTAAAATGATACTCTTCAAAACATGCATACAAGCTGCAAACCATTTACACAGTAGCTCAAAATACTGTATTCATGTTTCTCTACACCGTTTCTCCTGGAAAAGGAAAGCACTATTCAATCAGCAGAGCAGTGCTGCTGCTGTATGTTGTCAAGAACTCTACTTATCTTTCACATTCTTGTGGAATTGTATCAGGTAGATCAAACCGACAAGCCCAGAACAAGGAACCTTCTGCAAAATAAAAACTACCTTTGGTAACCAGTATCAGGTGCCTCACACAGGAAAACTCTCCCAATTTCCATCAGGTACCAACTCAAAGACTTCCTGAGCCATACTTGCTAAACGCTTTAACAGCCATGAAACTAAACTGCTTTAAGAACCCACGTAAACTATGCATTCACAGAATTTTACACAAACAATTTCACAGATCATCTACCAATAGCTCAAGCAACTTCTCCACTATTTGGCCACAAATCCGCTTGCTATTAATTTCATTTTGCAAACTCTTGTCCATCTCCTCAAAAGGACAGGAAATGTGTTTCCTGCAGAACCTCAACTCACTATTCAAGACACCCAACACCTCTCTTGGTTGCTCCTTTCCAGACTGAAGAGCAGTCTGGGCTAAGAATCTGTACTACAGCTTCCTGTATCTTTGATTGAAATAATACTTAATACTTGAGAGAAAGAATTCACATGGGTTTTGAATTGCCTTAGGCTGAAGGAGGGCAGGGTTAGATTAGATGTAGGGAAAAAATTCTTCCCTTGAGGGTGGTGAGGCCATGGCACAGGTAGCCCAGAGAAGATGTGGCTGCCCCTGGATCCCTGGAAGTGTCCAAGGCCAGGCTGGACAGGGCTTGGAGCAACCTGGGACAGTGGAAGGAGTCAGGGGTGAAAAGAGATGATCTTTACGGTCCCTTCCAGCCCAAACCATTCTGGGATTCTATGAATCTACCAGAAATACTGAAGACAAGTAGGAGGATGTAAACAAGGTTTCTATATTGTTGTTTTTTAAAACAGCTTTTGACCAAATTATGAAATCATCCTGTGGAAATTAAAGTGTGATGGGGAAAGGAAGGACTACACCAGCAGGAGAATGCAAATAACTTCGAGTTGGGAAAAAAGAGGGCTCTGCGAGGGCTCTGTTTTCTTTATCTGCAGTCTGAAAGAAAAGAGCTAACAAACAAATGAGCAAAACCATTTATGACAACAGTTATGTAGGAAACTCAAATTAGATTCAAATGCTACAAATGCATCTCATGATACTGAACTACTGCTTGAGAAAACATCCTCAGGCAGGTGGGAACTGGCACTGCTGAGTCCATGCTATGGAAACACCACCTGAACCACACAAACACTACAGAAGCTCCAGGCCCCTTAGTGCCACTCAGGAAAAGACCCAGAGCCATGTGACCATGTTCAGAAGGAATCAGAGGAACACTCCTCAACAGCTGACAAAGCAATGACATCAGAAGGAAGAAACTATAAATACATAATGTTTTAACATCATGAATGCTATATTAGCTCTTGTTCTCTTATCACGAAGGAGATACTAGCGTGATAAACAGCATGGATGGCTTCATGGATGGCAAGAGAGAAAAAAGAAAAGCAGAACATATCTTCAAAAGCTTGGGAAAAAACAGCTAAGTATCCATTCTCTTTGTCCCCTCAATGAAGAGGACAAAACCAGAGCATACATTGTGTGAAACAAGAAGCAAGGAGCTCCGGATCTGAAAACAGCCCTGGATCTGAGGACCTTTTCCAACACTTAGATCATTTGCACTGTCACTCAGCATAAAACTTTAAAAAAGAAAACTTAGAAAATGTGTGGAGATTAGTTGTGGTTTTAGCTGTTAAACATGATCACCCAGACAGCGCCTTCAGCTCCCAAAATCCCTTTGTGCCTGATGGCCAAAGCCCAGAGTGCACACAAGAGGACGGAATACTTCTGGCTTATGCCTAAGTTATTGGTCACCACCACACAGTGACAGGAAACCCTCGAAGCTGTTGTTTTCAAAGATTTTGGCTGGTTTTATGTTCTTTTCTATAAAAAGAAATCAGAATAAATAAAATCCTCCTCTTACCAAGATGTTGGTTGATTACAAAGCTGTTGCTCATCGTGTGCACCAGTAATGGAAATGAGTGATGTGCCTTTCTCAAAGCACAACATACACTACAGGAACTGAGCCCAAGCCAGCACTGGAATTTGGTTAGGTGACAATTTCCTCTGCTCTTAGAAGCATTATTCTTGCTAAACTTCCAGTTGTAAGAAAAACAGTTTAAAAAGCTTATGGTTCAGATGAGATGATTATAGATCTTTCCTAAATAAAAAAAAAAAAAAAATTAAAAAAAAAAAAATTGCACTGTGTTTTCTGGAAGATTTCTGCTCAGGAACGTGGCTGCTTCAACCGAACAAAGCATTCCACTTGGATTAAAGCATTTGCCCAACTTCACCTTGGCACTGTGCACCTTTTCTTGTTACAATGCAGTTCCACACAGAACTAGATTTTACTGGCTTGTTTCCGTTCCCTTGGTTACTTAGGAACAAAATCTCCATGGAATACAGTGAAATTTGGAAATTGCATAAAAATTTAATTCTTGAGAGCAATGCCATAAATATTCTATTGAGAACACTTCAGGTTTTATGACATCAAAAATTAATTCAAATGGCACTGAATTAAATAGGATATTTAGTATTAAGTAGTGAGCAACAATGGAACAATTGTTTCATAAGATTATTCCTACATTTTCAGAGTGAGAGCAGATATATTGGAAGTGTAATTTACTCACAGAAATAGAGGAAGACAGGACCGTGACGTTTATGCTTACCACGAAGACATTATTATTCTGACAGCTTGATTTCCATCTAATTTTTTTATCACATCCTTTAATTTCCATTCTAGTTTTTTTTCTTTTTTCCTTTCAGTTATAAAAAATATTTCCTTTTTTAAGTAAAGGTGAGCTTCATTAAGTACAAGTAACTCAGACTATGCATTTTCATGAGCATCTTTTACAACAGAACTGACACTTCTCTACCTCACACATAGGATCCCAAAATGGTTTGGGTTGAAAGGGACCTTAAAGATCCTCTCATTCCACCCCTGCCATGGCAGGGACACCTTCCACTAAACCAGGTTACTCCAAACCCTACCTAACCTGGCCTTGGACACTTCCAGGGATCCAGGGGCAGCCACAGCTTCTCTGAACAACCTGTGCCAGGGCCTCCCCACCCTCATAGAGAAGAATTTCTTCCCAGTATCCCATCTAACCCTGCCCTCTGGCAGTGGGAAGCCATCCCCCCTTGTTCTTTCCCACCAGGCTCTTGTCCAAAGTTCCTCTGCAGCTCTCCTGGAGCCCCTTTAGGCCCTGGCAGGGGCTCTGGGCTCTCCCTGGAGCCTTCTCTTCTCCAGGTGAACACCCCCAGCTCTGCCAGCCTGGCTCCACAGCAGAGGGGCTCCAGCCCTCAAACCACCTCCGTGGCCTCCTCTGGACTCGCTCCTACAGCTCCATGTCCTGTGCTGGGACCCCAAGGCTGGAGGCAGCTCTGCAGGTGGGGTCTCACCTGAGCAGGGCCAAGGGGCAGAATCCCCCCTACCCCTGCTGCCCACACTGGGGGATGGGCTCAGGACATGGGGGCAGGGGGCTCTGGGTGCCAGCACACACGTGCGGGGCATGTTGAGCTTCTCATCAAGCAACACCCCCAAGTCCTTCTCCTAAGGGCTGCTCTCCATCCATTCTTCACACAGCCTGGATATGTGCTTGGGACTGCCCCAAAATATCACCCATCAGGTACAGTATTAGTGTTTTCATTGGTTTTTGAACAGTTGTGTATTACTCGTGACTGATGGTCACCCTGTGCTCAGACTATATACTTGCATAGGTTCTTTTATTTCTGAATATAAACTTGTGTCCTTTTATTTCTGAATAGTTACTTTCTGGCTTTAAGAAGAAATTCTTGTTCTTAGTCTCCATTTTATACCATACACTTCTGCATTTTATCTTATTTTACTATCCTGATCTTCATATTATAGTAAAAGGACTGGATAATACTCTGGTCTTTATGCTGATCAAACTTATGTCACTAACAAGTACTGTGGTCACTTTTGTCAAGGTAATTAATAAAAAGCTCCAACACTAATGGGGTCAGCACATAGACTCTATTCAACTGCTATTACCTCCTCAAAGTCAATTCCTTATAAATGCATGGCTCTTGTATGAATCCTCTATTGCCTCCTAAAATGATAATTTCCTGTGTGTCCTGTGAGAAACAGTCTTGAGGAGAGATGGTCCACCTGACAGTCAGCCTTTGGCAGACACAGCACCTCTGCTTTCCTGCTTTGAGTAATTAGTCCCTTCCCTACATGGCTGAGCAGCTGGACATGCGACACTCAGATTTTCCCACAGCAGCTGCATGCATGGATTTGTTGGTCTTATAAAGACATCAACTGCTAACAATGATCAGCAATTAAATATTTACAAGGGTTACCACTAAATGAAAACAAGTTCCAACATAGGTTTTTAAAATATTAAAACACCTGCAACCAAAGAAATCTTTGTACTAGAAACAGAAAATTGTTTCCTTGCTTTCTTCACCTCATGCTCCACAGGCCAGGCCATGTCTCCGTAACAAAGATAAAACATTTTAGAGGAGGACAAGACCATTAACACTCTGGAATGTGCCAAGTAAGAGAACGGAAGTTTTAAAAATCAGAATGTTTTCCACAAGGTAGATTCAATGCTGACATGCCAACAGGGTTACAGTATCTGTATCCAGCTGAAACTCGGCAGCCTGACTGAAGTAAGTCACTACAAGAAATTTTGAGTTGTTGCTATTAAGGACACAGACAGGACAGCCTTAATTCTATTGTGTTAGTTTAAAAATAGGTCAATTATTTGGGTTTCTAAACGTGGAGTCAGAAACCTAAATTTATCCACTTCCTAAAAATCTTGGCTTCTGTGACTACTGTACACACCTTCATGTCCAACTTCAAGGACAGGGTGGAATTTGCAGAACTCTGGAGCTCATCCTCTCCAGAAATGCTGTGGAAAAGCATTGTCAAGAACAGCCAGCTCTTGGCCAAAGAAACTGAAGAGAAACAATTGCTGCCTTCAAAACAAACTATTTCAAATGTATGTCCATCCCAGGACAAACCTGAGATCCCCACTACTGGTGTGTCAAGACAGAGTAAAGAAAGAGTCCCAACTCCAAATGCAAGTTACACTAGGACAAAAGTGCAGGCAGGCAGTATCCATCAAACATCCGATGGTCACTTCACAGCTATACACCAGATAATCTGCACCTCAGAGAAATCACTTTTACTCCCTAAAGCCAGCTCAGAAGGTTTGCAAAAGTCTTAATCAAACTAGGATATGTAATAATTTTCTAAAGACATTTTCTTATCTCTTGGCACAGCCAAATTTTAATCTACAGGAAGTATTGGCACCATCTTTATTCCAACTGTAAATGCACAGGCCAGATCTTCACTAACGTGTACAGAGGAGTTACAGCACATGCATAAACACATTCTGGCATCAGAAAGTACTACTCAGATGGCAACCATTGTTTTTCATCTGTCTTGAGCAAGTTTAGCTGCTAGAAACACAAGGAAAGGAAGAATAAATATTTTATGGATTATGAAGAAGTAATCTGTAACAATACAAAAACTAAAGCCATAACTTAAATCTGATGAAAAGTGGGAGCTTCAGTGCTGAAGTCTCTTCTGGAAACAGGGTACTCAAATACTACCCAAGTTATGGAAGAACAGGTACAATGATGGAGGCAAACCTCAAAAGCATAGACAACAACTTAAAGGCAAGGAAGAAAGGTACTCCTTTTGATTACATCTAAGATGTATTTCTCATATAATTGGGGTTCGCAGCCCCCAGCCAGCTTTCCTTAGAGGCAGGAAAATAAATAGATAGGTAAAGACTGTGATTTTGATTTTAATAGAGGTTGATGAGACTGAGGATAACTCACTACAAAAGAAGCTGCTCCTGACTGTGAAGACTCTCTGCAACTCCATCCTTTTGGTCACCCAAAGCTCTTGGAATGAAGCCCTACAATGCCACCTGTTCAGGAGCCTTTTTGGTGCTTGTATAAGACCAAACTTCCTGCAGGATACTTTTACACCCTATTAAGTCAGAGTTTTGAATAATGCCACTATTGGTCCAAGCCTGCTACTGCAAACCACCTCCAGTCTGGAGAGTCCTACCTGGGAAAGGCCCGTCACTGATTCCACATCATACCTGTGCACTCTTTGGTTGGCTCTGAAAGGAACAAATACTTTAAAACCATGAGCTGGAATCTGTAGTTCAGTAGATGTCAGCAGAAGGCATCCAGAGCTTTAACATGAAATATATTCTACTTGTTTTGCAGAACAGGAAATAACCAGAAATAAATTAATCCACCTGGTAGGAGAGCTCCTTGCTTCTAAGGGGTGAGGCCACGGTTATCACCAGCCAGCATCACCCAACACTTCCCATTTTAGGTTCACTATTCAGCAGAACACAAACACTGCAACTGGAAGCTCTCCAGACTGGCTTCCTGCTAGTTTATTTTTTAATTTTTACTCTTATGAAACAACAGCTTTTGGGTTTCAAAAGAAGCATTAAGGAAAAACACAAATCTTTCACAGGTATTAGCTGCCATGTCTGCACATGCCAGCTGGATAAGATCAAACTGTATCAGGCACTCCTTTGCTTCAGAGGTACAAACACACAAATTGCCCAGACTTGGTCCCTAAAACCATTATGATGCACATACAACAGAGTCCAAGAGAAAATAAAAAATTTTCTTATAACAAATAGAGTCCAGACAGGAACTCTGCTGTAACCAAGAAGGATTTTGGAATATTGCTGTAAAAGGACATTCAGGTTGCAATAGCGAATTACAAAAAATCTTAAAAATGTGAGAACAGAACAGGACCTGGCAGCCAAACATGCCCCCTTACTCCTGGGTTTGGATCATCTCCCCAGATCCCGCCTCATCTCTCATTCAGCACAACAGATTGTGCTTCAGAACCAAACCAGGGCAGGAACACTGGGAAACTCTGTCTGTCAGACACTGCCCTGCAGCAGCAAAAGACACAAACCAGGTACCTGAAGAGGCCCTCACAGTTACAGGTGTTACAGTTCTCCCCTCCAGATGGGATTTCTTTAGGAATTCTTCTGCAATAGCATGCAAGCCGCTGAGACTGAGCATTTCGCAAGCTGTACTTCCCCAGCTGTTCCATCTACAGCTTTCAAAAGCACAAGTCATTACCATGGAATATAATAAATGTTGTGATCACCGCTGTATAAAAACACTAGGAAAAAATGAAATAGATAATACTACAAATTTCAAGTTGAATATCCAGAATAATTTTTGGCTTTATCTAGTCTCCTGTGTCATCATCTTATGGAACACCATACTGTCTCTCATGTAGGTGTTTATTACTGTCTATGTTCAGCACAAACAAGACCCTAAAATACATGAGGATTTCTTTTTTATGAGAGGGTTAAATGGCTTTACCAACTAAAGCAGGCACTAATAAACCAGGTCAAAACTAAAACGCATTCATGCACGGAGCACTATCACAAAGCACTGAGAGGTACAACACAGTTGAGTGTGCAGGGATGGGCATGGCTGGACCACACAACTGCTCCAGTTCTCAGGTGCAATGGTGTGCCTGTGCGATTTAAAATACAACTGCACCCATTCCAACGCTCTGGCACCCAAAGAAGACAGCAGAGCCAAGATCTCTTCAGCGATGCATCGAAAGACACAGAACAAATGAACAAGGGTACCCCGATCCAAGGCTCTACTCCCGGCAGGAGGGAGGGCCAGGACATTTTCAGGGATCCCTTCCGATGCGGGCTTTCCCAAGACTCTAACCCAAGCTAAATGCATGGTCGCGATGCTTCTTCTCCAACACTTCAGTCAGCTGCGACTTCTTAACTCACGATAAAAACCCCAGCCTAGTTTCCAGCTGATAGATTTCCCGTACCGGATACATCCCTTGTGCAGAATATTTAATTTCTACCCCAACACGTATTCTGTCTGAGCTCTTGGGAAAAGCCCCGCCACCACGGGAAGGGCCCGGGGCCCCCCGGCGCTGTCGATGGCGGCACCCGCAGAGCCGCGCCTGGGCCCGGACCCCGCCGGCACGGCCAGCCCTCCGCGGCCCCGGGGAGCGCAGCCCCGCGCCCCTCATCCCCCGCGGCCGTGGCCGCCGCTCACCAGCTCGGGCACTCGAACAGGGTCCCGCCGCCCACCGGGGCCGCGCTCGCCGCCATCTTGGCTCTGCCCCATTCAGCCGGCGCGGGGCACCATGGGAGGCGGGGAGGGCGCGCGGCGATCCCGGCGTGCCCCGCGCGCCGCTGGCGGGGGCGAGGGGGCGGGGCCTGGTGGTGCCCCGCCCCCCGCGGGATCGCTCCGGGCCCGGCGCGGGAACAGCGGGCAGCGCCGGTACCGCCCCTGGAACGGGGGACAGCTCCGGTACACCCCCTGGAACGGGGGAACAGCTCCGGTACCGCCCCTGGAACGGGGGGACAGCTCCGGTACACCCCCTGGAACGGGGGGACAGCTCCGGTACCGCCCCTGCAATGGGGGGACTGCTCCGGTACCGCCCCTGGAACGGGGGGACAGCTCCGGTACACCCCCTGGAACGGGGGGACAGCTCCGGTACACCCCCTGGAACGGGGGGACAGCTCCGGTACCGCCCCTGGAACGGGGGGACAGCTCCGGTACACCCCCTGGAACGAGGGGACAGCGCCGGTACCGCCCCTGGAACGGGGGGACAGCTCCGGTACCGCCCCTGGAACGGGGGGACTGCTCCGGTACACCCCCTGGAACGAGGGGACAGCTCCGGTACCGCCCCTGGAACGGGGGGACAGCTCCGGTACCGCCCCTGGAACGGGGGGACTGCTCCGGTACACCCCCTGGAACGGGGGAACAGCTCCGGTACACCCCCTGGAACGGGGGGACTGCTCCGGTACCGCCCCTGCAACGCGGGGACAGCTCCGGTACACCCCCTGGAACGGGGGGACAGCTCCGGTACCGCCCCTGGAACGGGGGGACAGCTCCGGTACCGCCCCTGGAACGGGGGACAGCTCCGGTACACCCCCTGCAACGGGGGAATAGCTCCGGTACCGCCCCTGCAACGGGGGGACAGCTCCGGTACCGCCCCTGGAACGGGGGACAGCTCCGGTACACCCCCTGGAACGGGGGGACAGCTCCGGTACCGCCCCTGGAACGGGGGGACAGCTCCGGTACACCCCCTGCAACGGGGGAATAGCTCCGGTACCGCCCCTGCAACGGGGGGACAGCTCCGGTACACCCCCTGGAACGCGGGGCCAGCGCCTGTACTGCCCCTGGAACGCGGAGACTGCGACGGTACCGCCCCTGGAACGCTGGGACAGCTCCGGTACCGCCCCTGGAACGCGGGGACAGCTCCGGTACCACCTCTGGAACGCGGGGACAGCTCCGCTACCGCCCCTGGTACGCTGGGACAGCTCCGGTACCGCCCCTGGTACGCTGGGACAGCGCCTGTCTAGAACGCGGGGCCAGCGCGTCTGGCCGGGCAGAGCTCGGGGCAAGGCTGCGGTACGAGCACACACAGCCGAACCGGTACGCACCGAGAAGCGCCTCCCCGGTGTCAGGCCGGACGCCGCTGCCCCAGCGCTGCTGCTCCGAGCCCGCATCCCGAGCGCTGCCGGCACAGCTCGCTCATCGCCCTGCCTCTCACGGCAAGCGCCAGACGCTCCAGAACGATTCCAGCACCTCCCAGAGTAGAGCACGCATCCCAGAGCCAGGCACACCGTGCCAGAATACTGCAGCAACAGCCGCGGGAGTTTCTGACGGTGAATTTTCAAGCTCGGGAACATCAGTCAAGACTGTTACAAACAGTGTTTGCAGCAGTTCTACTGCCACGATCAGTGATGTGCAGAGAGGAGTATGGAGTCAAGCAGTTACAACCTGCTCAGCAACCTGTACCTGTGTCCTCAATTCCAATTTCCAGAGGACTAGAACAGGCTAGAGGAAGGATGAAGCCTACAAATAATTCTCCCTTTTAGGCTCGATGAGGAGCTACACACTTCTGTACTTACACGGCAGTGTGACACCCAAAGGACTCTGCCTGGCAGCAGGCAAGCACAAATCAATAGCTTCTACCATTTTCAAAGAATACTTTAAAAATGGAGCAGAACAACATAGAGTTCCCTTGCTTTCAAGTCAGATTTTATCATACAGGCTCACCAATGGCTTCAAGTTCTAGCAAAAGGCAGATAGTCAAAACTGACCCAATGCTGCTCTGAGGCATGAGATTAATTTTTCTGGGATCTATGGTACATGGCTCTGCACAGGAGTATTGTGTATATCCTTGTGAAAGGAATTTTGGGTTTTCGGGTACTTTTATTCTGAAGAATCAGGGACCGCAGAACTAAAGCTGCAGGAAACCCTCCTGTGCTGATGTAAATATGCATACTCTGCTTAGAGAGGAAACTGCAAACACATCTGTGCCAATGTCTAAACTGCAAGAGAAAGGAGCTCTGACAGAGGCTTTTAAAAGTGTTTATTGATGATTATTAGATGGAATGATGGCGCAATAGTGCAAACCACTGTGCAATTGGGAGAACACTCCCTTCCCAGCTTTCACATTTACTTTATTATAGAGGAGACATGGAATAAGGATTAAATACAAAATGGGTCAGTATGCTGCATTTACCACCCTCCCTGGGCTTTGGACAGACTACTGTTCCCTCAGTGCATGTCAGTTCAGAGCTACATCGAAGTGGGGAGTGGCTGCTGTGTTCTGCCCAACCCTGTGAGCTGGAACCAACAATCTTTTTCATTTGCACACACATCCTCTGTCTGAAAATCCTAGCACTTCACTCAGCCAGTTTCTGCACTTTCATAAATAACTGAAAATACCAAATGTTCACAAACCACACATAATATTTACTAGTACACTACAGTGAGCTTCAAGAGCACTTCTTCAGAAGCAAGATTTCTGCTAACACTCTTCACTAATCTTGCTAGCTTGTAAACTTAGGTGCCCACTTCCTCATTTTTATGTGATTTTCTCCTTAGAAACTTCTAAAACCAATTGGGAGTGAGCAGCTAAACTTTTTATACTTAGTGCTTGAGTCAGCATTGGAGACATTTATTTGTCCACTTGTCAGTGACCAGCTAGTTTGTCTAAGGAGGTTGCACTGTGAGATTCTAAGTCAAAGAACATTGTCCTCAAATTATGCATTTTGTGAAAAAACAATGCCAACCACACCCCAAAAATTAAACAACACAGTTTCGAGTCTCAAGGCTAAACTGACCAGCATATAGTGGTTCAAATTATCACCCACACATACTCTCCTTCCCTCTCAAATCTGTAACAATATCTTTTTCTTCAAGAGAATCTAGAACCACAGCCACTTGGAGACAATAAAACCATGGGGCAGATACTGGAGACTTTAGAAACTGCTGGATTTACGTAATGTGACTTGGTAGTGTGCTGTCTTTGAATGTCATTTTCATTCCAGTCCAACAAAGTTACCTACACATACAAAATGCTAGAGTTGTGCCACTTGTAAAAAACAAGACATCTCCAATTACTGATCACACTTCAGCATACAGCTGGGACAGGGAATAATACATTACAGAAAGCAAAACCACAATTTTAGTTACATAAAACAATATAATTTGTATATAAACTGATAAATACTGTCTCCATGGTTCACTAATTCCAAATAGTAGTTATCTGCACATTAGTTGCTAATATCTATTACTAGAAGTAGTTCCAGCTTGTGCTCTCTCAGGGTGGTAAATCCATCTCCGAGACTAGTCAGCCTGTTTGCTCTGAGAGAAAAAAATCTCAGCAGTGAGACTTGGGTTCCATGGGAAGATTTCATTTTGTTATCAGCCAGATAAAGAGTCCTATGATTATACACGCCACAGCAAGGCCAAGAATCAGGATACAGATCTTCTTACGGGATTTCTTCTAATTAAGAGAAGAAAAAAAAAAACGGCCACTGACACCAGGAACACTGGAGAAGAGGAAAAAGCAAGGCTACCATTCATGTTACTAACTTTGGTGGATACCCACAGTTATTTGAGAGAAGTAACCAGTGTAGTCTGAACATTTTTACAAGTTCCTTAAACTCCATAATTCTACAGATGAATGCTTTTAATTTTAGGAGTGCAGTGGTCTAAGAGATGCTGTTAAGTCAAAATGTGACAGGTTTTGCTTCTCTTGAGGAAAATACAAGTCTCAGAAAAGGTCTAACCTTCCTAGCTATTTAGATTTTTCAGGTAATCCCAATCAAACTTCTAAGCAGTTCTCCAGTACAATTTCCCCTTGGCCACTTGGCTTAGTGTTGTATTTCTACAGTTTAAATGATTTCATGTACAGTTACTGTACTTGGATTTTACAGCTTTGCTCACTTTATTCATCACAGGAAACTACAGTTCATCCATATATACCAAATATTTTTAACTTGGCATTTAAGGATTTGAGAGTAGTTTTATATAACCACTTCCTTCTCCATCCAGAAAAAAACCACACGCAAAACTTGTCCAATGGCTCCCAAACTCAGATTTATAAATACCTCAGAACTTTGGCAAGGAAGCCATGGAGAGAATACTACTAAACTCTGCCAGATGGTAAAAGCATTCAACAGCACTGGAGTTTTATTACCTTCCAGTACCTCCCACTTAACAGCTTGGAAGAGTCCAGTATTTATCTTTTGTGGAAGCCTGAAGTCCCAGCAGTGATGGGACTAAAGCAGAACCATTATCCCTTCACAGAACCTGGACCTACAGGGACAAGGATGATGAAAGGGACCTACAGAAAACATTGGCCACCATACAGCTTTGAGAGGCACTGCAAGAGATTTGATGAGACAGGAGGCACAGACTGTGGGACAGAAACTCAGCAACTGGAAAGGAGTGTTGCAAATCCAGAAGTTACTCAAATCTGGGCATAGATTTTTGCACATCAGTGTCTTGGCCGATATGTTTACAAGTTGGATACAACATCAGAATTTGTTCTTGTTTGTTTTGCTGACTCCTAACAACAACAAAGACACATAAACACTTAGGCTTGCAGAGTGGGAGGGGCCAGACTATCTACTCTGAAGTGGAAGGTGAAGTTCAATACCATGCTTTTGACTCAAGTGCTTTATATATTCCTTGCAACCAATTTTGAGTGAATGCCAGCTTGTATAAGCTGGTTTTAATAATTAGTCTGGTGTGCTGCAGTCCTCACTGCCTCGCTCTGCCTGTTCCATTACTGCTCAACTATACACTGACAATAAAGCAAGCACACAGGATTTACCTGATAGTAGGCAGCTCTCTGTAGCTGCTCACTGGCTCTTTCCACGTGGACCTCTGCACTTTCCACATTTGCCTCTATGCTATCTACGGAAAAAACAGGAGAACTCATTGCAAAATATTTCAGAGCTTCAATGATTAAAAATTACAACCAGAAATACAGTATTTTAAATGCAAAATACTGAAAAATTTAATAAATAAATTTAATAAATGTAGGCAAAACATGTAACTGAACCAAGAAAAAACTGTTATCCAAATGCACTTACCAATCATATCTCCTTGGTCATGAATCATCATGGCTAAATCCTTAAATATCTGATTCACATCCAAAATATCTGCCTGAAGACAACAGTTTAACAAGTTACAACAAACACTGGGTACAATTTTTTTAATCCTCACTCTTAGTACCTCTTCTGACCATCACTCAAAGGGTCAGAATAGACCCTTTCAGAACAGACCAGCATTCACTGACTGAGGTAACTTGATGCTACCACCTATGTAACTTGGGATTAACACAGGAGCCTACAGTACAGCTGCTACCGAATATTTGTTTCATCACACTAGCAATTAGCACAGTATGAACACTGTAATGAGTTGCTCCTGCCATCTCTGAAGGATCACCACTCAACATGGAGGGAAAATATACCTCCAACAAGAGCGGGGAGATTATCTTGGCATCAATCCTCTCTCTGAGGAGCTATGCTCCTCCACCATCAGCTCTCCTCAGCCCATCCCATTAATTAACACTGCACGACTCTTTTGATTTATCTTCCAGTACTGTTAACTGTGCAGGATCGACTGGTCACCTCTAATTGCCTGATTGCGGTTTCTCTTTCTTTAATGAGTTCAAGGTCCTGTTCAGTTATTGCCACATCTTCTTCCTGAGACTGCATCTGATTCCAATCTTCACCACTGCAAAGAGAGGGAAAGTCAGTCTCTCTCTGTCTATAGGTACTTCCATCTGTCTATAGGTACTTCCAGGCATTTTATGGAAAAGAGGGTTAAAGTTGAAGAGTTTCCTACAGAACAACCCCCAGGTTCTTGGCCCCATCAACGTGTACAAGAACAGGACTGATTTGTGACAACAGTCACAAAATGGAACAACTGAAAAAAGTGACAGATCAGGCAACGTGAAGAAACTGGAAAGCAGTTACATGCATAGAACACTCTGTTCTAGGATGTAACAGTTACCTACAGCGTTATAGAAGAAACCTGCTTATTTCTGTTCTGCTTTTTTGTAAAAAAATACTTGTACCTTCCTTCCTTCTTACCATCCCTCCAAAAAGGAGAGATCAGGGTGAAAGTTCTGATAGAGCAGCCAGCAAGCACATTATCAGAACAGAAGAACACCTGACAAGCATCTCGATTCGAAGATTCTTGCTTGCTATCTGGCATTTGGAGATAAGACTAAAGTGTTTTAATATTTTAATTCATTAGTCTAGTAAGAACTTCAAATTAAATTACACACCAAAAGAGATATTAAAACTCAAGTAACTCTGCGTCTCAGTCTACCTCTCTCCTGATGAGCTGGTTCTTCACAACTGCTGCAGAAGTTACACCAACTAGAGTGGAGCCAGCACCTATAATACAAGGCCATCTCTATGTTCAGCTTCTAAAGTTCTCCAAGGGCAACATCTCCATCTTTTCAACAGAGAAGTGCACCAGAAAGCATTGTACCAGTCTGGTGTTCGGTACAACACTAAACAGTAAGTTTTAAAGTCTCAAAGCGCCTAAAGAAATTAAAATAAACTACATGAGTAGGTCAGACACAGGTGAGCATTCCAGTAATTCAGCTCTGAGATGACCATAGGCTTTGCAGATCTCTAAAGAAGTTTCTGACACATGGCACACGAGAACAGCTTTGAATGTGAATATGCTGTGTGCAAGCAGCTCTCACTGTGCTAAGGGCCTTTGGGCCCCACTGCTTTAGTGTGCAAGGCCTTCAAACTCATCCTAGCACCTGCACAACTGAACATCTGGAGTTTCACCCCTGGCTCAGTGTGAAAGCCCAGGGCTAACAAAGGGACACACACCAAGCAGCTGAGCAGATGAAGGGCAGTTTGCAGAGGGAGGATGAGACAGATAAGCAAGGTATAGTGATTCAGAAAGTGAAAGGATTTATACAGACAGGGCCAACAGATTTCAGATTAACCAATTTGAAATTAACAGATTCCAGCCCAGTTGACAAAGTAATCACAGATGCTTCTGGAGGGGCTCAGGGTCTCTTTACAGCACTGTAGAGTGGATATAACTTTTACAAAGCCATCTACCACACAGACACACTGTTACTGCAGAAGCAGTACAGCTGTCTGACAGGTGACAGTAATGCTGTCCTGATGTGCAAATTCTAGGATTAGTTTGCCACTGCACAACATCCAGGACTTCTGAATTTTTGGCAGCCTCATCTGCTATTCTGCAGTAGCTCCAACTGGGCTGCTAGAGAACACCCAAACACATGAAATAAATATGCAGCTCTCTGTGGAAAGAGTCACAGTGAGTGAAATCCTGTCCAGTAATCTTGTGTTTACAGGCCAGAGCACCAGGAGCTCCAGCTGCCACATCCTAAGGACATTACTATTCCTCTCAGCGTAGTAATCACACAATCTATACTTAAGGAGGATAAAATGCTATCATGTGCAGTTTTTTACATAGTATATTACATGTGCTGTAGCAATTGCTTTTTAATTCTTTTTGCTTTGCATTCAGCCAGCAGAGCCTGGCCCAAGTTACTGTAACATACCATAAAAACTTTAGTTATATGTAGTGAAAACCTCAAGAGTATAAGAAGTTATTACCTATCAAATGAAACAAGCTGTTCTTCTCTGAACCGATCATCAGCCTGGAAGAGATAAATGAGTCACTACTCTCACAGACTACCAGGACCACGCACAAAATCACCAGCAGCATCTTGATGACCAAGGCACTTACTGTCCAGAGAATTCTTGGAGAATGCCACTGTCACTGCTGCTTTCAGATTTAACTCAGGTTATGTAAAATTAGTTTTAGCTTCATCTTTAGATTTAATTTTTAGACTCAGATTGTCTCTGCAAATCAGAGGCAACTGAATGATCAAAAGCAGCCAGTACATGTACTTGGATCAGCTGTAAATGTTTGTCACCTCCTTTTGCAACATGAAACAAAAAATTTAGAGCATAATCCAATGTATAAATGCGTTCTCTTGCAGAAATTAAGAATGCAGAGCTAACAGAAAGCCCTGAGGCAAGAGGAGAGAAATGCTTTCACTGGCCATTTTATTATGAATTCTTAGCTGCCACAGGGGTTTGTCAAAACATAACACTGAACATACACTGGAGATACATTAGCAGGACAGAAGCTATAAGCATATAAAGCAACACAGTGTGAGATTTAAGATGTAATTTAAGGTGTGGTAAGCTTCCATCTGAACTCTTAAATTTCATAGCATAGAGCTGACATCAAAGTGAAGAGCAGCCTGCAATACTTTTGTTATTCACTATACTTTAACTCCCCATCTCATCTTCTGCCACATTTGCACCTACCAGGATTCCTTCCCTCCTCTACACTGACACTGGAGCACACTGAAACGAGAGATTACTTCCAACACCTGGAATGGCAAAACTACTGCACCAAGGCCTCAGCAGCACTCAGTAAGGTGTCAGTAGACAGGTGTGAGGTTGGAAGGCAAGTACAAGATTTCTCAGAAGACTCATAGTTCACTATATCACTCCAGAATTCCCATAAATACTTACAGAGATACGGGAGCCAGCTCTCGCCCTTGCTACGGTCTCTTTTTCCTTCTCTGACACTCGCCTCTGTACTGCCTGGAAGTTATTTAAGGCTGTGGAGAAGTCATTCATTAATCGTTCTTTCTGAAGCCTCTGTTGGCGCTGAAGAATGGAAACAAAAACAAGTGTTTGGACATTCCCATTCATTACAAAGTGACTGTCAGACTCTTAAAAAAACATCATAATAACAACAATGAATGCTGGCATTCAGTGATCTTTTGGTGCCAGTGGTCTGGGGCACTGGAGAGAACAAAAAGCCCACCATGTTTTAATTCTTTATACCAATGCTCCATGCCCTGCCCACTGCAGGACATTTTTGTGCAATAAGGCTCTCAAATCTCAATCTAGTTTTAAGACTGAAGTACACCATTACTTTTATTCAAATCACATTCCAGTAATCCACCACTTTTAACTACATACCTTTTGGTTACCTACAATGCCTTTTCCCTCCATTCCTTTACTCAGCCAGCCTCATAACCTTCTCACAAATAGAGGAAGCCCCACACTTCCAGAGCTAATGACAACACACACTGTCCCAGTCTCCTAAACTGTCTCTCCCAACCATGCCACACTACAAGCCTGTTGTTATTAGATCAGATAACATCCTTAGTGCTGATAACAATTTCAGTTTATCTTTTCTCCAAATACATTAGTTGCAATAGTCCTTTTCACTCTCATTTTACAATGTCAATTTATTTAGCCTCCACAGGACATCTCCTTCGAGTGTTGTGACATTCTAGTGATGGAAAATGAGAAGTTGTGGAAAAACTTATCCCAAGGACAACACTAGGTTAGTTCTTATGTTTTCTGATAGAGAGATTTGCAACAGCTGGCTCAAATTGTGGGATTTTCAGGACTGTAATCCTGCCATGAGCTTGTATAAATTCAACAGTCATTTCAAGGAAATAAATATTTTCAATTATATTTTTTCTATAATGAGCCACTACAACAGCCTCATAATACACTCAAGTTTCCATCTGAACCCTCTGGAAGCAACAACCTTTCTGCCAGAGCACATCCTCAGCATGCAAATGCCAGCTCCTGCAGATTTTGACTGAATTTTCCCTGGGCTGCATTGTGAGATGCACATGACGGGATTTTGTTCACCATAGGAAGATTAACTGAAAAATAATTGCTGAACAAACTGGCAAAACACGGCCATGCTTCCAACTGGCACAAAAACCTTAAGTACGGAATTAGATCAAGACAACATCTGCTGACCCACATCCCCAGATCATCCCACAGCAGCACCCCGAAAGCAGGCAGTGGTGAATTAACACTAGCAGCAGAGGACTGTCCCTTCCCTTTCCCACAGGGAGGGGGAACTCAAACTACTATTTGGTAAGAGGAAAATAATAATCTTTGCCTCATCGTATTTTGCTTTATTCAAATACAAGCAAAGCGAGTCAGCTTCCTCCCCCCCCAGTCAACATTAATAAATCACATGCAAGGGAAAGCTTTCTGGTATGCTCACATTTCATACTGACAGGCAGTTTGCTCTGAATTCTTATCCTAAAACACTACCTTGCACCACCAGGCACTTTGTAAACAACATTATTTTTCAGAAATTTACTCAGAAAACCAGAACTGCATACTGAGCTCTCCCCAAATACTTAGGGCTCTTATTCTCATGTGAGAAAGTTTTATACCTATTTGCCCCTGGGAAACAGTTTTCTCAGTGTCCTATAAGCAGCCAGAATGCAGCCAGCTTAATGAGTTTCTCTACTTCACCATCATCCTTCATTGCAAGAAAAAGGCTACTGTCTCTTCAGCTGTGCCAGTTCAGGCTTTGTGAGGTTGTGGTCTACCCTAGTTTCACGAAATGAGTGATCTAGAAATATGTCCAGAAAATTCTGCCTGCCTACCTGTTCAGAAGCAGACAGGGGAAGTGGCAGAGACCCCAACTCCTTTAGATATTCATTGGTCTCTTTGGCAAGGCGGTTTGCAGAGTGCTGCAGCTGTTGTCTGAAATAGAAGTTCAAAAGTAGTTACAAAAGTTCTACCTAAAAAGCAGTCTCTGAGCATTTTAGTGTCCAGAATGATGACTAAATAGGGGTTCTGAGATCACACAGCTTTACAGTAGGATTTTTTCAACCTAAAGGATCAGAGATGCACTTTGTTTTTTAACATCAACCTGACTCTGTACCACATACTTTAAAAAAAGATTCAAATAATTTTCTTGCTCCCTGCTAACTAGTATAGTTCAGTAGCTTTGAAAATACCATTTTCTCCAATGGCATAAGAGAGAAACAACCTTATTCAGTGAACACAATCCCTCTTTTAGGGTGAATTCCTTGTGATACCAATTAGTAACTAACTCTTCACTTGACAACCACCAACTCCATTGGTACATTTGATAGAAGCACAGGGACTCTGATTTAAATTCTTCATTTTTGTGAAAAATAATGGTCAGAAAGAACAATCCAGCTTCTACTTCAGGAATTGAAAGGATTTGCCTTGAGCCTTTATGCTTTCCAACAACATTGCAATATGAAGCTATTGCTGTGAAGTATCTAATATGAATATATAAAAACTATACCATAAACCAGGAAGACACAAAATACTAAAAGCAGAAGCAATTTCTTTTGCATTCAACGGGTACAAGATGGAAAGTCACTTGCTTGGCCCACCAGACACACAAATGAAGGCATTCAGGCTCCATTATTATATAAGCTGTACATGTAAAATGAACAAACCATCCATGCATTCTGCTAAGTTTGTATGGCAGCTGACAATTTGTGGGGTGCAGCCACTCTCACCCCAAAGAGGAGAGATTATGCAACTTCTACAGTGACGTTAAATGGGAAGGCATTTGTTTGGTCACCAGTGATTAGTTCTTTAATCTACCGATTAAACAGAGATTGAGTCAACTGAGCAGCTCAAGGAAATAAATCCCTTTCTCTCCCAATTGGACTCTGGTCTCATCCTTTGAATGTAGTATGTGTATCTTCCACCACAAGTCATGAACTTATCCAAAAATCACTATTACAAAAACTGGGACAGTTGGGCATGCAGAGATTCAAGGTAATGTCGCATGAAGAGAGAGTGGAAGAATGTACTTTCAAGTTTTCTTTGATGACCTCAGAAATTATTATTTCCATAACTTTATGTTATTTATGCTTTTTAAGCTATTTATGCCTCATAGGTTTGTAAAAAATGTATAGACACAGAGAGCACTAGTACAGTCTTTCCAGAGCCAATTTGAACTACATCTATTTAAATGTCTTCTACATTGTCCCCCACTGGCATATTATTCTCCTGAAATTACATATGACATTTTGGCTGCCATATGTGATCGCTGATCTTTCTACTGCCTTCATCTGTACCACAAGCTACTTTTTCACCACTTATGGGGCTTCCTTACTGTTTTTCCTTATTGGTCTCATGTGAGGACCAAATACCTGGTATGGCATTAATTTCTTCTAAACCATGAGTGAAGCTATTATGACTACTCCTCAGAGAAGAGCAAATGCTAATGCATGGCTGAGGTACTACTACTTTTTAAAGAAACCATGGAAAAACTATATAGAAGAACAATATAGAAAGAACTGTTCCTACCCAGCAGTGTTGAATGGCTTCTCCAGAGTCCTGCAGAAACACCTTAATTCATCCAGTAGTCATTCTGGGTTTGTAGGACTGTATTAAATTTATCTAATAAAGCATCTCCCCAAAGCAAGTAACCCACTTTTCCTAAGAATACAGACAGAAATGAAAGAACACCCATACCAATGTTTGCTCATTTAATACTTACAAGTTTTCCTGAAGCTTGCTGGAATCCTGCTTGGTTCCCAGCTGACTCATCAAGTTCTTTATTTGAGCAGCTGAAGATAAAGAGATCACAAAATGAGTTAGTAAGATAAGTTTTAAGATACTTTATTCCTTCTTGAATGTATTCTTCTAGCTTCCCCCAAAAGATTAATTTCAATGTCTGACTTAACCTAGTAAGACAACACTTACATTCTTTACTTTAAATATATACAAGTATCTTATGGGTGGATGCCAAGAGGATGGGGCTAGACTCTTCTCACTGGTGTCCAGAGACAGGACACGGGGCAACAGCCACAACTGAAACACAGGAAGTTCCATCTAAATATGAGGAAAAAATCCTTTGCTGAGAGGGTGACAAAGCCCTGGAACAGGCTGCCCAGAGAGGCTGTGGAGTCTCCTTCCCTGGAGATCCCTGCCTGGATGCCATCCTGCACAACCTGCTCGGGGGGAACCTGCTGTAGCAGGGGCTGGACGAGATGAAGTCCAGAGGTCCCTTCCAAACCCAGCAGTTCTGGGCTCCTGTGAAATGCAAAGTGTATTTTAAACATCCCCACCTATACATGATCCAGCCTAACAAACAACTTTCAGATAAGAAAGTAATAGTGAGCCATAGATACCCTGAAGAGAATTCAGAGAAGCTAAAAGCTTGTGCACTCCTTTTCCTCAACCTTTTCAGACCAACTAACAGCTGTTTCTACCACCCTTCCTATTTCAATATTCCTATCACTGCTGCAGAACAACTTCACTATGCTGTGTTGCCACTTTTACATTATTTTTAAGTTACTTAAATTATTAGTGCTCTGTTAAAACAAAAAACAAAAAAACAAGACAAAACAAACAAACAAACAAAACCAAAAAGAAAAAGCCAAGGGTTGCTATTCGTTTCACAAAAAAACTCCAGACCTGGATTTTTCTACTTATGGTAGTCCAAACATTTCACAATACTGGCACAAATAATCTTTCAAGAACTGCAGATAGCAATGTAAACCTCACAGTTGGTCTTTGTCAATTTGAAATCACATTTGTAGCGCAGAGAGATATTTTAGACCTCTTTCTCCCCTACCTCTGATGTTTTCCCACTATTTTCCTTGTATAGGGACTCATGATCATGAAACCGCACAATGAATCACATCAAACCATTAACCAACCTGAAAAGCCAAGTATCATTTTCTCTCCCCACTCCCTCTGCCTTAGAATACTTTTTTGACAGATCACGCAGCTGATCCACTTTATTCTGCAGCAGCACAATTTTTATCGTTACTGAAGTGCTGGACTCAGCACTTACAACAGCAGCCCAAAGATTGATCGTCCCAAATCGATCATGAAATCTACACTATTGCATCATGCAGTGAGAGGCAAGACCAAGGAGGATCACCTTAATACAGCTCTACAAGCAACTGAATTGAACTGAATTATCCCAGGAGTTTAACAAGAGCTTCTTCCAATTCAGAGACACCCTCCTGTGTAACTTCTGCTTTCAGCCTGGAGCCTCTGCAGTTGATAAAAGTGATTAAATGTGAGAAGGATTAGATCCCTACAATGACCTCTTCTTTTAAAGTGGTGTCCAATGGCTTATCACAAGGGCAGCTCAGCTAAAGGTGCAATATGAGTTAATCAGTAATTAGCCAGTAATTAGCTTTTACATCCACCAAGTGTATTCTCACCTAGAATTTCAGACTTCTGTTAGGTCATACAGTGAGGAGTTGGTTGGCAACTCCTCATATACTGAGCTTGGCTTCCAGCAAGACTGCACATATTTCACAGCTCTGTCAGACACAGGAAGGTCAGAAAAACTCATAGTTAAGCTGGTGACAAACGGCACACGGACTGCACTCTGTGTGCGTATGCCAAGGACTTGGCAAACAGCATCTGTGCCATAATGTCCAGACGCTCTGTGACTTATTTTTCTCTGCTTGGGGAGATTCTTGCACAGTCCCATTTCCAGGTGAGGCAACGTGCTGTCTGTCCTGCCTTTAGCCAGGTTCAGCAGTTTGCTTTGCTTAGTTTATCTCAGCCAACAGCAACACATACAGTCTACAGAAAATGAGAGTAAAGTGTCTGGGAAACCAAAAGAAGAGGCTGGAGCTCTTTATTCTTTGGATAGTGGGTATGCACCAACACAGAGAGCCCTCTCAGCCAACAGCTTTCAGACTCAAAGCCCTTTTAATTTCAGACTGTAGAGCCTTCCATGTAGTCACTATCTGACAGCTAAGATTTCTTGAAACACCTTCAATCTGTGCTGTAGCTGCAAGAGTGTCACAATACCTGAGCAAACAACAGTTTTGCCAGCTGAGGTCACCAGTTTTCCATACATTTTGTTTGAAATGCTCACTACACAGAGCCTTCCCAAAGAAGTGAATAATACTCAGTTGTGCATACTGTTTGGCTGCTCTTTTCCTTATAGGGGATGGAGGACAGCCTTAAGGCTTCAATATCTTTTTTTCTCTTAGGCTTGAATGGAAAGCTTTTATATAATGTGTAATAAAGTTAACTACTGTACCATTAAGTCAGATGTTTTGTGTGTTCCCACCCACCTCGATAAAACTGTAAGACTATTTGTTTAACTTGAGATAGGCAGTGCATGGAGATAGGATGGCTGCAGGTCATGAGACAGCAGAAGCCTGTCCTATGAGAGAGAGAAGTTGAGCTGCTTAGAACAGGAGGCTCAAAGAAATCCCACAGAAGGGAGAAAGGAGGAGTGCAAAGGAAAAGAAAAAGAGGGGGGGAAGGGAGAAAACCCAACAAGCCATGCTATTTGGCAAACTTTAAAGCAATTCAGCAATGCCTACACCAAGAGGAAACGAACATGACTGAGCAAAGCATTTTCAGTAACATAAATAGCTCTGTATCATCAGAGAAGTCACCAACTTTCTGAGGAACCAACATGTTCAACTGATCTTGCCCTTAAAAACTTGTACGGGCAATCAAACAATTAATGTCTTTTTTAGCACAGGCCGTATCCTTAGGAAGGACTATATCAAAGACTCTTCTGAATGTGACTGCTTAAATGAGCAGCATTTCAGCGATCAATACTGAGATTTCTACGACTATCATACAATACCGATAACTTTCTCTAATGACAACCACGCGACCAAGAAACTGCACCACCGTGTCCTTAGGGACATCCTGCCCGGGAGCAGGACGCTGCCAACACAGCGACAGGGAAAGCCGAAAGGTTCTCATCCCCATCCGAGATCTCTGGGACAGCAGCTGCTCCCCGGTGCGGTGACACCTCGGGCTCGTAGTGTCCCCGGAGCCTCTCACTGAGGGCACCCGATGCCAGCGAGCGCCGGGCTGGCCGGGGTGACAGTGTCGCGGGAGAAGGGGAGGCTCGGTGACAGGGACAGACAGGGACAGACAGCGACAGACACTCACCGAGAGCGCCCACAGCGCTCACCCCGCCCTGCAGCCGGGCTGCTCATCACCGCGCCCAGCGCCTGCTGTGTGCCCAGCCCGGGGTGGGGAAGGCCGCCCGGGTCCGCCCGCCCCGGGCAGCCCTGCCCGGCACCGCTCCGGGCTCTGCCCGCTCCGGCTCCCGCCGCATCCCCGCGCTCCCACCCCCGGGGCGCTGCCGGGCCGGGCCGGGCCGCCCCGTCCCCCTCCGGCCGCGCACTCACTGTACTGCGCGATGCGCTGCACGTTGCCGCTGCATGTCTGGATGATGCCGCCGAAGTCCCGGGGCGGCGGCGGCGCCCCGGGGCCGCGCGGGTCCAGCGGCCCGTACGACATGGCCGGGCCGAGGGAGCGCGGCCCCACTGACAGCGCCCGCCCCAAGCGCGCCTGCGCGGCCGCCGCGCCTGCGCCTTGGGGGCGGCGTGAGGGCGGGCCGGGCGCGGCCGGCGTGAGGGACGGGGCTGTGGGGCGAGGAGCCGAGGCGTCGTGAAGGGTGAGAGAGACCTGGAGCATCATCCAGCCCCACCGTGCACCCAGCACTGCCGCTGTGACCCCTAAACCGCTAAAACATCACCCAGCGCCACATCCCGGCGCCTCTTGAACACCGCCAAGGGTGGTGACTCCACCGCCTCCCTGCGCAGCCCCTTCCAATGCCTGACAGTCAAAACGTTTTTTCTAATATTGCATCCGAATCTCCGCTGTCTCAGCTTAAGGCCATTTGCTCCTGTCTTCTCACTACAGGCACGGCAGGAGAGACCAGCACTCGCATCACTGCAACCTCCTCTGGAGAAGTTGAAGAGGGTGATGAGGTCCCCCCTGAGCCTCGAAGGTGGACGAGTATAGTACTAATGAGAAATTGGCAAATGTAAAGCCAATTAGCCACAGAATACAGAATTTAGACCTGTTAGAACCAGAGAGACCCAAGAACACCATAACTGTGCGTGCTCCGAAGATGAAAGTGGAAATTTGAGATGTGAGGAAGACCTTGGGTTGTCATCAAGAGGAGACCCCCACGGCCACCAAATTGGAGAGGCACAAGCACAGTGCAAAAGAACTATTTATAACCATGAGATCATGTTATGTAAATTAGTTCTGGGGCGTATATGATGATGTTATAGTGACGTAGTAATACTAAGTGAAATTTACTGTATAAATAAACCACAACACCTGACAAAGGTGGGTAAGTTAGGTAGAGGGATCCCCCTCACCTCCAGCGCTGCAATAAACAAATACCTGCTCTATAGACACCAATCTATGGGGTTTTATTTCTGTCCTATCTTTTAGGGCATCAGAAGGTGTCCCTGTCCATGGCAGGGGGTGGAACAAGATGAATCTTAAGGTCCCTTCCAACCCAAAACCTTCTGTGATTGTATAAATAGGTATTTATTCAACTTGATGCATGTGGACAGTTTGTTGAAGTTGGTTTGACATGGTTTGATTGAAGCAGCTTGGAGGGAAATATTTTCAGGTCCTGAACTATTGAAACACTTGTTCAAATTCAACAAATCTTTGGTGAGTACAAATAGGGCTTATGACAAAGAAGGCCAGCAGTGGAGAGGGTACCACTTGGGACAAAAACTAATTTGAAATACAATGTAGTAAATCCCAATAAATGGTACTATACATTTTAGTGAGGCAATGTGTTTTACTGTTTAAGAGCATTAAAAAACTAGAACTTGCATTAACAAACTGGAACTTGCTTTTCAGCTTCAGAAGTATTCTAAGAGAAATAAACCTCATTCCTCAAAAATTATATTCCTAAGGAAGGCTTTGTAAAATAAATGGAATTAAAAAAAAACACATAGGAGTTTTGGACTGCAGTAGCAAGTAATTTGGACTGCGCTTACATACACTACTCTTACATACACTAAATAAACTGTTGTCAGGAGATGAAAATACACTTTAAAGAAAAGAAGTTGGACTTTAAAAGTGCAGCTTTGTCTCTTGACGGAAGGCTACTGGGAAAATCCAGTTCCCTGTCTTGGTTGCATTGGCTTCATGTTTTTTGAAGATCTGTAATGAGGCTGGAATCGTTTGGCTGCAGCTGGATGTACAGTGTGTTCTCCTGGGTGTGCTGTTCCTCTGAAAGAGTGTCCATGTTAGTGTGGTGCATTTGTGGTGATAAAATCCCACCCTCGCTCCCTTGCTTTGAAGAATAATGACACCCTCATCTGAAAGAAGAAGAGATCTTTTTCTTTCTCTTTTGATCTGTTTTTTCAGTGTCAGTGAGTAAGAGGTGACAGACACAAAGCCAGTTGCTTGAAGATGGACGTGCTTTATTGTGGTAATTTCTGGCCTGATAATTTACACATGATATCATCTGGCTGAACAGCACCAGCATCTCCTCTACTTGCTTGTGTGCCCTGGGAGTTGGGGTTTGGTGAGGGTTTTTTGGGAAGGCTAATAAAAGCGTTAATTCTAAAAGGAAATGTCATGATTTCACTGCACTGACTTATGGGGAGGAAGGGAGCACAGTTCAAGCTGTGCTAGCTGTTTCCCACTCCACACACATCCATGTCCCTGGATCTCCCAGCTCCTATTCTGTCCATCCCTGTAGAAAAAGTAAAGCTTGGTTATAAGAAAAATGTTTACAGTAGTTTTAAGTTGGGGGATTTATTCAGTGTTGGAAGAACTAATTCTTTATAAATGCAGAATTGCAGTATCTTCCTTCTCACACTTCTTCAGTGAAATGGGACCAGCTACAGAGAAATGAATCCTGCAGACAAATGAGCAGTAGAAGAAGGGGAATGACTCAAAGACCACCAAGGTCACTCTTGGGTGCAAGGCAGCTTGTGGCACACACAGTGCAGTGTGACACATGGGTCTTCCATCTGCACTCGCTGCTTCACAATCCCTTTGGGACTGCACCTGCACTGCATTTCTGCCTATGGACTCAGCAGTGCAGATTCATCAAAAAAAAAAAACAAAACTCCAGCCTGCCAAGAGAGATCAGTCCCTTCTCACTGGTAGACTTCTCCTAGGAGTGATAAGACCATCCTCACCCAAGAAGCTGTCGTGGGGAGCAACAGAGGGTGGCAGCAAGAGCATTTCCATGTGAGGTGAGGAAGGACAGGCTGGATCACACACAGCTATCTGCATTACCATAACAGAAGTCACCAGCTTGCATGCTGCTGGCATGAATTTAGGATCTTTCTTCTTCATAAGCTAAATCCAATCATAGAAGAAAACAACTAGCAGGTCCAGAGTGCCTGTAATGCCTGTTTATAACAGTCTTCAAAGAACGTCACAGAGATAAATCTAATCTGGAGTGATCCCTGGAGAGGGAAACAGGATGTGGAAAATATCATGGTTGCTTGGTTGGATGTACTACAGATCTGTCAGTTCAAAGGAAGATTTGGAAACACCGAATGGATACAGAGAAGGGAAACGACAAGGAAAGGAGCATCACATCCAAGGTGATGCCTGGAAGCCTGGCAAGCTGCAGTTCTGCATGGTGGTTGACAACCCCGCACCCAGCACCCAGTACTCAGCACCTGCACCCGCATCCCGCACCCAGCGCTCCATACTCAGCACCTGCACCTCACATCCTGCACCCAGCGCTCAGAACTCAGCACCTGCACCTCGCATTCCGCACCCAGTACTCAGCACCTGGCACTCTGCATCCCGCACCCAGCGCTCAGAACTCAGCACCTGCACCCGCATCCCGCACCCAGCGCTCAGTACTCAGCACCTGCACCCGCATCCCGCACCCAGCGCTCCATACTCAGCACCTGCACCTCACATCCTGCACCCAGCGCTCAGAACTCAGCACCTGCACCCCGCATTCCGCACCCAGTACTCAGCACCTGGCACTCTGCATCCCGCACCCAGCGCTCAGAACTCAGCACCTGGCATCCCGCACCCAGCGCTCAGAACTCAGCACCTGGCATCCTGCACCCAGCGCTCAGTACTCAGCACCCGCACCCTGCATCCCGCACCCAGTGCTCAGTACTCAGCACCCGCACCCCGCATCCTGCACCCAGCGCTCAGTACTCAGCACCTGCACCCCACACTCCGCATCCCGCACCTGGCACCCCGCATCCCACACCCAGCGCTCAGTACTCAGCACCTGCACCTCACATCCTGCACCCAGCGCTCAGTACTCTGCAGCTGTACCCAGCACCCAGCGCTCAGTACTCAGCACCTGGCACCCAGCTCCCCGCATCCCGCACCCCACATCCCGCATCCCGCACCCAGCTCCCTGCACCGTGCGCTCAGTACTCAGCATCCCGCACCCAGCTCCCTGCACCGTGCGCTCAGTACTCAGCATCCCGCACCCAGCTCCCTGCACCGTGCGCTCAGTACTCAGCATCCCGCACCCAGCTCCCTGCGCCGTGCGCTCAGTACTCAGCATCCCGCGCCCCTCACCCCGCACGCCGCTCCCGCAGCGCTGGGGCCGGGCCGGGCGGTGGTTCTCGCCCAGTGCCGCACGGGGGCAGCAGCACCCCGTGGGAGTTCCTGCGTGGCCCCGGTTGTTCCCGGTCGGTCCCGGGTGTTCCCGAGTGGTCCCGGCCAGTCCCGGTTGTTCCCGGGTGGTCCCGGTCGGTCCCGGTCAGTCCCGGTTGTTCCCGGGTGGTCCCGAGTGGTCCCGGCCAGTCCCGGTTGTTCCCGGGTGGTCCCGGTCGGTCCCGGTCAGTCCCGGTTGTTCCCGGGTGGTCCCGAGTGGTCCCGGCCAGTCCCGGTTGTTCCCGGTCGGTCCCGGTTGTTCCCGGGTGGTCCCGGTCGGTCCCGGTTGTTCCCGGGTGGTCCCGGTCGGTCCCGGTTGTTCCCGGGTGGTCCCGGTCGGTCCCGGTTGTTCCCGGGTGGTCCCGGGTGGTCCCGGTCAGTCCCGGTTGTTCCCGGGTGGTCCCGGTAGTTCCCGGTCGGTCCCGGTCGGTCCCGGTTGTTCCCGGGTGCCGGGACCCTTTCCTGCCCACGCTGGCCCTGTCAGCATCACGGCTGATTAGCGGTGCCTGTAGCAGGGCGAGGTCACCGCAGAGAGCCCCCAAGCAATCAGTCCACAGCACCTGAGCGTCCCTCCTCACTTGGGGACAGCCATGCCGGGATGGGGAGGACAGGCTCATAACACCCTCTGTACTCTTCTCTGCTTTACACGGGCTACTCCAAAGAGCTGACTTCAAGATGCTGCCGTGGAATTGGAGCCAGCTATATGCAGAGCTTTGCCGCCCCTCCACCCCTAGCAATGGCAAACCTCTCCTGTCCCTTCCAACCCCTTTGCATTCGGCATCAGAGTAGTCCTGGGTTCCCAGGGATGAAGACAAAAAGAAAAGTCAGGGCATGCTTTCCAGAAAGTGCCAAGTTTCCAGGCTCTGTGTCTTCACTAGAGAAGTCTGAGAGCTATTTTGAATTAGATGGAGTCCACAAAGAAGTTCCCGTGGGGATCTGCTGGGCTGAGCTGCCCAGAGCAGAAGCTGCAGACTCCCTCTCATTGCTCCTAGCTCTGTTGTTGCCAGTCTCACATCGGCAGAGTATTCACCTGTTTACCCCTGGGATACCGTATATTTTAGCCTGTGGTCCAGCTCAGGTGATTTGTGGAAGTGTGGTAATACTCTTTAATGAGAGGCTGTGCCCTCACACCCTGGACACTATTCCAGCACGCCCAACCTCTCTTGTTCTTCTGAGATCGCAGGTAACCCAGGTCAGCAGTGCAGAAATGAGGGCCCTGATTGCACATCCTGTGTTAACGAGCCTGCCTTCTGCCTGGTGGCCACGTCAAAGCTGCCACAAACATTTCTTTGGAGGACGTGACTCAGGGTCTCCTGCCTGCCTCCGTGTTGGCTGAGGGGACCCCAGCTGTGCCCTGAATGCTGGAGCTTGCCGAGCACATGGAGGCAGGTTTTGCATGGGAAGATAAGGCGGGCTTTTTTCAGCTCTGAAAGCTGTTTATGCTGTACAGCATGCTGACACCAGAACGGAAAAGGCCTTTTCCTGAAACTGGCTATTTATAAACAGCCTGTGGTGCCGAGCCTTCCCTTGCAGGGGGCAGGGACTCTTGCAGCTTTTCTTTTGCTGCCTTGAGCTTGCCCAGAGATCCTTCAGACAGGAGTGAATAGAGCAGGTCTTGCTGCCCATCTGCTGGAGGCACGCTCCAGTACCGACAGCTTGTAGTAACTCTTTGGAGATGTCAAACTCCAGTGAGTACCTAATTCAGCCCTAAATCCCTTGGGTGTACAGTCAGTGCTATTCACAGCCCTGAAGTCTTACAAAGGCTTTGCAGGAGACTCCGGCCGTTTGTGGCAGTCATGCCTTTAACGTGTGACACAGCTGGGCTTGCCCAAAGGGACAGATCCCTGTGGTGCATGGGCAGAAATCAGGAGCACTTGTAGCTCTGTCTTTCCAAGCTAGTGAACAGTGCAGTGTTCACTGCATCCACACACTAGAGGTGGGATTTGGCTGCTCCAAGATGTCTAAAACACAGCCTTGAAGCCGTGGCTATATTTGCTTCCCTGTTGTGTGAGTCAGCACAGGCAGGCAGCTGGGACAGCCACAAACCCATGGCTCAAGCACAAAGAGCAAATTTATTACAGTTACCTCGTTGTCCCAGGGATCCCCAAAGCAGCACCCAAGCAGAGGTACACAGAGTCGGTTCATGCTGGAGGAACACCAGTCCGCTGCTCACACTGCTTTATCAAGTGTTGTTCCCAGCTGCAAGGTCAATTGAGCATTTACAATCCTCCTCACCAGTCTTCTTCTTTTAACCCATTCCTCCCAACACCTGTGAAAAGAGTGAAATAGGCACCTTCAAATCTCATCTCCATGAGATGCCTTTCTTTGGATTTTACCCAGTTTGTGTTGGGATGCTGGGCAACTCCCTCCCTCCCTCCCTCCTCCTTTTTTGCCCCTGCAGGCTTTGTGGGCAGTGCTGAGCTCCTCTCCCTCAGGGACACTGGGATCCTCTTTTGAACCCTGCCAGAAACTTTGAGGAAGCTACAGCGAGGTTTAGTTATTAAAACTACTGCTCCTTCCCTGACCTAGCTGTGCCCTCTTGGCAAACCAGGTTTGCTCTTGGCACTGCTCACAGTACAGTACCACAGCATTACATATATTTTCCCACCTGTAGGGATTTTTGGCTTTTGGTTGTGGCTCCGGCACAGAAGGCCAACGTGCCTGGCAAAACCCCTGGCACAATGGTGGGTTTGGCTGAGAATTAAAGAATTATATTAAAGGACCAGATTTCCATGGTGTTCTGCACACCAAACACAGCTGAAGCAGAGAGGATGGACCATGGCTCAGAGCCAGCAGCGTGGGAGATCGGAAAACTCTTGCATTGAGGTCTCTTCACCCCTCTGGTATTTCAGTGGTCACGAGCAGGTCGTGAATGTTTGTAGCAGGCTGAACTTGCAGAATTCCCTGGAAATGTGAACTCAGGGATATTTTTGGCAAATCTGGAAAGGAAATAATAATCCATCCGGAGGCTGCAGGATGCAGCATAGGCCCTGCACATGGAAAGGTCCCACTGCCTCTGAGCTGGGACCTTTCATACGACTGACACGGGACTTGGCTGACTTGTCAAAACTTTCCTCAACTCACTACAGTGCCTTGCAATCAACTGACTTTTGTATTTACAGTTGAAACAGGAAAAGCAGGACTTGGTCCATACCTTGGTGTAGCAATTATGAAGCAACCTAACGGCAGACTGTAACCAGCATCTGAAAATCGGGAGTGTTGTAATGTGCTGAACAACGACAGCACATTACAGAAGAGCCCCTCAGCATGCAAATATTGATGAGATGGACCACAGTGTAACCACTGGCGTTCTAAGTGGTTCTGGCTTTCTAAATCAAAGATTTGAGGTGCAGATCCCTGTTTTCCCTCTCCTTCAGGGCACAGGCTGATCTGGGAATTGGGCTGGGATCAGGTGCTTGCAAAAGCAGTCACTTAGAAATCTTTTACTATGGGCTTAGTCCTCTGTCTCTGGAATATCACTTGGATTTGGCAAAGAGCTACTTTCCCTAATCCCCATTCATGCAGAGACATGTGGGAGCTCCTGGGAATCCCTGCTGCACTAGGGACTTGGGTTCAGCAAGGTGGGAATACCCCCTGTGAATTCTCCACAGTGGGACCCTCTAGGGCCTCCAGCCTGCCTGCCTGGCCCTGGGGAGTGACAGGGAGCCCCTTGCACTGCTCTTTCTAACTGTGATGTCCTTCCCCATGATGCAGACACCTGAGAATACAGAGATAAACAGAAAGTCAGCAAGCAGGAGCCAGAGCCTTGTGTGTGTATCCATGCACTGAGGCCTGAGCTGGCTCCTCTGGATGGTACATGGGGACACAGAGAGGAGTGGTGGCAGGATGTAGAGCTTCCCCCACCCCTCCAGCATGGCTTCTTTGTGCAGATGGTGGAGATGGTGCAAGAGGAGGGCATTCCACTTTGTCCTCAGTCTTGGGCATCGTGGGGCACTTTGTGCTGTGTCAGAGTTGTGTGCCAGCTCTTCCCTCTGTCACACACTGACACTTCACTGTGTGTTGGTTCCTACCTGGGGAGCTCGTGTTTTGCAAAGGGCCAAATCTGCCCTGTTGTGAATCCAGATTTCATTTGGTGCATTGCTAATAATAAAGAGGTGAATTGTTACCTATTCCTCATGCTGTTTTCCCAGGACAGTTGTGTTGCCTGGTTCTTTGCCCTGCTGACTGCATTGCAGGGCAAACCCAGGAGGAGGAAAGGAAAGGAAAGGAAAGGAAAGGAAAGGAAAGGAAAGGAAAGGAAAGGAAAGGAAAGGAAAGGAAAGGAAAGGAAAGGAAAGGAAAGGAAAGGAAAGGAAAGGAAAGGAAAGGAAAGGAAAGGAAAGGAAAGGAAAGGAAAGGAAAGGAAAGGAAAGGAAAGGGAGGAGGCTGCTTTTTGAATGCAATTGTATATAAGCACAGTGTATGAGGTGCATCTGAGCATGGGGAATTTTGTCACGCATGGCACCTCCATCAATGGGAGAGGTCAGGAAAAGGAGAAAAGAACACTCAGCCCCAGGCTGCTGCTGGACTGAGTATCAGCGACGGAAGGAGGATGCTCCTGGGTATGTCCAGTCTATGACCAGAGACCTTTGCCTGCCTCTGACTTTCTCATCCCTACCCAGCACCATGGCAGTGCTGTGTAAGTCACACCAGCCCTCACAGTCCAGTGCACCAGGCAGATATGTTTTTTAATTTGAAATAAACTGTTTTCTGGAAAGCCCCCAAGCCCTCCCTTCTAAAAATTTGGCTTTTACAGAAGAAGCCAAGTGTAGGTGGGAGAATGTCTTCATTGAGGATGACCCTGCAAGGTGTCTGAGCTGGTGGGGGAACCAAGGGATGGCACTGGGGCACACTATTTAGGAACTGGGTATTTGGGTGACACTTGCACTTGTATTTCAGATGTGGAGGTGGCCATACACAATCTCCTAGGCCAAGAGTGAGAGAGAACCCTGCCAAGACATGCAAAAATGGCTACAGTACGGTATTAACCCTTGGGAGAGATACCTGGAAACTCTGCACACTATTTACTCTGAAAGTAATAGGTCAGTGCCTGTACCAGCCAGGAACCAAGGGAAAGGGAGAAATTAGGAAAGAAATAAGAGCAGTTCAGCACTGAAACAAGGTTCCAAAGAAATTCTATCCCCTCAAGTTTTCAAAATCTGCCTGGACAAAGCCCTGGGCAGCCTGTCCTCCCTTTGAATGCAGTTCTGCTAGGAGCAGGGGATTGGACTGAGTGACCTCCAAAGGTCCCTTCCAGTCTAAATATTCCTGTGGTTCTGTGATGGATGTTTGAAATATAGAACAACCAGACCTAATTATAGCATTGGAGAAATCCATGACACATCTACAGCTTAAACCAGTGCTGTTCCCTCCCCCATCCCATAGACAGGGCAGGAAAAGGTGATCACCGTTTACAATCTACAACACACAGTAATTCTTGGACAGGGAGACACTCAAGAGGGAACATCCTAGGTGCTGCAGAATCATTACTAATGTGGAGAAGATGAACAAGAAATTATTGAGAATTAGGGGACACCAAAGTGAGGGGGCGGCAAGCTTAAAATGAACGAGGATCTTAAATAGCTTAAGCTTCTTATAAAGACCTTGATTTCTCCCCTGTGGATTTCATTGGCAAAAGACATTGCTAAAGGAAAATGTACCTATGAATAAAAAAAATAAATAAAAGAAAGAAAGAAAGAAAAAGAAAAATTCCTGTTTCTGAGTCAGGAACCTTTGATTCAGGAGATCTTTTGAGCCACTGATCAAGGGTATCCCCAGTGTCCATGTACCTCCCATGCTGTCAGAAAGAGCTTCAGTGAGCTACATGTTGCCTGCAGAAACACCTCTGTTCACTCAGGTTTGACCCTGGCCTCTGCTACCTGAATTTGTGGAGATCAACAGATATCTCCCACCACACTTGGAGAAAATAATTCCCTGTCACATTCCCCTTTCACTTACATTATAAACTTCTGTTACCCAGCTTCTTCCTGACTGAGGAGTCCCAAGCTATTCTGTGGCTTCTTTTGAGAAACATTACTCTGCCTCAGTTTCCTCTTTCTTTACGGTTTCTCTAGTTTTACATGATCATTTTTCTATAAACAGATCAGAATTTTTGACAGTTCACCATCATGGGCACTCCACAGGATGCAGCTGAATTGTCTGTTGGTTCTGTAGGGTATTCACTGTTTGATTTCACTTTTCATTCCTCTTCTAATGATTTTCTAGCCTTCCTTTTGCTTGTCTGGCTCCTCCTGAAAAGCAAACTGGAATTTTTCATGGGAACATTCATTGTAACACTAAGATCTTTGCTGAGTGGCTGCAGCTAGTTTAGAACCCACCCTTGTATGAAGTCAAGAAAGGTTAACCCTCTAGCCGTCATTTTGTATTTACCAGGCATTGCTCATGCTATTGCCTGGGCATTAACTGTTAGCAGATCCTTCACCAGCTCCACACCAGACTTTCACCTTTGCAACTCTGCATCGCCTTACACTATCAGCAAACTTCATCACCCCCGAGAGCATGTGGTCAGAGACAGGGATGTGGAGAAAGGCCTTGGCGTTCTGTGCTTTCACTTTCACATGCTCCCAGGGGCTGCCTCAAGCCCTGGACATTACACAAATAGCTACAAAACCTATTTGGAGTTGTTACAGAGGATCCAGTCTAGGTGAGGGGACAGGTGGGGTTTGAGAACCTTTCTTCTTCCACAATACAGAAAATAATCTCCTGGTGCCTCAGAGGAGAGGTGTGTGTCTGTAAACACAAACCCTCTGTGTGAGGAGCTCACTTATGTCCTCAGAGCTCCCAAACTAACTGATAATGGACACTGTCACTCAGCAGCAGCGTGCAGTGCTCTGCAGTGCCTGCCAGCCCCCTGCCAGAGCTTTGGGGATCACCCTGCTGCCCTCCTGCCTCGTGTGGGATGGAGAGCTCACTGCCAGCTGGATGGGAAAAGCAGAACTCAACCCTGTTATATTTTTGGTGATCTTTGAGAAAATCACCTGCAGCCCCAGGTAGCTGGGCAGTCCCAGTGCACCACCTCTGCTCACAGTGTGGGGCCATCGCCCTGCCAGGGCACCTGGGCAGACAGGATGAACCACACAGGGTGAGTGGAGAGGGAGACCTGAGCCGTCCAAGCTGCAGCATGTGCTGCTGTAGCAGCTCCTGTGTGCCTGATGAGACACACAGAGCCGGCAGCACAAAGGTGCAGGGAGCAAACTGTGCCTAAACTGAGAAACCATTACAAAGGAGATGATCACAGCACTTGTCCAGTCCGACCCAGACAGAAGTGATAAGTGGTTTTGGCCTGGGTTTTCTAGAAAATCACCAAGACTGACCACAATTAACAAGATCTTTTGGGGAAATGAAGGGTGAATTGAGAAGCATTGAAATAATGTCAACTGAGCCTGCTGGGACAGACTCCCATGAAAATTCTGACTGTGAACCTCCCCTCACTCCCCATCTCTGGTATTATCCATTCCCATACTGGGACTTAAATGAAGAGCACCTTTCCCAGTGCACTGCACAGCCCTCTCAGAGGACGTACAGACGTTCCTCTGGCCATCAAATGCCAATTGCTTATCACACAGAAACCTGTTCCTGGAAAGCTCTGCAGAAATTGCTGCATTGATAGTCCTCATCTGTGGGCTGGACGCAGCTCCTCACTTGGGACATTGTAGGTCACAATGGTGTGTACCACAGAGCCTGCACACCCCCAACAACAACTGACAGCCTAGAACATGCTTATTTTGTGGTTGAATTACTTTTATTCTGAGGTTGCCAGCTCTTCACTGCTTACCTACAACCTGCAGCTGCAGAGAGACAATAAAGTTCTTCCAGGTCTCCAACAGCCACAGAGCTGACAGCCTGAGCAGGACTCTCCTGCCTTCAACAAAAGCCCCACCAGTTATTTTTTGACCAGCTCTCCAGGCTGTACAGGGATAACCACCGAAATGATGGGACTTTAAACAACTGGTCTTGAGTTGTGCAAGGAACAAGGCCAGGGGACATTGACAGTTCAAAGTGGTTCAGCCACTCCAATACCAGCATCCACAGCCCCATCACTACAGGGCAGGAAAGGAACACTTGGAAACATTCCTCAACTCTGCAAAGGAACGGGCTGGAAACATTTTAGAAAGAAAAAACGAAGGCCTGGAAGAATAGGAAAGCAAAGGCTGTCTTGATTCTTAGAGCCTCTGTGGTATAGGAAACTGCAGCAGAGAGCTGCTAGCAGAGCTGTAGCCCAGCTGTCAGACATGCACTCAGTCTGGAAAGAGTCACCACCCACTTGTCCGAGCAACTCTAGATGATCTTTAAGTCCTTTCCAACCAAAACCATTCTAGGATTCTATGACCTGGGTCAGCCAGCAAAAGCAACAGAGCAGCACCATCCACATCCATAATTTGCCCTCAGTACAGAGAAGGAGCATCTCATCCTCCCAGGCACACTTCAAGGACTTAGTTCCAAGCATGAAACTAGAAACCCAATCCTTCCAACTCGTGTATCAGGTGGGGAACACAAGTGCCCCGGGCCCACAGCCCACCGGTGGGAGCACAGGCAACACTTCTCCCAGCGATCCACACCGCACCAGTCCGGAGACAGGCACTGAACAAATGCACACGGGAGATATTTCAGCTTTTATTCGCAAATCCGTCTGTACATTCCGACTCGCCGAGCTGCCGGGGGCCGGCAGCACCAGGGGGCAGCAGCAGCCAAGAGTTACGGAGCTGCCCCAGCGCCGGGAAACAGGAGCCGGCGGAGAAACCAAACCCCGCCGGCTTTTACATCTCACCTTCTCTGAGCGAGGGAATTGGAAATCGAACCATCTTTATCACATTCGGAAAGGTGTTGGATTTACAGTCCTGTGCGTTCAGCATAAAGATCTCGAGTTGAAGCGACTACTCTGCGGAGCAGCTTGAAAACTATCCCCGGCTTGCTTTTCCCAAAGCCAGCATCTTAAAGCTGCAGTGCTCTCCAGACATCTTTCCCAGCAGTCCCAAAGCCAAATAACAAAAGGAGCCCTTGCAAATAAATAATCACAGGAAAATAAATAAGATTAGAACTGAAATATACAGTTACATGGTCTTTATTTGGTTTCAGAGGTGGAAAAAAGTGGAGCCAGACTGCAGCTTTAAGCGTCATGCCTGAATCAACCTCAAACACTTGGTAAATTCACAGCTGATTAGCAGTACAGGTTGGAGATCTGAAGTTCCACCGAGATGAACATTTAGGCACATACGCACACCCTTCCCCAAGGCATACTTTATTTTTCTGAGTTAGAAAAAAGCCTGCTATGGGGAAGTGCCCCTTCCCCAGCTGAACAGACATGACTGAAGACCTACTTACTGTCACAGTAAAACATCCCAACAAATAACTAACCCCACCCATGTTTGCAAGGGGAAACTGGTTCAAACCATGCACCAGGGAGACAATCCTCTCTCGGGATCCTCCAACTCCACTGGCACCACAGAATCCTTGAGCAAATCCAGCTACCGGCAGGGCTGCCAGCTGCCCATAGCTTCTTGTGCTCCAAGCCTAGCTGAGGAAAGTCATAAGTCCATTATTTCTACTTAAGCCAGAAATCCTATTAATGTCATTTAGAGGCAGTTCTACAGCAGGAGCTCTTGATCTGCTCTCTGTTTGGGGTGCACCAATCCCCTCTCCAGGAACTCCCACACAGAAAAAACACACAGAAGAGAAAAGCAATCCATTGCAAGCCAGTGTCCGATGATTGTCCCTTTGGGGAGGGCAGGAATCCAGGACGGGGCAAGGCAGGGGAAGGGAGGAGGATGGCAGGTGGGGAAAAGTTAGAAACAAACTCAAAACCACCAAGACACAAGGAGGAGCTCAAAGCCCCTCAGCAACTGATGGCACTGGGTTGCTGTTTGCTAACAAAGTCTGAAATGAAGTCGAACTCGTTCTGTCCCAAGAATAACTCTGGCAGCTCCTGAATCCGGTCCAACCCCAGTTCCAGGACAAGAGATGTCAAGACCTCCTCATCTATGAGATCAGTGTCCATAACATTCAATGTCAGCGCTGGTGAGGGCATGTGCTGCATGCCCGGGTGCTGGCCTGGCCCCACTCTGTACTGCTGGCCACCAGCTGCCATGGGCCCGTTGCTCATGCCCAGCGGGTGGCCCTGGTACTGGGTGTTGAGTTTTTGTAGGTGCATGCTGGCCATGAGCTGCTGGGTGCCCACCGGCCCCATGTACTGCTGCTGCTGACCCGGGCCATTGAACATCATTGCGTTCTGCATCTGGTGGTGGCCCATCTGTCCGCTGAGGCTGGCTCTCGGCCTCATGGCACCGTCCATGCCGGCCCCTCCGTAGGGCATCATCTGAGCGGCGGCAGGCAGCGTCCTCAGCACATGCTGCCCGTGCTGCGGGGGTCCCTGCAGCCCGCTCACCCCCATGCGGTAGCTCTGCAGCCCGCTGCCCCCGTGGCTCATCGGCATCATCATGTGCTCGGCCATGGCTCCGGCTCCCTGCGAGACGACAGCGGCTCCGGGCAAGGCACCGAGTCCCGCTCCCGCCGAGCCGGCTCCGACTGAAGATCCCGGAGAGCCTCCACCTCCGCCCGGGGGGAAGGCACCGCTGCGCTCCCTCCGCAGGAGTCCGCCGGCGGGGAAAGCTGCGAGCAGCGCGGGGAGCCTGGCTCGGCTCGGCTCGGCACGGCCCCGCCCGGAGCCGCGCTGGGCCCGCGCCGTACGCACCGCTCCGGGGCTCCGGGGCTCCGGCGGGCAGCGGCTCCGCTCTCCGGCAGCGCCGCGGGCTCGGCCGAGCTGGGCTCAGCTCCGGTGTCACCTCCCGCTCGGGGCTCGGCTGTGGTGCCGGGAGAGGCGCCCGCGCTGCCGCACTTATAGCGCTGCGGGCGGGGCGGGCGGGGGCGGCCCCGGTGCCCATTGGAGCGCGGGCGGCGGCCCGGCCCCGCGGGCGGGAGAGAGGGACGGGGGGACGGGGGGACGGGGGGACGGGGGGACGGGGGGACGGGGGGACGGGGGGACGGGGGGACGGATCGAGGGACGGATCGAGGGACGGAGGCGCGGGGCGGTTCTGCTTTGCTCTGCTCTGCTCTGTTCGGCTGGGCACGGCAGACCCCCTCCCTGCATCCCTCTGACACTGCAAACGGCACACCGTCAGCTTTCTGGAGCGTCACCCCGTCGAAGTGTCCCTGCCCAGGTCTTTGTGCCCGCGAACGCACTGCCTGGCTGGGCTTCAGGTCCCACTGCGGAGTTGTGCTGGGCTCGCTGCTCATGCTGAAGGATGCACCTTTGCCAGGTGCTCCCGGGGCCGAGGGTGGTGGCCGAGAGTAGCTGGTGGCATCAGCTGGGTGGCTCGGTACTCGGCCGGCAGCATCTTCTAGCAAGGATGCACCAACCTTCCAAAAACAGGTGGTACTAAGGGTGTAGGTACACACAGAGGTTTGCTGGTATAACTGTCTGTAGCGGTGTCTTCTTCACCTCTGAGGGGTCCCAGTGCAGCCCTCATGCCCACCCACTGAGCTGTGCTAGCCAAATTCTATTACCATGGGCCTAGACTATGACAGCCCTAGTGCTCTCTGCAGGACCTGCTGCTTTCCAGTCGCATAGGAAAGAACAGTGGTGATCTTCCCTGTCTGCTTTGTGTTTTGAAGGAACCCAGAGACTTTTTAAAAGAAAGATATTAGTGTTGCTTAGTTACCTGCTTGGAAGGCAGGGGATGACAAAGTTCACCTTGCTTCCCCAACTTAATTCTTTGTCCTCTCCCAGACAGCCCTTAACCGCAGCATTACACACCGTGGCTCTGGTAGTGACAGACAGATCTTTTCTGGTGGCTTGGAGCAGGTTGTTTTATGGAATTTTAAGTGTTCTGCATATTTATGGTGCTCACAGACCCTGGTGTGCAGAGGAAAGGTCTAAGTACATACTACCATGAAGGGACAAAGTGAAGCAGCATGGGCACCTTAGGTGAGTTCTGAGCCATGGCACTGGCCTGAAGGGTTACTTATAAGGAATATTTCTGTATCAAAATACTTTAAACCAGCAGCTCAGAGCAGGTAACACCCAGGAGCCTTCAGCTCCAAGATGTCAGCAGGCAGGAATGGAAAGTGTCTTCTCACCTGGACAGTGCACAGGGCCGTAAATCTCCAGGCCATTCTGGGAGTTGCTTTTGTTTGTGCCACCTTCTGCCTTGTTAAGTGGCTGGGATAGGTTTCAGGTGATGTTGGTGAGCCTCTAGCTGATGAATCAGTTGGTTAATTGTTCAATATAATTACGTAATGATTGTTTTTTAACTCTAGAGATTTTGACAAATGCATTTTTAGTACTAATAAACACATGCTCACATACATATACCTGCCTGCCTACAAGTTCATATGCAGATGCACACCCAGGTGAGGAACAAATGCAAGGGGAGTGTCTGCCCTTGTCTTTTCAGAGGCATCCATCCATGAAAACATCTCTCACTTGGAGGAGAGGTGTGGTGTGTCCTGCAAGACCTGGGCAGGGGCAGGAATTCTTGGACAGGAGTAACAGGTGGGAAAGGGTTCTCCACAGCATTTGTATTACAGAAAACCCCAAAGCTGGTAAATGGCCCTTCATTCTGGAAACAATTCAGCAGATGAGAGAACAGAAGTGGGGAGGTCCCCTCTCTCTCCATCCTCACTCATGCCCCTGCTGTTTTGGGAAGGGTAAAACCAATCTGCTACTCATCCAGTTTGAAAATAATTTGACCAGAAATAGAGCTGTGAGCCAGCTTTGTGCCATTGTCCCTAAATGTTTCACCAGCATGACCTGGGGTGTTTGAGAAGAACCAGTGCCTGCAGGAAGGAAGGGCACGGGGGATGGGAGGATGGGAGGCACTGCAGTGGGCAGAGGTGTCCACAGATCCACAGCCTCCATGTTTGCCATGTGTGTGCCATCTTCCTGTGCTCTGTGTCCTGAGGGCTCCCTGTTCCTGAACCAGTAATACTTTATTTTACAGGGACCAGCGTAGACTGGCCTGCTGCAACTCACACTGCCCAGCTGGTGGCTGGGGGCCGAGCTGGGAAAGGGCTGACCAGTTCTGGTAGCATCTCTCTCACTGCTCCTTTTGGCCCAGAACAACCAGTGGGTCCTTGTTGTGCTGAGGATTAAGGACCCAAACCGCTACAGCCGTATTTACAAGCACTGTGTGTGACCCATCCAACCCCAGGTTTGTGTCTCTCCCCTCTGCCCTGCCATCTGTCATCAGCCCATGGACAGACTGGCCTTTCTGGGAAAGCAGATAAACTGCCAGGTCCAGCCCTGGGGCTGTTGGTCAGTGAGCCCTGGCTGAAGTCACTGCATCAGCCACCTCCAGCAGTGTGTCATTCATGGCTTCCTGACATGGGACTTCCCCAGGCTGGCTGTACTGGTATCATCAGCCCTCTGTTATCAAGGGTGGATTACCTATGCTGGGAATTAATCACATTGCTGCTCCAGTGGCACCAGTTTGCCTTGGTATGACTGGGGATGTGGCAGCACTGCCCCTGTGTCTGTGTCCCAGGTCAAGGCATCCGTGTGGGTGGGCAGCAGCTCAGTGATCTGACCACCAGCACCTTGCAGACCTTCTCTTTTCCCTCTTAGGAGGCAGCCTGATGCACAGCTCTGTGTTACCCATGATTTTGTTTTTGTGAGATGTTCCCTCCTCATATTTGATCCCTGATCCTCATGCATTGACTGCACAGCTCCAGTGGTATTCCAGTGACAAAATCCTGCCCCCAGTCTCCCTGGGGACGAGAGGTGGCACAGGCATGTGCTTTTTGTAAGCAGAGATGCAAAGGCTTTTATCTTGCAAGGTTTTGCATGTATCAGAACTGGTTCTTGCTAATTGCAGTTGCTGATCTCAAGTACAAAACCTTTTTTTGCAAGAGTCTGAGATGCTTAGTTCGGGGCCAGGGGTGCGGAAGAACACTTCTATAAAGAGCTTTGTAGAATGCAAGGTATAGTGATGAATGGAGAGTGGGTAAAGGGTTTTTTTGAGAATTGCCTTGGACCAAATGATTCTCACTGTGCATTTTGGTTTACAGCCCACTGGCTGCTGTGGGATGTGAGGTATCTTTGCATGGAGATTGCAGGAGTTTGAGTAGTGATGTGAGCTATGTGTTTGGCTGTAGGTGGAAGGATCTGAGGACCCCCATGATTCAAAGACTCCTGGATGCCCGATTAAGTCAATGCTTTGTCCTACAGAGCTCCTGCAAATTTCAAAGCAATTGAGGTGTGCGGGTAAGTGCTAAAGCAATTTGAAATATCATGTTAGGGGAGAAGCTTGACTTTGAGGGACAATGTCCAGCAGAAGCTCCTTTGCAGTCCCCACTCACTGAGGGACAAACACATAAAGTAGAAATGCACAGCAGGAGGCTGGAAATCTGTAGAGGTGTGACCTACACTGAGATCCATCAGTGCCTGATGTTGCTGTACCTCTCACTGTGGGCATATGTGCATAACTCACCTCCACATCAGCCTAAACCCCTTGCAGCTCTCTGCTATATCACAAAGTATTCCTGAAGTATTGTTTCTCCAGGCATCAGGCGAGGTGCTCCTCTGGCATGCTGTTGGCTTGCAATAGCTCCCAGGGCCCAGCAGCTGGTGGGCTGTGACATTTGGGAAGATTTTGGGCTGGATGAGTCCAGAGCGAGATCACTAAAGCACAAACTGTTCCCCGAAGGGTGGAAAATGTCAGTGGCACACAGTGCTGGGGAGGATCAGCTGTTAAACACCAAGCAGTCATATGTGGCAGCAACCAGCTCCCACATGCCTTGTTCTCCATAAACTTTCTGTTCTTGCTTGATCTGTCCCCATCATGCTGAGGTGGCACCTACATTTTGGGTACTTGGGAAAGGAAGGGCAGCAGGGGTGTCTGAGGAAGGTGGGGAGATGACACAGCAGCTCACCAGTCCACAGCCTTGCTGGTGGTTCAGGCTCCTGGGAAGAAAGAGTGGCCACGAACCAGGCACAGGGAGGCTAAAGAGATCTGTTGGACTCGGAGGGTCCCAGAGCCCACCCTGCCCACCCCACAGGGCCTGCTTTTCCCTTTCTGGTGGAAGGGTTACCACGGTCTGATTCCTTCAAGTCCTGCCTGGGGGCACGTCTGCTGCCTCTCCCTGCACTGCCAAGGGGTTGAAAGTTTTTCTGCCTAATGTTTGACTATCTTGGGACATCCACTTTAATCAAATATTCACTGTCAGCTGCTGGAGGTCTCTATACCAGATCTGAAAGGATCCTCTGCTGCACATCTAATGCTTTCCCAGCAGATCCATTTATTGACAATCAGGAAATAAGAATGGGATGCAATGCACTGTCTTTTTTTTCTTTTTTTCTTTTTTTTTGTTTAAGGATGATTTCAGTGGTTTGCAAACCTCAACTCTGAAGCTGAGAAGTCCAGCAGAGACTAAGGTGCTATAAATACTCAACCAGGAGCAAATTCCAATGGAATATCTTCAGTTTGGCTTTAAATAAGTATGTCAACAAGCCAAGATTTAGAAGTTAAATTAAATATTAAGTTCCTTGACACTGAGTTACACTTACAGGTGTCTCTGAAAAAGAGAACTGGCCAACAGCAAATTATTTCAGACACCTGTTGCCAAACCTATTTGTTGTCCCCAGATAGGTGTGACATGAACATTTGAGGTGACAACCACCATTCACTGGGCAGGATGTGGGGAATCTGTGGTGCCATCAGGGCCATGGGTGCCCGTGTGGCCCAGCAAGGAGGTGTGAGGATCTGAGCTCCCTGGGGCTGTGAGCAGGGCAGAGTTACATCTCCTGGGAAGGTGGTGCCTGCCTGGTGATGGGTCTGTGGAGCTGTCACCCCACAGGTGATTTACAGGGAAGGACTTTACCCAGCACAGTCACAGTGTTGTGCCATCCCTCAGTACATGGAGGGCAGGAGCAGGCTCGTGGCAGCATGGAGCTTCTTTGAGAAAATGCCTCTTAGGTGCTCAGGAGAGAGATGGGACATGTGTGGGTTTCTCAAAGAGCAACTGTGGGTGTGCAGCAGGAAAGATTTTTCATTATGATTAAAAAAACCCCCAGATATTAAGGAGGAAAAGCAAAGAGCTCAGGTGTGGCTCCTCTCTGGGCACAGAGCACTGCACAGCCACACAAGCATCCACCCCACAGCAACCCCAAACCTCCTCTCCCTGATTTCTGCCTGGTAAAAAAATCCTCCTGGAGCACAGAATCCATGCGCTACATTAACCTGTGATTCCTCATCTGCATTCAGATGAAAACACTTCATAAAAGGCAGGAGGTGCTAGGCAGAGCCAAGGGGTGCAAACTGCCCTTGGGAGGGGGCAAAGGGTGGGTTGGGACTGGTGTGCAGCCAATGGCCAGCTCTGGGAAGCCATTAACCCTGCTGGGATGCCGAGGAAGGGAAGCCTGTGCCTCCTCTCAGCTCTGCGGGAGCCTGCCAAATGTGCAGCTGGTGGGTGTGCGAGCTCCTTGCACAAACACTCGGGGCACTCAGCCTCCTGTGTGCTCCTGTGGGCCCTCTTGCCCCTTGGAGCATCTCACCTGCCAGGGCCACTGGAGGATGCACAGGTGACTGTGGCCAGAGCTGGGCAGGAGGGCTTGGTGCTCCCTCAGGAGTGGCAAAGCAGCTGATCCCAACGCCCCTGTGCTCCAACCACCAAGCTGGCTTGCCCAGCTTGTAAACAATTTTTTTTTTTTCCCCTCTGGCTAATCTTGCTCTGTGGGGGCAGATAACATCACTGGAATTTTTCCAGTGTCCTTTGCAAGAGCCTCCTGCTTTGGACTTTGGCTGAGACGCACATGAATGAGACACGAGCTTCCTCAATTGCTTTCTCTTGTTTGTTTTCCTCTGGGCCTGCTTCCTGCTCTGCTCATTGCTCCTGGTTCCTGGTCTCATGGAGAGTGACCAGAGCAAGGTCAGCACTGCCTCCTGCCCCCCTGGATGTCCCTGTGGGGCTGGAGTGCTGACAGGGGGCAGGAGGGGCAGTGGGGTCGGGGCTCTCCTCACTGGTGCCCTGCAGAGTGGGGCTGGCGCTCGGTGAGCTCCTGCTCTGCATCCTGGCTCTGTCCTGGCAGTGCTTGTGCCAGGGCAGCTGCTTTGGGTTTAGGCTTCTCCCGTGGCTGGCGTGGGCTGCACTTCAGCCTCAAAGGACAAAAGGGTTCTTGGACTGTGACAGACCCAACCCCAGTACTGGTGGTGTGGTACCTGAGCCCCAGCCCACCCAGCTGCCTGTCCCCTCTCTGTCCAGAGATTCCACTTATTGTCCCTTGAGCCCTCAGGAACCCCCCTGTGGGGTCTGACAACAGAAAATCTGTCCTGCTTTGGAGAGGGCTGGCAGCCTGGGCACCACTGAGCCATGGATGTGCAGCCTGAGCCTGGCCCAAAGGGCTCCAGGTGCTGCTCCGAGCGTGGCAGGAGCAGGCAGCCTGCCAGACCGGTCTGCCAGCACAGCCTCTGACATGCCAAAGGGCCATGAGTGTCACCAGCTCCTGCCCCAGCTGCACGTGTCACCACTCACCTCCTCCCTGTGCTGTCACCACTCCCTAGCACAGTTCCGTGGCTTGCTGCAGCCAGGGAAACTGAGGCACTGACCCTGTCCTGCTGCTGGCCACAGCTCTGTTGGTGTTTCCCACTCCTATTCTTCCTTTGCACCTGGAGTTTTCCCGGTTTCTGTATGGAGTCTGTGGTTCACCGACTATGAACTCACTGGCTCTGGTGTCCTAGGGAAGGTCCATGTGCCAAGCCATGGAGCTCTGTTCTTGCACAGTCCCATCAGTCCCAGGGCTGTCCTGTCCAGGTCCCCCAGCGTGTTCTTTCCCTTCTAAAGACAAGCCAAGGAGTCATCCAGTCTCATGTGAGTTGCCCACAGATCTGCTGCAGGGTGAGAAGCGGCTTTGTCCAAGGCCTGGCTCACATCACTGCCCAGGCTTATGGTCATCACTGCATGGCCTTTCTGCATGTCCTGGTCACCACAATTTCCCTTAGGCTGGAGGTGAGGCACAGGGAACAGAGCAGGGCTGTGGTTTCTCTGGCAGGAAGCCTACTGAATCCTGCCTCATCATGGATCAAGGCTGCCTCTTCCTGGGTCCCCCTGCCATGCCCTGTCCCTCTGCCCATTCCTCCCAGGAGCTGGGATCAGTGGAGATGGACAGCAGTGGGGCTTTCCCGCTCAAACGCTGCTCCTGTGAGGCCCAGCATCCTCTGGAGCAGGGAGCTGGAGAGGCTTGAGGTTATTTCTTGTTATCTGCAGGCACCTGCACTGCTGCTGTGCTGAGGCAGATTAGCTGTGGCGGTTTCTCTGCTCTGCTGTTGCCTCACTCAACTGCCTTGCATTTGGAGGTTGGGGTAGTTGGGGCTGTGGGGGTGAGTCTTTGGGCAGCTGTAGAGTGGTGTTTCTTTCATTATCATTAGGAATAGCTGTTGCTGTTTATCTGCCTTCTCTTTCCTTCATGTTATGCAACCTCCTGGTTGTTTTTCCAGGGTTGATGTAGCAAAAAAACCTCTTCTTGGTATTGCCAGACCCTCGTGGCTATAACACCAATGTCACACCTGGGGTGTGACAACCTCACTCCCCTGACTGCATTAGGATCCCCAAGTGCTTTTCCACTTCGTAATGAGTCCAGGGACTACAGCAAAGCCCTGGGAAGATGCAAGCTTGGGAATGGGCTGGGTGCTGGCAGCTCTGGTTCGCGTGGCCAGGGGAGGATCAGGGCGCGTGACTCAGGGCAACTGAAAGTTTTGTCCTGGGATAGCTGCCTGGGATCCAGGTCGCTGGGACCTGTTTGTCAGGTTCCTATTTTTGTTATTCACTAGCTCAGTATTCCTGAAAACAAATTGTGTTGTTGTCACCTGATTGGCATCATAGGCGTCAGAGCGTGGAGAGTGTCCTGCGTGGAGAGCCTGTTTGGGTGGCTGGATCTCAGCTCTGCAGTGATGAGTTTTGGGTGGCTGGATCTCAGCTCTGCAGTGACTGGGTTTGGGTGGCTGAATCTCAGCTCTGCAGTGATGTCTGGGTTTTGAGTGGCTGGATCTCAGCTCTGCAATGACTGGATTTTGGGTGGCTTGATCTCAGCTCTGCAGTGCCTGGGTTTGAGTGGCTGGGTCTCACCTCTGCAGTGATGGGGTTTGGGTGGCTGGATCTCAGCTCTGCAGTGACTGGGTTTGGGTGGCTGGATCTCAGCTCTGCAGTGATGAGTTTTGGGTGGCTGGATCTCAGCTCTGCAGTGATGAGTTTTGACTCCGCTGTGGCCATGTGCAGTCCTGTGGCTGCCTGCAGCTGGAGCTGCTCCTCTTGGGCTGTGCCCCTGGCACAACCCTGGTACTGCCTGGGCATCTGCCCCCCACCAGCTCCTCCAAAGCCAGGGCAAAGCACCACAGCCTTTGCTGTCAGAGGAGACCTTCAGACTCTGTCGTGTGTCGCTGTGCGCTGAGCCTGCAGCAGGGACTTCACAGAACTGTAGAATTCCTGGTTCTAGAGTTCTGGAAGGGGCCCACAATGATCATGGAGCCCAACTCCTGGCCATGCGCAGGACACCCCAACAATCCCACCCTGTACCTGAGAGCATTGTCCAAACCCTCCTGGAGCTCAGACGGCCGTGAGGCTGTGCCCATTCCCTGGGGAGCCTGTTCAGTGTCCCTCCACCCTCGGGGGAAGAACCTTTTCCTGATCTCCAGCCCGACCCCCCCCAACACAGCTCCAGCTATCCCCTGGGTCCTGTCCCTGTCACAGAGAGCAGAGATCAGAGCTGCCCCTCCACTGCCCCTTGTGAGGAGCTCTGTGTTCTCTGCCTTCGATCTCCTCTGCTCCAGCTGAACAAGTTCAGTGACCTCAGCTGCTCCTCGCATTGGTTCTCCTCTAGACCCTTCGCTGGGCTTTGGGACAAAAGCCTGTGGGTTTTGTTCTCCAGCTGGCCCCTTCCTGCAGTAGGGCTGAGCTCTGCTGGCCCCTGGCTCGGGCTGTGAGCTGGTGATGGTCCCTGAGTCGTCACCGGGTTGGGGTAAGATAGGACAGAGTCACTGCTGTGTGAAACTGATGGTTATACAGAGAAGAGCAGGAGCTGGCAGCAGGCTGATGCAAGGGCCCTTGGCAGAGCCTGAACAACTTTGGGATGCTGCAAACAGTTCTGGGGAGAAGATAGTTCTGGGGAGAAGTTCCTGTGGTGGGACACTGCTATTTCCTTCATCTGCAGCAGTGTCTTTCTGAAGCTGGACAGGACATTTCTTCTCAGGCCAAGCTTCAGCAGAAAAACCTGCCATCTAAGCCAGGGATTTCAGTGATAGGTAATTTTTTGCTTAATAGCAAACCAGTCACATGAAAATATTTATTTTATTTTGAAGAAATAAAGAAACTATCTTTTCTTGCGTCATCCATTCTCCTTTTTATCATGGTAAAAGCTGACAGGGAGCAGGACCTGCTTCTGATCTCAGAAATACAGAAGAAAACATCTGTTGGTGTTTGTGGTGAGGGAAGCATAACTGTGCCTATCTCACTGAGCAGCTCTGCTGCTGCTGCCTCCCTGAGCTTTAGTCATCTTGTGGTGTCACCAGGGTGGTGTGTCAGTGGCTCAAGCAGCACTGCTGGCCTGGCGTGGTGGACATGGAGATCAGCCAAAGGAGAGGAGTTTGTGGCCAGAGGAAGGCCAGTTCTCGTGTGAACAGGTTTTCTTCTTGCATGAAGAAAACAGTCTGGACGCTTAAGTGAATTATTCATTTATTGGGAGTAAACTGAAAATATGCGCTACCCGAAAATGCATGTTGCTGGCCAGTACCCACTGAAATCCACGGGAGCTATTGGCATATGTGATGTTAGGAAAACAGCTCGTGTTGCTGCTGCCATTGTCAGGATTAAAACTCAATTGCCCTTTTTGGGAACACTGATTGCTGAAGGCATCTGTTGTGTAAGGGACAAGCTGGTGAAAGTAGAGGAGTGCCAGGTGGGGAGTGAAACTCTCCTCCTGCTGCCACAGCCATGCTGTGGGCTTGTGAAATGTGTTTGTAGTTCCATGGTCTGCATGGAACTCCTCCTGCCCGGGCTTCAGGGACAGGTGGTGCTGTGGGTATGGGGGTTACAGGAGGGGTGGGAGCAGCATCCCTCCCTCCTTCCTTCCCCACCCTGCTCCACTCGCCCTGCCCATCTCTGCTGCTGAGTCTGCAGACAGGGCTGTACATGGCAGGGTTGTCTCAAAGCTCCTGTGTGTCTCGGTGGAGAAGTGGCCAAGGCCAGGCTCTGAAGTTCTCCGGTCACTGGGGTCTCTCTGATGAGCCCAGCAGAGACATGAGATGGTGCTAGTCATGCTGGAACCCATTAAATATCTCGTTTCCTGACACCAGTGACCAAGCGCTGCCAGTTCTGGCCTTGGCAAACCAATCCAACCAGGTCTGAGCTGGGCTCTGCTATCGAGAGTGTAAAATGAGTTTAGGGAAAAGTTGAGGGTCTGAAATGGGAAAATCCACATAAAAAACTGCAGTCCCCAGGAGACACCAGTGTAAGGCTGGGGGCAGCTCTGCATGGAGTTACAGACCTCTCACCTGGACAAAGGTGGAGGTCTTGGGTGAGATTTGGGCCACCACAACTCTTGCTGTGTTCCTGGCTGTGGCTTAGTTGTGCTGCACTTTTCAGCAGCACTGTGAAAGCATTCCCATATCTTGGGGCGAGGTGGCCATGTTACTGTTGTCCTGAGGAAACAACACATGGAATTGTGCTCCATACCTGCATTTTTGCAGGCAGCTGAATTGCCTTCTCACTGTTGTCGTTATCTGATGCTTTAGGGACTTCCAGCAGCACACAAAGGCATTCATCTAGTGCTGGAGCTCTTGATAAGCAGGGAAGAAGGGCGTTGGGGTGGGAAGCAAGGTCTCCTTGCTATGGATATATGGCATTAATGTGGTCCACTGTATCTCATACAACACACCCTCAGCCCTGGAGAACAATCTGGACCAGCTTTGAGCTTCCACCTTGGTGGCACTGCAGTCCCCTGTCAGCTGTGCTTCAGCCACAAGAGTCTCAGTGAGAAGGCTTAGGTCCCCCAGTGCTGAGCAAAGAGGAGCACTGGGCTTGAGCAACCAGGAGGAAGAGGAGAAGGAACAGCAGGAGCCACGGTGTGTCCAGGGCAGGGCAGCCCCACCAGTGCTTGGGACCTCCTTTGGCATTTTGAGCTGGATGTGGTCAGGTGGGTGGATTTGGACTGGGTTTGGGCTGGAGAGGACTGGCAAGGTCCAGCATGGATGTGGGCTCCACAGAGTAGCCCAGGGTGGCAGAGAGCTGCTGCTGCTCTCCCCACATGAGGAGCTGATCCAAGCTGCACAGGTTTCTGCAGCACTCGCAGCTAAGATCCCCTTTCCCAAAGCTGTATGAGCAATGCAGTTTCCTTCTCAAGGTGTGGGAGCAGGTGACGCAGCACACAAACTTTGCAGGCACTCCTGGAATGATCACCATTCTCTGGAGACAGCATGGGAGACACATGTGCTCCATGGGTTCATCTAGATTTCAGCGTGTGGCTCATAGTTGCTGCTACATGGCCACAGGGGAATGCTTTTGAGCTTGCGACTGGGTGACCCAGTGTCACTGCTCAGGAATGTGGCAGGTGTTGCCCATGTTTTGGACTGTGCAGCTTTCGGGTCCCTGAGCTTTGGGTGTGTGCTGGGCCAGGTGATGCTGGGGGAAGGGGAGGACAAGGCAGGTGAGGGGGTCTGTGCACAGGTGGCTTTTCTGGTAGCTGAATGGATTTTCTGCTCTCTCAGGGCTGTTGGTTTAGATTTCCTGGGATTCGCAGAAGCTGGCAGAGGAAGCAGGCAGGAGGACTCAAGATGGCGAAAAGAGAGACTTTATTTACAGAAACCTCTTTATATATCCATTAATAATCTGACAACTATTGGTCAGCAGGGAATCCACCTCCTAAAACCATTGGTCACAGCTATACAACACCTAGTACCAAACACAGAGATTCAGAAAGTACAAAAATGCAGCTTATCTCTATTCTCCCTGAGAAAGAAGAGAAAGATTTCTAAAACAGTGCAACTACACAGGGCACCCACTCAGGTGCTGTCCCCAGAGCAGCTGCCTTAAGACACTGTACCTGGGATGTGGTACAGTCTGTGGCTGCAGCCTGCAGTGCTCAGGCTGGAGCAAAGTGTTGGAACAAAGCTGCTCCAAACCTGCAGATCAAGGTCTGAATCACTGCAAAGCTCTGCACTGCTCACCGGGCTGCCCACACTGGCGGTGATGGCAGGACTGGGAGCACAGGTCTCGCAGGCAGAAGCAGCCTGCTGTGAGCTCTGAAGTGCTCCAGCTTGACAAGCCTTGCTGTGGCATCCCTGCCCTGTCCTTTGCCACCACGGGCTCCTCTCCTTGGGCCAGGGGATCATCTGTCCTCATCAGCTCTGTGCTGCAGGGAATGGACACCTCTTGGACCTGAAGGTTCCCAGCTCTCTCCACCTCTCCTCATATAGAAGATGCTCCAATCCCTTCATTTTTTGGCCCTGCCTGCTCCAGTAGCTCCACATCTTTTCTGTATCACAGTGTGTGCAGCAGTTTCTGGGCACTGCTTCTTGGAGATCTTGAGATCTCCTTGGGCTTTTCTTTGTTTGGGAATGCCTCAGACGGTTGTGCTGCTGATGTCTCGCTGTTATATTTGCAATCTGCATTAGGGAGCTGGACCCACTGTGGGTGCCCATGTCCCCACTGTGATCCCTGGGGTTTGCCCACCCTGGGACAGCCAGGTGTGCCATGTGCTGTTGAAAACTATATACATTAATTCACCCACTGCACCTTCCTGCTCTGGGCTCTGAGCTGCCCGAGGAGTGTGGGGCACGTCAGGGTTTGTGTGGACCTGAGCTGTGCCTGGGCAGGGGATGTGAGGTGTGCCCAGGTTGATGGGGGGACACCCAAGGCCAGGACAAAGCACACCAGTGGGTGGGAAGGTCCACTGGAGACTGCTTGAGCTGTGGTGTTGTTCTGTGTAATGTGTGAGCAAAGAATTGCTCATGGAAGTGAAGGAAATGAAGTGGCCTTACCCTGCTAGTGCTTTTGTGGGGTGAAAAGTATGAGCAAGTTTTGGATCTGGTGGCAGCAAGGAGCAGGAAGAGGAAATGTGAGGGGTTATAAATATCTGGCTCTCAAGGGGCAAAGCAGTGAGATAGTTTCCATGAACAGGCTGCTGGAGTGTGACACCCTCTTCCCTCTTTCGTGTGGCTGTGCTCCAGATAACAGAAACCACTGCTGATTTCCTGAACTCACTATCTTTGTCATAAAAACCCCAAACAGCAGCAGTTTATAAATAAGGCTTAGGAAATAGAGCTTCTATTCTGAGGAGCAATGAAACCAGCAGCTTTTCCAGCTCAACACTTCAATTTTGGTTCACAACAAACTCAAGCTGTCACAGAAAGAAGCCTGAAGACTTTCACAACGACGAAAGTGGGACTGCAGTGCAAAGCAGGCTATGGAAGTGCTGTACAGGGTCAGGGTCTTGGGTGCCAGGGGCTGCCTGTGCTTACCTCTTTCTAGAATTATGGATTCTCCTGAGCTGGAAGGGACCCACAAGGATCATCGAGCCCAATCCCTGGCCCTGCACAGGACAGGCCTAAGAATCCCACCCTGTGCCTGGGAGTGTTGTCCAAACACTTCTTGAACTCCCAAACTCCACTAGAAAACCTTCCTGCATTGTGGCAGGAGCCCACGGACACAGCTACCTGCCACACCTGCCACACCTGAAAACACACAGCTTCTGATTCCCTCTGCTCTTGTAACCTGTGCCATACCATGGCTCTAGGGTTTGTACAAATACCGATGGATAACACTCCACCTGGATCCGTGGAGCAGCATCTCCATGGAGGTACAGCATCTGTACCTCAGCCAGATGCTGAGGAAACCATCAGCAAGACATCAGGAGCTGAAATGAGTGCAGGAGGTGCAGAACCTTCTGCTGAAGGCATGGTCAGACCCAGACAGGGCAGGGTACAGTTTTATGCTGGAGACTTCCAGCTCAGAGTGTAACAGGGAAGCAGAGCCACCTCTTCTGGAAAACAGGTGCACATCCATCCCATCCCATCCCATCCCATCCCATCCCATCCCATCCCATCCCATCCCATCCCATCCCATCCCATCCCATTGATCCCATCCCATCCCACCCCATCCCATCTCACCCCATCCCATCTCACCCCATCCCACCCCCTGGTCCCCAGGTCAGTGACGTCTGGCAGAGTCCCACCTCGCAGGAGAACAGCCCCAACTCTTGGTGCAAGAGCAGATGATTTCCAACATGTTGCCAGCTCTGGCTGTGCAATTGGGCTTTTGCAAGCTGCAGTATTGACAGAACAAGCAGTTAAACAAATACTGTCTTTTGCTGTAACGTTTGTTATTGCTGGCCACAAACCACAGGCAGCTTGGCCTGGCTCCAGAAGAGAGAGCTGTGCAAATATTCCTGTGTTAGAAGTTGTCTCCAAGTTGCTGCCACAGCCTGGGTCTCCCAGAGAGGATGGACAGAGAATGGTTTACAGGCAAAGGTGGATCATCTCAGCACTCTGCCAGGAGAACATGGGGTCATGGCAATCTGCTCCTGGGCTCCAGTGCTTCATCTTCTGCAGCTCCCAGGTGCAAGCAGGAATTTTCATGCAACACATCTGCACATATGCACAGAGAGAGGGGCAGCAGGCTAAGGAGGGTGTATGGTGTGTTTGTTGACAGTGCCTGTGGGTTCAGCTTTGAGGAAGGGCACTAGCAAAATGGCAAAATCAATGCCAGTTTGAGTTCTGTCACATCAAAAATACTTTCCATGTTCCCTGCTGGTATTTTGGAACTGACAGCTCTTTGCAGCTACGACAATGGGTTCTGCTAATCCAAAAAAAGTCCTAAACATGGAGCTGTAGCACAGATTCCATGTATATTTCATGCATTGTGCCTGTAAAGTAAAATGCTGTTTAGTGTAGTCCTTCTTGGTTTCCTTGTTTGTGCCCCTGACACTATATGGGATGGGATGGGATGGGATGGGATGGGATGGGATGGGATGGGATGGGACAAGTGGAGAGAGTGCAGATGGACTTGGTCATCTGCCACCTCCGTTCTCTGAAGCAGTACGAGCCTCAGGGCTTCCTGCAGTGGTGCTGTCAGAGGCAGTCGTGCAGCCCTGGGGGCTCCCCTGGAGATGAATTCACTCTCTGTGAATGACCCTTTGGAGGAACAGAGGAGGGAATCCTCAGCCAGAGCAGATAGCTGAGGGTGGCTCAGATGTGAGTGTGCTTGCTCCTTGCAGAAGCTTGTCCAGGTCTCCCATATCCATGGCTGCTGAAGGTGTTAAGTGTCACAGCTAAGTGGCCCTGTGGACTGAGGCAATGGTGTCAGGAGTCCCACAGCTGCATATTTTAAGATGAGATGCTCCTCTGCTGAGAATTTACCTTGATCCTCCTGAGGATCTGGCATCTTGTAACATCACAGAATCACAGAATCAGAGAATCATCAAGGTTGGAAGAAACCTTCAAGTCTAACTCTCAATGCAGCAGCACCACAATCACCCCTAAACCACATTCCCCAGTGTCACCCCAGGTGCCTCTTGAACACTTCCAAAGATGGTGACTCCACCACCTCCCTGGGCAACTTATTCCAGGGCCTGACTCCGCTTTCAGTGAAATTTTTTTGTTATATCTAATTTGAACCTCCCTTAATGCAACTTAAGGCCATTTCCTCTTGTCCTTTCACTGAAGACATGGCAGAAGGGATTGATCCCCCCCCGCTGACTGTCCCCTCCTGTCAGGAGCTGTGCAGAGCCACAAGGTCCCCCTGAGCCTCCTTTTCTCCAGGCTGAGCCCTTTCCCAGCTCCCTCAGCCGCTCCTGGGGCTCAGCCCTTCCCAGCTCCGTTCCCTTCCCTGGACACGTTCCAGCCCCTCGGTGTCTGTCTTGTCATGAGGGATTCCCAAAGGATTCGAGGTGAGTGGGAACAGAATCCTCACCCCAGTATTGGAGGTGTGAGTGGAAACAGAAACTCCTTCTTGCCTGGCAGGGATACAGCAATGATGGAAGTGTTGGTGGTCGTGTGAAGGTCCAGGAGCTGCCAGCGCAGAGGTGGGATCAGGTCCCTGTGTGCCTGCGCTGTCCCTGGGTGCCTGTGCTGTCCCTGGGTGCCTGCACTGTCCCCGTGCAGGGCTGGGCACTGTGGTTGTGACACTTTCTGCCGCCCTTGGGAAAGAGCAGAGCTGTTAGAGCCGCCTGCACTTGGCTTGCATTGGCTTTTTGTGTTCCTGATTCCTTTCCTGCTTGAGAAAGCCATTGAGTTGATTTTTTTTCTCTCTCATCTTTGGGGATCTTATGAATGAGTTTCCTTTCCAGCCACGTGGCCTGGAACCAGCCCTGGGCTTCAGTGCAAACAAAATCTGCATGTAAGCAAGTCTGAAGATTGCAGCCCTCCAGAAATGAAACTCTTGGACCTGTCCTGGTGGGCCCTGAGCACGGTCTGATTTCACATGAGAATGGGAGGCTGTTAGGGTCACCCCTGAGCCAGCAGCACTGCTTTAGGTTTTACACCCTCAAGAGCAGTGCTGTAATGCTCTGACACCCAAAATCAGCTCAGTGGCACTTCCCAAATGTCTGTGGGAGGGTCCTGAGCACTGTACCCAGCCCTGGTGTGGCCATGGACGGGCAGGCTGTGCTTGGTGTCTGACCACAGTGCCAGGAGCCAGCTGCACTGCCCAGCTGCAGGTGCCTGGCAGTGCTGATGGAGAAACATGGGACAAACTTTAATCCCTCAAAACAAGGCTTGGTTGACCTCTGCAGGGTGTGGATGTGCTGCCTTGGGATTTGGGAGGGAGCAAATGGGGCCAAGAGAGCTGGGACAGATCTTACACCATTGCAATCATGACAGCTGAATGCAGAGGCTGTGACTAAATGCCTGGTCTCACTCAATGCTGCTGATTTCTTAGGAATTGTTTGTTCCCTGGAATGGAAAGATAGAGTTTTCTCCAGTTCTCCCTTCTGCTCCACAGCAAGCACTCTTTGAAAGCTCTTCAGAGCAGATAGTGACCTTAAACATTTTCCCCATTGCACACAGGTTTAGAGATCCTTTCTGGAAGGTAAACTCCAGCCCTGATCTCTGCCCAGTTGCTCACAGGTGCTGTTGCTGCCTCTGCCCTGGGGATGATGCTGGTGGAGCTCTCTCTGCTTGCTCTCCATGTGCTGGGACGCAGGAGAGGTGTCCAAGACCAAAGAGCACTGTTTTTGTGGATTAGTTTTCAGCCGCAGTGGGTTTGTAAAACATGAGATGCCTGTCCCTAGTAATGGGTCTGATTGCAGTGGCACAGCTCAGGAAGGCCACGGCTGCAGTTGGACCCAGCCTGTGCTGGTCCTTTCCAGCTCAGCTGGGAGAGCCAATTCCACATCCATGGTGCAGAAACAAGGAATAGGTGGGTTTGTCTCCTCAGCTGAGTGATGGAGCAAAGGCTCTATTTTCCTGTGCCTGAGGCAGCAGTGGCTCCCTGACATGATTTTTAGGTAACAGCAGCACTTCCAGACACAGATTCAGCACATTGGGTCACCTCTGGCTTGCAGCTCTTGGTGAGGGACAGCCTTGGGAAGGATCCAGCAGTTCATCTCCTCCGAGGGGCACATCCAGCCTGGACTCTGTGTGCCCCTGCATCCCTCTGGAATGGAAGGTGGATCATCTTGGCCGTGTGCCTCTCCCATCCACAGGAGAGCTTTGCTGGGTGTGTTTGACCAGCTGTGGGACTGAGAGGAGAGGGGACAAAAGTTCTGGTGGGGTCATCTGCAGTGAGGTGCCAGGAAGATCATCACCCATTTATGTCTTGAAGGCTGACTGCAGGACAGAGATAAGGGCAAAGATACCTCCAGGCCAGATGGAAATGAACATTACTGGGCTTGGAAGTAGACTCATGTTAAGGCCAGAAGTGGCTGGGAAAAATTTCCTGGAACTGCTGTTGCCTCAGCTTATACAAACTTACTAAGAAATCATGGAACTGGGCCAGATGAATCAGAATTCATTCAGGAAAGAAAAGTTCAGGGTTGTAATTGAACCTGTTTTGGAGCTCTTTCAGAATGAAACACTTCCAGGTTTCCCTTTGAAGTGGATGTTTTGAAATCTCAGTATTTTCCTGCTTTTTATGATAGCAGAAAATGACCCGAAGTTCAGAACAGAAATAGAAACTTGGAATTCTCTAAAATAATGAAAGCAAAATTTTGTTTCCACGTCTTTTATCCCAGTTGAGATGGAAGGCAAACTCTGACATCTTGAAATTCCTCGTGGAAGGAGGTCTTTGCACTCTGTGCCACTTCCAGGGAGATGTCCCAGAGAGATGAACACATTGCCGCTAGTCAATAAGTAGCTCTGACTCTTCAGCTTTTCCTCACCCCATGCAGGGCAGCAGGTTTGCTCTCCCCTCCCGTGCAGCAGGTGATTTGGTGGTTGCTTTCCTTGCTCGGTGCATGTGCCCAGGTGGGAGCAGCTTTGATCACACAGATCACCAGGAGAAGGGACGAGGAAGGTGGAAGAGGGAGGAACATGGGCGAGATGGTGGGAGATGGAGGTGGAAGGAGACACATGAGGAAGACACAGCAGAGAAGGGCAGAAATAGTCCTGGAAAGGCTCCACATCCCATCTGTGTGGTGGAGAAGGTCCTACAACCTCCTTCCAGGATCTGTGGGCTCAGGAGAGTGCTGAGAACACATCCCAAGGCACCAATTAACTCCCAGGGCAGCTCTGGGTGCAGGAGGTTGTTTTTGTCTGAGCGTAGGTTTTTCCCCAAGTTTGTGCACGATGCTCTCAGGGCTCTATAAATACCACAGCGCTTCCTGTGGGCTCTGTGAGGAGGAAGCTGTTTCCCCGCAGGGAGCAGCAGCGTGTGAGTTGGGGGGCAGGGACTGAGGGGCACACTGTGCCACAGCCCCCTCTTCCCCAGGCAGGACTGGCTGCTTCCCTCCAGCCCAGGTGGCAGAGCCAGGTCTGGTTGCTCCAGGCTGGACTGGCCATATTTCAGAGTTTCTAGAATGTGGGGAGGCCACGGGGGCTTTCTGGGAGCCAAGGCAGGAGGAGGAGGGCGAACATTCAGGAACTGACAGTGAGGTTCTGCTGGAGGCAGTCACAGCCCTGCTCTGACTGAGGAGCATTGGGTGAGAAGATGCAGCTTTGAATGATGCAGGACTCCTGGAGAGAGACTTTTAGGGTGGCTGCAGTGGGTTTGACTTGCTGATATCTCTGACAGCATTGCTCTCAGAGAGGAACAGGTGATGTGTCAGGGGTGATTGTTCCCAACCTACAAACTGGTGATTGAAGTACCTGGTGAGACACCCACAGGCTGCCCTGTGCTGTCCTCTGCAGACTCCGAGGTTGCTGGAGATTCTCTGGGGCTACACTGAGAGTGTAAAGGCTCCAGCTGTGCTCTGGACACTCTCTGTGATCTTCTCTGTCTACTACCAGTGCTGCCAACCCTTTGGCGTTGCACAGCTGTTTCTGCAGTGATGCCCAGGCTGTCAGAAGAGCTGACCTGGGGCCTCAGGGGGAGCTGGAGCTGCTGGCACTGGGCTTTGCGGAGGAGCCCTGCGGCTGCTGGGCAGACTGGGAAAGGTGGGCACACCCCAGGGTGGGCACTGGGCCCCACTGTGCAGCCCACATTTGGGGAGGCGTCCAAAAGGGACCTCTCCTGTTGAAGGATTCTTAATAGAGTCAGGACACTGAGACATGCACAATCCAGCCTTAACTTAGCTGAGCAAAATAAGCAAGAAGGTAAATATGTCCTTGAAGTGCAGCTGTGGGGAATTAGCTGCCAAGTGTGGACAATTCCAAGAATATAAACAACGGAGTGTGTGAATGGCAGGTTGTAGAACCTTAGCAGAGCAGCAGCAGCAGCGTTTGTATGACAGCTCACCATCACTCCAGTGATTTGCTTAGATGTGTAAACAAGTAGCTAGTAACCAATCTACTACTTGCATGTAGAGAAGTAGAAAATGTATATAAGTAGCCTTCTGATCTGTAATAAACGGCTTCACCTGATCACATTGGTCTGTGTGTGATGACCATGAAATCCTCCGTGACACTGTCCCTTGGGAGCTGGGGTGGGTGACAGGACTGCCCAGAGCCCTGTACTGTGTGCTCACCTGGACAGGCTCTTGGTGTCCTCAATTCTCCTCCTCTGCCCTTCATCTCCCAGGGGCTGGGGAGATCTGCCTGCTCTATTTGTGGACACCACAAAAGAAGTTTTTGTACTCTCCATGCCTCTCCAATATCTGTTGAGCAGCGTTGCAGACTGGGAGATTGATAAAATCCTGACAGCAGCTCTGAGGGACACAGCTCAGAGTTCCTCTCTCACGTTTTTGAGTGGCACTGAGTCGTTCAGTGTAGATGGCTTGCAGAATCGTTGAATGCTGGTGTCAGATGTCTGAAGGTCTTCAGTCCAGGAGCAAGACTATCCACAGCAGGGTTATTCCCACCACTGGGTCAAGCTGGTTGTGTCTGCCTTACTTTTGAAAAATTCTAAGATGAGGATGGGATGAAGATTTTTCCTTCCACATGGGCTGTTAGGTTGCCCTCAGCCTTCTCTTTGCCACGCGGGCTCAGCCTTGCTCACTCAGCCTTTTACTTGAGCCCTGTGCTCTGTCTCCCTGGGTCTGGCCCTCCCCAGTTTGCTCATGTCCCTCCTGAAGTGGGGCCCACTGGTCCCCATATTCCAGGTGTAGCCCCATGAAGGGGGCTAATAACCCCGGATAATCCCTTCCCTCAGCCTGCCAGGCACATCTTGCCTCCTGCTCCCCAGTTCATGGTTTGCCATTTTCACACAGGTGTGCTCTGGGTTCTCCTGCATCAGGCAGTGCCCAAATCAGAAGGAAGCTCCCAGCTGATGCTGCACGCCATTGCGAGAGGAACTTGCCTGAGGTTTTGCATTTGGGAAGCCCCAGGGCTCAGCCTGAAAACAAAATCTGTACTCATGCAAGCTCTGGTCCTCAAGGAAGCCCCATTCAGAGGAGACACCAAGCTGAGCCTTAGCTCAGCCTAGCTATCACAGTGGAAAAAGGGTGGAGACACTTAGAAATGAACCTTTTCAGGCTCAAGGATAGATGGCAAAGTACACCGAGCTAATTTTCCCCAAATTTTTTAAAATTATGCTCTAAATGACGTTTAAGCCAATTTGAGGATACGGAGGATATTTTTGTTTGACTGGAAGTGGCAGCATTGTATTTACAGCTAAAAAGCAGACTTGACATGGGAGCAAGGATCAGGTGAGGCAGGGGGGAGGAAAGTGACAGATTTTTAAATTGAAAAACTGCCAAAATTGATATGTGTTGACAGAATGTTTCTAAATTATAAGTACTGCATTTCCTAAGATGAGGGAATGTGGGGAAGTGGCACAGAGAGAGAAGCAGCTGCTCCACAGCATAGCCCCAGACTGTGCTTGGGCTTTGGTTTTGGCTATCCCCAGCCTGATTGTGTGTCCCCATGAAGTGGGACAAACATGTAGGATGGGGACAGCAGCCAGGGAGGTGTGAGGAAACCATCCAGAACTCTTCCACTGACCAGGTTCCCTTTGAGGGAAAGCCGAAGGGACTGGAGGGCAGATTGAGTCTCTTCTTGTGTTTTGGCAAGATCAGAGGATGGAAGGTTTTCTGAGCCCATCACTGAGGGAAGTTACTCTGTGATAAAGAGCTTTTCTGCCAGCTGAACATGTGTGCTGAGTAAAAGAGCTAAAAAGCAAATAATGAGAACTGCTGCAGCTAGAGTTCTCTTTTGGGATAGCAGCACTTGCTCTGCTCTGCTCATCACCACACAGCCACAGTTCTTGGACATCCATTGCCTCTTCTTTGCAGAGCAGTTAATGGCAAAATAGTGCAGGAGAAATCACTCCTGGTTCCCACTCACCTTGCAAGAAACAGGATGAGCTGAGAGACATCTTTGTTAGACTTGAAGTTTTCTTGGGGAGAAAACTGAGCAGCAGGACAGACTTTTAGGTTCCTCCCCATGCTCTCCAGCCCAAAAGGTCCCCAGAACTCTTGCCTTAGCAGGTCTGTGTTCATCCACTCAGGCTCTGGGTGGATTTCTGCCATCCCTGTGATTTGGGAATGTTTCTTCACTCTGTGTGTGTGATATGCAAAGGACACGCCATGGATTGCACAGCTCCGCAGGGTCTCAGCTGCTCTGTCTCCTGGGGATGGACCCTCTGGGAAACAAGGACTCTGGCACAGCTTCTGCCTCCTGCCTGGTCCTCTGCAAGAGGAAAAAAGTATCTGTTCTGCAATGGAAATGTACAGCTTGTGTTGTGCCAAGGACAGAGCGAAGGGAAGGAACACTGAGTGCGGCAGGCAGGGGATGAACTGTCCCCTGCACAGATCTTCTCTTTCATGCATCCATTTCACTCCATGGCTGGAGCTAATCTGAGTGGAGGCTTCCATGACCCTGCCAGGGCTCCTGCCCTTGGTGGCATCTTCCTGCTTGCCCCTGTGCCAGTGCTGGCTGAGCTAATTCAGGGGAAAAATAACCTTCCAAAGAGTGTTTGCATGGCCAGAGACAGTGTCTGGTGCAAGGGATGGGTCTGTTTTTGAGGGGCTGGGAAGGCAGGTCCTACCCTGGCAGAATTAGAGGGGTTTAAATTGTAAGAGGACTAACTGCCTGGGGTTGAGGAGAAAGCAGAAGAAATTTGTCCACAAATCCCTAGAATTGGCTGGCAGCCATCCGAGCAGTCCCTGACCTGAGTCCAGCTCCCACAGTCTGTGAGCCAGGGCTGCTTCACCTGCTGAATAACATGCACCTGGCCTGAAGGTAAATATCCTTGCTGTTGGTTATTGGTGAAGGTCAGGGTCCTGGGGGAGTTGGTGCTGGGTCTGCTGGGCAGTCTGGAGGCACGGTTTGACCAAGATGCATTGGCAGTGCGAGTGGGCAGATCTGGGATCAGGCTCTGCTGATTTTGTTCAGAGGAACAGGAGGGAAGGAAGCAATTTCTGTAAATTTAGTAAGAAAGTCCTTAAATCTAATTGCTGGAAGTGGTTAGGGAAGCTGACAGACTATAATCAGCTTCGTGACTCTTTTCCAGCTCATCAGCAGTGCCAGTGCTCCTCGGCTGTGCTCAGGCAGCTCTGGTGCAGCTTGTGAAAAATGAGAGAAACTCTCACCTGCCCACAGAGCAATCCCACCTGAGAGAGCAGCACTGCAAGAGCCAGCACAAACAGCAGGGGTGTAAACACCTCTGGATGGGGAGCAGATAGGAAAGTCTGCTTAGATGGACAGTCCAGATTCAAAAATTGATGATAGAACATTTTCAGAAGTTATTTATACGGAATCATAGCAAATGGGAAAGTCAGGGCTAAAGTTAGGTTTAAATTGCAGTGACCCTTCCGAGAGATGATCTTCCCTAATGACAGTGCTGTGGCTTTGTGCTAATTGAGAATAAGAAGGAGTGACACAGCTCTGAATGTCAGGAGGAGTGATAGCTGTTGCAGAAGGAAATTTCTCAGCGAGTGCTAGAGGCAGAAAGGTCTGTTATTTCTGAGAAAATACTCTTGAAAGACAATGTCCCCTGAGATTTTAAAGAATTTCATCAGTATCAGAGGCTGAGAGCGTGTGCTGTTTCACTGATGGGATCAGTGGTGGACACGCTCCCTGACACCAGTCAGACACTTTCATAATGGATATTCTGTGTATTAATGTTATCTCATGTGCTCGTAAATAATTTTCTTGTGAATTTTCAGAAATTTCGTTTTTGCACCTAGGAAACACTCACTCAGAGAATTACAGAATATTATGTGCTCTTCATACGTCACCCAGACATGAACGCCTGGGGATAGGGGACTGTATTTCAGCCTAAATGACTGAGTCACCAGGACACAGCTGCTTTGTGAGCTGACATGGTGTGTGGTGACAACGCATGACTTAATGTGGTGTAATGCAGAAGAGCATGACATCGAAACCTTTTATCATGTGGGTTTTGAATGCACTTGGCAGAAGCTGGGCACAGGTTGAAGCCCATTTACACAGTCAGGGTGTAGCTCTCAATGGGACTGACCCCCAGTGGGAAAGCAAAGGGCTTGCTCTCATCACTGGGCAGCAAAGTCTGACACTGCTGGTGCTGCTGAAAGGACTTTTCTGCCTGAAAACAAAAGGTTTGAACTGCAGTGGGTTGTGGATTGAGATTTCCCTCTGGCTCACTTAAAAATCTTGTCCTTAATTTCTTTATTGCAAATCATCAGCTGTGCTTTTCCTGCTGAGAAGCAGAGCAGGAAAGGGCAGTTGTTCATCAGGTGAAGCCAGCAAAAGGCATGAGCCTCTTGGGAAGCAGAGGCACTAGTGAGGTACAGGGAAATGGAGGTTTCTCACAGTCCAGCTCCTTGAATTTTCAGAAATGCACAGCACTGCCCAGGGCAGGGACAGGCTCCTCCTCAAACAACATAATTTTCAACCCCTCAGTCATGAGCAGCCTGGCCCTAAGCTGTCCTGGATGGAGGTGTCTGACACCCTTCAAGCCCTACTTGTCTCTTGGCTAGATGGTTGTATCCTGGTTTCCAGGAAACGCTCTGAGCAGTCAGGAGTCCCTGAACCCCTTCATAGGCCAGCAGGGGATGGCTTCAGACTGACACAGGCAGGGTCAGGTGAGATATTAGGAAGAAATTCTTCACTGCAAGAGTGGTGAGGCACAGGGAAGACACAGAGAAGGTGGAGCTCCTGAATGCCTCCTTTGCCTCAGTCTTTACTGCTGAGGAGTAAACTCTCTCCCTCAGGAGTTGCAGACCCTGGAGTTAGAGAAGAAGGCTGAAGAAAGGAAAATTTCCCCTTGGACACAGATGATTGGGTTAGAGATCAGCCAGGCAGACCTGACACCCATGAATCCATGGGCCCTCATGGGATGCACCCATAGGTGCTGACAGAGCTGGGGGAGGCTGCTGCTAAGCCAATCTCTGTTTGGAAGAGCTGCCCAGGGAGGCCATGGAGTCTGTCTCTCTGGAAACATTCCAAATCCACCTGGATGTCTTCCTGTGTACCTTCTCTAGATGACCCTGCCTTGGGGGAGTTTGGACTGGAAGATCTCCGGAGGTCCCCTTGACAATGTGATTCTGTGATTCTGTGATTCCGTGATTCTGTGATTGTGATTCTGTGATTCTGTGATTCTGTGATTCTGTGATTGTGATTCGGTGATTCTGTGGTTCTGTTTCCCAGAGAAACTGCGGCTGTACCATCCCTGGCAGTGTCCAAGGCCAGGTTGTATGGGGCTTGGAGCACCCTGGGATAGTGGAACATGTCCCTGCCCATGGCAGGGAGTGGAACAAGATGAGTTTTAAGGTCCCTTCCCACCCAAACTATCCTCTGACTCTAACCCCTGGGGATGTCTTCTCTGCTGGAACTGTGGATTGAGTATTTGGCTGCTACTGCACATGAATCAGAGCCCTCCACCATCCCAGACATGTGATGCTCTGGGCCTCAGTGATCCCATTAGTACAATCAACAATTATGTTGTCCTGTGGCTGTCAGTGATGAAATTCATGTGCTATTTCGTTTCTCAACATTCAGATCAACTGGGATTACACCAATGCCCATAGTTTTCCCTTTTATCACCCTGGAAAGTCGCTTATGGAGTTCGAATTATGTAATGTGGTGGGTTGGAGTTTGGTTCAAACCAAAGCGACACAGAGATTTAAGAGTTGTGGGGCCAAAGTTCTGAGCCCTGCTGTCTGCAGGGAGTCTGGTCTCCTGCTTGCCCAGCGGGAGAAGGACACAGCAAAGGTCCAGCTCCTCCCTGAGCTGCAGCCTGGGCAGGCTGGGTGGGTGCAGGGGTGTCGAGGGGCAGAACCCACCCAGAGGGGATCAGCCTCCATGGACTGCTCTGGTGAAATGTCTAATAAGTGCTTTAACTTCGTCCAGTCCAAGTGAACGGCAGCTATTCCCAGCTTCAAATAAACACTGGGAAGATCTCCAAGCACTCATGCATGGCTCAGACAGATATTGCTATGAAGAAAAAGTTTTAGTCCCTTAGGGGCAGGATCCCATTAAGATGGAATTTGAAGAGTTTTATTCTGATGTTTGTAACAGACACAGGCAAATGTGATAATTCCCTGCATGGGAATGAAACCCCTTGGGACTGGCTGAGCTAAAGAATGAGCTTGTGTATAGACAGAGAACCCAGAGAGGATTCATCTGGATCCTCCCAAGGCCAGAGCAGTTCTTGTTCTGGCTCTAATGAGAGCTGGACAGCACCTCGCTTAACAAGCATCCTGCAATTTTGGGTACAAAGCAACACCCGGGGTGGAGGGAGCTAAGGAGCTGAGTGAAGTCTGTGGCCATGGTGAGTGTGAACAGGCTGAGCCACATGGAAGTCATTTAAAGCTTGTGCATGAGAGATCACGGCTGGGATGAGGTGCTATGATGGTTATTCCCAGGATCCACAGGCTGCAGGGCCCATGGGTTTACTGGCAGGGCAGAAGAAAGAGAAAACCCTTGGGAACTGGATGAGAGTCTGGGCAGGTGTAACAGAAACCTCCATCCCGTGGACGGTCACACTGCAAAGTGTCCCCTGGGTGGTGTCCTGCAGTGATTCAGGATGTCCCAGCAGCAGCTGGGATGAGTGGCTGGGGTGGGGCAGCCAGGAAGGAGCTGGCATGGCACAGCTGCTGTGGTTCCTCTGCTTCCTCCCCAGCCCTGTTGCTGTCCTGTGAGATGTTTTGCTGGAGCATGCAGTACGTGGAGCTGCCCTGGGGTGGTTCTCTGGGATGGAGCCACGTGTGCCTGTGTGCTGTTACCAGCTCTGGTGAGAAACCTTGGGGCTGGCCTTTCTGTGGTGATGCCAGCAGCCTGATCCCTGGTACAGGTGATGCCAGCAGCCTGATCCCTGCTGCAGGTGATGCCAGCAGCCTGATCCCTGGTACAGGTGATGCCAGCAGCCTGATCCCTGGTGCAGGTGATGCCAGCAGCCTGATCCCTGCTACAGGTGATGCCAGCAGCCTGATCCCTGGTGCAGGTGATGCCAGCAGCCTGATCCCTGGTGCAGGTGATGCCAGCAGCCTGATCCCTGCTGCAGGTGATGCCAGCAGCCTGATTCCTGGTGCAGCTCTCTGGTGAGCCAGGGAGATCTGCTGTGCCCAGTGGAGTCACTGCTCAGGTCCCACAAGGTTTGGGTGCCAGGGGTTACCTTATCAATCCTACAGCTACCTGATAAGAGGTTGTAGCAAGGTGTGGGTCTGCCTCTTCTCCCAGGCAGGGATGGCAGGAGAAGAGGACATAGCCTCAAGCTGCACCAGGGGAGGTTCAGGTTGAAGAGCAGGAAGAATTTCTTCACTGAAAAGGTGGTCAGGCATGGGAAGGGGCTGCCCAGGAAAGTGGTGGAGTCCCCATCCCTGGAGGTGTCCAAGGAACATCTGGACATGGCACTGGGCTGGGTGACAAGGTGGGGAGTGGTCACAGGTTGGACTCAACGATCCTGGAGGTCTTCTTCAAACTAAATGATCCTGTGATTCTGTCTCCCATCTGTGCCACTGGCCCTTGGCAACCTCCTCTGGGATTGTGGCTCTGCCAGGAGGTGTGTGGGTGGCATCCCAGCTGGGAGGCATCTGGCTGGTGGGTCAGTGGAGGGGCATGCCAACAGCACTGGGGCACTCGGAGACAGTGCACTGCCAGGCACAGCCAGAGAGAGGAGGCTGGAGTGGGTTCCAGTGGGAGGCACATCCTGGAGCCCATGACGTCCTCAGAGCTGTATAACCCAGCCAAGGGGTGATGCATGGAGCCCAAAGAGGAGAGAAGGCTCCAGTTTGAAGGATGTTTTTGATGTTTCCTTCATTTTTCCTCCACGCAGTTGATAAGCAGTTGTCAGGTCTGAGATGACTTTTCACAGCCATGTGGACATTTGCCTCCAAGCTGCAGAAGAACCAAAGAGTTCCACCTGCCAGGGGCAGATCCACCTGTGCCTGGGCCTGTTGTTTGGTTAATGTTTAAGGACAGGATGGTCTATGTGCTGTGCTGTGTCCTACTCTCTGTCTCCCGGGCACAGCTGGGTATCGGCCTCAGGACTAGACACCAGCTCTGTGCTCGGACAGATGTTGCCCAAGGCTGAATGACTCCCTGGATGACTCTTCTGTGACATTAAGCCAAAATGTAAAGGATCTGTCCTTGGGGAACAATGTCCTGCTGCGACCTTCTACTTTGGGGCTTGTGATGGACTGACTTGGACAAGAAAGTGATGGAGGAGAGGTCAATTCTTGAGTGTCCTTGTGCATCTTCTTTCTTCAGTGAGACCGCGAGGATGCTTCTTTCGAAGGGCTCATAAAACCAGTGGTAGTATCAGACAAGTCCCCTGTTTGGTGCCACCAGATGAGCAACACAGAGAGGAAAGGCCATGGTTTGCAGGCAGGCTGTCCTGGGTCAGTGTGCCACGCTCCAGGTGACAGCCACCCTCCTCTTCAGGACACTTGAGTCTGACAAGACAGGCCCCAGAAGATGTTCCAAGAAGGTTCACCACACTCCTGCACAAAACCTCACACCCAGGCTGGCACTTTCCCAAAGCAGTGAATTTTTGTTTCCATTTTCAGGAGGCAGAGTACCTGAGGCATGCAGAGAGCCTGGGGCTTGTCTTCTTACACGGTGCTGCAGGATATAGTGCCAGGCTGGACCATGCTGCTTGGCAGAGCTCCTGGGCCCCATCACCACCTTTGCTGCACAGTGTGATGGGGCTGAGGCTGTTGCACACCCCAGGGGTGGGTTCATCCCCGACCACCTTGGAGGGGCTGGATCCCAGTGTGGTTTGGAAGGTAGTTCAGATAAAAGACCCCAACTGCAGGGATCTTCTTGGTCTTCTGCAGCCTTCTGCAGCTGATGGTGAGCAGGCAGTGCAGACACTGCTGAGTGTTGGTATCAGTGTGCCAGCCTGAGCACATGCAGAGCAGGAGAAGGAGCTGGGAGTCAGTAGGATTTATCTTTTCTGTCTCCAAGTAGGGCAGAGTGCAGGAGGGAGCGGTCACATTTCTGCTGTGCTGGGCGTATTCTCCTTCTTCCCTCAAAGAAATGAGCCAGATTTATAAGGGCTGGTACTGTGATGTGCAGGCTTCAGGGGGCCCAGAGCCACAGAGGACTAACCCCTGGCCCTTTCTCTTTCAAAGCTGCCCTAACCAATGCAGCAGCTCAGTGCTGTTGACAGAACAGGGGTCACACGGCTGCTGTGGGGTCTGCTGTGGGAAGCAGGTGGCCAAAATTGGAACACCTGGCAGCCAGGTGCAGTCTCAGGAGCAGTTGGGCTGTTTTACTGCTGTTTTCCTCAAGCCAGCTGGTGCTTGTGCACGAGATGTGATAAGACAGAAGGAGGTTTCCAACCTCTCTCCAGTGTGGGTAGGTACAACCCATGCGAAAAGACTGGAGGAAGCATCTGCAGGTGATTTTGTGCTGCCCAGTGCCAGGGTGGAAAGGGCATCCAGAGGCTAGGGCCTGGCCAGGCTGTCCCAGGAAGGCTGAGCGCTGATCCCTGCCTTCTCAGGGTGGATTCAGCTCATTGCTGCTCACCATCGGAGCGTGGAGATGCTGTGCTGTCCTCCCACGGGCACGTCCTTGCCATGGCAGCTCACTTCCAGGGAAGGCAGGGAGTGGCTCTGCACAAAGCTGTGCTTGGGAGGATGGCACAGTCACACAGATCACACCTGGTTCTGGGAATGGCCAGGTGCCTCCTGTCCAGTCAGACCTGTCCCTCTGGCAAGCTCTGAGGGAGGATCTTTGGGGGAAAATGGCTGATCTTACAAAATATGCCACGGGCTCTTGTTCCTGGGTCACACAACCCGTCATTCAGCTGGAGGAAGCAGCTGCCTCCCTGACAGCAGAGATAATGGACGTCCAGTGCTCAGAGGGGTGTTTGAAGTCCTAATTAAGGCCCAGATCTGCAGGTCCAGCTTCCTGGAAGAGTGCTGGGAATAGTGCAGAAACAAGGATGTTCCCTTCGTGCTGTGCCCTGCCACTGCTCCCCTCCAGGCCTGGGGCCATGCTGCTCCAAGGGGAGCACAAACCCATCCTGGCAGCTCATATCACCCCCAAACAAGGGCAGGTCATACAGCAGAGGCTGGGGAGGGAGCAGGGAGCTGCACCCAAGGGATGTGGATGGGACATGTCATGATATGAGTCAGTTCTCGCAGGTAAGTCCCTGAGCTGTCCCTGCTGCTGCATTCCTGTGAAACTGTGGGCACTGGGAGAAGCACTCAGGGTGTGACTCAGAGCAATCAGCACCTTCTGCGTATTTTTGCATATGATCAGATCTTTTTGGCATCCATTTAGAAGGAGCTCCACTGCAGCAGTATCTTGTGTGACTGAAGGTCCCAACTTCCCTGTGGATTACTGGCCCCAAAGGCTCAACTCTGCAATTCTGTTGAACTCAAGGAGACTCTTGTTGTCTGAAACCACCTGAGGCCATTTTTGGGACATGGTGCTGTATCAAAGGATAAAGTCAGTGGGGAACACTTGGCTCCTCACCTGGGCTCTCTCTAGGTGCCCCGAAATGTGTGGCAGATCATTAAGGTCACAGACTGGCCTGGGTCACTTGGAGTGGTTCTGCCATGGCTTGAGTGTGAGTTCACATCTGAGCTATGGAAACACAGAGGCAATCAGCTGCAAGTACACAGTGCAGACCAAGGGAACCTATAATTAAAGGTTAAAAGTTGCAATTAATGCTGCCTATATGAGGATCTCAGCTTCTTATGGAATCCAGACACTCTCTGCCCCTCCCTGTTTCCACGGGGCAGGCAGAGAGGGCAGCGATGGCTGTGAGCAGGTGAGCAGGTGGGCTGGGAAGGGACAGCAACATGCACACACCCACGAGGCCCAGCAGAGCTGCTCAGACACGTGCAAAGACGTAAACAAAACAGAACCCATTTGTATATTTGTTCTCACAGTATTTTGGATTTTATCTGCTCCTACCAAGCCATGGGTAGGTGGGAATGGGGGTTGTGTGCTGGGCTCTGCTTGGACACTGGTGTCAAGAGCAGGTCAGCCACCTGTCTCTGAAGTGTAGGTCTGGAATATGTGTCAGGAGCTACAGCTGTGATGGGTAAGAGGCATCCTGAGAAACCAAGTTATCTCCTTTTTGGGTGCTGTGTGAGGGGTCTGTCCCAGGGAACACTCTGAAGAGCAGCTGCAGGAAAGAGCTGTGCTTTTGCAGAAGCTTCTCAATGCATCTGTGCTGCTTTGCAGTTGACCTGTGAAGTGCTGGGAAAGAGGGAAGCTCTGAACGGGTGCTGGGGATTAGATACGAGTTTAATGCAGTCGCTTGGAAATCAACATTAACCCAGGTTGTAAAACTGTATTGACAAGCGTGGGTAAATAGAACCATCTCCAGCTGGGAAAATGAGGTCTGCAAGAGGAAGGTGACTGCTTCATGCTCACAAAGAAGTCAAGGACAGTGCCTTCTCCACCCTCCACAGGACCCAAGCATCCTGGTTACCAGCAGGATCACAGGATGAACTTAGCTCTTATGATGTGCAGGTGAACAAAGAGACAGAGGCTGACTGAAGACACAGACACGGAGCCAGAAGCCTGATCTTAAAGAGGAAAAAAAGCTCCGAGTTTTTCTAGGAATGTGCCTGAAGTTACATTGAGACCAACTGTCCCTGATAAAATTTGTGCAGGTTGATTTTTGGAGGCATGTTACCTTCTGCATGAGACTCCCTGCTCCTTGTCCTCACTGTTGGTGCCCAGCAGCAGTGTGCTCTGTGTGAACCCAGCACACCTGTGCCTTTTCCTGCTCCTCTTAAGGTGGGAAGAGGCCATGGAGTGCAGATTTCAATCTCAGGGTGATTGAAATGGGACTCCTTTGACACAGAAGCTCTTTGCACAGAGTGTGACTCCTGGAGCAAGACAGGATCTGTGTCGCTCATGGATTGTCCTCTGCCAAGTGACCCATCCTGCAGTCCCCACCTGAGCCCTGTCCCAGCTGAAGCCATGTGGGTAGCCTTCAGCTCCTTTCAGGGGCACTCAGAGCACAAGACAAGAGCACAAACTTGCTGCTTCAACAGTAACCAAACCCTCCTTGCCACACTGCCAGGAACTCCTTCAGCACCCAGCCTTGGAACGGTCTCATTTCCTTGCCTGTTGGCCATGTTTCGCAGAAGCTATTTCAGGGCTGCTGTCTGTACAAAATTAGCTCTTGAGAACTTGTATTCATCTGTGCTTCAAGCACCCTTGCTGGTGTCCGTGCAGCTGCCCCAGGGTTGCAGAGCTTTGGGTTGATGTGTCCCTTGGCGCACGACTGGGATTTTGGTCAAGTTCCTGCTGTTCTGATTAAATGAAGTTCCTCCTGGCATCGTTTAGCTGCTTGATCAGAACAGGGGTGATAGCTGCTCTGTCTTGAGAAGGTTTTCTCTCATTCAGCCTACTGAATGCTTTTCCAAAGATTCACAGGAGCTGGATTTACAAACAACCAGTTCAGCTGACCAGCTCGGTGGTTTTGAGGAGCAGCTTCCCAGTGCTATCCTACCCTTGTCTCACAGTGCCTTTCCATCTCTGCTTTCAGTATTTCCTGCCCTTCCTGCATCAAGGCAGTCATGTTCAGCCCTTCAGCACAGCCCAGCTGAGGGACACAGGGCTGAGGGATGTGGGGAGGAGCTGTGGGGCTGTGATTGGGGTGACACAAGCTGGGAGAACAAACGGTGGCTTTTGGGTGCACAGAGATGAGGGTCATTGAGAAGACACCCAGAACAGCCTGAAAGCACCTGGCATTCCCTCAGTGCCTTGGTCTGCAGAGGTCACCCTGGGTGCCATTGCCTGCTCCAAGTGCTGTTAGGAGCTCTGGCAGAGCCATGGGTGACTCAGAGCAGTGCAGTGCTGTCCTGCCAGCTCTAAGGTGACCTTAGTGTGACACAATGTGCTGGCACCTCCACAGGGCTAGCAAGAAGCAGATCCATTCCCTCATTCGAGGGTGGGTCAGCACACCACTGCCTCGAGCTGAATGTGTGAAAAGGGCACACCGCAGCCATCCTGTGTCCATGGATATTGTGCTTGGCTGTGCTGGTTAATGGCTGGTGTTGATGATCTCAGAGGCTTTTCCAGCCTAGTGGTTCTGTGATTCTGTGATTCACCACCAGGTCCTCCCAGAACAAGTCCTGGCTGACTCCAGACCACTGCAGGACAGGTAGGGGCTGGGATTTGGATCAAGTCCTCAAGCTGCTCCACGTGGTGTTGCTTCTGAGTGACATCCTGAGAAGCTGAGCTGAACAGGTGAATAAGTAGAGAGCCAGCCAGAAGCAATGCAGGCACAGGGAAAGGAAAAAAATGGGAGATCTTGTCTCAGGATTCTGCTGTGTTATAAAAGAACATTTACAGATTCATGTTCCTCCCACAGCTAGTGGGTTTTTTTATCATGAAGGAGCAAGAAGACAAATTAAAACACAGCAGCCTGCTCCTTTACAAAGCAAACAAACAAAGAGCCTCACCAGTTCTCAAAAGACAAATAAAATGAACCATTCATTCACTGAGAGCAGAAACACTGATGGCCCATGGGGCAGATAAGCCATGGCTTTGTCAGCAGAGGCTTGGAGAGAGGTGTGGCTACAGAAGTGTAGTTGTGCCCTGTGTGGGACAAATGTGACCAATCCCCTCGTACTGAACCAGAAGCTGCCAGGGACATGTCCTAGAGCCAGCCCTGTCAGGGTGGCTTCTCCTGGATGGCAGCACTGCAAATGTCCCTGGGTTTGGTGTGCTGCTGCCCTGCTTTTGGCCACAGTGTCAGAGCAGATGAACCGAAATCTCCATCCTGGCAGTGAACCCAGGCTCGCTGTGAGCACTGCTGCAGCCACTGGGGCTCTTTGCAAGGGCACTGACTCTGCAGGTGTGAGCACTCTGAGAGCTTGGAGTGCCCCAAAGGGAGCAGCAGAGCTCTTGGAGGACTTGCAGCTTCAGGATCCTCTGCTCAGGTTGACACACCTGCAGCTCCTGCCAGGAGAGGAAGCACAGCTCATACCCTGCAGGCACAAGCACTGTGCATTCCCTGGGATTCTGCCTGGCCTTTCTGGACCTGCTGCTGGGCTGGAGGCTTCCACCAGACCTTAGGAAGGAGCTGTCTGTGCTGGGGGTCACTCCAAGAACTCCAGCTGGGGAACATGGAGACACTCTTCACCACCAGCAGGGATTGAGGACCTGGGGGTACCTACAAGAAGATGCACAGATGTTTCTAAATCCTTCCTTGTCTGCAGTGAGTTGGAGGTCACTGCTTCATGGCTCCATTTCTAAGATTCACCTTTCATGGGATGATATTGAAAAGCCTTCTCCAAAAATGCTCTTCTTGAGCATTTGTAGAGGCTTTTTTATGCTGCAGCTGTCATTATGGGCAGGGGTCCTCCAGAACTGATCCTGAAATTTAGAAAGGCTGTGAAGGCAGGAGAGTAATGATAACCAGAAGCACTTGGGAAGGAGGAGTCAATCAGGGATTCCGAGGGTCTTCACAACAGTGCATTACAGGAGTACAAGAGACAATGAACATGAGTTGAAAACTGGAGTTTCAGAATAGATATGAGGAAAAACATCTCCACAATGAGGACAGTCAAGTGGTGGAATAGGTTGCTCAGAGGTTTTGCAGTCTCCACCCCTGAATGTTCTCAAGACAAGTGTGGGTAAAGGTGTGACAACCTGGTCTGATCTCACAGCTGAGCGTGCTTTGAGCTGGAGGTTGGACTAGAAACCTCCAGAGATTCCTTCTGACCTGAATTCCTCAGTAATTCTGTGAGCCTAAGAGCAGAATGGGACCACCTCCTCTGGGATCTGTGCCAGAAGGATGTGGGGCCTGGGGGTGGATCTCCAAAGACAGCTCTTCAGAAGAGCTTCAGGATGAGACAAAATGCACCAGGGCAGTATAGAATCCAGGGGAGTGCATGAGCAGGGTCTCTAAAGCCCTGCTCCCCTCCGTGGCAGGGCTGGGCAGACCCAGAGGCTGGAAATACACATTAGTCCATGTTCCCTCTTGACCCCATGAATGCTTTTATCTTCAGTGCTTCCTTTGTGGGATAAGCCCAGGTTGTGTCTGGGGATGCTGGTGGCTTTGCAAAATGTCCATTTCTTACCCAGGTGTCTTTATGGCTTGTGTGGGGAAACCTAAAGGCACCAGGAAGTCAGAGTGAAATGGATGCTGCAACAATGAGCCCTTCACACTCTGGGAAAGGGCTGCAATTCGAGATTCTGCAAATAATTAATTGCAGTGTTGGAAACACTCCCTTTCCTTGCACTCAGGAATTCCAGGTGCATTTGGTGATGCCGTGGGTTTGTCCACTGTCTGTTCCATAAAAACACCATACGATTTGGTAAATGGGAGTTTGGGCCAAAATGTTGAACACCAGAATAGCCAGGGTTTCTTTTTTCCAGGCTGTGGAAAAGGCGCCCTTTTAAGAATCAATAAATTTGTATGCAGATTCCCAGCACATGAATAATTCATGGCTATAAGAAAGGGGAAACACTATAGTGGTTTGATTATGCATTTGGTTTAAATAAGCAAAATTAGTTGTTAATGAGATCCCTATGCATATTTAGGAAAGCTGAATAATTTATTAAGAGCCAAGAAGTGAGGCTGGAGAAGGGAGGAGAAAGCCAAGCAGCTCTTTTGAGACTGATTGTGTTCCTGTGCTTGGGGGATAAGAGGGCACAAATTAACCCCTTTTTGAATAAAACACGACTAATGCACATGCTGTCATGAAACAGCTCTGCAGAGAGACCAGGTGATGTCCTTGCCCTGACTGCAGAGGCAGACACTTGTACAATAGACTGAATTAAGGGTAAATCGTTAGATGGCATCCCAAATGTCGGGCAGTTCAGAGCCCTGCAGCCCAGGAACATCCATTTTATTCCAGTCTGTAATGAATCACCAGTCTGACAAGGAAAAGTACACTTTCCAAGGCCCCAAATCACAAATGCTGGACAACAGAAGGACTTTGCCAAGCAAGGAGAAGAAAAAAAAGGGCCCTACCTAACTTTTTCCTAGGATTTTCTCCTAACAAAGGCTAATTATTTCCCTTAGTGAAGCTCTTCCATATTAATAATATTCATGATCCTTTGTCTCCCGTGCCCAGGTGTGCTGGGGAAGATATTCCCCTGTGCTGGGAGCTGCAATCCAACTGCATCCTGCTGCTCCTTGGTGTGCAGGCAGAACAGAGAGGGTGGGCTGTGATTTTGGGAGAGTCACCTGAAGTAAAGGTTTTGCACATGCACCATGCAAGCGTCCCCTGTGTGGACAGCTGGTGCTTTCCTATGTTGGAGGAACAGCTGTGCTCTCATGTAGTGACATCTACATGGGACATGTGTGGGCCTTGCGGGTGCCTCAGCATTTGTATCAAGTAGAATCATGGAATTATGGAATTGTTTGGGTTGGAAATGACCTTCAGGATCATCGAGTCCAACCATACCCCAGCACTGCCAAGGCCATCGCTAAACCGTGTCCCCAAATGCCTCATCCACACAGCTCTTAAACCTCTCCAGGGAGGGTGACAAGTAGGGGTGAAAGAAGAGCCTCTGGAAAGTAGAAGGGAGTTGGCTGGAAGTCTCCTGTGCTGAGACCCCTGACACTGGAGGAGCTCACAAACCCTCTTCACACACTGGAGTTGTGCCTCTGCTGTGCCTTCAGCCAGAAAGGTGCAGAGCTTGGCCCTCAGTGACACCACAGCCCCTCCGTCTGCCAGGCACTCCTTTCCTCTGCCTCATCCCACAGCACAGTGCATTCCCTGCCCTGGAGAGCTGGAGGGGTCTGAAACACTGTGAATGGCTGAGGGAACACTCGTGTTTCACCTCTTTGGCTGTCACTGACCCTGGTTACGCTCTGGGACCTCTGCCCTGAGCTCTCCACCAGGCTTGGCTCCTGCCCCAGGTGCTCACAGCCAAAGCTCACAGACTGCTGCTTCTGGTGCAGAGACACCCCTGTGCTGGAAACAGGAGGATAATCACTCCCAAACCACCAAAACACTCCCTCCTTGGGTTCTTGGTCACAGCAACATGTCCATGTCTCCTCGTGTCCCCGTGTTATTCACAGCTAGCGTCTGCCCAGTTCACTACACTGGAAAAAGAGTCCCAGTGCCTGCCATGGATCCATGGGAACCCAGATTTGTACAGTTCTCCATATTGGTCCAGGTAAAGTACACCTTGGGAGAGGAATGGGCTCAGAAACTTGGGGAGAAGCTGGATAAATGTCCTCCTAGAGGTGATCAGGAGCTGCAGGGAGCACAGAGGCTGGAGGAGATGTGGCTTCTCCGTGTGCTCATGGGCTGTGTGTGGCTGTGCCCAGTTCCTGTGCTGGTGGCCGAGCTGGGAGGAGGTTTGATCTTAATCTGTGTGGTGGTCTATTCGCTGAACGTTTTGCACCCCTAAAGAGTGTGCCCATCTTTTGACCCCGGGAATTTGTTGTGTTTATGTGCAATAAAAGTGCTGGAAGAGATTCACACTTCCCAGGAAATGGGTTTTTTATCAAGAAACAAGAACAGTCCACAGACACGCTGAGCTTCCAGAAGGATCAAGGAGGTGCTCAGGGCCAGGAGCATGGTGGGTTCACCATGGGGTGCTGGTCATGATGGACCAGCGTGTGGCAAGAGAGGTGTCAGGAGTCCTTGCCATGTGCCAGCCAGAGAGGAAGGACGGCAGCGAGCAGCGAGTGCCGGGCCATGGCTCGGGTTGCGCAGCAGCTGCTCCTCGGTGGCTATGGCAGAGCCATGGACCTTGCCCTGGGAGCGGGCACGGGGAGCTCCCCTGGGCTGCTGCCTCCTGTGGGAGTTTGTTTTGTGACCTTTGATCTCAGCAAGGCGTCTCTCTCCTGTGCAGGGTTTGTTGACTCGAGCATCAGTTGTCACCTGCACCGGAGCTGCTCTCCATGTGCCCACAGCTTTGCCAGAGGCTGTTCCTCAGCTCTGGAGCACACAGCCACCCCGGGCCAGGACAGATGCCCATGGTGGAACTCAGGGCGGTCACAGAAGAAGGGGGACAGGTGCTGGACCTGCTCCTCTCCTGGAAGACCACATGCAGTTTCATCTTCCACATCGTCCCCATGGCCCCAGAGCTGTCGGATCCTGCTGGGCTGGGATGTGCTGTGGGAGGTCACAGGTGCCCTTGGTCCTGGGAAGGCTCCTGGGACAGAGGGCAGTCAGTTTGCACTTGTGATAGGAAAGGAAACTGTTTTCTCAGGGAGGTGGCATTGGACTGAGGGCTAAATTGATTTCCATAAATATTTGAGCAAGGCTGAATTATTTATGACCCTCTGGTGACACAATAGAAGGAACCAATGGAATCGTCTGTGAATTTTCCAGATGATTTAGTTTAAAAATGCTGCTCGTTATTATTTATGTGGGTCAGATCCCCCCTTGCTCCTGGCCAGGCCTTGCACATGAGTTACATAAACACAGAGTCAATATACAAATCTTTCCCTTTATCCATCTTAATCTGCCAGTCAGTAAATGAGTAGCAGCCTTGGTGTTTGATTCCCCAGGAGGACTGTAATCAGAAACCTTTGTCATTCAAATGGTACAGAGGAAAAGGAAGAAAGAAGGAAAGAAGAAAGAAAGATAAAGTAAGAAAGGAGAAGAAGAAGGAAGGAAAGAAGGAAAGAATAAAGAAAGATAAAGTAAGAAAGGAGAAGAAGGAAAGAAAGAAGGAAAGAAAGAAGGAAAGAAGGAAAGAAGGAAAAAGAAAAAAGAAAAAGAAAAGGAAAAGAAAAAGAAAAAGAAAAAGAAAAAGAAAAAGAAAAAGAAAAAGAAAAAGAAAAAGAAAAAGAAAAAGAAAAAGAAAAAGAAAAAAAAGAAAAAGAAAAAGAAAAAGGAAAAGGAAAAGGAAAAGAAAAAGAGAAAAAAGAAAGAAAAATAAATAAAAAGAAAAAGAAAAAGAAAAAGAAAAAGAAAAGAAAAAAGGAAAAAGAAAAAGAAAAAAAGAAAAAGGGAAAAAGAAAACGAAAACGAAAAAGAAAAAGAAAAAGAAAAAGAAAGAAAAAGGAAAAAAAGAAAAAGGAAATAAAATACAAGAAAAGACAAGGAAAAAAGAGAAGAGAAAAGGAAAGTAAGTGCAGGGCTAGAAAATGGTGGAAATTGTCCTGGGTCTGCTGAATTAGAGGAGGATTTTGGATCTGGACCTAGGTGAAGCTCCCCAAGGTCTTCAAGCACCTGTGGATTGAGATGGGGTGTTAGCTGCTGCACAGCCCTGGCAGTGGGTGTGAGGTGTCCTTGGATCTGTGTACAAGGAGGTGGAGCTGAAGTGTATTAATGAAATGGCTTTGAACCCTTAACTGACAATTGAAGTGGACTTCATTTACCTAAGATCAGTTCATATTCACTTCTCTGTTCACTCAAGCTGATGAGAAGCACTTGTGAGAGCCTTAAGTGGTTTCCTCTTCACAAGAAGGATAATATTAACTTGAGTGGGAGGGATGTGTGAGAGACATGTCAAGCCTTGGCTTTCCCAGAGCCATGCAAAGCAAACCCCATGAATAAACCCAACTCTACTTACACTCAAGAAAATCCAGTTCTTGGGTTCACCCAAACTTGCCTTAGGTGGGAATCTATGGATGGGCCCATTTCTTTTTGCTGGTCTGCAAAGAGCAGAAGTTCAGGGAGCTGAAAGAATCACAGAAAGGATTTGTTTAGGAGGAACCTCTGGAGGTTTCTGGTCCAACCTCCTGCTCTGTGCAGAACTGGCTTAAAATCTGAAATGGGTTTCTCTGGGCCAGTCCATTGAAATGTTGAAATTCTCCGAAGAAGAAGATTCCATGCCATCCCTGTGTGTCTGTCCCAGTGTCAAACCATTCATGTTAGGAGAGAAGAGTAACTATCAGAGGACATGTCCTGTGTTATTCTCCAAAACTGGGAGATGTTCCCTCCTTCTTCAGCACCACAGACAAATCCTGACCTGCTCCTTCTAAATGGCTCCTGAGGTGAGTCCCTCAGACACATCCCCGTGAAACAGAGCCTGGAGCAGCCAGGCCTGGTCTGTGCTTGCTCACACCCGTGATCTCTGGCCCTTTGATCCCACCACGAGTGCATTCAGGCAGAGCAGTCTCTCCATTCCTTCAGCCTCTTGGTCCTGACATTTTTGCAGGCTTGGAAGAAGCACAGCACCTGATGCTTTCAGCTTTTGGTCAGAGGGTGGCTTTGGATGGGGTTTTAGCAGGAGTGTTTCTCAGGTGGGCAGGGATCCCTTCAGCCACACTTTGTTCTTTCTCTCTGAGGTTTTGATGGTCTCTCGATGCAGAGATGGGGTCATTCCCTGCTCCTAGACCTGTTCACATCACAGCAGCCATGTGCAGGCTTCGGGCAGGATGCTGGGGATGTGGGAATGGTCCAGTTGTGTGTGCTGTGTAAGCAGAGGCAGAAGGGCTGTTTTCACCCAGTGTCCTTGAATGGCCACATCCTGGCTGGCTACTCATTAGCCAGGCCAAGCACAGTGGGGCCAGGCTGCTCCACAGCCTTTCTCCGCTCCCAGGAGTGGACGGTGGCTCGGACCGGACCGTGGTTCCTGTGGGACTGCGCTGGAAGCAGCCCCACACCTCCTGACCCCACACCTCCCGACCCCACACCTCCCTACCCCACACCTCCCTACCCCACACCTCCCGACCCCACACCCCCTGACCCCACACCTCCCGACCCCACACGTCCCAGCCCCACCTGCAGTGACACCTGTGTCCATCCCTCCTGTGGCACACAGGCTGAGGCAACCGCACACCATCACTTCACAACACAATCAGAGCTTCTTCCTCTTCTACAATAATAAACTCCGTGGGGCCTTCTGCGCCCTGTGACCTTTGCTGTCTTGGCTCAGAATTGTTCGGGTGCTGATGCTCTCTCTATTCACCAGAGAACCCTGAGCCCTGGTCTCATTTGTGCACCATCCTCCCCAAAAACCCTAAAACCCAGGGAAGGGGAGGAGAATGTGGATAGGAGTCACCAAAGGCATCACCTGTGGGGTGACTGCGGGGTCAGGGGTGGCTGCAGATGTCAGACAGAACATCTCTGGGGGGAAATGGTGTGGGAATAAGTAAAACAACACAAACCCGTGCCCAGGAGCTGGGGGAGTGATGCTGGGGGTCTGCTTGGCACATCCTGTGTGCTGCACCAGGGCTGTCCAGGCTTCGCAGCCCAAGCTCAGGGTGTGCTCTGGGGGATCTTATTGCAGCAGCTCCTTGTGGGGTTTCTCCTGACAGCAGCACTGACCTGCTGAAGCCAACGAGGGCAGAGCTACTGCCCAGGCACTGTGCCCCATGGCCTGGCATTGCCCTGGGATGATCTTGCTGTTTCTTTGCCCACCCTGAAGAGACAATCTCGTGTCCAGCTTTTCTCATCCCTCTGGGAATGCCAAGGATCCATGCTGTTTCTGCAGGCAGCAGGGAGGACACAGTGTGAAATGTGGTGCCATTTCTCTGGTGGTTTCACCTGGCAGGACCATGGTGTTGGCAGCCACTGCCAGGATCACAGAATCACAGAATCACAGAATCACCAGGTTGGAAGAGACCTTCAAGATCATTGAGTCCAACCCATGTCCCAACCCTCAACTAAACTAAACCATGGCACCGAGTGCCACATCCAATCTCCTTTTAAACACATCCAGGGATGGTGATTCCACCACCTCCCCGGGTAGACCATTCCAATATTTTATCACTCTTTCTGTAAAAAACTTTTTTCTAATATCCAACTTATATTTTCCTTGGCGCAACTTAAGACTGTGTCCTCTTGTTCTGTCAGTTGTTGCCTGGATAAAGAGACCAACCCCTACCTCACTACAACCACCTTTCAAGAAGTTGTAGAGAGTGATAAGGTCGCCTCTGAGTCTCCTTTTCTCCAGGCTAAACAACCCCAGTTCCCTCAGACATTCCTCATAGGGCTTGTGTTCCAAGCCCCTCACCAGGATGTCGCAGTCTTGCTCACGGCAGTGGGACACAAAGATCAAAGAGTCCAACTCCTTCTCATCCCCACCCTCTCCATCCAGACCACTGTCCACCACCCAGTATAGACCTCACCAGATTGTCCATCTTGGAGCTGAGCTGCTCATCTCCCAAACCTGCCTGCTGGGAACAGAGCTGCAGAAGGAGCCACTAGCACACTCAGAGCTGGGGGGATGATGTGAGGTGGCTTCCCCAGCCTGCCAAGGGCTGGCAGGATGAGGCTCCAAGGTCCCACAGCATCCTTCAACACTTCTCCACAGCCACCTGTCAGCAGTGGGCACGACTGGGCACCCTGTCAGGCCCTGGTTGTGAGCACTTCAGAGCCCTTCAGAGCCCTGTCCTGCCCTTTCCCCACAGCCATGTGCAACAGGTGAGCGGCAGGTCCTGGCTGTGCAGCCACCCAGGTGGGAGCAGGAGGTTCCTGCAGGAGGAGGTGTGTGCTGGCTGCACTGCTGGCCCTGATGGTGGCCTTGGTGCCTCAGTGAAGGGCAGGGTTGCTGCTCTGATTTTCTGATGTTCGTGGAGGTTCGTGGAAGCTCACAGGGAGGTCAGGCACTCAGCACACAAGATGGCGAAAAGAGAAACTTTATTTACAAGAACTTCTTTATATATTCATTAATGGTCTAATAATTATTGGTCGATAGTTTTTCCACCCCCTATAATGATTGGTTACAACGCTGAAGTGTCCAGTACTAAAACAAAGAGATTAGAAAGCACAAGAATGCAACTTATCTCTATTCTTCCTGAGAAAGGAGAGAAAGATTTTAAAACAGTGCAACTACACAGGGTGAACACCTTGCTGCTGTGCCAGCCCTGCAGCCCTGGCTGGCATGAGGGTGGCCATGGCACAGGCAGCTGTGTGGCTCTTGCCCAGCCTGCCCAGGGCTGCTGTGAGCAAAGCTTCTCAGCCCTTGCAGGACCCAGGGGGTGCTGAGCTTCCCAGGGGCTGTGCTGCTTTGCAAAGCCACAGGTGCCTTTGTAGGGCAAGAAGGTTCCACCTTCAACACCCACCTGAGTCCTGCTCGCCCGAAACTGTTGGGAATGCAGGGAAATCAGGAACATTTGGGGCTTTTCCTCTTCTACCCACTGTACAGGGACTTCCCTGCCGTCTCCCCCGGGACTGAATTGGTGCATATCTCGTTCTGGGCTGTGGCTGTGTCATCCAGAGACATCTGTGCTCCCAGGAAATGCAAGCTGCAGCTTTCCCCTTTGTGGCAGTGCGGGCAGGGATAGCCTGCGGCCGGTCACGGGCAGCAGGACAGTCCTGCACAGCCCTTCTGCTCTCTGCCCTCCTAGCCCGGGAGGGTCCCAGGGTCAGCCAGGCTCTTTTCCTAGAGGCAATTAAGCACTTGTGTTGTGTGGGGGTGGTGGGGTGCCTGCTGTTCATCCCCTTTGTTTTCCAGGAGCTGCTTTTGAGAGGAAAACAGGTGGATCTGAGGGGATCTCCGCCTGGGGAGAAGTCACAAGGCACAGACAGGCCGGCTCCAAAGTCCGACACTGCCTCCACCACCGCCCTGGGCACGTCCTCCTGCGGGAAGGGCACCAGGGCCCAGCCTGGTTCATTTTCCATTTTCTCCTCCCTCCTCAAGAGCTCTTGCTGAGTTCGGGAGCTCGTGGGCACTGGGGAAGGGCTGGGGACCGAGGGCTGCCGAGCCTTTGGCTCTGGCTGGCAATGGACGTCTGTCAGTGTCACATGAGCCGTCAGGAGACAGATGGCATTTTACTGCCTGGCTGGAAATCGCCCCTTTCTTTTCTTTCCTCTCTTTCCTCCCCCTCCCTTTCTTCCTTTTTTTTTTTTCTTTTTTCTTTTTTTTTTTTTTTTTTTTGGTGCTGTTTCTGTGCTTTAAAGAAACCGAGAGGGAGCCTGAGAGCAAAGCAGAAAGGCTGCTTGCATTTTGAGCTGTTATCTGATGCTCTCAGGGATGATCTCAGCGTGGCTTGGGCTGGTGCTGCCCCTGGCCAGCCCCACGGCCACGAGTGGGGTGCTGGGGCTGGGGAAGGGGTGCAAAGGAAAGGCGAGGGGGTGGCTCCTGGGAGGAATGGTAGGAATGGGTTTCCAGCTTGGCCAAGCAAAACCACACTTGTTGACTGCAGCTCTGCTGGCTCCTGATCCTCTGGGGGAGCTCCCAGGGATGGGGTGAACTCCAGGGGATGGGGTGAACTCCAATTGATGGGGTGAACTCCAATTGATGGGGTGAACTCCAGGGGATGGGGTGAACTCCAATTGATGGGGTGAACTCCAGGGGATGGGGTGAACTCCAATTGATGGGGTGAACTCCAATTGATGGGGTGAGCTCCAAGGGATGGGGTGAGCTCCAAGGGATGGGGTGAACTCCAATTGATGGGGTGAACTCCAAGGGATGGGGTGAGCATCCTCTGGACAGGGGCACAGTGGAACTTGGGCAGTGCTTCCTGCAGGCAGGGCATGAGCCCTTGAACCTTCCTGCCTCCCCAGCCCCTCGGAGCCCTGTCCTGCCCTTTCCCCAGAGCCCACCTGGAGCAGGGCCGCAGCAGGTCCTGGTGTGCAGCCCCCCAGAGTGGGGGAGCCGATGTGAGCTGGGCCACAGGGTGAGGCTCAGGGTGGGTTCGGGGCTTTTACAGGGCTTGGCAAGGCAAAGCCGTGGGGTTGGTGGCAGCAGGTTGGACAAAGACCTTCAGACACCTTTCTACTAACTCCTGGATGCTCTCAAATCCCTGGGTTAATCTCCTGAGCTGATCAGCTGGGTGCTTACTGGGCTTTCCAGACCCCAAGTAGTCATCAGGAAAACTAAATTACTATCAGCCTTCCTAAAACATTCTTCTCAGGTCGAGGCTGTCCCCTGCCCTCTGGCTTGCCGTGGAGATGTGTGAGTGCATGGCAGCATGCACAGCCTTGCAAATGCCGTCCCATGCAGGTGTGAATTGCACAGTGGGTGAGTGTCTGCAGGAGCTGCCAGAGTGGACAAAGGCACAGGAGTCAAACCCAAAAATAGTGGGGAATGAAATCCTATTTCATGACAAAAAGAAGTGATACAGGTTTAGTCAGAGTCTATGACAGCAAATCACTAGGCTAGAGAAACATAAAGATCTTGAAGCGAATTAATTAATCTGGCACTTCTCCACAAAATGTATTTATTTAAGTACTGACAATTAAATGCATTTTTTTTAAAATAGTGCAGTAAGTTACATTTACTGCATTGTGCTTTCTTTTGTAATGAGTATCCACTTTATATCTAAGCTTTTTGGTAGTGCTGAAAATAAACTTTCCTTTTCAGTTTGAATTTGATATTTTGTGTTTCACTCAGGACTTGATTTAACTGAGGTTTCTTTATTTTTTTGCTCCCAAGGTACCAGCATTTGCAGGTTTTCTGTTCACAGTACAAACAACCAAAACAGTCAGACACCTGCACAGATGTGGTCAGAGGTAAGCCTCTCGCCCAGACCTGGGTGACTTTGAACACTGCAGGAAATGATTCCCTTTAAATCTTTCCTTTCCATCAGTCACTGTAAATGATGCAGTTTGCCTCAACACCCGAGAGCAGGTCCCCTCTGCCAGGGTGCAGGGAAGTCGATTAATTCATGCTGATGGCAATTACACAAAATTTCCCAAGTGCTCGTGGGCACCTGCTGCCATGTCTGCACAGCATGGGCAGCACTGGCCATGCCCTCATCTCTCTGCGTGCACAGTTATTAATATAATCCCAAATACAGACACTACCACTCACTTGGAATTTATTACATGGAGTAACCTCAATAAATGGGTGATAGGAGCTGGATCATATTTTACTGGACACACAGTATATTAACTGCCTTATTAAATTTAAATTATACATCTATTTGCATTTCCAGGCCAAGGCTTTTGCCGTTATGTGGTTTTAGGTACCAGCAGTTATTCTGTGAGAGTCTACACAGCCCTGCAGCTGCTCTGGGGGTGTTTCAGCTGGCAGACTCATGGTGTGTTTGCTGGCTTGGTACATTGTGTGTGGCTATGTGTGTGTGCTAAGGAAAACCGTAAAGGCCCAGAAAATAAAAGAGGCATTTCCAGAAGATGCTGCAGACATTGAGGAGGGAAGGAGTCTGCTCTTGTGTGCACTGCAGGGCTGTTGTGGGTGGGATTTGAGCAGTGCTCTGTTGCTGCAGGTCTGTGAGGGCTGGAGGTGATCCATGGGGTGGTGTGAGTTTATCCTAATGTTTAGGGCAAAGGGAAAGGCTCTGCCCCCACAGCTGCTCCAGCCAGGACCATGCCTGCAGCCTGTGTGCTGCTGTCGGGTGCTCGTGGTGCCTCTGGCTCACGCTGAAGGCAGAGCAGAAGAACCAAACCTGGGTCCTGTGGCTGTGTTTGCATCTCTCCAGCACAGGCAGTCCCACCAGGAGGGTCACAAGGGCAGGTGTTGCCATGCTCCTCCCTGCTGCCCCTTGAGCTGCTGGAGTCCCTCCCTGGAGCTCAGGTTCCACGGGAAGGATGGCTTGGGGTCAGGCATTGCCTTGGATAGTGGATGAGTGCCATTTCTGCAGTGCTTTTGGAGAAGAATCATAGAGAATAAGAGAGTCAGAGAATGGTTTGGGCTGAAAGGAACCTTAAAATTCATCTCATTCCAACCCCCGGCCATGGGCAGGGCCACCTTCCACTAGACCAGGTTGCTCCAAGTCCCATTCAACCTGGCCTGGGGCACTTCCAGGGATCCAGGGGCAGCCACAGCTTCTCTGGGCACCTGTGCCAGGGCCTCCCCACCCTCACAGGAAAGAATTTCTTCCCAATATCTAATCTCAATCTACCCTCCCTGAGCTTAAAGTCCCTCCAGACCCTTGCCCAAAGTCCATCTCCAGCTTTCTTGGAACCCCCATACTCACAAGAAGGGGTTCTGAGGTCTACTTGGAGCCTTTTCTTCTCCAGACTGGGCACCCCTGGTTCTCTCATGGTAAAATCCTGTGCTGTGAGCAACAACACATGGCTGCTGAGCCCTGCTGAAAATCCCAAGGAGAGTAACATCCCTTTGTCAGTGCAAGGTGGTGTAATAAGAGAAATTCTCCTTGCCTGATCTGTTCCCTCCTACCTTTACTGGCTGGGGAGAAGTGCCTGCTGTGCAGGGCCTGCATTACTGAGGGCTGTGGCACAGAGGGAGACCTGGAAGTGAAAGCCCCACTCAGCATCTGGGCTGCCAGACTTTGCGACACTGCTTCTGCTCTGGGAATCACTTCTGGCTCCTGGCAAGGGAAAACCCCAAAGGTATTTGGGATTCCCTGGGGTTTTAGTAATGTTTCCTGCTTAGTTGATGTTATAGTGAAAAAATTCTGGGGTGAAGGGAGGGTTTGTTCAGTCCTGCCCAGCTGCCCTCTCTCCTGGGGCTGTCTCCTCTTTTTTGGGACAGATGTGCTGGGGCCCTGCTGTGAAATCAGCCTGTATCTCACAACATCCCTCTGCCACTGTCAGGGACCATCACCCTCAGGCTCCACAGGTGTCTGTCTGTGCACAGATCCCCTTACCTGCACAGCCCAGACCTCAGCAGCACCTCTGCCACCACACCTGGCCCCCAGGCCGTGTCTGAGAGCTGCGGGGTGGCTCAGACCAGGGAGCAGGCACCTTCCTCAGGGTGCAAGCACAGTCCTGCTTCACCTGCAGCTCTGCCCCTGGGCAGAGCCTGGGAGGGGAGGAGGCAGTGAGGATGCACAGGACACACTCCTCACTGTGTGGTGTGGCTGGCACCTGCGCAGGGCACTGCCCAGCTCGGGGTCAAGCTGCACCCCTGGAATGGTGTTTTTCTTGCAGCATTCCCTGCTGCCTGGGCAAGAGACTAATGGACACCAGCTCCTCTTGCTCCTCTTGTCTTCCCTCCTGCTCTCTTGATCTGGGTGGGAGAGGGATGTCTGAGCAGCTGCACCTTGTGCTCTCACCCTGTAAGGCCCAGTGGCTGTAAGCAACGAATGGAGATGCAGTGTACTGAGTTCCTTCTCTCTCTGGGAGGAAGCTGGATCTGTCCCAATGGCCTTGACTGGGGACTTGGGACAATCAGCTGCCAGCTCAAGGCAAACATCACTTCCTCAATCTCCAGCAGCTCGGGTACTCGGGTACTCTCAGTCATCTGCCCTGTTTTACCCAGGTCACTGTGCGAAGGGCTCTGCTGTCTTGCTGCTTTCTAGCCCAATCCCTCCCTCACATTCTTCTCCACACCTTCACACGTGCTCTGACAGGTAAAAGTTACTTTTCATCACCTTTAAGTCCTCCCATGGACAGAGTCCCTTGCAACTGCCCACCAGAGACTGCTCCCAGTCGTGTCATTTGTGCACTGGTTTCCCTTATTGCCTCTCATGCTTTGGGCTTTATTCTGTGCTGCTCTCCGTGGCGGGAGGTAACCACCAGGACAGCAATCCTGTCACCTCTGCCAAACCTCCCTCTGCTTTGCCCTGCTGCCAGGGAAAACCTTGCACCTGGCTGAGGTCCCTTGGTTTCCACAGGCTCCTCACCTGCACAGACACAGGTGTAATGCACCAAGGAGCAAGACCTTGGGTCACCAGAGTGTCCACAGTGACTGCACAGCTCCTGTCACAGCACAGCTCTGCCTTACTGCCCAGAGACACTGTCCCCATCGCCAGTGCAGTCTGTGACAAGGTGCCACAGCCCAGGAGTAAAGGGGGAGCTGCTCCAGAAACTTTCCTTCATCATCATCTTTGGAGGAGATCTGTCTGATGATTTACCTTTTGCCATTTGCCACTTTAACTCTGGACTCTTGCTATGGCAGATTTTCAGAGCCTTCCAAACATTTTGCTAGACAGAACCCTGGGTGACATCCCCTGTCACTACAATACCTCTGCTCAAATGGGAGGCTGGACAAGGGACCTCTGGAGTGTCTGCATGGACCAAACCTGCATGGACCTTGCTCTTGGGGCCAGTGCTGGGTGTGGGGAATGCATGCAGAGGGGCACCAGGCTGTGGGCCACGTCTCTGCTGCTTCACAGTCTTCTCACTGTTGGTTTGTCCTGAGTATTCAACTCGTGTGTGCTGCTGCCTGACTCCAGTCAGTCAGATTTTCCCTGTCTGCAAATATTATACAATGACTTCACTATTGGAGAGACCCAGGGCAGTGAGAAAAACCATCATGTTCAGGATTTAATATATGAATAAACTGAGAAATGCTGGAGCCTCCCACTCCAGACCCACTGACAGTCCCTGAGCCTTGCTGAGATCTTCCTGAAGCCCCCAGGGCCCATCCCAGAGTCACAGGGCTGCCTCTGAACACTTCACCACGGCCCCCAGGCACTCAGGGGGTGGTCCCCCTGTCACCCAAAAAAGGTTACAGCACCGTGGCTGCAGCCCAGGCTAACACAGGCCAGGGTCCAGGCACTATTTCATCCTGACTGAGTATTTGGGGTTTTTCTCCCCATTTATGGCTCATCAGTCTTCTCTCAGTCACTACAAGAAGAATCTGTCTTATATCCCCATTGAAGATTTCCTGCTTCACACCTCCTGCTAGCCCAAAGCCTGGCTGTTCTCCCTGCAGCTGTGAGTGAGTGAGGAGCCAGAGCAGGGCTTTGTCCTGACCTCTGGGGACATCGAGAACTCATGCAGAGCCCTACACTCCTCCTGGAGAACACTCCTGGCTTGATTTTTTCACGAAACAGGTGACAAATGAAGTGAAAACCTGAGACTTGGGTAGGAAAACAGCAAAGTGGTTACCCAGATTTGTCATCAGCCATTCACAAAGAGGCTTCTGCACTTGGCCCCTGAGAGCATTTCTGTGGCACCAACTCAGACACCTCTGTCAGAAATTCACCTAAAAGCTCTTTTCCATTATCATCCAATCTTTTAATCTCTTCAAGAAGCACCATGCTAATCTGACAAAATCCGTTTCCATAAAACCATGTAATTGGTCCTAATTATATTGTTCTATTTTAATTCCTTGCTAACAGAGCGGTGTACCAATTGCTCCTTCACTTGGCATCAAAGCCAGACCGATGAGCAAGTGCACCTGAGTCACTGTTCCTCCCCTTGTTCCACGTATGGCCCCCATTACCTTCTCCTGTAATTTCGGAGCTCCCCAGGGCTGTGGGAGTCAGGGAACAGCAGCCAGCTGCAGAGCTACTTATCCAAATTCTCACAAATTTAACAGAAAATGGAGTGAAATGAAAATATCTGGACTCTGTGACTCAAACAAGACAGAGGACATCATTTTTTCTACCCGTCCTCCTGGGATCTTAGAACCAACCTGTGCTGTCTGCTTCCCTGGCATCACTGAGGCAGTAAAGATGCTGCAGGTCACATCGTGCCATCCATTTCTTCTTGTACAACGTCCTTGTCCTCTGAGCATGCCCTCGGTGACAAGAATCCACCTTGCTGACCACACAGGCCTGGCTGCACCCAAGGACAGTGAGGATGCTGCTGATGGATGAGGAGGAGGAAGCTTTCCCAGGTCCATTCCCTGCATGTGTGATCCTGCACAGCCACGTCACGGACCACGGCTGGCGTCTGAGGACAGGAGGGGTGAAGGTCTTCGGCACAGGAGCAGCCAGGTTTGCCCTCTCCCTGGTTTGTCATTTGACACACACGGTTTGGTGTTCACGAGCAGATGCCAGCACACAAACTGCATGAGTAAGTGCAACTTCAATTATGGTCTTGGTTGTACTCTGCTGAATCACTGTCCTGTGGAGCTGAAGTTTTACTTCCCTGGCCTCACTCCAGATATTTTCTTTTTTTATAATGGGAAATTGGAGGGAATTCTCATCAGTCATGGCTAAACTATGCAAAAAGATGAGCATGAGTGAGGAGAAAGGGAAGCAGAGCAGGTTTTACCATCCCAGGGCAAAAGGCCTGGCAGGGAATGGACTTCTCTTCTGGACATCACGAGCTTAGCAAGGCTTGAGCTGGATGGGACACAACCCACCTCCAGCACAGAGGCTGAGAGCTGGAGGGCTCTGTGTTTATCAGGGGGTGAATAACGCTCCAGTGGAGCTTGAAAAGTAGCTCTTCCCTGTGAAGTCTCCTGGTGCACCCCATTTTGGAGGATTAACTCTGCTTGTGGTATTTCTGTGGGGCTGAGCCCTGCAGGGATCCCTGTCAGAGTGAAACCTGCCCCACTCAGCCCTGCGTCTGCTGTCTCTGGGTCAGGACAGCTCTGGGATCAGCTCTGGGATCATGTAACCCACTCTGGTTTGGCTCCTGAGGGGTTGCACAGTGGGCACAGAGCCTGTGAGAAAAGACAGAGCATCAAGTGGTGTGAGCATGAGCTGCACTGGCAGCAGTGACTGATGGACGCAGGCTCTGCTGAGGGTTCGCTTCCTGTGTTGCCATGACACAAACATTTTCTGCCTCTTTTTGTCACTGGCAATTATCATAATTGTTTGTTGCAAAGTCCACATTCCAGGGCAGAGCTGCTGAGCTGACCCAAACCTCAGCTGCTCTTTGCTTGGGTTTGCAGCTCCCAGCCTGGTGGGTGGGATGAGGCTCTGGACTTGGGGAACACCAGAGAGCTCCATGTTCGGAGGGAGCAAGGGGGAAGTTAATTTGCTGTCAGAAAGCTCATTTAGCCCTGCTTGTTCTAGCACCAGCAGGACCCAGAGACGCAGGCTGCCACAGCCTCATGCCATGTGTGTGATCCTCTCCATCAGCCCCACTCCAGTTCATTCCTGGGGTGTCCTTCCCACACCCAAGGCTGCTCTGTCCCTCACGCTCTGTCCCACTGGTGGGGCAGACGGGTGCTGCAAAGTTAGCTGGAATAAAAAGTGTTGGAGGAGCTGGAGGAGAGGGAGGCTGGTCCAGCCCACCCAGCTGGTGGTGCAGGAGGAAGCAGGATGGGAGTGGCACCAGTGGTCCCCAGGGTCCCGGTGGGCACTGCAGGCACTGACTGTCCTTCCCTTGGCCCTGTGTCCAGCCCCTCCTGTCACATGGGGCCAGATCCATGTCCCACGGCTGTCCCTGCCTCTCACTGCAAACTTCCTCGCAGTTTAGTGGTGAATTATCAGAGCAGAGTGGAACAATCAATGGAAAGGATGGCTGTGTGCCCTTGGCCTGATTTTGCAGAGGGAGACTAACACACTGAGCACACGGCTTGGCTGGCAGCAAGAGTAAGGCCATGTGCTGCCCGCATTTCTGTGCGTGAGAAGCAGCTGGAAACAGTGCCCTGGGCTTTCCACGTGGATCCTGACCTTCTTGTCAAGCCTTCTCAGTGCTCTGGCTGGTAGTGACACTGGGAAAGCCATGCTGTGTTGGCCCCTCATCCCTACCAAAGCCTGACTGGCTTTTCTCAGCAGCCTCTTGGAACAGCTGATGTGAGTGGCTGGGATGAGTGTCGGCAGAGGACGGGAGAGGGAGAAGGCTGTGCCAGGTGAGGTCTGCGTTGCTGCTCTCCATCAGCAGAGCACAGCTGGGGGTGTGGAGTGGACCCTGTGAGAGTCAGGTGGCATTGGGTGTGAGACACCTGGGCTGCCCCGAAACGTCCCATTCGTGCACAGACATTGTCTCCTGTTCCTGTCACCAGCATGTGACGTGGGGAGTGTCAAATCCATGCGTCACTTCATTTGTCTTCAGCTCCCTGCAGACCCTCCCCATACTGAGCTCACCCCCAGACAAACATGCAATTCCTCGTGGAGTTTCGTCTGCTGTGTCTCACAGTTGCAGCACCCCTGCAGCAGCTTCACCTTCCTCTGGGCCTCTCTGAAGGAGACAGGGTCCCATGTACATCGGGACCCCCCTGCTGATCCTGGCTGGTCCCCGTAGAGGCTTGATGGAGCACAAGGCAAGCGTGTGTACATCTCTGGTACACCCTTTGATCAGGATTCTAATGAAGTTGTTCCTAATCTATAGCTGGGAAAGTCCAAGCTACGAGGAATGGATTGAGTTATAACACCTGGTTTGTTGCAAAACAGCTGCAGGAAAAGCTAGAAAGTCCCTCTGTCTGGGTGGGTGTTGGGGAGCCACCTCTTTGGCACACCAGCCTCCAGCACGGGCTAAGAGGTATCTGTGGATGCTTTCAAACCTTTCTCATTGAATGTGTTCTTGCTGATCTATTCCTGGCAGAGGAAACTGTTGTTTCCCGAGTGAGGACCCTCGAGCAGGCAGAGCTGCTGGATGTGCCACCAAGCACCGAGCACCAGCCCACGAGGAGAAGCCTCACGGAGTCCCACCACAGCAGGGCAAAGGAACAAGGTCCCAGGTATGGTGGGATGAGGGTGCAATGTGGGATATTGCCCCTTCTCTTGTCCCTTGGGCTGTTCCCTACAGCACGTGTGGAGGCTGAGGACATCGCGTGATGGTTTTCAGTGTCTCCTGGTTTTCCTGAGGACATTGTGTGATGGTTTTCAGTGTCTCCTGGTTTTCCTGAGGACATCGCGTGATGGTTTTCAGTGTCTCCTGGTTTTCCTGAGGGCATCGTGTGATGGCCTTCAGTGTCTCCTGGTTTTCCACACACTGTTTCCCTGCTCTGCAGGCTGTTTCCATGGAGAGATCCCAGGCTGTGAGTGCAGCCCCTGCCTTCCCAGCGACACTCCAGGGCCCAGAGATGAGGCATTGTTGGGAGGCTGAGCCGTCTGCCTGTGCAGCTCCATTTACCCATCTGTGGAGCCTGTCCCTTCCTTGACTCATCGAGATACCGGAGCTGGGCTTTTCTTCTGTCATTGAAATAGCTTTGGCCCCTGCTTGCCCCCTCCCCTCGGCTCTCATCAGCTCGGCATTACCATAGCCCTTTGTGGAGAGCCACACTTCTGTTTGTCTGGGCGAGCAGCTGAGGCACGGGAAATGTGCCGGAGCCATTCAGGGGCTTAGCCTGGGAGGCATTGTACCTCTGAAAGGGATGCTTGGAGCATTTACATTAAAATGTGCTTGATACAGATAATATGAGTGGCTGTGGGGGTGTGCGTGAGGAGCAGAGCCGGGAGGAGCCCCCGTCCCTCCTTGCCAGGCTGATTAATGAGCAGCAGGGAAGGTGTTTGGGGTGATAGCCATACCAGGGCTGCTCTCTCGCCTCAGCCCGGGGTTCTGGGGCTCTGCAAGTCCTTCCTTCACCTGGCACTGGGTGAGCTGAGCCGGGCTCTGGGGGCTGTCTGTGGAGAAGGTGCTCAGGTCTGTCCATGTGCTCTGCTCTGGTGCTGGCTCTGCAGCTCCAAGCGGGAGGTGGTTCCTGCTGGGATGTCTGTGTCCTCTCCAGGGTGCTGTGTCTGGCAGGGGACAGCTCTGGGACCCGAGAAGTGCCCCACAGCCCTTCCTCCTTGTCCCCCGACCCTGAGCTCACCCTGTCCTTGCCTCACCCCATGGCACCTCAACAAGCTGGCTTTGCCTCTGCTCAGCCTTTCCTGAGGGTCCTGCCACGGACCACATTTCATCTTCAATAACTCAGTCAGCTGGGCTGGATTTAACCAGCAAAGTGACGTTTGGCCATGCTCCATTCCAGCCATGGTCCTAAATTCACCCTGGGGTTGGAGCTGACCCCACCAGGAGTCCTGGTCACAGGAAAGAGGAGCTACAGAGGAGAAAACACCTCTTGGCTTTGGCTCTGCTGCTGTGCTGTGTGCGTGGGGTGCCTGTGTGGGACCTGCCCTGGCCTTTGAACAGTTGTGAGGTATCCAGAGTTCAGTGCCTTAAGCCCCAAAACTCTTCCCAAAGCTTAGCACTCAAAGCTTACAACCAAAAGTAAAATTTAGGGGTGACAACATGGGCATGCCTTCATTTTACAGCTGAAATCATTGAACTGAACTGAAATCCTCAGGCAGTTGAACAGATATTTTTTCCGTGAGTAAAATGTGACCTAATGGAAAACCGAGACCTGGTACAGAAATTCTGTCCCCAAGGACAGTTTTTCATGAAGATTATGATGGGTCCTGAGTTCCTCTTAGACTGCAGCATTAATAAGTGTTGTGGTGGTGCCCAGAGGTGATAATGTTAATAAGCACCTAATTTTAGCAGTAATTTAGCTTCTGTTATAATTACCAGGTCATTGTGCTAGGTGCTGTGCAGACACATGTGAAAAGACAGCTTCAATCCCAAAGGGCATGTGCTCGGGACAGGACACAGCAGTTCCTGTGGGCAGGGTTGTGTCTGAGGCAGTGGAACAGCAACAGGAGCCAAACCTGGGGCAGTCTCCTCTGCACTGCCTGGAGGGAACAGCCCTGAGAGGAGCTGGCCCAGGAACGCTGGGTGCAGTGGGGATGGGTGAGGAACCCCAAAGAGCAAAGGAAAGGGTCTCCTACAAGAGAGCAATAACCCTTCTCTTCCCAGGGCTTGAAAATGCTTTCTCCCCAAAGTCAAACCTCAGTTCCGGATTTAAATAGACTCTTTTTGCATACCGTGAGAGTTCAGAGGATATTAACCGTGATTTGTGTACCAGTCTGGTTCAGTCTGCACTGGAACAGGATGGATTCATAAGGGTAAAGCTTTTTATGCACTGGGTCTTTGCCTTGTTACCTCTGGGGAGTGATTGAATCGCAGGAAAATCCTGCAAATGCTGCTCACTCTGGAGGCTCATTGAGTGATCCAATCCCAAGCACACTTTGGTGGGGTTTTAGGATAGATCCTAGCAGACAAGGCTGCTTCAGCCATAAGAAAATACACACAAGTTCACATCAGTGCACAAATTGGAAGGTTTCACCAAGGAAAAGAGTATTTGCAAAGTGCAGGGGAATGTAGAACTCAGTAATTTGGTACTGGTGGCTCATTGCAGCAAGGTTTACATGGTAGATATCTAATGCTGATGCATGTATTTTATTCTTGTGCAAGAGGCTTTTTAGCTTTGAATGTTTAAATGAAATAAATCATGGTCAAATGAAACTTTCTACCTCACTGAAATGAAAAGAGAAAAACGAACTGATTTATTTTGACTTTTTGTCCATAGAAAATATGATCTAAATTGACACATTCCAACAACGAATTTCTATTTTGGCCCAACTGCATTTCTAGTGGAAACTTATCGAGGTGAACAGGTCTCAGACAGGAACTCAGTGCTGACTACCCTCTGGCATGGCCTAAAGTTGCTTTGGAAGTGGCTGCAGTTCAGGTGGCACTTAGTGAACCTGTCACTCTCACCCTCACAGCCTTTCCTCTTTTTCCTTTAAGTTCTCTGAAATGTTTTGCTTTTCTCATCATTCTTTCTGTTTTTTCCCCCAACCCTTTACCTTTTTGGTAAAGATTTTGTCCAAGAGGGGGACAAAACAGAGTGATTCCCTTCCCAGTTTCAAATGAACCACAGCTCTGTAGCTGTAGCTTGTACAGACCAGGATGATGGTGAGGGGTGATGGGTTTGGTGGCTTTTGCCCTTGTGTTGGAGAGGTTCTCCTGCACTGTGGGTGTGTGGCAGCTGTTTTTAGACCATCTGGCCAGTCAGAAAGAGAGGCAAAAGAATGGCACCTGTACCTGGGAAAACCTCAGCACTGGAGAGGAAAAGGAGCAGGACCAGGCAAGATGCAGAGCTGCTGCTTTGATCCCTTTGGGACCTGATGCCTTTCTCTGTGTGCTGTGTTCATCTCCCCTCTGCAAGGCTCTTTGCTGTGGTTTCAGACTCAGCCTGTGCCCCTCCTCTGGCCCCAGATGGAAGTTGTGTTTGCCTGCTGCTCTTCCAGGCTGCTGGGGCACTGACTGACAGTGCTGTTGGAAGGAGAACCACTGGCCTGTGTGGCACGAGACATGGCTTGGAGATGCTCAAGGGCTCGTTGGGGTGGGTCTGATGCTGCCCTGGCACTGAATCACAGAATAGTTTGGGTTGGAAGGCACTTTAAAGCTCATCCAGTCCCACCCCCTGCCATGGCAGGGACACCTTCCACTGTCCCAGGCTGCTCCAAGCCCTGTCCAGATCTAGGGGCAGCCACAGCTTCTCTGGGCAATGGATTCCAGTGTCTCACCACCCTCATGGTACAGAATTTTTTCCTAATGTCGGATCTGTATCTGCCCTCTGCCAGTTTGAAGCCATTCCCCCTTGTTTTGTCACTCCAGGCTCTTGTCCAAAGTTGCTCTCTACAACCCTCTCCAAGCTCTCTTATAGTCCCTTTAAGTACTGGAGGTGCTATAGGGTCTCTCCAAAAACCATATCTTCTTTTTCTTTTTCAAATCACATCCTTCTCTGGTCCTGGCTCCATCCAAGGGGGCTCTGGAGCATTGCAGGCCTGGGACAAATGAACGAAGATCTGCAAATGAATGAAATGCAACTGCTGCTCTTTATCCAGCTCTGAGCAAGAGCAGAAATTCCTCCTCGGGTAAGAGGTGGGCAGCTCCTGGTCTGTGTTTGAAGCTTGCTAAGGCAGTGACTATTGTGTTGGTCATGTGGACTGAATAAGCCCTGCCATGTGGGTTCTGTAGCTGAAGAATGAAGGGAAGTGCCTGTGAAATGGGGCTCAAACCCCTGACCTTGGCTGGCTGGCTCCCTAGATGTGTGGGTGAAAGGGAACTGTCCCGTCCCTCAGGCAGTGCAAGTCCAGATAATGAAAATGACTTTCAACCAAATTTATGCTGCAAGTTAAACCTCAATAAATCACATTTTTTAGCAAATAAACCATTTGCCAAATCACTGTTCAGTTGCCTAATCCCTGCAGAGCATGGTGAGGGAGCACATCTGTGCAGCTTGCACCAAGTCAAACCCTGCAGAGCAGAGATGGGAGAAGGAAACTCCACAGCTTTGCAGGCTCCAAACACGGGACAATCATTCCACTACCAAAGCTGCTCCTCCAGCTGGGAATTACCCTTCCAGTCAACAGCCTGAGAATCTAAGCAGGAAGGTTTAATGAAACCCCAGACCCAGCAGCCCTCCCATGGGAGCTCCCAGACAGTGTTTTGGCTCCTGGAGCCCACACTGATGAGTTTTACATGCTTGCCTCCAGAGGAGCATCTCCAGATCCTTGTCTGGCCTCTGTGTGTTCAGCAGACCCTATTCAAAGCCTTAAACATGGATGTCTGAGAACTGACCCAAAATTTACTCCTTCCCTCAAACCTTTGGGACCAAAAACTTAGCTTTGATGCACCCCAAGGAAGATTGGTTCCCTTGCAAGCTTTGAGCATTCAGTCCTGGACGTTACAAGTCCTTTTGGGTGTGAGTTTCTCACATTCTGCTATTTCACAGGAGACAATTTTTTTGCAATGGGGAAGGAAATAATCACCTGGGGAGTCACCTCGTGCCTGTGTGTGATATCTGTCGGCCTCCTGCATGGGGAGCCCTGGGCAATCATTAGCAGCCTCGAGTGGAAGGTTGTCCTGTCTGTTCTGGACCACCTCTTCCTGCAGGGTGGTTGCCCCATGCCAAGGTGAGCCCATCAGAGGCAGAAGACTGTGGTGCTGCCAGCCCTGCACAGTCCTGGGAGGGAGCTCAGCCCAGACTCCAGTGAAGTTCTGTGTGTGCACAGTGCCAGAGCCTTGCTGTGGTGTTTGTAGGATCCTGGATTCTCCTGGAGCACAGCCCTGCTACCCAGAGCGTTGGGCAAGAGCTGGCAGAGCGCAGGGATTTCACAATCATCCCTTGCACAAGACCCTGCTGCTGCAGGGAGTGTTTGTCTGTGAGCAGCGCTGGACAAATTGAAATTGCATAACCCCATCCCGTGCTACTTTGGACTCTTTCATTAGATTTGTATGTTTTATGGGATTTTTTCCTTTTTCTTATCGCTTTTCCTCTTTCTTTTTTCTCTGTGTTTTTCCTACTTAAGCAACCCTGGCACAACCCGGTTGCGTTGGCTCCATCCCACTCCAGCCTCACAAAATAATCCTCCTAACCTGCCCCCTCCCAAGGCTGTTTCTTTCCCTGCCTGCTGGTCATCACTTTTGGCCGAGGAGTTTTTTTGGGATGTCTCTGTTTTGCCATGACTTGTCAAGGGTCAATCTGCCACTGATGGCCATGGATTGTTTGGCTCCGTGCCCTGAAATCTGAACCTGCAAAGGGCTCTAAAACCCACCTGTGCTGTGGCCACTGCAAACTGCAGGGCAGCCCATGGAGATTTCCTGGGAAAGCCATGAGTGCAAATATAGGGCTGCACTTGGAGGTTTTTTGTTTTGTTTTTATGATTTTTCACAGCCTAACGTGGGTCACACTGGGAGGGTGTGGTGGAAATGGGAAAAACATTCTCTCACCAAACCTCTTCCACAGCAAGGGAAACAGCAAGTGCCTTTGTTGCTGAAATGGCAGCTGATTTTGGGGCATGAGTAGCCCAGTTGAGGGAGGAGGGGTTGAGGCAGAGGACAAATGAACAGGAAAAGGGATTAAAAAAATGCAGCTTATCACAGAGTTCTAGATTTTCTCTAGGTGCAGAGGACAAGGTATTTAGCACAGAGCTATTGTTCCCAGAGATTCCTGCAGGAGAGGAGCACATCCATATTCATACATGGGGACAGTCACATGCACCTTCTATGTCTGCAGTGGCTCCTCATCACAACATTTAAATACCCATTGCACTATTGCTGTTAGATCTGGGCGAATAATCCACAATGAATAATGTATCCAATGAATCCCGTCCCTGCTAATTGTGGAATATTCACGAGCAGATGGCAATTCCAGGCAGGTTTTTTCACATTCCTTTTTTCTCCACTCGGGACGGAAGGTTTGCTGTAAGTAGGTGATATTTGAAATTCAAGCTGTGTTTCCGAGTCGCGATTGGCCACTTGTGACACGGTGGTGTCCCTCTTCCCGCATTGGCCGAGCGTACAAAGTACTTTGGATACAAATACTCGCATGTGCAAATTTAAAATTCCGTTTCCATGGTTACTCATGCATGCAGCTTTGAACTTCACTTTCCTCCAACATTTGTGCTGGTAAAACTCATTCAGTCGCAGGTTTGTGGCAAGTGAATACAAAAGCTGCATGAGGCTGTATTTGCATGCTCTAGTACAGATGATTCCTCTCCATAAACTCAGCCTGGGTATTCACTGGGCTTTTCTGCCACCTTTTCTGGTGCTTTCATGGGTTTCAGCCTACAGGAATGTTCTTTCCCGTGATTATCAGCCCTTATGACTCCAGTTTTAGCGTCACAAATACACGCACAGTTGGCTGATATCTCTCTCTGCAGGTAGATGCAAACATCTCACAGTCAGTTCTGCGCTGGGCAAAGCAAGGTGTTTATTTTTCTGGCTATTGAAATCTCAGTTGGTTTTGCAAAATCAGGTTCTCTTCTTCTGGTTAATCCTGTTAACAATGCATTAGGACGTGTTCAACTTTGTTTTGCAGCAGGGATAGAGGGGAGAAAAAAGGAATTAGCAGGAATTTTTCAAGTCGGAGTAGCTGGAAGGAGCTGAGCTGATGGAAAGAGGCTGTTTTGCTTTTGCAAAGACGTCAAAGTCAGAGTGAAAAGCCCTACTGCAGGTGAGTCATGAGGGGGTGTGTCCGGCCCTTTTGAGATCCCAACACATACATTTCTCTGCTGATAAAGGAATACCTGCTCTGTGCTATTTTTCCAAATGCATTCCCTTACTGTAAGAAACATTGGCTTACCAAAAACTTCCCCACCCCTCCCACTCTGGGACGGTTTAATCGAAGCTATTTTTGTTTCTCTGGCTATCACGTGTCTTGTGCAATATTTCTGTAGCCTCTGGACAAACACAGGAGAGAGAGCAAAGGTTAACCACGATTTATGTCTGGGTTTGTGATTGCGCTGTGGGAGCAGCGTGGTGGGGCGCACGCCTGGCTGGCCGTGGGCGCCTGCTGTGCTTCCAGCAGCATCCTGGGACTCAAAATTCGGGAGAAAGCAGCGCCCCTTCCACTGCCAACCAAAAACCAGCCTTTTGTGAGCGTGTTCTGCTGTATCTCAGATCAAGAGCACATTAAGGCATTGGTTGCAGGGTCAGGCTGGGCTAAATTGAGACCCCGGGTCCCCCCCTGTCCCCTGCAGGGCTGTGGTTCGGTGTCACTGCTTTAGTCCTGGCTCCAGTCCTGCTCCACAGCAACAGGTTGTGGGAGAGGGTGAGTGGGGACAAGGAAAGCACAACGTGCTCCAGGTCTCAGCTGGGGAAGAGATCAAAGCTCTCCCCTCCGAGCCGGGGGACTGGGAAGGCAGCGGATGTTCAGACAAATATTCGCACCTGGGAAAATTCTCATCACGCTCCAGCGCTGGGAAAACACCCCACTGCCCATGCTCAGAGCCTGACCTTTTTAACTATTCAGAGCGCAACACCAAATGGCTTTAAAGTGCTATCTGCTCTGAAACGGGTGACAAAGCATAACAATGGCCACTTCTTATTCAGCAGATGTGATCTCCAACCACTTTGTGCCCAGCTGTGTGTATTCAGGCTCTGAGCTGTTGACTTTAGCAAGAAAATGACTTGCTGCTGCCCTGCAGAGCTTGCCAGGCTGCCCCTTCTGCTGGGTGATGCTCCTTCATGTGCTGCAGAACTGCTCTCCCATCTGTCCTGAGGGAGATGGAGGGTGCCCCTGACAGGGAGATTTGTTCCAAAAGGTGTTGGGATGTGTGGAGTAGGACACCACAGAGCCCAGGGTCTGGTGGTTCGGTACCTGTGAGCTGAGCTTGGGAAGGGGCTGCTCTAACAGAGGGCTTTGGTAAGCGTTGCTGACAAAAGTGGTGTCAGTTGGCCTTGTGGGTTGAAAATCTCTTTAAACTCCCAGTTGCACAATGTAGGTTTCTCAAGACTTTCCCCAAATTACCTCTCTGGCACTAAGGGACAAGTCTGAAAATTTCGGTGCAAGAGGAAATTCCCTCTGAGAGCCCAGAGATATTCAGAGGAAAGAGAGTGCTCAGCTCTGTACTTGCACTGCTGCTGTGTCATCGCTGGCAGATGGTGGAGCTGCTCTGCCCTTTGGCCAGGATGGCAGGGGAAGCAAGTCCTGGCCCTGGGATGTGCTGGGGCAGCGCAGGAGGAAAAGGAGAGTTTGGAGCGTCCCTGTGATCTATCCTCCTTCCTTTCTCCTCTTTCCCTGTGGTGGCATCCTCTGGTGCAGGGGGACAATAGTTTCTCCCCATTTCAGTGCCCCATCTTCGCCTGGAGCATCCCCTCCCATTGTGCCTGCCCAAAGGGCTGCAGCAAGGAGGTCTCTCAGGGGCTCTCCCTCCCTCCTCTTCCTCTGTCCCGGGGGCTGAAGGCACTGTCCCCCAGAGCTGCCTTTGTTTCGGAAGGCACAGGCAGCCCTGGCTCTTTCTTCGCTGGGGCTGCGGGAGGAGGGGCTGCTGCCGGAGCAGATGGTCCCTGTTGGAGGGTTCGGGGCCTCCTCGCCAGCAGGTTGAGGGGGGGATCCCCTTTCACCACTCGGCTGGGGGAGGGCTGCCTGCCTCTCACATGGTCAGTTCCCAGCTGAGTGCCTCTATGGGATTACGCTGCTATTCATCTAATTGGAATTGTATTTGGAGCAAGGAGACAGTATCTCTTTCCTCCGAAGATCTATTATGCATAAACTGTGCACAAAGGCATCCTCCTGCCGGCGAGAGGGGGTGTCCGGGTGGCCACAGCCCTGCTCCAAGTCCTGCTCTGCAGGAAACAGCCCTGACCCTCCTGCTGCTCGGCAAGCCCATCCTCTAACCCCTGGGTCCCCAAAAGGGCTGTTGGACAGCCCATCCTCTAACCCCATGGTCCCCAAAAGGGCTGTTGGACAGCCCATCCTCTAAGCCCTGGGTCCCCAAAAGGGCTGTTGGACAGCCCATCCTCTAACCCCTGGGTCCCCAAAAGGGCTGTTTGGTGGCTTCCTGCCCTCCCCTTGCATCGTCCAGCTCCGCTCACTGACAGCACCCGGAGCTGCACAGCTCTCCCTGCATCTCCAGCATGGATCTCCACATTCCTGGCATGGTGAGTTCCCCATCCTTGTCCCCCCATCACACCACAGGATCAGGCTCAGTGCCTGGGGACTGTGAGGGAGATTGCAGAGTCATCCTGGGCTGCCTGTCTGGGGTTGAAGTCACTCGATGCACCCTGCAGAGGACACACCTTCTGAGCATGGCTGGGCAGGTGTTTTTGTAGTCAAATGTCCCTCAGCAGATATAAACCCATGGGGGCACAGGGAATCTGTAAATCAGTGCAACTTTCTAGGTGGAGAATGAGGGTGAAAAAAAAAATCCCACCCCACCCACAATGGCTTATGGCTGAAATCACCTTGCATTTGCACACACCCTCCTGGAAGACCTGCCAGAGTTCACCTGCTATCAGCTCATGCCTGCAGATAAGGAGACCCATTTCTCTAAGCTCTATGGAAGCAGGAAAACTCCTAAATGAAACAGGAAGATATTTGATGGAAAAAAAAAAAATCAAGATGATTGCCCTTGCAAAGAGCTGTGTGAGCACCTGTCACGAGGCAAAGAGCAAAGCTCTTGACAGGAAAGGAGAGCTGTCCTGGTGAGCCCTCTCAGGGTGGGATCTTGCTGATTGTGACAGCCCCCTCTGAAGACTCCAAATGCTGGAGTGGAGCAGGGGATGCTCCCTTGGTTGCACAGGGGCTGTTTTGGGAGTCCAGCCTGCTGAGTTCATTTGCAAGCATAATCCCTTTGAGAATAGCTCATGGAGGGTGCCAGAGGCTCTGCTTGCAGCCCAGGAATGCCGTCCTGTCTGCTCTGGGCTTGTCCTGTCAGCTGTGGATTTGCAACCTGGGCTGGCTTGACAGACCAGCTCTGGCAGCTCTGGCTCAGTCTGGAGGTGTGGGAGCTGCTCAGGCACTCAGTGGCTCCATGAGTGCTGCAGATGGCACAGAGTGGTCCCTGTGGTGGCCCAGGCTGGGGCTGTGCTGGTCAGAGATGCCTTGGCTGTGCATCTCAGGTTCAAAGGAGCACTTGGCTTAAGTGTCCCTTAGTTTGGGGACAGCAGCCCTGGGGATCCACCACCTTTCTCTGGGCTTGGGAATCCTGCGTCTCCACCCACAAGCAGAAAGGAAGGTCAAAGACCCTCTGACCTATGTGCCAGCCTGAGGGCACAGGGGATGGAGGGGATGGATGGTGCCTTGTCTGCAGCTCTGAGTTGTTCTCTGCAGCTCTGAGCTGTTCTCTGCAGCTCTGAGCTGTTCTCTGCTCTTCCCATGGGGCAGCCTGAGTTGGAACACTGATGATTGTTGCTCTTCTGCCCTTGAAAAGCTGGAGGGGGAAGACTGTGATGTCCTTCCATGAGCCTCAATCTCCTGGTGCATCCTGAGACAGTTCCTTTCTCACAGCCCCTTCCTGTCTCTCCTCCAGTGAGCTGAACGCCCTTCCTCTGCTGATATTCCTGCCCATCCTCTTCTAGCACATTAGAATGATAAAATCATTGAAAAGTTTGGGTTGGAAGGGACCCTAAAGCTCATCCAGTCCCATCCCCTGTCATGGGCTGGGATACCTCCCACTATCCCAGGCTGCTCCAAACCCCATCCAACCTGGTCTTGGACACTGCCAGGGATCCAGGGGCAGCCACAGCTTCTCTGGGCACCTGTGCCAGGGCCTGCCCACCCTCACAGGGAAGAATTTTTTCCCAATATAAAATCTAACTCTGGGGAAGGGACCCTGGAGGTGCTGGTGGACACCAAGCTCAGTGAGAATGACCAATGTGTTGACAGTGACCAGTGGCTGACAGCCCGTGTGAGGCTGGGCTGCAGCAACAGTGGCATCACAGACAGAGATGGAGAAGTCATTGTCCTGCTCCACTGTCCACTTGTCAGGCCACATCTGGAATATTGCACAGTTTTGGGCCCTGCTACACAAAGAGAAGTGGATGGACTGGAGAAGGTCATGAGAAGGACCACAAAGGTGATCCAAGGGCTGGGAAGTTGCCATATGGGAAAACGCTGAGTGACCTGGGTTTGTTCAGCCTTGAGAAAAGAAGGCTTAGGAGAGACCTTTTCATCGTCTTCTGATATTGAAAGGTTGGCTACAAAGAAGATGGAGGCTCCCTTCTTACAAGGAGTCACATGGCAAAGATGAGGGGCAAGAGGTGCAAGCTACTCTTGGGGAAATTCTGATTAGACACATGAGGAGAATTTTTCACAATGAAAATAATCTCCACAGGGAAGTGGTGAACTCCCCAGTGTTGCAGACTTTCAAGATTCAGCTGTAAAGGATTTTGGACCATCTCGTCTAGACCTCATTTTTGCCAAGAAAGTTTGGACCAGATGATCCTTGAGGTCCTTCTAACCTGGTTTTCTCTGATTCTGTGACATCAGAAAGGAGATGTCACACAGAAAGAGCCCCATCTAATCAAGAGGCTGTGTGTGAGCTTTCAGAGCCTTTCCTGGGTGTAGGATTTGTGTCAGATCTCATCCTTTTCAAACAAACCAGATCTTCTCAATCCATGCATGCATCCAGCTGAACACGAAGGAGACGCAGTTTCAAAGCTGCAGGGCTCCAACACAACATAGCAAAGAAACCGTGGGACTGTTTCAGGAATCTACTCAACTGGTGTGAGGATTTCAAAGGAAATGTCCTGGCAAACAAGACAGTTTTGTGATATACTCCCTCAGTGCTCCCCATCCTTCTGCAGAGAAAATGAATGGCTAAATTCAGCTTTTAATGCCGATGCTGAAGCTTTCCAAGGAGCTGGCAAGAGGGAAGTGTGTTGTAGTTGTCTGTGTGTGAAACAATGCAACGAGAGACCCAAACCTGCTGTGCTTTTAGGGCTTTCTCTAACGTTGTGTCAGCAATTTGGAATCCAGCTCAGGCTGTGGAGGTTTGTAACCATAACTCAGAATTGCCCTGCCTGGAGATGTCCGGGTGTGAAAGCAGCAGGAGAAACAGCGAAAGAGGAAGGGTTAAAGGAATGGCATGTGCTGATCTGCCTGATCAGCAGGTCATGAGAGCAGAGCAATTGGCATGAGCTTCTCAGGACAACGGGAGCTGTAAAACAAAGGACAGCCTAAAACAAAGGCGGGATCACACCCCAAAGGAGCCCAACCAGCTGAGTAAATCAGCTGCTCCTCATGACTCACAGGCAGGACGGAGCGAAGAGGCAAAAGATCACAATCAGGTCTGTTCCCACAGGGTACAAGAGGCATTCCTGAGAACCAGGGCACAGCCACCCACCTGAGGAGAGTCCACGAGCTGTGATGAGGACCTGGGAGCTGCTGTCCCTCATCTCCTGTGTCACCACAAGTGGTCCTGGCCAGGCTGACTGGACACACATCTCTTGTGTGTGAGCATGAAAGAACAGTGAGTGAAATCTGTCAGATATGGAGTGTGAGTTGAACCACCTTTGTCAAATATAAAAACCAGCTTCCCCTCTTGAGATGATCCTGGATTGAGTTTTCTGCTGCAACTGGAATTTTTGCCCTCTGCAGTGACTTCCAGGGCCATCTCTCACTGTGGTTGTTTGCATTTGTGTTTCTACAGGAGCAGGTGACAGCTCTGGTCCTGTGGATGCTGCTGGACTCTGACTTGTGGGAGACACCCATGGTTTGGATAAGGATGCAGGTAGGGTGCACCAGGGATTAGCAGAGGTACAGGTCATGAGAGGCTTTGCAATGCTTCCACCTGTGCACACAACAGCCTTACTGAGCCCCCAGTGTCAGCTCTGCAGTGCTGGGGGGCTCTGGGCAGCCCCAGCCATGCCCTCCAGCACCTTGGGAAGCGTGGCAGGTTGCAAGGGACTTTTGCAGGGAAGGTGTTTTCCTGTGGGTGCTTGGGTCAGAGGCATTAACCATGTGGGCACGCAGATTAAATGGTTTGTGGCCAGTTGCAGCTGGCCAGGGCTTCCTGTAATAAAACTCTGCGTGTGCATGGATAAACCAGAATGGAGCTGTGTGCCTGACCCTTCTGCCAGAACGTGGCTTGGGTTGGGGTTTAGTCTGTGGGCTGGGGATGTCCCACCAGACCAATCCACCTGCAGCATCACTCTGCTCTCACGGCTGAGGTGCAGCAGGCTGGGGGTCACAGGAAATGTCCCTGCTACCCCCCTTTGATGTCTCTGCTGGGGTGAATTGTGCATCTCACTGCAATCCAAGGCACCTCTGTGCCCTCTTTACCCTGAGACAGCCCCCATCCCTGTGCCTTTGCTACCTTGCCATTAACAAATATTATAGTAATTACATGGATATTGCTCTTTGGGTTGTTTTAGCCCACATCAGCCTGGAGTCCCTGGCTCTGGTGTTATTAACCAGATAAAATGGAGTTTACTTACACATCAGTAGCCTCCACATCACAAAAAGGGAGTTTCAGTTTCCTGCTGGGTCCTAAACACAGCTCAATGACAGTTTGAAGAGTGCACAAATACGGGCTCTGTTTTCCTAAATGCACCTGCCCCAACTTGTAGTGACACAGCAGGCACAGAAAAATATTTGGTACCAGATGTGCCCTCACTGTCCTCTTCCCGTGATGCAAATGTTCCCTTTATGATGCATTTATTTAATATTTTGTGTTCTGTGCAATGCTCTAAGTGGGGGAAAGGGCAAGAGTTGTAGGAGCACCAGCAGTGCTGCTGCACTGAGCCAGACAGTCCCTCCTGCCAGTGGAGGGGAGATGAGTCCTGATGAGTGCTTGGAGCTTTTGAAATCCAGCTTTTTTTCCAAAGTGTGGTGTTTACAATGGCATCAATGTCCTTCTGCAACTTCTGGAATCTTCTCCATGCCATGGACAACATCCTAAAGTGCTGTGCCCTGGCTTCTCACTGAGAGTACCTTGCCATGGGTGTCCTTACCTGTACAGCTGTGCCTTTTCTAACCAGCTGGGTCATCAGGCAGGCTCAGTGCAGAGCAGCTCAGCCCTCCTACCCCAGTGTGACCTCACAGCTTTCTGCTGCCCAGACTCTCTTCCAGTGCCACTGTCACGCAGCTCCAGTGTCCAAAGCCACCCCAGGCAGGAGAGGGTCTCTGCCTTCCACCCAAAAGTGCCTCCACCCCCAGTGGCTCCTGGGCCAGCAGCTCCCAGGGGTGTCTGTGCACCGAGGGTGCTGCTGGCATTTGCTTTGTGCCGTGGGTGCTCCACTGACTGTCACAAGCTGCTGCAGGGAAAAGTCACCTGCTGAGGTTCCTGCAGCTGTGTCCAAGCACAGCGCTTGAGCTTGTCTGGTTTCTTGGATGCTGAGCAGCTCTGGTGCTCTGCTCTGGGCAGTCTGGTTTGACTCCTGCCTCTCTGGAATATGTGGATGCTCTCCAGCTGATGGGCTGAGCATTTCCCCCCGCGCTGGCCACTGGCTGCTGATGTTCCCCTCTGTCTGCTGATGACTTGCAGAGACACAGGAAAATAATGTGCCACTTCCTGGCTTGGTCTTCCCCTTTCTTTTTCACTGTGCAGTTCTGAGATTTACCTGTCTAGAAGAGCTGAGCATTCTCTTTGCTGAGCAAGACAAATATTCCCTCCCCTATGAGAGAAAGAATAAGTCAAACCATTAGCTGGTGCAGTGAGGGGCACTATGACCAGCAGGGATCGTTTATCCTATTGAGGATGATACAAAATGCAGTTATTTTAGACTTATGACCTTGGGCTCTCAGTGATTGAAGTTCTGCATCTCCACCCAGAAAAGGTCCAGAGGGTCACTGGTGCCCCCAGGCAGGAGCAGGTCACCAGACCAGGCGATGTGAGGTGACGATGGTGGGTAAGGCACAGCCCACTGCCTCTCCTTGTGAAACCAGAGGACTTTGTGAGCGCTGGGAATGATCTGGGATCACTTGGGGCTGGCTGCTGTGCTGTGGCCTGAAGAGCTTGTCCAGGTCTGCATCCCCTGAAATGAACCTCTGGATGCCAGCCAGCATCTCTGGGCCTCTCAGGTGTCAGCGCTGCAAGCTCTGCTCCTGAGTCTCAAAGGAGATGCAAACTGTTTTGTTTTCAGCTGCTGTTATTACCCTCTGATTAAAAACATGTGGTTTATTAGTTTCATTTTTGCACAGAATGCAGTGCTCAGATGTCTCTGCAGTTGCATACCCTCTGTAGGCAGAACTGAAAAATATCAGAACCAGGAGGTGCACAGGAACAAACTCCTGTGGGCTTTGCACATCTTAGAATCATAGAATGCAGAATCACTTGAGTTGGAAAAGACCTTTAGGATCATTGAGTCCAACCAATAACCAAAATCCATCGCTCTCAGCCACTATCCCATCTGTGGTCTGGCTTTCTTACCTGGAGGTGCTGTCAGGTGCTTTTTAAACTCTTGCTGTGGTTTATTTTATTTGAAGGACAGCATTTAAAGGACGTGGGTCTCGGACAGTGTCAGAGCTGTGACTGCTCAGCATCATGGCACGGAACTTGTCTGTCCAGCTGCAGCTGACCAATGCCTTCTTTCCCCTGAGACTGTTTAAAATCTCCCTGTGGAGCTCCAGTGTGGAGGAGGGGAGTGAAACCTCCGTGCAGGAGCTGGCAGGCTGTAGCTGAAGACCTGACACTCTCCCTCTCTGCTTTGTTTTGAATTAAGTCAGACAAGGGCACCTAGAGCACGGCACAGACACTGCTCCGGGGGACAGCTCTCCTGCTGGAATTTCTGGGTTGCAAAACACAGTCAGCACGGAGTTGGAGGGGTCCCAGCAGTCGGGATGGAGAGTCTCCCTGCAAGGGATATCCAAAGTAAGGCAGCAGCCACGGTGTCTCAGACTAGCGGGTAACCTTGCCAGGGGAATTTCTGAAGCGTCTCTGCAGTGGGTGCAGGGAAGTTAATTGGGTTTCTGGGATGTCTTGGGAATGTTGCTCCAAGTGCATTGAATTGCCCTGTTTTTCCTAAGAAGCAGCTCACCCCCGACCTGTGAAGTGAATGCAGAAATGGTTGTAGGCTGCACATGGCAAATGCATTGGAAGGGGTCAGCAAGGAGGATCCAAGGAGAATGAAGTGGGGCAGGAGATGGCACAGCTGGGGATGCCACCAATGTGGCCCTTAAATGAGGAGTCTCCTGGCTCTGTCCATGCTCCCTCTGCCCCACCAGCCCAGTGAGACACGCAGAAAACAGCAGATGAGTGTTCCCTGCCCCCATTGCTTCCTGTTTGTGCCTGAGCTCTCTAAACTTTGTCTGTCCCCACTGCCACCACCTCAGCTCAGAGCTCCTCAGGGCTGCAGCTGGCGCTGAGAGCAGGAGAGCTAACTCTGCTCTTTGCAGAGCCAGGACTTCCAGAGAACAAACCCTGGCCAGGGGAAAGACCACAAACTGTATTTGCATGAGCCAAAAAGAGGAGAGAGGAAACCCTGTGAGTCACCAGAGCCTCAGCAGGCCAGAATCCATCGGTGTGCCTTTTGAATCCAACTGTGCCTTTTACCTTGCCCATCTTCATCCCTTTTGCTGACTTGCTTTTTCACGAGGCCTTGCCAAGTGATTTAGATGAGAAATTATCAGCTGATTTTCATTAGCTCTCACTTCCCATCCCATGGTTCATGAGTATCTGAAGCCATTTTCTGCTTGAATTAGGGCAAATTGTTGAAAATTTCATTGAAGAGGCCATTTAAAAAAAGATTTGGTTTGCTTTGAATTAACATAAACATTTCATTTGAATAATTTATAAATATTTCATCCTCTTCCAGCCTTTTAGAGAAACCTTTTAAAGTATAAATTGCCAGAAAGGTCTAAATGGAGAGTGATTTTTTTTTTTTCTTACTATTGAATGATTTAGTTTTTAGGACAATGGATCGTTTTTTTGAAAAAAATTATCTTCAATGAGGCTTGGGTTGTTGCCCTCCAGCAATTGCAGTTTCTGTTCATCTCTTTTCGCAACAACACATTTCAGCTGGGCAGGTTCTGTGCAGACTCTTGGAGTGTCTAGGGATGACTCTCAGATTATTGTCATTTATTATGAGATTTAGAGTATTGCTGCTGGTTTGGAGGAAAGGGAAACTTTGCTGTGAGAGCCTGATGCCCTGCAAACAGAGGGTGCTCCTTGTGTGTAAATACTCCCTCTCGCCTGGCACGCAGTGACACTGGGGACAGCTCTGTGCACAGGGGACGTGGCCTGGCTGGGTGATGGCAGCAGCCACTTGCAGTGGAGTGAGACATTTCCCAGGACACAGCACCATCCTGCCTGCATGGGGAAGCATTCTCCTGTGCCTGCTTTCTCTGTGCTGAGCTCCCAGCCTCCCCGGCACTCTGGGAATGGCTCAACTGTGGTACAGGATCTCAGCAGCTCTGGTTTTGTCCAAGGGAATAAATGGAGAAGGGAGCAGTGCCCTGCACGTGTGAGTGAGAGCAGATGGGGAGCCTGGGAGCTCTCTCTGTGCTCTTGCTGAGGGGCAGAGTTTAACTCTTCCCGTGGCAGGAGTGAGGAGCTTGCTGGGTTTCTGCAGCAGCTCCCTGTGTCTGCTGTGGCTGTGTGGGAGCTGTGCCTCCAGTCTGGGCTTGGCTTGCATCGCCATGGTCCCAGAAGACATGAATTTTCCCCGTGGGTGTGAGAGCAGGCCTTGGTATTGGCTGCTGGATATCAGAGCCCCATCCTTCCTGCCTTATCCTTGTATTCCATCTTTTCCTTCTCTTCGGTCATTTATTGGTTCTACCTGCTCACTCTGGGCGGTGAGCAGGACACTGGTGTCTGTGTCTGTGGGGATCCAAACCTTTCCATTGTGAAAGATAACTCCTGTGGTGTTCCTCTTGCAGCTCTCTGTTCCCCTGGGGCTGAGCTCACAACGGTGAGGGAGTTTTGCCACTGCTTGTCCATCACAGCAGCCTTTCCAGCTGGAGGAACCCTGTATTTCATCCTCACAACTGTTCTTGCTAAATACCAACAGGAGAAGATGAGACCAACAGCTGTAGGAATCAGGAGGGTGGATGAAGGCTGGCCAGGGCCACCCTGTGTCCTGCCAGCGAAACTGAGTGCAGGTCATGCAGGACATGAGGTTCATTTGGCAAAATCTGTCTCTCCTTGAGTTTCTGGGAGCCTCCCCAGCCAGGCAGTGCAGGACACAGTCCATCTCTCCCTTGCTGGGTGCCTCTCTTTGGTCTGGCCAGCAGTGCCCATGCCCCACACTCTCTTATTACCACAGGCATTTTACCACTCTCAGTACCCCCTGAGACACCAGCCAGCCTTGGAGATTCCTGCTCTTGCTCCATGACCTCCATGCCCATCCTGTCTTGGCTGTTTTGTGGTTCAGGGGTGACTCAGACAGTATCTCTGGGCTTTTTTTTTTTGTCTCAGATGGGACTGCCACGACTTTAATTAGCACAAGACATCTTGACACATTGGAGGCTTTGAAAAGGAACCTGGCCAAAAGGGGAGACAACGTGGGCAGTTAACCAGGACACCCAATTTTGCACCTTTCTGCCATGGGGGTTGAGAGCTGGCTCCTCACAATGGGGAGCCATAAAAGATGTCTTCCTCCTTGAACACAGAGGTATTTCCTTTTTTAACTGGGTCCAGTCCCAGACACTCCATCTTTTGGGTTTGGATGAGGCTAGGAGCAGGAGGTTGTGATTAATGCTCAGCTCTCCACCACAGCTGGCCATAGCCAACCACAGGCTCATCACTCTTCTCCAAGTCTCTGCTCCTCCTCTGGATGAACTTCGACCCACACACGACTAATGCCCCAGAATACTCAATTCTCTTATCAGCCAAACTGAGATGTAGTTTACAGGAGTATAATGACCTCAGAGAGGTCAGCTGAGGAAAAATAAATGGGCTGTGCCCATTTTCTGCTTCCTTAAAAAGCCAGCCTAGGGTGGCTTCCTTGTTTCTCACATTTGATTTGCTGGGAAGGTCACATCTGACATTTCTTGGGTTTCCTGTAGGACTTGTTAGAGGCCCCACATGCAGAAAATGAGCTTCACCTGACCCTCACTGATGAGCACAGAAACTTAGAGAACTAACCCTTTCTCCAAGCTGTTTATTTAGTTACTGAGTGAAGCAAACATCAATGACTGACATGTTTAACCATTTTGTCACAACTCAAGCAATAGGACTGTGTTTTCTTGGTGCATTTGGTGCTACAAAACCACCTGCTCTTTTTCATCCAAGAATACAGAAAGTTACATGCAGAAGATCTGACTTTCTGATGTGGAAGGAAAACAAACAAGCCTCTAGTTTCCCCCTCAGGAAAACAAATGGTGTTTTATTATTTCAGTGTGGCCCCCTGCCCAGCTCAAGACTGGAAATCCAGAATTAGCATTTTAAAAAAATCCCAAGCACGGATTTTGCAATCTTGTAATTGTACTACAATCCCACTAAGAAGGAAAAGCAATGAGTGGAAAGTCATTTACCATCACTTATGCCAACTCCTTCCCTTCTAGTCTTCTTCCTGTCTAGTCTTTGCTTGCCTGATTGGCACTGCCCCAGGAGGAGATTTTGGGGAAGATAGGGAGCTATCTGCACCCACACCATGAGGCAGCTCTGTTGCTTCCTTTCTCCATCTCTGCATGCTTCTGCAGCTGAAGAGGACAAAATATCTCACCAGGACCAGGCTGTGCCCATGACAGATAGATCTGGCCGAGATGGGGAGCAGGGCAAGTAGAAGAGATGCTTCATGGTTAAGGATGTGGGGAGGAGGGCAGGAGCAGTGATTTTACAAGCAGGGAAAACCCTTCCCTTGGGCCAGGCGTCCCTGCCATTCCCGTGGTGCTGGTGACAACAGCGTGGGGTGACTCACCCCAGCAGGGCCAGGAGCTCGGGGACCAGGGCCAGGAGCTCAGGGACAATGGCCCTGCTGGCCCTGCTGGCCCTGGTCCCTGTGCTGCCACTCCTGACCCCATGATCCTGCATGTGCTCTCTGTTTTCCCTGCAAATCCCATCCTGTGGCCATGAGAACTGCAGGGAGAGTTTCTGGATAGGCTTTGGCAAAGAGCTGTGGGCTCCTGGGAAGGAGTCAAAGAAACCCATGAGAGAGAGGAAAAATCCACTGCTAAAACACCGTGAGCTCACCAGAAGAGTGGGAGCACTGCAAGGTCTGGGACCTTCCTCATGGAGTGAGAGTGGGCTGGGGCTGATGGTCTTTGAATAGCCACAGGCAAATCTGTTTGTCTTAAAAGAATGTGAGGAGCAAGGTGATCCCTCCTGGGACTCTGCATCAACTTAGAAATGCTGCAGAACCCTGAGGAAGATCATCTGCACCTAAGAATAAGGCATCCCAGCCTCTGAACAGAGAAATGGGGAAGAGATTTGCATTCCCTTGGCAGGTGAAAATCCATTTGTTGTGGCCTGGAACCAGGCTGGGGCCCTTGGGTCAGAAGATTTGCACATCCAGCTCCATCTGCCCCTGTTAGTTGAGGCTCAGGCACAATGTGTGGCACTTGGGCTGTCATGAGCACGTCCCACCGAATCCTGAGCCTCCTGCTCTGACCTCCCAGGTCCTTCCAGTGCGAGGTATGGGACTGGCTTGCAGAAGGCTCCTGGAGGGATGGCTGGCACTGGCATTTGGCACAGCATTGCTCCTTGCTTGTTGTCTTGCTGCAGGACTGTGCCAGTGCCCAATTAGAGTGCTGATTGCTCAGTTCTGTGCCCTGGTGCTGGGGGCATGTCCCTGGAGCCTGCTGGCTGCATCCTCCCTGCACCCACGGTCCAAAGATAAGCACAAGGTGATGCCACTCATCTTTGGGAGATGCTACCGTGCCCTCCCCTCGGGCTGCCTGGTGAATCCCAGAGAGGGGAGGCACTGAAGAAAGACAGATCCCAGCAGGCTCTGGACCATGTCTGTGCTCAGCTAATGTGTGCCACCTCTTTCCCTGGCATCTGAGTCCTGACTCTATTCAATTCCCACATCCTGCACCCTTTGGGTCAGGTAAATAGATTGTGAACATGCCCAAGCTGTGTTACTTGTGTGTTTATGCAAACGTTATTGCATCTCTGGCAGGACACCTTTCTTTTTCCATGGTGGTTTTGCACTGCCAGTGTCTTTCCACAAAAAACTTCCCAAAAGGTGTTGTAGTGCCATTTCCAAAATGCCTTTGGGACAGATTTGCAAAGCATGAAGTACAGCTGTCAGCCAGGTGTCCCTGTCCCTTTAATGTTCACAGTGTCACAATGCTGGAGCTGAGTCACAGCCCCCTCCCAAGGAATCGATGACCTGAAAGGTGTCCTCAATCCATCAGATCCCCTGAATTAAGTCCTGCAAAACGAGACCAGTAACAAGGCCAAGGAAGGGACACGGCGTTGTGCAAATATTACAGACTTATCTACTTATCTGGATTACGCAACAGGCCTAGAAGTGCTTCCATCCTGTGAACTCCTTTAATGTTTCTTCTGAGCTTGCAGGAGGTGTTACAACACTTTGGCTCGCTCTACTCCAAGGCTGAGGCATGCACTGGGGAAATTCTTGACTTACCTGCTGGCTCCTGGACGGATGCCACCAGCACCTCTTGCTTAACCCTCACACAGAACTCACTCGTGGGTCAGCGTGACTTTCCTGCTTCCTGAGAGCCAAGGGAAGGAGCAGAGCCTGTGCTTTCAGAGAGGGCTGGGACACAGCCTGACCTCCTCTGCTTGTGGGGGAAGGACAGGACCACAGTAATTTTTGTCTCTCAGCTTCCAAGGTGCCTGTCTAACAATTTTGCCATCAGTGAGCTGAGCAGAATGACTGTCCTGGGGACTACCTGGATCAGGAGCTGAAAGCTCCAAAGCATTAGGGTCAGCAAAGCCATTTATGTCACACGGCACAAGTGGCAGAGACCCATGGCCAGCCCTGCCTGGTTGCATGTGTGGAGGCAGCTGGTGGTGGTGGGGTCCTCGAAAGGCAAGAAAGAGGGCTGGGCTATCAGAAATAACCAACCTTCCCTTTCCCCAGAGGTCCTTAAGAGGGGAAGGGATGATTGTGTGAATGCCACAGGGACATGGCCTGATGCAGCATGGGTGGGGTGGGACTGGTGCAGCAATTTGAGCCATCCTGTCCCTTTTCCTGGTGGGGCAGGGCTACTTCAGAGCACTGCTGTGAACATCGAGATGCATTCACAGCAATGCTTAGGATTGGTGTGGTTTGTCCTGTTTGTCCTTGCTGGCTGCGCAGGTGCCACACAGTCCTGGGATGGGCCCCTGGAGTGTGGCTGTGATAAAAACCCTGGGGACCACCCTGACCCACCCTGCGTCCCCCACTGTGCAGTGCCTCTCTCCCTGGGTGATGTTGACCGTCACACCCTGCTTGGGGAGCCAAAGGAATGCTGTGCACAGCACTTTGCTTCCCACAAAAGCAGACCTGGCCCAGCCAGGAGCCAGTGGGGTGTTTTGAGCCCATGAATGCACTTAATCCACCAGGGCAGCCTGGTTCTGCTTCCAGCACAGGGATCTCTTGTAGCACCAGCCTGGGGAGCACAGTGCTCACTGCTGCAGAGGAGGCCTCCAGTTTAGCTGAGCTGCACTTTGGCTTTGTCACTCGCCCTGTGATTTCTGTAAGGTGTCTGAGTTGTGGTGAACCACCACTGACCCATATTCATCTCCACTCCATCATACTGGTGATTAGAGGTATCTTTCTAAAAGATCATCAGCAGGCCATCAAAAATCTACAGCCATAGTCAGGAATTACCAGGTCAAGCATTACACCTTGGGATGGGATGGCCAGGACAGGTCTTCCTCTCTTGGAGCAGGTGATGGTCCAGTCACCTTTGACCATGCTGTGACACTGGCTGCGAGCATTTGGAGAGGCCCAGCAGCTGCCAAGCAGGTCTGGGAGCCCTCAAACTCGGGGTAGAGCCTGTAGCCATGGCTTTGCTCTCTTCAGCCTTCTCTGCCAGGCTTTCCCAGGACCAGACCCCCCAGGAAAGCACAGCCAGCACTGCTGGGGCAGCAAGCAGCGAGCACTGCCATGGGTTTGCTTGTGGCTCCTGCTCTTCCTGGGCTCAGTGCTTGCTGTGTACATGAGCCCTGGGTATTCCTGTCCTCCTGCCTTTCCCCCATCCCCTCCTGTTTCTCTATGGAGTAGCCTCAGCTGTCCTGCTCCCTCTCACCATTCCTTCCAGTCTCCTTTTCCCCAGAGAAGGGAGCGTGGGACGTGTGAGCTGCCACAGGAGCAGGGTCTGTGTGTCCCATGCACACACAGCAGTTCATGTCCCATGCACACACAGCTTCATGTGCCATGCACACACCAGTTCATGTCCCATGCACACACAGCAGTTCATGTCCTGTGCACACACAGGTTCATGTCCCATGCACACACAGCAGTTCATGTCCCGTGCACACACAGGTTCATGTCCCCTGCACACACAGCAGTTCATGTCCCATGCACACACCAGTTCATGTCCCATGCACACAGCAGTTCATGTCCCATGCACACACAGCAGTTCATGTCCCATGCACACACAGCAGTTCATGTCCCATGCACACACAGGTTCATGTCCCATGCACACACAGCAGTTCATGTCCCATGCACACACAGCAGTTCATGTCCCATGCACACACAGGTTCATGTCCCATGCACACACAGCAGTTCATGTCCCATGCACACACAGGTTCATGTCCCATGCACACACAGCAGTTCATGTCCCATGCACACACAGCAGTTCATGTCCCATGCACACACAGGTTCATGTCCCATGCACACACAGCAGTTCATGTCCCATGCACACACAGCAGTTCATGTCCCATGCACACACAGGTTCATGTCCCATGCACACACAGCAGTTCATGTCCCATGCACACACCAGTTCATGTCCCATGCACACACACGTTCATGTCCCATGCACACACACGTTCGTGTCCCATGCACACACAGGTTCATGTCCCAGCAGATGCACAGGGACAGCAATCAAGACATCCATCTGCTTCGCTGTTTACCTGGCCCTATTGACACATTCGTGTTCTCTCCAGCTGAACTCCTATCTGTGTCAAACCCCACAAATCCCCCTGGAATAAGCCCTCACCACTAGAAGCTCTGAGTGTCCCTGAGCATAAGCTAAATAGGATTTTGTTCCAGTTTACCTTAATACAAAGACCAACTGCAGCCCATCAGGCTGGAGGGTCTCGGCTTTGCAAGCAGGAGAAAGGACTGAGGAAGGGTGAATGTAAATTACACCTAAGGTTGGAGAGGATGTGGAATCCCTTATGTGAAACAGCTTTAAAAAAAATCACTGCAAGCAGCACAGTCTTCACTAACCACTTACAAACCTATGTTGTTTCCAATTGTCAAATATGTGATTTAAGCAAAGACAAAAATGTAGATTTGAGTGGACAGGAACTTTTTGCAAGAGTATCACAATTCTCTAGCTAGTAGAATAAGCAGTGAATGACGAAAAAGTTTTGGAGATGCTGCAAGTTCTTCGGTTATACCATTTTGATCTGGTTTGCTTAATTTAATGACCTATTTTCTTTTGAATGTAATACCCATGAATTCATTGTTGTTTGAGGGAAAATGCCTGCTTGCATCAAAAAGGTAATCTTTCTGATGTAATTCTTTCAGGAAGTAATTCTTATAGAGAAAGTTCCAACTCTTTGATTTCCAAAGAATCGGAATGCCTATTTTTTTCATTTGGTGGGGGCTTTTTTTGTAGTTTTGGTGGGTTTTCTGTGTTTTGAGCAATTACCTATGTTGTGAGGGTAGTTTGTAGTTTAGACCTTCCTTATTTTAAATGGGGCGGTCAAAATGGGCACAGTCAACCCCTCTGGTGCTACCTGGATTTTGGAAATTCATTTAAACCAACAGCACAAGCCCTGCATGAATCCTGGTGCAAGAAAGGAGGATTTGGTGCCACCATGGTCACAAGGCTGTGACAAGAGCTCTTGGATCCCAGTGAGGTGCCTTTCCTGTGGGGCTGCAGGATGGGCTGGACCCAGGAGGAGGGACACTGTGGTTTTGGGGTTTTTTAAGCATATTAAGAGACGAGCCTTAATCATTTTGTCTCAACTCTGATAGAGGAGCAGGCTAAGTGGGTACAGAGCACATTCAAAGCAGAATGATCAATATTTAAATAGAAAACATGTCTGTGAGGATGGAAGGGAATTTCCTAAAATTCCATCTTGACAGCGTGGAGGACTGGCATTTCTCTGCCTTTCCCTCCAACAGGAAGCACCCTGTGAGCAGGGGCTTTCCTCCAGCTGTTTCTCAGCAGGCCCAGCAGTCCCATAGTGGCAGGGTGTGCCATGAAGCCTCAGTGGGGACTGGGGGGCTTTGGGCAGGTGGCAGGGATGCAAACTGGTCTGCACTGGACACTGTGTCTGCAAAGGTGAGGAAAACACATATCCTGCTGTGGGACCCCAGTTCCTCCTCTGCACCAGCCTGGACACACATCCCTATCCATGGGGGCTTCCTCCATCCCACCTCAACCATACACTCTGCCCTGTCCCTCCGTCCTGCCCAGCAGTCCCATGATGGACAGATTCCATCCATTTTCCCTGCCACATCTCCACGACCTCTGTTTCTATCCAACCTGTCACTCCCAGCTTCTTCATGGAAAAGCAAATCTCCTGTTTGTATGGATTTTTTACCCCTACGAGTGTCCCCACCCCCCTGTGCTCTGCATCTCTCATTCCACCTCCACCCTGCTCTGAGACTGTCCCAAATCCAAGTCCAACTTGTGTGTGGTTGCATTCCAGACCAGTCAATCCTACTCAAACCAGCCTGGTGCTGGGGGTGCAGAGGACACCGTGGCCCCCACCGTGTCACCAGGTGTGACCAGGTGTGACCAGGTGTGACCAGGCACGTGGGGCTGCCTGCACATCCTCACCTCTCGACAGTGCCTGGCCTGGGGCAGCAGCTGAGCTGCCACTGAGGTGCTCCCTGCACATCCCCCTGCCCTCCCTCACCCTTGGCATGTGCTCCCCCAGCCGTGGCTGCAGGTGGCCAGGAGGGAGGTTAAATATAGGCAGACAGGATAAAGGAACTGAGTATGGATTAACCGGGCAGCCTGGGGCCACTTTATCTGCCCCTGCTCTGCTGCTTGAAGGGCTCTGCTCAGTGCAGGATAATGCCCAGTGCCTATCAGAGCCAAGATCTGGACATGCCTCAGCCACTCAGGATGTCCCCAGGGTGGGTTTGGGTTCTCCTCAGTGCCACTTGGTCCCTGTGAGCAGCCAGGGCTGTGACCCTGGAGTACGAAGTCCTTTGGCAGAGTGGACAATGGGGATGCCCTGTCTGCCCCCAGGTGTCTTGGGGCCTGTGGGGCTCCTGCTGAGCATCTCTGCTCCTGTGTGGAGAGACTTCCAAAGCTGTCCAACAGCCAAAGGCTCCAGGGAAGGCAGCAGTCAGCCTGTACCTCTGTCCTGAGCCTGTGCCTGCTGATGAGAACAGGAGCTTTGCTGATAACAACATGTCCTAGGGTCTGGGAAAGTCAAAAGGGCAGGAGAGGCACGGGCTGGGAAGGTGCTTTCCCAGAACATCTGGGATCAGACTCAGGTTGTGATCAACACATCAGTCAGGAGGTTCCTGGGAGACCTGATTAGTTCAGAGCCAGCAGAGATACAAGAGAGGATCAGTTCACCCTGAAGTTGGCACCTCCAGCTTCCCCTAAACTCCACTGACTGATGAAGGCACATCAGTGTCTAAATACTAGCTTGAACCCTGGTCTTAACAGGCTCAGCAGGTGAGCTGAACTCCACCACGGTTTGTGATGGGACCCTCAGGTGGCATGGTGCTCCCACAGGGAGGTGAATCTCAAACTGTGGTCTCCAGGGCATGTCTGGATCACATCAGATGCCGAATCAGTTTAATCCTTCATGCAGCAGAGCTGGCAGTCAGGTGTGGTGTGACATGCCATTTTCCTTCCTCACAGCATCTTCCTTAATGTTTTGACAGGGCCTTTACTGGGTCTGTCTGGAAGATTAATAAACCCTTTCTCTGTAATCAGCAGATTGCATAATTACTCCATTTCTTAATCAATTACAGTAGTTTGCAAATTCTTTCAACAAATAGCTCCACCAATGCCTGTGATATCCACAGACAACACCCCCCAAGCCCTGTCCAACCCAGCTCCTTCCCCCAACTCAGCCTGAGCTGCTGGGAACTTGGGAAGCCTGACTCTCTTCTCTGCTCTTGTTAGTGCTGCCTTGAGCCCAGGAGTGCTGCAAAGCCAATGCATGGGTTAAATTGCTCAAAATCCACGGGAATGTACCCAGCTCTGCCATCCTGAACCTGCAGCGAAGCCATGTGTTAGCACTCAGGGTAACAGCAGCCCCCAAGCCCCAAGGAGGGAGGGGAAGCTGTTTGAAGAAAGGCTCTGGGCTGCTGTAGCTGCCCTTGGTGCAGCTGTGTGGGAGCAGATAAGAGCTCTGGAGGAAACAGGAGGTGTGTGGAGAGCGATGCAGGCTCCTGGAGAGCGATGCAGGCTCCTGGAGAGTTGCTGAATAGCATGACCATCCTGCAGAGAGCAAGAAGGGGCTTTAAGCTTGAAGGAGTGAACTCAACAGAGAAGTCAGGAGGTCTGCAAGGGCAGGGAGGCTTGAGTGGAGAAGAAGTTCCTTGTGGGCTTGCGTCAAATGCCAACATGAGCCAAAAGAAAGGAAATGAATAAAGAGATGTGATGGGAAAAGCAGGGTGATGTTCACAGATCCTGCTCTTGCAGAGTCCCAGGTGTGTGGCAGCTGGAGCTACAGCCTGGGATATCCCCCAGAAAGCAATCTGGGCAGGAACCAGGAACGATCTTGGCTCTACGCTTGCCTTGTGTCCTTGTATATGCATTTTCCCATGTTTTTAACTTTATTTTCCACTCTGTAATCGAAGGCTTATCTTTGCACAGCAGTGCGGTCAGCTTGCATGCTCTCAGGTCCAGCGTGTGCTGGGAGAAGGCGAAGTAGATGACAGTGAAAATACAAAGTCTCACCTTCCACAAGGGGAGCATCAATGCAGAGGGAAACGTGCAGGCAGCACTCAGGGCGTGCAGTTTGGGGTGGATGTGGGAATCTGAGTTTGGATATTGGGAATCTGAGTTTGGACATTGGGAATCTGAGTTTGGATATTGGGAATCTGAGTTTGGGCATTGGGAATCTGAGTTTGGACTTTGGGAATCTGGGTTTGGATATTGGGAATCTGAGTTTGGATTTTGGGAATATGAGTCTGGACATTGGGAATCTGAGTTTGGGCATTGGGAATCTGAGTTTGGACTTTGGGAATCTGAGTTTGGACATTGGGAATCTGAGTTTGGATATTGGGAATCTGAGTTTGGACATTGGGAATCTGAGTTTGGATTTTGGGAATCTGAGTTTGGATTTTGGGAATATGAGTCTGGACATTGGGAATCTGAGTTTGGATATTGGGAATCTGAGTTTGGACATTGGGAATCTGAGTTTGGGCATTGGGAATCTGAGTTTGGACTTTGGGAATCTGAGTTTGGACATTGGGAATCTGAGTTTGGACACTGCACCTCGCTGAGCTGCAATGAGGTGGTCAATGGCTGAACTCAATGATCTAAAAAGGCTTTTCCAGCCTTAATGATTCTCCTTAGTGATCTAAAAATTTATTCAGATATTTAAGCCTGTGCTATAGCAATGGGGCACTTCTTCAGAAGAGTGAGAACCACTCAAGCCCAGCTTGAGGATGTCAAGGCCAGGCATCCTGAGTGCTGAGGTATGGGGAGAGTTGGCTCCTGGCTGGGCCTGGGGGGAGCAGGCAGTGCTCACCTTGTCTCGGGGAGGTGACAACAGGGCCCCCTCGGTGTGCAAAGGGCTCGGGATCCTTCTGCCATCACCCCGGCCTGTGCCAAGCTTGCTTAGAGGTGCTAAACATTGTGTTTGCTGCCTGCTGAAGGTGCAGGGGAAGCACAAGGACTGTGCACCCTCCTCCAGGTTCTGTGTCGGAGGAGCATCCTTGACTTCTCACTCTGCTAGTTTCAGTTGTGATCTATCCTTGCCTGACACTTTGCTATCAGATGCTAAAATCAAAAAGTGTATTCAAACCTGAAGAATGCTGGGGTGCCACGAGCTGGGAACTTTTGACCTGAGGTTTAAAACACTTTGCAACAATCAAACTGCAACTTTATTCTGAGAAATTCAGGGCTGTGACTTTGCAGGTTTGCTCTGACATGACAGATAGTCAGAAACAGTTGCTAAATGCAGTAACATAAATAAGATTTTAACTATTTTCCACGGTGTTTGCCTTGCTGACTCAACACAGCTACTGCTGTGGGTGCCAGATGATATTCCTGGACGTACAAGAGCAATGCAGTTATGACCTAAATGCCGATTGCAGAGCCACTATCATTAACTGAGGGTGACTCAGAACCTAATGCTTGGGATTTTTCATTCGTAATTTGTCTTTTGTTCCTTAGCTTAAACAGTGCATTCACCTAATTTGGGCTTGGAAGATGCACTCTGACGAAGAATTTTCTAAAGGACAGTGAAACAGGCTCACCTTCACTTTTAGGTACCCAGCTGTGTGTTTTTAAGGTGGGTGTGAAAGTCAAGGTGCTAAGATACCCACCTGCTTTTAAAGTTCCTGGTCCACATGAATAATTATGTCCCTGCTTAAAAAGAAGGCAGGATAAGTAAATCCATCTGCAGCTAAATCATAAACAACCCTTGCCAAGAGATCGCTTGTCCAGACTCTGTGTGGAAAAACCTATTGAGTCATCAGCCTTCCTAGACATTGGGAATAGCTTAGTAAGGCTTTAGAAAAACAGGAGAAAGGCTAAATTGATCGTATTTTGGAGATGGGATGTGAAGCATCCAGGACAACTCCCTTCATGTAAATGTCTGGGGGCGTTGTGTGTCTGGGGAGTAGCTGGGTGTTATCAGACGTGCAGGTCCTGCAGGCACTGGGGAAGGAATCACTTGCAAGGGTTCCCTGAAAATACTTTGCAAATTGTTTTTTGCCTCACTTCTGGAAGGGGAGAAGCTGCAGAGGAGGTGGCTGCAGGCACAGGCTGGGATGAGAGGCTGAGGCAGCAGGTGATGTCTCCGTGTACCTGCAGCTCCTAGGGGGTGGCCCTGGGCACCGCCAGGCTCTGCAGCCTGTGGAAGGGCAAACACAGGTCCTGGCAGAGCTGGGCAGGGGTCCCCCATCCCCCCTCACCCAGCAGCCATCGGTCCAAAGTGAGTCCTGTCTGCCCTTTCACTCAGCAGCTGCACTGGCAAGACGTGAGGCCCAGAGGTGACAGAACTCAGTCCAGCTTATGGACATTGCCACCATGCACAGAGCATCAGGGTGGAGAGCCACGCCCCTGGACCTCAAATCACCAGAAGTCTGTGAAAGTCTTGGGTGCCACGTTTTGCAAAGGCTGTGTGACAAGGGAAAATCTTGCCTGTAGCTGTGAGCACTCGGGTGGCAGAGAAAGCAGTGCTTTCTATTGCCTCTTCCAGCCCACATCTCCTGGAAATGTCTGCGCTCCTAGGACGTAGGCACAGATGGCATTGGGTCACCCTGGGAAGAGGCTGAGCAGGGGTCGCAGTGCTTTGCTGCACTGCTGTGGCAATGCCAGGGTCAGTGGGCCAGAGGAGGGGTGAAAGTGGCTCCCAGGACACTCTGCTGAGTGTGCTGCTGCTGTTGGGAGATGGAGGTGTTTTGTTCTGCTTTTTTTTCCATTGTGCACGGGCACGTAACTCAGCTCAGCCTCCTCTGACAATAACGCTTTGTTTCCCTTAACCAACATCACTTTTCAAACGATGCAAATAATTTTAGTGCATCCAAACAGGAAGTGGCTGAGTGTCTGGGTGTCTGAATCAACATCCTGGAGGCTGGGCCTTTGCCACCAGCATAATTACTAAATATAGGAGCTGCCTATGGATGGAAGTGAAGGTTTTGGAAATGGCAGAGCCAGTGAGACAGTGCCAGACTGTGGCCATTGCCAAATGCCACTGTTGCTTGGCCAGCTCAGCCAGGCTGGTGTGGCCACAGGCTGCATTGTCTCAGCTCCTCTGGGCTGATGCAACCCCATTTCCTCTCAGGCTGTGGCATTGGCATGGAAAGAGCAGAGCAGAGGGACAGGCAGGACAGTTTGGTTCTGGATGAGCAGCACTCAGAAGCTTCCCAAGTGAATTCTCCTCCAGCCCAGGGGCTCAGCAGGGCAGCCAAGTGCAGAAGGGAATTCAAGGCTGGCCATCCTTCCTGGCATGTGTGGGACAACTGAGTCACCAGCAGATCTGGAGAAAACCCACAAGAAGGAGGCAGGTCATTTACCGCTCAGCAGGAGTCAGAGCTTACCACCTCAAGTTATGTTTTCTTCTGGATAAAGAATGCAGGATTTTTTAGACTTTTGTTGCAAGTTTTCAAAGAAATCCAACAATCCCAGGAAAGCTCTAATTTGTCCACATTGGTAGTGAATCACAGGCACCATAACTGGCAGCACCGTCCATGAATGCTGCCTACAAAACCAAAATGCCTCCCTAGCCCACTTGATTACTGTAGATAAAAATATCCATGGCTCCTAAACTAATCCCAGGATATCTTCTATAGGCGTTCATCCTTGCTCTCCTATCTCCCATGAGGCAGCCTAGGAAGGAGACAAACGATGGTTTGAGGTGATGAATGCTCAGAAAGTCACCCCTGGCTTTTCCTGCTCTGGATTTATATTCGTGTGTGACTGTGAATCCAAGGTGTCTCCTGATGCCTGGTGCTGGGGATCTGCAAAGACCGAAATTGGTTTGGGTTTGACACTCAGGCCAGGTAGGCAGAGGATACCTGAAGTGCTGCTGGAGGCAGAAAGGTGTCCCCTGGGAAGGTGAGACAAGGAGTCAGTCCCTGAGGTGCTCCTGCTGATCACTGAGAGGGCAGAGCAACTCCTCTGATCCTGAGCACACCTTTCTGGCCATGGCAGATGGAGCTGAGCCTGCCAAAGCTGGTGAGGGCTGTGGTATTGCAACAAGCACCATGGTGAGGGAGATCTGAGCTCGGAGACACAGGGCACCCACCTGTGTCCATTTCCAGCAGCTCTTGGGAAATGAGTGTTTCTACATAATCCCAAATTGTGTGTCCCCCACCTTGACCTCTCAACCACCTAGTTTAGATGGAGGAGGGTTCTCATGCCATGGTAGAAAGGTGAGAGTCTGACTTAAACCCTTCAAAAAGGACATCATTGGCCCCAAGTGGACCTTACTGAAACCCTTCAAAAAGGACATCACTGGCCCCAAGAGGACCTGGTCCTGCCCCCAGCCAGAGAAGGTGGAGAGGCAGAACAGCCACCCCCAGTGTGAGAGAAGGACTTCTCACCTTGATGCTGTTCTGCTTGGATTCCTTTACCTGCAGGTGGGAAATTTGGATCTGCTCCTCCTAAAACCAAGCAGATTTTTCAATTCTTTGAGCTTTCACACTGTGCGCTGTTCAGAGCTGGAAATCACCATTTCTTTGTGGGAGTTTAGATAAACAGTGGTGGCAGAATTAGACCTCTTGAGCGATTCCAAAGGGGCATAAACCATCACACAACAATGCTCTCCTGTGGTCTGAAAGGACTTAGTCAGAAGGGTTATCTTAAGGTCTGGGAAGAATAAATTTCTGAGTAAGTGCCCAGAAACTCCTTTGAGTCAGTTTTTTTTAAAAAAAGTGAACTAAAGAGCATTATATCTCAATTTAACAATGATATCACTATTAAAATGCACAGAGATGCATCAGGAACCTTGCACTGTGCTGGCATTGTGTTCTCACCTTTCACAAGCATGTTCTAGACAGAGATGATAATCTCACTGGAACACTTCTGCTTCCTGCACGAATCTGACACTGTAAGGCAGATGTGGATAGCATTTGGTTTGCACTGTGCTGAAAACATCAACTGTTTTTTTGCCATTTCACTAAAGTGGAAGTGTTGAATGATGGGCTGGTGTGTAGGAGCAGTGACATTTCTGCGCTGTTATTCATCATGAACACTTCGGGCACACTGTGCCTTTCTCTGTGTCCCAGTGTCCTATTTCAGAGCAGATCCTCACACATCTATTGTGGTTATTTGTAAAAATGTCTCATTTAAGTGCAACTGACAATTTCATGGGGATCCAAATCCTGCTGCCCTGTATTGATGAATTTCTGAAGCTAACCAGGATGCCCTAGGAGTTGGCAGCTCAGAGAAAAAACAGACAAGAAGCTGAGAAAGTAACAGAACCATCAATTCCAAAATTTTCAGACTAAAATTAAAAGAAAATCATGATTCAGATCAAAACAAAAGGCCACTTCATCTCATGAAGGAGAAATTCCCAGTGTTTTCCACCAACTCATGTATCGTTATTAACAGAAAGTGACTTTTCTCTCAGTGTGAGTGTGGCATTCATGGAAATGCCACCGATAGTCACAGGAAACTGGACAAGACCTTTTGGTCTGAGTAAGATGTTTGGGGCTGGACTCCCACAGCTGTGAAGTGCCTTTGTCCTGCTGTGGGTGTGCCAAGCCAGGGGTGGAGAATTGCCTCAGTCTTCTCTGCTCTGTGAAGAATAATGAAATATTTAGTGGTCCACGGAGGGTGAGAACAAATTGCCATCCTATGGGTTATTGTCCTTCCTGCAGGGCAGGGATCTTGCTCCTGCTTGGGAGGGTCAGTCCAGGGAGAGCTGTGGGGCCCAGAGAGGTCTCCAAATCTGCGTGTAGGAGACAGCCACACGTGGAGGCAGAGCCACCCCAAATGCCCAAAGTCCTGCAGGAGCCTCAGCCCTGGGGTCTCAGCTAGAAATGGACCAACCCTCCCAGGGCCAAGGAGCTGACTTTGGTACAGAGGCCATCGGAAAAGCAGAAATTTTGCTTCAGCTGGAACAAAATGTTCCTGGCTAATCTCAAACCCAACACTTTGCTGGTGAGATATAGGGAATATAAGAGTGGCTAGATCTGAATTGATATGAAATAATTTTTGGTTCAATGATTTAATTGATAATTTCGTTATTCTTGCACCAGAAATCGGCTCTGTGTTTCCTCAGAGTCACAAACCAATGGCAGCATGGGCTGGGCCCTGTCCTGAGCAGAGTGCTGTGGTGCAGTGGCACAGGTGAGCTGAAGGGTGGCCGTGGGTCCTGCAGCTGCTCCCCAGCCAGAGCTGGGGTCACCACCTGCAGTTTCTTCAGTGGCAGATGCTCGTGGCAGTGTCAGCTCCCAGGTGAGCTCAGGACAGGCCATTTCATTCCTGCCACGCTCGCTGAAGCTCCAGGTGGTGCTCAGCAGGACATGGCACAGCCCACGCCAGGGTCATGAGAGCAGTGACCACTGCCACATGGGGGACACTTGTAACTGCGTGTGGTGACAAAGGGTCACAAAGGGTGACAAAGGCTGCCTCTGCCACCTTCCCTGGGACGGGAGCCAGGGGTTGGTAAAGTGGGGGTGGGTTTCTGGAAAGGCAATGGCCCAGTAACAGTGGAGAGATCTCAGCTCCTCGTGCTGAGCAGGGGAGCTCTGGATGGAGCTGGAGGAACAGGTTCCCCCTCATCGCTGGGGTCACAGGCCAGGCCAGCAGGCAGATGGTCCATGAGTTTAGGTCAGGCTGATCCTGATAGGGAAGGGGAGAGGCTTCCTGAGGTCTTTCTCCTCCCAGCTGTCTGTGGGAATTACTGGCAGCTCATCACTATCAGTGGATTTCATTTTCACTGTCTGCCCATGCCCAAGGCAGGGGGACAAGCTGGGGTTCCTGCGGGAGCTGGCAAGGTGCTCCAGGTGTTGGTCCAGCTGTGTCTCCTGCCAGGCCAGCCCGTTTTGGGTGACCAGGGCTGCCCAAGGGTGCCTGGAATGGCTCTGGTGCCACATCTGAGCTGCCCCTCACCAGGATGGGACAGGAGCTGAGCCAGGCTCCTGCTGTGATCCCCCTCAGCTCTTCCCTTTGGTCTTTGGCGCTGCAGGGATTTAATGGAGTGTTTTGAGACCTCTTGTGGGTGTGTGAGCTTGTGGCCTCCCGCTTGGACTGGGCTGTGTGCTGGAGCTCACACTGGAGGTGCAGCAGAACAGAGCAAAGGCAGTGAGGATGCTCCAGGGTGTGTGATGGACACGATGGACACCCCTGACCTGCTCTTGCCCAGGGAATGCTTGATGGCTCGCACAGAATGAGCAGCTCTGTTTGCCCAGTGTCTCTCCCTGCTCTCTGGCTGTGGCAGGGAGCTGGGCTGTGCCTCGGTGTGTGCCATGGTGATGGATGTACCACCTGTAGAGCCACAGTCCAACACAGCTCCATCACAGAGCCCACCCGGCCTGCCAGGGCTGGGGAAGGAGGTGAAGAGCCCAGCTGGTGGCCAGCCTTCTGCAGAGGTGGAGCTGCCAGGGCAGACACCTTGTGAGCGAGGGGTGTTTGCCCTGGTGCCTGACTCCTGAGTGGAGTCCTCTCCTCTCCTACCCTCACCTCCAAATGGACAGGGACCAAACTAGTCTAGCTGTGGCTCGAGTGGAACTGAGGAGGCTTAGAGAGCTGTGCTGGTGCCTGGCTGCCCTGGCCTCCTCTGCTCCCAGGAGCTCAGGCTGTGCCTGCTCAACCCCACCAGGCATGAGAGCCTGAGAGAGGTGACACTGCAGGAACACTGAAATTGGAAGGGTCCCTGGAGGTCACTAGTCCAACCTCCCATGCCAAAGATGGGGCAGGATGCTCCTGGCCTCGTCCAGTAATTTTGAAAATCTCTGGGGATTGTCTCCAGAATTACAGGCACCTGCTTGACCAATCCTGCAATGACCTGCAATCGTGGGGCAGATAAAGAGATGCTGCGGGGAAGGACCTGCAGGGTAGGGCTGAAGCAGTGCTGGACCTCCCCACGAGACCCCAGTTCCCTTCTGCTTCCCCTCCAGGCCACAATCACCCATGGCATGGCCAAAACCTGGCTGGCACTGGCTGCAGGGGAGAACAGGAGTTAGAAGACTGAAGAATGCCTTCCTCATGGGGCTCAGCAAAGAGCTGGTGGATGTGTTTTCTTCCTGAGCTGTCTAGACAGGTAACTGTACCCCCATGAAAGTTCTAGGGGACTGGAACAGCTTTCACCATTTCATCTGGTCACAGGTCTCCATGGAAGAGCTTAGCAAGAAAATACTTGCCGGGGGTTTGCCAGCTAGCATTTAAAAACTACAAAATGTCGTGCTTTAGTGGTCAAATCCTCTTCCAAACTTAGACCAAATGAGGTCTTCCCAGCAGCTCTGGTGGTGAGTGAGGAGGTTTGTCTTTAGTTTTTCGTTTTGGTTTGGTTTTTCTTTTTCTTTTTTTTTCTTTTTCTTTTTTTTTCTTTTTCTTTTTTGTTCTTTTCTTTTTTTGGCGTGTTTCCTTCTTTGTTTTTTTAATATATTTTGGGTTGGTTGGTTGGGTTTTTTTTTGGGGGGGTTGGTATTTTGCGTTTTGTTGTTTTTTGGGGTTTTTTTTTTGTTAGTTTGTTTTTCAAAAAGCTGTTCCGTGTCAAAACAAAGTTTTAGAAGCAAGCTTTCAATCAGCTCAGGGGACAGCCAAGCACTGAGCTTGCGGGTTTCCCTTCTGCATCTCTGAGTCATTGTGAGAGTGGAGGGTCTCTATTTTTAGGCTCTGCACACTCTAACTGATACCAGCTACAGAGCCAGGCTGCTTCTCCACAGCCAGAAATGGTTGCAGAGCCTTGGTCCCAGCTCAGTGCTGCTGCCTGGGTCTAGTTGGGGTTCAGAGATGTGGAGAGGAGCAGCAGGAGGAGGGGATGGAGGTGTGACCCTCCTGCCCAGCCTGGGATCCTCCCTGCCCACGCTGCCCCTGAGCTGGAGCTTGAGGGCTTAGGGAGGAGGCCTAATTCTGCACAGACATTAGCTGCCATCTTTGGCTCACATTGTTTTTCCCCAAAATTGAAGGAGTTTGATTTTACCTTGTTTTTTATGGTAACTGTTTGTAGCAGAAAGTTTTGAGTTTTGTTTAGTGAGTCCAACCACACAAACCTGACAACTTGAGAGCTACTTGGATTTGAGCTTGGCATGATGGTGTCTGCTGGGAGAAAAGCACCTTGTGGCCCTCTCCTGCCTGGATTGGTTTCACCAGTGGGACTGGACCTGGGGTCAAGAATGTTTGTGTGCTTTGTTTTGGAAGAATCAGCATTGAAATACGGAAGAAACACATTTTCCTCTGCCTTTATTTCAGGGGCTGATTGGAAGGAGGCCATGTGTTTTAAGCAGCTCCACTGGGTGCAGAAGACCATGGGGACAGGCGATGGAGAGAGCCCTGCTGGGGCAGACATTAGACCAAAGGAGTTAATCTTGGGTAGAAAATAATGACTTTCTCAGTAAATCTGTTGGGCATGCCCACAGATGTCAAAAAAGCAAGACAGAGACTTCCACAACCCACCAGGGTGGCTCATATGGGGAAGCATGACGTGTGTGGATGCATCGTGGGCTGCAGGGTGTGTGGGTTAGCGTGGGAGGGAGGAGCAGGGACATGGCCAAGCCAAATGGTTAAAGAAGAGACATTGTGAAAGTCTGAAGAGACTTGAGGTGAAGGTGACCTGCCCAAGGTGAAGGTAACCTGCCCAAGGTGAAGGTAACCTGCCCAAGGTGAAGGTAACCTGCCCAAGGTGAAGGTGACCTGCCCAAGGTGAAGGTAACCTGCCCGAGACACAAAGTTTTTGATGTAGAATGAGCTTAGGGAATCTGCCTGAGAGATCCACGTTTCACGTTGGCTCTGTGGAAATGTGCTCATTAACCACGGCTGGAGCCACCACAACACCAAGTCCAGCCTTGGAAGGATACGTGTGAGATGGAAAAGAAATAACCCAAGCCCTTCAAGCCATTTTCTGCCCCAAGAGATGCTGTTCCTGTAGTCTTGTCAAAATGCCCCGAAGCAGAAAGAGAAAGTGGGGATTGGAAGGTTCAGTTCCTCTATGCGTCACGTATGCTCACTTTCTTCCCTGAACCATTTCAAGAAGTGTAGAAACAGCAGGTTTTGTTCATCTTACGTGACTCTGGCATGATTCCATGCAAGGATTTCAATTCTGATGTGCTCCAGCACCACTGGGACATAAGGGGTAAAATCACAGTGCAAATCAGACACTCTCTGCTCTCCCTGCACCTCTGGCACAGGTTACTCAGTGTTTGTAGAAGCAAATTTTGCAACTCTGAAAGGACAGACCCTCTGTGGTCCCTCTGGGCCCCTGTCCCAGTGCTTGACCACTGGAACAAGCTCTTGCTGGCTTATCCACACCTCATGAGGAGCTTCGGGGGAGTCAGCTCTCTATGAGAGCTTTATGAGTCAGCTCCATATTGTCCCAGCCAGGCTCCAATGGTTTTAAAAATCTTCCTCCATTATATTTAGCCAGAGGGTTCAGGCAGCCAGAGGTGCCCTGTGGGACAGATTTCTTTTTTTTTTTTTTTTCCAAGGGGAGAAATAATATTTTTATTTAGACATTTTTATTTCAAACCAAACAGAATGCCATTTTTGCAAGCAAGGGGAAATTCTCAACTGGATACTGCTGCTCTAATTAGCATGAAAAAGAGGGTTTTGTCTGATTCTGATGGAAGGTAAATCCTGAGCGCTCACACCCATGCAAATGTGCTTCTGGACATTTTGCAGTGTGACAAAGGCCAGTTCCTGGTGGAGTTCCTGGTCGGGGTTTGGCTCAGGTGATGCTGCACCAGTGCACAAGGAACTGCAAACCAAACCGAGCAGCTGAATGACAGCTCTTCTCAAACAGAAGGTCCTTCCAGCCTGCAGCTGACTGTGAGCCAGTCGGAGCATTCTTTCACAGTGCCAACAATCAGATCCATTTATCAGCCCCTCGGAGGAGCTGCCCCTCGGTCCCCACAAGCACAGCCAGGCCACAGGGACAAATCTCATGAGGAAGTTTGCAAACAGACCATCTGTGTCTGTCTCGTGTGAGGAGCTGGTGCAAAGTCCATGTGCAGTGCTCAGAGCCTCTTTTCTGGCAACTCTGGCCCTGTCTTTCTCAGTACAAAGGTGGTGTGAGCACCTGGCACTGAGTTAGTCCCCAGGGATGCAATGACTTCCATTGAAAAAATGTAACATCCTTTTTGCACAGGATCCCCCAGCTCCTTCACACAGTTTGCAATGGTGGGAGGCTCGGCAAGACCTTTCTCTGAAGGTCCTTCCATGGAAAGAAGGCAGAGAGCTGCACCTGCCACACTCACAGCTCTGTGAGACATCTTGAGCAGCTCCCCAGCTCGGAAACCCCAACCACAGAGCCCAGCACAAGAAACGAAAGCCCACTGAGGATGCAGCTACATTATTTCTGTATTTCTAGGGAGGATTTCTGTTTCCTGGGATCAGAAGTGTGCTTTCCTGCTGCAGTGAGAGCCCCAAAACTCTAATACAGTCCCACTACATTTGTGAACACAGAAAAGAAGACAAAACCAGGAAACCTAAGTTTGGTTTTCAGTTGTAGGTGACGCAGCAGGGACAGGGGAAGTCCTCAGCTTGTCTGCCACTCACCTTTGATGTTGTTAAAGCATGAAGCAGCCCCAAGAGATGTTGGACTGCCCTAACCAGGCTCCAATGGCAAAAGAGATTCTTCATCCACAGCACACCAATAATTAACAATTGGAACTTGCCCCTGTGTGAGGAGGTGCACTGACACCTCTGTTATCAGCTATTTGGGAGCTGAAATTACCTCTCGTCACATATGTACACCGGGCTATTTTTTGGGCTATTTCATAGATCAATGCTGATTATTTATATCTGTCTCAGCGGCTGATGTGCTCAGACCAGCTCAGGTGCTGACCTGCAGCAGGCAGGGAATATTTTCTGTATTGACTGTGCCAGGTGTGTTTCTCACACCACTTTCAGGAGAAGCTGTCCCGTGGGCTCAAGCCTCTGGCTTGCAGTGAGAAAAATATTCCTTGTTCTTCAGTGATCCATTTTTGTTAGTTGCATTCTCACTTTGGACTGAACCATTCCTCTTCATCCACATACTCCCATGGCAGAACTGTTAGTGCTTCCTCTAGATTAGCCCAACAAGTATTTTTTATTTTTAATCTTATCCCATAAAATCACCACAGATTTTTAGCTTCTCTTTCTGACTTGTTTGGGACAGCCTTTGGCTTCCCTGATTTAGTACTGCTAGAACTTCCTGAGCTACTGGCACATTTCCCTGTGAGGGTGGGCAGGCCCTGGCACAGGTGCCCAGAGAAGCTGTGGCTGCCCCTGGATCCCTGGCAGTGTCCAAGGCCAGGCTGGACAGGGCTTGGAGCAGCCTGGGATGTGGAAGTTGTCCCTGCCATGGCAGGGGTGGCACTGGATGAGCTTTAAGGTCCCTTCCAACCCAAACCAGCCTGGGATTTTATGATTTTAACGCTGTTATAACCCTGTGGCTCCACAGGTAAATTCTCCTGCCTTTTGCAAAAGCTGATTGCTGAGCACTGCCTGCCCATGAGCTCCTGGGCAGTCCCCACCTTACTTTCTTTGCTACGTGGAGCTGTGGACATCCATGGAAACAAGAACTAGCTCTGAGAAACACAATGGTGTGGCTCCCTGGAGGAAAGATCTTGGCCAAAGCTGCAGCAGCCATGTGCAGGGAGATCTTTTTCTCTAAAGACATCCCTTGCCCTGGCTGTGCTCAGGAAATGTGATTACTTGTTCCCTCAAAAAGCAAGGAGTTTCCTCTCTGTGTAGCTGCAGCTTGGGGAAAGGCTCAGTGCAGCTCCTGCCCAAACCTCTGGGACCTTCCTGCTGGCAGCAGAGAGCCTCTGCTCACCTGTGCCTTCCTTCTCCTTGTCCCGTGCTGTTGGCTCTGATTTTCTGATATTCGTGGAGATTCGCGAGAGCTCGCAGGCAAGTCAGGCAGGCAGCACACAAGATGGCGAAAGAGATAATTTATTTACAAAACTTTCTTTATATATTCATTAATAATCTAATAATTATTGGTCAACAGTTTTTCCACCCCCCAAGATGATTGGCTGGAGCCCTACAGCATCCAGTACCAAAACAAAGAGATTAGAAAAGCACAAGAATGCAACTTATCTCTATTCTCCATGAGAAAGAAGAGAAAAACTTTAAAACAGTGCATCTACACCATGCCAGCTCGGTGGTGTCACACTGGGACTGCTGGAAATTGCCTTTTCCTTGTGATCGAGTGGCCCTGGCTGCAGAGCTGCTGCCTCTGAAGGCCACTAAACTCCAGTTTGTGAGCCCTGTGCGTACAGGGGTGTCCTTTGTTCACTCCATCGTGTTGGGAGAGCACATCTGCTGCTCTCCAGCACCCGGCGGTGGTTACATCACTTGGATCATGCTCCATTTGTAAATGCATTAACAAAACTCTTTAGCAATAATAAGCTTTAACTAACGAGTGGCAACTGGTGAATGGAGCCTCCATCTGTTCTCACCCGCAATGTGCAAAGTCTACCAAAGTCAATGGACTTCTCTCTGCTGAATTCAATGGGCCTTTTGCCAAAATCTGTGTGAATAAAATGACGCTTGTGCATATATTTATGAATGGTGAGGAAGGGGATACGTGCAAATCCGGCATCCACTAAGTGCCCATGAAACTGTTACTAACAGAGTTTTATGTGAATCCCTGCAATTTCCTGTCTGAAAACTTCATGTTTTGGTGCAGGGAGAGGAACTCCATAGCCCTGGGACAGAACCTCTGCTGTGTCAGAAGAGAGTAATGCCTGAAAGCAATGGCATTGCGAGAGACACCCTGTGGAAAAGTGGATTTTGAAGACTTCATTGCTGTACCTGTGTCTAATCCAATTTGTCTTGGCATTTCTTCATGGCAGACAATTGTTATTGTCACAGTGTTCATCTAGCAACAAAAAAATCCAGCATTTTTTTGATTTCTATAAAGCAAAAAGGGTTGGAAAAGAATTCCATGCAACTGTGTGAAATGTGCATTACTCTGAAGTAATTTGTTTCTCATGAGCTGTTGAAATGACACCCAGGGACTCAGCAGATAATGAACCGAATTAGGGATGAATTTAAAGTCCCTCTGGAAGGACAAGCATTGTCCTTCCAGCTACCACCTGGACATGCTGAGTTGCCACAGTCAGCTGGAGAGGAAAAGCAAGGAGTTTATCTGGATTAATTCAGATATAACCACCCAGTGTCAGTCCTCAAGTGGTGTTCTGACACTTTGGGTAAAACACAAGCCCCAGTGTGGCATGTCCCACCTGAGCACTGGCAACTCCCTGGTTTTTTGGTTTTTTTTTTGTGCTTCAGGAAATGGAGCCAACAGTGAGAAAGCAAAATAGTGGAACACAGAGGAGGAGGAAGGTCAAGGGTCCTGGAAGAAGTGGGCACAAGTCCTGATGGTAGGGTCTGTTACAGTGGAGCTGGGTATTGAGCTCCTGGCACCACTTTGCCTGGAGGTGTCTGACTCCTGGCCTCTTCACAGGAACCATCGGTGTGAAACAGCTTTTTAAAACTTGCTTGCAATCCCAATCCCTTCTGCCTTCCTTTGCGTGTGTCCCTGAGGCTGTGACAAAGATAAAAACCTCCTTTCCATCTGATGCTCCTCGGGTGTTTGTGATCGTCTCGGCTTCCCCTGCCAAGGTGTGTGGCATGAATGGACACACCTAAAAGGAGTCCAGGGGCTGCTGTGTCTGCAGGCTGTCACCTCCCCCTGGCCCCTCAGGGCTCACACTGGAAGCACTTTGTCCTCCCCATTCCTCAGGCAGTTGGCTGCCCAGTTACTCCTGAGACAAAGGATTCATTTCACTCAGCAATAAAGCAAAAAAAAGTTTCCTTAAAGTTGTAAAATATGAATGAAAGCTACAGCAATGGAGATTAGGAATGAAGAGGTTTTTAACTCCACCTTATAATTTCAGACTGATGATGTTTTTCCCAAAGAGAGCTCCAGTGAGGTACCTGCTGCCTCAGCCCTTCTCCTCGAAGCTTTGGGAGCGATGGAGATGTGGTCACTGTGGGATTTAATTTGTTATTTATTTCCCTGTGTAGAATTGCTGAACTGAGTGTTGGAGTTTTCAATATTTTGGGCAGAAAGCAATCAAGCTGGTGCCCTGGGAAAAGACTTGAGCCAGCAGCCCTGGCAGTGCTGGGAAGGGGTGATGGATGCAGAAATGCCTCGCAGCACCTTGCAGGAGCACCACAGGCTCATTTCTTTTGCTCTGGCCCTTGGAAGTGGTTGTCTCATCAAATGCAAACATCTTAATGACTTGAGCTCTTCAGTGGATTTCCTCTCTATTATCCCAGCTAAGCTATTTGCTCTACTCACAAGCTGCCAAGCATTCCAGGTCATGGAAAATGCTTTGTAAACTTTTGCACATCATTAGATCTAAGTAGGACGGTTATAAAGCAATGGAGAGGAGTTAAAAGGCAATTTACCTTTTATGAGAAATGCAGGTACCCTGGTGATAAGCTCTTGTCTTCCATAGAGGATCTGTGAAGCAGTGAGCCAAGAAGTCTAACTCAGGGAGGGACAAATCACAGGCACTTTTTCCCAGGGGAATTTTGTTATTTTCCTGCATGTGGGTGGTATCTTATACTTTAATAACACCCACCCCCCTCCCTCCAGTGTCACTTGAGCTGACATTCTGCAAACTGTCACCTAAAGGTCAATTGCTCTGTGTTTCATCCTCGCAAGCAGAGCTTTGCTCTGACACCGGAGTCCCTGTTCCAGGGCAGAGTGGCTCAGGTTCAGCTCCCTGGCAGATGGCATCTGTTCGCTGCTGCCCTTTTCCCCTCTCAATCAGGTTACCATGTCTTTGTGAGCAGCACTAATGTGATGGTGCTGAGCGTGGACTGGGAAAGACAAGCTCTGTGCACACCCAGTGCCACGTTTTCATCGGTGTTAAGTCGCATCTCCACCCTGAGACAAAGCTTTTTTGGGGTACTTTAACCAGGGGTGTGTTGGTTGCACTTTGTTCATCTCAGAGAGGAGCAGCACAGCTCTTGTGCTCCCTCCCCGTGTTTGGACATGCTGAATCTGTGCCCTCACCGCAGCAACTCATTGTGCAGTAAGCTTGTCCACAGGGCAAGTGATTTTTCTAGTGCTGACAACAATTTTGTACCTCACTGACATGTTCAATGCTGTGCTAATCCCAACCAGACAAAACTAACTGCTGAAAAGGGGGCAGAAGACAGCCACAGCTTTTATGTTCAGCCACCTTTTGCAGTGCCTCCAGGAATATGGGCTGGGGAATTTTTTTTCTACATTTGCAGAGGCAGCCTTCTTCCTTGTGCCACAGGCTTATATTGCTTGGTTTGGTTTCGTTGGTTGTTTCTTTCCATTTATGTTGAAGTGTATGAGATCACTAATGATGTGTAAGCACTGGAGATCCCTGTGCCTCCGGCAACCACTCTAGAAGGGTTCTGAAGGCAGCAGGCTTCAGCACTCCTGGCTACTGCAACAGCCTCAGTGTGCAGTGAAATCAGAGTGAGTGCTGAGCCACTGCTGATGATCAAACCCCTCTTGTGCCCCCTTGCCATGGTTGAGTCGATGCCAAGGGGCAGCCCATGCCACTGCGGGCACCAAGTGATGCTCTTCCAAAAGGCTCCTGGGCATGTTCAGGGCTCCTTGTGGGGTTGTTGGAAAATACACCAGTTTAAAAATTTTGTATAACTTTAGTCAAAGACTTTGTTTGTCTTTACCCCGGGAAAAGGAATTCTAAGTTTCTTTTCAGGACATTGTTCTGCCAGGTGAGGTCTGATGAACTCAACATATCAGCACATTTGGAGTGACCCAAAAGATACCCAGAAAGATAAAAACCATCAATGGAACATAACAGAACATCGGTGGCCATCTCCAAACATCCACCCCAGAGCACCTCGGACAGAGCTGAGACATCTCCCCGGAAAGGACTGATAAGAAAATTGAAAAATGAAGATCTAATTTACATTGGAGGCGCGGGGATTTGGATCCAATGGGAAACTGAACACTGGGGGTTGCTCAACTCTGGACCAATGAACTTTGAAACAATGCATCTCTGTGGGTTTTGACTGTATAAAATCTGGGGGAAAATCCTATAAAATTCATGTGTCATGGAATGATTCTCTCTGCACAGCCGGGCTGTGTGTGGATGAGATGATTTCTGTGGTATATCCTGGCCAGAACAACATCCTGGCCAGATAATAAAGTAATGCCTTGACTCTCTAACATTAAAAATGTTGTTGGAGGGTTTTTGTTTTTCCCACAGTTTTGGTGACAGAGTGACACCAGTCCCGTTAGACATTCTGGATCCACATCGTTCTGGAGGCTCCGAGAGTTTGGTAGCAAGGCTGTGGGAGGGTCTGGGCAGCTTGATGTCATGCCAATTTGGGAAATGTTTAATTCACTCTCGCAGACCAGAAAAAGTTGTGGATGTGGCCATCTTTAGCACTGACAGATTTCCAGGGTAGCATTGTTGTCGATATAAAGCTAAAGCGAAGCTGCTTGAACAGAACTAGCAGAGCTGAAAAACTGCACAAGCAAAGGTAAGAATGTGGCTCATTAATAAGTTGGAGCAGGACAGATGGTTCAACCGGCAGGGCAGAGTTTTCCTAAAGCTTGGCTTTCAGGGCAGGTTTTCACAGGAAGGCTGGACAGCCGGGCCACGTTCCTGCTCACAATGTGAGTCCTGGTTAGATTGTTCTGTCCTTGTGGCAGAGCAGGAGGCTGTGCCGGGCACAGCCTTGGCAAAGGGCCTGTGCCTCCATTTTTGGCAGCGTGGCTGAGTCCTGATAGCATCAATAAATGATGCAGATGTCCAGAAAGCAGCAGTGTCCATCTGGCCGTGTTTGTTGATCCATAATTTGGACTCTCGGGCTATTTGCAAAATCTGTTCTTTAAATGCTCATTCTGGGGTACTGCTTTGCACGGCTCAGCAGCAATGCTGGCAGTCCAGTGACCCCACTCACCTTCCTGGCAGATCCTATGCATTCCCTTCCCACGGCTTGCAGATCACTCCCCAGCTCTGATTCCCACCTATCTCAGCCCAGGGACCAGCTGCACATCTGCACCCACCTCTCTGCCCTCCAGAGCCTCCTGTTCCTCACAGGAGACAGCTCCTGCATGGCCAGGAGCTTGTTTGGCCACTGAGCTCCTCAACCTGCACCTGCAGCCTTGGCCTGGAGCACACAGGGCTAACACCTCCTCCACCTCAAGAGCTGCCACAAGGCTTTTGGGTGAGGGAAGGGACCACCAGGTCATAGAGCCATAGAATTGTGGAACCATGGAATGATTTGAACTGAAAGGGACCTTGAAGCTCATCTCATTCCATCCCTGCCATGGGCAGGGACACCTTCCACTGTCCCAGGTTGCTCCAAGCCCCATCCAGCCTGGCCTTGGACACTTCCAGGGATGGGGCAGCCACAGCCTCTCTGGGCATGACTGGCCAGTACATCCTGCTGGATTTTGGGCAGTGAGAGAACCTCCTGCAAGAAGCCTTGCTGACATTACACTCGGGGTTTCCCTTTCTCAAAGGTACAGCTCTGCCTGGCTGGAGTGCAGGATGTGCTTCCTTGGACACTTCACTTAATCCCCATTTTTAAGCCTTTCTTGCCAAGCAGGATGGGGTTAAGCAGCTCATTAGCTAATGAAATGGGGCAGATCTCACTAGCTCAGAGCATGGCTTTGCCACTCGTGTTGGGGCTTGGTCTGAGAGCAGCTCTGGTGCTCATCGCCCTCTGTGTGCACCTGCCCTGCACTCCTGGTTTAATCCTCTGCTCTGAAGAAAAGACTCAGCCCCAGGGGCTGTTGAATAAACCCTAGATGATGGGTAGCCAAGGAGGTGGGGCACAGAACCCAAGGAATTTTCCAGCTGGATCATGGTCTCAGCTTGGGCCTGGAGATGATTCCTCATGAGGAGCATTCCTGGAGTGTTGTCTCACTGCTGGGGGAGCTGCACTTGGGTCATCAGTGCAGTCACAGATGAGGACATCACTGCAGCCTGCTCTCTCTAACACACACTCTTACACTCCTCAGCAGGGGAAATTTGTGACAAAGAAATGGTCTGGCGTAGAGGGCAAAGAAGGCCAAATACAAGGATGGGTTAAACTGTCTGGAAGCAGAAATGCCAGGGACTAAAGGACTCCTTGCAAAGGACAGATGCTGGAGCAAGGGTGTGTAAGGAATCTGCTTGTGATGCATCCTCTCAGACTCCATACAGAACCCGTACTGCAGCAGGACTCTGCCCAATACAGTGTTCTTTAAGTTTCTCATCTATCTTTAATAACAAATGTGTGTTTAACTCGCCTCAAGGGGTATAATAGAAATTTCCCATCAGGGATATTTGCCTTCTCAAAGAGCAATTAGTCTGGATTTGGGCTGGCACCAGTTCCAGTGCCCAGGAGCTTGGCTGGCACATCAGTGAGGGCAAGTGCTTGCCAGCCATGGAGCCATCCTCCTTCCACAGTGCAGCTCACCCCTCACTCACGCACCCCTCACACACCCTCCCCCCGTGGGGCATGTCTGGGAACATCAGTTATCTTCTGTGGGCTTGGAGGTGAGGTTTTCTTCTGCCCTCATCACAGCACAGCCAGCCGAGAGCCAGTATTGCTCATGGGTTCAGGATGCATGAGGGGTTTGGACTTGGCAGAAGGAAGCATTTCTTTATTGAGAGGTGGTCAGACATGGAACAGGCTTCCCTGGGTGGGTGCCCCAGGCCTGGCAGGGTTTAGGAGGCATTTGGACAGTGCCCTTAATAACATACTTTAGATTTGGTCAGCCCTGAAATGGTTGGGCTGTTGGACTGGCTGATCATTGTAGGTCCCCTCCAAATGAGATATTTTATTCTATTCTATTCTATTCTATTCTATTCTATTCTATTCTATTCTATTCTCCTGTTCTATTCTATTCTCCTATTCTATTCTATTCTAGTCTAGTCTAGTCTAGTCTAGTCTAGTCTATTCTTCTATTCTATTCTATTCTATTCTATTCTATTCTATTCTATTCTCCTAGTCTAGTCTAGTCTAGTCTGTTCTATCACAGTTTTCTGCAGTTTAAGAACTTCTGAAAATTGCAGACAGCTGGTGGTTGGACTCCACATAAAGAGGTCACAATGAAATAAAAAACAAGGAGCAAAAATGAGGGGCAGAGGAATGTTTTCCAAATTGCAAGATGAAAAAGCCCTGATCCTTCTTTTGCCCTGGGTCCGACTTTGGTGCTGGAGCTTCCAGCTTGGCTTCACACTCCTTTTGCCCCCTATTCAGAGACATGGGAGATACTGTCACTGTCTCCCTCTGGGCGAGCTGTCTAGACCAGCTTCAGGCTCAGTACAGGGCACGAAGCACTTCTGGGGCACGACTCACCTGCCTGACAGGTAGGTCAGAACCAAATGAATCACTTGTTCATTTTTGCCTCCAGTGCTTATAAATGGAACTGGGCACGACTTGCTCCCGTGGGCTTCCTTGCCTTTCAGCCATTTCACACAGGAGGTGAACTCCACCTTATTTCACTTTTGGACTCTGGCATCTTATTTCTGCTTCAAATCCCACTTCACTTTGGGGAAAGCTGGTCATGTTGCCTTCCTTTTCTCTGTCCATGGCAGACCAAGAGAACTTCCCAAAAGAATCAGAGGAGAATGCTAGGATGTGGATGTGTGTGTGCTCATGAAAGGTGGAGCCTTAGGGAAAACATTTACGTGCCTCCTGCAAATGTGATGTTTTACCATGGCAGGCGTAGCTTCCACAGCTGCTGAGACATACTTCAAGAAAAAAGCCTGCACAAAGCTGAAGGCAACAAGTGTTCATAGGAAAAAAGAAGAAAAGCAGTGAAAAGAAACTATAGAAAAGAATGTTTTAGTTCAACACAAGTGCAAACCTTTTGACCATCAAGAATGGCAAATGCTGGGGAAATTGTCTGGGGAAAATCCTGCGACTCCAGCATGAGAGAATTTTAAATCCAGGTCAGACACTGTCGTAAGTGCCAGAAGCACCACTGTGTGGGAAGGGGATTAGCTGACATCTTGCTGTGTCTCCAAGACCTGTTTTATCACCCTTTCACCTTTTTATGGGCACACTGTGTAAGCAGCTTGTAATCATTTTGTACCTAATACGGCCTTCACCACTCACAGCCAAGGAGCTCCTCTAAAGCAGCTTAATGAGCTCCTCTGTGAGTTTCTGTGGGCACATCTCCCCGAACAAAGATGTCACCAGTTCATCTCAAACAGTAGGAACTGAGCATGTCATTCACCTGTGGCATTCATGAGATCAGTTAGCAATTTAAGGAGCTTTGAAATCTTACCAGCTATTTCTAGAGCCACAGGGACATCCATAATCTCAGCTGATAACAATGAAAATTTTGGACACCTGTTACGTTTTGCGTTCCCTTGCACAAGAGTGCAGGTTGAGCATTGGGGTAGGGATTGGGAGGAGGCTTCTGGCAGGTGCCAAGCATCAGCAAATGTGCAAGAGCCTGTACCAGCACACATGAAGACAGAGCTGGACCTGCAGTGCCTTGTGCTTCTTCAAAACAGACCAGAGAGTGGTGAAAACCAGACACGAGACATCGCAGGTCTTTTAGGAAACAGTTTCTCTGTATGCAGTGGCCCCTGGCACTCAGGCCCTGCTGGGTGGGAAGCCACATGCCCTGGATGCAGCTCAGGAGTGTTTGTCTCTCCTGACTGCAGCACGCTGAGCCCTGGGCCATGCAGATGCCTTGGGCTGCAGCTCCTGGCTGGATTCCCAAGATGCTCGGATAGGCAAGGTTAAGGGAGTTCCTCTCACCAGCAGGTCTTGAATTTTTACATTTCCTGCCCTTTACGCATTCACATCAGCAAATTCCCTTGGGAAGAAGGGAGGTCTAAGAGAGGGCAGGTGTGGCCCATGTCTGAATGGAGCAAGGCACAGTGTTACAGGCTCTGGGAGGGGAACCAGCTGCTTCCTTCCCACCTTGTGCTGCTCACAGGCAGATAGACGTGGGGGTTGGTGGGAGCTGTAGACTCCAGATGATCTGGAGTTAATATTTGCAGACATGGATGTCATGGGAACGTCCGGCCAGGCCCTGTGTCGGGCGGGTGGAGCTGGGACATGTGGAACTGAGGTTTTGGATGTGGTCTTGGCTGCACAGACAGCAGTGCTGGGGCATGTCTTGACCTCAGACCCTTCCTGCTCACTACGGGGACACAGTACCTGACTTAGGGCTTGGCCAAGTGACCCAAGCACAGCACCAACTTTGAGAACTTCCAAACCCTCACTGGGTGCTTTACTGGGGCTGAGAGTTGCTTCCTCTGCAGCCCCACCCTGACGGTCCAGGGACCTCACCACAGCCTTCATTTGGGCTCTGGTCAGAGCAATCAAGCACCAGGAAATTTTCAGTGGAAAGATGAATAATTTCTAGAGTTATTCTGGTTTCACTGGCTGCCTTACGTCCTCTCTGCCTGCTTCCATCAGCACTGGCTGGAGCACTCACATGCTCAAGGGGAAAGTTTCTGACTCTCAGGATGCAACATGAGGATGACCATTGGTATTTCTTACCAGAGGCCTGCACTTCAGCCCAGGAAAGGAACAGAAGCACCTGCAGTCTGTGGATCTGAAGAGATGCATTCCTACAGCTGTTGCTGAAATTCCCAAAAGAAATGGGAAATCAGGTTGTGCTCTACCCGCCTCAGTCTCTGGAGGTGGTTCTTTGCCACTATGGTCATACCAGGCATGGCACTGGCCCAGGACAGAGCATTTCTAGAACCCCTCCTAGCAACAACACTGACTGAACATGGGTGGGAAACGCCTGGAGATGCTCAGGGCTCTCTTTGGGACATTTACGGAAGGAGCAAACAGGTTAAGCTCTGCTGAGCCACAGAGTTAGAGGAGCAAAGACATCCTGCTTCTCTGTAATACGTCACCGGTGTCCCAGTTCTGTAAACATCCTCTCAGCAGGGCCTAAATCAGTCTGTCACATGTCACTGCTCCATCTCCTGTTATAGCCCTGTGGAAAATTAGAGTGATACAGACTGCAGACAGCAGCTCCAGTCACGCTGCCAAGGGGAAACTTGGACAAGGCTGTGGTTGACACCCATGAGAATGGGGAAGAAGATCCATGGCATGAAGGAGGATGTATCTCCTTGAGTCTCCTTTGTGCCTCTGTGTAGACAGATCAATCCTGGCTACTTACCATATGCAAAAGTGTTTAAATTACTTTTATGTAACAAAACCTGGAAAAAAACCCCATCCTTCCTGCTGGGTTTTGCTTCCAAATGAAGACACTGAGCAGTCAGCCTTGGCTGGGCTCTGAGTGGCTCTGCCCAGCTTTCCAATACCCCTCAAATGCACGGGAGCCATGCACACAGCAAGATGTCATTCTTGTCCCTGCAGGTACCAGCGTGGCAGAGCTGGATGGACAAGGCTGTCTGGGGCCGTGGCTTTGGCTGGCTGTGGCTTTCCAGTGGGAAGGGCAGGAGGCTGCACAATGAGCAGAGATCGTGGTGCAGCAGGACAGGGAAGGACCTCCAAGTGCAGGCACAGATTCCCCCACAAATTCGCTGTGCAGGCTGATCTGAGCCTCTTTATTTTCAGGTTAGTTGAAGTAAACAAAAGCTTGAGAACACAAGTGAGGGCAGAATGGAGTAGGCAAAATAGGATCTGATGTGCTTTCAATTCTTAAATGTCTTTCGTTTGATTTCATACTTTTGAGGTTTGACAATGACTGGCAATGCTGAAACTCAATCCAGCCACCCTGTGCTCCTAGGAAAGCACTCCTTGCCTGAAATCCAAGCAATAGCAACAAAATTATTATAAAAGCAGATTTTAGCCCTACCACTGTTCTGTAAAAACACAAGCATTTTTGGGATTTACAATTCCATGATGGTGGTACAACTTTTTTCTTGACTCCTGTATTGTTTAAAGAGCCCACAGCGATAGCAGCAATTCCAGGAGTGCTGTAGCTGAGAAAGCATCACCTCAGTGCACAGCAGCCTGTGGAAATTTACTGTGCAATCCCCACAACACAGGGAGAATGCTCTTCCTTCCTAATCCCTCACAGCTCCTGTACCACAGGATTACTGCTGCTAACAATAGCATATCAAATAGCCAAGGAGCAGCGTGATTTTTCCGACACCGGGTGTTGTGATGTCCTGCACTGCAAACACAGCTGCTGGTCACAGAACCACAGAACACCCCAGGTTGGAAGGGACCCACAAGGAGCACTGAAGTCAAACACCTGGCCCTGCACAGGACGCTCCAAAAATCACACCATGAGCCTGGTATGATTCTTGGAGTGGTCCTGTGCAGGACCTGATCCTGCTGCTTGAGCTATTGATCTCCTAGGGTGGAGTGCGATGGCCACTCTGTGGTGTTGTTCCACCTGGAATTTGATAACATCTCACTGAAAACCCAAACCAGACGTGAAGATATTCTCAGGAGGCTCAAGCTTGTGCTTCCTGCTTATGGGAAATGAAAGCTTTGTTTGTGGAAAGGAAAAAAAAAAGAATCACAGAACTTCCCCTAATATTTGGTTTATGAGCAGCATGAAATCTGCAGCATCATAAATTGTGCTTGAGAAGATGAGATTTGGGACCTCATCACTGAAGACAGACCTGTGGTTCATGTGTTACCCTGGAAAGAAGCAGCTCAGGTATCTGAATGGGAGCCTTCTGCACCATGCACGCCTCACAGCCTTCTCCTGGCCCAGTGAAAATTTAATTACACACTCCTGATGAAGATGGTTGTGCCTGGGGCACACACAGGGACTGAGGAGCGAAGCCAAGCTTCCGACTCCGCTCAGACAAAGGTGCTGCTTCAATCCCTGCTCTCCATGCCCACCCTGAAAAGGCTCTGTCAACCTTTGACAGCCACTTGCTCTGCCAGAAGTTTTGATAAAATTGTTTCTTGGGAACTTGCCTGGCCAATCTGCATTTTGCACTTGATTTCCCTGGATATTCAAACAATCCAGCTACTGACAGGACGTTTGCTGGAAAACAGTGCTGCAGTTCTGCAGAAAGCACTTTGGCAGCCTCCCAGCGTGTCGGGTGGCTCATCTGAGCAGTCGGGCTCAGGAATGTGGCCCCGGTGCAGAATATTGCATTTGGCACATCGGAAAACGTGGATGCAAGGGGTGAAAATGGGGGAGAAGGGGACAGAGCTGCTCAGTGCGCTCCTGAGAAAAGGGGAGCCTGGAGAAACTCAGGTTGTGGATGCAAGGAGAGATTAGTGTGGGTTAACCCCTTCCTAGCCTTCCAGGGAGAGGTGCGAGATGAGCCAAGGGACCTGCTCTGAACTTCCAAAGATCCCTGGTTTGCCTCTGGGGAGCTCAGCCATCCTGCATGGACACAGGGCACCAGGGAAAGGTTTCTTTGGGGAGAGGGAGCTCTGTCTTTGCAGACTCTCCTCCCAGATGCTTTGCCTTAGGAAGCATCACGTCTGGAAGGGCAGAGCTCTCTCTGGGGAGGAGAGCAGGGCATGCTCTCCTTTGTGCAGTGCAGTCACTGGAAGGCCAAGAGCACCTCAGGCTTACAGTGGGACAGGAAATCACCTTCAAATGACCTTCAAATGACCTTCATAACGCCATCACCATCAGCAGTAGGAAGAACAGTGAAACCGCAGTTCCTGAAGCTCCCTAAGCCCCACTGCCCTGTGTTTACCACAGAAACTGCCTTCCCACCCTGTTAACACTGAAAACCACGGTGGGGATTTTAGGAAACGAGGCAGGAAAAGCCCACTAGTGCTGAGGAGAGCTTCAAACAATAGCAAGGATTTTCAGGGCCATGTGCAGCCTGCCAGTGACTTTCATGCTGAAGGTGTCCTCACCTCCTCCCTTCCCCCACGCTGCTCCGAGCAGGCAGAGCAGAGGGACCTGGGGATGGTTGAGGGTTGGACTGCAGGCTGGAAGGTCTCCGTGGCCATCAGGAACATTCCCAGGTCTCACTGTGACTGCAGGTCCCAGAAATGGGATTTGGGGTTTTAGAAACAATTCCCGAAAAAAAGTTTAAGGGCACCTCGAAATGATTGCATCCATCCCAGCTTGGGGGATAAGAAAGTTTAGTAGTTCAGTGTCGGTGGCCTCAGGGCCAGGAGCAGTGCCAGGCATATTTAAATTACTGCTACAGACGCAGAATTCTGGCTGCTGGTAAATCCCTGGGTATCTCCTCCTGGGTGGGGAAGCAACCATCAGGTTATGAGTGGAGTGAGGTGGGGAGTCAGGGCTCCAGCGAGGCCCTTCTGTGTCCAGCTGGGCATTTCAAAGGCTGTTTTCTGCTTGGTTCCTCATCACCTGCCAGCAGGAGCACTGCAGTGTGCCAGCACTACACAGCCCTTCGCTTAAGGAGCTCTCCCATCCGCTCTCCAGACAAAAGATCCAGTTCTTAGAACACCTGAATGTACAATTCCATTCATAACAACCTCAAAGTGTGTCCTGGGTACACGGTGTGAGGGTCCTGGGGCAGCAGGAAGGGAGCCAAGAGGGGCCGAGGGAACAGGCTGGAGCAGGGATCAGTTTTCATCTCACTGGGCTTTTCCCTTCCCTTTCATCACATCACTCCCGGTGTGACCTTGAGGGTGCAGTGGGGGAGGAGGGAGACGTGGCAAAATCTGTGCGAGGGAGAAAATACTGCATTTGCCCAGTTTCAGTGAGTCCCTGAGAGCTCACGGGGCAAGGGAGTCAGGGCTGGAGGAGAAAACCAGGAGGTTTGGGGGTCCGTGAATGCGTCCCCCCATGCTGGATTGTTCTGCAGATTCAGCAAAATCCCCTGCAGAAAGGGCAGCCTGGGGAGTCCCGTGAGGCTTCAGAGGAATTAACTCAGTGTTGGCCTGGAACAGAATCCTGAGCTCGGCTGTGCAGGGCAGGGATCGAGTACTCGAGGCAGTGATGGACCCCGATAACACCGAGGGAGGCAAAGGACCTGCCTTTGTTCTTCCTCCCGTGGGGTTTCTGTGCCAAATTTACCTTCTTCTTCAGGGATTTGCACAAGGTGACTCACAGCTGATGGCCACAGCCTGGGCCTGATCCTGCCATTCATCCTCACGGGGTAAATGGGGGTCAATGGGGTTTTTTGGGGTGCCCAAGCAGGAGAAAGGCTGATGCTGCTGGTGGGATGTTGGTGGTTCCACTGCCCCTGCCCCAGGCAGTCCTGGGTCCCATCCTTGAGCAGTGAGGGGTCCTGTCAGCTCTCACCCAGCCTGTTTAATGTCCATCAGCAGCTGCTGGGGAGCCCTAACACACCTAACACACTCTCCTGCCCCATCTCCTGCCCACCTAACATTGGTGCAGCAGCAGAACAAGGGAAGGGGCTTTTACCTTAATGTGGGGGCTGGGAGGGAATTGCAGGCACATTCAGCACCAGGCTCAAGCAAGGAGAACGAGTGAGGAGAATGAGTTGTACTGCAGCAGCATGAAGGGTGTGGATCAGAGGCTGGAAAATCCCCAGACACAGGAAAATGAAGAAATGAGGCACCAAAATTTTCTTTGAAACACTCTGGTGTGACTCAGAGGCACAAGAAGGCTGATCTGGGAGAGCAGCAAAGGGTCACAGGCTGCAGGGCACCATCTGCCCGGGGGAAAGGATCTGTGGGTGAGCACTGCAGAAAGCCTGGCCTTGGGCATCACCCGCAGAGCCACCAGGGACACTGAGCACCCACAGATCCCAAATCAGCCAGGCTCCATCAGCCTTCCTCTGGTCACTCAGCAGTTCTAGGCTTGAAACTGCAGGATCAGAATAGCCCTGAACCGTGTTCTGACAGTGGGATGTGAGCCCTGATGCTCTCCTGACCGTGGGCTGTCACAGAGCATTTCTGGTTCCTCGATGGCTGGCTTGGGAAAGGCACACCATCAGTGGGTTTTCTCATTTTGCAATTCAAACCATCTTCTTTTTTTTTTTCTTGGTCATTGAAATGTTCCCCCGACACATTTCAGCTCCAAGAACAACAACAACAACAACAACAAAAAACCCAAACAAACAAAAACAAAAAAAAAACAAACAAAAAAACCCCCAAAAACCCCCAAAAACCAAAACCCAAACAAACAAACAAAAAAAACCAAACAAAAAACAACAACAACAACAACAACAAAAATCGTTATTTTCGGAAGAAAAATTTTACATGGAATTTGCCAACAAGACTGGTGACATGGCAAAGGTCTTGGCAGGGCAGCCAAGCTCTGCAGCAGATCAGCTGCACTCAGCCTGTCTCACTTCTTCCACAACAGGATCAAAAGGCCATTGAGATTACCAAGCTTTCAACCCTCAGCATCCCCAGGAGTTGGTGACTGGAGAAGTCCTGGACAGCTTTGGCCAAGCAATCCAAGTTTATAGAGGCTTCTCAGTAGGATGGATGGAAGAAACACAGAGAGCAGGAAGCAACTGCTGAAACTGCCAGTGATTAAAATGCAATAAAATGTTTGCCTTCTGCTGCTGAGCAAGAAGTGTGGCATTTGTTTTGCTGAGGCAGCAGAAGTGGTTGTGTTCAGTGAATGAGCAGCTAATGAAAAGCATTTCAAGCAGGAAGCAACGCTGATGAAGATTACGAGCCTGCTTATGTCTTGGAGAATTAAATGGCCTGGGCTGGATACTCCTGTTTTACACTGGATTTTGCATTGATCAAAGAGGATTTACTCTGCTCTGCACCAGTGTGGGCAGAGTGGGAGCACTCCTTTGTGCCAGAAGCTGCTTGTGAACATCCCCCTGCCAGGGCTACATGTCAGCAGAACAAACACCCCTGGACAGGGCAGCTCCAGCAGATCACACTCCTGAGCAAAATTCGTCTGGCAGCAGCCATTTGTGCTGAAGCCAGTCCCATGGGAGCAGGGCTGGGTTTCCAATCACGCTAATTCCTCCTGGGCTGCTGTCTTGTTGAGCTGCAAATGGAGCTGGATCAGCTAAAGGGATGGCTGCAGCCATTTCCCCTTTATTGGGGTGCCTTCATATCCTCCTCCCCTCCTGTCCCTGCTCTTAGCCAAGTCCCGGGGCAGGACAGGGCCCTGCTGTGCTCAGACACTGCACCACAGGAGCAGCAGCAGCTCCTGCCCTGGAGAGCACAGCAGAGAAGTCCCCACAGATCCAGGCTGTAGGATGGGGCTGGGGATAGGTGCTGGCAGGGCAGCTCGGGATGGCAGCACTCTTCTGGGAATCAGGAGGGCATGGGATGCTCACCTGGCTCATGGGGAGGGGTTTGGACTGAATATTAGAAAAAGTTCTGCCCCCAGAGGGTGCTGGGCACTGCCCAGGCTCCCCAGGGAATGGGCACGGCTCCAAGGCCTCCACAGCTCCAGGGGCGTTTGGACAATGCTCTTGGGGTCAGGGTGGGATTGTTCAGGTCATCCTGGGCCAGAAATTCTCTGTTCCTTGTGTGTCCCTCCCAGCTCAGGATGTTCTATGAGTCTGTGATCCCTGATATCAGTTTTCTTCTCCAGAGGTGAATTGAGCTGCCAGCCTGTGACAACACACAATGGGTACACAGTCACCATTTCTCAAAGTGTGTGATATAGAAAGTGCTGATAAAGCTCGGAAAATCCACCAGGCTGTGACTGGGATGGGGAATGAAGCAGGGAAGTATTTGGAAATGCTTGTACCTGGTTCTATCATGTGGTGCTCCCAAAACGTGGGGAAAGCGAGGTGCCTCAGACTGCCAGGCAGGAAAGGAGGAGGCTGCTGGTTGCTGTAGGGGAAGAGAATGGGAAAAGAGCTCAGAAATCACACGAGACAGAGCAAGAGATCCTCACTTAAAGAAAACGCAGGGAGAAGTTGTGGCAGAGGTGGAGGCACATCGTCAGCCTCAGGGTGCCCAGGCTGGTGTGTGAGGGTCTCCTGGCTCCTGTGGGGTCAGGCCAGGACTGCTCCAGTGTTCAAGGTGTTTTTTGTGGATTTGTTTCCAGGCAGAGCAAGACCCGTGGAGAGATCATCACAGTCAAACTGGGCAAGCCCTGCCTTAGCGCCCTGACAGCTCTGGCAGAGCGTGGCACTTGGGGGACAGGAGCTGATCTTGTGTCAGGGACTGTCAAAGCCTCTGTTTTCTTCCATCACTTGTTTCTGATTACACAGTAAACTCATCACTTAGATTGAAGGCATTTGTGTCCCGTTCTAAACATCAGCAACAGGATGGGGGGTCCCAGGAGCAGCTCATGGCAGGCACCAGGCTGAGAGCACTGGGAGCTGGTGAGATTCCCATCAGCCAGCAAGTCAGCTGGGAAGACCAAAGGTCCTGAGGAAAGGTGTTGCTGGAAGGTGTGGAGCAGGACAATTCTGTGATGGAGACACAACTCATGACAACAAATAACCCCATTTTGTCTGGGGTCCCATTGGAGGCAGGAATCAAGCTTGTCCCTGGAGTGCCATGTGCAGGTGCTTCCGTGCCAGGGTGCAGAACAAGACTGCCTTGGACTGAGGGCAGTGGAGGGAGGTGGTGCCAGGGTGGGCACTGCTGTCCGGCAAGGCTGATTGTCCACTCTCAGCTCCACAGGGTCTTGCCAAATGTGAATTTACCTGCCTTGGAGGATGAACCCTGCCAATCATCCTCTCTGTCTCCCTTCTCCAGGGAGATTTTTCAGTAGTAAGATTTGCTTTGGTACCTGATTATTCCCCAGTGTACCTTTAGAGGTGGTCTCTCTGCTCACAGCTGGAGTTGAAGTAGTGTGGCTTGGTCAAGGGAGAGGGAGATGCTTCAGAGGAGTCATGCCCTGAGATGGACTCTGATTTCTGGTGAGGTGTCTAGCACTCCCCTAAGTTTTCCCAGAATGATCCAGAAGCCAGCAGCATTGAAAGCAGCATTTGTGAAAGCAGCATTTCCTGGGGCCTAATCACAGTCATTACTGACATTTTGGTTATTCTTGGTGCTGGTAAAACCTGCTGTCTCTCTCTTGGCAAAAGAGTGTGATTTGCTCTTTAGATATGGAATCATAAAATGTTTGCAATCTGAAATCACCCCTGCCTCACTTGATGCACCCAAAACAGCCTCCATGTGCAGTCACTGACATCTGGCAGCTCTCTTGGCACTTCATTCGGAATTTCCTGCAGGGCCAGGTAAACACAGGAGACACCAACTCGCCGAGTTGGAGCTGTTCTGTGTCCTCACAGCACGGCGTGGCTGTGCTGCTCCCAAACCCATCTGCAGGGGCTGGGCTGGGGTAGCCAAATGCCAGTGGAGAGCCTTGTGCTTGCCTGCCCCATCCTCCCCGGAGGGCAGGGCTGTGATCCTCACAAGGCTCTTCCACAGCAGAGCTACAAAGTCTCTTCTAGGCAGCACATTACAAATTCATGTGTGTACAAACTTGTTTGGATAGCTATTCCCTGCCTCATCTCTTCCCACTCCCTCCGGGGCAGGAGATATAACTCATCCTTGGCAGCTCTTTCATGCTGCAAACCCCAGCGCTCCGCTCAGCTTTGCTGAAGGTGGGCAAGGTGTCTTCTCAGGCGAAAACCTGGCAGGGATCCCTGCCTTGTGAGAGCTCAGCTCAGCCAAAGCCCCAGCAGGATCCTGGTGAATCAAGTGCAGGCACGTCAGCTCAGCCTGGCTCCAGGAGAAGCCAACATCGAGAGCAGGGCAGCAAAGCACATCTAATGCATGGAAAAACACATTCCTAGGGTTACTCACATTCAAATCTTGCGAGACGTGCAAACACAGTCCAAAACAATTCCTCTGGAGTTTTGATTTCTTTAGCAGCCAGTGCCGCATTACGCTGATGGTTTTGGCTAGTCCCAGACTGTCAATCAAACCCCGTGTGTGCTTTCCCATTCATATTTCCATGCTAAGAAGGTCACCACTGAGAAAACTGATGTCCCATGAGCCCTCTCAGAGTGCCCAGGCCTGCAGAGCTGCAGCACTGCCTGTGCTGGATTCCTCAGCCTGGCTGGGTCCTGCTGCGGTCTGGCTGCACCCAGCAGCCCATTAGGGCTCCTTGCCTGGTGGGAATGGTTGGGGTTATCAGCCTGATGTGCCTGCATGTTCCAACACTGACTGCTGGGCGGTTTTGTTAAACGAGTTAAACCAACACGCTGGGGAAGTTTGAGTGTAGAAGACCTGACTGTACTGTGAGAACGCCGGCAGCTCTCTGTCTGCATGAGGCAGGAACTCCTGGGGACAGCACCTTATTGGTGTCAGTTGCCAGTTTGTCCCAGATAATTTTTGATGCAATCTTGGTGAGACAGATGGGCACAAAAAATCCATGGGCAAGACTGGTGCTGCCCGAGAAACTGAAATGTGACCTTACCTCTTCCCTCCCAGACTCCATCATGCTCCCCAGAAAACTGCAGTGCCTTGCAGGCTTTATTTTACAGCAAACAGGCCAAGTCCCTGCAGCACCTGCTCTCAGGAAAGGCTTTCTTTTCCCATCACTACAACTGCAGTGCTCCTGTGCCTCAGTTCCCTTAAGAGTTGGTGTGTCACTGAGCTGATCTGCTCTTGTTGGTTCTTTCTCTTCACTAGAGATAGCTCTGCTGCCCCACTGGGATCACATTAGCTGTGTCATACTGGTGGGTAGAGGTTTTAAGAAAGATCTCATATCCTAGGAGTTTCCAGTTTAGGAATTGTGCTTGCTTCCACTTGGGTTTGCTTTAGTGCAGCTGAACATCACGAAGTTTCCATGTGCAGGGGATGTGTAAGGGAGGGCAGGGAGGTGACACTTGGGTGACTGTCTTGCACAGCACTTCGATGTCTCTGTCTCCACGGGAGCTCCCGAAGCAGGACAAGCTGTTGGAGTCTCTGTCCCTGGCCTGAGTCTGTCCTGCTCAGTGATACCTGGAGAGAATGACAGGCTGAAGCAAGGAAGAAGTGTCGGGTCGACGAGTAAAAAGTTCACCACAGCAGCTTCTTGGTCAGAGGAAAGGAAGCAGTAACTCTTTATTTTTCAGGGCCTTTTTATACTATTTTCTAACTTTCATGTTACACATCCATTGGGTCTCCACTCACCACCCCACAATATCCTTGGTTAACTACAGCCAGAACAATATCTTGGAGAAACACCACCTGCATGAGCCTGGCTATCTCTGTTTATGAATTCCTGCTTGTTTTGAACCATAGAGCTACTGTGAGAATTGAGAATAATGAGTTGGTCTCACGGTAAAGTAGCTCCTATGATACCCACAGAAGAAGGACTGGCTTCCTCATTTCACTGAGAAGGGAGAAGTTCAGGCCAAGATGAAGCCATTCAAATTGTCTCCTAAGAGAGAGCTCTCAATGAGCAGATTTCATAAAACATTAATTATTTCAGTTCAGAGGGGTGTCTGGAGGTCTCTGGTCAACCTTCTGCTCCAAGCAGAGCTCACTTCAAATAGTTCAGAACCCTCAGTTCCGCAGGGCATTGTCCAGCTGAGTTTTGAAAATCTCCAGGAAAGAAGACTCCAAAATATATTTGAGAAACCTCATTGAAAAAGGCAGAAAGGAATATTTGAGATGTCTCTTGTAAGGACAGGCCTCAACAGTTTCTTGTGAGGGGAAGAACTAGGACAGTTTCCTTAAATTTCTGCATTGCTGGGCAGATTGACAGCCACATAGTTTATAAATTATTGGTAATTTCTAAATGTCATGCTTAATGATTAGTGTCTAACCTGGACTGTGTGTTGTGGGGACTCGTGCACAGAGAACTGCAAGCTACCCATGGAGAAGGCACATGCACAGGGAATGTTGTCAAAATATGAGGTCTGTGGAGCTTAATGCCTTCTTGGAAATGGTTCAGCTTGTAAGGAAATACTTCCCTGAACAACAGAGAATCCAGCAGAGTTCTTACTACTGCCCACAGGAAGCAGAACAACTCTGAGTCCTCTCTGTGCCCATTTGCAAACTCTGAATCCATGTTTTTGTCCTTCTGCTACAGAACCGTGTGCAGCTGGCTGGGCTGATGCCCCATCACACTGCATGGAGGCTTCACCTTCATCTCTGCTGCTACCATGGTGGAACCACAAAATGTCCCTGGCACCCAACCTGAAGGAGGACAGGGATGTCCTGGGTGTGAACTAGGAGAGGACAGCACCTTCTTACTACTATGAAGAAGTCAATAGAGCTCTTGAGGAGCACCTTCAGCATCTGGCAGGGCTTCTGCAGGTCACCATTCATGAGATCGACCTGCAGCACTTCAGGGAAGGAGAGAAGGATGGCTGGGGCTCCTCGGGGAGATAGGGCTGGGCTGGCACTGGCCCTGTTGGTGTTTGAGGTTGCTCTGTGCGTGCCTGGGGCCGGTGGTGTGGGCTCTCGGAAGAGATTGGGAAGTGAGATTGGCTCTCAGAAGACAGATTGGAAAGCAAAATGTGTTAGGGAGGGTGGAGACTTGGGCTGCAAAGTGCCCTGGGCAGGAGGTTGTGTGGGCAGCCATGAGCTCAGGCACAGCTCCACCTCTCAGGCCATTAAACACTGGTATTTCCAGGCTCTCATCAAACCATTTCTGTTTGAACTGGGAAAAGCTTAATGCTCTGCTTGCTGTGGGCTGACCCTGCCCAATCCCATGAGCTGCTCTGCGGTGTGTTGGCACCTGGGGAAGGACAAGCAGTGACATCGTCCTTGTCCTTCTGTGGCTACTGGGACAGTGCTGAAGGGCAGGCATTGTGACATGGGCAGCCTGGGAGCAGCTGGGGTCAGCCCTGGGGGACAGCAGGTCCCAGCCTGGGTCAGCTCTGGGGGACAGTGGCTGCTGGGACAGGGACGTGCAGATGTGGACAGAGCTTTGGTGGAGCTGCTCAGTGAAGGAAGGACACTTTCCTCAGCATGTTCTCCCTTCAACAGCCATTTGAAAACCTTTGCTGCCAGAAAGAAATGTCCAGCACTGAAAAACCAATGTCATTTTGCTCCATGAGATCAGCCCCTGAAACAACAGGATGGTTGGTAGGGCTGTCCTGGCCCTGCGATGCTGACAGTGCCCACCTCCATCCACCCTGTGCCTCCCAGGGGTGTCCTGTGCTCTTGGTGAACCTCCAGGAGGATCTGGAGGTGCTGCAGGATGGAGGCTTGTCCTGTCCAGCCCAGCAAGGAGAGGGTGCAGCAAGGACCATGTCCTGAGCAACCCTCCAGGCTGTGTGTGCTTCCATAGGCAGGATTGTGCACTTATGGGTTTAATGGAAAAAAAAAACAAAAAAAACGGAGATGATAGCCCAGCAGCAGAGCCAGCTAATGGGAAATAAATCTGGTAGCAAATGTCACTGTGCAGAGGGGGCTGTTCGGGAGATGTTTCTGGTGATTGCCAGGCCTGTCTGTGTTTTGCAGCCTGACTTGGTTTCTATAACTGAATGTGGGCCAGATGTGGTCACTGGCAGGAAATTCTGGAAGACAAGGAACTAAAATACTTTCAATCTCAACTAAAAATGCAATCCGAAAATTGCCATTATCTTTCTGCCTCAAAGACCGGAGCTGCAAAACATTCAGTTGCTACCAAGAGTTGAAACAAAATGCGCGTTCAAATTAATTTTCAGGTGCAAAATCCTGTGTGATGGGGTGTGAGGATAGGCACAAAGCTATCAGCACATGCTGGAACAATCAGAAAGGTAAGTTATGCCCTACAGACGGCACAGGCCAATGACCTGAGTGCTCACTTAGGAAGTCCTTGCCCTAAGTCTGGTGCAAAACTGAGAGCGACTTGTTCAGATCCAGCTCAGAGCTAAAATTTTTTACGGTTTCATGTGGGTTGAGTTTGTGATAAACTTTCCTTATGAGTGGGGGGCATCCCCAGAGCTGAACTAGGGCTGGCTTGGCAGATTTTTGGCATTTTCAGCCATAGCCAAGAAGGAACAGCTGCTGGTCCTGCTCTGGGGCTGTGTCCTGGAAACACAGCCCTGTGCACCTCCTTTTTGTCTACCTCCACCATCCAAAGTGGCAATATTCGACAGAAACAAAGTGCAAGGAGCATGAATCACAGCCTTCCCCTGAAATCAAACAGGACTCATTGCTGCCCAAGTGCTTATTTCTGCCAAGCATTAAGCAGCCAGTGGGCAGCTGAGCCCAAAGCTCGTTGACAAACCTGTTGGTTGCACTCACTTTTTCACTGTCTCCTTGTAAAAACCCATTTGAAGAGGCTCATTTCATGCTTGCAGTATTCTCTCACATTCACTCATATTTCTCTTTTTAGCTTCAATGCTAATTTCAAAACTCCTGGCACCATTTTCTTGGTCCCTGGAGAAACGAATCAGCTTTTTAACCCATTGCTCTCTGCAGATCCCAGCTGCTTCTCCTTTTGACACATGCCTGTGACACTGAACTCTTTGGTTGCATCTTGATTTCGAGCCCCTTTCCCAGTTCTCCATCAGGATTTACCTAAACTTTGCCAACAAAAAGCAGAGATCAGTTTTATTATCTGTCCCAATAACTGTTTAATCTGCTGCATCTCGTGAATTCTGCTATAAAGCCCTGGAATTCAGCACAGAGCAACAATCCCAGACTCTCAGGTATGGGTAACCCAACCTAATTCAGTGTGGTTTTCTTTTAGAACTGCTTCTCTCAGACAGAATTTATTACAACAAACACAATTTTTACAAAGTCTACATGACTCAGCTGTTGTTCTGGCCCGTGGTTTCACCAGGCCATCTTGTCTGCTCATAAAGCCACTGCTGTTCCCCAGGATGGTGATTTTATCCTTCTAATTTCCCGTGTTTCTCAGACAGCTGTGGACCAATTATTTTCATGGCACCAGGGAATTTTCCCCATACGTCTATACAGTTCTCATGGTTTCAGCTTGAAGTTACACAGTTTATGGCAGGATCTGAGGCTTGTTTTCCTGGCTTGCTCCTGGAGAGGTTATGGACCTTCAATTCTTTGTGCTGGTGCCACTTTTTGAGAGAAGCAACACATTCACCTTTGTTTGCTATCTTGGGGACCAGCTCAGTTGATGCCAGGTCATGGAAAACACAGCAATATTCTGAACTCTTGAAATCAGTGACTCACAGCAGTGGTGGTTGAGAGGGACCCGTGGGGGATCTCTAGTGCAGCCTCTTGCTCACATTGGGCCAACACTAATCCACGTTTCCCAAACGTCACTCTGGAAAAACCACTGCTCTGCTCTTGTTTGCTGTTATTTACGTGGTCACTGTGGCTTTCACAGCATTTCCACGAGGGCCAGCAGGGTCACCGACACACAGAGGTGCTGGATAGTGGAGTCTCAGGAACAGTCTCTGGACAGCTGGGCAGGGAGGAGAGGGAATGGATGGAGAGGAGAGCAGGCAACTGCTCAGGTGGGGCAAGGTGCACTCAGTGCCTTGTTAGATCCAGGGACCGAGCTCGTGGCTGTCTGACCACCAGCAGTGAAACGTCCCTTTCTGTCACCTGCAGTGAAGGTGGATAACTCCTGCCCTGTTCCCTGTGATAACCGATTTTCAGTTCCCCTCTGGAGTACAGGTCTAGGAAATGATACCTGTAAAACACCCATTGGAGAGTGAAGCTCTTCTTCGTGTCTCTGACACTGTGGAGCAAAGAATTACAAGGCCACTTTGAAGCTGCTGTGCTGCCAGCCCTGCACACTTCCAGCCTTCAGCTGTCACAGCTGCTCCCCTCCAGGGCCATGAGGCAGGTGGTCTTCATCACCCCCTGCTGATCATTATCTTAGGAGGCAATTGTCTCCTCCAGTGTAATTAGGAGCTGCTCATATTCAGGAGAAACTAAAAGACAAAATTCTCCTGTTTTCCAGACTTTTCAGAGACAGGAAGAAATTCATGCCCCCAAGAATAAGGAAACCCAGTGAGGCTGATGGCTCACCTAAAAATGATGACCCAAAATTTCCTGTGTGTCACACCATGCAACAGGTCCAGCGGCAAGAGCTGCCACCCTCTGTCACCAGTGCCAGCACAGTGGTGTTGGTGACAACCAAGTGTGACACATCTGCACACTCCCATGCCCTGACTCTGACACTCAGTGCAAAAAAGCCACTTTTGAACCTCCCTTTTGTGAAAACACCTGTGTGACTTGGAGATCCTTTAACCACTATATCCTGAACCTTTCCTGAGTGTGCCATGGGGAAACCTCAGCTTGTGTGAGCTAAGAACAAACAGCTGCTCAGGGCTGAGGGTGTCCTTTGGGTGGGAGCACCTTCTCTCTCTGCTTGGTGCCCTCAAGGAGGCATCAGGTCCCCACATTGTCAACAGATGCTCTCCAGCATGAGCAGCTCTCTGCAGGGGACTCGACTCTTCCTGGGCCTTCTGGCTTTCACCATCTTTAGCACCCACTGAGCCTTTCCATCCCCCATTTCCATCTTTCCAGGACACCTTCAGGGGAGCTGAGTGTTTCCTTGCTGTGTCAGCAACATGGTTTATCCATTTCACCCGTCACATGGGTTTGCCAGGGACACTCTTCACTCTGTTTAGAGTCATCCACACCCTCAAACTTCTCTCAAGTTGTAGCTTCATAGACCAGGAGTTTTCAGAGGGCAAATCCTCTTGGACCCTAAAGGTGCACCAGACCCCATCTCTGAACTTCTCTTGGGATTCACTTCCCCTAGGAACCTCTTTTAGAAATCCCATGGGAATGGCAGCCTGCCCTGGAGTCATGCAGGGTCTCCACACACCAGGAGAAGCCTTTCTCAGCCCACTGGTGGACAGGGAAAGGCACTGACCTGTGCTGGCCATTGCCAGCGTGTGACCCACAGGCTCCTGGGATGCCACGGAGGGGTGGGATGCCATCAGGGTGTCAGCTCATGAGTTTTTCACCTGGGGGGAAAGTGGGTTCAAGGATTTTCCACTCCCTGCTGCTCATTCCTGCTGTAGCTCGGTGTCCTCTGCCGCACAGTCTCTTTCTGACCACACTGCTGACATCAGCCAGGTGTATACAAATACTTCCTCCCAATTATTGCCTCCCCGTGCCCGTGTGAGCCAACCCAATTGCCACACAGCTCCCCAGACAGCTGTATTGACACAGCCGAAGGGGTGGGGGCAGGGATTTCTCAAACTGGCTTTGCCACTACAAAAATGTTGGTAGCACCACACCCTCCAGCTGCCTGGGAAAAGAGTAGTTGGGAAGGTGGCAACTCAATCAGCCGCCTGGCAGGAGGGTGAGCCTGGTGTGAGCAATCAGCAAATCACAAAGGCTTTGTGTATTCCAGTGCCTGACAAGCTCTGACAGCGGTTCATTTGCATTGCCACAAACAAGAGATCCCCAGCTGTAAATACCATAAATTTCCTAAATTGATTAGTTAGAAGGAAGGAAAGGGAGGGGGAAAGGGAAGCTGAGCTGCTTTGAGGATACCCACACAGTCAGGGCTGTCTGATGGCCCTGCCTGGTCCCTGGATCTACAAGGACCAGAGGAGGATCCGGACGAAGGGCCAGCATTAGATGGGATGTGCCTATCTCACAGAAGAGTTGTCTCTGATAAATAAACATTAGTCCTGATGTGTTTATTCAGAAATCTTCTACTGAAGTGCTCTGGAGTAGGGTTTGGTTGCATAAACCCACATTGCCATATGCAAAATACAGCCAAGTTTTGCCAAATGCATTTGTTTTCCCGCAGGAAAATGCAGATCAACGTGTCCTGCCTGGGTTGCAGGGAATGTGCTGAGGGTGTCGGGTGTCTCCTTATCTACTTCATTGCCTTTCTCCTAAGGAAATCTATGCATCCCGTGATCCTTCCCAATTTGCAGACCAGTGGCATGTTTTCTCTCCAGAAATTGGAGCTATGAGCTGAAGCTGTGCCCATCCAAAAGCAGATGCTTTTGGTTCTCTATTTATTCTGCCTTCTGGCCAATTTACAAGGCACTGAACTAGGCAGTGTGTCCTCCACCGACCCTTTAAACCCAAAGGACCAGGGTGAGCAGTGAAAGTTTGATGCTGGCAGTGGGACTGATGCCTTCAGGTATTTCTAGTTTTTTACTCTTCATGTATCTGTAACTTGCTGTAGTTCTGTGCTTCTTACAAAGTGCTACAATCCTCTGTTCCCAGCACCTTTGGCCAAACAAGGCTCTCTGAATACAGATTCAAGGACATATTCCTTGCCTTAGGGCCCAAAAATATATAAACAACTGTGAGATGGGGGGAACAGGTCTGGGGTGGTGAACATCAGCACCTGAGGGTGCATTGGAGAATTAAGGGCCAATATGCTAATGGGACAGAACTTATAAAGGTGAAGGGCTCATGACCCATTGTCCATTTTGGGTGTTGCCCCCAATGGGGGACTTTGCTTGCCCGAATGTACCTTCAGGGCCTTTGCAGGCCTTGAATAAATTGTCTGCTTTTTATACTCCTAATTTGTCTTGGCCTCTGTTCCAGGTAGCCTGTCTGTTAGGCAACAGGACACAGAATCAGAGAATTGTCACACACAACAGGGCCTAAGCTGTCTTTTCACTGCCAGTTTTTGAGGCTTGGATATGCTCGTGAAACTGCCCCAGGGAGCACGAACCCCTCATCTGCAGCGCTGCGTGTCCAGGGGCAATGGGCACAATGCCGTGAGGGTCAGCGCCACACTGGTCAGTGCCAGGCTGGTCAGTGCCACGCTGGGCAGTGTCCCAATGGTCAGTGCCACTCTGGTCAGTGCCACACCGGTCAGTGCCACGCTGATCAGTGCCACGCCGGTCAGTGCCACGCTGGGCAGTGCCACACCGGTCAGTGCCACGCTGATCAGTGCCACGCCGGTCAGTGCCACGCTGGGCAGTGCCACACTGGGCAGTGGCATGCCGGTCAGTGCCACACTGGGCAGTGCCACACTGGGCAGTGCCATGCCGGTCAGTGCCACACTGGGCAGTGCCACACTGGTCAGTGCCACACCGGGCAGTGCCACGCCGGTCGGCGCCACACTGGTCAGTGCCACACCGGTCAGTGCCACGCTGGTCAGTGCCACGCTGGTCAGTGCCATACTGGGCAGTGGCATGCTGGTCAGTGCCATGCCGGTCAGTGCCACACTGGTCAATGCCCCACTGGGCAATGCCCCACTGGTCAGTGCCACGCCGGTCAGTGCCATGCAGGTCAGTGCCACACCGGGCAGTGGCACGCTGGTCAGTGTCACACCGGGCAGTGCCACGCTGGGCAGTGCCATGCAGGTCAGTGCCACACCGGGCAGTGCCACGCAGGTCAGTGCCACACTGGTCAATGTCCCACTGGTCAGTGCCAGGCCGGTCAGTGCCACGCCGGTCAGTGCCACGCCGGTCAGTGCCACGCCAGTGCAGGTGAGGGAGCAGAGCCCTTAGCTGTGTCCGAGCTGTGACAGCTCTGCCAGGCTGATGCACTGATGGCTCAGAGGTGCTGATGTCTCCTCTGCTCCCCCAGCAGCCCAGGTGTGCCATGGGGCAGAGCTAATGCTCTGTCATTAGCACGAGCAGAGCATGGCAGCACGGACCTGTTTGCCACCCCTCTGCAGGAATGGCAGTAAATGCATTTAATTCATATTTTGTAGGCACCTACGAGGCTGGCCAGGGACATCTGTGCAGCAGCTACGGCAAAGGGTTGCTTTCTTACCCATGGCTTCTCTTGTAGTCTAGTTTTTCACAGTTTTGGAACCAGGACAACTCAGAAATGGAGTCTTCAGGAGGTGAAACATCATCGTAATGCCTTTGTAGAGAGGCAACATGGGGTCATTTTTCTGCTTCTTGGAAAGTGGAAGTTCACATTGTGCAGACAGCTGAACTGAAACCGTGTTCTGTCATGTCTTGTTGCTCTTGTGGTTCAGCTTTTTCCCTTGAACGCAACCATTCTCTCACTGACATTATTTTGCACTTCTGAAAATGCTAATTTGGCGCTCTTTTCCCTGACGTAGCACCCAAGAGTGTCCAGCTGCAGGGTTGGGGAAGGGACACAAGAAGAAAGAAGAGAAAATTTCAAAGCCATTTGGGAATCAGCTGCAGCCCAGGCAGAGGAATGTGCTGCTGGCAGAGGCAGTGAGGGCAGTGCTGCAGACCACTCCTGGGGCTCACCACTGAGTGTGCCTGCACATCTGATAGGATAGCTAATCAAACGAATCAATATAAAATAAAATAGCCATTCTGAAAGTCATGCATTGTAACTCTGCAGTTACAAGCTGCTGTGTACCCCCAGCAAAAATGAGTTTAACCTGAGCTCTTCTTCTCTTGTTATGTATTTCTCATGTGATCTTGAAAATAATTTTAGCCTGGAGCTTTAATAACCTCGGAAGGGAGTCCATGCAGTTCAAATGCCCCCTGATTTTGCAATATTTTTTTGAACAGGAGCACGTAATGAGTAACATTCAAGAGTTCCTTTTTAAGATTTTAAGACTAAACTTTTAAGATTTAATAACACTAACAGCTTTGTCCTCATGGTGGAGAAATGCAGCAAAGGTATTAGGACTAACAGAAATAAATATACATAGAAAAACTCCATTTCTTCTCAGAGCCTCAAGGGTTTCTCTGTACTCCTGATCCTATCAGTGCTGTCACAAGTGCTGAGTCCTGAGCACTTCTGGGCCATTTCTTCAGGCATTTTGATTGTTATGGAAATAGGGCAGTGTTTCATCATCCAGGGAAGCAATAACACAGGTGGAGGGGAAGTGGATTTTAAGCAAATATTTTGTTTCTTATTTGTAGGAGCCTGGGTGTATCTCTAAATTCCACCTGCTCAGAGGTACCAATGGTCCTGGTTCCAGCAGAGCCAGGCCCATCTGTGGTTGGCTCCAGCCACAGGAAAAATCCTGTTTGTTGATCCCCATGGGACAAAATTTTACACATCTCCTAAGAAAAGGAATTGAAACTTAATTGGAAAGTGTGATTTCCAAGAAAACGAATACTTGGGATAGTTGAAATTTGGTTTCAGTCTGGAATGGGCTAAAACTTTCCGTGTTTCCTTTGAACAGGGAACGTTTCAGATGTTCCCAGGGCTCCAAGACTGACAGCTGTCAATCAGCATCACTGCTAAGATGTTTCTGAGTACCTAAGGTGTTTCTGAGTACCTAAGATGTTTCTGAGTACCTAAGGTGTCTCTGAGTACCTGGGGTGTCCCAGTGTCCCCAGCCAGAGGTGGCCCAGGTGGCACAGTGGGGACAGAGCTGCCCCGTGCTGCTCTCACTGTGCCTGCAGCTCTGCAAGCCTCAGGTGCAGGTGTGAGCTGCAAAGCTGCCCCCAAATAAGACATTTCCAACAACAAATGTGGGGCTCTGTGAATCGGTGTTCCCCAGCTCACCTAAACCAGAGCAATCAGCAATCTCGTGTGCTAAGAGGCCACAAAACACAACCTGGAGCCAAGAGCAGCCCTCGCCCCTTCCCACACACAGCACCAGCAGTTTCCTGCAAGCAGTTGGTGCCACCATGGACACCAAGAGGTGTCCACCACCATAAGAGGCCAAATTGACTAAACATTCTCCAAAAAACATTACAATTTCAGCAGGATTCATTTTTACTTTCATAGTTCCTACTTTCTGCCTGATTTAGGAAATTTCTCTCATTTCTTGTCAGCTGAAACTACTTATTTTTCTATGAAATATATTGTGTAATCAGCTAATTTCAGAGAGTTTCTTTTCCCTGCGTTCTGTAACATTTAGAGACATTAAGTAATTCTTTGAGAAAGATTGAATTACCTTTGTTTTTATAGATAGAGCTTTATGAAGATATGGAGGACAAATACTCACTTCCCAAATGTTGCAATGAATCTGCTGAAGATCTGAATCTCTCTCTGGAGGACATTTCTGGAGGACCTCCATGGATAGTAAGACCAGCAGAGATGACTCCAGTTCCTTGTGTGACAGCCTGAAGATCAGCTCATGGATTCCCCCAGTTCTTTCCCTGAGCCAGATGCATCAGAAATGCTTTTTCAAGCCCTGAAATCTTTGTATACAGATATTACCTGCTGGAAAAGGTAACATCTGTATACAAATATACAGCTATTACCTTTTACCATGCCAAAACCAAGTGCTCCTGCTTGAGCAAAGATTCCTTACTTACACTTTTAATTGCAACTTATTTCCACTTTGAGTTTTTCCAGCATCAGCTCACAGGTAAGTCTCAGTTTCTGTCACTTCCCAGCACCCTCGATTCACCCCTCAGCCTGTTCACAGATAAACACTCTGACCATCTCACTTTTTTCACCACGAGGCAGATTTTCTAGACCTTCCTACATTCTTTTGAACCTCCCATTTACCAACTGTTTTTAACGATGGGATGTGAGCACCTCCACAGCTTCTGAGCCTGTGACAGCCTTTCCTTGAGCTTCCCAGGTGTTTATAGCAGGGCAGCAGCTCATAATTGCCTCATGCCTCCCTGCTGCTCTTACGTGGGGGCTGCCGCAGCATTTGTTTTCCCCCAGCCTTGTAAATATTTCATGGCATTCCTAGATTTATTAAAAATATCATCATCCCATGAGAGCACCCTCTTCCAGACCCTTGGTTTCAGGCTATTGGAGCTGTTTAACTTTGAAGTTTCTAAGCAATCAGTTAAACTTTGTTTTTCTGATTGCAGTTTCACACCCTCCTTCTCTGGGGGGTGGAGCAGACACTTTTGTGTTATCTCAGCTTGCTGGGAAAGCGTCTCTCACTATCTCTCTAGATATTAACAAAACAATTAGTGAATTCCTTGGAGCTGTGTTAATCCTGGTAGGCTGCAGGAGACAATCTTTCAATCCAGGGAAGGGCCTGTGACATCTTCAGCCTGAGATGTATTTCAGCAATTTCAAGTCTTTGTCTTTCTCCTCCTGGCTGTTCGAACTCCATTTATTTTGCAGTCTGCTGAATGCATTCTCATAATGGATTTTATTTCAGTCCACGCTATCCTTCCCACACCCATAAGGTGTTACCAGCACCCAGGCTGAGAGCCAGCAGTCAGCTGAGATTGTTCCTGATAAGGCAGGGATCCAACAACTTTTATTTCACACTTGATTTTGTGATGAGTTTGTCAGGCCTTCAAGCCCTTCTTAGCCACCAAAAGGACATAAAAATTGGATTTTTCAAATAAACTGTGGTTATACCAACCTTTGATTGTTGAATTTCAGACAAATTTATTCCTGATTGATTAAAGGAAACAGTGGCCCTGCTCATGTAAGCTTGTCCAGCCCCAAGTCCCTGCAGAGTGACCCCACCCAATACAAGATGTGGAGTATCCTGACATCCCCAGGTCATCTGAGCAGTGCTACCCCAAACCTTCAGTGCCCACTGACTGCCCTGGCTTGTCACTTTGTCACAAGTCTCCTTTTGGGACCTGTCCCTCAGACCTTGCTGACCTCAGGGCAGAAGGGAGAAGCACAGCCCTGTGGGGTGTGTGCCATGGCTGTCTCCTGCCTGTGCCCTGCCAGGGGACACAGAGGACACCAGGCAGTGGGAGCTTTGCTGGGGACAGGAAAGGGATTCCTCATGACCAGAGGACAGAGCAAATCTTGTCTCAGTCCGGCAAATCTCTGCCACTGAAGCCATCCTGACGGGAGGCAGTGACTGTGTCAGTCACAGCCAGAGCATCCACAGGAGACCTGAAAACAGCCGAGACCTGAGCTGCCTCTGCAAAGGACAACGAGGCACTGAGTCCTTCTTCGGGTAATGTACACCCCAGGGAGAAAAATGCTGTGAGTGGAGAAGGTACAGAGCACCCACCTCCTGGCACCCCCGCCCAGCAGTGTTCTGCCCTCTCCTTGGGCCAAAATAAATGACCTTAGGTTGTGGGATACCATGGGCCAGGACTGCAGCCACACTGATGTGCTTTATCCAAGCCCCTGCTCTGGATGGGTCTCCTGTGTCCATCTTTTCTGCTCGGATCAATCTTCTTGCAGGATGTATCAGCTTCCTGCACAGTGCCCAGGGGTTCAGCTTTTATTTCTCTGCAGCTGACAAGGAGGAGTGAGCTCTCCTCCTGTAGGAGTCATTCCCAGGGCAGGCCTGGGAGCATCCTGGTGTGAACAGACAGCAGCCTGGGCTTGTGGGTCCAGAGGATCCCTGCTGGGGGCTGGCACACCGGGAAAGGCTCTGGAATGTAGTTGCACTGTTCTAGAAATCTTTCTCTTCTTTCTCAGGGAGAATAGAGATAAGCTGCATTTTTGTACTTTCTTAATCTCTGTGTTTGGTACAGGTGTTGTATAGCTGTGACCAATGGTTTTAGGAGGTGGATTCCCTGCTGACCAATAGTTGCTAGATTATTAATGGATATATAAAGAGGTTTCTGTAAATAAAGTTTTTCTTTTCGCCATCTTGAGTTCATCTGCCTGCTTTCTCTGCCAGCTTCTGCGAATCTCAGGAAATCTAAACCAACACTGGAAGTCTTTGGCCTCCCTTACATGGTTAATTTTGCACAGAGAAACATTTGCCCTGTGCTTTAACAAATACATTTGTGAACAAGGAAGAGAAAGGAGGGAAATACACCGAGTATATCCAGTGTTCACTGTTGATACACAGCCGCACTGGCAAGGTGACACCTCCTCACAAACACAGATAAGCTGTGCTCACCGCCACAGACACGTTTTGCCACTGTTTGCCCTGGGATTAGCGACTCCACTGACCTTTCCTGCTGAGCAGTGCAGGGAGAGGGCTTGGCACTAATGCTGGGGCTGGGAGAAAACCCCCTGCACAGGGGTAGTTCTGGGATCTGAACATCCTGCAGAGTCTATGGCACAGAGAAAAGCCAAGTTAATTTGTCCATGTCAGCCTGTGAACATGGCTTTCCTTTCCTTTCCTTTCCTTTCCTTTCCTTTCCTTTCCTTTCCTTTCCTTTCCTTTCCTTTCCTTTCCTTTCCTTTCCTTTCCTTTCCTTTCCTTTCCTTTCCTTTCCTTTCCTTTCCTTTCCTTTCCAAACCTTCCCTTCCCAAACCTTCCCTTCCCAAACCTTCCCAAACCTTCCCTTCCCAAACCTTCCCAAACCTTCCCAAACCTTCCCTTCCCAAACCTTCCCTTCCCTTCTTTTTTCTTTATTTTTTTCAGTATTTTTTCTCTTTTTTCTTTCTTTTTTTCTTTTTCTCCCCCCTTTTTCCCCCTTTTCCCCCCCAGAATGAACCCTATACCGCTGTCTCAGGGCAGCAATCTGCACAGAGCACCAACGCCATGGCCCATAGGATGGGGATGCCCAAGATGTGCTCAGCTCCTGGGCCTTGCAGGAGCCCGAGCTGCTTCACAGAACTTTACCACAACCATTCCAAATTAAATACCAGGCAGACTTAGGATCCCTGATGTAAAGAAAGGCACTGGAAATGCCCTGTTTAGACTGAAGTATCTCAGAGCCGTAAAAACCGCTCTGCTGTAGCTGTTGTGTGGCTGCTGTGACAGCGGTGGGTTTTGCACCCTTCACATCCATTCAGACCCCAAATTATCCTCAGAGCAGCTGGCCCCTGCCCCTCGGGTCCTGTGCTGGAAATCAAATGTGGATGGTTGTCCAGATTATCTCAGCTGAACCCAGAGCTGTGAGCTGGGGCCCGTGGGAGGTCAGGCTGGCCCAGCCCGTCCCTTTTGGCCTTGCAGTCCATGGCTACATGAAGATTAAGAGAAAGCCATGCTCGTCCTGCATCTCCAGTGACGTCAAGTGGGAAGGGAGATGTCCCCAGCCCTGGCCTGTGTCACCAGCAGTGACTCACTGCAGTGCACACACGGTCAGGCTGTGGCCGTGCTCTGGCCATGGTGTGACAAATGAAGTCATTTTGGTCCCCTGACTCACACTGAGGGTGCAAGGGCACTGGTCAGAGTTGATGATTCTGTGTTTCTCCCTGTGATTTCATCACTTCAGACATTCTGTGTCTATTTAAAGTTCTGGTTCCTGGTTTTTTTATCTTTTAAAATCAGAATCCCACTTCCTAAGAAACTCTGAAGTAATACCCTCCCGATGTGGAGGCCCTTCCAAGTGAAGCAATATCCTCCCAGGGGTGACACTCCCGCCTTGGCTGTGTCACCCTGCCATGGCTGTGGGCTTTTCCTCGATGCAGACAAAGCCTTGAGGAGCTCCCTCCAGTCCTCACTGATGGCAGCAGGGTCAGGCATGGGAAAACACAGGGGAATTTACAATCCATTTCAAGATCTTGCCGTGAGATTTCTGATTTGGAACCTCTGAAGTGAAATAATCACTGCTGGTCCTGAAGACCTCATGACCTACTCCAGGCATGATTCCTGGTGAGGGGATTTGGGATCAAGGCTGGCTCCTCCTCAATAAAAACATCTGTGTTTCCCAGGGTTTGGGTGGGCAGCGAGGAGAAGGTCCTTTGTCACATGAGGGGGTCATGGTGAAAAAGGGGATTTTACAGAGGGGCAGCATCCCCTGTGCATCCCTTGGCTCGAGGCCACAGCTCTCCATCCAAGCCTTTAGGTGAGGTGAAAATAATCAGAGTTCTATGAATTCATTGTCTTGGTTGAGGCATAAAAGTTGTGAAAATAACTTTTCTTTGACTGAATATACAACAAAAAAGCCAAAAATAAAGCAAAAGAAGAATTTAACTTAAAAAAACCTCCAAAAATCATTCTATTTTCTTGAGTTTTCCCCTGATTTTTCAACCTAAACAGACTGATGAATCTGCAGATATGGGCAGGTGTGTGTTTGGTGTGTTCCATCTTTTCCAGCAGCTGAAAGCCCATAGCTCACAGATCCTTGGAGCCCTTGAGATGGTGCTCAGAGACACAGGTGGAGTTCACCTCTTCAGGGGTCAGACAGGGACACAATCCAGGTGTGAGTGGTCCCCCTTGAGCAAGAAGGCTCAGAAGGGAGTGAGGGAGGGACCAGCCCAGAGTTTGTGCTGGGTTATTTGTGCTAAAAAAACCTCAGTATGATATTTCAGGAGTTGGACTTGATCCTTTTGTGTTCCTTCCAACTCAACATATTCTATGATTCTATGAAATATTTCTAGATTTTGAATCACTGTCAACTGCTTGATACAAAACTGAAAGTCTCAGGGGTGAGTGGGAAGAAATGGTTTATTTGACCCCCCAAAAGCATTAATTTTTTTTTCTGTTTAGCTTTGAAAGAAAAAGAAAGCTCAAATGTGTTCAAGTGAGAAAGTGCTTTATCTGGAAGAGCTAAGTCAGCATCCTCTTAATTGTGCTCTTTTCATTCTTAAAAGGCTTTCTCCAGGCCTTTCTTCCTCTGGAAAAAAGAATGGGGCAAACTTTTATCATTTTTTCCCTATCACAAAGGACCTGCAAAACTCTTCAGTGCAGGAAATTCGATCCTGGGAAAGGCTGGCACCTGCTGGGAAAGAGCCAAGCATCCCACCAGCAGTGATGGTGCCATCACAATTTGCTTCCCCCAGTATTTATTTACTTCCCATGGGCCTGAAGAATTTAACACAGCAAACGAATCCTAAATTCTGCTGTAAAAGACACAAAAGAAATGCTGCTTGAGCTTTTTATTGAGTCGCTAGTGGTGGAGGAGGCTGTGGCAGATCCAGCTCCCCATCAAGGCCATGGGCTGATCCCTCTGCTCCTGCCGTGTTCCATTGCTCTGCCGAGTGAGCAAACATGGAGCATCTGTTTCTTTTAGTATTTTTTTTTATCTGGACCATTAATCTCTCTTTGATCGAGAACTTTCAAATCCCACTGCCAAATTATATAGCCATTAATTCAGTGCTCTTTTTCCAGTTCACTGCTTTTCCTCAGAAGAAACACCTTTTTCCCAGTGAATGGAATTGTGGATGGTGTGGGTGAGCTGCTGCATCTGATCTTTTATTCCTTAAAGCCAAAGATTTCAGCAGGCACATCTCCTGAGCAAGATCTCTGCTTCCACAATCCTGTGGTGGCTCAGGGCTCAGGAGCTGTGCCTTTGGACCTGGGTGGGTGCAAATTGTCCTCAGCTCATGCATTGCTCATACACAGGATTTGGGGGCTGTATTTGGAACCATTACTGCATCATGAGTCAGTTCAGAAGACATGAAGCAGATTTCAGGGGAATAAGGCTTTGGGGCTGAATTCTTTGGCAGTAGAATTAATTTTGATAACCAGCAAAATATGTAGCATTTTGCACTGGGGTGGTTTACATTAGATATTAGGAAGATTTTTGTCACAGAAAGGGCTGTCCTACCCAGGGTACTGGTGGAGTCACCATCCCTGGAAGTGCTCAAAAAGTGAGTGGATGTGGCTCTTGAGGACATGGTTTGGTGGTGAACATGGTTTGGTGGTGATGGTTGATGCTTGTCCTTGATAAAAAAGTCTTTGCCAACCTTAACAATTCTGTGATTTTCTGATTTTCCAACAGCTCCCCATGTTTACTCCAGTTTGTGCCCCTGGAGTTGTCTGTGCCAGTGGACCTTCAGCTGTTTTTAATTCCTGCCTTCCAGGTGCCTTTTAGCTCAGCAAATCCCATCAGTACCTTATGAACCTCAGGGAATTAGGAGATGAGGAATGAGGAGCCTTTAAATCAGCCTGAGGAGCAGAAGCAGCAGGATAGGGTGAGAAGAGGGCGATGGAAGAGCAGAGGGGAGTGGAGAGGACATCCTGCTTGCAATGGCAACATCTGGATTTCCTGAAGGCCAAACCCTGCCAGGGCAGCTGGCCTCAAGCTCTGCCTGGTCCTTAGTGTGTAGCTGCAAATTTTGGGTGAGGGGACTCAAAGATTTTGGGACCCATCCTGTGGCTCTGCTCACTCCCTGCTTGGCAGTGAGGCTGCAGAGGAGGTGCTCTTCTCTCCTCCATGCCCAGGCTGCCTCCAGATGTCAGAACAAAAGTTGCTTTTGGGTGGCAAGGGATGTCAGCAGCCTCGTGGTTAGGAAGAAGAGCTGTGAGTGGGAATCTCTCAGCTCTGTAAGTCCCAGAGCTGTGAGGAGAGATGCTGCAACAAGAGGGAGAGTCTCACGTGCCAGGAACAAAATGTGACCGCTGTCCTCTGGAGATACCTGAGTCCCACATGCCAGGAACAAAATGTGACCGCTGTCCTCTGGAAATTCCTGAGTCCCACGTGCAAATGAGCTTGTGATGTCCATGGGCCTGGGGCACACAAACAGGCTCAGGTTGGCCAAACGTGGGCAAGGGCAGTCTCCAGAGGAAGGACTGTCAGTTTAAGAGATAAAAAAGCCCAGATGATATATCTGAGAACTTTTACTGCCTCATTCAGTGTTCGATGGTTTCCTTCTTTTGTGGCTCATTTTTGCCCAGATAATTCCTGCCATGTGTACCTTACTATTCCACAGAGCCCTATCCTGAACAAACAGCCTTGTGCACAGATTTTGGAGGCAAGAGAAGAAAAACGATCAGTGTTGGGGGAAAAATGAAGCAGAACTCAAAGGTTTTGAAGAGATTTTTCGGTTTGAATTTTGAGCTGGTTCATCTCAAAAGCAAATTCCTTTTGCAGTCTCAGCCTTTCTGGGGGTGCTGGTTGCAATGACGTGAATGTTCTGAGGTTTCAAAATACAGCCCTTTGAAGACACAATTTGTTTTTCAGAAAAGAACAAATACAGAAAACATGAAATTTGTCAAGTTGTGTTTTCAGTGTGAGAGGATCCACTTGTGGAGGTAGAAGTGCACCCAGACTGGGAGCAGAGGCACAGCGGCTGCCTGTCCCCCACTCAGACGCACAACTTTCAGCACATTAGGTGAATTGAATAAAGGAGAAAAAAACACCCCTGGAAATAGAGTGAATCCCTTTAATGAATAAAAACCTTGTGCAGGAGAAAGTGAAATGTTGTTAAATGAGCCTGAGGCCCATTAAAGGAAGAAATCTGCTATTTACCTCTCTCTGTACTGTGAAATCTCTCTTAAACAAACACCTGCTATAGGCATAAAGCTGCTAAGTATTAAATTGGCTGCACATTATACCCAGACTATTATCAGTTATCTAAGGAAAACATTGCCTCCTTTTCAAAGCTTTTTGCTGGAGACTACGGTAGACAAGAACTTTATTGTTGGTTCTGTATCACCAGTTTTACCCTGAGTGACTGAGGTGGTAATGTCCACCTTTGCTATCTGAAAGGCTGAGATTTCCACAAAGTGCCACAAGAAAAGGACCCCTGCTATGATTACCTCTGACATCAAGACCACCCATCCCAGGGGATGAAGTCTTCCTGGAAAACCTGCCCAGAGGTCAGAGCTGGGTGTGTCTTGGGGATTTGCAGAGTTTTTGTAGCTTGGGCTGTGCTCTGACAGAGGTTTATGGACTCTCAGGAGCCTCTCCAGTTCAACACAAAAAAGCCAATCATTGGTGTGAAAGGTGGAGGGATTTCCTGTTCCTGCGCCAGGGATGGCAGAGAAAAAACAGAGTGGAGGGTGAGTATGTGGGAAAAGATCAAATCTCTGCCCCTCATGGCGTGTGTGCTGCCCAAGGGCGATGGGTGGTGGTTGCTGTGGAGCATCCCAGAGACAGCCCTGGCAACAGGAGCTTGGTGCTGCTGATCCCTGCCTGGCTCTGCCCAGCCCTGCTGGGACACACCTGCACCACCACGAGACACCAGGCAAAGATGGGATGGCTTTGGAGGGCTCTGGGTGGCACTGGGCACTCCAGGTAGGATACCCATCAGCTCAGGGTGGGTGCTGGAGGCTGGCAGGCTCCAAACCCTGCTGTGTTATCAGCCCCCACGGGGGCACTTGGCCATGTTGAACCTCACAAGGTTCCCATGCTCTTCCTTCCTGTGCTTGTGCAGGTCCCTCTGGATGTCACCGTGTCCCTCAGGTGTGTTAGTGGCACCACACAGCTCAGTGTCACCTGTGAAATGATGAGGGTGCACTGGCCCCACTGTCTGTGTCCCAGTATGGACCCCCAAGGGACATTGCTCAGCACTGACATCCAGCTGGACATGGAGCCATTGACTGTCACCCTCTGAATCACAGATCACTGCGGTTGGAACAGTGATCAGCCTAATTTCAGCTCAGGAATTAGGTTGGAACAGTGATCAGCCTAATTCCAGCTGAGGAATTAGGGGCTGGGGGCCCAACATTCTGTGGGGACAGTGTGGAGCAGGCTTGGGGGTCTCCAGGCTGTGCAGGGAAGGTGCAGTGATGAGAGAATACTGAGACCACTGAGTCCAACCTTTGACTGGTCACAGCCTTGGCAAGCAGACCAGAGCCCTAAGAGCCACATCCAGTCATTCCCTGAACACCTCCAGGGAGATAATTTCATCACCTCCCTGGGCAGTTCATTCCAATGTTTAACCACCCTGTCCATAAAGAAATCAATCCAAATGTCCAATCTGAACCTCACTTGGCATGACTGGAGGCTGTGTCCTCTGGTCCTGTCACTTGCTATCTGTTAGAAGAGCCCGACCCCCATCTGGCTGCACCCTCCTGCCGGGGAGTTGTGATTTCAGGTGTGTGTGACCATCCAGGTGATTCCTCACCCACCCTACAGTCCATCCACTGAATCCATCTCTCTCCAGTTCCGAGAGAAGGATGTTGTGGGTGACTGTGTTTAGGTCCTTACAGAAGTCCAGAGAGCTGCCATCCATTGCTCACTGAATTTATTCTTCAAACCTACAATTCTCAGCAGCGAGTACCACACAGATCTTTCAGATTTTCTCCAGGTGCAGAGGGGACACTGACAGGTTGAGAGTTTCCAGCCTTGTGCTTGCTACCCTTTTAAAAACAGGAGCAATGCTTTGCTTTTTTCCAGTCACCTGGTACTCCACCTGTCTGCCATGATTTTTCAAATACCATGAAGAATGTCTTGGTGGCTACATCAGCCAACTCCCTCAGGACTCTGGATGCATCTTGCTCTGTCCCACAGTCTTGTTTATGGTCAGGTTCCTCAGGTGATCTTGAACATCCCTGAACATCTCCAGAGGGCAGAGGGTGCCTGGGGCTTGATGTGCACCCTGCTCTTGGCCCTGCCAGATTTCCAAAGGGAATATTTGGAATATCGTAGCACAGTAGGACATGGTACTCCATAGTGCACTGTGACTGTCCTGCAGTAGGACTGTCCCTCGGTGCAGTGCAGTAAGGAGATCTGCCTTGGACAGGAGAAGGATACAAAATGCAATTCTGACATCCACCTGTTCAGTGAAACTGTGAGAGTGTTGAAGGCCACACCAGGTTCTGGACATCTGCTGTGAGCTCTGAGTGGGTCACTCGTCTGTGACACCATGCCCCAGTCTGATGTGCAGAGAGAGGCCCCTGGGTGGCCCTTAGCCCCAATGGCTATGAAATCAAAATTCACATGCATATATGGTGGATTATCATATTATAGCCAGACAGGGCAAGTTCATTTCTATAGTGACATCAATATGTTTGAAATGTTCAGAGAAAACCAGCAAACCCATCTGGGACTCAAAAAAAGCATTAATATTTTTAGCACGGCAGTCTCTGTTTCAGCAAGGTCACGACACCAGCCCATTATCATTTGAAAAGTGCACTCCTGAAAGGAGAAGAACTGTTTTGGAGCAAGTAGGTGCAATGGGATGAAAGGCACAAATCTGTGCTTCGAGACGAGAGCTGCCACTTCCAGGCACTCGACTGAGAACTGCAACACCCAATTTCCTTCCCGCCACTGCCACTGCCCGGCTTTTTCACCTGCAATTTCTATTATTCAGATGGGTGGAAATTACTGCAATAAATATTGATGGGCCGGTGTATGGGAATGGCTACGCTGAGTGTTGATGTGTCGCTGGGCAGGCACAGGTGGACTGCTCAGGAATTGGGGACTGGGAGCCCAGCGTGGGGTGGAGACAGTGTGGGAGGAGGCTTGGGGGTCTCCAGTCCGTGCAGGGAAGGTGAGGTGATGAGAGAAGCCTCTCTGGGCCTCCCCAGCTATGGCTGGTGCAGTGCTGTTGGGAAACGGATGCACAGTGTCTGTTTATTCCTGGAGAAAACAGAAAATCAGAGAGGATCTGAACTGCACCAAAATTGGGTCGGCTTCTCCAGGATTTGGTTTTCCTGGTGCTGCAAACCCTTGGTGTGGGGAGCTGTGCTTTGCATATTGCGAGGAGACAGGGCCCAGGATTCCATACCCAGTGACCTCGAGCTCCTCACCTGCCTGCTGGGAAATGGGAGAGTCCCTGTCCATGACCCCAGAGAGCATCACCAAAAAGCTGCTTGTTAATTCTATCAGTCTCCAAAAAGCCTTTTGAATGAAATGTCCAGAAATAAAGACTCTTGAGCACTTAAAAGTGTGAGCATGTTAATTAATTCTGATGATTTGTATGTTTTAATTATTCACTGACACTGTATTATTTTTCAAGCAGAAAAGGAACTTTTTAAAGTGTCACTGCCTCTGCTACTTAAAGCAAAGAAATGGTGTTTAATTAAACTGAGACCAACAAAGCTCTATTGTGTGACACTTGCAAAGCAGCCTGTGAAATAGGAAATGTCAAAGATTAAACAAACCTCTTTTAGAGCCAGCTAAGGGGAGAGGTGCCACTGTTTATAAAATCAGAGCCAGGAAAAATATAATAACTAGAAAAAAACAGGTCATATGGAAAAACAATATCCAACTTGACAATCTTTCATGCAGATATGATTTGAAGTTCATTACTCATTGTATTCCTGCACAGAAGGCTTTTTGTTATTCTTTGTGCTAAGTCATTTTTTAATTTAAATGGAGATGGAGATGTGTTCAAAGGAAATTTTTAAACAAATGAGCCCAGATGCATTTCATGTCGTTTTTGATATAAAGGTTGAATGAAGCTGCAGGGAAGAAAAACTGCATTTAATTAATTTATAATTTTTTTCACAAATAGATCTGTTTCTGACCACTTGCTTTAATATTCATGTGTGGTTGGTGAGCAGGGAGTACATGAGGTTATTTCCTCATTTGAAACCTAGTTTAATTACTTTTGAAAAAACATAACAGTTGAAATTAAGCTCTAACATGTAAATATGTATATTAATATAGAAGGAGATGATGGGAGATTTTTCACTAGCTGGATTTCCTCACATGGACCCAAATGATATTGTAATCTGAGATGCTCATTCAGACATAAGACACATATCATTAAAATGCACTTTAATTCTCTTCTTTGGTGCTTAGAGCTATTTTCCACCCCAAAAGGTTGCAGTGTAAAATATACAAAGAGACAGTTCCCTCCTCCCTCCCGCTGCCCATGGCTGAGTGCACTGAGACGAGGCAGAGCATCACTCCAGAGCCAGCCCTGCCAGGTGTGCCAGAGTGGGGCACCTCTGCCACCCTTCTGCCACCCCCACTTGTCCCCAGCTCCTCCCCCAGCCTGGGCAGGGGGACCTTGGGTGAAAATCCAGCACCAGCCCGATTCCAGTATCCTGCAGAGCGAGGTCTTGCACAGACCCTCTCCAAAAGCAGACCCCGAGCTGCAGGACCCATTTCTGCTCTGCTCATTTCTCCCCCACAGCCTGAGACAGCACCGTCCTCCCCAGGCCACCAAGGTGATTCGAGGGCTGGGGCACCACTGCTGTGAGGAAATGCTGAGGAAGTTGTTCAGCCTGGAGAAGGCACCAGGGAGAGCTGAAGGGGCTCTAGGAGAGCTAGAGAGGGACTTTGGACAAGGGCCTGCAGGGGGAATGATTTCCCACTGCCAGAGGGCAGGGTTAGATGGGAAAGAAAATATATATTCTTCCCTATGTATATATTTCTTCCCTATATATATAGGGAAGAAATCCTTCCCTGAGAGGGTGGGGAGGCCCTGGCACAGGTTGCCCAGAGACACTGTGCCCGCCCCTGGATCCCTGGCAGTGTCCAAGGTCAGGCTGGACGGGGCTTGGAGCACCCTGGGATAGTGGAAGTTGTCCCTGCCATGGTAAGGGGGCTGTATCTAGTTTATTTTTAAGGTCTCTTCCAACACAAACCATTCTATGATTCTCTTGCTGATAGATTTTGGCCCTGGGGCAGATCAGTGCTCAGTGGCCAAGCCTGGGGCAGACTGTATTTGCCTTGGAGTGGGTCACTAACAAACCCCTGCAAGGAGATAAATGTCTGCACTGCTTTGGTCACAGAATTCCTTGGACTGAATTAACTCACTCTATACTCTCTAACATGCCATTGAGTTCAACTGTCCTGAAGTAAAATCTTTGAGAAATGTATAGAAAAATAATCCACATGTTCGGATTCCTGATTGCTGCAATCTGTCCTCATTATTATTGGACCTCCTTGTCCTTCCCTAGGCTGACATGGATAATTGGCTGGAGGTGGAGGGGCTTCAACCAGTTGCTGTTGCTGTTGAATGTGAGGCCAACAAATTGACAAATGTGGCATAAATGATCATGGAAATGGCAAGCAAGAGCCCCGTGGCACAGCAGCAAATGTAGAATTGCTGCAGCAGTGCATGGCACTAATCTCCACTCAGCCTTCAGGGATGATGATCTGCTTGTATGTCTAAGCAATCAGTTGATTGATTAATTGATCTGTCCACCCACTCCACACACAAAGAAAGTATATTTTAACCCACAACTCTCATTTTAGCCCACAACTCTCATTTTTAAATTATTGTTACAGCACCTAATGGCAGAAAATGAATTGTGGGATGAAGCAGGTGCCAGCCCCCAGAACTCACTCCAGCCATGGAGCAGCAGACCACTGCACACACATGGAACAGAGCCAGGCAGGGCTGGTTCTGAGACTCCAATGGTCTGAGTGTCAGACAGGGCCCTGGGTTTGGGCTGAGCAGGACAGCTCACCCCAAAGCCTTCCTGGACGCAGCAGCTGGAGTGTTCCTGGGACTGTTTGCACAGAATCACAGAATGGCTTGGGTTGGAAGGCACCTTAGAGATCATCTAATTACAACTGCTTTGGACGGATCCATCCTGGTGCAGGGACTGGGAAATTTCACAGGACAGTGTGGGCTGATCACAGGGCTTGGTCCCAGTGCCTGGACATATATCCAGAGCTGTTTAATTCACTGCTCATGTAGGGCTGAGGAAACACTGATATTTGAGATGTTCTGCCTGTTGGCAGCTGTCACTGCAGGGGTACAGTTGTTCCAGCCCAGAGTTTCCCACGAAACCACCTCATTCCCACAAAACCAGCTCATTCCCATGAAACCACTTCATTCCCAAGAAACCACCTCATTCCCAAGAAACCACTCATTCTCTGCCCTTCCACCTCTGGTTCCTGTAGATGTGCTGCTCTGTACGATGCTCTCTCACTCCCAGCAGACACAATTCACTCAGGATCACAAGAGTGTGGAGTGCTGAGCCCTCCCTGGCCCCTTCAGGAGGTCCCTTCCTGGGAGCTGTGGCAGCTCCAGCACATGTCACCTCTTCTGCAGAGCCATCCCACCTGACCCAGCATTGCACTCCCTGTCAGGTCTGTAATTCCCTGCTGGCACCCAACTTTGGGGCTACTGCTACACAAAACACCTCTTGGGACTGGGCCACTGCAAAATTGTCACCTTTGACTTGGGTTAGGAAAATATAGAGCTGGTGGCCCTTCCTTCTTCTGGGCCATGTCTTTGTCCAGGTGCCTGCACCTCATCAGCATCCTCCCCCTGTCCTGCATTTCTCAGCAAGGTGTGTTCAGAGCCACCCACCTGGGTTAGGATGGAAAGAAAACAGCCAGAAAAGAAATGTGTTCCTCACTAGGAGAGGCTTTGGAACACTTCAGTGGGTCTGCTGCATCTCCAAGGCTTCTCCAAGAATGCAGCTGGGATTGAAAGGACTCTTCCCTCCTTGCCAGGGGCTGTTCTATTGCTGCGTCTCAAAGCAAAGTCATTTGGTCATACCAGCACTTCTGCATGGCAGGGCTCTGTCAGGGCTTTATCCTGCTGGAGAGACAGCTGAACATTTTCCATCAAAATTATTTTCAGCCAAATCTGATCTTCATCAACACAGAAAACTGTGTGTATCATGGGGGAGGGGCGAAATTCCAGAATCTCATTATGCAAATGAGCCTTTAAAAAAAAAAAAAAAAAAAAAAAAAAGGAAGGGAAAAAGAAATCTCAGCCTTGGTTTTGATAAAAGCCTTGGCAAGTCTTGCAGAAAATCATCAGCAAAAATATTTGCTGTGAGCCTGTATAAATTGCTGCTGTGAATGTGCATTGCCCTGAATGCAGGCAGCTCTGGGGGAAGGGGTGCTCAGCCCAGGTGCTGGCAAGCCCTAATAGACATGTTTCCTTCATATTTCCTTCGTTTGTTTGCTTGAGGCGCCCTGGGGCTGTCCTGGAGGCAGAGGGTACATGGAGATAACACACAGATTCATTAGCGTCCCTGCTCATTAACTGAGACCTCTGTGCCACTGATGTGGCTCCTCGAATTTGTGTCAGTGGTGCAGGGGGTGAGGAGCAGCCCCGCTGCCCGCCCAGCCTGTGACACAAAGGTGTCACCGAGTCCTCAAGGGTGGCTCCTGCCACCACTGCCCTTCCAGGGGCTCAGGGCTCCTCTCTGACCCTGGCACGATGTGTGCCAGGGCTGTGCTCACCCATGGGTGCCCCTGCTGCATGTCAGGTGCTGATGAAAGGGGTTTGGTGCTGGGATGAGGAGGAGAAGTGAGGAGGCTGAGCATTAAACTGGGGACAGGAGTCAGGGGCTCTCTGGGTTTAGGAAACACAGCACCAGATGTTATATTGCTCTTGCCAGGCAAAGCCCTCAATCTGCTCCCCTCCAGAAGAAACCAATCCTCCTAATCAGAGGTGTCTGCTTGCAGGGATTAAGCGAAGATCAGGCCGTCTGAGGACTTTACTCCCTTTCCTGAAGAGGTCCTGGTTATTTAAAGAACTCTAATTTGCTGTCCTCATTACCAAGGGCTGCGTGGTGCTGTGCAGAGCCTGTGCTGTGCTGCTGGGGCTGCTCTGTGTGTCCCTTCCTCATCCACACCAGGGCTGATCCCACTCTGGGGTCAACACTTCTTGCGCCTGTGGCCGTGACAGTGAAGGGGTTCCTCTGTGCTGGATCACTTCCCAAACTTCAGGAAGGTTGTCAGTCTGCAGTAACCAGCAGACAACCCTGCTGGGAGGCAGGACAGGTAGCCCCAAATGCCTTTTCCCATTCAGCTATTCTGTCACTGAGCTGTCACCCAAAAGACAACAAAGGGCTGTGCTGCAGAGAGAATTTGAACCACTCCACTATGAGTTCCCACTGATTCCAAACCTCCTTGCAGGGATTGGGTACCTGTGGTTAAAATATGTTCCTGGAATGCTCCTGGGAAGTCAAGGCTTTCCTGGAGTGTGTGCTGCTGCCTTTTCCCTGGAGCTTCTGCACCAGCTCCCATCAGCCTTGTGTCTCCATGAGCCTTGTGAGCTCCCAGAGCTGAACTCTCAGTTCCTGACAGCCTTCCCTCTCCAGGGCTGCTCTTGCAGTGGAGAATGGAGATCACAGTATATTCTGCGTTGTAAGGGTCATTGGAGTCCAGCTCCTGCAAGGTGTGAGTAACTCCTGATGCTGTGTCCTCTGCAGAACCCCTCCTCACCTCGCTCCCTCACGGCAGAGTTTGTGGAAAAGTGACTCAGTACTGACACCTTCTGCACTCAGCTGCAGTTCACTCTCCCCAGAGCTAAGAAATTCAGAGGCACATCCTATTTATTAGGATGCTTTGGTCAGGTTCCCTTTATCCCTCTGTGCTGCCCAGGGCACAGAAGTGCATGGGGAAGAGAGGTCCTGCCTTTCCTGCTGACGGGAACACAGGAGGTGCTCTGAGACTGTGCTGATCCTGGACATGGTCCTTGCTGTGCACTCAGGAGATGGAGGTGAGACCTGTGGGGCTCTCCCTGTGGGGCAGGGATAGCCACAGCCCCGCAGTCCACCACCCTGGCAGGACAAGGAGGAAGAGCTTCAAACTGAAAGGGGGGAAATTTAGGTGACATATACAGGAGAAATGCTCCCCTGTGAGGGTGTGACAGGTGCCCAGAGAAGCTGTGGCTGCCCCATCCTTGGAGGTGTCCAAGGCCAGGTTGGACAGGGTTTGGAGCAGCCTGGGGCAGTGGAAGGTGTCCCTGCCCATGGCGGGGGATGGGACAGGATGGGCTTTAAGGACCTTTCCCGCCCGAATTGTGTTTCTGTGATTCCATGACTCTGTGATTCACCTCCTGCAGCTTGATCAGTGCCACAGTGTGGTTAAAGATGAACCCTTTGGGGTTTTTTTTTGCTGTCCCTTTGCTGTCCCTTTGTTTCACACCATCAGCCCTTTCTTCAGCCCCAGGCTCTGCTGTCACCAGGGGCTCCTCTGCAGGTCTCAGTAGGCTTTTCTGAAGGATGACTGTCACCTCCCTGTGCCCATGGCACTGCACCTCATGGTCAATGGCAGGTGCTCCACTGCTTTTATGGCAAGGACATCCCAAACAGCCATTGCTCTGCAACAGCCAAAGGAATTTTCTTATCTCTCCAGCCCCTCCTTGCTCAGATTCCTTGCACTTTTTGGGTTAGAGAGTGTTGGACAGAAACACAGCCAGGGTGACTGATCAGTGCTGGAAATGGTCCTGCTCTGAGCAGGAGGTGGACTGGAGGCTTCTAGAAGTCCCTTCCCAACAGCACAGGAGTGATGAGAACCATTATGTAGAAGGAAAGAAATGCTGGTGAGAAGGACCACAGTGCACAGGCACATTTTCTAGTGCTTCAGAGACAGACGCCGCAGCACCAGAACAGTCTGAAATCCCTGCAGGACAAGGAATGGACACATCCAGCACACAGATCCCTCCTCCCAGCTGATAGATGTGATTGATATGCATTCACTTCCTTCAGACAGCCCCTGGGACTGTGGCCTGGGAGGGCTGGAAAGGTTCAGAGCTGGCCTCACTCACCAGTGCAGGTGAGCAGAAATAGCTCTCGTGGCATCTTTCCTCCAAGACTTTATTTTCCCCCCTGTGTGTAAATGATTAATGAAGGATATTGTGGGAAGCAGATGTACAGTTACCACAGTAACTTGGATGAGTGGCGGGCAAGGCTTGTGCACATGGTGAGTGCTGGAGTGAGGAGCTTTGTGCATGCTGTAGTTATTTTAGCCTTCATAAGGTTCTGGTTAATTATTAACACCGTAAGTCCTAACTTGGGGGAATATTTATAAGTGAGGATAAGTTCATAATGAATCCCTTTCAATTTTCTGTCCCTATTGCCCTCCTTCCCTGGATACCATTATAATTTTATCTCCCTAAAATATCCCATTATCTCGCTTTCCACTACAGTAACCTATTACCATTTTAATTTTTAAAAAGGATAATAACACAGAAGAAAATGTGAGCATGAGGATTATTCACGGTCACTCACCTGCAGTGGCATTTCCTTGCTCTGTTACCTGCTGTTTTCTTCCACTTTCCAGGACTTTTAGAGAAGCTGTGTCCCGGGAGAGGGAATCTGAATTTTGCTTTTCACTCCCTGAAGTGAATTTTTGTAGCGCTGGGAGAGAAGCAGAGTGGGGTGATTGATTTGAAACACTTAAAGAGCCACCCCTGCCCCATTCCTGTGCTGCAGGACCCTGGTGCTGCCACAAGCAAGAGGCAGGGCTCTGGTGAAACAGCAGGTCCCAGGGAATTGCACATTCGCATGGCTCAGAGAAAGTCCAAACCTCACCTTCTTCCAATAAATAGGAGCTTTCCATCCTGCAGCATCCTTGTCTCCTGTGCTGCCCCCGGGCAGCTCTCAGGGTGGGCCAGGCTGGGGCTGCCCCTGGCCAGGGCTGAAGAGGAGAAGGCCTGGCTGGGCACCCTTGGGCTGGGGGGTCACCCTGGTGCTTCTCCCAGCCCTGGAGCTCACAGGGAGTGCCGTGCTGGGGAGATCTCAGTGTTTTTGGGATGGGATTCTGAGGCAGGGACAAGCAGTGCTTCCTCTCAAGGGTGGAGCTGGAGGGCTGGAGCTCCTCCGTCCTGTTGGAGTCACCAGGGTGGGACACAACCATGGTGCCAGTGAGAGGGCAGATCCCTGGGAAGGCTGCAGAAGCCTTCCTCCCCTCCCACAGCTCCACACCCATCACTAACCCCGACATATCACAGCTCCCACTGCCCTCTCCCTGCCTCCACCTCCTCTCTCCTCACCCTGTGACTCCCCTGACCCCACACTGCCCCTGCAGTGACCTGCTGCTCCCCAAGCCCTCTCAGAGCCATCTGAGACATCATCTCAGGGTCCTCCAGCTTTGCCCACACCGTGCCCACTGATGGTCCTGCTGGCTTCTGCTTGTGAAGGTCGGGTCCACTCCGAGGGTGCCTTCTGTTCATCGTGTACCTACAAATCCCATCGGTGCCTCCAGCTGATGCTTTCATCTGGAGCAGATGCTTTTATCTGGAAGCAGTGCTCAGACTGGGCTCCCAAACCCATTAAATGAAGGTTGAGAGGGAGAAGTGAAGGGCATGTTGGCCACAGACGGAGGGATCTGGGAGTGCTGCCAGCAGCAGAGGGGCTGAGAGGATGGCTGGGCTCTGCCTTGCACAGCAGTCAGGGACAGACAGACGGCTCAGCAGCTCCAGGCTCCTGCTTTATCCTGCCTGCAGACCTCAGTGCTGCCCACCTGCCTCCCCAGGACACTGATTCTGGCCTGCAGGACAGGCAGCAGTGCGAGGGCAGGAGTGTGTGAGAGCAAGGCTGGGATGGAGGGAGGTTTATGGGACCAAAGGCTCACACTGCACTGTGCCTGCCCTGTTTAAAACACTGGGAAAGCCTCACTGTGTGATGGAAAGAAAACCTTTCAAAAGGTGCTGCTCTAAACATTCCTGCTGTGTTCCTCTCCGCTGTCTATTATCACAACAGGGTATGCACAAAAATTTTCCTTTCCTTTTATGAATCTTCCTAAATTCTTGTTCTGAAGGATAAGCAAAATTTAGAAGGAGATGGAATTCGTAATGGCTTGCAGAAAGCTGAGGAAGATCAGAATTAAGGAATTAAGAACAAAACTTCTCAGGATGGGACCTTTGTTAAGATGAGGCCCAGATAATGCAAGATATGAGTGATGATCACTCTTTTGTGAGCGATGTTAAAAAATGTGGTGGGAAAGGTCACTTGAAAAGACACACACAAAGGGGACACCAGAGGAGCTATTTCAAACCCTTCACCACTTGTTGCTCACTTCTGCCTGAAGGCATTGCCAAGCTGGGCTCAGCCACCAGCACAGGGTGGATCTGGCAGGCAGGTGATCCCTGGAGCCCAGGAAGGGCTGGGAGCAGCAGGAAGAGCTGAGAACTCTACCTGGCTTTGCTGCTCCTGCTGCAGCTGAATTTCCAGGCTGTGAGAGGATGGATGGAGCCCGTGGATCCCTGGCTTGGCCCAGTTCAGCAGGCTCCAACCTCCATGTGTGTCCCTGGCACCTGAGCAGATTCACCTAGGGGAAGGTGTCTTGGTTTGAGAGACAGGTGTCTTGCTAAGGAAGGTGAGAGCCTCCCTTAGAATGGATCATGTGACCCCTTCCCTCTGAATTATTATAACTTTGGAATCAAGGGCTTTCAGGCAAAGATATGGGAGAAGGAATAACAGTTCTTCACTAATATTTAGAGCAAGGCAATAATACAGAAACAACGGTTTAGACAGACAAAGTCAGAATCCAACCTGCACCCTGTTAGGGTGGTGCTGCAGTGCAGTTCAATGGTGCTGCAGTCCCGTTGGAGTGATGGATGTGCTCTTGTTGAAGTGCTGATCTTGTGGAAAGGTCTCGTCGGTCTCTGGAGCTCCAGTGGTGGCTCCTGAGCTCTTCTCCTCTGGGAATCAGTGGGAAAGGTACCCCGGTGTTGCAGGGTCTCAGCTGATGTGCAGGTGGGAATGTTCAGCTCCTCCCCTCTGGGCAGGGCATCTCCCAATGGCTGATGGAATCTGTGAGTCACTCCCGGAGCCCTCGATGGCCATGAGCAGAGATAGCCCCGATGGTGTTAGCAGGGCTGGGCCATGCTGAACACAAAGAACACTGCCCCAGCTGTTTGTAACAGCTTGTGGAGATGGGAATGGAATACAGACTTTTGGTTACACCTTCCATGGAACCTAGGACAGAAGGACAGACATCCCTCCAGGGATGCTGGGGGCTCAGCTCCTCCCCTCTGGGATCACTGTAGGCACCTCTTGGTGTTCTGCCCCAGAGAACTGAGTGCCAACCACGCTGACAGCTGAGGGGGGCACAGGAGCAGTCCCCTCCCCACACTTCAGTCCCAACATTTACATAAATAACAGAAAAAGAGTCATCTCCAGCCAGCAGGCAGAAACAGGAGCAGGCTGTCAAGATGCCTTTCAAAGACTGTTTTTTGTCATGGAAAATGTGATTTCAACAGAAAAGGCTTTTCAGAAAAAGCTTCTTTCCTAGAGCTGTGCAGGAGTGCTGGAGAACTTTGCGCAGTGATTCTGTGCTTTAAACCTAGACAAAAAAATGGCAATTTGATAATCTTGTCTTGTCTCTCACATAGTTTTTTTATTTTTCCAAAACTGTCCTGTTTTTTCTCACTAGAAAAATGTGTCTCTGGGGCGTATCGAAGGCAAAAAACAAGCAGTGGGGAAAATGGAGTAAAAAATAATAGCAAAAGCTGTATTTTAAATATATAATGCTTCCTGAAGAAGTAGCACATTCAATTTTCAATAATCATGTGCTTGCTTTAAATTACCTCTGTCTTTGAATGAGAAAAAGTAAGAAAAAATACAGGTCTTTTCCTGGTTAAATAATTAAAATGTGGTGAGAGACAGTGTTTGTCTTTTAAACCTCTCAGTTCAAGCCGTTCTTCCAGTGGGAACAGAATATGATCTTAAAACAAGGAAAACCAGGAGTTTTCATAAAAAGCCCAAAGCAGAGGAATCCACCTCAGGAGTGCAGCTAAAAGGGGCTCTGAAATGCTTGGAGAAATTGGGGTGAACCCACAGAGCCTGTGGCCACCATGTCCAGGGTCCTCCCCAAGGTGGGGGCAGTGGGGGCATCACCTGCTCCCCACGCAGGATCTGCCTCTGCTCTGTCCCTCCTCGGGAGGTTTTCAGTCTGCACCCCTTACAGCACCCCCAGGAGGAGTGTGGGGCTGAAGCTGAGCCGTGTTATCTCACCTTTCAGAGACACCCCAGGAGCCTCCCTTGGATGCCAGCTGATCCCTGCCTGGAATCCTAAATGCTGTGGGCTGGGCTGAGCTCTTCGGGCAACTTGGAGCCCCAGGAGCAGCCTGGTGAGCTTCCCTGCTGCTCCTCCGGTGTCCAGCTCCTTCCCTTCCCTTCCCTTCCCTTCCCTTCCCTTCCCTTCCCTTCCCTTCCCTTCCCTTCCCTTCCCTTCCCTTCCCTTCCCTTCCCTTCCCTTCCCTTCCCTTCCCTTCCCTTCCCTTCCCTTCCCTTCCCTTCCCTTCCCTTCCCTTCCCTTCCCTTCCCTTCCCTTCCCTTCCCTTCCCTTCCCTTCCCTTCCCTTCCCTTCCCCCAGAGCGGACAGGGAGAGGCTCAGGGAGGCACAGAATGTTGTGGAAATGCCTCTTTGGGCAGAGGAGCTGTAGGGTCCGAGCCCAGGGAGGGCTGCAGAGGGGCTGTGGAGATGTTCCACCTGGGGTGGAAATCCTCTCCTTCTGCACTGCTGGCTCTCGAGTCCCTGTCACCTTGCGGGGTGGGGAAGGCACCGCAGGACACCCAGAACTGGGGAGAAATCCCGTGGGTGATGCCAGCAGTTCCTGAAGTTTGGTGTCCTGCCCATCCATGGACAGAGCTGTGGCTGATCCACAATACCCCACAGGTGGGATCCACAGGTGGGATGGGAATGGGTCCTGCCGAGAGCAGGTGCCATTCTCGGGGCTGGAAACACCTTCCTGAGCTGCTGCTGGGTGCCTGGGTCTGAGCCTGGCCACAGCTTTCTGTTTGTGCTGCCAGCACCTGGCCCCAGCTAACCATGGGGTGAAAGGAACTGAGCTTGTCCCCTAGGTCCCAAATTGCCAAATTTGGGTCCTGTGTGTCAGCGCTGGCTGGGAGCTGAGGGAAGGCACGGGAGGGATGGATTTGGCTGACTCTGCACTCCAAGCAATGTTATCAAATATTTGCCAAGACAATCCTTCCGCTGGCTTAAGGGTTTTATGCCTGATTTATACCATTAGGAGGAGGAATTAGGAAGTTACTGATGCAGTGGTATTGATGGAAATGGTATTTTAGTGGCTATGCCACATTTTGGCAGGAGCTCCTATGCCTCAGAGCAATCTTTTGTACACTCTTTCTCACTAGAGCAGCAGCTCTGATTCAGCTCTTCCCAGCTGCTGCTTTCAGGAAAACAGGGCAAATCCATGCCCTTTCCTGTCGGAATACTGCAGCATCAGGGTGCTGAGGGGGAACAGCAACTCTGGGAATTAGAAGAGAGAAAGGAAGAAAAAGGAAGAAGGAAGGAGTCAGGGAGTTATCAGTATCCCCAGGCTGGCTGGAGAAAAGGCACGAGAGGCTCTGAGAATTCCATGAATCTGCCCTTGTCCCCTTTTCCTGGTTTGTCAGGGCTGGAATTCAAGGCATGTGGTGTGTTAGCACTGCAAATACTGGAATGAAAACAGGAAACAGTGGAGAGGCTGCAGGCACTCAGCATGGTGGAGATAGCCCCTGCAGAGCCCTGAGAGAGGAGGAAAAGACTGATTTGTGCAGCAAAACGTGCTCTTCTGAGGGGTTTTCTGCCTGTGGTGTGTGTTAGGGCCACGCTCACCATCTCGGGCAGTGCCAGGGGTGCAGACACCCACGGGCAGCCCCTTGGTCTGAAGGGAGATGCAGGGTTGGATTTCCTTCACACTGGTCAGATTGAGAATACAGCCACAGCCACGGCTCCTTTAGGTCACAGGCAGGTGAGAAAGAGGCAGAAAGCTCTTCTGTGTCATCCAGACCAGGAGCTGGGAGATACTCTCCTCTTGGGGAGCAGGAAATTGGTCCTGGAGCTCTCAGTGAGTGTCCATGCACGAGGCTGGGCTTTCCCATTCCCTCTGCAGATGCTGTTTCCACCCCTACTGGTGCCAGTTTTGGTCATGGTCTGGTCATGGGCAGCAAGGGGCTCTCATTTGGGATAGCAGCAGGGGAGGGAGGCTGTATGGGACTTACAGAAATAACTCAGCTCCCACCAGACACTGGAAGAAAGGACTTCATAAACCTCCCAGGAGGAATTACAACATCAGTCAGTTCTCCTCCTGTATCTCCACGAGGAACAAATCCCTTTTCAGAGCACCAAAGTGACAGATTGTGACAGACCCAGCGCTGGCAAGGGCTGGTTTGAGCCAGGACCACACAGCCCTGCTCCTGTCTGTGGTCTGGAGCTGAGGCTGTGGTTTAGAAAAGCACAAATACACACGGAATGGAGGCTCCTGAAGTTCCAGGTGTGCTCTGACATGCAGATTTCAAAATGTAACTGTTCAAGACATCACAAGTTGTACCTTGTGCCCTATCCATGTCCCGTGGAAAGGTGGGTGGGTGTAACAGCCTCAGGGACGGCTCAGCAGCCTGGCACAGTGACAATGACACGAATCACTGACCCCAATTCCACCTGCAGGGGTAGCCTCTGCTTTTGGGGTTTCTGTGCTGAGGTACCTGCAGCACCCAGAGCCACACACAGCCTGGCTGGAGAGCTGCTCCCTGGCAGGCTGGGCCGGGAGCTGCTGAGCTCCCCAAACCTCCCATTTCTGCAGAGATCGTGGTTTCAAACAGGCACCTGCCACCTGTGAGTGTCACCATGTGCAGCAGCGGAGCTTTGGGTGGGCTGGGTGAGCTGCCCCTGAGCACGGAGCGGCAATGGGACAGCTGAGCACAGCTTCCCAGGGCTCAGCAGGAGCCAAAAGTGAGCTGTGCAGGCAAAAGGTGTGAACCCAAGACTGTCATGAGGTTGTGTTTGTCCTGACAGCTCCGTGTCACAGACTGTCCCCTCCCTGCCTCTCTTCTGCTGCAGCAAGAGCTGTGATGTGTTCATGTGCATTCCTGGGCTTGTTCCACCGCTTCCATCCGCGCACTCTGCTCCACAAACACAGCGCTGGCTCCTGGCAAGCAGAGGAGGATCTGGAAACACCGAGGCCAAGTGGCAGGAATTCAGAAACTGAGACATCTACCCAAAAGAACACGGAGAAAAGGCAAAACACAAGGTTCCAAAACTCAAGTGGGTGTTTCAAGCATTCCTTGGATTGCTCAACCTCCACCACAGCTTCCTATTGCACAGAGCAGCCCGAGCTGAGGCCCTTTGTTGCTTTCTCAACGAGGAAATTGTAGGAAGATAAACTCACTAGCATGCTGAGATCTCCAGGAATGCCAAGCAGCTATTGACATCTGATTCAGGGTTCGTTCATCTGGGTGAAAAGAGATAATAAAGGGCTGCATGTTTGCATTGCTTTGTGGCACTGAGGGTTTCTGAGTCACGAGCTCCAGGTGGGTCACAGGGACCTGTCCCTGAACGAGCTGTGTGCCATCCACTGCCAGGGACAAATGGGCAAGGAAGCCCTCGTGATGGCTAATGAAACCTCGTGATGGTTAATGAAACCAAGGCACTCCATAATTACATCTGTGGAGGTGCAGTCGAAATCTGCCAGGCTAGAAGGTCTTTGTTGGATTTCTCTTCAAGGGCTCACCTTCCAGGTGTTCTGCCATGAGTGCTGCAGTGAGGGCTGAGATTACACACTTGTTTACAGGTCAGAGTGACTGATTGCCAGGGCTGATTCACTGTGCTGCCTGGTGCTGAGAACATCAGGTCACGTCACTCCACCTCCAGATGAAGCCTTCATAGAATTACTTCTCCATAATTGCCCTATTTTCAGTGACCAGTTTGTGAAAACCTCTGCCCATGTCCCGATGTGGGGTGTGCTTCAACTGGAGAAACTGCCTGCTCGATTCAGACCATTTTGACTCACAAATGTGAGTGCCCTGTCCATAAATCTGCTTTAAAAGAAAGGTCCATTATTACTCCTGGTGAAAGTTTCTTGGTCCTCACTGTTGAACCATCTAGGAGCTGTGTATGTGAAGCCTTTCCTGCTGGCCCCAAACCAACCTCACCTCAGGGGATGGGAGCAGCTCATCACCTGCCAGGGCTGTGCCCAGTGTTTCCATGGGCAGCATTCGAGGAGCCACATCCACATTCCATACTGTCATTGCTGAGTGCTTCTTGGGAAGGGCTTCCCAGTTGTGGCAAACCTGGAATGGTCTGTGGTGCCCTTGGCCTTGCTGCTAACAAGAATTGTGAGAATTCCTGCTCTTCATCACCTCTTTGAGGCTCCTGGGCTCCTGGCTGCTGTGGTGGCTGACACGTGAGCAAGCAGTCCTCACCTCTGATGAGTATCTGGATGTTGGTTTAGATTTCCTGAGATTCGCAGAAGCTGGCAGAGGAAGCAGGCAGGAGGACCCAAGATGGCAAAAAGAGAAACTTTATTTACAGAAACTTCTTTCTATATCCATTAATAATCTAGCAACTATTGGTCAGCAGGGAATCCACCTCCTAAAACCATTGGTCACAGCTATACAACACCTGTACCAAACACAGAGATTAAGAAAGTACAAAAATGCAGCTTATCTCTGTTCTCCCTGAGAAAGAAGAGAAAGATTTCTAAAACAGTGCAACTACGCCTGGACACTGGCTCCAGTTTGTTGTGTTATCCCCAATGAAATAATCAGGCTGCACGAATGAAATTGAGAGACCTCTGTGCCTTAGAAAGGATGACTGTGAGGTGTTTCCTGGGAGGGTGGCCAGGTCCTCCATCCCATCAACTCTCTGCTCCTTGCTGAACTCTGGAGTCAGTTTAGCTGAACTGCTCTTGGAGTGAACCTGAGAACTCTCCACTGACACTGTCTGGTGCTGTCTCTGATCCCAAACACTCTCAGCTCTACCTGGGAAACACCACTTCTGTCTCCCTGGAAGTCTCCTCAGGAAGTCTCCAGTGACAGCTGTTCTGCATGAAATACGGACCATGAGGAGTCCTGGGTTGCTCACTCTGGGTGGGGATAACAGGATTTTCCCATGCAGGAGGTGCTGGGATGTACGATTGGATTTCTCGGGGCACAGTCCCTTTCCTGAACCAGAAGATTCCATGGATGTCATACCCAGTTCTTCCCTTTCCACTCCTGTAGCAGTGAGGAAGACACTGCTGTCCACCCTGCTGTTGATGAAATCACAGAGCTCATCTGCTTCTGCTGCTCCAGCTCTGTCTGTTTTGCCCCACAAACACAACTGAGGGCACTGGGTTTGAAGGACAAGCATGCTTGGGCCTGCAAATGGCAGAGCTGAGACAGAATACAGAGCAGGAAATTTTATTTTGAGTGTCTTCAATATATTCTAGAGAAGCTCTTAAAAGACACAGTTGTTCAGCATATGGGGCATTTACACCTGAACCAGACAGCCCACAAACAGCTGGGCAGTACCACCCAGGCCCCAGAGGGAGGAGGAGGAGGAGGAGGAGGAGGAGGAGGATGTCTCTCAACACCTCTGTCCCTGGCATTGAGGCTTCAACATTTTCCCAGTGCCTACAGGAATTCAGCACCGACATCATTCCCTTTCCCACTCTCTCCCTGACGTTTCCCAGGCATAGGTTTCATCTTCATTGCTTCCATGATATAACAACACATGATTTCTTCTCTAGTTCTGCATGTCCTTTCCACTCTTCCATCTGACTCCCAGGCCCATGGAGCAATTTGAACACAGCGTTTCTTGGCTGGCATCAAGTCAGCTTCCAACAGCTCCTGTCACAGTGAAGCATCAGTTGTGATTCCCACTCTGGGCTCCAGTCCTCACAGCACAAATCCACACTGTCCTGCATCGCTGCGTCCTGCTCAGGAGTGACATTCCCACCCCTCCTCCTTCCTCAAACAGGTGCTGAGCTGTGGAGATCTCCTGTACCCCATCTCCTGTGCCCCATCTCCTGTGTCCCACCTCTTGTGCCCCACCTCCTGTGCCCCATCTCCTGTGTCCCATCTCCATCTCCTGTGTCCCATGTCCTGTACCCCATCTCCTGTGCCCCATCTCCTGCACAGGCTGAGTTCTGGGCAAAATGTGTCTTCTGCTCTGTGTTGTTGTTTATGGAGACCTTCATATCATGACACTCTAGCTACGATTAGGGCTACCAGTCTCCAGGCTGATGAATTAATGAATTAATGAATTAATCTTCATACAGCAATGCACAAATTCACAATTATCCTCCCTGTACAGTGCAATCCACAAGATCCTGGGCTGATGACTGTTTATATAACCGTAGTATTGCTCTTCATGACTTTCCCAATCTTTTCCAACACAGCCTTCTCAAAGAGACCTCAGGTGCTGTCTTTGAAGCACAGATGAATAGGACACACTGGGGGCCACTTCAGGATGTGAAACCCATCAAATGTGCGGTAGTTGGTACTTGGATAAAAAAAGTAATATTTTCTGAACATCTGGAGCACTGAGCTGCTGTCCTGTAGCTCTTCCCAGCCTTGGTGCTTCCAGAATGGGCACTTTTGACACCTGTACAAGGTTGTTCTCAGGGTCACAACCTTTTCCCAGTGCCATCCCTGCACGTATCCAGCCACCATAAAGCAGCCACGGAACAATGCCATCCCCTCTGCATTTCAGTTCCTGCAAAACCTGATCTCTTCAGTGCAAAGGGTGGAGCCCAACCAGCTGCCTCATTCGCTAAGCAAATGCCTGAGAGTTGCTTGGCCTTAAATCTTCCCCATCTCCAAAGTGACCCTGCATCCAAGCGGGCCCACCCCTCATAAACACACACATCTTGCCAACTATGTCCCTGTCACTGGGAACTGCTCTGTTTTCCCTATGACTTGGTATTTCAGGGTTTTGTTTTACTCTCTGACTCGCATTCTCACTCTCCTGGGTTTCCTGACTCTGCCCCCACATCACCTGAGAGCCCTGACTGAGTCTGGTTTGAATTTGTGCACGTTACAGTTTAATTCCTTCACTATTTTCTTTCTTTTCTTTAGAACATCATTACAGTGAGGTTTCCTCTTCTCTCTTCATTGTTACTATCTGTGATTACATAGCCTTGATAACTTTGCACATAGTTACCTAGTGGTCCTTTCTGTGGCAGTTGTTGCAGAATTCCCTTTTTGCAGGACACATTTCAGGGACATTCAGCACCACGGTTAATATAGTGCAGGTCTGGCTTGAGTTTTGGCAAACTGCTGCCGGTTTTCCTTGTCTTGTTCTGTGATCTCCTCTCGAGTGCACTCCTGAGCACCTCTGCTCTCAGTGTGACACTGCTCAGGTGTGTTGGCATTGCCTTCGTGGGGTGGCTGCCTTTTGTTCCTGAATGGTTCCTGCATTCCCACGAGGATCTGCAGCTGAAGGAGATGTTCAGGCTCACTCCTTCGGCTTCTGGAGGTCAGTGTCTCCATTGGTGCAGCCTCAGCTTGAGTCCTGGGTGCAGCTTTGGGCATCACAATGTGAAAATGATCTAAAGCTATCAAAGGGTGTTCAAAGAAGGGTCACAAAGATGGTGAAGGGTCAGGAGGGGCCATGCAAGGAGCAGCTGAGGGCACTTGGTGTGTCCAGCTGGGACAGAGAGCTCAGGGATCTGCAGCTCCTCCCGAGGGCAGCTCTGATCTCTGCTCTGGGACAGGGACAGCACCCAGGGCACGGCTGGAGCTGGGCCAGGGCAGGTCAGGCTGCAGATCAGGGAAAGGTTTTTCACCCAGAGGGTGCTGGGCACTGCCCAGGCTCCCCAGGGAATAGACATGGCCCCGAGGCTGCCACAGCTCCAGGAGCATTTGGACAGCACTGCCAGGGGTGCCCAGGGTGGGATTTGGGGGCTCTGGGCAGGGCCAGGGGCTGGTCTGGATGATCCTGGGGGTCTCTTCCAGCTCAGGATATTCTGTTCCATGATCATCACCCCAAAGCTGAACATTTAATCTCCTATCTATTTTCCCCCTCTGATCTATGTTTTTGCTGCCAGCATTTACGTTGGGCTCCTCTCACCTGCTCCTTTCACCTGGGCTGAGTTCCTTGGGTCCATCTCCTCCCAGAGCTCCCAGGTGCCATCCCTGGCATCGCAGAGCAGGAGCACTGCAGGACTGGTGCTTCTCATCAGCAACAGCTCCTGGCATTCCCACCTGCCCAGGGCAACCTCTGGTGCTCTGTGGAAGGCCAAGCATCAGGAATTTCCAGGTGTTGTCACCGTGTGACTCGGGAGCAGCGCAGCCACCACAAGAGGGAGGCAATTCTAGCCCGGGCTGTGCTCCTGTCCCCGCAGGGACCGTGCTCACATCGAGGGGACAGCCGTGTCCTGGTGCTCCACCGGGAATGTCCATCAGCACCAGGGGCTGGCACTAAGCGCTCCCTGAGGGGGAAGGATCGTCCCAATTAACACTCATCAAGCACCCCTGCCTGCTGCTGGCGGAGTGGAACAGCAGGAGGATGAGATTTCCCTTGCTTTGGGGCACCGTGGGCAGCACTGCCAGTGCAAGGGGCTGCAGGACAGTGGCCACGCTGCACCTGGAGTCTCCTGTCTCAGTTGCTGCCAGGCTGGAGCTTGGTTTGGTCAGTGACAGATTGGAGCTGGAGTCTTCTGCTCACCACGGGCAGCTAAACACAACTGCTTCCAGAAGGTGCTGAAAGGTGTGTGTGGCCGTGCCAGGCTCGAAAAGTTAAAGAATACTTATCCAAAGTATTTTTTGTTTTTGCCCTGAGGGCAGGACGTGTGCCCAAATAACCACAAACTCCTCCAGTCTCTGATTCTGGTGCTGTGTGTGGTGAACACGTTGGCACAGCTCAGCACAGGGCTGTGGGCAGTCCTGCCCAGCACTCCTGGGGTGACCAGAGCACCCCTCTGCTGTGCCCAGCACTCCTGGCACCTCCTGGGGTGACCAGAGCCCCTCTCTGCTGTGCCCAGCACTCCTGGCACCTCCTGGGGTGACCAGAGCCCCCCTCCGCTGTGCCCTGTGCTTGGGGAGCCCCAACCTGCTGAGCTGGGGATGCTGCAAAGCAGTGGTGGAATATGGCAGGAGTTTGGACCAGAGACAGGTGGAAGCTCTGGCCCCAGGTCCTCTGGAGAGTGAAGCTGGATAATTCTTGGATACCAGGTCATCTTTTCTTTCTCACACACTCTCTCAGTGTTTTTCTGGAGTCTTTCCTCTCAGCTTGCTTTCATGCTTTGTCAGAAGGTGTGTGGTGGGCAGCTGAGGGCACTCGGTGTGTCCAGCTGGGGCAGAGGACACTGAGGACAGAGCTCAGGGATCTGCAGCTCCTCCCGAGGGCAGCTCTGATCCCTGCTCTGGGACAGGGACAGCACCCAGGGAACGACTGGAGCTGGGCCAGGGCAGGTCAGGCTGGAGATCAGGGAAAGGTTCTTCCCCCAGAGGGTGCTGGGCACTGCCCAGGCTCCCCAGGGAATGGGCACGGCCCCGAGGCTGCCACAGCTCCAGGAGCGTTTGGACAGCACTGCCAGGGGTGCCCAGGGTGGGATTTGGGGGGTCTGGGCAGGGCCAGGGTGGGACTGGATGATCCTTGGGGTCCCTTCCAAATCAGGATATTCTGTGATTCTATGATTTGTCCTACTCATCTTGAAATCTCTCCTAGAATTAGAGAGTCACCAAGGCTGGCTTCACAGACTGCATGGTGGGGTTTTGAGAAGAATCGGTAAGAATTTGGCTAAGCGTGGGTCCCTCAATTCCTCTGACAAAGCAGAGTGTTTTCCAGGCTTCAGGTCAGAGCTGCTCTGGCTCTCCTGGGGGATGGACAAGGACTCTGCTCCACTGAACTCCCAGCACACAGATGGTTGGGCTGGTGATGAGTGACTGCCTCATACATTATGTGTTGTCCAGTTACAGCAAAGTGAAATAAACTGATAGATGTGATGACATAAACTGATAGATGTGATGAGAGGGCACTCAGGGAGCTGTACCTCTGTCATCAGTCCTGCTGTCACCTGGCCTGGCTGGCTCCTGAGTCCGACACCTCTGGTCCAGGGGTTCAGAGCCCCACTACAAAATGGTGTCTCTTATCTTATTGGGATAAGTCACCTTACAAAACACATCCTCACTCCAAAAAAACTCTGCTCACGGCCTGGAGGAGACACAGCTGCAGTTGTGCACCTTAATTCACAAGAACAAATCCCAGAACTCTTGCACAACCAGGAGATCAAACCACCATCAATAGGTGGAGGAAAGCAGTGGGTGGAAGCAGCAAATGGCACCATTGACCACATCTGTGAAGGACAACTTGCAGCATCAGCAGCTGCTGTAACCACCACGAGCTGCCTAGCCAGTTTGCTAGGGATCACTCTGGGACAAGCGCTTCCTATTCCAGGGAAAAGGAGTAGAAGTGCTTTTAATTGCATCAAAATATTCTAATGAAGCCAGAGATGTACATGAGCATAAGTGTGCAGGAGTTTGGGGAACTTGTGCTACATAATTAATGAGAGATATTACATACACACATACATTGACAGGAAGAGGGGAAACGACCTCAGGTTGTGCCAGGGGAGGTTCAGGTTGGACATCAGGAGGAATTTCTTCACTGAAAGGGTGTTGAAGCATTGGAATGGCTGCCCAGGGAGGTGGTGGAGTCCCCATCCCTGGAGGTGTTCAAGGAACATCAGGACGTGGCACTCAGTGCTCTGGGCTGGGTGACAAGGTGGGGATGTCATGTGGTGAGCAGAAGTGGTGACTGGAGAGTGTGGGAGCATCCAAGGAACTCAGGCCCGGTTTAACTGGGATTTTATCCTTAAAATATAAAGAGGGTGAGGAGGATGTCCTCCTGCTCCATAACTTCGGGAAAGTCTCCCAGGGCATCTCACTGACCATGGGGCAGAGAGAATGAAGGAGAGGTGATGTGAGAGAAAGCAACCAAAAACATACCTCTCCCACTTCAGAAAATCCCTGTTCCCACAGATCTGTTCCTGAGCTCAGTTTTTCCAAGTTCCTTTGGGGTCCTTCACTTTCCATTGCCAACATCCAACACATCTCAAACTAGAGAGGTACGCTGCAGCAAAGGTACAGCCCAGGAAAAAACCAGGAACAAGCCACCACTTCATCAGGTGTTCTTCATTTCCTAATGATTGTTCTCTCTGCATCCTTCCTCCAAGCCACGAGACGCTGCTTGTTTGCTGTTCTCTCCCCACGGCCGCTGGTGTTGGCCGTGGCTGTCCCTCTGCCCACCTCAGGGATGCTCAGGCTGCTGAGCCGGGTAATGCCGGTGAGCACCTGGCCCAGGCCTCCCCCAGCTAATCACATCCCCCTGATTAAGGGGAGAGAGACAATTACCCTTATTTGTCTTGTCAGAGCATGGGTGTGATGTGTGGCTGATAGTAACCGGCAGCCACTTTGCCTCAGGGCTGCCCCGGGTGATAATTTACATAGCGCAGCTAAACTTGAAAATCCCACTCACATCCTCTTCTAATGAAGCTCCAGGTATCTCGAGCAAAGCAGTATCCAGGCAACAAAGACGGCTGTCCCTCCACGAGGAAGAGCTTAGATGAACACCTCCAAAGGCAAAGGACGCTGCTAATTAACCCTTGGGGCAGCGCTGAGCTCTCTGCTCCATAACAAGTGCTGAAGGCTCATCCAGCTCTGCCTCAAACCTGCACTCAGGATTGCCCCACAGCCCTGGGCTGGGGCTGGCCAGGGGTGCAGTTTGGCTCCTGGAGTGGTCATTTTTTGACATGAGGAAGGGATTAAATAAGAATCTGCACAAGCTCTTCATTTGACTGCTCTCAGAAGTGAACCCCAATGAGGTTTTATGAATTCAGATCTGTAGGAACACCCACATCCCTCTGAATGGAGTGGGACAGTTATTACTGAAATAAAGAAAAAGGTAACCTACCTGAGAAAAGAAGCCTGGTTTAACTCTGGCCTGCCTTGTGCTTCCCTCTCCAGAGCAGTTCCAGCGACTGAGGACATTTCACGTGGAGTTGTTAATGCAGGAGGAGCAGAACCTGAGGGTAAGGCAGGGCTGAGGGAGCTGGAACTGTCCCACAGCAGCTCCATCAGAGCTCCTCGGCACAACTGAGACCCCAACTTGTGAAGCAGAGGAGCAGCAGCCCCCACGAGGTCTGACATGGACTGTGGCTGTGAGGGCTTTGGGTTTAGGATTGAAACCTGGAGAGGATGTGACAGGTACCAGATGGAATAACCAGTCAGGGTGGGGTCTCTAGATTTCCAGAGACCAGCAGGAATTAGTGTCTCTGCGCTGGAAAAGCCTCCCAGAGCACACAAGGGAAGAAGCTGCTGAGGCTCAGTGCTAAATAACCCAGAGAAACTAATTTTAGAGTTTTGGGGCTAGAGAGAGGCAATGTGGGCAGTGAACTCTGGAGCTGAGAACAGAACCTGCAGGTGCTTGTGTCTTAAGGGCCTCCACAAAGAGATCTTAGTGAAACCCTCAGACAGCAAGCACAGGCAGCGTGAGCAGCCCTGAGAGAGACCCACACACTGACGGAAGCATCACTTGTTGGTTTAGATTTCCTGAGATTCACAGAAGCTGGCAGAGGAAGCAGGCAGATGAACCCAAGATGGCAAAAAGAGAAACTTTATTTACAGAAACTTCTTTATATATCCATTAATAATCTGGCAACTATCGGTCAGCAGGGAATCCACCTCCTAAAACCTTTGGTCACAGCTATACAACACCTAGTACCAAACACAGAGATTAAGAAAGTACAAAAATGCAGCTTATCTGTATTCTCCCTGAGAAAGAAGAGAAAGATTTCTAAAACAGTGCAACTACAATCACTCGTAGGCAAAGGGCCTAAAACCCAGGAGACTGATGTGCAAAACCAATAGAGCAAGAAGGAAGGAGGGAAGGAAGGAATGACAGCTGTCAAATAGATCCTAGAATGGCAAAAAGGAATCACATCTTTATACCACAAAGTATAAAAATCTATTTAAAGGCCAGATCTTGTCTTCTGGCTCTGGCTTTGAACTATTTTTCATTGTGACTCCAAATCATCTTGATAAGCAGATTATGAAATGTGATGTAACTCAAAATGAATAAGGAGACCAGGACTCAGTCCTACAGAGATTGAAACACAGTCTCAGAGGAGTCTCCACAAGGACCCAGCCACACTCAAAAGCCAGCAACATTTCAGCAAATTAAACAAATTGACAAACACTGTGTGAGGTGCATCAAAGGAGACAATTACTCCTTCCACCTGCCCATGAACTTGCCCAGCTTCTGAATTTCCTTTGTGAACTTAGGCAGAAGGCCTTGGTTTGAATATTGAAAGCAGAGCCAGACCCTGGGATGGAAAGTCTGACATCCCAGCTGTACCCCCTGGAGCTGCGTTTGGTGAATATTTTGGTAAGGTGGCATCAGGTGGCAACGTGTGGATAGACACATGCTATTGCTTTCACATGGCCAGATCAGCACATAAATGGAGTTGGACCCAGAATTAATGGAGCCTGCAGAGTGCTTTACAGGGCTGAGAAGAGCTGTCTGCATCCTAAACTGGGAGAGATGCCATTCTGGAAATTAATGCCCCTCAGAGGCGTGGTGGTTCACACACCCCAGGGCAGCTCTGGAGGCAGAGCAGGTGGCTCCAGGGACATCCACTGCATCAGATACACTTGCAGGGATCTGGAGCAGAGGGAATAGCAGCAGCCCTGTGATGATGAGGAAGTTATTTCATGAGGCAGGTGCACCTCAGGAGGTCCAGCAGCCTCAGAACCTGTCCAAGATGACCCTCTGGAGAGTGAAGGGCTCTGCAGGAGGCAGAGGATGGCTCCCAGCAGTTCCCCTGCAGGGACACAGGTCAGAGAAGAGATTTTGGCCTGAGGTCCATCCTCATGCCGGAGTCATCCTGGAGTGTCCCCTGCAAAGGAACAGAGAGGGAAGGAGGGAAGGGTTTTGCAGGAATCTTCAAGGCATCTGGAAATTTCTCCTTCTGCAGTCTTCATGGAATTAGCATTGCAGGGCCTGCTGAGAGGGGAAAATAAAGCTCCTGGCCCGGGTGTCTGGGGGTTTGGGACATGGGACTGGGCTGAGAGCATGGAGAAACTGAACAAAGCACAGCCTAAGAACAAACGGTGCTGAGAGCAATCACGTGCTGGGTGAAACTTCCACCACAGTAGGTACCAATCAGTTATTTGGTACAAAAATCCTCCAGGATATTCCTCCCCAGTTTTGCTGACAGGTGAAGGAGAGAGGTGCAGCAGGCGGGGAGGTGACTGTGACCCAGCTGGGTCTCTGCCTGGGAGCCCTTAGCAATCTCCTCCCCTTAACACTTGGAATAGCACACAGGACACTGCAGGAAAAAAAAAAATCACAAGGGTGGAATAGGACTCGAGCTCCAACTTCTCTGGGCAGACAAACACATTTCCTCAGCCATCTGGAAGCTAATCCAGAAACACTGGACACACCTGAGGCTCCAAATGAACAGTGTCATGAGCCAGGTCCCCGAGGAGCCAAGGCAGAAAGATTTCAGAGATTTCACTGATCAAATGCTGCCAGCAGTGAGCACATTCTGTCCTGTGTGTGCAGTGTCTTCCAGGCCAGGCACAGGTAAGTCACAGAGGTGACACACCCTGCCAGGTCAGAGGGACATGGCAGTGCCAAAGCAAGGCTTTGCAACTAGAACACTGCATTAAGGTGGCACAATATTCCTCCTGACTTCTGGCACAGTAATCCTTGTGGCTTCCAGCATTCCTGGTTGTAGGGAAGTGGGTCAAGCAGAATAAGCACAGGAGAAGTGGTGAGGACCTGGTGCTCTTCTGCATGGGGGCAAGGATGGGCCACTGAACACCCACCTGTGGCTATGACAGACCATTGGGACAAATCCATCGTGGGGCTCCTGAGCCTGAGAGGGAGCAAATAGGTTTTGTTTAAAGATGAAGTCTCCTTCTGCTGGCACTGAGCTCTGCTCTGTGCCTGTGGCTTCTGCAGAGATCTGGAACACACAGGTGAAATATTTTCTTCAATATATATTTAATGTCCTCTATACCAGAAACAAATGAAACACAGTTTTTCAATGTCTTGCTAGTTCCAGGGTGTGCCACGTACTCTGGGAGGACCCTGCTGGAGCAAGGGAGGTAGGACCTGGTGACCCTCTGTGGTCCCTTTCAAGCTGAACCAGCCTGTGATTCTCTATCCTGTTACCTAGTGCTGGTTTCTGGCCATGAGGATGGGGCACTTCAGACCCCAGCTACATTTTTGGATATAGTTGTGATTTTTAGAGTAGGCAGTGGAAGGTGTGGGTGGACCAAGGATATGTGTACAGGGAGCCTTCAAGTTTTGCATCTGTGTTGGCCATCTCCAGGTGAAAGCCAAGCCCTAATCTTTTTGAATTGCTGATTCTTTCAGCACTGGAGGAGAAAAGAAGAAGGTCAGGAAATACATCTGCAGTCCTGCCATGTCTTCAGAGCTGGATTTCAGTTACAGGCACGTATTTAGACCTAAGATACTAAAGTTTTTCCCTGAAATCAGATAATGCCCAGTGACTCACAGATGGAGGCAGGGATGATGCGATGATGTGATTAGGCAGTGCAAGTCTAAGTAGAAGCCAAAGGGGCAAATGAAGCTTGAACAACTTTTCAGTCGGCATCTCTGCACTTTACCTGCTTGACTTTGCAGCCTTGCTGTTCTCAGCACAAACTTAATTTCTTAATTTGGACTCCACAGCATAGACATAAGGTGCGTAGGTCCCAGGGAGAGATTTAGCATGTGAAGGTGAGAATTTGTAAAGGTGCTCACAAGAACGATCCTGCCATGGGACGTGTTCCAGTTGCTGTGTCCCCAGATTTCTCTTGGCGAGTGCTCCTTGGAAATCCTACCATTGAAGTTACTCCTGACTTGCAAGGTGACTTATTAAAGGCATCAGTAAACTCCTTGGAGAGCCTTGGGGGAAATCACAAGCAGCAGTACACTTCCTCACACCTGGAAATACCTCCAGAGCTCAGCAAACCTGCAGTTCAGCAGGACTGGATTTGATGTTGGTTTTGGGAGGGGCAGCCTGGGGGCACCTCTGCATGATGGAAGCTTGTAGCTCTCTCTTTAATTGGAGGTGAATTTAATTTCAGTAATGAGCCTGGCACATTCCAGTTCCTGATTAGATTTGCACAGTGATTAACCCAGCAGATATTCACTTGGCAAACTGCCCAGTCCATTCCAGTTGCAGTGGACTGAAACCACTTCTGCTGCTACTCTCACACTGGGAAGCAAGGTCACCTGAAGGTCATTGTGGCAAAAGAGCTCAAGCCCATGGTTTTCTGATACTCTTCTTGGGAAGGGCCTGTCCAGCTCCTCCTGTTGGATCCCACTTGGACTGTGATGCACAGTGGACAATTTCTGGTGCTCCACGGGACAGAAGCAGCTCCTTGAAGAGGTTTCCCAAAGAGATTGCTGCGTTTGCCTGAGCTCCTGGGGATGCCGATTGGTGCCAATCTCTTCCATCTCTGTGTCCCTAAGGTGTGCAAGAAGATTCCTCCTGTTTTCTTTCCTCAAGTCACTCTGCTCTTGTCTGAGAAGAGATGGAGCTGTGGGCATCACCAAAGATATTCACACCTCTGTGCTGACCTGGGCTCCTGGAGCAGAGCTGCATGGAGAAAAGGGGGGAGTTACCTAGCATGTTTTGCATGCAAAAAATCCCATCCCCAGGACTTCCAGGAAAATGCTCTTTATCTTCAGTAACTGACTCTCAGAAGAAGAATAAACCAGAAGCTATAAGAGGTAAAAGTCACCTGTTAGTTGGTCGGAGCTTCCAAGTGATTTCCATATTCTCCTGAGGAGCTCCCACTGCTGCCCCAGAGCAGGACAAGGTGGTGGTCAGTGGTCACAGTGGACCTGTGGTCACTGCCCTGTCCCTGTTGGGCAGCAGGTCCAGCTCTGGGCAGGTGGGACCATGTCCTAGGGCAAACTGAGACGCACACGCAAAACGTCAAAGGATTTCCTCTGCTGTAATTCCATTTACTGGCTATTGGGTGTCTTCACTATGATTATTACCAGGGCAGAGAGTGAAAATGGCCATAAACACTAAATCTATTGCAAAAATCCATAGTTGGCTCAGGAGAGACATGGACTGATGGCTCCACCCTCCCTCACATGTGGTTTATAATTTTCTTATGCTGACAAAAGACTTTTTTTTTCCTTCTTCCATGGACTGTCTGAAAGGGAAATAAGCCAGAATCAAAGAGATTAGCATGTGTGGTTCATGTTTATAATTTGGCACTGATGGGATATTATAATATAGTCCAGATGCCTGGGAAGATGTTTAATGTAAGCCAGAATGATTGACATCTCTCCATACAGGATCTGAAGGCTGTCAGATCCCAGGTTATTGAGTGCCCCACTTACTGACAAATATATACATACACCAGCTAAGTAGGGCACAGATCTCCAGCTCACCCTGCTGAGCTCAGGCCGCTCTCCTGGAGCTGCTTTCGGATGAGCTGCGAGGTGCTGATGGCATTAGCAGAGGATATTTGCAATTCCTAGAACCATTAACAGCCCCAAACCTGCAACTTCCTGTCGTGTAAAGCAGGTTTGCTTCGGACAGGGCATCGAGACAAGCAAACTTCAGTAACTCCCATCAATCCCTGACCTTGGGCGGCAGGAACAGCACAAGGACTTTGCCTCTCTGGCAGAGCTCTTGGCACAGCAGCCAAGCTCCTTGGAAGGGGCAGCAGGGGTGGCAGCAGGCACAGGTCACGCCAGGCTGCCTCCGTCTCCCCTGGCCTTCGGGCTGTGCTCTCATTTGGGGAGCCCACTGGAGTGGATCTGCGATTTCTGCCGTGGGGAGCTGCTCCAGGTGGCTCAGGAGAGCAGTGGAGCCGTCACAGAGGAGCTGCAGCACCCACTGACCCTTCAATGTCAGGGAGAGAGGGGACCAGGGACACCTCAGCCTGCCAGGAGCTTGTTGGGTGCACCAAAGCTGTGATGCTTTGGGAATATTTCTGCACCAGGAAAATACACTGCACCTGGGCATAGAGACATCTCTGTTAGCATTCACTCGCTTTTCTTTGCACTGTAAAGGCCAAACTCTGGGGTAGTATTGCCATAGGGATGCTTTTGCCTGCATTAGCAAAGCTTTTCCAGACCCGTCTGGGCAGCTGCTTAGCAGGAGCAGTGAATCCAACCAAATATTTGGGCAAGAGACATCAGAACAGATTTGAGAGCCATGTAAGGCTGAGCTCAGACATGATGAATTGACCAGGGCTCGGTGGCTTTAACAATTATTCCCAGGTTGACCCACTCAGTGGGTCCTGTTATGATTCTACTGCTGGTTAACAACCGAGTGGAAATCAATTTGCTATTTATTCACCTAAGTTTCTTATGAGCTATATCTCTTCCATTTCTTTATTAAAATGATTTGGTTGAGCAGTTGTAGCCCCACTGTTAGTGGGGCTTTCCTGGGCTTTGAATGACTGTAGGAAACCTTATCTGGACACTTTTCATTGGGAGCCAGTGCCTGATAAGACTTCTGTGAATACCATCAGAATCAAAAATAAGTGATATTCCCTTTCTTAAAATGCCAGCATGGGGATGGTCTCTCTGCTTTGTGCTCTTCCCCCACTCTGTCACGAAACCGTAGTCCCACAGACCCCATCTTCAGTCTCTCCTTCAGAGCCTCTTCCTCAGCCCTCATCCAAACCTCTTGCTGACAAACCTCTGGACCACGTTAGTCCTCAGCTCATCCTCAGGTCAGGCTCTCCCTTCCTTCTCAGCCTCCAGCTGCAGGACCTGTGCTGACCCTTCTTTGCATCCTCCAGGACCTCCCCTCACTGCTCAGAGCTGTTTGTAATTGTCAGAGGAATGCACTGTGGCTGTGCCCTTTCTCAGCAGCTTCCCCTGAAGGCTGGAGCTCCTCTGCTCCTCGGGAGCTCCTGCCCTGGTTGGGAAGGCAGCAATGGGAAGGTGGAGTGTGGCTCTTGAGGGGAGGACCAGGAGGAATTCAATGATGTTGTCACACCATCTTAAGTGGTCAAACCCACTGCACCAGTGTTTGGTAATTCTGGCTTTATTTTGGGTTTTTAAAGGCCCCAGAGGACTGAGGAACAGCTCCCCCAGACACCTGGCCAGTGTCTGCTTTGATCTGCTCTGAAAAGCCAACCTACGTGGCTCAGAAACCCCCAGTGGTAGAGCGTTTGTGAGATTGTTAAATCCTGAACAAAGATCCTTTCATTCTACGCTGAAGGAAGAAGGAAATATGTGTGGAAAGGACTCCTTCCACCTGGAAGAGGTGGAATCAGCACAGCAGGGCCCAGCTGAGTCCCTGCCACTGCATTTGAGCCCTCAGAAGCGAAGGTGAGAGCATGAGCACCCTGGGAACAACCCTGCTGCCTCCACCAGCACTGCGCTGTGCCACGAGGGTCGACTGTGCTCCCTCGAGGGTCGATTGTGCTCCCACGGGGAGTGGGAAAAGCCCATCAGGAAGCTCTGGAATCAAGGCAGGCTCTTCTGTGGAACAAAAGACTCGAGCAGCATCTTTGCTGTCAGTCTCGTGGGTTGGGAGACACACAACAGAGCCCTGTCCTTTGGATCCAACTTAATGGGCTCAGGCAGCATTAGCTGGGAATGGCATCCTGGGGATAATGAACAGGTGTCGGCCCAGACTCGGGGTCTCGTGTCGAGCGAGGATTATTTTATTATAATTAATATTCTTATTTCTTATATTGTTAATTACTGGCAGAAGCTCAGTGCTTTGGGGAACCTGCAGTAATGCCTCCATCCGTGCTCCAGATGATCCTGCAGGCTTGGAGAGGCCTTGTCAGAGCTCATCAGGTTTTGCAGATGACTGGCTACACAGCAACCAGAGGTGAGAGGAAATATTACAGACACACAGGGAAATCTTCTTTCAGACTAATCCTCATGAATCATTTTGTTTGCATTCATGACCTCTTTTATATATGAATATTTGGTAGAAAAACACTTCCTTCTAAATAAGGACTCGTGAAAAACAAACATGTCCTAATTACTCGTGCAAATATTCTCATTTGAGTATTTATGCAAATATATTTGCCCATGCGAGCTGGTATATCAACACGTATTTGAACGTATATGAACACGTATTTTCTTGAGAAAACATGTAACTTGAAAAAACCTGCTTATCCAACTTCCCTAAAATTCACTTCTTCAATATGACAGCACTTTTGTTGTTAGCATTCAACAATGACTGAATTTAGTATTGAAAAACAGCAGAGTAAATTATGATTATGTACGTATGTATCTGTTTGAACGATAGTGCAACAGCGAAGAGCTAACAGGGACTTGCCAGGAAAAGATCACGGTACCTTTTAGCCAGAATTTGGTCCAGATTGCGCGGCTAGAAATCTCTTCTGAAGCAAGAATTCTTTTTCTTGTCCAGGCCTGTTGGCATAGCTGAAATGCTGTGTACCATGCTGATCCCATCCGCCCTGGAAATGAGATTTTGCCCTGGGTTGGCTTAATAATTTTCCTGACCCACTTCACATGAAGCCTCTCCATACCCAGCGGATCTCATTGAATCATTTAGGTTGGAAAAGACCTTTAGATCACCAAGTTCAACCCTAAACCTAAGACTGCCAAGTCCCACTAAACCCTGGGTTACACACCTGCCCCTCTTTTAATCCCTCCAGGGATGGTGGCTCCACCACTGCTCTGGGCAGCCTGTGCCAGGGCTTGACCACCCTATCCATGAAGAAATTTTCCTTAATATACAATCTAAATATTCCCTGGTGCAGTTTGAAGTAATTTCTTCTTATTCTATCGTTTCTCAACTTCAAGAAGAGACCAACCCCATGTGGGTACACCCTCTTTTCAGGGAGTTGTAGGGAGAGAGAAGGTTCCTCCTTCCATCTCCTTCTGTAGGTGGGCACCACATTTGCAAACCTGAAGTCACCTGGGGTCTCCAGGAGTCAGGAGTGCTGATAAAGGATTGAAAGCTCAGTGGGCACCTCTGCCAGCTCCCCCGGTGGCCTTGGCTGGGTCCCCTCTGGCCCCAGAGACTCGTGTGTGTCTAAGGGATGTGGCAGGTCACTGACCACTTCCCCTTGGGCTGTGGGGGAATCATTCTGCTCCCCATTTCTGGGTACCCTGAGAACAATTGCTCTCACATGAAATTAGATTATCCAGGAGAGCGATAAATGACATCCTTTCCTATTCTGTTTCTGGTTTGGGTGGAAGATCAATGACACCAATAGTATTTCCTAACCTCCGACAAATCTACTGTCATTTTTTAACCTTCTCCCAGCTCTTTTCTCGTCTCTTCTTAATAATTAGAGGTATCCACTACACAAGCATTCCTCACAAAATGAACAGGTTCCCGTGAATAATAGCCATTTTTCAACTCCTGGATGAATTTTCCTACTGCAAAACAGTACAAAATGGTCAATTAACTGTTGTTTCAGCAATTTAAAGTGTTAATGAATGTCTGTTTGATCTGTAGCCTTTCCTGAAGGAACACTGATGGATACTAGCCCCTTGTAGATGCTAATTTTCGTGCAGAAAATTTCATATGTTTTGGACTTTGATTTCTCTGTGTAATGTGATCCATGTTAGCCAAAACTTCCAAATGTTATTATATGAAGAAAGAAAAGAGAGGAAAGGGCTAGAACAGGAAGATTTGGTGAGGAGAAGGGAATAGCTTTGCTCCAGCTGACCTTGCAGTTAAGAATGCTAAAAATGTGTGGGAAAACTCCATCTATTGTGCCTGGTGTTGTTCATCCTCTGCCTGTTTTGAGAAGCAGAATTCCTGTGCAGAGATAACACACTCTCACAAGCACCTGTGTGTCTCTCCCTGCTGGGATGAGCTGAGCCTGACGGGGCAGTGTCCCTGTGTGCCATCACCCCAGTGTCCCCATGTGCCTCTGCCACTCAGGGCTGTTGGCAAAGTAATGAAATAAATCCACTTTTTGCATTTTAGGTAGCTGCCCTGGTTGGTTCAGACACAGACACACAACACCCCTGCAGGAAATCCTCTCCTTGGCACATTGGGGTTATAAGCTTTTAAATATGAACTTGGCAAAAATAAGACAGACCCACAAACGATTTGTGTTGCTGAGTTTGTACTTTCTGTCTAAAAGTTCCAACCCAGCATTTTGCCCAGCTCAAGAACCAAGGAGGTGTTGACATCTCAGACCTGACCACATCTGCTGCATCACAAAAATCATTTCCTCTGAGCTCCTGGGGGTCCTTGGGGTGCTGTCCCCACACTGCAGCCCACTCAGACCTTCCTGCTCACTTGGAGTTGCTGGGTGTGGCATTAAAAGGAGGAAACAAGCTGGAGTGCTTTGATTTTCTCTTCGAGACTACAAATCACATTATGCACTTTGCCATTTTTACAATACATCAGACTTGGGGGGTATTTTCCAAGTCCTGTGACGAGAATGGCTTAAAAAAGGCACACAAATGACGTCTCTGAAGATTGAGTGTGGATAAAGCGTGAACAAGAAGTCATTCACCACCCCTCAGTGATAACACAGTGGTGATCAGCGCTCCTGAAGAGGCAGCAAATGGTGGCTCTTTAATGACAAGCATAAATTTAATTTGATTGCTAGGAATAATTGAGTGTTACAGCCCTCCGCTCATTGCAGTGGATTTGAGCAAACCTAATTGAAAAGGACATGTGTTTTTCCCTGAGTAGTCCCTCCGCAGTTGCTGATTAACCTCCCAGGTGCAGCGTTTGGATGTGGTGCCAGCTCAGGGTGGGGACAGACACACTGACCCAGGGGTGACAGAGCTCTTCCTCTGGGACATCCCTCGGGATGTGGCACACGGAGAGAGCAAAGGCTGAGAGTTCGTGCTGAGCCTCACCTGCCCAGGAGAGAAGGTGTGGGTTATTCCTGTCAGCCCGATGTATTATTTCATTTGGAAGATTTTTATCAGAGGAGGCACTGGCTGCTCCAGCTTTGTGTCCTCCCGTGAGTGCTCCTGACCAGCAGCACCTCCCTGCTGAGATGTCCCTGTGTAACCCAGACATCCCAACGAGAATGTGCGTGTTGGAGTAGCTTCTACAGAATCATGAAATTGCAGAATTGTTAAGGTTGGAAAAGATCTTTAGGGTCACCGAGTCCAACTATCAACCCAGCACCACCGCCCCAGTCACCACTGAACCGTGTCCTTAAGTGTCACCCTCACACATTTTCTGAACAATTCCAGGGATGGGGACTCCACCACTGCCCTGGGGAGCCTCTGCCAATGCCTGACAACCCTATTTATGAAGAAATTTCCCCTGCTTTCCACCCTAAACCTTCACTGGTGCAACTTGAGGCCATTCCCTCTCATCCTGTCCCTGCTCCCTGGGAGCAGAGCCTGACCCCTCTGGCTGTCCCCTCCTGTCAGGGAGTTGTGGAGAGTGAGAAAATCCCCCCTGAGCCTCCTTTTCTCCAGGCTGAGCCCCTCCAACTCCCTCAGTTGCTCCTGGTTCTCCAGTTCCTTCCCCAGCTCTGTTCCCTGCTCTGGACATGATCCAGTGCCTCAGTGTCTTTCTTGTAGTGAGGAAAATACAGAAAAAATATAGAAAATGTATAGAAAAACTACGGAATAAGGCTATAGAAAACCTCCAGGTTTTTAGATGAGAACCCCAGGGACTAGAGAGGGGCTGGACATTGAGGAGAGCAGCCTTGAACCACATTTGGTTCTGTGCTGTTCTTCCTGTCCTCTGCCCTATCCAGACACTTCCTTCTCCTGTGCACACCCAAAAGCTTTTTCTGTTCAGCTGAGGGGTGGAATCAAGGCCTGCTTCAGCACGACAGTGCTTGCTGCAATCTGCACAGACTGGGAGAAATATTTCCAAAGCCACCTGAGGGACTGATGCTTGCCTGGCACCTGCAGAGGTGACTCAGAAGGTGAAGCTGGGCAGAAAATATGGCCATGGCAAATAGAGCATCCTTAAATCACACCTGCACAGGGGAGGAGGAGAAATGCCACTCAAGGTCAGAGAAATCGCACCAGGGAGACTGGGGATGAGTGAAGGTCACCACTCTCTCCCCTCTTTTCCCCTCCCTGCTGCAGCAGATTGGAGAGGGGAATTGGAGGCACAAAATTTAAAGATCACGGGTTGAGATAAGAACAATTTAATGTAAACAGCAATGAGATAACAAAAGGAACAGTAACAGCCACTACAGTTATGACAGAGGGTACAAAAAAAGAAACAATTCACATGAAAATACTCCCTGGACAATAAACAATACCGGTGTCTCCCCGTGTTTTCTTGCCTGGGAGGAGCCCATTCTCCTTGGCAGAGCCTCCCTTCCCCTGCCCCCGGCAATGAGCTGAGGTGGTACAGGATATCCTCAGGGTCCTGACCGTGCCTCCCCCTGGCTACTGCAAAAATCAACCCTGTCCTGGATGGAGCCAGCACAGTGCTGGAGGACTGCAAAAATCAGCCCTGTCCTGGATGGAGCCAGCACAGTGCCGGAGGATCAAGATCCTCTGGAGGAGCTGGAAGTGTTTAATGAGGCATTGAGCATGATGAGCTTATTCAGCATGGCCTCTTCTTAGGGTACAGGGTTCTGCCATTTCTTTCATTGCTTCTGGCCCAGGAGAAGGATTCTGGTCCATTAACAAAGGACCCTTTGATCCCTACAAAGACCATTAAGGGACGGGATCAGTTTTGCCAGCAGCATTTTGCTGCTTTGACAGGAATTTCTGCAGGTGTGGTGCACAGAGATTCCCTCTGCCAGGCACAATGGTGCTGTGGAAATAAAATCTGATGTTTTCCTGGATAGACTCTGGTGCCAAAGCAGGGCAGAAAGGAGTAACTACAAGCCAGGCGTACCTCAATGTCTCCGTGGCCCTGCAAAGGATGGCTGGGCAAGAAACCCCTTCTGGAGCAGTCCTGACATCTCCGTGCCTGAAGCAGAGCTGGCACTTAGAAATAAGTATTGAGCTCTTCAGAGGTGACAGTTTTTCTCCTTAGTGAGGAACATATCAGAAGTAAAATATTTGCCGAAAAATCAAGGTATCTTTCAGTAACCCTTGGAAATAAGTGACAATTTCAGGGACGGGAAGTGTTGCCTCTTCTTCCACAAGATATTGCGGAAGAGCAAAACTCCCTCATGCAGCACATGGTTTTCCCTCAACTATGTATTGCCACTGGAATAAAACACAATGAAATTATGTCAGGCTTTGATATACTCCTGTAAATGCAATCTAATGTCAGTTTGTTACATTTCAGAGCACTTCTTTTTCAGCTAATTCATAAAACTCCAAGCTGGAGTGGGTTTGTGTCTGATTCCTATCTTGGAGTTAGTTGAATCACCCTGAGCAGGTTTGCATTCCTGACAAGGGAGTGTCATTTCCGCCCCTCGTGAGATAAGAATGAACACAAGAAGGTCCCTGTGTAAAAGGAAAGGGGAAGACCAGAGGTTTGAAGTGGAATATACACAAAGGAAACTAAATTGCTCCCTAAAAGCTGAACTCCATCATCCTCATCTGTTTCCCTTTAAAACAGCAAAACATTGGGCAAGACTTGGTGAATATAAATAGTGAGAAACTTATTGGAAACCTTTTCAGCCTCATAGTCTAGAAGAAACTAATGGCTGTGGTCATTTGGACAATTGGACAAGTGCTGAACAATGCTCTCAGGCACAGGGTGGGACTGTTGGGGTGTCCTGCACGGGGTCAGGAGCTGGACTCAATCCTGATGAATCTCTTCCAACTCAGCCTCTTCTAGGATTCTATGATTGTGCTTCCATGTGCTAAAGTCTGAAAAATTACATCTGCGAAATTAAATGGAAATCTGTAAAAATGTAAATCTGTAACAATAAATTCTGGAAGTCTGAAGAGCTCGGGAAAATAAGAAAAGCAGATGAAAATTTGGCATAACAAAACACTGGAAAACAAATGGTAACTTTTTTATGTGTTTTGCAGTGCCTGTGCATTGCGTGAGCTAAAGCAAATATTTATTCCCATCTTCCAATAATTACTGGATGGAGCTTCTCCAATGACAATGTTCACACCCCCAGTTGCAAATGTCATATTTTCTAAGCTGAAGACATTTTCCTGCAATTCACATCCTAAATTTTCCCAACTTACACCACTCCATTGCTGTCTTGAAAATAAGCAGCAAATGATAGGTCACCTTTTCTTTTGACTATGCAATAACAATTTCAAATATTTTGATATTTCCGTGGTTTGAGGAATCATTGGTTAGAAGTGAAATCATAGCCTTTACAATGAAATCATCATTTTGTCAACAGAAAAAATAATCAATACATTGGTGAGCACAAGGTTCTGCTGCATCAGACATTTAGCTCCATAAACCTGCTGAAAATTCCTTAGCTGCAGGAAGCCTTGCTGGGAGCAAGGCCAGCACTTCCCCACCTCCATCTCCTCCTCCTTGGTGCCAAAACCTACGTGAGGAAAACAAGCTGCAGATGCTTCTTAAGGAAACACCCAAGGTGTCTTCCTGACTGCCTTGGAGCCTTTCCAACAAAACCCAAGTGACAAATAAAGCCTCCTGTGGTGGGACCTGCCTGGCTGGGGACTTCCCAGAGATGGTGAAGCCACATTGCTGTTAGTGTCTCAAGGAATGCTTTTCCTGATGATAACCTGTCACCAGAGAGGTGTGATGTGTGATTTGGCCTCCTGCACAGCTCCAGTGCTGCAGCCTGCAGTTCCTTGGCTGTGTTTGTGTGCTCACAGAGGTAAGGACAGGCACAAAACACCACGAGGAAGAGACTCAGTGGCCTCAGTGACCTCTGAGCAGGTCACTGGGGGAAGATGTAGCTGAATGGCTTTTGGGAGGAGCAAAAAGAGCCCAAGGCGTAAAAATCCCTCGTGAGTCTGAGGCTGAGATCCCAGGCAAGCACCTTGACACGAATTACAGACTACTTTGCAGAATATCAAAGATGCAAGAAAATCAAAGCAAGGAACCAGGACACAGCGCTGGGCCTGCAGTAAGTGTGCACCAAGGGGTCAGGCTTGGTTCTGCCGCTGCTGGATGTGGCCTTAGTTCTGAAGGAGAGAATATAAATGAGCAGAAAGAAAACAAGATCCAAAATAAATGAGGTGAGAAGTGAATATGAGTACGTGCAAGCAAATAGAGCAACTTTTGCTTTTCACCTTGCATGTGATACACCAAAATATCTAAGGAGGGTAGATGCTGGTGGGGGGTCCATTAACCAAGTAATTAAAGTAGAAGCAAAAAGGGAAGAAAGAGAGCAGTGGAAAGTTTTGAACGATATGGAAACTGAATAGCAGCAGAGAGCAAGGGCCCTTCCTCTAAAAGTTACCCAAAGGTGGTTCAGCCCTGAAGGCAAACACAGAACCCAGCAAAATGTACCCTGAAGTGAATTTAGAGAAGAACTGAGGCTGGATTTTTCCAGGAGCGTCTGCAGCTCAAAACATGACCAAGGAGCAGCAGGAAAATGTGAGACCCCAGCTGAGCCCTGTGGTTGCTCTTCATGCACTTGATACCTCGGTGATCTGGACCCTGACAATATCTTAAATCAGCAAAAAGAGAGAAGCATCAGCTGGGATCACACAAGTTATGGAAATGTGCAGGAGTGGTCAGACCCCAAGGGCACAATCTCAATGACAGCACAGCCTTGCACTTGGGTTGGGTGGCACTTCATGGCTTCCCTCACTCCCAGACAGGTTTCACAATGAAGATGTCCTTCCTGAGAATCGCCTACTGTCCCTCTCCCTCAATTCACCCCTCAGCCACACTCAGAGGGACTGGCCTTTGTCTTCCTTTGAATTTACTGAAGCTGACATTAATTTCACTCACACCAGCCCAATAGAAGTACAGTTCCACTGGCTGTAACAGGTTTGCTTCAGATTTGCAGCAAGGCAAGGGGCATCAGGATCTGGTTGTCTCCTTAATTGCTGGTTTTTCTTTCTCCATTTTGAACTGTCTCTCACTGATTAAGAAAGAAGAGGAAAATCTTGTCATTCCATCTGGCCAAAATTAACCCAGACTCCAGCCCCCTCCAGTTTCCTTGTTTTCAACCAGTGCTGGAGGAATGGACCTCTGATGGATCTCTGCCCCTGCTCCAAGAACATGTCAGCTCTGCTGTGGAGCACAGGTCAGCTGAAAACCCATTAAGAGCATTTGCCAGGGGTGCATTCATGGAGTGAAGACCTTGCCTTTCCCTCACACACAACGTCGCAGCAGCAGTGCCCAGAGCAGTGCCCTGCCCAGGGCCAAGGGACCCTGCATGAGGTCTGCCATGGTTTGTGTGTATCCCTGCCCTGTCCGCCTGCAGGAGTCGGCCCAAGGGGAATCTGGAGCTGAGGGAAGGTGGTTAATGGGCAAAGATCAGCCTTGGGGGTTCAGGTTATCCTGCACAGCACATTGGGTGCAGCTGAGGTGCACCAAACCTCCTGAGCACACAAGCTGCCGTGGCGATGTGGGAGCCCTCAGCTGCCCTGGGCAGGCAGCGCAGACTGCTCTGCAGGCCCATGTGAGGCACTGTGCCTCCTGCACTCCAGGGCCACGCTTGGCACTGACCCTGTACCATACCTGCACTGACCCTGTACCACATCTGGCACTGACCCTGTACCACACCTGCACTGACCCCTGTACCGCACCTGGCACTGACCCTGTACCACACCTGCACTGACCCTGTACCACACCTGGCACTGACCCTGTACCACACCTGGACTGACCCTGTACCATACCTGCACTGACCCTGTATCACACCTGGCACTGAGCCTGTACCACACCTGGCACTGATCCCTGTGCCACGCTCGGCACTGACCCCTGTGCCACATCTGGCACTGACCCTGTACCACACCTGGTACTGACCCCTGTACCACACCTGGCACTGACCCCTGTATCACACCTGGCACTGACCCTGTACCACACCTGCACTGACCCTGTACCATACCTGGCACTGACCCCATATCACACCTGGCACTGACCCTGTACCACACCTGGCACTGACTCTGTACCACACCTGCACTGACCCCTGTACCACACCTGCACTGACTCTGTACAACACCTGGCACTGACTCTGTACAACACCTGGCACTGACCCCTGTGCCACGCTCAGCACTGACCCTGTACCATACCTGGCACTGACCCCATATCACACCTGGCACTGACCCTGTACCACACCTGGCACTGACTCTGTACCACACCTGCACTGACCCCTATACCACACCTGGCACTGACCCCTGTACCACACCTGGCACTGACCCCTGTACCGCACCTGGCACTGACCCTGTACCATACCTGGCACTGACCACTGTACCACACCTGGCACTGACCCCTGTACCACACCTGGCACTGACCCTGTACCATACCTGGCACTGACCCTGTACCATACCTGGCACTGACCCCTGTACCACACCTGCACTGACCCTGTACCATACCTGGCACTGACCCCATATCACACCTGGCACTGACCCTGTACCACACCTGGCACTGACTCTGTACCACACCTGCACTGACCCCTATACCACACCTGCACTGACTCTGTACAACACCTGGCACTGACCCCTGTACCACACCTGGCACTGACCCTGTACCATACCTGGCACTGACCACTGTACCACACCTGCACTGACCCCTGTGCCACACCTGCACTGACCCCATATCACACCTGGCACTGACCCTGTACCACACCTGGCACTGACCCTGTGCAGGGGAGTGCCTGCTACGAGCTCAAACATCAGCTTTGCTAAACTGAGCTCCTGCTCCCCCAGTTTTCTCCCTCCCCCACGACTCTGAGAGCATCTCCCTCCTCTCCCCACTCCGAGGAGCGCGTTCCTGCAGATTGCTTTGTGGTAATTAGCACATCGGTGGGGCTGGGAGCTCGGAGCGGGGAAGTGGAACAGGAGGAGAAGCTAACGAGGTCAGAAGACAGCATGTGGCATCCCCGCGAGGAGAGGGAAGAGGATTCAAAACCTGCTGCAATCAAAGACGCACCTGCCTGGGATGAATCCCCGGGGCCAGGAGAGCAAAAGGAGAGGGAGAGGATTTCATTCTGTAACATACGGCAGCAAGTCTTTCTCTCCCGTTTGTTTCAGAGACTAATTAGGTCAATGCTGCCCTTGTAGATTCAGCCTGGAAACCTGAGGTCTGCCCGCACTGCAGATTGCAGGTCCTGGCAGGCGGGAAGGGATGGGCTGGACCGCGGGACGGGGACAGCACGTTCTGGGGATGTCTGGGGCTCTTGGCTTGCTTGATTTAAGATGCTTTCCACCCCCAGTAACATCACCACTTCCTCAGTCCCACATGGGCAGATTTACTGAGAGGTAAAACAGATCTGGCTTCAAAGCCACGCTGCAGCCATTCACAAGGGTACCTAACGCTGCTGTTCCCACCTCGCTGCCAGCCCTGTGGGAGCTCACAGCCTGCTCTAGCCACAGCCTCGTTCACCTGCTCCGTGTTTCTATCACATCACAGATATTCTGGGATCATCTCCAGAATTTTGGGAGCATTTTGCTTCTGTGTTCGCTCTCGGTACAACAGCGGGTCAAGGAATGCAGCAAAACCAGGACAGGCCAGAAAGGATCAGCATGGAAGAGAGAGCAAAAAGATTGATCACCACTCACCACACTGATCCCAGGACTTCTGCAGAAAGAGAAAGATAAAATCAAAGCATTACATATCCTGAACATGTTTCACAATTTTATTTGACAGCAGTATACAAACATAAACCCTAAATCCATGGGTATAAAGGTATGAAGCGGCTGCAGAGGGAAGAAGAGAGGAAATTCTTTCTTGCAGGGGTTTTTATTGCCCAGAGAAGTTGCTGACACCCCATCCCTGGAAGTGTCCAAGGCCAGGCTGGATGGGGCTTGGAGCAACTTGGTCCAGTGGAAGGTGTCCCTGCCCATGGCAGAGGTGTGGAACAGAATGAGCTTTAAGGTCCCTTCCCACCCAAACCATCCTGTGATTCTATGATATTGTTACCACAATGAAATCCTTCCTGACTCCTCTGGAGCACAGTGGAGAGCAGAACTGGTCTGTCACTGGACACAGCTTTTAAAGAATATGTTGGTTCCTAGGTCCATAATAGCATCATATCATCCCATTGGGATGGCAGCAGCTCGCAGATCTGTGTTGCTCAGGGTCAGGCTCAGGACAGACAGGCAGCTCCCAACAGTTCCATTCAGAAGGGCATTCAGCCAGGAGGTGACAACCCCTTGGGCAACTGCAGCACAGCCACGCTTCATGGGGGAAAAGGAACTGAATGCTGCTATCACCCAGATAAATCACCACGGGATCGAATCCTGGTCACCTCTCTCCTCTCTGTGCCCCTCTCGCACACACATCTGTGTGCACACACCCCATCTTCTCCTCCCATTTCAGCAGGTGCTGGTAAAGCCTTGTGGCACCTGACAGGCCCTGTGTGACACCTGTTCCTGTGCCCTTCAGCACCTCCCATTCTCCATTTGGGCTGTGCATTGTCAGCTCTGTGGCCTCCCAGCTGGGCACTGAGGGAGGCTGGTTCCTGCAAGAGGCTTGCCGAGTGCCATCACAGTGACTCCATGCAAATGGCTTCCTGGGAATCTGGCAGAATCCATTTGACTTTTCCAAATCAAAGGTGAGTGCTCTGGAAACCAGAAGCAGGTTCTGTTCCCAGCCAGCTTGGCTGGTTGGCTGTTGGTGCGAAATACAGCCCAGGTGCTGGCAAAACCTGCAGGGTCCAAGCAGGAGCCCTTTGGCTCAGCCCCTGGGCAGTGATGGCTGTTTGGGCAGCAGTGCCTGTCCCCTCCTCATCACTGTCACCCTGAAGTGATGGCAGGTGGCATCATAAGGCAAGGCCTTCTCTGCCATCCCTTTCCTCCAGGGCCATTTCCTGCACAGTTCTGTTCCTCTCCAACTCACTGCTTCCACGGAAAGGGAGCGAGGGAGGGCAGGACTTCACCAGAGAGCCCTTTCTTCACCAGGCTCTTAAATTTACTCCCTTTCTCTCTGGACTTTTGAATCCTGAATCCTTCTCTGGCTGACAGTGGGGGCTGGTGAAGGGAAGGCACCTTGCCACCCCACTCCCCCACTCCCCTGCCCTGACTTGTAGGACAGCTCTGAGGCTCAGCTCCTGGGTGAGGAGAGTGTCCCTGCTTGGAGCAGGATGCCTGTGGGAAAGGTCTTGCCCATATGGTTCTGGAGAGCACAGGCTTTGCTGGTATCTCACATTTCCAGGAGCTTTGACAAGAAGTCTAACACACTCCTGGCCCAGGCTGTGCCCTCGATCTTGTGTCCCAGGTGCCAGTAACAGTTGGGTCACTCTGTCCCTGGAGGTGTCATACTCTGCAGAGCTCTGTGACTCCGCGCCAGACTCACTCCCGTGTTTAACCATGCCATGGCTGAGGACAGGGATGGAAGGGAGCCATACACCAAGAGCCACAAACATCACCTTCTGCAGCTGCCAGCTGGGAGCTCAGGCCTCCTCTGTGCTGCTGCTGTGTGGAGTTCACTCCTCCACAACCATTGTCCTCTGCCAGGGCAGCTGAGGTGGGATTTCCAGGGACAGTTCATACCTCCAGGTAAACAGAGGTGGTGGGGGCAAACCAGAGCAGCTGTTGAAATGAAGCTATCACCAAGCTCCCTGGAGCACTGCCTGTCCCAGTGAGCCTGAGGGAGGGGGAGGCTCTTTCCCATTCCTGGTGGGTTCAAGCTCATGTGCTCGCACGGGGCCTATCCCATGTGCTCCCCCCTGCCCCGGCCAGGACCCAGGCTGAGATCCAAGCCTCCCTCTCCATTTCACAAGGCCTGAAACCCCTCCAGGCACAGACTCGGGACTCCAATACAGTTGTTTCAAATCTCATCCACTCAGCCATGCTGCTTTTCTTCTGGTGATGGTTTGTTTAGCCTGTCCCTAGCAAGTGACCCATGAGGAGCCTGGCAGTGTTTATGCTACCGCTGATTAGCAAATAGCCGTGTGACCCGCTGGGAAAATCCCAGTCAAGTCCTTGTCTAGCTGCTGACCCATGTAAACACCAAGAATTACTCCTGCGGCTGCAGTGATACAGGTCTGGGGTCAGGGGATTAAGCTGCAGGGAGCGAGCGCTGCTTTGCTGCTCAGTGACAGCATCTGCACAGAGGTTTGGTGCCTCACACTGACAGGCACCACCTTCCCCACTCTGCCCAACTCAGCGCTCCCAGCCCTTGGGAGACAAGCCCAGAGCACCCATCTGTTTGATCTGCTCTCCTCATGGGTCTGGGAAACCAGCAAGGGGTGCAAAGAAAACAAAAAGAGGTCAGAGAAGAAGCAGAGAGAGAAAGCAGACACAAAGGAATGAGGGTCTCTAGGTGCCAGGCGTGGGACATCACTGCTTTCTGCAGATGCCACTTGGAAAGCAATCCAAAGGAAGAGGGCATTTCCCATCGCCAGTGCCTGTCCTGCAGCAGCTCTAGTCACTAGATCAGGAGTGACAATGGTGGGGTCACTGGGGCAGAGAGACAGTGAAAGAGCAGCACGAGCCAATGTGATGGACTCTGTGTGACAATCCTGCCGTCCCCACACAGCTGAGGCCACAAATGCTGACTCCACTCAGGGTTTCTGCTCAGGTCTCTTGAACACTTACTTCCAACAAGTTTCCAGCTGTGCCTCTGGCTGTGCCTTCCATCCTTTGCATACTTGGAAGCAATTATTCCAGCCAAGTGGCATTCGTGGTTATTCACAGAGCCCAGGCGAATACTGGAGCTGCACATGTGAACTGACAGCTCTCAGAGGGGATGCTGCACCAGGGACACAAAAAGAAATAGTCTGTGTTCCTCCTGCTCCTCCCATGCCTGCTTCAGTTATTCCACATGAGAGGCACAGGAGGAAGGAGAGCAGCTCCTCTGATGTTTGCTGGTAGAAGGGTGAATGGGGCACATGAAGCGCCAGGGTGACCCAAACTCCATGGATACAGACCAGGAGGAAAGGGACAGCAGGTAAAGCCCTGGGCTGTGTCTGGACTGATGGCAGCAGTACACTCTTCAAGATCCATTGGATCTGTGTTGGATTCAGTGAGGCTCTGGGGTCCCTGCTGGGCTCCATCCCTTTTTCCAGAGGGTGATGATGTCTGGTGCCTCACCCAGAGACAGTTTGGTAACACTGAACTTTAACCTACCCAGGAGAGGTGTCAGCGTGGCTTATGCTCGTCCGTATTTCTGGGGTTACATCAAACGGGAGAAAGGAACACAAAACATGGGCTTATGAGCTGAAATTCATGATTTCTGGAGAAATTTCCTCACTTCTGCACAACTGCACCAAGAATTGCAGGGGAGCCAGCTGCTGTGTCACAGCTGCTCCTGGCACGGTGCCTCAGACAAAGAGGATGGATTACCGGGACCTGGGTGACATTAATAAAAGATAGTTGTCCTGAAAGAGCAGTTTTATCTCTATCTCCAGGCTCCGTACAAAGAGAACTCTCCCTTCCCAGGCAGTGTGTAACCATGTGCCCGTAACAGGGCTGGGAACAGCACACACTGTCCTGTGCATCAGCCCTGGCTCCTGCTCCTGATGGCTCTGCCACACACACCTTGTGCTGCCCTGGGTCCTTTGCCTTCTCAGTTGAACCTCCAACCCCTCCCCATATCTAGGGGGTAATGAATAACACATGTTTTCCTTCATCTTCATTGTAAAGTGATAACCCACCAGTGTCTCTTACAGTGGAAACCCATCCTTCACCTGCCCCATGGGCTTATCTGATACCTGCTGCTCACCTGGGCTCAGTACAGGACCTGCCAGCAGGACTATTCAAGGAGATGTTTCCTGGTTTTTGCTGATCTGGGTCACTCATAAATTTAAATTTGAGTTAAAAGCTGTCAGCTGTTTTGCCTGATAAATACAGGCACAAGGGATTTGTTTCAGTTCAAGAGAAAGTAGCAATTTCTTTGAGTAAAAGTTACTTGGAAAAAGTGTGGCTTACAGAAATTAGTCTAGTAACACTCCCAGCTTGGAGACCTGCTTTCTGCCCTGGTATTGCATCGCTTTGTTATTCACCTCAGCACTCCGGAGTTAATTGCAGAGCTCACACTTTCTCTTGGCTCGTTCGCTTCCTGCTGTTTCATGATTCATTACTTGTAAATGAGTCCCTGCGGTTCCCACAAAGCTGATTCCCAGCCTCACAAAACCCTCAGATCTGTCCTTTGGCTGAGCTTTCGCTGTTCACGCCTGTGCCTGCTACTGGGGAAACTGTCGCCGAGTTACAGGTACTAGCTGCCATTTGAAGAATTGTTTCATCTTCTTGAAGAATAGACCTTTTTTTTTTTGGAGGTCCCAAAGTTTCTGTTGACTTTGGGGCTGTGAAGTGAGCTCCCTGCTGGGCAACAGCTCCAGGGCAGAGCCTCTAGTCAGCTCCAGACTGGGAGATGGGAATAAGAAATACAGACAGAGTGCAATTGCACTTCACCGTGATCCCCATATCAGTCCTCTCGTGTCCAGTGTTGATGGGTGAGCTAACAGCACCCATGAGAGCTGCCCTGAGGCTGCAGACACCCAACACTCTTGTTGAATACCTGCCCTGAAATGGAAAACGGTCTTCTGGAAGTACTTGGCTGTTTCCTAAATGCTTCCATGGCTCAATTATCATCCTTACTGGGCAGGCACCATCCTGTCTTCACACCCCAGTGCCTGGCTGGCTTGGCTGGTGCCCTCCCAGCGCTGGACATGCCTCACGCTCATGCTCTCTGTGGGGTCCATTTGCTTGTGAAGACCTTTGTGTCTCAAACTTCACCTCTGTGAAGTCTTGAGGTGGAACCAGGGAAGGTAATCCTGCTTTGGGCTGGTTTATGTCTTGTGTATCATCTCCCTGAAGTGTTAGCTCACCCATCAACTCCCAGCCTGCAGTCACTCAGGATAATGGTTGTATATGTAGATACTCATGTTTCCAGGCTTGGTACCTGCATTTTTGCTAAAACTTGTCCAATTTGACTGTTCTCTGACTGACTCCAGCCAGAGGCTCTCAGCTGTACCAGCGCAAGGGCCATAACTGCTGAATTGCAGGAGATCTCCCATCCTGCCAGGATGCCAACAGCCTCCGGTGTGTGCCATCAGCTGCCTGCCATGGATGTGACTGTAGAGACACCAAAGGGACCACAGGCCCCTGCGAGTCCTCCTGGAAAGGAGGAGGAATTTGTGTTTTCAACAGACAACAGTGCAAGGTAGCAGTGACCTTTCCCAACCAGGGGTTGGGACTGCTCCCAACTAATCACCAGCAATGGGTGAAGATCAAGGATCAGTCAGAAGCTTGCAATCCAGCCTGGCAGTCATTTGGGGCATCTTCCCTCTTCCGGGGGGACATTTTAAAACAACCTGCTTAACAGAGGGGTATGCACAGCCCTGATGGTGAGTACCATGGAACGGATCATTGAAGCAATCCTTTTTCCTGGACTGATGGTGGGTGATGCAGCCCTTTGTGCTCACAGCCATGTCCTGTTCTTGGACAAACTGTTTTCCCCTCTGGAGTGAGTCCCAGGCAGCAGGCTGGCATGGCAGGAATCTTCATCTCTGGACCACTTCTCCTTTGTAGTCAGACAATGACAATGATTTCATTTTTGTTTCACTTTCTTCCTTGTCACCAACATTTCTTTTGTCCCTTTCCTCCTTTACAAATGTTAATTTCCGTCTTTGTCTTGGTTGTAGCTGTTTCAGTGCATTGTCTTTTGCCAAATGAAACCCTCCTCGATAGATCTGAGAAAATTATCATCATGCTGCAGTTTGGAACAAGCACAGCTGCAGCAGCTGTTCAGCTGAAGAGAAAGAGGCACAAGAACAGCAAGAATGTTGGTTTGAAAAGCACCTCCAACCCAGGAGAGCTTTGGGGCCATGCTGTGCCTGTGTTCATCAGAGCATTCCTTTATTATTTGAAGCCAGAAGAAATGCCTAGGGACAGAGTTGGGCAGGGTTTTACATTCCTGCTGAATTTGCATCAGCTGGGGCAAGAAGAGGGCTGAGAACTACTGGCACATCCTCTTGGAGTCCTTATCCAAATGTGTGCAGGATGGGCAAGCAACCACAAAGAACCAGAAGGGGTTTACCGAGGGCAAATCATGTTCAGACCTTCACTGTCTTCACCTGCTACAGCCCAGGCTGGGCAAACCTCCACGTGGGGCATTGAAAACTGGCCAGACCACTGGACTTAACAGCCCTCAGCACAGACTGACAGCTGGTGACAACAATGATTGTGTGTCCCCAGGGGGACAGTGGGGTTCTCATCTTCAACACCTGAACAGTGACAGAGAGTTCACCCCCAGCAAATGCACAATACACAATCTGGGGTTGTGGCTTTTGTGTCCAACAAGGTGGGATCAACCTCCGGGACCTTGCAGTGGGTGAACAGAAACCTCACCTAGGGATAGGTGCAAACTTGTGGGCAGGATAATTGCATCCCTGAGCCCAGTACAGACCCAGCTGGTGGAGCGGCAGCCTGGGAAGGGTCTGGGTACTGTGGCGGGTGCAAGGTTTGGTGTGACTCCCCCAGATGAACCATCATTGCAGATAAGGGAACCATGGTGCCACCCTGGTGCAACATGGCCATCGCTCCAGAGCCCTGGAAGCATCCCCTGCCCCATCACTGCTGAAGCCATGCCTGAAATGTTGCCCCTGGTGCTGAGCTCCCACGTGGAGAAGGGTGTGGGGAAACCCGAGAGGGGCCAGTGAAGGACACCAAGGTGGTCAGGGCCTGGGGCACATGACCAATGGGGAGATGCCAAGGAGGCCAGGCTGCATTAGCCCAGATGAGAGGGTAAGGGACAACCTGATAGCAGTGTGGGGACACCTGAATTGCAGTTACAAAAACAACGGAGCCAAAATCTTTTTGATGGTGGCAGATGAGGGTGGTAAGGCCCTGGCACAGGTTGCCCAGAGAAGCTGTTGCTGTCCCATCCTTGGAAGTGTCCAAGGCCAGGTTAGACAGGGCTTGGAGAAACCTGGGAGAGTGGAAGGTGTCCATGGAATGAGATGGGCTTTAAGGCCCCTTTCAACCCAAGCTGTTCTGTGATTCTATGAAAATGCAGACCTGCTTCTGCCTCCTTGTCCCATGACTATGCCTTTACCTTATTCCCATTCACACCAATTTGAATAAGACCAGAATGGGCCTCAAAGGGTTAGAGATAATCCTGTCAAGATTTTGGTTTAAAATGTTATAGTTCAGGAACTCAAATTTAACCGAAGTGCTGTTATTACCTTCCAGCTGCATTACATCTTAGATCTCCAATGTGCACAAATGCACTGAACAGAGATGAAAATCTCTCTGGGTATTGTATGATTTTGATAACAAAAACTGAACATCTTCCTAGACCGCCAAGACAAATGCCAGAATCAGAGCTAATGAACAGCACAACCAGCTGCAGCTGCAGAACCAGGACAGGAAGGAAAAAAAATAGACTTCTCAGCACTTCTGCTTCCAAAGTGAACTTTCTCCCTTGAGCTGAGCAGAACAGCACTCAGAGAAAGGCTGGCAAAAAGGATACTGATCCCTCAAGTTTCCAGCAGCCACCACTCCAGGGATTTCGGAGGAGGTTGATGGTATTTAGTTATTTACAGGACTGAGTCCAAACGGACTGGAAAGCTCCAGCTCTGGGAAGCTGACTGATAATGTTGTGGTAACCAGCAGAATGCCTCAATTAATTCCTCAATTAAATCCTCAATTAACTTATCAGATGCAGGACAGGCTGAACTGGACAAGGCAGTTGATGCCTCAGCAGAATCCTTTGCCAGGCTGGAAGGAATGTGGAAATCATTCAGGATTAAAATTCCTCTGGCCCATCCAGTCGCCCCTGTGCAAGCACAGCAGGACTGCAGCCTCAGGGTGACGGCAGGGACAAAAGCTGCTCTCTGATCTGCCCTCTTGGCACATCCCCTCCTCACTGCTGGACTCTTGAGGCCATGCTCAGCCTTATGCTAGAGAGATCAAGAGGGAGAGATCAAATAAAATGCCAAGTGCTTCCCCATGGTATGGATATTGCTGAGTTTACCCTCCCAGAGCTCCCAGGGCCGCTCACTGCTCCCTCTCTCCTGAAACACAGGCGATGGATGGCATCTCTTTATACCTGCAACCAACCCACTCTGAGTGCTTGTGCAGAGCTTCCCTCTCTTCCTGACCCAGCTCCTCCCACTCCTGACTGAAAGAAATAAATCCTGTAACCCTCCATACTCAGCTCAGTCAGGGCTGTGTGACTCTCAGTGTCCCTGCCTGGTGTGGGAGCTCAGCACGCAGGGACTGCCTCTCTCTTCACACCTTCAGCCCCTTTGACCCCTTGGTGCTTTTGTGCCTTTCACAATGTTGGTCTCTTCTCGGCTAGGATTTGGGTTTACAACCTGCTCACACCTCACAAGGTCCTGCCCGTGTCTGCAGGAATGTTCACCAAAATGAGCTAGAAGCTTTAGTTTGGCTGCAGCTCAGCAGGAGAGAGCACTCACATCCTTTGACTGCACTTGAGGCTTTCTTCTGTAATGACTCACTTTGTGTGAGGAAATGTTATAAATTGAGGCAGAAATTTGTAGCACAAGTGTGTGAATATTTCTTTATTGTCAGTTAAGCAAAATCAGTATAAAAATTAGCTGTGAAGTGGCCTCTGAGTGAAAAACTCATCACATCTCCATCAGCCCAACAGAAGTAGAGTGCAAATGGGTTTGTGTCAAGAATACAAATGGTTTTATTTCAGGAGTTTTGATTGAATTAAATAGAAGTTCAAATTATCCTGCAATTGAATTAACTGAATGTCACTGTATTTCTCAATGTATTTCTCATTTCTCTTACTTTATTTCATAAAGATTTCACAGAGCACTGACAGCAGGGTTTGGTGTCTTTAGGGCTCCACAAACTATAAGTGATTTGTCCTTTTCCATGAAGTGCCTTCTGAGACATCTCACACTGGTTGTGTGACACTCTCATTACCAGCAAACAAAGCATATGTGCACCCAGAAAAGGATTGAAAACCCTCAAGTTTTTTGCCCCTTCAAAATTGGAAACTAAATGGCAGAGCAGGAGGAAGAGGCCACCTGCAGAAACAGGTTCGAAGTGTAGGAGTCAAAAAAAATCAGTGCGAGGGAGTAAAAGATATTTCAGACTGTTGTGAATCCCAGTGCACATCCCTGCACTGTGGAGCTGTTGTGTCCCTTCGGGGGGGTACAGGGATGTCACTGGTGGTGACAGGCTGTTCTCAGGGGCTGTGCTGCTCAGTCATACTGTGTGTTGTATTACACCTGCAGTGCACACACCCAAATGCTTTACTCAGGGTTTTATGTGTTTGATCTGGTGGCTCAAAGCCCATCCACCTCCTGAAACAGCCACCCCAGTGGTGCTGATACCCTGTTCCTGTCACCTGCTGCAGCCAGAGGCTGGCTGTTGGAGGCAAAGCTTTTTGTTGGATTTCTCTGACTTTGGGCACTGACAAAAACACCCCGTGGACGCTGACCCCATGGTGTGCCCACGGAACTGCCATCTCTCCTGTGGGACAGCAGACCTGCGCATGGTTTGGGCAGAGCATGTCCTGTGGGGTTTCCTTGCCAGCTCAGCTTCACCTCTCTAGAAGTCCATCCAGGAACCCTCCAGGGCATTCCTCCTCTCTAAGGGCTTTCTGTCAACCTGTGTTTCCTTCATCCTCTCTCTGGAGCCTTTGTGTCTTTCCTCCTCTCACCCAGCTTGCTAGGAAGAGACTCACAGAAGTGACACTGTGGGACCTTGTCTTTCTCAGCCAGCAATGCTGGCCTGGAAACTCTTCTGCCTGCGTATTTGTTCCATATTTCTCCAACCTTTTGCTCATGCCGCTTTCTTCACACCACTTCCTCGGTTTGCTTAGCACTTTGTCAGGGAAGCTCCTTCTGCCTGTGCTGAGCTGTGCTTTGCTGCTCTCAGGCCAAGGCCAGGTCCCACGGCTCCCACACATCACTGTGCTGGTGGCACACACTTTCCTACTGGTGATCACATTTGCTCTGCTCCTAAAATGGAAGGATTCCACATTTTTAACAGGCAAGGGATGCTTGGGTGAGAGTCTGTGTAAGCTGCTCTGTGCTTGAGGACGATCTTGTCAGATTTATGTCGTGGAGTGAAACATGGAGATCTGATCTCACCCCTTAACTCTGCCAGAAATCCTTTGGGACCTCCAGCAAAACACTGAGTGCTTTCATCCCTAGATCATAGAATTATAGAACCATGGAATGGTTTGGGTTGAAAGAGATCTTAAAGCACATCCAGCTCCCCTCCGTGCCATGGGGAGAGACACCCTTCCACTATCCCAGGTTGCTCAGAGCTCCACCCATCCTGGACTTGGACACCTCCAGGGAGCCAGGGGCAGCCACAGCTTCTCTGGGCAACCTGTGCCAGGGCCTCTCCACCCTCACAGGGAAGAATTTGTTCCTGATATCTCATTTAACCCTGCCCTCTGGCAGTTTAAAACCATTTATCCCTTTTCCTGTCACTGTCTGCCTGTATAAAAAGTCCTCCATCCTTTTTCAAAGAGGCACCAACAAACTTGTGGGAGAACCCAACATTCTCCCAGAACTTCCTGGCAGATCCAAGTGCCTAAAAGGTGCTTCTTGCACTCTGGCACTTATTTGCAGCTCCAAACCTCCCCCTGTACTGCTGGGAAAAAGCAGCTCCCTTATGCCTTGGATAGAAATTAGTCCCACAATGAGGTGAGACCATTCCCAGAGGAATGGGAAGGCTCAGATGTTCTCTGGTTATGCAGAAATCACTTTTGCTACCAGGTAAATGTTGAGGTGAAAGCAGAGTTCAATCATTACAATGTGAATATTATCAGTGCAGGTTTGAAAACAAAAAAATGAAGCATTTGAGCGGAGCTTTAAATGAACTCCAACTGGGCTGTTTCCTGCAGTCAGTGAGGTGATGGGACACTCACAGTCATGTGGCAGAGAAACACTATTTAAAAAAAAAATCCAGTCTTTGACACATCCACAAAAGCATCCTGGATTAGGGACAGGTATAATTTCACATCCCCAAAGCTCCTCTGGAATTCTGGTGTTCCCTCATAGTGGTTAGCTGTGACACACAAGTCTCCTGTGGATGGTCCCACCTGATTTTCTAGCAGTGGTGGCCTCTGTGTGTGATAACCTGGACTTGACCAGGTGGTTCACAGCCCCTCTGTGGGGAGAGGGCTCAGCTCTGTCCTGGGCTTTGTCATATGGTACTTGAAAATGTCCCTCTTGGATCAAGGTTGAGAGCCAAAAGGGTGCTTGGGGAACAGTGACCCTGGTGTATATTTTAATTCAAGCAAAAATGTTACAGAGAATCACATTTATTCTTTACTCTGACTTTTCTGTTGAGGATATGAACTGTCTGGGAGAGATGAGACCCCTCCAGTGTGTCTGTGCAGTGCCTCACCTCCTGCCCTGGGCCTGGCACACCTGGCTGGCATTAAAATAAACCTTGGCCACACTCTGTTTATGTATTGTACACTGCAAATGACGAGGCCAAAACCTGTTTTACCTCTTGGCACCTCAGTGCTTTCCTGAGTGTTCTGGCCCTGCAGAGCTCTTCAGGTTCGCTGAACCTGACCCTTCCTGGGTGACTGCATTATCTTGCACAGCACTGAGCCCCTGTTCTGCACCTGGCAGTGACCTTCTTGTCCCCATGCAAGTCCCACCACAGCAATTCTTCCCATTTACCAAAGGCCAAGACAGGCAACCTGCCCTGCACTTTATCAAAACAGCAAGACACATATGACTGGCAAAGTCACAAGTACCAGGGATGGTTTGGGTTTGTTTGTAGAACCTGCAGGCATACCCTGACATCCCAGGGTGAAGTCATCTCAACAAATGTTCCCGGAGATCTCTCACCTTGTCTTTTCAGCTCTCTGGACCAAGCCTCTTCTTGAACACTTGGTTCATTACCACGAGCATGACTAAAGAGCAGCTCTATGAGAATTTTATGATGGCTCCTTGTTGCTGCTGGAAAGAAAGGGAACAATTAGTCTCCTTGGTCAACATGAACAGAAGGTGTTACTTGACAGCAGATAAAATTTAAGACTTGAAAATACAAAGACAACAGCCAGTGAATGAAGATTTGGGCACCAGAAAAATCCTGCAGACGGTCAAGCTCACAACATCAAAGAGGCAGGTGAAAATGGATCTATGGAAATACAACAGGGTATAAACATTAAAGGCAGACGATTGAATGCAAAACCCAACCAGCATGCTTCCTGTGGGTAGTGTGTCTCTTTTCTCTACACCTTTCTTTATGTTGGACGACTCACTACAAACTTCTTGTCCCAGCTTTCCCTGGTCTCTACTAGAGGCACATTACAGGCTGCAGGGCTCACAGACCTGTGGCAGCACTGCAAATTGTTAGAAACTTAAATCTCATGGTTCATGTACCAGGGCCAGGCAGCTCTCCTGGGAGCAGAGGTAATTAAATTTTGCTCAGTCATGCAGGTAGAGAAGCAGCTCTTGATAATCCTGCCTCTTGTCCTTGCATGCCTTCGTAACACTGTGTGGCAGCTGGCCTGGCCTCTCCAGAGTGCATGAGCTGGAAACCCAAAACGCTGGAGGAGCTGAGGGCACTCTTTAGGCTTCAGATGGTCTGTCTGGTTTCTCTCCTCAGAAAAAAGGTGTCATAAAGTTACAGAATCACAGGATGGTTTGGGTTGGAAGGGACCTTAAAGGTCATCTTGTTCCAACCCTCATGGGCAGGGGCACCTCCCCCTAGACCAGGTTATCTCTTGGCAAAACCCCCTCCAGCACAGTCCTCTCAGAGAAGGAAACTTTAATTTTTAAAGGCAAACATCTCATTTTGTTTCTACAGCTTCTCCACTCAACAAATCCGCATGAGTCTTTCTGCAAATGTGAAGGTCTACAGTCTGTACCTCACCAGGCTGGCCAAAGAGTGACAGCAGCTCAACCAGCACCCATCACTGCTTCAGCAGCAGCTGGCTTTGGCAGATCTCCCTTTGCTGTGTGCAGGAGATGCAGCTCTAATTGAGATGAGGGAACCAGGACAGTGCATGCGCAGCTCCCCTCAACAGCCTCGAGTGGAGCTAACACTTCGTCTCCCTGTGACTGCAGGTATGGAAGACACAATCCCACAAGTCAGCAGCACGGTCAGTAATGAAAACAGAGAGCTCTGGCTCCCATTTCATTGTAGATAACAAAAAACTGTCCCAAAAAGGTAAGACTCCTTGACTCCATCTTACACAGGGGAAACTGAGGCACAGAACTGTGACATGACCTCCCAGGGCTGAGGACTGAGAGCTGGTCTCAGTCCAGCACTCTGTTCAAGGCCAGCACTGGCTCCACACACAGACTTGAGAGCTTTAATCCCCATCACACACATCTTTTGCATCTGCAGAACTTGTTCTTCCCACAGCCCTCTTTGGTGACATGCTGTCCCATTCTCATTCACAGTCCTTTGGCCAAAACATTCTCTTCCTAGCATGGATGAGCTCTGCAGCACATCAGTGAGTTCACTCCTTGCCTCCTAGGAAAAGGGCAGCTCTTCTTCATGGAAAAAGAAGTAGAGATGAAGAGGCCTGAAATGACCTGCCTGAAAGAATCAAGACCTGTAAGGAACGATCACAGTTCTGCAGTCCCAGAGGGTTTGGTATGGCACTGCAGAGACTGATGCAGAATGGTGCGGCCAAATGACCCCCCAACCCGCAGGGCACGTGTGGTGCTCCAGGATCTGGACCTGAGAGCAGCTCTGAGGTCCCCACGGGTGTCACTAGAGCCTGACCACGTCCCTTTGTTAATGCAGAGACTCTTTTACTGGTCCATTCCACCATCTAGTGGAGATCTCTGAGAGGACACAGCGCAGCAAGGCAAGAAGGCAAGAGCTGCCACAGGACGGAGAACACAGAACAACTAAAGCTGGAAACGACCTCCAAGATCATCAAGTGCAACCTCTGACTGAATCCCACCATGCTCACAAACCATATCATGAAGTGCCACAGTTACTCATTTTTTCAATATTCCAGGGACACCATCTCCACCACTGCCCTGTGCCAATGCTTGACCACTTTTTCAGTGAAGAATTTTTCCCTAATATCCAACCTGAACGTCCCCGGCACAACTTGAGGCCATTTCCTCTTATCCTGTCACTCATTCCCTCAGCTGTTCCTCATCAGACTTGTGCTCCAGAGCTGTACATGCAGTAACAGCTCTTATTCCTACGTTATTTTATATCTTATTCAAGATCTGCCCAGACCCTTTGGTTGCTCAGGGTAACAGATATGTTTACTTTGCACTTAGATGAAAACTTGATCAAGTTCAGAGCACAAGTGTAAACTTGTAAAAGGATTTGAACACTTTACACAAACCCTGATTAATTCTGCAAATGGAGACCTCAAGGAGACATACAGAAGGCTTACAGGGAGCATCCTGCTGTGTGGAAGTGGGACTGGACAGTGCTTGAGACTTGCCAGTGACTCCACATCACCTCTGTGAAGTTTATATTAATCACGAGGTGAAATCCAGTGATCAGCACACAGTGGAAACCAATTCAGAAGAGCTGCTCCAGTGTGTTCCAAGGCCTGGCTGGCACTGCAGGGGCTTTGATCCACGTGCTGGTGGGAATTGGTTAGAAGAAACTAAAAAATGGGGATTTTTGCAGTCACCTCTACAGAAGGAAGTCCAGTATCTTACCTCAGATAGTACGTACCTGCATTGCTAAGAAAGAACTTCCACCCCAAACCACTGAAGAAGCCTTTCAGAAGACATTTGGATCATAGCAGGAACTATTTCATCACCACTTCAGCAGTGACAGAGTAAGAGCTGAGGGTGAATCTGGAGCAGGGCAGATGACAATCACCTTTGTACCTTGATTTTTAGCTGCCTGCAATATTCTGTACTTAAAAATCAGCCAAGATGCTTTTCACAGGTACTCAGAGGCAGAGATGCCCAGGGTACTTCCAAACCACATGAGATGCTCCTCCTGGAGTTGTCCAAGGCCAGGCTGTACAGGGCTTGGACCAACCTGGGATAGTGGAAGGTGTCCCTACCCATGGCAGGGGGTGGGACAAGATGACATTTAAGGTCCCTTCCCACCCAAACCATTCTGGGATTCTGTGATTCCAAGTGTCCAGTGTGTCCTTGGAACTAGGAACTTGAGACTATTGCAAAGCCCTCTGCTGCTAACAAGGGATGGGTCAGTGCGGGTGGCAATGGTGACAGGGATGTCCTCACCCACACCACTGCTCTCTGGGGCACGTGCAGGGCATCTGCAAAAGGCATCAGTCAGAAGAGCATGAGCTGACACCCATCCAACATATGAGTGAGACAGGTGTTAAATGTAAATATCAGACAACAAATGTAAGTATCACCGGTGGTGATAAGCAGCACCGGTAACAATAAAGACAAAGTGTTTTCTCTGCAGTGCTGTCCAGTGGTGAGGTGGCAGCCAGCCTGCACAGCTGCCAGACTCCTGGATATCCCATCACTGTCAGGAACAACCCACCCCAGTGCAGGGCCATCTTTAGCCACTTCTTTCACTGGTCATAAAGAAAAAAGTCACTGCCTGTATCCCATTCCCAAAATCTTGTTGTAATAGGTCACACTGACACCTTCAGGACGGACCGTGCTAAGAGGAGGCTGTGAATGTCCTGACTGGAATAACTGCATAGTAACATATTATATAATTTATTATTATCACTGTCATTAATATTATATACCTGTAACATCACAATAAGCCTTTCCTGTACAAATAGGCCCCTAAACAACAAGGAAGTTCAAGTGAGTTGAGGATTCCAGTCTATTCATTCCTTGCATAATCCCAGTAACACATTAACATTCCCCAGAGCTATGCCAGTCCTCCCAGTAATGTTTTCCAGTTAATTTGTTTTGTTGTGAATAAAATCCTGTTAAATAAACAGAGCACATCCATTTCATCTCATTTCACATTTCTGAAAGGAAAATATTCAGTCTGCATTTTATTGAGAGCTGAGAACACGACACTGTAGGGCAAAACTTACTAAGGGCAAAATTAAGGGTAAAATACACATGCACTCATGCACACTTTCCCCCACTTCTTCTGCAAAAAGTTGATGTAATTTTGCATAACTTGAGATATTTGTGATCTGACTTTTCTGGGTCACTGTTATTCCACACCATTTAATGCTCACAATAGCTCCTACTGAGTGCAGTTCTCTCCTGAGAACCACGGGATGTCCGACCCCTGAGGCCTTAATGAGGCACTGAGGAAAGGATTTGTGTGTCCCGAAATTAACACTCACATCGACGTTACACACACCTCCCCAAGAATGGACTTGCCTTCAGCCATAAGACACATGTCTTGTGTCCCACTCATGAAATGGGAAAAGCTGGGATGTCTAAACCCAGTCCTGGGAAAGCTTAGCCTCCCTGTGCCTTATCAGGATATGCCACCAGGCAGTGACAGTGACAGCCCGAGCACACACAGCCCTTGCCTCCTGTCACCCATCTCACTGCCACCAGACCCATCACCACCATTCTGCATAAAAGGCGCTGGAAATGAGTTTTTTCCCACTTAGGAGCTACTTGCAGAATAGAAAAAAGCAAGAAGAGCCCTTCATGGAGGAACAAATCAGCATGGCCAGGCAATTCTGAAAGCAAATGTTTCCTCCAAGAAGGCAGCAGGCACAGCACTCCTGTGCACTCCTGTGCACGGTCACCGTGTGCCAGCAGCGAGGGGACAGTCCTGGCCCACGGGAGAGCAAGGCATAGCTCTGCCCACAGAGCGATCAACACCCAGGGGACCATGGCCATGGGGAAACATGCTGACAGGCCAGACGGACACTGGAAAAGGGGACCAACAATGACAGAATCCACCTGAGGCGCAGCTGAGGGATCTGGGGGGGCTGAGCCTGGAGAAAAGGAGGCTCAGGGGGGACCTTCTGGCTCTGTAAAACTCCCTGACAGGGGAGGGCACCCGGGGGGAATGGGCTCTGCTCCCAGGGAACAGGGACAGAATGAGAGGGAACGGCCCCAAGCTGTGCCAGGGGAGGGTCAGGCTGAATATTGGGAAATGTCTTCGCTGAAAGGATTGTCCAGCCCTCGCACAGCTGCTCAGGGCAGTGGTGCAGACCCCATCCCTGAAAGCGTTCAAGAACGGTGTGGATGCGGCGGTAGAGGACGCGGCTTAGCGGTCACCTTGCAGTTACCAGAGACCGCACTCCGCCACTGCCGGCGTCCGTGAGGCGCCGAACGCCACCGCCGGTGTCCCTAAGGCACTGAACACCACCGCCGGTGTCCCTGAGGCACTGAACACCACCGCCGGTGTCCCTAAGGCACTGAACACCACTGCCGGTGTCCCTAAGGCACTGAACACCACCGCCGGTGTCCCTGAGGAGCTGAACACCACCGCCGGTGTCCCTAAGGCACTGAACACCACTGCCGGTGTCCCTGAGGAGCTGAACACCACCGCCGGTGTCTCTGAGGCACTGAACACCACCGCCGCTGTCCCTGAGGCACTGAACACCACCGCCGGTGTCCCTGAGGCACTGAACACCACCGCCGGTGTCCCTAAGGCACTGAACACCACCGCCGGTATCCCTTAGGCGCCGAACGCCACCGCCGGTGTCCCTGAGGCGCTGAACGCCACCGCCGGTCTCCCTGAGGCACTGAACGCCACCGCCGGTCTCCCTGAGGCGCCGAACGCCACCGCCGGTGTCCCTGAGGCGCGGAGGGCCGGGGCGGAGAGAGGGCGGGGCCATCTCGGCTCCGGCCACGCCCCTGCCCCAGCTCTGGGCCCGCCCCCTGCACCGCCCCGCGCAGGCGCAGAAGCACAGCTGGGCCTCATGCGGTTCCCAGCCGAGCCGGCCGGGAGCGGCGCCGCGCGCGCTCCGCATCTCCCGCGCGGCCCCCCCGCGTGCGCGCCGTCCGCGCGCCCGGCGGCCACAGGTGAGGGCGGCGGGCGGGACCATCCGGGCAGAGCGGGGGGGGGCGGCGGAGCGGCGCCGCGCGGACCCCGCGGGCCTGGCGGGGCCGTACGGGGCCGTACGGGCGGCGCGCGCCGGCGGTTCCGCGCGGCGGTGGCGGGAATTTCTGGCGGGAGGAGCGGGCAGGGGCCGGCCCTCGGCGGCGGGGGGACAGCGGGGACCGGCCCTCAGCGGCGGGGGGACAGCGGGGACCGGCCCTCAGCGACGGGGGGACAGCGGGGACCGGCCCTCGGCGGCGGGGGGACAGCGGGGACCGGCCCTCAGCGACGGGGGGACAGCGGGGACCGGCCCTCAGCGACGGGGGGACAGCGGGGACCGGCCCTCAGCGGCGGGGGGACAGCGGGGACCGGCCCTCAGCGGCGGGGGGACAGCGGGGACCGGCCCTCAGCGGCGGGCGGAGGAGCAGTTTGGGGGTCGCTGTCAGGAATGTCAGGGGCCCGGGGCGCGTCCCCCTCGCCCAGCCCGCGCTGAGGCGGTGCCGGTGTCTGTCGCGTCCAGGCGCGGGGCAGATGAAGTACATCCTGGTCACGGGCGGGGTGATCTCGGGCATCGGCAAGGGGATCATCGCCAGCAGCATCGGCACCATCCTCAAGTCCTGCGGGCTGCATGTCACCTCCATCAAGATCGACCCCTACATCAACATCGACGCCGGCACCTTCTCGCCATACGAGCACGGTGAGTGCCCCGCGGGCTCAGCATCGGGATCTGCCGGGTGGCCCCGGGGCTGCCTTGGGCTGCAGTGAATTATCTCCTTTGTACGAGTCTTTGTGCCTGGTCGTGCCTGCGGGAGCCGCAGGCTGAGCCTGGCAGCACTCCGGGCTGGCTGGTGGGGCTGCTGTGCCCCAGCCCACAGCACGGATGGTCTGTTCTTGCTGCTTGTTTGGGGACAGTCCCCACTGCACTGATTCTCTTGGCTCTATAAGGCCTTTAGTTTTATTTGCCACCCCTAAACTTGCCGTGGCAATCAGGGGAAGGTGTTTCCTTACATTGAATTCTTCCACATGCCTGACATGTGCGCTTGTGCCTGTTTCTGTGTGTGCAGGGGAGGTGTTTGTGCTCGATGATGGAGGGGAAGTGGACCTGGACCTTGGGAACTACGAGCGCTTCCTCGATATCCGACTCACCAAAGACAACAACCTGACCACTGGGAAGATCTACCAGTATGTCATTAACAAGGAGAGGAAGGGAGATTATCTTGGCAAAACGGTCCAAGGTGATGCAAAGCTTCTTTTTCTGGTGCTTAGAAATGCATTCTGTATTTCAGTCCTGGCTGGATGCTTTTGTCTTTTGTCTTCACTTAAAGCTCTGCACCATCCTGTTTGTGTCTGGACTGTGCTGGACTTGGGTCCAGCTGTCTAGTGTAGCCAATGATAAATGTGAACAGACTGCAGACTAATATGCCTGGAGTTGTTAGTTAGCTGGTTAAAATGGTTAATGCTTTTGTTAACTCATGTCATTAGAAAACTCAAGTAATTTGTGAGTATCAAATCAGTCCTGTCCATTTTTAACCATTCTCCGCAGCTGGTTGACATTAGGACTTTTACAGACGGTTAGAAACACAGTAACTCTGTTACTTAGAGCAAAAAACAGTTTGTGTTCGGATCTTTCAGCTTAAAGGAAATGATGCTTACGTGTGTTTAAATTGAGGCAGGGTTCCATTTCCTGCCAAGACACTAAAAATCACAGCCAAGAATAATCACTTAAAAATGCATAGTTCTTCAAACACACAAATTCCTGCTCAAGCCTTATGGGAAGCACTGGCTAGTGATTGTCAGTAATTTGCTCTGTAATGAGTTAAGAGGGAGGAACATGTGTGGGGGCTTTAACCCTTGCCTGGGTTTCTCTTCCAGTTGTTCCCCACATCACAGATGCCATACAGGAATGGGTAATGAGGCAGGCACGGATTCCCGTGGATGAGGATGGCATTGAACCCCAAGTTTGTGTGATTGAGGTTTGTAACTTTTTAAAAGTAGGTTGTTTTGTTTCTTGTATGCAGTAAACTGATCATTATGCATATTCTGCATTTTTTTAGAGAAACGTTCAACTTCGCATGTTATTGAATGAGTTAAAAATTCTACTTACTTTAGTCTTTTGAATTGCAACCTGCAGCTGCCTCATGAGGGGCAGCCCCATAGGACCCAAGGGAACAGCTGGAGCTGTGTCAGGAAGTTTTGTTGGATATCAGGGAAAGGTTTTTCACCCAGAGGGTGCTGGGCACTGCCCAGGCTCCCCAGGGAATGGGCACGGCCCCGAGGCTGCCACAGCTCCAGGAGCGTTTGGACAGCGCTGCCAGGGGTGCCCAGGGTGGGATTTGGGGGGTCTGTGCACGGCCAGGGGTTGGTCTGGATGATCTTTGTGGATCCCTTCCAGCTCAGGAGATTCTATGACTTAACCTACAAGATGAATTTTAGCTCATGTAATTTAATATGCCAATCTGAGTTAATCGAGCTGTGCCCTCCTCTTCCTTGGTGGATGGAGGGAGGGTGGGTAAATCCCCCTCTGGAAACAGTTGTCTTTCCTCCTCAGCAGTAAAAGGAGCCTCAAAGTGACCAGTTCAAGCATAGGTGTGGGTCAGGGAATGGCCCAGGTTAGTGGTGACAGTTTCCAGTGTGTTTATGGAACATTCTGCTGCCAAAGGAGAGGGAGCAGGGCGAAGGCTCCGACACTGCTGCGCTGCCTGCTGGGATATGCTAACACAGGAGAGGGAGCTTGTCACAGAGCCCAGGTCACGGTGACTTGGACTCTGCTTACAGCTTGGGTGCCAATTTCTGTGCCAGGATCACAAGCCCAGATCTGAAGTACCAAGGAGGCACTGTCTGACAGGGCCTTGGAGGCTCCATGGATTGTCTTGTCTCTGTTCCTGCTTGTGTCCACTCTCTGTAGGTCCTAAATCTTAACAGAAATTTTGCTTCTCAGTGCCACCTAATGTTCATAAATCATAATTTTAACATCTGAATCTTTTCTCTGAAGAGAAAATAAAGGTAAAGCTGGTGTCTCTGTAGAGGTGTTGTCCATATGGGAAGCTGTGTTTCTTGGGGCTTTTTGAGCTGTGGGGAAATACTGAAGGCAGAATAGTACTTGGAGTAGATTGGAGGCTGTGGAAACAGTGCATGCAGCTGGCAAATCCTAGTACTTCGCATGGGATAGAATCACAGAATATCCTGAGCTGGAAGGCACCCACAAGGATCAGAGTCACCCCTGGCCCTGCCCAGACCCCCCAAATCCCATCCTGTGTGTCGCTAGCAGCGCTGTCCAAACGCTCCTGGAGCTCTGGTGGCCTCAGGGCCATTCCCTGGGGAGCCTGGGCAGTGCCCAGCACCCTCTGGGGGAAGAACCTTTCCCTGATCTCCAGCCTGACCTGCCCTGGCCCAGCTCCAGCCGTTCCTGGGTGCTGTGCCCGGTCAGAGATTAGAGCTGCCCTTCAGGAGGAGCTGTGTTGGTGTTGATACTCCTTCAGAGAATCAGAAGGATGTGCTGGGGAGATGTTCATGTGTTATATATATTTTCATGTCTTTAGTGTGCAGCTTCACCAGGTGCTGTTTTGGCAGTAACTTTAATTCCCCCTGTCTGTGTGTTCCCAGCTCGGGGGCACAGTGGGCGACATAGAGAGCATGCCTTTCATCGAGGCCTTCCGCCAGTTCCAGTTCAAAGCCAAAAGAGAGAATTTCTGTAACATCCACGTCAGTCTGGTTCCCCAGGTAAGGACCCAAAACATATTGGTGGTCAGAAGCTTCTTCAGTCCAAACTTGCTTCCTAAATAGGTGTTTCTGAAATGCTGTATCTCTCAGTACTGTTACTTCTGCATTTCAGTGTATATAAACTCCTGGCAGAAATGCAGAGATTATATGTTAAAGTACTTAAAAAGTCTCAGAGGATTGAATGGAAACTTTGCAAATGTATAAATGTGTGATAAATGCTTGAGAGTTGCAGCAAGTGCAGTTTTGCATCTTTAACTGCTCAATTGTCTCCTAGGTTTTGCAGGGTAAACTTGATTTCCAGGGTGAAAGCTTTCAGTTTCCCTTCATTTGCATGGCCTTTCATTTCTCTAAAGCTATTTCATGGCTGTTTGGACTCACTAATAAGATCATATTCTAGGCTTTTCCTGGAGTTCATTAATAGTTTTCTTTCTGTTTTCCCACCTGCAAGATTTACATTAGCTGTTGCTCATGAAATATGCTGGGTGGCTTTTGAAATTTTAACATATAATACCATATTTTGAAACATAATCTATTTCTTCCCCTAATCTATATTTTTAATATGTGTTTTCATCATTGACAGTAATTTCATAGACTCTCACATCTGAGTGCTGTGTGAGCTGTAACAGTCTGAGGGGTAGTTGCCCTTGGCTCAGAGATTAAACTAAGAAAAGGTGTTGGGAAGTGGTCCTTTGATAAGAATCAGTTAATTAGGAATCACAAATCAAAACAAAATATTCTTGTGTGCCAAGCAGGTGGGGTGAAAAGCACATGAAGGTGCTTCATGCCATAGAATCCCTGATATAACCTCAGCTCTATTATCTGCTGTAGTTTTGAAGACAATTTGCAGTCCCAGCTAAATAAACAACAAAAAAAATCTCTACTGGAGGTGTCATTTAAAAAAAAAAAAATCATGATTTTTCCAGTTTGGGAGAGCATGAGCATTCCTTGTGTCAGACTGAACTGGATTTGACTGAGCAAATTGATAATTATGGAGTGTAGATCAGTCTTTGGTCTCTTCTCCCTTTTCCTCCCTTCTGTCCAGGCCAGGTGATTTATGGGGAAAAATTAGAAATATGAAATATTAGGTATTTGGAGGTAGCAGTGGATAAACCTTAGGCTCTCTGTCCCTCTCCTTCCTGTACTCCAGTGGGCAGATTGGAACTCGGGTCCCTGCTTGTTGCTTTCAGTCAAAGTGGAGTACATGAGGTTCATGGGAATTGTCTGAGAACTGAGTCAGAGTTTTTACAAGATGGGTGTAGAGTCCTGATTAACCTGCTGAATTATTGCTGCTTATCATTATCTGAGACACCAACTCCTGCTCTTCTCTGACTAGCCAAGCTCGACAGGGGAGCAGAAGACCAAACCCACCCAGAACAGTGTTCGTGAGCTCAGAGGTCTCGGCCTCTCCCCAGATCTGGTAAGGTTTGTGTTGCATGGCTTTGAATGTAAAAATCTGGCATGTTGCAACAGCAGTCTTGTCTAATGCTGAAGTTGAAAGCTCCTGTATGGTGGTGATAAATAAGGAAAAGAAACGGAGTTGGTTTTTGTTTTTTTCTCAAATCACAGAGACTGCACAAAGGCAGTTCTTGTTAGTGGTTTGTGTTATGAATGCCTGAGCATTTCTGTTTTACGTCACAGCCCTGATGTTGCTTCTCTGTTAGATTGTTTGCAGGTGCTCCACTCCACTGGATACCTCAGTAAAAGAAAAGATTTCCATGTTCTGTCATGTTGAACCAGAACAGGTAAAGATTGCTGTCTGTGCTTCCTTGCAGTAAATATTGGAGCTGTTTGTCAGATGCTGAGGGGAGTTTTTTCTGAGCACAGCAGTTCTGACTCTGTGCTTTGGTAACTGCATAATTCATTTGCTGCTTTGTCTTACCTACCTTCCTGACACATGGCCCTGTTGCTAAACCAATTTTTGATGTGCCAGCACCCAGGTTTTCTTATAAGGTAGTTGGTGTAAGCTTAGAGAATTCTATGGAATCCAAGGTGATTTTTGAATCACTGTTTTGACCTTAATTATACTTCCACATTCCTTCTGTAAACATAGAAGAATGAGATTTTCCAGTATTTAGAGCCGAAAGAATTGCCCCAGATTAAAAGGATATATGACTGTATTTCACATCCTGCTCTTATCACAATATTATTCTTCTGCCTGAAATTTCTTGAGGAGAGATTGCACAGAGAGATTGCAATGGTATTTGGGAGAAGCATTGCTTCACTTGAATGTTGTATGATATGCACAAATTCCATGATGCTTTCTATACTGAGACTCATAGCACTGTCTAAGGTGAACCTTGGAAAATAGTCAGAAAGTATGTAGGCTAAATATTGGCACTTTCCAATCCAGCTGGAGCTCAAAAAATGTTGTCTTTTTGTGAAAGACTGAGTATCACTTCACAATCCGAGGTTCTGTCAAGCAATTTTTATGACAAGACCAAACTTGAGTCCTGCAATTTCAAGCACTGCACTACTGGCAATAATGCTGATGTGTCATCAGTAAAATATCTACCTCTTGTTGGCCAGGAATTCAAAATAAGTTGGCTCTTGTCCCTTCTCAGGAAGTTTAATGCAGTTCTATATAGTTGCTGCTCTTGCTGTTGCACTTGGATTGAGAAGGAAACAGCACTGAGGGTGAAAGAGGAAAATGTGCAGCCAAGGAGGCTTGGCTGGTGCAATGCTGAGCTCTGCTTTAATTTCAGTCAGTAGAAATGAGGATTCAAAAGTAATTGTGCTAGTGTGTTTTGGATCCCTAAAGTACAGCTTCATTATTAATGGGCAGGTGACAGTTGTCCTGAGCTATCTTTTCCCATTTCAGTGAACTACAACTGTTGATGTAGATTTCCCTCATTGACCTAAGAATTCATAGTTTATAATTGTTTAATCCTAAACTTGATTTAGGATTAAACAACTTATATTATGAAACAAATTATATATAATATATTTACGGGCGCCCTGTAAAATGCATTGCTGTGTTGGGGTCACAAATTTCCCTGGGTTTGAATCAGACTGGGAGCCCTGGTTAGGAAGGGCAGTGGTGGGAAGGGGGAAGCTGTGCCTGTGGCAGTTTGACGGCAGCTTCACTTGGGATTCTGTGTCACAGGAGTGTCTCTGGAGTGTTCTTTGAACTTTGCTGTGTGCTCACATAACGTGCTGGGCAGCTGATCCCTGCTGCTGGCTTACTGTGTTATAGCCCTTCCCAAGGGGCTCTAGGGAGCTACAGTGCCTTGGAAGTGCTGAAGGATGGCCTTTTCAAGCATATGGAAACAGTATTAAGCTATTCATATGTTATGTTATTCAACATGTTATTGCCTGGAAGTTTAGGTGGTCGTATGGTTTTCTGCTAGAGACAGCAACGCTCTGAATATCTGTGTAAAAATAATTGCACAGGCACTGGATGTTTTAATAAGAGTGTTTTAATGACACTCTTATTTTCTGAACAGGTGATTTGTGTTCATGATGTCTCCTCTATCTACCGGGTTCCTCTGTTGTTAGAGGAGCAGGGAGTTGTGGACTACTTCAGGCACAGGCTGGACCTTCCCATCGAGAGGCAGCCCAGGAGGATGCTCATGAAGTGGAAGGAGATGGCTGACAGGTGAGCTGCACTGCTGGGCACACTTAACACACTTCAAGATTGGTTTCTCTTCCTGGTTGTTGGTTGTGAGATGATGAGTGTTATTTCCTGTTCCTCAATTGTTCTTACATGCTCACATTGTTTTTTCCTTTTGCTCAGAGCCCCATCCAAACCTTGAATGTTTCCAGGGGTGGGGAATTCCTGTAGACAATCTGTGCCAGTGCCTCATCACTCATATTGTACAAAATTCCATCCCTATACCTAGCCTAAATCTCCCCTCTTTTAGTTAAAAACCATCACCCCTTGTCCTGGCACAACAGACCCTACTAAAATGCCTGTCCCCATGTTTCTCATAAACCCTCTTACTGAAAGCCTGCCTCAAGGTCTCTGTGAAGCTTTTTCTTCTCCAGGCTGAGCCACCCCAATTCCCTCAGCCTTTTTCCATAAAATCCATAAGGATCTCAGTAAGTTTGTGTTGGTACTGTACTGTCTTGTGTTAAACCCAGTTTGAAGTAACTAAAAGATGAGACTGCTTTGCCCTCCCTTTTTATTAAAAAAGTCTCAGTACATGACAAAGTGTTGAAATCCTTTTGTAGCTATATGGAGATATCAGGAGTGTAAATAAAAAGTACATTTGAGTGTGCTTTCAGGGAGGTGAGACAAGTGTTTGGTACCTGCTCTGTCTGAGACTCGTTGGAAACTGATGGTTTTTTCATGTGAGGAACAGACTCAGTGTTCATGGGGAAATAGTGAATAGAGTCTTTTCAGGAAGGGCCTGAATGCCAACTGAAGCCTTAAATAAGAAACTAATTTTCAAGATCTAGATGTTTTCCTTGTGCCTGACACAAGCCTGACCCAGACCTGTCAGTAGCATTTCCTTTTGATGGGGAAAGCCCTTGGCTGCCAGCTGGGCTGAAGTTATTTAGCAATTCTGAGGTAAACTTTTAACAAACTCTTGGCTGTAGCCAGGAGTGCTGTGTGAATCCCGTGCTGCCAGGTGCTGGGGATTGAAAGTGTAGGCAGCACAGCCTTAGGACTCCAGGAATGCTCTCTGTGCTTGTAGCTGCTGATATGAACTCACTCAGCAGCGTGGGAAGATGCTGTGCAGTACAAACACATGCCAGGCTGTGCTTTGATCCTCTCCTAAGGGCTCACTGCAGCCTTTGGATCTAACACAGCTTCCTGAAAAGGCAGTTTGGATCTGCTCAAAACGGCTTTTCATCATCAGGAGAGATGAATTAATTTATATGTGGCTTTCTGCAACTGTTTTCCGTGGTCATTGTTTTGGTTTTGATCTCGCTTTGATGTTTTTAAGTCATAATTATTATAAAAGGTCACTCTTCCAAAGACGTCAGCTCTGTTGGACAGAGTTTGGAGAGCACAGCCGTTTGTTCCTTGAAAAACTGAACAGAATGTGACTCCTATCCCTCTGCTGTTACTGGTGGAATAACCTGTGTGTTCTGTAGGTATGACCGTCTACTTGAAACATGTTCTATTGCACTCGTGGGCAAATACACCAAGTTTTCTGACTCCTATGCCTCTGTCATCAAAGCCCTGGAGCACTCTGCCCTGGCCATCAACCACAAACTTGACATTAAGGTAGGGATGGGTCTGTGTGTGTGGAAAAACTCCTCCCATCCTCCTTTGACCTGCAGTGTTGCCTATCCTAATTCAGATTTTCACAAACCCATAGACTGAAAGGGAGAAGTGATCTAGCCAGTGAACTTCCAAATTGTCCTTGAATCAGAACAGCTGTTTTGATCATCAAAACAGCTGTTACCAGGCCTTATCCAGCTTCAGAGCACAGCAGCCTCTCATCCTGTGAGCTGTATGAGGTGTCTGGAATGGATGGAAACTCCTCAGTGCTCAGCTTGGTGTGCTGAGCTGTGGCAGGGGTAGATGGATTGGAGGAGGGCACTCTCTGCTTTCCCTTCCCTGACATTTGTTGCAAGTGATCCTTTTTTAGGGTTGTTGCTGTTAACCTTGGGGTACTCACAGGTTTTGTGATGCTCCTGCCTCAGGCTTTATTAAGGTTTTCATGCTAGTTTGGCTGCACAGGTGCTTTTTTGTGTCTTGGTCATGGCTAGATAGTCTGAAAAAGTGAAACATGTACCTAATGCCAGAAATTTTCATTTCAATAGACTTTTAAATGTCCAGCAGTTTCATGAAGCCAGTGAGCCATGGAAATAGGTGGTTGCTTTATAACAGCACCGATCTGGGTCTGGGTTACCTTTCAACTTCCAAAATCAGTAGAGGTGAAAAGAAGAAAGTCAAGACTGGTGAAATGTAAACCCTGCACATGCATCTGTGGATAGTCCCAGGCCCAGCTGTGTCTGAGTGGCTCAGAAGGGAAGTGAGTTCTATGACCTCTGTGCATGGAGATCTTATGCTAAAGAACTGAGTAACAGTAGTTAGTTAAAGAACTGATTAGTAGTTTTGCAACCTCAAAAAAACCCCAAAAAAACCAACCAACTCCAGAATGGTTATTTTAAAGGGTTAGCAGCCTGCCAGAACACCCAGAAGTTCAGAGATACTGGAATACTGGAGATGAGAAAATGGAAAAATTGCAGGGTTTTTTCCCATTGTCGTAACACCCTTTAAATTACAGCAGCTTGTGTTTCACCATATCTGATTTCTTCTTCAGTGCCTCTTGAAGAGGTTGTTTATTTGATGAGAGAGCGATACAGTTTTTTTTCTCTCTCTGTGGTGGTTTGTGTCTGCACAGCCCCATGCTCCCACCTCGCTGTGCTGCATTAACACCTCACATTTAACATTACAGTCCAGGGCTCATGGGCTTGGTGTGTGTCACAGCAGAGCTGCAGAGACGGGGGGACAGAGAAATCATGGGTTCTGTTTGTGCACCAGGAGTAGGATGGTGAGGAAAGTAGTTTTGTTGGCTAACAGATGGGAAATCTGCCCAGAAAAAGCTTAAGCATCCATTAGGAAACAAATCCAGAGCTATCCAGGAGGAATGATGCTATCTTAATTTAACAAGAATTCAGGAGATCCTGCACACTCTTGTGGCAATATCTCATCATCCTTTTGTTTTGGATTTCTTCCCAGTACATTGACTCTGCTGACTTGGAGCCAGACACTCTGCAGGAGGAGCCCGTGCGGTACCACGAGGCCTGGCAGAAGCTCTGTGGTGCTGAGTGAGTTCTGCTCTGGCCCTTTCCTTGGAGAATGTCTGATAAATGAGGATGATAAATGTCTGCTGCTGCTGACAGCTTTGGAATTAAGGGGCTCACTGGAGGCTCTTTCTTGGGCACCGTACTAGCACACTTGACAATACCCCAAACACCTCTCAGGAGCATTTAGGATAAGATGTTAAATGGAGAATTGTTAAATAAGTGAGGGAGTTGAGGAAAGGGAGCCGTGGGGGATATGATCATCTAGGTGAGGATATGCACACCTGCATTTTCAGGTGGAAGCAGTGAGAGGAGATCAGGAGAAAGGAAAGGTACTGGTAAAGGTTCTTAAAGCCAAAGTGAGAAAGGAAGGTGTAAGTGGGATAACAAATTCTTTAGAAATAAAGTGTGAGAAGGGGAAAAGTGTTGGCGAGCAGAGGAGTGCCAAGAGATAGCACAGAAAACAAGGGCAAGTGGGGCCTGTTACCCCTCAGGGCAGCAGGATTTGGGTGGGATCAGAAGAAAGAGCCTCCTGCAAAATTCCATTAGGACAATCTGACACTAGCGAGAGGCTTCCCCAGCATGGGCCTGGCTGGGTGATGTGTTTGCAGGTATGTTTGGTGCAGAGCATGTGAGTACCACAGCATGAACCATTTTAGTATGGTAATCTGCACTGTATTTGGGATCTCTCTTTGGGAAGGTAAATTCGGCGTTTATAAAATGTTTCCCTGTAAATTCAGTTTTATGTGACAGCTCATGTGAAGTCATGTGGAAACTGCTGCAGCCAGGCCTTGCCATGTGGCTACTTCAGAGCCCTTTTTGTCTTGCAAGTCCAGGATTTCAGGGGAGGGAGGTGGTATGTGGTTTGGGGGAGCCATGCTGAATGGAATCTTTTCATCCAAATGCAGTGGAGTTCTGGTTCCTGGTGGATTCGGTGTTCGAGGGACAGAAGGCAAAATTCAAGCTATTTCCTGGGCAAGGAAACAGAAAAAGCCCTTCTTAGGTGAGAAACATGTTTCATCCATAAGAAGATATAAAGCAAAGGAAAGGAAGCTGAATAACAGCCTAACTGGTCTGCAGCAAGAGCTCTCCTGATTTTCACTGGTGTCTGGGACGTGCAGTTTTGAAGGCAGCTGGCTGGGAAGGCAGAGATCTGTGCTCAGCTGAGCTGGGAACACAGCCTCATCCCTGCTTAGCTCTGAAGTGGTCAGAGTTGGCTGGGACGTGCTGACCAGGAATCTGTAATGAGGGATAGCAGTCTGAGGATGTTTCAGAGCAGTCTGTGGTGATCCTGGCGCCAACAAATCCATGACTGCATTTCAATGAAATGCCTGTGGTGAGAGACTGGTGTGTGAGCAGAGGGAATGGGAAAGGGAGGGGAGTAAAGCTTGTCAGGACTAGAGACCCTGAAATCCCAGTCAAAGATCTGCCTCATCCAAGTTTTCCTGTGGCTCAGGATACTCTGTGAAGACTTTGCAATATGGGCTCAGAGGTCCTTGTCCTGACCTGATCTGTGTCCTGCCTTTCTTTTCACAGGAGTCTGTTTGGGAATGCAGTTGGCAGTGGTGGAGTTTGCTCGCAGTGTCCTTGGTTGGCAAGGTAATTGCACAAAGCCCTTCCTGCCTTTTGGTCATTTCTTGGGTTGATTTTTTTAAATACCTGTGATTTTAAATTTTTCATAGGTAGGTTTAATTTTTGCCCTTGGCCTGTAAAATTCCCCATCTCCTTTGCTAATTCAAAGTAAAAGGAGCAATTTCCGTATCCTATTTTAATAACAATCAATGGAATAAGTCATGCTTATAATGACAGAAAGCTTCCTATTGCTTAACATGAGATTCAGCTCCTGAATGAAACACCTTGGTGGCCTCTGTGTGCTGGGCATCCCAAATTCCCACTGCAGCCAGTGGGAATGAAGCCCAAAAAGCAGTTCAGGCAGCCAGCAGCTGCAGCTCCTTCAGTGAGTGGAGTGGCCTGAACTCCCCTGCTTGAATTGAGCAGGTCCCTGTCAACAGAACTCCCTTCAGAAAGTGCTAAATTGAGTTCTCAGCCAGGAGTGAGGGTGAGGAAAAAGGAGTTTCTCTCACTGTTCTGCTCCCTTCTCCCTCCCTGCCTTTATTTCTGTATTTGAAGCTGTTGAATGTGTGTTTTTCCTGAACAAGAGTGGGTTGCCCTAAGACTGCAGCTTTTGAAATTGATACCAAACAGTGCTGACAGCCCTGTTCCTGCTGCCTGGGCTGAGTTCTGTGCCCAGGAGGGGCTCAGCACACTTGGGGATGAGAAGCAGCTGTACTTGGGGCAGGTCCTGAAGGTGATTGTGTCATGGTATGAGAGACTTGGTGTTTCTGATTGCTGAATGTTACCTTGCAGATGCGAACTCCACAGAGTTTGACCCCAAAACTTCTCATCCAGTGGTGAGTTTATGGTGACTTACTTGTAATATCCTTACTAGACTTATCTGCACATCCCTGGGCACATTTGCTGGGAGAAGCTGGAAATGTCCAAGGCCAGGCTGGACAGGGTCTGGAGCCACCTGGGATAGTGGAAGGTGCCCCTGCCCTTGGCAGAGGGTGGAACTGGATGGGCTTTAAGGTCTCCTCCATCCCAAACTGTTGTATGATAGCCACAGACAGACCTGAATTCCTGGGAACATTTGTGGAAGGCTCTGTGTTCCTTGTCCAGGGTCCACCATAATAATTGGCTTCTGCTATAATTTAAAACACTACTCAGAGTGAGGAAGTTATCAAGAAACAGCTTACAATGTTCTTTTTCAGAGAAGAATCAATTCTGATTTGGGGATTTTGTTCACATAAATGTGCCTGTTTGTTTAACATGCAGTTTAGTAAACAGCACAGTATTGGTGTGTGAGATTTGTGTGGACTCTGACTGAATATCCACAAACCTCCCACATGTTCTGTGCATCCTTTACTAGAGCAACTCAGCCAGCTAACCTGGTTCTGTCAGTCTGCCTTGTCAAGACAGTGTTCCTTGGGGTGGTTTCTTTGTTTTTTGCATGAAAGTTGGTGGGGTTTCTTTCTTTTAATGGGTCACAGTCTGCCTGGGACTGTTATTCCTCCCCAATTCCCACCTCCCTCTGGATTCTTTCCACAGGTGATAGACATGCCAGAACATAATCCTGGGCAAATGGGTGGGACCATGAGGCTTGGCAAGAGAAGGACACTCTTCCAAACAAAGAATTCAATCATGAGTAAGGCCCTTCTTCCCTCTTCTGGAAATGTTTCCTGGGAATGGCTTGCATGTATGGTGGGTGTGGGGAAGTGAGACCTGGAAATGTTGAAGCGTCCTTGAATGGCAGGTGTTCCAGGCTGTTCTGGTGGGGAAATGGGGATGAGGGAATTTGATCCCCTCCAGAAGTGGCAGATTCTGAAGGATGCTGTTCAAATGAATGTGTTAAAAGTTGGTATCACTGCTCTAAGGAACATCTTACTTTTGGTGCAGGGAAGCTGTATGGAGATCATGATTTCTTAGAAGAGAGACACAGACACAGATTTGAGGTAAAAATTCTCTTGTAGGTATTGAGCTTTCCTGTGTAATCCTGACACAAGAGATCATGGCTTGTGTTGCTTCTGGTTTTCTAGGTCAATCCAGAATTGAAAAAGTGTTTTGAAGAGCAAGGTCTGAAGTTTGTGGGGCAGGATGAGGAGGGAGAGCGGATGGAAGTGGTTGAGCTGGAAGGTGAGTCCTCCAGCAGTTGGTTTGTGGGTGTGGGATGGACAAGGGAAAGTGTTTGGAGGGTAATGGAGCAAGTTTTTTTGTGGGACCCATTCAGACTGGCTTGGAATGATTCCATCCATAAAATGATGGTAAAAATAGAATCCCATGGCCCTGTCCAGTTATGGACAAAAGGCATGGAAATGATACAGCAGGGCTTCAGCATGATCAGGATTTCATCTGCAGCTCAGCCACAGGCTTGACATGAATGTTCTGTGTCTTCCTCTCAGAGCATCCTTTCTTCGTTGGTGTTCAGTATCACCCCGAGTTCCTCTCCAGGCCCATCAAGCCATCACCCCCATATTTCGGGCTCCTCCTGGCGTCTGCAGGGAGACTCACCCACTACCTACAGAAGGGCTGCAGGCTCTCACCCAGGTGGGTTTAAGACAGACCCCAGTTAGAGCTGTCACAGGACAGTGCTGCTTCCTGCAGGATCACCTGGAGCACCCTCTTGGCACAGAGTTCCTGGGGATAACTGGGGGTGTTGGTATGGCAACACCTCTTCTTTCCACTCTTTCTTTGAAGGCTCATGTCTGGTGTGTTGAGGCTGATTGTGGGGCCACAGAGCTGTCCTGCAGCGAGGCCTGGCTTCAGGGAGAGAAGATCTGTCACCTTGTGCTGTCAGTCACGGTGTTTGGGAAAACACGCTGGGCCTGCTCTTTTCTTTAGTCTTTTTCTCTGGTCATGAGGACTAGAGACCTCATGGGCTTTTCCCCACATTCCTCAGACAAGTCCCATGTACAGGTTGGTCCATAAGAAACTTGTTCCTGCTGTTGGTTTAAAGAACAGACCCTGGTGGTTGCAGCCTCATGTTTTTTTTTCCTGCTGACTTCAGCTTGCTTTGTTTCAGTTTGCAAAGCAATGGTGTTTTGGGTGGATTTAATGGTGCAATTACTTGGTGCTGCTGCTCCCCAGGATCTGCAGTTGTGTTTGGCACTCAGGACTGTGCAACAAATATCAGCCACTTGGAACTGACCTGTTCTCTTCAGAGAGAACACTGAGGGGCTGCTGAGTGCTGACAGGCACTAAACAAAAACTAGACCAAATGCAGAGGAGAATTAGCAGTGCCTGTATCAAACCCAGGTAAATGCAATGCCAAAGGGAAGTGTTGGCTGTGTGGGTTGAGCTGCACCGTGGGATTTCTGTGTTGGTTGACACCATGGTGGTCAGTGTAGTCCAGGAGAGTTTCTTGTGTGATGGTCCCTCATTTGAATGCCTCCAAGGGTTGAGGGATATTTTAACTTCCTGCTTTTGCACATTTGAGTTTGAGGAGCCAAAGTTTTCCCTGTGCTGCAGCATCCCATATCAGAATTAGCAGTCCTTAAAGCACTTGTGCTCCCTAACCCTCATCTCTGCCTCCTTCAGGGACACCTACAGCGACCGGAGCGGCAGCAGCTCCCCTGACCTGGAGATCACAGAGCTGAAGTTCCCTTCAGCAAATCACGACTGATTCCTGGTAACCTTTCATGATCTCAACCTCTTCCTTTTGGAAAAAATTCCTTGCCCAGTCTTTGCTGCTGGCATCTGACATTCACATTATTTGGTAGAAAGCTGGCTCACCATGAGATGTGCTGGTGTTCAGCTGTACTGAGGGCTGGCTAGTGCCTCTGTCTGTGTGACAGCTGGGGGTGGGTGTCCCCTTAGCCAAGTGACACACAATGAAATACAAATACACAGGAGTTTGGGCTTAAATTCAGATAAAAGCACCAGTGGAGCACACACTCCTGAAAATGGGGGCAGAGCTGAGCTCTGCCTGGGTTTAGGAAATTCAATATTTTGCAATCCCTCACCATCGTTAAAGAATATTTTGGAAGTATCTGTTGTGTCCGTCTCCTGGGACAGCAGTTCCTGTCAGACCCAGGGCTCAAGCTCTGGTCTGTTAGGGCTGCAGGTGTTACAGGCACGTGGAAACTCAATGTGCACAATCCAGGGAAGGAGGAGACACTAAAACCCGGCACTCAGACTGCACCAGCAGAACAGGCTGACTTTAAATTTGAGTTCTCCATCTGTGCAGTAGGTGATGATGGATGTGGTACTTCCCCCTGCTCTGGCAGGTTTATGGGGGCAGTTTGCAGGAGTTGAGCAGCATCTGTGCACACGGCTGTGGGGTGAGAGCAGGGCTCCACTGCTGAGTGCCAGGGCACTGAAGAGGTCCAGCCCTTCCCTCCTCCCCCTTCCCTTTGTGTAACAGACCCTTCCAGAGTGAACTGCAGAGGGAAAACAGGGTCAGCCCCAGTCTGTCACAGGAGTGCCCCCCTCCCTCGGCACAGGACTGGCATGAGATGCTGTGATTGATGAGTGTTGGGCTGGTCCACAGCTGGGACAACACCAAGAGCTGAAGAACTCTCCTTGTAAATTTTTATCCTAAAGATACTCTGAACCTTGGTCTCAATGACAGCATCCTGTGTGCTCCCTAATGTGGCAGCTCTGGTGGCTTGGAGGCTGTTCCCACATGAGGAGGCTGTGGGGAGGGTGGCAGTGTGATGTGTCCCTAAGTCTGCAGCACAGTGACAATGGTGCTGGCCATGGCAGGGGTTCAGTGCTGGCTGAGCAGTGCTCACTCCCTGTGCTCTGTGTGAACTTGGTTGTGTGGAAGGAACCTGTGTCCAGGGGAGCAGCTCAGTGCCTTTGGTGGTGCCACAGTGCCCCCGCAAAGCTGGGAGACACCTCTGAGAAGGACACAGGGCTCTTGCCAGGGCCCACATGTCAGACTCTGCCTCCAGAGCTGTGCAGTTCCAGCCTGTGGCTCTTCCCTGTCAGTAACTTCCTTTTCTCTCTCCCTCTCCAGGTGTGTCCTTGCTGCAGAGAGGAGTCTCCATTAGTTTTTCCAGGCATTCTTACAGCAATAGCTTCAACACCCTCAGCTTTGGGCTTTCCTAACTTACGGGTTTATAATTTTCATTCTGAGATCCTGTCCCTTATTTCCTCAGCTCTTCTGTCCTTCCTTTATTTTCTATGTAGATCTTGGTTATTTGTGGAGGAGAGTTCACACAGGCCCCTCCAGACTTCTTTCAGTTCCTTCAGTTGCACCAGCTTGGGGGTCAAAGCAAACTGGGGGTGGGATTTGATGTGTTGAGGGGAATCCCGTGGCACACGTCCTTCCCAGTGCAGGGAGTACTTGGCATCGAGGGTGCCTTGGCACTGACAGTGGAGTTGCTTTCTCCAGTCTTTCTGCTCACTCCTCAGTCTTTACTTACTGGTGAAATTATGTGGATGGCATGAGATTTTGGGGCCTGGCTCAAGGTCTGAGCTGGGCTGTGCTGCAGAGGGCTCTGGGCAGCTTCATGCAGCCTTTTATTTTCAGGGAAAGGGGAAGGTTTTTTTTTTGTGTTTTTTTTTTTTTTTTAAGTAGTATTTACAAACCCTTGGCCCTGGTGCTCTTGGTGCATTCATTGCCACAATGAACTTGTGCCCAGGAAAATTTTCCTGGAATAGTGTTACTCTGGAACACGCTCAGCTGTGGCTGATGTGTCACTGCAGGGATGTGATGAACTGGGATCAGGTTGGGGGGCAGGAGAACAAAGCTGCCAGGGAAGCCCTGAGCCGAGGGGGCTGTGTGAGCCCTCCCTGTGCCAGGGCTCCTGGAGCTGCTCCTGGGGCTGGGGAACTCCGACCCCTTGCATCAAGGGGGAGGAGAGAACAGAGTGAACCACTGAACCACTTCCACTGCTGCCTTGAACCGTGTCCCTGCCCTGGGACACAACAGTTCCTGGTGCTTTTTCATGGATGTGAAGCGGAGCCTTCCGTTGCCTTTTGTCCACGTTGGAGTCGCGTGTCCTGTGCTCAATTCCCAAGGGCTGTTCCTGAGGGAGGGGCTCAGCCTCCCCTCGGTGTTTCTGGGCTTGGGTGGTGGGTGTTGCTCTGCAGGGCTGAGGGGGCTGAACTCCCTCGGTTCCCTGCTTGGTGCTGCCATGGAACATGGCCCTGTGTGGCCTTTGGTGATGGAGAGGAAAGGAAGGAAAGCAGCTCCGTTGTCTGAGGTGTCGCACACTCAGAATTGAGCAGCTCGCTGGAGTTTGGGGAGAGCTGCACGGTCAGACCTGGCTGAGCCAGGAAACCAAACCCTGTCCTGTCCCCCCTCAGTGATCTCCCCAGCCCCCCTTGCTTTAGTCCTCAGTTGTTTTAAATATTCCCTGTGAAGCTGCTGGGAGCCCGGTGAGCTTCGAGCATTGCTGGTGTGCAATTCCAGCTGTTGTGCAGGAATGATTGAGTTGCAGTGCTCTGCTAATGCCCAGTCCTGCCCTGGCCTGGCTACTCCTGGGGGAAGGTTGAGATCCTCCCTCAGCTGCAGCACAACTGTGTTTTTTTTTCTCCTGAAATGTTTGTTTTGGCCAAAATCGTGCAACTGATGGGTCATTAAACGCTCATTTGTAATAAACTGAATAAGGAGCCCTGAGCTTGCTCTGTTCTGTCCCACTTGGAGGGAGGGAAAAACTGCCCAATCTTGAATGAATCCCCTCTAAACTTGTGAGCTGTATTCACAGTGGGTTTAGATTGGATTTCCAAAAACTTAGATTGTGGGGCTTCCCTCTAGCAGTGGGTAACCTGGGCTGTGCCTGCAGGCTGCTCTGCAGGGCAGAAAAGTGTTTCCAATGGATTTTGGCTTTGAGCTGCCCCGGGAGGGTTTATCTGCTCCACAGTTGGGAGCATTTCTTGCCTGATGCAGGACCAGACCCTGGGACAGCAACAGAAATGAGCAGTTAAAGAAGATGCAGTGAAATTTTACAAATAAATTGGGCATCCATGGGGCTTGTCATGGAGATTTGGGAGTTGGGTGGCTTTGGGATGTCACCAATGCACTGCTGTGCCTCAACAGCACAGTCCCAGCCCCAAACATGGATGCATTTTGTCACCTAGGCTTTGCTGCCAGGGGCTGGGGGCACAGACGTGTGTCTGCTGCAGTCCCTGGAGGCGATGGTGCTGGGGGGAACAGTGCTGCTGTGCTGGAGCCCCAGGACCCTGTGAGCCTGGGCTGGGTCCCTGTGCTGGGACAAGTGGCCCCAGGGGTGTCACCTGGACAGGAGCCCTGGGGCAGCAGAGCCAGGCCTGCAGGAGAGAGCTGAGGGCTTCTGACCCCTCAGCTGCTGCTGGACCTCAGTGGCCAACCAAGACCTTCCAGCCCCACCTCCCTGGGGCTGGGTGCCTTTCTCCTGCCACCAGGTGCTGTGGGATGTCACCAGCTGCTGTGGGTGCAGCTCAAGCTGGGACACAAACCCGCGGCTCAGAGCACATGGGGCTGAGAGCCATCGCCCCTCCCTCCATCTCCTCACCCTGGTCATGGAGGACCAGCCCTGCTGAGCCCATCTTGGGGCCTGGCCTGGCTCCCTTGGCCTCTGCCCCCTCAGGTTGCCCATCCTGTGCCAGGACCCCTCTCTGCGGGCCAGAGCAGCCCTGGCAGCCCTCAGGGTCTGTGCCCATGGCAATGAGGTGTGGTGGGAGCATGTGGGGAGCTCAGGGCTCAGCCCCGACCCCCATGGGGCTGCAGGGCTCTGTGCCCACCTCCCTTGGCAGCCCCAGGAAGGGCTCTGGGGGTGTTGGAAGCCATGGGGTCAGGGGCTCAGCCCTGCTCCTGCCCCAACAGCCCTCAAGCTCCAGGCTGGAGGAAGGAATTGCAAAAGCCTGGGGGTGCCAGAGGGGCTGGTGGACACACAGGGAGGACACGATGGACCTCGCTGGCCTCACAAGCCTGGGTCATTCGGGTCATTCCATCCCGAACCCTGCCAGTGTCCTGCTTCCCTCAGCCCTGCCCTGGCCTGGCTCTCCCACCCAGCCCCGGAGGAGCGGCGGGGGCAGCCGGGGGTGTGTCCCGTGGTCTGTACCCCGGGGTCTGTCCCAGGGTCTGTCCCGGGGTCTGTCCTGGAGGGTCTGTCCCGGGGGTTTGTCCCGGGGGTCTGTCCCGGGGCAGCCCCACTGCCTGTCCCTGTGCCCCCCCACGGCCGGGGCTCAGCCCGGCGCCGCCATCAGTGCACAAACAGCGGGGAGGGACTTGGTATCCTTTTATTTATAAACAAATCGATGTAAAATAAGTGCAGAGGAAAGCACTGGCTGACCCTGCCGGGGCCTGGCTGCAGCGGGACCAGGGCCGGGTCACACCGAGGGGTCCCGGGCCGTGCTGGGAGCGAGGGGCTCCTTGAGCAGCCAGACCCCCAGCCCCGGGCCGGCAGCGCAGGCTGCTATAGGACAAAAAGCCTTTTTGCCTTTTTATTACTTTGGGGTTTGGGGTATTTTTTTTTTTTTTTTTGCAACTTTGCCCCTTAGGGGTAAACCTGACTCAGTGCAAGAGCCTGGAGGGTTGGTCACCACAGGGGCCCGTCCTGCTGCTGGCCAGGCCTTCGAGGCTGCAGGGGAGGGTGTGAGCTGTGGCTCCAGACGCAGAGGGTGAGCTAAGGACAGGAGAAGTGCTTGGAGTGGAGATTCCGTCCCAGCCCTTTGGTCACTGCAGAGGAAGCATGTGTGTGTGTGGGGGGGTCCGTGCTGAGGGGTGTGGGGACACGCTGGGGACAGCCTGTGCTGATGGGGCCACATCAGCCCTGTCCTGTCAGCCCTGCCCAGCTCAGCCAGGCCCCATCAGCCCTGCCCAGCTCAGCCCAGGCTGGTGCCAGTGATGCTCTGCAGTTGGGCAGAGCCCTGCTGGCAGCTGCTGCCCAGGGGACACTGTGGTGGCACCGCTGGTGGCTCCACGCCGATACTCCTTGTATAGCTGCAGAAACATGTCTGGGACCACGGGAACCACTCAAGTGCCATCAAAAATAAATACATTAAACTGCCTGAGACCAATACGTGCCTCGGGCAGGGCAAAGCCCTCACAGGAAGAGCAATGCTGGGACAGGTCACCACCCCAGGATGCTCTGGCCAGACCCAACACCCTCTCTCTCGCACACGCTGAGCTGGGACAGTCTGAAACTCTAGAGGACCAGGAAGGCCCCTGGGAAGACAAACCTTGGCAGCTCTGGCTAAAAATCACCAAGAGTTGTGAGTTCAACACAGGTAGAAAAATCATCGTTTTAAACAAACAACTCCTTAGTAAAAAAAAAAATTTCCAAAATAAAAAAAAAAAAATTAAAAAAAAAAAAAAGGTGAGAAGGATCAGCCGAGTCCTGCAGCATCCAGGCAGCCTCCAACACCAGCCCAGGCCCATCGGTGCCAGGGCACACCAGGCCCAGCTCTGCTCCTTGGCTCTCTCGCTCGCTCCATGCTCCCACACGGCCTCCCCAGTCTGGAATAAATATGGAGGGTTCCACCCCTGGCCCAGTGTGCCCAGCTGGAGCCAGGTGAGGAGCTGGGGGCAGGCAGGGTGGGCTCCCCCCGTGCGGAAGACGGGGCTGGGTGGTCGATGCTCTGAGCTTGCTGCAGTGCCACAGGGCCGAGGGCAGGTTGGGAGCACTGAGCCCCTTGAGGCTGGGCAGCCCCCCAGGCAGGTGAGGCTGGGAGCACAGAGCCACGGAGAGAGCAGGAGGAGCTGCTGCAAGCGCCCAGTCCCCACGGGCACTGCCCAGAGCGCTGCTCCATCGCAGGGAAGCAGGACCAGGAGCCCACGGAGAAGTGCTGGCTGGGCACCAGGGAGAGACCCTCTGCTTCCAACGCCCACAGCTCGAGTCTGGTGTGAAGCCCAGCTGTGCCAGGCTCCTCCCGAGCGCCTGTCGGGGCCTGGCCGGGGCGGGCAGGGCCCTGAGGGCCCGGCCTGGCTTCGGCAGTGTCCGTCTGCGGCGGGAGGGGTGTGTGCATGCGAACCTGTCGGCAGGTGAGCGCGGGTGGGGACGGCCGGGAGCGGAGCTTCCAGGATCCATCCTGCCGGGAGTCCTCTCAGAACTTGCCTTGCTTTAGCTTGTCGATGTGGTAAGTGAGCTTCAGGGCTGGCCCCAGCTTCAGCCCCATGTACTTCATCATCATGTCACTCCGCAGCAAGAGCAGGGCTTTGCCGTCGATCTCCTGCAGGAAGGGAAATGACAGTGCTTGTGATGGCCCCTGGGAGCCCCTGCCCTGCCCGAGCCAGGCTGGGCCCAAAATGGAGCAGCAGGGCTGGGTGTGAGAGCCCTGCTCTGCAGCATCCCAGTGTGGGCAGTATCCCAGTATGGACATCATCCACTATGGACATCATCCCAGTATGGACACCATCCCAGTCTGGACATCATCCCAGTATGGACATCATCCCAGTGTGGACATCGTCCCAGTATGGACATCGTCCCAGTATGGACATCATTCCAGTATGGACATCACCCCAGTATGGACATCCCAGTATGGACATCATCCCTCTATGGACATCATCCCACTATGGACATCCCAGTATGGACATCATCCCAGTATGCACATCATCCCAGTATGAACATCCCAGTATGGACATCCCAATATGGACATCATCCCAGTCTGGACATCGTCCCAGTATGGACATCATCCCAGTACGGACATCATCCCAGTATGGACATCCCAGTATGGACATCATCCCAGTATGGGCATCATCCCACTATGGACATCATCCCAGTATGGACATCGTCCCAGTATGGTGTAGCCCTACATCCACCACCCTACTGAGGCCTCGGACCCACAAACACGATGGGAATTCTGCTGGGTGATCAACACCCTGGAGACATTCCCAGAGGGTCAGCACATCCTGAAGGGAGGTGGGGAGAAGGAAAAGGGAGGTTTTGTTGACAGGGGAATGATAGAGGCAGTGGCAATGCAGGAGAGCAGTTGCTCAGTCCAGGGCATTGTCATCCCAGCACAGGAGAAATCTCCTGGCAGAGAATGTGTCGATGGTGACAGCCCTGCTGTGACACACACAGCCCTGAAGTCCTGGCTGAGGGAACAGATCCCAAAACCCAAAAAGCCTGTGCTATGTGATACCAGGAAAAATTTCTTCTCTGAAAGGGTGGTCAGGCACTGGCACAAGCTGAAATCACCATCCCTTGAAGTGTTCAAAAAATGTGTGGATGTGGCACTTGGGAAAATGGTTTAGTGATGGTCTTGCAATGCTGGAATAATGTTGGACTGTATGACTGGAGATTGCTTTTCCAACCTGAATGATCCTGTGGTTCTGTTTCTGGAGCTTCGCAGCACAGTCCCAACCAGAGGCAGAGAGTGGTGGAGCTCCTCATTCCCCTGGGGCTGGTTCCAACACAGCTTTCAAAGCATCTGATGCTTTACAGCAAAGTCAAATGTGTCCCTCCTGAGACTCAAGAGGAGATGGCTCACGAAGCTTAGAATAACCAGAGCTTTTTATTTGGCATTTGCAAGTGGAAGTCTCCCAGTCCCTTGCAGCACTCCCTTCCATGACCCAGTCCAGGCTGGGTCCAGAGCTTTGCACTGGACAGTTTTCCATGAAGAAAATGTCAATGGACTTAAAAATGAAAAATAAAAATCACAACCTCGAACAACAGAAAATCCTGCCCTATGTCAATGCTCAGTTGGTTTCAGGTTGGTGAGATCTCCAGGGATCTCCAGTACCAGGTTTGATCCATTTTTCCCTTCCACAGATGAAGGCAAGGTTCTCCTCAGGATTGTCAATCCAGGGCACTTTCATCCCTTGGTAGTTTTTGCATAATTAAAACAAACATTTCTCAATTACTGGTGTTTCTAAAACGGAACTAATTAAAAAAAGAAGTGTTGTGTCAACCCAGAGCAGGACACAGCACCAGGTGTTTGCTCCAACTTCATGGGCAGCCCAAGGCAGAGGGAAGACGGTTCTTGCAGGAATCAGGACATGGAGCTGCCAAACCTCTCTTACAGCTTTAATGGTACAAACTCCATGCTGTGTCTGCAGCTGTTTTACACTTGCAGATGTGCACAAGGACCAGAGCCTTAGGAGACTCCCTGTTACAGGAGCTGTGCAGCAATGCACTCTGTAAATCCCACTTGGAATGTGTTTCTTGCCAGGAAAAATTTGCCACGAGGTGAGTATTAGACCCCAGGAGCAGCAGAGTTTGTGTTTTCAGTGCTGGGGTTCATTGCAGAGGCTCCATACACATCTAGGCTGCTCCCGAGGGGTTCTGATGAGGATCCAAGCCCAGACAGGGCACGAGCAGGATTTATGAGGACCTTTTTATGAAGCACAGAACTCCAGCTGGTCTAAGTGCTGTCGTTTTCTGACTCTCCTGGATTTTCTTCCCGTGATTTGCCCCCTCCCACATGTAACACACACACACACACACACTTGCACTTGGACTGTGGCACTCACATGTTTTCGGAAGAGGTCAGCGTGGGGGCCCAGCTGTGGGTCAGACTCGCGGATGAACTGCATCACCTCCTCCACCGTCCAGGACGAGGGGTCGCGGCTGCTGAGCCGGGAGCTGTCCCGGGAGCCGAGGTACCTGTCCGAGCCTGGGGATGCCAGACAGTGCTGTTATTGGGGTCCCTGGCACCGCCCCACCGTCAGTCACCCTCCATCCACCACTCAGCTCCTCTCCCGCAGCAGGGCAGAGACACGGCAAGGGGCACGGCCCAGTCGTGCCCCAGAGTCCTGTGGCGCAGGTCTGGCACCAGAACCTTATTCCCTCTCTTTAGGCCTGACTTCTCAGGGCAGCCTTCTACACTGAGCCCTTGTCCTCTCTGTGAACCCCAATTTCCCTTGTTTGTCCCCAGCTCCCACTCCTCCTTGTCCATCGGCTGACACTTCCATCTCTGCAGAGCACCCCTGGCCATTCCCACATCTGTCACCACGCACAGTTCCTCCTCCCTTCCCAACACCTTCAGCACATTTAACACGGCAAAGCTGGTTTATGTTTTCACTGGCTGCATCTTCTGACAGACTGAACCCACAGGTGACATCCTGCTGCCCACAAGCACGGCCTGAACTGGCACAAGCCCTGCTCCCAACGGGCACAGCCCCTTGTCTCAGCTCTGCCAACACACGTGTGGGGGAGGCACCATCAGCCTGAGCTTTTCAGAGGCTTTTACTGACACCATGCACATAAAATAAAGCTTTTTGCAACCCCACATGTGGGAATGAGCAGCTCAGCTCTCTTGCCCCTCTTCTTCCATACAGACAAGTGCCATTCATGCATCTGCCCATCCTCCCAGCAACTCCCGACTCCCCAGCCATTCCCATTCCATCCTTGCAGTCTCAGACACCCAATTATCACTTGGACACAGTTCAGCTCCTGCCTATTCCTTTCTCCCCACTGACCTCCAGGTCCCTTCAGTCACCAGCCAAAGGAGCAGTGTCACCTGTCCACATTGCCACCCGCCAGGTGCCATCACACCTAACAGATTTGGTTGGCTGTGCAGAGTCCAGCCTCTGGTACTTGCTAAAGTTAGAAAGGTGTAACTGGAGTTAGAAAAGCCCTTTATTGCCCAATTTACAGCTGCAGGGCTGTTCTGAGCTCTTACCCCCAGAGCTAAGCCTGCGCAGGGCAGAGGTGCTGCCCTGGCTGAGGCTAGAGGGCTGGTGCAGGTGCCTGTATCCTGGCAGGCGATAGTCTCTGGAGCTCCTGCTGTGGCTGGATGAATTGACAGAATTCAAGGCAGAGTCCATGGGGTCCAGGCGAGGCTCCAAGGGCCCTGGGAGGCCATCTCCCAGGACAAAGGTTTCACCTGGAACGCACCAAGCTGCAGTCAGTGCACCCGAACGCCACGGCCCGATGGTCCCACGCAGGGCAGAGCCACAGCAGTGGCAGCACTTGCTGGGGCTGTCCCCTCGCTGGTCTCTCCCCAGCAAAGGGATCAAACCAGGCACTGCCAGGGTCCTGGTGTTCACCAGTTGGCCAATCTGCAAACGGTGTCACCATCTGCCAATGCCAGTCCAACCAGTGTAGTGACAATGGCCCGAGACGAGCAGCAGCTCCTTTGTTCAGCCACTCTGTCCATGCCACCACCAGCTGTGGCCCAGCCCTGTTCCCATGACTGCCCTGGGCCCCTCCGTGGCCAAGGGGCACTGTGGGGCAGGGCAGGGCTGTCCCACCTGGATGCCAATGGACACAGGACTCACAGACAGCCCTGAGCAGGGAGGGGAGGGAGGCTCCCTGAGGGGTCACACACTGCACATCCTCAGCATCAGCGTGCAAGGGAACAGCCCTGGTGTTTGGGGTTGGGGTGTCACACACATGCAGAGCAGGAGGGAGCTGCACTGTCAGGGCCAGGCAACGCTCCCGCACCAAAAGCAACATGCTGGTGATGAGCTGCTTGTCCCTCCTGGCCTCCTGCTGGGACCTTCTCCAGTCTAACCATGCCAGAGACCAACTTCCTGTGCTGGGACATTTACAGGAGGGACTGGGCTGGGAGCTCACCCCATGCAGGGTATTAGAGCAATACCTTCCTCAGCTTCTCCAGAAATGCACTGAATTTCCAGCTGTCCATGGCACTATTGGGATGGAGGGGCTGAGGAGATGATCCAGGGTCACAAGATCTGTTACACTGTGACAGCTTCATTGCAGGGCCACCTTTGTACATTTTACTATGGCACAACCGAGTCTCAGCCCAGGTGGCCTTTGTGCCCTAAGTCACCCTTAAATATCTGAGTTCTTTATTATGAAACACCTGCCAAGTTCCTACAGCCAAGGAGGGAAGCAGCTCCCCAGCAAGGAGCATTGCCTGTGCACTCCAGACTGGCCAGCACACATGGCTGGGAGCTGCAGCTCCTCCAAGTGTCCCTAGAGACCCCAAGGGCAGCTCACAGCCCCGAGCTGCTGCTGCTGCTCAAACACCACGGCAGGTGACAAGGGGCAAGAAGCGTGAACCACTGCACTGCCAGGCCCGGGGTTTCTTCCCTGGGACTTCCCAGACCACAGGAGCAGCAGGGGGGAAGCCAGCACAGCATTGCTGTACTGAACTGGGATGCTGGTGAGGGTGCAGGGTCTGCAGCCTGGGAGGCCCCTAAAGCTGTTGAGATTTTCCCAAATTCCTGGCTCAGCTGATGCTGCCACTCTCCAGTGAAGGGAAGTGCAGCCTGCCAGAGCCTGAAGCAGTACCAGAGTGATGCAGATGTTGGGTTCCACTGACTGGAGCAGCCACATCTGAAGGCACCTTCTTTGCTCTGGTTTCTATGAACTACAGCACTATTGTGAGAGCTGTAATCCTCTGGTCTCATGTGTCCTGCTGCCTGTGTTTGAGCACAGGTCCCAGAGGCCAGTTCAGCTGCTCCAGCCCCAGACTGGCCAGGGCTTCAGATCATAGGATACGAAATGGGAACAGCCCTGTGTGGCTGTTGGCCAGCCCGGGGTGGCTGGTGTGGAGTTATCAGCTGGGTAACTGCTGCTCCCACCCTGGGGCTTCGTCACTCTGCACCTGAGGCACTGCTGCTGTTCTTTGCTTTTAGGTGTCTGGGATATGCCCAGAAAGCAGCACAGCCCTATATTCCCACATACAAACTGCTGGTGTGAAGATTGTCACCCATGGTGTTCTGTCCTGTGCTGGCCCACGTGGCACTCACTTCCCACATGGGAAGTTCTCAATGCATAAAAAATGGTCTTCTGACTCACAGCTATTCTGAATAACTTCAGACCCCTCCTGGACTCCCACCATCACATTTCAGCTCCACACTGGATGCAAATCAGAGCTGGCTGCCCTGGCCTGGGCTGGGTGGAGATCCCCTGCCCAGCAGGCCCCCCAGTGGGTGTCACACCACTGGGTTTCCACTGTAGCTGCTTCCAAGCAGCTAGATTTGGTCTCCTGTTCAACAGGACAGTTGTTTAAACCCCAAACCACTTCCCATTAAACATCTGGGGAAGGGTGCTGACTGCCAGGGAAGGGCAGAAGCAGGAGAGGGGTCAGTGGGCACAGCCCTCTGAGCTGTCAGAGGACAGTGGCTGTGGGCATGGCAACAGCTCCAAGCTGCACATTCTGGGGGGACAAAGAGCTTCAGCTTGATGGGAAGTCCTGGGACACACACCCAGATGTGCTGGGTCAGACAAACACAAGTCTGAGTGTTCCCCAAAACCCCAGAGCTCTCACAGCAGGGGTTGGCATCAGCAGAAGGAATTTCAGGAGGGAAAAGGGAGGCTGGGGGAGCTCATGCACAGGTTCCTGTTGGTGCAAGGTTGAGGATCCAAAGCTCACCCTCAGAAATGACTTCACTCAACAATTAACACACCGTCATGACAAGCAAGCACGGTGATGCATCCTGCAAATATGTGATCCTGCTCACAAGCTGCTGATCACACACCCAGAGGCCACAGATGAGGATGCTGATCCCCAGGTTCCCTATCCCTGCACAGCTGAGTGCCTGGTTGGGCTGGAACACTGCAGCAGAGCTGGGGGCTTCGTGGCAGGGTTGGTGCAAGAGAGATCGAGGGTTTTCCTAAAAATACAAGTATGCAGGGAACTGCTCAATGAATGGTACCTCCAGGGAAGGGAGAGGGAGATGAGGCAAGAGGGGAATGATTACTGTTCCTGGGAATCATCTGCAGCAGATGAAAACGTGTTCCTGCAAGTGGCAGGGCACAATCCAGGATCCTTCACCCTGATAACCAGTGTTGGAGGGGGAGGAGGCTGATTTCCTTGCACAAACTGCTGGATTTAACTAAAGGCTGGCAGTTGGCACATTGTAGGGAAACATGCCACAATTAGTAGTGGAGAGGCAGGGAGCAGATAATTAAAGTTTAATTAAACAAATAGTGTTATAGGCTCAACAGTGTCATTTTACTGCTAAAACACGGGAGTTTGGCCACAAGCACAAATGTGATTTGCACTACTCATGAACACCCACTGCTTCCAGCAAGTGATGGGCTGTAAAAGCAGGGCCCCACTGTGCTGGGACTGCAGTGTTTCAGCAAAAAGCCACAAAAACGCCACTGGATGCAAGAGGAAAAACAATGTGAGAAGTGAGATCCCCTCCTCATGTCTCTGCTTCTTGCCAAATGCAGGATGAATGGAGATGTCCCACTGGTCACAGCCTTCCATATGGCAAACTGCAGAGTGTTCAGGAGCTGCTGTCTGAGACAGAGTTCATCCCCATGAGAAGATGTACCTTGCTCAAGAAATAGCCAATATTCAAGTATTTCAGGTGCATATTCTTAAAATATATCCTCCGAAATGCAAATATTCCTGCCTGCACCTCAGTTTCAGGGTGGAGGAGGATTTATTTGTTACAGCTTTTAGCTGTGGGATAAGAATGAATTTCTAGATGGCATTTGGAACTGCACCTCATTGCTCCCTCCTTGGACAAACAGAACCAGACCAAGCTGTTGCAGGAAGGATCATCCTCCTCACATGTAGACACATTTCCTGCCCATTTGTCTGTGTTTTTCTGGAAGAGGTTGGAAAATTCTGGCATCCAGATGGCACAACCCATTCAAAGGCCGAGGGATGACTGAATAGACTTTGAAGCAGATTAAGAATCATTCTTGTAGAAACCTAATGAAGGCTTCTCCTTGGAACTACCCATTATGGAAGCCTTCTCTCTTCACTGACAATACAGAGTGTGCAATATTCACCACCCAACCAAGGCATCTGAACCTTTGGGGCAATCCAGAGCTTCAGGAACAGGCTGGGGGAGGAGGAGGGGCTGGGCTGTGCCAATGGTTACCCAAGTGCAGTGGCTGATGCAGCAGAGGGCTATCAAGGAAACCAGCACGGATATGTTTTTGGAGGTGAGAAACAGAAGGGGCCTCAGGGAATCGTTTTTGACTTGTCAATATGCTGGAATAGATGAGGCAGTGCCACACACTACCTCTGTCTTTGCTTCAGCTCTCTGACAAACCTACAGTTTTAATCACTGCACATAATGAGGCCACTGGAAACTGTCCATCATAGAATCATGGAATAGTTTGGGTTGGGAGGGACTTCAAAGCCCATCCAGTCCCACCCCCTGCCATGGGCAGGGACATCTTCCACTATCCCAGGCTGCTCCAAGCCCTGTCCAACCTGGCCTTGGACACTGTCAGGGGTGGGGCAGGCACAGCTTCTCTGTCACAGGGTGCAAGCTCAGACCAGCTGCGCTTAGGGACAGAGTCAGTGATCCTGCAGAGCACAGGGCACAGTGATGGATGGAGACCAAAATCATCCACACTGGCGGCAGGCTGGGCACTTACACCTGGGATTAGCAGCCCCCAGAAAACTGGGGAAATGGGAATTCTAAAGGGACAGCAACAGAGCATGAAGCCACTGAATTGTGAGCCCACACAGGAGTCTCCAGCAATTTTTCAGGGATATGTTACAAAGAACTGTGACTAACACCTTGGCAGATTTCACCATCCATTAATTAAAAGGTCTCAGTAAGGTTAAATCTCCGTTAAGAAGGGTTTGCAATTCAGAACAAAAGAAGAGTATTTATTGAAGATTACTCAGTTCAGGGAGTCCTCCAGCTACCAGGACCTCCTGGACATCTCCCACCTGTGCATGCAAGGGACACCTGTGGATCACACAGCACAGAACACATTCCTGCAGCTGCTGCTGGGAACGTGGCCCGGCACATCTGTATGCCAAGGGACTCTGGGGAGGAGCAGCAGTGTGGAATGGGAATGATGTGGTGGATCCAGTGAGCCCCCCTGGCTGTTTTAGGGAGGACTCTGAGGAACAAGATGAGATGCTAGGAGAGGGCAGCAAGTTCTTGGCTGTAGAGCTGCACATCAGCATCTGTACAACAGGCTGCAGCAAAGCCTCAGGGAAAAACCCAGGGGCAGATTGACTGGGGCAGCTGGGCAGCTGGAGCACTGTTAATCCCACACACAGATTATACTGTGTGAGATGGTAACTGTCAGGGTTAGAAGGAATTCCCGCTGCATTCCACACCCCTGACATATCTGCACAGGGAACAGCCTCACCACAGAGCAGCTCATCCACTCCCCTCCGGAACGCCAAGCACAACCCATGCCAGGGACAAGCAAAGCAGCTCCCTGAAGCCACGGCTCGGCTGGACACGGCAGATCCAGCCCTGCTGCAGCCAGGACAGGGCGCTGGGGACAGCAGCTTTGGGAAGAGACGCTCTGCTCACCTTCCAAAGGGTGACGGTCATTCTTTGGTAACTTGGGGGAGAGAGGAGCACTGTATGGAGGGGAATCTTGGGAATAGCGCTTTGTACCCCGGCCTGGTCCCTGCAGAGAGCCGTCTAACGAACTGCTTCTGTCTAGGAAAAGAGAACAAGCCCTCTTTAGGAGTGGAGACGTGCTGGGAAATGCAGTCCTGCCAGCATCCCCTGAGCCCTGCGTGCATCGCCAGCCTGGGCACCCACCAGGTGTTCAAGCTGCAATCCAGCACACCTGGCAGGGGTCAACAGAGCAGAGTTTGCAAGTTTTATCAGACAAAAAGGGTGGTGAGAAAACTAACAAAGAATCTTAGCCATGTTTTGCCATATTTCACCCAAATATCACCTCAAATTGCCATTTCTCCTTGTTCTACACCTTGGCTCATCCCACACAATTCCTGCTCATCCCCCTGGTCACCTTTTAGATGCACACAGCCCTTGGATGACTGGCAAACAGCCCTTGGATGATGTGCAAACCCTCTGTGCCATACACAGTGCTGGATTAAACCCTAGTCCAATTTTCAATCTCCCCACCCCGTGGACCCCCAGGTGCTGTCACTGCTGCTCCTCTCCAAACACATCCCAAGGATGGGACTCTCCATATCCTACACAGCAGATGGGACGTTGGGATGGGCTGGGAGGTCTCTGCACACACGGCGTCAGAGGGGGGATGAACATGGGATGGAAGCACTGACACTGAGGGGACAGCAGCCAGGTGAGTGACACAGGGGTGGCAGACCATGTCCCAGCTGCGGTGACCCTCCAGTGACCCCCTGCCCACGTGGGCCACCAGCTCCCGGCTGGGTCCTTCCGGCCACCCCGAGCACAGATCACACGTGAGAGCCCTCAGTGTTCCCAAGAGGGGAAAATGCTCTGACACAAAAGCCAGGAGCTGACACCAGCCCAGAGCAGCCCCAGCAGCTGGCACAGGGCAGCAATGGGCGCAGGAGGGGCAGCAGGTACGGCGGGGACCGACGGGACCGACACCAAGGGAGATGCAAAACGCCCGACACATGGAGGTACAGGTGGGAGGAAGCACCAGACGGGCACACGTGAGCAGATTAAGGAGGAACACAAAGGTAATGGAGGTACCTGTTCTATCAATATCCTTCAGGGAAACAAAAGATAAGCTGCTTGCACTGGGGCCCTGGGACTCCACAGGAGTATGACCAAAAAACCACTGTAACATTGCTGGAAAAACAATTTCCAGCCTCAGGACAAGTCCCTGTAAGAAACATTCACGGCCCAGACAGAGGGGAACACATGTTCTTGGTACTGTCTCTGAATATCCCCGTGTCAGACTGCATGACCTTCTTCACCCAACAGCCACAGAAACACAACACAAGGTGATGCTTTACAAAGGTTTCATCAGGTTTTGGTTTGGGTTATTTTTTGTAAAGTGGTTGACATTTTGACAGTGGTTGCATTAAAAGTAATGCAAACACAGCAGGTCAGGTTATAGAAGTGAATCCCAGGAATCAGAAGTGAGATCAGTGTAAATTAATGGCGGCATAAACAAAAAATAAAATTCTGGTTTTAAAGGACAAGTTTTAAGAAAATAAAGAAATGAAGTAACAGACAGAGCTGCATTCAGATCATCAGAAATAAAGAGAAAATATATTCAGTTCAATGATGCTATAAACCTCATGAATGTGTATCATCAAAGAGGAAATAATCTGAGAGGGAAGGAGCTGAAATCTCAGTGGATAAACACTCACTTTGAGAAGGATGCTGAGAACAAGCAGATCATTCACTTGGATAAAAAGGCCCTGCTCAGCATGGAGCTGTGCACCTCAGAGGATGGGGAGTGCAGGGATGAAGAGAGGTTTTTAACTCATTCTGTGGTTCGAGACAGTGCAAAGGCAAAGACAGGCCTGTGTTTCAGCTACAGAAGGAACGAGCACAGGGGAATGGAGTGAGGGGACACGGTGCAGAAAGGTAAGGATTGAGAAAAAAGGAAAAAGGGTTGTCCTTGCCTCCAAATGACAGGACAGCTGGGAGGGATATGACTTGGGAGGCTGGTGGGAGGAAGAGCAGCTCACCTGCCATGCCTGGATGGTGCTGTGGGCCATCCCAAGGCCATGGGAATTGTCACTTCAGAAGCAGTGACAATCACTCACCTCATCTTGTCAGGCCAAAGCCGCCCAGGGCTCTTACTTTAGGACACTGTACATGCACTGGCACCTCCTCCCTGGCTGCAGAGCACACCTACACACCTGGCTCAGGTGTTGATGCATCTGTGACCCCCACCAGCACTCAGTGCACTTTTAAACTGGAAGATGGTAGACTTAGACTGGATATATGGAAGAAAATCTTCCCTGTAAGGTGGGGGAGGCCCTGGCACAGGTGCCCAGTGAAGCTGTGGATGCCCCTGGACCCCTGGCAGTGTCCAAGGCCAGGCTGGACAGGGCTTGGATCAACCTGGGATAGTGGAAGGTGTCCCTGCCCATGGCAGGGGGTGGAACAGGATGTGCTTTGGTCCCTTCCAACCCAAACCATGCTGGGATTCACTTCCAGCTGCAACCATGCTGAATACTGGGGGAAAGGCTCTAAGGGTACAAGAAACAGGACAGGAACAAAAATACCCATCACTGAATAAGCCAAACAACTGTATGTCCTCAAACCGGAGACGTGAGGGTGCAGAGGAAGCCAAGAATGACGGTGCACCTGAAACTCTGGGTCTGCTGCAGTAAATTCGAACAGAGTAGTGATGCACTACTCAAAGTGACTTGAAATGTGGTGCCAACATTTGAAAAAGAAGGTGAAAAAAATTTTTTTACAATAAAATGCCAATGTCTGACCTCAGCAGCACCATGAAGCTTGTGGCAGGCTCTGAAGGAAAGGGCAGGACATACACATGGAGCATTCTATGTCAGATGTTTATCAGAGAAAACTGACCCAAGAGCCTCCCTGCAATGGGGAAATCCTGATCTATCACATGAGGGAAGAGAAATCAACCTCATTTACCTGGAATTCAGCAAGATGTTAGATACAGAGAGCCACCAGTTGAGAAAGAGAACACGAATTACCAGAAACTTTGTTCTATGCACAGAAATCTGATTTGAGAGGAAAAGCTGTTGGCAGTGCACTGAAAGGGAACACGAGACCAGGGAGCAACTGCAAATGAATCTGCTTAAGCACCATCCTTGAGCCCAGTGTCATTTAATAACTGTATTAATAACTTTGGCAGGAATTTTAGAGATTTACTGATGAAATCTGCTGATGTCTTCCCATGTCAGGCCAGACAAAGTAGCATTTAAAATTAGGCAGGAAGGATATATATAGAACCAAGAACCAGGAAAATCCAGCAGTCAAATCCAGATGTGCACTCCAAGCACTGTCCCATGAGCTGGGGACCTGCAGGGAACAACAGTGGATGAGAAGAATAGAGTATGTGACCAGGACAGGTTGATCATCACCTGCTACAGGGACACAGTGACGAAAAGTGGCTGCAGAGACATTTTCTGTGACCATGGTGGTGCCAGTGCTGTGGCACCAGGTCCCCATGAGCTCCTCCACAGTGTGCAGGGTGGCACTCTGGCCACCCCATGAAGTTTAAGTCAAACTAATGCTGCCTGAGGAAAGCAGAGAGCAGCCAAAAGATGAACTCCTCTGAGGGACACAACTGCTCTCCAGCTACTTCCAGAAGAAAGAGAATCAAGTTAAGCTAAAAGACAATACTAAGACCAGGAGACACAGATACCAAGTTGCCCAAGAATAAATTTGGGCTGGAAAGTACAACATAGTTTCTAAAAACTCTGCAAAAGACCTTGGAGCAGTCTCCAGTGGAAAAGCAAAATCTGCAACTGCAGAGTTAATCCAAGGAACACCATGTGCTGTGGTGCTGTAACAGCAGGAGCCAGGACTCAGTGGTCCAGAAGGTCTATCCAGCCCCGTGTTTTCAGATGGCTCCAGGTCACATCATGCTCATGTTGCAATGAACAGCAATCAGCTTCCCAGTCCCCTGCAAACTGCTGCTCCTGATGTACAACTCAGTCTGTTTCCCTTATTTCCATTTACTCAGTAAAGCAGAATGGCAGGACACTGCTGGCCTGAGGGCTGCTGCAGACCTCCCCTCTGCCCCAAGCACACACACCAATTCTCCATGGCACCCACAGGGGTGCTCCTGCAAAGCCAGTTTGTTCTGGGAACTCAGAGCAGCTCCCAGTCCTAACCAGTGGCCTTTTACTGGAAGAATCAGAACACAACACATTCCTGTACTGGAGAGGAAACAAGGCAGGACATGCAGAGCTGAAGGTGAGACCATGGCAGCCTTGACAGCTGGTGTGATTCAAGGATGTACTGCACCCTCATTCCTCCATGACCAGCCCAAACCTCCCAAAATCACAAATTCCCCAACCTCACCAGAAGCCACTGTAATGTGTAGATAACAAAGTTTACCACCTTCAGGTGCCTGAAAAAGGTGTTACATGAGCAATGCCCAACAAGCTCTGAGACATCAGAATGAACTGCAGAACTAGGAGCTGTCACTCCTCTGACTGTGGTATTCTTTAACTGCTGCAAACATTCTGAATTAGAGTTCAGGATGGGCAGGTCTCAGCATTGTGCCAGATCTGGTGCTCCGCCTGAGTTTCCCTGAATTCTGATTTACACTTTTCCACCCTGCCCAGCAACCCAACTCTTGGCACAGCCACCACTGACCTCTCATGGAGACTGAAACTCTGTGTGAGCTACAGGACCCTCTCATCTGTGCCCAGACCTGAGTGCTTTCCCTCTCACTCTAGTTTTGCTCTGTCTCATGATGACAGAATACCTCCACATTGAAATATGGGGATTTCTTCTATTTCAGGGCTCCTCAGGGGACAGCCTCCAGTCCCAGTAACTAGTTCATGCTGCTCCTGTCCTTGCATTTCCTACAGTTCCTCTTCTCACAGCACAGCGTGGCTTTTGCTCCAGGCCCTGCTGGCTCCAGCAAGGCTCTTCTCAGCCCTGGAGGAAGCAGAGGATGGGAAGATCCTCTCTCTCTCTAGACTCTGCCTATGATGCTTTGTGAGGTGCAGTGAATGAAGGCCCTTTGGCACTTGGCTGTTGCCCCTACACCTCATGCTTAGCAACTTCTTAAACAGTTCTTCCTAAGTGCCCATCCTTCTACATTCATATGACTTTCGCTTTTCTTGACAGAGCCCTAATTATGCAAAGTATTAACTTTGGAAAGACCTCAAACAACACAACAGCTATTTGTTGACTAGAGGGGGAAGAAGGCAAGACAGGAGAGATCAGCACTTGTCAAGCACCTAAGAGGGTGCAGACAGCTTTGATCCTCTCCAGGACTGACACACTGGAGCAGGAGCTTCCCCAGACAGCCCAAGGGACAGCCATCACCCCAGGCTTGCTGCCATTGCCCAGCACTGAGGGGGAACTACTGGGCTTGTTTTCCAACGCTTCTGCTTCAGAGCAGTTTTGCAGCCTGACAGTCTGCACTGTGGCATGAGCTGTCTTGCTGCGGTGAGCTGCTTCAATGCCATGCCAAGGAAAACAAAACCACCTCTGCCTCAGATTGCTGCACGAGCATCACCCCTGAACGGGCCACACTGCCACTGAGGGCTGGATGTGCTGCTGCTGGCAGCAGATCTACGGCCAGTGTGGAAACCACTCAGCTTTAGCTAATTTCTAATTACAGTTTACCTGCTGCATGTTATCGCTCTCCCTTATTCAGTCTTTCACCTGAATTCCTAGCTGTATGAAATCACCATAATCAGATTACAGGAAGTGGGAAGGACTGGGGAACGGGAGAGGAGGGAAGACAAGGAGACAGCACGGATGAGCGGAAACCTACAGCGGTGATGGAAACCAAACCGACAGGCAGAAAATGCAACTGGAATCCTGCACAACAAGAGCCCTGTGGGCATGTGCACGACACTAGGTGTGATGTAATGAACCCTGTGAGAGGGCTCTGGAACAGGAGCCTGCCTCCGGAGATGGAGATAAAATCTGGGTTAAGACACGGAGCACCTGGGTCCCTACAGTGCCGCCCCCGCCCCAGCTCCTACCTGGTAGATACCTGTCGTGGTCGTACTCGTGTGAGCGCTGCATGTGGCTGTTCTGAGAGAAAGGCTGGTTCCCAAAGAGGTTGTCACTGCGCAGATTGTGGCACAGCTTCTCCAGGAAGCGGAGGACGTAGGTGATACTGTTTACTGCTGGCAGGTTCAGAGTGTGCTGTTCCCGATCAAACACAGCTGGAGACAGAAACAAACAGAGCCCAACACGTGAACCCCCCACGTTGAAGGCGGGAGGCTACGCCCAGGGCCGCACAGCACAGCCAGCTCGTGTATCTCAGCATCGCTGGGTGTCTAGAGCCAACAGAGCCACTGCCTTCCGCTGCCGGGGCAGGCCAGGACCAGCCTGCTGCACCCAGCTCGGGGCCGGGGCAGCGGCCGAGGGAACGGGGAGGATTCCAGGAGGGGCCTGCGCTCGCAGATCCGGCACGGCACGCGCTTAAAGGAGAATTAAAACCCAGGGTTTTTCTTGTCTTTCCGTGAGGAGTTGTGGAATCCCCCCGGGTGTGGCTCCTCCCAGGGCTGGGGCAGGATTGCTGCCCAGGCTGATGCCAGGACTGAGCAGCTCCAGCAGCTGTGCCCGCAGGCCATGGGAACTGCTCCGCTCTGAGTCAGCCGCCAGCTGTTGCTTCACTGACACAGATGTGTGGCAAGAAAGAGAAGACAGAACTCTTCTGTCTGCCCCTGCCTTGTGGCTGCACCAAGCTTCCGGACAGACATCTTCCAACGAGAGAATTCTTGCAATGACCTCTCTGGAGGCAAAGTGCTGCGGGCCTGTTCTCACCTGAGATGACTTCTCCCCCGTGGCCTTGTTTTAAGAAGGAGAAGACTGTTTTCTGATGATAAGCGCAATCAATGCAGGCCTGTACTGCTTGCTGCAGGACAACAGAAGCTCGAGCTGGTCCAAAATGGTCTGGCAGCTGCTGAATTTTCTTCTTGTCTAGGTGGGGCCCAGTGCTGCCGTTCTTGTTCAAGTAAATGCAAACTGCCAAGATGAGAAATGTGTTTGCCATTAACCCACTCAGGAAAGGAAGAAACAGATGCCTAAAATCCAACCTGAGAGATGCTGAGATTTTAAGACTGTCCAATTGCTCACAAAGTGAAATCCACCACGAGTGCCTGACTGCATCCTCACAGCAGAGCCACTTCTAGAGGGGAATTGCCTCCAAAATCTTCCTGCCTCATGCTCACCTTCCAAACTGCTGCTGTGTCTCCCATGCTCTCCCCTGCAGTCAGGCTGTAAAGTGGTTTCCATGCCAGCCAAGTAAGGTGGCTGTGATGTTCAGAGGGGAAGAAGGAATGCAGCCCCACTTTCTAGGGGTTCCCACAGTGTTTCCTTTTTAGGGAAACTGGCTTCTTTACGTTCCTCTGAAAACTGGCCAACTACATTCTGGGGAAACAGAGGGCTCAGCCCATATCCAGTGCTTGACTCAACATGCCAAAACCAGTTTTGCATTAGGCTTTCCTGGCCAGATTCATCCTTAGCTGTAGCAATGCATACACTCTTCACTGCTCCTCCTCCTCCCCTACTCCCTCCTGTCCCTGTGTGCCTCGATATCCTGGCTGGAGCTGAGCAGATCACAGTCCTTCAGCAACTCCTCTACCCTTGTGCAGTTCCAGCAGCTGTGCCTGGCACGGTGTGGGTCAGCTCAAGCTCGGGGCTCACAAGGGGTGCTGCACACCCAACTGCCCCCGGGCACAAGGGGCCACAAGTGTCCCTAGAGAGCTGTGCAGTCACCAGCATGCAGGGGAGAGGGGTCCCTGCACTCAACAGGTGGCCTTGCATTCTTCCTACTTCATTATTTCCACATGGATAGAGACATAAATGAACAGCTGATCTGGACTCTTGTGCCTCTCTCAGGCCAGCCTTTCTGGAGCGGTAAGGATTGCTGATTTACAGGCTTAGGAAGGAATGGGACTCTCTCAGGGTGTCACTGCCTGCCTGCTGCAGTTCCTAACTGTGCAATCCTGTCAAGAATGTGGTCCAAGACCCTCCTTACCTGTGGGAGCCTGCATGGCAGAGCTGGGGATTGTAGCAGCGTCCTGGGGCACAGTGCTTGTGTCTGGCTCTGGGGTACTGGTTGTTGGAGAGGTGGGTGCTGGGTTCAGCAATGTCCTAGGTTTCCTCTGCAGAAAAAGAGGAGATATTTCTCCTTTTACCCCTGCTCTCCTTTACCACCCATGATCACTACACTCTCTCCTCTGCATCCAACAGACAAGGCACTGTGGAACATGACACATTTCTGATGGTGATGACGGGGTGTCTCAAGAACCTAGTAATCAACATGTATTGTGTATTTTACAAGCCACAATCCTGAAAAATAACAAGCCTGGGATCTGCCACCTCTCTTTGACTCAGACTAGCCACACACAATGGACAGGAGAGCTTATTCTACCCTTTGGCCATCCTGTCATGCTCCCAGCATCTGCCATGCTACTCCACAAGACACAGACTCTTGATGGAAATGATCTTTAGGACACAGACATTCTCTACAGCTCCTGGGCTGGACTCTGAGGATGCTCCCAGCCCACATACCCCTCAGGTCTCCTACTTGCTGCAGTCACACAGCCAGAGGCTGAGACAAACGTGCACAAACACACGCATGCACCATCCCATGGCAGGACCTGCAGCACCTGCTGTTCACCCGCCTGCATCAGCATTAGCTTTTACCTTACTGCCAGGCTTGGGGCCTCTCTTTCTGGGGAATTTCAAAGGCTCCACTGACTTGGAGGGTGTAGGCATGGGGTGGTGGATTAGCGCTTTGGTCGTTCGACCACGCTTCTTCCCTGTTTTGCGACGCCTTTGCCCTTGTTGATGCCCCAAAACAGTCTTTGTGCTACTGTGCATGCTAGGTTTCTCCGAGTTTACTTCGGAGGCAGGTAAAGGGCTCTTTGGAATCACAACTGAAATAAAAAGAGAAAAAGCAAATGTAATTAAATCAGGCGAGAATCAAAACAAGACCAGCCTCCATCTTTATACGGTGTCACACGGAAAAACCTGGAGCTCTCCCAGCCCCCTGGGCGGGGGGACTGCTCTCCATGCTACAATAAAAACCAAACATATGGATCCCCGGCTCAGCACTCGAGCTGGGGGACACGGGGGCTTAACCTGGATGGGCTGAACTCCAGAATGATCATGCTTACAGTCATACCTTCCTTCCTGAAAATAACTGGCACCTACAGCTCTTCCTTCTGCGAGTGGTGACCTGCCAACGACCACGGAAAAGGCTCTGAGAGCATTCCTAGGAAGGAATAAGTCAAGACCTGCCTGACAGTCACAGAGCCAGGGCTGTGAGCACTGGAAATCCCCTCTCTCAAGGCGACATCAAATTTGTTCTGTCCCTAAATTTCCAGCAAACTGCAGTGGAAGGGACCAGCTCCATCCTCACTGCCTGCAAGGATTACTGCTCCTGGCCCTGAGCAACAACTCAGCTCAACCCTGCTCCTCTCATGCACTGCCAGAAGCAAGTCTGTTCCTTCTTATCTTCTCATTCTTTCCATGACAAAACCATGTTTCTGGTATACTTGCCCACAAATCCCCTGAATTTGGTCAGTCATCTTTCCCGAGCCTGCTAAAGGCTAGAGATGAGCTGGCCCAGTATAGCAGACCAATATTTCCTTTTGTTTTGCATTTCTGCTAAAAAGAAACAAACTCAAACCCTCCTGGATTTTGAAAACTGCTGAGTGACCTTTAAGACCTCAACATGTATTCAATATAGGGACAAGGAATTAAAAAAAACCCCAACTTACACTTTTGAACTGAGGGGCTTTGTGGTTAAGGAAAAAAATCTTGGTCAGGGAAACAGTGCAAATAAAAGGCTGATACCAGGATGGCACAAGTGGGGCATATACAAAGATTTTTAAGGTTTCTTTAATGAGGATTTTATGAGTAGTTACTGCGAGCAAGGACTCATTCCCCAGGCACAATGAAGTTATGAATGTCCCATCCCTGGAAGTGTCCAAGGCCAAGTTGGACAAGGCCTGGAGCAACCTGGGATAGCAGAAGGTGTCTCTGCCCATGGCAAGGGGTGGAACAAGATGACCTTTAAGGCCCCTTCCCCAAATAACATGGTACAGCCAGGATCCAACCCCATTCTACTTGTCATGTGGGCAGGGAAATGTTTGGTTTTAATTTTATTTCCTTGCTTTTGTGCATTAGCATTCTGTATCAGAAGCTGGGAGGAAGCACACAGTCTTTCCGGATCTATCTGACTTCCCAAGTAAAGACTTTTTCATGTCAGGCAGACACAGGGAATGTGGGAGAAACAGGGTTTTACTACTCCTTGTCTGAACTCAATATTAACAACAAGACTATTTTGTTGGTAAGAAAACGAATATGACAGCTCAGGCGCTTCTTACAGCTGATGGTATTCCAGGAGTGTCACCTGCTCCAGGTGACATCTGGCACTGAACTGCAGGGAGGAATGGCACAGGTAAGGCAGGTGCTGATCATGGAATCTTGGGGCCTCTGCACTCAGGTGCGCATTAACTGACCTCAGCAGAGAAATGTTTCTATTAAACCATTTATTAGAATTCCACAAGTTGAGAGAACAAGGAATAAATACAGGTAAAATGGAACAGGTTACTCAGACAAGCTGCGGCTGCCCCTGGATCCCTGGGAGTGTCCAAGGCCAGGCTGGACAGAGCTTGGAGCAGCCCGGGATAGTGGAAGGTGTCCCTACCAATGGCAGGGGGTGGACTGGAATGAGCTTTAAGGTCCCTTCCAACCCACACCATTCCATAATTCCATGATTCTAAAATCCTCAGTACTTCAAAGACAGTGTTATATATCAAAGGGATGTGGAAGCATTTCATTGGAGATCTGCACAATGCTCAGTGTCTAAACCAAGCGTGCCACAATGAGGTTTCTCCAACCTGGAGGAGAAATTGAGAATTCTACGAACAAGCTGTGAAGCAAATCCATGCTCTCAGGTTTGCTAGTAACAAACCCAGGGAAATGGTGCATTTGGAAATTGGGATGCAGTAGGCAGAACAGCTGGACTGCACCCTTTGCCCCCAGGCTGGGACTATGGGAACCCAGTGCCAGGGAAAAGGAGACTGCTGTCAGATGAACTCCTGGGGTACAAGCTTTCACTGTATCATTTTATATTAAAAAATGATTTCATCTTTTGGTGAAATAAATGCAAGAAAAATGTGCTGCCCACTTCAGCTGTAAAGATAGTACAGGTATTGGTAATTTGCCAGGCTTGAAGAATTGGTTTTGGGATTTGGGCAATAAAAGCCCATAACTGGGTGCGTGCAGATCCCATGATGGGACACCTCATGTCATTGAGCCACCCAGAGGAGTTCTCAGTGTGCCCCTGGCAGCACATCCCTGGTCCCTGCTGCAGCCATGGCTCCTGCAGGGATTGGGGAGCTGCCACAGCGAGAGAGGCTGTTCACCCAGAAAGGCTAAATGACATCTAAATGTGCAGCCAGCTCAGGACAGAAACACAGACTGTGACCTAGATTGGGGCTGTGTGCCCAGCAGTGCTGCTGAGCACAGCCCTCAGCACAGCCCTGGACAGGCACTGCTGCTCTCCCTGGGGCTGATTCCATCAGACTGATGCACTGCACAGACATTTTTCTGACCCGGAGTGATTTAATGAAATGAGGTCTTATCATCCCATGATCCAGCAGACTTGCTTGGCTTTTTGCTGGATTTGAACCAGAATCTGAGCAAACACCAGCCTGTGCTAATTCATTTCTCTTGCCCTAGCAGATGCACTGAGCTGTGTGAGGAGGAGAACCAAGAGCTCCAGAGCAGAGTCCTCCCACCAGCTGCACCTGCATACCAACGGTGCAGCCCCCAAAGCACAGGGTTACAGCTCGCCATGCTCTGCCTCATCCACGAGACATCACTTCCACTGACTGGATGCTTCCTAAAGGAGCCTGAATTTTCTTTTCAGGTGCCTGTTATTTTTCTGCAGGATTTCAGCCCCTGCTGTCACACAGATGTGGTTCAGAAACACAGGATTGCTGTGGAGGGAGCAGTGCCCAGCACTCAGCCCTGCCTGCACCCATCCCAGCACCCAGAGAGCTCCAGAGGTGGAAACAGCTGTGCCTAGCAAAATTATCTTACAGCTCCAACCACTGCCCATATCTCCTTTAACTGCCAAAAGCTTCCATTAACTGCATCTTACTATTATTGCATCTTAATTATTAAGGATCTAAAGCTATTAAAGAATGCCCAGAGAAGGGCCCTGAAGATGCTGAAGGGTCAGGAGGGGCCACGCAAGGAGCAGCTGAGGGCACTCGGTGTGCCCAGCTGGAGCAGAGGACACTGAGGGCAGAGCTCAGGGATCTGCAGCTCCTCCCGAGGGCAGCTCTGATCTCTGCTCTGGGACAGGGACAGCACCCAGGGCACGGCTGGAGCTGGGCCAGGGCAGGTCAGGCTGGAGATCAGGGAAAGGTTCTTCCCCCAGAGGGTGCTGGGCACTGCCCAGGCTCCCCAGGGAATGGGCACGGCCCCGAGGCTGCCACAGCTCCAGGAGCGTTTGGACAGCGCTGCCAGGGGTGCACAGGGTGGGATTTGGGGGGTCTGGGCAGGGCCAGGGGTGGGACTGGATGATCCTTGTGGGGCCCTTCCAGCTCAGGATATTCTGTGATTCTGTGATTCAGCTGGTGACAGTGCCAACCCAACAGTGAGCAGCTGCCAGAAACATTCCCATCACCACCTTCCTTGTACAAGCCACTGAGAGGAGCCACATTTTCAGAAAATCAGTGGGGCTCTCTTATTAAAAAATCAACAGTTTACTGTTGCTGAGTAAAGCAGCATTTCTTTGTGCCACAGCTTTGGTGCTCACCTGAGCTCTGAGCAACTTAAGCAACTCCAAAGCTGGCCTTGCTTTGGAGTTGGGCCATGCAGCCCTGAGATCCCTTCTGACCTGAATTATTCAGTGATCTGAACTCATGGTTATTTCAGCTCATTAAGGGGACAGAAAACCAATCAATGGAAATTTTCTGCTGGCTGAACTATCTTGTTTTGGGTCACATAGGCATCCACGACAATGGCAGACATGGAGCAGGGTGCTGGCTCCTTGCTGGGCAGGCTGGCATTGGATCCATTTGGCACAGTGAGGAACATCACCCTGAAGATCAGGATCAAACACGGCTGAACTCAGAGCCAAAGAGACATTGGGCACCACTGATGGTGTTATTCATCACTGAAGGATTAGTTTGAACAAGAGTTCTGAGCTTTCTGCAGAAACAAAGAGACTTGACAGAGAATTCCTGATTTCAGGCTCTGCTTCCTAATGCCAAAATATCCTGTCAGATCATACATGGCACCTGCAGCTGGAGATGTCAGAAATGGCCCCTGCAGTGTCCTGAAGCACAGGGGGAGGTTTCTGAGCAGCCTGCACGCACCACTCATGCCCACTCCAAAGCCCCTCTGAAGGATGTCCCGGAGGCCACCCCTCCAGTTGTCCTTTGGTGTTCACTGCCCCTCGTCCCATCTTCAGCACTGCATGGGCAGAAGCAGCACTCAGAGAAAGAAATGGGTTAAAGAGACACATTTAAGATAAACAAATTTGCCAGAGAGCAGAAATCTTGTTGAGATCTGGCTGAATCCTTCCTGGAATGAGGCATTTCCATCCTAGACATCCTGAAGGTTGGACAGGAACCGGAGCTCAGTGCTTGTCCCAGAATAAAATGCGTAAGCTTCAAAGCCCTGTGATTCTTCCCAAAGCAGAGACTGCCATCACTGCCCACCATGTGTAGGACTGGGACAGAAATACAGGCACTGGGAGGGCTCCAGATTGGACTGCCCTGAGCTCTCAGCAGACATGACACACACAACACAGGAGAAAGGGTTGGAGCATGGGTGGGAGACACAGGCTCCTTGCAAAGACGGCGATTAAGACCAGGACTCCAAATCCTGGAATTTAAAGGTGAGAAGACCATTATTCTGATAATTCAGTATTTCCTGCAAGGATTCCTGCTCTCCAGCCTGAAACACCTGCTAGAGCTAAAGCAGATCAGAGGAGATATCCAACACAGTAACAAAGTGAGAGGACCCAAGTACTGCAGGATTTGGCAGGTTCTACCCTGTTCACATGATCAGGTCTCTCTTCTCCCAAAGATACACTTTCTTTTTACACAAGATTTGTCTAGTTGCAGGTTTTGACTACTGAAAGGAGGTTCTTTTATCCACTGATCCCCTGGCTAATGGTTACACAGTAGCACAGAAGTCCAAACCCACAGTCCCCAAAATTCCCAATCCTGCTCATCCTGACCATGGGGTTGCATTATAATGTGTTTTTTGGGCAGGACATCGACAGGCACATGAAGAACTGTCATTTCAAACTAAAGCAATGCCTTGTGCATTTATTGAATCTGAGACAGGCTCTGAACATTCATCATCAGTGTCCCATTTCTTAAAGGTTTAGAAATCTGCATGGTCTGGAGCAGCAATTTTCCTAATTGTTGGCATGAACGTGGATGAGCTCTGCCACTGCAGATGCCACTGTACATCCCCCTGGCACACATGGTGCCATTTTTTATGGTTATTTTCTTTGTTTTTCCAGTTGTTTTATTTATGAAAATAAAACAACTGCGTAGGAAAAAAGTCTCGAGAGTCACGGTGATACCAGGGACTGCTGTTTGCACAAATCTCATGTTTTCAGTCCCAGAGCAGCAATCCCATGTGCCCTAAGCCACACTGGCAATTACACCCAGTGCTCTCTGAAGCAGCACAGCAGCGATCCTGCAAGCCTTGGCAGGTGTTCCCAGCACCTCACACCACATCTCAGAGGTGTTGGGCAGCACATGACAGACCTTCGGTGCCTTGCCGGAAGTGCCAGAGCAGTACAACACTGCAAAACAGCCCAAGTGTCCCATCTCTGATTTTAACCACACATGGAGAAGCAGAAAAGAGCTGGAGATTGCAGTTGGTGATACTGGAGCTGAAGACAAAAACCCTATTGTGGATCTACAGGGTCTGCTTACACAACTAAACACCAGAACTTGGGACCCAAGAGACCTTTGCAATGCCAAGGCTGCCCTTGGTGTGTCAGTCTGTCCTATTCACCCAGACAGCTGCGAAACCCAAGCAGGTAATTACACCCAAGCACAAAGTGCATCTGCTAAAATGTTTTCCAAAAGAAAATGGATGCTTTAGTCAATAACATGGCCCCCAAGAGGAATCTGAGCCACTTGGGCAGTGTCAGTCTACTGCAACAGAAACGTGGAGGGGACTGGACTGGCCAGAGACCACGTGGAAGGATGTGACACAGCCCACCTGCCTCCAAGATCCTCACCAAAGGATTTTACAAAACCTCCAGAGCCATGGGATAAGAAGAAAGGTTTCTAAAGGGATAAATCAAGAATTACAAGAGATAGGGGCAAACAATCTTTCTTGCAGAGGAGAAAGAGCTATGTGGGGAATACAGGGATGTACACTGGGATCCACACTGCTCATCCATGAGCAACCTGATGAGAGGATGAGAGGTGAGAAGGTCTAATGATTGATCCTTCCAGGGCAGGCAGGACTGTGGCAGTCCATGAGCAAAGACTGAGTTTCAGGGCAAAAACATAGCAACTGACCATCCCATTGATAAACAGAAAGCAGTGAGTGTGGAGAAACCCACTCCTGCCTTCGGCTGCACAATGCTGGGCTCTGAGCTGCCCCATGCTCCTTCAGGACAGAGAACTTGGGCTGCAATGTTCACTGAACAAGAACAGCAGCTCGACACACAGCAGTGACCAGAAAGAGCCAGGGAGAAAGCTTCCACTTTGGAAAAATGAAAGATCAGAACACTGGATGTCACCAACTGAACAGAAATCCTCATTTTAATGGTTCAAATCAAGCAAAAAGCCCCCAAACCTGCAGTTGATGACTGGATTCTCACTTCCACAGAGTTCTGAACTTTCTGGGGACATTTCAGCCAGGGCTCAGCTCTGCATTGCCCTCCGCACACCAGGACCCCCCAGACTGCCCTTCCCTGGTCTTATCAAAACTCCTCAGTCACACTGAGCATTTTGGCTCTTCACACTGCTTTGGCTCTTCTGCCAACACAACATCCAACATCTTTTAATGGTTTTAATCAGTTTCCAGCATTGTTTCAGAGGCAGTAACTCTTACTGTTACTTAGCAGTTACTGATGCTTTTTAGAGTATAAACATCTGTGTGCAGATATTCCTCAGTGAGGGGAAGTGCTCTGAAACACAGCACAGCAAGTGTCAGGATGTGCCACACAACAGACGTATCCCCCAAACTGCCCCGGGGTCAGCACCGTCCCTGCTCTGCTGAGGGCAAAATAAACACAGAGAAGTGACTGGCTGGTGATCAGAGACACACAGTGACAGCCTGTGCAGAGTAAGGATGCCCAAAGTGTTGTCCTCAGCAAAAGTCATGTGCAGTTTTGTGCTGAGCACACGGATTTCCTTAGTCCCGAACCCAGGTCTTCATTTCTCCCCCACACAGGAAAGAAATTAACTGCTTTGTACCCACTGGGTAGCATTAGGAAATGAATGGGGAAACTGAGTCACACAGCTTTCCTATCAAATCCTGCACAGGCTGGCACTTGGATAGGGAAAATGACCTCCTGTCCCACCACTGGAGCTGCCAAGCAAGTTCTCTCTCAACAGCAGCTCAAAGCCCCTCATGTCTCAGCATGTTTGCTGTGCAACATCTGCACAACCAGCCACAAGCCTCTCAGGCTGCCAATTACACATCTGGAGCTTGGAGGAGCAGCACATTTCTGCTTCTTCAGCCCTTCTTTTCCCTGCCATCCCCTATTCCAGCTCCCAGAAGACAAAGCAAAGGAGCAGAAAGATCATGGTGGGAACAGACCTGGCACAGGCATTTACACTGTGGAGAATGGCAGTTCTGGACAGCACGGCTGGATGAGGGACTGAGTGTGTCCATGTGGATTGCACAGGCAGCTCTCAGCAGAATCACAGCCCAGACTGCAGCCAGAGCTGCTAAGTATTTTCTGCAGAGTATCCTCATCACCCTCAGAGAAACACTCACCTGTAGGAGCCAGTGTCCAGCAACCTTTGCAGCTGAGTTATACAAAGCTGGTGGCCTTGGCTCACACACCTTTTGTGCATTGTTTTTTGTTTTTCCAGCGCTCAGATACTTAACTCTGGGTCCAGTTCTCAAGGCCAGCCAGATGTTCCTTGGCACAGGGGCCGGCAGCTCCCCCAGCCTGTCTGGAGCACGGCTCCTCCTCCCACACAGCTCCCAGGTCAGACAAGAAGGAGCTGCAGCGAGCCTCCTGCAGCATTTGGCTCAAATGCAGAGGGCAAGGAAATGCCATGTTTGTCTACAATCACCCCCTTCTCATCCCAAATCAGCAGTTTTTTCCTGTCTCCATCCCACCACCTCTTATTCCAAATAAACTGAATACTGGAATTCATATATTTCTTATTCCAAATAAACCTCTTATTCCAAATAAAGTGGCTAAACACAACCTGGGTTCTTGCTTGCTGTGATCCCTCTATCACAGCCTCATCTTTTGCACTTCACTGCAAAAATAAAGCTGGTGTAGCAGTGTGTTGTTTTAATCAGCTGTGAAGCAGCTTTGGAATTAAAACAGAGATTCTGAACTATAGAAAGGAGTTGAGAAGTGAGCTGGGCAGCTCCAGCCTGAGAAACACATCAGCAGAATTGAAACTCAAGCTCCTGACTGAGGATGCACCAGTGGGTGAAGGAAGAGACAAAGAGGCAATTAGGGAGCTTCAAGAGAAATGGCAATGCCCAAATCAGAAGAAAATCATGTAAAAATCTGAACTTCAAGCTTAATTTGATTACCCCAAAGCCAGGCTGAGATTGTCCCCTGCATGGCAGTGCCCATGGGCAGATGGTGAGTACCCAGCAGCAACAGAAGAGCCCACCTGTGACTCCTGGAGCTGTCTGGCAGAGTGAACATGAGCAGAACTGGCACCTCTGGTCCTACCACAGACAGTGACCACATAAATCAGCTGATTTCCCCGCCTCAGGAAAGCCATCACTGCAGCTCCTCCAGGCTCAATGCTTTGAGAGAGGCCACAGCAGAGCCTGTCCCTGCAGGGCGGTGCCAAAAGCACCAGGGATGGCTGATGTGTCTGCTCCTCGAGAAAATCCCAGAGCCAAATCCTAGTGAGCAGCCAGCCCACAGACTGGGTGAGCCCTCATGCCCAAGCCCACCTGAGCCACACCTGCAGCAGGACAGAGCTTTATTTTCTTTACAGATCTGCAGCCCCTGGGAAGCTTGCCTGGCTCTGCTGCTATTTATATCTATCCATCTCAAGGACACTCACCAGTGGAACTGTGCACCACGAGAGACCACTACAGCCACACTGACTGATCACATCTTCTGCCCCTGGGTTTCCAAAACCCCACGCTGAGAATGGTTCTGTACTCCCGCCCTATTCAGGCTATTCAGGGCTGTTCCTGGGGTTTCTGCTTGTTCTGATCTTCTCTGAAGTTCTTTCTTTAGCTTTGGCTTCCGGGTTAAATATTAGCAGAACACCTTCAAATTATCAGTGCTCAAAGAATGAGGAGAGTGTTAGGTGGGGGTGGTTTATTCCAACTTCTGCTCTTTTTTAAAGTTCAGAAGTTATAAAAATACCAAAGATCAAGAGAAGAACAATGACAAGCTGCAAAAGGTCTGATCTTTCTAACAAGTGGGGCTGTGTGCTCAGGATGAAGCTCCTGGATTACATAAAAATGCACACTCCGGCAGCACAGGCCTGCTCCCCAGAGCCACGGCCAGAGCTGAGCCCAAAAGCATTTTACTTCTCCTCTCCAAAAACTGAGGATAAAACAAAAAAATGAAGAAACTCCCCAGCAGGTCATGAAGATATCATGTAATGTCCTTGCTTCCACAGAGTCACTGTCAAAAATCCCACCCAAATGGGGCTGTTTCTCCCATATACACCTGCCTTGCTCCGATCACACCCAGCCCATTCACCGTCACAATCACATGGGTGCCCCATCTGTGGAAGTGTCCAAGGCCAGGCTGGACAGGGCTTGGAGCAATCTGGGATAGCAGAAGGAATCCCTGTCCATGGCAAGGGGTGGAATGGGATGAGTTTTAAGGTTCCTTCCAATCTGAAGGGATTGGGGATTCACTGCATGCAGCCTTCACAGAGCTGTGTGACAGGAGACTGGTGGATCATTCTGGCTCCTCCACCACTTGCCCACATCAGGAGCAGGACTCCTACAAGGGACCAAGCTCCTGTCCCCAAGGCTGGAATATGGTGACAGGCAGAAACAAGGCATGGAGCATGAAATCCTCGAAGTGAAGCTTCTTGAGTGTCTAAACCCCTTCATCCTGATGGGAAATTCTGCTCTCCCTGCAGCTGTCCTACACAAACTGTCCCCCTTGGCATACTTGAAGCTGACTTCACTCTGCTTCCAAAACCTGGAACAAGCAGCTCAGAACATCCTGGGTCAGGCACTTTTAGACCCCCAGAAATAAAAGCCCTGGAATGCTCTTCTTCCTTGAGGTTGTCCAATTCCATCCCGAAAGCACTCAGGCTTCCAGCCTGCACAGGCACAGCCCTACACCACATCCCAGTTAACAGGAGTGTTACTGGTCACAGATCTGCAGAAACAAAGTGATGGCCCCAGTGCTGCTCACTAAAGAGAGGGAGGTTCCAGCACCAGGGTCCTGCTGAAACCTCCTGCCGAGACTCAGTAACACCCTAAGACACTGAAACCCTATTTTGGGCCAAGAAGCATGGTGGAAAAGGGAAGGAAACACTCTGAACAAAACCCAGATCCTCTGGGATATGAAGCATTTCAAAATAAAACACGAGGAGAAGTCAAGTTGAGAGGGAAGTCTAGACACTGAGAGTAAGGACAGGCTGGGGACCAGAGGAAACTGCTTTTCCCAGGTCAGTTCCTCTTTTCAGAGGCTCCTGCCAGCCCCAAGACATAACACAGTAACCTCAGGTCTCTGACATGCCACGGTTCCCACTGAGCCACAGATTCGGTGTTTGCTGAGCCACAGGCACTGTCAGTATCCCACAGCCTCTTGCAGTGCTTATGTAAGCCCCCAAACCTCCAAACCCCAAGCATTTTCCAGGACACACATCCAAGATGAGCCAAGGTCACCAAGAGCCTTGGCTCTGTGCTCCAAACAGCTCAAGGGATTTTTCTGGCATGTTCCAACAGCAGTCTCAGAGGCAGCACCATGCAGGTACCAGTGCTGCTTGTGTGTTCTACTTGTGGATAAAAACCTGCACTCCTCTGTGTACCCTCCTTCCCCCTGCTGTTGGTGCATGAGCTCTGCCTGTGTGCTCCCCAAACCAGCCATCCCAATGCAAAGCAACATCACCCAGCTGGATGTGTGAGCTCCAAATACCAGCTCGCTCCTGAAGAGACAGTAATTAGTATTTTCTCATCTCCTCCAAGCAGGAAAGCACAGGAGCTCACCTGAGTGTCACTCTACCAGCTACTCCTGATGAGGCTCCTCTTCCCACCGCTATGTTCTTACCGTGAAGAAGGAAGAGAAACCAGGCAATATCCAAAATAAAATAATAAAATACACATTACCTTTCCCCTGGGCAGGAAACCTAGCAGCTGATTATCATCTTCCTCTGAGGAGACGAAGCAGTAAGACAACAAATCACATGGCAGCAAATGGAGGTGAAAAATGAAGAACTTCATGAATTTTCTATCCAGGGTCAGCATCTTGTAGCCCCCTGGGGTCCCTGCAGCAGCCTCCGAGGGCAGCTCCAGTCCTGGGGTAACACACAGCTGTGAGCCCAGGGTGGATGGAGCTCCCCTTCAGCCTATCCCCAGGATAATTGTCTAAAACTATTCACATTTGTTTGCTCTGCAAGCAGGGGAAGCAGCAGCCGAGCCCAGGCAGAGGGAGCATGGTCTGACAGACCTGTGCAGGCACTGACCAGTGTCCCCAGTGCCCTCGCCAGCTCCCACCAGCCCTGGCACGGTGGCAGAGGATGAGCTCTGTGTTAGCTCTGCCCTGCCTGGATGGGCTTGGGGTCTCTGCCAGCTGTGCTGGTGCCAAAGCAGCAACTCCAGTCCTCCAAATTCCAGTGCTGGAGCTGCTTCCAGCTCTGCCCGCCCAACTTTAACACTTTCACTGCTGCCCCTCTCCCACAGCCAGCACGGAGTCACCCCTCTCTCTGTCACAGAGCATCCAGAAGGGTGGAACAGGGAGGAGCAAACCCATAAAGTAACTCCAGGGCAACGTGGCATCAGCCAGGGGCACAGCCCACATGGAGGAATGGCACAGGGACCTTCTGAGTTACAGACATTGAGGGCTTTACCTGTGTCCCTGGGCAGCTGTGTCCCTGGGCAGCTGTGTCCCTGCATCCTTGTGTTCAAGGTGACAGCATTTCCCTGCCCTCCAGCAGTAACACATGAAATTTGGGAGCAGACTTAAGGGACACCGTTACAGAGAAAGAGGTGTCTCTGTGTGTATGTGTGGGGGGGAAATTCCTTTCATAAGTATGGATTAAATGTGGATTTCTCAGGATGGATAAAATGAGCTGCTTTTTAAGGGGCCAGGAAGACTGGCACAGCCACAGCATCTCCTAGCAGCAGCACTGTTGGGATTGTGCACACAGCCACTGGCACTCAGCTGTAGGAGGGTCCTGTAAAGGTCTCACACTTTTTGAACCAAATCGCAGCTAAAGTTCTTGATACTGTGGCACAAACCCTAGAAAAATGATTGCATTTCGTCAAAACTTAAAGCTGGTGTTTAAATAAGAGCCCTTTCTTGTGCAAAGACACAGACCTTGTGGAAATTCTCATAAATAAATTGGGATCACTCCCAATCCCACCTGCCCAGGCTCTTTTCCCAGCCCATGTGCCTTTACCTGGTGGAGACAGACCCTTCAGTCATCACCTCCTCAGGTGAGGAGCTCAGAGCACGAAGCCTCCTTGCAGAGGTACCTCAGAAGACCCTGCTTCAGTTGCTCTTCCCCCAAGGGCTCACAGTTCTCCATCCCACAAACCACTTCAGAAAGGAAAATAACTTCCCATGGATCCTCTTCCAATGTGTGCTTCCAGGACTACAAAGAAGTGAACTTTCCTCTAGTCTGTGATCAGCTGTGAACTCCCAAATTTCCCATGAATTACAGAGGCAGACACATCTCCTCTCTGTGAAACTGTGCCTTGGCTGAGGGGGATTTCCCTCATCCCACCTCCCCGCTGAGGGCAGGTGGCCCTGGAAACTACAATCATTAACCAGCCTCTTATCTCTTTCCTCTTTTTTCTCATCGATTTTTATCACAGTTATTTCCCTCTTTGTCTCCCTGAAGCTCAGCAGGAGCACTTCCATTTCTGTGTGCATCTCCCTCTCTCCTTCTCCCCAGACATGATTTAAAGTAACTAAACAACCATCCTTATTCTTTAGGTCGATCCTAAATATTGATTTTCTGCACTGCTTATAGTGGGGAGGGACTCTCCAAAGCAGCTTCCCAAATCCACTCTCCACTTACAGCAGTGACTTGTCCTCTTTAAGAGCCCACAGGCTTCCCAAGGAGTAGGATGGTTAGGAAAAGTTAAATGCATGCAAGTTTTTCCAAAGCACTGGGTTTGGCTGGGCTGGAGCTCACTTCCTGCAGTAACTGTGCTGGGGTCTGTGCCCAAGGCAGGGCTGACAGCACCCCACACTTCAGCTGGGCTGGGCTCTGTTCCCATGGCCAGCCTTGGGCTGGGGGGCACAGGAGCTGGGAGGGGGCACAGCTGGGACCCCACTGCCCCAGGGATGTCCCAACCATACAGCTCCATGTTCAGCATGCAGAGCTGGGGAAGGAGGGACAAGGGGGAATGGAGTGATGGCGTTTGTCATTCCCAGTCCCTGTGCTCTGGGAGGGATCCAGGTCTGCTCGGGACGCTGAGCAAGTGCCTGTGGTGGGAGCAGTGACTGAGCGTCTGGCTTGGCCTGCACCTGCAGCTTTTGCTTTGCTTGTTAAACTGTCTGCACCTCAACCAACCAGTCTGCACCCCTGTGTCCTTCTGACTCTCACCCATCCCACTGCGGGAGTGAGTGAGTGAGTGAGTGAGTGAGTGAGTGAGTGAGTGAGTGAGTGAGTGAGTGGCTGGGGGGCCTCAGCTGCCCCCTGGGACAACCCACCACACCTGACATAGACATTTTCCTCCTTCGGTCTCTGCTTTCCTCCCAGATTACATTTCTACCAACCACTGCTACAGTGCACAGACTTGTGCACTCCTTGTGTGCATCACAACACCTAAACCTTGAAGTTCTCAGCTTGAGGAACATCAGGCACCTCCTGCACTGTACCTGCTGTCCTGCCAGCTGGGTCAGTATGGAACCCCAGTGGGAAAGCACACACACCTGCCAGGCTGAGGTGCAGAAGCTGAGGATGCACAGGATGAGCTCTTCCACATTCCACCTTGCTCTGCAGCCTAGCAGAGCTGTTCTCTGAGCCCAGCCCATGGCCAATGCAGAGAGGACCAGGACCTACCATGGGTGTAGGCACTCCCAGAGCTACATTTCCCCTGTGTGGTGTGTTGGTTTGGATTCCCCAGCTCCAAGCATCTGGACAGGAGTTCCAAGGGGTGCCCAGGAGCCCACAGCCATCTGGCCACTGAGCTCTCCCAGCAGGCTGCTGCACAGCCAGCAGACAGCAATAGAATTACCAAGCATGCAGGCTGCTCCTCCTCACTGTTTGACCTCCCCCTCCTCTAACACACACGTGTGTCCTAATGGAAGCTCCCAGCGTGGCTGGCTGAGCCCCAGCTCCACCAGCTCCCTGCCCAGCCACTCTGGGAGGCCTCAGAGATAGAGAAGGACCATGCCTCGGAGAAGCCCTGCACTCCTCCACCTACTGCTGGCAGCCAGCAGCAGAGACAGATTAGAGCTGAGTGGAGTTATCAGCATTAAATAAACATGCCTGGCCTCTTTGAAGTTCTGCTTCCCTTGAACATGAGCTCATTCCATGAGGCCTCCTTTTGCTCAGCCCCAGGAAGCTGCCATTCTCCATGGAGTTAACTCTTCACAGGACTCCTCAAATTCCACAAGGACCTCACATGGTCAGCCCAGTATATGAGTAGAGACCAGAATTACCATGGCACCAGGAGCCCCTGCATGTCTCTCCAGGTCTTCCTGATTAAGAGGAATTCCCACCAGGAAAGGGAAACTGCCTGACTCTACCACATGGTCCTGCCGGTTCCAAGCTGGCACAGGGAGAAAGTTTATTGGAGCTCAGGGAAAGGGGGATCCTTCTGTGGTGATGCATCCTCCAACCCTGCCAAGAGCAGCTCTCTCAGGTCTGGGAGGACTGTGCTCAAATCTCCACCACAGCAGGGCTGAGGAGTGAGGAAACACTGGAGGAATTTCATCGAAAAAGAGAAAGTTCCCAGTACTCCCTTCCTTTGGTTTAATCCCACAAAGTGGAAGTCAGGAATTCTTGGGCAGGAAAGGGAGCAGTCACAGAGGGTGAAGTAAAATACCACAAAGACAAGGCTGATCTCAACTCCCTGGCATTTTTGCATGGCTCATGCAACCCCTGCTCTTGTCCCAGGAGTTGAAAAAAAATGACAAAGAGAGCAGAAATCTGCCTAACAGTGAGGGCTGCCTCTGCCTGTGAGTGGGGAGACGTGACTTTTGGGGGTCACTGTCTTTGTACATGAGCAGGAAGTGCAGAGTCACTGCACATGGAGCCGATGTGAAAGGGAGAAGCTGTCACTGCCACCTGCCAAGGGGGAAGCACAAGCTTCCCAGGATGGCACAATGGGCTGTTGTTTCTGGGTAATTAACTGGACTCTGCTCACACACAGCTTCAGCCCCTGGCAAGGGGAGGCTGGGGAGGAGCACAGCTGCCTGTGCCAGGGCCGTGGGTCAGATGGAGGCTCCCACTTCTCCTGAGAACGTGTGCTCCTAAAACCTTCCACCCCCACGTTGCTGCCAGGAAAGCTCTCACCCAACCTAAATATGTCTTTAGCCATTTGTGGAGTACCTGAGAGGCACCTTGGAGATGCCTGGCTCAAAGGGCACCACTGGAGTGGCCAGAGACTGGCCAAAAGGGCCCCAGTGCTCTGCAGAGCCTGCAGAGAGGAAGCAGGTGAGACACAAAACAACCAGCAAGAAGGAAGGGAGAGGCTGGGAACAGCAAGGCAAAACATAGAAATCCAAGATAAAGAGGACTCATCCTCACCCAAGAGGAGCCCAGAGCTCGGATTGCACACAGGTCATGCTAGATGACCTCAGGCAATCCACTGACACCAGCCCTGCAGCACCAAGCACACACCTGGCCCACAGACCTGGCCCATGTCAGGGACACAGGGCAGCACCAGCCTGACAGGGCAGCATGAGCTGACCCAGGATTTTCATAAGGAACGGTCTTGTCAGAGAAATGCCCTTCCTAAGCAGTCCTTCAGCTCAGTAGAGAGGTTTTTCTCCTGCCCCTCATTTCATTGACAAGCACACACAGGGCTTGCCAGCCAGCAAACGCCAGAGGGATATGCTTGGGGACAATGACAGCCCCGCTGGGCCCACACACAACTGTGATGTGAGGAAGCTTGAGACACATCTGAGAATCAAACCAGCCACTGCTCAGGCCTTTGCAAGGCAGCAAGTTCCCCAGTACCGCTCCTTACCCAACGATCAGAGTCCTAGGAACAAGGCAGGTACAACCTGCTCCACACCTGCTTTGTCCACGTTCACAGCATAAGGCAGAGCAAGAAAACTGTCCAAAGTACAAAGAGGCGCAGTCCTGCAACTTCACAGTTTTCATTATTCCAGTCCCCTTCAGAAAAAACTCCATAGGAAACTGTGGTTCAGAGGCGCAGGAAAAACTTCAAGGAAATTCATGGAGAGGAGCAGACCTCAGCAATGTTGTACAGCACCATCCCTCCCTCCCCAGAGCCATCATCCTGCTCATCTTTATGGATAGCTGCCCCCCAGCACCTTGGTGCCAGGCTGTTCCAGTGCTATAGGTCTGATCATCTGTACCTTCACCATGTATGAAGCAGCACAAAAACCAGACAGGGCACCCAAGTGTCCTTGCTGCCAGTCTCTGCCTGCTTTGCTGCTCTTTGAGAGCTGAGTGGAGGAGAAAGACAGCTAAGCAACATCGTGGGCCTTACCTTTTGTACCAGGGGGCTGCAGATTATCTCCAGTCAGCGAACACCAGCCTACGGGAAAGATGTCCCGGGAATCATATCGGCACCAGTAATCGAAGGCACCTCTCCAGCCATCAAATGTTATGAGGACCTCAGAACCTCTCACCTCCCCAATGGTGGCCGGGCAGATGAAGTGAGGGTTCTTCCTGTCCACTGCCTCCAGCTTCATACCTGTCTTGAAGAAGTTTTGGGAAGGAGATGGTGGTTCCTACAAGAAGAAGTGGAATATATGCTCAAAGGGGATATGCCAGTACCTCCCCACACCAGGGCTGTGCCCTCACCAGCAAAATCACCTCCACGAGCAGCTGAAGGGAGTTAGTGGGCTGGATTTGAACCCCAACTGGAGTGCACAAACCCAATGTGCTACAGAGCCACTGCCCTTTAGTCAAGAGGCAGCAGAGTCCGCCACTGACTGCTCTGCCCTCAGCTGGCTGCTGGACCAGACCCAGGGAGTGGGACATGAACACTGTGTCCTGTGACAGCTCTGTCATGCACCACAGGCAGAAAACAGAGCTCCAAAGAAAGAGCCTCCATGGGATACTCTCACCTTGCTGTCTCAGAGCAGGAAAACCTAATGTATGACAGTCTTTCCATCGTTCTTCCCCCACCCTCAGCTTTGGGAGACATCTGAGAGATCTGCCATCTGTCTTTATCTGGGGCTTGCTCCTGAGATCCACTAAAGCCTCACCATCCCATCCCATCCCATCCCATCCCATCCCATCCCATCCCATCCCATCCCATCCCATCCCACACCTCTAGCCTGGCTTCTCTCTCTCACTGTGCAAAGGGTGTGAGAACACAAACTATGAACTCACACTGGCCATGTTGCCTCTCAGCAATATCTGCTCACCTGACAAGCTCTGGCACATTAAAAAGCTTCAGAGCAGTGCTGATATTCCCACCTTGCATTCCCCACTTTGAGCAGCAGCTGCAGCCCCAGTGAAAAACCAGCTCCTGCCTCAAGCCTGAGTGCTGAAGCCCAAGGCACTTCCTTGGCAGGACCTCTGGCTACACCTTGACATTGCTGGAGAGGGCACAGGTCTATCCTAGAGCAGCACCAAGGCAGATGGGCAATGCCACCTCCTCTGGGACCAGCACATCTCTCATGAGACACCAGCTCTGAGTTTGGTGCTCTGCAGTGAAGGGGCCATTGGCAGAAGGATCTGTACAAACAGTGAAATACCTTGTGAAAAATCCGGACAGGAGCCATTTCTGCTCCATTCAGAGTCTTCAGAAGGAACATGGGCCAGGAGGAGGCATTCAGCCGGAAGCCTGAGGAGAAGGAAGCAGAGATGGAGACTTTAGACTGGGGGGGGGTCAATGGATCTGGCAGTACATGCCTGCTCTGATGGGAACTCACACAATTGTGATCCCACACCACCCTCCTCCCATGCTGAAGTCAGGTGGGACCTTTTCCAGATATTCTGAAGGCAAAGCATTGTGTTATTGAAAAGAAACATATGGAAACAGCTGTCTGACCACAATATTCACTTATCATAACAAAAGTCTGTCCCTCGACCATCCAGGCAGAGCCCATTGTGCAGCATCAGTGCTGGCAGCTCCAGAGATCCTGCTGCAGGGGAGACATGAATCAGCAAGTGCACACTCAGACTATGGAATTTCTTCCTCAACAGGGAATCACAGCTTCTGGGTGGCCTCCTCCACCTCTAGCGTGAGCTGCAGGCAAGCTAATCTGAAGAAATAGAGGCTCTGACTTGGCTGGGAAACAGATTTAACCATTATAGAGAGGGATGTCAAGTTTTGGCTCGACACCTGCTGTGAAAGAAGTGGAGGAATAACAAGAAGGGGCTTATGGGAAGAGAAAAAGCAATTTCACACACTCTGAAGTATGTGGCACTGACTATGACTACCCAACTGACAGAAGGCTCTGGATATCACAGAACATCTTTGCTAAAAGTGCATCTTCCTGCACAGGCAATTTCTACTGCTCAGCTGTGTTTGGTCTGTTTTTAAGATTGTGAAGATAATCCTGGGACAGGACCTGGACCAAGAACATGGCAAAACTTTGCTGGGGTTGCAGAGCTCAGCACAGGTCACCCTGCCAGCCCTGAACTCAATCAGCTTGGAAACCAACCCAAGTAACTACAACTTCAGGCGACGGGAGAGCTCAGCTCCCAGAGTGGCAAAGAAAGCCTTTTATGTGAACCACAGGATATCCTGAGCTGGAAGGGACCCCCAGGATCATCCAGTCCAGCCCCTGGCCCTGCCCAGACCCCCCAAATCCCACCCTGGGCACCCCTGGCAGCGCTGTCCAAACGCTCCTGGAGCTGTGGCAGCCTCGGGGCCGTGCCCATTCCCTGGGGAGCCTGGGCAGTGCCCAGCACCCTCTGGGGGAAGAACCTTTCCCTGATCTGCAGCCTGACCTGCCCTGGTCCAGCTCCAGCCGTGCCCTGGCTCCTGTCCCTGGAATTATCCATGTAAAGAAGGAAAAGAAGCAGATGTGTGCACACGGAAAATACTACAGGGAACAGAAAATCCTTGCTGGGTTTTCCAGGCCCTTGCAGTCTGCAGGCAGGAAGGACAACTGCAGCACAGGCTCTGCTACCTGTCTTTATGCTGGGTGCAAAATCATCCAGTCCCACCCCCTGCCATGGGCAGGGACACCTTCCACTATCCCAGGCTGCTCCAAGCTGTGTCCAACCTGGCCTTGGACACTTCCAGGGATCCAGGGGCAGCCACAGCGTCTCTGGGCACCTGTGCCAGGGCCTCGCCAGCCTCTCAGGGAAGAATTTTTTCCTATTATCTCACCTAAAGCTGCCCTCTGGTGCAAGGTTAAGTGGCACAGGCAGCGCAGACCAGAGCCGGGCGCACAGAGCAGCGCTCCCGGAGCACTCCCCGAGCTTGTCCCTGTCCCCCGGCACAGGCAGGGCTGTTCCACCTGCGCTTCGTGCCCTCTGCTGGCCACACCTGGCCACGGCACGGGGGAACCACGGCCCGCGGGACTGGGCTCGGCACCGGCACCGCACCCGGGCCGGGGCTTTGGAAGACATCGGCAGCAGAATCTCTGAATGATGTGGGTTCAAAGGGACCTTGAAGCTCATCTCATCCCACCCCCTGCCATGAACAGGGACACCTGCCACTATCCCAGGTGGCTCCAAGCCCTGCCTAGCCTGGTTGTGAAAATATTATTTAGGGATATGCTAATTGAGAGATTTATGAAGACACTAAAACTATAGGGCAGCAGAATGCAAAAGCAGGTTAATCTTGCTGATTATCAGGAAGGAATCAGCAAATCAGCTTGTCACTTAGCTAGCATCAAAGATAAAGGAAAGTGTTGTGTGTGTAACTGAAGACAAGACTGGAAGAAGTGTTAGACTGTCCAGACTATTTATAAGGTTGTAGCTAGGAAAAATTAAATAAATAACTATGAAATACTGCAAGTGTCCCTTCAGATGAGACAGGAATTAAACCACTGTGAACATTTTCAGACATTATGTTTCCTGTCCAGGTAACCTGGTATTGAGTCCTAGAATCACAGGATAGGTTGGGTTGGAAGAGACCTTAAAAACCATCCAGCTTCACCCCCTGCCATAGGCAGAGACACCTTCCGCTATCCCAGGTTGCTCCAGGCCCTGTCCAACCTGGCCCTGGACACCTCCAGGGATGGGGCAGCCACAGCTTCTCTAGGCAACAATCCTGAGCTTGAGCTGCAAGCAGGGCAAGCAGCTCACCTTGGTGCAGGGACCTCTTTCATCTCCACTCTAAAGCATCTCCCTGTCCATGTCACAGTCTCTACGTGGAAATACAGACCTGGTGTGGTTTGTATACCTTGTGTATATCCCAGAGCAGACAGGGACAGGCCATGGGCCTCTGTCCCAAGCACAGATCTATAAAAACCCCCGAGTTTTCCCCACCATCAACGTGGCCCTCGCTGGACAGCTGAACTCCAGCTCACCCAGTGGAGGCTGCAGCATCCCTCCGTTCTTCTCACAGTTCCCAATGGGCTGGATCTCGGCAGAGTCCACCAGCCTCCAGAAGTCGTTCTTGTTGTCGCTGCCATCGAGGCGCAGGCGCAGGCGGGCGCCCGTCAGCCCCACCACGGTGGCGATGCACGTGGACGTGGTGTTCCGGGGGTCCTGGGCCTCCAGTTTCATACTGATCTTGAACTCGTTTGCAGGTGGAGTGTATGACTGCAAAGATAGAACAGGGAGCCAGTTAGGACTGCGAATGCATGCACCAGCTCAGGCACAGAGCTTGAGCACTAAGAGCACCCAAATGGAATCTGCTGAAGGCTGACAGCCCCCCCAGGCACAGCATGGAACAGGCCCCACAGAGAGCTCAGCAAGCCCTGGTGGGTCTGTAACAGACCCCCATCCTTCATCCTGCATCATCTAGGCAACTAAAGCCTGTTCTCTTGGCATCACAGCATCATTAAGGCTGGAAAACAACTCTAAGATCATTGACTTCAGCTGTTCCCCCAGCACTGCCAAGGCCATCATTAACCCATGTCCCTAAGCACCACATCTATGTGTTTTCTGAACAATTCCAGGGATGAGGACTCCACCACTGCCCCGGACAGACATTTCCATGGCCTGATCACCTTTTCAGTGAAGAAATTTCCCTGATATCGAACCTAAACCTCCCCTGGCACAAGTTGAGGCTGTTTCCTCTCATCCTGTCCCTGTTCCCTGGGAGCAGAGCCCAAACCCCCAGCTGCACCCTCCTGTCACGGAGTGGTGGAGAGCCAGAAGGTCCCCCCTGAGCCTCCTTTTCTCCAGGCTGAGCCCCCTCAGCTGCTTGTCATCAGACTTGTGCTCCAACCCTTCCCCAGATCCGTTCCCTTCCCTGGACACAGTCCATCCCCCTTGTGAGGGGCCCAAAACTGATCCCAGGATTTGAGGTGCAGCCCCACCAGTGCCCAGTATAGGGGATTAACTCTCTTCTGGGAAGACTCACCCAGCCAGTCCCAGACTCACCCAGACCCTGCTTCTCTTCACCCAGACCCAGATGTCCCACACTGATCCACTCCTGCACCCCCCATACTCAGCACAACCACCTCTGTGCTCAATACCTGCTGCCCAGCAGCTGCTATTCTGTTCACAAAGACTGGATGAATTCTGCAGAAAATCTTATTCAGCAGGATCCACCAAAAGCTGGATCCCAGCCTACTCTGGACACTTTCTCCAAGGGCCTGTGCTTGGCAAAGTAAAAGCACACTTGTGTTCCCAACGTGCACATCTGAGAGGAAAATTTTCTGTACTACTCCAAATGTATCATTTTAATCTTTGCTTCAGTACACTTGGATTTCTGTTCAGTTTCCAAATCTTTAAGTATCTTCCTTGCCAAACCAGGAGCCTATCCCAGGCACAGAACAGCAGGGTCCCCAATGGACCACAGCCCTTGACCTTTCCTTTTCTCACCCTCTTACCTGCTTGAAACAATGGGCAGGAGCTGGGATGGCACATGTCTCTTTCAGGTATTTCTCCCAAGTGAAGTGACCTGAGAAGCAAAAACAAAAGGATTCAAATACGAACCAATGAGCAAAATTCTCTGCAAAAGAGCAGGTCAGACTTCTGAGCCCGCAGTTCTGCACTTCTCACAGAGGAGGTGCTCACAGGCAACACGTCTTCACCAAGAACCTCTGATGTTTGTGAGCACAGAAGATTTACAACTGCAACTGACAGGCAGAACAAAGCATGGTGCTGCCTTCGGCATCCTCCTGGCTCTGTGCTGCCGAGAAGGGGCTGCAGAGAGTCAGGATAACAACCTACAACTTAATGGAAAACACCCAGCACAGATGGGAATCTGCAGAGTCTTCCAGACAACTGTCCCTTAAAAACCATTCATTAAACACATCACTCAGTCTGGGGATTATGAACAGTCACTGTGGGCTATGAGCAGCCCAGCTTGGGGGTTGGAAAAAGATTATCTTTAAGGTCATTTCCAACCCAAGCCATTCTGTGATCCCATGATTCTAAATCGTGGATTTAGGACAGGAAACTGCTCTACAGTTCCCCTGGTCCAGCACACACACAGCCCACCCCATGGGCCAGCGACCAGCCAACCCCAGCAATCAGTGGACAGGTCAGCAATTAACTTCCTGAAGCGCCATGGAGTCCATAGGAAGGGCGCAGGGATCCTCCAAATGGGGATTTACTGAGCTCAGCACCTCACACCCGACACCAAGTCCTCTTCCACTGAGTGCTGCTGCCAGGGGAAGCACATTTCATCCTTGCCTGCAGCTTCCTCCCATACAGCAGGAAGGGTAAAAGCAATATGCCACCCAGAGAAACCTGTTATTAAATGAGGAATTAAAAGCTCCTGTGATCTGAGCAAACCATGACTTTTGCCATTTAAACTGAGCAGCTGGGAGAGGAACCTTCCAGCATGACATTCGCTTGTATTCATCCAAAGAGCTCCCAGGAGACCACTGTTTTCAAGGCATTTCAAGAGCATTGGTGGCAGCACAATTAAAGTCAGCCACCGCTTCCCCGAGTCACGGCAAGTTCTTAATCAGTCTATTTTCAAAACAAAAGCTACAGTAAGAGCCATTTTAGCTACTGCAGCATACACCACATCTCTGAAAATTGAGGCAGTAAGGTCAGCACACATTGCTTCAGTGCTGCCTCACGCACAGAGGAGCCTTCATAATCTACAAGCTTCAAATAAATACAATGAATGCTGCTTTCTCACCACCTCCCATGCAGATGACTAGCACACTGTTAAAAATAGGGGAAATGAACAGAAAAAATACAGCTTCATTGCCACACTGGCTGAATATTGCTGTTTACAGACTCATAGCACTCTCCATGCCCCAGAGTACTCAGCACCATCCACTGGCACATATTTTCCTTTCAGAAAGTCTCACACTGGGTGAATGAAGAAATTCAGTGAGTTACTGTAATGATGCTCTCACAAAACCAAAATTCCTTTGCTTTAATTGAAGATACGATTTTACACTTGGTTCTGTCAATGAAACTCTTTGTATGAATAATGTGGAGTAAACACCCAGGCAAAGCAAAGCCAGGCACTCCTGGCCTGGAAATGCCTTATGCATGCCACCCCTTAACTCTGGTTGCAGATCTGGGCGCATCTCAAACTGGGGTGGCCCTTCAGAGGTCCTTGTCCCTGGAGTACAGAGGATGCCCAGGTGACAGACCTGGGTGAGCAGTTCCAGTCTCAGCCCCAGGCCCTGAGCCAGCAGCTTGAGCAGGATCAGCTGTGCTTGACAATTTTATTAAAAAAAAAAAACAACCACCCTCCCCTCAGCTGGTTTCAATCCATCACTATTAAAAGTAGTCATGGTTTTAATCTTTCCACTTTTCACTCCCTCCACACCAAGCCAGGCTGTCCTGCTCTCTGCAGCAACTCACCCCACAGCCGAGATCCACACTGCACAACCCCAGCAGGAGCAGGGAATTTCTGAGACAGCTGCAGGCCCCTAAAAATAGTGTTCGGACATGGAACTTATTTGAGATTAATTCTATAGCCTGCTGGGATTCAACCACTGTATGAAGACACACACAGCACTAGAACTGCAGCTTCTCTAGGACCTAAGGGAACAGCATGAAGCTATGTCAGGGCAGGTCAAGCTGGAGACCAGGGAAAGGTTCTTCCCCCAGAGGGTGCTGGGCACTGCCCAGGCTCCCCAGGGAATGGGCACGGCCCCGAGGCTGCCACAGCTCCAGGAGCGTTTGGACAGCGCTGCCAGGGGTGCACAGGGTGGGATTTCGGGGGTCTGTGCAGGGTCAGGGTTGGACTGGATGGTTCTTGGGGGTCCCTTCCAGCTCAGGATATTCTCTGATTCCTGTAACTCATGGTTCTGTTGATTTATTTTGCAAAGAAAGACAGAAGCAGCAGAAAAACTCCTAAGAAAAGACAGCTGATGCAGCAGTGTTCAGCTTCCTCTCCCTCCCTCTCTGTTCACTACCAGCTATCCCCTGACACACAGATGGCAGGGCAAGCACAGGTAGAACCTGCACTTCTTTTTCAGGATTACCCTCAAACCAAGATAAAAACTGCAGACTGCAACTGGAAGCTGCCACCACACCCTTTGCACAAGAGGAAACCCTGCACAGAACACAGGGAATGAGTTTAAATTAATTCAGTAATAGTATCTAGCTCATGATACAGTATTTTTCAAGCAGGAATTTCGAAGTACACTTAAACTTTACCAAATACAATCAGCTTCAACCTAAGAACTGCAGAAAGAATCAGAAGAAAATAGCACAACACAAAAGTTGGGGTTTTTTTTTACAACAGAGGGATAGCTGCCAATGAAACAGAAAAAAGAAGGATTGGGGCTTTTTTAATGGGGCAGCAGAGCACAAGCTCTGAGCTCTGTGCTTGAGAAAGAGCCAGGACACCAAAGTGCCGGGTGCTGCTCATGCTGGGGATGGAGGTTGTAAGGCCAAAGGGAAAAACTCAGAGTGTCTTGCCTGGCTTTCTTCTTAGCACTGACCAACTGCCTTGTGTTTTATATTTTCTCAATCTTCTTATCCTTATTGATAAGTTTGATGTCTTACTCTAGAGCGACAGGACATTTTAGTCTATGAGATGCTTGTTTCTGATCTGGCCTGGGCAGGGAATCCTGTTTCCTGAATGTTGGTCAAAAAACACTGATGGTTTTTTCTCCACTCATCAGTGAATCACTCTGCTCCACTGAAAAACTTCAGCCAGTCCTAAAGTGTCCCTTTTACTGGTTATGGAGTGTCCAAGGCCAGAGCTGACTGTAGGGAATGAAATCCTCTCTTGCCCCATAAAGCAACACTTGCTCCACTGCTGATGTTTCCAGAATAATATGCAAATTTTCCTACCAGCCCTAAAATCAGCCTGGTCTCTGCCTGTTCTTTCATGTTCCTTCCCCTGCCTTGCAGAGCACACCACTGGAAGGATCCCCACTAGAGAAGAGTGTGTTCCCCCAGGTACCATACACACAATGATATCACAAAATGGTTTGGGTTGGACAGGCCCTTAAAGACCATCCAGTTACACTCCCTGCCATGGGCAGGGCCACCTTCCACATCCCAGGGTGCTCCAAGCCCTGTCCAGCCTGGCCTTGGACACTTCCAGGGACGCAGGGGCAGGCACATCTTCTCTAGGCTACCTGTGCCAGGGCCTCCCCACCCTCACAGGGCAGAATTTTTTCCCAAAATCCCATCTAACCCTGCCCTCTGTCAATGCTACTGATGATAATGAAGCTACTTCCCCTTGTCCTGGCTCTTCAGGCCCTTGTCCCAAGTCCCTGTCCAGCTCCCTCCAGCACACTGGGTCTTCTTCACAGGAAGAAATGAGAGAAAGACACCTTAACCCTGTTTTTGCAACTACATCTGTGAGCCAAACAAAAGCCAAGGATTGGGAACCCGTGTGACTCCCTGAGACTTGGCTGGGGAAATGCCCCTGGGGTGACTGTCTGTCACTTGTGCTTGCCTTGGGAAAGCTCCCTGTTGTGTGCTCATGCCAAAGGCAGATATTACTCCCAGGCAGAGAGTCAGATTTGGGCTCTGATGTCTTAACCTTCAAAAATATTTACTCCAAACAAAACACTCCACACACTCAAGGGGTCAAACTGCAGTAGTTGTGAACAACGCAGCTCTGCACCCTCGTGTTTTTATTCTCTTCATGTTGCATTTAACATTGATCCTTTGCCCAGAATTTAAATGAAGATGGAGTTTCTGTTTATATCTTTAACTGAAGTCTGGTTTGGGCTCCATTAGCATTTCAGCTCCCGAGGGGTCATCAATCCAACTGAAACAATACATGTGCGTTTCAGGTCACATCTGTGAAGGAGAACATGCCCTACCCAGATCAAGGCATCCCATTCAAGTCTGCAGCCCATATGTGTGGCTGCTAAGGAGCACCAAGGCAGCACATGAAAGCAGCACAGTTTGAGCCGGCTCGATATGAAAATGAGCAGAGCACCGTCTGGGCTCACAGATCCAAGGTGACAGTGGCTGTCCCTGTTGTCTGAGCATGGCCTCCCCAGGGGTCAGGTCTCCCACGGGCATGGCACAGCTCCCGCCTGTCTGACCCCTCCCAGTCCCTGGCACTTTGCTCAGCCATCAATCCTGCAGCATGTGCTCCCACTGAACATGAGCCCCACTGCTCATTGTCCTGCTCAGCAAATTGTGAGAAAGTGTGAGTCAAAACTAACAGCTCTGAAGCACCACGGTGCTGTCTGCTCTTTCCTGCTCTCCTCAGAGGTGTCCCAATGCAGCTTCGAGCAGAAATCATTCCAGGCTGGATTACAGGGTGCTCCAGGCCAGAAAGACGCTGTAGCTTCACTACCTTACTGTGTAGATTCACATAATGGTTTGGGTTGGAAGGGACATTAAAACCCATCCTTTTCCATCCCTTGCCATGGGCAGGGACACCTTCCACTATCCCAGGCTGCTCCAAATGCCGTCCAGCCTGGCCTTGGACACTTCCAAGCATGGGGCAGCCACAGCTTCTCTGGGCAACCTGTGCCAGGGCCTGAAAAGCCTCACATGGAAGAATTTCTTCTCAATATCCCATCTAACCCTGCCCTTTGACAGTGTGATGCCACTGCCCTTGTCCTGTCACTTCAGGCCCTTGTCCAAAGTCCCTCTTCAGCTCTCCTCTCTTCCAGCCCCTTTAGGCACTGGAAAGGACTCATGGTCTCCCCAGACCTTTCTCTTCTCCAGGCCCGAACTCTCTACAAGGATGTGCCCAAGCTTTGGGCACTGCTCAAAGTTTCTTGCAGGTGATTCCCAATCCTCACTGTTGCACCATGCACTTGTAAAAAAATTTTTAGGAAATCACAAAACGGAGAAAGGGGGGAAAAAAGCGGGGAGGAAGAATGGGGGAGGAAGAAGGGAGCTCTCTTACCTTGGTACTGGGAGGGAGACTCCGACGGGCGGCTGTACTTGTGCTTCTTACCATCTTTCCAGTCTATGGCTGAGACAAGAAACAGAGCATTTGTGTCAGGGAAAGAAGCCAGATAACACACCCTTCAACACTATCTGCTTTACAGGGCACTTCAGAGGAGAGGAGTGACCTCCCTGTCATGACCCCAGTAACACAGATAATTTGTCTGGATCTTTGGGGTGTGCTCCCTTCCTCCCCACAGCTCACGCAGGTACCTGACAGGAGGTATCTGCATTTGCACCTTGTATCTGCATTTGTACCTTAATCCCTGCTTAGTTCCTACCAGCCACTGTTCTCCAGTGACAAGCAATAACGAAGAGCAGCAAACTGCTAGAGCGCCATCATTTTAGCTGTGAGAAGAAGGGCTCGAGAGGAACAAACGTAACACTAAAAATGGCTCATGTGAATCTTTGTGTGCTGAATGGCTCCTCGTGTATCAGCTCCAAGTTATTCCACACAAACAGCCTCAACCCTTTGTGGAGATGGGGAGAGGACTTCTCTGAGAACCCGCACAAGTGCCCTTTCCATGCACAACACCAGGTTTCCACGTGTCCCTTGCAGCTCAGAAGAGAGCACAGCAAAGCAGCACCAGCTCTGCAGAGCAGCTCACTGAGCTGTCTTTGGTCATGACAGCTTTGGGTCTCAGAGCTCCAAAAAAATGAAAGACAGCTCTGGAAAATGATAGAGCAAGAAGTGGGTAATGATCATCTCTGCCTCCAGCAGCTTCCAGACCAAAGGAGGGATGGAAGAATCCTGTGCCACAGCAGAGCTTGCCCTGAGCCAGCTCCTTGACCTGCTGCTGCCAGGCTGGGCACCCAGGGAGTGCTGCTGCACTCCGGCTTCTTTATTTTATAGAGCATCTTTAAGGCTATTGTAGACAACAATTTGGTAGAGCCCTACAAAATGTGCCTTGCCACCAGGAAAAGCAGTTCCCTGTGAAAGGAAAAGTTTGAAATCTGACAAGTTGCTGGAAAAGGCAGGCTAAGAGCTGCAGCTAAAGTGGCCTGGGATGTCTTAATGTGTCTGGAATTGCTTTTGGATAATTGTTTTTGCAATCTTCTCTTCTTTGACGTGTTCTTTTCAGCACAATGGACAGGATGCCATGTAGGTTTTATTGCTCTGGAAAGGGATAGAGCAAGAAGTGGGGGATGCCCACCCTGCCTCCAACAGCCTCCAGCCCAACAGAGGGATGCCAGACCAGCATCCCTTAAATGAACACAAGGGACATATGGAGTGTGGCCACAGCGTCACTAGACATGGACCAGACAAAGAGCCTCCTTGGAGAGACATAAATGAATGAAAAGGATTGAAGGACACCCTTCCTAATAAATGCATTACCATGAAGCACAGTATTGTGCCATCTCCCTAAGAAAGCAAGAATAAAGGACATAAAGTATTTAAGTCAGAAGCAAAAGAGCCCCCTGGGTGGGTACGGCTCCCGTCAGTGCTGCAGGACAGCTCTAACAGCATCCGTGCACTCAAAGGAGCCTCTCACCATGTTCTGCAAGCTAAGGTACATCTTGCTCTTAACCTTTAACATGCAAAAATCCTCATTAAGCAGGATACAAAAGCAGCAGAGAGGGAGAGAAACAAGAATTTCTGCAGACAAATAAAGAAACAGTGAAAGTTCAATGCATTATTAAAAAAGCAGGTAAGTAGGACAGAAACCCACATGTGCACGATGCAGGTGTTGCCTCTGCAACCCTACGGCACGGCATTCCGAGCACAGGTCACAAAGCCAGACTGGCTGGAGGCTCCAGGAGCACAGGGAACAAGCTGTGTGTGAGGCTGAATCCAGCCAGCCCAGGCCTCGGCCACGCTGCTGACTAATCAACCGGCCTCCTTTATTGCCAAGCCCTCCAGCTGCCTCGCAGCAGGGTCTCCCCATTCCCTGCTTTCCTTCATTTATTTTCACTTCATTAAAGGACAAGCAGTGTTAGGAAGAGGATAATGCTGCTGTAAGATGAACCACGACAGAAGCAAAGGAGACATTAAAAAAAAATAAAGGGAGGAGAGAAATCGAGCATAGAAATCTCCTGCAATAAACCTTGGGAGTGTGGAGCAGATGTGAACAAAGAGCTGCGGAGGATGCTCCATCCTCTCGCTTCTCCCTTCCCCCCTCCTCCGGAGCGCATGTGATGAGATCACTCCAGTCCAACGCACATGCATGGCACAGCACTAAAGGAAATCAATATTTTTTTTAAGCACAAGAAGCCAGAGCAGGCAGGCAGCCTGCTCGGCTTCACCCTTTTTGTTGGGGATGCAGGGCCCAGGAAGCACGTGCAGCGTGAGGGACCCAGGGACTCGGTGGTGGCAGCGGTAACCTCCTGACAGATTTCCTCTGCACAAGGTAGGCTGGTCTCTGGTTTCATGCCTCATTAGAGGGGAGGCCTGTGCCAGCACAGGCAGTTTGCCTCATGCTGGGAGCTCTGCCAGATGGTGCCGTGGGCTCTGCAGGGCACCCTCACTGCTGACACTGTGCCCCATGAGCTGCAGGGGTGCCCTGAAAAGGGACTCTCCTCTGCCTTTCACAGGGGTGGATTGATGAACTGCTGTCTGCACACTGATGGAGACATACACAGCTCTGTTTGGGGCTTCCAACCACATCCCCCCAGCTCCCACCCCTCTGTCAGCCCATCGAGGCGCTCAGCCCTCCAGACCACACCAGCTCACTGCAGGACCCTTGGCTGTGCCAAGCATCACTGCTCACCTTTCTGAGGGCCTGGTTTCCGCATTCTACCACGTGCTGCTGTCCTTATCCTGGGACTTGGGTGCTCTTACAGAATTGAAGATGTCTAGGACAAAAGAAATAAAGATGAGAAAATTCCCCATTCTGGAGCACACAGTCATCTGCACCATTAACTCATCACGCAGTGGGGAAACTCATGCTCTGTCACCCGGGGTTGCACAGAACATACACAATTCATTTCACTCCCTGAAAATACAAGGCTTTCTCCAATTTGTGGACAACATCAAATTCATGGCAGCAGAAGCAGCATAAATAAGCACAAGGAGCACATGCCCATCTCCGTGCTAACCCTACAGCAGGTCCTGAGTGTTTGTGTGGAAGGAGGGGCTGCGCCCTCTCACTAACAAAGGGAGGCAGAAATGGAATTTATGAAAGAAAACACATGGAAACATAACATTAACTCTGGCAAAGCAGCAGAGCAATCCCCAGCTTGCCACTTACAATTCAAATTGCTCGCAGCAGTTCTGGGGAGTAAGGATGAGAAATTGGACAATGACCCAGGAAATACTTCTGCTGTTACTATTGCCATGAGTGTCCAAGTTGTGCTGCTTTTTTTTTCCTGGTTGGAGGAAAACTGGCTGGATTGTCCCCAACAAGCAAAGGCATTTGCATTCTTGTTATAAAGAAATATTCCTGAAAAATCAGAGCTCTTGGGACAAGTGTGCTGGACACATCTAGGGACCAAGTGCTCCAGCACAGCCACTCTCACAGGGCAGGGCCTGCTGCACCCACCGAGCCTTGCCAAGCCCTGCCAGAAAACATCCAAATTAATGACTGAGCCACAAACAAGCCCTCAGGAAAGCCAGGAATAGCATGTTTTGACACTCCACTAACTAATGAAAGATTAATTGTATCAATATAATTCCATTTTGTTCACAGTGGGGCAGTCAGGAGGAGGATGGAAGAGGAAGCTGTCTCAGGACACAGCACCGAGTCACTGCTTAAAGGGTTATTTACACATCCAACTTGGCAAGAAGTTGGGGTTTTGAAAACCAGGCTTTTTCTAAATGTAAGAGAAATAAAGAGTTTAATTTTCTATAACAGCTCTAAAAACCACAGCCTTTACATGCAACACTGAGCAATACTCTGAGAAGCAAAATACTGAAGGAATATTAAACACTAAAGGAAAAAGAAATTCCTGGTTGTTTTTTTAATCCAAATCAAAAGGTGCACAGTAGTCACTTATTGCCCCTCTCCTAAATAGCGTGTGTGTCTGTACACACTTGTGAAAGGAGTAAAGCTGGTTTCCCTTTCAATAGCAGAAGGTAACCTACATGTGAAAGGTTATTTACAACTTTTAAAGCTTCTCTTCATAATTTTCTTCAGTCATTTTTATTGAAGACTAGCAGTCCTGGCAGAAAAAGTCCCCTAGACATAAAAACCCAGGCTGAAAGGTGCTTATATATAAAGGCACCAGACAAGCATTCACCATCTCTGGCTCTGCCTCTCTGCTGTCTGTGGGACTTTCTCAAGCACTCACACATATAAATCTCATGTGTTTGGCACAGAAGTTCCTGTGCCACTCAGGGCTTCTGAAAAGCTGCTTCAGCCTGAGCACCTCAGAGTCCTGCTGGCAGGGATGCGTGGCCCTTCCCTGCAGAGTATTGGGAGAAAAAAATTGTGACAGTGTTTGAACTGCTCAGACAGGGTTTGTGGAAGGTTGTGGCCCAGGACAAGGGTGCACTACTGCACCCTCCATCCTCACAATGAGAATAACTCTAATGAGGCTCAGGGGGACCTTCTCACCCTCTACAACTCCCTGAGAGGAGGGTGCAGCCAGATGGGGGTCAGTCTCTTCTTTGAGGTAACAAGTTCAAGAGGAAACGGCCTCAAGATGTGCCAGGGGAAGGTCAGGTGGGACATCAGGAAGAGTCTCTTGGAAAGGTTATCAAATGTGGGAATGGGTTACCCAGGGAGGTGGTGGTGTGTTGAGAAATGACTGGATGTGCTCTGGTGTAGTGGACATGGTGGTGTTTGGTCTTTATGATCTTGGAGGTCTTTTCCAACCCTAATGATTCTATAATTCTGTGATACTGGTAAAGCACAGAGCTGACTGCTGGGATCCCTCAGCAAACGCTGCAGCAGGCTCTCAGCAGGATCTCATGTCATTGAAGAGAATCAGATGTTGTAAATGTTGCACCTATTTAAATAACTAAATAAATGGTGACTCTTCCCCAAAGGAGAAGACTTAAGCTGCATGGGGAGTCCCACTTTGCTGAGAGCCAAAGGAGTGCCAACTCATGGACACTGCACTCCAAAATATGCTTTCAAGAGACTGTCCAAATGCAACAGCCCCAGCCTGACACCTGCCAGCCTTCATGAGCCTGCACCACAGCTCTGCACCACCCAGATCCCCTGTACATCTCACACAGGACAGCAACACGTGGGTTAATCCTGCAAAATCATAACTCAAGGGGGAAAAAAAAAGCAAATAATTAGTGGGCTCAGAGTCACGTAATGCCTAGAGAAGAGGCAGAGCCAAACGCCACGATGTATGGCTTCAGCCTGCCTGCCCCAGGGGCAGCTGCACCAATGCAGCCAGATGGGAGCCACCAGCCTCACTGCATCGCAGGGACAGGGACCAGCTCCTGCCCTGGCATGCAAGGATGCCCTCCTTCAGTCATGGAGACAGACACTGTGTACCCCAGCCCTCCCGAAACTGGTAGAATCACAGTTGGGAGGGAACCCTAAGAATCATTGAGCCCAACCCTTGGTCCTTCACAGACACCCCAACAATCCCACCCTGGGGGTGCCTGAGAGCATTGTCCAAAAGCTCCTGGAGCTCTGGCAGCCTTGGGGCTGTGACCATTCCTGGAGGAAGAACCTTTTCCTGATATCCAGTGTGACCCTCCTCTGACACAGTTCCAGCTGTTCCCTTGGGTCCTGTCCCTGGTCACAGAGAGCAAAGACAGGAGCTGCCCACCTGCTGCCCCTGGGTTTTACTAACACAGGGCTTGGGGATTGATGATTTCCACTGATTGTAATTTACAGTTGCCCAGAGGAGCTGTAAAATCTTCACCCTCGGAGATACTCCAAACGTATCCAGCTCCCTCCCCTGCCAGCCTGATCTAACCTTTGTAGCTGTGTCTGATTTCAAAGTCAGTCCATCTCTGCATGCGGCACTGGACCAGACAACCTCCAAAAGCTCCTTCCAACCTGAAACACCCAGGGATTTTATCTCACTGACAACAGACTGGAAAGCAAGAGGAATCACTCTATAGGTTTTGACAAGGCTGAAATGCCCCAGTGAGGAGACTTCAGTGTAGAGAGAAGAAAATCAATGGCAGAACAGACAAGCTCACAGGCACTGCAGGACAGGAGCACTGTGGTACCAATGGACGTGGCCTTTACTCCATTCAGGGACTGAAGACTGAAAAAATGTGGAAGTAATAAATAGCAGAAGCTACAGTCTGGTATTCAAGGGGGGAAAATGGGCTATCCACAGAGACAGATCTTCCGGAATGACCTCAGACACAAACATGGCCCTGATGAGGACCTGTCTGCCGGGTCCATGGTACAATGGACACGATCTTACTGTTGCATCAAATAAAGCCTTTGAGATTTCCACAGCCCAGCACATTCTGCAATGCTCCATCTCCAGAGCCTGACACTTGCACAGAGCAGCACACCAGAGTTAAAACAACCCTTGTTTTCCTGTCTTTCTCCTGCTTGTGGAGATCAAGATAATTTCCCAAGCATGGACTATAGCATTACGGAGTGTTGGTTTCCAGAATTTATAACCTGAAAGGACAGATCAATGCACAAATTCATTTCAGCAGGATGCTACCTTAAAAATGTAAAAAGACCAACTGATTTGCTGCCTTTAATAGCAGACGAAGTGCCTCTCCCAGAGTTTCAAACAACTTTCACTCACCGAGATATCAAAAGTGCCAAGGGCTCCACTGAACTGTCATGGGCTCTAGTTCCCCATCACTCCTACAAGACAGCAGAGTCAGTACAAACACTGCGGCATAGCAAAACCTGAAAGCAGAGAGACAAAATGAAAAAGTTTGCATTTAATTGCAGAAAGGCTACGTTACCAGCTGCATTATTCATGTTCATATTTAATTCATTTAAAACATCCAAATCTAAATTTAAAGACAGCTGTAACAAACATTCCCACTTGCACTCGCAAAGCAGCACAGAACTTGACACAATTTAAGTTCAGCTTGCAGTGAGTACACGGGACTGCGGCTGTTAAACACCTTTGATATGAGTAAGATCACATCAACTGAGCTGATAGAAACTAGTTCAGCTTTTGTAAAATGAAACTATCACACAAAGGAGGATTGAAAAGACTAGACCTGATTAGTAATGAAAAGGAGACAGACCACAGGAGAGGCATATAAAATAATGAGTAGCATGAAGAGAGAGGACTGGGGACTCCAAATTATCCCTTCCCAGAGCAGCTGAGCAAACCTACAAAACTAAAAAACTCCCAAGTATATACCAGGGAGAAGGAAATGTTTATTGGAAACTAACAGACATGCAACTTCCTTATGGAGGAAATTACCAAGAGAAGTAAACAGGTAACCTTAGAAATGACAAAGACATTGAAAAGCAAACCAGTATTTGTAAGGGTATCAAAGTATGACACCCATGAGCCATCGGTAGCCAGGCCTCAAGCAATAGCTGAATGAAGGTTGGGTGCCCAGCCAAACCCTGCCCGCCACTGCCTCAGCTGCTGTGCTGTGGCAAGGAAAAGCCGAGCCCTTGCCCTCCTGCCAGGCTGCTGACACCAGCTCACGGCCAGGGGCAGGACACCAGCTCAAGCCATGCTTTGTTCATATCCCGGTGAGCCCTGTGCTGGGTTACACTGAGATTCACACTTCTGATGCATTTTCCTTTTTCTCAGGCAGCAGAGAGGCAGCCAGGGCTGGAAAAGCATCCCAGGGCATCCCCAGCTCCAAGCATTGCTCTCTCCAGCACTGCACAGCCCGCAGCACAAACACTGCGGAAATGCATCTTAATCTAATTAAGTTCTTCCCCCACTGCTCTTGCCAACAGGCTCTTCCAAAAGCTCATCCCTAAGGGTAGAGGGTTTCAATGTACCTGAGCCAGATTGGAAAGGAATTGCAGGGTTAGAGGGGAGCCTGCTCTGCAATATTCTTCCACCAAATGTGGCAACTGCAATATCAGTAAAACAAAAATGAGAAAACGTGGGTGAAAGATGCTGTCCCATCTTTCCAGACCTCATGAGATGCATGTAATCCCTTTATCTCCAAAGCCTCCGCTCCTTTGGAGCGCATAATTATGAAAAGAGTTAGAGCTGAGGCTCTTAATGTCTCTCCTAGGCACCTCTTTATTCCACTCAAGGCACCAGTCACATCTGAATTATTTCCTGGGGTTGTTTGGACTTCCTATTATACAAGGATGATTACGGTGGACCTTGGGATGGAATCCAAGTCGGATCTCAGCACTACCATGTTTGATTGAAAGGGGACCTGAAGGTTTGTTGACAGCGTGCCAAGCTTCAAACCTCGCTGGACAATGCCATTGCCAGCAGGCCAGACGCTTTCAGAGAGACAAGGCAGAAAACCACCAACAGCGAAGCTGAAAAATGGTTTTATTAGGTCGGATACATACTCCACAGATTAGGATTGGGGGGGAAAAAAAAGGCAACTCTTCATATTGACAGAGGACTGTGAGAATGATGCTTCTTGGAAATCCCATGGGGTTGCCACAAGAGAATCCTGACAGTTTCTCATGATGCAGAGTGCCTGCAGTCATTGAGTTGTTCCCCACAAAAGCACACGTCTGGAGCACCACGACCACTGCAGCCACTAAAAATCCCTCCCACGTAACCTCTACTTCAATTCAGGTTTTCTTCACAGTCTTCACAGTTTGTTCCATCAAACACTTCTTCACAGTTTCTTCCATCAAACACTACCAATGTTTCCATCAGTAAAGGGCTGTCCCTTACAAATTCTCTCAGGAAATGTGAGGGTAGCACAGTAAGCTCCTGCCTGTCGTGGGTGATGGCGGTGCTGCCATTCCAGCCTCCCTGCTGGAATGTTTCAGCTCCATTCTGGAAGCCCCTATGTGACCATGGGTTACACAGGAGCATCCAGTGGCATCCCAACCCAATCAGAAAACCAGGCAATGATGAGCAGACCATGTGAATTACACAATATCCTGAGTTGGGAGGGATCCAAAGTGATCCTTGAGTCCAACTCCCAGCCCTGCACAGGACACCCCAACAATCCCACCCTGTCCCTGAGAGCCTTTTCCAAATGTTCCTTGAGCTCTGGCAGCCTTGGAGCCGTGACCATTCCCTGGAAGCCTGTTCAGTGCCCGACCACCCTCTAGGGGAAGAACTTTTCTGAACTCAGCCTGCTTGCTCATTTCACATCTTTTATTGCCATTTTTAATTTCTGTGGTGGAGAAAAAGAAGCACCTTCAGCCTACCTGAGAAATCAGAGGACTGTCAGTGCACAACCTGACACCTCTTATTGCTTTTGATTTTCACACCAGACTTGGCTCCTTAGATTTCTGCCTGACCTGTGGACTTTTGCTGGTCTAAACCCCCAGTTCTCACTCTCAAAGCATGCTTTGATGAGCTGGCTGACCGACCCCTCTCCTGGGCAGAAGCCAAAGAACAGCTCCCAGGACTGAGCACCAGCCTTCTCGGAGCCAGACACGCAGGCAAGGAGTCCTAAACCAAACTGCCAAATGAATGCTTACGTGGGACCTGAAGGAAACTCTCAGGGGGGAGCAGCTTCCAAATTTGAAAAGGCGAGTCAGAATTTATCTAAATCAATGATTTTATTTCCTTCCACTTCCCTGGGGCAAGACTGGAGTTTTATTTCTCCTTGTCTGTGCAAAGTCACATTTTTGGTATCTCCAAACAAAAGCTGATGAAGATACAGCACCTCTGGAAGCATCTCCCCTCATCAGGTCTAGAGAGTCCTTACATTCATACCAGGGAATATTTCTAACACTGCGCAATGTACAATGAGTGCTGGTATTTCCATCTGGAGTACTGATCCTCTTGTGTGATCTGAAATACCTGATGGCTGCAAACCATTACTCCTGTTTCTACCAGAAGGATTTTGTGTCATTTCCAACATTTCTTGTTCTCTGGAATTAGTTTTATCTTTCTACCATGTAAGAAGTGGACTGATAAACTCCAGACTTCATGACAGGCTCCTCACAAACACATTCTTGTGTTAACACACTGAGGTGTCTCAAAGATGTGATCACAAGTAACACGCTGCCTCAGCCCCTGAGCCAAGTCTCGTGGGAGTACATATTTTAAAGAACAAAAACACGTGAAAAACTTGGATAGACCATGTTTCTACAATGAAAATATCGACTTTATGACTTCCTTTTGAACACCTTCAGGTTGGTGGGGAGAGGAGATGGGTCAACCTCCCAGGAAATGGCAGCTAGACCATCAGACACTGCTGAGTCAAGCTCAAGAGATCACACTCAGGGTGAGTATGAAAACCAGGGACTAGTGGGAGGAATCACCACTGTGAGCAAAGCTACAGGAGTTACCACTGCTTGTGATTGTGGAGGAAATTAAATAAAACTGTGAAGGATTTCAATAAAAGTTTCCCTCCCTATTAAAAAAAAAAAAAAACCCAACCAAAAACCCCCAAAAACAAACAAAAAAAACCCACCAACCAAACCAAACAAACAAAAAAAAAAAACCCCAAAAACAAGCAAACAAAAAAAACCAACAAAAAACACTCCAACAAAACCAGCATGGGCCTTGTCTCAAACCAAAAACATCCTGACATGCAGCACTGTGAGCAGACCTTGCTCTCCACAAAGGCTCAAGAGGCTGCAATAAAGACAACATATTGGGCATGCTCCAGGAACAGGATACCCAGGCTGAGAGAAATGGAGAGATGAAAGGGCTTAAAATAAAAGCCAAATAAGATAATCTGCCTTGATTCTGCTAAAGGAAGCCCCTTAACAGGACGAATTTTCTCAGTACAGACATGTTTACTGATGAGCTGGGAGTTACAGCTCCGTGGCTGCCATTTCTGTAGTGAGGGCAGTGAGCACTCCAGCCCTTCAAATCCTCCTCGGAAAGATGGGGCTTGACTGCTGTAAGAGGTCCACACAGTGTTGAAAAATCAGAGCTGCTTTAAGACTGGTGTTGATTAGTTTCTTAGAAATCCCCACCCACACAAATAGAAAGAAAACAGTGCAAAACGTAAAGCCTTCCCATGCAGGGCAACATGGAATCATGGAATGGTTTGGGTCAGAAGGGACCTCAAAGATCCTCTTGTTCCAACCCCCTTGACATGGGCAGGGATTCACAGCACACAGAGGATCCTGTGCTGCTCCTCCCCAGACAATACCATGTTCAAGGCTTGGGGCCAAGGCCTGGGCTGCCTCCCATTGTCAGGGACACTGTGAACATGGGCAGATGTGGCACAGACTTTCGCTAATCATACACATCCCCTGTGATAACAGCTGGGGTTAAGGAAGCTTCACCATGCTCCAGAATTATTTCAGCAATCCTTTCACGGCTGGTCCTACTGCTGAAGTCACTTTGAGGTTCTGCCTCTGAGGTGAGCAATGCCCGTGTCCCACATCTCAATGTGAAAGATGTCACCAACACCATGGCTCTCCGTAAGTATTCTGAAGGAGGTTTGGGAAAAGCTGCAGGTCACTGTTTCTGGGTGTTAAGCAGAGACATTTCCGACCTGTACCACTGCTGTGCCTCCAGGGAGCCCTCCCAAATACACTGGAACAGAACTCAACACAGAGACTGACTTTTTGGGTAGGTGAGGTGCCTGTTACATATAGAAAAGCAAAGGACTGATGGACTTCAGTGCCATATGGGAAGAACATGCCAAAGCAAGGAAGCGAATCTGTGTGCCTAAGGCTGCTGTTTCTAACACTGAACCATCTGTGTTACAGCTATTTTGTGTCAGCAGGACTCCCATAGCTAAAAGTTAAAGTCTCCTGACTTTACAAGAGGAATGGCCTGGGTTACAGACAGGCACAGCAGTGTACCCAATCCACTGAGGACACCTAGAAGTAGAGAAGATTTATCACACACAGGGCTCTGGAGCCTGATGCCAGCATATTCTGACCGTGCCCTGATGCCCTGGTGACCAGGGACCAGGCCACAGGCCAGTTTTGTACATACCTGAGTTTCCTTTCACGGCAATCCCAGAACACGGAGAGGTGCAGGACATAGTGCACTCCACACTCCTGTGCTGGGTCATGCCTCCCTCCTCACCTGGGGACAAACTGGAGGGTGCACCCCAAGGGCAGGGTTGATGCAGAGCACCCCGGGGGTGCACCCAGCCTGTGCAGGCACAGTGGGAAGCCCAAACTGATGCAGGCAGTAAAGAAAGTTTTGCAGTAATGTGGCTATTTCAGCCTGCACTGAGCCACATGCCAAAGCTAAGAGCTATTACTGAAAGCAGATGGCTTACAGGGAACCTTGAAATGGGATTCTGCCCAAGGCACTTACAAAGTCACCCCTCACAAAAGCACACAATAGGATGCTTCAAAGTCTTTAAATCAGAATTTAAACAGGAGTACATTAAAAATCAGTGCATGGTTTCCATATCACCCCCAGACAGGCTAGTACAGCCCCCCTTGCACAGTCAGCCACGGCTACTTTCCCAGACAGAAGTTACACATGTGATGTATGTGGCCCCACAATTGGCTCCAGTGTGTGAACTCTTCACAGGTCTCTGGTTGACACCCAGTATATATATGTGTATAGAAAATGTTTAATCAACCTTATACTGAATTCTCTACTGGACTCTTAAAAAATAAACTCTTCATGGGATGGAAGATAGGGGAAGGGAGGAGCAGGTGGATAAATATATAGTTGGTTTGTAAAACTAATGAAATAAATGTATCTGAATGCCAGGATGACAATGTATTCTTATGTCCCTAGCAAGGGGAAACAGGAGGCAATCCACAGAGAAAGGACTGACTTCCAGTTGTGTCTCCATTGGAAATGTCATGACAGACTGTGCAGTGATGCTGCAAGCAGGATGTGAGAATTTCTCACAGAAAATTCTGCATTAACCATTTCTAGTAATGTAAGTTTGATAAAGTTTCAGAAGAGCATCCTCAGGAGACCACAAGCAGGGAAAGGCAGCTTGAGGGGGAATAAGAAACCAAAGGGATGGTAATTAGGGGACACAACAGAAATGTAAATGAGGAAAACCTTGGAAAGAGAGGGGAAGGAGATGACCCAATCCCTTAAAGTACCCTGTAACTCACAAGCACAAGGGAGGAGGGCGATCCCCAGGGAGAGACACACAGAGGGCAAGGGTTTTCACTGAAATGGCAATGAGGGAGATGAGAGCTCAGGGAGCAGAGGAGAACAAACCAGCCCTGAAGGAAAGGTGAGGGACAAAATCACCACTCTCTAATGAGCTAAATACTGAGACGTGGGGGATGATGATGGTTACATACACCCACAATTGCATTTTCCTTTTGCTTTCCTTCTGTGACCAACCCTAACAACTAAACGGAATGCTTAGCCATATCCTTTGGGAAAATACACTGGATGAGAACTCATCCTCAAGCCTCACATGCATCAAAGCAATCTCTGAGCATGTTACAGGAGCACCTAAAGTGCTGTCTTTCCTCACCCAGCACAAAGGAATGACCTTCCCTGGAGTTAAGTATTTCTTACCTTTCTGGGGTCCAGTACCAACACAGACATGTCCCTACTGACAAAGGGGAGTAGGGGGGAGCCCCCAACTTCAGTCACACTCAAAGCTGAATCCTTCATAGATCCATATACAAATCCCTGTCCCTGACTCAACATCCATACAGCCAACCTTTCCAAACTTCCAAATACGACTCCCTCTGCCCTCCTGAACCTGCTCTCTTGGAGAAGGCAAGGTAAAACCATCCCTTTAATGTACATATACATATATATATATATATATATATATATATAAAAGAATCTAAAATAAAAATAAAAATAAAATCTAAGATAAAAAAAAACCAACGCTTAGAGTGACAAAACTCAGGGTCTCCATGCCACGCAGCACAGCCAGATTCCCCTCCAACACTTCCAGCAGCTGATTCTTCTTGTACAAACAAAGGACAGATGAGAAATAGCTCCTACTGATCTGCCCCATCTGCTAAAGAAATGAGAAAGATAAAATCTCCAAACCCTCAGGGTATGAAGCAGAACCACAAAACCTGGATTTACCCCTGTTCCAGCGGAAGAGGAGTTGGTCTCTTGCTGCTTGGAGCACTGAGACAGAGATAATCCAGCCCTGATAAGAGGGAAAGAGGGATGTCTGGAGAGTGAAGGGAGAGGCTATGACATTCCTCCTGGTGCCTGGCCTGCTCCAGCCCAACAGAGGCTAAGGGCTGCCCAGGAGAAGAGCTCCCACAAACTCACTGTACCCCAAGGGAATGGTGTGCTGGGGCACAAAACAAGCATCTTTGTTTTATTTTCTCACTCATGTAGAGAGATATTAATTCATCTCTTTCTTAGGAAAAAGAAAGGAAATTGCTGCAGTGCAACATGTCAAGAGAAACCAGAAGAGCCAGGCTCACCGAGGGTGGGTATTAATTACTGCTTGCTATTTTTATCCTGTGTATAACTCCGGTCTTGTCTGTGACTTAAGAAGCTAAAATCCCAGGATTCAAAACTGTTCTACTCAAGTAGGTGAAATATCCTCTTCTGGGTACAAAGTCTGGATATAGAAAAATTCTATCATGCCCATCAAAATTACACTCAATTTTAATAACAAAAGAAAGAACAATCTAGCTGTACACAGAAATATTAGCTCAGGAGAATTACTCCCAGAGAGGAAAAATCACTAGCCACTTCCTCCAGTAAACCCTGAACAGATTGCTGTTAATTATGGAAAAAGAAGTTGTTAGTCCACTTTACTTTCCTGAAGGGCCAAAAGTTTGGACAACTAAAAAATATACTGTGAGGCCCTTCACTGTTTTCTGTACAACACACAGTAGACGCCAATAAAAAAAAAACCCAAACCATGACCACAAGCAACCAAAAGTCCATCCTGCAGCTCTGCAAGTATGTTCAGTGTCTGCCAAGGAGCTAATGAAAACAAGGCACTCTTACAGACTGTATCTGCTCCACATTCAAGTACCTGCTGGACATTTTGTACAGCATATAAAGGCATAAAATATTGCAGGGCAGTTACAGATTTTCCAGCTGACAACAATATGAAATAAGTGAGGAACCCCAGAACACACTGAATCCTCTGGTCAGGCACAAGATAACGCTGAACAGATACTGCCACACACACACACACACACAACTGGAGACTCTGCCAGCAGTGCACAAGATGAGACCACAGCTCACAGTGATGGAAAAGGAGCCAAGATTCAAAAGCCATCCCTCAGCCCCACTGTAATGCTGGAACAACAGCGGGACTGCCCAGATTACAGTGCGGGCCTTGGATAATGCCCAAGGGAAACAAGTCCCTCCTGCCCTCTCCAGGCACAGCAAATTGTCAAGTAAGCTGCTACCTCCTGCCATGCTGGGGAACACGTGGCATTGCACAGCAACCCAAACCCCTCCAGTATGGGGCTGTGGAAATGACAACACGGACGTCACCTCTGGAGTCAAACCAGGAGCTCGGCCAGCTGCCATGGTTTACTCCACTTGTGGTAAGAGTTAAGGGCTCCAGGTGAGCAGCAGTTGGTGGCCTTGCTGGCTAGAACTGATGTCCATCAGTGGCCAGTATCTTCTGGATAATGCCACCTGTACATAACAAGAGGTTATGTATGCATATATATGTTGCAGGTATTGTGCTACAAAAAAAAAAAGTAATCTGCACACAAAGACAGAAATACTGCTAGCACCAAAACCTGAAAGATTTAAACTTCTACCACCCAGGGAACTACAGGGGAACCATGTATAATATACTGCTACTGAACTAGGAACCACTCCTGACACAATGTAAACTGACAACAATCACAACACTTGGTGGCTGATGACCCTTCACATCAGCAGCTTACAGTACTCCACTCGCAGCTGATACTCTAACGGAGACCCCACCTGAAAACATTTTTCAATGACGCTGTACTACCTCAAGAGTTATTTTCTGTAATAGTCTGACTAATAACTTAATGCACCAGCTGATGATGAGAATGTCTCCCTGGTCTTTTTGAAGGCAGGCACAGAAACTTTGAGCTGAAATCGTGTAATTGCAATCAGCACTGCCCAGCCCAAAGGCAGTCACACAGCTCCACGGCTCCTGGGTCAGGGCTGCCTCCTTGGTCAGGGCTGCCTCACACTGAGCTGCTACCAGCAAAAAACAGGGAGTTTGGCACCTGCCAGGTACCTCTCACCTGTCTTACAGGTCTGGAGAGCTGGTGTGTGCATACACAGAATCACTGAATGGCCTGGGTTGGGATGGACGTTAAAGCTCATCCCATTCCACTCCCCTCCCACTGACAGGGACACCTTCCACTATCCCAGGTTGCTCCAAGCCCTGTCCAACCTGGACTTGGACGCTTCGAGGGATGGAGCGGCCACAGCTTCTCTGGGCAAAAAAACATGCTTTGAAATAATGTAACTTTTAATGTCATCTTGCTGATTTTTATAAAATGTATCACTAACCAAAAACTCTTTAAATGTTCAATGCATACATTTTGCTACAGAAGTATAAGACAACTCAGGAACTCATGATATACAATTTTAATAAAACCCATGCCATCTCAGGCACCATATTTTCAGTGATATCAGCACAAATCAAGAACCGTAAGTCATGGCCAACGCAACAGGGGAAGCTGGGACTGGGGCTGCCCTGCTGCCCCACACATGTCATTAAATCCACAGCACTGCCCAAGAGCCAGCAGATGCTCCCTGAGTGCAGAAGGGAAAGGCAGAGAGGAAGATCAAACCCTACGCAATGATTGCTTTTACATTTACAGAATATTTCTTCTCTTTGGTAGCTCGCCAGAAGAGAAGGTGAAATGTCAAAATGATGGGGTTAAAGTACAGCAACACCAACCTGAAATCAAGCAAAGCTTCTTAATCTCAGAATAGTCACTGGAGTGGATTGCTGAGGAAAGTCAGAATCACTATCACTGGAAATCTTAGAACACCTTAGAGAAACCTCTAGGAAACATTACGTAGAGGTGATCCTTCAAGGTCACTTCTAGAAACACTGAAACCACAAGACTTTCTCCATAGGCACCTCTCTGATCACACAGCCACTGCACTATTTTAATGGACTGCAGCATCTCAGATTTGCTGTAACAAGACAAAAAAAAATTAAAAGCAACCACGGTCAGTGTACAGAGAGCAGCAGTCTCCGGGCTGCAGGAACAGTCACTCGACTTATTTTTAGAAAGTGGAATTGCTACAACTTCCTCCTCGGTCCACATCAGACTCCATCAGCTCTTCTGCCTGCTCACTATGCCTTCACTTAACTAACAAGTATAGAGCAGAAATTTCTCCTACCTTATGTGTGCCAGCTCAGCAAGAAAGGCAAAAGTGGGGAGTGAGGGGCCCTGAAGCAGTGACCGCAGGGAGGGAACACAGGTGGGAGATACAGACGGTGTTCAGCCCGAGCTCAGGGAACCACCGTCACCCTGAGCTGTCACCTTGCAGACCAGCTGGTTTCAGGGACATTCAGCTGTGCTGTCGGGATGCTTTGTCAGAGCCAAGCCTGAGTTCCTGCACCGAAGTGCTGCTTATCTGCGTCCCCCACACTGTGTGCAGCCCAGCCCGGACCCCTGGCCTGGCCTGGCCTGGTGTCCCCGCAGCTGTGGGGACACAGGGAGGGCAGGCAGGCCCTGGCAGCAGCCCAGGGAAGCTCCCACAGCCAGGAGGGAGTGAAGGGGAACAGGGAACACAGGCTGCCCTCCCGCTCACTGCAGACATGGCTGGATGCACATCCCACTGCTGAGGGCTCAGCGTGGGGGCAGGAGGCAGGGGCTGCTCCAAAGGGGAAGGGACGGAGGCCCAGGAGCAGGGACACAGTGCAGCAGTGGCACAGGGGAGGGCAGAGAGGACGAAAGTCGGTTGGGTGCTGGTGGCAGGTGTTCTAGCACTGCCTTGTCCAGGCGGGAGCTAGCCGACAGGACTGTACTCACTCGGTGGATCACAGCCAGGCTTCACCCTGTGCCGCCTCTGCCAACACTGAACTCAAACATCACAAGCGTCCTTCAGCTCCCCTCAGGCACAAATCCCATTTTTCCTGGCAGGACCTTTCCCTGGAGTCAAACATCACCTACTTCCCCCCATTCCCAAACCGCGGCAGATGTCGCTGCAGTGATGGGTGAACCAAACTTGATCCCTTGCCACAAAATCCAGGAGAAAGGACCCGGCCCAGGATCCAGTGAAACCTGGAAGGGCCAGGAGAGGGGAGGAACTGCACAAAACTCAATGGGCAAAGACTGAGCTTCACAAATTTCCACTGGCATTTACTCCTACAGTTTCCGTTGCTGAAAACAAACCCGAGCCACGGCGAGGTTTCTGGGCTGTTCCCACTGTGGCAGTCTGGAAAATGTACAAGCTAATTGGAGCTCTGAGCACATTGGCTGGGTAGAGGCACCTTGGGCAGGAGTTAGGTTTTTGGCTGCTGATAACACTATTCGATTTAAAACATACACAAAAAAACTTCTGAGCAAAAAATGGAGAGGGGCAAAAGCATAAGCTTGTCCCAGGGAAGAAAGAGTCCTGCCCTGAACTCCTGTGTCAGCTCCCTCGGGTTGGCAATGGCCACTTCGACTCTGCTCTGTTTCCTTATCTCCAGTAACCAGTTACCAACCGGACAGTGGAGCTGCAGGGGTGACTTCCCTCCACTAATCAAGTCAGCTCTCAGGAAGCCAAGTGTTTTAGACTCTTCTACAACAGCTCAGACATCACCCGTCCATCTGGCCTGTTGGACGAGGCTGCCACGCAAACAGCAGAGGCAGCAAAACGGACGTTCATCTTTTCCTTCAGTTCTCAGCCAAATTCTTGATTTTTTGCTCAGGATGACTCTGCATAAAAGTGTGAGACTCAGCCCAGCAAGAGCAGAAGCACAGACACAAACTCTGCTTAAATCCCTGCTAGAGAGGTAGAAACATTTGGTAGGTGCCTAAGTGAACCCTGCAGACTGCAAACTGTGTATCACAGCTTCTAAATCTGCTAGAGGTGGTGTGTGTCAGAAATCTCAGTAAAAGAGCTAAGAATTACTGTTTTTGTAAGGGAATTGAATGATGATAGAGATCTCTGGGAATTAAAAGTTTTCAGCACCAGCCAGGCTGCAGTGATGTCCCTGTACTGATCTCTCTTTCTGCTCACAATTGAAATCACCTCTGAAATGTCCTGCTGAGGGAGATGACCATGCAGGACAGAGCACAGCTTCGCAAACAGAGAAGGTGCTGATCGCCAGGGCTCAGGTGCTCCCACCAAACACTGTTCTGACACCACCAGTTCAGATCACTAGATTTGTTCACTCCAAGCCCAGTGAGACCAGGTGATACACAGGGAAGCTTTCTTGTGCTTCCTGCTACTCTCAGACTTGCACTATTCAGCTTAAACATTGAGCAAATGTTTTATATAATTTATAATGTATTATAAATGTTTTATAACATTTATAATATATTATAAAAGTTATATAACGTTTATAATATTCCACTGGTAGGTATTTAAGCTGGGTAAGAAAGGAGTTCTTTACAACTGTACTAAACCCAGAAAAAGCACTTCCTTTATTATCCTCTATTATCCTACAAATGAAGCGGGATGAAACGTTCATGTCCCAGCTTGGAGTGCAGGTGCTTCACCAAGGCACAGCGCTGGGGTGAAGGAGGGGTCAGAGAAACAGTTCTGCTACACTGAGAGTTCAATTGTGGGGATGATTTTTACCGTGGCATGTCTCTGAATTACATGGATGCAGGAGATTAACCACCTCACAAGAGAAGCTGGCAGCCAGAGTTGCTGCTCTGCCCTCAATGCATCTTCCTTCATTTCTCTCCTAGTTAGGAAACTTTTCAAACACAAATGGATGCGTGAACGACTCAAAATCTGTTTGTCTCATTATAAACTGAATTTCAGTTGCAGGCAAGGAAAAGGAGAAAAGATAGGGTGCTAGATGCAAACACTACAGCTCAAACATGAGCCCCAAACACACCAGGATTTAACTTAGCCCAGCTCTGAGCTCCAGTTGCTAGCACACTACTCCAGATTTGCAAACAGGAGCTCACTGAGCACGCCAAGCCCTCTGTCACAAACACACAGTTAAAAGCGCAAATATCCAAACACATGATCTGCATTTCTTGTCACATAACAGTGCTGAGACACAGCCAAAACAGGGTCGTGTGGGCCCACTTGTTACGACTCCATGTGAGAAGAACAGAGAAACTGATCTTGGTCAGCTTAGGGAGAGGAAAAATAAGTCTTCAAAAGCTTCAAACTGAGCTGCAGACATGTAGGCAGTGGAGTGATGTGGGTAGTAGAGTACTCTCCATCTGCTCTGGAGATCAGAGAAGAAACAGGTTTAAAGTGCATGGCAAACATTTAGATTAAAGACCCCGAAAAATCCGTCTAACGATGAGAAGGCCTAAGTGCTGGCATACATCACCTGCACAGGATGTGGAATTGCCAGCAGGAAGAGCCTTAAAGAAGAACTATTATTCTGGAAGGGTTTAGAAGTCTACCTGACCTTACCCAGGGTTGGGAAAGGTTCTCAGTGTCTGAGGCTATGAAATGAAGTTTCAGAGATTTCTTTAAATCAGACGTAGGGCAGGGACACAGCTCCTAGAGCACTCACATCTAGACTGAAGTACAGCTCCTTGATGAATAAGATCATAATTTAATACCCTAACAGCATCCTTCACTTAAAGACAACACATTGTCCTGCAAAATTCATCAGGTTTCCACAGAAGTGCCTCACGAAAAGCAGATTATCAAGATGCAGAATTGTGACTTGCTAAGATATAAATACCAAACCAGGAGGACCAAGGCTCAGCAACTCTCAAATAAAACACACTCAAACTTTTAATAAATACTTTAAATAGCACAGAAATACCTGCATTTCCCTTGTGCCCATTGTAAGGGACTCCCTGATTTCCATCTGCATTTTCATACCATCTACTGGGCAGATCCTGAACTACCCACCAGCACACGCAGGGCTGTATCCCACGGCAGCATGTCCCAAGCTGAGCCCCCCATGAGTCAAGTTTTGTTCCCGATATTAACGCCAAGCCATGAGCCGGTGCCTGAGATGAAGCACAAGGAATGAAACCACCATCCCATACTCCAAATATTCCCTGCAAACACATATGGACAGCACAGTCTGGCTAGCAGAAGCTGAGGGTAAGAGGAGAGGAAGGCGAAAGGAGGAGGCCCAGCCCGCCGCAGCCGTCGCTCAGGCGTTGAACCGAGGTGGGAGAACATTTTCCCCCAATATTACTGGCTGCGAACTGCAGCGACCACATGGCTGCTCCCAGCCACTCAGTGCACGCTGTTTACTATAAACAACAACAGTAAACAGAAACTCAGCCAAAAAACCAAAGCCGGGGACCCCAGAGCTGGGTCTCCACATGCTGACTTTCCCCATGGAAATAATTAGTTTCATGTTCAGCCGCTGAACCTAAACCATCCGAGGCCCAAGGGAGCCAAGCTGCTCAGTGCATCCCAAACTCAGGCCGCCTGTTCGGATTTGCCAGCTCTACCTTCAGTCAGCCAGACTCCAAAGTGCTGCCACAGTTTTACACGGGAGCTTCAAAGAGCTTGCGGATTAAACCTGCGCGGCAGGAGCCAGCCGTCACCGGGGTTATTTTTAAACATCTCGCTGTGCACGAAACGCTCAAATCTTGTCTCACTCCCAGCTCTAGCCCAGCACTCGACTCGGGGCGGCTGCGAAGGAGGCGCAGCTTTTCCCCAGGCATGCTGGTAATGGGATTTCTCCGGCTGGTCCCCGGGGTCACCCGTGACACCTCCAGCAGCAGGCTCTCGCGGGGATCCTGCTCGCAGCACCGGGGACCAGCCCCACACACGCACTGGGGTGACCGGAGGGTGTCCCCGAGCCCCGAAGGGCTCGTGGGGGAGGAAGGGCACAAGCCCCCCCGGGCACAGCCCGCAGCCGGGGGCCACCTCCTGCAAACCTCCGGCAGCTCGGTCCCGCTTCCCCTTTCCTGCCAGGAGCGTCCGGCTGATACCGAACGGCGCCGGGGAGGGGGGCGGCTCCGGCCGGCCCAAGGAGCGCTGCGCGGCCTCGGGGCCAGGCGGTACCGCGGCTGCCCGAGGCCCTGCCCGGGGACACCCGGCAGAACAACAAAGCCCTACAAGAGGCTTCCCCGGGAGGCACAGCCCGGCCGGGCAGCCGCGGGGCCGGGGAGCCCCCGGGGCGCTGCCCCGCCGCCGGGAGGGCCGGTGCCGGACGGGCACCAGCAGGTGCGGGAGGTGACAGCCGCCCCCGGCCCGGGCACCGCGCTCAGGCGGCGGCCGGGCCGCGCTGACAGCAGGGATGAGATCCGGGCCGGGCTGCGGGCGCGACCCCCGCCTGACCCCCGCCCGCCTCCCCGCGCCGGGCCGGACCGAGCCCGGCCTCGCCGCCCGCCCCGGGCCGCCCCCTCACCTGCGCGGCCGCCGAGCGCTGGCGCTGCTCAGTCCCTCGCCGCCGCCGCCGCCGCCATGTTCGCGCTGCGCAGGGAGGCGGGGAGGGAACGGGAGGGAACGGGAGGGAGCGAAGGGGGAGCGGCGGGGGAGCGGGGAGGGGGGATCGGGGAGGAGGGACCGGCGGCCCGGCCCGGCCCCGCGCCGCCCCCGCCGCCGGGACGGCTCCGGCCAGCGCCGGGGCCCCGACAGCCGATCCGCCGAGGCTTGGCTGGGTCGGCTCAGCTTCGCTTGGCTCGGCTAGGCTCCGCTCCGCTTGGCTCCTCTCGGCTTGGCTCGGCACGGCTCCTTCCCGGCACAGCTTGGCTCGGCTCGGCTCGGCTCGGGCTCGGTTCGGCTCGGCTCGGCTCGGCTCGGCTCCGCTCGGCTCGGCTCGGCTCGGTTCGGCTGGGTTCGGCTCGGGCTCGGTTCGGCTCGGCTCCGCTCGGCTCGGTTCGGCTGGGTTCGGCTCGGGCTCGGTTCGGCTCGGCTCCGCTCGGCTCGGTTCGGCTGGGTTCGACTCGGGCTCGGTTCGGCTCGGCTCCGCTCGGTTCGGTTCGGCTCGGCCCTCACACACTCTAACCCCCACCGTCGCTGCGCTCCGGCCGTGCCCGCTCGGGACCGTCCTCACGCAGGGACAGATCCCCGTCCTCATCCCACACTCTTGGGCACGGGGCAGACCCTCAGAACCCCTGTGCCCTCAAGGGACCTCCAGGCACGGGGCAGACCCCCACTGTGAGCCTCAGCCTCGGGCTGGGCTCCCCCACCCCGTGCCCACCCAGGACACCTGGGCATGGGGCAGACCCCCACTGTGAGCCCCAGCCTGGGAACAAACTCCCCTGTGCCATCCCAGGACCCCTGGGACAGGACAGACCTGCTCCCCCCATGAGCCCCAGCCTCGTGTGCCCACCCAGAACGCCTGGGCATGGGGCAGACCCTCACCATGATCTCCACACCTGGGAGTGGATGTCCCAGTGCCCAGCCAGGACCCTCTGGGCATAGGGCAGAACCCCACTGTGACCTGATGGATCCCCTGTGCCCACCAGAGACCCCTAGGGTACGGCAGAGTGATGTCCATCTTTGGCTGCGTCCCCACTGGGGATGGCCAGGATTGGGGACAGCCAAGTGCTGGGGACAGACGACCCCCAGATAATCCCTTTCCTCTCAGCCTGGGCAGGACCTCTCCCTGCAGCGCCATCCCAGCCAGAGACACCACAGATGGACAGGTGTATTTGGGGACTCAGTGTCCTTAAATTCCCCCCAGATAGAATAAGACCCCTGTGACTCCCAGCTAAAAGGATCCCTCATGCCATGTTGTACCTCATTACCTTCACACACCATGTCCAGGTTCCATCTGGAGAGAACCCTGTGCAAGCTGACCCCGTGAGTACCCTTGGTGCTGTCTCCTGGCCAGAGATGGACCTCTCTGGGGACCTTCTCTGCCCTGTAGAACAACCACAGTCTACGCATCGCTCCTTTTCTTGGGAATTCCGAGGTAACAAGCGACAGAACAAGAGGAAACAGCCTCAAGTTGTGCCAGGGGAGGTTTAGATTGGATATTGAGAAAAATTTCTCCATGGAAAGGGTTGTCCAGCCCTGGCACAGGCTGCCCAGGGGCAGTGGTGGAGTCACCATCCCTGGAGGTATTTCAGATCTGTAGATGTGGCCTTGGGGTAACTGTTGGATTTGATCTTAGAGGGCTATTGCAACCCAAACAATCGGTGATTCTGTGTGACGTGGGCTACTGCAAGAGCCATCTTTGTCCCCACAGCCCCCCCGTCAGGGTTGTGCCCCCCCCATCCCTTCAGCCCTTGCACCAACACCCCCAGAGCCACTTCACCAACACATCTGTCTGTAGCAGAGCCCACCTTCTGCTCACCCCAAGCCCTGCACCCTCCTCCTGGTGCAGCCATCTCCTGCCCTCGCCAGTCAGGACACAGTGTTCCAGGCTCCCAGCTGAGGATGCCGTTTCCCGTTTGCTATATCCTGGCTGCTGGATTTGCCGTGCTGAAGACCCTGCTTGCACTGTAGGGATCACAGCTGAAGGAAGCCATTCATCTTAAATAGCAACCAGGTCATGCTGCAGCTAGATACAGAGCAGGAGATCCCGTCCTCCTTGCTCTGCTTGCTGGATTGCCTAGAAATTAAAAAAGAAACAAAATTTTTGTGTTGTGGAGATTCAGTTCACATCCTCCAAGCTGCTCATGTGAGTGGTCAGTGGATCTAAAGGAACTGGGGGTAGGAGTGACTTCTCATGACCTGGATATTTCACTGGGACAATGGAAACACCATAGAATCACAGAATGGTTTGGGCTGGAAGAGGCAAAGATCATCCAGTTCCACCTCTCTGCCATGGCAGGGATACCTTCCACTGTCCCAGGTTCCTCCAAGCCCTGTCCCTCCTGGCCTTGGACGCTTCCAGGGATCCAGGGGCAGCCACGGCTTCTCTGGGCACCCTGTGGAGGCACCCATCCTCAGGGCCTCACCACCCTCACAGGGAAGAGTTTTTTCCTAATATATTTTCCTGTGTATTTTCCTACATACCCTTGGAGTGACACAGACATGTGTGACAAGTCTTCTCAGGGAGAAAGCACCTGAACGATTTCCAAAGCACTTCTAGTGACATGGCTTATATTGGAGCTTCTCCCAGAATGATTTCTTGTTCTGGGGGATTGCTTGGAAATATGAGTGGTTTAGACCAAAACTGAGGCAGCAGTTCAGAAGGAAACACCCCTGGTGTGGACAGGGCTTGGAATCTGGAAAGGTTGTTCCTGGAAAGCCCTGCAGTGTGTGTGGCTTCCTGCAGTAAGTGGCTTTGTTGTCTGTGACAGAGAGAAGGCAAAGCCCTGATTCACCACTGCCAAATCTGTGGAACCTCCCGGTGCTGGCTAGCAACCCACGCTGATGCCAGCCAGGGAGGCACAGGGTGGGCAAGGGCTCCGGGTGGGACCTTCCCAGCACTACCCAGCCTTTCAGGAAGGGCTGGAACCACCTCAGCCTGTTCCTGTGCTCCTCCCTTTTCCTCTGGGGAAGTGAATGGCATCACTGAGATGGGTGAAGGCTGCAGTGTTCCCAAGGGACCAAAACTGCAGCTGGACTGAAGGCAAGAGACACCCTGTAGGTGCTCACGCTGTCCTAGTTCAGATGCTGGACTTGGTTCAGTGTGTACGAGGCTGAAAGGAGCTTCTGCCTGAGCAGCAGCTGACTTCTGGGGTCCACAGCTCTTTGACCCCCTTCCCAAGGGGAAAAAAAAGGTATCAGTACTCCCAGAGCAAAATAAACCTGCATTTGCTTGTCTCTCACCACAAAAAAAATTATAAAAAAAGACATATACTTAATCAAACAGGATGGGATTTCTAATAACTGGGGACAAAACTCCAAATTCAGAGCTGTTCCAGAGCTGCTGTTTGGAGGTTTCTCATGTCTTCTTCTGACTGGTGGCACTGATCACCGCTGAGGGCCAGCACTGACCTGGAAAACCTCTTGTTCTGAAATATTCACATTGAGGGATGGACAGTTTGAAATGCTGGTGAGGTCTTCTGTTTTAAGATGTGGAGTCCTTGGTTGTGGTAGGACACAGAGGTGTGCTTGCTTCCATATCAGGCTTCTCAACCTTGCACCTTAGCACCTCCTTTATACTTGTGAATACAAGTATTACCAATGCTTCTCATGGGTTTCATCAACTCTGGTATTCCCTCATGTCCATAATAATCAGGGTTTCATGAATGGAATAAATGCGCAAGAGCTCTGAGCTGCAAGATGGAGACAGGAGTGAAATTTCTCCATTGGTTTTAATCTGAAATGAGCAGCAGCCAAATTCAGAGGGATTTACATATGACATCCATATGAGCACCCCAGGAATTCAGTTTGATTAATACTACAATGGAAACGAGCCGCAGCAATGGTTTGCCATTTATTCTGAAGTGTTGCCAGAAAAGCTCAGCACATTTGCAGCCTGGTTTGGGCCAGCTCCTGGAGATGAACGGCTGGCAGGGAACCCCCTCAAAGGGCACTGGTGCCCTGCTGCATGGGTGTTGGACACACTGGAGCAGGACCTGCAGGAGGAGAGGGTGGACTGGGATATAAGGCAGGAAGAAAACCTCCTGCTGTCATTCCTTCTCCCCTCCCTCTTTCTCCCTCATTAGTGCCTTGCAGCGATCCAGCACCAAACATCCTCCTAGGCTGGTTCCCACTATTTGCATTGTTCCCATTAATGAACTTTGTTTTCTGCCACAAATCGATCCTCAGTCTGCCATGGATGAAAATACAGAGCATGTTCTGCTTGAAAGAAAATGCCTAATGTCCCCTGGTCCGTGACCTTTTTATCCTGAATCTGATACTTAATAAAAAGGTGAATAAGAGGGCACAGAGATGGATGTAGAGGAGGAAGATCTAAAGGAACATGTGCACACCGTATTCCTGCTTCTCTCATAGATATGTTCTCTGACCTGACATCTTCCTTGGAGAGGGGAGGGAATCTTCTCCCCATGCCTTGAAAAGGCAGAGGAAAAGGTTATTTACAGAGATTAAAGCCCCAACAAGCAGCAGATCACTTTGCAGGGCTTTCCATAAGTTTCCTTTCCCAAAGCAATCTCATATTGAGACCAGCTGTTGAATTTACCAGGGTCTGTCTGCTCAAGAGAGTTCCTTTTTGTTCTGAAGACTTCATGGCATGGAAAATCACCTTTGTGAATATCAGAATGCTCTTTTTGTAGTGGGAAATCTCCTGGCCTCATGTCACAGACATTTTCAGGCAGCTCTGCCCTTCCCTGTCCACTTGCACAGTGACCTTCTGACAAAGGCTGCCTGCTGCAAACCCCTGTGAGCCCCCAATATCCTTGTGAGGCAAAAGAACACATTTTCTCATTGTAACACATACCTGTTTCTCCTGTTTCTTTCCAACTATTTCTATCTTTCCACATCCCAGGTGGATGCCAAGCCTGGATGCAAAGTGCCAAGTTGTTATTGTGCCGTGTCCAGGGCTCACCCCCCCTGTCCTGGTTAAATACACCCATTCCTGTCAGTATATAGACCCAAATTTAAGCTAAACCCCCTCTGTTAAAGAGTCACTCCTTGCATTTCAGGTCTGCTTTGCTCACCCCGAACTTCTTCCCAGATCTGCTGCTTTCTTGATCCCACCCCACCTTTGCTGCTCAGCACCCCACCAAGCTTGGGTATATGTTTATAATCCTTCTGATATTCTAATGTGAAATTATTATCTAATTATTTAATATCAGTATACAACCCATAATTATCTGATTTCAAGCTGTCACAATCCTAACTCAGCAGTTGTCTGGTATTTCCAAAGCCTGCTATACACCTCTGTCAACACTTCAAGGATGATTGTGTTTGGGTTATCCAGGTGTAGGTGTAAAATATCACTTTATTTTGAGAGTATGTTGTTTAAATTTCTTGGCTAATAGCAGTCTTGTAAGTCCTTCATCAGCCTTATGAAAAAAGATCTGGTTTCTCTGCAAAAGCAGAATTTAGAAAGTTATTGAACACTTGATTTGTTGCCGCTGTTAATAAATTTCCTGTGTCTATTAATAGACTCATATGGCTTTGAATTCCCTTTGTTCCCAGCGCCTTCTAAACATTTCCTACTGCTGCTCTTTGATCCCGCCAGCCACGAATCCTTCCCCTAATAGCTCGTTTCTTCTGTTCATACCCTTCACAAATTACTGCACGTCTTAATCCGAGCTGACCTCTCATCCTCCCGTAGGGATTCACGGCTCCGGAGTCCTCTTTGATCCCCATATCGGAAAGAGACGCCGTTCCCGGGACACGACAAGCTGCTGTGAAGGGTCTTTAGCGTGGTGGCTGCTGCTGGGCTCCCAGCCAGAGGCACTGGGCTGCGGGGAAAGGGCAGGGGCAGAGGGGATGGAGCAGCAGGGACATGGAAGGGCTGGGCACTCAATGCTCAGTGTCCTGTGTCTGTGCCTTGCTCGTGCTGACAGAGCAGAGGGATCCTTCCTGAAGGATGTGGGAGAGTGTAAATCCCTAAGTCCTGTCCCCTGACACCCAGCAGGTCTGAGCTAGGTGAGAATTGTCGTCAGTTTTTGACCTTTCCACTCTCATCCAAACTTTGAAACCAACTGTTTGAGGTATTTAATTTAATTTAATAGAGAAGTTCTCATGTTCAATCCTCCTCTTGAACTTCTTCCCTTCTCTCCTTCTTTCTGTTTTCCCTGCACAGCACCTGCTCAGCTTCTCGAATTACTGTAAAAGATTTCAAGCAAGAGATTTTTCAGAATCATCATAAACTATTGGACAGAGGAAACAGCTCAAGGTATTGATTCAATTTGAGTCATCTTTTCTCAAACCTCCCATTGAATTTCTGGCATTGCTTGGATTCAGGGTCATCTTGGACTCACTGATCAATATAAAATGTTATTATTTATATGCCTTGCGATTTGTTTGCCCTTACTGCTCTTTGACACATACATATCAATTTGTGATCATTAATTTACTATTTCCCCCCCCCCTTTTCCAGTGAAGTAGAAGGGATTCCAGCTGTTGCTCTCCTTACAGTGATGTGACCATTTTGAGTATTTGAAAAAATGTTTCACCATGAAGTCCCCATCTCCATTCAATTTTTCTAACTAAATTTTGCTCCCTAAAAAATACAGCCGATAGCTCGCAGCTCCTTCATCAACTGCTGGCTGGGGTCACCCTCCAGCAAGTGTGGCACCTTTTTCGTCCCTTCAGAACAGAATATTCCTTTGGAATGCAAAATAATAGGAATTATTTTAGCTAATTGAAAGAAAACATAATTAACAATCTGGAATGTAGAGTCCGCACATGACTGAAGGTCATATCTGTCTTTTTGGGAAGATTTTCTTTGTGACAGGGCAAGGGGAAATGGCTTCACACTGCCGTGGGACAGGGTTAGATGGGATATTGGGAAGGAATTGTTCCCTGGGAGGGTGGACAGGCCCTGGCACAGGTGCCCAGAGAAGCTGTGGCTGCCCCTGGATCCCTGGCAGTGTCCAAGGCCAGCTGGACAGGGCTTGGAGCAGCCTGGGACAGTGAAAGATGTCCCTACCAATGGCAGGAAGCGGAATGAGATGAGCTTTGGGGTCCCTTCTAACCCAAACCAGTCTGTGGTTCTGTGATTCTATAAAATACTGCTGCAGCTCAGCTGGTTTTCCTTGGAAAGTCTGTCATGTTGCACTGAGGAGGGTGCAAGCCCAATGACATCCAGTGATTTCAGGGTGACTCTTTGGAGAGTCTAAGCCCGGGATACACAAAGGCTAGGAAGCTGTTTGCGTTGTGAACCATGAGATTTAGCAAGCCTTGAAAACTCAGAAAATCCCATGGGATTGGGGATTTACAAAAGTGTCATGATGGCTTGAGAAAGGAAGCCACGAACCCAGATCAGATGGCAGGAGGGATAATTGAGTTCCTGCAGCAACACACTCGCTAAAAAGCACAATTAATGGCTTTTGGTACAGAAAGTAGCTCTGGCTGGACAGACACATGGGCTTTGGTGTGAGAGATTGGGGCTAATGAAAACATCCACACTGGTCCAGGCCATGTCTGAGCAGTTCTAAGCAGCACCTTGGCAGCACTGTGAGGTAGGGAGGCTGAATACAAATCCCTGAGGAAACAGCACCAGCAAGGAAATCATTAAAGCTGTAAACTGGGCATGTTAAATGTCAGCTGTGCCTGGCTTTGTGACAGAGCCTCTGACCAATGCCAGCGTGCTGAGAGGAAGGAGATGTGCTGCTCCTACTGGGACTGGAAATTAGAAAGAGAGAGCTATGAAGTAATTTTAGTAAAGATGAGGATAATCATAAAATCTACAGTAAGGTTTGGAGGTGACAAAAATCCCAAGCAGGGCAGGTCATGGCTGCCAAACCCTCGGGACCATTAAATAGCCCCAGCCAGCCACTGTATTTCAAGATCCATCCACAAATCCGCCCCGAGAGCCTGAAAATTCATACCCCAGGATGAGAGACTCCGGCTCACAAAGCATCATTCAGGGCAGCTTCAGAGTCATTCTGTGTATCTGCCTGACATCGGGTTTATGAAAAGGGGAATAGCAAGGAGTCAGGAGTGACCTAGATCCTTCACATGGCATTGGAAAAGCTATTCCAGGAATAACACGGCAGCTCTGCTGTCAGCCTCTGACAGGGCATGTAGAAGCACAAAGAGGGCTGGAAGAAAAGCTACAAAAGTCTTCTGGGGGCTAGAAAACCTCCTTGACTCGAGGTCAAAGAGCTCTTCGTGCTTGGCACAGCAAGCTGAAAGATCTTTGCCATGGCATGTGCCCTGCTTGTGTGGGAGCAGCTGGAAGGTGCAATGAGGTGGAGGGGCTGGGCATGAAAATGCGGGTGATGCAGAGAGGGGAGAGGTGTCGGTGCCAGGGGTGGCCTGAGCAGGGCCAGGGAAGCTGAGCATCTCACTCTGGGGCTCTGCCCCCTCACACTGACCCTGGCTGGAGAGGGGGATTCCTGCCCCAGAGCAGGGATTGCATTTACATAGCACACACCCAGCTTCTGTTTGTATCTGCAGAAAGACTTGTCCTGCCTTTCTGGGTTTTCCTTTCTCTGAATTATTGCAGGCCTGTCCCACCTGGAGGTGGAGTATGGTGGACCATACTTCCACTGTGATGGAGAGTCTCCACTGGCCCTGAATAGTCTGTTATGCCTTTTAATAGAGCACGAAGTCTGGGAGGGCCCTGCTCTTCAGGCTGACAGAGACCTGAGGGGTTTCCATCTCACTCGAAACATGTGGTTTACCATGATTATCTGGGGGGGATCATGATGGAGGCCAGCCCTTTCAGTGGCCCTGCTGGTCCCTCCCTTTCTTCTGGCAGCTGAGTTTTATAGGATTGAAATATTCAGCTTCACTACTTTGGGCTCAGCAGAGAGCGTTTGGGTGAGACTTGTGACAGATAAAAGTTGCAGTAAAGTGATGTCTAAGAGTTACTTTTGGCTTTAATTCTTTGCAGTCCTTCTTCAGGTTTTTTGCAGAAATAGCCATACAGCCTATTCATGCCTTCCAAATGAAATAGAATTATTTCCTGTTTGCATGTGATAAGCCTCTCCCAGGTCAAGAGACATCTCAGCCATTTTCCTTTACTCTGGGGGTGGGGGGTAAATCCTATACCCAGTGGTGGTGGGAAAGCAGGGCCAGCCCTTGGTCATTCCTGTGGGGCTGGAAGTGCTTGAATTCTACTCACAGCAGGCTCCTTGCTCCAAGCTGCAGCAGGGATGCTCCCACCAAGCCTGGGCCAACAGCTGACAACCTTTTCTACCTTGCATTTGCCTTTTCCTCATCGCCACTTGACTGCGTGCTCGGATCAAAGACGGTTGGAGAATCATTTTGGTGAATTAATTTGTAAGACGTTCATTAGGATTATTAACGAGTGGCCGGGCTCTGCGGGACACGGCTCCCGCACAGGGGGCACCGGGGGCCACGGGCAGCTCCCGGGCTGGCAGCGTTTTCCAGGGCATCCTGAGTTTTCCTGCAGATGTGTCGCTTTGTTATTCATCGCCCATCGATATCGATAGGATCACAGAGGCTGTGTTGGAGAAAGGGGGAGGTTCCCGTGCGATCCTGCTGGGAAATGGCTCCCGGGGCTATTTCAGGACATGAACTCGGAGATCGGGCTGCTCAGTATGGAAATGGAGCTGTTTGCTTTCAGGAGTACTTTTCCTATGGAACGTCTTCGCTCTCCTCGGGACGCTGCCAGCATGCTGAGGAGACATGCATGAGGAGGTTTTTAAAATTCCAGAGCTTTGCCTCTGCACAAACCATGGAGCAGAGAGCCCCATCCTGCCCGCAGTGGGTTGTGCCGTGCAGGGATTTTGAAGGGAAGAGGGATTTTCCTATCACCTACCCTTTGGCCTGTGCCAAGGCCACCACTAAAACATGTTCCCAAGTGCCACATTCATATGTTTTTTGAACACTTCCAGGGATGGCGACTCCACCAGTGCCCCGGGCAGCCTGTTCTAATGCCTGACCACCATTTCAGTGAAGGTATTTTTCCTGTTATCCAATTTAAACCTCTCCTGGCACAACTTGAGGCAGTGTCCTCAGAAGGCTTGCAAGGGGCTGTGATTGTCTTTTAAGACCAGCTCCTTGTTCCGCTTAAATTAAAATTGCAGCATCCTGCTGCTTCTGTGAGCATAAAATCCAGCAGTGCCGTGCACAGCTGAGTGACATCATCTGAGCTAATCATGTTTTAAAATCTATAGAGCTCAAACATGATGCACTTAACAGCAGGCAGATTTACAGGTGGAGTGTCACACACCCCACTATTGGTTTCAGGATGGGTTAAGTGCTGTTCTGTGATACAAAAGGTGTTTCAGGGCATGTCTGAAGCTACCCCCTGGTTATTTAGGGGATCTCTGTGTGTTTGGAGTCTTGCACTGATCCACTCTGAGCCCCTGAGAGAGGCTGTGCCAGACTTTCTCTCTTCGTGGGAACTTGCTTTGCTGAGACTGGAGGGACCCAGGGATGCTAATTTGCCTCTCCTAGAACATTAATTGAATTGCAGATATAAATTGATATTAGGGTAGTCTGGAAATAAGATATAAAAAGATTTCCTGGCATGGTGCTGCAGATTTTTCTCTATTAACATTTTGCGGAGAACAAAACACAGCTCACAAATACCTGCTATTAGTTTCAGTGTTTATTACAGTGTCACCAACTGTGTCAGAGACACGAGATCTGCAGGATGCTGAACATAGAGCCTGTGGTGGCCTATGGGAGGCAGGAGAATGGGCATCGCCAGTGCCTTGAGTTCCTGCTCCTGCATTCCAAAAATAAGGGAAATAAGCCAGATGAGCAGGAGTTGAGGGGCACTCCTGATGTGAAGGAAGCAAAAATTTCCCTGGTCCTCAGCAGGTCAGGAAAGGGCAGGTCCCTTTTTGACCTGAATCTTGTGGTGGAGATGACAGTGGAGTAGTGTTCACACAGTGGCTGAAAAATCAAAAAATTGCTCATTTTTAAGAGCTCTGTCTCCTCCTTAGGGAGCAGCTCTTATTTTAGGGGCAAAATAGTGCTGAGCTGAGCTTGTGGCTGCTCGTGGCATCGTGGAGTGTGTCCAGCACTGATTTCCCACTGCTAATCCAGAAGAATGTGATGTGTGGGAAGGACAGAATGAGATGAGCTCCAGAGATCAGACACTTTCCAAGAGACTGTGTCTCTGAGCAGCTGTGGCAGCTTAAGCACAGAAAGAGAAGCACTGTGAGCAGCGTGGAGCTAAAAACCTGGGGGAATTTTAGTAAGGGTGTAGCAACGACCCCATAAAAAAATCCTGGACAGAACAATCTGCTGATATGTAAGTTCATATCAGGATACGATGGGATGTGGGAAAAATGGAAGAGCCAAAGTAAGGCAGAACATGGGGCAAGTCCAGTGGGACTTGTACATCTGAAAGAAGAAATAAACACATGATGCTCATGAAAAAGGGACAGAACAACAGATAGGAGATGAATGCCTCACAGGTGCCATGGGCCTCCATCTGCTTCCATAGGTAGGAGACACGCTGAGCAGCCTGGAAGCACAGCTGCTCAGAGGGATGTTCCCCTGCCACAGTGTCTTCGGTTAAATGAGGGGGAAAAAAGCCTGGAGAAGCTTATCTTTTACATTTCCAATTTGACAAAATTGGTAGTGAAGAAAAGACAGTTTTGGGGTCTTGCTTTCATCCTTTCCAGGGTATGGTGTTTTGGTGGGAAGGCACAGGATGGAGAAAGGGGGAGAAAACACTCAGAAGAGAAAAGGGAAACAAAAATTGAAACATAGGGTAGGAAAAAACTTGTTTTTTGAAACTGATGAAATTAGTGATATCAGGATTTTAAAATGAAGTGCTATTCTCCAGCTAAAACAATCTTCGGGAACTGACTCTCCTCCTCATCCTAGAGAAGGGAGTAAGTAGGAGAAGCTGTGAAAAGCAGGCTGTGCGTACTGAAAGGGCTGTGAGGGAGCCGGGGGTACACCAGAAACCAACACTGCTCATGCTGCTGCATTGTGTGTGTGGGAGATTTATATTTCTCAGCTCCTCTAAGCCAAGTTAAAAGGTAGAGGCTGAGGTAACTCCATCTTGGGCTCACCTGGTGCCCAGGGCAGCAGAGAGATGCTTCTTCTGCAAAAGCAGAGAGGTCTTTGCTTCTTGGACCTGGAGTGAGATGAAGGAGGTGGGAGCATTTTTTCAGCCTAAGCAGAAAAAAAGGACAATTTTTGAGCTCTGGTAAAATCTCTTGTGACCATCAATGCACCCCCGCCTCTAGCTCATCCAGCCGAGAGGATGTTCTCACATACTCAGTTGGGACCTACCCCAGCCAGTGGGCCCAGAGGAGACTCAAGCATGACTTGGAGGTTTAAAACTTATCCTCAGCATGTTAATCTCTCCTCTGCCTCTAAAGGTCTCACTGTGCAAGCTCCTGCTGTGCTACAGAGCTGGTGGCACGTGTTTCACTGGGAGGGAGCAGGACTGAGGTGCAGGTGATGCTCAGACCCAGACTCTGGGTTTATTGCTGCCTTGACTGGGCTGGGGCTGTGTCTTTTTGGGGTCCAGCCAGGTTTGATAGATGATGGAAAGGCTCCCTCATCCATTGCTGCTCTGAATCACTGCTGGAGCCTCTCAGCATGTGGCTCCATCTCCCCTGTGGTATTTGGAGCCGGCTGGGTTTGCAGTGAGCTCATGGCAGTGGAGACACAGCTGCAGATTCCTCAAATCCCTCTGAAACCTGGAGCTGCCTTCCCCCGGTGTGTGCCTGGGTAGGGCCACACGCTGTGACACCTGTCCTGGGTTGTGACACCTGCCCTGTGTTGTGACACCTGCCCTGTGTTGTGACACCTGACCTGTGTTGTGACACCTGCCCTGTGTTGTGACACCTGTCCCACACTGGGGGAAGCTCCCCTGGCTCAGCACAATTCTGTGCACAAGGTCCCTCACTCAAAGGGAAGCCTGGTGCTTTGGGCAGTGTTTCAGAACACAAATCTTCTCAATCTTGGGGGGGGAAAAAAAGTCTGCAGTTTTCCTATATTCTTCAAGGTGCACTTGAGCCTTTTCCTGTGCTGGTTGAATGTTCTTAAATGTCCTGTGTTTTGCTTTAACTTCATTTTAGCCATTTCAGCTCCTTGTTGCCCATGCTCCTTCCTTCCTGATCCATGCAGGGGTGACCTTTTCTGCTTCTGCTGCTGCCAGCAAGGAAAGGGCTCTCCAAGGCCCTGGGGACCACAAAGCCCTGGAGGTGGGAAGGTGAGGTGCTGCCATCAGCACATTTTATATCCCAAGGACTTAGTTCCTGACCCAAACAGCTCCCAGCTACCTCCTTTCTTCTAAAAAGACCCTTAATGGCACCCATCAGTGGGTGCAACAGCCTGGAAAAAGATCAGAGCTATCCGGGGGGGGGGGGGTGGGTGAAGCTGAGGCTAATTTTGAAGAGCCTTGGACTCAACCATGTTGGAGAGCTTGGTCTGAGATGGGGTACAGATGCTTATTAGGAAGCAGTTTGTTTGAATCTTTGGTGCTGGACAATTTTTAGTGCCCAAAAGGGGGAAACTGAGGCAGCAACTGAGCCAGGCTCTCTAGATCCACTCCAGGTTCTGCAAGGTCCTGTCATTTTTTCCTGATGTACCTTTTATTGCAGAAAGGCCTGTTGGGGACATCCAGAACTCCTGATGCAAAGCCTTCAGCTTCTACTCTTTGGCTCAAGAAGGACTGAATTGACTGTTTTAGGTCTACAACACCCACAGATGTGGGGCAGATGGTGTCACTTTTAACATGAGTGGTTCATTTATTACAATCCCTCACCTGGAATTCAGAAAAGGTGTTCAGGACTGGGCTGTGCTACTGCAGCTCTTCCCAGCCTTGAGCTCCCTAAGCCCCTGTGTGCCCTCCAAGGGGCTGGGCAGGCTGGCAGCAGCAGAAAGAGGAGGACACAAGTGCCCCAGGGGCTATGGCTATGTGGTCCCACCTGGTCCTCTCATGCCCTGCGATGCTGTGCATGCCCTGAGTGGAGAAGATGAGGCTGTGTGAGCCCAAACCCAGCTCTTCCCACCCCGTGAGGCTCCAGCAAGGGATGGCAGCAACAACCTGCTGGAGGGGGTAAAAGCTGCAGGTTGCTGAAGGAGAGAAATACAGCCCATAATAACAGCAAACATCCAACTCCTGCCCCTTTATAGAGGCCATAAATCCTGCCAGACCTTCTCCAGGTGACTCCTGCTTGGCATAAGGGGAGAGCTGAGCTCTGACCATCCAATCCTGTCCCCCTGACAGCGCATTCACAAGGTGAGATATCTCCAAATTGCACAGCTGATTGTGGCACGGATTATCAGCAACTGCTGTTGGGAAGCGTGGCTCATGCGAGAGGAGCGGATGGTCTTCCCTCTCCTCATTACAGGCATCTTTACAGCAGCTGAAACCACCAGAAGCACGGGCAGGGATTCAGGCTATTGGAGGTGGAAAGAGACACAGTTCCCAAGAGTTGATTTAAAAAAAAAAGCTCCCAGTGTGTGTTGTTTCAAACCCCGTCTGGAAGCAAAGCGATGATTATGTACCGTGCCAGTGCTGTCCTTCACTGCTCAGTGTGACCTTCCTGCCGTGCCTCTGGGGCACTTTAAATCTGGTCACCTGTCCCCAAGGCCTGAGGAGGCTTCACCTCCGAGAGCTGCTGAGGTGTTCAGGCTGAGCAGCGTCTCTGGAGCAGAGGGACAGGGCTGGGGAAAGGCTGACATCCCCCTGTGCACACAGGTCTCCTGCCTCGTGCCCTGGGACACTCTGCTCACTGAAGGGTGGGGTAATGAGCACCCTGGGGACAGGGAGTGTCTGGGAAAGCTGAGCTGTGGCAGCTGGGAGGGCTTGAGCCAGAAGCTCCCAGCCCCAGCCCTGCCAGCCTCCTGTGGTGCTGTTGAGAGGCTCCTCTGAACGAGAGCAGCTGAACTGGGGCTGGTTTGAGCCTCGGAGAGGAAGTGACCACCTGGGCAGGGAGGTCAGTGATGACAGCAGCAGGGTCAGACCTGCTGGCTCAGGCTCCACCTTCTCCTGCAAGAACGGCCCAGAGGTACCTGTGCAGCCTGCCAGAGCCCCTGCTCCCACAGGAGCACACTCCAGCCTCGGGTTAGTTGTGTGTGGAACGTCTGCAGGATCTGGGCTGTAACTGGTACCATCCTGGTGAGTATTTGTGAGCCATCAGAAGTTTAAGGCACAGCTGCATCTAATGCAGAGACCACGTACAGCCATTTTTGTAGCTGTTCATAGTTGTCTGAAACACCCAGCTGAGCTCCCCATGTGCTGACTGTGCCAGAGGATGAGCTGTTTTGGAAAAACCAGAGGAAAATGACCACGATACTCCTGAGGATATGAGGAGACATATTATTTCCCCATTGTTTATAAACAACTTCTTGTGCCTTCAGAAAGTTCAGCTCTGCAGCTGTAAGAGCCCACAGGAGATGCTGAGCTCCCATCAAGTGTGTGCTGGCAGGGCCATTGGAGTGGTGGCCTTGAGCCTCGGGGCCAGTCAGGGGCAGGGATGACCAGTGCCCAGGGGGTGTGGGAAGGTGTGGGCAGTGCCAGCAGTGCAGCAGCTCCCAGAGCCCCAGGAGACGCTGTACAGCAGAGCTGAGGTGACCTGTCTGGAGAGGTGCTTCAAGGATAACTGGAATTGCAGCCTGAAGAATTGTGATTTCCTCATGGGCAAGGGAGGTTCCTCCCTACGTTGATTTCCTGAAATATGAGAGTGGCTGAGGGTGTTTGGAACTCTCCAGCCCCTGCCAAGCTTTCTGAGACTCCTGGCTGTGTCCTGAGGATTCTCTCCTGCCTCCCAACTCCACCCTGCTGGCGCTGGGAGCTGGGGCTCCTCTGCTGCCCGGCACTTGCCAGGCCGGCAGATGGGCACCCATGGCTTCCAGGCTCGCTGAGTCCCCAGCAGCTTGCCACGCAGGTTGCTGCAGAGTGGGGATTGCCAACGCGCTCCAGAGCGTGCCAGACGGACACCAGGCTGGCAGGGATCCCCTGCTCTGTGCTGCCCGCTTGGCAGGCTCTCAGCATCCCCGGGCTGGCCCTCTCCCCGGGGCTCTTGGCCCAAGCTGTGGCAACCTGGGAGTGCGCTCAGCACGTGGAACCAGCAGGACTCCCAGGTGCTGCCTGGCCAGGTGCCGTGCAGCAGGGAAGCTGAGGAACCCCAAAACTAAATCCCCTCTCTGGCACCACAGCACTTTGGGGGTCTGGGGTCTGCTGCTGCACCTAGCAGGGTGCCAGTGGGGCAGGGACACTGGCACCCCTCATCCACTGCCAGAACCCTCCAGGCTGGAGGGCAGCTCAGATCTCCCGAAGAGCTGCTGGGAAGGGTCTGGGCATTATGGATATGTGTTAGGGACTGCACAGTGCTGAGCAGGGAGTCCTGGTTCCTCCAGAGCTCGTGGAGGGTCTCCTTGGAGCCGTGCAGAGGGGTCCATGCTCATCCTCTGCCCATCCTTCATCGGGGTCTGATGGTAGAGCCAACGTGGCCTGGGGGCTGCTGTGGGACATTCACGGGCCTTTCTCCACACTCCCCCTCGTCCCGAGCACAGTCTGCCAGGCAATTCCATCCAGGAACATAAGCGAGTTATTGAAAGCCTTGCTGGCAGAAACATCGGGATCTAATTTCAGCGTGTGAGTGAAAATATTATTCTCCAGTGTGAGGGGAGAAGTGATGAAAGAACAAGAGGCTTTTTGAGATGGGTTGAGAACACCAAGTTACACCAGGACAAAAACTGAGCAGCGATTTCCCAAACCCCAAGCTTCCTGCAGAAAGGTTTTGGTTGTGATTAAGCCATTGTTAGGAGCTTCCCTTTGGTCCAGGGTGTGATTTCTAGTCCTGGGGAAATGCAGAGGAGGCTGGACAAGGTTGGAGCAGGAGCTGGAGGGTAACTGTGAGTTTGGGGCTGGGTCACGATGGCCTCATGCAGTCACTGTGAGGGTGGCCTTGGCTGCTGTGGGTCCAGGCAGGAGAGCTGTGCTCAGGCACTGCCTGGGGAGCAGCAGAAGGAGGTTGTCCCATGCTCTGGGTCTGCTGGAGCATGGCCGGTGCAGCCAATGCAGGTTGGCAAAGCAGAGGCTGGGTTAGTGGGTCCATCAGAACCTCAGGGGTGGGATTTGCAAAGCCCCCTGCCAGGGGAAGGCTCTCATCTGCTCTGGTACCAGCCTGCCATGGCAGAGCGTATCCTGGTTTTGTTTGGGATAGAGTAATTCTCTTCCCAGTATTGGTACAGTGCTGGATTTTGGATTTGGAATGAGAATAATGGTGATGAAGTGATGTTTTAGCTGTTGCTGAGTAGTGCTTCCTCTAAATCAAGGACTTTTCAGTACCTCATGCTCTGCCAGTGATGGCCAGGAGAGCTGACCCAAACTGGCCAGAGGATATTCCACACCATGGACTGTCATGCCCAGTACAGAAACTGGGGGGAGTCACCTGGGGGCTGCTGATGGAAGCTGGGGGACGGGCTGGACAGTGGGTGGTGACCAATTCTATTGGGCATCACTTGTTTTTCTCAGGCTTTATTCCTCTCTCTCCTCTTGTTATCTCCCTTTTCATTTTCATTACTACTATTATTACTATTATTACTACTATTATAATATTTTACTTCATTTCAATTATTAACCTGTTCTTCTCTCAATGCACGGGTTGGTATTTAGCTGCAGGCTGAGGCTGCAGGCTAAGGTTGAACCCCAACAAGGGTGCAAGGGACAGGAGCAGCCATCCTGCCCCAGGCAGCGAGCGCAGGAGGAACTGGGCTTTCCAGCTGCTGGTCCCTGTGAACGGCCAGGACAGTGGTGGAGGCGTTGGGACAGTGCTGGGGGGCTGAGATGCTGCTCCTCTTGCTCCCCATGTCCCCACACACGAGGCTTTTGGGGCCAGTGCTGGCACTGGCTGCTCTCCCCACGGTGGGGACTGTGGGGATCTTTCTCCAGCAGCCCTGGACCCAAGCCAGGCCCCTTCCCAGGGCACTGATCCTCCCAAGCTCCTGCAGCCCCCAGCCCAATGTCAGCCATCCAAACCCCAGTGCCCCGGGGAGCAGGAAGAGCACACGTGTGGCAGGAAATGGCTGAGGCTGAGTAGAAGGACATTTGTCTCCTCGAGGTGGGCTTTGGTTGCTCAGGAGCTGCAGCCTTTCATGTGCTCTGAAAGGCAGTGCTGATGTCTGGAGAAGAGACTCCTTCAAATTGCAGCCCTGCTCTGCTCTGCAATCCTGGGCAGAGCTGTGGGGGGAGAGGCTCATGTGGACACGTGCACACCATGGCTGGACACACAAACACAGGGGTGCTGTGAGCAGGGTGTGGGGCAGACCTTCTCCAGAGGTTCCTGTTGTGGTCAGGGCTTGGGACAGACCATCTCCAGAGGTTCCTGTTGTGAGCAGGGCTTGGGGGAGACCATCTCCAGAAGTTCCTTTCAGCCTCAGCTGCTCTCTCACTCTTTGAATGGTTTTATCCTTTGCAGGATGTGCACAGAGAGATGGCAAAACCAGCAAGTACACACAGAGCCCAGCCTGGGCTCTTAGCTTGTCGGGCTGTGGGGAGATGTGCTGGGGTGAGCTGAGCCTGTGCACAGGTCCTGTCTCTGCAGATATCCTGGACAGGATCTGTGATCCCAGACTGGAGCAGGGCCTGGAGTTGCCATGGAGTGAAGTGGTGCAGGCAGGACCAGCCCAGCCATCCCACTGGCTGCCTGGAGCAGGGCTCCAAGGCCAGGATGAGGCAGGAGAGAGGTGTCTGGTGGGCTGCAATCCTTGGCTGTCCCACCCAGCACACAGGACATCCACACTGGGACCTCCACTGGGCTCGGAGCAGATCCTCAAGTGCCCAGGGCTGCCCCCAGGGGAGGGAGAGGAGACTGGGGCTCATTTAATCTCCTTTTTATTTCTTCTGAGATGAGAACCATGCTGGTCTGAGAGAGGCTCTGTGAGGCTGGAGGAGCTGCTCTGTGGGCAGGGGACAGCTGTGGCTGGGCATGGAGATGTCACTGATTTGTACCCTGGTGCATGGAAGCACCAGCCCAGCCTGGGATCGTGACATGGGATATCTAGGGAATGTCTACAGTGTGGGAAGAACAAGACTTAGCTCAGTGCCCTTTCCTGCTGGAGGAAGGTGATTTTCGGCAGTGGGAAAAACACAGCACTGCCTTGGCAGTGGCCAGTGCAGGGCAGCAGAAACCCCGGGGCTGGTCCCTGGCTGCCAGCAGGACCATCCAAAGGCTGTACATGCATGGGTCTTCCCAAAATGAGCAGGAACAGCCCAGAAGGGCTGATGTCCTGAAGATCAGGGCCTTTACCCCAAACTGAAGAGGCAAGTGTGTGATCTCTCTGCATAGTGCCAGAGACAGGGCAGCCGAGAAGAAATTTGGGCTCCCACGGCTGGGGGGCTGTGTGGGAAAAGACCCCTGCTGTGCACTGGGGGGTTAAATCCTTCCAGTACTCAAAGGAGGATTATAAACAAGAGGGAGAACGACTTTTTACATGGGTAGAGAGTGTCAGGAGAAGGGACAATGGCTTCACACTGCCAGAGGGCAGGGTTGGATGAGATATTACAAGAAATCCTTCCCTGTGAGGGTGGGGAGGCCCTGGCACAGGTGCCCAGAGAAGCTGTGGCTGCCCCTGGATCCCTGGAAGTGTCCAAGACCAGGCTGGATGAGGCTTGGAGCAGCCTGGGATAGTGGAAGGTGTCCCTGCCCATGGCAGGGGGTGGAACAAGATGATCTTTAATGTTCCTTCCAACCCAAGCCATTCTCTGATCCTGTGCCCCCACGGCAGTGGGGGTTCATGGTGGGATGAGCAGCCGTGCCCTCGCCCAGCCTCGGGGACCCCTGCGCGGCCCCTGTGACATGAGGACCGGGAGTGCCCCCCGGGCCCCTGCAGCCCCTCGCTGTCCCCGCGGGCTCGGGGTGGCGGTGATGGAGCCCTCATCCCGTTTCCGTGGCAACCGCGTGTCCCGGCGGCGGGTCCCCACCAGGGGGCAGTGGCCGCGCGCGGATCGGCGCTGCCGGGAGGGGCCGGGCCGGGGGCGGCGGCGGGGGACAGGGACAGGGACAGGGACAGGGGACAGGGGCAGGGACAGGGACAGGGACAGGGGGACAGGGACAGGGGCAGGGGGACAGGGACAGGGGCAGGGACAGGGACAGGGACAGGGGCAGGGGGACAGGGACAGGGACAGGGACAGGGGACAGGGAGAGGGAGAGGGGACAGGGACAGGGGGACAGGGGACAGGGACAGGGACAGGGGACAGGGATAGGGACAGGGATAGGGGACAGGGATAGGGACAGGGATAGGGGACAGGGACAGGGACAGGGATAGGGACAGGGACAGGGACAGGGATAGGGGACAGGGACAGGGATAGGGGCAGGGGACAGGGATAGGGACAGGGACAGGGACAGGGACAGGGATAGGGGACAGGGACAGGGACAGGGATAGGGGCAGGGGACAGGGATAGGGACAGGGATAGGGGACAGGGATAGGGGACAGGGACAGGGACAGGGATAGGGACAGGGACAGGGACAGGGACAGGGACAGGGATAGGGGACAGGGGGACAGGGACAGGGACAGGGGACAGGGGCGGGGACAGGGACAGGGGGACAGGGACAGGGACAGGGACAGGGACAGGGACAGGGGACAGGGGCGGGGACAGGGACAGGGGGACAGGGACAGGGACAGGGGACAGGGGCAGGGACAGGGACAGGGACAGGGGGACAGGGACAGGGGCAGGGGGACAGGGACAGGGGCAGGGACAGGGACAGGGACAGGGGCAGGGGGACAGGGACAGGGACAGGGACAGGGACAGGGGGACAGGGACAGGGGCAGGGGGACAGGGACAGGGACAGGGATAGGGGACAGGGACAGGGGACAGGGACAGGGATAGGGGACAGGGGGACAGGGACAGGGACAGGGACACGGGACAGGGACAGGGATAGGGGACAGGGACAGGGACAGGGACAGGGGACAGGGAGAGGGAGAGGGGACAGGGACAGGGGGACAGGGGACAGGGACAGGGACAGGGGACAGGGATAGGGACAGGGATAGGGGACAGGGATAGGGACAGGGATAGGGGACAGGGACAGGGACAGGGACAGGGATAGGGACAGGGACAGGGACAGGGATAGGGGACAGGGACAGGGATAGGGGCAGGGGACAGGGATAGGGACAGGGACAGGGACAGGGACAGGGATAGGGGACAGGGACAGGGACAGGGATAGGGGCAGGGGACAGGGATAGGGACAGGGATAGGGGACAGGGATAGGGGACAGGGACAGGGACAGGGATAGGGACAGGGACAGGGACAGGGACAGGGACAGGGACAGGGGACAGGGACAGGGATAGGGGACAGGGGGACAGGGACAGGGACAGGGACACGGGACAGGGACAGGGATAGGGGACAGGGATAGGGACAGGGACAGGGACAGGGGACAGGAATAGGGGACAGGGACAGGGACAGGGATAGGGGACAGGGACAGGGACAGGGACAGGGACAGGGGACAGGGACAGGGGACAGGGACAGGGACAGGGGACCGGGACAGGGACAGGGGACAGGGTACAGGGACAGGGGACAGGGACAGGGGGACAGAGACAGGGGGGCCGGGACAGGGGAACCGGGACAGGGGTACCGGGACAGTAGGGTGTCCCTGCAGCCATGCCGGACAGGAGGAGCGGCCCTACAGCCAGGCTGGCATGGGGGGGTGTCCTGAGGTCAGCCCAGCACAGGTGACCCGGCCCTGTGCCCTCGGCACCCGAGGTGCGGAAGGGATCCGGGACCGGGACCCCGCGGGGATGGGGAGCTCCCTCTGCTCATGCTCGGGGCACCCAGAGCCATCCCCCGCGGTGACCCCGCTGGGGACAGGGACCTGCTGGGGATGACAGTCCTTCGGTTCAGCCAGCGGCAGGCACTGGTGGTGGCACCACCGGGGCTGAGCGTCACCTTCGCCCATCTGCTGTGCCCTTGGCTCCTTGGATCTCCCTTGGATTCCTCCTGGAGTGAGACCTGCGCTGGTCTGAGCCCCACTGCCTCCCATGGACCTTCCCTGGAGCCTGCCGATATCCGAGGGGATCCAACTGTTCTTTCAAGTGAAACCAGTGCAGGTCAGAGTGGACAGAACCACAGAATCATAAAGGTTGGGAGAGAGACCTTTAGGATCATCAAGATCAGCTGTTCTCCAGCACTAACCCATGTACCCAAGTGCCACATCTACAGTTCTTAAATCCCTCCAGGGCATAGAAATAATAACAGCTCCAAATACTGCAGGGCAGCTGTGCCAGGGCTTGATAACTCTTTCAGTGAAGAAGTTTTCCTCACATCCAATCTAATCCTCACCCAGTAGAACCTGAGGCCGTTCCCTCTCCTCCTGCCCCTGTTCCCTGGGAGCACAGCCCGATCCCCTCAGCTGACCCCTCCTGTCAGGAGCTGTGCAGAGCCACAAGGTCCCCCTGAGCCTCCTTTTCTCCAGGCTGAGCCCTTTCCCAGCTCCCTCAGCCACTCCTGGGGCTCCAGTCCCTTCCCAGCTCTGTTCCCTTCCCTGGAGATGCTCCAGCCCCTCACTGTCTGTCTTATAATGAGGAGCCCACAGCTGACCCCAGGACTGGAGGTTCCTCACCAGTGCCAGCACAGGGGATGGTCACTGCCCTGCTCCTGCTGCCACACCATGGCTGGCACAGGCCAGGTGTCATTGGCCTTCTTGGCCACCTGGGCACACCTGGGCTTGTGTTCAGCCACTGCCAGCACCTGCAGGCCCAGATCCTTTCCCGACAGGGAGCTTTGCAGCCACTCTGCCCTGAGCCTGGAGCACTGCCTGGGGCCCCTGGGACCTAATGGCCACAAAGAGGATGGTCCCTCTGAGGGCTGCCAGGGGAGGAGCTCAGGCCATCCCAGGGGAGCCAGGCCATGCTGGGGGGGTGCTGATTCCCCCCATGGTGGGACAAGACCCCTGCTCAGTTCCCTGAATGCATCTCTGGCTCCATCCTGCCTTGGCACCGGAGCCAGCTGAACCGGTGCCAGGAGCACATCACCACCATCAGTAACATCGCTACGACAAGCCTCTATTTGCATATTTTATAGCATTAAACATGCACTGCAGCCCACAGAACACACCACAGGGGCTTTGTGTCCCCTCAACAGCCTCTCCCCAGCCTGGTGGGGACACCAGCTGGCTCTCCCCATGGGTGACCATCCTTTCTCAAGGAAAACATCAGCGGGATTCCCCATCCCAGGTCCTGAAAGGGAGGATGGTGACCATTAAATCCTCCTGTTCTCAGAGAAAGGCCTGTTTTGCTCTCACAGAAGGGTGACCAGGAGGTTTCCCTGACTTCAATCCTGTGTCTTTCTAGATGCTGTGCTCAAAATCACAACTCCCCACCTGCTTTGCCTGGCCTGGCTGTGCTGTCTCCAGTCCCATCATCTCGCAGAGCCTGGGCCTTTCTGGGATGACTGCACGTCTGGGGTGTGGAGAGAAGGGTGGGGGGACTCTGCAGCACCTTGTGGCCCTTGGCCAGAGGGGACCTGTATGGACATCACCTGCCTGCATGGGGGGAGTGAGTAGGTTGGAGATTTAACCAGATCCTGGGTGGATTTGATAGAGTCAGAGGGAAAGCGTGTGCGGATTTCAGCCCTCATTTGAATGCGACTCAGTGCCACAGCATTCCCAGGCTGAGAAGGAGTTTTCCCCGGTCTCTTGCATGGCTCCGTAGCCTCAGGCACACAAGCACAACAAGAAACATCTGTCCTTCTTTCATGCAATCAGTTTCAATCACTAATAATTATCTCTCCTCTTCCCTTTTCCTCCTCTGCTGGCTGCTGTCCTAGTGCAGCGTGGCACTACTGGAGGCCAGGTACCCACCTGCTCGGTGCCAGGGCTCGTGTGGCATGGGCACACCAAGCCCTGCTGCTTTTGCTGGCCAGATCTGGCCAGGGCTTAGCCTTGCTTGCCAGACCCTGCATCCCTGGGGATTTTGTTGAAAACTCCAGCTCTTGGATGCAGCTGATGGGGGGATCTCAGCTCCCCTTGCTGGATAAAAGCAGTTTCCTTTTTCTTCGGTGGGGAAGAACGTTGTGAGTACAGACTGAAAAGGCAAAGGCACGGAGGCTCTTTACCCTTTTACAAAGAGATTTCTGGGCAGTCTCCTGGGTTCTGGATGCCTGCACCCCTTGGAGCCATGATTCATCTTCTCCCTCTGGAGCAGACAGGAATGTGAGGATGGTTTCTTGACAATGCAAGAAAACACAGCCCCCAAAACACATCATTTTTGTGGCAGGAGGGTTTGGGGTGAGCACCCAGCTGGAGGTATTAGTCTCTTGCTTGTGGGCAGATTTTGGTGTCAGCTGTGTGGGAAGCTCTGCAGCCTCAGCCTGGGAGCTGGGAGTCAGGTTAGAGCTGGATTTACAGTCAGTTTATCGAGTCAGCTCTGGGCTTGTTTTAAACATTGGCAAGTGGTGAGCTCCTGGCTCCGAGTACCTGTGAAGATGAGACATATATATATTTACACATCTGTTATTAACCTAAAAATATAACCAAGTGGCAGATTACCTGCCTTGGTTTTCCACAGAAATGCAGGGTTTGGAGTCCTTGCAGGGAACAGAAAAGGGCTGATCCCCCTGCAGGTCACCAGGGCTGCCTCGTGCCCAGCTTGGTGCCAGTGCACCACGGGATGACCCTGCGGAATGGGCAGAGGGAGAGACACCCTGAGGGTGCCCAGTCCTTGTGTGGACACAGCTGATCACAGCTCAGCTCTTTCCCCAGAGCAGGACATACAGGGTGAGCGTCATACAGGGTTTCCACAACAGCCGCCAGTTGAATTTTCCCTAATATTCAACCTAAACCTCCCCATGGGCAACTTGAAGCCATTTCTTTTTGTCCATTGTTCCCTGCGAGCACAGCCTGACCCCCCTGGCTGTCCCCTCCTGTCAGGAGTTGTGCAGAGCCACAAGGTTCCCCTGAGCCTCCTTTTCTCCAGGCTGAGCCCTTTCCCAGCTCCCTCAGCCTCTCCTGGGGCTCAGCCCCTTCCCGGCTCCGTTCCCTTCCCTGGACACTCTCCAGCCCCTCAATGCCTTTCTTGTCCTGAGGGGCCCAAAACTGACCCCAGGACTGAAGGTCCATCATCAGTGCCAGCACAGGGGATGGTCACTGCCCTGCTCCTGCCATGCCCTGGCTGGTACAGCCCAGGTGTGCTTGGCCTCCCTTACCCAGGGAGGAGTTTTATGGAGAACAACGAGACTTAAAGAGGAGTGTTTGCCTCAGTGACTCTGCCTTGCATTTGGTATCAAACCAGCACATCTTGTCCCTGGCAGCCTTGGCCTGGTGGGGAGAAGCTCCCCACATGCTGTGAGCCCTGTGGGGGTGTGGGATAGCTGGGCACTGAGCTCAGGGACCACTGCTTTTCCAGCGCCGTGGCTGCCTGCGTGGACACCGCTCTGCTCCAGTCAGCTCCAGCAGATTGCCAGGACTGCTGCAGTTGTGGCACCAGCTGGGGAGCTTGCTCTGTCAGCTGGAAACTCAGCAGACCATGAACTGCAGAGGGGGCTGAACGTGAAAGCTGTGCAGGGGCCTCTGGGTTGTTCATGTGCTGTAGGTTTTTATGTCTGGGATTTTGCACTCACATCCTGAGGGAAACCCCTGACTCACACAGCATCCCTGCCCGCCCCCCAGGATGAGCTGCTGGCCCTGCTGCTGCCGTGGTGGCCACTGAGCATTGATCCTCTGGGTGTCCCTCACTCAGGGCCACTCTGGTGAATCTTCAGGGTGCAGCAGACTTCAGGAGAAGAACGGAGAGCAAAACCTCCTCCAAACCTATTTATCCTGCCCACATTAAGAACCCTCATGCAATGCAGCCTCACCTGCTCAGAGCCAAGGTGTGCCAAGCTGGGATTCATTCCCACCACCAGCACCCCAACATGGTGCACACAGTGGGAGCCAATGCTGTGGGCAGCAAAAGGCATCCCTCAAGTCCTGGTGGTCTGTTTTACCTTAGATACTGTCCTGGCCCTCTCAGAGACCCTGCCTTGCCCTGGGGATGGTGGTGTTCCTTCAATGTGCTGAAATATCTCTGACTTTAGGGGACCACGATGCGATGAGTCCCATCCCAACGCACACGCTGAGAATGTCCAGATGGAGAATTAGCGTAGAATATCAGATGCTCCTCACGTCTTTCCAGAGAAACCTTTGAGTCATTTGCTCTGAGGCTGCGTGGGTGGGTGGGTATTTGTGCTCGTGCACGTGGGCTTGCACCTGGCTGCTTGTGCAGACAGATTCCTCCTGTGCCCATGCGAGCACCCCCAGGCAGACCCTGAGCTGTGCCCCCCACGCTCGGGCAGCTGGTGGTGCCTGCAGGGAGGGCTTCCCAGAGCCCCCCGTGCACAGGGATCTCCTGCAGGCAGCAGCAGGCGAGGGGAGGCTCCGGCGTGGCCACCACGGCTCGGTGCTCTCCGAGCAGTGCTGGCTGAGCAGAGCAGGCTGGCAGAGACAAGATAACATGCCATGGGGAGCAAAGCTGCTTGGATCACCTCTAAAATGCCTTATGTGATCAGACACTTATCACCTCCAATCCCCGGCTTGTCCCAGGTCACGTACCACAACCGCTCTATTACTAATATCATTAAGATCCCTTTGCTGGCTTCTAAATAATAAGCATAGGCGGGGACGCTGTGATTAATGGAGGGCTGATGGATGAAACCCCCTGTCACCATTTAATACCTGTAACAATAGATTCATTAACTAGGATTAGTTTCAGACATAAGCTTTCTATACCCATGGCTATTACTCACTCAGTTCATTAACAGGACAGCATTAGTTCTGGTACCTTTGAGCTGCAACACATCCTGCATACAAATGATGCCCAGTGCCGTAACTTTCAGGAAATCCGAAGACTGTTTATAAAAAACTGGAATCTCTTAATTCCAACCTGTCAGCGAAGGCATTTCTGCTCTCATTTTCTGCACGCTTCATTTCTGAAGGTGAAGGATGGAGCTGATGTGCCAGAACATCAGGACAGAGCTGATGTGCAGCTCCGCACTGCCCCAGATCCTGCCCTCAGTGGAGGCCAGGGGCAGCCCAGGGATGAGCTCTGTGCCACCAGGCTCATCGTGGCACAGCACTCATTTCCCAGGAATGAACTCCAGAGAGTTTTCCACGGTGATTATTTCCCCGTGCCACCAAATGTGCTTCAAGGGATGGGCTGGCCAGCTGGCAGTGGGCTGCTGCATCCTCAACATTCATCCCCATGCAGCATCCTCCCAGGTTTGGCCAATCTGTGTGAGAAAAAAAACACTTTTATTCCCTGTCTGGTGTGTTTGTAAGCTTATTTCTGTCCGTGGTCCCTGGAGACAGGTGGTTGGACACTGCTGGGTGGGGATGGGATGGAGGCAGGTGGTGGAGGATCTCTGGTGTTGGGAGGAAAGTATAACCAGGTGTCTGCCAAAGGTAAGGGGGGAGGTCAAAAGGGGGGCGTGTTTGCTGTCCCCATGGATTGTCACATGGGGAAATGCTCCAGCTGTAGCTGCCAGATGTTTGCTTAGCTGGCGGTTTTGCTGTGGTGGCTTAGCTGTGGTGGGGCAGTGGGCGAATGAGACTTCTTGTCTCATCTTGCTTAGCAAGAGAGCACAGCCAGAGGGACACATGCCTGACGTCATTGTCCAGAGGCTCTCCCTGCCTCGTGCTGTACAGAAACCCGAGGGACAGTGCTCAAGAGGGAGATGACTTCTGCACTGCAGTTCAGTGCAGTGGTGGGACATCCCAAAAGTCCCTGTGCCTTGAGTGGTCACAGTGTTGGGATGGACTTACTCTGGAGGGGCAAAAGAAATATTTCCCAGTATAGTCCAGATGAGTCTGAGGTAGGGAAAGTAATGCCCTGGCACTGCCCAGGGAGCAAGGACATAACACCAGTTGCTCCCTCCCTGTGTACAGGAGCAGCAGGAAATCCCATTGCCTGGTGATCAGCTGTGCTTACATGAGGACTGGCTGCAGGCAGGATATTCCCCTTGCTGGAAACCCATGGAAAAACGTACGTGTATCCAAAAATATTTGATAGTTTAAGTCAATCTGAAGGATTTTTCTCTACTGTGGGAAGTGCCTTCTCAGTTTATCGTAATAAGTGTGATAAGTTCATTGTTACAGAAAATGCACAATATGTTTGGCCCAAAAAGCAAAATAAGTCTTTGGAGGATGCAAAAGCAAAGCTGAGTTCTTGCATTTTGATACATTTCAATCTCAGCCTCCTCCCCATTAATATGCGGTGACGAGCCGGGGGGTAGGAGCTGCGATCCTGCACATATGGAAAGATAGGAAAGATAACCCACTTCCTCCAGGAACAGAAACATGGGCTGGGAGAAACCACTTTGGGATTGAGAGAGAGGAACTGGGGCAGGAGAAGGAAGGAGGAAAGGTAATTACATTTCATAGATAATGATGTAGAGGGCATGAACAAAGTGTGAACCATGGCAGGAGGGTGTGTGGATGTCCCCTGAAGCAGCCAGCTGTGGGAAGCGCTCCTGGTCCATCTGGGAATGACAGGGAGTGTGCAGATCTTGGACAATGCCATGATTTTAATGCCACGGGCTGATGTCCCAGGTTGGTCACAACAGCTGAGCAAACACCACATCCCTGGTCTGAATCTGCTGTGAGCCCTCAGCAAGGCTCAGTGGCGCTCCTGTTCTCCCTGCCTGGGAGAAAATGAGCCCCTGCCCCATCCCGTGTGAGGCAACTCCTCAGATCAGCGAAGAAATTTTCCATACGGAAGATTTCAATAAAAATGGGGAGGAAGGATGGGAAAGGATGGAGGGAAATATCTTTTTTTTTTTTTTCACTGCAGATTTCAGCTTTTAATCAAAACCCAGGAAAAGCCTTCGACAATTTTGGCTCATTCTGATGAAAGACTTTTAATGAAAACTGAAACCGTCCACAGGGAATAGGAGCTTAAAAAAGTAAACAATGAAGTCAATCAACCGTCCAACCAAACCTGAGCCACAAACAAGTTTAATAAAAAAGTGGGAAGAAGTGGTGTGGAAACAATGGGAAGGGTGTTGGGCTGCATGTCCATGATGGAGAAGGGCAGGGATGAGCTGTGGTCGGAAGGTTTGGGACACGTGGAATTGCACTGCGGGGTGTGGGTGCTCCCTGGGGCTGAAGGGTTTGCTCAGATCTCATCCCCAGCTGCTCCCAGGGGCACTGGGGACACTGGGGGGACATGGCTGCAGGGCCAGGGGCTGTGCAGGGTCACGGTGGCTGCAGGGCCAGGGGCTGTGCAGGGTCACGGTGGCTGCAGGGCCAGGGGCTGTGCTGGCTCACGGTGGCTGCAGGGCAGCAGTTGGGGTGCACACACTCCCGCAATGCACAGGGAGTTTCCCATCACCCCCAGGTTCCAGTGCGCACACATCGCTGCCTGTCCACGTGCCTTGGGGAAGGGGAGCAGCACCAAAGGGGAGGGTGGCACAGCCACTGAGTGGAGGTGACCCTCCCCTTGGAGAGCAGGGATAGAATCATGGAATCACGGGGCTGCTGAGCTTGGAAAAGGCCTCTAAGATCTGAATCCAACCATTCCCAAGGCCACCACTGCCCCATGTCCCCAAGTGCCACATCCATATGGCTTTTGAACACTTCCAGGTGATTCCACCACATCCATGGGCAGCCTATTCCAAGCCTGACCACCCTTTCAGTGAAGAAACTTTCCCTCATATCCAACCTGATCCTCCACTGGCACAAGTTGAGGCCATTCCCTCTCCTCCTGTCCCTGTTCCCTGCGAGCACAGCCTGACCCCCCCGGCTGTCCCCTCCTGTCAGGAGCTGTGCAGAGCCACAAGGTTCCCCTGAGCCTCCTTTTCTCCAGGCTGAGCCCTTTCCCAGCTCCCTCAGCCTCTCCTGGTGGCTCAGCCCCTTCCCAGCTCTGTTTCCTGCCCTGCTCCAGCCCCTCAAGGTCTGTCTTGTCATGAGGAACCCAAAACTGACCCCAGCACTGGAGGTTCCTCACCAGTGCCAGCACAGGGGATGGTCACTGCCCTGCTCCTGCTGCCACACCATGGCTGGTACAGCCCAGGTGCCATTGGCCTTCTTGGCCACCTGGGCACACGTGGACTCGTGTTCAGCCACTGCTGATCAGCACCCGCAGGTCTTTTCCCACTGAACAGCTTTGCAGCCACTCTGCCCCCAGTCCAGGGTGCTTGTGACCCACGGTCAGGACCTGGCATGTCACCTGTTGAACCTCATAGAGCTGGCCATGGCCCATCGAGGCTTGGAGACAGCAGAGGAACCTCTCCCATCCTACCCCAGCAGTGCTCAAAATGCACACTCCCCTGGAGTGCACTGAACCCTTACTTTTGAGACTTCACATTAAAAAGCCTCAGACTCGAGTCCTGCCCGGCTCAAATGCAGATTCAGTTGGAAACGACAGAGGAAGCAAAGCCCACACCTGACCCTGGTCCCAAGCCAAGAAGAGCTGAGGCAAGTCAGAAAGCAGGTCCCACCCCGGTAAGTGGCAGGTACCCTGTGTTTATGGTAATAACAATAATTTACCCTTCACTATCACCTTCCAGCTGAAGAGCATAAAGCCCTTTGCAGGCATTAATTATCATTAGCCTAATGACATGGTTGATGAAACGGAGGCTGTGAAAGCTGGAGTGATCCACCCAAGGTCCCCAGGCCCCTGTGGTGTCAGAGCCAGGAGTTCCAGGCAGGCAGGGGTGCAGGGCAGGCTCGGCGCTCAGGGTGGGCACTGACAGCTTTGCCTTGTCTAGGGGCAGCTGGAGATCAGCTGGATGGTTGTGTGTTCCACATTCCCACCTCCTCCGGGGCCATCCCTGCTGGCTGGGATGCTGCAGGGCGGTGCAGTGGGTGGCAGCAGGCGGTGCAGGTGGTGCCGTGGGCTGGAGGAGCCCCACAGTGTTGGGTCACAGTGCTGGGACCCTGCTGGCTGTGCCCACGATGACAGCACAGACAGCTGAGGAGCTGGGGAGCTTTCCCTGGGCACTGCAGAGGTGTGGGCAGAGCTGCTGGAGCCCCTCTGGCTGCAGAGGCAGCAGGGTTGGGGCAGAGCATCTGCCCTGGGGTGCAGAGCCCAGCTGGGCACGGGGCTGGCAGCCAGGGCTGGGGCACAGGAGCCTGTTAACACCACACAGAAATTTTCTTTGAAGGAGTGGAATGATTTATGGGTTATTACTGGCTGTGACAGGGTCAGCTGCCAGGCCTGGGTGATTTGGGGTTGGGGGGGTCCGGGAGGATAATGGGGACAAATTGGGGCCCGAAGGAATGTGCGCTGGCGGAGCGGGAGGAGGCGGGGGGCAGGGGAGGTGCCGCCTTCTCCTCCATTCCCAGACACAACCTGCTCTCATTATCCGGAGCCACCACAGGCGCTAACGCACACAAATATATTCTAATTTATTAGAGCTGGCAAAGATCTCTTTGCAGAGAGCGAACGTTTTATTTTTGAGGCTCAGTGGTTCAAGTGTTTGAAAGGGCAGCATTCTCTGAGCCTCCAATGTGGGGCTAATGATAATCTAAATTAGTTATTGGAAATAATTACCAAGGCTTTATTGTGCCAAACATAGCAGAGCCCTGGAGAGCAGTCGCGCTCAGACACGGCCATGCAGCTAAAAGCTTTGATGCTTCATTAATATTCAAGGGGAGTCTTTGGCTGTTTTCCCTCCTCCCCTCGCGCTGCCGCAGCTCTCTGAATGAACCCAAGGCCTCCGGTGACACCAGCGAGGGGCCTGCCGATTGAAATTAGCACTGGTACCATATCAAAGTTCACTGCACTCCTAATCTCCAATGGAAAAGGTGGGTTTGGGAAGACGCTATCGCTCGGCGCGGCGGCGAGCGCTCAGTGCCGAGACAGCTTCTCCTGGCTCCAGGCGCCTGGTTCCAGGCTGAGATAATGCTGGAGAGGAGCATCTCCAAGGTTGTCCTACACAGCTGGGTTTTATGATATAATGGACCAAACCGGCTGCATAATTAATCAGCCTATATTTTTTTCCCCTAGTAAATCTTCCTGTGATGGGCAAACAGAAGCCCTGGAGCTGTGTTTGCCTGCCAGATCCGTGGTGGTGCATGTGTGTCTTTTTCTTTCTCTTTTCCCCGACTCTCTTTTGGAATAAGTGCTGTGATTTGAAAGTGACTCCAGCCCTGCTCACGAGGACAGGGGGCTCTCAGGGCTGCTGTTATTTTTTGCCTGCGAAGCAGCTGCACTCTCCTTTCCAAAAACCTTTGGGCTCCGAGCAGGACGGCAGGATGTATTTTTGGATGCGGGCTTGGCCTGGCAGGGCTCCAGGGAGAATTTCCTCTCCTTGCTCGGGATTCTGCACTAATCAACCATTCAGTTCCGGCGCCTGCGGGCAGGGCTCGGAGCGGAGGTACCGTCCATCTCGGAGATGATCTCCATGCTCAGCACATCTCCGCAGAGCCCTGCGGGCTCGACCTGCCACCGGCAGCAGCAGTGGCAGGATTCCTCCGCTTCAGCGAGGCTTGGGTGGAAAGAGCAAATCCTTCTGGCTGGCAAGACAGGGGACAGCTGCTGCGCCTGTTTTCCAGGCAAGCAGCGCAGTAAATTGGGACAATCCAGGAATTTCACCCCCTTTTATAATCCAGATTGTGCAATTGGCTAAAAGCACCACGAGCCCCACACATTTTTGAGCAAATCCTGCCACGCTCCAAGGCTTTTGTGCCACTCCGGTGTGCAGGGTGGGGATGGCTCTGGAGCCTGCAGGGATGGTGGGCATGGGGGGTGTTCTGGTGCCACGGGAGGTGTGGGGTGGGATGGACCCCGTGCCCTGGGGTCCATGGGGGCTGTGGGCACACAGGGAGCTGCAGTGCCATGGCACGGTGTGGGGTGGGGATGGACCCTGTGCCTGTCCCGGGTCCGTGGGGGTGGTGGGCACACAGGGAGCTCTGGTGCCACAGGAGGTGTGGGGTTGGGACGGACCCCGAGCATGTCCCAGGGTCCATGGGGGCGGTGGGCATGTGGGATGTTCTGGTGCCATGGCAGGGTGTGGGGTGGGGATGGACCTTATGCCTGTCCTGGGGTCCATGGGGACAGTGGGCACACAGGGAGCTCTGGTGCCGTGGCAAGGTGTGGGGTAGGGACAGACCCCTGCCTATCCCGGTGGGCACACAGGGAGCTGCGGTCGGCAGGATCTGGGGTGGGGATGGACCTTGTGCCTGTCCCGGGTCCTTGCGGGCAGTGGGCATGTGGGGCATTCTGGTGCCATAGCAGGGTGTGGGGTGGGGACGGACCCCGAGCCTGTCCTGACCCTGTGGGGACAGTGGGCACACAGGGAGTTCTGGTGCCATGGCAGGGTGTGGGGTGGGGATGGACTCTGCCTGTCCCGGTGGGCACACGGGGAGCTGCGGTGCCATGTCAGGGGGTGGGGTGGGGACAGACCCCAAGCCTGTCCCGGTGGGCACACAGGGAGCTGCGGTGCCATGGCAGGACGCAGGGTGTGGTGAGTCATTCCTGCTTCCATCCCACGCCGTCTCGGTGGGTGAGTTATGGGACTTCTCCTCTGCTGAGCAGGCACAAATCATCGGGGCCTGTCAGGAGTCAGGATGAAGTGGGCTGGCTGGAGAGTCCACACTAGTCCTTTAACAAGATTGATGCTTTGCCGCTTCCCAGGTCTGAGTTCAAGAATCTATATTTTATTCCTTCCCTCCTCTCCCTTCTCCCTGCCCCATTCGCCGTGGCAGAAACGCGCTCTTATAATTCCTGGTCAGGTTTGTGTGTGTGAGGTGGTAATGTGTCTCCCCGGGAAGAAAAAAATTGTTTCTAGGAAAGATTTATGTGGAATGAATTATTTAACCTCACACTCCTGGCTACCCCTGTGCCTGCCCAGACTCCAGGACTGGGGAACTTTGTCTGGGGAAGCTCAGGTCAGGATGGGCCAAGGTGTGACTGGTGGTGCTCAGGGATCCGAGGGGACCTGGGCAGAGGCCAAAGCCCACGCAGGGTCTGAGAGCTGCAGGTGCCCCTGCTCCTCCCGGGTGCCCCTGCCCAGCTGTGGCCATCACTGCCTGCTCATCCTCCAGAGCTCTGAGAGTGGGGATAAAACCAGATGTGAACAGCTGGTAAAACATCTGGGGTGGCCTCCTGCCAAGGCAGGACATCTCTGCCCCACCAGGACAGGATACACCGGTGGAGCTCGACCAGCATGACCCCTTTCTTGGCCGAACCCCAAAGTCATGTCCACCCCACGTCCTGGAGCTTCCTTCCGGCTCTGACAAAGCCACGGGAGCGATGGGGCAGCCCAGGGAGTGCTGTGCTGGGCTGGCAGAGCGAAAGGGACAGGCAGGGCTGGCGTGGGAGCACAGTGCTGGGTGTTACAGTGGCTGGTGCCTGACAGGGTCAGCAGCACAAAGCCCAGCCCTGCGTTTTGCAGACCCAGGGCAAACCTAAAGGGAAAAAACATGTTTGTTAGATATTTTTCCCTTGCAAATTATGATTTCTGCAGGAAGTGCCTGTCTGCAGAGAATTTCCAGAAAGAGAAAAAACACACACACAGAATGGGTTTGTGCAAATTGAAAACAAAAAGCTGCCAGACGTTCCCTGCTCCTCGCTGCCCGCCCCCTCGAAGAAATATTGGCAGAAGATGGGGAAGGGAAGCCAGAAAACTTTTGAAGAAAAATATTAATGAAAACCAAACCCTTTCTGCTTCTTGTTTAATTTCCAAAGGGAAGATGAAGGGCTCCCTGCCCTGCCCTCTGGACTCATTGTTGACCCCAGAGTGAGGACAGGAGGGATGCTTGTCCAGCCCTGCTGCTGCTTGTTGAAGAGCCAGCCCAGAGCCCTTGACCTGGACATGTTCTGCTCCACAGACCCCTCTCCCTTGGGGAGGTCCTGGAGCAGCTTCTGATCCCAAGAAGCGTTTGGGAACAGGTCCTGGCTGGGGAACTGTGTGATGTCTCAGGCAGGAGAGGAGCCCCAGCACAAAGGGAAGCTGGGCAGAGATGCAGTGTTTGGACAGGAGTGGGTGTGGATTGGATGTCCGTGCTGGAGCATGGATTGCTCAGGGACATGGAGAGCCTTAGCCAGCGTGAGAGTGACCTGCTTGAGTGAAAGAGCCTGGAAAAGCCCAAAAGGAAGCCCAGGTGTTGGCCTACCTGGGGGAATGGTGACCAGCCTGGGGACAGAGCCACTGCCAGGGTGTCCCATGGCTCCAGCCCTGCTGCACAGCAGCAGCAGGAGAGCTGGGAAGGGTTTTCTTCCAGCCGAGAGGGCAGGGAGGAGGTCAGACATGAACACAGCAGGAGGATTTGATGGGGACAATGGAGTTCACAATATTTCGCTTCCACAATGTGCTGAAGGACTCAGGAGCTGCTTTCTGAGAGCTGTCCCTCTGCACCCTGGGGCTCTGACCACATCCCAGCACCGTGACGGAGGGGAGACCACCCTGGCTGGGGGATGGAGGTCCCCTGACTTTGGGGACGATGTCATCTCCTGGACTGCCCGCGGGGTGTGAGGGATGGGGACAGGAGGGAATGGCAGAGTGAGGGACAGGGGAGGGAGCTGGGGGTTGAAACAGCCCCACCTCAAGATGCTGCAGAACCAAAGCTCCTCTCCCTCCCCCAGGAGAGGCTGCTTTTCCCCAGCCATGGAGAAGTTGATGCCTTCCCAACGGATGTGATCCAGCCCTGCCAGGGGAGTCATGGGGCTTTTACGGGATTTTTGGGCTGGGTCCCTCATGCAGCTCCAGCTGAACCCTGTGGTGGTGTAGCAGGGTCCTGCACAGGTCACAGGGCACTGGGGTCCCCCAGGGCAGCGTGTTTGAGCAGGGTCCTGCAGGTGGGGGCATCCTGGCATCCCAGCATGGCGCTGGTGGGCAGACTGGTGGGCTGGGATGCACAGGGGGCTGGGATGCACAGGGAGCTGGGATGCGCAGGGAGCTGGGATGCGCAGGGAGGTGTATCCTGGGCTCTGCTGGATTTCTCTGGAGTGTCCCGGGAGGATGAGCTGTGTGGCAGTCCCTGCCTGGGCTGGGTTTCAGCAGGCAGTGGCACAGAGGGTCGCTGGGCTGTGGTGGTTTTCCAAGAGACAGAGGGATGCGCAGGCAGAGCTGTGCAGCAGCTCTCTGGTGACAGCAGGACTGTCACGAAATGGCATCTCCTCCTGAGGAAAGGGCAAGGCAGGCAGCTGGAGCCTGGCCCTTCTTGAGGATTTGATCGGGGACACAGTGCTCCCCCGGATTGCTGTGCCAGAGCCTGTCCCTCTCACCTGATTTTTCCGGATCCTCATTCCTCCACACACACCCTGCCCTGTCATGGCAGTACAGAAGCAGATCCTGGGAGGGGACTCGGGGGCCAAGAGTGCCTGAGAGAGAGCTCTGGAGTCCTGGGGGAGTGAACTGCAGAGGCAGACACTGCTGGTGAGGTTTGAACAGTCAGGATGAAGTGGAGGTTTCCCTGTTCCTCTCTCTCACACATCAGCTGTGGGATGTGCACCCCAGGCTCGCTCTCATCTCCACTCAGCACTCACTGACCCTTCTCTGTACAGTGCCTTCCACAGCTGCAGACCACAGCCACCTTCCTCTGCAGGTGCCCCAAACCCTCCCTGCATCTCTCCTGCTCCTTGGGGAAAAGAGGAATGAGACAGAAGAAGATGTGACCCTACTCCTCTGTGTGTGGGGGAGAAGAAGCTGAGGAAGTGGTCAGGATGAGCTTTGCTCCCAGTGCTGCTGGAGCTGGGGTGGGCAGAACCCTTCTCCCTTTCTGTGCCACGAGTTAGAATGAGAGGAAACGTCCTCAGGTTCTGCCAGGGGAGCTTTAGTTTAGAGTGGATATTAGGAAATACCTTTTCATGGCAAGGGTTGGAAAGCATTGGCACAGACTGTCCAGGGGAGTGGAGGAATGTTCCAAAAACCTGTGGATGTGGCACCTGGGACATGGTTTAGTGGTGGTGCTTGGACGGTTGGACTTGAGGATCTTCAAGGTCTTTTCCAGCCTGAAGAATTCTGTGATTTGATGATTTTATGAGTTAATCAGGTGTCTGTTCCCCTCATTGTCCCTGGAGTTCAGCTGCTCTGGCTGGGCTTATCCTGGGAGCCCTTCCAAGGCACTAAGACTGCACTGGGGTGAAATCTTCCTCTAGCCCCACACACTGACCACCCCAGGGCCAGAGAAAATGCCAGAAAACCTCTGCAAGTGCAGGTTTGTGGTGGCAGCCCCATGGTCTCAGCCCCAGAACCCCCAGAGCTGCACCAAGAGCATTACAAGGTGCTCCAGGAGGATTACACCCCGCGACACATGCGCAGTGTGCAGTCCTGCCTGTGCCTTGTGCATCCACAACAATGCTCAAAGACTCCCACAATAATGCCTCCAGCTTTCAGTTAAAACTAATTTTAACCAGTGAACACCTGCCAAATTGATTTTACGGGTTTGACACCGGTAAATCACTTGAAATTTCAAGCCTCCACAAAATTTGCATTCTGCTATTTTCACATCTCCTGGAAATTCTCAACTTTGGCTGGTTTCACTGTGGAACTTCTTTACGAAGCAGCCCAGGGGCCAGGAGGCAAGAGGCAGAAAAATGACGATGTGAGTGACTGCTGGGGCACCCTGAAAGGTTTGTGCTGCACTTTTCGGGTCTGATGTCTGTGTCTCGCTGATCCTGGGTTTGAGAAGTCATTTGTCTATGGGTGAACAAATCCTGCATCTGATGGAATCCGGCTCATGGATGGGGTTCCTTGTGTTTATCTCCCAGAATAAATGGCTCTGGTGTGTGGCCGGGTGGCTCAGGAGGGCAGCTCTGCTGAACCCTGTCTGTAATGAGCTTGGAGCCTGCACTTCACGTGCTCTGTTTTGCTCCAGAGATGAATGAGATCAGATGGAATCCACAAGAGAGTGTTGATTGTCCTGAATGACAAAACCACTTCACCATGGTGGCTTCTGTGGAGAGAGAATCAGAGAATCCTGGAATGGTTTGTGTTGGAAGAGACCTTAAACACCATCCAGTGCCACCCCTGCCACTGTCCCAGGCTGCTCCAGCCTGGCCTTGGACACTGCCAGGGATCCAGGGGCAGCCACAGCTTCTCTGGGAATTCCAGCCCAGCCCTCCCCACCCTCCCAGGGAACAATTCCTTCCCAGGATCCCATCCAGCCCTGCCCTCTGGCACTGAGAAGCCATTCCCTGTGTCCTGTTATTTACCTGACCTTGAAAAATCTCTCTCCCATCTTTCTTATCGACCTCTTCAGGTACTAGAAAGCCACAACTGGGTCACCCCAAAGCCTCTTGATTACAGGGCTGGGATTTCACTTGGATTTTGGTGCATCCCTGAATAGCTGGATGAACTGGGCCCAAAAGAACAGCCACAAACGCAGGTTTTATTCCTTCTGGCTGGTGTGTTAAGTAGCTAATGGTGCTTGTGAGAAGAGCTGCTCTCGCTGCTGTTGTATAACAAGGACATAAGAAAAGGAAAATCAAAGCATCTTTAAGGTGTTCCTGAAAATAACAATGCTGCTAGAGGAGGATTTTATCTCCAAGCTTTTTAATGGAATGGATATCTCATCCTCCAGCATCCCAGCTGTTGTGTGGCTGAACACGTCCTGCAGTTCCTTTCTTTTCTAAGTGGGTTGCTCACGACGAAGGGTCAGAGTGGAGAAGCCTTTGCCATGTTGTCACACAGCCTGATTCCCCTCTCACTCGCAGCCACGCAGAAAAGGAAAAACAGAGATGAGAGAAGCTAGGGAAAGATTTCCTATTCTGATCCCAGAGCTGCCCCACCTCGTCCTCGCGGTGCTGCAGGTGAAGTGGGGCTGGGTCAGAGAGCAAGAGGAGAGACTCCAAAGTAGAGAAACAGCTGGACAGTGTGGTGGAGGGAAATGGGAAATTTAGAATGTAGGAAAGGAGAGAGGAAGAACATTAAAGAAAGTGGAGAACTGCAGATAGCTGCTCTGTAAAAAGATCTGAATAAGGATTGATACGTCAATAGAAATCCAGGGGCAAAGGAGGAGGAAGGTGCAAGGACAGAAAATGGAGCAGAAACCACAGTTTGGTGTCCCAGAGCTCAGAGAGGAGGAACAGAGGGTCGGCCACAAAAGAGAAAATAACAGCTGGTCCTAAAGGAAGAAAGACAGAGGCAGCAGTGTTAGCCAGGAACCAGAGGGGACAGGGGACACGAGGCTGGCACAGAGCAGGCTGAGGGGACAGAGACAGTGCTGGGCAGGTCCTGCTTTCACACACCAAGTGTGTCTAGGCCAAGGGGGGGAGATGGGCAGAGAGAAGAGAGACTTGGGTGGCCTTCAGAGGAATTGTGTGGCTGTTTTTGGTGAAGAGCAAGGAGCAAGCACAGCGGAGGTGCGGAGATGATCTGAGTTCGTGAGGAAGTCACTGGAAGGGATTAGCACACAAAGGGTTGTTCTTAAACGTGTGATTTCCCTTGGGAAATTTCCCATTGGAATTCCAAATTTCCCATTTGGAAATGAGTCTTCTGGGGCTGAAGGTGGCACAAGTGGCAAGTGGCTTTGTGACAAGGGGAATCTGGGAGGATGGAGGGCTGCCTGAGCCCTTGGTGCTGCCGCGGGTGAGGAGGCTCTCATGGAATAGGGGAGTGACAGTGTGGAAATGAAAGTGACCCTGGCTGGGTGAGCAGAAAGCTCCAAGAGTTCAGTGCACTGAGATGGGGAGGAACCAGCTCATCTGTGCCTCAGAATCCTGCAAAAATTCATGAATTGCAGAATGCTGGGACAGTTTTGGTTTGAAGTGACCTCAATTCCCATCTTGTTCCACTTCCTGCCGTGGGCAGGGACACCTTCCACTGTCCCAGGCTGCTCCAAGCCCTGTCCAACCTGGCCTTGGACTTCAGGGATCCAGGGGCAGCCACAGCATCTCTGTGCACCCTGTGCCAGCCCCTCCCCACCCTCCCAGGGAACAATTCCTAATTCCCAAGATCCCATCCAGCCCTGCCCTCTGGCAGTGGGAAGCCATTCCCTGTGTCCTGTCCCTCCATGCCTTGTCCCCAGTCCCTCTCCAGCTCTCCTGGAGCCCTTCAGGCCCTGCCAGGGGCTCTGGGCTCTCCCTGGAGCCTTCTCCTCTCCAGGTGAGCACCCCCAGCTCTCCCAGCCTGGCTCCAGAACAGAGCTCCAGCCCTGTGATCAGGGTAGTGGCCCTCTGTGGACTCACAGAAATAGGACCACCAGGAGATTTTGGGCAGCTCTTGTGAAGGAGCAGAACTGGAGCAAGAAGTCAGTCCGAGGCACTGCACCTCCACCCTGTAAATGCAGGGTAAATAATTTGGCCTGCGTCATACATAAGTTTTCTGAGCTTATATTATATCGGACAGTAGATAAAGCCAGCGAGACGTATGGAAAATAAAATGCAGCATGGGTTCTCCAAAGGCAGCTTGTCAGGGACTGAGCAATCCGTGGGTTTTCTGCACTGCCTTGTGTCTGTCTGGATTTAGGTAACTCTCGGATAAAGCACCCATGGGAAATTATTAGCTAACCCAGAGAAGATGGGATCACAGAATTAAAGTGGATAAAGAACTTGCGAAGGGTGAGTCTGCAGTGGATAATATTAAAAGGAGGTTATCAGGAGGAAGACAGATAAGCAGTGATGTTCCCTGGATGGGTCTCAGGGCTGTCTCCGAGCGTTTCCTTTCTTGGCCTTGGTTGCACCCTGCCTGGAATCCACATCCATCGGGAGGGTGACCATGTCAGCAGGAGCAGGGCGACCAAGAAAGGAAGAGCAGAGAGCAGCGAGGAATGGGAGAGCTCCTACCTTGCCAAAAACCGACGTCAGGCAGCCCTTCCAGCCAGCAAGGGGACGGCACCTCCTCGGCTGAGAGCGCAGATAAGACCAGGCAGAAACAGTTCAAGTATTTCTGTACTGATGCCAGGAACATGAGCAATTAAATGGAAGAATTAGAAAGCCTCATCCAGGAGGAATGAGTAATCCTGGGAACTGTGGATATGGGAGAACTTATCTTCCAGAGCATAGATGGGAGAACAAGTGTTACAGATATTCTTGATCACAGTCAGATTGTTCCACCAGACAGAGACAGGGGACGTGAGTTCAGAGCTTGCCTTGCTGAACAGGTGAAGAAGAGAATTCGGTGCTGGTGACAACCTGAGCCTGAACGGCCGTGATGTGGTTTGGTTTCTGAAATGGGCTGGGGTGGACACAAGTTGGTCTCTGCCCAAGGTTTGGGTGTTGGCCTGCAGGCTTTGAGAGCCGAGGCAAAGCAGACAATGAGGGTGCCTGGCTGGGGGAGCTCAGAGAGGGAGAATGGACACATGGCCAGAGTGCCTGGAGCCACATCCCTGCAGGAGGAAAGGGCTGCAGGTCCCCACCATGGAGGCACAGCTGGCAGGAAAGGGCAAGGCTGGGAGGGGAGGAAAGGTGGGACACAAGCAGGATGGATTGATGAGAGGAAAACCTAGATGCAGGAGATCTGTGATTTCTGTGAGCAAGAGAGAGACTCAGGCAGGGGCTGCACCAGGAATTTTTAGTCCTGCTGCACAGGGAGATTGCCAGGACTGGACGTGGCCACTGCCTGCTCTGTGCTGGAGCTCTGGTGCTGCTTGGCTGGTGAGGGTTACTCACAGGATCGAGGTTAAGATGGGACAGTCTCTTGGACTTGGCTTTCCTCCTCCTGATCCCTCTGCTCTGCTGAAGCCCCCAGACTTTCTGTATGTATTGGAGGTGAGCTCGAGGAGATGAGGGGAGGAAGGAAAAGGTTATCCTGGCCCTCATCTCTGTTCTCCAGTCGCTTGCCAAGGTTGTGAACTGGACAGGATGAGAGGAAATGGCCTAAAGTTGCACCAGGGGAGGTTTAGATTAGATATTAGGAAAAATTTCTTCACTGGAAGGGTGGTTAGGTACTGGAAGAGGCTGCCCAAGTAAGTGATGGAATCATCATCCCTGGAAGTAATCAAAAGCTGTATGGATGTGGCACTTGGGGACATGAGTTAGTGATGAATACGGCAGTGCTGGGTGAATAGTTGGACTCAATGATCTTAGAGGTTTTTTCCAGCCTTAATTATTCTGTGATTCTGCGGTTCTCTGACTCAGCAGCCCCCCTGTTCCCTCGGGCCACGTAACAAGGCCAGCCCTGCTGCACCTCAGGACAGCTCTGCTCTGTCGAGGCCGTGGCTGCAGAAGCTGGCACGTTTCCTGGCACGTTTCCTGGCACTTTTCCTGGCACATTTCCTGGGAGCTGTGCCCCAGCCCCTGTGCCCTGAGCCGGGCCAGCTCAGCAGCACCTGCGGCAGCCCCCAGAAGGGCCGGAGAGCAGAACATCGCCCAGGCTGCACGTCCAAAGCCATTAGTGCTTGGCTCCCTGCTCCCAGGCAAATGAGCCAGTTAACCTGATCAGCTGAACATGTGGGCACGACCACGGGCAGCCAGCAGAGCATTCCCTGCCTCGTTCTACACGTGAGGCTGCTGATCCAGCCCTCCCCTGACAGTGCTGGCGGGAGCAGCCTCCGTGCCAGCCCTCTCCAGGCTCCGTGCCTTGCCTTCCCCTTCCAACCTGATTTGGGGTTACTTCAGTCCCGTCTCTGAGCACCCAGGCCAGGTTTGTGCTGTGCCTGCAGAAGCATTTCATCATTTGCTTCCTCCTCTCCACCTCCTCGTCCCACTGCTGCTGGGCAGCACCTCTGCATGTAGGTCAGGTGGAAGATTTTGGTTCACTTCCCGACTTCCACCACACCTTAGGTGTGTGGGCAATTACCCAGTAACTCTGCACACACCCTGTCAACTCTAATTACCCGGCAGAGGCAGCGCTGGAGCAGAGCAGCAAAGTGTGTCATCCACCCTGCAGCTGCTCTTGCCGAGCTGTGGGTGACACAGTGGGCGCTGCTGGGGGGGCACAGCACCGCCCCTCAGTCCTGGGGGATCCCCACTCCAACAGGAGAGCTGATGGGACCGCCGTGGAGCAGGAGTTCCTTGGGAACAAAAGGCCCACGGTGCTGAATGTTCCCTCCAGCGCTGGCAGCGCAGCCCCAGGGCCTCAGTGTCCCTTCCTCATGTCACTGAGGTCACAGGCTCCTTGTCCTGCCAGGGCTGCACCCTCCTGCCACCCTCAGAGCGGGGCAGCTCCAGAGCTGATGGCGCTGTGCTTGTCCCCACATCCACACGAAAATGCTCCGAGAGCTGGAGCACCTCCAGGCTGAGAGAATTGGGTGAGCTCTGGTGAGCCTTAAGCCCTTCCAACCCAACCCAGAGTGGGGCAGCTCCAGAGCTGATGGCGTTGTGCTTGTCCCCACATCCACATGAAAATGCTCTGAGAGAGCTCGGTGAGCTCTGGTGAGCCTTAAGCCCTTCCAACCCAACCCAGACCATGATTCTGCACGGCAAAGCTGCCCCATGGACAAACACACTCCCCCAAAACCCGCACACATCTTCTCTCCACACCAGTCTCCTTTGCAGGCGCTCCCAGAACACGAGGAGCCTTGGGGCGCACCCAGCATCTCCAGTCTGCCCGGGCTCTGGGATGGAGCTGCCTCGTCCCCAGAGTGGCTCTTGTCCTGATGCCAGCCCCTGTGTCACTGCTCAGTGCCTGGGCTCTTGTGGAGATCAGGAAAGGCTTGAGGCAAGATTATAATCGGAGAGAATCCCAGCCAGAGGGTGCAGTTGTTTTGTTGCTGGGGCTGGAAAATGAGCCCCCAATGCCACTCTGATTGGACTGAAGCTGGGTGTGAGGGCTCTGTACAGCTGCGGGGGAAAAGGGCAGCTCAAATATTTTCTTTGTGCATTTTATAAATAAAACTTTTTTTTTTTTTTTTAAATTGTTGTAAATCCCCCGAAAGAGGGAAGAGGAAAATAAAGGGAGAAAAGGAAAGGCTTGTAAAACATTTCATTTCCTGTAGAATGAATGCTTTGGCATGACCCAAATTCACTCCTCTCATTTCCATTTCTTGCAAGTTAAAATGCTTCTCTTTTGATTTGCCTCAGCCTGTATCTCCCTACTTCATGTTCTCTGTTGGCAACTGGACCGAGAAATGCCCCATATCCTGCCCCAATACCATCCCTTTGCTCCATCCCTCAGCTCTCAGTGCCTGATTCCCTCGTGGCTGCCCAGAGCTTGGTGCAGGGGGGGCTGTCCCATGGTGACCCCGAAAATTTTTCCCTGGGGAGGTCCCAGGAAAGCTAATAGGGAATCTCTGTGCCCAGAGGTGGGAAATGAAGGGAAGCAGTTTCCAGCACGGCACACCCCGAGCCCCATCAGAGAGGGGCAGCTGTCCTTTGTGGGAGGGGGCACGATGGTGGTGGGTGATGGGGCAAGGGTCCAGCAGGCTCTGTTTCCTGCAATTTGGGCAGGACCGAGCCCAGATCCTTGGGTGGGAGCATTTCTATAAATGCAAATAAATAAAGGAAGTAAATGACAGTCGTTTTGGACGTTTTCCTGTATGTAAATGCGTTTCCTTGGTAATCACATCTCTAGTATTTCTGTTTATTTTTATACATCTGTTTTTGGTTAGCCCACAGAGCTCCGTGCTGAAGCACAGTGATATCCTCAGATGTCCCTCACCTTGACACGGGAGAGGGGACACACATGCACGGACACCCACGTGGGACCCCGTCCCCACCAGTGACCCCACGCTGGTCAGGGATGTGCCATGGGGTCGCTGCACTGGGTTTTTGTGACCCTGCCCAGCAGTTTGTGGTGTTCTGCAGCTCTCAGTGACACATTTTTAATTGTGCCTGTTCAGTTCCCTGGAGGCTTCTCACACCCTGGGGCTGGAACTGTCCCTCAGGACCTGAAGATGACCAGGACAGGGGTGAGCTCCTGCGCTGCCAGTGCCCTGCTCTGCCTCGTGGTGAGCAGGGCGAGGGCAGGACACGGTGCCCTGGCTGCCAGCCCGGCTGTGTCAGGGATTTTGAGCTCTGTCCCTGCCCCTGTCCCTGCCCCACGTTCAGCACACTGCCCTACTTCTGGTGCTCCACTTCTCCCGGCCCCTGAGCACCACCCTGCGCTGCCCTGGGAGGGTGGGGATGGTGTGGGCAGGGTGGATGGAGGGTTGGGGTGCCCAGCCCCTCATTCCCAGGGTGCTTTTGAGTGTATCAGGGGCTCCAGCAGCCTGGGAGCCACCTTGGCTATTGACCCCCTTGCCTGGGCCAGCACGTGGCCTTGGGGACAGAGCAGCAGGGTGGGGGGTGAGGGCTTTTCCCACTGCCCAGGCTGCTCCTGGAGCACAGACACCACGATGTCCCTCCTGAGACACCACGATGTCCCTCCTGGGACACCACCTGGGACACCTGGGACAGTCAGCAGGACCAACACGCCTGTGTGTCGCACTACGGTCAAAGAGCTGGAGTGGCCATCCTGTGATGCACCCCACAGCTTGATCCCCAAAGCCTCCCGAAATTGGCTGTCTGAGGTCCCCACCAATCTGTAACAGCTGACCATGAACTCTCCATGGTGCCCGTGATGTCCCCTCTGTGTCACGCCTGGGACAATGCTGGCAGCCCTGGGTGCACTGAGCTGTCCCTCACGGCCTCACTGTGTTTGTAGGTGCCCAGATCTCAGTCTGGGAAGGACACTGGATGAGCACGGGGGGCACAGCTCCTCTTGGAGCACTGGTGTTCCGTGGGCACTGATGTTTTTCCCTCACTCCACATGTTCTCGCAGCCCTCCTGACTCCAGGAACTCAGGTTTCCCAGCCCATTCCCTCCCTAACATAACACAAAACGAAGTGTGCCCTCAGGAGAGCCCTCAGGGGTGAGAAACCTGTGCTGGCCTTCCTTGATGGTCTTCCACCATCAAGCTGGAAGGGCTGTGACCCCCCTGTGACACTCTGTGCTGCACTGGGGCACTGCGATGGCCACAAAGCACCAGGACAGTGTCTCACAGAGGGACAGGGCTCAGCTGCCTAGGGCTGGCACGCCCAGCCAGTGCTGGGTGAGGGATCCCCACAGCAGAGCAGCTCCTTGAGCACTGAATGTGGTCCCTGCCCCCTTCCCAGCCCACCCACTCTTCCCCTGTTTTGGGGCCATGAGGAAAAAGCGAGGGACCATGTTGGGTCAGTGTCCAGAGCCCAGGTCCATCACTCTGACACTCCCTTGGGGACAGCCAGCTGTTGTTCAGACATTTGTGATGCCTCAAGACAAACTGAGAGTGGAAATGCAGCTCAGAGGCTGGCTGCAATCGGAGAGAATGACTGGAGAATAAACCTTTCTGGCTTTGTTAAGGGTTTTGTTTGTGATTTTCCCCTAATTTAAGCTAAAAAAGGGCATCCTTAAAACCATCAGTAGCTCACGTGCATGCTGTCACTCCGTGCTCTGTCTCCTGACAGTCACAGCATCACAGAGAGGAACTCAGCTTTGTGCACACCCCGCCTCCCACCCCCTAACCTCACACAAGATCTGCATCCAGACAAACGAGGCAGCACCTCTGCGTGATAAATCACCCCGGGAACGTGTGCCAGCGGACGTGGCTGTGTCCCTACCACGCAGCACCCGAGAGAAGTCACTGCTGCGAGCATCATCTCGCCCAGCACATGGCTTGAACTGAAAGAAAAGCAGCGTTTTCTCATTCACCTGAAATTATCCACCCACTGGAGCAGGTACTACATCCTGGTGACAAACAGGAGCTGCTGCTGGAAGCACATGTTCTCCTACAAACCCAGCCTGCAGCTCAGCATCCTCTGCATGGCTCTGGTGTCCTCTGCGTCTCCGTGTGGCACATCAGCTGGAAATGGGTGCCAGGGTCCGTGTGGGATGTGAGCTCTGACACTCACACACTCACAGTGCTTCCATCGTGCTCTGCTTTTTCATTAACCCTCCAGGCCGGGGTTTATGGTTTGTGCCTTTTGCTGTGTCCCAGCTGCAGCCCTCGGCCCCGGTGTGTCAGACACGGCACAAGCCCTCAGTGCTGCCTCTGAGAGCTGGCAGACTCATAACCATTTTTGGATAGAAAAATATAACACTGCAAGAAAAAAAAAAAATAAAACCCTTGGATTGCATGTAAAGAAATAAAGCAAAATGCTATTCCCCCACTCCTGCTGTCTGTGCTTGAGCCTTCCAAGAAGTTCCTGTCCTCATCTGTTCGGGTATCATTTTACAGCTCGATGACAAACACAGAACTTGCCAGTTTAAACATATAGGGCTCGGTTTTGTTCTCTGACACTCACATGCACTTACCTTTCCCTCGCAGAGGTGGGTGGGAGAGCACTGTTTGTCCCTGTCCCCTCGCAGCCCCAGCAATGTCACGTTGGGGTGTCAGCAGTGCTGTCCCTGAGTCCTTCCCGTGTTCTCTCCCCAGTGCCCTCCCTCCTCTGCCCCAGAGCTGGGGGAGCCACACGTGCTCGCACTCTCTGCTCTCTGCCATCCCCACTATTCCTGTTCATGGAAATCCTCATCTCCTGCTTCCCATCTGTGGGGGTGGATTTAGGGGAACCCAAAAGGTGCTGCTGTCCCCCCAGGGAGGCAGGACCCTAGCAAAGCCCAGTCCTCTTTCAGCCTTGCAGACAGAGAAACCAACCCCAAGCCTTGCAGTGAATAAGTCACATTGAGTGACGCATTAGCCATGAAAAGGCACCGGATGCTCACAGTGCCAGCCAGGCTGATGCCAACCACGCTGCTTTTGGCAGCACCCAGCGCTGCCCTGGCTCTGGGGTGCTCTGGGCTGTGGATGGGAGCTGCAGGACCCACACTGCCCTGCTCAGCCTCCCCACAGCTGCTGTCTGCTGCCCCAATGGCTGTGCCTCTGCAGCCCAGCACCTGCTGACCTTCGGGCAGGACCTGCACCCTGGGACAGCCAGCCCGGAGCTCTGCTCTGCCCGGATCCCCCGTGCCACCCCAGGGCTCCGTGGCTGGGGACAGGACAGGAGCAGGAGCAGCTGGGGCACAGCAAAGCCTCTCTAATCCCATTGATCCTGCAGCAGGATCCGTGCCCGTGGATGTATCAGCCCTTAGGAACTGCAGGGCGTCATTCCGAGATAAGGGGCCTTAAGCTGTGGCTGATTTACTCCTCCCTCCTTCCTTTTCCTGCCTTTTTTTTCCAGGAGCTGAAAGGTTGAACTGCCTAAACTCTCCTCCAGGGTGTCGGACGGGACTCGCAGGGAGCTGAGCAGGACAGGCCCAGCAGTGTTGGCTGTAGGGTGACCCCATGTCCAGCCCTGCTGCAGGTGCAGAGCTGTGCCCTGGTCCTGGTGTCCCCGTGGGACCCAGCATGGCCTCAGGGCACTGGACAACACAAGCAGCCCAGATCTCCTGCCAAAAACCCAGCAAGCTCATTTTTTCCCATTAATTTAAATTTCAGTGCCCAGTACAAGCCTGCTGTGTCACATTTGCATCACCACAGTCATAGCACTGACAAGTGGATGATTTCAGTCCATTTGTACTTAAAAAAAGAAAAAGAATAATTAATAATCCCAGGTCTAATGACAGGGCAGGGAGAGCTGTGGGGTGGCAGTGAGGTGAGGTCCTGGCTGTTTCAGAAGGGCTGTGCCTGTGTTTCTGCTCTGACCATAGAATCAGTGGCTGTGCTGGCAGGATCTGTGTGATCCTGGGGCAGTGGATCCCAGCCCTGGCACAGCCCCACAGGCTGCACAAAGACACTCCTGGACAGCAAGGGCAGCAGTAGTTAAAGGAGGGAGCATATCCCTTTTCTCATCCATCTTGCTCTTCAGTGCCAGAAGAAAGTCAGACTTTTTCAGATCCTCCTGTGAGTCACTTCATAGGGAAGGAATGAGCCAGCCCTCACAGGGCTCAGTGTGAGGGTTTTGCTGAGGACTGGGGGCTCAGAGAGCCTTTTTGGGACGTGTTTCACTGCCATGTTTAAAGTGGAGCTACACAAAGGCACTCCTATTTTCCCCTTTCCTCTGCTGGACAGGATATTCTGCATATTCCTGGCTTCCTGCAGCAGGAATGGCTGGGGTTCTGCAGCGATCCTTGCGGCACAACTGCTCCAGGGATGTCTGGAAGCCCACGCCAGTGCCACAGCTCTCCTTGGGGCAGGGCTGCTTGGCACAGCGTGTCCCCAGCACCAGAGCCACCCCTCCAGCCCGGGCCAGCCCAGCCCAGCCCAGCCCAGCCCAGCCCAGCCGGCCGTGGCAGCGTGCCCCACGCTGTGTCCCCGTGCCGGTGGCCGGCAGGACCCCACGGGCACCGTCCCGGCAGGTTTGGCCACAGAGCCGAGGAATCAGCCCCACGAAGGCAGCACTCCAGGTTCCCAGCCTGCCGCAGCAGCCAAGCACTCGGATCGCTGGCACTACGCTCTCTCCTTGAATTACTCATCTTTTCCATTACGAGGCCTCCCATACTCCAGCAATCCATCTGTTTGGTGGTGCAATTTCAGGATCATGCCTTTTGTCAGTGATGTTAATTTTGGCAGGCAGCAGCAGACGCGGCGCTGAAGCTCCCTGCTGAGGCCTCGCTGCCTTTTCCTGGGCATCTGGCAACGAGCTCGGAGGTGCCAGTGGCGATGGCAGCCTCCTCCCTGGCGTGTCCAGGGTTTTGTGCTGCTGGTGGCTCCCGAGACCGCCGTGGGGCCTGGCAGTGTCAGCGCTTGTTGCCGGTGGCACACACACACGAGAGGCGGCCGTGGGGAGCCCGGGTGCCCTGCACACATCGAGTAACTGCTGTCAAACTGCTCACGTTTGCCTCTCCAGCTGCAGCCCTTTGAGGACCTGCCAGATCTTCACCCATCTCCCCAGGATTTGCGTGCCTTGTGTCCAGCTTGGTCCTGGCTGATGCTGGGAGCTCACGGACCAGCTGCAGACACGGGGCTCCCCGGGGCTGGGGAAACACTGCCGCTGCAGCTGCTGAGCATCTCAGCACGACCAGACCCCACAGATGTGTGACTGCACCTGAACCATCTCCAGCAGCTTTGTAAATGCCACATTAGCTGCTTCCTCCCCCTGGTTTTCCTCAGTGAGCTGCCTCATCCTCTCCAGGGCTCTCCCTTCTCTCGTCCCTTCAGCTCTCGGCTGCTCACAGGCTGCATTTCATTTCCCTGTGCGCAGCACCCACAGGCTCACCATGCCCAGGACGATGGGAAATGGCCTGGGACACCCAGAGGGTGAGGTCGGGAGCAGCACGGAGAGAGGCTGAGCAGCTCGGGAGAAGCACATCCCACCCTGCGGCCATGGCACAGGGAGCATGGCTCAGCAGGGACCACAGGCACAGCTGGGCTCAGCAAGCTCGGCTTTGGCATAGGAACTGGAGCGGAGACGTTCATTCCTGTTATGTTGGTGACCCTCACCAGGACACAGGTGCTTTTCCCCTAGCAAGGCCCTCATCTTTAAACCTGACCTCTTGATCAAGAGCTCTGGTAGGCTTGCACCCAAAATTATGCTCCCGTGAGGCTCGCTGAACTCCAAAACTGAACTCAGCAGGGAAACTGCTCCTGGAGCATCCCCCTGTGGAGCTTGGCCACAGGCCCCAGGGGTGTCCCCAGGGCACTGCTTTGTAGCATTTAGTGATTCCTCAGGTGTCTGGGGCAGTCTGGCCTGCCCTCACCATCCACCCCCAGGTTCCTCCCTTGGGAAGGTCTCTGTGTTTCTGTGTGACCACAAAGAAACGCTTCTCCTGGGCATCACCAAAGCTGACAAATGGGGAAACCCCTTTTTCACACCACCTGAAACCCCCCTAGCAAGGCAAGGAGGAGAACCCAGCTGTCCTGCCCCAGTGGTGCCCCACGGAGGGGTCAGCTCGAGCCCTTCCCAACTCCTCACCTCTCTCCCTGCTATCCCCACTCCGGGATCAGCCTGGCTCCTGTGCCCTGAAGCTGATAGCCAGCCCAGTGTGGGTTTCTGCCTTGCCCTTCCCTTCCCTTCCCTTCCCTTCCCTTCCCTTCCCTTCCCTTCCCTTCCCTTCCCTTCCCTTCCCTTCCCTTCCCTTCCCTTCCCTTCCCTTCCCTTCCCTTCCCTTCCCTTCCCTTCCCTGAGCAGGTGGGCAGAGCCAGTGTGGAGACAAAACCAGGAGTCACAGAATCGTTAGGAGGAAAAGCCCTCCCAAAGATCATCAATTCCAGCCTGTGCCCAAATCCCCACTAAACCATACTCTGATCTGCTATGTCCACTTACTTTTTGAACACTGCCAGGGCTGGTGGCTCCAGGAGTGCCCTGGGGATGTGGCAGTGCTGAGCTGAGCCTGGGCTGTGCCTGTCTGCAGCTTTTGCTTTGCCCTGTGCCAATATGGAATAGTGCTGCTTCTGTTTCTCACCTGGCTCTGGCGTTGCTCTGGGGTTTTTCATCAGAGCAGCTCTTCTCAGCGGCTTCCTCTCCCCTGCTCGCTGCACAAGTCCTGCAGGAGCCCAGCAGCAGCTGCCCAGACATCAAGGGCAGCAGGGGAGCCGTGGGTGGTGGGTGCAGGACCTCGATGTGGCACCGTTCCCACCATCTCTCAGTCCTCTGCTGCTCCCCAGCCCTCTCCCCCTTGCCAGGGGGCTTTTCACTCCTTGGGCCTGTTTCCTGCTGCAGCCAGAGGCACTTTTGTCATCACCAGTGCCCATCTGCTGTTCCTGGCTGCTGCTTCCAAAACCTGAGGAAGAAATGTGGGTGAGCAGCAGGAGGGAGAGGGCCAGCAGAGCTCGGGCCAGCGATGCATCCGCAGTGCCAGGGATGGGAGTCACTGGGATGGACCAGGCTGTGATCCACAGCTCCTGCAGCACCAGCCCTCTCCAGGAGCTCGTGGGGAAGGTGTAAAAACCCACAGTGGGCAGGGCAGAATGATTTACCCTTGAGTGTGTCTTTGGTAGTCAGAACTGAGCCTAAGCTGGTTGCAGGTGGGATATCCCAGCTGGTTATGGCTGTTAGCTGCTCTCAGGCTCCATGTTCCTTGGGATTTGTCTCATCTCCTGCTCTTGCTACAGCCTGGACCAGGGTCTAAGCAGGGAGGGTTGCTGTAGTTAGCAATGTGCACCTGGAGAGGCTCATCCGTGTTGTGCTGTGCCCTGGGGAAGCAGTGAGATGAGGACAGGCCTTGGGAGTGAGGGATATCCCAGGAAGACCCTCAGCATCACCAGCTTATAATTTCTCAGCTGCGGATGTGGAGGAGCACACGGCTGATTTGGGCCCCGGCAGGGTTTGCCCACAGCCCCTCAGCATGGCCAGAGCCTCGTCTGGCACAGCAAGAGACAGGCCCTGGCTCAGAGCTCTGCTCCTGCCCAGCTCCTGCTCTGGAGCCTGCAGGACTCGTGGCAAAGGCTGGTGCTGCCAGGGCGGCTGTAAACTGCACCAACACCTCATCATCCCCACGGCGTGGGTTTGTTCCCTTCCCGCTGGTGACCCCAGAGCAGAGCCTGGCGCTGGGCTGGTGTCCTGCAGTGATGCTTTCAGATTGTGTCTCAAGCTTCAGGAATGGCATCAAACACTCACTGGTGGATAACACAGTCATGGGTCCATTCCAGGCCACCGCAGAGCCCTCACAGGCATTGCATTTCCCTCCTCTGCGCTCTGTTCCTCCAGCACGGTCCCACCAGGGGTCTGCCCATCCCCTCCCGTGGCTCTCACCCCCTCCAACCCTGATCTGATCTCCTGGTAAGGCTGTCCTGCACGGCAGACCCCCGACCCTTATCTCCAGCACCCACCCAGCCTGCCTGGCTTCCCCTCCTTGCTGCACAGGAGGGCATGGCTGTCACTGCTGGGGAGAGGCTCTCCACAGCCCAGATCCCCACGGCGGCTCCACGAGGGGCTGGGGTGGGAGTACAGAGCCCACGGTGGGGATGGGGGTCAGAATCCGAGGGGTGCCTTGCGTGGGGAGCTGTTCCCACGAGCACGGGGAGCCTGAAGGTGCCCGGCGGTGCTGGGAGCCGCCGCACACGCAGCTGCTGCAGTGCCCATATGTCTGTGTCACCGTGCGTGTGACAATGCCTGCGTCGCTCGTGTCCTTGCGTGCGGCGTGCGCGTCCTGCCCGGCTGCAGCCACGGCACAGCCCCGCTGTGGGCACGGCGTGGGTGTCTGCCTGTGTGCGAGGCACTGCAGAAAAGGGGAAACGCTTGGAAAAAGCTCTCCCCACTCCCATTTTAATCAGAGAAATGAAGCAGCTGTTGGAGTGAATAGACCCTGCACTAAAGCAGACGTCTTAATATCTTTTGCAGAGGAGGTGCATTGTGATTCATTCTGTGCATCTCTATTACTCAGCTTTTGATAGGGGCTTACTTGTCTCAAGTGCTTTTCATTATTGCCCTAATGCTATCTATTAACATACTGGATGGAGGCTCTTTTCTCATCTGGAGCATGCATCACTGTGCTTTTAAAGATTATGGGGCTTGCAAATACATAACACTTTACTGCCTCCCTGACATAATTCACTGGGAAAAGAAATACATGTAAATAGATAGGTAAATAGATAACCGAGTCAGAGGGCTGGGGGAGACAGCGAGGCAGACAGACAGACAGACAGAGCCCAGCACAGGGCTTGGCATACGACTGGTTCCTTCGTAATAAATGAGAAGAGAGCTGCTCTCAGGGTTTATTTAAAAATTCTTGGCCACCGTTTGATGTCACTTGGAAAATCCTCGTTTCCTAGTTGCCAGCCCCAGACCTTGTGGCTGCAGGGTGGGGGCTGTCCCTGCATTGGGGACATCCTGGGGGGATGGGGAGAGGAGAGTGCTGTGATGGAGAGTGGAGCATTGTGGATATGTGACCTGCGAGTGGGGACCCCAGCGAGCCACAGGTGACAAGCCACCCCAGGTGTGACCCAACCTCCCCAGCACCCTCAGCCACACCATCTCATCTCATCCCATCCCATCTCAGCCGGGTCAATTGACTGCTTTAAAGCCCAGCGAGGCATTTAAACCCTCGGATGGGACTGATGCAGGCAGAGCTCGTTGGGGGAAGATTACAGGTGTGCTTTTCTGGGTCAGGGTTATTACACACTTATCAATCACGGCGCTATTGCGTGGCAGGTGATGCTGCATTTCCTGACACGCACGATACCAGCACAGACCCGGGCAGATGCAGAGCTGGGACAAGCTGGTGGGATTTTTCTATCCTCTTTTTTTTCATTCTGCAAATGGCAATACCTCAAAAAGAAAACTTTTTGCAAGAAAGGAATAAATGGGAATTTAACAGCAGCACAAGTGCTTCATTCCTCAGCTCAGAATGACTTTCTCCCTCACATTCTGTTGAACTGTGGTAAGCAATGCAATGGCACAAAAGCAAAATTAAACAGCCAGAGCTTGGCAGGACTGCAGGGCTCAGCTCAGACTGTGCATTTGCTTTCTTTCTTGTTTTCTCATTTTTTGGAAACCCGTTTCCCTGCCCGGTGCCTGTGTTACAGATACCCCCAGGCCTGCAGAGAGCACAGATCCCACACTGTTCCTGAAAACCTGGGGGCTTGATTGGCAGGTGAGGGTCACATTGACCTTGCCCAGGACATCAGCTAGGACAGGGCACATCGTTCTGCATCCCGGCAGCGCTGGGGTATTTAGGGCAGGATACTCTGGGGCACAGTTTTCCTGTGCTGTGGATGGGACATCCTGGGGACAGCTCAGCACCTCCCCAGCTCACAGCTGGCTGGCCCAGCAGCATCAGGGCTACAGCAGCTCGGCCACCGCAGTGCTGAGCAGCGAGGGACCAAAGGCAGGTCTTCAGCTGCCCAGAGGGATCACAGCAGCCCCCAAACTGGGATCCATGGGAGCCCCCAAACTGGGATCCATGGGAACCCCCAAACTGGGATCCATGGGAGCCCCCAAACTGGGATCCATGGGAACCCCCAAACTGGGATCCATGGGAGCCTCCAAACTGGGATCCATGGGAGCCCCCAAACTGGGATCCATGGGAGTGTCCAAACTGGGATCCACGGGAGCCCCCAAACTGGGATCCATGGGAGTCTCCAAACTGGGATCCATGGGAGTGTCCAAACTGGGATCCATGGGAGCCCCCAAACTGGGATCCATGGGAGCCCCCAAACTGGGATCCATGGGAGTGTCCAAACTGGGATCCACGGGAGCCCCCAAACTGGGATCCATGGGAGTCTCCAAACTGGGATCCATGGGAGTCTCCAAACTGGGATCCATGGGAGCCCCCAAACTGGGATCCATGGGAGTGTCCAAACTGGGATCCGTGGGAGCCCCCAAACTGGGATCCATGGGAGTCTCCAAACTGGGATCCACGGGAGCCCCCAAACTGGGATCCATGGGAGTCTCCAAACTGGGATCCATGGGAGCTTCCAAACTGGGATCTATGGGAGTCCCCAAACTGGGATCCATGGGAGCTTCCAAACTGGGATCCATGGGAGCCCCCAAACTGGGATCCATGGGAGTGTCCAAATTGGGATCCATGGGAGCCCCCAAACTGGGATCCATGAGAGCCTCCACGCCAGGGCCTGTGACAGCCCCACAGATGCAGGCGGATGGGCAGGAGCCCACTGAGGTGCAGCTGGAGGTGCCAGGAGAGCATGAGACACTGTGCCCCCACAGAGCAGGGCTGCAGCATTGGGAACTGCTCGTCCCTGCAGGGTTCAGGGCCTGGACTGTCCCCTGCCCTCACACCAAACCAAGGCAGAGGAGGCACAGAATCACAGAGTGGTTTGGTTTGGAAGGGACCTTAAATCCCATCCCATTCCACCCCTGCCATGGCAGGGACACCTCCCACCGTCCCAGGCTGCTCCAAGCCCTGTCCAACTTGGCTTTGGACACTGTCAGGGATCCAGGGGCAGCCACAGCTTCTCTGGGCACCTGTGCCAGGGCCTCCCCATCATGACAGGAAAGAATTTCTTCCTGATACCTCATCAAACCTGGCCTCTTTCTGCTCCCTGGGTTTATCGTGCTCTGGTCTAAACACACAGGGGAGGGAGGCCCTGCCCTGGCACTAAGGTACGAGATGGGGACCGAGGATGTGTGTCCTGAGCTCACACAGGTCCCACCCTGCGAGGTTCCCAATTCCCACATGGTTCAGGCAGGAGGTTAATGAGACCCAGCCTGCACCACCACCATCCCCTGCTCTGCAGCTTCCTAACTTTCGCGTCCTCCCAGCCTCAGGGCTGCCAGAATCCCCTCGGGAAGCTGTGTCAGCACCCCCCAAAGGTGTGTTTCCCTGGGTTCTCCCAAGGTGTGAGTGCAGCTTTGCTCTCCCCGATAAATAACCTACAGGATACATTACAGCCTCTTATAAACTGAGACCGATGCTGGCTCCCAGCTATGGTTAATCATATAAACTTGCCTAATTTTATTCTATCAGCCATCTTGTTGCTACATGCCAGATGCTTGCCCTAAATGAATAGTGTTGGAACAGCCAAGCATCAAGTTAACAGAATACCAGCAAACATTCCCGACAGCATGAGCAGTCTATAAAACCTGGCACTAAACTGTATTAGAGGAAGAGATAAGCTCTCAGAGAGGAGCTGGGAAGTCCGTAGGCTTGTTTTTTTTCCAAATGGCTCCATGTAGCATGTGGTGCAGGTGTCGTAGGAGAAATCCATCCAGCTATGGAAGTATCTCTCTATCTGAAGCTGGCTATGCTATGAATCTTCTAATGGGATTAAGGCTTAATGCCCTAAATAGAATATGAAATAGTGCTTCCTCTTGCAGAGCTGCCAGCTGTCTTGCAAACAGGGCACAGAAACTTCCACTTTTTGCAGATCAAATCAGTCACTCTCTGAATTGATGGCAAGAGCCTCATCAACAAGATATAATGTTTTAATGATGTTGTGACATGACCTGACACGCAGTGTCATTTGATGGATTCTCTCGTGTCACGGCATATTTCTGACACAGAAAAATGTAACCTCTTTCCCCTTCCAAAAGAAAAAAAAAAAAAGAAAAAAAGAAAAAAAGAGAAAGGATGAAAAAAAATGTTCATTTCTCCAGTGCTCAGATCTCTGCTGGCTCGTGGTGCTCAGCAGTGCCCCAGCTCAGCCCTGCAATTGCCTTGTGCTGGAGGAGATGAATTTCCACCGTGCATTTCTGTATCTGCTTTTCACCTCTGCATGGCACGTTATCGCCTGCTAATAACATGGAACAAATAGCACGGCATTAATAACCAGCAGAAACCATTTCACCCCTATTTTCAGCTGTGAATCCTCTTCAAGTCACTTTGGACATTTGGAATTGTTTTTTTTCTCTGCCGTTATTCCCTGCCAGCCTCCCCGAATACTCCCAGGTCTGCGTCTGCTCCTCCCCTAAATCAGTGCAAGGCCTCAGTGTTGGGAATTCTGACAGGATGGGCTCTGCACAGGGACCATTCTCATGGGAGGTCAGAGAATCCCAGACCAATTTGGGTTGGAAAGGACCCTAAAACTCATTCAGTTCCAACCCCCTGCATGGGCAGAGGCAGGAGATGCAGCTCTCCTTATCCAGCAGCAACACCAGCCATGGTTTTCTGGGGTATCTGCTTCTCTGTGTCCCAAAAGGAATTGGGAAACCCTCCCAGCACCCAGCTGGATGGAGAGGGCAGGGGTCTGAGAGGGTGCTGAGCTGGCAGAGGTTCCTGCACGCCCTCGGTGTCAGGGCACTGAAGGTGCTGCCTGGCAGAAGCAGAGATGCTGGTGTCCCCTGAGGGTGAGGGACACCTGGGGATCAGGTGATGATGCCACATCCATGCTGGGAGGAGCCCTGTGGAGCTGCCAGCACAGAGGAGCTGGGCAGGCACGAGAGGAAAGTCACAGGGCATGGAAGAGAGGGGCCCTTGGCTCCCCTTTGGTGACCCCAGCCTGGCAGGAGGTCCCCATGGGCTGTTCGGTGCTTGGGGCTGGGCAGAGCTGTGCCCTGGCACCTCGGGCACCTCATGCCCAGAGGAGAAGCACGTTCCTGCCTGTGCTCATTCCCAGGGATTGGTGGGCACGTGGGGCTGGTGGTCCCTCAGCAGAATGCCCAGTGACCCCCCAAAACACCTGCAGGAAAGTTGCTGGCTTGTGAATCCTCTGAGGGGGCGGTGAGGGGGGTTCGGGGGTGCCCTAACCTGTCAGCAAAGGTTCTGCTGCATATTTGAGCCTTGGAGTTCTGTCATTGTGTGACAGTAGGGTCACAGGAGGCTGCATGGACACCCCTGTCACAGCCAGGACATCTGGGGACCCCAGCCAGGGTCCAGCCAGACCCCACAGCTCCCCAGGGCAGCCACTGCAGCCGCAGGAGCTGGGGAGGGATTTCAGCACCTGCACCCAGCCTCGGATGCCTGGGAAAGCAGTGTGAATTTGCAAGGGGGCAAGGTGGCAGGGGACATCTGTCCCCAGGGCCATGTGGGTGGGTGTCCTCCACCCATCCACACTCCCCCAGCAATCTCTGGGATGCCCCTCTGCTCTCCATTCCCAATCCCCAGAGCTGGCGATTGCAGTTCGGGCAGTAAATCTGAACCATCCAATCCTGTTAAATTATTTTCCAAATGACATGATTTCCCTGGTGCACATAAATGATCAATTTCATGTTTTATTCCTAGTGCTATTTTAGTAAGGAAAAAAAAAATCTCATTAAACTATCTTGATTAGAGAAAAGGGGCTGTCATCACGGGGTGGACAAATGGCGTGAGGGCACTCAGCTATTTCCCTGAACACACTGACACCTGCAGAAGAGGCCTTCGAAGACCTGAAGGTTATTTGCCCATATTACAAATGAGGTGAAGGTTAAAAAAGGTGATTAAAAGCATCTGGAAACCCAAATGTGACAGAGTCTTGCAGTAACCTCCAAGCAGGTTGATTTATGACAGGCCGGTCCCACCCGTAACAAGATTATAGCTTCTCCCCATCAGCCATTGTGATAAATACCAATTACCTACTTGAGGATTGCCATTCAAATTTGCCTAAGTAAGGAGCAGAATCATACATCTATGTTGATTACATATCAATGATGCGGTGGAAGCCTTTGCAACTTTTAGATCTGCTTAAGATATGCCGCCCTGATTTAGACAGCGATTTGCATACAATTTACCCATAAAGCTTTACTTTGAAAAGTATAATTACTTTTTTAATATTCTTCCTTCTGATTTGAATGTTAGAGAGGCCATATAATGAATTACTGCACTAATGAAGACAAACATGCTCTCGGGGTGTACAATGGGAGCATTGTTAAATAAACTTCCTGCGTGCAACACATTTGTTGTGGTTAATCTTTAAATGGAGGCTCCGATTAATACCAGCACTTTTCATCCCATAATTATTTTCCGAGGGATGTAAATCCCTGCCAGGGCTGCTCCAACAGTCCCAGGTGCTGCAGGGAGGCAGGAGGGCTCCAGCAGGGTCCGAGTGAAGCAGCCTCCAGGTCCTGGCCATGAGCAGTCACTGCCCAGAGCCTGCCAGGCTTTCCTGGGGATGCAGGGCTGGCTTTTGTCACAAGGAATGGGGACAGCACGAGTGACACCTCAGCATCAGCACAATTCTGCTGCTCTGTCGTGTTTAACGCAGAGTAGCAGCTCCTTGGAGCTCGTCCTCCTTTGCTTTTCTTCTTGTTCCCCCTTGCCTCGAACCTGAGGGTCGTCCCCAAAGGCTTCTGTTGATATCCAGCATTCCTGGGATTTCAGATGGCTGAAACCCTCTGCGATGGGCAGAGGGAGCCTCGGTAGACCAAGAAGACAGATTTGGACAAAACGTCAATCACGTCCTGGGCTGCATCAAATTCAGCTTGACCGACAGGTCAAGGGAAATTCTTCTGTCCCTCTGCCCTGCTCAGGTGATTCCTCACCTGCAGAGCTGCCCCAGCCCTGGGGAACAGCAGCAGGAGGAGCTGGAGCTGCTGGAGAGAGTCCAGAGGAATCCACGGAGCTGCTCCAGGGCTGGAGCCCCTCTGCTCTGGAGCCAGGTTGGGAGAGCTGGGGGTGCTCACCTGGAGAGGAGAAGGCTCCAGGGAGAGCCCAGAGCCCCTGGCAGGGCCTGAAGGGCTTATAAAAAAGTTGGGGACAGACATTTTTGTAGGGCCTGTTGTGACAGGACAATGAGCGATGTTTTTAAAATAAAAGGGAGTGGATTTGGACTAGAGGTAGGAACAAATCTTTTATTCAGAGGGTGTTGGGACACTGGCACAGGTGCCCAGAGAAGCTGTGGCTGCCCCTGCATCCTTGGCAGTGTCCAAGGCCAGGTTTGATGGGCCTTGGAGCAACTTGGTTTAGTGGAAGGTGTCCCTGCCCATGGCAGGGGTGGAATGAGGTGGAACTGGGTGACCTATAAAGGTCTCTTCCAACACAAACCATTCCAGGATTGTGTGATTCTCTGACGGAAGATCCTGGAGTTTTCTGTTTCTCAGGAAACAGAGTTCCCCTGTGAGCTCTGGGAAAAGGCTTGCTGGGGGCAGTGGGGGGATCTTAAGATGGGAAGGAAGGCCCACCAGACCCAAGAAAGGATTCTTTGGCCCTGGGAGCAGTATCCTGATTCAGTGATGTGCTCTGGGGTTCCTTCTCTGAAAACAAACCCCCATTTCCCCTGCCATTCACACGCTTGTGGTGATGCTGAGCAAACGGACAGGGTTTGGGGTGGGGGCACGAGGGACCCTTGGGACAGCAGGACACAGGGTTTGAGCACGGGAGCTTGGCCAGGGACCTTTGACATCCCTGTCCTGACCCTGACCTGGTGTCCTCAGTTCTTTTTCCTCTCCTCTGGTGCCATCCTCACAAAAAGGGCTGAGCATTAGGAGCTCCACGGAGTTTAGAGGAAGGTTTTTCCTGCCTACAGAGTAGGAGAGAGAAGGATTTGGGATTCCCACTCAGGACTGTTGGAGCAGCCAGGCACACCCAGCCTCAGTGGTCTCAGGGCTGACTCGCTGTGCCTCACCTGGAGGAGTTAATTTGTCCCAGCACTTCCCCATGCAGGTGTCACCTGTCCCGGGAGGTGACACCCACCTTCACCACCTCCCATGGGCCCTCCCCTGCTGCCAGCACTGCCCAGCCTCCAGTCCAGCCCAGCCCTGCTCTGCTTTGCATCCCAGGCTATTAAAACCCACTTTGTTGGAACGGGCCCAGCGAGGGAAGCGATCCAGCTCCATGTGACAGCCTCATTATTCACCACGCTGCCAATCTTTATGTCATCGACAAATTCTATCCGGAGAGATTTGCTATTGACTGCCAACTTATTGATGGGCTGGTGAATAGCATCTGGCCCAAGGCTGACACCCCCCAGCACTCAGATGGCTGAGCCTGGGATCGTTTCCTGGCTCGCAGTCCCACTGATCTCCTCGCTGACCTTCAGGATGTCACTCAGCTCCGTGTCTGCAAAGGTATTTAGCCACATGAAGCTGTGCACGAGTGACAGTAAGTGCTGAGCTTTCGGTGCACCTGATTTCCTGCCGTCATGTGTGTCCTGGGTGCTGCAGCAAAGTCCACTGGGAAGCGCTGGGACCTCCACAGGAGCAGCCTAAGTGCAGTCAGATCTCATTTTTCTTCTCCCAGATGAGACGCCGACCTCTCCGAGCACAAGTTTCTGCCTCGAGAGGAAGAAAGGGGCTGGTTCCAGCCTCAAGGGAGCTGCCAGGAGAGCCCTGTGAAGGAGGCTGAGGTGGGCAGTGTGCTGGCCGTGGGCACCAGCAGCGTCACCCAGGAGGGTGGGCAGACCCTGGGGGACATTGCCACTGTGTGAGCACTGCAGTGGCTCCCAGCCAGCTCTGCACTGTGGAGAGCACTGCCTGAACCCATGTCCCCCAAGATGTCACCTTTCCCCAGCCCACCTTGGTCTCTCCACCACGTGGGGTCTTCCCCAGCTCCCCTCAGAGGCAGCAGGAGGCTCCCCGAGGAGCTCACTGCCCACTGCTGACCCTCATCCTGGTCACCACCTGCACTGTCACCTGCTCCAGCACAGCTGTGTCCCTGGCACTGGAGCGGTGCCCAGAACCCCACCAGCAGCTCCCAGTGCCCTCTGCCTGTCCTGGGCAGCGTCCTGGGCAGGGTCAGGGGGTCAGGCTGGGTGTGGGGGTCCCTGGCACGGCAGCTCCTGCCTGCAGGGGTTGGTTTATGAGGGATGGGAAAGCACTGGGATGGCACAGCCCTTCCAGTCCCATCAGGGCAGGGGAGCAGCAGGTCAGATAATGACCTTGCCCAGCTTGTTAACCTCCAGCTCTCCCTGTAACGCACTTGACTGCTTGGCTCTCTTTTTTAATTAAAGCCCAGTGTTGTTTAACAATTAATAGGTCTGAAGGAAGTGCTTTCCAGCATGGACTTACCCAGAGCTGCAGGAACTGTCCAAGGCTTGTTGGAGCGAGAGCTGCCCTTGAGAAGGGGAGCCAGGTCATGCCAAACTCCTGCACTCCCTGCCAGCTCCTCCAGGGCTGTGGGCACTCGGTGGGAGGGGTTGGAGCTGGAGGGCAGCAGGAAACCCTCCAGGCTCCCCAAAATGCCCCTGCTGCTCCTGCCTCTGTTTGATCATAAGGATAAGGTGTGAATTAAGCAGTTCTGGACTGCCAGGGAGGGACACAGTGAGATGGAGATGGCCGCAGGTTCTTCTCAAGGACACTGAAACCAGGCCCAGTCCAGCGGGAGAAAGACCCAAATATTTCATGGTGTGGGGACAGAGCGGCTGAGCACACTGCATCCCCATCCCATCCCCACCAGGGCCCGAGGGGGCCTGGGGATCCCACCAGCCATCAGAGGTGCCTGGGTCAGCTCAGGGTTGGGGGGACACACCTGGGGATCCCATCAGAGGTGCCTGGGTCAGCTCATGGTCACCTGCTGCTCCCATGGTCACCTGCTGCTCCCACGGTCACCTGCTGCTCCCATGGTCACCTGCTGCTCCCATGGTCACTCCTGGCTCGATGCCTTCAGAGCAAAGACCCCTGGAGATCTTCAGCCCCGTGCCTGCCCCAGTGGCCTGCTGGATGTGACATCTCCAGCAGTTTGTGATGGACTGTGTCACCTCCTGGGCTGCTCATGACAGGAGAGCCGTGGCCGTGGGCTGTGCCTGAGCAGGCACAGGGCTGTCTACAGTCTGAACCACCTCTGGGGCTTGCAGAGCCCTGAGCCTGTTGGCATCTGCCCCGGGGGTGACACATTCAGATGGCATCTGTGTCACTGGGGTGAGGGACTCTGCTGGGGGGGCTGGCAGGCTGGCCCTGATGGAGATGCCAATGGACAGGTACCAGCTCCAGCCGGGCAGATCGCTCCTGCAGAGCCCGTGGGCTGCTCCAGCTGAGCCTCCAGAGCAGGGCATGTCCCAGTGCCAGGGCTGCACCAGGAGCCTTGGCTGGCACGTCTGAAGGAGAGCTGGGGAAGGTTGCCTCTGCTTAGAGGGCCTGTGGCTTCTGGAGGGCACAGACATGGGCATGACAATGACCCAAGGGCCCTGCCTCGCTGCCCAGCTGCAGGACAGCCCCGGCGCTGGGCTGTGTGTGCTTTGGGACACGCCGTGAGCGCAGGGATCGTGCGGAGAGCTGGAGGGAGCAGCGCCGTGAGGGTTAACCTGGGAATCAGCCAGGCAGCTGCCAAGGCACTATAGATTTTGGAGCAGTAACTCTTCAGCTGGAGAGTGAAAAGAGGACAGCTAATGAGGCTCATGAGATCTGTTAATACTTAACCCAATGCAACACCTACCAGCCCTGCCAATAAATCAGCAGTGAGCACCAGCACCTCGCTCTGGTGTGCCAGCAAAGCCCCAGCAGCCATGGGGGATCCCTCCCTCCACCATCATGGGGCCTCAACTTCACTCTCCCACTCTCCTGTCATGGGAGTCTGGGGAAGAATGGCATGTTCAAACCCCTGTGGTTGGGACAAAACCCTTTGGAGACGACTGGAGTCTGACCGGAACCTCCATCTCAGAGGGATTGGGGCTCAGCCCTAAAAAGCCAATGAGCCTGGGAAGGTTCAGCCTCATGGTCTGAGGGTGGAGGGCATGGGGGAGTGCAGCTTGGAATCGAGATTTTAAAGCCTCCCCAGGAAAATCCAGCCTTGATTTAATCAGCACTGATTAACCTCTGCTGCAGTGAGGAGAGGTGGCTGCCCGCAGCCCTGCATGCCCAGGGCTTGATTTCCGGCCCTTGCTCTGATTCTTGAGCTGCTCAGAGATGTCTGTGCTCCTGCACAGCACCAGGATTCGCTTCTCAGGCAGAAATCATAACCAAACAAGGGTGGCAGAGCCCCCTCAGTGCAACCACGTTAGAAGAACGTGGCTAAAGAGGTGCCTCCAGCACCACTGAAAACAGTAAAATGAGAAATTTAATACACCTCCTCCCTGTGAGGTGTAAGATATTTCAGCTGCAAGGTTACCCCATGTCCAAATTTCCTACTGTCCCTCTAACAGCAGGACACAAACTGGGCTTGTTGAACCACACTGGAGAACCTGCAGGGGTGAAGGAAAGGAAGAAAATCATCTGCCATCCTGTCGTGGACACATTCCTGGCCTCATGGTCTGATGGTAGGGCTGGGGAGAGATCTGTCTTTATTTCCTGCCACCACAGACATCACTGTCACAGGACACCTAAAAACAGGTCCCAGGAAATGCCAGAGCTTCAAACATACCTGTGCTGGGTGCTTGGGGCTGAGTGAGGATGGCAAGGCTGCATTCCTGGTCAGATGTGGTGCCACCTTGGCAGGATGGTTCCCTGCTTAGGGCCTGCCCCTTGTCCTGTGTCTGCATTTGGCATCTCTGGTCATTTTCTTGCTCATGGGACAAGTTTGGATCAGCTGGTGCCACCCAAAATACTCACAGGTTCTGGGATCTCCTCTAGACACATTCAGGTATCAGAGAAGGGGTCTCCAGTGGGAGAACTCTGAAATCTGCTGTCATTAGAGATGAGTGAAACATTAGACATTAGATCAGCAAAAATGATCTTAAATTCCTGTCCTTTGAAAGAAAAGTAGTGTTTTGGAATGATTTCAGTTTTAATGACTAAAAATTTCCATTGGTTTCATCTCCTCCTTCACCAAAAATAAAAAAGAGATAGGATGGAAAGAAGAAAATAAAAAAAAAATGGAAGAGACAAAGCCCCAGGTCTGAAAACTACTGAGTTTTGGGAGGAGCACAAGGACACTTGGAATAAAACAGAAGAAAATATTTCAGGGAAAAGTCTCTGACCAGCTCATTTCTGCTGGTGCTGGTGATGCCACTGCAGTGTGAATTTGTCACACAGCAGTGCGTGGGGGATGTGATGAGACCCAGGGCAGAGCTCCAGAGGAGCCTTGTGGGCAGCCCTCACCCTTGGTGGCAGCTGATGGTCAGGGTTTCACCAGGATCTGGCACTTCCCTTCTATCCCACTTGATGGTTCATCCCCCGGGTGTGACCCTGAGCTGAGACACCATGAAGGAATTCCTGAGCTGAGCCTCCAAACTCATGGATGCTGCCCTGCTGTCCTCAGCATCTCTAAAAATCCCCTGAGGAAACCCCGAGAGAGAACTGCATTTCTGCTTGATGCGACAAACCGCACCATCCCATGGACTCTGAGCCACGTTCCTCTGACAAGAAGCAATTTTTCCTGGTGAAATCCATCAGCCCTGCGCTCACCTTGGGCCAAAGATGCTCCGAGACTTCATGGGGTTCCCTGGGCTGCTGTGCTCTGCCCCTGACTTTGGCTCCAGAGGTCCCATGGGGTGAGGTGTGTCTGTGCTGTTGATAATCTCGTCTGGCCAAGGAGGGACAGCAGAGCTGATCCCAGGCAGTGCACACACAGCTGGGCATGGAGTGGAGCAGCTCCAGTGCCATCAGGTAAATTTTCACAGGATCATTAATTAAGGTTGGAAAAGACCTTTAAGATCAACCTGGCACCACCACCACAGTCATCACCAAACCATGTTTTGAAGCATAAAGTCTTTGGATTCCTTTCACCCGGTGCAGTTGTGTGATCTTTTGTGCTTGGTCTTTGCTCGACTTGGGAGATGTTTTGCAGAGAGCATTTTCTTCAAAATGATCAAATTTTCTTTTGGCATCTTGTCCTGTGTACCCCACAAAGCTCTGTCTGCTGTTCCACTTGGTCAGCCTCTTCAGGAGCTCTTGAAAGCCAATGCTGGAGCAGCTCCCCAATAGCCACTATTTCATGTTAAACCGGTGTTTTTTCCTTATCACGACTGTTGGATGCTTCCTCTCAGGTGCTCTGGGCAGTGGTTTGGTTTATGGTTACCAAAAGAGGGAAAACACAAATTGGCCTCGCCCAGAATTGTAAGTTGAGCTCAAAAATCAGAAGATTTCAGAACAATTGATGGAGCATGTCCTGCCTTCTCAGGCTGCTTTCATCCATTGTGGCTGCCCAGAGCAGCTGTGGCTGTCCCTGGATCCCTGGCAGTGTCCCAGGCCAGGCTGGACAGGGCTTGGAGCAGCCTGGGACAGTGGAAGTTGTCCCTGCCATGGCAGGGGGTGGAATGGGATGATTTTTAATGCCCAAGCCAAGCTTTTCTGTGTGTCTGTGATTCTGTGATCATCCCATTCCCAAGCAGCCCCCAATCCTGTCCTTGGACACTTGAAGGAGCACAGGGCTCCCGTGGCTCCGGGGCTGTGCGAGCACAGCGTCACAGGATGCTGTGAGATCACAAGATCTGCTCACCCTGCAAGGACCCAGGGCGTGGCTTTGTCCTCCCCAGCCCTCAGCAGGGCATCCCCAGGGGATGGGCTCTGCCTCCACCAGGAGCCGTGAGCTCCCATCTGCTCCTGGGGGGTGGCTGTGGGCAGGACCCTGCTGGCTCCGAGCCACCAGGGACGGGTGATCCTCTCCTAATCACCCAGGCACGAGGGGACACAAGTTCCATTTCACACTTGTCAGGTGCTGACCCTCCTCCTGGGACTGCTGTGGCCTCCTGTCCTGGCAGGGAGGCAGAGCTAACCAGGCTCAGGGGAGATGGCCTGGAAAAGCGAGGGACCGTGACCGAGGGCCTGCCAGGACATTTCCCTGGTGGCTTTCTCTCTGTGACAAGTTAGAAAACAAAATAAAAAGAAGGCAAGCAGTCAGCCAACCCACTTAACTGCAGTTTTCCTCCATCAGGATCTATTTAGTTTTATTCAACCTGACATCTCTCAGAGAGAAGAAGAAATTCTGGGAGCCTAAAGCCAGAGGGAGACCACACAGCGTGTGCTGGCCGTGCTGGGGGAGCTCATCTCCCTTATTGCATCTGACACCAGGCAGGAGGAGCCAGGGTCTGCAGCTGGGGGTGTGAGGAGGCTCTCCAGGGCTGGAGGCAGCCTCCCCCCACACGCTGCCTGTGCACACAGCAGGATCCTGATCTCCCTGGCCTGCAGGAGCAGCTCCCCAGAGCCTGGCAGACCCTGCACTGCCCTAGACCCCGAGTCCCTGCGTCTGCAGCGTGCATGAGAAGCTGGCTTTGGGCTCACCCTGCTCCAGGATGCTCCAGCTGTCAGCTGGAGAGTGTGAGGCTAAGCTGAGAGCACTGGAATCCACAGCTGGATTGGATGCTGCGAGCAGAAGCACATCTGTATCGCTGCTTTCCAGGAAACCTCATTTTCAGCCCAAAGGGGGAGGATTTGGCACTCTGGGACACCGAGAAGGGGAAGGAGCAGAACCACTGGGACCCACTTTTCCCCACAGCGCTGCCCCTAGCTGTGGGGTTTGTCCCACTCCAGGGGGACGTGGTGAGACACGGGGCAGGGGAAGAACCAAAGGCTGCCAGGCCATGGCGGGCAGTGCCCAGCCTGTGGGCAGCGCTGCACAGGTGGCAATGTTCCCATCAGATTCCAGAATTTGGGGTACAGCTCCTGCCAAGGCTGGCTCAAGTCACCCCAAGTGCTGATCCAGGACACAGTGCCCAGTGGTGGGGGGGGACACGATAGCCCTGCCCAAGGGACATTGTGGAGGTCACTTTGGAACTCCATAAGGAGATACCGAGGCACCAGCCCATCCTGCCCTGCTCCCGGCCAGGTCTGGTCGGGCTCCAGGGCTGGAGCAGGCCCTGGGAAGGACACACTGCATCGCCCAAGGGCCTCTCTCTTTGCCTTGGAAGGAAGCTCAGGCTGTGCTTGTCAACAAGACTGCAGGATGAGCAGCTGGCTGAAGAGATGTCTGCACCACCGATGCCAAATTGTCCCAGACAGGAGAGTCCTGAAGGAGCTCATCACACCTCTGGCAGCAGCACAGGCCCATAAAATAAGAGATTTCCCAGCTCAGCTCCTCCAGGTATTCCAATCATCACTCAGGTGAAGTCTCCACCTTTTCCCAGGCTGCACATGCTGAGAGTGGCACAGATGACCCTAAACCAGAGCTGAGCATCTCTGAGAGCTGGCAGAGCCCCCAGACCCACCCGTATGGGACATTTGGAGCTCCTTCCCTGCTGCCTGCACAGATGCACTTGCCCAGCTCTCCTTGTTGAGTGATTTTGATGCAGGGGCATCACCCCCAGCTGAATTTGCACTGTGATCCTGCACTCCTGCCCCCAAAATGCTGCTGCACTCACCCCCTGCCCAGCTGATGCTCTCCCTGCATCACTCCTCCCTTCTCCTGGTGTCCCTCTTACCAGCACGTCCATCCTCAACTCCTGGAGTCACTTTTGTGCCCCTCATGACAAGACAGACATTGAAATGCTGGAGGGTGTCCAGGGAAGGGAACAGAGCTGGGGAAGGGTCTGGAGAGGCTGAGGGAATGGGGAGGGTCAGCTTGGAGAAAAGGAGGCTCAGGGAGGATTTTCTCACTCTCCACAACTCCCTGACAGGAGGGGCAGCCAGGGGAGCTCAGGCTCTGCTCCGAGGGAACAAATGGGCAAGAGGAAATGGCCTCAAGTGGCACCTCAGGAGGTTTGGGTTGGATATCAGGAAAAGTTTTTTTCACTGAGACAGTGGTCAGGCACTGGAAGAGGCTGCCCAGGGTAGATGGAGTCACTATCCCTGGAAGTGTTCAAAACCCAGGTAGCTGTGGCACTTCAGTGGGTGCAGTGGGATTCATTTGAAGGTTGGACTTCACGTTCCTGAAGGTCTTTTCCAACCCTAATGATTCTATGATTTCTCAGTACTTTTCTCCATCCCTGCCCCGCTCTGTATTCCTTGCAGGATCTCCTCTGTGCTGGCACCACCCCGAGCCCCCTTGGAGCAGCACCATGGCACAGCCAGCCTCCCTTGTCCCTCACTGGTCCCCTGCCACATGTCAAACCCCAGGACACCACCTCCTCACCTGCCCTGATGTTGCCTTTTTCAGCCTGGAAATGAAACTCGAGATAATTTTGGTATAGGAGGTAATAAAGTGGATTTTTATTGGAGCTCTAGGGGCAGTTCTGGAAGAATGTCCACAAAAGCCCAACCCCATGGGAGTGAATACAGTTTGATAGCTTTTAGGAAATTAGCATAGTTGATTTAAAAGCACCAATTAGGAAGACAAGTGGCAATGCAATTCTCTCTGGGTCAAGCTCTTTCTCTGGAGCACCCCACTCTTGGTGCTCTCTGTATTTGTTTGTGAAAATGTGTCATGAAGATTTTGTTCTCAGCCTTGGTTCCCAGGAAGGACCAAGACAGGAGAGGGGCCTTGTGCCCCCAGGGCTTGGAGCTCTGCCATGACTTTGGTCTCTCTAGCTGGGGAAAAGGGTAGGGAAAGTACTGGGAAGGCTACAAATATATATAAAAAGAAAAAGGCAAAAATCATCCAGCATCACTGATCCAGGGACTTGCTCCAGGATGGTGCAGGCACAGGGAAGGCTCAGGGAAGAGCTGTGGGAATGGGTGGAGGTGTGCAAAGCCTGACTGGCTGGGAGAGACAGAGTGGCTCAGCCTATTTACTTTATCAAGGGGAGGTTAAGAGGCAACTTGATCATAGTCTATAAATACTTATGGAGGGAGGAGATTTCTGATAATGGAGGGGTTTTTAATCTAGCAGATAAAAAATGTAATGAGATTCATTGGCTGGAAGCTGAAGCTAGAAAAACCTAAATTGGAAATAAGATGCATCTTTTAAGCAGGGAGTATAATTAACTATTGGAGCAATTTGCTAAGAGATGTGGCGGATTCTCCATCATTTGTGGTCTTTAAATCAAGACTTTCTAAAAGAGACGCTCTCCCTCAGCCAGGTGTCACTGGGTCCCGTGGTGTCATAGCTGGGGGAGAACAGTGTCCTGCACTGCAGAGGTCACCATGGGTGCCCTGTGGTGACACCCGAAATCTCTGCTGCCCTCCCAGGCTGGGCTCTCCATCACTCACATCCCACGTGCAAAATTCCTGTGTGAGAATGAGAGTGTGTCCCCTCTGGGAGCTGGGGGACAGTCACAGCAGGAACCACACCTGTGCATGCCCTGCTCTTCTTCTGCTCGCCCAGCTCAGGGATCCAGGCTGTGGGGGAGGCTGGGAGAGCTCAAGGCACACGTGGAGAGGATCCAGAGCCCTCGGCATCCATGCCAGGCAGGAGGGCAGGAGGGCAGGATCCCTGCTCAGTCCCGGGCAGCAGGCTGTGTGCACTCACCCACTTTGTCCCCAGCCCCTTCCTGACCCACAGACACCCATGGTCTCTCCAGGCCCTCAATCCTGCTCTTTGGGGTGGCTGTTCCCAGAAGCCTGGCAGCCTCACACACTCCCTCAGTGGCGCTGTTACTTCCCTGCCTCTTTTTTTCCCCTTGGTTTCTTTCTTGATATTTTTTCCTTGCTGCCCTAATTTTTTTTTTCCCCCTATAATTTTCTCCATTGACTTTAATTAAGCTCTCCCCAGGCTCGCTCTGTAGGCAGGCTTCCCCGGGTCTAATTAGACTCTCATCATAAGTAATCTACATGGAAAGCAAACATGTGTGTGTGTGAGAGAGCCAGTGAGATTTATAGAGAGCATGCAGGGAGCAGATGGGTGCATAAAACACTACAAATAATTCTGGTACAGATGCAGAAAAGGCAGGCGCTATGGTGAGGACTGGAGCCTTCCCCACATGCTCACATAAGTCAAATCTCTGTCTCACTCTCTCTCTAGGTATCACCACATTTCCCACAATAAAATCAATAGTGCAGATCAGAGTAAATCATCTTTGACTGGGGAAGCAGGGCTCGGTGATAGCAGCGATTCCCAGATGAGACTTAAGGAGATGTCTCACACTGATCTGTTTCTAACCATGTACTTAAGACCCAAGGTGTGTGCTGAGGTAATTACCAGGGCAGGCTGCCCGTGGTGGGAGCTCTGTGCTGTTTGCTGGGGATGGAGGATGCTTTATGGTGTGGGGCCGAGAGCTGCTGCCCTCACACCTCCCCAGCACTGCCAGGAGAGGAAATTGCCCTGAGGGGAAAGAGCTGGGAAACAGGCAGGTTGGAGATAGGAAAAAGAGATAAAAATACCCACCAGAGGAGGAGCTGGGAATTGCTGCCTGCCCTGATCCTGCCCTGATCCTGCCCCGGGCTGCTTGCTGCCCTGGAGCCTGCCCTGCCCTGGGATGGGGCTGTGCTCGGGGGCAGGAGGGGTCTGGGATCCCCTGGGCAGCTTGTGGGAGAGGGAGGCCAAGGTCCAGCTCCATCTCTGACCCTCCAGCTCTCCCTGCACTGCTGAGGGCACCTGATGTGTCCAGGGTGGGGAGGGGCACCCAGCACCCACCATGGGGCTCGGAGCCCCTCACCTTGGAGCTCCTCTGGCCAGGAGGAGGGGTCTGTCCTCTGCCCATTCCACAGCCTCGGGGGTTTCATGCCCCATACCTCACCTGGATCAGCACAGGCAACCGTGTGGTGCAGGGAGGAAGCCACCAGAGCTGCCTGAGATGCTCCTCTGTTGGCTGAGTTTGCCAGGGCCTGGCACTGCCCTGGGATGTGCTCTGTGTTCCATGGGCTGGGCTCATGCTTTCCCCTGGGACCCTCATCTCTTGGCATCCTCATCCTCTTCATCAGTGCTACGGGACAGGACTGGGAGCTGGTCATTCCCGGGGCAGTCCCATCCCTTCGTCTACATCCCAGAGGCTGATTGGGAATTCTCTGGAATTCTCACACACCAGGCTCTGGCTGCCCTGCTGAGCTCTGCCTGGATGTGGGGTCACCTCTGCCCTTAGAGGAGGGAGCCCAGAGTCCCTCAGGTGTGGGTAAAACTGTCTGGAAGGACATGGACAGGGTGGGATTGTTGGGTTGGCCCTGTGACAGGAGATGGACTCGATGATTCTTGTGGGTCCCTTCCAGCTCAGGATATTCTGTTATTCTCTAATGGCCTGAGTGTTTCCAAACGGGAGGCAATGGCAGAGGCTGAGATGGGCAATACAGGAGTCACATGTGGGGCAGAGGGTGTCTGCTCCCCAGTGGTCTCACAGGCTTTGGATGTGTCCCACGTTGGCTTTGCCCCAGGACGTTTCTGGCTGGAGTCCCTGTCCCCGTGTGTGGGTGCAGGAGGATCCTGGTGGCAGCTCCCTGTCCTCTGGCCCCGCGGTGTCCCCTGTCCCTCCCTAGCACCCTGCATGGAAGGATGGTGTGGGAACGGCTTGGGACAGAGATGGAGGGGCACAGAAGGGTCTGTTCTGCCCCACCGCAGGGACAGACTGTCCTCTTGGGTGGTCTCTGCTCACCACTGGCACGGGACCCCCATGCACAGGGCGCAGGGTCCCCCAGCACCAGCCCCTGGGGTGGGTGCCCACCAGGAGGCTGCAGGCAGTCCCACTGACCACTGGAGCAGAGCTTTGGGCTCTTGGCACTTGGATCTTGGCCTCAACAGCACAGTAATGGCCTCAGCTCCTGGGGACAGTGACAGCCTGGGCCCGAGGTGGCAGCACGTGGCTCTTGGGAAGTTGTACTGATGGGACAGCTCTGAGAGAGGAAGAAAGTGCTGCTGGCCGTGGGGCAGGGCCTGTGATGCACTGAGTTTAAATGCAGAAGGAACCTCTGGGTCACTGAGATGTGGTGGTTTGGCTTTGCCTGGTGGGAGCTGTCACTGGGCACATCCTTGGACAGGCAGGTTGGGCAGATTTGCAGCTTGAACCCAAAGGTTGTGGCTGAAACATCTTTGGGACGGACTCTCCCCCTTCTGTAACCAAACTCCCTTGCACTGGGAACAACTGCCTCATTTCCAGCAAAACTGCTTCTGTCTGGGTGTCCAGGCTGGTCTGGGTTCTGCCCCGGGCACCAAAAATCTCTGCCAGCCATGGATTTAATCCCTTTCCAATTTATCCTTCCTGTTGAGCTGTTCTTCCTGAATGTCCCCCCACAAGGTGGGTTTTTTCCAGCTCTTGTATAATTTCTGTGGCTCTTTTCTCAGCACCTGCAAGCTTTCCACATCCTCTAGAAAATCCAGACACCAAAGCCACATCCAGCATTCCGTACCTGCCCCAGCAACGCTTTTCCATGTGGTGTGTAATTAAACCACGGAGCTCATCCCCACACAATGTCACGGAGGCCAAAAATGGCAATGTCTGGAAAGGCAGGTTAGACAAATTCCTGGACAATAGGGCCACCAGTGAGTGCCACAGGACCTGCTGGACTGACCCAAATGCTCTGTGCAGCTCCTGCGTCATTCCTGAAGCCAGGAAAAATATTTTGGGGAAGAACGGCTCAGTGCTGGCCTTGCATCTCAGCATCTGCTGCTGGTTGGAGGTGGCCCAGGGCTTGGATGGAGCTTGGGTCTGGCCCTGTGCAGCCACTCCAATGTCCCTGAGTGGTTTGACGCGATGTTCTTAGAGGTCTTTTCCAACCTAAATAATTCTCCGAGTCTCTGATTGCATGTGTGTGGAAAGAAAGAGACTTTAAATGCTCACCCCAGGCTCCCCTGCAGATATTGGAGACAAAAGGGCATTTCCAGGATGGGAATTAGCTTGTCCTGAGCTACTCATGTGCAATGGGGTTGGGAAAAAAGAGTCCCCACCAAACTGGAACTGTGTCTGCAGAACTCCTCTGGACCCCAATGGTGTGGGCATTCCCCGGAGAGCTCTTCCAGTTGTGTGAAAGCACCAAATCCAGCATGGAGACCCTGCTGGAAGGTCCCCAGTGGAGGAATGGTGGGTGGCTGGAGGACACAGACATCCCCTCAGGCAGGTCAGCCTCGCACACACCAATCTCAGTAACTCATCACTCCTGCAGCTCACGAGCCTCTTCTGTGTTCTTGTGATGTTCGTGGGGTCTGAGCTCTGGACCTGCCCAATATGATGCACCTCATTTCTCTGGCCACAGAATCATTTAGCACTGACTGTGGAGGGCTGCAGAAACCCTCAAGCAGCTCTTTTCAGACTCTTGACATGTGAAATTAGGCTGATTATTGAGATTACTATTATTTTTAGGATGATTTGAAAATGTTTGTCCCATACAGATATTGTTTGACATTCTCCTTAGGTACCAAGAGCCTGAAGAGCTCTTCATTGTCCTTGCTTTTGGAAGTGCTTCGTCCCAAATCTACACAACACAAGTGCTCCATGGTCACGTCTGCCTCTCCTGCCTTGTTAGGAGCAATTTCACCAGCTCTGTGTAGCTGCACCCTTTGCCATCGCTGGGATTTTTATTATTCCTAATAGACTTCTAAAACCTCTTCACTCTGCCAGCCCAGGAGCTTCTCCCAATCCTTTTGCCACTTGTGGTTTGAGGACTGTCACTCTGTGGCGTGGAGAGGTGTGAGAGGATGGAGAGCACGAGAGGGATGGGAGGATGGGAGAGATGCCAGGGGGGTCTGGGAAGGAGCAGAGCTGTGACCACAGGTCTGAGCTCCTCCTGGAGAGCAGCAGGAGGTGAGGGTGGCACAAACCCCACAGCTGGTCCTGGTGGCATCGGCAGACTGAGCAGAGAGGGCTGAGGCTGGGGACTGGCAGTTTAGGGGGGCTTGGGGCTGTGCTGGGGTGGTCACAGCCCCAGGCTGTGCTGAGGATGTCTCGGAGCAGCAGAGTGCTGCAGGGCAGGGCACAGCTGGGGCATCCCCACATCGCTGTCCTGTCACCTCTTTCCTTCTCTCTTGGTGGCTCCTGCAGGCTGGGAATTCACAGCTGACTGCCAGGGTGGAGGGCAGGGGGACATCATCCCCTTCCAGCACATACTCTGTCCCCTCTTTGGGGTAAAAACAATCTCCCCTACAAACCTCCTCTGCTCTGGGGGATCGAGAGAGTTGGGGTTGAGAGAATTGGGACTGGAGAGGAGAAGGCTCTGGGTTGAGTTTATTGTGACCTTTCAGTAGAACCACAGAATCACAGAATGGCTTGGGTTGAAAGGGATCTTTAAATGTCACCGCACCCTTGCTGCCATGGGCAGGGACACCTCCCACTGTCCCAGGCTGCTCCAAGCCCTGTCCAGCCTGGCCTGGGACACTGCCAGGGATCCAGGGGCAGCCACAGCTTCTCTGGGCACCTGTGCCAGGTCCTCACCACCTCACTGTAGAAAACCTCTTCCTTATATCTAATCTAAACTGACCTTCCTGCAGTTTAAGACCATTCCCCATTGTCCTATCATAACAGGCCCCGATAAAAAGTAAAGGAAGTTTCTCATTTGATTTAGGACTAATCATTTATCTTCAGTTTTGCCTTTTAACCACCAAATGAAAAGTCACAGGGGCTCTACCTGACCCTGGGATGACTTTCTTCAGGTGCCTGAGAATTCCCAAGCTGCTGACATTGCCTGGAGACACCTGCGAGATGAGGAATATTCTCATTTGCAGCATCTCTTGGCTCTCAGCCCTTGCTGCCTCCATTCCCTGGTGTGGGACAGTCCCTCCCTGCTCCACACAGAGATGGGGAAGGACACAGAGGGGAGGACACAATCCCAAGCCAGTGCATTGCTGGTCCCCTGGTCCTGCTGCAGGGTCCCTCCATCCCACCCAGCCCCCACCGCCTGGGTCTGACAAACCACACACTGAGTATTTGTTTCAGATATTTAAATACATCTCAGGGTTCAGATCGCAGCTTCTCAACAGCAGTTAAATAAGTAACACATTCATATTTTGTAAACTGTTTCTCACAGCTTGTTTATTTAGGGTTATAACTCGATTTGGGCTCCTTATGGAAGTGTGACTCATTGTTTAATGTGTCAGCTCATTAGCAATACTTGTTTTTGCCTTATATTTCTGTGCTACCACTAATTGCTGAGCCCACTGTGAGCTTCAGCTTCCAATGACACTGTGGAAAATGCAAGAAAATAGATCAGTTACTAGATAAAAGGCAACAGAAATAAACAAACTCATGAACCTGCAGAGGAAGCTTTTTAGCTGCTGTGATTTTACTTCACAAGGAGACCTCCCTCGTTTGGGAAATTGATACCACCAGCTCCTGGGATCTTGTGTCAGGAGGATTTGAGCAAGGCCAAGCTAAGGAAAACCACGGGCAAAGCAAATGCGTCAGGGTCACTTCTTCACAGCAGCACAGGTGGGTGAACACCTGCAGCTCGAGAGCCACCAGCCTGCCCTCTCTGAGGAGCTGCTGCCCCGGAGAGGAGAAATCCAGGAGAAATTTCAGTATCTTCGTAATGCAATGTGATGCACAGACCCTGAGGGCTGGGACAGAGGTGCTCACACCCTTTGGTGAGAAGGCACAAACCAAACAATGCCTATCAAGGAGTTGCTAACAGCACACCTGCCCAAAGCATCCTCTCTGGACAGGATGCAGGTGAGGCTGGGAGCAGCTGCAGCCTCCTGCCACCCAACTGCTGCAAAAGGCACCTGCCCCAGGGCTGCAGGGATGGGGTCAGCACCTCCTCCTCCCTTCTGACCCCTCACCCTGAAGCTGCTGGTAGGAGAAGTGGCCTGGCCACAGCAGAGGTGGTTTCCACCTTGCGTTTCTCTGCTCAGAGCATGCTGCATCTTTAGGAATTGACAGCTGGAGATGGAAGAGCCCATTTTTGTCATTTAGATTTCATGGGCTCTCTGGAATAAGCCTTGAAAATGCTGATGTTCATGGTCACAGTCTTTGGCAAAGCAACTGTTCTGGACATGTGAAAATCAACCTTCCCTGCTTGCGTCCCCACTCGCTTCCTGGCTTCCTTTATTCCTTCCTTTTCTCTGCATCACTCGAGCAAGACTTTTTTTTTCTGCTTTGCTGGCACAAGCTTCTTTCTAAGAAGAGAACGGCTGCTTGTTTCCACATAGTTTTATGAGTTTTCATAAGTATTTAAAGGAACAACAGCCACCAAATGAAAAGCCTTTTACGGGACAGAGAATGAAGGAAAAACCCACAAAACTGGAGGGGTCGGTGATGATGACAAAGAAAGGGGAAAAGAGCCAGACGTGCCTGATTAATGTGTTTAACTTTTTCCTCCTTGCAGAGCCCCCGGGGAGCACTACTGGGAAGGGGTTGCTGGAAGAGGCTGTAGGATCCATGGAGGAGTCAGGCTGGGAGCGATGCTTTCTGCTCCATCCTCCCACTCCATCCTCTGGCCCCAGCTCCGCTGCTCCCTGCCAGGAGGATGGAGGATGCAGGCAGCTCCTTCCCCGTGCCCCAGCACAGCACAAGTGCCCACACTGCCTGTCCCTTCCCTGCCAGGCGCTGCCAGCCCTCGGCGTGTGACACTGGGACATGTCGGGTCCTGGTTTGTCCTGGATCCCTGGGAAGTGGGAGCAGGCAGAGGAGACACCAGCACAACGTGACTGGTCTCTGGAGCAGCATTTCAATTAGGAACAGGAAGGCCAGGGAAGGCTAAGCAAACTCAGGCTTTCCAAAGGAGGCTGCAGGAGCCAAAACTCTGGGGTTGCGTTTCTGGCCAGAAGTGCTGCAGGTTTGGAAAAGTTCTCTGCTGGAGCTGGGGAACATCCAGCCTGGGTATGAAACTGTTAGAGAGTGTCCAAAGGAGGGTCACAAATGGTGAAGGGTCAGGAGGGGTCACCTGAGGAGCAGCTGAGGGCACTCGGTGTGTCCAGCTGGAGCAGAGGACACTGAGGGCAGAGCTCAGGGATCTGCAGCTCCTCCCAAGGGACAGCTCTGATCTCTGCTCTGGGACAGGGACAGCACCCAGGGCACAGCTGGAGCTGGGCCAGGGCAGGTCAGGCTGGAGATCAGGGAAAGGTTCTTCCCCCAGAGGGTGCTGGGCACTGCCCAGGCTCCCCAGGGAATGGGCACGGCCCCGAGGCTGCCACAGCTCCAGGAGCGTTTCGACAGCGCTGCCAGGCGTGCCCAGGGTGGGATTTGGGGGGGTCTGGGCAGGGCCAGGGGAGGGACTGGATGATCCTGGTGGGTCCCTTCCAGCCCAGGACATTCTGTGATTCCATGATTGAGTAGAGGTGCTCCTGGGGGAATCAGATGAACCAGACTCTCTCCTCCCCAAGAGCTGTGCCCTGATGTGAGGATCACCCTCCAGCATTCTTTATCTCCTCCTCCTTTGGGATGTGCTGGGGCTGCAGGGGATTTCTCAACACCACTGAAAAAATGAGCATTTAAACACAAAGGTAAAGCTCCCTGTGACCCTCCCACAGTGAGACCCAGCACAGGGAAATCCATCCCATGGGATGCCTGCTCTAAAGCCTGACTGTCCCTCTGTGGAGAGCCACAGCAGCAGCTCCAGTGCTCCTCGAGCTCTGCAGAGGGACACTCTCCACACCTGCCCCAGCACAGTTATAACCCAAGACACTCTGCCTCCATCCCTGCTCAGCATTGCAGAGAGAAAGCAAAATTCATTGTCTGGGAGATGTACCAGGGCAGAATTGCGTTTTCCAGCGCTGAGGAGGGCTCTGCAAACAATGGAGATTAAAAAATAAATAAAAGCTATAAAAACTGCTCAGCAATGTCCTTTTAAATTATATTTTTTTCTGAAAATATGCAATAAATCCCATGCAAGAGTCATAAAAGTACCTGAAATGCTCCTCGAAAGATTTATGGGCACCTTACCACTATTCTCAATAAAGTGAATATGCTGGTTCCAAAATAATTTCTCATCACCCATACTTCAAATTCCTGAACTCCTTTCAGTCAGCCTATCCCAAGAATTACTGTAACATCAGGATGGCTGTATTACATCCCTCAGAAATAACCCTTCCCTCTGATTTATACACGTTGGGATCTCTCTCCTTTGTCCACGTTGCTGAATCCAGAGCCTCTCAGCTTTGACCCCGTGCCAAAGAACTGTCCCTGTAACTTTTCCAGGGAGGTCTGTCATCCCGAAATAATCTCATCGTTGCCTCGAAGTGGTTTGGAAACTTGGCTTTTGGGATGAACATTCCTGATATGGAGAAGGAGGGGGGTCCTGACACCTGCAAACGAGATGCCGTTGGTCAAGGGAGGTGCCCGGGAGGAGGTGGGGACAGCCTCCCCCTCGTGACGGAAATGAGGACAAATGTCTTTACCAAAAGGGTCCAAAAAAGGGATATTTTTCTGATGGTCTCCTCAGGAGATGCCTTGGAGCTGAGCAGCCTCCGTGGGGACAGGGACGGTGTAGTTGGATTTTGTGTTGGCCACAGCCACCGCTGCCCTTGCCTCCTGCAGGTGAGTGTGTGCTGGGCTTTGCTGCACCTGGGCTGCACCAGCCGAGGTTTTCCTGGCTTTGCATCACTCACGGGCCTGTTCCTCCCTGGGGCCATGGCTCTGCCCCACAAACACCTCTGTCAGCACAGGCACAGGCTGCGGGATGGGCTCCTGACCTGTTGGGGAGGATGAAATAGGAAAGCCTTATAAATATGATTACCTGGCAAAAGATGCTGAGAATATGGAAACTATAAGTGAGATTGAAATGGAGACAAGGTTTGAGATACCAAACCTCAGTTACTGAACAACTGGAAAGCAATGGCATGGCCACTGAAGGTAATCCACCTCTTTGATTAAACAATCCCCTTTTTGATTAGACAACACCCTCTGCTTGCAGACAGCTCCAAGGGTCAGAGCAGACCCTACCAACTTGGCAGAGGGTCCAAAAAGTAGTTTTTAGAGTTTAAAATATAACATTGTATAGTAATGCAATGACTCTCATAGGCTGCATGTAAATGTTGTAGGATTTGTAGCTTGTTCCAGATTGGTTAGTGAAAATTAGAATATTCAGCACAGAAGATGATTTATTGTATTGTAAACAGCAACCACGGTATTCCATTCTATTCTATTCTATTCTATTCTATTCTATTCTATTCTATTCTATTCTATTCTATTCTATTCTATTCTTTTCTTCTGTATTCTGTACTTTTCTTCTCTCTCTCTCTCACCTCTCTGCCCTGCTCTGAGCTGTGTCTGGCAGCTCCTGGCAGCTCCCCTACCCCCACGCCCTCTCACAATAAACCTCATGCTCTCAGACCAAACTCCAGAGATCTCTCGTCTCCATCCTGACCGTCCCAAACAAACTGACCCAAACACCACAGACGGCAAATCCTACACCGACCTCTCTGTGCCTTCACAGAACTTCAGGATGGTTTGGGCTGGAAGGGCTTTAAAGGTCAGCAGGTCCAACCCTCATTCTTCTCCAAGACTTGCAGCTTTTGTCCCCAAATCCCCGCCCTGGGCAAAGCAGCACAGCCTTTGGGATGTTCAGAGACATCTGCCAGAACCTGGCAGCACCGAGCTCACTCAGGGGTGAAATTTATCGAGGAGAAAGCAATAGCATTGGGGAAGAAATGCCCCAAATGTCTGTGGTTTATGTTCTTTCCCCAGCAGGAAGAATGTCTTTTAATTATTTGATTAAACCAGCCATGACGTGGAAGGGATTTGGGCTGTTCATCCTCCTTCCCACCTTCCCCATTTCTTTCATTTCACCACTGGTAACCCCAAAATTGTGATGCCCAGATTTACCAAGGACTCTGGGTTTATTTTAGTTTTTCATCTTCATTCCTTACAGTCCTTTTTACCACTTTTCTAATGTGGAGAAGTTTGCAAAATTGGACATTAGCAAGGGGAAAATTACAGAAAAAACTCCAAGGACCAAGACTGATGCCCTTCATCCTGTGGTAACCAGAGTCTGACAAAAGGATGTGGGAAACAGTAATCTGCTAAAACACCCTGAAAATGGGGAAAGAGGAAAGGAAAATTATCATTTCAACAACAACAAATGGAAAATTAAAGAAAATCACATCCAAGGGGGTTTTGGTGAAATGATGGATTTTTGATAAGGGGAAATTGTTGTAAATTTCTTGGGATAAAAGTGTTGTCCTCAGAGGCACCTGGGGATAGCAGTGCCACAGCCTCCCAGGTGGGTTGTGCTGGGAAGATCGGCATACACCAAGAGGATGAATTTCCAGGAAATTAAAAAAAAAAACCAAACCCAAACAACAAAACAACCCAAAAAACCCTCATTGTACTTTCAGCCGTATCAGTGCTATTCTCTTATTTTTAAATGGCTACTGCAATGTTGGAGACTTTGATCTGGAGCCAGGGAAGGGTGTCAGGGCTGGGGAGAGCAGGAGGTCCCAGCTGGGACAGAATGTGAAGCTGTGTCGCAGCAGGGCCTGAGCAGGGCTGAGGGACACTCGGGACACAGTGGCACAAGGGACACAGATCCATCACCCGCCTGCCAAAGGCACAGAGATCCGCCTTGCCCGAGAAGCTGATGACAACCTCAGAAATCAGCCTTTCCAGCCCTAACCAAATATCTTTGTGTCGTGAACCCTGAGAAACGCAGCCTCCAGTCTGGGGCCATTCTCAGACGCCCAGTCATGCATTTCAGCAGTGGGATTTGGGCGTTTGCTTTTTCACATTGGCAAATAAACCCTTCCCTGTGTTCATTCATCTCCACTGGTGCCTTTGTGAGGTTCCCAGATCTCTCAGATGCTCAGAACCCCCTCAAGGCTGTCCAGTCGATCAGCTCTGGCCCAGCATTTGCACCAGTCCATCCTGCACACCCCAGACGTGTCCTGAGGGGTTCAGCCACCCCAGAGCCAGAGCCTGACGTGGACAGGGCTGCCTTGACCTTGAAGCAGCAGTGCCTGATCCGGGGAGCGATTTTCCAGCTGGTCGCCCTCGGCTGCTCCAGTCAGGGCTGGAGCTGACTGCCCTGCTGCGGGAGGTGCCAGCCTCATGCCTGGCTGGTGCTTGGAGAGCATAAACATGGGAATAATCAGGGAGGGAAAAATCCAGCGTGGAGATGAGAGAAAGGACGGCAGCACGCGGCCTCTGTGCCGGCGAGATGGAGAGAAAACCCAGCATTCAAACACTTCAGCAATTAATTGGTGGTGTGACAGGAAACATGCACTGACTGTAAAACGTCTGCAAGCGCAGATATGTGAGTGTGCGCACAGCACTGGGGTGGGATGCTTTCCTGGGATTCCTTGACACTCTGGGGTTTTTTCCTGCAACACTGACCTGCCTTAAGGGAGCTCAGCTGTCCCTCCTGGTCCTCCCAAACCTTTGCTCCAAGAGCATCCTGGGGGCTCTGCCCTGGCACCTGCAGGTCCCACACCCCACCCCTCTGAAGGGCGAGTTCTGCCCCCAGGGCGGAGGCACACGGCATGGAAAGAGCAATAAAGTTATTTGGGATGTTTGAGGCTGAGCAAACCAGTGGGGTGAGGGCTCAGTGCCTCTTTTCCCTGCCTCTCTCCCCCGGTGAGGGGATCCAGGGCTGCTGCAGCGCCAGGACAGGGAGGATGTGAGTGCTGCAGAGAGGCTCCTGTGTCCGCCAAGCTCCTCTGGGACCCGTGTCTCTAAGAATAAGTGTCTGTGTCTCCATGGCCTCCGGAAAGCCAATCAACAACACTCGTTAGCTGCCATTTGGGCTCCCAGTGTCTCCAGCCTATAATTCAGTGGCTTGCATGCATTAATTGTCAAGCTTGGAGTGCTACAAAGAAGCCCAGCCTGGCTTTCTTGTGGTTTGCACTGGCGCCTCGCAGCACAGCTCTCCATCCTGCAGCTCGGGGACTTGGCACAGCAGCCTGGGCCCAGGGCTTTGCTCTCTGGGCTGCATCCCTGTTCCGAGCTCTGCTCCCAGGCAGCTGGGCTGCCCCTGGGCTGCCCTGGGGCTGTTCGCACCCTGCTCACCCATTTCTCACCCTCCTCACCCCTTTCTTGCCCTTCCAAGTGTATCTGCAGGGATTCATCCATGAGCAGGTCCCCCCCAGAGCCCCAACAGCCTCTGCCCTTCCAATGTCCCCAGGGCTGGGTGCTCCCAGCGGTGCCTCTGCCCTGGGGACCGTGAGTTGCCCTCAGCCAGGTGCCATCTCTGGGGGTTTTACTGTGAATTGCACCATTTTCTGATAGGAACACAGAATTATGGAATTGTTTAGGGGGGAAGAGACATCCGAGATCATCAAATCCAAATATTTGCCTAACGCTGACAACTTCACCACTAAACCATGTCCCCAAGCGCCACATCTCCACATCTTTCAAATCCCTCCAGGGATGGAGACTCCACCAGTGCCTTGGGCAGCAGTGCCAGGGACTGACAGCCCATTCAGTGGAGAAAATGTTTCCTAATATCACACCTAAACTTCCCCTGGCACAGCCTGAGGCTGTTTCTTCTCGTCCTGTCCCTTGTTCCCTGGGAGCAGAGCCTGATCCCACCTGGCTGTCCCCTCCTGTCAGTTGTAGAGAACAAGAAGGTCTCCCTGAGCCTCCTTTTCCCCAGGCTTTTCTCTTCTCGTGGCCGCAGATATTGGAGTCAGATGGCTGTGAGAAGGGAAGGGAAGGGATTGCACTGCCAGACTTGCAGGGGTGAGTACAAACACAGCCCTGCGCTGGCTCCAAACCCACTGGGTGTTTCCAGAGCTCAGCCCATTCCTGTGGAATTCCCCACCTAAGGAACCGTGTGGCTGCTGTTGGGACAGCACAAATGGGTCACAAACTCACCCTCAGTGCCCGGCGCACAGGGCTCTGCTCCAGGCTGCACCCAAGCTCTTGGGGCAGGGCTTGAATGTCTCAGTGCCCTTTGAAAAGGCTAAAGAACAAAGAACTCCAGTGGTTTGTTAATTCACTCCTCAGTCTCTGTGCCTCCAGAGTGACCAGTGTGGCAGGGGACCCTGGGCATCCCCCACAGCTGCAGCCCTCACTCGGTGGGCAGATGTTTGGTCTCTCTTTATTTCACATGAGCTGTGACCTGCAAAAGCACAGTGAGTGCCTGGGAAGGACTTGGGCTGTGCAGACAGGAGCCTCTTCTGCTGTGCTCTTGGAGCAGCAGCTGCTGGGCTGTCTGAGGCTGTGGTCACGTCTGGGCCACCCTGTGGCATGGACCTGTCGTCCCCAGGGTGTCACTGCAGTGGTGAGGGCTGAGGTTGCTTTGGGCTGCACCAGCAGGAGCAAAGCCAGAGCTGGGGTGAGCTGCTGGTCCCCAGGCTGGCCCTGGGGTGACACCTCTGCAGTCTTGTTTGGGACCCTCAGGACAGGAGAGGTGGAGAGAGCGATCAGGATGCTCAGGGGGCTCCAGCACAGGGTGGGGGAAGCAGGCAGAGGACAGAACTTCAGGAGTGACCCTCTTCCACTGCTGGGAAAGGTCACTTTAGAGGAGATGGGGCCAGGCTCCCACCAGAGGTGAGCAGGGCCAGGGCCAGAGGCAAGGGACACACGCTGCAAAAAGGGAAATCCCATGTGGATGTGAGGAACATATTCCTCACCACAAGGGCAGCACAGAGCTGCAGCAGGGGCCCAAGGAAGATGGTGCCTCCATTTCAGAGATTTTTAAAAACTGAGTGGATCAGGCCCCAGTCAATCTGCTGTAGCTCTGAAGCTGCCACTGGAGAATGTGGCTGGACCAGAGACCTCCAAATATCCCTTCCAGCTGAAATCTGCCTGTGACCCTGCTTTCTGTGGTTCCTAGTGCCAGTCTGAGCCCAAAGACCATTTCCAGTCCTGTGGTGTGGGTGGCCATGGATCCCACACAGGTGGGGTGGGTTGACCCCACGTCTGTGGGCAATCTCAGCTCCTGCAGGGTGAGAAGTGCTCTCCTCCTGGGGCTGCTGAAGGGTTACAGGCTGCTGTCAAACCCCTCGTGCACACCTTCCCCAGCCACAGGGAACCTGATTTTTTTCAGCTGGGTGGAGGTAGTCCATCCCCTAATCCCCAGGTCTGCATTTGGTGCCCTCCCCGGCTGTGTTTCCCTTTCTGAGGGCAGGGCTCTGTATGGGTCAGACACAGGAAGATGTGCTGGGTTTTGTTGTCTGGTCTTTTCCTTCTGTTTGCCTTCTGGGTCATCTCTGGGTTTTGCTCGGATGGTTTTGTTGCATTCTCTGCCTGCTCCCCTCAGAAACAGGAGTCAATTTAGAGCCATCACAGCATCATAGGATGGTTTGGGTTGGAAGGCACCTCAAAGCTCAAGTTGTTCCAGCTCCCTGCCATGGGCAGGGACACCTCCCACTATCCCAGGTTGCTCCAAACCCCACCCAACCTGGCCTTGGACACTTCCAGGCATGGGGAGCCACAGCAAACCCCATCCCTGCCCATGTTTGTATCCCCATTCTTTCCCAGGTGCATTCCTTGTGTTCATCAGTGCTGAATTTAACCCACAGCTGGATTTCCCAGGGTTCATCCTACAAACCCCAGCAGCTCTGATCTCTGCCCAGCCTGGTTTCCCATGAGGAGTGGGAGAGCAGCACATCCAAGGCACAGTCTGGGGGGAAGGGCCTCAGGCAGGGCACCTGTGCCACCCCAGGGCTGAAGGGCTGTGCCCAGCTCGGGCAGAGGCTGCTCTGGCTGAGGAACTGCACAGAAGCACATCCTCCTCCTCTGTGAGCAAGGTTCAGGATGGGCGTGATGGGAGCACAAGAGCTACAGTGCTGAGAGCAGATTTCCAGCTTTGTGAGCTGAAAACTCACCCTAGTAAACTGATATTGCATCTCCTCCAAACCTTGCATCCCTCAGCAGATCTCTGCAAGCCTGGGTCACCTCCCCGGCCCTTTCCAGGAGGTGCCACCTCTGCCCTCCCCACTCCTGTGCTACCAAGGGCAGTCACAGCTCAACAGTTCAGTGGTTCCACCACCGGGTTCCTCAGATTTCCAGAGCTAAATCCACCTGGTTCTGGTGATTTGCTCCTGCTTCTGATTGATGTTTCAGTTTGAAATGCTTCCCAGATCCCCATCCCCAAAGAACTGCTCTGGCACCGAGACCTCATGCAGCTCTCCCTGCGAACGATGATGCAGATAATTCATCTGTGTGACCTTTTCCTCACCGAGTGTTTCTCTTACATCTTCACCATCTCTTGGCCCTGCAGACTTTTTGGCAGGCTCTTTGCTTCTGATGTATTTGAAAAAGCTTTTATTACCAGCTTTTACACCATTAGCAAGCTGCTCCTCCAAGTCGTTCCTGACAGGATCTGCCAGGCTTTAATTTTTAGCTCACTTGCCTCTGTGCCATCCCATTACGTGTGCATGGAGGGGGAGCTGGTCCCAGCTCAGCTGCCTCCTGGGCCTGCTCTCTCCCCACATCCCCCACCACTGGTGTTCCCGGAGTAAAAACACGGATGAAACCTTTTTATTCTGTTGCAACATTTGGTGCCTTCCTTAAAGCTTCCATTTCTGGGATCAGGTAACTCCCTGGAAAATTCAGCTTTTGCTGTCGCTTTTCCCCAGCCCAGAAACAAGGAAAGAGGGAGAGCTGAAAGGTGAGTGTAGCAGGAGCTGCCTGGAAGCTGATGTGGGGACCTGGTGACTGGGAGCAGGGCAGAGAGGGATGCTCGTGTGTCCTGGCAGCACATTCTCCTGCTCTGTGCTGGGCTGGGGACCAGAGACCAGAGGGATTCAGCAGTGGAGAACCCTGATGGGGAGCTGGGATGTGGTATGGGGTCACAGATCCTGTGGGACCCACTGCAGCTTCACACCAGTAGGCAAAACCCAACTGCTGTGGGATCTCTTCCTCTCTCCAGGCAGGTCATCCCTGCTCTGTGTGTGTCTGAGTGATTTTTCATGATAAATCCCCTATTTTGTGCAGCTCTCCTGTTCACGGGTGCAGGGTGGAGTCCTGGCAGCCTTGCCCTGCACACACAGCTTGGGAAGCAGCTCATGGTGGTGCTTTCCAGAGGACATTTCCCTTCCCAGGCCACAGGTGATGAGCACAGGGTGCCCATGTCCCACGTTCTCACCGTGCCTGGGCTGCCTGGAGCACATCACACTGCCCTTGAGCCCCTCTGCCCACCTCAGAGGAGACCCCCAGCCTCACACAGCACCTCTGGATGAAGCCCTGCAGCGTTCCAGCCCCGAGGGCTGAGCGGTGGCCATGGGAGGGACCAGCTCATGTCACCTCCAGCGCTGGGAATCGCTCCTGGCTCACCGTGCCACTGACATCCTCCCTGCTCTGCATCCTCAGTCCCTGTGGATGAGCAGAGAGGCTCGGGAGCGAGGGGGCCGGTGCAGGGTTTGTCTGGATGGCTGTGGGATGCAGATGGCTGGTGACAAGATGCTGGAGGCAGGCGCTGGCAGGAGCTGCCACCGGCGTTTGGCAGCGCTCATGTGACACTGCACAGAGCCGCTGATCACCTGAGTCCTTCGGGGCGCTGGGGGGGCACATTGCAGTCAATAAGCAGCTCTGCAGATTATTTAAGAAGTCAACAGCAGAGGTTTCAGTGCCTCAGGAGCCTCTGATCAGATACCTGGGGGGCTGGGGGAAGTGCAGATAATAGCAGGGGGACAAGCAGGTGACAAGGCTCCCAGCAGCACAGCCCCTGTGTTATCTGCTGAGCTGATCACCACCAGGGTCTGAAGATTTTAATGACATGCCTTGTGAATGAAAACTACCCCTTTTAACCCCAAATTTGCTGCTCTTTACAATCTTAGAATTGAACTTTCCAGTATCGGCTGAGGCACTGATCAATTTTTCATACAAATGTAAAAATCTGGGCTGGCTTGTGCTGGGATGTGACTGAACACTCAGGCCTGCCAGGGTCTTTATGTAACACCCAGCCTTGGGCTGGCAGCAGGAGAGATGTCCTGGGGACAGCTGGCATTGGATCCATCGGACAGTTTCCTATAGAACCCCCTGCTACCAAAGCCTTGCACACAAGGCCATGGAGCAGGGAGGAGCCAGGGGTGCTGGCTGAGCTGCTGTGGGATTGTGTTCTCTGAGCTTGTCCAGAGCTGGGCAAGCCCTGCTTTGCTCACAGACGCCAGGCGAGTGCTGAGAGAGCAGGTGGGAGCCTCAAAATGCATCTCAGACTGACCTCCTCCACCCAGTCCTTGCCTTTGCTCTGTCCCCTTTGCCACTCTTGCATCCCTGTCTGTGTCTCTGCCTTTCCCATCTCCCCCTCCTCACCCCAAACTCCACCTTCCATCATTTGGGGCATCCCAGACTTGTTTCTGGACTGCCTTACACCTTGCACTGGCTCCTTTTTGCTCAAGCACACCCTCCAGAACGGCTTCCCAGACCCCCAGCCCCCACTGCAGGAGGAGCACGGAGACTTCTTGGCTCTCCAGATCCCCCACAGGCAACCTGGGAGCTCCCCCCCAGCTGGGACAGGTGATGGGGTCCACTGCCCAAGGTCTGCTTCCACAATGCCTCCATCCCCAGCTCTGATTTACCTCCTGCTCTCTCTTGCCTTGCCTGCCTTTTCCTGAGCCCTCTTTAGGCTGATGGGGAGGCCACAAGCCACAGCCAAGTGGCACCTTCCCCTCTCCATCCTGACCCTGGCCTTGGCCTTACCCCATCCTGGGCAGGGGAGGGTTTTTCTGCGGCAGACTGGACCCAGTGCCCCGGGCTTGGGGTGACTGGAGGATGATCCTCTGGAGCAGAGCCCTCCCTCCTCTGCCCAGCAGCTCTGATGTGCTGAACTCTTCCCTGCCATAGCATGTGCAAACCTCACCCTTTTCCCTGGGTGGTTCCTGCATGGAGGGTGTTTTTCTAGGCGAGTTTTGGGATGGGAACGTGGCATGTGCTCGGAGCCACTTGCTCCTGACTGATTGTGCCATCTCCAGTGAGTCTCTCGTGCTTGGGGCTCCCTGGGATTGGAAACCCAGCACTGCTGCCAGCTTCTCCTGGTGCTTGTGGTGAGTTCAGTGCTCAGAAATCCCTGGGGCTGTGATTAATCCTCCATGGTGCTATTTAACTCCATGTCAGGGGTTCACAGGGATGTATCCAGGAAGGTGAAGACTTTACCTCAATGCTCACCAATGGAAGCTGCTGATTTTGGGCAGTGCTGTAAGCATTCTTCATCTGTTGAACTGAAATAATGTTAAATTCCAGAGCTCCTGATCCATGTGAATAACCACACGCACGTGTAATTGTTCCTTCTTGGGCCTTTTAGGCCAGTTTCCTCCAGAAAACAGCAAATTTTGGCTCCAGATGGATGCAGACTGATGCCACCTGGTTTGCAATCTCTGGTGAACTTTTTACTGTGTCCTTTGTCCTAAAGAAGGTGCTGAATCCCCACACACTCACTTTGTCCATCCTAATGACCCTTCCAAGCTGTTTCCTCCCTTGTACCCTCCTCTGCACCACAGGTCTCTGTCACCTCCAGGGTTGAGGTGACAAATTCTGGAGCTGCTCTCTGGGTTCTGGTGGTCCGTGCTCTTTGGTACTGAACATTACGCTCCAGCTTCAGTCTCAGGGAGCAGTAAAGGAAGGGATGAAGGGGATATTCCCAGGAGGAGAAGAAGATGAGCCTTCAGCATCTTTTCCCAGCTTGCTTCCCCACCTCTTGCTGCTCAGCAGCTTCGGGTGAGATCCCAGAGCCCAAATCCCTTCCCACCACTGTCCCCTCCCTGGCTCAGGGGAACCACCACGTTCTGGGACAGGAGGGGGTGGGATGGGGGGATTTGAGACAGGACAGCACTGTCTGGCTGGGAACCCCTGAACACAACAGGACAGCCCCTCTGGTTTCACCCAGCTGAGCCCTGCCTGGCCCAGGCAGCAGGGAGAGCCACGATCTGCAGAGTTAGAGTGTCCAGGCTTTCTCAGCTCCATGAGCCCTCCGAGGAAGGACCAGGGGAGCTGTGCAGCCCCCGGCAGCAGCAGGGAGGTCTGGGTTCAGCCCCGTCACTGAGAACAGCTCGAAAATCTGTGCTTTAGATCTCCCTGGGAAAGAACACACGACCTTGAACATTTCAGTTTGATCTGGGGAAGGAAGGAGGTAAGAAACAGCATCTGAGCCAGCAGCAGGGTGAGCCTCCCTTGGGAAGGCAGGTGCAGAATTAACTCTCACCTTGCTGCCGTTCCCCTGCCAGGTGTTCGTGTCTGCTCAGGGTCTGGAGGGTGACAGAGCCCCCAGTTCAGAAAGGAGAACAATTAACAAGAAATAAAATACCAGCGAGCCCTGAAAATCACCTGCAAGATAATAAAGAGAAAACAAATCTACCCTTTTTCTTTGAGAGCTCTTCTTAGCTCAGCAGATTTATTGTTGCCTTTTTAAATTTTAACAACTTGCAAGGCCACTGCGCTGGCTTCCATTACATTAAAACTTTTGCTTTTTATTCCCTAATTCGGAGCAGAAGGGAAGGTAAATCACCAGGCAGTGAAAGGCTTGCAGTTGACAGGTGCTGCTGTGAGAGGAAATAGGTTTCTCTCGCAAGGTGTCCCACCAGGCAGCAGGTGAGGAGAGGGGGGCTGCCTTCCTCTGCTCCTCGTGGCGAGTGCGGGCACCAGGTTCCTGCAGTTTGGGGTCCCTGGGGTGAGCCCTTGTTCTGAGATCAGCATTCCCACGTCACACAATGTGTATTTTCCAGGCCCAGGCTGGTTTTGGGGACGCAGCAGCTGAGTCCCTCTGGCTCAGTACCCCTGGGTGTGTGTGAGGTGGTTCTGCGTGAGGCAGCGGTGCTGCTCTGTGCTCCCACGGCTGCAGGCTCTGATCCCTCCCTGCGGTGATGAAGCCTTGGTCCAGCAAAGACAAACTGATGGAAGATGAGCTTGGCCACTCAGCTGCTGCAAGACACTCCTGTCAAGCTTCACCTGTAAGATGGACCAGCAAAAGTCCTTTTCCGGGAGTGTCTTGCAAGCTTTTTCCCCACATGCCACTGTTTGGGAAGGGCCTGGGTGGCCTCAGAGGGATGCTGGTGGCAGTTCCCACACCCTGCATCAAGCACAGGGACACCACACTCCATCCTCCGCGCGTGACACCGCAGTCACTCGCGTTGTCCCTCACGCAGCAGTGACCCAGGGCCCCTGGGCATGTGCAGCATCTTCCATGGCCTTCAGAACACCCAGGCCATGGCAATGCAGAGAGATCTGTGTGCTGCTGGAGCAGGATGAGCTTTAGAGTCCCTTCTGAACCAATCCATCCTGGGATTCTGCGATTCAGAGCTCCAAGGGGCTTGGCCATGCTTGGGGCAGCCAGAGCCCAGTTCCCCCACACTGGGGGCTCTGAGTCCTGGGCCTCTGTGCACTGCTTTTCTGTGGGTGTCAGATTTCCTAGGGGTAATCAATGCAATTTGCTGACCCTGGTGGCAATACAGTGACTTCTCCATTAATGAGGGAAAAGGACGTGTCAGTCTGTGCCAGTCTTACATGCAGGAGGCATCAGATCAGCAGCCTGGGGCTGGCAGTTGTCTCTGCACACGGCCAGGGGGCTGGCAGTGCTGTGCTGTGCCCCCAGCCCATCCTCGGGGTGCCCTCCCCTCTGCCCATCTGCCCTGGACACCCTGCTCCTGCCAGCTCTGGCTTTGCAGGACAGCCAGAGGTGTCCAAAGCAAGCAGAGCTGTTCTCACCTCTGGCACCGATGAGGCTAATTCCTGTGGGATTTTATTTGGCCAGGATTCAGGGGAAACTCCCAGTGGGACAGGTTCTCCATCCTCCTACATTCCCCACACGTTTTTCCATGTGCCAGACACCAATGTGCATCCCAACACTGCCTTGTCCTCCTCCAGGCTCTCCTACCCTTTCCCATAACCAACCAAACAGCTCTGGGGCTCAGCTGTGGGCTCTGCTGAGGAGTGTTCAGAGTCGGGTCCTCTTTCTTTACAAAGTAAAGATATTTCACATGAAAAACAGGTTTTCCTGACCTGGGAAAACAAGTGGCCCCAGTCTTGCAGGTGTCTTCAGTCTGGCATTATCCACATGCCACGGGGACCTGCCAGCACCAGCCGAGGGTGATGCCCAGGCTTTGGGTTTCGTCAGGATGGAGAGGGAAGCGAGATGGCACAGGCAGGGGTTGTGCAACCACGTGGAGTTACTCATGGTCAGATGCAGCATCAAGAACCTGCTTTTCACGAGGAACTTGACTTGCTAATGAGGCCCGAATCTGGGTCAGGCATTTCCCACACTGGGGATGGGTGGACGCGGGCACCGGCAGCACACCTGGGCACCTGGAGACACGGGCAGAGCACCCGGGCTGTCTCTGGCTGCCACAGCCACGGGTGAATTTCTGCAAGGAGCCTCTTGGCTTCTGCCTCCTGCCAGTTTCAGCAGGCTGGGGTGTGTGTCTCTGCTGCCACTGTGAATCTGGCCCTGAGATCATCACAGAAACTTGGCTTCCAGCTGCAGGTGTCTGATGGGGACAAGTCCCTTCAGGCCCCGGCTCCTCCTGACGGCCACGGCTGCCTTGCTCCTGGGAGCAAAGCAAAGTTGCTTTGGAGATGATACATTATTTTCTTTAACCCAGATCAGCTAGACTGGGCGCTGCCCTTCCCGAGGTCATCCTGGGGTGGGGAAGAGGTTGACACCAACCAGACCATGGTCCACGCCCCAGAGGTCCTGCCAAGAGCAGGTCCTGACCCAGGTGAACGGAGCAGACACCTCGAGGTGGCCGTCTGGGTCACCACAGCACCCGTCCAATGCTGCCAGGGTGAGAAATCTTCCCCTGACACCTCCAGATGGCTGTTTTCCCCATGTTCCAGAGGATCCTGCCGCCCTGGGAGTTTGCTCCAGCCCCCGGCAGATTTGCTGACTCTCGATGGAAACAACCTGATGGAAGTTCCTGTGCAGGACATGGTTTGGGTGTTTTATTCCAGCATCGCTCTGTTCTTTGACCAAAATTCCCAAGATTGGACCCAGCAGCCTGTCTCATTTGTATGCGTGCCTGGGCTCTGGACGTGAATATGAGAATGGTGCAGCAAACAGGGGTTAAAGCCCAGGCAAGTGGCAATCAGATCCTACATCCCGTGTGCCAACTGGGATGCCCTCACCTGATTTGCAGGTTACCCTCGCCTCGTAGTCCTTAAATTCCTTGATCCGAGCAGCACATTCTGTGAAAATCAATGTAAATAAGACTCCTGTGGCTCTGCCTCTCGCCATCAGAGCCCAGCACTTGAGTCAGATGGTCCAAAAACTGCTCTCAGCCACTTATTTATTTTTTAAAATGAATCCAGCCTAGAGCAGGATTACGTGGATTAGCAGCTGAGCATTCCCCTGCCTACAGAACATGCCCAGCCAGACGGCTACGCGCTGATGGGAATCCTGTCCTCCAAATGTGACATGTATTTCCATGGCCTCTTGGCTGCTGGCATCTGAGCCCATCTGCTTGGCTGATCCGGGCTCTGCCCAGCCGGCTTGGTCTGTGGCCCTGGGCAGGGGCACCAGGCTGGGGCAGGGGGTGCTCCAAGCTCCTGCCTGCAGGGAATTGTCCTTGCTGATGGCGTGGATGCTGCTGGGAGCTGTGGAGCAAAGAGGGAAACCTCCTTGGAGCAGGGGGTGCAGGGAGGTGAGGGCTCTGGCAGGCAGCCAGTGCCTTTACTGGTCAAGCTGGTGGTCTTTTTTAGCAGGGATGCTCTCCCTGATGAAACCCCTGCAGGTTTGGGGGGGGGGATGAAGCAGGAAGCTACCAGCACAAACCCCAGGGCAGGAGCAATGGACTGGGCTACAAAATTGGGATAGAAAATTTGACTGCAAAATTTGGCTGCAAAATTGGGCTGCAGAATTGAGCTCCAAAAGCTACACCGGTGTTTTTCCAGGCCTCGGAAGGCACCTGAGCATTTTGTGCAGGACCATCCCTGGGACATGGTGTCCAGCATGAGGGGCTGTGGAAATGGAAAGGAGACCCCACAGCCGCACAGAAAAACCCCAGTGGGTCCCACATGGAAGGGACCCCCCAGCTGCTGTCAGTACAACCCAGTGACAATCAAGAGAAGATTCTCAGTCCTGAGCAGCCTGGGCTGGCTCTGAGTCCCACAGAACAGAAAAGAAGCTGGAGCTCCTCACGCTGACCCCATGCTGGGTGACCCCCGGATTCAGAGCCTTGTCCCCTGGAAAGAACCTGTCCCCCAAGGGGTGTGTGTGACTCTGGGGGCTCAGCAGTGAGTGCTGTGGCTCCCGGGGGTGCTGGGAGCCCCTCACCCAGCTGGGCAGGTGGGCAGGGCAGGGTGGGCACACAGGGCACTGCTGGCCGGACACGGAGGGTGTGTGCAGAGAGGGAGAAGCTCTTTGGAAGGACCTTCCCCTTCCTCCACCTTTGCTCCAGGGTGATGCTGAGCGCTGCAAAACACTTGCACTTAATAAAAAATAAAAATAAAAATAAATAAGTGACAGAGCAGGCTGTCCTGTGGTCCCCTGTCCCTGTCCCTGCTCTAGGGAGCTGCTTGGCCTCGAGTGTGGATCCCATGGCTCTGCTGGTGCCAGCTCCCTCTGCTCCCTGCCTGTGCCTGCCCGCCTGGCACGGGCTGGGGACCATGGCACAGTGCGGAGGTGCCCAGCCCCAGCCTCGTGCCAGGGAAGCCCGTTTGGCTAAACAAGTTTTCACTGACACCTTTTTTCCCCCCCCCCCCCTTCAGTGGAAGCCTTCCAGCGATTTTTCAATTGCTCTCCTCTGAGTGGAGTGCGGCCAGCTCCCTGCCCGCTCCTCGCTCGGAGCAGACAGCTGGCTCCTGCCCTGAGCTGGCCTGCCAGGCGCGGTGCCAGGCGGGCAGGACGTGTGTCCCACGCTCCCACGCATGCCCGTATGGCGAGCGGGTGCCAGGCAGCTGCACGGCTCTGGCACAGCCCCGGCCCCAGCCCCGGACAGGCGCTGCTCTGCCCAGGGAAGGAGTGGGGTCTGGCGCAGACCCTCGGCTGCAGCTGCCCTGGGTGCCCTCTGTGAGCCCAAGGAGACAGCAGCGCCAGGCTGTGCAGGTGTTGGTCACCTCCCTTCTCTCCAGAGGTGACCCAGCACTGAGGGTCTGCACCCCTCTGCCCACACTGCCACACCTTTCACGTGGCACTGCCCCCCAGCCCTGTCCTGCTCAGCAAAGGAGCTTCCCAGGACCTGTCCCCGGGATTAAAGATTAATTTTCTAGAGGACGATGGGAGGGTGGAGCAGAGGTGAGAAGAGCAGAGGCTGCATGGAGGAAGGCAGAAATAACTCTGACATATTTGATGGTTTCCCTTGTCAGTGCAGCGCTGGTGGTTCCTGTCTTGCTCATGCCATGAGTGACACAGGATCCTTCTGCCTGGCTCAGCACAAGAATGGAATGGAATGGAATGGAATGGAATGGAATGGAATAGAATAGAATAGAATAGAATAGAATAGAATAGAATAGAATAGAATAGAATAGAATAGAAGGAATGGAATTTCCTGAGCTGGAAGGGACCCACCAGGATCATCCAGTCCCACCCTGGCCCTGCCCAGACCCCCAAATCCCACCCTGGGCACCCCTGGCAGCGCTGTCCAAACGCTCCTGGAGCTGTGGCAGCCTCGGGGCCGTGCCCATTCCCTGGGGAGCCTGGGCAGTGCCCAGCACCCTCTGGGGGAAGAACCTTTCCCTGATCTCCAGCCTAAATCTCCCCTGACAAAGCTCCAGCTTGGGCCCTATCAAGGTCTGGACATGTAGGATCTCATGATTCACTGAATGAGCACCAAGGAAAGTGTTGAACAGCTTTGTCATTCCAGACACATCATTCCTCCTTCACGGAACCAGGCAGGAGTGCATGCTGATAATCTGGGATCTCGTAATTAAATACCCTGCAGCCTGAATATGGATAAGAAGGCACAGTTATGGTTTTGTGGACTGTGTCACTTGTGGCATTTCTGTGGGTTGGAGTTGCTCTGCTTTGCAACTTAAGTGCTCGTGTAGCTGCTGCATGTGGCACACTATCAATCATGGGTGTGAAAAATCCCCCAAGCCACCAGAAAATGGAAACAATCTTGAATGCTCCTGAAGTGAAAGCACAAAGCCATTCCCAAGACATTCCTTCAACAGCAAAATGGCTTTTTAACGAATCCAGACAGAAGATATAATAAGGGAAAATCTGTACAGAGAAAGAAAACCACCCCACCTGCAGCAGCAGAGTGTGACAGGAAAATTGAGGGTGGAAGGACTCTGAAGGTCTCTTGTTCAACCTCCTGCACGGTCAAACTAGGATGCTCAGGGATTTTTTCTCCAAGATCAGTCAGGTCCTGAAGGCCTCCAAGGACAGAGGCTGCACAGCCTCCCTGGGCAGTTTGCTGACATGTTCGACCTTCCCCATGGTGAAATTTTCCCCCTGCATCCAGTCCAAAGTTGTTCTGGTTCATGTCTGCTGTCTTTGTCCTCCTACTGTGGACAACTGCAAAGAGCCTGGCTCTGCCTTCCTGGTGATCTCCTTGTAGATGGCTCTGGAGATCCTCCCCTGATGCTTTCTCATCCCCAGTCTGAACAAACCTCAGTCCCTCAGCCTCTCCACACAGTGGAACACGCTCCAGCCCTTGGACCATCTCAGTGACCTCTGGATTCACTCTGCTCTGCTGATGGCCCCTGATAGACCCAGACCCAGACCCAGACCCAGATGAGGAATCCAGCTGGAGTCAGTGTGTGAGTAGAGGGAGGTTTGAACTCCCATCATCTCCTCCAGCCCTGTGGTCTGTGTCTCCAGGAGTGTCCTCTCACACGTGTGCAGGTGAGGACGTGGCCACAGAGAGCCGAATGGGAGATCCTGAGGACAGCCCATGAAAATCCTGGCATGAGAGAGCTAAAAACACCATCCTGGAGGCTGGATGGACAGAGCAGCAACCAAAGGTATCAATGTCACGTCCAAAAGAGGTGACAGCTTTCTTACAGCTCCCCTTGAGGGGCAGCGGATGCGTAACTCCAACCTTTGCTCCCTGGGACAGGCACAGCACCCAGGGAACGGCTGGAGCTGGGCCAGGGCAGGTCAGGCTGAAGATCAGGGAAAGGTTCTTCCCCCAGAGGGTGCTGGGCACTGCCCAGGCTCCCCAGGGAATGGGCACGGCCCCGAGGCTGCCACAGCTCCAGGAGCGTTTGGACAGCGCTGCCAGGGGTGCCCAGGGTGGGATTTGGGGGGTCTGGGCAGGGCCAGGAGTTGGAATCCATGATCCTTGTTGGTCTCTTCCAGCTCAGGATATTCTGCAATTCTCTGACAGTCCAAGGAGATCATTTGTCCCCTCTGGGACAGCACCAAAACCACAGCACCTGCCACCCCCCCGAGAAAACTCCCTGGGGAAGTGGGAGGAGGCAACACCATCCAGGGTGGAGATGCTTAGCGTGGGGAAATCAGCTTGGCTGCAGCTGCTCCATGGCAGAGAAAGTGCAGCACCACCCTCCCCTCCCCTCCCCGGGCGCGGGGCCAGCGCGTCCCGGCACGAACAGGCAGCTCCTGCACACGAGGCTGGGGGTGTCTGCTGGGGACACTGCTGAGAGCACTTGAAGAGCTTCCCAGCCCTTCCGTGCCTCCTCGGAGGTGCTGCCAGCACGGATGTGCCCTGCGCCCAAGGGACCGTGCCCACGGTGGTGGCCGGGGACTCAAACTCCAATAAAAGTGCTTTGGGCAGCGTTTGCTGCACGATCCCGCAGGTGCTCCCAGGACTCTGCTTGCACCAGCTGGAAGGGATGGTCCAGGGTGGCAGTGAACAGCCTTTGGCATCAGCTTAGAGCAAACTGAGAGTTAATGCTGAGGTTTCAGCAGCAGCTGTGGGGGCGCAGTGCTCAGCCCCCTCCCCACTGTGCCATACCCATCGCTCTTATGGAGCCGCAGTGACAATGTCCCCTGAACCAGCACAAACTGGGGGTCCTGTAACTCTGCTGAGCCTGTGGGGAAGCCCCTGGGAGTCTGAAGGCAGCTGTGCTGCAGACACAGGGGCTGGGGGTCTGTGCAGAGCTCTGCAGGGTGGAACACATTGCTGTACAGCTACCATCCCTGCCTGGGGGTTTGGATACCACCTGCAGCAGGTACAGCCCATCGGTGTCCTCATCTCTGGTGTCCTCTGCACCTGCCAAAGGCCTGTAGATACCTGCAGAGCTTCCCACCGCTCTCCTTCAGGAGCTCTGTGTCTCTGTGCCTGTAACCCTCACACGGTGAGGCAGAGGATCTGCAGCACTGCTTGTTCCCAGTGCTCCCCATTTGGACCCATCAGTTGGTTCTTGCCATGTGCTGGGATCTCCTGGGAGTGGGGCAGAGTCCCTGCTGTGTAGGGATGTCACATAGGTGGTGTGGAGTTCACAGTTAGATCACACAGGGACACCTTCCATTGTCCCAGGTTGCTCCAAGCCCTGTCCAACCTGGCCTTGGACACTTCCAGGGATGCCACAGATCCTCTGGGCAACCTGTGCCAGGGCCTCCCCACCCTCACAGGGAAGAGTTTCTTCCCAATATCCCATCTAAACCTAGTCTCTGTCAGCGTGGAGACATTCCCCTTTGTCCTGTCACTCCAGGATGATCACAACCACCTCAGCAGGGCAGTGATCCTACTTCCATCACTACCAGGAAGGGTTTCCCCATGGCTGCATCCCCAGGACAGTGCCCCAGATGGGGCAGGACATAGTGCCCATGGCACCCACTTTTCCTGGCCCTTGGCTGGAGCCCATAGCCCCAGAAATACCTGGCCACCAGCCCTCTGCGTGGGAGCAGGGCGGGTAGAGAGAGCAGCACGGGCTCAAATCCAACAAGAAGGATTCCATCTGAGTCTGGCTGGAGGCGGCGCTTCCCAGAGGTTGGGTCAGGAAGCCTGGGGTCCTCCTGACCCTCCCCTGGGCTATGAGATGCTCAATCCACCCTTGGTGCTGTGGTGCCTCTCTGTGTATCTCAGTGCTGGGGACACACCAGGGCTCGCCAGGGGATCACACGGGGTCAGACTGTGTTGGTGTGTGTGGAGTGAGGAGGAGTTCCAGGGGTCCTGCACAGGGGGCTCTCCTGTCACCCCTCCGTGCTCCAGCAGCGCCCACCTTACCATGGCCCCTTGCACAGCTCATCTCTTGCAAGCTACACCGGGCTTAGGGGAAACTGAGGCAGGCAGGAAAGGGGAGGGAGCTGAGGATGGCAGAAGGTCTGAATTGCTGCAGGCTGGAAGGAAAAAGCAAGCAGCAGGAATTGCCCAGGCTGTCCCCTCCCCATGGCCACGGGGGAGCAGGTGACCACATCCACCGCGTCCCTCTGGGCAGGGTGGGAACTCCCAGCCCGGAGCCGAGGGCCGAGGCCAGGCTGTTTGCTCGCAAAGCCGTGGGGAGGAGCTGCTGGAGAGCAGGGCTCGGGGTTTTGAGCCACGTGTCGGCCGGGGCGGGGGCCAGGCTCGCTCCGGGGTGGCCTCTCGGGATGTCTTGGGAGCGGTGCCTTGTGCGCGGCTGAGCAACCGCGGCGGAGGATGCGCTGGGAGCGCCCGGGGAGCTGAGCTCTGCTCCGGCACTCTTGGACAGCGCCGAGTTTCCTCCTCCCCGTGGGCAGAGGCCGGGAACGGCACGTCCTCGCTGGCCGACCTCTCCGGCCGGGTCAGCAGGTCCCCGCTGGCCCGAGCCGCAGGAATGCTGGAGCACAGGCCGTTCGCATCCCGCGCTGCTTGACTTCAGCTCGCTTAAAAATATCCTCTGACAAATACCTGCACAAACAGGGGAAAAAACAAACCCACCTCACCCTTATGAAATAATAAAGGATCTGTAATTTTCCACAGGACTGAGGCACAGTGTTTGGCCTCCCAGTGCCTCGCCTGCACGGCGGGGGTCGCAGCCCCCTGTGCCGGTGCCTTTGCCGGAGGCTGGAGCGGGAGCGTGTCCTGCCCAGCGGGGTGAGGCTCCGGAGATGGGAGCACCCGCCTAAGGCTTCCCGGCAGGCTCTGGCACCCGGCGCTGCGCTGAGCTCAGCCTCGCCCCGCTCCCCTCCTCGCTCCGCCGGGTCCCGCTCGGGGCTGCGCCCTGCGCTCCAGCCGGGCTGGCAATACCCGAGCTTGGCACCTCACCTCACCCCCAGTCGGGTGCAGGTTCCACCCGTCTCCCCTGGGAAAGGGGGGCTCCCGGCGGGAGGGGTGTCCCTGTCCCCAAGCTGGGGCTGTGGCAGGTGAGGGATGTTCCGCTCAAGCCCAGGTGTGTGGTTTTAGCAAGAAATGCCTCCTGGCAGCACTGCTGCCCGCTAAAGCTCTGGCTGGGTTTCACAGCGCTGGGAGATATGGAGGAGAAACTCCCAAAGCATCAACGGGCTGCCCATCCAACGGGGGAAAGGAGGGCAAGGAGGAACCCAGCACAAGGGGAGAGTGCAGCCCAGGTGGGCACCGGGCACGGGGTGCAGGTGGGTTGGGACGAGGCTGGGGTGGCCCTGCTCTGGGCACAGGACTGAGCTCTCTCGGTGAGCTGGAAGCAGCCCCAGTGGGGAGAATCCCTGCTCCTTGAACACCCAGGAGGCAGCCCCTGGGCTGCACACACCGGCTTGATGGCTGTCCCTGCCATGGAGCTCAGCCCTCTGCCTCACAGAGGGGCCCTGAGGCCCTAGGAGACCCCCAGCCCTGCAGCACCCAGCCCTCTGTGCCCCCAGAACAGGCTTGTCCCCTCTCCAGGCTTTCCTGGGGCCATGGCATCGACTGCATCTTTGCTCCTGGAAGGACCCCCCACCCATGCCCTCTCCTGCCAGGACCTTCTTCTCTCCCAGTCGGGCTGCCCAGGGAAAGTGGAATGCTCAGCACTGTCTGGAGGGTGTGGGAATGGGCAGGCATCCATGGCAGGGTCCCAGGAGTGCAGTGGCCCTGGTCAGCTGCCCCTCTGGTGTCCCAGGATCCATGCAGTGCTGGTACAGGGGTGCTGTCAGCTCTCCGTTGGACCCACCTGGGTCTGGTGCTGTGGTTGGGCGAGACTCCCTCGGTCACTGCAGGAGCCAGGTCTGAGCTTTGGTGGCAATCACTTGCCCCTTGCAGCAAGTGTCACCTGGCCACACCGGGAAATGCTCCAAACTGGCTGGACACTGACCATGCTCATGTTGTCCCCACGCCTTCCCCCACTCTCACCCCACAGAGCCATGGACACCATGTTCCCCCACCATGGAAAGTGGCAGCATTGCTTCATCCCTGCCCAGAGCCTTTGCTCTCCAAGGGGCACAGGGAGATGGCTGGGCTGTGGCTGGCATGATGTGGCACCTGGCCAGCACTGAGGAGCAGTGGCAGCTCAGAGCTCTCCTCCAGGGCTCTCCAGGGAAGCAACAGGGAGCCTTGGTCCTGTCTGAGTGGCACAGGGCTGGCTGTCCCCATGCAGTGGTTAGTGTGGCTGGGAGAAGGCCCTGAGCACTGCAACTGGGTGCTGGCTGCTGGAGCCCAGGGACAAGGCTGGATGGCTGTGGAAAGGCATGGGAAGAACTGCAGAGAGGGGTTTTTGGGGGTCTTGCAGGATTCGGGGTGTTCCTGCCCTGCTCCTGGCTGCTGTGGGGACACAAGGTACTCTTGGACAGGAGGGCTCTGCTTCCAGAGGGGGCATGATTCTGCTTCCAGAGGGAATCCAGCTCTGTTGTCAGAGCAGGGGCGCCTGGGATCAGCAAGCAGGACATCCTGGCTGGGGGATGGAGCCTGTCCCAGCTGGAAGAGCTCTGTCCTCGGTGCAGGTGTGTGTGAATGCTTGCATGGAGCTCCATGTGTGCGCAGGAGATGGCACACGTGGGGGTGACAGCCAGTGTGCACGTGTGTTACACCTATGTCTGTGCCTGTGCTCCCATGTCCTGCTCCCCTCCCCTTTGGGCAGGGAGGGTGAGATTAACTTCCAGATCCTTCCTCCCAGCATGTGCTCCTGCTCTCTCCCTCGGAAACACCGTTATTTATATGAGAAAATATGGAAGCGCCTTCAGTCCCTGCTCAGTGACCTTCAAAACCATCCAGCAAATTGGGCTTGGACGCCGAGCCCGGCCAGATGGCCCTTCTCAAACACGCTGGCCATGCAAACGGGGTTTTACTCCTGGATCCTGCTCGTGCTCCAAGGCAGCCTCGTGAAACGGCGCATTCAGTCTGTGCTCTGGGAAGACAGCCACGCGCCCCGCGCCAAGGAGGAGGCGCTGGGGCTCTGCCAAGCCGGGGTGGGGAGGGACAGCACTGGCGGCCCAGAGGCTTCGGGGTGGTAATGGAATTGTGAAGGCCAGGGTTAAGTAGGGGGGATCCCAAACTGGGGGGGGAGAGGGCTGGTGTGGGCACCTGGGGCTGCCAGTGCTCTGTCCAGCGGGGCTGTGGGATGTGTGAGTGAGGTGGAGGGTGCTGGAAGACACCTCTGGGGCTGGTGGAGATGAGCCTACAGGGGTCATGGGGTGGCAGGGAACTGGGCCAGGCCAGCAGGGACTTCTGAAGCCCAGGAGGGGAAAGAGAAAACCAAAATACTATCAGGGAAGGGAAGGGAAGGGAAGGGAAGGGAAGGGAAGGGAAGGGAAGGGAAGGGAAGGGAAGGGAAGGGAAGGGAAGGGAAGGGAAGGGAAGGGAAGGGAAGGGAAGGGAAGGGAAGGGAAGGGAAGGGAAGGGAAGGGAAGGGAAGGGTTAAAAGACCTGTCAGAGCTGAGCCTCTCTGGAATCATGGGAGACAGCTGGAAAAGATTTAAATATCTCTTTGCTGTGTGTCTGGGAGCTGTGGGTGCCAGCGGAAGGTAGTCTTATTTCTGATAATATCTGGTCTGACACACTCAATGTGTTTAACAGTTTTCAGTTCACTCAGGCAGATGAGCCTAACTAGGAAGCGACCACGCAGGGATTCCGGGATGCTGCATTAGCATGCAATCTGGAGAGCAGTGCTCTGCCTCGACATGCAAAGGGAGGCTGAAGCTCTTGCAGAAGCTGTGACTGATCAGTCTGAGGGATCCATCTCCCAGATTCAGGGGTGACAGAGCCCCCGGCATGGATGCTATCATGCAGGGATGTTGGGGGCCCTGGTGCAGTGCCTGGAGCGGTGCTGGGGCTGAGGGCCCTTTGTCTCACCCCCACATTGGTCACCGAGAGCACCAACCTCCCCAGTGTCACCGACAGCACCACCTCTCCCAGTCACTCCTTGTCTCTCACCAGTCACTCCCTGTCTGTCCCATGGCACACACGAGAGGTGCTGGGGGAGGTGGGCGATGCTGGTGGTTCCCTCCAGGTCAGCAGCACCAGGAACATGAGGAACAGTCCTCCCTACAGACCACCAGGGAAGTGGAGGGAGGTCCTGAAGGAGCTCAGCTGCCGATAAATGCTTCCCAATGGGATTGGCACAGCCCCGCTGGTGACCTGAACCTCTGGCAAGTGAGAAGAACCAACCACATCCCCTAAGGTCTCTTGCCCAGGAGGTCCTCCCTTGGCTGATGGGGGGCTCTGCCTGGGGGGACAGGGGCTGTGTCAAGTGTCTGTGAGCTGCCAGGGTGATGCTGAGCCCAGAGGAGCTGCTGCAGCCTGTTGGTGTGGAGACAGGGAATTGTGTGCTGTGCCTCAGATTTCCCTGCCCTCGTGCTTGGCCACAGTGGCTACGCCAGAAGGAGAGATTAGAGGGTGCATGAACTTGTTGCACGACATGCACCATTTTCTATCCAGCAAAGGTATGTTTAATCACATGGAATTGCTGCCAAGAATTAGCATTGAAAACTATTATTAGGCATTACTATTATTAAAGAACAGATTTTTCCTAAATTCTGCTCTGGAGCAGAATGCAATACCTGGAGTGTGTACCAAAGGTTGATCAGAAATTTTCTGTCCTAGATTGGTCAGAAATTTCACATGAAAAACGGAGCCATCAGCTACATGGGACTATTGCTAAAGTATCTGTTTTAGCAAAACTCCAGCCTTTCAGAATGCAATGATTTGGGTTTCCAATGAAAAAAAATTCCTGAAATTTCCCTAAATAAGAGTATGAAAATATAGTTCCACTGTGACAACCCTGGCTTGACACAATGTGACCTTGAGCATGTCCATGAAGAGGGGACAAACCGAAAGGACACCTGTGCCTTGTGCATGGACTGAGGGCTCAGCACCAGTGATGGTGGAGAATCCAGCCCCGAGGTGCATCCATCCCACCCCACCCTATCTCTCCTTTTCCCAGACTTCCCTCCCTGCCACAGTTCTGGGAAGCAGGTCAGGTGCTGGTCTCACCTGGAAACCTGTTCTCTGCACAGGGCTGAAGGAAAGCACTTCCTGGAATGGTTTTCCATCAGAAAACAGGGGTTTATTGGAAGCAAGTCTTTCCCTGGGAACTTGTCGATCTCACTGCCATTTTCCTGGGAAGAAGCCTCGCAGAATCACTTTGACTTTCTTGTTTCAGCAGTGTCAAAATGTTTATTCCAATCATGTCAAAACACGAAGTTCATTTCAGGAAAGTAAAAATATTTCATTTTGACTTTATCATTTCCTTCACTTAACTTCCACTTTATGTTCCGTGAAAGTACTTTTTAATAGGCGCCGCTTGAGATCTCCTCGCGCCGCGACATCCCGGGGAGGAGGCGACGCGGGAGCGTCACACGTGCCTTTTCTGAGGCCTGAATTAGCATTTGGGGGAATTTTGATTTCACAGGATGTGCTGCACGTGTGGCTTTGCCTCCCAAAGCAGAGCAGGAGCCTCACATGCTGCTGGGGCTGTCTTGGTACTTCTCTCCTTCCCAGCTTTTGCATCCCACTCTGGGCATCCTGTTGGAGTTCTGCTCTGGACCCGGGAGTTGCTGGGATGGTGAAGGGGCTGGGGAGCCCCTCAGGTGTCAGTCTAGGGGGAGGAGAGGGTAGAGGGTGTCTGCATGAGATCATTCAGATGGAGATCCTGCTGGCCTGGTGGGGTGGGGTGGGTTGGGAGGTGACACCAGCACCAGGCGAGGACAGCAAGCCTTGGCTCTGCCCAGAGCTGCTAGGGGAGCAGGGGCTCAGGCTGCACAGCCCTCCTGGGATCTGGTCCATGAGGGGATGCCTGGAGAAGCAGCTCTGCACTTCCGCCTCCTCCTGCTCCTAGTGCTCCTTTTTCTCATCCCACAACTGGCCCTTCTCTCTTCATGTGGGGAGTGTGATCCCCCAGCTCTGCCCAAACCTCGCTCTCCCAGTGCCCCCTGCACCCCTAACCCTCACTCCGTGGGGGCAGATGCTGAGGCGCTGGAGGTCCTCCCGTTCACACCATTCTGAGACCATTCAGACCAGTTTTGCAGCATCCACCAGCCCACGGGCTCTGGAGCATTGGAGCATCCACCAATCCATCCACCCACTGCTGGCGGGCACAGCTCCAGCGCAGTCTGAGACAAAGCAGGCCCAGCCCCCCTCGCTGCCACCCTCACTGGCAAGGATGTGTTAGAGCTGCCCACTCCATCCCCTCTGAGCTCCTATTTTCCCTTTCAGCTTCATTCTTCCCACCTTGGAGGAGTTGGGTACCTTACTGAGGTTGGGTGTCGCCCCTTCCCTCCCTCTCCTGAAGTGTAAACTTCACACAATAAACTGAGGTGTTGAGTGGCTCCATCATCATCAGGAGCAAAATGGTTCATTCCCTAGAGCCAGAGGGCAGAGGGTGTCCTGGCTGGATGGGCAGAGCATCCAGCATTCCATTCTGTGGCCAGAAGCTGCTGGAAGCCATCAGGGACAGGACGGAGCAGGGACTTGCATCTGGCAAGGGCTGCACTGGCGTGGGAAGGATCACAGAATCCCAGAATATCCTAAGTTGGAAGGGACACTCAAAGGATCATCATGCCCAATTCCTGGCCCTTCACAGGACACCTCAACAATCCCAGCCTGTGCCTGAGAGCATTGTCCAAACGATCCTTGAGCTCTGTCAGGCCTGTGGCTGTGACCATTCCCAAGGATGTTGGAGATTTGTGTGCCCAGACCCTGATGCATCCACTGCCCACCACCCCTTCACTGCTGCTGCCCGGCCAGCACTGCTCTGCTCTTTCCCCCTGGACCTGCTGTGCCCATGCTCATCCCAGCCACTGGAAAAGCAGGGCTGGAGCAGCAGGTGAGAGGTGCGAGAGAGTCTCGACTCATAAAGATCTCTGGAATTCCAGCTCTTACCCCACAGACCCTGCTGCTTCCCCAGAGTGGGGGGCACCTGGAGCTTGGGATTGGGGACCTGGGACCAGTTGGGGTGTGGGGGACAGAGGCAGAAGCTCGGTGCCCCCCAGCTCTGCCCCCTGACCTATCTGTCCCCACGGGGTGATGGCTGAGCAGGGGGGCTGCAGCTCAAAGGGGCCGGTGGCTGATGGAGATGTTCCTGCCTGGTGCCAAGAGGTTGAGTGATAACTATCCAGGTGCTTGGGGAGGGGGGGCTGGAAGCCAGCCCCGTGTTTCTGCTGAGGGCAGAGGATTCAACATTCCCCTCTGGGCACCCCAGACCTGTGTGTGCCCCAGAAATGGGGCCACCTGCACCCAGGAATGCGCTGCTCCACATCCGTGAGTGAGGAGGTCAGGGATGAGCCTTGGGCAAGCCAGGGATGGGAGCACCATGGGATGGGAGCAGATTTGCTGTGAGAAGCCACAAAGCTGTCCAACCTGTCACCTTCCCCACCAGCGGCCACCCCTACCTGCAAGGGCTGGCCCTGCTGTACGGGTGGGGAAACTGAGGCAGCAGGTGAACAAGACCAGTGTGTTCCTGCAGCATTAGGTGCTGCTAGAGCTCCAGGGTGACCTGGCAGTGTGGGCAGGCAGCTCTGAGTGCCATCCCCAAGGGCTGAGGTGGCTCAGGGTGAGGGCAGGGAGAGGCACCTGCTGCAGCGGAGGAGGAGAAGCTCTGTGGGAGAAATGGGGCAGAGAGAGGCACCCACGGAGCAGCATGGGAAGGGCTGTGCAGACTGGGACCCTCTGCTCAGCTCAGAACTGGGGAGCTGGGCTGGGAAAACAAGGCTGCGAGAGAGGGTGAGAAATGTGGGAGGGTTTTGACTAAGAAAGGCAAGACTGAGGGAAAAAACATCGCCGGGCTCCAAGTGGGCAAAAGGCTGCGGAGAGAGGAGGGAACAGCAGGCCCTTGGGCAGGGGAAGGAGGTCATGGCTGTAAACCACAGCACGGGAAATTTGGGACAGATCCCTGGAGAAATGTTCTGGGGAGGAGGGACGCACAGGGAGATGGGGGGCTGGCACCACCCTGGGGTCTGTAGGGTTGGGGGGTTTGGGATCAGGTCTGTCCTGAGGCTGCTCTGGTAACCCCCATGATCAGGGCATGGCTGGTGCCATCTGGCTCAGCCCCCCAGACCAGTGGCACTGGGACATGTGGGGCTTGGCCAGCAGCTCCCCAGCTGCCTGGGAGGGGGCCAGGGAACACACCCCCCTCAAGCCCCCAGCTGCTGGGATGTGCCTCCAGGTACAGCTGGAGCCTCTGCAGCCACCACTGTCGCTGTGGGTTGTGAAACAGAGCACTTGTCAAGTCCCGCCTGTATATTGTATTATATTTATTACATTATATTGTATCTATTAGATTATATTATACTTTATTATATTATTAGAGCTGTCAGGCCGAGCACTTCCAGGCTGGAACCATCAGCTCCTTAGTTGCTTGGGTAACCTCAGGCCGTCCCTTTGTACCAGGAATGGGGCTGCAGGAACAGGATTGCATGTGACCGTGGCATGAAAGACGCTGTTACAGGAACAACTGCTGGCACCGAGGGTGACAAAGCCCAGAAGGATGCAGGGAACTCAGTGACAGCGTTACCCAGGGCCAGCCAGGCATGGCGGGTGGGTAGGGATGGGTCTGCAGTGGGGACGAGCAGAACGAGGCAGGGGGGTCCCTGAGGTGGTGGGGAGGAGCAAAGGTGGGGGACCGACCGCTGCAGCGCCAGGGGTGTGCCCTCAAGGGATGTGTGAGGAGGAGAGTGTTGGGGTGCAGGCAGTGAGGTGGGTGCAGGGGCAGTGTGTCCCCAGTGGGTGCTGGGTGAGAGGTGCCGGTGGGTGCACAGGGAGGGCTTTACACCCTCGTGGATGCCGGGCTGGGCAGGGCTGGGCAGCGTCTGCAGCGCGGTGAGTGGGGGCAAACAGCGCTGTCCTCCTGTCCTGCCGGGCCCCGGCGGGATGCGGGCGTCCGACCCTGCCCCGGGTGGGCTTCGTGGGCTTGACCCCACGGTCACGGCGTGCCCTGTGGGGACATCACCGGGGAGTCAACCGGCTGACGGGCCCGGCGGGCTGCGGGCAGGACAGGCCCCGAGGGGTTTGGGGTGGGGATTGGGATCGGGACGGGGATCAGCACCGGGGTCGGGATCGCCCCCAGCGCGGGGGCGTGGCCTGCGCAGAGGGGGCGTGTCCCAGCAGGGGCGGGGCTCCGGCGGTGGGCGGGGCCCGCTCGCGGGGGTCTCCCCGATCGCGCGGCGGGGGCGGGGCCGGTGTGGGCAGGGGGCGTGGCCCGTAGTAAAGGGGCGTGTCCCGCCGCGCGGCCGCGTTGCCCGGGGTGACGCGCGGATGCAGCCGGCTCCCGTGACGTCATCCGCGGGGCGGGGCCGATCCCCCCATTCATCGCCCCCGCCCGCGGAGCGTCCCGCCGGCGCCCATCCAATCAGCAGGCGGAGGGGGCGTGGCCGCCGGGCCCCTCCAGCCAATGAGGCGGCGGCGGCGGCCCGGGGCAACAATGGGGGGCGCCCGGGGCGCACGTGGGGCCGCGGCGGGGCCGGGCGGGGGTCGCGGCCCGGGGCGGGCGGGGGGAGCGCGGTGCCGGGGCGCGGTGCCGGGGCTCTGGGCTCCGCTCCGCTCCGTCCCGCCCCGCCGCTGCCCCGCGAGGCGCGGGGGCACTCCCCTCCCCCGCCCTCCCCCCGCCCCTCCGGGCCCTCCCCCTGTGTCACGGCGGCGCCCGCATTCGGGAACGGGCACGGCGGAGGGAGGGAAGGAGGGAGCGAGCGAACGAACGAGCGAGCGAGCGAGCCGCGGCCGCCCCAGCATGTGGCCCGCCCGCGCCGTGGCGGCAGCGCGGCGGCGGCGGCGGCGGCGGGCAGGTGCGCGGCCGCTGAAGCGGAGCGGGGGGGCGTAGGGGCGGGAGCCGCCCGCCGCCGCCCTCGCCGGCGCTGTCAGGTGCGTGCCGCCCGCCAGCATGGCTCCGCCGCGCCGCCGGACCTAGCGCCGGGCCGCCCGCGGGAGACTGCGCCCGCCGCGCCGAGGGCTCTCCCCCACCTCCGTCCCGCTTCTCCCCGCTTAGGTGCCCCGCCGCCCGGCCCCGGAGTCCGCCGGTCCCCGGCCGAGGATGCCGCCCGCCGCCGCTCGCTCCGGTTCATCTGTTGCTGCCTGACCGCGCCGCCAGCCCGATGGATGCGGCCGCCCCCGCGCCCTGCCCGCCCGCAGCCTCCCCGCTGGCTACCGAGCCGGGAACCGCTCCGGAGGTCCGCGGCTGGTAAAAACCAAACCAAAACCAAATCCGAACCAAAAAACACCCCCCCGCTTCGGCCCGGACTGGAGAGGCGGACGAGGACCATGCAGCGTGTCCCCCGGCTCGGCGCTCCCGGCGCGGCGCCGGGCACAGCCGCCTCCTAGAGCCGCCGGACCCGGGGCTCCCTCGGACTCGGGGCTCCCCCCGCCAGGACCCGCGCACCGAGCGGCTCCTCCTTCCCTTCTCCCCTCCAGCCGGGCAGGGAGCCCGCCTTCGCACTCCTCTCCCTCTCGAGATTTTGGGTTTTTTGTTGTGTGTTTGGGTTTTTTTTTTTTTTTTTTTTTGGGTGGAAACCGCCCGTAACTCCGGGGGGGGGCTGTGGGGTGGCAGCGGGGAGGCGACCATGGAAGAAAAGCTCCAGGCGCATCAGGTGGAGATCGACCCGGATTTCGAGCCGCAGAGCCGTCCCCGCTCCTGCACTTGGCCTCTCCCCCACCCCGACTTGGCGGCGGAGGAGGAGGATGGGGGCGCGGGGGGAACCCCGGCGCTGGCGGCCGGTGGGGACGGAGCCGAGAACGCGGCGGCCCCGGTGGAGCGCAGAGTCGCCGCCGCTCCCCCGCCGCCCCCCGGAGCGGATGTGGGGCAGCTCCGCAAGGCCAAGACCTCCCGGCGCAACGCCTGGGGCAACCTCTCCTACGCCGACCTCATCACCAAAGCCATCGAGAGCTCGCCGGAGAAGCGCCTCACCCTCTCCCAGATCTACGACTGGATGGTGCGATACGTCCCCTACTTTAAGGATAAAGGAGACAGCAACAGCTCCGCCGGCTGGAAGGTACCTGACCCCCTGACCCTAACCCCAGCGCAACTTTGCCCTCTCTCCCGAAGGTGTGCCGGAGCTTGGTGATTTTTCCCGGGGCAGCCGGAGCTTGGTCCTGGCGGGGAGGTTTGGGGGATCCCCGCCGTCCTCACAGTTGGGGAGATAAGGGCTCGGTCAAGTTTTGGGGAGAGCTGGTGCCTCGTGGTGCTGTGTGTTGGATCGAGGGTGAGCTTGTCCCTGTGTCACCCACCGGCGGCGGGCTGAGGGTCGGAGCGGTGCCGCCGTCCCCCCGGGAGGTCAGGGCGAGGGATGGCGACAGGCAGCGGGGTCGCGGGCAGCTCTCCCTGCTGTGCGAGCCCTAGGGCACAGTGAGTGACAGCCCCAAGTACCGGGGTACAACGAATGATAACCCCACCGCCACAGCTCTCCTGCCCCTGTCTGTGGGGACCCTGGCCGTGCCAGGTCCTCGCGTGCCGGTGGCGTGCCCGGCAGGACAGCCGGAGGGAGGGCTGTTCCCAAACAGCTGTCTCCAGACTGGCTTTTACCCAATGCGTCCCCGCTGTCTCAGCCCCCGCCTTCTCCGGGGCCGCGTCCCCCTCCCCGGGGGCCAGGCAGGCAGCACACGATCTCCGCGGCTCCAAGCTGGCATTCCCCGTCTCTGCGCTCGGCTGGCACTGTGGGCGCGTTAGGATTCCCTGGCGCAGGCAGTATTTGCCTCTCTGTCGCTGCGAGCTGGGGATCCGTGGCAGCAGTCAGCCCGGCACCGGCGAGGGCACGGAGGGTGCTGGGTCTGGGGTCACCCCGGCCCCTGCCCCTCTGGCTGGGCTCTGCACTGGAAGGGGGAAGAGCTCGGCTGTGTCCAGATGGTGTCAGTAAAAAGGAGCCAGTTTCTCTTAAGTCCTCCCCTAAGCCCTGTCACCTCCAGTGTGATTAGTGTGTTATCAGGCTCCAGGGGCTCCCACACCAGCCTGGAGCCCTGGCACGCATGGCCTGGCTCCTTTGAGGGCATCAGGATCCAGCCCACCTTGGGGGTCCTTCTTGGGTGGAAATGGGGCTGTTTTGGGGCAGGAGGTCTGGAGTATATGGCATCTCTGTCCAGGCTGTGGGCACTGGTGGTGTGTGGAGGCTCCTGATGAGAGGGCAGAGGGCAGCTGGTGTCCCCCCGGCGCAGGAAGGGTGTCAGCGCTGTGGAGGTGACAGGAGGTGGTGATTGTGTGGGGCCTCTCAAACCTCCGCCTGGGGTAAGACCTGCACTGCCCTTGCTGTGTGCTGGGGAAGAAGGGTCTGCCAATACTCACCCGCCATGGGGACAGCAGGGGACATGCACTGATGGGGTCTGGAGATGTGTCAGGGCTCTGGATCTGGGGCTGGGAGGGCTTAGGATGAGGAGTGAAGGGATTCCCGGGCAGTCCCACGTGTCACTGGGGGCTTCATGTTGCATGGTGTGCAAGGGGGGAGAACAGGCCCGGGGTCCTGCTGCTGTTGGGCACCAGGGTGGTTTTCAGGCACTGCTTGCTCAAGAGGGCTCCCCTGTGTGCCCCCCATCATGGGATGCTCTCCCCTTTCCTGACCCATCTCTGGCTTGGAGCGCCCCTGCCGTGGCTGTGCCTGGGCTGCGGGCAGGTGGCTCTGCTGCCTGGGCTGCACTGCTGGGGCTGCGTCCCTCCTGCAGCCTCCCTTGCCCCCTTGTTTGCACTGGGGCTTGAACCCCGCAGCTGGGCTGAGGACTGCCCTGTGAAGTGCCCTGCCCAACCTGCCTGCACTCGGGGCTGGGCAGAGCGGGGTGCCTTGGGGCAGAGCGGGGTGCCTTGGGGCAGAGCAGGGTGCCTTGGGGCAGAGCAGGGTGCTCTGGAGCCCCTCTGGTGCTGCAGGTGCCCAATCCCCAGCTGGGGCTGGTGGTGTGAGGACTAGCAAAGCGCCAGAGTGAGAAGCAGAGACCCCCCTTTGCGGGGTGGTTTCATCAGACACCAGCATGTCAGGGGTTAAACACCTTCCCCACAGCCCCTGGTCCCTCCTGGCTGCTCCCTGCCCCAAACCCCCTCAGTGTCCCCTCCCCTGTGTGCCGAGGGAGCCCCCAGAGCGCTGGGCAGTCGGTTTTGCTGGTGGCTGATTAAAGAACCCCTGGAGATGCTGTGTCCCTCTGGCCCCAGGCCTGGGGGAAGCATGGCTGGGCTACGGCTTTTCATTGCCCAGCACGGCAGAGCCGGGGCAAGGTCTTGGCTGCTTCTTTGGTTCCTTCACAGCCTCTTGGTGCTGGACAGAGCAGGATGGTGCAGGTCTGGGGGCCTGGCCGAGGGCCCAGTGTCCTCATGGGCATTGGCTGTGCTGCTGCTCTGGCAGGACTTTGTAGAATCATGGAATGGTTTGGGTTGGAATGGTTTGGGCAGGAAGGGACCTTAAAGCTCATCTCATCCCGCCCCCTGCCATGGGCAGGCACCCCTTCCACTAGACCGGGCTGCCCAGAGCTGTGTTCAACCCGGCTTGGACACTTCAAATCCTGCGCTTGACTCCTCCAAACCCTCTCTGCCCTGCTCCGGCGCTGGAGGGACCTTCACAGCCAGTCCCCTACCCAGTGGAGATGCTGAAGCTGCACCTGGCTGTGGTGTCTGATGTGTCGGTCAGGAATGTGTGCCCCAGGCTGGTGGTTGTCTCTTGGAAGGGAAAGCTCTTGGCAGGGGTTGCATTTTGGGGTCAGGCCTCTCCTTCCCCATCAGGCTGCGCACTGCATTACGTGGTTTCTTAGAATCGGGGAATGGTTTGGGTTGGAAGGGAGCTTAAATCTCATCCTGTTCCACCCCTGACCACAGACAGGGATACCTTCCACTATGCCAGGTGTCTCCAAGCCCTGTCCAACCTGCCCTCGGTCTCTTCCAGGGATGGGGCAGCCACACCATTCATGGTGAGATAAACTGAGGGTCAGAACCCAAGCACCTCGGCCGTGCCCAGCTTTGGGACCAGGAGCAGGACCTGTCTGGGTGTGATGGAGAGCACAGGGGGGATGCTGTGGCTGCTGGTCCTCGGGAAGTGCATCCCCCCGTGGGCTGAGCCGGCGTGTCGGGCTTGTGCACCGGGAGCTGCTGCTGCTTCCCGACGCAGGGCAGCGGGCGCCCGCTGACTGACAGTTCTGCTTAATTAGGGAGTTGTTATTTTATCAATTCCAAAGCGCTTGAAGTTTTCTGCTCCAGCTCACGCTTTCCTCTTGTTAATGGGAAACCAACACCCTCCGTCAGAAAGGCAGCGGCACTGATGCATTTTAAAGGGTTCTGCTTGCTCCGGTTTGACATCCAAAATATAACAATCAAGCCATCAGCTGGTGGATGCCTGTTTGATGTGGCTCTGACAGCGCTGAAAACCTTAATTTCCCAGCCCTCCCTCCACCTCCTCCTCCTTTATATTGCCGGGTCGGTAGCGTGGTGGCCGTGCCTGGCATGGGGCTGGGGCTGCCAGGGGCTGCCGTGCAGAGACAGCCCCTGCCAAGTGCCACCATCCTCCTGCAGGGCAGAACCGAAATGAATTAGGGAGAAAAATGTGTGGAAATGGTGTTTGGGTGGGAGCGTGGTGTGAGTTCCCGTTACTGCTCGAGGATTTGGGGGGTTTGGGGTACTGGGGTGCTTCCCCTCCCTGCTGCTCTGTGGACCCCTGAGCTGTGGCCAAGGCAGGGGGGGCCCTCTGGATACCCCCAGAGGATCCTCTGGAGAGCAGCTCCTGGCTCTGTGGCTCTGTCACTGGTGCCACCCCCTGCCCTTGCCCTCTTGGATGGGGACAGTGCCTCTGGAGCCTTGCCCAGTGTGGCTGGAGAGGCTCCAAGCCAGCGCCTGGGACCGATGGCGATGACTCTCCCCTCACGGAGGGCAGCCCGGCTGCCATGAGGGCACGAGTGCTGCCACTGGGGGTGGCACAGCAGTGAAGGAGGCACTTACAGGGACGATGGGGTGACCCGGCTCTGGGGGTGCACAGGGCTCGCTCCTGTTTGTGCTGGGATTAGCAGTGTGGGTACAACCCGGCGTGAGGGGCTCGGTGGGGGCATGGCCCTCGACCCCAGCTGAGTGGGGGCTGCCCGCTCAGGGCTCCCCTTGGGGCAGCTTGGCTCAGCTCAGCTCGGTCACATATCCAATTCTCTCCATATATGGAGATTTTTCCAGCGGCGTGGAGAGCCCGATGCTCCCCGGGGAGCTGCCCAGGGATGGGAGAGCCCAGTCAGCCCAGAGAACACGAAAGGCTCCTTCACCTCGGGGAACCCCTCTGCCTCAGCTCCAAACAGCTCCTGGATAATGCCTCTCTGGTCCCCTCATGTGAGGGGACCCCCAAGCCCTTTCCCACCAGCAGGGTCTCCCTGGATGCTGGGTTGGGGTCTCTGACCCCTCAGCCCCACGGGGCTGGAGTGGGGGTCCCCCCACCTGTCCCCAGCTTCGCCCAGGGCTGGGGGAGCCCACTCGCATCCCCCTGAGCTGCCCTGATGTGCTGCAGTGCTGCCTGCGGTGTGGCTGGGAGGAATCCCCTTTCCTCTTTCCCACCTCATTTTGCTGTCTCCTTTTGGAGGTTTTCATCTTCTCATTTTTTTCCCCCTCTCTCCCTTCTTCTGGAATCACTTCTCATGCAGCGCTAACTGCTGAAGTAACACAAACCTGCTAAATGGTCCGGCTTTATGATAGCATAAAAATGATACTACAGAAGCGAGTGGGGCTTTATTAAACCCCAGGGAAAGGCTCCAAATGAACAGCTTGCTCTGCTCTTAGCTTCCTCCCCCCCATTCCCCCCTTTATTTTTAATAACCACTGGAATATAAACTACAGTTAAGATCCTGTGGACTAGAAGAGCGCTTGCAGCCTGGCAGTCTCACCATCCTTCCCCCCGTGGATCGCTGTGTGCATCCCTTCCTCCGTTTCCTGGTGCTGGGATGGGAGGAGGACCGACATCCTGGGCTAGGAAATGGATTTTGTAATTAAAAAGCCATGTAAATATTTTTTAGGGAGGCTGTGGGTCTGGCTAGGTGTGTTTTGGGAGTGAGCTGGGGCTCCTTAGCCAGGCTTCCCATGGCAGTGGGACCCTCGGGGGGATGCTGCTGGCAGTGGGAGGCTCTCGGGGCTGAAGGAGTGGGGTTGGACACCTGTCACCTCCGTGTCCTCGCACAGGGAGCCACAGAAAGGGGCTGAATTTCCCCTCCCCGTGCATCAGCGTGGTCTGGGCATGGCTGGACCCCCATCCCCAGGCTGCCCCCTCTGTCTCTGGGGTTCATCCCAAACCTCGCTTTGTGCCCTTGGATCTCCTGCCGGGATGGTCCGGAGCTGGCTCTGGGTCTCCCCTTGCCCTGACACCCCACTGCCCCCAAGCCTTCCTGCAGGGAGGCAGCTGCCCCCCGTCCCCTGCACCCACCTCGGTGGGCACCCTGCTCGCATTACTTTTAATTATCCTGACACTTCCCGCCGGCTCCCGGCGAAGGTGCCTGATTAGTGCCGAGGTGAAAGGCACTTTGGGTTACGGAAGGACACGCGGAGGCTCGCCTGTCTGCCGCTGAGGCTCATTTTGGACAGCATCTGTTCATTATTATGTGGTGCCTTGGCCGGGTGCCAGCCAGGGGAACTGAAAGCCCCGGCACAAAGCTCGCTTTCACCCGCCGCGGGGAGGAGGAGGAGGAGGAGGAGGAGGAGGAGGAGGAGGAGGCACCCGGCGCTGGGCGGGGAGCCCGGGGACCCCCGAAGCAGGCTGGTCCTTTCCCTTCCCTCCCAGCAGGGATGCTCCAGCATCCCAGGGCATCCTGAGCTGCTACCTGCTGTGGGGGGTCATCGAATCATAATCACAGACTGGTTTGAGTTGGAAGGGACCTTGAAGATTATCTTGTTCCACGGGCAGGGACACCTTCCACTAGGAGATATCCACCCCGGGACTGCTGCCGTCCTGTGGGGTGGGGGCAGCAGCAGGCTGGGGTGATATTGGGGTCTGTGTGGCTGGTGCCCACTTTGTCAGCAAGGGACTCATTCTTCTCCTCCCAGGACCCCTGTGCCACCCCGTGCCCAGAAGGGCTTGGCATGGGGTGTCTCTTGGGCTCTCCTGCTTGGAACCCACCGAGCCAGGGATGCAGCAGTGCTGGAGCCCAGCTCCTGCTCCCTGGGGCCTGCAGGGCCGAGGAGGTTTCCCAAGCAGCCCGGGTGGGATGGCTCCATGCAGATCCCCTGGTGAGGGGCTGGGCAGAGCCCTGGGGTGCAGGCAGTGACGCTGCCAGGCACCCGCAGTCTCCATGGGCACGTGTTCCCTCGTGTGTTCCCTCGTGTGTCCCCTCGTGTGTTCCTGTGGGCTCCCCACGTGCTCCCTGTGCTCAGCCCACGCCTTGCGGGAGGATGCACATCACGTGTGCCATGGCAGCATGGGAACGACCCTCAGACACCTCAGGCTGCCTCGTACTGACCACTGCACCTCCCTCCTGGGAGCGTGGGCTGCTGACAGTGTCCCCCTGTCCTCGGAGACCCTCGGGGGACAAAAGTCCTTGGGGACACAACGTGGCCGTGCTTCGGGGTGCAGGCAGTGGGGGCTTTGGAAGGCTGTGCCTGGGTGGGTGGGGAGAGCCTGAGCTGGGGCACTGAGCAGCCCCCTTTGATTTATTTGGGAAGGGGGAAAAAAATGCCCCACCAATTCAAAAACACAGAAAACACCCCCCCCAAAATAAAAGAGGCAGTGGCACGGAGGAGAAGAAAGGCAAGGGTTGTTCGCAGGCAGCTGGCACGGTGCCAGCGCGGGGACGCTCCGGAGCAGACATGCCAAGCTGTAATTGCAGACAGGCTCATTTCGAGAGACGAGACGGTTATTTTTAACTCACGTTAAGGTAATGCACTGATCTCCTGCCTGTGGGTTCAAAAGTTCACCCCCCTCTCCCCAAAAGCCCCTTTGCCCGCCCACCCCACGGGGGTACCTCTGGCCGGCCTGTGAGTGACCCCTGGGAAGCACATCCTGGTCCCCACAGCCCTGCAGCCGGGCAGCCTGGCACTGCCCACACCCTCGTCCTCCTCGGGGCAGCCGTGGTGTCTCGCAGGGAGTCTGGCTCATCTCCTGCGGGACTGGGAGGAGGCTGCAGCCAGGCCAGCCCTGGGGTGTGGAGGAGACGGGCATCCGTGGGGCCGTGCCCGCTCCATGCCCAGCCCTGGCGCTGCTGAGGTCCCCAAGGAATGTGCTGGGGATGGATGATGGCCAGGTCCTGCTGGGAGCCCCATGGGAAAGCCTTGCACTGCTCTCGGTGGTGGCACTGCCCACTCTCCAGGTCCCCAAGCCCTTCCCAGTCCCAGCCACATGCACTGGTGACTGTGCTGCCCCAGGGATGGCTGGCATCTCCTCCAGCAGCCAGAGTGGCAGGAAGGACAGGGCAATGTGGGGTGGTAGGATATGAGTTCCCCCTCCTTGGCCTCAATGGGTGCCCCACAGGAGAGCTGAGCCTGTGGGCTCGAGCATCCCACGATCCCCATGCTCCCAGTGTCATTTGTCAGGCTATGCCAAGGATGTATGGCCACCTCAACCCTGTTTTTTTCCTTAAAACACATTGCACAGTGCCAGGAGGGCACTGGGAGCAGCTTTTCCACCCTGGGACAGGATGTCACTGGCAGTGTGGGACATGCGGTGCCAAAGGGGGGAGCCTGGGGGATGAGCCTGGCACCTGCTCCCCAACCCTCTGCCCAAACCATCTGAAGGCAAAGTGGAGCAGAAACGCCCCAAAATGTGTCAGGTTTGGACCTGTACTAGCTGTGATTAATGCTCTCCCCCCTCCCCAGCCTCTCGCAGGAGCTCAGCAGCTCGGAGCCTGCGGGAACGAGGCCCCGGGGTGCTCCCGAGCAGGAGCAGCGTGTCCGGCCCCCTGTCCCCAAACGCCCTCTCGCCCTGCTTCGTGGCGTCAGCACTTTGCCAGACGGCCGGGAACTCCCTGCATGGCTGAGATGGCTTTTGTCCTCGGCTGTCGCATGGCTGGGGCCGCCAGCTGCAGGTGCCGCGCTGCTTCCCCTGCCGCTTCGGCGTTCCCTCCCCGTGGATGTCGCTGCTTTCGGCAGGAGCACTGAGCTTCGGGGTTTGGGGGAATCCGGGGGGAGCTGAGGCTTCCCGGGCACGTTCCGTGGCGTTTCGAGCTCCTCCGGGCTCGGTGCTGGCCCCTGAGGCAGCGCAGCGGCCGCCGGAGCCGATAGATCAGGGGGCAGAGCCCGGCTGTGCCGGGGTGAATTGCGGTGCCATTATCCCTAATGAGTTCAGTGGGGATGGCACAGCAGGACCGCGGGGAGCCTGGCACAGCGTGAGCCGTGCGAAGCCTGCCCAGGTCATTCCCGGACTGTGACCCTGGCAAAGCTGGGGGCATCTCCCAGCCCGGCAGGCGCTGCGGGAGGGCACATGGCCGTGCGCTTTTTGGGCAGAGCCAGGCGTGGGAAGGGCTGCCCGGCATCCCCCACGCAGGGATGGGGGACGGAGGGGTGTGGGGGGCACCACGGGCTCCATCCTGGCGGCGTGGGTGCTGCATCATGGCACGATGGGGTTTGGAGCATCCCCAAAACCTGCCAGGGCTGTTGGATGTGTTTTATAGCGTGGGATTGGAAACATCCAGAGCGAGCTGAAGGGTGGGAGAGCCAGGGAGAGCAGGACTGTAACACACTCAGGACCATCCTGCGGCCTCCTTTAGCAGTGGTTCCTTCCCGCTGTGCTTGCAGGGCACCGGGAGCTGTCCCATCCCGCGGCACAGCCAGCTGGAGCAGGGTGCAGCAGGATGAAGATGGGCAAGTGCCCATCTCTGCCCAGCCACACCACCAGGCTGGGGCAGCCGGGACACTGTCCATCACCTCCTCCCTGCATCCTGAGCCAGCCTCGCCTCCCTACCGCAGGTGGAATGTGCGTGCGGGATGCAGGGGAGGGATTCACAAGCTTGTGGAGCGACAGACTCATAAATTTCGGCTTTTTTTTCGAGTCTGTCAAACCTATGCCTGTCCCAGGGATGTAAGACAGCATTTTATTGCTGCCTGCTTGATGGTTGTTCCCTTCTCCTCCGTGGCTGTGATTTATCTCTGCACTTTGCGCTGATTGGATTAGAAGTTTAAATGCTAAGGGTGCATAACAATATATTTTTCTTATTAATATTAAAAAATCATTATTGGATTTTTTATAGTTCTGTTTTGAATTGAATCCCCTTGCTTGATTTATTCTCTCTCCCAGAGTAGAATTTAATGCTAATAGGAACAATCATTGCTTTGTTTTGAATCTTTGACTGTTTGGAAAACTTTCCGTGCAAAGGGAAATTACAGCATTATTAAGAGTCCATTAAAAGAGGGTTTGCCCATTCCTGGCTATTACCTGTAAGCTGGAGGGAAAACAAAAAACCAAGACAAGGAGTCTCTTTTTCAGGGTTTGTGCTCACACCCTCTCCGAGGTGTAATGCAATGATGGCGCTGGTTGTTAAAATCAGCTCTGTTCTGTCGCAGGGATTAATTTCGGGTCCTGTTGGGTTGGTGCTGGGTGGCGAAGGTGTGTGTGGCAATGGAGCTCACAGGTGAAAGGCAGGAGCTGACTGTGGGGCTGGGGGCTGGCTCCACTTCCCGCTGGATTTCATGTTTGTAAGGGAAATAGGAGAAGCAGGACAGCAGCTCCTAGCTGCCACAGTGCCTGTGACAGTGTGTCCCCAGCACTGCGGGTACCAGGAGATGGATGGAAGATGCTGAGTTCCTCCCTGTGCTACCCTTTGCCTGGGGTGGGTGCTAAACCCTCTGCCCACGTGTGGAGACCACTCAGTGCCCACCCAGCCACGGGACCCACCGTGTCCTTGTGCCCATTGTGCCTCACGTTCCAGCAGCTGGTGCTGGGCAGAGCCCCATGGGCAGCTCTGGGGAGCAGGGCCAGGCAGGTGGGATGGGGCAGGGGCTGGGGACACTCTGCCAGGCTGGTGGGATGGGGCAGGGGCTGGGGACACCGTGCCAGGCTGGTGGGATGGGGCAGGGGCTGGGGACACCGTGCCAGGCTGGTGGGATGGGGCAGGGGCGGGGGACACCGTGCCAGGCTGGTGGGATGGGGCAGGGGCTGGGGACACCGTGCCAGGCAGGTGGGATGGGGCAGGGGCTGGGGACACCGTGCCAGGCAGGTGGGATGGGGCAGGGGCTGGGGACACCGTGCCAGGCAGCTGAAGATGTGCCCGGGGCGGGCGCAGCAGCAGTGGGAGCTGTGCCAGGCTTGGCAGGCGGCAGCAGGGCTGGCAGGGCACCGCAGCCTGCCCGGGCATGGTGGGGCAGGCCTGGGCACCCCCAGCCCCGGAGCACCGGGGGAGCGGCGGGTGGGGTGTGGGGTGTGGGGTGTGGGGGGCATAGCTGGGAGCGGCAGGAATGTTGGCCCCAGGCACGCAGGGGCTGCGTCGCTGGCATGAACTCCCCTGCAGGGCTGTGCCGTGCCAGGCCACCACCCTGCACCCCAAAACCTGCACCTGGCACCCCTCACTCTGCTCCCCAAAGGCTGAACCCACTCTCCTGCACCTGCTCTCCATACCTTGCACCCCACACTCTGCTCCACAAAGGCTGCACCCCAAATCCTGTACCCTGCACTCCATGCCTTGCTCCCCATGCTCTGCTCCCCAAACTCAGCGCTCTGCACCCCAGAAGGTGCATCCTGCACCCCTCATTGTGCTTCACAAAGCCTGCACAGCCCTTGTCCTGCACCTGCTCCCCATGCCTTGCACCCCACACTCTGCTCCCCAAAACCTGCACTTGTTCATCCCAGAACTGCACTCTCCTCCCTTCACTGTGTGTTGTGCTCCCTGAACTCTGCTCCCTGTACCCCAAAACCTGCACACTGTACCCTGCTCCCTGTACCCCAAAACCTGCAGCTTGCCCCCCACCTGCCCGGACTCCCTCCCCTATGTACTTCCTGCCTTCCCCCCCGTGCACCCCATACCCTGAACCCACATGCAGAGAAACCCTCCTGTGCTTGCTGGAAACCCCAAAACCACACCCGACTGCCTCTGCCCCGCACATCTGGTCCTGGGAGAGCTCCACACCTTGGAGTCAGGACTGGGGCATGGTCACCTGCCCCTTGGGGGGGTTCCCAGTAGGCCCAGTGCACTCTGAGAACTGGGACGTTCCCTCTTACTGGGAGCCCACAAGTCCTGGTGTGCTTGGCTCTGCCTCCCGGCCCCTCCATGCTCTGTGGGTTATGGGGTGTCACTGGGAGGACCCCCTGACCCCCTGCCCCATGGCACACCAGCACCAGCAGTTGGGATGGCATCCCGGATGGCTCTGGGGGTGCGGTGCTGTTCCTTGCTGCGATGGGTGGGAATTCCCAGCAACATGTTCTCAGGTGTCCTGCCACGTGCCAGGGCCTCCTGGCAGAGGTTTCCCGCTGCCCATTCCTGGCCTGGCAGTTCTGGGATCCCGGCAGGATCCGCTCACCCCCCGTGCCGATTTTTTGGCTGACCCTCTCTTGTTTTCCCTCCATCCTGGAGCCTGAGTGCACCAGCCAAGGAACAGGAGGTGCCTGCCAGGCCCCTGTGCCAGTGGTGACCTTCACTGATGGGGGCTTTGAGGTGGGGACCCGGTGTGGGGGACATGGGGTACCCACAGGATGCACAGTGGGGTCTGGGCAGGTACCTCTGTCCCCAAGGGCAGGGACACCTCTCTCTGCCTGTGTGGGTTTGAGGGGATGACCCCATGGCTGGGGATGGGGCAGTGAGGTGGGGAGCTGTGGGGTGCAGGGCTGGGAGATTTGGGGTGTGCACTGTGCAGTGTGGGGTGCAGGGCTGGGAGATTTGGGGTGTGCACTGTGCAGTGTGGGGTGTAGGGCTGGAAATGGGGGGTCCTGCAGCTGCCACCAAGCAGCAAGGGGAGATGTGGGGGGTGGGCAGTGCTTGCAGGGGGGCCAGTCTGGCTCCCCGAAGCTCCCAGTTTAACCACCAAGGCCCCAGCCATGGGGGTCTGGGGCAGGGCCCCCCCAGCCAAGATGCTGAGGTGGCTCCTCAGCAGGTGACAGGATGCCTGGGGTCCCCTCCTGCCTTTCTGGGGCACCCTAGGGTGACCCTGGGGTGACAGGACCAGCGATGGTCCCTGGGACCCCCTCCGTGTTCCCAGCCCTCCCCACAGCCCCAATCCTGCTCGTGCCTGTGGACAGTGAGCAGAACTGGGAGCTCCAGCAGTTATCCTCGTGCCCTGAATAATTCATGGCAGCAGACTCCAGCAGAGCCTCTCCCTGCGCTGCTCCCCCCCAGCTGCCCCCCAGGCTCTGGGGGACTGTGAGGGGGGGCACAGGCTGGCCGGGGCACTGGGGTGGGACAGAGAGGGGCTCTGTCACCTGCAATCTGCTGCCAGGAGTTGGGGGTGGCATGGCCATGGCATGGGGAACCATTGCCACGCTCCCCACCGCTCCCCCACCTGTGTCCCCCTTGTCACTGTGCCAGCGATGGGGTCTGAGCTGGTTTTGCTGCCTGCCCCAGGACACCCCATCTTTTAGGAGGTCTCTGCACAAATGCACAGCCCCCCAGTCCCTCCAGCCATTCCTGCAGGGCTGGATTTGCCCCAGGGCAGGTCAAGCCCTGTCCAGCTGGGATCCGGGAGCAGCGAGGGGTTAAACGCACTAAAGCCGGTGTGAAACTTTTGGCTGGGGAGCTGCAGGCAGAAAGTGCATTTGTAGCCGCAAGTGGCTGCCTTGAAGACGATCCAGATTTGTCTGGGAGCCGTCTGCTGCTAAAACCCTTTGATCCACTTACTTCTCCCCGGGGAGCTCCCTGCAGCTCTGGTGCTAATGCCCCCGTGGCGACAGGGGCTGAGCTGCCAGACGGATGCAGGGGAGACCCCCTCCCGCTGCCAGGGAAGGGAGCAGCCGCAAAAAAATGAGGGGGGGGGGACAAAAATAGAGGGGCTTGGGGATACAGGAGCAATGCTACCAGGTTTAATCCATGGGGTGCAGGGATTGGGAGCGGGTTTGGCTGTTCCTGGGCTGTGGGGAGGGATGGAGGGTAGAGGGGTGGGGGCATGGAGGGTGGTGGGGTGCAGGGATGGAGGAGGTTTGGCTGTTCTCAGGCTGTGGGCAGGGATGGAGGGAGCGTTGGCAGGTGATGGCCAAGATGCCAGGGCCTGGGGGGATGGTGGGGGTGTCATGGGGAGGGTTTGCAGTCTCCTGAGGACTGCAGATCTGGGGGGTCTCGGCCCCAAGGCCAACTGCCCCGGTGCTCAGTGGGCAAAAGCTGCTCAGCAGCCAAACCCACTGGGTCAGGGGACTGAGACGGTGAAATGGCTGAAAGGGGAGGGCAGGGGGAGGGCAGGCAGGAGGCAGCTCCGGTGGGTTTAGTGGGATACTGGCAGTTTGGGATCATAGGGACTCTTGTGCTCTTACCATAGAAAATGTTGAAAGATTGGGAAGCTGAAATCAGCTGCTGCACCAGACCTCAAATCACAGAATCAGACTGGTTTGGGTTGGAAGGAACCTTAAAGATCATTTCATCCCACCCCCTGCCAAGGGCAGGGACACCTTCCACTGTCCCAGATTGCTCCAAACCCCATCCAGCCTGACCTTGGACACTCCCGGGGTCCAGGGGCAGCCACAGCTTCTCCAGGCACCCGTGCCAGGGTCTCCCCACCCTCACAGGGAGGAATTCCTTCCCAATATCCCATCTAGCCCTGCCCTCTGTCAGTTAAGTGGAAAATTCCCATTTTGCAGTGGGTGTCAGGACTGAAGGTTGAGCTCAGCTCTCCTGCGTGGGCAGCTCCATCTCCTGCCCTCCCCAGATCCCCTCTGTGGATGGGTGTCACCCTGTGGCAGTGGGGACAGGTGTCCCTGCGGGTCCTGGCAGGGCAGCAGTGCTGTGGGTGGTGGGGCTGGCACGGCGCTGAGCCTGGCACCGGGGGGGACACCCACCCTGCACCCCCATGACATCAATGGGGGACTTATAGATGGACCATCACCCCCAGGCTGCCCGTCTGAGCCCAGAGCAGGATGGGGCTGTGGCAGGATGAGGGGACAGTGACCTCCTCCCTCGCGGGGGGTGGCATGTGGCAGCTGGTGCTCAGGAGGGGTTCGCAAGGCGCTGCCAGCAGCCGTGACCGCGCTCGTGGGGAGGGCAAAATCCCATCCAAGCTGGTGGAGCCGCAGCAGCGACCAGGGGACGGTCACGGCCGGGGGCAGCCAGGCTGGGGACGGTCACGGCGGGGTCCAGAGGGCTCTGGGAGGGCTGCAGGGGTGGGACGGAGGTGTGAAGGGAGGCGAGCGAGAAGCGAACAAAAGCTGCATTGAGTGACAGAGCCCGGCCGCCAGCGGAGCAGGAGCCCGGCCAGGAAAAACAGGGCCTGGAGCGGGGAGCACATCGTGTCCCTGGCCGCGGCCGCCGGGGCTCGGTACATTCTGTAGCCGAGGAAGCTGGCGCAGGGACGGCTGGCTCGGGCTGCCGCGGCACAGCTGACCCGCGGGGACAGCGGGGGGCTCCCACCACCGCACCCCCTCCCCAGCCTTGGGCCACCCTGCCAGCGAGCCCCCCAGCCCGGCCGGACCCTCGGGTGGGGGTGAGCGGCGGGAGGAGGCGCTGGGTGCGGGGCAGGGATGCAGACAGCGAGCGGGCGCCGTGCCCAGGAATTCGAGGATGGTTTGCAGGCGGCGCTGCCCGGGCAGCAGCGGCTAATTCAGGCTAATTCAATTACAGCTCCGTGTCACGAAGCCGGGGGCCGGCCGTGTGTGGGGGCGGCCGGGGGCCCCGCGGGGAGGGGTGGCCTCTGAAGGGCTGCCAGGTCCCCCGGACACCGACGGGATGGGGGTGTCCCGTCCCCCCATCTCTGCGGGGACACCGTCGGGCAGGGCGTTGTGCCCAGACTGGCACCCACAGCCGAGGGACCCCCGGCCGGGGGTGCTGGGCTGTCACCCCGGGGCTCAGACCCCTCAGGATGGGCTTCCAGAGGGAAAGAGTGGTGAGAAGCTGCTTTCCTGCAGGGACGTGTGACTTCCCGTGGCTTCCACAGCTCCTCCCTGTGCGTTGTCATGCTCTGTCCCCATCCCCAGCCCTGCTGTAACCCCCACCCCACAGGAACACCCTAAAATTAGCATCCAGGGGGGCTGTGGATGGGTTCAAACCCCTGGCTCCAGGTTCAGGGCACTGTCTCCTGCAGTCCAGAGCTGGTTTGTTCTGCTGCTCTGAGCACTGGTTCCTTCTGCTGGTTTTCGGATGTTCTGTGACACCCTCTCGCCCAGACCCCTTTTCTGGTAGCTTTATTTCCAAGTGTCTGATTCCTCCAACTGACACACAAGTCCCCTCTGGCAGTGTGGGCCTGGGGAAGGTCCTGGGCCACGAGCTCCTGCCATTGGTGATGGCTGATCCCCCAGCCCAAGGCATCGCTGCTGGTTTGTAGGGGCAGGTTCCTGAGGCCTCTTGCTCCAGAGAGATCCATCAGCAGCAAAAATGGTCCTGAGGATGCTGCACGAGGGCAGCTGGTCCCACTGCTCAGGGACCCAGTGGCCCTGTGGGGCCGTGGCAGTGTGGGGTGGATCGGATCCTCCCTCGAGCGGCTCCGGGATCGGCTTCTTCCGCAGCTCTGGCTGACGTAATTTTTGCCATTACAGGTAAAACTGCTCCGCCTCGGGTGGCAAACTCTCCCAAGGCAGGCAGGAGGGGGTTGTTGTGTTCCTGTTGCTTTGCAGCAGCCTACAGAGATCCTGCTGCCTCCCCAGGGTGGCTGCCTGCTCCCCCTCCTCCTCCTCCTCCTCCTCCCCCTCCTCCTCCTCCTCCCCCTCGGGCTGCCTGTGCTGGCTGAGCCCTTCCCAGAGCTGTGCTTGGGGGGCAGAGGGTGCACCACACGTAGCCCCCGCCCCAGCAGCCCCCCGGCTTGTTGTTACCCCTGGTTTGTGCCTGGTCTGGCAGCATTCCTGCACCCCGCTGTATCCTGGTGGAAGCATCCCTGTATCCTGCCCCAGCCAGTGCAGGGGCAGCCCAGGGACCACTGCAGCGGCTGTGGCTGTGGCTTTCCTGCCACCCTGTGCGACCAAACAGTGCTCAGAGAGGGGGGACACCCTTCCCGGGGTAATGGTGCATCCCTGCTGGTGGAGTTCGGGACATCAGGGAAAACCTTGAGGTGTTCCTGGCGCTCCTGAGCCTTTGGAGGGAAAGCAGAGGCTATGATTGAGCTGAAGGTGACACGGGGATGGCAAAGCTGCCCCTCCATGGGGTGGGCTCGCTGCCAGCCCCTGCCCATGGGCTGACAGGGGGAGCTGCAGGCAGGGGAACGTGTCCCTGGGTGTTGTTTTGGGGAGACCCAGGGGTGGGGAGACAAGGAGCAGAGTGCTCAGCCAGAGCTGGGGCACGGTGGCTTCTCTGTCCCTGCTCCAGCAGCCCAGCAGAGCAGCCCCAGGTGCGGTGGCAATGTCCCCAAGGGGAAAGCACTTCCTCACCGCCTCACCAGTGCCCCAGGGGGATGGCAATGGGAGGGCCAACCTCACTGCGCCCAGGGCATGTGGCACAGGGCAAGAGCCCCTTTGGGACTGGTGAAGCTGGGGAGCATTGCCAGGCCCCACGCCAGCACCCACCTCACCTGCAGGATGTCGCCTGCTGTTTCCCTGGCAACGGGGATGGCATCCCGCACACCTCGGGCAGAGTTTCCCTGCATCCCCTGCGATGTCATCCCTGTTTCCCGGGTAACCCAGCATCCGGGAGCTCTGGCAGGCAGGTACTGGGGGTCCCCAGCTGCCTCTGCTGCGCCCAGCCCCTCAACACCTGACAGCACCGGTGGAAGGGCCGTGCTGGTGTGGGGCCCATGGTGGCCTTGGGTGATGGGGACAGGCTGACAGGTGGCAGGGGTGCTCCTTCCAAGGCAGGGATTAAAGATGAGGCAGATTTGGGGGAGCAGGCAGCCCTGCTTGTCATGACAGCTCTGCCCACACTCTGCTCACTGTGGTGCCTCGTGACTCTGCCTGGTGTGGGGAGCCATGGGCAGCTCGGGGGTGGGAGGAGAGGACTTGGGGGTCCTGTGCCTGCACAAAGGGCTGGAGACTGTGTCTGGGCTTGTGGGCAGTCAGTGTTCCCAAGGGAAGAGTAGCCAAGGGATGCTGGCAGGTGTCCAGGACAACTGGTCACTCCTGGACTTTGCTGGTCACCTCAGGGTGACTGGTCTTGGCAGAAGGGCACTGGTGAGGTGGGTTAAGGATCCCAGTACAGGCTGGTGCTGGGGTGTTTGCCTGCAGCTGATGGTGCCCTTCATGCCATGAGCCCATCCAGGGGTGAACGTGCTGGGCACAAAGTGTCCCCCATGCTCTGTCCCACTCCTTGTGGCATGTCGCCTGCTCCCAGTGCACATCTCAGGGGGATCAGAAACCCCGTGAGCCCCACAGCATCAGGGTTGAGTGCGGGATCCCAGGGCAGGGCAGCTTGGGAGCCTCCCAGGACGGGCAGTTCCAAGTGCTTTCTCCAGCCCTGGATCCAGAGCCAGGAAATTCCCTTGCTGAGGCGGCAGCGCTCAGCCCTGCCCAGGGAATGTGTTTGGATGAAATCGGAGCCTGCAGCACGACGCTGGCCAGGATTTCCCCGTGGATCCTGTGCTCTGCCCCATGTGCTGGGCCAGGAGCTGAGCGTAGGCAGGAGCTCCTCTGGGGCGTTTTTGGGGAGCCACAGCCCTGCTGGCAGCCAGCCCCTTTCCTGCACCGACCCGCTTGGGAGCATCACATCCCCTCTGCCAGCACCGAGGGCATCCAGCCACCCCATCTTGCCAAGCCCCCGAGGCAGGGACATGTCCCGAGGGTCCCCCTTGTCCCACCACCATTGGGGCTGTGCTCACAGGGTGCAACCCCACGGGCACGAGCGAGTGTGTTGGTGTGGGGTGACACCAAGAGTATGTGGGGTGACACTAGGGGTTTGTGGGGTGACACCAGGAGTATGTGGGGTGACACCAGGGGTTTGTGGGGTGACACCAGGGGTATGTGGGGTGACACCAGGAGTATGTGGGGTGACACCAGGGGTATGTGGGGTGACACCAGGAGTATGTGGGGTGACACCAGGAGTCCATAAGGTGACATCAGGGATCTGTGGGGTGACATCAAGGGTCCGTGAGGTGACACCAGGGGTCCGCAGGCTCAGCCACGGAAGTCACAGGCAGAGCTGTGCTCAGTGGGTACCTGGAGGCTGCTGGGTGCCGGCAGTGCCTGGGGGCATCATCGGGGTGTGGGGATCTCCTCCTCGGAGGGTTTTCTCCCTGGCACAAGGCCCCGCACATTCCAGGGCACAGGGGGGCTTGAAGGCCACCCTTGGGCAGCTGCTGAGTGTGGGGGAAGGCCTCCTCCTCCTCCTCCTCCTCTTCCCGGTTCCCTGTGCTGTGACCCAGCCCAGAACCGTGGGCTGCTGGGGGGGCGGTGTCTGCCATTAGCAGGTGCAGAGCAAGCTAAAAAAAGGGTCAGCCGAGTCATGGCACAGGCGGCAGGGGTGGCAGGGGACACGGGAGGGGATGGGGGGCACTGGAGGGGATTGGGGATGGGGTCACAGACATGGATGGGGTACGGGGGGCCGTGACTGCAGGCGCACATGTGCAGGGTGGTGCACGCTGTGCCACAAAGGTGTGACAGGAGCAGCGTGTGACACCCCGCGGCAGGCTGGGGACATGCTGGGCAGAGCTGTGTGACCCACCCGGGCTGGGGCAGGGCCGGGGGCTGTTCTTTCAGCCCCTCTGGGGAAAGGGAGGATTTTCCATCTCCCCTCCCACAGCACTTTTGCCTGTGGCTCCTGCCCAGCATCCCGCGGGGGCTGGGAGCCCCTGAGCTGCGGCTGCCACCCCGGGGAATGCAGTGAGGGCTCCTTGGACACAGCAGGGATCACTCCTCACCCCTCTGCACCCCCAGGACCCCACTCAGGAGCCAGCCCAGCCGAGAGCCCCTCACCCCACCCACCGTGCCAGTGACCCCTAAGAGCATCCCCCTTCGGGGACCCCCAGGGCACCCCAGGGTGCCATCACCCGCTCCGTGGTGGGCAGGGTGGGTGTCTGCAGTGGGCTGGGCTGGCCCGGGGCGAACAGCAGGTGGCCACGGCAGGGCTGGCTCCTGCGGCACCGTCTCTCTGTGCCACCACCCCCTCCCTGTCTCAGTTTCCCGTGTCTGCGGCAGCCCCGGGCTGGGGGCTGGGACTCAGCATCCCTCCTTCCCACGGGGCTGGAGCTTCAGAAGCATCCCTGGGGCCCTGTGCTGACCTTGCTCCACTTGCGTGACTTTGGCTGGTGCATGTGCCGGGGGGGCTCCGAGAGGCGAGGGCTGTGTGACGTGGGCTGATGGCGTGAGGGGTCTCCGGACCCCCCCCCGGTGTCTCAGTCCCTCCCAGCAGGGTCTGTGTGCGGCTGGGGACGCACAGAGCAGCCCCGGGCACAGACTGAGTGACACAAAAGGCTCAGCCCTGCTGGGAGTGCCCATCCCCACCCGTCTCACCCCGGGCTCTGTGTGGGTGGGAGGCAGCTGAGCCCCCCTGTCTGCGAGGGACTGGCAGGCGGAGGGACCCGGGGGACAGCACTGCTTTCCAGGGGCTGCTCGGGGTGTCTGATGTCTCTTGGCAGAGGGTGCTGCACTCGGGGGCATCTCAGCTGTGATGGCATCTCGGGCTGACGTTCCCTTGTGGGGCCATGGCACACGGATCGGGACCCTTGGGCTGGCCCAGGCCAGGGGGACATCAGCACCAGGCCACTTCCCGCTGTGTTTGTGGCCATGCAGGGACATGGTGACACCGGTGACAGCTCGTGCCACTGCCTTCCTGCCAGCTCCAGGTGGGGAGCATTTGCCCCTCGGCCAGGGGTGACCCTGGGGGTCTCCACCCTGCAGCAGCAGGGTCCTGCCTGTCCCAGGTGGGCTGTGCTGGGGACATGGGGCTCCACACCCTCCGCCTCCTGTGCACAAGGGCAAAAGATGAGGGTGGGAGTGGAATAAAGGGATTTATGTGGGGTTTTCATAGACTCATGGCTTGGGTTGGGAGGGACCTCCAAGCCCATCCAGTGCCACCCCTGCCATGGGCAGGGACACCTTCCACTGTCCCAGGCTGCTCCAAGCCCTGTCCAGCCTGGCCTTGGACATTTCCAGGAATCCAGGGGCACTTCCAGGGATGGTTTGGAGGATTTTGGATGTTTCAGCATGTGCTGGCATGGGGGCTCTGCCTCAAGAGCTGGCTGGGGACAGCTGGCCCTGGCAGAGCAGCTGGGGGATGTGCTGACCCACAAGGCTGAGTGAGGAGGGGCCTGGAGCCAGCCCACGGTGTGTGCTGCTTTGGGCTGGGCTGTCGGCATTGAACAGCACCTTGGGGACAGCAGGGACAGCCCAGAGCCTGCCGCGGGTGCCATGGGCTTGACCAGATGGACTCAATTCCACCATTGGCTGGATATTGCTCCGTATTTTCAGAGATGATTTTTAGAAGTGCTTCCTGCCACATTTCTGCTCAGCAGGTCCCCGTGGTGAGGATTTTCTCCCTTGGAGGCATCACCAAACCCTCCCCTGCTCCACCCTCTGGGCCTGAAACCTGGAAACTGGTACAAACATTTGTTTTCTTGAGCAACTGGGGTTTTTTTTTTCTTGGAATAAAACTGTTCCATGGAGAATCTCTCAGCCAAGGGCATTTGGTGGTGGGGATGTCCCTGCTGTCCTGGCCACCCCTCTTGTCCCCATCCCCCTCAGGGCTGAGAGCCCTGAGTTCTTCCCAAGCCTTTGCCATCTGTGCGTGCTGGTGGTGGGATGAAATCTCTTGCAGGAAGAAATTCCTCCCTCTGTGGGTGGGGAGGTCCTGGCACAGGTGCCCAGAGCAGCTGTAGCTGCCCCTGCATCCCTGACAGTGTCCAAGGCCAGGTTGGCCAGGGCTTGGAGCAGCCTGGGACAGTGGAAGGTGTCCCTGCCCATGGCAGGAGGTGGCACTGGTTGAGCTTTAAGGTCCCTGCCAACTCAAACCAGTCTGTGATTCTCTGATTCTATTTGAGGAGCAAAAGGCACCTTTCCATGCATGGCCAAAGCAGCTCCTCATCTCCAGGAGCTGCCCTGAGGGCACAGGGAGCCTGTCCCTGCTCCAGCAGCCAGCACAGTCCCGTGGGAGTCCTGGTGGGACTCGGCATGTCGGAGAGCGTTTGGCTTTGCTCCATGGCTCTCCGAAAGCCCCGTGGCTGCAGCTGGAGGCCACAGCACAGAGGGACTCGGGGCAATCCTGTGGGGCTGCTCCCCAGGGTGTGCTGAGGCCGTGGGGCAGGCAGGGAACCCCGGGGCAGAGCGAGTCCCTGGGGAACACGTGTGCCCCATGGCTGCCTGCCCAGCCCTTCCTGCTGCACTGCGAACAGCCCGGCTCTGTTTCAGCTCCCAGGCTGGAAACCAGGGCAGCCTGCATGGAACAGGCAGGGCAGGATGGGGCTGGACTCACCCCCTCCCCGGCTTTGGGGTTCCTGCTGCTGCTCAGCTCAGGGGGCTGTGGTTCTCAGCACGCTCACACAGGGTGGTGGCACAAGGGTGACACAGCTGGGACCTGCATCCCGCCCAGGTAAAGTGACCCGGGGGTGGTGTTTCATGGCAGGGTCACCTCCCATGGGTGTCTGAGCACCACTGTGGTCACAGGATGCTGCAGGCTGAGTCCTGCTGCTTCCCTCTCCCTGCCGCAGGCGGTGAGGAGGAGGTGGGCGGTTTCCCTCCTGGGAACAGCCAGCTCCTCTCCCTGCTGGGGTTGGACCCCCCCCCTCAGGGGCTCAGCATCCTGCTTGGGGCACCTCCTGCATCCCTGGTGGGTGCTGGGTCTCCCCGGGGTCTCTCGGTGGGATTTGATGTGCCTCGCCTTGGATCGGGAGCAGCTCTGGGTTCTCTCAGTGTGGGTACAGATCTGACTGCCTGGGAGCACTGGGGCACCTGCTGTCCCCAGCCAGCCCCAGCCCCAGTGCCAGCAGGGAGATAAAGTGGTACCCGAGGAAAAGGGAGTGTGGCTGCTTTAATGATTTGGCTGCGGTGAGAACTTGGTGTGGAGGAAATTGAACCCAGGGGAAAAAATCCTGTAATTTCATGCAAAAATTACATGGCAGCTCCGGGTGATTTACTGCAGCTATTTTGGTGGCCAGCTCTGGGGTGTCATTAGGGTGTTACAGGGTAAGTGACTGCTGGTGGAGGGGGTCTTCCCAGGGCATCTGACCTGGCCTCACCTGTTGGAGAGGGGTCTGGGCAGGCAGGGAGTGCTGAGGGTGGCTTTTGTCCCCAAAGGTGGGGCGCTGATGTCCCTTAGCTGGATGTAGGCGCCTTGTAGAGTGTTCCTGGCTGTGGTGGCACCTCAGGCGACTGGGCTGGGGTCCTGGAGCTCCTGCTGCAAAGGGAGGGGCAGGGTCCGACCCTGTGCTCAGCACCCCCTGCCCCACAGCCCACCCTCAGCATCCCCGTGGGGCTTGGGGTGAGTTGGGCGGGCAGTGGCATCTGGCACAAGTCCCCAGGGCAGTGCTGTGCCTGCTGGCACTGCGATGTTCCCTGGCCAGCTGCCCAGGGCAGGTGGCCCAGCTGCTTTCAGCTCTCAGGACGAGCGGGTGGCTGTGCCAGGGCCACAGAGCTGGGATGGGCATCAAACACATCAGCTCACCTGGTCCATACGCCCCTTCCCTTCGGCAGCGCTCCAGGGCAGGGGTACAGGGCACGAGGGGGGCAGGCGGGAGGTGGGCAGGGCTCCAGGCTGTCCCCTGCCTCCTGCCAGCCCTGTGGTGGCACCTGGCATAGCCAGGGAGGGTGTGGGGCCAGCCCCTCCCCGTGGCACTGGGCCGGGCTGAGCTGAGCTCGGTCCTGTGTGCCCACAGCTCTGAGGCAGGTAGGAAAGGCTGGGCAGGGAGCTGGGGACAGGCTGGGCTCTCCCAAAACATCCCCCAGTCCCACAGGGGAGTCCCCAGCTCCCCAGCCCTGCCCATGTCCCCGGAGAGGAGCGTGTGCCTGCTCGTTATCCACAGCCCTGCTGTGGTCTAATGAGCCCTTTGGGGAGCCGTGGGGCAGGCTGGGTCTGGGGGATTGGCAGGGATGTGGTTCTGCACGCAGGGCACACAGGATCACCGCCTTCCCCATCGCCCCTGCGCTCCTCCTCTGCCCCCTCCAGTCACCCCTTCAAGGGTGGGCAGTCCCAGCAAGGAGGGCAGCACAGGCCCTCGGGGTGGTAGGGCAGGACAGGGCTTGGGGCAGACACCGTGGGGTGATGGAAGCTCTCGCAGCTGTGCTGGGACCAGCTCTTCTGGCCCCTCCTGTCCTGAACGAGCTTGGGAACTGCTGTGGCTGGAGGAGAAGGTGTCACACCGAGCTCCAGCACTGCCAAGGCAGGTTTTGGGGCTGTGCTGGCCCCACCAGCAGGATCCCAAGGCAAGAGGTGTCTGTGTGTAGGCTGTGGGAGCTGGATTGACCATGCAGGACCGAAAATCACTCAATATCAGTCCTGATTCTGTGTCTGTCCATCCATCCATCCATCCATCCATCCATCCATCCATCCATCCATCCCTCCATCCATCCATCCATCCATCCATCCATCCACCCATCCACCCATCCATCCATCCATCCCTCCATCCATCCATCCATCCACCCGTCCGTCCATCCATCCATCCATCCATCCATCCATCCATCCATCCATCCATCCATCCATCCTCTTCCCCCTGGGCTGCAGTGGCCCAGAGCTCCAGGAGCATTTGGACAATGCTCTCAGGCACAGGGGTTGGGATTGCTGGGGTGTCTGTGCAGGGCCAGGAGCTGGACTCAGTGATCCAGGGTGGGTCCCTCCCAGCTCAGGACATTCTATGGTTCTGTGACCCATCCCCTGAGCCACCTCACTGGTGGCTGAGCTGGTGTGAGCCCCACTGACCACAGTGAGATGTAGAGAAGATGCTGGGGCTCTGTCTGTCCCCTCTGGACCACAGGGAAAAGCCATTCTGCAGGGATGGGCTCTGCAGTGCTCCCTGGGCTCTCACCAGGGCAGGGAGGTTGCTCCTGGCTTTGAAGGGGATGTGGAGTGATGGCAGCTGGCTAAAATAAAGCAGCTGCCATGGCAACAGCAACAGTCCCAGGGCTGGGAGGGATGCTGGGCCATGTGTGCCACCTCTGCCACGCTGGCACTTGGGTTCCAGCCTGGGCATGAGGAGTGTCCCCTTAGTGGGAAATGTCCTCTGCCAGCTCCCTCCTGGCTGGGGGTGCAGGGGGTCTCACCCATCTGTGCAGCCCTAAGGGCTGATCCAAGTACCCCCCTGTGGGTTGGCAGCCCCCGGCACTCTGTGCCAAGCACTCTGTCCTGGTAGCCCTGGGCAAGGGCTGTGGAGCTGGGCATGGGGGGCTGCCGGGTGGGTGTGGGGAGCTGTGGGTGGTTTGATTGGTGTCAGTCATGTATCTGGTGAATTTGGGAACTGCCTGTGGTCAGAAGGGGCAGGGAGGCACTGAGCCAGCTGTGGAGCCTCAGCTGCTGAGGGCACAGGGTGTGCGAGGGGCAGCTCCGTGCCAGGGGGTGCAGGGTGGCTGCACTGGGGGTGCTCTGGGGGGCTGCACTGGTGCTTCGCTGGGGTTGGACCTGCAGAGAACCACCAAGATGTGTGGTGGAGATGGGCCAGGACCAGCACGGGGTCAGACGGAATGGGCATCCACCCCATGGACCCATCCAGTTCCTACACTGGTTCTGAAACCAGCCCGGAGCCCAGGCAGCACAGCCAGGCTCCCTCTGGATTTGGGGCTTGGGATGGGGCTGGCGAGTCCTGGCAGAGGGTCAGGGTGGTGGTTTCCCAGCTGGACCTTCTCTTCCAGGACAAGGTGGTCTTGGACACGCCACCCCAGCCCAGGGAATGGCAGAAGGACAAGGGCAGGGGGTGGCACAGCCTGCCCCCCCCGATGTGGGAACCCAGTGGAGCTTGTCTGGGGCCACACGGCATCGTGGGGCTGTGTGTCCCACAAAGGCGAGCCGAGGGGGTGGCACAGGGGTGGCACAGAGAGCGGCCTTCAGGGGGGCGTGTTCAGGGAGGGGGCTGCAGCAGAGGGACCCCGCCAGCCGCAGCTGTCCCTCGGCCCTGCGCACACCATGGGGGTCATTAGCGGTCCCTAATGAGCTGGCGGCGGCGCTCGGAGCGCGGGGGGAGGCGGGGATGCTCCGGCCACGCCGCCCGGGGCTCCTCGCGTGTCAGCCACCTGCGCGGGGCCGGCCGGCCGCGGCCCCTCGCGCCTCTAATGGGCATTTGGTTCAATTAGCAGCACGTCAGCCCCGCTCTGCTCAGCCGGAGCGCTGACCCGAATGCGCTGCCGCCGCCGGCGAGACCCCCGCGGCGGGGGGCGGGTGCCTCCCCCTGCCCCTGCCGTGCCCTTTCCGGAGGCACCGGGCGGCTCTGCCCCGCTCCGGCCCCGGGCAAGGACGGGCCGGGGAGGGGGGACAGCCCTGGCTCCCTCCCGAGGGGGAGATGGCAGACGGGACCTGGCCATCAGCTGGGGCTGGGGTGCTGAGACAGCGAGGGGCTGGGGGACTTATGGGGCATTGAGGGATTTGGAAAGCTTGCGGGGCATTGTGGGGAGCTGGGGGGGGCTATGGGGCATTGAGGGATTGGGAAAGCTTGTGGGGCATTGTAGGGAGCTGGGGGGAGGTTATGGGGCATTGAGAGGGGCTGGAGGGATTTGAAAAGCTTATGGGGCATTGTGGGGAGCTGGGGGGCTATGGGGTATTGAGGGGGGGCTTATGGGGCATTGCAGAGAGCTGGGGAGCTTATAGGACATTGAGAGGGGCTGGAGGGTTATGTGGCTTTGAGGGGTTTGAAGGGTTTATGGGGCATTGAGGGTTCTGGGGAGCTTCTGGGGCACTGAGGGGGTTGGAGAGGCTTATGGGGCATTGCGGGAGCCTAGGGAACTTGTGGGGCAGTAAGTGGGTTTGGCTGTGGGCTGCCATAGGGCACCAAGGAGCTGTGGAGCAGCGCAGGGGGGTTGCTGTGGGATGCTGTGGGGCAGTGCACAGGGCTGGTGGAGGAGCTGTGTGTGGGGCGGTGCCAAGGGCTGGCTGTGGGGCAGCTGCATGGCTGCAGGGCACTCTGCAGGGCAGCATGGGGGCTGCTATGGGGCAGTAACATCCCAACAGGCCGTGGGGCAGGGCTCAGGCTGCAGAGGAGAGCCCACACATGTGGCAGCTGCTCCACACTGCTCGGCCGAGCCCTGCGCCTGCCCAGCCATGCACGGCGTGCCCTGGGGCAGCAGGGACGCAGGGAGATCACAGCAGAGAAGCTGGATTCAGGTCAGGGATTCACAGTGGGGCTGGTCCTGTCCTCGGGAGCCCCGTGTGGGGCTGGGGAACCCCAAAACACGTTGGCCTGGGTTTACAGCCTTCTGCCTTGCCCAGGCTGGATCTGTGTGCTTCCCCGTGCTGGGTTCACCCACCCGAGCAGGGAGAGCTGGTGTGGGTCGGGATGGTGTGGGGTGGGCTGGTGTGGATGGAACGGTGTGAGGATGGTGTGCATTGGGCTGATGTGGGTCAGGCTGATATGGGTCAGAGTGATGTGGGTTGGGGTGATGTGGGTCAGGGGGATGTGGATTGGGCTGATGAGGGTTGGGCTGATGTGGGTCAGGCTGATGTGGATTGGGCTGATGTGGGTCAGGGGGATGTGGGTCAGGCTGATGTGGGTCAGGCTGATGTGGGTCAGGCTGATGTGGGTCGGGCTGATGTGGGGTGGGTTGATGTGGGTCGGGCTGATGTGGGGTGGGCTGATGTGGGTCAGGATGATGTGGGGTGGCTAATGTGGGTCAGGCTGATGGGGGTCGGGCTGATGTGGGGTGGGGTGATGCACCTGCAGCCACTGCAGATGGTGGGGTCTCATCCCACTGCCTGCCTTAGGCACAGCGCGGGGCTCCAGTGCTGTCACCACGGCCCATCCGTCCCTGTCACAAGCATCCCCGGTGTGTGGGCAGCACTGCCCCACGTGCCAGCTGCCACCTGCTCGCCAGGCAGGCGTGGGCCCCGCTCGGGGTGGCAGTGCCAGGGCTGGTGGGCTGCTGCTCTGGGCAGGATGGTGACACCTGTGCAGGGAGAAGAGCTGGCCATGCCCAGGGCATGGTGCCAGGAGGCCCTGGGTACGGTCATCCTGTATTTAGCTGCTGGTGCCCATAGGCAGAGCCATTTTTTGGGTGAATATGATGTCTCTGGTGGTGTCACCATTGATTGTCCCATGCCACCACCCTCCCTGTACAGCATCCCCAGGGATGAAGCCCCACCGAGGCTGTCAGCAGCCTCTGCCCTCAGGAATATTTCCTCCAACAATGGCAATCTTTATGTGCAAGAAGTGAATAAGCATCAATTAACCCCTGGAGCCGTCCTTGTGCTGCCTGCAGAGCTCTTGTTAGTGGCCCTGTCCCTGTCTCTGCTTCCTCCTGTCACTGGCGTGAGAATCCCCACCAGCTAACAACCATGGGGCTCCTTTGCTGGATGGCCCAGCTGCCTGGACAGCCAGCCAGCCAGCCAGCCAGACAGACAGACAGACAGACAGCCCCTGACGCACCCAGACTGCAGGGTCCCTGAGAGCAGGGCTGCGAGCTGTGGGATGTGTGGGGAGCAGCTGGCATTGGTGGCTTTGCTTGGAAAACCCTTGGTGCTGGGCGGACAGCAGGGAGGGGTGACAGCTCAGGGACAGTGGTGGGGACAGCAGAGGGTGCAGGGGATGTGACAGGGACGGGGAGGTCCACAAAGCGCCTTGTTTGCTGTCCCCAGCTCTGGCCAGGACCGGCTTTAGCTTGAATTGCACTTGTTTCCCCCCGCTCTGCTCTCCTCAGGGCACGCAGAGTGTTCCGCCCCCTCCCTGGCCCCGCGGGCACCCCAAGGCTGGAGCTGTGACCCGGGACGTGCTGCGGGGGTGGCATGGGCAGCGATGGCCATCCTGGGGGCCGGTACCCGTCTGGGTGGCTCATGTCGGGGTTCGAGGTTCATCTCGGGGGTCGATGCTCGTTTCGGGAGTCCGGCCTCGGCTTCCGGCTCCCACCGCATCATCATTATCATCATCACCATCATCATCATCGCTGCCAGATGCCCATTGACAGTCAAGTCACTCTCCCAAACAATGGGTCCGGCTAATCCTTTTACAATGGGACTAATTGCTAATCAGACCGATTTCACACTGCCTGTTCCCCTGACAATGAGGCTCGCCGGAGGAGGGCTCCTGGGGGGGTGCGGGGCTCTGTGGGTGCCCACAGCCCCCCCTCAGGCCCCGCAGCAGGACCAGCCCCCGGCAGACGGGCACCGGGATGGCACTGGGGTCTTCCAGCTTGGCAAAGCCTCCGGCAGCTGGTGGCTGGGGGCTGGCACGGGCTCAGCCTCGCCCCGCCCGGTGCCAGCCAGGGCTGACCGGGGGGTTCGGTGCACCTGCAGCCCTGGTGCCACCTCCAGCCCTCCCCTCTGCTCCCCAGAGCGTCCCCGTCCCCTCGGCAGAGCGGTGCGGGTGTCACCCATCTCCGGCATGCGCTGGGGACGGTGCTCCGTGCTCGGGGCTGTTTGGGGTCTGGGCACCATGGGGGCCGGGGGGACAGGCAGCGGTGACACGGGGACCGAGGGCGCGGGGCACGGCCAGCCCTGCAGCGGGGCAGGTCGCTGTGAGAAGGGGCGCAGGGCAGTGCCAGACGCCTCGTGGGGGCCCTGGGACTGGCACCATCCTTTCCTGCACCCCGCCGGACCCCAGTGCACGCCCTGCCAAGGCAGCTGCTCTCACGGGGGGCTGCCAGCGCTGATGTCCCCTGTGTGTCCCCACCTGAGCGTCACTGCCAGCCGGGGCTGGGGGCTGCGGGACGCTGGATGCCCGGGGGCTGCCGGGGTGGCCGTGGGTGAAGCCTGCCTGCTGTTAATCAGCTCCTGGCCCGCCCCAGCGCAGCCCCCTGCCCTGCGCCGTATGCCCCGAGCCGCGGCCAGCCGAGCATGTCGGGGTGCTAATGAGGAGAAGGCCGGGTGTGCTGCACCTTGCACTTAATTGCTGCTGTCTTCTGGCTCTTAATGAAGCTCGGCTGCAGGAGAAGCAGCAGCCTCCCCTTCCCTCCTCTCCCCCGGGCAGCCTGACCCCTGCCAGCCCTGTCCCCTGCCTCAGGCGGGGCAGGGTGCCCTGTGCTCCTGCTGGGCTGGGAGGAGGCCGTAGCAGAGGATGCTGAATGTCACCCCCATCGCGCTGTGACACCCCCAAAGCCCAGCGCCTCTCCCCGTGCTCTGCATGGCAGCTCCATCCCAGCTGCACAGGCTGCAGCATCTCCTGCCTCCGGGCTGAGCAGAGCCGGCAGCACTGGCAGGGAGGGACAGCGGCCATGGGGGGTCCCCATGCCTGCCAGGGCCCAGCAGGACTGGGCATCACTGCAGCAAGCCCCACTTGGGCATCCCCAGCTCCCCATGGTCTGTGGGTGCGGGGCTCAGGCTGGTGGCCCTGGCCCTGCCAGGGCAGTGACAACCACGTGCTGCGCTTCTGTCCCTGCTGCTTGCACAGCAGCTCGGCCATGGAGGGGAGCCTGGGCCATCCTGTGGCTTAGGAAGAGGTGCCGCAGGGGTCGGGGGACTCTCCACGCCAGGAAGGTTGGCCAGGGCTTGACTTGCTCTGCTTGAAGGTGATGAGCATTGGTGGGGCAGCTGTGTCCCATCCACCCCCTGGGCCCCCTCACTAGCCGTGCAGGAAGGGGTTAATGGCTGGCCCATACCTGCAGTTGCATTTTAAAGATGTGAAATTAAAGCCCGTAATTTATTCTCCCCACACACGAAGGAGCAATTAGTTCTAAACACGGCTTAATCAGTCAGCGCGAGATTGATTTCTGTAGACTTGGATTTGGTGGCTGCTGGCGAGGAGCCAGCCTGGGAGCAATCTCCAAATAAATGAAGTGCAGAGAAGTAAGCCATTACATAATATGATAGATGAGGCTGGAGCTCACTTGCCTCTTCATTAGTATTCCACTGTACACCACAGCAGCACCAAACTTTCTCCCCTGTACCATGGGTTCCTCCCCCTGCCTGTCCCTCTGCCCCTCCTGCAGCTGGGAAGGGGCTGGGGAGGTTCCTCCCCTCTCCAGCAGCCCCTGGGCAGTGCAGGGGTGAGGCTTTCTGTGGACTGAGGCTCTTCCAGGGCTTTGCATCTTGCCTTTCTCTTCTGGGGAAACTGAGGCACAGGGAGCTGGGTGGCATCCCATGAGCTGCACATCAGCAAGGAGAGGCAGGTGCCAGAGAATCCCAGGATGGTTTGGCTTGGAAGGGACCTTAAGGCCCATCCAGGGGTGCCACCCCTGCCATGGGCAAGGACACCTCCCACTGTCCCAGGCTGCTCCAGCCTGGCCTTGGACACTGCCAGGGATCCAGGGGCAGCCACAGCTTCTCTGGGCATCCTGTGCCAGGGCCTGCCCACTGTCACAGGGAGCAATTCCTTCCCAAGATCCCATCCATCCCTGCCCTCTGGCACTGGGAAGCCATTCCCTATGTCCTGTCCCTCCATCCCTTGTCCCCAGTCCCTCTCCAGCTCTCCTGGAGCCCTTCAGGCCCTGCCAGGGGCTCTGAGCTCTCCCTGGAGCCTTGTGCTCCCCAGGTGAGCACCCCCAGCTCTCCCAGCCTGGCTCCAGAGCAGAGGTGCTCCAGTCCTGGAGCAGCTCTGTGGGCTACTCTGCACCTGCTTTAACAGCTCCATGTCCTTCCTGTGCTGAGGATTGCGGGGCTGGGGCAGCTCTGCAGGTGGGGTCTCTCAAGGTCTGAGGGGAACACCTGATGGCCACTTCTCCTCTGGTGCAGCCCAGGCTGGGGCTGTGTTTCTGGGTGCACATGGCTGGTTCACGTCCAGCCTCTCACTAGGACCTTCTCTGCAGGGCTGCTCTCAATGCATTCCTCTCCAGTCTCACATCATCTTCATCTCCTCTCCAGGCCAAAGCTACAAGGCTGCATTACCCCAGGGTCACCCCCTCCTGTCACCCTGTGGGGTAGGGAGAGCTGGGGACGCTCGTGTTGGGCTGTGCCCCCTGCTCCTGCCTCCTGCTCTCCCATCCCTGCTCCGGTGAACTGCTCAGAGCCAGGGCTGACGGCACAAGCGAAGGGCACCGAGTGCTGCTCTCGGCAGGAGATGCTGGATGTGGATCAGGGACCTTCCAGGGTGGAAGCAGCCCCAGCCAGTCCTGCTCTGGGCAGTGGGATTGTAGTGGGTTTGCAGACCCCCCATGCTGTGGTACCCAGGCCTGGGTGCGTGTCCCTGTCACCAGAGCCAGCCATGCAAGGAGCCACACCCTCTCCCTGTGGGCTCCCAGTCCTGCTCACATGGGGTGACAGGCATTTGGGGACAAGGCCTCACATGGTGCCAACAGGTTGTTTTGGGCTGTGGTGGTGCCAGCGTGCCCTGCACAGGGCATGTCCTGGTCCTGAGGGAGGAGGGGAGCACATCCCAAAAGCTGCCAGGCACAGGGAAGGGTCTTGGAGTCCACTCCAAAGGGTCAGTGCCCAAAGGGAGTCCCTCTGCCTCTGGAGCTGGTGGGGAGTGGGCTGGGATCTCCACAGAGGTGTAGGCTGTGCTGGGAGCATCCCATGGGATGTCCTGGGAGCATCCCATGGGATGTGCTGGGCACTGGTGGGCTGGGCTGGGAGGGATGGAGAAGCCCTGGACCTGTGCATGGTCCTGACTCTGCTGCTGCATTCGTTGCCTCCTCACTTTGTCCCTCCACAGGCTCCTGCAGGGAGGAAAAGTCCCCTGAGAGCTGGCCCTGGCTGCTGCAGGTCCCTGGGACAAGCTAGACACCCCCTGTCCCTGCCATGACAGGAATTGTGCTAAGGACAGAGCTGGGAGATGCAGCAAAGGGCTGTGACCCATGGCAGGGATGTGGGAGGGACCTGCCAGCTGAGCTCTCCCAGCCCAACCCCTCTGGCTCAGACATGCCAGGGGATGGAGCCCAGGTGTCCCACGATGCCCTGCGAGCGTCCCTTTCCTCCTGGGGTGCTGTCCCTGCTGCTGACCCTCCCCCTGTCCTTGCTGTCCCCGCAGAACTCCATCCGGCACAACCTGTCCCTGCACACCCGCTTCATCCGCGTGCAGAACGAGGGCACCGGGAAGAGCTCCTGGTGGATGCTGAACCCCGAGGGCGGCAAGACGGGCAAGACGCCGCGGAGGCGGGCGGTGTCCATGGACAACAACAGCAAGTTCCTGCGCATCAAGGGCAAGGCCAGCAAGAAGAAGCAGCTGCAGGTGACGCAGGAGCGCGGGGAGGACAGCCCTTCCTCCCAGCAGGCCAAGTGGTCGGAGAGCCCCGCGTCCCACGCCAGCGACGAGTACGACGCCTGGGCGGACTTCCGGACGCGGGGCCAACTCCACGGGCCAGCACGCTGAGCGGGCGCCTCTCGCCCATCATGGCCAACCACGAGCCGGACAAGCTGGAGGAGGACGATGGCACCCCCTCGTCCCCGCTGATGTACCCCAGCCCCTCCAGCACCATGTCTCCTTCCCTCAGCGCCCGCTGCTCCGTGGAGCTGCCCCGGCTGACCGACCTGACCGGCACCATCAGCCTGAATGAGAGCCTGGGGGAGAGCATGCTGGAGGACCTGCAGGACGGCTACAGCATGAGCCCCTCCCAGCAGCTCCCCCCGGCCGCCCTGCGGCAGCGGAGCTCCAGTTTCACCTTCAACTCCAAGTGCTCCAGCATGGGGGCCGCCTCCAACACCTACTGCGGGACCATCTACAGCCAGCCGGCCATGAGCCTCATGCGCCGCCTGCCCATGCAGACCATCCAGGAGAACAAGCAGGCCACCTTCTCGCCCGTCAGCTCCTACAGGAACGCCTCGCTGCAGGACCTGCTCTCCTCCATCTCCTACGCGCACAAGGAGAGCATTGTCCCGGGGGACCTGCCCCTGCCGCAGGCCAGCCCCATGGTGCCGGCCCGTGGCCACAGACACAACCCGCTGCTGTGCGGGGGCGGGGAGCAGGGCTTGTCCTCCTACCGCCCCACCCGGGCTCTCTCATGAAGAGCAACGCGTTGTACCACCCGTCACCAGCTGGTCACCACCCTGCGGTCAACACCAGTGCCTTAGCCAATCCCGTCAGCCTTATGAGCCTGCCCAGTGACTCGTGCAGCATGACGGCCATGCCGCACCATGGGCACCTGCATTCCTACGCTAATAACCAAGGGGCACACATGAGCTTGCTGGATTCGCTGCAGGGCCCCTACCCGGGGGCCGTCCACCCCCCTGTGTTGGGCCAAGACAGGTTCCCAGCAGACCTGGACCTGGACATGTTCAACGGGAGCCTGGAGTGCGATGTGGAGTCGATCATCCTGAATGACTTTATGGATAGCGATGAGATGGACTTCAACTTCGACTCGGCCCTCCCGCCGCAGAACGGGCTCAACGTGCCCGCGCTGCCCGGGGGGCCGCAGCCCACGAACCAGAGCTGGGTGCCCGGGTGATGCCCGCCCCGGCACGGGCTCACCACCGGAAGCCACGAGGGGAACACTGAGACTAACTTTTTTTTTTTCCTTTCTCTTCTGCCTTTGTTTGTTAAGATGGGCGAGAGCCATCGGTCTGAGCTTGAGGTTGAACACGAAACACAAACCGGAGGGTGAAATATTGAGATGGGGGAGGACCCCCAGCCCCACGTGTGCCCTGTCTGCGGGTCCTGCCAGCATCCTCTGGAGGATTCAGGGCAGGTGGGTGGGAGAGGCAGCCGGGGCCAGGCAGATCCAGGGGAGTAGCAGGAAGGGAAAAGCCTTTTCAGATGGTTCCAGTGCCCCCGGTGATGGTGCCAGTTTGATTTGCCCTTGGGCTGGGTGATGAGTGGTGACGGCTGGTGCTGTGGGACCCCTCTGCGTGGGCATCCCCCCTGGGAAGGGGACTCTTCTCTGGGAAGCGAGTCCTCTGGGTAGAAGTGTCAGGAGTGGGGACCTTGCCCCAGGGCAAGGGGGGACTCAGGACCCTTCAGTCCTGGTGGAGATCAGAGCTCTGCCGAGCCCACACCCCCCAGGCCACCTCCGCTGTGGGTGCCCTGGTGTGGCTCCAGGCAGGTTTCCTTGCCGAGCAGTGAGCAGGGGGGGATGGAGGGGGGCTGTGCAGCCAGCAGCCCTGGGAGCAGCATCTCGGCAGCCCCCAGGGTGCCATGGGAAGGCTGCAGGCCCTGCCCGGCGCAGGCTGGGCACGCTCCAGGGTGCTGCTGGCAGTGAGGGTCCCCCGTGCTGGAGGCTCAGGGGCAGCTCGCAGGGGCGGGGAGGGGGACGTATTTATTTGATTTCATGCACTCTTTTGCCATTGAGTTTTTGCATTGGAAGGAAGAAAGGGTCGAGCTTAGGGAGAGGAGAGAGAGGCCGTGGGCAATGCTGTTGGCTTTGTCCCATCACGTGGCTCATCTTGGCTTGGCCCTGGCTCTGGGTGTTGGGTGATGGGGGTCATCCTCGAGATGGGGCTGTGCACTTGTGAGGACGGGAGGGGTCAGGCCTCTGGATGCAGCGTGGGATCCATCCTGCCCCAAGCCTGGGTGACCCACACTGCTCAGGGAGGTGCCACAGGGCTCCCAGCCAGGGCTGTGGGGTCCTGGGGGGTCAGTGCCTGTCCCAGTGGGCTCACTGCCCACCCCTGGTGTGCCAGGAGAGCTGGTCCAGGAGCTGTCAGCAAGAGGGGTGCACCCACCTGCCAGGGCTGGGCCTCCATGGGGATGGGGACCATGATTCACGCATGGTCCTGCTGTGTGTCAGGACCCTAACCTGACCCCATTGCTCAGTGGGGCAGGAGTGAGCTATCCTGTCCTGGCCATCCTGCACAGCTGCCAGGAGCAGCAGGGCTTTGGAGGGGACAGGCTGGTGGGCAGCAAGAGCATCTGGTCTGGGGATGGTGGAGGGGCTGGGAGGTGCTGGTGGGAGCTGCTGCTCTGTCCTGTGGGGTCTCTGCTCAGCCATTCTTCCTCCTGGGCACCACAGGCTTTCCCTAACCCCCAGCCCCTGGCTAGCAGCAGGGTCAGTGCATGGAACCAGCACATTTTCCCAGCCCAGCTCTTCCCTTCTTGCCCCAGCACCAGCTCCTCTGCCACGGAGCAGGCGCTGGGTCCCAGCCAGACACAGGGACAGCACAGCTGCCCCAAGCCAGGGCAGGGGGACCCGCGGGTGGGCACCTCCTGCTCCTCTCCTGACCCCCATGGCTGTGGCAGAGCATGACAGAGGAGCCCCATGTGCCACCGCTCACCTTCACCCAGGGCTCACGGCAGGCACAGTCTCTGAAGACATTCTTACAAGTTAATTAATTATGTTTACATTATTTGATCATGTACAGAATTTAATATATTCTATTATATATAATCTTTCTTGAATGCTTTTTAAAAAGGATTATTCTTTGGTCAGGATCATTACCGCATTCCTTTTATACACCACCTCTCGTTTCAGGCATCTTTCAAATCCTTGGAAACCGATCGCAAATGGCTATTTAATCCCCGACCCCCCAGTCCAGCACGTGGGTGTGAGGGACCCAGAGGCAGGAGGGCAGCTCTGGCTGCCCTGGAGGAAACGAGGGCCTCTGCCCCCCAGGAGTGGGAGAGAGGGAAGGGGTCCTGGCTCTTCCAGGCCTCTGACCTCCAGGCACAGATCCAGCAGCACACCAGCGTGCCGGGCAGCAGCCAGGCATTTGGAGATGGGATTCTCCCACGCAGGGGTCCCCGAGCCCCTTCGGTGTCACAGACAAGGGCCGGCCGTCACCGCGGCGGGGGAGCCGCACCAGCAGCAGGAGAGAAGTGTCCCCTTGTCCCCTGCCACCCCCGCACCCCTGCCCCGCTGCGTGGGCACGGCCCATCGCCAAGCTGTCGTCGTGGTTCGTGACCGTGGGGTTGTCGTGTGTGCGGTGCAGTCGTGTTGGTAACGTCGTGTGTTCAGTCGTCGTGCGGGGCCGGGGCGGCGGGGGCAGGCACAGACACCCCCGGAGCGGCTGGGACCCCGGGCAGGGCTGGCTCTGGGGCAGGTGGCACAGGCTGGGCAGGGGTGGCTCTGGGGCAGGTGGCACAGGGTGGCCCCGCTGCAGGACCGAAGGACCTGGGGCTGAGGTGTGCGGGTGGGTGGTGGTGATGGAATGGGGCTCTGCTGTGTGCCCGGGGGGCAGGCGGGTCCTGGGGGTCCTGGGGGCGGCTGGCACGGCTGTGCCCCCTGCAGCTGCGGGCAAGGGGACACCAGGGCTCTATGTCCCTGTCTGGGATGGCTGAGGCTCTGCAAACAGCGAGGCCACCTCCCGTCCCACCTCACTCAGCTTCATCCTCCCCTCTGCATCATCCCCTCCCTCCATGCCCCCACCCGCAGTGCCCCTCTGGGCACCGGGAGCTCCCTCTGCTCCCACCCTGCTCCCACCCTGCCCTGCCCTGCCTGGAGCTGGTGTGGGGGGACCCCGCAGGACCCCCCGGTTTGCTTCCCCCGGCGGTTTTGGGTCCGTCCTTTCCCTCGTATTTATAACTGTACAGACTGGGGGGGAGGGTCTCGGAGGCGTCATCTCTCACACGCATCTATCGTAGGCAATGGTAACTTTCTTGGTTGTGCTATTAGAGTTTGTGTATGTGGCAATGTAAAGAACTGTGTATAGTGCATTGTACAGCATATTTTCATGAATAAAATTGTTTTAAATATTACAAGGTGGGGCTGCTGCCGTCAGTGCTTGTGTGCCTGGGTTGAAAAAGGGAGGGTGGTGCCCCCAGGGAAGCTGGGGAGAATTACCAAGGGGGGGATGAGATGTTTGGTGAAACAGAGCTTGCACCCAGAGCATGGGGGTGGTTGGGAGGTGGAGGTCACAGAACCACAGGATCATTAAGAAAAGCCCTCTAAGACCATTGAGTCCAGCCATTCCCCCAGCAGTTCCAAACTCAGCACTAACCCATGTCCCCAAGTGCCACATCCGTGCATCTTTTGAACCCCTTCAGTGACTCCCCCACCGCCCTGGTGACAGCCTGTGACTTACAGTCCTTTCCATGAAGAAATTTTCCCTAATATCCAACCTGAACCTCTCCTTGAGGCTGTTTCCTCTCCTTCTGTCCCTGTTCCTGGGAGCAGAGCCCAACCCTCTCCAGCTGCCCCCTCCTCTCAGGGAGTTACAGAGAGTGAGCAGTTATGGTCTCACCTGGACACTGAGCTCTGGAAATCCTCCTGGGCACTCTAATAAATGTATTTACTGACCTTTACCAATATTTTCTGATGTCCTCTCTCAGGGCACTGCTGCCCAGTGCAATGGTAGGGGTCAGTGTCCAGCTCCAAGCGCCTTTGGGCCCTGCAAGGCTTCCTGGGAACAGCCCCCAGGCCTGGAAATAGCCTGGAAATCGCCCTTTCCATCTGCTATTGGAGCAGTTTGGACTGAAACTTCTCCTTCATGTGGCTGAATTTATTTCCTGTCCAACCCTGTTCCACCCCTGCCATGGCAGGGACACCTCCCACTGTCCCAGGCTGCTCCAGCCTGGCCTTGGACACTGCCAGGGATCCAGGGGCAGCCACAGCTTCTCTGGGAATTCCAGCCCAGCCCTCCCCACCCTCCCAGGGAACAATTCCTAATTCCCAAGATCCCATCCATCCCTGCCCTCTGGCAGTGGGAAGCCATTCCCTGTGTCCTGTCCCTCCAGCCCTTGTCCCCAGTCCCTCTCCAGCTCTCCTGGAGCCCTTCAGGCCCTGCCAGGGGCTCTGGGCTCTCCCTGGAGCCTTGTGCTCCCCAGGTGAGCACCCCCAGCTCTCCCAGCCTGGCTCCAGAGCAGAGGGGCTCCAGCCCTGGAGCAGCTCCATGGCCTCCTCTGGACCTGCTCCATCAGCATTAGCCCTTCCTGTGGTCATCTGATCCCCAGTGCTCCCCTCTCTGCAAATCACATGTTCCCCAGCACCACCAGTGACATCCCAGCAGAACCTCCCTGTCCCCAGTGAGCTGCTGGGACACAGCCCAGAGTGTCCTCTCCAGCACGGGTGGGACTGGACAGGGGGAGAATCCCTTGCAGGGTCAGCCTGTGCCCCCTCATGAGCTCCTAAACCACCCCACATGGCTGGTTGGGTTTTCCTACATTTTTTAATAAGAAAACACACAGTGTCCAGGCGATGCGTGTCCTCAGCAAACCTCACCTTGCTGGAGAAACTTGTAATCCTGTTTGAAAGAAAAAAAAAAAAGGGAAAAAAAAAAGAAAAAAACCCAACAGGAAGAAAGCTGTCAAGTTGGTTTAACAGGATCTATTTTCCATAAATCCCTGTTGATTGGCATTAATTATATCACCCTTTTGGGTTCTTTATTCATTGCGTTCAGTATCAGCCGTTCCACTATTTTCCCCAGGATCAATGTCAGGCTGACAGAGCTGAAATTACCCACGTCGCCCTGTTTCCCCTTTTGAAATATTAGGCCAAGCTCCACTTTTCTCCCAGGGCCCCAGAAATCCCCGTGCACTCTGCACCAGAGCAGAACTCCGGGATGTGCTGATTCTCCTCCCCGGACTGCAGCCCCCCCGCACCAGGCATCTCCAGACAGCTCCCATTTTTTGCTCCTCATGCATGTCCTCCTCGCAGAGGCTCAGCAGAGCCGTGTGCTGACAGCCTGTGCCCGCTCTGCACGCACTGACCTTCTCCCGGTGCCATCCCTGAATGCCACCACGTCACCAGGAGCCTGCCGGGCTCTGCACCCACGGCCCTTACGCAAGCCCGGCTGGCAGCCGGGTGGGGTGGGATTTGATCGGTGCCAAGAGGTTGGGCAGGGGGGGACAGAGGCTGCTCTGGTCTGGAACGCGGTGGGAATGCAGCTGGGCTCAGGGAAACCATCCCAAGGAGGGGCTGCTCTCCTGAACAGGGGCTTGGAGCAACCTGCTCTAGTGGAAGGTGTCCCTGCCCGTGGCTCGTGGATTGTCTTTAGAGCCCTTCCAGCCCGAACCATTCCGTGATTCTGTGATTTGCATCCCACCAGTACCTCAGTCACAGTGCAGGGATGCCCTGGATACAGCAGCCTGAAATGCAAATTTTGGAATCCCAGCTGCTGGTGCAGCCCTGGTGTCCTGTCCTCTGGAAATGCCTTCCCAGTGATGCCTAACAGACAGACTGCCTGAAACAGAGGCCAAGACAAATTAGGAGTATAAAAAACGGACAATTTATTCAAGGCCTGCAAAGACCTTGAAGGTACATTCGGGCAAGCAAAGTCCCCCATTGGGGACAACACCCAGAATGGACACGGGGTCACGAGCCCTTCACCTTTGTAAGTTCTGTCCATTAGCATATTGGCCCTTAATTCTCCAGTCTCACCCTCAGGTGATGATGTTCACCACCCCAGCCCTGCTCCCCCAGCTCACAGTTGTGTACATAGTTTCAGGCCCTAAGGCAATGAACATGTCCTTGAATCTGTGTTCAGAGAGCCTTGTTTGGCCAAAGGTGCTGGAACAGAGGATTTCAGCACTTTGTAAGAAGCACAGAACTACAGCAAGTTACAGATACATGAAGAGTAAAAAACTAGAAATAATTAAAGCATCACCAGGCATGAGCTCAAGGCACCAGGCAGAGTCTCCAGCAGGGCTCCCAGGCCGTGGATGGCTCCCATGTGGCTGTAAGGATGGCCTGCTCTGCACATGTCCCGCCGTGTCCTGCGCTGGGCATTGGGAGGAAATGGGGGAGCAGCGGCGTGGTGTGAGCCAGGAACGGCTGCCCACGGGGCTGGCAGTGCCCATCGCCACAGAGGGGCTGGTGACTGCCACTCTGCCAGCTGTCCTCGTGTCCCATGGTGCCAAGATGTGCTGGGGAGGTGCTCAGCGGATGGACACCTGCTGGAGGTGGCAGAGACCTCAAGGGGAAAGCTCTGGGTGTGCAGAACAAGGCTGAGACACCAGGAGCTGATCCAGCTATTCCATCCAGGCTGCTCAGGACTGCCCTGACTGCCCAAGGAACCCTTCAAGAGGATGCACAAAGCCCATGAGAGACTTTCCTCGCCATCCCAGCTGTCCCAGGGATGAAGCCAGCAGGGCTGAGCAGGGCAGCTGGCTCAGCCCATGCCTGGAAGACACTCACTGATGGCACTGGCAGGGGATGCCCAGGATCTGTGCCCCAAAGGATGTCCCAAGCACCCCAGGCAGGGAGCAGGAGGTACCTGTGGACCCCAGAGTGTCCACCCAGAGCTGAGGGGGGATGTGGGAAGGTGCTGTAAGGCAGCAGGAGAGGGAATGGACCAGGTAGGGGCAGAAGGGGTTTGGAGAGTTCCTGGTGACCTCCTCAGAAGAGAAATGTCCTGGCACGGGGAGCTCTGGGGTGTGAGGAGTGGGGGATGGGGGCAGCCCAGACAAGGAACCCCTGGTTCCCACTGACCCTGGAGCCTTGACCCTGCCCACAGCTGGCCTTCGCTGGGTGCTCTGGGTGCTCCAGGTGAAGAGCAGGGACAGCCGAGCACCCACCACGTTCACACCCAGTGTGACCCCGTCCCACCCCCACAGGCAGAGCTGGCCCAGCGCAGCAGCACAGGGGAAGAGGATTTGGGGGCTGGGGGAGGCTGAGGACACTTGAGCAGAGCCCCGGGGGGGATCTGCCTGCCGGTGGGAGTGGGGCAGCACAGGGGGAGCAGTGCCTGCTGAGCTGTGCTGCAGCTGAGCAGGAGGGACAGACTCATCCCACGGCAAAGCTGAGCCCCCCGGCACTGCCTGTGTCCCTTCCCACCCCAGGAGGGGAACAGGGAGCTCGAGACTCAGGGAATGGGGAGAGGTGGAGATCCAGAATCTCCCCTGCTGTCGCTGCTGCGCTCTGCCTGCACGGCAGGAACATCCCTGAGGGACAAGGGACACATCTGGAGCCACACAGAGATTGTCCTCATTGACAGGCTTTGGCTGGCCGAGCGGGAGGGTCTCTGGCAGCTGGGGCTGTGCCACTGACCCTTCCCACCCCATCCCACCGGGACACAGCTGGCTCATCTCACAGGCTGGCTGTGGGCTTGTCCCGAGAGGATCCTGTGGCGTATTCTGCTATTCTGTGAGATAACAATCGAGAGGCTCAACTGGAGAGCTGCGAAATGTGCAGCTTTCTGCCCCTTTGTAGGCAGCAGTCCCTGCACGGCCACAAATCCTCTCTCTGCTGCACCAGCACCCTCCCCATTTCCCCTCTGTTCCATTAACTCCTCCAGGCTCCTGGATGAGCCAGAGGGATCCAGCCCACAGGCACTGTGTTGTCCCTGGAGCTGAAGGTCAGGTCCTGAAGGGACAGGGCCTCCCTGGGCCTGGAGACAAGCCAGGGAGCAGCATCCCCTCCCAACAATCCCACGGGCAGATGTCCCCACAGCTGCCCCTGGAGCATGCGGAAGAGGACAGGGACAGAAGGGTACAGACAAACAAGGAGGAAAGCCTTCAGGAGCATGTGTCTGTCATAAGATACTCCCTTGCAGAAATCTTGGAAACCTTAGAAAGAGTTTTTGCTCAATGTTATTAATTAAGGCAAAAGAATCCCCATATGGAAAGAGAAACAGTCAAGTTATATTTTTGCTAAATACGCGGCACCATATGGTAACATACAGAAAATTGGCCACATAGGCAGCCTAGAATATATGTTACCATATGTTCATATGTGCTTTATAATTTCTTTGTTTTTGAAAAAGGGCATTGTCTTATGGGGCAAAAATGAGCAGCCCACCCCAGGGAGGAGCAGAAACAGCACAAGCTGCTTGTGCTGAATGAAGCCCAAGGAAGCAACCCAGCCACCTGGCTTGGGGGCTGCCAGGAGAAGCCAGCACGAGGGCAGGGAGGGCTCCTTCCCTGCTCCTCATCCCCCATGGCACCCCCTTGGCATGGGATGTGTGGCTGATGCAGTGTGTGCAGGCTGGGGACACCCGGAGCAGGAGGAGGAGGAGGAGGAGGAGGAGGAGGAGGAGCGAAGAGCTGTCCCCAGGAAACCTTCATTTCCCTGCAGCAACAACAGAGAGAGGGAAGGATCTGCTGGAAAAGCGTGGAGACCTTGGGAAAGCACAAAGATCCTGCGTCCCCAGGCTGTGAGCGCAGCACAGGACCCCGTGTGTGTGGGAGGGCTGTGGGAGGTGTGTCGGGGTGTGTGTCCCTGTGTCCCCGGGGAGGCAGCTCTGTGTGTGTTCCGCACAGGTGTGGCTGAGTGTGCACCCCACACACCCCAGGTGCTCTGGGATCTGCACCTCCCAGCCCCTGGAGGGGCTTGGGGAGCCGCCAGCCCAGGAGGAGCTCACGGGGAATGCAGCTCCAGCCGCAGCCTCTGGCACTGGGTGCTGGTGGCTGAGTGTGCCCCAGCTGCAGTGTTGTGCTCAGGGGGCTTTGGGGCTGTGCCTGCCTGTGCTGAGCTCCCGCTGAGCTTGTCCCCCAGAATAATTGGGCAGAGGGTCTCTGTCATGTGTGTGTGCACAGGGAGATGTCATTTATGACTCAGGATGTCCCCAGAGGACAGCCAGGTCTGGATGGAGCAGAGCCCCAGGTGTCCCCAGGGGTGTCCCCAGTGCCGCCTCCCTCCGAGGGCAGAGCGCTGGCACTGGGGGCTGCTGGGCAGAGGTGCCCCTGCAGTTGGTCCTGCTCAGGACAGCCCAAACATAGAATTATGGAATGGTTTGGGTTGGAAGGGACCTGAAATATCCTTCGCTTCCACCTTCCACTGTCCCAGGCTGCTCCAACCCCCATCCAGCCTGGCCTTGGACACTGCCAGGGATCCAGGGGCAGCCACAGCTTCTCTGGGCACCCTGAATATCCCATCTGACCCTGCCCTCTGTCACTGTGATGTGCTGTCACTCCCGGCCCTTGTCAAAAGTCACTTCTAACTGCCTTTTCCCCTGCTCCATTTTCCCCTCTGCCGACCCTTCATCCTCCTCCAAGGACAGGCTGCAGCTTTGTCTTTCCCTCCCCCTGCACGGCCCCAGCCCCAGCTGCACTGCTGGCTTTGGGGAGCAGCAGCTCCTCAGGAATCCAGGACTGAATCCCAGCCCCAGAGCAGGGACTCAGCGCCCGTGGCTGCTGATTAACAGCCCACGAGTCCATGGGATTTTGGCTTTCCTGAGTGCCCTGCGGATTCCGGGATGCTGCAGGAAGCTCTGCCAGGCTGGGACTGTGCTGAACGCTGCAGGCGATGCTCTCTGCGTGCAGCCAATGCATTCTCCTCCCCAAACCCATGAGCACCGGGCTGAGGCCTCAGAAATCATCCCTGGGTAGAACCTGTGGGGCCACAAGCAGGTGGGCAAGGCAGAGGTCTCTGCCAGCAGACACCTTGGCTCCTGTCACTGCAGATTTTGGTCCCAGGTGCCATCCCAGGCTGGGCTCTGCTGCAAACACACCTGGCACAAGGTGGGAATACGAAGGCTCTCTCCCTGCTGAGCGCCAGTCCCTCTTCTTGGAAGTTCCTTGGCTCTTCTGGTGCCACCTGCCCTGCCCTGGGCATGGAAAGGACTTGACTGCAAACACATCCTTTGGTCCGAGGAAGGTGAAGGCTGCAGTGGAATTCTGTGTCCCAAAGGGAATGAGGGCTGCTCCTGCCTGAGTGTGAGCTGAGGGAGTGACACCCAGTGTCCCCATCCCACCCAGTGTCCCCATCCCATCCCATCCCATCCCATCCCATCCCATCCCATCCCATCCCATCCCATCCCACCCAGTGTCCTTATCCCATCCCACCCAGTGTCCTTATCCCATCCCACCCAGTGTCCCTATCCAACCCCACCCAGCATTCTGAGGGCTGTCCCCACTCCCCACTGTGTGGCTTTTCTCCAGCCACGGCTCAGGACCAGTGCCAGGGTCCCTCTGTCCAGGAGCAGGTCATGACCTGTGTGGCCTCTGGTGCTGCGGTGCTGCGGCCCAGGGGTGGTGGGGAGCTGTGGGAGCTCTGCCCAGCCCTGAAGTCCTTCAAAGGTTGGGACAGGCTTGGTTCATGTGGGCACTGTGCTGGTGCCCCAGCCCTGCTCGGCACCCTGGGTCCTGCAGGAGATCCACGAGGTGCCTGGGGTGGATGTGAATCCCAGCCCCGTGTGCTGCAGGATGAGGATGGAGATTCCCACCCACACCCACACGGGAGGTGTTTTTAAGGGGATGAGCTTTCCCTCCCTGGTTTCCCAGAAGCAGGGGGTGGGCTGGGGCAGCACCCGGGGCTGGGGTGGGTGCCGGGAGCACAGCGAGACACCCCTGTGCCCTGCGAGGCAGCTCCAAACCTCCAGCCCTGCCTTGATGTGGGTCCCTCTGGGTGGTCCCGGCGGGACCTCTCCGGCTGCACCCGAGCTGGGAAGGACCCTTGGCCAGGGGAAGGGCTGGGTGCCCACCTGCCCGGGGACAAGAGCCGGGTGAGACACAGCCAGGGCTGAGCAGAGTCCCCGTCCCCAGCAGTCCCCCAGCCCAGAGCACAGGCAGGGTCCCCCGAGCCTGCACGGACAGCGGGACCTCCCCCCCTGCCCCTCCGGCTCGGGCAGCGGCGAGCGAGCCCTTTGTGCCGAGCGCTGGGCGCCTGCTGCCACCCGGCCAGACTGTCCCTGTGCCCTGCCAGACCCTCCCTCTGCCCTGCCAGACCCTCCCTGTGCCCTGCCAGACCCTCCCTCTGCCCTGCCAGACCCTCCCTGTGCCCTGCCAGACCCTCCCTCTGCCCTGCCAGACCCTCCCTGTGCCCTGCCAGACCCTCCCTCTGCCCTGCCAGACCCTCCCTGTGCCCTGCCAGACCCTCCCTCTGCCCTGCCAGACCCTCCCTGTGCCCTGCCAGACCCTCCCTGTGCCCTGCCAGACCCTCCCTCTGCCCTGCCAGCCTTCCCCACGGCTTCTCCGGACCCTCCCTCTGCCCTCCCAGACCCTCCCGCTGCCCTGCCAGCCTTCCCACCGCCCTGCCAGCCTTCCCTACGGCTTCTCCAGACCTCCCTCTGCCCTGCCAGCCTTCCCACCGCCCACCCAGACCCTCCCTCTGCCCTCCCAGCCCTCCCCACCGCCTCTGCAGACCTCCCCAGCTCCCTCCAGCCCACCCAGCCCTCCCCAGCGCCCGCCGCCAGCCGGACTCCACACGCGCAGAGGCAGGGTTTGCTTCCAGCCCCACTTCTGAGCCCCCCCTCGGCTTTGGAGCAGCTTCATTAAAAGGAAACACAAACCAGAAGCAGAAGGAAGCACTTTTAAGTTGCTGGCAGCTTTGCCTGTCTATGAGTTATGAGGTCTTGCTTTATTCATGGGGCAGGAAAAAAATGCTTATCTCCTCGGAGTCCATTATGTTTCATTTGGAGCCCGGGTGCAGTCGGTGCTTTGGCAGAAATATCCAGCTGCCCCGCTCACCCTCCCGAAACTTTATCTCCCTATTTCATTACTGGGAGTTGCACTCGCCCCGGTTTATCAGTGGTGATGGAGTGGATTGCTGACTTCTCTGCTGTCCTAGCAAAAATGAGGATGGAGACATTCTGCTCCAGGTTCCTGCTATTTTCAGAGACCTTGGCTGCATGATTTATTCATAAAAAAGCCATTATTTATGCCAAAGAAAGAAGACAGAATGGGTTAGCTTTTTAAGTGCTTATAATGCATTATATGGTACCTTAGCCTGCCAGACATCATTTATAATTGTAGAATCCCTTAACCTCCTTTTTCTGTTTTCCCTACCCTTCACATCAGTGCAGAGGGTGATAGCAAACTCGGTAATTAGCAGAAGTTGACAGATGTGGCAAGGAGAGGTAAGGTGAAATATCATGGAAGGAGACGTTTCTCCAGCACCTAAAGTGAAGGAAGACCCTCCCTCCTCCCAGCCTCAATCTCCCAGCGCAGGCAGAGCAGGGAGTGAAGCACCACCAGCAAGGATTAGCTCTTGGGGCCTGACTCTGCGTCCAGCCAAGCCTCTGCATCCCAGCCTTGCTCCTTTGCGATGGCCTGCAGGTCTCCCAGCTGGCTCATGTGCTGGGAAACCCAACCCTGCTCTCCCTGCAGACAGAACCTTGGGGTGCTCTGGGTTCCGTTGCAGCTCCAGATCTGCTGTGTCACAGCCCATGTGAGGTCCCATCAGTCCTCCTACTTCAGCCCCAAGCCCTCCCTCCTTAGTTCTTGCAAAATGAGAACAAACCTCAGGACAGCATCAGCAAAAAAAAAACCAAAAAAACCCCCAAACCTGTGGATGTGATAGAGTTGAAGAGCAGGGAGGCCGTGGGCTGAGCCTGGCAGAGCTGGGGGCTGGAACAGCAGCAGGAGCTCTGTTAGTGCCATCACGGTGCCAGGGCCACCGTTTGCCACTGAGGGAGGGGGTGTTTGTCACTGTCGGGCTGGGCTGTGCTGCTCCAGGTGAAAGCAGGTCACAGCTGAGCTCAGCTGGGCATGTCCATGGCAGCCAAAGTGCTCCTTCTTCACTGTTTCTGCCATCAGCCCTGGCCACGTGGACCACCTGCCTCCAGGGATGGGTTACCTCAGCAAAACAAGGCCCCAAGGGGGACTTTGAACATCTCACAGAGTCGTTAAGATTGGAAAAGCCCTCTAGGATCATCGAGTCCAACCATTAGCCTGTTTCTGGGCCTGCCACTGTCACGTCCTCTCATCACTGCCAAGGGTCTCCTCAAGGCTGGAAGCAGTGGGAAAGGGATTTATATCCTGGAGGAGAGCACAGCATTCCCAGTATAACCCATTTGGGGGTGGGTGAGTGCAGACAAGATTTTAAAAGCAAATTTAAATCAAAGGTATCAAATCTGAGCGTTTGAGGCAGGCTGGAATATCTGCCTGTGCCCAGGACCAGCTTTACATGGATGGAAGGAGGGAAGGGTCTCTTTTTCCACATGCTGGAGGTCAGGGGGTGCCCAGTGTGTTCCTCATGGGGTGTAGTGTGGTGGCCAGGGGGCCAGAGCCCCCCACCAGGTCACCCCAAGCCAGGGGAGGACATTCTATGTTTGTTCCCACCTGGAATGAGACACCCACGCTCCGGACTGTGAGACGAGCCACAAGAAAAACAATTAGTGATTGGAGGTGAGAGGCAGCCTTCCCCTCCGGCTGCTCGCCTGGGCTGGATTCAAGTGGGAGAAAATCCCCATTAAAAGGCAGTGCCATTTCCAAGCTTCTCGAGTTCAAAAGCAGAGACAGAAATCTCAGCTCTGATTTTGCTTTTTAAGCCTAAGATAAATAAAAATGTAAGAGACGGGAAATAATGTAATGTAATCATCAAGGAGAAGAGAAACCAAAGGCTCGGCTCTCACACACACACGCAAATATAAACACACACGCAGAACACATTTTAAAACCAATTAAAATCCCTTTGCAGAGAGAGCTCTTTCACCCACTCTCCAGGATACAGGCTATCTGCTTCCTTGGCGCGCTGGATATGAATAATTAAAAGCTAAACATATGTTAAAAAATGCAAACAGTACATGATCCTGGAAACTTCCTCTCCTTATTATTATTTCCACAAGAAAGCTGTTAAATGGTTCACGAGAAAACTCGTGAAATGCGCCAACCTTGGCATCTCATGTGATTCCCCGCTCTGGCTAGGAAGGAGTTAAAACCATTTGGCAGAGACTAACCCATTAGGCCTAATAATTATGAAATTATAGAGGTACTCAGGTGACTGTTAATTTCACACATACTGTTCAGCTCGGTGGCTAATGAGAGCCTGAAGAACTCAAGTGCCTCATCTTTCTTGTTGAATGGTGACCTGCAATTAATGAGCTTCTGCAAGAAAAGGCAGCATTTTGCACTTGGGGCTAATAAGATGGCTTTTGTGCAGCAGCATTGTGATACCAGGAGCTTTCGAATGAAGATTAAGAACTTTTCTCCTTATTTATTTATGAGCTCTACGCGGTCCAAGAGACCACACATGCAGAGAAGCGGCCCTGGTGTGAGTCTTGGAAGAAACTTAAGAGCACAGTTGCTCCGAGGCAATGGCAAAAATCCTCCTTCTCCTGCGCTGGGTAATAATGAGAGGGAATTGTGGAGCCCCATCCCTGGAAGTGTTCAAGGCCAGGCTGGATGAAAGCAGCCTAGGGTTGTGGAAGGTGTCCCTGCCCAAGGAAGGGGGGCAGAATGAGATGAGATTTAAGGTCCCTTCCAACCCAAACCATTCTGGTGTTCCCTAATTCTCTGAGCTAAACTGCAGGGTGATCACCCGTGCTGAGGAGGACAGGGCAGAAGGGGTCTGGAAAAGGAAAGAGGCCAAGACCCCCTCTCCCCTCATGGGTTCCCACACACTCACCCATCGCTGCCACAGAGACCCCCAAACAAGCTCCTCATGTGACCAACGCAGCTCCTGCCTTCGTGACAATCTCCCGTTCAGGACCTGAAATCAATCCCAGAGGTTTCCAGAGGCGCCAGTGTATTTTCTGGCTGTTTCCAGACTTGCATAAGCGCTGTGAAAACTGCCTGGCTGGGCTGTGCGTGCAGGAATCCCCAGGGCAGCAGAGCCCAGGCCCCAGCCAGACCCACCCAGCCCAAACAGAATCACTGAGGCTGGAAAAGCCCTCCCAGACCACCGAGTCCAACCTGTGAGTGATCCCCACCTCATCACCAGCCCAGAGCCCTGAGTGCCACATCCAGTCGTTTCTTCTCCAGGGATGGGCACTCCAAACCTCCCTGGGCAGTCCTTCCAATGCTTGATCACCCTTTCCATGAAAAAATTGATTCTAATATGCAACCCTGGCCCAGCCTGAGGCCGTTCCCTCTCCTCCTGTCCCTGTTCCCTGCGAGCACAGCCTGACACCCCCGGCTGTCCCCTCCTGTCAGGAGCTGTGCAGAGCCACAAGGTTCCCCTGAGCCTCCTTTCCTCCAGGCTGAGCCCTTTCCCAGCTCCCAAAGCCAACCTGGCTGCAGCACTCCCAGCACACACATTTGTTAGACCCCAGGACGTCCCTGTCCTCGCTCTGTCGGTGTTTGCACAGTTATTCTTGGTGGCAGCATTACCATAATCATTATTATTAACACCAATTTTGTCTTTAAATGCCTGCTAGCATTGACATTTGCATTATGCACACACATGGAGCGCTAACCCCCCCGGCTGAAGCCAACCAGCCCTTCTGGGTGTTCCCACCATCACCTGTGTCAGAGCAGCTCGGGGATGGGGGAGAAATTCCTCCTCCCACAGTCCTGGCCATTCCTCCTCCTTGAGGGGACCCTCTGGCTCTTGACCTCACTCCCAGCTCAGGCATTCACAGGGAGAGGAGAAGGACCAGGACCAGGAGTGCAGAGCACCTGGGATCCAGGAGCTGCGTCATGGTCCTTTTCCCTGGGCTGGGAGCCCATCCTGAGGAGCTCTCATGGTTCCTGGCTCTGGTTTGTGCTCCTGCAGTTCCCTGTCACTAAAGCCTCTCCAAGCTCCTGGAGACTCCGGCTGATCTGTCAGGAGTTTCCCAGATGAAAGTTTGATGGAGATTTCTGGGCATCCCAGCAAGGTCTGTTCGCTCTTGCAGGTGGGTGCTGGTTCTCCATGGGTGCTTGTGCTGCTTTTCCAGAGTGAGAAATGGTGGGTCCTAAATGTCTCTCAGTCCTTGACAATGCACGAAAGAATCTTAGCATGGTCTGGGTTGGAAGGGACCTGAAAGATCTCTGATGGAAGCTGTTGATCCTGCTCCAGCACATCCAGACTTTCCTTTAAAACCCCTGAGTTTCAAACCAGCTGCTCCTCCATTGGCCCCACTTCCTGTGAGGCTGCAAACAGAGCTCTCAGGTCCTGGCAGGTGCCTCCTCACAGGAATTCTCTGCCATTATTTGTTGGGTTTAATCTGTAAGGGCCTGAGGTAAGAAGGAACCTCTGCCCATGGCACCAAGGATGATCACCCAGAAGGACCTGCAGCCAAAACAAGGCCTCCTCTCTGCAGAAAGCAGAAGCAGGTTATGGAATCATTGAATAGTTTGGCTTGGAAGCAACATTAAAGATCATCTGATTCCAACCCCCGCCACGGGCAGGGGTGCCACTCACTAGATCAGGTTGCTCAGGTCCTCCCTGTCCCTGCAGACCTGAATCACTGTCCATGTCCTGCTCCAGCTGGACCCTGGAGGTTCATCCTGGCCTGGGAGAGGCACCAGGGCTCAGCTGCTCCAAACCCACCCCACAAACCCCAGATGCTCCAGTGAACTGCAGGGGGAAGGGCCATTTGGAGAGGTCAGGGAGGTCTCTGGGGCATTGCTGTGCCCAGAGTGCATCCCCGGGGCACTGGGGGAGGTGACAGCCAGGCAGGGCTCTGTGCCTGAGCCGCTGATGGCAGCAGGGTGAGCTCTGAGGTGTCCCCAGCTCCTGCTGCCTGTGGGAACTGTCCTGCCATGCCCTCGGGGACACCCCTGCAGGCAGGGTCACACAAACACAGGCTCCTCGGGGCTCCCTGGCCCTGTGGCTTCCCTGGGGATGTCTCCTGTCACCGTGAGTGTGACCCCAACCTGCAGACACTCAGCCACAGAACCATGGTTGTGTCACAGGGCAGAGTTAAGGTCACTTGTGAGTCTGGAAGAAATTATCTTCCTTTCCAGGAGCAGTGGATTTCACCCTGTCAATACCTCCTGACTTCCCACTGCTTCCCTGCCCCCATGCCTCCATCTCCAGCATGACTGAGCCAGAAGATCTCAGAGTGGTTTGGGTTGGAATGGATCTCAAAGCTCATCCAACCCTCTGCCATGGGCAGGGACACCTTCCACTGTCCCAGGCTGCTCCAAGCCCTGTCCAGCCTGGCCTTGGACACTTCCAGGGATCCAGGGGCAGCCACATCTTCTCTGGGCACCTGTGCCAGGGCCTCCCCACCCTCTCAGGGATGGATTTCTTTCTGATGTTTAATCCAAATCTACTGTCTTTCATCTCGAGGCCACTCCCCCTTGCCCTGTCACTGCTTTGCCTAGCAAACCCCCCCAAAACTCCCCAAGATCCCCTCCCAGCCCCTTGCTCTCACCGTGTTTCTTCCTGGCAGTGCCTGCGCTGCTCACCCCTGAGACACCCCCAGCCCTGCTCTCTCCCCGTGTGACAGCAGCAGCCACCCTCATGTCACCAGCACAGGAGGTGCATCCCCAGCCGTCCCTGAGGTGCTGGGGCTCACCTGGGGCAGCTGTCCCTGATCCAGCCAGATGCTCATCCACCGAGCAGCACCCTGAGGTGGCACAGCCTCGGTGCATCCTGTCCCCCGCCCATGGGGTGACTCCTGCCAGCTGACAGAGACAGAGAAGTGTCATATCAGGGGTGCTGTGCCGTGCTGACGAGCTGGGGGGAGGATGTGGGAGCTGTCAGGAGCTGGCACTCAGCTTTCCAGGGGTGGCCTTTGGTTGTTTTGCCTTCTTCTACTCAGAGTCAATCACGCGGCCACGAGCAAGGCACCCTTCACAGGAACGGGAGGAAGGGAGGCACTGAAATGGATCTGACAGGGTGGGTGACAGCTGCCACGCCACTGAGGCTGAGCCAGGGGAGGGAAGGAAGGGCTGGGAGAAGGTCTGAGCCCTCAGCCTTGCCGGGACAGGGAGGGCTGAGGGGATGTGGCACCTCCCAGCCCTGTCCAGCATCTGCTGCTCTCCTCCAGGCCCGGCCAGCATCCTCTCCTTCAGCCAGAGCCAAGCTCTGTCACTGCCTGTCCCCTCTCCTCGGCTCTCCTGTCTTTGCTCCCTGGCTCCTGAGTCTCTCTCTCCTCCAAAAAAACCCATATTCAAAGATTTGCTTATGTGTGCAATGACTCAAAGAGCACATGCACCCGAGTCCCTAAAAATGTCTTGTCTGGGTGTTCGAAGCCCAACACTCTCAACACTTTGGTGGGGTAAGGACAGGCTCCTTTCCACATCATGCTCCCACAAGCTAAAAATGAAGGGGTTCAGGTGGAAAAAATGCCATTTTAGGAGTGTCTGGAGGTCCATGGGAGCCTCGCTGGAGCCCTGTGTAAGCACCTGCTGTTGTTCAGGGCGGAATCTGGGCTCTCCTTGGCTGGAGGAGAAAGAGCTGCCAGTACCCAGGCTCAGGTGCCCAGCAGAGCTGGGGGCAGGTCTGGAGGGTGACCTGGGTGCAGAGTGACCAGAGATGGTCCCTGAAGTGGCTGCTTGAGTGGCTCAGGAGGGACAGTGAGGCTGGGCTGAGCTCCCCTGGTCCTCAGGGCCTGCTGCCCACGTCATCCTCATCTTCCCCTTCTTCCTTGGGCTCAGCCCATTTTGGACAGGGTTTTCTTTACCTCTGGTGCCCCTCAACAGAGCCCACAGGCTGCTCCCACAGCACATCCCAGGAAAAGCTTGGCCATGCTGTCCTGGAGCTGTTTCTTCAGCTCACCTTTGGGTTTGTCTCCATGTGCCTCCTTCCCTGACTCATTCCTGGACTGCTCAGGAAGAAAAACATGCCCTGGAGGTAAAGAGCTTCCCAAACACCTCGTACTGCCCCTCACCTGGCTTCTCTTCCATCCATGTTTCCAGAACTTGCCTGGGAGAACATCTGGAGAATCTCTGGCGAGAGCCTTGTGCATGTCTGGGTACAAGACAGAGCCTCCGCCAGGGCACTGCTTCCTCGTGAGGAAATGGGGCTGTGACACATTCTGCTCCTGACAAACCCAGGCTGGATGGGGCTCATTTCCTCCTTATCTGCTACGGACTTGCAGGAGCTTGTTTGATTAATTGTTCCAGAGCTTTCTGGGGAATCAGAATTAAGCTGACACGTAGGGAAGTCGTGGCTGTCCTTTCCTGAATTCGCCCTCTGCCAGCCCCAAGAACTCTGGATCACAGCCTGCTGCAGCCCTGGGATGGCCCTGTCCATGAATCCCCTGACCCCATGGGGGCTGCTGCTCCTATGTTAGCCTGAGAGCTTTCCCCATTGCCTCCCATCCTGATGGAGATCCTGGGAGCTCCTCTCCTCCTCCATCCACCCCTGCTCTGCCTCGCAGAGCGATTCTCAGACATCCCAAGAGAAGATGTGGGGTCTTGGTGGGGGGGAAGAGAATGGCTCCTGTCCTGCTTTGCTTTCTCCCATTTTCTGGGACCTCAGCACATCCCAGGAAGGGGAAGAGCACATTTCTGCTGTGCCACCATCGTGGTGAGCCCCGTGCTCCCCTTGGAATTCCCAAAGGCCCTTGCTCACCTCTGCGGTACCCTGAAACCACACTGTCCCGAGCATCTCTGCATCTTCCCAGAAACACAAACCTCCTGGCTGCCCTTTGCTGTCCCCGTGCCTCAGTTTCCCCATCCGCACGATGGGGCACTGAGCTGTCTCGAGGGAATGGAGAGGGATGGTACCTTTACCTGAGAAGCCCTTGCACCAGGCAGAGCTGGAAGATGCATTTTTATGTGACCGAGGAACGCTGAAGAAACAGAGCTGAGATGGGGAGATCCCTCAGCTGCACAGAGATGTGCAGGGCAGCAGAGCCATCGCTCCAGGGCGAGGACAAAGCACGGGGGCAGAGCCATCCTGGGGTGAAGGGAGCCCCGAGAGGAGCCCCCTGTGCAGTGAGGGCAGGACAAAGCCTTGTCCAGAGCCACGCAGTGCCTGGGCTGCTCAGCTCGTCAGAGGGAAGGCTGAGAAGTGTTTTGATTGCAGCGTGTAAGTGCCTTCATGGGGATAAAATCCCAGGTACTAAAGGGCCCTTTAATCTGGCTGTGAAAGACAGAGCAAGGACCAGCAGCTGGAAGCAGATCCACGGGAGTTATATTTAGAAATGAGGCACGCTGTTAATGGAGCCGGAGAGAGGGGCTCGAGTGGCCAGGGATGATTCAGAGCAAGGCTGGAGCCCCCTTGGCACAGGAGCTGAGCGAGCCCGAGCCAGGGGTGCAGATGGAGGACACACCCAGCACAGGTGACATGGCCCTGCGGCCCCGTGACACGGATGGGGAAACTGAGGCACGGAGGGGCAGATGGCGGAAAGCCACGCGCACGGGGTGGGAGGTGCACGCACACGGATCAGGTGTCTGTGCTCAGGTGTGTCCCCTGGCAGCGCTGCTGACACCCAGGGCCACCTGAGGCACCCCGGGGTAGCCCACCTGGTCGCCATCTGTCACGCCAGAAGGGCACAGGTTTGCCGTAGATCCTGTGTCACATCTGCCAGCCCTGTGGAGATGTCTCAGGGCCCCCAGAGCTTCTTGAATTGCACGAGGCACCTCTGCCGAGGGCCTGGGTCCCACCCCTCCCCTGCAAACCCCGCTTTCGGTGCGGTAATTATTCCGCACAGACACTCAGATGAGCGAGGCCCTGTTTCATATACCTCTCCCCAGGCACTTCATTACAACAGCCCGACATGAGGACTGCTCTGATCCCAAGCCCCTGGCAGGCTCCCTCCGCCTCGGGAGAGCTGGTGCTGCACGTGTGGCCACTTCCCCTCGCGGCACAGATGTTCAGGCAGGACATCTGATACAGGAGGATTAGTTCGGTTGTGTAACGAGGTGCTTAAGGACTCAGGTAGCCCTGGCCCCTGTCAGGTACTTGGGGGAGCCTTGCAGGGTCCCTGTGGGTCAGACAGTGCTGTGAAATGGGGTCGGTGGTGAAAATCATGAGATCATCACAGAGACATGGAATGATTTGGGTAGGAAGGAACCTTACAGACATCTCATCCCACCCCTGCCATGGCAGGGACACCTTCCGCTATCCCAGGTTGCTCCAAGCCCCATCCAACCTGGCCTTGAGTATTTCCAGGGATGGGACACCTGGGGGACCTGGCTGCTCCTGTCCTTTGTGGTGCTGGAGCAGTGCAGGGAGGTAAAGGCAGGAGCTGTGGGTGCTGCTGAGCCTGCTGTGCTTTAAGGCTCTGTTAACTCCAGGGGACAGAGCAAGGTGCCAGTCCCACTCCCCAGGGAATGGGCACAGCCCCGAGGCTGCCAGAGCTCCAGAAGTGTTCAGACAGCACTGCCAGGGATGCACAGGGTGGGATTGTTGGGGTGTCTGTGCAGGGCCAGGGGTCGGACTCGATGATCTTTGTTGGTCCCTTCCAGCTCAGGACATTCTGTGATTCTCTGACTCACTTCAATTCACACCACTGGAGATCCCAGCTGACACAGAGGGGCTCATGTGAATAGTGGCACTGTGCTCTCCGTGTGCTGGAAAGGCTTTAACTTTCTCCTATGGGAAGATTTGGGGGCGCAGAGCCAGAGTGGAGCCGGGGAAGCAGCAGGGGCTGCACAAAGGGCTGTGCAGTGGAAAATGTGGGCTCGTGGCCACCCGAGTCACACCTGTGAGCTGCTGAGAGAGGCTGAGGCAGCAGCAGAGCGCCCTTTGAGCGAGCTGTGCACGAGCAGGTGTGTCATTCACCCATTGTCTGGAGGCACCAAAACACATGCCCGGCGTCTCTGCCCTGACAGGCTTCCCATGGAAGCAGCTGAGTCCCAGCTGGGTGCGGAGGGCAGCTGGGAGATGCCCTCAGCCCTGGCATACCAGCCTGGGGAAGGGCTGCCGTGCTCAGCACTGGGAGCTGCTGAGTGCTGCAGCCTGCCAGAGGAGCAAACTCAGTGCCAAGCTTGATGGAGAGAGGAGATCCTGCTCCTGTGCTGCTCTGCAGCAGCAAACTGTGGATGAAGCTGTAAAACCCCAGGTAATCCTCAATCCTGCCAGCTCTCCAGGGAGGGATGGCAGAGTCACAGCAAGCAGGAGGCTTTCCAAAACTGTGTCAGGGCTCTGCGTGTCCCCCCAGCTCTGTCCCCAGCTGCAGAGCTGGGAAAGCACCTGCCAGCCTGCCTGGGAGGTTTGGGGACACCGTTTCCTGGCAGGGCTCCATCTGCACAACCTGTGGTGCTGACAAGCCCCACTGAGGATGGGGAGGGAGCCAGCATCTGGCTGCCGACCATCTCTCCCCTCCCTGGCTCCAGCAGCACAAAGGGCTGCAAATCACCACTGAAAAAGAGCTGGTGTGTGTGCGTGTGTCCCCTGGGGACACCTGCCACCTTGTCAGCGTGGTGTGGTCACAGGTTGCTGCTCTGGTGCCAAAGAGGTGCCTGGTTGGGGCTGCTTCTCTCATCAGCCTCCTCTGGGAATCCTTGGCTCCCTTCCCCAGGAAAAAGTCCCTGTGACCAGGCTGGAAGACAACACTTCCAGGATTACCAGCCCTGCTGGAGGCCTCTAAACCTGCAGGTGATGACTTTACCCTGGGGGAAGGTGTGGCAGCCAGGCATGAGTTACAGTGGGAAAGGTAACTGTTCTTTAAAACAAACCCAACAGTTATTAATGTGGGGGCTGGGGGCAGAGAGGTGTTTGGAACAGCATCACAGCAAACCCTGCTGTGATCCTGCATGCCCAGCCCACCCCAGGCAGCTCTGCCCCAGCTCTTTTTTCTCTCAGGTGGTTGTTTTGGCTCCCTGGGTCAGTGATGAGGGCTCCTTTCCAGTCCATGGTGCTGCCATCCCTTCCAAACCCACGCTGTGTCTGTCCCATTCCAGACACAAAGCCACTGCTCTGTCCCCAAGCTCAGGAGCCCAGTTGGGTGACACCAACCCACAGTTGTGCCGTTGGTGCTTTCAGATCCCCAGAGCAGCCTGGATGGGTGCTTTGCTCTGCTCTAAGCCGGGAGTGTGACAGGGAGCGGCTGGTGACAGCCACAGCGGGGCTGGGACATCCAGAGCATCGTCCTCGGGCTGCTGGGCGGAGGTGCGGGGCGGCACTGCCGGAGCAGGGCTCGGGGCTTGGCCTGGCTGGCATTTCAAGGTCCCTTTCAACCCAAACTCCTCTGGGAGTCTCCGGGCTGGAGGGAGCAGGGCCATGGGGGGTCTGGCTCGCAGCGCTCTCCTAACGACAACCATCTCTTGTGGCTTGTCCCCAGGGCCCCGCGGCGCTCAGGAGCTGCTGGAGCAGGGCTGATGAGCTGCAGATGGGGCAGCCTGTGCCCATCCGCGGCCAGGGCACCGGGAAGGGGAACAGCACGCTCCTGCCCCCTCCTTCCTCTGCAGGGCTGGGGGGCCCGACGGGACCGCTGGCCCTTGCCGTGGCAGCATCGCCCTCCCCAGCCCTCTCCCCAGGAATATTTGAAGCACCGGGGGCGACTGGAATTCACAGGAAAGCTCACTGGCCTTCCTCCAGTCTCATAAGCATGACAATTGCTCTCTCGCCTGCTCTGTTTCAGATCCTACCCTTAACATTTAACCACTCCCCGTTAATTTCCAAATTGCCACACACATCGCGGAGTCATTCCTTCCTCCAAGCTGCTCTCAATGCCGAGGCCCGGCTATTCCCAGGGAGGCCGGGGCCGGGGGGCAGACCTGGCTGCGGACCCCCGGTCCCGGGAGGGAGTATGGGAACAGGAGGAGAAGGGAGCTGGGGACCCGCCACTTGGCTTTGTCTGGTGGCAGACACATGGAGCACATTAGCAGCCTTTCAGTGGAAGTTTGATCGATGGGGAAGGCTTTCTAACTGACTATCAAAGCACGCATGGTATGTGAGAAGCAGACACCAATTAGTGATGTCTTTTTAAAGGCTGCCTTGTTAAGAGGGGAATAAGGGGAAAGAATGAAATTGGCCAGAAAACATGGAGCTATTTAACCTTAATTAGAAGAAAGGTGTGGGCTTTGTGAAAAGGCCATTTCTGAAAGGGGTTTTTCTCCCTGGGTATAAAGAGATCCTGCCTACTTGTTAGAGACTTGTTAGAGTTTATAAGGCTGGGCAGGAGGCTAACTTGTAGAAATGCCTTTTATGCCACTTGAATGTGTGGCTTGCTTATTATAGTCTGCCATCCTGCCAGGGTGGCTGGTGGAGAGGAGAGGAGAGAGCAGCACTGCCAACTGGCTATAAATTTCATGAACATCATAAATGTAAGTGCTTTCTGGAGAGCTGTACAGATTGCACATAAAAGTCCCCCTTCTGTCCCTGTAAACTAAAAAGAGGGCTTTTTTGGCAAATTAAAAATTGTAGAGTGTCTTCCATGCTGAGCTAGGAAGCAGCCAGGCTACAAATCCACAGCTCCAAGCCGCGGCCGCGCAGGGAGGTCTCCCGCACACGCTGGCACCGCCGCTCCCGGTGCCACCGTGTCCCCGGGGGGAGCAGGACGCCGAGCCGGGGGCTGCAGGGCACCCAGCGGCAGGACCTGGGGATGCTGTGCTGCAAGAGCTCCGCAGGGCTTGTGGATGGTGCCACCTCGGTGCCCGTGCCGCTGCCAGCGGCGGCGACAGCGCAGAGCGCGCTGCTGGGTGAGGCTGCGGGGACAAGAGCGAGGCTTTTCTGGGAGCCGTGGGACCGAGCGCTGCTCCTGGCGCTTCCCCAGCCCTCCCCGTGACCTCGGGGAGCCGCAGCACCTCTGGGACTCGCTGTCCTGGCCGGCGGCCGGAGCGGGGCGGGCAGCGGCCGGACACGGGGCACGGTGCCCGCAGCGCTGGCCCGAGCGGCACCGGCAGCGCTGCGAGAGGGCAACACGTGCTCGGCCCCTGCCGCGGACCCTGACACCGGACGCGGTGAATAAGCACAGAAAGAGGCATTTTCTCCGTCAGCTGAACAAGCCCGTGCTTTATCCCCGCCGCTGCTGCGCTGCTGGGCTGTGCAGCCCTGCCAGGAACATTCCCAGCCTGCTCCTGTTAAAGACACAGCGCTCGTCCCTCGCGGGGCTCTCCGGCCTCGAGGGTCCGCGCTGGGATGGCGCCTGCTGTCTGCACAGCCCAGCGACTTCAGCTCCTCACCGCTCGGATCAGGGCTCTTTTTTCCCCGTGCTGTTTAATAAGGACCGTAAATATCCTCTAATGACCGCGTGGAGCTGGCGTTTGGAGCAGCCATGGCGCGCACACACACACACACACACACACACACACACACACACAGGGAGATGCTCCCACCAACCACCTGGGGCCTGGGGCAAGGTGTTCCTGCACAGGAGAAAGGGTTTCCAGCCCAGGCTGGCAGACACAGCCAGGCTGCCAGCTCCCCCCACCGGGCAGGGCAAGGCGAGGGCTCAGCACCGCTTTGGTTCACTGCTGTCTCAGCATCCGTGCAGAGCATGAGGGCTGTGCTGCGTGCTCAGGGTGAAACTGGATTTTGGGGGCACAGACACATGGGACTGGCCAGGAGTGCCCTACACACAAAGGCATGGGGCCCTGCCACCATCCTGTGCCAGTGAGGGATGTTTTAGTCCCCTGAGACAGCTTCAGCCTTTACTTCCCATGGGCTGTTCCTGTTCAGCACCAGCTCCTGCTGGAGCCCTATGGATGTGGGTGAAATTTTATTTGGAGGAGACCACAGCAGGCACGGCTCCTGGATGTTTTGCAGCTTCATTCCAGACCGTAGAATCCTAGAGCATCCTGAGCTGAAGGGACCCCCAGGATCATCCAGTCACACCCCAGGCCCTGCCCAGACCCCCCAAATCCCACCCTGGGCACCCCTGGCAGCGCTGTCCAAATGCTCCTGGAGCTGTGGCAGCCTCGGGGCCGTGTCCATTCCCTGGGGAGCCTGGGCAGTGCCCAGCACCCTCTGGGGGAAGAACCTTTCCCTGATCTCCAGCCTGACCTGCCCTGGCCCAGCTCCAGCCGTGCCCTGGGTGCTGTCCCTGTCCCAGAGCAGAGATTAGAGCTGCCCTCAAGAGGAGCTGCAGATCCCTGAGCTCTCTGCCCCAGCTGGACACACCAAGTGCCCTCAGCTGCTCCTCCTGTGGCCCCTCCTGACCCTTCACCATCCTCGTGTCCCTCCTTTGGATGTTCTCTAATATCTTTAGCTTCTTCTTTTGTGTGGTGCCCAAAACTGCCCCCAGCACTCGGGGTGAGGTCACAGCAGTGCAGAGCAGAGTGGGACAGTCCCTTCCTGTGACCGGTGCCACGCTGGGCTCGATGATGGCATTGCTGTGCCTCCTTCCCTCAGCCAGGAAGTTTGTCCTACCATCCCACCTCCTTCAGGGCCTCCTGGACCAAAGGGAGGGTGTGGGTGCCAAGCCCTCGGCGCTCCTTTCCCTTTCCCCTTCCCTGCAGAGCGCACGTGCCTGAGATCGCAGCAGCAGCAGGGAGCTGTGGCTTCAGCTAAATAAGAACCAGGGCTCGGCACGGCTGCTCTCCAACGTGACAGCACGTCAGTGTGTGCAGGAAGCACCCTCTCACTCCAATCCCGGGAAAAGCACGTTTCTTGGGGCTCAGAGCCATTCCCCTGCAGCCACCCAGATTCCCAGCTGGGACACAGCTCACTCAGGATCCCTCAACCACCGCGCTGGGGGTGTGGGCAGCCCTGCTCTGTGCCTGGCTGAGGTGCTTCCCCAGCAGGGGACTGGAATTCCCACGGCGTGCCGGGGTCCAGGACGAGCAGGAGGGACGGTTTGTGCTGGGAAAGCAGCCTGCAGTCCTGTGGTGCCATGCACAGGCGCTCAGGCGTTGGCACAGCTTCATCCCGAGCCAGCCAGCTCTGGGACACCGAGGAGACACAGCGTGGGCACGGAGCCACAGCACGCTGAGACCGTTCCCAGGTGGCAGGTTGGACTCGGCGTCTCTCTCGGGAGGCTCAGGGAATTCCCAGGAAATCGGGGGGGCTTGGGTTGTGTTTCACCTGATCTCGGTTTGCAGCAACTCCCCTGGGCACGTCAAACTTACCACGAAGAGGGCAAGCCCCATGTGTGACCCTGAGGCCGTGGGGCTGTGCCAGGCCGTGCCAGAGGTGAGCTGGGAGCCCAGGGCACACCCTGCTATGCCACCCACACCCCTGTGCCAGTCCCCAGCCCCGCTTTTGGGCAGCTGAGTGTCGGAGGGGGCCATTTCCAGCTCTCTGCTGATGCTCGCAGACGCCTCCGCCCCTCTCCCTCCGCGGCGCTCCCCCGTTCCACCCGAGTCCCGCGGGACGAGTGGGTGGCAGCGGCGGAGGAGGGCAGACACGCCGGTGCCAGCCGCTCCCAGCCGCAGGGACGGCAGAGGGTGAGGTCCGTGCAGCCCTTCCGGAGGGCAATCCTCCCCCAGCGAGGCTGCAGGGACCTGCCAAGGGGGAGGGGCATCAAACCGGAGCAAAGCCCGGCGTTCTGGGTGGGCAGCTGCCCGTGACAGCCGCTCAGGATGGCACTGTCACCAGCCGGGCTCGTGTCAGCCCGTTCCCAGCTCAGGAACGTGCTTGGGAGCGTCCCCAGGGGAGCACGGCTGGCTGTGCAGGGGTCAGGATGTTCCCAAACCACATCCCAAACCGTGGGCAGTTTTTCTGGGGTGCCTGGTGCACCCCCAAAGCTCTCCTTAACCCTCCTCGCAGACCCCCTGAGCACCCCCGTGGTGCAGAGCCAGGCTGGGTGAGAGCGTGACCTGTCCTCAGATGACTGAAGCTAAACCAAAATAACCCCGGCCCAAGCCAAGTCGGACTGCCAGGACAGCCTTTTGCATCAGTTCCCTAAATTAGAATAATACTGAAGTGAAGCTGGCACGGGAACAAGCCTGGTGCTGGGAGGGAGGCAGGAAGGACACCAGCACATTCCCAGGCCCCTCTGGCAGCGCTGGGCTGGGTTTTTCTGTCGGGAAGGGGCTCTGGGGGCAGGGCCAGGCTGTGGCACGGCTGGCAGCCCCCGCCTGGCCCAGCGTGCCCAGGTGTGGTGCCCAGGGCACCTGCCTGCAGTGCGGCACGAGTGGCTCCTCCTGGGGAGCACTTCACAGCTCTCCTGCTCATCCAGGCTCTCTCTCCCCTCTCGGAGCGTGCTGAAGCTGATGTGCCTGGCTTGTGCCTGCACCGGGCCCTGCAGGTGTCCCCGGGGAGGGGTCCTGTCCGCCGCACCCCCTGGCACCGCAGGGAGGGGCTGGAGCAGGAGCCAAGGCTCCCAAAGCTCCTGTCCCAGCGCTGCTGCTGTGACATCCCGGTGGGGGGGTCTGGCCTGGGCACAACCCTTGTCTCCAGCGGTGCTTTAAGCCAGCAAAGGGCATGTGGGGACAGTCCCTCACGTGTCTGCAGGGCTGGGGGGGGCTGCCTGGCCTCGGGATCTGTGGGATTTGGAGCCAGGCAGGGATGAGTCCCTGGATCGGAGGGGCTGATCTCACCCCTCCCTGGGAAGGGGATGCTCTGGGCTGGGGGCACCCCCTCCATCCTCAGCCCTTCACCTTGGCTTCAGCCCTCTGACCCACAGCCTCAGGGCTTGGCAGAGGAACTGGGGGGGGAAATGCAGTTTGAGATGTGGTTTGAGGAGTCTGAGAGCCCCAGGTCTGCTCCCAGGGCAAGGGAGAGGGACAGGGATGGATCAGGAAGCGTTTTCTGATCCACCCCTGAGAGACACTTGGTTTCTCCCTTTCCTTCCACGTGCCAGGGGTCCTGCTTGGAGCCACCCTGTGACCCCCAACAGGGGCCGGATGGTTCTGTCACACTGTCCTTGTCCCCCTGCAGTGGCACGAGGCTCTTGTGATGCTGTGAGCCCAGGGGGACGAGCTGTGCCCCCAGAGCTGTGCCCCAGCAGCAGGGCCAGGGCACAGCGTGGCAGTGGGCGTGCACGTTGGCACAACCCAAATGTGCTTGAATGGCCTCTGGCGCAGCTGTGCCACCTTGCCCTGCTGCTCTGCCTGGCACAGGGGGCAGGAGCAGGCACAGAGTTGTGCGGGTGAAGCCCTGCCATGGGTTTAGAGCCATGGAATCCCTGGCTTGAGAGGGACCCGGGAGGATCATGGAATTCCAGCTCCTGCTTCTGCACTGCTCATGCCCCTGCAGAGCACAGTCAGACCCTCCCACAGGGCTTGGGGTGCCTGTGGTTCCCCTCAGGAGCCCCCTAAATACCCCGGGGTTTGTCATGTTGGTGCTGCCACCGTTTCTCCAAAGGCTGGATGTGGGCAGTGCCCGAGGGGCTGCCAAGGTCAGGAGCAAACGGGTGCTGGATTTGGGCTCCAGGAGGAGCAGGGGGTCCCCAGCTGGCTCCACACAGGCTCCTGCCACCCTGAGGTGGCACCGTGGGGTCCCTGCATCTCTCACAGTGGCAAGAGCCAGCTGCAGACCACCACCCCTCCCTGGAAAAGTGCCTGGCCCTGAGGCACAGTGAGGACAAATGCAAAGCATCAGGGGTTTGGCAGGAAAAGATTCCTGGGGAAATTCCAGCCTGGCAGAATGGAGAGCTCAGGAGGGGGCCGGGTCCCTGAAGGCAGGGACAGGGCAGTGTCACTGTGATCTTTGCCCTGCCCTAAAGCAGGAATCAGCAGGGGATTTTCCCCACGGAAGCGTCTCCGTGTTGGAAGCACAGCCATCGTCACCCAGGGCAGCAGGGCCACCATGCTGGGGGTGTGAGGGCACATGGAGCAGCTCAGCTGCCACTCAGCCACCAGAGACACCAACCCCTGTCACCAGGGCAGTGCCAGCTGCTGACAGGCACCAGCCTGGTGGCTTTAGGGACGCGGCCATTCTGCTGCAGGGAAATTGGGTGTCTGCTGTGACAGGGCGCAGGATTTCCACTGGGATCCTCACAGGAATCAGAGGGTGTCCTGGGGGGCTCAGAGGATGTGCAGGCGGAAATCAGTGGTCACAGGATCACAGAAAGGTTTGGGTTGAGAGGAACCTTAGAGCCCATCCAGTGCCATCACTGCCATGGCAGGGACACCTCCCACTGTCCCAGGCTGCCCCAAGCCCTGTCCAGCCTGGCCTGGGACACTTCCAGGGATCCAGGGGCAGCCACAGCTTCTCTGTGCCAGGGTCTCCCCACCCTGATAGTGAAGAATTTCTTCCTGATATCCAATCTGAACCTCCTCTCCTTCAGTGTAAAGCGTCTGTCCTTCAAAGCTATTATAAAATGATTTTACTGCATATGTGCAGCTTGAAGAAGCAGAGCAGCCCCTGAGCTGATTCTGCCCTCCCTCCAGTGGCACCCAGAGTCACTTCAGCCTGTGCTGTGCTTTGGAGAAGTCGCCTGGAGCCTTTCCCACAGCTCTGGGACCTGCAGGAGCTCAGCTCTTCCTCTGCGGTGGCATCCATCTCCTGTCACCCCAGCAGGAGGGACACCTCAGGTCTCCTGAAATTGGCCCATGCCCACCTGGGAGGGTGAAGGAGTCCCCCCAGTTCCCAGGGCACACAGATACCCCCCCTCAGCAGCCCCCAGAGCCCCCCTGCCGGCAGGGTGGTGTGAAGGGTGAGTGTGGAGGAGCAGGAGGAGCAGTCAGATCCAGCCCACACCACGGCCCCTGGACACCCTGCTGGCAGCACTGAGGCTCCCCGAGGCTCTGCTGGACATCCCAGCCTGCTGGGAGTGCTGGCTCCTGACTCTCAGAGGCTCTGAGCAGCATCCCAGCCCATGCCTCCTCTTCCCAGGGCTGACATCTTCCAGCTCCTGCACTCCCTCTGCCTTTGTATTGATGGATTCGGTCACCCCATGGCATTCCTGGGATTTTTGTCGCACCAGCTGCGTTTCCTGAGCTGGTTTCGTGAGCCCATGGACAGGACAGTGGCTGGTGTGTCTGCCCTTGGCTGTCTGAGGCAGATCTGTCTGCCCAGGGGCAGTGAGGATAGGCAGTGTGTCACACAGAGGGTCTCTCTGCCCCAGCTCGGGGTGGCTGGGTCAGGAGCAGTGAGGAGGGCTCTGCAGCCTCCCACCCCCGCCCCAGCCCTCCCTGGTCTCAGTGGCTGGTGAATATATTTTGTGATGCTCAAAACTCCCCGAGAAAACCCTGAAAACGTGGCAGAAAGGTCAGAAGCCAGCGGGGCCTCTGAAGGACGTGTCCTTTAAAGGATGAGCTCTGCCTCCCCGTGGCCTCGGTGTCCCCACGGGGAACCAGGGCTGCTGTGGGGTGGTGCTGGCAGCTGCTGTCCCCACCCTGCTGCCTCTGTGCCCTGGAGATGCTCCTGAAGCTACCGAGGTGCAAAGAGATGGGCAAAGAATGGGCTGAGCCCGGCTGGGAACGGCAGGGAGTGCACGAAGGGCTGCTGAGAGCAAGGACAGCGCAATCAGCAGCCCAAGCACAGCTCCTGCCTGCCAGGCTGGAATTACAGGTGCACCTGGGACAGAATGGATGAAGGCAGAACCAGGCAGAGGAAGTTTCCCCTGCAAGGAGAAGCAGGAGAAACTCTTTGGAGAGATGTCGCATTGAGAAGATAGAAATTTGGCAGAAAATAACTCCCCTTGGTGGGTGATCTTCAGAGAGGAGAGGGGCTGGGTGTGGCTGAGCTTCATTTCTGATTAGGACCAACCCAGCACTTTAATTCTGGTCTAAATAATTTTCCCAGCTGCACGAAAAGCATGGGTCACTCTCCAAGCCTGGTCTCATTCATGGTCACAGAGTCACCAATCCTGAGCTTTATTAATCCAACCGTCTGAGTCTGGCTGAGCTCAGTAAGAACTTTCACAGCAGATTCACCAATAATGCAGTTTATTGCAGCAACAGACTCTGGGTTCATTTAGATTGCTGGTGATAAAGCCACTAAACCTGCAAAATATAAATGTGTAGCGCTTTGTGCCAGTGTTCAGGGGGATGCTCTGACACAGGGAGGCACAAATCTCACCAAGGGCTGTCCTGCTCTGAGGAGGAGAGAGGTGCAAGCCCATCTCTTGCCTGCAAGGTGGATTTGGTCTCCTGCTCTGCCACAGAGGATTCCAAATGCCAATTTGTTCTTTTGGGAGAAGTGGGGGTGAAGCTGTAGTCAAACATTGCAGTTACTGCTGTCATAAATGGTGGGGGGGCAGCCACTTTATATGGAAATGAGGGACATTGAGAGTTCCAAAGACATTGATTGTAAAGGCTGTGGCTCTTGTGCAGGGGCAGAACAGAACTGGGGCGCTGTGACATCAGTCCCTGTTCTGCCTCGAGAAGGATCATCCCCACCTGATGTCCCCCTGCCCCTCATGGCCACAGAAGTCCCTTAGCCACACATCCCATGGCATATCTCACGGGAATCCCTTCCCCACATGTCTCAGGATGTATCCCATGGCTCTGGGCCTCGTTCCACTGCTCTGCTCTCCCAGAGCAGAGCAGTGGGACAGCCCTGAGAGAGCTCCTGGGGTGGCACCAGGGAGGCTCCAGGGCTGGGGTGTGACTGGGCACAAACCCTGCAGATCCCAGAGGTTCCTGCTTTAGGCACCTCCTGGGCACATCCCTCTGCTCCAGGGCTGTGGCTGGGCCAGCCTCACCCTTGGGGGATGGATCAGAGTGGCCCCAAAATGGCAGAGCTCTGGGACATGGCCGGAGCTGACCCACCTGGAATATCACCGGGACCCACCCGGAATGTCACCGTGCTCCTGCTGGGGTGAGCTTGGATGTGCTCCTCTGGCAGACACTGCCTTCCCAAAGTGCAGCAGAGGTGAATTTGGCAATTCAGGAGGGACCCATCCCCTCCCAGGGCAAGCCCAACTGGAATTGTGGCTCCTGGCAGCACCGGGGCTCGCTGAGCCTGGAGCAGGGATGTGCCTGCTGAACCTGCCCCCTCACAGGGCTGCTCATCAGCTCACAGAACCACAGGATTATGGAATTTCCTGAGCTGGAAGGAACTCACAAGGGTCTTTGAAGTCCAACTCCTGGCCTTGCGCAGGGAGTCACCCCAAGAATCCACCCCAAGGTGGATGAGCAGACAGAGCAGCCCTGGGAGAAAAACTCAGGGGTGCTGCTGGGTGAGAGCTGGCCCTGTCCTGGCTGTGCTGGGACCCAGAGCCTGCAGCCACAGCCTGGCTGTGCTGGGCTGAGCCCCCAGTGTGGGCAGCAGGGCTGGGGAGATCCACCTGCTCAGGTGAGACCCCACCTGCAGAGCTGCCCCTGCCCTGGGCACAGCACGGGAAGGAGCTGGAGCTGCTGGAGCCAGTCCAAGGTGATCAGAGGGACGGAGCAGCTCTGCTGGGAGGAGAGGCTGAGAGAATTGGGATTGTTCAGCCTGGAGGAGGCTCAGGATGATGGAACTACAGCCTTCCAGTGCCTGAGGGAGCTACAAAAAGGATGGGAAGAGACTTTGGACAAGGCCCTGGAGGGACAGGAAAAGGGGGAATGGCTTCCCACTGCCAGAGGACAGGGATGGATGGGATGGATGGGATATTGGGAAGGAATTGTTCCCTGGGAGGGTGGCGAGGCCCTGGCACAGGTACCCAGAGAAGCTGTGGCTGCCCCTGGATCCCTAGCAGTGTCCAAGGCCAGGCTGGAGCAGCCTAGGACAGTGGGAGGTGTCCCTGCCATGGCAGGGGTGGATGGGATGAGCTTTAAGGTCCCTTCCATAGCAACCCATTCTATGATTCCATGATCCTCCGATCCTCTGGTCCCACCATGTGCACGAGAACATTGTCCAAGCACTTCTCGAGCTGTGGCAGGTTTGGGGCTGTGCCATTGGCCTGGGATGGCAGAATCACAGAATCACAGAATCACAGAATCACCAGGTTGGATTAGACCTTCAAGATCATCGAGAAGGTGTTCTGTGTCATCCCCTGACCTTGGGAGAGGTGCGAAGGTGGGATCCACACTGACTGTTGGCTCCCCACATGGAGCTGTGAGCTCAGAGGATCAGATGGTCTGTACTGCAGAGCTCTCTCCAACTTGGCCATTTATTTGTGCCTTAAACAGCAATTAAGAAAAAAAAAGTGGAGCTTTCTTTGCCTGCGAGAGGCTCTGCCTGACTCCTGTCTCCTCACTGCGGTGCTGCTCTGATTTCCATCTCATGCATATCTTATTTAACATTCTGGATACTGTTTTGAGTGCCCCAATATTTTAAAATAAATTGCTGCATGTAAAAGACTTAATGTCACATTCTGTTATTCTGACTGTTAAAAGAAAAGTGAAATCTTCAATGGGGCCAGTGGAGCAGAAGCAATCACACAGAGGGAGGTCCTATTAATGTGTATTACGTTTCATTATTGCAGCTCTGCATGTCAGGCAGCTTCTCATCAGAGCTCACGCAACACATCACAGACTTAACTCCTTGCAAGCAAACAGGGGGGCAGCTTTGAAACTCCTGCTCTGTTCCTCGCCTCCCCCGGCATCGTCTCTGTGCTGCCGCTCCTGCTGTTCCTGTGTCCCCGGCTCCCGAGCACGCTCCGGCCCCTCCCGGCCCTTCCTGGCCCCTCCTGGCCCCTCCCGGCCTTCCTCCCGCTGGGGAGGAGCTGGGGTGGCAGCAGGATGTGTGCCCAGGGAGATGGGAGGGAGTAAGGGATGATGGAGTGGGAATGGAATGATGGAGAGGGAATGGAGTGATAAAGAGGGCATGGGATGAAGGATAGGGAAAGTGATGATGGAGATGGGAATGGATGATGGAAAAGGAAGGAGACAATAGAGAAGGAAATAGCATGATGGAGAGGGAAGGGGATGATGGAGAGGGAGGGGGATGATGAATAGGGAAAGAGAGGATGGGGTAACTAAGGGATGATGGAGAGGGAAAGGGATGATGGAGAGGGAATGGGGTGATAAAGAGGGCATGGAATGAAGGATAGGAAAAGTGATGATGGAGATGGGAATGGATGATGGAAAAGGAAGGAGACAATGGAGAAGGAAATAGCATGATGGAGAGGGATTGGGATGATGGAGAGGGAAGGGGATGATGAATTGGGAAAGAGAGGATGGGGAGACTAAGGGATGATGGAGAGGGAACGGGGTGATAAAAAGGATATAGGATGAAGGATAGGAAAAATGATGATGGAGATGGGAATGGATGATGGAAAAGGAAGGAGACGATGGAGAGGGATTGGGATGATGGAGTGGGAAAGGGATGATGAATAGGCAAAGAGAGGATGGGGAGACTAAGGGATGATGGAGAGGGAATGGGGTGATAAAGAGGATATAGGATGAAAGATAGGAAAAGTGAGGATGGAGATGGGAATGGATGATGGAAAAGGAAGGACATGATGGAGTGGGAATGGGTTGATGGAGAGGGAATGGAGTGATAAAGAGGGCATGGGATGAAGGATAGGGAAAGTGATGATGGAGATAGGAACAGATGATGGAAAAGGAAGGAGACAATGGAGAAGGAAATAGCATGATGGAGAGGGAAGGGGATGATGAATAGGAAAGAGAGGATGGGGAGACTAAGGGATGATGGAGAGGGAAAGGGATGATGGAGAGGGAAAGGGATGATGGAAAAGGAAAGAGATGATGGAGTGGGAAAGGGATGATGGAGAAGGAATGGGATGATAAGGAGAGAATGCGATGATGGATAGGGAAAGTGATGATGGAGATAGAAATGGATGTGATGGAAAAGGAAGGAGATGATGGAGAGGGAATGGGAGGATGGAGAGAGAAGGGGATGATAAAGAGGGAATGGGATGATAAAGAGGGAATAGGGTGATGGAGAGGGAAGGGGATGATGAAGAGGGAATGGGATGATGGCGATGGAGATGGATGATGGAAAAGGAAAGAGATGATGGAGAGGGAAAGGGGTGATGGAGAAGGAATGCTATGATGATCAGGGAAAGGGATGATGGAGAGGGAAAGGGATGATGGAGAGGGAATTGGATGATGGAGAGGGACACATGGGAAAAGCAGCAGGGAGAGAGGATGGGAGATGATGAGCAAAGGATTCACACATAAGAGTGGAGTCCCCGTGCTGCCAGCTCATGTCACCTTCTCCCAGCTCCCAGCTCCTCCATGTGTGGGGGGCACCTCTGGTCCCCCCACGCAGCACAGGCAGTGCTGGAGCTGCTCTCTGCACCCGGGACTCAGCAGGAGCACGGTTCCTGTGCACCTCCCCTCCCCAGGGATGGCAAATCTGCTCGGGATTGGCATCATAGGGCTCTTCCCTGGATTTTCCTCTCCCTCTCAGCATCCTGCAGTGCCAAGTTGGAGAGTGATGCCCAACCAGGGGGTGTGAGCCCATCTGCAGGGTCTCTCCTTGGCAAGGAGCAGGGGAGTGGGAATTCTGTGGCTGTGCCTTGGGGAAGGGGTGCTAGGAATGAACATGTCAGGGTGCTGGGGCTGCTCCTGGAAAATAAAAATCTTCAGTGGAAAATAAAAATCCTGAAAAGAGTTTGTATTTTTGTAGCAAACAAAGTTGGGTGGGTTTTATTTCCATTTTCTGTTGGTTTGCTTTGTTTTCTGCCCCAGCTTTTCCCAGCCTCTCTTCCTGTATTTAGTCTTTTTTTTTTTTTTTTTTTCCGATTGTGGTTTTGAGGGATTGAGGCTTTTCTGCTGCAGCAGTTAAAGTTTGGGCTAGGCATTTCATAAGATGGTGGGAAAAGTGCTTTTCTTCTGATTCAGTCCATTTTAAGTTAAATACCTGATGCTCCCAGACCTCCACCCCAGCTCAGATCAGGGACTTCACCAATGCTGCAGAAGGAGGACAGTGCACTCCTCGGTGTTGGGAGGTGCTGGTGTTGGTGAGGACTGTGGCTATTAAACCTTGGGGTGGTCCCCCTGCACCCCAAAAGTGCCCAAAACCCTCCTGATGTCTCTCGATCTGCTCCCACTCCAGTGTTGATTTCTCTGGGCTCAGGTCTGTGGCAGGGGTGTGGGGACAGCAGTGCCACCTCTCACCACAGCTACCTCGCCTTCACTGAAGATCAGAGGACATCCTGAGCTGAAGGGACCCCCTAGGATCATGGATTCCAATCCAGTCCCTGCCCAGACCCCCCAAATCCCACCCTGGGCACCCCTGGCAGCGCTGTCCAAACGCTCCTGGAGCTGTGGCAGCCTCGGGGCCATGCCCATTCCCTGGGGAGCCTGGGCAGTGCCCAGCACCCTCTGGGGGAAGAACCTTTCCCTGATCTGCAGCCTGACCTGCCCTGGCCCAGCTCCAGCCGTTCCCTGGTTGCTGTCCCTGTCCCAGAGCAGAGATCAGAGCTGCCCCTCAGGACAGACCTGCAGACTTTTCTTTCAGTCTTTGAAAGATGTTAAATCCAGACAGGAGTCATCTGCCCACAGCTTGGGTATTCCTTCACTGCCCCATTCTGTCCCTCCCCGAGTGCTGCAGCTGCTGCTCCTGCTGGCCTGGCTCTGTCCCCATCACTGTCCCCAGCAGAGCTGGTCCCCACCCTGGCCCCTCCGTTCCACCCCACAGGGACCCTGCAGCAACCTCAGGGTTTGGGGACTGCAGGGGGACTGGAGCCAAGCCCAACAAACAGACACAGGGCGAGATTTCCATGGATGAGGGAGGGGCTGAGGCTCCAGGAGGAGGGCAAGGCACGGTCTGTGCTCAGGGGTGGGGAGGAGGAGGGAGGGATCCTTGCTCTGCTTGTGCTGGGGCTACAAAATGTGCCACCAAAGTCACTTTCTCTTCATCACCATCTCCTTCATTTCCCAACACAAGCGAAGAGCACAGACAGAATGTGAGATCAGCCACATCGTGGTTCTTCCAGCTGCCAGGAGAAGTGTCCCTGCCAGGGGATTGGCACCTGGGAAGTGTCCTTCCACAAGAGAGGTGGCACTGCTGTCCCCACACCCCTGCCACAGACCAGAGAAATCAACACTGGAGTGGGAGCAGATCGAGAGACATCAGGAGGGTTTTGGGCACTTTTGGGGTGCAGGGGGGGCCATCCCAAGGTTTAGTTGCCACAGTCCTCACCAAGTGAAGTGTCATTCACCAAGGGTGAAGGACACCAAGGGAAGTGTCCAAGCCAGGGGGTTGGAAATGATCTTTAAGGTCCCTTCCAACCCAAACCGTTCTGGGGTTCAGTAATTTTGTGGTGGAGAGGTTCTGTTTTTGGACCCATGACCATAAGGCAGGAGAAAGGTCCCAGCCCCAGGGGCTCCTTGCTCTGCCCTGCTGTCCTGGCACTCCCTGATCTCCACCCGGAGATCATCACTGCTCCCAGGCTTGTCTGCTCTGCCTGCAGTCAGACCCTGCCAGCTCCTCCTCCCTCAGCCTGGTTTGCCAGTGCCAGCGGGCAAACACCGCTCTGACCTGGGGGGTCTCACCCCGGGCACCATGTGCAGCTTTGGCTGAGGCAGGAAAGACTTTGGCTGAGGTTTTGCTCTCCCCGAGGCTCTCCCAGCCCCATCCAGAGCCCACATGTGGATGTGGGAGAGGATCAGAGCTCGGATTATCTGGATTATTGTGCACTGAGCTGTAAGAACAGCAGTAGCAGTCCTTGGGACAGTCGTGGGGACACACGGGACAAGAGCAGGCTGGATCCTCACACAGGTCTGCCCTGGGCTGTCCATGTCCTGCTGGCTCGGAGGAGGAGCACAGCCCATCCTCTCACCCTCCCCTGGGATGTGGCCGACCCAGGACCCCCTCCAGCCCTGCAACCACCTCCATCCCAGGCTCCAGAGCCCCCTGGCTGCTGCTTTTGTCCCCCAGGGCTGGCCTGGCTGTGACACCTCCCGTGGCTGAGCAGGAGATGCGAGGTGACCCCTGACATTAACCTAATTGTTCCCTCTCTTTGATTAGATGCACCACAAAGTTGGTAAATGGATCAAATTAAATTTGAGTGGCGGCAGCACAGCTTTGGAACGCTGATTAGATTTGAAAATACCACATTTAAATATCTTAGCATTTGTGGGGATTAGGAGAAAGAGGGGGAGTGTGTGTTTGGGGGGGGGAGCGGAGGAGGGGGAGGTGGGGGAGAGGCAGTGCCAGCCCCCCCCACACAGCCCTGGGTGGGATGCTCAGCCTGGTGGGCATCATCCCCCCTAGTGGGCATCATTGCACCTGGTGGGCATCATTTTACCTGGTGGGCATCATCTCACCTGGTGGGCATCATCCCCCCTGGTGGGCATCATCTCGCCTGGTGGGCATCATCCCCTGGTGGGCATCATCTCGCCTGGTGGGCATCATCCCACCTGGTGGGCATCAGCACAGGCTCTCTTCTTGGGCAGGTGGGAGGGCACTGCAAAAAAACTGGGATTGGGCACTCTGCTCCAAGTTCTCCCGAGGTTTGGCATCGCTGGCAGTGCTGGGCTCCCCCCACAGCGCTGTCCCCCTGTCCCCGCTGCCTGCTCTCAAATGTCACCTGGCCTGGCTGAGCTTCGTGCCGCACAATGAGCTGTGAACAGCAGCACGAGTCCAGGAATGGAAGGAAAGCTGGAGCCCGGGAAGGAAAGCTGGAGCCCGGGAAGGAAAGCTGGAGCCCGGGAAGGAGGCTGGTCCTGGGTCTGGATGCTGAGGGTGGCTCCGGGGCACGGAGCTCTCCCTCCTGTGACACCAGGCAGGACACAGCCGCCGGCACCTGCCACTCACTGTCCCCAAGGCTGGCACCACAAACTTTGTTCGTGCCTCTCCCCAGCCATCAGCACCCCGGGGGGAGGGCAGGGCTGGCCACCCCATCCCAGTGAGTGCTGGTGTTGGTTTAGATTTCCTGGAATTCGCAGAAGCTGACAGAGGAAGCAGGCAGGAGAACCCAAGATGGCAAAAAGAGAAACTTTATTTACAAAAACTTCTTTCTATATCCATTAATAATCTAGCAATTATTGGTCAGCAGGGAATCCACCTCCTAAAACCATTGGTCACAGCTATACAACACCTAGTACCAAACACAGAGCTTAAGAAAGTACAAAAATGCAGCTTATCTCTATTCTCCCTGAGAAAGAAGAGAAAGATTTCTAAAACAGTGCAACTACATGCTGGCAGTGCTGGGCTGGGAACCTGGGCAGGCTGCACTCTCCTGGACACCCTCCAGGGCATGCAGGAAAGCACATGAGGGGAAAGCTGGGATGATGCACACCTTGTGTATGGGGGGGAGGGCAGGCTGGCTGCTGCTCAGAGCCAGGTGAGTGATGGAGGACACAGTGTGTGGCCAGCTGCTCCATGGAATGGGCTGGACATGGCAGGGGGGCATTGACAGGCGATTTGAGCCCACTCTGGTTCTCAGGGATCAGTGATGGTGGGACTGTGTGCAGAAACACGAGTGGGCTCAGCTCCTGGTCCCACAGGGGCCAGGGAGGCACAGCTCCCACCTGGATCTGCAGGGATCCTGCTGGACAGCCTTGCTGGGTGAAGGGCTCTGCCAAAAGCCATGGACCTGAGGGGACGTGTCCAGAGGAGGCCACTGAGTGAATCCCAGGGCTGGAGCACCTCTGCTCTGGGGCCAGGCTGGGAGAGCTGGGGGTGCTCACCTGGGGAGGAGAAGGCTCCAGGGAGAGCCCAGAGCCCCTGGCAGGGCCTGAAGGGCTCCAGGAGAGCTGGAGAGGGACTGGGGACAAGGGATGGAGGGACAGGAAAAGGGGGAATGGCTTCCCACTGCCAGAGGGCAGGGATGGATGGGATCTTGGGAATTAGGAATTGTTCCCTGCGAGGGTGGGGAGGGCTGGGCTGGAATTGCCAGAGAAGCTGTTGCTGCCCCTGGATCCCTGTGAGTGTCCAAGGCCAGGCTGGAGCAGCCTGGGACAGTGGGAGGTGTCCCTGCCATGGCAGGGGTGGATGGGATGAGCTTTAAGGTCTCTTCCAATCCAACCCATTTGGTATTCCATGATCTAAAAGGAACTAAAATGTGTCCCCGTGCAGGTGTGTCCCCACGCATGTGTGTCCCCGTGCCAGTGTGGCCCTGCCTGTGCCCATTCCCGTGTGCAGCACCTCCAGAGCCCTGGGCACACTAGAGCTGTGGGAGGGGACAATGACAACGCTGGGGCCAGGGGCTGTGGCCGCTGTCACCAAAACACCCGCACATCCTTCAGGGCGCGGGAGGCAGGGCAGTGCTCTGCGACCCACAAACATCTGCAGCACATCTGGCTCCCATCAGAGGGACTCTGGAATATCTTTACAAGAGCCAGAGGAAAAAAGGAGAGAGCAAAACTCCTGCTGGGGCATTCCTGAGCATCCCGGCCGAGTCCAGCCCGGGGCCACAGCCCTGCTTGACTCCTTCCAGCCCTGCTGCAGCCAGGAGAGTTCCAGGAAAGGGAGAAGAAAGATTCAGAAGGAAAAGTGACCCGGTGGGGTAAGGGGGAGGAAGGGAGGGGCAGCCAGGGCTGGAGAGGAGCTCTGTGCTTCCAGAATTCCCACAGCAGGCAGGGCTGGAGAGGAGCTCTGTGCTTCCAGAATTCCCACCGCAGGCAGGGCTGGAGCAGCTGGAGCAGCTGGGGGTGCAGGTGGCAGGAGCTGCCTGGGTGCTCCTGTCCTGGAGGAACGGCAGCTCTGTCGACACTTTGGCCACTGAGATGGCCAAAAGGAGAGTGGAGTGCTGCTCTGTCCTTGCACTGCCCAGTCCCTGTCTGCCACAAGATCTTGAGTGGCCCTGGGCCATCTCCGAGCATCCTCTTCCTCTTGGACAGCACTTGGACACCAGAGCTGGGTGTCCAGGAAGAGCTTTCTGGTATTAGCAACAAGATGTGGGGGATTCAGCTGTCAGCAATAAATCCCAAGCCAGGGAGGACAGTTAAATAGGGAATGTCCCACTGGAAATTTTGACATTTCAACACTATTTCCGTTCTGAGAAAATAACAAATGTTTCAAAGTGCAGAGCACCAACACCTCCATAAGGTGTGAACACAAGGGTGGGATTGAAGGACGTGACTTCATCTGAGCAAAATGCTTTTGTCTTCCTGAGCAGGAGCACTGGCTTTGAAATGGGGTGGCTTGGGTCCATCACAGTCTGTGGTAGAAGCCAGGAGCTCTTCCTCCCATCGCAGATAGGCAGGATGGGTCTGGGCAGGCTGGTGGCTGCTGGGCACAGGAACTGGGAGCCCACTTTTTGATCCTACAGGGATCCTTGCCCTGAGTGGAAGGCTCAGCTCCTTCACCCTGAGGTGTGTGTGCAGGGACACGGAGTTTGTGAGGACCAAGGGCTGGGCAAGGCAAACATCAGATTTAGGGAGCTTGTGTGAGGTTTGCAGCCTTGGTGCCGACAGATCTGAGAGTGGTGGGGATGGCTTTAAACGGACAGAGAGCACATTTTGATTGGATTTGAGGAATAAATTCTTCCTGGTGAGGGTGGGGAGGCCCTGGCACAGGTGCCCAGAGAAGCTGTGGCTGCCCCTGGATCCCTGGCAGTGTCCAAGGCCAGGCTGGACATTGGGGCTTGGATCAACCTGGGACAGTGAAAGGTGTCCCTGCCCATGGCAGAGGGGTTGAAATGAGATGATCTTTAAAGTCCCTCCCAACCCAAACCATTTTGTGATTCTATGACTCTCTCCAGGCATGGAAAGGCTGAGCTGAGCTCTGGTTCCAGTGCTGGGCAGGTGAAGTGTGGGTGCTCCAGCTGCTCCTCCCCCCTGCCCACCCTCTGAGGCCTCCCCTGCCCAAGCCAGGACATCTTGCAGGGAAATTCATGAACAGACTTTGCTTCAGAGTTTCTAACCTCCCCCAGCACTGCTGTCGGACACCCGGGAGCTGTTGGACACCCACACTCACCCTGGGGCTCTCCCCTGTGCTGGGAGAGCTCAGGTGGCAGTGCAGGGATGTTCTGCAGGGGAGGGAGGGATTTGGGACACATCTGCCAGTGGGTTGAGCCTGCCCGGGCTCAGTGTGGGTGGGTGCAGGGGGCTGGGGTGGGGGTGTGGGGGTGGGCGTGTGGGACACAATGCTGGCACTGTCTCCTGACCAGGAACACAGGTCTGGGGGCTGCTGGGTGGGGTGCATTTAGGGTTAGGGTCATGTTATGGTCAGGGGCGCACACAGGCTTGAGGCTCAGTGCCTGAGGTTGGGGTGTCAGACCCACCCTGTGCCCTAGAGGATCACCCCAAACCAGCTACAAAACCCCTTGGTGTGAGGGGGATAAAACCCTGACCCCAAACAGGAGGGTCTTGCACATTGCTACGTCCCTCCCGAGCCCTGTCCCCAAGCACAGGCACACGGAAGGGGCACAGGCATTTCCAGCGAGAGCTGTGCGAGGCACAGATGAAAAGCCGGGAGAGAGGGAGCTGCGGAGGCTGGGAGGGGAGTGGCGGGCAGACAGCAGAGTGGATTTCTGCTTGAGTGGTTATTATACCGTCGATTTGAAGAGACAGATGACGGCAGTGGCAGAGGAGGCAATAATTGAAAGCGCCATGAAACATTAATGAATGCCCAGGGACTGGATCAGGAGTTGTTAACGCTCACTTCGCTCTCTCTGTCTCGCTCTCTTTTTAAAGTCAAAATTGTTCCACTGCCCTCTAGGCGAAGGATTTATTTTATTTTTTTTCTCCCTGATTTAAAGGTGTAGGCGCCCACCAAAGCAGCCCAGGCTTGGTGGCTGATCACATCTGCTCTCCGGTGGGGTGATTATGGTGCTCTTCCATGGGGGTGATTGTGGAGAGCCAACTGGAGCTCGCATCCACATGGAATCAACAGGTCTGGTTGGCACGCTCGGCACGCAGCTGATGGGAGAGGTGAGAGGAGCCCAGGGCAGCGAGGGGTGGCAGTGCCAGCACTGTCCCCTGTCCCCTCTGGACGTCCATCCATGGAAAGCATGGCTCTAAGGGCTGCTGCATGAACCCACCTCGCTCCTGGCAGGCACAGGGCGAGCCGCGGTGCTGCCGTGGCTGCTGAGAGCAGCCCGGGGAGCATCCCTGCTCCAGGAGCCTCTGCAGATGCTCTCCGTGCCGCTTGCCACTTAGCAGGGCCTTAGGGGTTGAGGAACAAAGAGCTTTTAGCAGAGCTGTCAGCAGCACCGGGGAGGTCTCTGACCTGCAGGTACCGGGCTGTCGCTCAAGCAGGGCTTAGCCAGAGGCTGGGGATCCTCGAGCTTCGCACTGAGGGATCTGACATCATTTAGTGATTGCTGCTCTGGCCCTGAAAGGAAATTAAAAGCCCTTGCCTAAAGGAAGGGTAAAGCAGAGGTGAAGCAGTAAGTACCTCTTCCCTCTTGCTTTTCTCCCTGGAGATGAGCAGAGGGATGACACAGAGGGTCCTTGTGTCCCCTGAACATCCAGGGCGCGGGGAGAGAGGGGGTGGAGGAGGGAGCAGGATCTATTTGAGGCACAAAGACTCGGGAACCACCCCTGGGGACAGCGGGGCTCGGGGACCGGCTCTGCTCCCTGGGGAGTGCCTTCCCCAGCCCCCATGTGGGCATGACCACAGCTGCTGGGAGATGGCAGCCCTGGGTGGAGCAGGAGCAGCGATGGCCCCACTGCAGCTGCACGGGGACAGGACAGCGTGGCAGGGACACTGTGGGTTTTGATTTCCTGGGATTCGCAGAAGCTGGCAGAGGAAGCAGGTAGGAGAACCCAAAATGGCGAAAAGAGAGACTTTATTTACAGAAACTTCTTTCTATATCCATTACTAATCTAGCAACTATTGGTCAGCAGGGAATCCACCTCCTAAAACCTTTGGTCACAGGTATACAACACCTGTACCAAACACAGAGCTTAAGAAAGTACAAAAATGCAGCTTATCTCTATTCTCCATGAGAAAGAAGAGAAAGATTTCTAAAATAGTGCAACTACAGGACACGGCCAGCCCGGGCTGTGCTTGCAGGGACACGTGGTGGCCCCGTGTCAGTGGAACGTGGGGGCAGCTGCACTATCTCCAGGAGACACACGCAACCCCCAGGGTCAATCCAGGCTGGAATGGCTGCTCGGGGGAGCAGAGCAGGGCAGGCACTGGCCGGGATGGGACAGCTGGCCCCATTTCACTGTGTGGCAGTCAAGGACAGCAAAGAGCTGTTGGGGACAGTCCCGGACACCTGATCACTGCAGGAAAGGCTGTGGTGGCTCCAGACCCGCAGCACTCAGTTTGTCTCCTGCAGCATCTCACCGCTGGCTGCCGCGGGGCCAGCACGGGGGCAGGAGCGGATGGATCGGCGATAATGACCGTAACAGCTCCTAATGAGCCCAGGTGCTCTGAGCCGTGGCCCAGGTGAGCCCTCGCAGTCCTGTGGTGACAGCAATTGGCGGTGACAGCGATTGGGAGCCCTGCTGCAAATTGGCACCGTCATTTCTGCTCACTGTCACCGCGGACAGTGCTGGCGCAGCCCTGGTTCACTGCTCACATCCCAGCTGGGGCCCTGTCCCTCGTGTCACACCAGTGTCCCACAGCTTTCCCACACTGCATTCCCACACACTGGGCTGGAAAAATGCTGGTTGGAAAGTCCTGTTCCCCATCCTTTGGTCCCACCCAAAGCATCTCCAGCATGGGAACCGACGTGGAGGGATGGCCTCGGGTTTTGGGCTGGGCTCCCGTGACCACAGGCCCCAGGGAGCAGTGTGCCCGCCCAGGCTGGCCCCAGAGCCCTCTGCTCTCAGCCTGCACCACCTCTTCTCAGCCTCTGCCAGCCATTCCAGGAGGGTTTGGGTTGGAAGGGATCTTACATCTCCTCTCATTCCACCCCCTGCCCTGCGCAGGGGACACCTTCCACTGGATCAGGGTGCTCCGAGCCCCAACCTGGACTCATAAAAAACCCTTAAATAAGAAATGCAAGAGGCACAACTGAATTTTGCCTGTGAGGCCAGGAGGTTGCACACCCTCTTTGCTGGGACTGGGAGGCTGAGATGCTCTAGGGTCACGGAGGAGACATTTGTTTCTGGAGTTCTTCCCAGCTGTGGTGCTGGGCTGAGGGAGCAGCTGAGGTGGAAAGAGGGGCACAGAGAGATGGGAATAAACATGCTCTTGTCTCAAGGAAAAACACAGGACCAAGAGCTGCAACATTGCTGAGAAATTCCTTCCCATGATGGCTTTGAGCATGGCAGAGGCAGGGCAGGTGTGAGGTGTGAGCTGATGGATTTGTTGCACCGTGGAAAGCACCAAAACACACATCCAAGGGGTGTGGGCAGCTGCTGCCTGTGCCAGGGAGGTGAGGAGGTCCTTGGGGTGAAAGTCACCTCTTCTCCAGGAACTTTGTCCCCAGGAGGTGATGGGATACTCGGCAGTTCTGGAGGCGTTCAAAAATAAAGGAGATGTGGCACTTTGTGGTATGGTTTAGTGGGCGTGGGGGCATTTGGTTGAAGGTTGGACTTGATGATCTTGGAGGCCTTTTTAACCATAATGATCCTGTGATTTTTGATTCTGTGATCCTGTGATTCTGTGATTCTGGGATTCTATGATTTTGGGATTCTGTGATTGTGATTGTTTGATTTTGCGATTCTGTGATTTTTGATTCTGTGATCCTGTGATCCTGTGATTCTGTGATTTTTAATCCTGCGATCCTGTGATTCTGCGGTTTTTGGTTCTCTTGGTGGGACTGCAGTGTCTGGGGAATGTGTGCAGTGTGGTTCCTCCTAGACACAGCCATGGGGTGTATCTGAGTGTGACAGGAGCTTTGAGGGACAATGTCCCCTGCCTGCACAGCCTGGGCCTGGCTGCTGGGAAGGTCCCTGGAGCCAAAGCAGCAAGGCCAGAGGGACAATCTCTGTGGCTCTTTGCTAAGGGACTGTGTCTCGTGTCTCCAGCTCCCCACCCATATCATCCAGGGCATCCTGGTACCTCCTTGTTCATCCCTCTCTCCTGCTGCTCCCCGATGTTTCAGCTCTGGAGAAGTTTCCCTCCTCACCTCCTCCGCATCTGGCTTTCAGCCTGGCTTTCCAGCTGCAGCATCAGCCCCCTCCTGCCTTATCCCACCCATCCCAGTCACCCTCAGAGCATCTCTGATGCCACTGGTGGTGTCACTCAGCCCTCCCTGGTCACCCAGAGGGGTGACAGAAATGGGAAGATCCTCCCTTGCTGATCCAGGCTCCCATCCAGAAGTGCAGCAGCATTGCTCACATCCCACACCCCTTTCCCACCAAGCCATGGCTGTCACTTCCCGGGAGAGAATTGCCAGGGAGGTGCCGAGTGTATTTTTAGCTTTGCCGTTCATGTCTGATAAGTGTTTTGACCTTTTTGAGCAGAGCTAATCATGCCGTCTGCTCCTCATTCCCTCTCAGCTCGTGCTCTGCCTGTCAGGGAGCCGAGGGAGGAGCTGCTGGCTCCCCACAGCATCCCGGTCCTGGTGGGAGGGGGGCCCTTACCTGGGAGTCCTCGCTCTGCCCAGGGGTGTGCCCTCAGCAGCCCTGCAGGCTCGTGTGTGTGCTCTGTGAGTGGATGGGATTGGAATTCCTAAGGGGATGGGAGCAGAGCACCTCCTCTTCCCTGGGGCAGGGGGCTGGGTGGGGATGTAAGGGGTGGTCAGCTTGGGCAGCATGGGCAGTGTGGGCAGAGTGGGCAGTGTGAACGGTGTGGGCAGAGTGAGCAGTGTGGGCAGTGTGGGCAGTGTGAACGGTGTGGGCAGTGTGGGCAGTGTGGGCAGTGTGGGCAGTGTGGGCAGTGTGAACGGTGTGGGCAGTGTGGGCAGTGTGGGCAGTGTGCGTAGTGTGAGCAGTGTGGGCAGTGTGGGCAGTGTGGGCAGTGTGAGCAGTGTGAGCAGTGTGGGCAGTGTGGGCAGTGTGGGCAGTGTGAACGGTGTGGGCAGTGTGGGCAGTGTGGGCAGTGTGGGCAGTGCGGGCAGAGTGGGCAGTGCGGGCAGTGTGGGCAGTGTGAATGGTGTGGGCAGTGTGGGCAGTGCGGGCAGTGTGGGCAGTGTGGGCAGTGCGGGCAGAGTGGGCAGTGTGGGCAGTGTGGGCAGCATGGGCAGTGTGGGCAGTGTGGGCAGTGTGAATGGTGTGGGCAGTGTGGGCAGTGTGGGCAGTGTGGGCAGTGTGGGCAGTGTGGGCAGTGTGAACGGTGTGGGCAGTGTGGGCAGTGTGGGCAGCGTGGGCAGCATGGGCAGTGTGGGCAGTGTGGGCAGTGTGAATGGTGTGGGCAGTGTGGGCAGTGTGGGCAGTGTGGGCAGTGTGGGCAGTGTGGGCAGTGTGAACGGTGTGGGCAGTGTGGGCAGTGTGGGCAGCGTGGGCAGCATGGGCAGGGGTCTGGGCTGTCCCTGGGGCTGCAGTTCCTTGCCCATGGTAGCTCCATCCAGCCCCAGGATCAGCGCAGGCTGAGGATGAGCAGACGGAGCAGCCCTGGCAGAAGGACTCGGGGTGCTGGGGATGAGAGCCAGCCCTGCCCTGGCCGTGCTGGGACCCAGACCCCCCTGTGGTGGCTGAGCCCCCAGCGTGGGCAGCAGGGGAGGGCAGATCCACCCCTCTGCCCTGCTCAGGTGAGACCCCACCTGCAGAGCTGCCCCCACCCTGGGCACAGCACGGGAAGGAGCTGGAGCTGCTGGAGCCAGTGCAGAGGAGGCCACGGAGATGATTAAAAGGATGGAGCAGCTGCTGGGAGGAAAGGCTGAGAGAACTGGGATTGTTCCGCCTGGAGAAGAGAAGACTTTGTCATGACCTAATTGTGGCCTTCCAGTGCTTGAAGGGGCCGACAAGAAAGATGGAGAGAGACAATTTACAAGGGCCTGGAGTGACAGAACAAGGGGGAACGGCATCAAACTGAAGGAGAAAAGGCTTAGACTGGATATTGGGAAGAAATTCTTCACTCAGAGGGTGGGGAGGCCTTGGCACAGGGAAGCTGTGGCTGCCCCTGGGTCCCTGGAAGTGTCCAAGGCCAGGTTGGACAGGGCTTGGAGTAGCCTGGGATAGTGAAAAGTGTCCCTGCCCATGTCAGAGGGTGGGAATGAATGATCTTTAAGGTCCCTCCCAACCCAAACCCTTCTGTGATTCTATTCTATGTTCCCTGTGCTGGTTTTTTGCCTAGTTTAAATACAGCACTGCTTTCAAGGCACACATTTTGCCTCCACCACCATTCTCAGGGGTGCCAGGGGGCTGTGTCCCAAGGACAGCCCACCCAGGCCAGGATGTGAGGGCAGTTCCTGGTGTTCCTCACTGCTCAGAGCCAACATCAGCAGCTGGGGAAGTGCTGTGGTGGTGATGACAGGGAGCTAAACCCTCACCTGCTGCTCCCCTCTCTCTGTGCTGTCACAGAAATACTTCAGTCACCTCCTGCACTTGCACCAGCCCCTGCCAGCGTGGGTTTGGTGCTGAGGGGCTCCTGAGCCTCAGGGCTGTTCTTCCAGCCTGGCTCGGCTCCAGGCTCTGTGCCACCAGCGCTCCCCTGCTCAGCCGTCACATCCCCAGCTCGGGGGTCCCTGCTGGGGACACCACGGTGGTGTGTGCGCTCTGAGCAGTGAGCACAGCTCAGGGCACGGTGAGGTGAGCCCTGGGCTTCCCCGGGGCAGCCCTGGGAGCAGGAGGCAGGGGAGGCTCTGTGGATCACGCCAGGCAGGCCTGGAGCCCACACTTAATCCTGCTGCCTGGGAAATTAGGCAGAAAATGCTCCGATTGAGTGTGAAGGCCTCTGCTGTAATTTGGAGCGAGCAGATGACACGCACTCATCGTCAGAGGGAGATGAAAGCTTTTAGAGCTGGTGAGCACTAGCAAAATCTGTGAAAATCTCTTTTTTGTCAGGAGTGGTAGATACACAGGCAGATGAAAGACAGAAGATAAAATTAGCCCGAATGCTACAGAGAGAGGGAGAAACAGGGGGAGGAGGATATTTCTCAGAAGACTCTTGGCAGGGAAGGTTTCAACACTGGTGACTCAAAGGCAAAGGGGAGATATATATGTATGTGTATATATATATATATATATGTGTGTGTGTGTGTGCATGAGAATAAATGTGTGTGGGGCTGTGTTTGGCTCTACTCCCACAGCAGCAGCACCACCTGGGGCTGATCCTTTTGGGAGGAGGACACGAGGCTGTCCCCATCTCTGCTGTGACAGGCAGGGAGCCCTGACCCTGCTGCCCACTGCCCCTCCATCCATGGGGGGACTCCAGCATGTCCGTGGGTCTGGGTCAGCTCCTGCTGAGGGCACAGGACATCCCATCCCCAACAGGACAAAACCACAGTGCCCAGACCCATGGATGGTGTGAATGTGCTGACCACCAGCCACACGCTCTCAGAGGTGACTTTAATTCCATTTTTCCCAAGGTTAGGTGGCTCAGCTCCAGGTTGCAGCCAGGCCCAGCTGTGCTCAGGGGGACATGAGCAGCAGGAGATGCCCTGAGCACCAATCCTGGCTGCCAGGGGTTACTGCTGGGGGTCCTCTGGGACCTGGGTGGGGCAGGTGGGACTGGGATGGCCTCTGTCTGCAGGTGACTGATCTGGGTCCACAAAACCTCTCACTGCTCCTGCCTTTGCTGCTGGAAGGGAAGGGATGCTGGTGGCTCTGCTGCCTGTGGAGACACCCATGAGGATGCTGCATCCCAAAGCACCAGTGGGGTCAGGACAGAAGGTCCCTGTGGGGTGTCCCACTGAGCTCACCGCTCCCCTGGCAGGGTGGGGGTGCCCTGAGCACAGCACCTTTTTCAGTTTGTGGGGCCACAGGAAAGCAGAGAGGGAAAACCCTTCCCCAAATCCCTTTGGCACTTCCCGGGACTCCCCTCTATGGTGCTCAGCAGTGTGGTGAGGGATGCACACTGAGAGATGGAAGAAGGGGAATCTGCTCTCAGACCTTGCTCTCTGCACTGGTGAGTACCAGAACCCGGGAGAGTCTTTTCCCCCGGCCCAGGTTTTGCTGCCCAAGGACAGTTTTTGCTGCCCAAGGACAGTTTTTGCTGCCCAAGGACAGGTTGCTGCCATCAACACTGATGCAGATGTCACACCCCAGGGAGGGTTCTGCCCCTCCTGGGACGCTGCAGCCACACCGTCCCCACCCCCGAGTGTGAATCCTGAAGGGTAACCCCACACTGGGTGGGTGTGAGGAGCCCCGAGGTCCAAAGCCATCCCTCCGAAGCAGCCCGAGCCCCGTGGGCAGCAGGGATGCTGCGGGTGCTCCCCGGCAGCCCAGGCAGCAGAGGCGGGAGGACTTCCCATTGTCCTCACGACGCAGCCCCGGGAGCTGCGGCATCAGGAGACTCCCTCGAGCCGCAGACACCCACCAGCATGAGTCAACAGCCACATTAATAACAATCAGAGCCATCCCAGCGCTCCCTCCCCCGCCTTTCCCCGTGTGCCATCCAGCACGACGTGGGCTGCTGGAGTCACGGGATGGGGGTCTGGGGACAGGGGGTGGCTCCTGCCCCAGCGCCTTGTCACTGGGGGCTGCAGGGGGTCCCTCGGGAGGGTAGGCGGTGGTGGGAGGTGTCCCGAGCCCGGGGTGACGCCGGGGGATGCCCAGGGGTGTCGGGAGCGCGGTGCCAGCGCTGGAGAGCACGGAGCGCTGCCTGCTCAGCGGTGCAGGCGGCTGCATGAGGGAAATAAAGAACCCAGCCGTGAAAGAGCAGCGTTGGCCAAAGCCTCCTGAGAAGCCGTCTGTACTTCCAGCTGCAGCCCCCAGCGCCTGGCTCGGTTATCCCTCTGGGAATGACAGCAGGCATGGCAGCTCCTGCAGCCCGGCGGAGACGCGAACCTCTCCCTCCTCCAGTCCTCCGAGTGCTCCGAAATGCCTTTCACCAGCAGAACAATTAGAAATCTAATTCCTATTTCTCCTGCTCAGCTAATTGTCTGTGGACAATTTGATTGTAAGAGTGCCCAGTGATGCAGAATAACCATCTTATTTCTGCTAGACATTGCCTTTGCAATTAGCACTATTGATTGCATCGCTCTGTTCTCTCACCTGCCGGGGCCCAGGGGAAGGACTCTCACCTGGCTCATCCCTCCCCGGGTGACGGGGCCGTGTCCTCCCTGTGGCAGCTGTGTCCCTTGGCCATCGAGTCGCACTGTGGGCTGGGCAGGAGGATGAGGGCTGTGCTCCAGGGCGGCTCCGATGCTGCTCTCTGCTCCACAGGGAGGAATTTCTCCCACCAGGAGGGTCCCCCAAAACCACCAGGGAGCTCCCACTGAGGACACATCTCTGCCTGCAAGGAACTCTAACCAGCCACGCTGGCTAGAGCTGGGAGGGCTTGATTTAAATAAAACCAACCCAATATATATAAAAACAAAAATTCAGATTTGACAACATCAAGAGTTTCTGGATGCATATGTCAATTCTGCTGAATGGTTTGTTTGGAGGGAAAAAAAACCCCAAAAGATCAAAACATTTCTTTCAGCCTATTCAGATTTAAATGTTTTGATTTTTTTTTCTCTTCCGAATGACTTTGTTTCAAAGTTTCCCTTAATTTTATTTTGCTAAACATAAAAAATAAAAATTCTGTGAAACGGCTGTGGTTGGAAGCAAATGCATTAGCTTGGGCACAGCCAAACCTTTGGTGTAACCACCACCCTAAAAATTCCCCCCTCCCTTTTTTTTATTTATTAGAATTTCCAGGGATTTTTGTTTTCGGGCCAGCTCCAAATGACACATGGTTGTGCTTTCCCTGTCACGAAGCAGCCACAGATCTGCTGCCTTCCCTGCTGTAGGCAGGGGCAAAGGTGTCTTGGGGGGCTGCAGAGCTGCTGTGCCCCCAATTTCAGCCCTCCCTGCTGGGGCACAGTGTGGCACTGACTTTGTCCCCCCGACGTGGCCCAAAGGGCTGCGGCAGACGCTGATTTTGGAGCCAGCCTGGCTCTGTCACCACTTGGGCAGACTGAGGGCTTGCTGGTGCTCAGGGGAAGCAGGGCTGGGGAGGAGTGGGGTCCCTGGTGACGCGGGGAATGCGGGGGCAGCTCCCAGCTCTGCTCCCGGAGCTGCAGGAGAAGATGCTCCTCTGATTCAACCCATTGAGTCACCCCCAAACAGCCTCCAGCTCCGGGCCAAGGCGGCTCCAGGCTCCAAGGCCCAGATGGCTGCAGCAGGGAAGAGCTTTCCAGAGCAAGAGGAGCCGGGTGTAAATAGCAGACTGTGCAATTAACTCCCTGTGCAGCAGATTTGTGTCCCAGCAGAAGGAACAGCCCAAGTGTTCTGTCCATGCTGCTGCCCCCAGGCACTTGGGAGGTGCTGCTGGGCCACACGAGCAGGGCGTGGACCCAGCTCCTCTCCTGGAGGTGCTGCTGGGCCACACGAGCAGGGCATGGACCTAGCTCCTCTCCTGGAGGTGCTGCTGGGCCACACGAGCAGGGCATGGACCCAGCTCCTCTCCTGGAGGTGCTTGGAGTCCTACCTCCACCTCCACCTGCACCTCCACCTGCACCTCCACCTTCACCTCCACCTGCACCTCCACCTCCAGAGCCTGGACACTCTGAGCAGGGAGCACCTGGACACCTGAAATTCCTCCAGCCATGATTCCCCGTTAGCTGGAGCATGGGACATCCCGAGGCGTGGGTCATCCCGGGCTGACCACACCACAGGGTGCCCCAGCAGCTGGACACAGGGAGCAGCCTCGGGCTGGGAGACGCTGGAGCTGAGCAGGAAGGAGCAGCTCCAGGGGAGGGAGAGGTGCTAGGAAGGAATTAGCATCTGGATCTATAAAACACTTGGTCCCAATTATTATAATGCACTGATTAGGGGAACTCAATAGTTCTGCTGGTGGTTAATGGCAGTAATTACCCAGATATGACTACAGTGGCAATATTAATAACTCTGGGCCATTAGTATTTGTGAGCAATGAGCAGAATACACATCCCTGAGCCTCGGGCTGGGTCTCTCTATCCCCTCCAGCTGCAGCCTGGAGCAGGGCTGGGAGAGGCTCAGCTGCAGAGGAAGCAGATCCTGGACCTGGCTGATGTTTGTCAGGTCCAGAAGAATCATGGAATTGTTAAGGATGGGAAAGACCTCCAAGGTCACCAAGTCCAACCTTGAACCGAATCCCACTAGACCCATTAAGCCATGTCACCAGTGCCAGGTCTACTCTTTTTTTTGACACTTCTATGGATGGTGACTCCACCACTGCCCTGGGCAGCTGTGTCAGGGCTTCACAACACTTTCAGCGAAGAAACTTCCATAATATCCAACCTGAACCTCCTCTGACACAAGCTGAAGTTATTCCCTTTCCTCCTGTCCCTGTTCCCTGGGAGCAGAGCCCAACCCCCTGCCTGTCCCCTCCTGTCAGGAGTTGTGCAGAGCCACAAGGTTCCCCTGATCCCCTTTTTTCCAGGCTGAGCCCTTTCCCAGCTCCCTCAGCCGCTCCTGGGGCTCAGCCCCTTCCCAGCTCCGTTCCCTGCCCTGGACACGCTCCAGCCCCTCACTGTCTGTCTTGTTGTGAGAGGCCCAAAACTGACCCCAGAACTGGAGATGTGGCCTCACCAGTGCCAGCACAGCGTGGCTGGAGCCGCCTGTGCACACAGGGACGTGGCCTCTTGTCCGTCTCTGGTGAGCCTGGGAATGTCGCTGCAGGGAGCAGAGGTGGCTTGCTGTGATGATGCTGCTGCAGCTCCTGGACACTCGGGGTGGCACAGCCTGTCCCCCTGTCCCCGTGCAGATCTGCTGTCCTGCCTGAAGTGTTCCCTGGGGAGCTGGGACACGAACAAGGGCTGACCCCACGTCTGCCTGGTGGAGCTGGCGTGGATCCACTGCAGGGAGGTCTTCCCAAGCGTGATGAACGACCACCCTTGGGCAGGGAGGGTGGGGAAGAGCCCCTGAAAGCTGCTTGGAAAATCTCAGAGGCCAAGGGCTGGGAGTGGTGGGTGCTGTTTCTCTGCACAAGAGGCAGGATGGGGCTGGAGCAGCCCCCACTGGTGTCACCCACCCACCAGGCAGCTCCAGCTCCCCCCTGAAGGTGTGCACAGCGGGCCCCACAAGTGCTGTCTCTGCATGATCCCACCAGACTGCCACCCCAGAGCCCCGGGCTCACTGACACAGCCCTGCGCTGGCTGTCACCCTCCGGAGGGGACAGACGGCTCTTTGTCCCTGCACCCTCTCGCAGAGCGCCGCAAGGGGCTCAGCAGGGGGAAGCAGCTCCTCCATGGCAGCCCAGCCTCCCCCTCGCTGCCTGAGCGCCGTCCCCGGGGTCAGGTTACCCTCGTGGCTGTCTCGGGTTGTCTTCTCGGTTCCCCGCTGCCCTCCCCATCTGCGGCCGAGACACCCGGCTCCTCCCGTGTCCCCCCGGGGACCCCTCCGACCGCACGGCCCGCCTCTGACTCCAGCCTCGGGCTGTGGTTTCTCAGCTATTTCTAAACAAAAGGGGCGATTAATTGCTCCCTGCTTTCGCTCTCGGCAGAAGATAACCCCCACCAGCCTCCAGGAGTTGGGAGATGGTCAGGAGAGTGAGGACGTGCTCCTGGGGGATGCTGAAACCCCGTCCGGATGCTGTCAGAGGCCAGGAGGGTTTGGGGACGGGGACAGGAGGGTTTGGGGACGGGGACAGGAGGGTTTGGGGATGGGGACAGCAGGGTTTGGGGACGGGGACAGGAGGATTTGGGGACGGGGACAGGAGGGTTTGGGGACAGGGACAGCAGGGATGTGCCGCTGTGACCATTCAGGGATGTTCCCTGCCCTGTGCACTCCAAATCCAGCCTCCATCCTCCTCCGAATTCCCAGGGAACTTTAGCACTCGGTGTCTCCAGCTCAGCCGTAATGATGGGAGTATTTAGCACACAGCGCCGTGTATTCAAACACTCCGGCAGTCAGAGACACCCTGTCACCCAGGTGACACGTCTCTTACACGCTGCCAATTTAGCAGCAAGACGCCCCTGGAATCTGGGTTAGCGCTGGCAGCCGCTGCTGACGGCCCCGGCTCCGAGGGGAGGAAGGGATGGGGGCACACCGCATCCCCTCTGCCCCACGGACCAGCCCCCAGCTCACCCAGCTCAGGTGGGAGGCCCTGGCAGCCCCTCCAGCAGGGAGCCTTGAAACCGGCAGATTAAAATTAAATTAAAAAAAAAAAAAAAAAAAGAAAAAAAAAAAAAAAAAAAGAAATCGCTGGTTATTTTCCACTGAAATTTTGTGAGGAAATCTTCTTTTTCTCCTTCTCCCTGCATTGCCATCAGATTCTCCCCTCCCTGCCAAACCCTTTCCTTTCACAAATGAAAAACCCCAAACAAAAGCTGTCAGGACAGAAGATGGTGAACATGCCTGGCTTCCCAGCCGCCAAAACCTGATTTTCCTAACCAAGCCCAGAAATATTTTTTACCCTGAGAATTTCCAGTCTCTTGGTTCCCATTACAAAAAAAGGAAAGCTTTTCCACAGATCCTGCAGCGGTCCCTCCGTGAGCGACCAATGCTCTGGCATAATTACTCAGTGATTAAGCTGTTTGCAGCGGTTTCACTCTGGATGCCAAAGGACAACTCCCCGTCCCTGTCACATCCCTCTGGATGTTGTCTCCTGCCCTGTGCAGGGGCCAGATCGGGGGTTGGGTTTGCCCCATTTGCAGGCAGAGCACAGAGGGTGCAGGCACCCCATGGCCTGCCCAAAGGGATTTATCCCAAAGTGACCTGTCCCTGGGTCACATCCATGTGTGACGAGGTGCGGGTTGCAATTAGGAAATGTCCCATTTATCTCATGTTCACTGCGATGCCTGGTGCACAGCCTACAATCACACAGCTCCTGGAACACCTCGAACCCAAAACTCACCTTTCCTTGCTGAGCTGGAGAGGTGGATTAAACCATGGATTTTTTTCATGTCTTTATTTTATGCCTTTATTTCATTTCATATTCAATTTTAAGCTTTGTCAAGGCTCCTTTTGGCCATTCCCTAATCCCTGCTGCGTTTCAGTGTGACTAAACTCACATACCCTCCTGGCCCAGCCCATCACTATGTCTGGGGACTCACAGCCCCCTTTGGATGCAGGCAGGCACGGCTGGTGTGGGCTGTGACGGTGGGAGGCTGTGGGGACATCTCCCTGCTCCGCTCCACGTGCACCAGGAACACGCGGGGATGCTGCAAACGCTGTGCCATCCCTTCTGCACGCTCTGCTCCCATTCCACGCCACCTCCAATCCCCGTCCTGTGGCTGGGGCTTGCAGAGGGCTGGGTAACTTTATGATCGATAATAACATCGGTAGTTATTCTTGTCAAGAGAAGGTTAATTGCACCTCCTGCCTGGGGGCACCAGCTGATCACCGCGGGGGCTGGGAAGGCATTTTCCGCCTGCGCTCAGCGTTTCCCAACGCCAAGGGCTGCAGGATGCAGGGACGGACCATGTGCTGGAGCATCAGGTGCTGCAGGGGGATGGGGGTGGGGGGAAGCAGGGGAGTTCTGCTGTGACCCTGATCTTGGGGGCAGGGGGGAGACACTGCTGTGACCCTGATCTTGGGGGGCTTTAGGGCAGCCCTAGGTCACTGCTGTGACCCTGCTCTTGGGGGACATTAGGGGATCACTGCTGTGACCCTGCTGTTGGGGGGCATTAGGGGATCACTGCTGTGACCCTGCTCTTGGGGGGCATTAGGGGATCACTGCTGTGACCCTGCTGTTGGGGACAGTGGGAAACACTGCTGTGACCCTGATCTTGGGGGCTTTAGGGCAGCACAGCTGTGACCCTGATCTTGGGGGGCTTTAGGGCAGCCCTAGATCACTGCTGTGACCCTGCTATCAGCAGGGCATTAGGGCAGCACTGCTGTGACCCTGCTCTTGGGGGGCTTTAGGAGACTACTGCAATGACCCTGCTGTTGGGGGTTTTTGGGGAGCACTGTGGTGACCCTGCTGTTGGGAGTTTTGGGGGAACACTGCTGTGACCCTGCTGTCGATGGGGCTTGCAGGCGGTGGGTCCCACGCAGTGATGCTGCCCCAGATGGGCTCATACCCACCGCCCCCATGGCCACCCAGCACCCTGGCATGGTGGGAAGGCAGCCCCTGTATGTGCTCCCAGCATGATGCAGTGTCTTGGGGTCTCCCTGGCCTCTCCGGCTGGACTTGGGGACACCGGGGCTGCCCAGCCCCTGCGAGGCAGAGGGACACGTGTCCCTGTAATGGTGGTGGCCACTCTGCCCCAGCCCTGGTGTGATTCTGTACTGCAGTGGGATTTTATGACTTGTGGCTGCCGTGAGGATGAGCCTGCTGTGCGCCCAGCAGTAAGAACTGCCAGAGGCTGCCGGGCTGTGGCCATGCCCCCTCACAGATCCCAGCAGGCAGCAGCTCCCACACTGGGCTGTGCTGGGCACGGGGGTCAGCAAAGGACTCCATCTGCCACGCTGCGAGGGTGGCGGTGGAGCAGGAAGTGAGGGTGCTGCAGAAAGACCTCTGCAGCTTGCAGGGACGTGGTCCTGCAGGTCTGTGTGTCTGTCTGTGTCTGTGAGCTCCCCTGCTCCTCTTGCTGTCCATTCCCAGCCATCCCAACCCCCCTTTTCCCTCTCTTTCTCACTCTTGCATTCATAGTCTGTGCCCGTGGCCTCGTCTCCAGCCTCGCGTGTGACCTACTTACACACAGAGCCCCAGTTCTTGCCTTTTCTCTCCCGAACAATGCGGGGCCCTGCTGCCACGCCGCCCGCTCCCAGCACAATGCCAGCGGCTCCGGGGAGCCTATCCCCGAGCCCCACGGGGCTGCATCCATCCGTCCATCCATCCATCCATCCATCCATCCATCCATCCATCCATCCATCCCTGCTGGGTGCGGAGCCTCCTCCCAGCCGGCCGGGATGCTCCCAGCCTGCGGTTAACACCTCGCGCGGAGCCTCCTGCTCTGCCGCGGGCAGGGGAGCAGGGAATGCCTGGCTCTTGCCTCCCAGGCTGCCTGCAGACAGCGAGGGCAGCAGGGCTTGGGGCGCTCGGGCTTCTCCCAGCTGTGCCCGGGGCCAGCCTGCAGCACCGCCAGCTGTGCTCCCCCTGTGCCCGTGCCAGCCTGGTCCTTCCCCACACGGAGACACTCTGGGGATCAGGACAAGGATGTCACCCTTCAGAGGCCCCTGCTGCAGGTCTGCCACGCTGAATTTGGGGTCGGGATGGAGGTGGGAGAGGCTGGTGCTGTGTCTGCGCTGGAGGTGATGCTGTTCAGACCCAGCTCTAGGAGTCAGGGGGATGGTGGCCTGGCAGCTGGCAGGGTGAGTGCCACCAGGGCTGCGCCTCTGCCCTGCATCAGGCTGGCTGCTGCTTGCTCTGCTCCATGCTCAGGGGTCCTGGGGGGAAGGCACACTCTCTGTTGTTTCTTCTCTAGGCAAAACCATCCCCCTGAGAATCCCAAGGGAAATGGGGAGAGCTCCATGCACAGAGAAACACACGGGGTGCACACACAGGGCGTGGGCAGCCCGTGCTGCCCAGGTGTGTCCCTGCTGGGGCCACTCAGGACAGAGCTGCTGTGAAGGGCAGGAGGCTGTGCCAGCTCAGGTGCTGCTCCAGGGCTCTGTGACATGCTGGTGACACTGCCCAGAGCAGGGGATGCTCCCACTGAGCTCCGGGCCCAGGCTGCCCGTGGGTGTGTTCAGAGCAGGGGGCTCCCTGCCTCCTCTAATGGGAATAATAAGGTAATTAAGGGCTGTATAATCAGGGCCTTGTTGCTATGCAAACACTGAGGCAAGAGATGCCCCTGTCTCCCCCTGCACACCTGATAAGTCGAGAGAGAGAGAGAGAGAGAGATGATCTCTGGAGATTTGTGGCTTCTCTGGGCTGCCCCCACTGCTTGTCACAGAGCAGGGAAAAATGTTCATCCTTCCTTCCTCACCACTGTCCTCATCAGCTCTTGGTGGGGAGGCATGGAAAGGGATTTCCACCCCAAGGAAGGAGGCAGAGGATGAGTTCCCCTCTGCTGAGGACCCTCTGGCTCAGATTTGGCCTGCGAGCAGTGCCAGCAGCTCGTGTCTCCTCGCTTGGAGTTTTCCACCTGCACATGGAGATGACAAATTATTTCAGTCCCACCATGTCCCCAGGGCAACTCCAGTCCCATCTGCCCGGGGCTGGCAGGGACATCTGAGCCAGGGCTGGGGGCTGTGGGGAGCTGGGGATTCGGCTCCAATCACCCTCCATGCAGCACCAAAGTGCCCATCACACCCTGGCTGCACTTCCAGCCCCAGCAGAGACTGTCACTGCCACCACACATCCCTGTGGAGCAGAGACCATGACACAGCATCACCTCAGCACCTTTTTTCTACACAGTCACAGCCTGCTGGGCTCTGCCTCCGAGTGCCCCAGCTGGGCTGGGGGCCCCAGGGCTGTGTGTGCCCATGGCTGTGCTGCTCCACTGCGGCAGAGGCAGGGCACTGACAGAGGCTGTAAATTGTCAGGCCCCGTAAAGCATTTAATGATTTTGAATTTATCTGCATCGATAAATACATGACAAGGTAACAGTCAAATAAATACCCATTAGTGCACTTGCTCTCTTTTTTTTAATTACGAGCTCGGGTGTAACCAATCATTTTCTGCTAAGCAAGCGCTGCAGGAAATCTTCATTAGCACCAGCCCCGGCGAGCTCTGCAGCCTGGGGAGGAGGGAGAGAGCCAGGAGGGAGCTTTGGCCCCACTGCATCCTGCTCACCCGGCTCAGGGGATGCTGGTACCCACTCCTCCAGCCCTAGCTGTCAGGGGAGGGGGGTTTGGGGCAGGGATTTTCCAGGGGGGCCTTCCCACTCTCTACAACTCCAGCCAAGAGGGGTTTGATCTCTTCTCCCAGGTTAGATGTGGCAGAATAAGAGGAGATGGCCTCAAGTTGTCCCAGGGAAGATTGGATATTAGGAAAAATTTCTTCATTGAAAGAGAAGTCAAGCACTGGCACTGCCCTGGGCAGCGGTGGAGTCACCATTCCTGAAGTGTTTAAAGAGTGAGTGGATGTGGCACTTTGTGATACGGCTCAGTGGGCATGGGGGTGTTCAATTTGAGGTTGGAATTGATGATCCTGGAGGATTTTTCCAACCTTAGTGATTCCCTAATCCTGGCTGGGGGCTCTGCACACCCCAAAGGCAGGGTTTTCTGGAGGCAGGTGCCAGAGGGGTGGGCCTCCCTCACTGCTGGGCCTTAGGGCACCCTCCCCACCCTCTGCACACTCAGCCATCCCAAAAGTGCCAGAGGGGTGCAAACCACCCTGCCCGGTGCCTCGGAGCACGTCCTGTCCTGGCAGGTGCTGCACCCATGAGGGGCATGAAAAAATATAAAAACCCTGTGAAGAATGGGCTGTGAAATCCTGGAGCTGCTGGACACCTCTGGCATGAGCCACGGCACTGCTGTGACAGTCCTGGCTGCCAGGGAGAGGCAGCAGGAGCTGGGTGAGAGATGTCCCCGCTGGTGTGGCCCCACAGGGATGGGACACAGCGAGGCCACCAGCAGGTCACTCTCCTGGGTACAGAGCCAGGACTAGGTGGGTGAAGGAGTGGGGTCGGGGCAGAACCTGCCCCATCCCTTTCCAGCCTCCCCTTCATCCCTCCATGCCAGAGAGGGGCACAGGGAGAGCGCAGCTCCTTCGCTCTGTCTCATTTCTGTCTGGCAACATTTTTCCAGCAGAGCAGCTTCTAAACTCCGAACATCTCCTGGGAACATGTCGATCCTGATGATATTTTTCTATGGAGAAGTGTCAAATCAAATGATTTCAACTTTCACATTTTGTTTCAATAACGTCGAGAGGATTTTTTCCAATGAGAGGCGAACATTTCAATTTGACATTATCATTTGGTTTCATTCCATTTGGGCTTTTATATTATCATATTACTCCAAATCTACATTTCTAGTCTATCTGGTGTTTTACTGTTTAATGATTTAGCAGCATCAAAACCCGGCGAAATGTTTTGATATTTCTGGGTGAAATTTCCCCCCCCTTGAAATTTGTACATTTTGGGAAAGTCTGCGTTGGGAAGCCCCCGGATTCCGAGGGGACGGAGCTGCCATCTTGCAGCTGGCTGTGGCACAGAGCATTGTGTGGAGGCAGCAGCAACCAGGGGCACTTTGTCCTGTGCTGGAGCCAGAGGAAGGACACAGATGTGACCTGCTCTGTGCTGTACAGCCATAAATAGTGAGTGGCATAAACGGTGGGAGGGAGGAAGGTGAAGACATTGTACACAAAGTGGAGAGAAACTCGTCAGCAGGAGTCGGGAAGAGGGTGCCCTTCTTCCCCAGAGCTGCTGTCCCTGCAGAGCAGGAAAGGCTGGATGCTCTTCCATGGAGCAGGGCATGAGCAGCAATGCACAAACTGGGTGTTCTTGAGGGATTTTTTGGGGGGAGGGATGGAGAACTGCCAGGATTTTCCCTTCATGAACTAAGGGCCAGGACACATCTCTGCTTGCCAGCACCAAGCGAGGGCAGGACCCTGCTTTTCCCTTTGCTGGAGCAGTGCTGGGGCAGAGGGACTGTGGCTTCACCCCCTGCTCTGGGCACTGAGCGCATTCCCCTGATGAACCAGAGTCACGTCAGGTCTCCTGCGGCTGTCCAGGCTGTGCTGGAGCTCTTGGAGGAGGCAGGGTGGCACTGCCCCTGGCTACACACCCTGCAGAGGTGGCTCACCCCCTTCCCGGGCAGGGAGAGCCCACCATGGGGTATTTGGGGTGCCCCACGCCCTGAGTGCCCCCACGCACAGCCCACCGGGCCCCTGCCTCCCGCTCCCCCGCAGCCCTGTTGCTCGCAGGGTGGATTAAAAGCTGCTTTAATGGATATTTATGATCCCCATCACAGTCTTTTACTGCCTGTCCTTTCCCATTACGGCAGCGCGTGCCCAGGCTGCGGTGGGGAGGGGCTGCACGGGGGGAGGGTCTGGGAGCCATCGGCAAACCCCTGACACCCCACAGAGGCTGCAGACCCCGTGCCGGGGGGCTCTGTGTGCTCCCACACATCTCACAGCGGAACCATCCATAAGTACCTCCCGATATCCCTGAGTCCGACTCTCCAGCTGGGGAAACTGAGGCAGAGGAAGGAGTGAGCGCCTTTGCCATTGTCCCCAGGGGGTTTGGGTGGTGGCACACGCTGTGCACGGGGACCTGGGCTTGTGCAGGGGCAGCTGGGCAGTCAGGGGTGGCCCCTGAGGGTGGCCCTGGGCGATGGCACGGTGGTCCTGGGCGATGGCACGGTGGCCCTGGGCGATGGCACGGTGGCCCTGGGTGATGGCATGGTGGCCCTGGGCGATGGCATGGTGGCCCTGGGTGATGGCACGATGGTCCTGGGTGATGGCACGGTGGCCATGGGGGATGCGCTGGAAGAGAGGCAGCAGGTCCGGGCAGGAGCCAGGGCTGGAGCCAGCTCTGTGGGAATGTGCCTCCCGTGGCATCTGCTGAGCGCAGGCTGCTGCCTTCGCAGGCTGGCGATGCTCTGGGAGCGCTTGGGAAAGCCTCCCCGAATCGCCGGGCTCCCTCTCGCCGCCTCTAAATGAAACTCCCCCAGGACAGCATATTAAACTTGACCTGTGCACCACCTCCGAGATTAACATCAGAGGAGGAAGAATTAAAGGTCTGTGGAGGGCAGCGCAGGGGAGGAGGCGGGCATGTCTCTCCTCCGCCGCTCCGGGAAGGGGTGGAAGGGCAGCTCCCCGGGGAGCTCTGCGGTCCAGCCCGCTCTGGAGCTGCCGGAGCACCGCAGCGCTGCATTGCTGCCAAGGAAAGCTGATGTTCTCCTTCCTCGGCTCGGTGAGAACATGGAGCGGCAAAAAAACCCCAAACGCTCCTTTGAGGCAGCAGGGGACAGCAGGCATGGGGTGCTTTACACAGGGATGGGGCTGGTGGCTGGGCTGGGACCCCCTGCGTGTGACACAGCGGTGGCAGAGGGGAGCAGGGCTGGCACGGGTCCCACAGGCATCGACCCCACGGGGCTCATGCTCCCACGTTCACTCTGCACCACGAGTGGGGCTGTGCAGGGGCGTCCTGCATATGTGGCACCCTAAGGGCCACCTCTGGGTCACAGCCAGCCCCTTTTCCTGGGGCTGGAGACACAGCTCTGCTCAGACACGCTGTGCTGGGTCAGGGGTGCCCCCAGACCTCTCTGTGGGTGAGAATGTCTGGGACAGGGACAGCACCCAGGGCACGGCTGGAGCTGGGCCAGGGTAGGTCAGGCTGGAGATCAGGGAAAGGTTCTTCCCCCAGAGGGTGCTGGGCACTGCCCAGGCTCCCCAGGGAATGGGCACGGCCCCGAGGCTGCCACAGCTCCAGGAGTGTTTGGACAGCGCTGCCAGGGGTGCCCAGGGTGGGATTTGGGGGATCTGGGCAGGGCCAGGGGTGGATTGGATGATCCTGGGGGTCCCTTCAGCTCAGGATATTCTGTGCTCCTGCCAGGGGGGAGGCAGTGTTTTTGCAGCAGCGTCATGCTCACCCCATCAGCGAGCAGGAGACACCGCAGGCACTTACAGCCTTCAAGAGCTGACAAGCTGGTGAGAATGAAAAGTTCAAAACCAGTGCTCGGGACGTGTAAGTGTCTGTGAAACTAAACTGCCATTTGGGTGGGAGCACGTGTGCCAGGACCCGTCTCCTCCGCCGCCAGAAAAGGTCACCCTTCAGCAGGCTGGAGTCACCCAGCCTCCCCCGGGTGGGGGACGCGGCTCTCGCTCCTCTTAATGAGGTGACCTTCGCGGCAGCGGACGCCAGCGCTGCTCCCTGAAGAGTCGACAGGTCAAATTAAGCAGGTGTTTTATTCTGCCCCGTCTCTGGCTGTCGGCGAGCGGAGCGGAGTGCAAGATGGGCAGAAATGAAATGAAGGTGTCGCTGGCTTTCCTCCCTCTCGTATTATTTTACAGCCTGGACATGATGGACAAGTTTCTGGGATGTTTTGTGTCAGGGAAGGATCCATCCAGCTCCAGCCTGGGGCTGGGCAGAGGTTGTGGGTGAGCTGCAGGTTGGAGGAGATGCACAAAAGGGGAACCAGCGCTCCCCACCTCCTCTGCAGCCCCCCAGGGCAGGTGCAGCTGTTGAGGGCTGGAGCCCCTCTGCTCTGGAGCCAGGCTGGGAGAGCTGGGGGTGCTCACCTGGAGAGGAGAAGGCTCCAGGGAGAGTCCAGAGCCCCTGGCAGGGCCTGAAGGGCTCCAGGAGAGCTGAAGAGGGGCTGGGGACAAGGGATGGAGGGACAGGACACAGGGAATGGCTTCCCAGTGCCAGAGGGCAGGGCTGGATGGGATCTTGGGAATTAGGAATTGTTCCCTGGGAGGGTGGGGAGGGTTGGGATGGAATTCCAGAGAAGCTGTGGCTGCCCCTGGATCCCTGGGAGTGTCCAAGGTCAGGCTGGACAGGGCTTGGAGCAGCCTGGGACAGTGGGAGGTGTTCCTGCCTTGGCAGGGGTGGAACAGGATGAGATTTAACCAACCCAAGCCATTTTGGAATTCTGCGATCTCTGAACTGCAGTCTCCGCTGGGGAAGGCTTTGCCCCTCAATGCAATGTGCCAGGCAGTGTCCTAAACCTGCAAAAGTCCAAAGCAGACCCTCCTGGCAGGCACCAGACCACTCAATCCTCCTGAAATTACTCTGCCCTCACCCCTGGAGTGGCTCATCCCAGCCTCACCCTCTGGTTTGCCAACTGGGGATCACAGGTATCCCAAACATGCCTTGGGGCTCCTGCTCACCTGAGCCACAAGGCCTGTCCTGGCTTTTGCCCAGCCCAGCCCCCTTGATTTGGCTCTTCCCAACCCAACAGGGTTGCCCTGATCCTTCTTCACTCAATACTAGTGTTGTCAATGTCCCCAAATGCAGAGGCCCCTTGCAGGATGTGCCCTCTGCCAGACCAGGGCGTGTTTACAGTCCCAGGAAGGAGGAGATGACGACTGTGCTGAGCACGGACCATGGAGAGCTCATGGGACACGGTGAGGAGACAGCTGGGCACAGGGGAACATGTCCTGGCCAGATCTGTCATCAGCCCATGGCAAAGGGTGGGTAATGAGAGGTAAGGAGGCAGGAGCACCAAGGCTGGTCTCTGGTCACACCCAGGGAGTGTCTAGGATGGCTCCTGCCTTTTACAGTGGTCAGGGGCCTCTCTTGGGTTTATTGCTGGTCTGACTGCAAAGCTCATGCTGGGCAGGAGGGACGGGAGCTGTGCCTGTCCAGCCAGGGGTCCGCTGGAAGCCAGGCACGGTGACACCTTGGGGACATTTAGGCTTTATGTCAGTTTAAAAATGGGGAACAGGCTGCTCTGGAGAGTTAAAAAATGTGAAAGCTCTTTCCATCCCTTCATAAACATCCCCAGAGTCTTGGGACACAACTTTGCAGCCTCAGGCCAGAGCAGGGCTGTGGCTGTGGCACCAGAACCAGGCCAAGGGACAGCCGAGCACCAGGGCTTGGGTTGGGAGCCTGGAGCTTGGAGCAGTGCGGAATCCCTCACCTGAGGAGGGTTTGTCACTGCCCAGGGCTCTCCGGAGGGCACATTCCACTGCAGGCTCCTTCTGTGGGCATCAGCCCTCGTGGTGAGGGCACCAGCCCTGTGCTGGAGGCCATGCTGGGGCAGGAGAGACCTGGGGAGTGGTGGTGTGCAAACACCAAGCTGAGCACAGGGCATCTCCAGGGCACAGCGATTCCAGCTCAGATTTATCCTGCCATGGATTCCCACAGCAGCTCTCCACATCCCCTCCATAAAGCAATGCTATTTCCCAAAGTGGAAACACTGACTTTCCAGAGTCCAGGGCTGGAAGGTGGAGCCCTCCCTCCCGTGGGTGCAGCAGTGAGCCCCTGGGCAGTGCCGAGCTGAGGACTGGCAGAGATGAGGGATGGAGGGGAACAGCTCCTTCCTATTGCACTCATCCATATTCCTGGATTGTCCTGCCAGGAGGAGCAAACCAAGGCATTCCTTGCACAGAGAGCTGAGTCTGAAATGGCTCATTCCCGATCCGTGGGGCTCCCCACAGAGTCAGGATTTGCAGGAAATTGTGCAAATTGTGTGTGCGGCCAAAATCCTGGGGAATTCTCTGAGCAGGGAACATGGAACCTTGTCCAAAAACGCTGTTTGCAGAGGGCTGGTCATGCCAAGGCACAGAAGAATCACCAGGGGCCCGTGTGGCATTTGCCTTGGCACAACTTCCCTGGCACCCAGCAGGGAACAGCCCTGGTACCTGACTGTGCCCAGCTGTGCTGCACGAGTGGGAGCAGAGATGTTTACGGAGGTGGCTCAGCACAGGGAACCCATCTCCAGCCAGTGGAATTCCCACAAAGAGACCAACAGCTCCCGAGTGCCTCTTCCACCACAAATGAGCTGCCTAAACTCAGGCACTTGTCTGCAAGCCAGGAGGAAATTCTGCCTCCTGGGCTGTGCTTAAATCTTCACCTTCTTCAAAGGCCTGGCTGCAGGGCAGAGATGACCTCCCTGCAGGGGATTCTTGTGAGGCCATTTCTGGAGGGAGAAAAAGCCGCTGAAACCACAGCATGGAGACACCAAAATGCCCTGGGCTGCTGTTGAGCCTGTGATGAGCTGGGCCAGCTCTGGCCCCAGAGAACCTCACCCCCTCCCACAGCGAAATGTAGCTCTTTCTGCAGACCAATGTGCTTTCTGGACAGGACAAGCCACCCTTCCTGCCTGTGCTTTGTCATCCTGCCCATTTAGCATCTGTTTTCCATGTGTGCCTCATCTCCCAGCCTCAGAGCACCTGTCCTGGCTTCAGTACCATCTCCCAAATCCCTCCCTCACCCCAGGCTGTTCTTCATCTCTCATCCCAGCACCCAACGAACATCTCTTCCTGGGGGTGCAGTGCTGTCCTTAGGAGGGGCAGGATGTGAGTGGGGCTGCTTTGCCTTTGCCACTGGGAAGAAGCCATGGGAACCTGCAAAATAATGTCACCGTGTCACAGGGGAGACAGGTACATCCCTGAACCCGAGCTGGGGAGATTTAGGCTGGAGATCAGGGAAAGGTTCTTCCCCCAGAGGGTGCTGGGCACTGCCCAGGCTCCCCAGGGAATGGGCACGGCCCCGAGGCTGCCACAGCTCCAGGAGCGTTTGGACAGCGCTGCCAGGGGTGCCCAGGGTGGGATTTGGGGGGTCTGTGCACCAGGAGCTGGACTGGACGATCCTTGGGGGTGTCTTCCAGCTCAGCCAATTCTGATTTTGTATTCCTCGGGCCCCACTGAGCCTGCAGGAGCTGCTCTGTGCTCCTCCCGTGACAGTGCCAGGGGGAGATGAAAAGGGCCGGGGGTGCAGCAGCAGCCAGGGCTCGGCGGTGTTCCCTCCCAGGGGGGTGGGGAGCGGCGTGGGTGAGGAGAGGCAGGAGACGGCAGCGGCAGCCAGAGCAAATGGTTCTTTATTTTATCTCCAGGATAAAAAGGAATACGGAAGCCGGGTTCCTAAGACGAGGTGCCTTCATCTCGCTGCACAGCGTTTGATCATTGCCGATGTTTTACAAGGAGGTGTATGGTTGAATTATCATTAGAGGAGGTGATGGAGCTGAAGAGTAACAGAAAACTTCCTCCATGGCGACCCGGACTCCTGTTCCGTGCCTGCAGGGAGCAGAGCAGCGGAGCCCAGGAGGCAGGAGCAGCTCCCCAGCCCTGCACAGGGTCTGTCCCCAAGCTCCTCTGTCCCCTCCATGCTGGGAGGTGGCTCTGGGATTTTGGGAGAGCAGCCCTGTGAGGGAGCACGGTGTGTCCCCAGGTACCTGGGAGAGGCTGAAGGTCGATCCCAGCTCCTTGGTGTGGGGAGCCAGCCCAGCCCAGGGTGGATCCGAGTCAGCTGGGATGGTGGGGGGATCCCGTGGGTGGCTGGGGCCCAGAGCGCTGGCGTGTGGCAACGAGGACAAAGGGATCTTGGAGCCAAGGATCCTGAGGCTGGGAGTGCTGGCATCTCCATCAGAGCGGGAATTCTCGCCTCTTTTTCCGCATCAGTGCCCTCAATCATCCATCCATCACCCATCCCTTCTGTCCTGAGTCCTCCAGCAGGTGTGCGGATGGCTGGCGTGCCTGGAACTGCCAGTGCCTGCTCCGAGCAGAGCGAGGGCTTGCTTAGCTATGGAGCAAGTGCCATTTCCAGAGCCTCATTAGTATTTGCATTGTTGCACGGCTGTCTAAGAGAAGCAGCAGCTAAGTGAGCCAGTCAGATCTCGCTAATTTGCATGTTAATGAAGCCCACAGAACGCAGCTTAGAGAGACTGACTCGCTAGACCTATACATGCAGGCTGTATATGCTTTGGAGACACAGCAAACACTGTAGGCAGACACCCAGATGGCTGCAGAGACAGACAAACAGATGGCTCCCCACAGCCGAACGGGGTGGGGGAGGCTCCGGGAGAGAGCTGGGGTGAGGCACTGGAGGGAGGGGGGAAGGATGGCGAGAGGGAGAGATGGAGAGATAAAAAATATGAATGGAGAAACAGATTAGTCAAGGATTGTGAACATGCTTGGAAATAAGTATCTTACCATGTGGGTTTTTTGGTTTTTTTTTAATAGGAAGGTTGTGCATGATCCCTTGCAGAGCACAGGTCCCGGTGGGGCTGTGTCTGTACCTTTGCACTGGGCCATGCTGCAGAGGTTGGGTGTCAGGACAGACCTGGCACAGCTGCTGGGTGGGTGGATGGACATCCACGGGGTCTGGCTGCTTTGGAGGGAGCTGCCCAGGGTGCAAGGACTGCCTGGACTGCCCTCCTTAACCCTCTCTTGCAGGACTGGAATGGTCCCCTGGCTCTGCACTCCGGCTCCCCAGGCTGGCAGTGTGACACTCCAGGAACACCTCCAGGGTCGGGTGATCCCTCTCCCAGGGAAGGATGAACCCATGTTCACCAGCTCCCCCACGAGCTGTGTCTGCTGCCTTTCATGGCTGGCACACAGCCCCATCCACTCGCACTAGAAATTCATATAAATATGTATATATTTCTCTCTCTCATTCAGTTACAGTCTTGTTTGCCACCGTTCCGATCTCTCCTGCCTGTGCCCCACACCCTCATGGCACAAACCTCACCGACACAGCAGGAAGGGGCAGATAAAGGCAGGAGAGGGATGGGGCTGCGGGGATCGGTCCCACAGCTGTCTGCGATGGGCTGGCTGGTGGGTACACAGCTGATATGGAGCAGCCAACCCTCTCCGGGGCCAAATCGAGCACTCCTGGGAACGGTGACTCCCTGGCAAGGGAGACAGCACTGACTTCTCAGCCCACTGTTACCTCATGTGGAGCCCCAGCCCCAAACCACCAGGACAGGGGGGATTTGGGTGATTGTGCTCTCCCTCCAGACTCTTCTCTCCCAGCTTGGGAGAGTGTTGCTGGTGCTGGCCCCACGGAGGTGCAGGTGTGGATGCGATTAGGAGGACAAGTGGTGATGCAATTCCCCCCAGGTCAAGCCCCTTCTCTGGAGCCCCCCATCCTCAACACTAGTTGGACTTGTTGATGACAATGTGACTTCAAGATTTTGTTCCCAGCCTTGGATCCCAGGAAGAACCAAGACAGCAGAGGGGCCTTGTGCCCCCCGGGGCTTGGAGCTCTTCGATAGCTTTGGTCTTCCCAGCTGGGGAAAAGGGTGGGGAAAAGGACTGGGAAGGCTGCTAATACATAAAAGAAAAAAGGCTTAAATCCCTGTGGCATCACTGGGAGGTGAGGGATCAGTTCCCCTCGCTGCCACTGCTCTCACATGCCCAGCAGTGGCAGCAGGAGGAGGAGCAGCTCCTGCCCGGCTGGGGCTGGCACACAGCTCGGTGCCAGCGCTGCCAGGTCTCACACAGCTCCTGTGTCTGACACGTCAGTCAGCACAGCCGGGCCCCTCCATGCCCATTAGGCACGGCGCTGATGCGCAGCGGCCCCGAGCCCTGACAGCCCCCGCGGAGCAGCGTGACAGCGCTGGCACGGGCAGCGGGGCACGGATTACAGATGCCCCCACCGAGCCACACGCAGCCTCTCCAGAGCATCGGGAACGGGGCACAGGACAGCCCCATCCCGGGGCATCGCCGAGCTCGGTACCTCCTTCTTCCCTGCTTTGAAATCCCCGTCTGGGAGAGCCCACAGACACCCGGGACATCATTAATTCATGGCAGGGATTGTTTCGGCACCCTCGCTGTTCTCACACCCTGCTCCGCGGGGCCAGGGAGCCTCGGACACAAAGTCCCCCAAGCTATCAGGGCCACGTCCCATAATCGAGGTGATGCCTTGACAATCCGGCCTTATTCTGCTGGCAGGATTTGTATGCAGCAGGGAGCTCCAGCGCGGTGCTCCTGTGGGAATCGCTGGCAGTGGATTAGAGGCCATTGAGGTGGGTAATCCCCCCACAGCACAATGCAGGAATTTGGCTGCTGGGATTGCTCTGCTCAGGAGGGATCTGCCTTGGCTTTGGGCGCCTTTCAAAGGTCCCTGTGAGCACCACGGGAGGTGCCCAGCACTGGCTTTGGGTTATCCCTGGAGCAAGAACAAAAGCAGGGGGGAAAAAAGATAAAAGGATGTGTCTTGATCCAGCCCTGGCTACAAACAGCCCCACACCTGTGTCCGTGGGAGAGAGGGAGACACGGCAGGGCATCATGTGTGACCCTTGGCCATCGGGCTGGGCAGGAGTGGTGACAGAAGGTGGATGGGTGGTGCAAAGCTGGGGAGGTGTCCCCATCATTCAGAGCCCCTGTGCTGACTTCTTGGAGTTTATTACATCTTTGCCTTGATTACCCAGGGCAGACCCAGGTTAGGCAGAGCCTGGGATGCAGAGGCTCTTCCCCAAATCCCCACGTCCCTCACAGAGTGTCGCTGGCACTCCTGGGTGTGCGAGCTGACAGCTCTCTTAGCCACAGACAGCTCTGCTCTCTCCTCCCTGAGGTGTGCCGACCCTCAGGCCACTGACAGCGTTTTTCCCAGCATTTGAGTGGCTCTCAGAAAGCTTCCATCTCTGCTCAGATGGAGCAGCACTGCCCAAGATCCTGTGTGTGTGCACAGGAGGGTGCTGGGCCATGGCAGTACATACACCATGTGTGAGGCCTTCTTGGGGACATGGGGACAACAGGGACATGCTCAGAGACACCCCTGAAGGACCAGCCACTGCTCACAACATCTCTGCTTTTCCCTGACTTACGCTGCAGGTTTGTTTTTATTTCCACACCCCTCAAGACTTTCGTTAAGTTTCAAGCTCACGAACCCAGTGAGTGAGTGCAGATGCCAAGAGCACTGCACCTGCCAGGTCTCCTGTTTTCCTGCCAGGGCTCTGTAGGGCCAGCACGCGGGGAATCGTCCCTTCAGCCCACTTTGGGAGTTTGGAGCCCTCAGGAAGGAGGGAATAGCTTGAACTTCTGGCTGCTCTTCCCTCTCTGTTAGAGGACTGCCCTGATTCCTCTGGGTAAAATGAGACCCTGACTGTGGACACCCACCCACTGGCACAGGAGGTTTGTTCCTAAAAAGATACTGAGAGAAGCAAGATGTGCTGTGCCTGCTGTGGCTGAGGCTGGAAGCTGGGAGCTCTCCGTGTCCTGCAGCCTGGGACAACTCCAGCCCTGAGATCCGCATGGTTTGGAGATCTGATGCTCGTGCCTGGCAGGAGAGCTGAGGTGCATCATCCCACCACCGGAGCCAGGCTTTCAGGCACAAGTGTCTCTAATTATTAATTAGCTGATGAGGGTTTATTATGTCTTAGCACAGCTCTCCTGTTGCCTGTGGCACTTACTGGCACCCAGGAGGAGAGAGGGCTCGGTGCTCCTGTTGCTCACACGTGTGCCAGGGCTGCTGTGCAGGTACAAGGGACATTTGGGGCCGGTGATCCTTGCCCCACAGTGGCACAGGAGATCCATCCCAGCGGGAAAGCCCAGCCCCGTGCTGGTTGGCAGTCCTGGATCAGCCCAGCTCTGCCATTCTCCCCCACAAGGCCTTCTGCACGTGGGACACCTTGGCCTCATCAAGCCCTTCTCCTGGCAAGGATGGGGAGTGGAGGAGATGGAAGGAGATGGCTCCCAGACGTGGCCCTGCTCCGGAGGAAACGTGCTCCCAGCTGCTCCCCAAGCCAGGAGGGCTCTGCAGGAGCTGCAAACCAGCTATGCTGTGTCCCACAGCTCCTGCCATCCCCCAGAGGGCTCCCTGCTGGATCCCAGCTCCAGGCTCTGCTCCCTGGGCAGATGGGGACAGGTTGTGCCGGCTGCAGCTGGGATGGGGCCGGGGTGACCCCACTGCTGCCTCAGCCCGTGCTGAGGGAAGGGTTAAGTGCGATGGGGAGGCTCTGACATTTTGCTAATGTGCTGTGTTAATTGATTCGCTCATTTCCATTTGTTCCTGTTAAAGAGAGACAGATGAGAGTGGTCCTGCAGTGCAGCGACTTGGCAGGGAGCGTCTCTGCTGCGTGCAGATGTGCTCCTCACTCATTTATTACCATCAGGCCTCGAGCTCCCAGCCAGCCTGGGCAGCCCTGAGTTCTGCAGGGCCAGGGGACACCGGGGCAGGCTCCCAACATCCCTCCCAGGGCACCACGGGCCCCATCTCGGTGCCACCCGCAGGGGCTGGGGACACAGAGAGCAGCACTGAGAAGGGGAGAGAAAGCCAAGCCAAGCGGCAGCAGCCAGGGTGGAGAACTCCTGGAAGCAGGAAAGAGCTTCGTTGTGCACAGAGCTAAGAGGAGCTAGAGCCACTTCCATGCCAGCAGCCCCTGAGGCAGGGCAGCAGCAGGTACCCATTCCAACAGGAATCATGGAATCCCGGAATGGTTTGGGTTGGGAGGGACCTTAAAGCCCATCCAGTGCCACCATGCCATGGGCAGGGACACCTTCCACTGTCCCAGGCTGCTCCAAGCCCTGTCCAGCCTGGCCTTGGACACTGCCAGGGATCCAGGGGCAGGCACAGCTTCTCTGGACACCTGTGTCAGGGCCTCCCACCCTCACAGGGAGGAATTCCTCCCCAATATCCCATCTAACCCTGCCCTCTCTCCATGGGAAGCCATTCCCTGTGTCCTGTCCCTCCAGGCCCTTGTAAATTGTCTCTTTCCATGGTTCTCTTGTCTCCCTTCAGCTGCTGGAAGGCTGCAATTAGGCCACCCCAAAACCTTTTCTTCTCCAGAAGAAGAAAGTCCAGGCGCTCCAGCATCCTCCCAGCTCAGCAAGCTCCAGTGAGCTCCAGGACTGGCACTGGCAGCTCTGGAGATGAGAGGAGGAGGCACAGGGATTGCCCCTCACAGACAGCAGGGTCCTGATCTCCATGCCACCTCTGGCACATCTGCCTGTCCCCTGGCAGTGCCTCGGAGTGAGCAGGGATGCAGGAGGCAGATCCCAGGGGATCTGGGGGCATGGCTGCCCCTGTGCCCACCTGCAGCCCTGGCAATGAGGGGCCAGCGGGCAGGAAAGCCATGCCCTGCCCTCCCCCTGTCCTCCCCCTCGCCAGCCCACGCTGGGCAGGCAGAGCTGTCGTGCCCTGAGCCTCTGCTCATCCCTGCAGGACTTGGCTACCCAGGGTGTGATGCTCAGTGACATCCCAGCCACCTGACCAAACACCTACTTCTCCTGTTGAAAAATGCAATTATGACAAGAATCAAATCCCCGCGGTGTGAAAGCTCAATTTCAGTCAAAATGTTTATTAAAAACATATTTGTTCTGCACCTTTTTGCTGCCAAAAGAAAAAACATCTCCTTCCAAGTGTTGTTATTCGCTTGGACTTATCCACAGAAGAAGCATCTCTCGCAGGCAGCCTGGGAAGGGATGGAGAGGCTGTGCCCATGGCAGGAGTGGCACCAGGGCAGGGTTCCTTCCCCAGATCCTATCCATCCCTGCCCTCTGGCACTGGGAAGCCATTCCCTGTGTCCTGTCCCTCCATGCCTTGTCCCCAGTCCCTCTCCAGCTCTCCTGGAGCCCTTCAGGCCTTGCCAGGGGCTCTGGGCTCTCCCTGGAGCCTTCTCCTCTCCAGGTGAGCACCCCCAGCTCTCCCAGCCTGGCTCCAGAGCAGAGGGGCTCCAGCCCTGGAGCAGCTCTGTGGCCTCCTCTGGACTCACTCAGCACCTTCCTTGTGTTTCTCTCTATCACCCCAGCCCAAGTCCCTGTGCTGGGTTTGTGTAGAGCCAGAGAATCCTCACCCAAGTGGGGAGACCTCGGGCAGAGCCCCTTGGAGAGGCTCCAGCACGGGAATGGCTCCTGAGCTTCAGGAAATGTTAATTCTGGGCATCCCTGAGTGCTTCTGTGCCTGGGGGCACCTCTCTCCAGGGAGCCCTGCACAGATGATGTCTCTGCTGCAAAACAGGGGATCAGAGACACAGAGAAGGAGCTGCTCAGGGTTGAGGATGTTCTCGGGGAGGAAAAAGCAAAGCCCCAGGACAAGCTGTGCTGCAGCATTTCCCTGGGAAGGACAGCAGGGCCCTAGCATGTTCCAGGTGGCAGCTTGAGGGTCCAGGTCACAACTGGTCTACAGAGAAATCCACACTGACCCATCTTTGCTCTGTTTTGGCCCAAAGAGGCAGAATTTTCCCCTCAGCAGTGACCACATGATGTTCTCTGTGAGGTTCCCATCACCTTTTCACCAGGAGCTCTGGCAGGGCTGCCCTGCAGTGACAGCCTGGGGTCACAGGCCACCTGTTCTCTTTTAGGTTCTGGCATTTTCCGCCCCACAGTGAGGAATGGGCACCTCTCGATGGCACTGGATCAGCTTGTGCTGCCAGCAGTGCCCGAGCTGAGGCACATCTGTGCTGGTGGAGGGTGCAGGGACACCCTGGGTGGCATCACACAGGTGACATTGCAGGGCAGCTTCGTGCTGTGTGACAGAGGGGGCTCAGCCTGGCACCTGGAGCAGGACAGAGGGAGCACGGCCCCAGCCCAGAGCCCTGCACAGCCTCCCACACCATGGGGCAAGAGCAGGGTTAACGGGAGAAGCTGCCCACATTCCCAGCTGACCCTCCCAGCTTCCTTCCCCCTCTCCACCGATGGGTGGGAATGTGTGCAGAGAGGACTTGGGAGCTCGTGTCCGTGTGAGATCTGCTCCAGACTTGCCTTGCTGCAGGGCTGGTGAGCCCTCTGTCCCTGGGCTGTGCCCGTATCCAGCTCAGAGGAGCCCAGGGCTTCTTTCCTCTCCCCACTGCCTGCTGTGGTTAATTCCTGCTCCTCTGGGCCGAGCAGCTGCCAGCCAAGAGCCTGCGAGGGGAGGAGGGGAGGCTCCAGCTCACCAGGGCAGAGATGCTGGAAGGCATCGGGGTTTTCGTGTGGAGTTATTCCTGAGTCCGAGCGATGTGTGAGCCCTGGGGCCACGGGAGCCTGCTGCCAGTGCTGGAGGAGCAGGGATTTCCCTGGAAGAGCCTTTGATTGGAGTGTGGGCTGGGGCTGGGGGCTGCTCCATGGCACTTCCCCTGCCAGCTGTGCCACTGTCACCCCCCAGCCCTGTTGCCTCCCCTCCAGCGTCACCCCAGCTCACCCTCACCTTCTGCCAGCCCTTCCATCTCTGGCTCTTCTCCCGGGAGCCCCCAGTTTTCCTCCTGGGCTGCCTTTCACCAGGCTCTCCACTTGTTTAGCATTTCTGTTCCTAAAATCACTTTAATCCAAGAGGAAGAATAATTGCCTCTTCCATTTAGCTAAAATGCGAGATCATAAACTTGCCCATCAGCTGCAGCAAGGTCAGGAAGTGCCTGGAAAAGGCATTTATTGCTTCCAGAAGAGCAGATTTCACTCCCTCTGGTTTCTCCATCCCCACCCTGATGCCTCCAGTGAGATCTCACTGGAGCTGGGTGGAAGCAGCAGGATGAATTGGCTGGAATTGGCTAGAAGAGGAACTAATCTTCTTTTTTTTGAGGGGGAGGAGTGGGGCTAAGTATCCTCTGACAAGATTTGTGCTGTGCCAGGCTCTGCAGCACCCGGGGCTGTCCTCCCTGCGTGATGTGCAGTGGGGCAGGGTCTCCTGCCGGGAGAAATGACTCTGCTTGTAAAACCAGGGCTTCGGAGGCTGCGGATGCTGCTGTGACACGGGGACAGCTCCTCTGTAAGGACGTTCTGCTGGAAAATGGATTTCCAGCGAGATGCAGCACCGACAGCAAAAGTGCTCCCGGAGAGGGGGACTGGGGAAAGGCTGTGCTGCTGCTCTCTCACACGAGGCTGCTTGGTAGAAAGTTGCTCATTTTGAAAGGAATTTTAGATGTGTTTTTGTTTTTTTCATAATTTTTCATTAAATGAAACACAGCTTTTGGAGGTTAAGTTTTTTTTTCTCCCACTTCAAACCTTCTCCCTTTCCATCCCCTTTTCTGCCCCAAGCACAGGAGGGGGATGACGTGATAGCAAACCCACAAGCTAATTTTTGTCCTAATTTTTTTTTTCTAATTTTTTTTTTTTTTTTTGGAGGAAAACTGTAATCACTCAAGCTGGGAGGAGTAGAAGGGATAATATTCCACTGCTGGGTTGAAACATTTCCATTCTCTAACAAGTTGAGATGGAAAAATTTGGTCTCCTTGACCTTGATGCCTGGTAGGTGTCACTTAAATAACACGACAGGCGGAAGCTGACTCCTCCTCCCTCGAGTCCACCCACGGAGAGTGGTCCCCTGTGCCAAGCATCCCAGGAGGAACAAATCACGCTTGGGCAGCACAGCCCTGTGCCTGTTGTTGGGAAAACGTGGACATCCAGGATTTGGGGAGGGACCCTTGATTGCACAGCCATGAGCCAAAGCCTTGTGCCCACTCGCTCCCCAGCCAGGCAGCCAAACCATGGGTTTGGACTTCTCTGGGAGATGCCAGGGAGAATTCTCCAGCCTTTCTGAAGGAGGAGGGAAGCTGCAAAGGCAGCGGCTGCAGGGAGGGAGGCCCAGCAGCAGCAGGGTTGTCCCTGCAGGGGAAGGCGATGTCACCAGCTCGCACTGTGCAGCCCCTCTGTACACCCCCCACCACCCGAGCCAGGATCCTCTGGACCCCCCCTCCCGCAGGTTCCTCTCTCCATCCCTCCAGCCACGCTGTCCCAGGCTCTGGAGGGCACTGAGGGGGGCTCAGAGCTGCTGCCCACGCCGGTGCCACCCCTCGTGCCCCGCACCCTGCAGGGGTCCCACCCGGGAGCAGCCCCGGCAGTGTCCCTGCCCTCGGTGCGTGCCCGGCAGCCCCGCCGGGCTCAGAGGATGCCTCCCTCCGTGCCATGGCCCCGCACCGCCCGCATCAGCGCCGGGAGATGCCGGTTGCCGCGGCAACGGGATACAACACATCCTGGCATCGCCTGGGTGAGGTTTTCCACGCTGGCAGGGTGGGGAGGTGGTTCTCGTCCTGTCCCCTCCTTTCCGAGGAAGCTCGTCACCGGGCAGGGGCACAGCGGGACACGCAGTGAGGAAGGGCCCCTCTTCCCCAGGACTCACCCACCGCCTGCATCCTGCCTGTCCCTGCCAGCTGGGCTCGTCCCGCCGGGGTCCCCTCCCCGCCAGCCTCGGCAGGAGCAGAGCTTGGCCCCACCGACAGCATCTGCACAGCTTCTGCCGAGGGATCGCTGTCCTCTCTGCTCCAGGGACACCCCGGGCACATCCCTAGGAAGCTGTGTCAAAATGTGCCCCCAGAGCTGAAGGGCTGGAGGGGAAAAGATTCTCCATGAGGCTTTGGTGTCCTCTCGGGGCTGGCAGGGATGGACAGCCCGGTGTTCACCCAGACCTGAACCTGCATCCCACGTGCCAGGGTGGCCCCAGACTCTGGATGCTTCTGGGTCCCTCCCTGGTGCTGTCATTTCCCATGGCAAAGAGCCTGGCTTCGATCCCAGTGCTGCCCTGGACTGATTTGGATTGATTTTTGAGATGTGTGGGGAGGCACAGCCACACCACCCCAGCTGCGGCTCCTGAGCTCAGATGATCCCTGATGGGGAAGGTGTCACATCCCAGCAGCTCCCCACACTCGGGCCAGGCTGTGTGAAGCCTGTGGGGTGGCACACGTGCTGGGGCAGCAGCAGCTCTCCAGGAGCACAGGGACACTCTGGGACCATGGCTGGGGAGAGAAGAGCCTCCCCAAGGGCACAGACTGCAGACTCAGCCCCGAGCAGGCTGACTGCTGTGAGCTGGCTGTGGGCAGCTCCAGTGGTTTAAATCCTTTCTAAGTCTGAGTCCAAGTGATTGAAGGGCTCACATCTTGACTGGCATCCCCTCTAACTCCTTTCCAATTCCCCAGGCTTGTAATTCTTCATTTTGGGATTGCAAAGCTGTGGAAATGTTCTGGACCAGCCCTTCACAGGGATGGTGTTAGCCCAGGCACATCAGTGCCCATTCTTCAGGCTGTGCTTCCACTGCTTGTCCCAAAGGGGACAGTGACAAAGTGGGGACATGTCCATTAGTAATGATTCCTTGTCACTCTGAGCCAGCTCCAGAGGACTGATTAGTCCAGAAATTTCTCCAGGTTATGGCCTTTGGTCTCCATCTCTCAGCTGGGGAGAGTGCTCTGTTCCCAGGAACGTGGCTCCCCAGAACGCAGGTGCCAAAGGAGTGCACAGTGGGGACAGCACCTGGTGAGGACAGAAGTGTGGGGCCCTCAGTGACTGCCACTGCTTGCCTGTGGTCTCAGGGGGGCACAGGCAGCCCCCAGCACAAAGCTGGAGCCAGGAGTGATGTGACACCAAGGGCAATGCCACCCCTGAGTGCCTGTGCACCACAAACAGATCCTGTCTCTCATCCTCCTTCCTGCCAGACCTCCCCAGGCACTGCCTACCTGAGAGAAAATTAATTTCTTTGGTGTCCTTCCCTCCTGCGAGGCACAGGAAGGCTGGGCAGGTCAGGGAGCCTGGCAGGGAGTGCTGGCCCCGCTGGGGCTGGGTGTCAGCTGTGGCAGCGATCACGGAGCTCCTGCCACGTCCTGGCCCCGGGAGCGCAGGTTCGTGGGCAGCGGCTATTTATAGCTCCCTCCGAGCAGAGCAATCATTTCCCTGGAGTCAGGAGAAACAGGAAATGCCAAACGGATGAGGGGGAGCATCTGCTCCCACAGCCCCTGCGCTGAGCACTGCGAGCAGCCAACCTGGCCACGCTCACAGGCCCTGCTTTAGCACCTTTCTCTGGGGACACTCCAGTCTGGCAGGGCCACACAGGTGACACGGGGAGCCGGGCAGGTGGCAATGCCAGGTACCTGGCCTGAGAAGGGGGCTCGTGGCCCCTACCCATCTCCATGGGTGCGTGACTGCAGTGCCCTGCTTCAAAACCCCGTCCTGCCCTGGGAGTGACCCCCCTGCTCCTTGTCAGAGCACACGGCTGCCCCTACTGCACCCCACACGGAGTGGGGACCAGGGCACGTGTCCAGCAGGAGTCAGCCATCATCGGTGCCAGCAGCAGGACTCAAAGGTGACACTGTCTGTCCCCCGGGGATCCCAAGGCCGTGCTGCTGCTCTGGGACTTGCCAAAGGCACGTGGGGAGCTCTGCACCAGGTGTGTGCTGCAGAGCCCTGGGCATCATTCCATCCTCACCTCTCCATCCAGGGAATGATTCTCCTCTCCTTGCTCACCGCTGGAGCCATCCAGCTTTTCCAGCAACCTCCTTCCAGGGCTGCTGCCAAAGGAAACTCCCCTTGGCTTCAGATTTTGTTGGTCTCTGCAGGGAGCCTGACCTGTAGGAGACACCTGCAAAGGCTCATCCCCACCTGCTTCACCGTGCCTGGGAGTTTTGTGGCTCCCCCAACACAAGGGATGCTCTTGGCTCCATGTCAAGATCTGAGCCCTTAAATCACTTGGACTCAGACTTAGAAAGGATTTAAACCCACGGGAGCTGCCCACAACCTCACTGGGGATGGAGGGAGTTGCATCCCTCTGGAAAGGTGCCCCCACAAACTACGAGACCCTTTCCACAGTCCCTCTGCAGGCTGGGAAAGGGGGGAGCCGCGGGGAGATGGTCCTTGCCGGGCTGTCCAAAGCAGGGTTTGGTTCATCTCTCCCTGAGGCACATTCCAGCACGGACACCACAGGGCTCACCACAGGGCATGGACACCACGGGATGCAAAGAGCCCCCCATGAACCCCAAGGACCCTCTGTGTGGGGAGAAGGCTCGTGGAGGGCTCATTCAGCAGAACGTGGATGCCTTTGGTGCAGGGTGGTGATGGGCTGGGGTCACAGCCTGCGGGGAGGGTGGGGCTGGGCAGAGCCTGGGGCACCAGGGCAGTGGGGCAGGGACCTTGGAGGTGGCCCCACACCACCCCCAGCCCCCTTGGCGAGCAGTGGGGCTGGGGCAGGAGCCCACCTGCACATCCCCACGGGCTGCCCTCAGAGCAGCACCGCTGGCAGCAGCAGCGCGGCCTCGAGAGGGAAGCGCTGGAGATGGAGAGCAGAGGAGAGGGAGAGCAGAGCCCTCGGCTGCTGCCACTTCACGGCACCATCTTCATGATACGGCGTTGCCTTGACAACTGCGAAGGGTCTTTTACTGCCTGTCGGCTGCTGAGACAGGAACGGGGGGATAGAAGGGGGGGAGCATTAACTCCCAATTCCTCAAAGCGGTTTGCACCCTGGGACAGGGGTCCAGCGTGTGAGAGCACCGCGATGTCCCCGTCCCCAGCGGGCTCTGGGCATGGACTGGCCTGGACTGGGAGCCCTGTGGCTGCTGCTGGTGAGTAACCCCCAGCACGGAGTGGGCTCCCGTTCCTCCCCCTCTCTGTGCCTTGCCGTGACCTTGGCATCAATCAGGAGCGTTGGCCACCTCGTGGCGTGGTGTGGCCTTGGACCAGCGCCTGCGATCAGCTGGGCTTGTCAGCCTGATCAATCAGCCTGCCGGGCAATTAGGGCTCGGTGTCATCTGCCTCCATGACCCCCGCTGTCCTGGCCCTGCTATGGCTTTCCCAGAGCCGGGAATGATCCCGTCCCAGCTCTCTGCAGACAGCACAGCCATTGACAGCTGCCACAGTGGGGCTGTCCCGCTGGGCTGGCTCCTCACCCAGGCTCTCATGGCACAGCAGAAGGAAAACGTTTGGTGGTGCAGGGTTAAAAAAGTGACCGTAGGGATGTGCACATCTGGGGATTGTCCCTTATTTATGGGCAGTGTGATCGATGCACGTGGTCCTCAGTACTGCAGGTATGGATGGCACTGCCCATGTCACCCTTCTGGGCCAGAGCCTCAGGTGTGTCCTAAAAGAAACACAGCCTTGCTGCTGGAATTGCTCCCCAGCTCACAGCCACTGTGTGAGGAGCCTGGCAAGCTCTGTGGCCACTTTGGAGCACTCAGACACAGAGGGGATGGGACAGGGAGCCAAATTGCTTGTGGAAGGACCAGAGGCTCCTGGAGATGTGATCACCTCGCCTGATTCCAGGCAGTTCAGCTGGAACTACATGTCCCATGCCAGAGGGCCAGCCGCAATAAACAGTTGCTGGTAGAACAGACTCAGCTGACCTACTTTGGCCAGCCATGGGCTGAAGGACACCCCACGGCCACCCCCTGACACTGTCTAGACAAGGAGTGCCCGTCTGAATGCTGAAGCCAACCGTGCTGGCCTGCCCCAGGCTGTGGAGGAGGGCAGACGGAGGGTCTGGACCCAGAGCAGGGCTGTGGGACAGCCAGCCCTCCCTCTGCCGTGGCCCTGGGCTGACGCTGGCTGCACAGGCAGACAGAGCCGCGGGGACAAGCGGCGAGACGGCGGCTGGTCACTGAGAGCAGGGCTGGGGACAGCCACTGCCAAAGTCACCGCCCGAGCTCTGCTGGGGGGGCTGGGGGCAGCATCCCCCTGGTGTGAGCAGGAGCCACGCTCATGGTGGTGACAATGTTCATGCTCCAGCCAGGGGCCTGAGTGCCCCAGGGCTCTCAGCAGCTCGCTGGGGTCTGGAGGAGCTGTCTGACATGAAAACATCCTGCTCTGGAGCCTGTCTGCATCTCCACAGCCTTTCCCTGGTGCTCAGGGGCACCAGCACTGCACCCACCAGCCTGGTGGCATCAGGTCACGCGGGGAGACCAGGAATGTTGGCTTGTTCAGCCTGGAGGACACTGAGGGCAGAGCTCAGGGATCTGCAGCTCCTCCCAAGGGCAGCTCTGATCTCTGCTCTGGGACAGGGACAGCACCCAGGGCAGGGCTGGAGCTGGGCCAGGGCAGGTCAGGCTGGAGATCAGGGAAAGGTTCTTCCCCAGAGGGTGCTGGGCACTGCCCAGGCTCCCCAGGGAATGGGCACGGCCCCGAGGCTGCCACAGCTCCAGGAGCGTTTGGACAGCACTGCCAGGGGTGCCCAGGGTGGGATTTGGGGGTCTGGGCAGGGCCAGGGGTGGGACTGGATGATCCTTGGGGGTCCCTTCCAACCCAGGACATTCTGTGACTCTCTGATTCCATATTGTGAGTCCATTCTCACAGTGTGGGATGTCCCAACGTGGACAGGAATCCCCTGACACCTCAACACAGCTGCGTGGAGTGACCGGGGACTGCAGGTCTGTAGTCCAGCCACAGCCAACAGTCCTGACCCTCTAACAGCTTTAGGGGTGCCGTTTCAGCCCAGGGCAGTGGGAGAGACCCACCCATGTTTCAGGATCTTTCTTGTGAGCAAACAGCTTCTCCAGAAGGATTCCTGTGTCTAAACAGCATGGGAACAAGCACAAGCCTTTCTGAAACCATCACCCTGAGCAAAGAGGAGTCTCTGTTTTTGGGGTCACTGGACAGGGAAGATGCACTGCACTGGGTCTGGAGTACAGCGTGGCTCTGCAGCATCCAGGAGCCCTGAGATTCCCGTAGCCCCAGCTGATCCCTGAGCTTTCCCAGCCAGCTTCCATCCTCTAGTCCTGGCCACATCTGGAACGTGCTGAAATCCAGCTGCCAGCCCCGGGGCACGACGGCTAATGCAGGGAACAGATCCCACCTTGGCCCCCGCAGAGCCCCTGGGTGCAGCAGAGCTCTGTGCAGACCTGGGGCTTGAGCAGAAGGGCTGAAGCTGAGCCACAGCGTGACAAAGCACCGGGCTCCCGGTGGCTCCGTGGGTGCTGGCAGCTCTCCAGCTGTTTGGCCACCTGTGGCAGCTGCTGCTTTCTCCAGAAGCTGCTGCTATTGCTTTTAAATTGATGATGCAATTGGGCCTTATTTAAAGCAACAGCTCTTTCCCTTCCAATTTTGCTCGGTGATGAATATTGGCTCTACTTCTTTCCCTCTCCTTCCCTACCTCTTCACCCAGACTCCGAAATGCCCAGGGATGCGTGTGGAATGACTTTCTACCCATTGTCAGGCACTTACAGTATCCCATAAATAATCTACCACTTGTTTGGTCTAAATGTAATTAAGATCCTCACTCCATGCTTGGCGACACTGACCGGCCATAGCGCCGGTGATTTATGGGGCTGTATTGTTTGGGGCTTTAATTGCAGGCTGCAGCCTGGCCCTCCCCTGACAGCTTCTCCCAGGAATGATCTGTTTACGCTGCAGAGGAGTTTGGGGTGATAACTGTATAAAGCAGTTTGATAACGAAGACCACACTCCTCACACAGAAACCTGTTGAAGGTGTTGCTGTAGGAGGTGGTTTTCCGAGAGCAGGGCAGGGAGCTCCCCAGAGACACTCAGCTCCTTTTCATGCACAGAATATTTGCAGGCTGCCTGCGATTGTACTGATTGTTACGGAAAATTATGTGAGAGCTGCATTTTCCTTCAAATAATTTAACTCTGTGGATCCTGTGGGTATTTAGTGTGGGCTCTGTGCTGGGCACAGGGTGATCAGTCACGTTAAATCACATGGCTCTGCTGCCAGGGCCGGATTGGAGAATGCTCTGATACTTACTGTGCATATTCATGAAGGGGAATTAGGAATTCAGCCCTCCTGGGCAGGGTGTGTGAGCACAGCTCTGGTGTTTCTGCTGTGCCAGGGAGCAGCACGGCGCCAGTGTTCAGGTGTTGGGCACACCTGAGGTGATTCCCTGACTCCCTGTCCGCATCCAGCCCTGCTCCTGCTCCGAGCCGTGGCACATCCCTCCTTCCCTCCATCCCTTCATCCCTCCATCCCTCCATCCATCCATCCATCCCTCTTATCCCTCCATCCCTCCATCCCTCCATCCTTCCCTCCCTTCATCCCTCCATCCCTCCATCCCTCCTTCCCTTCATCCCTCCATCCCTCCATCCCTCCTTCCCTTCATCCCTCCATCCCTCCATCCCTCCATCCCCCCATCCCTCCCCACCCACACCCAGGCAGCTCAGTTTGCCTGTCTGCAGCAGCTCCAGCTATTCCAGAGCTCGGCTGGGAAAGCCTGCGCTGTCCTCAGCCGTGTGCCTTCCCTCTGCTCTCCCAGCACCTCCTGCCGTCCCCACGGCTCTCCCTGTCCCACCCGCACGGGTTCCGAACGAGGAGAGCTGCTCTGGCTCTGCGGGGCTGCTGCAGGGCCAGCCAGCCTCTCCCAGCCTCTCCCAGCCTTCCCAGATAAGCAGGATTAAATCCCCTGCTTATTCCTCCACCTGAGCACGGCCATGAGGGACGGGAGGGGGTCCTTATCTCGTTCGTATCTTCGGTGCAGCTGCTCTGGCTGAGGAGGGGAGGTGGCCCCAGCCTCTGGTGGTGTGACTCGAGTCCCTGCAGAGCCTGACAATGACCCTGCTTGTAGGAACAGGGCCCTCCTTCCCAACCCCGGCTGGCACCGAGGCCTCCCGGGGAAACCCGAGACACCGATTGCAGCAGATACCGAGGGGAAACCACTCCAGCCCGGCCCCCGTTCTGTCACAGAGCTGCAGACAGATGTGCTGCAAACCAGCTGAAAACCACGGCACATGCGGCTCTGGCAGGGCTGTCCCTGCTCTCGCTGACAGACAAACAGAATCGTGGAATCACAGACTGGTGTGGGTTGGGAGGGACCTTAAAGACCACCCAGAGACCCCCTGCCATGGCAGGGACACCTTCCACTGTCCCAGGCTGCTCCAAGCCCTGTCCAACCTGGCCTTGGACACTGCCAGGGATCCAGGGGTAGCCACAACTCCTCTGGGCACCTCTGCCAGGGCCTCCCCACCCTCTGAGTAAAGAAAAACCTCTGTGATAACCTTTAATAATGATTCTTTGTGATTCCGAGCTAGCTCCAGAGGGATTGGTTGGTCCAGAAATTTCTCCAGGTGATGGCCTTTGATCTCTGTCTCTCAGCTGGACCCTCCCACAGCCAGGGCTCTGCAAGGGCTGCAGCACCACATCCTCAGCTGTCCTCAGCCACCCACGCCTGGAGTCAGAGTCCTCCGGGGCTGGGAGAGAATCTCTGGATGCAACCAATTCCCAGAGGCTCAGGGCACTGGTGTTGTGCATCTTCTCCTGAGAAAACAAACTCTGTGTGCATCGATGTGTGGAGCAGAGCTGGCAGCGCCGGGAGCTGCGGTGCCGTTTGGCCCTTCTCAGTTGGAAGGAAATGCCACAGCACACCCCCAGTGCCCCCAGTGTTCCAGGAGAGAGGGAACACCGAGCTCTCTGGGATGTCTCATCACTTCTTTGCTTCTGCAAGGGCTGCCCCTCCATGCATCCATCGGCAGGACACTTCCATCCAACTGATTTCCAACTGAAATCAAGGCCAGACTTGTTGGGGAGGAAGAAATAGGAAAGTCTTATAGAAATTATTACCTGACACTTCCATCCAACTGATTTCCAACTGAAATCAAGGCCAGGCTGATGGAAACCCTTCCCTTTCCAACCTCTTGGCCTTTGGCTGGCCCTTTACTCTGTTTGAGTTGAGCTGATCAAGGTTATCTGACCCCTGCAGGGCTCTTGATCAATCACAGAGCACCCTGAGTGTGGCCAGTCCTGTACCTGTGCCAAAACACTGAGCTCACTGTGCAGAGCCCTGCTCGGGCTTTCAGGGTAAACCTTGTGACCTCCTGGTGAAGTCTGCTCAGATTTCCTGATGGGAAGTGCTGTGCAAGAACCAGAATAGAACCATGGAATCGTTAAGGTTGGCAAAGACCTCTAAGATCGAGTCCAACCATCAACATAGCACTGATGTGTTCACCACTGGAGCACCCACATCCACCTTTTAAACATTTCCAGGGATGCTGAATGCACCCACATCCACCTTTTAAACATTTCCAGGGGTGCCGAATGCACCCACATGCACCTTTTAAACATTTCCAGGGGTGCCGAATGCACCCACATGCACCTTTTAAACATTTCCAGGGGTGCCGAATGCACCCACATGCACCTTTTAAACATTTCCAGGGGTGCCGAATGCACCCACATGCACCTTTTAAACATTTCCAGGGATGCTGAATGCACCCATATCCACCTTTTAAACATTTCCAGGGGTGCCGAATGCACCCCTGCCCCAGGCAGCCTGTGCCAGTGCCTGAAGGAGTGAATGTGTGAGGTACAGAGAAGTGTCCCCAGCAAGGGGAATGGTGCCCCAGTCCCCTGCAGAGCTCAGCCACCCACCCATCGGTGCCCCAGCCATGCAGAATGATTTTTGCCTTTTTCCTTTTCTGTATTTGTAACCTTCCCAGTACTTTTCCCTACCCTTTTTCCCAGCTAGAAAGACCAAAGCCATTGCAGAGCTCCAGGCCCTGGAGGGCACAAGGGCTTGGTTCTGGCTTGGTTCCTGTCCTCTCCTACCTTGGTTCTTCCTGGCAACCAAGGTTAAGAACAAGGTCTTCAAGACACATTTTCATCAACAAGTCCAACTGGTATCAAAAGTGAGAGGCTCTAGAGAAAGCTTAAGACGGAGAGAATTGCATCACCACTTGTCCTTCTAATTAATGCTTTTTTCCAACTATATTAATTTCCTAAAACATATCAAACTCTATTCAGCCCTTTGGGGTTGGGCTTTTGTGGATATTCTTCCAGAACTGCCCCTGCAGCTCCAAGAAAGATCCACTCTTATATTACCTCCTAGACTAAAATGATCTCGCGTTTAATTTCCTAAAAGGCTGAAAAAGGCAACACCAGGTCCCAGCACTGCCATGCCTGGGTGGGGAGGCACCAGCACAGGGTGGTTTGGGGACAGCTAAAGCCCTGTCACCTCTCCTCGAGGGTGACACATCCACAGCTGCACTTTGCCAGGAGATCTGGAGCTCCTGGGCCAGATCCCAGTGCTGGAGCTTGGCATGGACCCTCTCTGGGAGGGGGGAGCCTCCTCCCAGCCCTGTGGCACAGGGCCACGGGCAGAGCTCAGCAGGAGCAGCCCCGCTGTGTTCCGCCATCCACCACACCGTGCCAAGGGGTGGAGAAGGTTAACCCTGGTGACTGAGATGGAAAAAGGCACCCTGGGATCTGGATGGATGCTGAGATCAACAGAGACCACCAGATCCCCTTCTCTGGAAGTGTTCAGGGCCAGGTTGAACAGGGCTTGGAGCCATGTGGGGTAATGGAAGAATTCCCTACCCATAGCAAGGGTTTTGGAATTAGATGATTTTTGAGGTCCCTTCCAACCCCAACCATTCTGTGATTCTGTGATTCCGTGATTCCATGATTTGTTCTGCACCCACACGTTCACATGTGCTGACACCCTGTGCACCCCCACATTAAAATCAGGTTCTGAGGACCTGGGAGGGGAAAGGAGAGACTTTGGAGCCCTGAGCAGCCCGAATGCTCCTGCCCTCACACCTGCACTCCATCTCTCCCCTCTGCCTCCCCAGCACACACATTCAGGGATTCACTGTCATTTTACCATTTCTCTGTCAATAGATCTCTTTTTTTTGCCAGCCGATTTTTTTCCCAGCTCGAGCTCTTTCACTTCATTAATACACCCAGAAGGGAAGAGCAGCTGCCTGCATTGTCTGGCTATGAAAATTTCTTGCGCTGCTGGATTTGTAAAACAACTGATTAAAGACAATGCAATTAATTATTCCTTGATGAAATAGTAGAAATTATCCTGAAAAATGAAGAAATTTAGCAGTGGAACATTAAATCCCCATAATTATGTCATTTCTACAAAGGGGGCAGGGAGGTGAAGTATAAAAATAAAATCCAGCCGCAGTCTTTGTGCCGGCGCCTTGCCGGGTGCCCGGGGATGTGGTGCCCTCCATGGGCTCCTGCCTTGGATGTTTGCCTGCAGGACACCCCCAGATGCCCCCGGGGACCCCTGGCACAGGCAGGGAGCACAGCTGAGGGTGGGGTCCCTGCAGAGCCCCTGCACGCCAGGCCAGGCCATCTCCTGAGTGCTGGGCTGGGTGTGAGCATCCAGCTGTGCTTACAGCGTCCAGCTGTGCTTACAGCATCCAGCTGTGCTTACGGCATCCTCCGTCATGGGGGAAGTGCCCACGCCCTGGCACTGCCACCGCTCCTGCTGGGACTGCCCTGGAAAGTCTGAGATCCCTTGGAGAGGAAGCTGTGGCTCAGCCTTCAGCATCCTCAGCCCTGCCCCTCACAGGAGCTGTTCCCGAGCTCCCCACGCCATGTCCTGCCCTGCCCTACATCCATGGGGACACCCCATGGGATCCCGGGAAGTGCCCACAGTGATGTCGGAGTGATTTTTGCATTTTTTCTTTTATATATTTGTAACCTTCCCTGTATTTTCCCTACCCTTTCCCCAGCTGGAGAGACCAAAGTCATTGCAGAGCTCCAAGCCCTGGGGCGCACAAGGCCCCTCTGCTGTCTTGGTTCTTCCTGGGATCCAAGGCTGAGAACAAAATCTTCAAGACACATTTTCATCAACAAATCCAACTGGTACCAAAAGTGAGGGGCTCCAGAGAAGGGGCTTGACCTGGGGGGAATTGCATCACCACTTGTCCTCCTAATTAGTGTTTTTTATCAACTGTACTAATTTCCTCAAACCTATCAAACTGTATTCACCCCTGTGGGGTTGGGCTTTTGTGGACATTCTTCCAGAACTGCCTCTGGAGCTCCAAGAAAGATCCACTTTTGTATTACCTCCTCTACTAAAATTCTCTCGCGTTTCATTTCCAGGCTGAAAAAGGCAACACCAGGGCCTGGCCCATGGTGCCCTATGCACCTCAGCCCCTGGGTTGTCACTCCTGGAGACGCCCCCTCCAAACACCGTGGAATTAGGAAGTCATTATGGCTGGGAGAGATCCAAGATCACCAAGTCCAGCGTTCCACAGAGCACCCCCATGCCCACTAATCCATGCCCTGGGGGAACACATCTGCTCATGTTCTGAACATTTCCAGCTCCATCCACCCCCCTGCAGCCTCCTCCGCCCCGTGTGTCCTCTGGCCCTTGCCAGACAGTGCTCCATGGGCCATCCTCTTCTCACCCTTAATTCCTGGCTCATCTTTCCCTTCCTAAACTCTGGATTTTCCTTCCACCACTTCTCTCTATCCTGATTGCCTCCCCTATGCTTTCCCTGGCTGTCTCCTGCTGTCCCCATCCCTGCCAGAGCTGTGACTCCGGGAGGAGAGCTGGCACCAGCCCTGCTCCACCCACGCTGACTATGCATCTCCATCCTGTGTGCCTGCGCCTGTCAGAGCAGGGAGAATCCTGTGCCCGGGAAGAGGATCCCAGCCCGAGAATCCCGTGCCCAGGAGGAAGGGGCAGCTCTGGATCCCAGCCCGAGAATCCTGTGCCAGGAGGAGGGGGCAGTGCTGGATCCCGGCACAGGGGGAATGCGTGGCACGGGGAGAGGATGTGCCTCCTCCGCACTCGCAGCTGGGGACTGTTGATTTTATTTATTTATTCTATTCTGAGATTTATCAAACGTGGGACTGGAGCCTTCCCGAGCCTGGTGTGCGTGGAAGGAATCCAGGCCCCACACACCACCTGCCGAAATGTAATTACCAGATGCGTTAAATGAATAAATCTTCCGGGCACCATTTTCTGTCGGTGCTGGAAAACCTACGGGGAGCCTCCGACTGCTCCGAGCTGCTAGTGCCACCTCGGAGCCCCCTGTGAGTGCCGGGCACTGGGGCTGGACTGGGCTGCACTGAGCTCCTCCAGGCTCTCAGAGGTCTGATTTACAAATGATTTGCCGGTGTTGCAAAGGTCTGGTTTACAAATCCCCTTGCTACTGCACACAGAGTCCCTGGAACTGACTTGGATCTGAAATCCCACCCATTTCCCTGGGAATTTTCTCACATGACCCATGGCTTTTTATCTTTTAAACTAAACCAACCAAAAGCCATTCCCCTCTTTCTCTCCTCCCCTTCCTCTCTGCATCTCCATCAGGTCATTCAGGACCAACTTCATGTCCCTTGGTCATTCTCACCATGGGAGAGCCTGCCTGTGGTACAGGTGCTGTAGCTCCAGTGGTGGCACAGGAGCAGATTTCATGGAATCATGGAATCACGGAATCATGGAATCATGGGATCATGGAATCATGGGATCATGGAATCATGGCATCATGGAATCATGGAATCATGGGATCATGGGATCATGGAATCATGGGATCATGGAATCATGGGATCATGGGATCATGGAATCATGGAATCAGGGAATCATGGGATCATGGAATCATGGCATCATGGAATCATGGAATCATGGAATCATGGAATCATGGGATCATGGAATCATGGAATCCTGGAATGATTTGGCTTGGAAGAGATCTTTAAACTCATCTCATTCCACCCCTGCTGTGGGCAGGGACACCTTCCACTGTCCCAGGTTGCTCCAAACCCCGTCCAGCCTGGCCTTGGATATTTTCCAGGCCCAGCTTCTCTGGATGACCATTCCCTGTGGGATATCAGGCAGGTCACTGGCCAGGGGTGACCAGGGGATGGTGCAGGTGCAGCTTTGGTGAGTGAGGAACAGAGCTGGGCTCTGGGAGGGGGAGAGAGTCCTCACCTGAGCCTTGGAGAGCAGACACCCTCACCACAGAGCCGGCAGCAGGAACAGCTCCTGGGTGATCAGGGATCCCCACAGGATGGGTTCTGTGTCTTTCTTCAGGAAAAAGAAGACTCCACTCCTCTGCCCAGGGAAGCTGTGGCTGCCCCTGGATCCCTGGCAGTGTCCAAGGCCAGGCTGGAGCAGCCTGGGACAGTGGGAGGTGTCCCTGCCATGGCAGGGGTGGAAGGAGATGATCTTTAAGGTCTCTTCCAACCCAAACCATTCTGGGATTCTCTGATTCTCTGCCAGCTCTTTCTCTGATCATTAGCTGCTCTCCTTTTAGAGCTTTTAGCTGGAAACAAAGCATGAAAAGTTCAACTCATCACGTGCTCGCTGATATTTTTCTAATTCCATTTAAAAAAAAGAAGTCAGTGACAGAAATGGAGGCATGAAGAGCCTGGGTTTTGAGGACAGCTCGTAAAAATTGTTTTGCACCCATTTTCTGACCATTTCTACTAATCACATACCATGAAATGAACAGTTTGCAAACACCCTATGGGCTGAAATTTGTTTGCATAAACTATTCAGTGAACACTTGCAGATAACAAATTCATTTGCAGAAATCAGGATCAGCTTCTCAGCAACTTGCAAATGGGAAATATAAAAAAAAAAAAAAAGAAAAAGAAAAAGAAAAACCTTCAATGAATCGTGCACAAGGAGCTTCTTCCTGCAGGACCAAAGCCCAGCCATGCAGATGATTTTGGTGGTGGTGCAGAGGAGATGCAGAGAAGAAGGGCCAGGAGAGAAAGAAGGGAATGGCTTTTGGTTGGTTTAGTTTAAAAGATAAAAAGTCATGGGTCATGTGAGAGGATTCCCCAGGAAATGGGTGGGATTTCAGATCCAAGTTACGAGAGAGCTCCAGGGACTCTGTGTGCAGTAGCAAGGGGATTTGTAAATCAGACCTTTGCAACACAATCCCCTTCTGGTTTCTAAACAGAGCAGAAACATTGGAAATGTGACTTTTTTGGATGCTGACAGCTGCTTAACCCAGCCAGGGCTCTGTCTCTGTGGGACCCCTGGTCTGCTGCCTCACTGGGGAGCCTGTGCCAGGAATGGCCAGAGGAGATCCTGCTGTGGATGGGGAGAAGAGGCCTCAAAGGTCCCCGTGCCCCCAGGGAAATCCGCGCTGGAGTCTCTGTTCCTGCATTTTCCTCGTGCTTCCCCCAGGTATCTGCGCCTGGAGCTGTTCAGGGGGTTCTGTTATTTAGAAAAGACAAATGCAATTGGACTGGCAGGGAGTGCAGGTCTCCCAAAGCAGACAAATGAAGTATAAAGTCCAGGTTGCAATCAGCACTTTTCCTTTAAAAAAAAAAAAAAAAAAAAAAAAAAAAAAAAAGGAAGAAAAAGAAAGGAAAAAAAAAAAAGAGATGGTTTTCCCCTGGAAACAACCAAATTTGATTTCAGATACTTTTTCACATTGTAAATGCTCTTTAATTATTCTTGCTAGCCCTCCTCTACTGAGCAGGATGGGCTGGTGCCCTAAAGCTCTAAAGGGGTGCAGGACATGACCCACCTCAGCTGTGGGACCCCTCAGAGGGTGCTGAAATAGGGAAATTTTTTCACTGAAAGTATTGTCCAGCCCTGGCACAGCTGCCCAGGGCAGTGGTGGGGGCACCATCCCTGGAAATGCTCAAAAAATGAGCAGCCATGGCACGTTGTGATGTGGCTTAGTGGGCACGGTGGGATTTGGTCTGAAGTTGGACTCGATGAACTTGGAGGTCTTTTCCAGCCTTGAATCCTTCATTCTGACTGACTCAGTGGCGATGGGGTGAGAGCAGAGCTGCAGCAGAGACCCCCTGGCCCCAGGGTGGGCACCAGGGCCAAGAGGGACCGAGAGCTGGGGATGGGACAGAGAACAACTGACACCCCCCGGGCACTGGGACCTCCTTCCTCGTTCTGTGCCAGCCCCCGTGCCAGCCAACAGGACCCCGCCGCCCGCAGCGAGCCCACCCCCCTCTGCCTCAGACTTTCCAGGAAGGAACTGAGCTCCAGGAATTAAAAGCTTTGCAATGAGATGTGACAAAAAGGAAGAAAATGCCTTCAAACGCGCCTCCTTCATCTCTCCCAGCACTTCACCTTTCCGTCGGCTTCAGTTATTTCACAGCCTCTGGAAAAGAAGAAGAAGAGGAAAAAAAAAAAGGAAAAAAAAAAGGAAAAAAAAAAAAGAAAAAAAAAAACCCGGTTAGGAACTTGCTGAATAAATCATATCCATTCCCTCCCCCACCTCCCTCCTTTCTTTTGTGCAAATCAAAGGCTGGGAGCTGCCAGGAGCTGACAACGGTGCCCCCAGCCCCCACCTCGCCGTTCCTCACGGCCCCCGTGCTCGGGAACTTTGGGGGAATACGCGGCGGTTTCAGAGGCAAATCAAACTCTGACAGCGCAGCCGGAGGGACGCGGGGGGAAGCGGCAGCGTCGCGGCTGTCGCTCCTGCAGGCGCTCGCTGCCTGCTCCCCGTGGGTCTTGTAGTTTGGAAACAAGGTACCGAACATGTGGGGAAGGCTGATAATCTCCAAAGTGTCTGTGATTAAGTGAAACCAGCAAATTGAGATGCTTAGACAATTAGTAATCTTGGCGTGGAGGAAGGAAAAAAAAAAAAAAGGAGGAGGAAGAATCAAAGAAGAACGGAGGGTTTGGGGTTTATTTTTATTTGGTTTTATTTATCTTATTTTAGCCCTCCCTCCCCCCACTCCCGTCCTTCTAATTTCCTAAGCTTGTTCCAGTTGGATTTGAAGCGAGGGTGAAGCGGAGCCCTCCCTGCCCCGAACAGCGTGTGCAGGAGCGGGGCCGGGCACCGCCGCTGCTGCTGGCACAGAGGGGACAGCGGGGCTCTGCACGGTGTGCCCGGGCTGCCAGCCTTGTTCCGTCACTGCCCTCCTTCCCTGGGCTCTGCACGGTGTGCCCGGGCTGCCAGCCTTGTTCCACCGCTGCTGTCCATCCCCGGTGTGCCCGGGCTGCCAGCCCTGCTCCCACCGCTGCTGTCCATCCCCGGTGTGCCCGGGCTGCCAGCCCCACTCCACCGCTGCCTTCCATCCCCGCGGGGCCGTGGCACTGTGCCCAGCGCACCCTGCGCTGGCGGGGCTGGGAGCGCAGCTCTGCCCACACTCGGGTGGGTGCGGATGGCAAAGCCGCTGCCCAGCAGAGCCAGGGCAGCGCGTTCCCAGGCTGCTGTCCCGCCGCTGTGTGCCAGCACGGGTGCAGGTGGTGTCCGTGGCACCCGGGAGGATGATCCTGACCGTGGGTCCAGCCTGGCAGCTGACAAATGGCCGTGCCGGGTGCTGTCCCTGCACGGCTGCGTGCCCGGAGCCCCGATGGGCTCTGCACCACCCTGCTGCCAGTGCAGGGCGCAGCTGGCAGTGCCCCTGGGCAGCACACAGCGAGCCCAGGGCAGCAGCAAGAGCAGGCCAGGAGCAGGGCAGGGGGGGCTTGCAGGAGTCACACGGAACCATGGAATGGTTTGGGTTGGAAGGGACCTTAAAGCCCATGCCATGCCATGCCATGCCATGCCATGCCATGCCATCCCATCCCATCCCATCCCATCCCATGCCATCCCATCTGCATGGCCACCTCCCGCTGTCCCAGGCTGCTCCAAGCCCCAATGTCCAGCCTGGCCTTGGACACTCCAGGGATCCAGGGGCAGCCACAGCTTCTCTGGGCACACTGTGCCAGGGCCTGCCCACCTTCCCAGGGAACAATTCCTTCCCAATATCCCATCTAACCCTGCCCTCCTTCAGCTTAATGCCATTCTCCCTTTCCCTGTCACTCCATGCCCTTGTGAAAAGGCCTCCAGTCTCCCTGTAAGCCCCATTTAGGTACTGGAAAAGAGCTTCCAAAGGCACCGGAACTTTGGGCAATTCTGATCTCATCCCTGTGCTCCTGCATCATTTGAAAGCCAAACCTCATGCCTGTGCCATCAGCACTGCCTCACCCAGCTGCCTTTGGTGTGCCAGTGTGACTCCACTGGTGTCGCAGTGTGACTCCGCTGGTGTCCCAGGTGTGACTCCACTGGGGTCCCAGTGTGACTCCAGTGTCATTCCACTGGTGTCCCAGGTGTGACTCTGCTGGTGTCCCAGGTGTGACTCTGCTGGGGTCCCAGTGTGACTCCACTGGTGTCCCTGGTGTGACTCCACTGGGGTCCCAGTGTGACCTCACTGGTGTCCCTCGTGTGACTCCACTGGGGTCCCAGTGTGACCTCACTGGTGTCCCTCGTGTGACTCCACTGGGGTCCCAGTGTGACCTCACTGGTGTCCCTGGTGTGACTCCGCTGGTGTCCCAGGTGTGACTCCACTGGTGTCCCAGTGTGACTCCACTGGTGTCCCAGTGTGACCTCACTGGTGTCCCAGTGTGACTCCACTGGGGTCCCAGGTGTGACTCCACTGGGGTCCCAGGTGTGACCCCACTGGTGTCCCAGTGTGACTCCACTGGGGTCCCAGTGTGACTCCGCTGGTGTCCCAGTGTGACTCCGCTGGGGTCCCAGTGTGACTCCGCTGGGGTCCCAGTGTGACTCCGCTGGGGTCCCAGTGTGACCTCACTGGTGTCCCAGTGTGACTCCGCTGGGGTCCCAGTGTGACTCCGCTGGGGTCCCAGTGTGACTCCGCTGGGGTCCCAGTGTGACTCCACGCCATCTCCCTGGGGTGAGCTGCCCATCCTGGACCAGCTGGTACCTTTGATGGGCTCAGGAGAAGCATCACTCCAGATCTGGAGGATGGAACCACTGAGTGTGACCAGCTCAGTGTGCAACCCAAGCACATCAGGGCTGCGAGTCCTCAGGGGACCACCTGGCTCTTCAGGGAACCCCATCTCCCCTCAACAGAGACAAGGGCCCTCAGGGCACTGCAAACCTTCAGGGCATCGATGTGGGCAAGGCCTCAGCGTCGGGGCATGGCCCTGCAGTGCCCGGTGTGCCTGGGCTCCCCTGCTCTGCAGCTCCTTCCCTCCCAGCCCGGGCATTCCAGGAGAGCCGGGTTAGGAACTGGGCTGTTTCATGCCGTGTTTGTTCTCTCAGCATTTGCAGGACTCTCCTAAAGCTGGAGCTGCCCTGGCCCTCCCCACCCATGGGACCTGCCAATCCTGCCAAGAACTCAAGGGGAGGGACGATACCCCATCACTCCAAGGAGAGGGAGATGCTCTGCTGGAAGTTCCTTCTCCCAAACCAAGGAATCTAGTGGGGACCTCTGCATTCAACACAATCTCCTCATGCCAAAGCCATCCAGAGGTCTTGAGGATGCAGAGTGGTCAGCTCAGGGAAGCTGGAAGTTGTCCTGGAGAGCTGGGTGCCCTCTCCATCCCCCCACTCTCCTCTTAGCTGACATGGGTTTTGCCCCTTTGTGATGCTTGACTGCCACTTTTCAAAGGCAGCTCGAGCAGCCTTCTGTATATCACTTTTTGACCAAGTTTCATTGCTTTTTCCTTCATCTCCTGTCTCTTTATTTGTTTAGAGTTTTATCTCTGGGATTCCAATTCCTCCTCAGGAGGTTGTTGCATAAGTAGCCTCCATACTGATTGCAAGGATTTTAATTTGGTAGCTTTCATCTTAAGCTGTTTCTAAGGCACTTCCTCATTTGTTTAAAATCACCCTGCCTAAAGCCTGCGAACTGTTTTTCTGGCTTGATACTTCCCAAAGGGCTCTGGGACTTAATTAGAGTCCCTGTTCCTTTGTGGCTCAGCGACAGTTGTCTGGATTAAGTCAAGAGTTGCCACTTCACTGCTGTGGCCCAGGCCTGGATTGGCAAAGCTCTGACATTGGACATCTCCGAGGCTCTTTGGGTCTCTTGACTCGCAGGTGGCTTCACTCAGATCTGCTCTGCAGCCTCCCTGAGACCTCCTGCTCCCTGGACTCGCTGTCTGTGCCAGCCGGGGGGACACAGAACCCCACGGAGGACACAGGACCCCAGGGGAGGGACAGCATGAAGCTCTTCAGACGAGGTGAGGATGGGCACCTGCCCAGCATCCAACAAAGGCCCTTTTTGGGGGCGTTTTAGCACCTCCCTGTGCTCTAGGTCAAAGGGAGAGCAAACCAAGGAGCCTGAGCAGAGCAGGGAGGGCTGGAAAGGGAATCCTCACTCACTTTTCTGTCCCCTTGGTTGGCTACTGCAGCCACGATGTGTCAGCACTGGCTGGGGTGAGAGCAGAAGGGCAGAGATGCAGCCTGGCAGGGTGAGCCCACCCTGCAGGGCACCTGGAGCTGCTGGAGCCCCCCAGAGCAGCAGGATGGCAGTGGGGCTGAGCCCAGGCAAGGAGGGGAGTGCAGGATGCACCCAGTGTCACCTCCAGGGTTCAAGGGGGCCCTGTGTAAGAGCTCCAGTGAGAGAGATGCCTGTCCCAGCTCTGAGCTCTGGCACCCCCCTGCCACCCCCACCTCTGCTACAGGTCCCCACCCATCCCTTTCTCCTCTCTGGTGGTGCCTCCAGAGCCTGGATTTCTCCAGACTGGGAGGGAGCCAACCTCAGGCCAGCTCTGACATCCTTCACAGCGGGGGTGTCTGCCTGGGCCCCACCTCTGCTTTACGGGATGTGATTGATGCTGATTTAATTGGTGTTGGTTTAATTGGCTCATCCAGCTCCCATATGTGTTGGGAGGGGGCCAGGGAGAGCATTAAAGGATCATTACACATTACGAGTATCTTTCCCCATCTCTTCTCTGCTTCTTCTCCTCCCTCACATTTCAGGACACTCCAGCACGAGGTGGGAACCTCTTCTGGGAATGCTGACTATGGGAATCCTGTGGAAAGAAGACAAAATGGACAGGGCTTGGAGCAGCCTGGCCTAGTGGAAGGTGTCCCTGCCCCTGGCAGGGGTGGAACTGGGATGGTCTTTGAGGTCCCTTCCCAAAGCAGGAGGGAGTGATCTACACACAGGGGTAGGGACAGGGGCTGGGAGCTCATGTGGGGAGGGTGGCACAGCCAGAGAAGGATGTTAGGATCCCATGTGCTCTCTGTCCTCCAGATATTTGAGTTCCAGGCCCAGCTGTCACCCCTCAGCCCACGTGGGCATCACCCTGGTGCCAGCTGCTCCTCCTGTCCCTACCCTGGGGCAGGGCTGGCAGGCATCCACTTCCTCCTGGAGCCCTCTAAGAATGGGGCACAGACTAAACCATGAGCTCTTTTCCTCTCCTGGAGCTTCTCTGATGTCCAGGCCTCTGTTTCGTGCCCAGACACTCCCAGTCCCTTTGCAATGTGCAGCATCCCCAAATCCTGAGTGCCTCCTCCCCTCCAGTCACATTCTCCAGACTCCCTGCCAGGAGCTCTGCTGTGCCTGACACTCACAGCCAGTGCCAGGGTGTCCCCACCACCCCCTTCCTGCCAGGTGTGCCCCGTGCTGCCAGCACCCCCGGGCAGAGCCAGCTCCCAGCTGGATAAAGCAGCAGCAGCAGTGCCCTGGTGCTGCCCTGGCACCCTGCGGCAGCGCAGATGTCCCCAGACCTGAATCAGGGAATCATCTGGAGCTGTGAATTCCGTGCCCTGCGGATGCTGCAGAGGAGATGGTGCCAGCGATGTGCATTAGAGCACAGCCCTGCCCTGGCAGGCACCGCAGCTCCAAGGGGAGCGGCTCTCCCTGCAGCCCCAGGGCATTCCCACTCAGGACATTTCCACCCAGGACATTCCCACCCATGGCATTCCCACTTGGGGCATTCCCACACAGGACATTCCCACCCAGGCATTCCCATCCAGGGCACTCCCACCCAGGCATTCCCACCCGGGGCATTCCCACCCAGGACATTCCCACCCGGGACATTCCCACTTGGGGCATTCCCACACAGGACATTCCCACTTGGGGCATTCCCACCCAGGGCATTCCCACCCAGGACATTCCCACCCAGGGCATTCCCACCCAGGACATTCCCACCCAGGCATTCCCATCCAGGGCATTCCCATCCAGGGCATTCCCACCCAGGCATTCCCACCCAGGCATTCCCACCCGGGGCATTCCCACCCAGGACATTCCCACCCAGGCATTCCCATCCAGGGCATTCCCATCCAGGGCATTCCCACCCAGGCATTCCCACCCGGGGCATTCCCACCCAGGACATTCCCACCCGGGGCATTCCCACCCGGGGCATTCCCATCCACGGCATTCCCACTCGGGGCATTCCCACCCAGGACATTCCCAGCTGGGTCATTCCCACCCGAGGCATTCCCACCCAGGACATTCCCACCCAGGACATTCCCACCCATGGCATTCCCACCCAGGCATTCCCACCCGGGGCATTCCCACCCGGGACATTCACACCCATGGCATTCCCACCCAAGGCATTCCCACCCGGGGCATTCCCACCTCTGTCTCTCGCTGCTGGGCTCCCGGGGGTGCACAGCTCCCCGAGGGTGCTGCAGGCAGGGACCAGAAGCTTTGGGCTCTTCCTCAGCTCCAGGCGTCCACTCCAGGAGGGGAGGAGAGGTGGTGGTTTGGTTTATCCCCCATTCTTTGAGCTTTCCAGGAGGAAGTGGGCGTGTGCCATCCCTGCCTCAGGGAAGGGACAGTTCCATGCAGGAGGAGCAGCTGGCACCAGGGTGATGCCCACGTGGGCTGAGGGGTGACAGCTGGGCCTGGAACTCGAATATCTGGAGGACAGAGAGCACATGGGATCCTGACATCCTTCCCTGGCTGTCCCTCCCTGCTGCCCAGGTGTGTGACATCCCTGTCCCACTCACTGCCCCAGTGAAGGACAGGACACAGAGTTGGGCGATGTTCCCCAGGCTGTGCAGAGAGGTCCCTGCCCTCCCTGCCCCAGGAGGAGAGCAATTTTGGGGATTTTTCCCCTCTAACCAGACCCTGTTTCCTGACCTGCCCGTGGAGATCCACTCAGGAAGGAAAGCCCAGGAGGTGAGCAGGAGTCCCGGAGCCGGGGAGCGTTGAGCTCAGTGTGGGCTTAGAGAGGAGCTGGCTGGGGAGCACGGCCATGCTGCCAACTTGGCACAGCCTGGGCAGCAGCCCAGTCCCAAGCCACCCAAGCTGTTGGGAGTGGGTATAAAACAGACCCTGCTGGCAGGGCCCCAAGGGGAAGAGCTGACTTGGGCAGGAAACATCATCGCTGACATTTAAGAGAGGGGGAAGAGCGCCCAGTTGGCAGGCGAGGAGAGCAGAACTGGGCATCCAGCACCCTCCTCCCCCTCAGGCCCCTTTCTCGGGCCTCTCCATTGGCTCCATCTCCCAGGGCTGTGTCCCTTCAGTGCCCACAATCAGCCCAGGCTGCCCTGCTCCAGCCATGGCTGGCACAGAGCCACTCTGTGCCAGCCCTGGGGTCAGAGCCATCCCGGTGTCACCATGTGCCAGCCACAGGACCCACGGTGCTTCCTGTCCCACACCAGCCTGGGACACGCAGGACAAAGCTGCGCTGGGATGGGAGCTGCACTTCAGCTCACACGTGGTCCTGGGGACACCGGGGACAAGGACACCGTGCGCCGGCCTGATGCACCTGTGGGGGACCCCAAAGGGAGGCAGCCCAGCGCCAGCTGCCCCATCCGTGCCACCCTCCGTGCAGCGACACGTGGAGCTCCCATCCCGCCGGGCTGGCAGCCAGGGCAGGCTCCGAGCCGGCGCTGGTGGGCGGCTGAGCCTGAGTCAGTGGGAGCCGCAGCCCCGCTCCGCACATGTCCCGGAGCTCCGCAGATGTCCCGGAGCTCCGCACATGTCCCGGAGCTCCGCACATGTCCCGGAGCTCCGCACATGTCCCGGAGCTCCGCACACGTCCCGGAGCTCCGCAGATGTCCCGGAGCTCCGCAGATGTCCCGGAGCTCCGCAGATGTCCCGGAGCTCCGCACACGTCCCGGAGCTCCGCACATGTCCCGGAGCTCCGCACATGTCCCGGAGCTCCGCACATGTCCCGGCTCCCCGCACATGTCCCGGCTCCCGCGGGCTGAGTCAGCCTCCCACGGCCGGAGGCAGAGCTGCCGGAGCCATGGGGGCTCTGCCGGCCCCCGGCAGGGCAGGGATGTCTGCAGGGCCAGCTGGAGTGTCTGACCCTGCGGCTCCGCGTTGTGGGGCAGTGCGGGTGAAGCCCCCAGGCACGGTCCCAAAGCTCAGCCCCAAAGGAGGATCTCCTGCAGTGCCACCCACCCCTGAGCACCGGGCTGGTGGGGGACAACCTGGAGCTTCCCTCCTGGAGGATGTGCAGCAGGGATGCTGAGCTGGGGAGCCCAGGGAGGAGGGGCTGGGTGGGGGGAGCCCCCAGTGGATGGGGAGGGCAGGTCCGGCAGGGAGCTGTGGGAGCAAAGCCCACCAACGCAGAGCCCAGGTCACCCTGGGCAGCCCAAAGCCCTTCCTGGGGACATCCACCTGCTCTGGAGGTCCGTGAAGAGCAGGGGGGACATCAGGGCTCTGCTCACCCCAAAGGACCAGCACGAGAGCCTCTCACCCCCATCATCCCAAGGATGATACAGAGGGATCAGGTGAAACTCGAGATTTCTCCTCCTGGTGTTGGGGAGCCCCAGGAGCTGTCACTGACAACCACAACGCTCTGTTCTCCCGCATTTTGTAAAATAACACCAAACTGGAAAATCCAGGGAGCACCGAGAGCCAAACCCCACGAGGAGCCTGTGGGGTGACACGTGGACATCTCAGGGCTGGCTGTGCTCCTGCCACGGGCTGGTGGCTGCAGAACGTGGCTCCCAGGGTGGGCCATGGCCAGGGGTGCCCCCTGAGCCCACAGACCTGGGCAAGGTGTCCCAGCCCCACGAGTGTCTGGTGGCTCCCGCTGTGCCAGGATGGAGCAGCTACCTGTGAGCACAGATGGTGAACTCCAGCAGCACCAGCAACGCGGAGATCATAATTATCTGAACATAATGAAGGGTTTCATTAAATACACTTGGAAAACAACTCAGCAGCCGCACAAAGTTAAACTGCTGGTCTCAACTCTCCAAACTATTTAAAATTTATTAGCTTCCCCTGCGGGTCTCAAGCTTTTAAGTACCAGAGAATTCTTGAAAATAAGATATTTTTTTCCCTTTCTTTCCCCCTGTCTCTTTCCAATGTGTTTTGGCCTCTCAGAAGTGTCCGTGGGGGGGAACCATCAGCCCCCACTTTGCTGCTCTCTCTGCCCCTGCAGGCACAGCCTCTCCTCCTCCCCGGGCTGCTCCTCTCGGGCTGCTGAGCGCGGTTTCCGAAGGGATGATCGAATCAGAGACACCTGCACGCTGATCCCTGCTAAATCCCGGGCTCCAGACTGCAGGTGGTTCTTGTTGCAGAGGGATTAGCGGGAGGCTGAATAAACCTGGGTTTGATCTAGTGCTAACTGGCAAGGGGTGATGCCCTTGGCTAAGATGAGATTTACCGAGCTGTTTCTCTTCATAATGTGTGAGGGGAGGCAGTGCTGGGAAGAGGCTTTTTCCTGCCCAGAAAGAGAAATTCCTGGCTTTGGGTAGCAGCAATAGCTCCGTGCTTGGGGAGGTGCTGGAGTCCAGTGCTGGGTCTGTGCTTGGCTGAGCTGAGGAGGGAATGGTGCACAGGGAGAGCCTGGGGAGGGGCAGGGGCTCTCCCCCCTCACCCCATGGCTGTAGGGAGGGGTTTCATGTCTGGAGAGAGGGGAGAAATTCCCTCATAGGCCATAGTGGGCTGTGGGGAGAGAGACGCTCTGGGTCACCGGGGCTGAGAGCAGGGATGGGGCTGGCGCCAGCAAAGCACCAAAGGTTGGTCTGCAGCCTCCCTGTCCTTCTGAGAAAGATTCAGCTGGTGAGATGGGGGAACTTTGTGGCCCCACCCCTGCTTTGGTGAAGTTTTTCCCTGAGGGAAAGCAGGGTGGGATTCTTTCCTCATGGGACACCACGACGTTAGGTGCCAGACAGCTTTGTTAAACTCCCCTGACTTATAGCCCTTGGCTTCAGGTTGGAAAGGAGCTTTAAACACAGGGATGATGCAGAGGGATCAGGTGAAACTTGATATTTCTCCTTCTGGTGTGTTGGAAGCCCCAGGAGCTGTCACTGACAACCACAATGCTCTGTTCTCCCACATTTTGTAAAATAACAGTGACTTGGGAAACCCAGGCTCTGGCCAAGCTTCTAAAGAGCTCTAATAGCATCATCCTGGTGCTGCACTCAGCTGTGGACTGGGAGCAGCAAACGCTGCAGGAGAGAGAAGGGAGCCCCCAACCATTGCACCGGGGGGAGTCTGGAGGAGGCCACGGAGTGAGTGATTGGACTGGACCCCCATGGAGCCAGGCTGGGAGAGCTGGGGGTGCTCACCTGGAGAGGAGAAGGCTCCAGGGAGAGCCCAGAGCCCCTGGCAGGGCCTGGAGGGCTCCAGGAGAGCTGGAGAGGGACTGGGGACAAGGCATGGAGGGACAGGGCACAGGGAATGGCTTCCCATGGCAGAGGGCAGGGAGAGATGGGATCTTGGGAATTAGGAATTGTTCCCTGGGAGGGTGGGGAGGGCTGGGCTGGAATTCCCAGAGAAGCTGTGGCTGCCCCTGGATCTCTGGCGGTGTCCAAGGCCAGGCTGGAGCAGCCTGGGACAGTGGGAGCTGTCCCTGCCTCAAAAACCCCAGGACAGGAGGAGGAGTTGCTCCCCCATCTCTTGCAGCAGGGCAGGCTGCAGAGCTTCCCAGGGGAGCAGGGTGGAGGGCCCCAAACACCCAGGGAGGGACATGGATGGGATATGGGGGGAAGAGGAGTCACAGAATGCAGGGTTTTGTCATTCAAAGTCATTTTGAGCCCTGGAAAGAGCTGTTTGGGGTTGCTGTGACCACAGCGAGGGTGGCACAGTGAGTTTGCTTCCAGCTGTGGGGCTGCCAGGCTGGTTTGGGGGTGGAGGGGAGATCCTGAGGCTGAGGAGGGGTGGAGCACCCACTGCTGCTTTTATTTTCGAGTGCCCCACGTTTTCCTTGCCTGGGGCCAGGGACCAGGAGCGAGGAGCTGGGCAGAGGGAAGCACACACGGAGAGGCAGCTGCTCCCCAGCCAGGCTGCCCCGGGCACTGTGGGCATCAGGTGCAGCTCTCTGGCAGCAGAGAGGGCTTTTCCTGCAGGAATTCACGCAGGAGCAAGGCCAGGGCTCTCAGGCTGGATGGGGATGTGCCCTGCAATCCTCGGCTGCTGGGTCACTGCTCTCAGTGCTGCCATGAGCTCGAGGGGCTCAGCCTGGAAAAGTGGGTCACACAACCCTCACAGAAACCCAGAGATCCCTTACAGGGATACCCAAGGGGAAACAATCCTTAGAAATGGGGCTTGGTCACACTCACAGAGACACAGGGCCCCCAGTGGGAAGGTCTGCTCAGCACAGGAGATTCAGTGCAGGTTTTCCCAGGATTTTTTGTCCAGTGCAGATTTTCCCAGGTTTTTTGTCCAGTGCAGGTTTCCCCAGATCTTTTTGTCCAATGCAGATTTCCCCAGGTTTTTTTGTCCAGTGCAGGTTTCCCCGGGTTTTTTTTGTCCAATGCAGGTTTTCCCAGGTTTTTTTTTTTTTTTTTTTTTTTGTTTTTTTTTTTGTCCAGTGCAGGTTTCCCCAGGTTTTTTTGTCCAGTGCAGGTTTCCCCAGTTTTTTTTTTGTCCAGTGCAGGTTTTCCCAGGTTTTTTTTGCCTATTAAACAGGAGTGGGTGGGTCTGCTCCCGTTTTTGTGGGAGGCCTGCAGACAACAATTTCTCTTCTCTCTTTTAAAAGAGCCAGATGAGAGAAACTCATTCTTTCATTAAATCAGCAGCTCCCTACAGTGGCCTTGACTGTCTCCCCAGGCAGGAAGGACGGGCTGGAGGGAGGCAGGGGAAGTGGCCGTGTCCCCTCTCGCCTGTCAGGCAGCAATGGCAGGAGCCCTGCCCGGAGCTGGGCTCATCAAAGCCACTCTGCTAAGCAGAAGGGGCAGCTCAGTGTGTGAGTTGCTCGCTGCCCCGAGCAGGGCACACAGCTGCAGCCTGGCACTGCTCCATGGGCATGGCCCTGGCCCCGCACCAGCCTCGGCCACGTGGCCCTGCCCACCCGGGCACAGCCTGGATACAGCTGTGCCCCCGGAGAGGGGATGGGGGGGCTTATCCCAAGGCAAGGGGTCTCCAAAAGTTGTCAGGCTCTGGGAGCAGCAGGTCGGTGTTGGTGGGAGCAGGGAATGGAGCAGAGCGTGGCACGGACCTGAGCTGGGCACGGATGCTCCAGCACACAGGGGTGGTACCCCCTGCCCAAAGGCTTCATCTCATCTGTCCCCACCTTCCCTGGAGGCTGTGGGGAGTGCTGGGGGCGCTGAGAGCTGGGAAGGGCAGGATTTGCAATCCAGACCCTGCCGGGTTTCACTTGGATCCAAGCAGAGCCCTGTCTGTGGCTGCTCGGGGGTGAGCCCTTTGCTCCCAGGGCTGAGTTTTCAGCCCCACGCTGAGGGTGGTGCAGTGCTGGCTGCTTTGTGCCTCTGGTAAGATGGTCCACAGCACAGAATTCCTCCTCCATGTCCCACCAAAGGCAGGCCAGGGAAGGAGCTCGTCCACGTGGCTAATCCTGGTGCTTCCCAAGCAGACACAGGCTCTGTCCTGCCTCGGCTCTGCTGGGTCTGCTAGGGAATGGCCTGGAAAGGTGGATGGGGAATCGTGGAGTATCCAGAGCTGGAAAGGACCCTCAAGGATCATCCTGTCCAGCTCCTGGCCCTGCCCAGACCCCATCACAATCCCACCCTGGGCATCCCAGGGAGCACTGTCCAAACACTCCTGGAGCCTCGGGGCTGTGCCCATTCCCCGGGAGCCTGTTCCAGGGATCTGGAGGAACACCCAGGTGTATTCCATGGGGTGACTGCGGGTGAAGCTCTGAGCTTGCTCTGGCTTCAGCTCCCAGCTGGATTTGGGGCCATAAATCGTGTCGGTGCACACGAGGGGCCCGAGCCGCTCAGTCTGTGCCGTCCCTGAGCCTGTGCGGGGGAAGAGGAGAGGATTTTGTTTTCCATCTCAGCCAGCCTGGGCTCTTTAGTGAGCTCTAACAAAGGCACTGTGGCTTTTCATGCTGCTCTTGATCTCGGGGCCAGCAGCAAAAGCCCGGCGGCAGCTCCCTGGGCACCGCTGCCTCCTCTCTCATCGCGGCACCACTGCGGGCGGTACAAATAGAGGACAGCATTAGCGATGCACAGCGATGCGGAGCCGCCGGGGGAATTGTGCTCCCGGAGCTCAGCCCTCGCTCCTCGCAGGGTCCCGCAGCTGGCACGGGGAAGGATGGGTGCGGAGCTGGCTCTGCCAGGGCTGCTGGAGCAGGGTTTTGCTCTCAGCTGGACATCCCCGTGGTGGGAGGGGTGCCCCAGGCCAGCAGCTCCGCAGCAGAGGGTTTCAGTGGGAAAAGCAAATTAGCGAGCCGGGGACACCGGCTCTGTCCCCAAAGTCCTCGGTGACCTTGCAGAGGCTCCTCCTGAGCGCGGCTCTGCTGTCCCTCCTCTCCATCAGCCCAGCCCAGGCTGTGTCCAGCTGCCCAAGGAGCAGCTCTGTCTCCCCAGCCAGCTCCCACCTCCTCATCCCCTGGGAGGCTCCAGGATTTCGGTGAGGAGCCATTTCCCCTTCATGCTGCAGACTAAAAAGGGATTTTACTCATTTTTTTGTTATTTTTTTCTTTCTCCCCCCCTCTATTAAGTCTGTGACTAGAACATTGTGGCTTTTAAGTTTATTCCAACTGTTTGATATTTTACATAATCGTATTATTTATGTGACAAGATTAGAAGTACTCTGCATGCTGACAGGCAACCAGCACACACGCAATTTCTTGCCAATCCTTCACGAATTTGCATTGTATTCCTGACTTCTTCGAGGCTGTGCAGATCGTGGCGCTGGGTGGAGAGAGAGGTGCGGATTCAGACAGAGGGGGAAGGTGGGGAAGGAAGAGGGAGGAAAGCTGCTCATCCCAGAGCTGCTCATCCTCCGTCCTTTGGGATATTCCAGCCTTTGCTGAGCGGGCAGCCAGAGCTGGCGCTGGTGGAAATACCTGGCCAGGCTTCAAACCTTGGCCTCTCCCAGCCAGTGCTAAGCACACAAAGGTGTTTGGTTTAATATCCCGCTGCTCGCCTGTGGGATACTTGATTTATTCTATGCCTGTAAACATTCATTTCACACCTAAACAGGGGCAGGTTCATCACTTCTGCAATCATCATTTATTCATGTCGTGAGGGTTGCAGGAAGGAGAGATAAATGGATTTCCGTGAAATTGGTGCTCCAGGCTGCTCAGGAGCCTCCATCCTTCTCACCACGCTCTGAGCAGGGTGGAAAAGCTTCCCCCTTCAGCTCCTCTGCCCTGGTGCTGGCACAGCCTCCTCTGCAGAGCTGTGCTGTGCCTGGAGCCAGGACAGAGGGATGTGACCCCAAAACCAGCCAGGGCACGCTGGGGTCCCTCATTCTGTGTGTCTCAAGGTCCCAGCTGTGCTCGAGGGACAGTTCATGCTGAGATATCTTGCTGTGGGCCCTTGCTTTGCTGCCTTCCCCTGCTTGGAGGGAGCTTTCTGATCTCTGCATTAAGGCAAGCATTTGCTAAATATCCTTTTTCTGGAGTGTGTGTGTGGGTAATACCCACCCTTTCCAGGAGGAAAAATCCCTGCCATGAAAAGATGAGAGGGGCTGTGCACGAGACCTCAGTGCCATCCTGGAGGCCACAGCCCTGGGACAGAGCCTGGGACCTCCCTGTGCCTCTCCATGTCCATCCGAGCTGGAATAAACCTCCCCAGCGCCTCCAGGGCATCACGGCTCTGATGGGGATGCCTAACATCCAGCTGGCCCTCGGCCAGGTGCTGCTCACCCCACCCACCCCAGGATGGCAGAACAAACCCCAAACCACCCGAGATGGATGTGCCCTCCCTAAATAATTCATGACTCGAGCTCGCGCTTGGCTTCCTTTGTTATCTCGTTACGAATGAAAAAATGAACCAAGATTAAAGAGCTCTGGCTCTGTTTCCAAATTTATGGGCATTTCAATGTGATGTCTGAGTCTGTTACTGCTCTGCTGTCAGGCTGGCTCAGTTGGAGCCGTGTGGGCACCGGGGGCAGTGCCACACCCTGGGCAGCATCCTGCCCCCCCAGGGCTGAGGGCATCCCCAGGGCTCACAGCCACCTGGGTTTCGTGTTGTCCCCAAGGTCCCCAGCTTCACCACTCCTTCCTCCTCCTCCTCCTCCTCCTCATCATCATCATCATCACCTCTCTGCCCACTTCCCTGTGCCCCTTGCTCTGTGCAGCCCTCCTGGCTGGCATTCCCCACCTGGGAGCATCCCAGCTCTAAGCTCGTTAACCTCGCAGTGCTAATTGGCTCTGACCTGACCCTCTGGAAATGACCATTCCTCCCTGCCCACCCCTGAGGGAACTGCTAAGGGCTAACTCAGATTTAGACCTTAAATTTCTAAGCGTCTGCAATGAGGTGGGAAGAGCCTAGGGTGCTGTGCCTGTGATCCATCCCTGAGAGCAGAGCTGGGCTCTCCCTGCCCCCGATTCAGCTCCATTTCTGCTCTGAGTGGAAGCTGCTGCTGTGCCCAGCTCTGCCATGCCGGGGGCAGCAGCAGGAGCTCGGCAGGCTCTGTGTGGTCACACCTGTGCTGAGAACATCTGCACAGCTCCAGGTACTCAGGGAGGCCAAGGAACTTCCCCCAGCTCCCCTCAGGAGAGCCCAGGTGCCACATCTGGGCTTGTGCTGGGACAGGAATGTCACCTCCAGCAGCTCTGTGCCGAGGGATGCTCATGCAGGGCTGGGGTCCCTGGGCTCCACTGCCCCCCAGCACTGGGAGAGAGCCACAGCTTCAGAGGGGAATGGGGAGAAATTCCTATGGGACACTGAAAACGCAGGATGAAGAAATGACTTGGAGATTTTTTGCCAAGACAGTTTTTTCTTGAATCCTCCACATCTGAGAGCCCTGCAGAGCCCTCACATCTCTCCCTTTCCCGGTGCAGCCACTGCAGGGCTGTGCCCACACAAGGACACTGCAGCTTTTGAAGCACAAAGAGAGCTCACGGTGAGGAGGCTGCAGCCACCCTGTCCCTGTGCCACCTGGGACTGATGCCACATATCCTCGAGCAGAGCCTGTGCCATCCCTCCTGCCCATCTGCAGGGGCACAGGTGCCCTGTGCTCTGGAACCTTCTCCCAGACCCAGGTGGTCCCTTCCTCCCCAGGAGGGAGTTTATATCCAGACAGTTACTAAAAGGACAAGGGGAATGGTTCTAAACAGACAGAGGCAGGTTTAAATTAGATGTTAGCAAGAAATGCTTTACTCAGAGGGTGCTGAGGCCCTGGCACAGATTCCCAGAGCAGCTGTGGCTGCCCCTGGATCCCTGGGAGTGTCCCAGGCCAGGCTGGACAGGGCTTGGAGCAGCCTGGGACAGTGGGAGGTGTCCCTGCCCATGGAACGGGGCATGAGCTTTAAGGTCCTTTGCAACCCAGACCTTGTGAGTCTCTGATTCCTAATCCCAGAGGCAATTCCTAGCATTTGATTTGGAGGTTCTGCCCTCTTTTCCCTCTTTGTTTGCTGCAGTGTGGGCAAGGCCCAGGCAAGGGCAGGTGGTGCCACCCAGCAAGGACAGCTCTGCCATCAATGCCGAGGGATGCTGAGCCAAGACCCTCCCTCCCCCATCAGTCATTATCCTAAAATTAGCCTTTTCTGGGAAGGTTTGTGCATCCTGCATCGATGTCCATCTGACAGGGGCTGAACTGACTCAGAAATAAAGAGCACAAAGCAGACAGGGCGAGAGGAAAATAGCTCTAATGTAAAAATAAACGGTGTCCAGCCACCCACTGCGCCCAGCTGAGCTCCCAGTGGGGTCTCACACGCCTGACACAGAGCAGCAGCTGCCCTTTCATTAGCAGCTTGCTCGTTTTCCCTCCCTACAGCTGAATTCCTCCTGAAAAAAAGAGACACGAAGTGACAGGAAGGAGACAGAGCCCTGACTGGGCACTCGGAGCCCTGAGCCGGGAGTGCTCCAGGCTGTGGGGACTCAGTGCCTGGCTCTGGCTGAGAGTGTGGGGAGCTGGAGGAGCCCTCTGCTCCTGCCCTGGCCCCCAGCCCCTGTGGAAAGGGATGCAGGGATCACTGACCCCTCAGTGCTTCCAGGGCTCTGCTCTGTTTGCTTTCTTCCCACAGACAGCGTGTCCCGAATTACAGTGCTTGAGATCGCCCAAAAATCACCAACAAGGGATGAGCGAAAGTCAGATTTAATATTAAACTACAAAACTGTGCTTCTGCTGGATTCATTCAACTGCTGGGTTCATTCCCTGCTCAGTGGGTGCCTCCCGAGTCCAGGGGACATCACAGATTCCATCCCTTTGGATCCAGATTTAGTGGGGACACCTGAATCCTCCTCTGGAGGTGACGGGAATGGTCCCTCCCTCCTGTGCCCATGCTGGGAGCTGGCAGCACAAACAGTGGGTCCTGCAAGGGGTGCTGGGGGAGGAAAGCTCCAGGCCCTGAGGAGTTTGTGGCCTGGGTCTGTGCAGAATTCACAGTGGGGTGTGGGCTCACATCGCACCGAGCTGGGTGCGTGAAAGGTGCTCCAGCAGCAAAGGACTGTGCCAAGGACCCTCGGATATCTGATTTCTGGGGTCTGTTCTGCCTGTGAGCACAGACCTCCCTTTCTTGCCGGGCTACTGGAGGCCCTGCTCAGCTGCCCTCAGCATGGAGGAGGCCAGGGGACATTGCTGGAGAAGCTCTGGGCGCTGGAATGTGCTGGCCCTGAACTCAGACCGAGAGGACTTCTCCCTGCACTGCCCAGCTCTGAACCAAACCCTCCCCTCTGCTCTGCCCCCAGCCGGCCCTGGGGCTGCTCCCCTGGAGCAGGGCTGGGTGTGACTGTCACCCATCCCTGGAGCAGGGCTGGGTGTGACAGTGTCACCATCCCTGGAGCATGGCTGGGTGTGACAGTGTCACCCATCCTTGGAGCAGGGCTGGGTGTGACAGTGTCACCATCCCTGGAGCAGGGCTGGGTGTGACTGTCACCCATCCTTGGAGCATGGCTGGGTGTGACAGTGTCACCATCCCTGGAGCAGAGCCGTGTGTGACACTGTCACCCACCCTTGGAGCAGGGCTGGGTGTGACTGTCACCCATCCCTGGAGCAGGGCTGGGTGTGACAGTGTCACCATCCCTGGAGCAGAGCTGAGTGTGACAGTGTCACCATCCCTGGAGCAGGGCTGCTGTGACAGTGTCACCCACCCTTGGAGCAGGGCTGGGTGTGACAGTGTCACCATCCCTGGAGCATGGCTGTGTGTGACAGTGTCACCCATCCCTGGAGCAGGGCTGGGTGTGACTGTCACCCATCCCTGGAGCAGGGCTGCTGTGACAGTGTCACCATTCCTGGAGCAGGGCTGGGTGTGACTGTCACCCATCCCTGGAGCAGGGCTGGGTGTGACAGTGTCACCATCCCTGGAGCAGAGCTGAGTGTGACAGTGTCACCATCCCTGGAGCAGGGCTGCTGTGACAGTGTCACCCACCCTTGGAGCAGGGCTGGGTGTGACAGTGTCACCATCCCTGGAGCAGGGCTGGGTGTGACAGTGTCACCATCCCTGGAGCAGGGCTGGGTGTGACAGTGTCACCATCCCTGGAGCAGGGCTGGGTGTGACAGTGTCACCCATCCCTGGAGCAGGGCTGGGTGTGACAGTGTCACCATCCCTGGAGCAGGGCTGGGTGTGACAGTGTCACCCATCCCTGGAGCAGGGCTGTGACAGTGTCACCCATCCCTGGAGCAGGGCTGGGTGTGACAGTGTCACCCATCCCTGGAGCAGGGCTGTGACAGTGTCACCCATCCCTGGAGCAGAGCTGGGTGTGACAGTGTCACCCATTCCTGGAGCAGGGTTGGGTGTGACAGTGTCACCCATTCCTGGAGCAGGGTTGGGTGTGACAGTGTCACCCATCCCTGGAGCACAGCTGTGACACTGTCACCCATCCCTGGAGCCCCCAGACCTGGGGTCCTGTCCCTGCTCCCTTTTCCCCAGGGGAAAAGGCCCTCCTGCCCTGCAGCCCCACAAGGGCAGGCTGTGCAAACTTTCCCAGCACCGAGGGTGGGATTGGCTCTGTGAACAGCCCCAGATGGACAGGAATCCTGAGTGCTCCCAGAGCTGAGCCGAGGCTGAGCCTCAGAGCCCTGCAAAGGCAGCGAGTAGACGGAAAAAGACCTTTAAGCCTTTCCAAGCTACTTTGCAGAGACGTTAAGAGCTCAAATTTCCTGTTTTTTCTCTCTCTTCCTGAAAAACCCCCAGCAAACCCCGCACTGCCGAGGAGGTGAGGCACCATCATCTCGCTTCAGCTCCCCCAAACTAGCCAAGCAGAGGAGAAAAATGATTTAGATGATTTACAGCACTTCGGAAGAGTTGAAAAAAGTGAAGTAAATAATAAATCAAAACCAGCAAAAAGAACAAGAATACATCCATCTTTTATGAGCTCTATTCACTGCTGTATGTACAGTTCAGACATAAAACAACCGCGCCGTGCAAAGTTGCCGCTGCCTCAGAAGTGTCTGTGCCCAGCAGTTTCAGAGCACTTCCAAACTACATAAAAGCAGAGGCGGAGGGAGGCGCAGGCGTTGGCTCAGGAATTCAGCGCCTCTTCCCTGCCTCCTTATCAGCTCCTGCACAGCCCAGCGTGGGGAGGATTTCAGCTGGGAGATGGGGAGCACGAGGGATCCACGATAATAATGTATTTTTGGGGTTTTTTTTCCTCCAAGCCCTGCGTTCTTCCTTCAGGGTTCAAAGTGCACCTCGTGTTCGTTGGCTGCAAAGGATCCTCTCGCTCTTATCACAGATCTCGCAGGTGTTGTTGTCTGAAAGCTGCCCAGGATCCCCCCAAAAGTCCCTTCATCCACTGATGAGACCTTCAGTGCTTCCCTGTTGGAATGAGTGCAAAGGGGAGACACCAATTTGGAGCCCCTCTGCTCTGGAGCCAGGCTGGGAGAGCTGGGGGTGCTCACCTGGAGAGGAGAAGGCTCCAGGGAGAGCCCAGAGCCCCTGGCAGGGCCTGAAGGGCTCCAGGAGAGCTGAAGAGGGACTGGGGACAAGGGATGGAGGGACAGGACACAGGGAATGGCTTCCCACTGGAAGAAAGTGGGTTTGGATAGGATATACAGAATAAATTCTTTACTCAGAGGGTGGGCAGGCCCTGGCACAGGTGCCCAGAGAAGCTGTGCCTGCTCCTGCAACCCTGGAGCGTCCAAGGCCAGGCTGGACAGAGCTTGGAGCAGCCTGGGACAGTGGGAGGTGTCCCTGCCATGGCAGAGGTGGCACTGGATGGGCTTTAAGGTCCCTTCCAACCCAAACCATTCTGGGATTCTGTGGTTTCCTGTGACAGGGGCTGCTGTGGGGCTGTTTCTGGGATGTTCTGTGGGACAGGCACAGGTACTGCCTGGGAGGGGCTGAGCCAAACCCTAATCCCAACATGGGACACTCCACAGCAGAGCAATAGAAGAAAAATGTTGGTTAGCAGAGAAAAAACTTCTGTTTTGGAAGACAGCAGCTTTCCCCCAAAACCTAGATCAGCCCCACAAGACCTGCAGGGGATGCAGTCACCCACAGCCTCATGTTTGAGGAGCCCCAGGTATCCTCTTAACCAAAACCAGACCAAATCTTCTCCAACAGCTCCTTGCAGATTGAGTCCACACATGGGAAAGATTTGTTTGAAAGTCCTGGACAGAGGCAAAAACCTCCCAAGACACCAATCCAAGGGACTCCTCTTTGGGGCTTGCAGGGATATGGATGTGGCTTTGGTGCACCTCTTACAGGCAGCAGAAATCCCACTGGAATCCCAAAGGACAGGGACAACAACTGGAGGTGATGTGGCCAAGCCCAGGAGCTGGACAGAACCTGTCCAAATGGGGCACAAGGAGCAGCCTCAGTGTGCAGGACACTCCTGGTCATCTTCTGGAGAGTCTGGAATTCTGTGCCTGGGCAACCCCCATGGCCCCTCAGCCCAGAGGCTGCAGGAACTGGGCATCTTTGGATCAGGAAATCCTCCCACCCTCCATTTCCCCACTTTCCTTTCTAGCTCTGAAGGGCTATAATGGGGAGTTTTGAGGCACATCAGCTCTGAGGGGCTCTCCCAGATCCTGTGTTCACATTCCGACGGGTTCATGCACCAGGACACTCCTGATGTGCGTGGGAGTGACAGGGACCACATGGAAGGGCTTTGATGGCGTTTTGTCAGCTTTGATAAAGCAGAGCAGGCGTGTCAGGATGGGGCTGCTCACATCTGGCCTCGGTGGCTGCTCACCCACATCAGGGACTGCATGACACAGACCATCTCATCCTGCCCTAGCCAGGAAACCCCGCGAGCAGGGAGGAAGGAGCCGGAGGTTTGCCTCCATCCCGGATGCCCTGGGCCCCACAGATGTTTGTGGTGAGCTCTGGTCCAGACTGGCTGAGTCACGGGGGCAGTTTCTGGCTCATCCTGACACAGAGTTCCTGTCCCTCGCATTTCACAGGCAGCTGTGGTCTCTCTGGGGCTGGCGGGGTCACATCCTCACATCCCACTGGATCTGTAAATCTGTCTCCTGGCTGGTGGAGGCTGTTTCTGCAGGACCCTCCAGTCCCAGCCTGCTCTGGATCCCTGTGCAGATCCCCTGTGCTGCCCAGCCAGCAGTTCCAGGCTCGGATCCAGGACAAGGCAGGATCCTTGGACAGCAGCTTCCAGCATCACCTGTGTGCTTCTGCAAGCTCCCTGTGAAAAAGGCTCTGGAGATGGCTCTCACTGCTGACCTTCTGGACTCTAAACCCAGCTCCACCTCTCCAGGCTCCAGCTGGGGCAGCGGTGATTTCTGGAGAATCCTGGTGCTCTGCATTTTCCTCACCTCTCACCTTCTGGTGGGATTTTCTGTTCTCCGAAGCAGCAGCTCATGGCAGGAGTAATTTAACTTCCAGCCCTGGGAAATCAGTGAGCTGCTCCCTGTAACCCAGCTCGGCTCCACAGATCCTGTGCTGAAGAAGGAATGGCTTGGGAGGATCTTCTCCACTCCAGGAGCAGAGCTGGGAGCAGGGATGCACTGGGAGAGACACTCGAGGCTGGAGCAGAGTGCCCAGGGCAGGGCAGGGGCTGAGGTGGGGCTGGGGCTGCCAACCACAGCTGAGAGACCCCATCACCACAAAAACAGCAGCTCTGGCCACTCTGGATCCTGACATCCTCTAGAAAGATCTCATTCCCTAATCCCAGTGCCCTCTGTGAGGAACTGAGCTGCTCCTGCTGCTGGGGCAGCCAGATTCCCAGAGGAATTCATCTGGGACACGCAGCATTGTCTGAGGAGCCAGGATCTCTCTCAGATGATGAAAACTTGCTCAGTATTTTCTGCTTGTGTCCTCCTCCAACTCCTTTTGGGGCTCTCTTAGAAATAACAGCTCCCACATAGCCCTGAGACTTCTCAGGGTCCTGGAGCAGTGTCCAGGGGGTCTGGAAAAGGGTCCTGCAGTGTCCAGGGGGTCTGGCACAAGGGTCCTGCACTGTCCAGGGAGTCTGGAAAGGGATCCTGCCGTGTCCAGGGGGTCTGGAAAAGGGTCCTGCCATGTCCAGGGGGTCTGGCACAGGGGTCCTGCAGTGTCCAGGGGGTATGGCACAGGGGTCTTGCCGTGTCCAGGGGGTCTGGAAAGGGGTCCTGCAGTGTCCAGGGGCTGGAGGGGGTGCAGCAGCACCATGCAGGAGGACAGGTAGGGAGGGTCCCCCCACAGCAGGACCTCTCTGGGCAGACATGGCACACATCCAGAAATGCCACCTGGACAGCCATGGACACCTCCCCACTTTGTCACTGTCCCCTTTGGGACAAGCAGTGGAAGCACAGCCTGAAGAATGGGCACTGATGTGCCTAGGCTAACACCATCCCTGTGAAGGGCTGGTCCAGAACCTTTCCACAGCTTTGCAATCCCAAAATGAAGAATTACAAGCCCGGGGAATTGGAAAGGAGTTAGAGGGGATGCCAGTCAAGATGTGAGCCCTTCAATCACTTGGAGTCAGACTTAGAAAGGATTTAAACCACTGGAGCTGCCCACAGCCAGCTCACAGCAGTCAGCCTGCTCGGGGCTGAATCTGCAGCGTGCCCTTGGGGAGGCTCTTCTCTCCCCAGCCATGGTCCCAGAGTGTCCCTGTGCTCCTGGAGAGCTGCTGCTGCCCCAGCACGTGTGTCACCCCACAGGCTTCACACAGCCTGGCCCGAGTGTGAGGAGCTCCCCAGTCACGCCTGGTCAACAAGGCACTTTCTCCTAAAGCCCTCAGGTTCTCCAGCCCTGCACGGAAAGGCATTTCTCCTAATTCAGATGTGGAGAAACTGAGGCACAGGGCAGCACGGGCTGGGCAAAGCCTCAGAGTGCCTTGGCAGCAGAGCTGGAAACACCCTGGCCATCACCTTGGGAGCTGCCCTGCCCCAGCTCCTGGGGACAGACCCCACAGAGCATCCTCACACAGGGCTCTGCCGCACTGAGGGTCCCTGAGGGTACCTTGGGGACACCAGCCAGCTCTGAGGCTCCTTCCTGGGATATCCCAGTGCTTCCCCAGGGAATGGGAATAGCCCCAAGGCTGCCAGAGCTCCAGGAGTGCTTGGACAGTGCTGCCAGGGATGCACAGGCTGGGATTCTTGGGGGGTGTGGGCAGGGCCAGGGGTTGGTGTGGATGATCCTGGGGGTCCCTTCAGCTCAGGATATTCTGTGATCCTGCGATTCTGTGACTCTGTGTGCCCCAGTCAGACCCAGTTCTGCCCTTTGCCCCTGCGATGGAGAACTGGGGTGGGCCCAAGGGGACAGTGTTGGGCAGTGAGGACCGTTCAGCCCTGGCTGATCTGCTGTGATCAGCTCATCAGGCACAGAACAGAGAGAAGAGAGGAGGAACTGCAGCTTCCCATCCTTCCCCTACGCTCTGCACAAGCTGTGCCCTTGGGGTGCCCGGTGCCTCCCTTTGAGCTCGGTGCCAGCGGCGCCGGTGCCCTTGTGGGTCCGGGGAGCTGAGAAGGGCTGTCTGGAGCAATCTGCAATGTGTGCTGCTGTTTTTAATTAGAAAGGGCTGCACGCCCACCTGCAACCGCTGTAAATCTGGTGTGCGCTGTAAAGAATGTCCTGGATTTAAGTTGTAATTAGAACTTCTATTGACGCTGCGAACCCTCATTTTTCATGTGGAGCTGCTCATTGCTCCCAGTCAAGAAATCAATCTGGGCCTGTTGAAGAGATGGGGCCGTCAGATTTGCAGGATGGATGGATGGTGGAGAACTCAGGCTCTTTTAACCCCTCTGCTGCCCTGGCTCTGCTGGGGTGGGAAGGGGCAGTGGGCAAGGGGACAAAGGGACAGGTGCTTCATGGTCCCCTGCAGCCCAGGGCCACCTCCCTTCCTGCAGGCCTTCCAGGGCACAAAGGCAGCAGAGCTCAGGGGACAGTGACTCCTTTGTGGTGTGTGACCCTGGTTGAGCAGCCAGGACCTGAACAGAGGCTTTGGGGTGACCCAGTTGTGGCCTTCCAGTACCCGAAGGAGCCAACAAGAAAGATAGAGAGAGGCAATTTACAGGGATTGGAGTGGCAGGGCAAGGGGGAATGGCTTCACACCGGAAGAGAGTAGGGCTAGATGGGATATTGGGAAGAAATTCTTTACTTGGAGGGTGGGGAGGCCATGGCACAGGGTGCCCAGAGAAGCTGTGGCTGCCCCTGGATCCCTGGAAGTGTCCAAAGCCAGGTTGGATGGGGCTTGGAGCAGCCTGGGATAGTGGAAGGTGTCCCTGCCATGGCAGGGGTGGAACAGGATGATCTTTAAGGTCTCTTGTAACCCAAACCACTCTGTGATTCTGTGATTCTGTGATTCTGTGATTCTGTGACTCTGTGACCTCACTGGAAGAACAAGAGCTCTTAGGAACTCTTTCAGCTGTAACACACAGCACAGTTGGTGCTTGCAGCATCCTTCCCACTGAACCTGGACCAGGATTTCACCAGCTTTGGTCTCCCTGGAAAAGCAGTGCTGGCACTCCTGGGGGGCTGCATGTTCCCTCCCTGTCATCCTGCTCTCCTGAGGATGTTCCATGTCTCAGAGCCTTGGGCCAAGGCCAGAGCTGGATCCCCTCATCTCTCCTCGCTGGGCTCTGCAGGAGTCTCTGGCTGCTTCTCCTCTCCAGCTCAGGGCTGCTGAGGCAGAGCTGATTTCAGCTGGAGCAGTGCAGTCTGCAACAGAAAAAGTCACCAGGCGACAACCTGTGCTTGGCTGGTGCTCTGCTGTGATTTGACACATCGCCTGCCCTGCTGCAGGGGAATGCCAGGGATTAGCAGTGCCTTTGTCCAAGCCTCTCTGCAGACTGATTAGACTCGTGCCCACTTAATTACAGCACATTATGAGCCTCTGCTACAGCAGGGATGGCCCAGCACAGGCAGCTGGGGACAACAGGGAAGAGAGCAGAAATAATTTAGGGCAACAGTGTAGCTTTTTCTCAGCCAACATCCAGGGATTTACACTTTCTATCCCAGCAGCTGACACAGTCTGTGCCTTTTGGCTCCATCCTGGCCCTGCTGGCGTCTGCTGCAAACCTTCAGACCTTCAGCACCTCTCCCCAGCTGAGCTTCAGTGCAAAGGGCTTCTGGCTGTCCAGGGCAGCCTGAACTGTCACTGCCCTGTTGTGCTCTCTGGAGCAACCCTGGAGCATCACCCCTCTGCTCTTCTTCCTCTTGTTCCTTGCCAAACCTGGCAGTGTCCATCGGCAGCATCTCTCCTCCTTCCACAGACCCCAGGGGTCTTCCAGAGCATCCCAGGGCAGGAATCTCTGTGCTCACCGCTTCAGCCTGGCTTGAATGACCCACCTGGGGCCACAGCTCTTCATCAAATCCCCGCTTTGCCCCACAAACAGCAGCAGCAGCCCCAGTCCTGCCCCTCCCTGTCCTTCTGGGATGTAGGAAATCCCAGAATTGGTGGCTGAAAAATGGGGCAGGGACTGCAGGAAAGGGCCAGGTGGGTTTGCACACTCCTCCCTGGCTGTGGGATGCTTCTGGCTGTCTGATTTTTGGTCACTGTGCATTTTTGTGCTTTTACTAATCCCACTGAAAGTCCTGGCAGTTGTGTGGTACAAATGATGCCTTTCCATGGAGGTCACATCCTCCTGGCTTTGTGGCCCTGTTCCGACCCCAGCAAGTGTCCTGGTGTGTGTGAGGGTGGGGGATGTCTGTCTGTCTGTCTGTCTTTCTGTCCTCACTCCAGCTGCACACAGGGGCTGTGTCCCACGTGCAGGCAGGGCTTTTGTTCCTCTCCTGTGTCCCCAGCCTTGCTGACCTCACCAACAATTCCAGCTTCACACGGGGCCGTGTCCCACCTGCAGTCAGGGCCTTTGATCCTCTCCTGTGTCCCCAGCCTCGCTGACCTCAGCAACAATTCCAGCTCCCAGGCATTTGCTGCTCCTAATTCAGATGAATTAGGGAAGATTGGAGATGGACTGGGATTGAAGATGGACTCATCAAAGGCCGGGGCAGAGACTGGAGGAGGTGATCTCTGCCACCGTCTACTGAGAAATCAGAAACATACCCTGGGTGTTTGGTGGCACAGAGGGACAGACCTCACCAGCTGGGTGACCCTGGGTGTGTCTGAGCAAAGAGTTTATGTCCCATCTGTCCCAGGTGGCTGCCTTGGCATGGAGCCGTAAGGCTGGCACACAGCAGAGGGCAGAGGAGCTGCAGGAGAGCAGGTTTAGATGGGATTTTGGGGAGGAACTGTTCCCTGTGAGGGTGGGGAGGCCCTGGCAGGTGTGCCCAGAGCAGCTGTGGCTGCCCCAACTGTGCAAGTGTCCAAGGCCAGGTTTGGAGCAACCTGGGATAGTGGAGGGTGTCCCTGGCCATGGCATGGGGTGGCATGAAATGATCTTTAAGGTTCCTTTCAATCCAAATCATTCAGTGGAACGGGAAAGGAGGGGAAGTTTTCATGCCAGAGGAAGGTCCCTAAATCTTGGCAGGGGCTCTGTCCACACGTGGCCCTGCTGCTGCACCCACCTGTGCCACCAGCACAGGCTGTAGGGCCCTCTGGTGCCACCTCTGCCCCTGCCAGCCTTGGTGCCAAGCGGGTACAGCCAAGGAGAGGCAGAAGGGAGGCCGGGAGGGGAGGGTTGGGATGGCAGCACTGCCCAAGGGAATCTGCTCCCACAGAGAATCCTGCCCGATTCCATGCTGCCCTCCCTGAGCACACCCTCAGCCAGGGGCTCACAGTCTCCATGCCCACCATGTTCATTTTTGAAGATATCCCAAATAAAACACAGCCAGGGACTGGGAATCTGCTCCAGAAAGGAACTGTTCAATCCTGGGCACAGGGACTGAGGGCTGCTCTGCCTGTTCCCATCTCTGGCCTCTGCTCTCTGCAGGAGCAGCTCCTGAAGGCAGAAATGCTCTACAGAGACCACAGGAATCCAGCCCAGGGCCCTCAGGAACCCAGGGCAGCAGCCTCATGGTCTCTCCTTCTTTGGAGACCATTGTGGCTGCTCCATGGAGTGACCAAACTCATCTGTTCAGGGACAGGAGAGGTTTTCCTTCTTTTGTCCACGTTTCAGCCTTGTCTGCTGAACCTGAGAACTCCCTGAGCTTCCCTGGTCCAGCTCTGAGTTCAGTGTCATGTTCAAGTGTGGAAACAGAGCACCCCAGGTTGGTGTGGCGGGACAGAGAAGGTTGAGCAGAGGCTCTGGAGAGCTGTAAAACAGGAATCACCACTCCAAATTCCCCTGGGTGTGCCGCCCACCCTGCTGCTGCCTTCATCTTCTTCCTCATTAACAATGTGATAGTGATGAGTCTTTCTGCCACTCCCACCTCTCCCAGCTGCCTGAGGTGCTGGTTCTGCACCCAAATTTGGGGGAAGCCCCTGCCTGGCTCCCAGCTCATGAAGAGCAGAGTCTCTGGGCCACCCAGCCCTGGCTGTGCTCCTGCTTCTCCCATTGTCCTTCTGGTTTTAGGCTGGGGTCAGTTCTCCTCTGGGATTTCAATGGAGGGTCACAACCACACCCTCATTTTCTCTGATGTCCTGGCCAGAGGACAATGTCCCAAAACGCCTTCCCATTCTCATAGTTGCCTTGTCAGGGTACACTGCTATTCCCAATCCCACAGGAGGTGGTTGAGCTGCTGGATCCCAGTACAGGGATCACACCCATTCCACCACAGCCCATCTGCTGCCAGCTCCACGTGGCTGGGTCAGATTCAGGGCTGTGTCCTGCATGACAGGGTGCTCTCCCACCCTTTGTGGCGTGCTGGGTGTCAGAGGATGCTGGACAAGGTCTCCTAGATGTGGCAGAAGGTCAGGGGATGTTTCTGGAAGGTGCCCTGGGCACTCCTCAGGGCTGTGACACTGTTGTGTAAATATAAAATATTGAAAATCCGGAGGCAGCCTCTCCAGCAGAGGGTCAGGAAGCTGTAAAGAAGGTGATGTGAACTAATCAGAGCCGACGTAAAGCTGCCAAGACCCACGTTAAGCCTGCTGTGGATTTAGATTCACACTGCAGATAAAGAGGCAGCTCTGGCAGAACTGGCCTCTGGAGCCGGTTCAGATTAACCCGGATTTTCAGCATCATTTCATGCTATTCCAGTCCACAAATCCTGGCAGCTCTCCTGGCAGCCAGTGCGTGCTGGGCTGGACCACAGAGCCCTGGAGACTCCCAGAGCTCTGCCAGCCTGGCCCTCCTGGCATTCCCAGCTCCCAGGGCTTGTGCCATGGGCTGGTGCCTCCTTCCTGCTGGCAGACCCAGCCGGGATCAGGGAGGTGTGGAATCACCTCATCCCCAGAGCTGGGTGAGCTGGGGAATGCAGGGGACACAGATCCCACCTGGGAGATGTCCCCTGGTTTTGGCTTTCTCCAGCTGAGCTGTGACATGAGACAGGATGTGAGCCTGAAGAGCGAGGTGGGGGCTGTGGGAGGGGGGACAGGAGCAGGGAAAGGCTGGAGAACATCACAAGGAGACCCCCAAACCTTAAGGAAGGGGCAGCTCCCTGTGCCCAGACATCTGTGACACCTTTACAGGTGCCTCGTGTCCCTGCATCTCTCCACAGCCCCATCCCTGCCACCAGCTCTCCACAGGATGACTTTGCCTGGGATAACTCACCCCCATGGAGAGGCAAAGCTTCCTGCCAGTGCCTTCCTGGCGTCACCTGGGAGGTCCCCGTGTGCCCAGGCTGGGATTCACCCCAGCCCTCACCTGCTCCCTCTGGGCCACCTGGCTGTGGTGGCACCCCATGGATGTGGCACTTCTGGGGCTCCTGGAGCGATCAGGGTTGGCAATGGGGGACCACCATCCCTGATTTGGAGGCTGGCATGAGGTTCCCGCTGTGTGCATTCCCAGCTGGCTCCCAGCGGAGCAGAAAGGGAGGATTTGTCACCTCTTCTGCGAGCCGAGCTGGCCCCGGGCTCCTGCACACTGCTGTGAATGCATCGTCTCTGCTTGGGCAGGAGGGGAAATCCTGATTGTGCAGCGTTGGGAGCTGGGAGCTGAGGGAACTGGGGTGCAGGGGGCCAGCACCCACCTGGACATGTCCCCTGGCTGTGGGCTTGCTCCAGCTGGCTGTGGTGACATGAAATGGGAGCTGAGCCTGAAAAGCGAGGTGGGGGTAGGTGGAGTGTGAGAGGGGGAACGGGGGCAGGAAAAGGCAGGAGAGAGGAGAGTTCCCACATCCCCAGTGTTCCTGGGTGCCAGTGAGATGGGATCCCCTTCCTGCATCCCTGTGTGGGAGCTGCCCTGGGGTGGGGCACAGTGTGTCCCCAGCTGTCCCTGGAAGAGCCTCCCCTTCCCAATAGCCTCAGCTCTTGCCCTGAATAAGGAATTTCCCAAACCAAGGAACCTCCTGGCCAGAGGTGTGGAGCCCCTTGGCCCAGGCCACCTCACAGGGCTGGACAGGGCACCCAGGCAAGGGTGACCCATCGAAGGGAAGGACAGGGGACAGACGCCTCACTGGGCACACACCTCAGTCCAACCCTGCTCCGGGGCTGCGAGATGCCCTTTCCACCTCCACCCCGTTCCTGAGGAGACCCCTTAATGCTTTTGGAAAGGGGAAGACAGGAGCCTGGCAAGGCTGGGCAGGTGCAGGGGCTGGGGATGGCACATGGGCACGGGATGAACTTCCCTGGCAGGGAGCAGAGGGGAAGAGTGACCGTGACATAGCACAGTGTCCCAGGAGCCCTGTAACAGGGTGGCTCTTGCTGTGACAGGCGACAAAGCTACAAAACCACCTTAAAATAGACTCCAGGAGGGCTTCGTCTCAAAGCCTATTATCTGCACTGAATGCCAGATTAGTGAGCAAAGCCCTCCTTGGGCTTTGGAAATGCTCTGCTAAGGAGGGATAATCATGTCATTGAGGCCCTCCAGGAGCCACCACGGAGGAGCTGGGGACAGCAGTGACCTCAGCAGATGCTTTATGTAAGGAGGATCAGGGCATAGGGGGCATGGCCCCTCAGTTCAGAGGTTGCTTTCCATGGCTCCTGTCTCCAAGGATCAGCCATTTCTCCACACCCTGAGCAGCCACCGCTCTTCAGAGCTGTGTGCAGGCTGGCAGCACCCCCTGGCATGGCCCAGCCTCCCTGGAGCTCCACAAGGCACTGCTGGCTCGGCACTGCTGGGGTGGGACTGGCCAGGTGAGCCAGGGTCAGCCCGGCAGGGATTCCAGCAAAGCCCCGTGGCCCATCTTTGCCACGGGCAGGAGAAGCAGAGGATGAAGTGCCCCCTCCGGCAATCCCACCCCGGTGCTCAGGGATGCTCCTCCTCCATCCCTGGCTCTCGGGGCTGTTTCCTTCCCCCAGATCCTGGCAGGGGATCAGATGTTCCACACACTGCCTGGCCAGAGCACTTTCACTCCCACTGCCAGTCGATTATCGAGTCCATTAGGGCAAGGAGAAAGCAGGAAAGCAGCGTGGCTCCCACTGCACTCTCCTTCCCCATTCCCCCTCGCACTCCTGTGCCAGGCTCAGGCTGACACGTTCAGGCTGACGGGAACACCAGCACATTCCCTGAATGCCATGGAACAGCTAAGACTTCTGCACAGGTGGGCTTGTTTTGAGATCCCCCAGTCAATTTACATCAATCGGGAGCAAGTTCCAGACAAGCTTCCACTGGGCCCTGCAAAAACCATCACTCACAATATCCACCTAATCATGGGACATTCCTGGGCTTTTTGGATTAGGTCTCTGTGCTGCATTGGGGCTGGGATTCACTGGATGTTTTACAGGTTACAGGGAGGAAAAGAAGCAGCCTTTGCTCTTTATGGGGCAGCCTTTACGTGCTGCAGTTTCCTCACCGTGTTTTTACTGCTTCCAATCCTAAGCCCCATCAATCCCGAGCGAGCACCGAGGGAAAGGCTCAGGGATGGCAGCAGGTGATGACAGCAGGCACCAGGGGGGTGAGAATGGGGACTGGGAATGGGGGCTGGGAATGGGGACTGGGAATGGGGACTGGGAATGGGGGCTGGGAATGGGGGCTGACTGGGATGGGGAGTGCTTGAGGGGCAGGAGATTCCCTAGAGCCAGTGGCTACAAGTTCTGCTGCTGCCAGTGACAGCTTAGGGCTCCTCCGGTCTTGAAGAGGGAACGAGGTGTTCCAGCCTGGAAAAGGTGAGGGAGAATTTGCCAGGAGGGTGTGGAGAGCTGGACTGGCTCTTCGTGCTGCCCCCAGTCCCACCATGCACAGCTCCTCTGCCCCAGCCCAGCTCTGTGGGCTCTGGCACAGGCAGAGCTGTCACTGACCGGGGTTTGCCTGTCCTGCCCTGGAGCCTGCTCTGGGAGTGACAGGAGCAACCCAAAGTCCAGCTGCTGGCACTCCGGGATGTCCCCAGAGGAGTGCTTTGGGTGGGAAATGACTGTGCATCAGGAGTTTGGAGGGGAGGAGCTCTGCTCTTCATCACCAGCCATTAGTGATTAATTGCATGTACTGCAGGGAAGCCTGGCCAGAGCAAGGGCTCCTCCCCAAGGAGGGCAGGGACTGTGCTGGGGTCAATCCCCATCCCCTGAGGGAGCAGTTCCCAGATAAAATCCTTGTTCCAGCAGCAGTGAATTCCCTGTGCCTTTCTCTAACCTTAACCGTGGGCAGCAGCTGGTTCCCTGCACATCATCACATGTTGCTTCTCACATCAGATAATTTGCTCCACAGCCTCAATGCACATATCTTACAATATTTTGTCACCCTTTATCACTGCAATTTCGCTGCTATCATGGCCTAGTGAATCATTATTGATAGACCCTTAATATCAGTGCCATTCCTCCAGAGGGATGGGTTTTAATGAATTTTCTCCTCACCCTGCAGTACAGCTGCACTCGGATACGGTTCAAGGGGTAGGGCTGGAGCTGCAGAGCTGAGCACATCCCACATGGTGCAGAGGTGACCGTGTGGAGCTGCCCTGTGCTTTATTCTCCAGCACAGCGTGTGATTCCCACAGTGGCTGTGATGTGGGGACACTCTCAGGCACTCGCACGTCTGGGGATGCCTGAGTTCCCACTGCAGCTCCACACCGGCTCCTCTCTGCCTGGTGGAGGGGTCTCTTTGAAGTGTTTTCATGTTCTGTTTTCCTTTCCAGAGGATGAACAACTCCAGGAGGTTCAAAGCAGGAGGTTTGCTCTCCTTTCACACCCTTATTTTCTGGCGCTGCCTTTGAAATATCTCCGCAGGTGCAAAGCACAGCATTGCCCAACGAACTGAGCCACCTTGACCTGCCACAGGCAGCCACGGCCACCTCGGGGGGCACAGGGACAGGCAGAGCAGCTCCAGCCACATTTCCCACCTGGAGCTGTGGCAGTGATGGATGCTTGGCTGAGGAAGGGGTGTTTTGCTGCAGTTTTTTGGACAGGGCTGTGGAGATGTCCCCTCTGCAGAGCCCCAGGAGCCTCCCTGGTGGGTGCTGTGAGTAGAGGGCAGCTGGGCTGGGTTACGATTAGGTTTTAGACCTTGGATTAGGTCTCTGTGCTGCATGGGGGCTGGGATTTGCTGGATGTTTTACGCGTTACAGGGAGGAAAAGAAGAAGCTTTTGCAATTCCTGGCCTGGTTTCAGCTCCAGCCTGAGCTGAGCTCATCCTCCCGCCTGCCCTGCCCCGAGCCCGGCTCAGCAGACAGGGTGCTGAGCCCTGTCTGTCTCACAGCTTGTAAAGTGTCTGTCACTCCAGGATGGTGACAGCTCCACAGGCTGGGTGTACACAGCCTCTGGCTGCTCACAGGAAGGGCTGGGGGCTGCAGTGACAGTTCTGCAAACACCCAGGCTTGGGTCTCAGGCAGTCCCAAGTGCCAGATTGCAGCTGTCCCTGCTGTGGGACCTCCCAAACCCACCTCAGGATTCCTTCTCCTGCAATGCACACTTGTTTCAGGGCAGAGCAAAGCTGACACTTCCTTTTGTCGTATTTGCACATTAAAAGGTCCCTGAAATGCTTTGCTCCTTTCATGTCCTGTGTGGAAATTGCTGAGGGGCTCAGGAAGGGGTGAAGGGTCCAACCTCACACCTGTGTGGCAGTGGAATGAGGGTCATGCTGTTTAAAGGGTCATGCTGTGGGGTACAAATGAATGTGAGCAGGAATGGGACCTCAGGGGAGCTTGGCCATGGAGCCGGGAGCAAGGTGAGCCAAGAAAAGAGTGGGAGAGTCAAGCCAAGAGCCCCTAGGAGCTGAGGGGCAGCTCCTGGGGCAGCTGGGCAGGGTCAGGCAGGGCTTTGCTGCCTGCCAGCCCCAGGGACGCTCTCGGGACTGGCCCTGGTTTCTGCCGAGAGCTGGGTGAGGCACTGGGGGTCTCCTCAGTGCGGGGAAGGCTGTGAGGGGCAGCAGCAGCTCCTGTGTAGAGCTGCTCTTCCCCTGGGAATGGGCCTTGCCATGGGAATGGGCCTTACCATGGGAATGAGCCTCTCCATGGGAATGGGCCTTCCCCTGGGAATGGGCCTTACCCTGGGAATGAGCCTTACCCTGGGAATGAGCCTTGCCATGGGAATGGGCCTTACCCTGGGAATGGGCCTCTCCATGGGATGGGCCTTACCCTGGGAATGGGCCTTACCCTGGGAATGAGCCTTTCCATGGGAATGGGCCTTTTGATGGGAACGGGAATGGGAATGCCATGGGAATGGCCCTCGCCATGGGAATGGCCCTCTCCATGGGAATGGGCCTTACCCTGGGAATGGGCCTCTCCATGGGAATGGGCCTTACCCTGGGAATGGGCCTCTCCATGGGATGGGCCTTACCCTGGGAATGGGCCTTACCCTGGGAATGAGCCTTTCCATGGGAATGGGCCTCTCCATGGGAATGAGCCTCTCCATGGGAATGGGCCTTCCCCTGGGAATGGGCCTTACCCTGGGAATGGGCCTTTTGATGGGAACGGGAATGGGAATGCCATGGGAATGGCCCTCGCCATGGGAATGGGCCTTACCCTGGGAATGGGCCTTGCCATGGGAATGGGCTTTTCCATGGGAAGGCCTCTGGGAGACGGTTGTCACACAACACAAGGAGGAGGTCAACGCAGAGGAGCCTGTGGCTAACCTGGCCTGAATTCTGTAATTTTGGGGGGATAGAAGAGCCCTTGGAGGGATTCCTGGCTGTGATGGGGAGCCAGGACACAGCACTGGGCGGATCCTTCCAGATCCAGAACGAGCTCGTGGGAAATCCTTTGGCTTCACCAAGGAGGGCAGAGCAGGCCAGGACTGCCAGAGGACCTGTGGTGCTCAGGTGGGGAGGCCACGTCCAGCACCAGCCTGGAGCTTACAGCTCTGGTGCGAGGTGGGATGAGAGACATGGAATCATCACAGAGTCATGGAATGGTTTGGGATGGAAGGGACTCTAAAGCTCATCCTGTCCCACCCCCTGCCATGGGCAGGGACACCTTCCACTATCCCAGGGTGCCCCAAGCCCTGTCCAGCCTGGCCTTGGACACTTAAGAGCCATCCCCAAATTCCCCCAGACCTCAGCAGAGGCTCATTGCTGTGCTCAGACCAACAGAGAGACTCACAGAACACCATGGGGAAAAGAACTGAGAGACTCAATTATTGCCGTGCATAGAGACACAAATTAATTAAGTGAGTGTGGCGCAGGGGGACATTTCCCATGACCCGCAGAGAAGAGTTTCGGGGAGAAATGGCTGATGATTAATGCTCTCCTGTTCCTGCTGCATCAACAGGATCCTGGGAAGGGCTGCTTGGGAAAGAGAGCTCTTTATGCACCTCGAGCCTGTGGCAGACACTGTGTCTTTAGTCTGCCACTGCTTTTCACCAGAATTTCACAATTCCTGATGTCACTGAAGGTGGCACAGCCCATGTTTTCATCTGTGGTGAAAGAGCAGAAAGTGTGGCCAGAGCGTGGAGAAGTTTTTAAGGAGCCAATCCAGCTCCTTGCTTTGAGCCCAGCAAGCCGAAATGGCAGCTCCTGTTCTGTGAAATAACCTGTTTGGAAATAAATTCAAACCACAGAGAGTGCGGGAAGGTGAGGGCTGGGTTAAGCCCCCCACTGCTGTGGTTGCAGGGTGGTTTAAAGAATGGAAAAATCAACACAGCTAATTGATACTTCACAAACCCGCTGTGTAATGATAAATGTGAAAAGAAAAAGGGTTGTCTCTGCTTGTTTTTAAAGGGAGTTTCAGGGCAGTTCACTCACCACCAGGCAGGAGTCCAGCAGCTCGTGTGCTGCAGAATGAACAAAAGGAGACGTGTGAATACCCCACAATAAAAATGAAGTTCATGGTCATGGTAACTTGGTATTTAAAATTTCATATTTAATCGTGATGAACAGTGTCAGCTGAAAGTGAGGATTGCTGCAGGATGGTGTCAACACTCCCCACACACAGGATGAACAGATCCTTTCTTTATTTCAGCTATAAAATGTAAGATTTTAATATTGAATCCTCACCTGGAGACCACCACTGGCTGGGGGGATCTTGCAGAGCATTAGGCAGAGCTCGGGGAGCAAAGGGCAGGGATGGGTTTTGTACCTGTCACTTTGAGAGGAAAAAATCTGTCTCCTCTCCCCAGAACATGGGCTGTGATTGACAGCGCTGCTGCTCGGGATGAGACCCTGCAAACAGGGCTGCAGCTGCTGAGAGGGGCTCGTGCTGCACCTTCCCACCTCCTGTGCCAGCCTTAGTTAATGGATCAGCTTCTGTGAGCATCATTTTTAAATTAAAACATCCAAGAGGAAGGCCAAGGCTGTGGTGCATGGGTTTCAAATGAACAGTGTCACCAAGAAGGGTGTGACGCTCCTGCCAGCAACGGAACTGGGGTGGGTGAGAGGGAAAAATGAGCCTTAGGTCACGGTAAAAACCATGGTGGTGGTGGTGGTAAAAACTTTGGTGGTGATAAAAACGTTTTTGTTGGTAAAAACCTCCAACACTTCTTCATTCCTGCCTTCCCAGGCTCAGCTTTCCAGGTGGCACCACTGCTGGGGAGGTGACAGTGCCCACCTACCCCATCTTTGCCAGGCCAAGGGTCCCTGGATGGTGCTGTCCTCCTGCAGGTTTGTCAGCACAGATTGAAGCAGTGCGGGAGGCAGCCTGGGCAAGGACAGGCTGTCTGTGCACACTGGGGTCTGCATCAAATACAGCCCAAATCAGGTTCCAAATCTGAATGTGGTGCCAGGCTCTGATCCCTCCTTAACTCTGCTAAATTACGGAGCAGCACCAACGAAGGCTGTGTTGTCACCTGCTGACATTTTATTTAACAGATATATGAAAACAAGGATGCCTTCCGTGTTGGAAGCTGCTGTCGGAGTCACTGGGGACTTGGGGATGCATAAAGAGACAGACAAGGCAAAACAAACAGCTCAATCTGCCTCGCAGCCCCGGGAGCCGCGGAGCTCCGGGGGAGAGAAAGCAGGAGGAGCTGGGATCCCCCTGGGGCGGGAGGAACTGGGATACCCCAAGTGCAGGAGGAGCTGAGATCCCCCCAAGGTGGGAGGAGCTGGGATCCTCCAGGTTCAGGAGGAGCTGGGATCTTGCAGGTTCAGGAGGAGCTGGGATCCTCCAGGTTCAGGAGGAGCTGGGATCTTGCAGGTTCAGGAGGAGCTGGGATCCTCCAGGTTCAGGAGGAGGCACAATCCCTCTGGCACAGGAGGAGCTGGGATCCCTCTGGCAGAGGAGGAGCTGGGATCCCCTGGGGTGCAAGAGGAGCTGGGATCCTCCAGGTTCAGGAGGAGCTGGGATCTTCCAGGTTCAGGAGGAGCTGTGATCCTCCAGGTTCAGGAGGAGCTGGGATCCTCCAGGTTCAGGAGGAAGCATGATCCCTCTGGCACAGGAGGAGCTGGGATACCCCAAGTGCAGGAAGAGCTAGGATTCCCGCAGGGCAGGAACTGGGATCCTCCAGGTTCAGGAGGAGCCGGGATCCCTCTGGCACAGCTTGCCCTGCCCATGGCACCAGGGCAGCCAGATCAGGGCTGGGCTCCTGGACAATTCCCTGCCTGGTAAAGATGCCTTGGAAGCTCAGGTGGGTCCAAGTGCTCTTCTCTCCTGTGGGAATCAGCTGAGGCCTCCAGAGGCCTGAGCTGAGGCCTCCTCTCACTGCCTCTTGCAGGGCCAAGGTGCTTTTTGGAGGGCCTGGTGGCTTTGCAGTGTCTGTAGAGAGGAGATTCAGCCTCGTTTGTGCTTGGACACCTGACAGAGACATCCGTGCTGAGGGAGGGGAATTCTCTACTGTGGAGGGTGTGCAAGGGAGTAATTAATCACACAGCAAATTACACAGCACCACAGAACACCCTGAGCTGAAGGGGCCCTCAGGGTGATCCAGTCCTACCCCAGGCCCTACCCAGACCCCCCAAATCCCACCCTGGGCACCCCTGGCAGCGCTGTCCAAACGCTCCTGGAGCTGTGGCAGCCTCGGGGCCGTGCCCATTCCCTGGGGAGCCTGGGCAGTGCCCAGCACCCTCTGGGGGAAGAACCTTTCCCTGATCTCCAGCCTGACCTGCCCTGGCCCAGCTCCAGCCGTGCCCTGGGTGCTGTCCCTGTCCCAGAGCAGGGATCAGAGCTGCCCTCGGGAGGAGCTGCAGATCCCTGAGCTCTGTCCTCAGTGTCCTCTGCTCCAGCTGGACACACCAAGTGCCCTCAGCTGCTCCTCCTGTGGTTTTGTGGGAAGCAAAAGTGCAGAGGTGGGAGCAGGAGCCAAGGAGGGGATTCCACACCTCCCAGAGATGACATGGGAACAATTTGTGTCTCTGCATGACCTGCCTGGCTTTGCCTGCCTGGAGTTTTCTCTGGGGCTCTCTGTGTGTTCTCCATGGGATGAACATTCACAGTGTGAGAGCCTCTTCCTCTGCCCAGGAGCTCCTGAGGTTCCTCAGTCCCATCCAACAAGGCCCTGGAAGATGCAGAGCCCTCCTCTGTGTCTTTTTGGGCACTTTCCCCCCTCTTAACCTCAACCCCTGCTGCCAGACCTTCCTCCCGGCTCAGGCAATGTCCCCTGACCTGATCCTAGGGGAATTACCATTACTCACTTTGGAGCACGGAACTAAACCAAAGGTAAGGATTTTCAAAGGTGAGTTAGGAGCCTCTTGGCTTTACCAACAGTCAGCTGCGGATGGTTGTGAGGCTTCTTTTGGCTGTATAGTTTGTTCAACAGAAAAATAAAATAATAATAATTAAAAAGCTATTTTGCTGTGACTGAATCTGTCTTCAAAATTCTGTAAAGTAACAGAAAAGCTGAATCAATTTAGCAACAGGAAATTTTGAAAAGTAATGAGGTCTTGATTCCCCACTTTAAATCCTAATGTTTTCTTTTCAAAATCATTCCCATCTGATAAAAAGAAAAGGTAAATAAGCTTACCTGTTCACAGCACAACAAGCCTTTGGCCAACCAGCTTGCCGTACCCTCGGTAGTTCTTAATTCCTTTTTCAGTTTAACTAATGAAGTGGAGAATCAATTACTCTCACAGCTTCCAATCTGCAAAGTTATTAAGGTAATCTGGGGCCAGATCCACAGAAGCATCCCTGTGCCTGGCACTGCACAGGCACCTGGCAGGAGCACCAAATGCGTTTTGCAGGTGGATTGCTTAGAACTCTTCCAAAGACACTCATCAGAAGTGTGTGAGACTCATGCTCAGGCCCCCCCAGAACATGGGGGGTGCACTGAGGAGCTCTGGAGCTCTGGTGATTGGCTGCAGTGTTAATTGTCCCTCATCATCTGCTGGAAAAACCCTTTGGAAGTGCTCTGTGCTGCAGGTGACCAGCTTGGATGCAGGCCAGGGGAGGGACTGGGCTTCTTGTCCCCTTGGTGCTGAGATCTCTGCTGGGATTCAGGATGGGGAAGAGCCTGAGGGGCTGGAGCATGTCCAGGGAAGGGAACAGAGCTGGGAAGGAGCTGAGCCCCAGGAGCGGCTGAGGGAGCTGGGAAAGGGCTCAGCCTGGAGAAAAGGAGGCTCAGGGGGACCTTGTGGCTCTGCACAGCTCCTGACAGGAGGGGACAGCCAGGGGGGTTGGGCTGTGCTCCAGGGAACAGGGACAGGAGGAGAGGGAACAGCCTCAGGCTGGGCCAGGGGATGCTCAGGGTGGATATTACGGAAAATTTCTTCACTGAAAGAGGAGCTAACCATTGGAATGGACTGCTCAGGGCAGTGGTGGACTCACCATCTCTGGATGTGTCCAAAAAATGAGCAGATGTGGCACCTCATGCCATGGTTCAGTGGGCGTGGGGGGATTCAATGTAAGGTTGGACTCAATGGTCTTGGAGGTCTTTTCCAACCTCAGGGATTCTGTGATTCTATGATTCTGTGGTTCCGTTATTCTGTGATTCTGTGACGTCGGGATTCTGTGATTCTGTGATTTCGGGATTCTGGGATTCTGGGATTCCATGATTCTGGGATTGTGTTATTCTGTGATTCTGTGATTTCGGGATTCTGGGATTCCGGGATTCTGGTATTCCGGGAGTCCGGGATTCTAGGATTTCAGGATTCTGTGATTCCATGATTCTGGGATTGTGTTATTTGGTGATTCTGTGATTTTGGGATTCTGGGATTCTGTGATTCTGTGATTTTGGGATTCTGGGATTCTGTGATTCCATGATTCTGGGATTCTGTGATTCCATGATTCTGGGATTGTGTTATTCTGTGATTCTGGGATTTTGGGATTCTGGGATTCATTCTCGCTGCTCTAAGAACTGCTGAGAAGAGCTCAACTCCTTTCTGATCCTCACCAGATTTAGGGGAGACTCTGCAGGTTACCCAAACGCTGCTACTGCACGAGCTGGAGCCACCGAGAGGGAAAAACCCTCCTGTCACCTCTGTCCCTGCGTCCCATCCATCTTGTCCCCGTGACAGCCCACGGGGCCCGCGGGGCAGGAGGCTCGGCCGGGGCCACGGCTCTCCCCACGGAGCCTGTCAGGCCTCGTTACGGCCACCAAAAGGTCACCGCTGACCGTGCCCCGGTGACATTTGCGCCAGCTGCAGCTCCCGAATGAAGCCGGGAATGGCTCGGATGAGGGATGAGGCGGAGATTGCCTCCAGCCTCTGCTCGCTGCCGCTTCCCCGGCGGGTGTGATGGATGGCAGGAGTGGGGAGGCTGAGTCAGCTCCCGGGTGACCTTCGCGGGTCCCTCGTGTCCCTCGCTGTTGCGCTGGGCCGCGGCTCCCGGGCAGATTGATGGCAGCTCACGCTCAATTTCTCTGATGCACTTTTGCGGAGAGACACTCGTACATCTTCCCCATGTCGTCTCTCCATATCTGAGGTCAGGCTTTCAACAGGCAAGAAATGTTCTGAAATAAATCACGGCCAGCGCTCAGCCAGGGCTCTGCCAGCGCTGGGGGAGTCGGGTGGGGAGGGGAGGGGGCTCGGAGCTGGAGAGGGGGGACCGGCACGGGTAGACTCTCCCGTGGGTCCCAGTGCCACTGACAGGCCCTCCTGCCTCGGGGATGAACCCCCAGCAGGCACCAAAGATGCCATTCCCCAGTGATTTTTCCGGGCTCCCCAGGGAATTGGTTTTCTCCCTGTGTTTCCTGCCCTGGGGCTCAGCACCTTTGCATGCCCTGAGCACGTTGGGGGGCACAGAGCATCACATCCCCCCAAGGAGGGGGGAAAAATCCCCAGATTTCTCCTCTGGGCTGGCTTGGAGCAATCCTCACAGAGGTGGGGCTCGGGATGCACCCCATGTCCCCTTCCCATGGCCATGCCAGGTGTGACCCTGCCCTGGGGCATGGCCATGTCCCCAGAGCTCCAGTTTGGAGGATGGAGCACACCCCTCCCAGCTCCCAGCTGGCTGCTAAGGGTTCTCCTGATGGATTTTGGCACTTCCAGGAGCTGGGGGCGAGGGTGAGACCCTCACAGCAGCATTGATGGCCCCATTGAGTAGGTGGCATGGTGACCTCCTTGAGTGGGTGGGGAAACTGAGGCACACAGAGGCCAGAGAATTTCCCAACTCCTGAGCCTCCAAAGCCTCATATCCCCAAGCAGATGAACCTCTTTCTCTGGAGATTGCACCTCTGTACCCCCAAAGTGCCTCGCAGGGCTCAGCAGATGTCACTGAGCCTCCAGAGGACTCTGCAGCTCCTCACAGACACTTCAATCCTCAGAGTCCTGCACAGGACACACCCACCTCTCCCTCCCCATCCCTGCTCCAGTGCCCAGGGACTCAGCAGCCTCATCCTGCTCCCCCAAATGACATCTCTGCACAGAATGGTGGCCCCAAAGGGGAGCTCCCAGGGCAGAGACCCTTCAGCAGGGAGCAGCTGGATCAGGGCAGGGGGGATGCCATGAGCTGGGTGCACAGCCTGGCCTCAGAGCCTGCCGTGGCTCCCTGTGAGCTGCCCCTGGCCTTTCCCGGGGAATCCCACCTTCCTGGGATTTTGGTGTTGTCAGCCAAGCTACAGAGCCCAGGGAGAATTGGGATTTACTTAATGAGTAGCCACACTCTGGCCCTTCTGATGGTGCCCAGCCAAGTTGGAAATAGAGACTGGGACCGTGCCAAAAGCTTTGAACTGGAAAACAAAAGTCAGCCTTGAGCTCTGTGAGCTCTGTCATCTTTCCCAGTCATCTCAGAGCTGGGGCTCGTGGGTTTTCTCTGTTGTCCCCAGAATGACTGTGGGTCCCAGTCCAGGAGGCACTTCCAAAAATATAGTTTCAAAGTGCTGAGATTTATTTCAGAGTGGGAAAAAGGTCTGGAGTTGGCCTCAAGCTTCGGTGGTCACACTGCCCATGGTGGGAACACCCAGCTGAGCTCCTGGCAGCTCCCAGGAAGGTTTCCTGCAGCCGCTTGTGTCTGGCAAGGATTGTACTGGGGGAAACTGAGTCCAGAGCTACAAGTGAATGCACAGGATCTCTCATGTAATGGCTTGGAATTCAAGTTCAATTCAGGCATCCTAAAAAAAGCAAGTGGTGGGAGGGGAGCGAGTGACAAGGACGGAGCAAGCAGCTGCCCAGGAAGGAGAGAGCTGCAGGGCCAAACTCGCTCAGCCTGCACTTGAGCTGCTCACAAACGCCAGCCAGGCAGGACATGCTGAGCAGAGACGAATGCAGAGCTCACTTCTGTGCCTGGAGCTCTTCAGAGAAGGAAGAAAGGTCACTCGGGAGGAGGAACATCCCTTGTTGCTCTTGAAAATTGTCTCTGAACCTCTGCCAGGGCAGTGGCCAAGTCCTGAGCTGGAGTTGCACATTTTCTCTGCTTTGCTGGAGATCTCAGAGCTCTGGTGTAGCCCTCAGAGCCTCCCAAACCCACAGCAGCTCCTCCCTATCCACAGGGAGAAGCACCAGGCAGTGGAGCTCATCACCACCCCCCAGGAGGGGACTGTGGTGCCACAGGGCCGTGTGACTCCTCAGGAAGGTGCAGCTTTGCCCTGAGCTATTCCTCTGTGAGCAAAAGGCAGAGACCTGATGATCTTTTTCCAGGAAATAATAGGGAAGGTCCTTCAGGAGGCTGTGCAGGAGCAGGAACACCCAGGGGGCTGCCTGGCCCTGTGGCTGCTGAGGTGAGAAAGGTAAGACTGGAAGGAATCTGCTCCAAGTTCCCACCTTTGCTTTTCCAGAGCCTACAGATCATATTTTCCCGTTTGTGAAACAGAAAAAAGAACCCATCCTCCCTTCCCTCCCAGAGTCTCCATGAGGATTCATGCATTTGGTTGAGTTCCTTTAGGTGTCCTTTGATGATCCTTGCAGGTCCCTTCCAGCTCAGGATACTCTGTGATTCCATGATTTATGTTGGAGTAAAAACGTGCCAAGTGCTGTGTGGACACAAACTCCCTCCTGCCTCCCGCTGCTGGCACAGTGCCCACGCTGTGACACACCTTGAAGTGCCTTTCCGGGACACTGAACTCACAGTCCCCTGGCTGTGGCACCACGGGGACACACCAGGCATGGCATGGCACAGAATTGATCTGGGGAGAGGGAGAGGAGGGATGAAGTGCATGGTGAGAGGGAGGGAGCTTAACTGCCTTTTCAAATCATGGGATCTTTCTGGTTCTTCTAAAAGCAAAACCAAGCAGGAGCAGGGTGGGATAAGGGAAGGGTGTCCCAAAACCAAGCAGGAGTGGGGCGGGATAAGGGAAGGGTGCCCCAAAACCATGCAGGAGTGGGGTGGGATAAGGGAAGGGTGCCCCAAAACCAAGCAGGAGTGGAGTGGAATAAGGGAAGGGTGCCCCAAAACCAAACAGGAGTGGGGTGGGATAAGGGAAGGGTGCCCCAAAACCAAGCAGGAGTGGGGTGGGATAAGGGAAGGGTCTCCCCCACCCTCTGAATGGTTTGGGAGTTTGAAGGGGTGTGACTGACACCAAGTTCATTTCCAGGATCTGCTTTCAAGGAGGCTGTTCCAAAATCCCCCGAGGCTCTGTTTTTGCTTTCCTGCTCCCTCCGGGAGCTGCGGTGCCACCGTGGGCACACTGTGCCGTGCCCGGGCACCGCACCAACCTCGCAGCGTGTTCCGCAGGGACAAACAGGGCAGGGCTGTCCCTGGGGACAGCGAGGCTTCCCGGCAGCTGCCAGCAGCTGTGCGGGACACCGGACACGGCCAGCCCCATGCACAGCCCGGGATGTCCTTGCTCGTCTCCGGCACCAGCCAGCCCCGCCGTGTCCACGGGCTGCCACCACCCTCTGCTGGGGGGACGGGGACCGCACGGGAGGGGAGCGGAGCGGGAGGGGAGCGGCAGGGTGGCCCCGTGCCATCGCAATGCCGTGCCCAGAGCTCGGCTCAGGCCGGCCGGACCCTGCCAGCCCCCGGGCGAGCCGAGCCGGGCGCTGGCGCATCCCCCGGGAAGGCTCCCGGCTCCGCTGCCCTCCCCATCTCCGCCGGAGCGGGGAGCAGATGTGACAAACACGCTGCGTGCACGATCTCCCCCACATCCCCCGAGCCTGGGCTCTGCCTGCTGAGACCCTTCACAGCCCATTAGGCAATTCCGGGCCGGGAACACGCGTCGCTCTGCAGGCGCTGCAGGGGCCGGCGGCTGTCCCCGGCCCGGCACGCTGCCTGCCGAGGGGACCGTGGCTCCCCGGCACTCGCAGCTGCTTAAGCGCGGCTGCAGAGCCCGTGGGGAGCAGCGCTCGATGGCCCGGGGGTCACCTGGGGATGGCAGCAGGAAGAGAGGGGACCAGGCGTTGTACAGGGGCTGGCTGCACCCTGCGGGGCGGCTCAGGCTTCCGCCGAGCCTTGCAGGAGGTGGGAAGGAAAATGAATTAATGGCGTGGAGGAGGCTCTCCACCCTGCCCCAGTTTCTCGGTCCGAGGCGGCGATGGCTGCCCCGGGGTGGGCTCTCCGGAGGGTCTGTCCTCGGAGGGCACCGGGCGCCCCGGAGCCACATCCCATCCTCCAGAATTCCAACCAGTCGGAGCAGGGTTTTGAAGTTGGTTCAGCGAGGCGCTGTGTCTCAGACCTTCTCTCAGGGCCTTATTAAAATGCAGACTGCAAATTCAGATACTGTAAACAAGGTCACTGGAGAATGAAGATCAACAGAGTGCAAGCACAAGGAATGCAGAGCATTAATATTCTGATGTGTGAGCCCGTCCTAAATATTTTATCAGGCTAAGCTTTTTTGTATTGAGGCATCCTTCCCCTTCTCTTCCTCCTCCTCTTCTGCCTGCTTCACGTCCTTTTCTCTTGCGTTCACAAAAAGCACTTTGTATTTTGGCTGAGCCTTGAAATGTATGCAAACCTTCCTCTCCCCCCTCCAAGAAAACCCTCGCCCTCTTCTAGGAGGGGGAGAGATTTCCTAACGGGGTTTCTTTTGTTTCTGTCAACATCTCACTTAGGCAGCAGGCTCGGAGACTTATTGAACGCTGCCAGGGTCTTATCACCCACGGCTCCTTCCCCCTCCCCGCGGGAATGCAGGGATTCCCTCCCACCTCTGGTGGCTCTGCAGTGGGGATGTGCCATCGTCCTGGGGAAGTGCCATCGTCCTGGGGAAGTGCCATTGTCATGGGGATGTGACATTGTCATGGGGATGTGCCCTGGTCCTGGGGATGTGCCATGGTCCTGGGGATGTGACATTGTCATGGGGAAGTGTCATTGTCCTGGGGAAGTGCCATCGTCCTGGGGATGTGCCATCGTCCTGGGGATGTGTCATGGTCCCCCTGGTCCTGGGGATGTGTCATGGTCCTGGGGATGTGCCCTGGTCCTTGGGATGTGCCCTCATCCTGGGGAAGTGCCATTGTCATGGGGATGTGACATTGTCATGGGGATGTGCCCTGGTCCTGGGGATGTGTCATGGTCCTGGGGATGTGCCCTGGTCCTTGGGATGTGCCCTCATCCTGGGGATGTGCCATTGTCATGGACATGTGCCCTCATCCTGGAAATGTGTCATGGTCCTGGGGATGTGCCATTGCCATGGGGATGTGTCATGGTCCCCCTGGCCCTGGGGATGTGCCATGGTCCTGGGGATGTGACATTGTCATGGGGAAGTGCCATCGTCCTGGGGATGTGCCATTGCCATGGACATGTGCCCTCAGCCTGGGAATGTGTCCTGATCCTGGGGGTGCAACACTGGACATTGTCATGGGACTGGGCCATTGTCCTGGGGATGTGTCCTTGTCCTTGGGATGTGCCATCGTCCTGGGGTGTGCCCTCATCCTGGGGATGTGCCCTCATCCCGGGGATGTGTCGTGGTTCTGGGGATATGCCATCATCAAAGGGATGTGCCCTTGCCCTGGGGCTGTGCCCTGGTCCCAGCCCTGCTCCCGAGCTGTCCCCAGGGGGTGGTTTTGGCTCAGGGAGATGCTCCAGAGGTCCCTGGCCTGGTGTCAGAGCAGCCAGCACAGGCTCGATGGCTTCTGCCCTGAGCGGAGCGTGGCTGAAAGATCACCCTTGGTGAAAAAGGAGCTGAAATCCAGCGCAGCCTCAGCTGCTGGGGGGAAGGGGCTCCCTCACCCCAAGATTGTGCCCCCTGCCCTGTGGAACAGAATTTGATTTTCTTTATTGAGATGCTCCCTGGTACAGCTGCATCACACGGTGCTGAGGGGATCTGTGCCTTCAGAAATCCACCACGGGCCTGATTTTATTTCATTTTTACTTTGGGTCACACAGTCCTGAAAGCATCCAATCCCCAAAATGGGATTTTTTCCCTTTTACTTCAGGCCAGGCAGGGAAATCTGGCCCTGGTTATCAGTCCTGAGATCATTGCTCCAGAGAGGGTTCCCAGTGCATCTCTCCTGACCCAGGGCTCAGCAGTTTCCTGCTGTGCCACTCAAATGACACACACAGAGTCAGAGAAATATTTCCTGATCCCAAAATCTCTCAGATCTGAGTTTTTACCCACATTTCCACCCATTTCCCTCTGTGCTACCCACTAACCCCGAATCTGTCTGGGCTGCAAAACTCCACTCATCCAATTAGCAATAATACCCTGCAAGTGGAGTGGCCAACCACACATCTCCAGTAATAAATAGCCCGGGATTGAAGGGAACAGTTTGGGAATAGTCAATTGAATGGGAATTATTCATGCAAACTGTATCACAGGCTCTTACAAATACCACATGCACTCCAGAAAATGAGGGCATTTATGTAATGACATCTCATTAAAAAAATAATCATAAGAAATTGATTATTAATAAAATATTGAGAGATAATTAACATTTTTTCCCCCTCTCAGCAGAAGATTCCAGAAAAAGGGCCGCTTCTCCTTTTCAACTTCAACTCTGGCTTCCGAAGGACTTGAAAGAGAATCGTGTGCATTAACCAGAGAAATCTGGCCTAAAATGAACATTTAAATGCAACATGAATTAATGGGCAAGCTTTTTAGTAGGTGAAATGTTGGAGTCTATACAAATTGACATTTTTTGATCATAAATAATAGCCTAGATCTGAAACTGTTGTATAATTAGCAGTCCTCGGATCTGCAACCATTTTGCAATTGTGAGGAGTAGATTTGATTTTTGTTTTTTTAACTGTAATAGCAGCAGGATGAGGAGCAGGAAGGAGTGGCTGTGGCTGGAGGCATCATTTGGCTCCGTCCCTGCCCTGTGGAGAGGTTTTGGTGACACCCTCGAGCACTGCTGGGGTCACCTGGGCATGGACAGACAGGAGTGACAGGCAGGAAACCAAGGAGGAAAACAGAATTTATTGCACAGACATTGGACCCAGAATGAGCTCACCAGGAGGAGCTGGAGAGGGACTGGGGACAAGGGCTGGAGGGACAGGACACAGGGAATGGCTTCCCACTGCCAGAGGGCAGGGATGGATGGGATCTGGGGAAGGAATTGTTCCCAGGGTGGATGGGGAGGGCTGGGATGCAATTCCCTGCTCGGCTCGGTGCTGGCTCCAGGGAGGTTTTCACCCCTGGGGCTCACCCGGCTGAGCCCACAGAGCCCTGGTCAGGGTCTGCCCTGGGGACAGAGGGCTTCTTGTGCAGCTGCAGCCACAACCTGAGCCTGGGGGGCTCTCCGGGAGAAGCTGGAGTAGGATATGGGCTCTGGAGAAAGGATGACCCTGATCCACAAATGCACCAGGACCCCAAGATCCCTGGAGATCTTTGGACAGAGATGGATGGACCAACAGAAGGGCAGGGGAGACTCTCTGCTCCTGCAGAGGGTGAGGGGCTGGACCTGAGCACTGCACCCACACACAGACAGAGCCCTCAGCCATGGGAGAGGGGCAGGGAAAAGGGAAATTATGGGATCAGAGTGGTTTGGGTTGGAGGGGATGTTAAAGCCCATCCAGTGCCACCCCTGCCATGGCAGGGACACCTCCCACTGTCCCAGGCTGCTCCAGCCTGGCCTTGGACACTGCCAGGGATCCAGGGGCAGCCACAGCTTCTCTGGGAATTCCAGCCCAGCCCTCCCCACCCTCCCAGGGAACAATTCCTAATTCCCAAGATCCCATCCAGCCCTGCCCTCTGGCACTGGGAAGCCATTCCCTGTGTCCTGTCCCTCCATCCCTTGTCCCCAGTCCCTCTCCAGCTCTCCTGGAGCCCTTCAGGCCCTGCCAGGGGCTCTGGGCTCTCCCTGGAGCCTTCTCCTCTCCAGGTGAGCATCCCCAGCTCTCCCAGCCTGGCTCCAGAGGGGCTCCAGCCCTGGAGCAGCTCCGTGGCCTCCTCTGGACCTGCTTTAAAAGCTTCTCAGTGCTGAGGACCCCAGGGCTGGGGCAGCTCTGCAGGTGGGGTCTCACCTGAGCAGGGCAGAGGGGCACAATCGCCCCTTTCCTGCTGCCCACGCTGTGGGATCAGCCCAGGACACCGTTGGCTTTCAGGGCTGCGAGCAGACCCTGCTGGCCTGATCTGAACAGCAGCAAATGCCCCAGGCTGCCCAGCAGCGATTGGGCTGAGTTAGGTCCCACATCGTGGGCCAGTCTGGATCCCAAGGGTGCAGGTGCCTCCCTGCAGGGCAGCCGTGGGGCTGCTTCCATTCCCAGCATCTTGGCAGTGCCAGGACGCAGGGAAAACCCTGTCAGGATTTTCCTGGATTCCTGGCACAGCTCTCAGAACAGTCTGAGCACGTCTCCCATCCCTGGGAGCTGTGAGCTGCTCCAGGCCAGCCAGGGCCACCCCGGGGAATGAAGACATTTATAGTGCACATTGACCGGCCTGTGCTTGCTCCCCTTTTGAAATACAGCAGCTTATTGATTTATATTTAAAAGGGATGAATGCAGCATATATCAGTATATTAGACACACTCCACACAAACAGAAAGGGCACCACTGCCTTCCCTCCTGAGCAATTCATCACCCTGCACAGCTCTCCCAGGGAAACGGCGGAGCAGCCGAGGGGGAGAGGGGATTTCTCCCTTGTGAGGATTCCCGATCAGATTCCCTGGCATGGAAAATCTCCAAACCCAAAATGTGCTGCTGTTTTGTTGCTCCCTGCAAAGGGATTTTCCTTCTGGCCCCTGGAATGTGGAGCAGAGCATCCATCCAGTCATGGCTTGGGGAAACTGAGGCACAAGACAGCAGCTTCCCTCAGCTTCCTCAAATCGAGGAAAGATTTGAATTTTGACAGTTCCCTGGAAGTGGGAGCACCCTGGAGCATCCTTGGAGCACCCTGGGATGGTGGGAGCTGTTCCTGCCATGGCAGGGGTGGCACTGGATGGGCTTTAAGGTCCCTCCAACCCAAACCCTTCTGGGATCCTGGGAAATGTTTGGAGCACACACAGGACCTTGGGGGCTGTCGGGGATGGGAGGGCAAAGGGCTGCCCCAAAGGTCACAAATGCTCCTCCTGCTGGGGCTGTGCAAAGCCTCCTTGGGCCTTGGCATTCCAGTGTTGGGGAAGGGAAAAGTGGGAAAGGGGGAAAGGGGGGAAAAAGGGGGAAAAAGGGGGAGAAAAAGGAGAAAAAAAGGGGGGGGAAAGGGTAAAAAAGGAGGAAAAGGAAGAAAAGGAGAAAAAGGAAGAAAAAAGGAATAAAGGGGGGAAAAGGGGGAAAAGGAGGAAAAAAGGGGAGAAAGGGGGGAAAAAAGAGAGGAAAAAAGGAGGGAAAAAGGGGGAAAGATGAAAGAGGAAAGGAAAGGACCCTGGGAAGGCAATTCTCCATCTCCCAGCAGTGGCAGGGAACAAACAAAGCCTCAGCACTCCTCAGGTGCCAGAGGCAAAGGAAACTTCCTTGGAGCCCCTCAGAGCGCAGAACTCACCCCTGTGCCAGCCCCCCCCTTTGCTGCAGGACACAAAGTCCCAGAACAGCTCTTCCTCTCTCTCAGCCACCCTGGGGCCCAGGGCAAGCAGCTCCTGCTCCAGGCTGGGCCCTGCAGAGCACCCTCCCCTCCAGGCTCTCGTGCAGGCTCCAAGCTGTGGGTGCAGCCCCCCAGATGAGCTCCTGGCATCCTGGCCATGGGCTGCTCCCTCCTCATCCCATGGGCCTTATCCCTGGGAAACGAAGGGTTAATTAACCCTGTGTGTGACGGGGCACAGAGCAAGGGGAGGGTGCGATTGTCCCCCCCACCATGGGACACGTGGAAGGGAAGGAAGGGGTACAAGGTCCCCATCAGCAGGCTGTGACACGGACGGTGCCAGCCCTGCTGGCAGTGTCCCCCCAGGGGACAGCAGGGGCAGTGGCAGCTGCCTCGTGCCCAGACAGCTCCAGCCTGGCTCTGAGCAGTGTGGCATTTGTAACAGCCCAGGCTGAGCAGGAGGAGTGACAGCAGCAGCCCCACTGCTACCGTGCTCTGGGATCTGTCTGTGCACGATGCTGCAGGGAACCTTGCACAGGGATGTTATCATTAGCACCATTATTATTATTATTATTATTATTATTATTATTATTATTATTATTATTATTATTATTACTATTATTATATTTTTATTTTTATTTTTATTTTTATTTTTATTTTTATTTTTATTTTTATTTTATTATTATCAGTATTTCCCTGCTGCTGGTGGTGGCTGCACAGCAAACCCCAGCCCGAGCTGCTCTGGTGGCATCTCCCTCCATCCAACCCCAACTCCCCATTGCTCTGACGAGACAAAAATTGCCCCCAAGAACATCTCGGTTTTCCGAGTGCTGATTTCTGTTTAGTTAATTAAATGGTTTCAGTTCAGGTTTTCAGCTTTCTGCACTTCCAGTGCGAAAAGCCAGTCCGTTGTAGGGGAATAAAACGGTGTTCTCCCAGAATTCTACAAAACAATGCAGAGGGGCTCTTCCCAAGGGCACGCAGGGACAGGACAAGGGGGGTGGATTCACACCGACAAAGAGTAGGATTAAATTAAATATTAGGGATAAATCCTTCCCTCTGAGGGTGGGCAGGCCCTGGCACAGGTGCCCAGAGAAGCTGTGGCTGCCCCTGGATCCCTGGCAGTGTCCAAGGCCAGGCTGGACAGGCTTGGAGCACCCTGGGATCGCGGGAGGTGTCCATGGTGGAAGGTGGAGCTGGATGAATTTTAAGGTCCTTCCATGCTGTGTTTCTATGGATTCTCAGGAAGGAAATTGAAGTTTTAAGTAGTTCTGTAGCCACAGAGACTGACCTGTGCCACTACCATGTGGAAAAAGGGAAAAGAGGCAGCCCTGACCCCAAATCCCCACTCACTGTCACTTTTGGTGCCACCTCCCCCCAGACAGCAAGGGTGATAATCACCTCCCTTGGCATGGGGAGGGTTAATTAGGCAGTGTTTGTTCAGCACTGTGAATAGGTAAAATGCTGTCTAAGTGCAGAGCATTATGATTAATAACATCCAGCCTGGTAAAGCAAAGTGCTTAGAAGGATTCAGAAAGGATTATTCATTTATATGAATACAGAGGATATCTACAGTTACATTAAATGGGATAAAAATCTGCAGGGGACCTAAACCCTCATGCTTCAGGACATAAACCAGCCATTAGCTGCCTGGGTTGGGAAGGAAGAGCTCTCGGAACACTTTAGCAAAGTGTCACAGTGCTCAGCAGGAGACCCTCATCTTCCTTCAGCATCCGGGACCTGCTCCTCAGCCCGGCCTTGCAGAGAAGAGGCCGAATCTGCATCTTCCTGGCAGCTCACAGTCCTGGAATCACAGAATCATGGATAAATCTGTGTCTTCCTGGCAGTTCATAGTCGCAGAATCACAGAATCATGGAATAAATCTGCTTCTTCCTGGCAGTTCATAGTCCTAGAATCACAGAATCATGGATAAATCTGCTTCTTCCTGGCAGTTCATAGTCCCAGGATCACAGAATCATGGATAAATCTGCGTCTTCCTGGCAGTTCATAGTCTCAGAATCACAGAATCATGGAAGAAATCTGCTTCTTCCTGGTAGTTCATAGTCCCAGAAACACAGAATCATGGAATAAATCTGCATCTTCCTGACAATTCATAGTCCCAGAATCACAGAATCATGGAAAAAAATTGCATCTTCCTGGCAGTTCATAGTCCCAGAACCACAGAATCATGGAATATCCGGAGCTAGGAGGATCATCAGTCCAGCCCTGGCCGTGCCCAGGACACCCCAACAATCCCACCCTGCGCATCCCTGGAGTGCTGTCCAAGCCCTCCTGGAGCTCTGGCAGCCTCAGGGTCGTGGTCAACAATGTTGTGACCACAAATTCTGTGCTCCAGGGAGATATTCCCTGGCTCCCCTGGCTGTGCCACCCTTGTGCCACCACTCCCGTGTGTCCTGGGCTGTCCTGGTGAGCAGCCAGGCCTGGGACAGCATGGCACAAAGGTGACACTGGGTTATCCCATCCCAAAACCGAGGACAGGAGGGACCCTGGGTGGTGATGGTGATGCTGAGGGCAGCAGGGGTGAGGGGAGGAGCTGGTGCCTGACCTCCATGGCTCTCCTGGCTGTCGGGTGGAGCTCTGCAGGCACTGCCTGTGCCTGGCACTCACGGTGGGGCTCCTCCATGGGCATCGCCACCTTCCAGGTGCGACCTTCCACCCTGCCTGAGGCTCACCTCGCTGGGCTGGACCACGGGACAAACGTTATTTATCCCTGCTGGGCATATCTGCCACCCACACACCTTGGACCAAGAGTTTGTGTCACGGGAGGGCTGAGGGCAGCAGCCAGAAAGGGAAGGGGAAAGTGCTGATGGCTGAGGAGACCTCAAACAACTGATGCTGATTTCCCCCAGCACCTCTGACTCCACTCAGCACAGGAACACAGGTCCTGGTGCTGTTATGTCTGCTCAAAACATGCCCTGCACCTCCAATTTCTGCATTTTGTTGCTCAAACAGGAGCACCTTAAGCAGAAACTCTAATTCTGCCCCACTTTCAGAAGCTGATCTGTTGTGCTTTACTTGGGATTGTTGAATACTCCTTCACTTCTTTGCCATGGTTTGTTTGTTTGTTTGGTTGGTTGGTTGGTTTTTTGTGGGAGTTGTTTTGGTGTTTTTTGGGTTTTTGGGGGGGTTGGTGTGGTTTTTTTTTTGGGGGGGGGCAAAAAAAGTGCTGAAGGTGCAAATGCATTGCAAATTATTGCAGGAATTGCAGACTCTGTGGTAGTTTTGGTCTCAGAAGCAAGAACAGACCCCAGATCTGCTCTTGGGCAGCGCCAAGAAAATAAGGATGGCAAGAAATTAAACTGAGGAAATGCAGGAAACCATAATGCAGGAAATTAAAAGGCAGTAAATTCCGAAGCGATACAAGTTTTTCTCCAGCCTGTGGTTAAGCTGCAGAGCTCATTGCCGTGAGATATTAAAATAGGCTGGGAGTGTGTGAGCAGCAGCATCTGCAGTCCCTGTGAGCACCACCAAGGACCTTCACCCTCCTCCTGCACAGCCCAGACTGACCCTGCCCATGCCTGTGGGCAGCAAAGAGCTTCTCCAGGGGGGATTCGAGGGCTGCCTGACCGTGGTGAGGATTAATGAACCCCTCTGCCCAACATCTGCACTTCCAGCTCTGCTCTGTCCCTGAGTTCCAGGTCCAGAGGGTGATCCCTGTGCCCAGAGGAGCTCCCTGGGTCTGCAGAATCCCTGCAAAAGGGCGAAGGCAGTGGTGGGATGAGGTGATGAGATTTTTGGGTTGAACAGAGTGGGGAAAGAGCCTCTGGAACTCTCTGGGTCTGCAGAATCCCTGGGAAAGGGCCAAGGCAATGGTGGGATGAGGTGATGAGATTTTTGGGTTGAATAGAGTGGGGACAGAGCCTCTGGAGAAACTCCCTGGGTCTGCAGGACCCCTGGAAAAGGGCCATGGCAATGGTAGGATGAGGTAATGACAGTTTTGGGCTGAACAGAGTGGGGACAGAGCCTCTAGAACTCCCTGGGTCTGCAGAATCCCTGGAAAAGGGCCAAGGCAATGGTGGGATGAAGTGATGAGATTTTTGGGCTGAACAGAGTGGGGACAGAGCCTCTGGAACTCCCTGGGTCTGCAGGACCCTTGGAAAAGGGCCAAGGCAATGGTGGGATGAGGTGATGAGATTTTTTGGGTTGAACAGAGTGAGGACAGAGCCTCTGGAACTCCCTGGGTCTGCCGGGGTTTGGCTGCAGTGTCTTTGCTCTTCAGCAACAATCCTCTGCAGCCCTGCAAGGTCTCTCGAGTGATGACCTTGTGCTTGAGCCCTCAGTGCCAGACCCTTGGATATTCTGGAATTTTCCTCGGGCAGCCAGGCCCCTGTGAATGACTCGGGGACCAGGATATAGGATATGGGGTTTGGGATGGCCCTCCACACCTGAGAGCCCTTCTGCTGTGAGGGGTTGCCAGAGCAGCACTTCCAGCCCCTTTTGTAGGTGAAAATGCTCAGCAGCAACATGGGACTCTCCAGCCCCGAGGTCCCCAAGCCAGCAGGTGACACCGACACCCTGGCACTTCCCTCTCACCGTGCTCATTACAACAACCGAGGCCTCTCGGTGCGCTGAGAACGAGCCAAACCCAATTTGTGTCATCCCCTAATGTGTCTCTAATACCTTACATTGGATCCAATTAGGTAATGGCAGCCCCGGCAGCAGCGAGGGGGGGCTGAGCCTCCATCCCGACATTGATCCTAATGAACAGGAGGCAGAGGGGTGTCCCCCCGAGCTGCTCTTTGTGATGCTGCAGCCGTTCAGCGCCGGTTAATGTGCACTTAACACAAAGTGGTACCTGCGAAAGATGCTCAGCGAGAGGGAGCCGACACGGGGCCGTGTAATTTATGCCTCTGGAATAGGATCCTCCATGGGCATTACAACAGCGCGCTCGGAGAGGACTCGGCTGCCTGCTGGAGAAGAAAGGAAGGCTTTAAGTGAAGATTTAAAGAAGGGGATGGAGCAGCTACAAAGGAGGGGAACACACGCCCTCCAGCTGTGGAAGAAGGCAGAAGGGAGAGTGAGATAAAAGGCGAGCTTTGATCTTCCTCGATCCATCGGGCTTCGAGCAGCGCATCCCGCTGAGCCGGGGCTGGGCTGGAGAGCCTCGGTGGGAGCTGCCCTTCGGAAAGGCACGTCCATCCCTGGTCCCGAGATGGACTCCATCTTTTTGGGAGCCCTGCGTGGTCCTGGTGCTGCTTTCCAGCCGCTGCCTCCAGCTGTGCCGGAGCTCTGCTGCAAAGGGGAAGAGCAGCAGTTTCCCCAAGCCAGGAGCTCCCAGGGGTAGCTGGGTTTCCGCCTTATTGCTTTAAAATACTTAAATCCGCAGGATTTCAAGGGCAAAATTTACCCTGAATCCCAGAGCTTCTGCTGCTGGCGTTTTAGGGAAGAGCCAGAGTGCACAAGAAGTGCCAAAATGTTGGGTTTGGGCATTGTTCAAACAACACAGGAGACCTCACGCACAGTGTTCAGATGCCCAGTGCCAAACAAATCCTCAGGCACACACTCCTGTGAGAACCTCAGGGTAAAACTGAATCTCTGGCACGTCAGGGAGAGAGGCAGAGATCCCATGGCCACAGCCTGAGGCTCCAGGGTGCTCCCAGGACTGGCACATGTTGGACTGCAAAGTCTCCTTGGATGTCCCACTGCTGCAGGGAAACCATCAGGAAGCTCCAAGGCTGAGACCCCACTGTTCAGGGATCAGAAGCACACGCACAGACTGAATGAGTTTTGTAAGTGTTTTCCAATGTTTTTCTGGCCTGCAGTGACCCAGGGCCTGTGCCCCCAATGTGCAGGTGACACCAACCCCATCGAGGTTGTTCAGTGCCCCAGGGTGGCCTCGCAGCACAGCCCGGACCTGATGAACAAAAACCTCCAAAGGAGAGGTCCTCACACCCATTAATTCACCTTGGCTTAATCAAGGCAAAGCCCCTGACCTGTGTTGGGCATTGAACAGAATCCCCAGGGAATGGGCACAGCCCGAGGCTGTCAGAGCTCCAGAAGCATTTGGAAAGTGTTGCCAGGGGTGCTCAGGGTGGGATTTGGGGGGTCTGGGCAGGGCCAGGGGTTGGACTGGATGATCCTTGTGGGTCCCCTCCAGCTCAGGATATTCCATGATTTCTTTTCCTGCACACTGGTAGAAGAAGAACGGAATTCTGCCCCACTCACTCCTGGCGCGGGGTCCCAGCTCTCTCTGCAGCCCCAGTGCCCTCTGTGCTCCCCACCTGGCTCAGAGTCCCCGCTCGGTGTCACTGCCAGAGCGGCTCAGTCACACTCGTAAATCCTCTTTGCAATTCCATTCATTTCCCAGCTCCCTGTTAGCAGCTCCAGCCCTCAATCTCACACTCCATAAATCACTCACCCAGGGCGCTGGGGAGCGCAGGGAATCAGCTCCTCCCGCTCTGCCTGGGCACGGCTGGGCAGCTCCTGCTGAGGGCTGTGGGGCTGTGGGGGGTCTCTGTCCCCTGCCACAGGGGGGACAAGCCAGGGGACACTGGGGAGCCCAGAGGGAGAAAGAAGGTTGGAGATCAGGGCAAGGTTCTTCCCCCAGAGGGTGCTGGGCACTGCCCAGGCTCCCCAGGGAATGGGCACGGCCCCGAGGCTGCCACAGTTCCAGGAGCGTTTGGACAGCACTGCCAGGGGTGCCCAGGGTGGGATTTGGGGGGTTTGGGCAGGGACAGGAGGTGGAATCCTTGGAGGTCCCTTCCAGCTCAGCATATTCTGTGATCCCATGAATTCCTGGAGAGCAGGCATGGGTCACTCCATGCTGGTTTGAGGGGAATAACTAACCTCAGATTGCAGCACTGATATTTGGAGGGTGCGCAGTCCCATCCCGTGCCCATCCCATCCCATCCCATCCCATCCCATCCCATCCCATCCCACCCCACCTGGAGCACAGCCAGCCAGCAGAGCAGAGAATTCCAGAGCTTTTCCAGCCCAAAATCCATCCCTAGGAGGGTGACCCTCCCCGTGCTGATGGATTTGCCAGGGAGGAGAAGGCCCTTTGGTGCCCATGAAGCTGACACAGGACTCAGATTTGTGCCACGGTGGTTTTGTGTCTCATTTCCCATCAGAAATGAGGCTCCTGGGCAGGAAGGGAAGGACAATCATCCCTGGGGACATCCCAGGTGTGACACGGAGGGGATGCTGCCCAGTTCAAACCAGTGCAGACCAGTGGGGACCTGACAATTTGCCCCCACAGGGACACCTGAGTGTGTCCCATCTGCGCTGCTGCAATTCAGCAGCAGAACTCATGAGTGCAGAGACGCTGCTTATCAGAGAATGAATGGATTCATTTTCTGCCTGGGAATTCCAATGTTTTCATTCCTGGAAGGCTTTTTTTTTCCCTCCAAAAGCTATGCTGGGAGAGGAGGTTAATGAATTTTGTTCCATGCAATTTTTTTATGGTGGAAACACAAGCGTGATAGCTCTTGAAGTATTTTGTAAAATTATGGTGAATTTGCCCAATTTTGTTTATTGGAGGAAAAAAACATGCAAAAGCATTTAAAATGGCCAGTTTTGACATGTTCAGAATGAAATGTTTTGATTTTTTGGGCCTGAAACATTCTTCAGTTTAAAAACTCCCTTTCATTTAATTTGGAAAAATCCAAAAGCTTGATTGAAGCAAAATATTCCAATACTGTCAAATGAAACGTTGACTCCAAACCCTTTGAAAATCAATTTGGCAATAGTTTGGGAAACCTTTATCTTTGTTCCAGGCTTGAATAACGTTAAAAACAAACAAACAAATGCACAGTTTGCAAATGAACTGAGAGAAATCCTTTTTTTCCGTGCAGCTCTTGCCACACAAAAAGTACAAAATTCCAATTTCTGTGTTTTCAAAAAAGGCCAAAACCCCCTTCCAAATCTGAAGGAAAATCTGGATTTCACAGAGAGGGGTGAGAAAGTAAAGCCTTGAAATGGATGTTGGGGATAATGAACAAACCAGGAGCACCACAGTGCAGCTGCCAGGGCTGGAATGACTCTTGGATCCAAAAGTAGGGAAATACCCGTTTGCAGCAAGGACAGGGATTTCCTGGGGATGTGGATTATTTTTGGGTATGGATTCCCTTTGGACATGGATTATCTTTGGACATGGATTATTTTTAGACCTGGATTATTTTTGAACATGGATTCCCTTTGGATGTGGATTATTTTTTGACATGGATCATTTTTGGACATAGGTTACCTTTGGATATGGATTCCCTTTGGACATGGATTCCCTTTGGACATGGATTACCTTTGGACATGGATTATTTTTAGACCTGGATTATTTTTGGACATGGATTCCCTTTGGACATGGATTCCCTTTGGACATGGATTATCTTTGGACATGGATTATTTTTAGACCTGGATTATTTTTGAACATGGATTCCCTTTGGATGTGGATTATTTTTTGACATGGATCATTTTTGGACATAGGTTACCTTTGGATATGGATTCCCTTTGGACATGGATTCCCTTTGGACATGGATTACCTTTGGACATGGATTATTTTTAGACCTGGATTATTTTTGGACATGGATTCCCTTTGGACATGGATTCCCTTTGGACATGGATTACCTTTGGACATGGATTATCTTTGGACATGGATTATTTTTGGACATGGATTATCTTTGGACATGGATTATTTTTGGACATGGCAGGGTCCATGGTCCATGCAGCAGCTCCTTGGGATATCTGAGTGACCAAAATTCAGGCAGGGAGCTGGGCTGAGGGGCAGGTCCATGTCTGGCCAGGCTGTCAGAGCCTTGGGGATCTGCACAGAGCCAGAGCTCGGACTCCTGGGCTGGGCTCAGCTGGGGGGAGATGTTCAACCATGGAAATGTGTGTCCCACCGAGGAGAACGTGGAGGTTTGGTCCCACCTCCCTCCTGGAGCTGCCCTGGGTTGGTTGTGCTGAAGGCCACCACGGATGGCTCATTAATGACAATTTTCTTTTCTTGCAATAACACCTTCAGCTGGAGATGGCAAATTTGGTATTCAAAACAAGGGCCAGCAGTGAGGGGCAGCAGAAAGATTTGGTGATGGGAAGCGATGGGTGACAAAATGGCAGATAAAATTCTGCGGAGATAAATGAAAACCGAGGTACATGGGAAAATACAGCTCCTAACTTTATGAATTAAATAAAGCCCCATGAGCTGCCTGTCGCTGCTAAAGAACAAGATCTCAGAGTTACAACAGAGGCAGCTTTGAAAATGTCAGCTCTGTGCTCGGCAGTGGCTCGAAAAAGCAAATCAAGTGTTAGGAATTATTACGAAGGGAATAAAGACCAGGAATATAAAGCCCAGCTGTCAGTCTCTCCCTGTGGAAATCCCTGGGGGGCTCTGCCATCAAGCCTGGGCAGTTCTGGTCCCATCCTGAGGGATGGATGACTGGAGATGGGAAAATCAGGGGTGGCTGCTGTGGGCTCCTCTCTCTGTGCACAGGGACATTCCCACAAAGCTGGTGGGGCCATGGTCATGGTCAGGAGGAGGTGACACTTCCCATGGTCCATGGTGGGAATGTCCAACCCCACAGGGTTGTTCACAGCAGGGAAATTCACCAAGGGAGGTTGGATTCCAAGGCACTGCTGGGTTTGGGGTTTTGGTGGGACATCGGGAGAGGGAATGTGTGCTGGCCCTGCTCTGACACACAGCCTGGTGTTGCTCTGGGAGCAGAGAAGCTGCAGGTCCTGGACGCAGGGATTTTGCTTTTAGAATCCACACGAATGCTGGGAGACTCCAAGGTGCAATAAAAGTGGCAGGGAAATTCAAGTCAGTGCCCTCACAAAGTGAGAAAAAAATATATATATTGGAATCCCAGAATGTTTGGGTTGAGAGGGCCCTTAAATCCCATCCCATCCCATCCCATCCCATCCCATCCCATCCCATCCCATCCCATCCCATCCCATCCCATCCCACCCAGTGTCCCCATCCCATCCCATCCCATCCCATCCCATCCCATCCCATCCCATCCCATCCCATCCCATCCCATGGATCCCATCCCATCCCATCCCATCGATCCCATCCCATCCCATCCCATCCCATCCCATCCCATCCCATCCCATCCCATCCCATCCCACCCCACCCCTGCCATGGCAGGGACACCTCCCACTGTCCCAGGCTGCTCCAGCCTGGCCTTGGACTCTCCCAGGGATCCAGGGGCAGCCACAGCTTCTCTGGCAATTCCAGCCCAGCCCTCCCCACCCTCCCAGGGAACAATTCCTAATTCCCAAGATCCCATCCATCCCTGGCCTCTGGCAGTGGGAAGCCATTCCCTGTGTCCTGTCCCTCCATCCCTTGTCCCCAGTCCCTCTGCAGCTCTCCTGGAGCCCTTCAGGCCCTGCCAGGGGCTCTGGGCTCTCCCTGGAGCCTTCTCCTCCCCAGGCTGAAGCAGTAGGATCCTGACCAGAGGATTCGATGGCCCTGAATCCCCACACAGGAGTCCAGTGGAGACTGTCCAACCTTCAGGATGTTTTGATGGCATGTCCCTCTCCAAGAAATGAATCCAGAGAAGGACAGAGGCCACAGCTCCACTGCCCACAGGAAAATCTCATTATCAGCAAAATGGGAAAAATCTGGTGATGCTGGGGAGGGTGGAGAAGAGGAGAGGTGGAGGCTGTCGGGGGATGTTCAGGAGGAAGGCTCTGGGGTCCCCCCACCCTCTCTGGGGGTGCCCCCGACTCACACCTGGGTCTCACTTTGTTCCTTTCCCACCCCTTGCTGCCCCTCTGTCTGCTCCAGTGGTTCTGTTTCGCACAGGGATGGAGGAGTAGACACAGATAAACACCTTGGGGATCGTTTTCTGGAGCTCTGAGGCTGTCCCAGCCCAGCACCCGCCCTGGCCCAGCCTGGTGGGATCAGGGTGTCACCAGTCCGTGTCCTGGGCCCTCCCATGGCCTTGGGGGACTCCAACAGCTCCCTGGGAATTTCTGGTGTTTTCTTCCTTCCCTTTCTGGGAAGCTTTGGGGTGGGTTTGGCTGCAAGGCTGGAGGTGCCACAGTCCTTTCCCCCGCTCCCTGTAGGGCATTCCCAGGGCATCCTTCCCTGCTCATTCCTCACGGAATTCTGCGCTCCTGGTGGCTCAGGTGCCTTCAGAGCACCCCAAAATCCTCACTTGCTGCACACTTCCAGCCACAAGTCTGCACCCAGGAGGGATTTCAAGTGCAAGAAACCTCTTTAGACGTTTTGGGGGCTTTTTTTTTTCTTTTTTTTTTAAGGTTTTCTTTCTTCTAAAGTACTTAAACACCCCTCTTGTGAAATCCTTATTATCCTGACTCAGAGCCTCAGCTTTAAGTAGTGCTTTGAATTAAGGGTCTCAAATATGCATTCAGTTTCAGCTTAAAAGGGGTAGTTAATGTATGGTACATAAATAGCTATTATTAAATACATTCACTGGAGATTAACAACTGCTGTGTGTAATGGATACGTGTCTAACTACTATGATATATACTGAATTTCCCTATTATGGAGCTGCTGGATGTGTGTCTGCCAGAACAGAGCACCAATTCGCGGTGAATAATTCACGAGATGAATTTAGCCTCCCTTCCTCTCTGTGAAGCCGCACAATGAATTCCTCGCTCTGCTCTGATCCCGCGCGGGCTCGGGGGAGGCTCTGGGTGGCTCCTGGGGGTATTCCCGGGGGCTGAGGATCCACTGCCCACACCAGCTCCAGGGTGGGCAGTGCCAGCCCTGCCCCGGGCTCAGCATCGCTGAACGCCCCCAGCCTGTGCCAGGGGCAGAGGAAGCAGTGCTGCAATCGTTGAGTCATTGAGGTGGGAAAAGACCTCTCAGATTATCAAAGCCAACCAAAAATATTTGTTTTTTTAATGGTTAATTTTTTTGGGGTTTAATGGTAATTTTTTTTTGTTTTTAATGGTTAATTTTTGGGGTTTTTTTTCTGCTCATGCTCCCAGAGCTGGGCACCCAGAGGATACTTGGCCTATCAGGGCTCTTCTGGCCCTTAGAGAAAATTTCCTGCTCGTACCAGGGTCTCTTTTTTTATTTCTGTGCCTAAAGATGCTTGGCAGGACATTGGCTCAGGCAGAGAGGAGCATCAGTGGAGGAAGACCAAAGCTGTGGCTGTAAGCACAGGGAATTGCCCCTCCAAAACCTGTCTGATTTATTGGAATATTTCACAGAATCCCAGACTGGTTTGGGTTGGAAGGGACCTTAAGGCTCATCTTGTTCCACCTCTGCCATGGGCAGGGACACCTTCCACTGAGAAATCAGAGGAATCAGAGAAATTGGAGAAATCAGCTCCTTGCCTTGCTCACATTATTGCTCCCTCTTGATGCTCTGTGGGTTTTCCCTTTCCCTTCCCCTTCCCCTTCCTCTTTCCCTTCCTCTTTCCCTTCCCTTCCCTTCCCTTCCCTTCCCTTCCCTTCCCTTCCCTTCCCTTCCCTTCCCTTCCCTTCCCTTCCCTTCCCTTCCCTTCCCTTCCCTTCCCTTCCCTTCCCAAACCTTCCCAAACCTTCCCAAACCTTCCCTTCCCAAACCTTCCCAAACCTTCCCAAACCTTCCCTTCCCAAACCTTCCCAAACCTTCCCTTCCCAAACCTTCCCAAACCTTCCCTTCCCAAACCTTCCCAAACCTTCCCACAGGCTCAGTCCCACCCAAATCTCACCCGAGGGGTGCCAGGGGCACAGGCAGGTCCGGAGGGCATCTGATGCTTTCCAAAAACTCTCACAGAGACGCCACAGCTCCTCACAGAGAACATAATGTGCCCACCAGGCCTGTGCCATCTCCTCCGTGAGGTGTAGAGGAAACAGAGCACCCTTCCCCAGCCCGGTTCCCAAAATAAAATGGGAACAACAACAACAACAACCAAAAAAAAAAAGGATTTGGGATGAAAATAACTAGCTGAGGCATGTCCTCTGTGCTGGGAAGATCAAGTGCTAATGATGGTTCTGGCACGTTGGTGACAGTTTTGTCTGGTGTCTGTATATATATTTTAACTGTGAGACCACATGGGAGGCTCTTTATGCAGCCCGAGTGCCTTTGACAGCCGCTGAGAACACATTGGCTCCTTTCTGCTGGCAAAAGCCTCATCCCATTAAAGGCTGTCGATAAAGAGAAGGGAAATGAAGTGACAAGGGTGCCGGGGAGGGAGGGCGGCAGCGGGAGGAGACAGGAGCTGCCACCGCCAATGTCATTACCGAGAGTGAGAAGGAGCTTTTGCATAAGCGCACCATGTGTTCGCATTGGCGAGGAGCGCGCTGCTCCGAGCGCCGTTTGTGCCGCCGAGGGGACAGCAGAGCCGCTGTCACTGTCACTGTCACCCGCGGCATGGCTCGGCCCCTGCTGCCCCCGGCTGCTGCCCTGCAGGGACACGGGACAGCGGCGGAGCCTGGAGCGGGGCTGTGCCCGGCCGGGTGTCCCTGGGAGGGTGGGGGGACAGGAGTGTGTGTGCCAGGGTGTCCCCGGGAGGGCAGGGGTGTCCCCGGGAGGGCAGGTGTGTCCCCAGGGTGTCCCCGGGAGGGCAGGGGGACAGCAGTGTGTGTGCCAGGGTGTCCCTGGAAGGGCAGGGGGACAGCAGTGTGTGTGCCTGGGTGACCCCGGGAGGGCAGGGGTGTCCCCAGGGTGTCCCCGGGAGGGCGGAGGGACAGCAGTGAATGTCCCTGGGAGGGCGGGGGGACAGCAGTGTGTGTGCCAGGGTGACCCTGGGAGAGCAGGGGTGTCCCCAGGGTGTCCTCGTGAGTGCAGAGGTGACAGGAGTGCTGTGGGTGCCCAGCCAGGATGTCCCTGCTAGTGCAGGGGTGTCCCCAGGATGTCCTGTAAGTGCAGGGGTGTCAGCAGTGAATGTCCCCAGGGTGTCCCTGGGAGTGCAGGGGTGTCAGCAGTGAATGTCCCCATGGTGTCCCCATGAGTGCAGGGGTGTCCCCAGGGTGTCCCCGTGAGTGCAGGGGTGTCAACAGTGCTGTGTTCCCCATGGTGTCCCCGTGAGGGCAGGGGTGTCCCCAGGGTGTCCCTGTGAGTTGCAGGGATGTCCCCAGGCTGGGCTGTGAGGACTCTGTGCAGAGCTCTGTGGAGCTCCTGGGTGTTTCCCAGGCTGGGAGAGGACAGGCAGGTGACAGTGCCACTGTGCAGTGCTACCCACACAGATACTGTTTCCTTATCTCCTCTGGGACATCTCTTGAAGCCATCACAGAATCTTGGAGCAGTTTGGGTTGGAAGGGACCTTCGAGGGACCTCTTGTGACACCTCCCACCATCCCCGGCTGCCCCAAGCCCTGTCCAGCCTGGCCTCTTCTCCAGGCCAGCTGCAGCTGTTTCGTGCTGCCATCACTATGGTGATAGAAAATCTGATTTAAACATTAAAACACCTTTGTACCTGACAGAGGATGTTCAGTCTGCTCAGGTGAGGCTCAGGTTGTCCCAGCCAGCCTCCTCCTGGCCTGGGTGGGTGTCATGCCTGATGATTTTTACCTTTTTTAAATACCCTTTTATACATTTTCTGCACACTCTCTATATTCTTTATACCCTTAGCCTACATGCTTGTAATTTTTGTAGCCTGATATTTTAGCTTAGCTTTGGGGCTCTGCAAGGCAGAAAGACCAAACATTCACAGTAGAACTCCAGAGAGCTCTATATGATCTCAAAACTCGAGGTTTCAACCTTAGCTGAAACCTCCTCTCTGAAACATATTTTGTAAACTGTGCTCTGGGCTTATTTGGGGAGGGTTTCTTTAGAACAGGGGGACATTACTTCATTTATTAAGTTTCTTATTGAGAGATTCTAAACAAATATGCTGATTTGCAAAGCCCATAAAATTGTATATGCATTATACAGTAAGCGTACATCTCGGTGTGTTCCACCCTTGAAAAATTGCACACCTAAAATCCTATTAAAACACCGAAGCAAAACCCTTTTACCACTTTAACCGTGTCTGCCTCACCATTCTGAGAGCAGCCCAAAGGCCTCAGGTGCTGCTGCGGGGGTGAGAGGTTCCTGCAGGGTGAAAAGGGCAGCAGGAGCCTCCGAGCCACCCCTGCTCGGTCACAGAGGAGGGAAGGGCCAGGGCTTTCCTCAGCCACAGCAGCCTGGCACCCTGAGGGAAAATCGGATACAGCCTGGGGCGTGACAAGCAGCAGCCAGGCACGAGCAGATCCAGGAGGAGATCCATCTGTTCAGGAGATCCTCCAGGAGGGTGGCCTGGGAGGAGATCCCTGTGGGAAGGCAGCAGGAGTGGGAATGTCACCGTCCCCAGGTGTGCCTGCAGTGCTCACACACACTCGGGGGCTGCTGGCTGAGCTCTGCCTTTCCTTGTGCCTTTAAAAAACATTCTCATCCTTTGTTCTTGCCCATGCTGTGGCTGTGCTGTGACCCTGGGCTGAACATGAATTTTGGGGCACCACCGTGCGTATTTGGGGAATTTTGGGCTCGAGCCCTTTGGTTCATTTCACTGGGCAGCAAAATGTGGTGTTATTTGTACAAGGAACACCTGCTGGCTGTGTCACACCCCTGACCACCCCCAGGTCAGCCCTGCCAGTGGGACCTGGAGCTGCTCCTTCCCACCATGGCTCTGGGAGCCTCTGCTCCTCTGCACTTCCCTAAACCTTGGGACAACAGGAGGCAAGGGCTGTACCTGTGAAAATTCCAGCACTGCAGTGGTCTGAGAGGGCAGGGCAGGATGGGGGAGTGGGGCTGGGGGATTGCCTGCAGAAGAGATGGCTCTGCAGGGACCTTAGTGGGAGCTTTGGGCACCTGAAGGGAGCTCCAGGAGAGCTGGATAGGAACTTTTGACAAGAGGAGGTAGGAACAGGACAAGGGGGAATGGATTCAGACTGGGAGTAGGTTTACATTGGATCTTGGGAAGGAATTGCTCCCTGGGAGGGTGGGGAGGGCTGGGCTGGAATTCTCAGAGAAGCTGTGGCTGCCCCTGGATCCCTGGCAGTGTCCAAGGCCATGCTGGACATTGGGCCTTGGGGCACCCTGGGACAGTGGGAGGTGTCCATGGTGGAAGGTGGCACTGGATGAGCTTTAAGATCCCTTCCAGCCCCAAACCATTCTGGGATTCTGTGGTTCTGAGGAGCCAGATGGAGTTTGGGGTAAAACATCCCACCCTGCCCAGCCCTGGCCACACTGAAGGTGCTTTTTGATTTATAAACCCTGCACTGTGCCAGCTGCCAGCAGGGTCCCTGGCACTGACCAGGGAAGGGCCTTTGCTCAAGATGCAGTGATGTCAGCAGAGCTGTCACCCAGCTCTGCCTCCTGGAGCTCACCAGGTGCCCCAGACCCTGCAGGGATCTCTGAGCACTGACCCAGCCTGGAGCAGAACAGACAAGGATATGAACCGTCCCCATCTCCTCATGTCCCAAGGCTCAGGGAGGCCACATTTGCTGGAACATCCTCTCCCTGGGAGGTTCTCCAGAGCTTTGTGTGGAGCCTGGAGGCTCCCGTGGTGCTGCTGGGGGGCAGGAGGTCAGGAAGAGCATAAATCCCAAAGCCATCGAGGAGCAAAAAACCCCAAAACCCATCCATGGAAGAACATAAATCCCTCAAGGTCCGTCGAGGAGCAGGAACACCCCAGAACCCATCCATAGAAGAGCATAAATCCCAAAGCCCATTGAGGAGCAAAAAACCCCAAAACCCATCCATGGAAGAACATAAATCCCTCAAGGCCCATCGAGGAGCAGGAACAGCCCAAAGCCCATCTCCGAGCCAGAGTGGGGCTGATGCAGCTCTGCACAGGGAGCAGAAATCCCCCAAATTCCCTGAGCTTCCCAATGCCTGCACTTCGGCTGCCTGTGACCTTCTCGGAGCTGGGAGCAGCATTTTTAGGCTCACATTTTCCCCATGAAAAAACTGAAACAGGAGCAGCCCAATGCCCTTTGCCATCTCTTCCCATCAGCAGCGATTTTCCCTCTGCAGCCCTGGCTCATGGTTTCCCCTCCCGGTGATGCCTTGATGGGCTCACCTAGAAGGGAGGCCAGAGAAGGTTAGAGAATAAAAAGCAGATTAATTTATTGAAGGCCTTCAGGTGCATTTAGGGCAGACAAAGCCCAGTTGAGAGGCTACATCCAAAATGGACAGCGAGTCATGAGTTTTTCATACTTTATAACTTCTGTCCATTAACATATTGAGGTTTAATCCTCCAATCACATCTTCAGGTGATGATGTTAATTATTCCAATTTTGCTCCCCCCAGTTCACTGTTGGTTACATATTCTGGGGCTCTGAGGCAGCCAAGTGTCCTTGGATCCTGAGCTTTAGAGCAATTGTTTTGTCTAAAAATGCTGAGGGCATTTAGCACTTTAGATGGAGTCCAGAGCCACACACTAAAACTACAGATACACCAAAAAGACAGAAGCTGAAATCCTAAGGCACCACCAGGAGCAGATTTGGGGAACTGTCCGGGACTCTCGGATTCCCCGGGGAGCAGCGATCAGCCCCACTCGGCAGCAGCACCAATTCCCACCTCCCGCGGATTTTTCCACCTCCCTAATTTCGGAGGTGCCTTGGAAACTGTGAATTGCCTCCTCCAGAGCTGCCTGGCAGCCCCTCCTCCACGGCCATCAGCTGCAGCTCCTGACGGCAGCCAGCTGATTAGAGAAGGCAAATGAATTCTTTCATTAGCAGGAGCATTGTTATAATTAGGGTAGAAATTTGGCGCTGATGTCTTTTCTAAAAGGAGAGGATAGAAAACCCACCCTGTTTGGTACTGCTTTAAGGCCTCCTTAATTAAAAAACCAGAAGTAATATATTTATATTTGCTTAGGTTTTTATATATACATATTATATTTATTATATTTTTCCCCTGGCCCTGTTGAGTTAGTGCAGTTTGCTAATAAAAGTAAAAATCATCATTATCATAATTCATGGCAAAAAAAAAAAAAAATTTGAGAGGTCACAGAGATATTTTGGGAGACGCTGTTGAATCAAAACAAATTGCATTTCCAGCAGCTGGCATTTTCAGCTCCTGCTCGGTCCCGGGCGAGAGGACGGAGGAAGAAATAAATAGAGAGGCAGAAAGATAAATGGAGAGCAGCAGATAGACAGGTTTATGTAGCATTTTCATGTCTCATTGTTGGGTGACACGGTGTGAGTTATCTCCGTAATTACATCCCTCCTGCTCCCGCTGCTCGCTCCCAGGACCGCAGGGATCCCTGCCCGGGGCTGCTGTGGGAAAGGCAGAGGGAGCAGCCCCATGGGGGCCCAGATTCCTTCACAAGGATCCCACAGAGCTGCCAGGAAGCTCCCAGGGTCCCCTCTGTCCTTGGAGCTTTGGGGTACAGGAGGGTCACAGCAGCACCCAGCTGTCACATTGGGGTGTCTGTCCCACAGCCGTGGAATGGGTTGGGTTGGAAGGGACATTAAATCCCATCCCATCCCATCCCATCCCATCCCATCCCATCCCATCCCATCCCATCCCATCCCATCCCATCCCATCCCACCCCTGCCACGGCAGGGACACCTCCCACAGTCCCAGGCTGCTCCAGCCTGGCCTTGGACTCTCCCAGGGATCCAGGGGCAGCCACAGCTTCTCTGGCAATTCCAGCCCAGCCCTCCCCACCCTCCCAGGGAACAATTCCTAATTCCCAAGATCCCATCCATCCCTGGCCTCTGGCAGTGGGAAGCCATTCCCTGTGTCCTGTCCCTCCATCCCTTGTCCCCAGTCCCTCTCCAGCTCTCCTGGAGCCCTTCAGGCCCTGCCAGGGGCTCTGGGCTCTCCCTGGAGCCTTCTCCTCTCCAGGTGAGCACCCCCAGCTCTCCCAGCCTGGCTCCAGAGCAGAGGGGATTGGAGTTTTCTCCCCTCCTTTAAGAGCTGTGTCATTGCTGAAAGCCTCACTCTGCTCTGGGGCACCTCAACATCTGCACAGGTCAGTGTTGCTGCTGTTTCAGAGTTTTGGTGGCTCAGATGTACCAAGGACACCGAGAATTTCTGATTTCTTGGTACCAGGCAGCTTTTCATTGCCCATGGGGGTGTCAGTGCTGTGTCTCTGGGGTTGCTCTGGCAGATAAGATTTGCTGGATCTGTCTCACCCATTTGGGAAAGGGTCAGCTTTGAACTTCCTGCACTTTGTGTGGTTTTAACCTCACGATTTATCAAACATTTCCTCTGTCCAGGACACACAGGAAGAGGGAACGGCTACAACCTGTGTCTTTCACAGCTTTTTTTGCCCCAGTTTTCATTTGGCCAGTCTGGGAGGCAAAGAGAGGCATCTTCCTTTTGTTTCCTCTTCATCCCTGGCACTCTGGGGTGCTTTGGGGCACCTCCTGAAGGGATTCAGCCTCTGGGCCCTGCTCCATCTCCTTCCTTGGGACAGGGTTGGTGCCTGATGATTTTTTGCCTTTTCTTTTTATCTACCCTTTTTTACATTACATTTTCACATTTATACGTTTTTTACATTTTACATTTACCCTTTAATATACATTTTTATACCCTCTTTATATTTTCTGTACCCTTTATACATTCTTTGTACCCTTAGCCTACGTGCTCATAATTTTTGTAAGCTAATATTCTAGCTTCGTTTTAGAGTCCTGCAAAACAAAAAAACCAAACATTCACAGTAAGAGGCCAAGAAACCCTATAGTATCTCAAAACTCGAGGTTCCAACCTTGGTTGAAACCTTTTCTCTAAAACATATTTTATAAACTAAACTCTAACCTCATAAAAAAAAAAACAAAAACAAAACACCTTGAAATAAAGACAAATTACTTCGTTTTTAAAGTTTCTTATTTAAAAATTTTAAATATACTGATTTCCAAAGTCTGTAAAATTATATACATGTTATATGGAGTGTATACATCTTGGCGTGTTCCGCCTTTGAAAAGCTGTGCACCTGGAATCCTATTAAAATACCGAAGTAAAACCCTTTTTACTCCTCTTAACTGTGTCTTCCTCATAATCCTAAGAGCAGCCAAAAGGCAGCAGGGTCAGGGAGAAGGAATTCAGGCAGGTGCCACCAGCTCGGACCATCCATGGCTTTGTTGTGCTCCTAGAAATACATGAGGAGGGGTCTTGGTTTGAAAGACAGGGGTCTGCCAAGGCAGGCAGGAAGCCCCCCTGGAACAGGGAATATGAGCCCTTTCCCTCCCGAGTTATTGTAACTGTGAAATCAAGGGGCTCTCAAGAAAAAGATACTGGAAAAAAGGAATAACAGTTCTTTACTAATATTTTAGGGTGAAACCCCTCCTCCTGTGCCCTGTGTGGTTCCTTTTGGGGTGAAACACCTCCTCATGTGTGGTTCCTTTTGGGGTTCAAACACCTAATCCTGTGTGCTTCCTTTTGGGGTGAAATGCATCCTCCTGTGTGCTTCCTTTTGGGGTGAAACGCATCCTCCTGTGTGCTTCCTTTTGGGGTGAAACGCATCCTCCTGTGCCCTGTGTGGTTCCTTTTGGGATGAAACACCTAATCCTGTGTGTTTCTTTTGGGGTGAAACACCTCCCCTGTGTGGTTCCTTTTGGGGTTCAAACACCTCCTCCTATGTGGTTCCTTTTGAGGTGAAACATCTCCTCCTGTGTCCTTTGTGTTCCTTTTGGGGTGAAACACCTAATCCTGTGCCCTGTGTGGTTCCTTTTGGGGTGAAACACCTCCTCCTGTGTGGCTCCTTTTAGGGTGAAACACCTAATCCTGTGTGCTTCCTTTTGGGGTGAAACACCTAATCCTGTGCCCTGTGTGCTTCCTTTTGGGGTGAAACATCTCCTCCTGTGTGGCTCCTTTTAGGGTGAAACACCTAATCATGTGTGCTTCCTTTTGGGGTGAAACACCTCCTCCTGTGTGGCTCCTTTTGGGGTGAAACAACCCTCCTGTGCCCTGTGTGTTCCTTTTGGGGTGAAACACCTAATCCTGTGTGTTCCTTTTGGGGTGAAACACCCCTCCTGTGCCCTGCAGCACTTCTCAGCCCGTCTGACCGTGCTGCAAGGCCAGAGCCTCCCCAGCTGCTCCAAGGACTGTCCCCAGCTCTGGCTGTCACCCTGCTGAGCAGCCAGAGGGTCAAATCCTTCCAGGAACACAGAATCCCTTCCAGAGAGCACAGACGGGGGCAGAGCTCTGTGGCTGGGGATTCCAGAGCCCCGGGGGTGCTCTCCGGGTTGGAAGGGAGCAGGAATTTGGCAGCTCCTGCCAATCCTGTGGCTCCAGGGCAGGAGGAGAGCCTGGAGCATCCTCTGCTCACACAGCCAGGCCACGGATTTGCTGCACAGGGACATTTCCAACCCTGGGGCCGTTCCTGGCTCCTGGCCATCAGCTGGAGGAGGGAAACTTTGATCTGTGCAGCTCCCGAAGAGAGCAGCTGAAGTTGGCAGCGAAGGGCTCAGATCCAGACCCTTCCCAAACTTTGCACGGCAGATCCTCCCCGTTGTCCCCGGGACAGGGGTGAGTGGGGCTGTGGCTGTCCCACTGTGCCCCAGCCCCTCCCAGGTGGGATCTGGGGAGCAGCAGCACAGGGAGCACCTCAGTTCTGGGGTTTTGGCTGCCCCTGGACCCCTGGAAATGTCCAGGGCCAGGCTGGACAGGGTTTGGAGCAGCCTGGGACAGTGGGAGGTGTCCCTGCCCGTGGCAGGAGCAAGATGAGCTTTAAGATCCCTTCCCACCCAAAGCAGTCAGGGATTCCACGAAAATATTTTGGGATTTTGAGCTGCAGGTAACTTTTGTGTGATCTCCTGTGCTGAAGCTTCACCTCTCCAAATCCCAGGCTATGAACCCCTGTTGGCTCTGCGGGTGCAGCACACATTGTGACAGAGAGGGAGCTCCTTTCCTTCTGCCGAGCAGGGTCTGCTCAGGGTGGCCACAGCAGGGTCCCTGAAAAGCCATTCTTTGGGAGCTCTGTGTGCCACCTGAGCCATCAGAGCTGCTGTCCCATCCCTGCCATCCTGATCCAACCCCTCTGGTCCCTCTGCTGGGGGCTGGAGAGAGGAGAAGCTTTGGCTGAGTGGTGGCCCCGGCAGTGTTCTCGTGTGACACCTGAGCCCAGGTGAGGAGAGCTGCTGATGCCAACGATGCCAGAGTGAATTTTGCCTTTTTTCTTTTTTATATTTGTAACCTTCCCAGTATTTTCCCTACCCTTTTCCCCAGCTAGAGAGACCAAAGCCATGGCAGAGCGCCAAGCCGAGGGGGCACAAGGCCCCTCTGCTATCTTGGTCCTTTCTGGGAACAAAATCTTCAAGACACATTTTCAACAAGTCCATAATGCTGAGGGTGGAGGGCTCCAGAGAAGGGCTTGACCTGGGGGGAATTGCATCACCACTTGTCCTCCTAATTGGTGCTTTTGATCAATTCTGCTAATTTCCTCAAACCTATCAAACTGTATTCACCCCTCTGGGGTTGGGCTGTTGTGGATATTCTTCAGAACTGCCCCTGGAGCTCCAAGAAAGATCCACTTTTCTGTGACCTCCTGGATTAAAATGATCTCGAGTTTCATTTCCAGGTTGAAAAAGGCAACACCTCAGCCTGCACAAGGGAATCCACCACAGCCTGTCCTGGAAAATCTGCATCTTTCAGGCATTCAGGAGCTGAGCCTCCCTCCCAAGGCTGATTTCAAAGTATTCATCTCTCTGAAATGTTTAATTATAATTACCTTAAATTTCAAAACAAGAGGTCATCTGAACTGGAAAATAGATTGTTTTTTTCTCCTTTGAGAATGTCAAAACACTTCATTTTGACAAATTCAGAACCCAGTCCAAATTTTTTTCTGACTCAATAAATTAATCAAAACCGACCTCCTCTTAGAAGAAGTGTCAGTTTTGGAAAAATCAGCATTTTTCAGTGGAAAAAAACACAATTCATCCAAAAATTACTATGACTTCTTGTCTCTGTGTGTCTCCTGTGCTGCTGTTCCTGGTAACTGTGATCCTGCTGGATTAATTACACTGGGCAAGGAGACAAAACCAGGAACAGCACCAGCCCGAGTGGGAAACTTTCCTTTTTCAGGTTCAGAGATAAGTTGAGAACATTTCTCTTTTTCTGACTTCTCCAAGTCTGAGGCTGAGCAGACTTCAAGGTGTGGTGGCCCCAGGGGAGTTTTCTCTGCTGCAACCTGTGACCCTTGAAATTCCCCCCTTCCCACCCAGCCTGTGCCCTCTGCTCGCTCCCATTTCCCCTAAAAACAGGCGTCAGCTCCACTGCCTTTAAATATGGATTTATTGCTGGTGCGATCCAGGAGGTGCTTTAAAAAAATCCCTCACCTCGCAGAGGGATTCAGCTGGGACCAGACCTTGCTCCAAGATACACAAATGAGTCTGGAATAACTTCACTGTCTCAATTCCCAGAGGGAATGGGATGGGGGAGTAAAAGTAGAGCTGATGGAAGAACTCTGGTTTCAGAGAATCACAGAATCCCAGAATGGTTTGGGTTGGAAGGACTTTAAAGGTCATCTAGTGCCACCCCTGCCATGGCAGGGACACCTCCCACTGTCCCAGGCTGCTCCAGCCTGGCCTTGGACACTGCCAGGGATCCAGGGGCAGCCACAGCTGCTCTGGGAATTCCAGCCCAGCCCTCCCCACCCTCCCAGGGAACAATTCCTAATTCCCAAGATCCCATCCAGCCCTGCCCTCTGGCAGTGGGAAGCCATTCCCTGTGTCCTGTCCCTCCATCCCTTGTCCCCAGTCCCTCTCCAGCTCTCCTGGAGCCCTTCAGGCCCTGCCAGGGGCTCTGGGCTCTCCCTGGAGCCTTCTCCTCCCCAGGTGAGCACCCCCAGCTCTCCCAGCCTGGCTCCAGAGCAGAGGGGCTCCAGCCCTGGCACCAAAGAGCAGCACTGGGGAGGATTCTGGCTGGATCCAGGCTAAGCTGGGTCGGGGGGCACCCCCACTCTGACCTGGGTGCAGTGATGCCCCCCAGGCCCACGCCCTGTTTGTTTCACCTGCATAAATGATGGGATTGCGGAGGTTTGTGGCAGCTGGACAGAGGTTTTAGTGTTGCCAGTGGCACTGGAATATAAGAATTATTTCCTCCCTATGTAGTCCAGCCCGGAGCGGGATGGCAGTGATTTACAGGGGAAATGCTCCTGCCCTGGCTGTGCCTGGGCTCAGCACAAAGCACACACAAATCTGTAATTCCTGGGAGTGCCCTGGGAGTGCCCCAGGCACGAGAAGAGCAGCAGGGCTGGAGTGGCAAAGCCTGAGCAGCACAGGATCGAGGGCTGGATCCTGCCCCGAGCCCAGCAAAGCTCCACCACCAGCCTGGGGTGACACCTTCTCTTCCCTGGGTGGGATTCATGACCAGTTTGCCCTTGGGCAACAGTACCCCTGGGGCAGCAGTGGAGGCTCTGGCTGTGCTGGCACTGGGGACAGGATGTCCCTGGACCAAGGGGGACCTGTCCACCCTGGACTTCTGCCCCCGAGAGTCCCACCTTCCTCCACTTTAATGAACCCCCTGGTGCCGAGAAGCCCAAATTCCCAAAGGACTCCCACCTTTGCCGGTCTGCTCCAATCAGCTCCCGAAACACAAATCCTGACAGCCACCGCAGGCACCTCTCAATGAAGTTGCCATAGTTACTGGTGCCTCACAGCAGCCTCGGAGCTCATTAAAATGATTTGAATGGCTACCCCATCATCGAGGCTCTGGGGGGGAGCTCTGGCGGGGAGGGGAGCCCTGGGCTCCAGGAGGGTGGTGGAGAGTGGCTCCAGAGCCTGCCCATGTCCAGGGCCTGTCCATGTCCAGAGCCTGCCCAGCTCCAGAGCCTGCCCAGCTCCATCCAAAACCTGTCCAGCTCCATCCAGAGCCTTTCCAGCTCCAGAGCCTGTCCAGCTCCAGAGCCTGTCCAGCTCCAGAGCCTGCCCAGCTCCATCCAGAGCCTGTCCAGCTCCAGAGCCTGCCCAGCTCCATCCAGAGCCTGCCCAGCTCCATCCAGAGCCTGCCCAGCTCCATCCAGAGCCTGTCCAGCTCCAGGGCCTGCCCAGCTCCAGGGCCTGCCCAGCTCCAGGCACAAGCTCAGGACAGAGCCGTGGGGACAGAGCTGGCACAACCCAGAGCAGTGTCCCCACCCTGTGCTGGTCCCTCCTGGATCCAGGTGGGCATGGGGCTCCCCCAGGGTGTCCTTCCCAGCACCTCCCCCATGGCTGAGGCTGCAGTCACATCCTCCCCCAGGCCAAGTCCTCACATCTCCAGCAGGGATGGTTTCCCACCTTCCCACGCTCTCCAGCAGCCCAGGAGATGATGCTGGGGGCAGTGGAGTAGTTTGAAATAGGAGCTGGAACCTTCCTCCTCTTTCAACCCATATTTTAGAAATTGCTGTATTAAAAAAAAAAAAAAAATCCTTTTTTGGGTTCACCCAAAACATTCATTCAAAATAAAGGGTTTTTTTTTTTTTTTTGTGGGTTTTTTTTTTTTTTTTAACTTAGACACGGCTGTGAAGAACAAGTATTTTGGGATTTAGCTTAAACCCAAGCAGTTTTAAGAAAAGAAAAATAAAAAAACCTGTTAAAAATATAATGGAATACTACAGAAAAAAAAAATAAAAGCCCCAAAATACCCTGCTAAAAAACCTCATGGGTTTTTTGGGCACTTCTGCTCCGGGAAGGAGGTCGCTGTGGCATCCTTGGGCAGGTGCTGCTCATGGAGGCTGCAGGACTCCATGTGGCTGAGGGCACCGCTGGCGGTGAGAGGATCGGAGAGCCGCAGGATGCTCCGGGGGGAGGAGGAGGAGGAGGAGGCTGAGGCTCGGCGCTCCCAGGGGAGGGGGTCGCTGGGAGACGAAGGATTCCCACCTCCCTGCGGCTGTCCCCAGCCCAGGCTGTGCCAGGATCCCCTCCCGGGGCAGGGACCCCACCCCGGCCGTGCCCGGCTCAGCAATCCCCGCACCCGGAGCGAGCCCAGGGCTGCAATTCCTCTGTTCCCTCGCTCCAGCCCATCGCGGGCAGCCCAGCCAGGCTCGGGGGCCGCAGGGATGCACAGCCACCCCAGGCATGGCGAAAGGGGCAGAGCTGCCGAGCAGACCCCCAGCCCCTCCCCAGCCGCAGGGTGGGCGCTCTGCTGCCCCTTGGGAGCCACCCCCGGGCAGCTCCAGGGGCAATGCCACACCATGGGACAGGACTGTCCCACCCCGGGGGATGCAGGGCCACCCCGGGGTCCCTGGGCTTTTCCAGCAGCTCCAGGTCGGCTCTGGTGTTTCCCCACAGCGCAGGGACCACCGGGGGCAGCTCCCGGGGGCTCCACAGCCCCCGAGCTCCCGCACTCCCCTCCCCACGGGGGCCCAGCCCGCGCCCCTCGCTGTGCAGAGCTATCAGGGCACACGGATAATCTTTTACTCTTCAGTACAAATAATTTATTACATTAAAATAACGTTTTTAAAAAATGAGTACTTTGGGAATAATTCAGGCTCGCCTGCGGAGGCATTTTTCAAAGTGCCATAATAGGCACTTAGAAATGGGTGGTTATTTTTATTCTCCGAGCCTGTCAAGAAGCTGATGGATCGAATTGGCTGATGACAAGGCAGCTGAGTGCTCATAGACGGAGACCACAGCGGGAACACGGAGCCTGTTACAAATGAGCAGCCTGCCCAGGTCGGAGCCTCCCGGCTCTCTGCAGCTCTGCGGCACGGTCCTGCTGCCCCGCGGTGACAGGGACCTGGGCAGCGCTGTCCGGAAGGGCACAGGGGGCAGGCAGCCCCTCCCAGCTGCCACCCCTCTGCCCTGCAGCTCCGTCCCATCGCCCCTGCCTGGCTGAAATGGCCCTTCCCACACGCCCACCGCTCCTCCGGGAGGGTGAGTGTCCCAGGGATGGCGGTGACAGCTCCTTGAGGCCAGGATGCGACAGGCACGATCTCTCTCCAGTTGGGTGAACCACCGGCACCTCGAGCAGGGTGGGAGCACCAGCCGAGGGGGGATGCCCTGGTTATGTCCTGGTGCCAGAGTTCTGCTCTTATCCCAGGGCTCTGCCTCCTCACCCTCTGCATCACAGCCCAAAATAAACCCTCCTGCTCTGTCCCACCCATGGCCACTGCAGCCAGAGCCCTTCTGTCATAGCAGAGGCTGACCGAGCAGGGCATGGGGGCTGGGGGATGGGATGGCCCTTGGAGCAAGGCTGGGAGCCTCCCAGTGTGTCCAGGAGAATCCCAGTGTGCCCAGGAGCATCCCATTGTGCCCAGGAGTCTCCCAGTGTGCCCAGGAGAATCCCACTGTGCCCAGGAGCCTCTCAGTGTGTCCAAAGGCATCTCAGTGTGTCCAAAGGCATCTCAGTGTACCCAGGAGCATCCCTGTGTGCCCAGGAGCCTCCCAGTGTGCCCAGGAGCCTCCCAGTGCATCCACAGCTGGGTTTTGGATGGAAGGATTCACCACTCATCAGTGACCCTCACAGCCTCTGCATGGGCTGGCTCCTCATCCTTTCCCCCAGGGAGCCCTGACCTCCAGGGGGCTTGGAGGGAAAACCCTGGTGCAAACTCAGGAAGGGCACCGATCCCATGGCATTCCAAATCCTCGCCCCACACCCCTCAGTCCCTCCAGCCCTGCTGCTGGGGGCACACAGCCCTCCAGAGGTGTCTGAGCACAGCCACAGTGCCAGTGTGAACTGACCTTGAGGGCTCCTCCATCCTCCAGCCACATTTGGGAGCCAACAGGGACCCTCCCTGTGCGTGCTGCTGCAGGACACAGGGCACAGCTGGGCACAGCTGGGCACAGCTGGATGGTGCAGGACACAGCTGGGCACAGCTGGGCACATCTGGATGGTGCAGGACACAGGGCACAGTGGGATGGTGCAGGGTGCATGGCACAGCTGCTCACAGCTGGGCACAGCTGGATGGTGCAGAACACAGGGCACAGCTGGATGGTGCAGGGTGCATGGCACAGCTGGGCACAGCTGGGCACAGCTGGATGGTGCAGGGTGCATGGCACAGCTGGGCACAGCTGGGCACAGCTGGATGGTGCAGGATGCATGGCACAGCTGCGCACAGCTGGGCACAGCTGGATGGTGCAGGGTGCATGGCACAGCTGGGCACAGCTGGAGCCACCTCTGCAGTGCCCAGCAAGGCAGGGTCCGTGGATGGCACTGCAGAGACAGAAATGATCACACCCTCCTTGGCTCTGCAGCCGTGGGGTGACACTTCCTCAGGGCAGGAGAAACCCAAACTCTCTGTTCCCACAGCCCAGGCAGGACACAGATCCCATCCAGGCCAACCAAAGGGGCAGGAGGGGTCAAGCCCATGTGGATGCACCCCCTACACCCCTGGGCACTGCCCCTGCCCGGCTGCCAGCACAGAGCCTGCAGGAGAGCTCCTGGCACAGCTCATCTGCCAAGGGTTGGTGAGAGCTCCCTCTCCAGGGGCACCACCTCCCGAGGAGGGGTCAGGTCTGTCCCTGGCCTCAGCCCCCAGCTCCTCATGATCTCAAAGCAGGGCAGATGTCTCCAGGAAAGCTCCCGACCTTTCCCCAACCCTCCTGCCCTGGGCAAGGAGCAGAGCCTGTGCTGGCAAAGGGGACATGACTGCAGGGCAGATCTCCGAGCTGAGCTGAGCTGCTGCTCCCAGCACAGCCCTCCCCAGCCCCAGGGTTTGCCCTGGCCCTCGGGGTCTTCCTGAGACGTCTCCTGGAATGGTCTCTGCTGCGGAGCAGTTGGCTGAGCACGTTCTGAGGGCGAGCAGAGGTGAGGCAGGGCGAGCTGCAGGCGGCCCGCGGTGCTTTGGAGCTGTGAATCATTGATGAGCCCATTCTGAAGGCTTTGCACTGCCCAGGGCTCGGCCAGCCCAGCCTCGTTCCTCCTGCCGGAGCTTTTCCATGCTCAGAGAGCAGCGGAGCAGCCCTTGGAGCCTGCCTGAGCAGGGCCAGCCTGGACACCAGGGCAGAGACTTGCTGGGGAAGCACTGCCAGCGGCAGCTCCTGGGGCTGGAGGAGTCACCCTGGGCTGGGGGAACAACTCTGGGCTGGGGGAACAGCCCTGGGCTGGAGGAATAATCCTAGACTGGTGGAGAAACCCTGAGCTGGAGGAACAGCCCTGGGCTGGTGGAGAAGCCCTAGGCTGGTGGAACAACCCTGGACTGGAGGAATAATCCCGGACTGGGGGAGAAACCCTGAGCTGGAGGAGTCATCCTGGGCTGGTGGAGAAGCCCTGGGCTGGAGGAACAGCTCTGGGCTGGGGGAACAACCCTGGGCTGGAGGAATGATCCTAAACTGGTGGAGAAACCCTGAGCTGGAGGAGTCACCCTGGGCTGGGGGAACAACCTCGGGCTGGTGGAGAAGCCCTGGGCTGGTAGAGTCACCATGAATTTGTGGGTCATTCCTGGGCTGATGGAATGACCCTGGATTTGTGGGTCATTCCTGGGCTGATGGAATGACCCTGGATTTGTGGGTCATTCCTGGGTTGGTGCAGTAACCCTGGGCTCCTGCTGGGGCAGAATCTGCTCTGCAGAGGCTTGGAGGGGCTGATACAGACCTGGTCCGGAGGGTGTGAAGCAAACCCATCCCTTAAGGATTTAATCTGTCCAGAGCCAGCCATTCCTGCAGCAGGCTGAGACATCCCTGAGCCAGGCTGCAGCTCCAGGGAATGCTGAAAGCTGCAGCAGCTGCTGAGGGGCTCCCAGGAGAGCTGGGAGCTGCAGGAGGGGAGGCTGCAGAGTGACGGATATTCTGGGGAAGCCCCAGTGCAGTCCATCCATCCCACAGACCAGGATGGATGATGGATATTCCAGGGAAGCCCCAGTCCAGTTTTTCACCCCACAGACCAGGGTGGATGATGGATATTCTGGCTGAAGCTTCGGGACTCTCTAGTCCTATTTTCACCTCACTGACCAGGGTGGACAATGGATATTCTGGGGGAAGATACAGGAGCCTTTAATCCTGTTTTCACCACCCTGACCAGGATGGATGATGGATATTTTGGGGGAAGGTACAGTACCCTCTAGTCCTATTTTCACCCCACTGACCAGGGTGGATGATGGATATTTTGGGGGAAGATGCAGAACCCTTTAATCTTGTTTTCACCCCCCTGACCAGGGTGGACACTGGATATTTTAGGGGAAGATTCAGGATCCTCTAACACTGTTTTCACCCCACTGACTGGGGTGGATTATGGATATTCTGAGTGAAGCTTCGGGACTCTCTAGTCCTGTTTCCACCCCACTAACCAGTATGAACAATGGACATTTTGAGGGAAGATACAGGACCCTGTAGTCCTATTTTCACCTCACTGACCAGTATGGACAATGGATATTTTGGGGGAAGATACAGTACCCTCTAGTCTTGTTTTCACCCCACTGACCAGGATGGATGATGCATATTTTGGGGGAAGATACAGGACCCTCTAGCCCTGTTTTCACTGCACTGACTGGGATAGATACTCTGGAGGAAGCTTCAGGACATTCTAATCCTGTTTTCACCCCCTGACCAGGATGGACGATGGATATTTTGGGGGAAGATATGGGACGCTCTAGTCCTGTTTCCACCCCCCAGCAGCAGTTTGGGATTTCTGGAGGTGGCAGTGGCAGCTGCCACACCTGTGGCTCTCAGACTGCACCCACCCTGCTGGCACAGCAGGTCCCACCATTCCCAGCTGTGCCAAGCCAAACTCCAGTCCCTGACTGGAGAGGGATCCCTGCTCCATGCAGTTGAGGCTCTTCCCCGGTGCTCCAGCCTCTCAAAGCCTGGCTGGCTGTGGAAGAAATGAAAAGGAACATGACTTTGAATTTCAGAGCCCAGAAGTTGCAGCATTTCCCTCTCTCACAGCCTCCTGCCTGCAGATTCAAAGCTCTCCTGAGGCTCCTGAATTGATTCCCTGCTCTGGGAGGCAGGGAAGGTTTACAGGCTCATCTCCACCCCACTGTGGCCCAGAGCTGGCAGGATACGTGCCCAGGGTGGTATCAAGAGCCAGAGGCAGAGCTGACAACTCAGTAACTCTCTGTTCTTCTTCCTCCCACTCCATCCTTTAAGCGTCCCAGTTTCCTCAGGAGTTAGGCTGAGGTGAGGATAAAAACACACCTGGGATTTTCCCAACCATCTTGCTTTCTTTGGGGGAGGGTTTCGGGCTCTGGGAAGCTCATTCCCCTGCAGTGCAGCCGGAATGTCACCCTAGCCTGGCCCTGCTGCCCTGCAGGGTCACAGGGAGCGCTCACCCCTGACCCTGAGCGTTCATCTCATCCCCATCTCCCTGATAGCAGGGCATGTCCAATTAGAGGCAACGGCCACTTCTGACCTTCTTTGGTTTGAAAAGCCTCATTAGCTTGGATTTTTGCTGTTTCAGATTCCCTCTCCCTCCTGGCTGAGCGTGTCCTTGCTGTGGGGGCTGTGAGGGTCAGTGTGGGATGTGCTCTGGGGCTCACAGGGGACAGGGCGGAGCTGCCCTGGGCCACAGCAGTCCCTTCCCTGCCATGGGGGCAGGTGAGGGGTGTGCCCAGCAAAGCATTCCTGCCTTGTGGGAGTATCCCACAGGAGAGGCACTTCTGCAAGGAGCCAGGACACTCTGTGTCCATCCTGTGTCCCCAGGAGAGCTGTGATCAGGAACTGCAGTGCCAGGACACAGGGAATGGCTCCCAGTGCCAGAGGGCAGGGCTGGATGGGATCTTGGGAGGGAATTGTTCCCTGGGAGGGTGGGGAGGGCTGGGCTGGAATTGCCAGAGAAGCTGTGGCTGCCCCTGGATCCCTGTGAGTGTCCAAGGCCAGGCTGGAGCAGCCTGGGACAGTGGGAGGTGTCCCTGCCCATGGTGGTGGGGGGCACAGGCTGAGTTCTGAGGTCCTTCTAACCCAACCCATTTTATGGTTTTCTGAAGAGACCACAGCCAGGAAAGCAGCTCTGCTTTTTGAGCAGCTCTGCTCAGCGAGGAGCCTCAGCAAAGGCAGGACGCTGGGCAGAAAAGGTGACCGCAGTTTCCCGAACCCTGCTGTGGTTCCTGGGATGAGCAGTGTGGATCGATGGCCTCCCCTTGCAGGCCTTTGAGAGCAGCACGTTGGACAAAGGGCTGGAAACATCCCTGGAGCAGAGCAGGCTCGGGGTGTGCAGGCTCAGAGGAGCCATGGGCAGAGCTCAGGTGTGTCTTCATCACCACCAGGCTGTGCTGAAGCCCCTGGGGACTGGGACAGCCAGGGCAGGTCAGGCTGGAGATCAGGGAAAGGCTCTTCCCCCAGAGGGTGCTGGGCACTGCCCAGGCTCCCCAGGGAATGGGCACGGCCCCGAGGCTGCCACAGCTCCAGGAGCGTTTGGACAGCGCTGCCAGGGGTGCACAGGGTGGGATTTGGGGGTCTGGGCAGGGCCTGGGGTTGGTCTGGATGATGCTGGGGATCCCTTCAGCTCAGGACATTCGGTGATTCCATGATCCCTGACCCCTTGCTGCAGGCACCCCCAGAGGGAGGTGTCCCTGCCCGTGCTCAGAGTGCTCGGAGCTGTCCCTGCTCCCTCGCAGATGGAGTCTGTTGTCATCGCCGTGATTTAGAGCGACTCGGAGGCGCAGGCTGAGGTCTGCAGCGAGCGATGAACACGCGATGCCTCCAGGCATTCCCGGGAACAGATGCAGGCACGTGGGCTCAGACCCCCATTTCTCCAGCCAGCGAGTGGAGAGAGAACGGTTCATGGGCTCTGGTTCAAACAGGATCTGAAATATCCTCCTAGCAGAGTTTTCCAGAAATAAATGAAATATCTGAGGACTGCAAGCAAGGGAATGATTAACACATGGAGAGCTGCAGCCAGGCACTCTGTGGTGCCCAAAGGAAGAGGCCCTGCTGTGTCCCTGTCCCTGTCCCTGTCACCTCCTCTTCCCTGAGCTCTTTTGGGTCAGGGCAATGAAGTGTCACCCCCTTTGCCACACAATTTTGTAACGAGGGAAGGAGAATTGCTTCATCCAGGCACCTTCATAAGGGAATTCCCAGCAAAGACCTCACTTATGGATCCTCACAGCTCCAAGAAGGAGCTACTGAAAGTAGTGCTTTGTTCCTGACCTAAACTATTTTTGTCTCTCTGTGCTCCAGTCTGGAGCTGTTTGAGTGTTCAATTCCTGGGTCTGTTTCCTGTCTGTGCCATTGCCAGGGTGTTATTTGGACCTCCAGAAAGAACAGAAACCCATCAGAAGGTAATCTGGCTCGGGAGAGTTTGGAACAGGGGCAGAAGCAGAACCAGTCAAAAACATATATTCCTGCCTCTTTATCAAAGATTTGGGGCTGGGTCAGGCTGGGGCAGTGGACATTCAGCCCATTTCAGTGATTTGTTTGTGAAATCTCATTTCTGGGTGTTTGATACCAATGGTTTGTTAGCCACAGAGCCCAGGGAAATCCTCATTGCCAGGCCATGCTGTGGAAAGCCCGTGGAGAGCAGTCCTCCTGGAGCCAGGTGTGTCCCCAGGATCTCCTTCTGCACCTGGACACATCCCCGTGGAGCTGGACATCCCTCAGTGCCCCAGGGTGCCCCTCAGCCAGGACAGCTGCCTTGTGCTGTCCCCCCTGTCCCTGAGCTGGCACCTGCCGCCACAGGTGGGGGTGACCCAAAGCCCAGCCTGGGCACACCTCAGCCTCACACCCCCACACCTGCGCCTGCCCCACACAGGAGAGGCAGAGGGTCGCCAGGACAGCCCTCCCCGATGGGAATCTCATGCCCTGGGTGTCTCCTGGTGTGGGGAACGTGGGGAAGGAGCCTTCTCCAAGAACAAAGAGGAAACAGATGTCGAAAGTGCCACTTTCAGCTTTTTTGCAGGAGAGGTACAAAGTGCCTTTGAGCTGTGGGTGACACAAACGCCCAGGGACTGACCAAAAGTGGCTTCTGCCACCAGCCCCAACCCCAACCTTTCTGCTCCGGGTGGGAGCACTCACTCCACCACAATTCCTCTGTGTTTTCCTACAGCCTCGATGTTCCCCCACTGACCTGAATGCTCAAATGGCCTTGGGGGGGTTGGGGGAGTCTTGCACCACATGGAGGTGTCTGGAGACCCCCCAGTCTGGGACAGTCTGTCCAGGTCATCCATCCCTGCCTCAGCCAGGTGGGGCTGCGTGAGGGGAGTCCCTCCTGGAAATCACCCAGGATTATGGATTTTGGGGTATTTTGGGATCCTTGTTCATCAAATGTTCTCTCTTGTCATGAGCTGAGTCTGAGGTGGGCGAGAGGGGAGTGGAGGGGGATTTTGGGTGTTTAGGAGCAAGCAGAGGTCAATGAGTTGCTGAAGGTTAACTCACAGCACCTGCAGGGGCTTGGGAAGAGCATTTTGTTTCCTGCAAATACAAACCCAGATTGGAACAGAGCCCTGCCAGCCCAGCTCCACCCTGGAGGGTGTCCAGGGTAGCTGAGGGGGGCCCGAGTGGCCACTGGACCAAAGAGGACCAGTCACACCCCTGGGGGTAGGGATGGAGAGCTTGGCCGTGCCCCCAAATGTGCACCACCGCTGCCTGGGGGCTCAGGGATGAGAGAGTTGTCCCTCGAGCTCTCTGTGTCCCCACGGAGCTGACCTTGCCAGGACCTTGGCTCCAGCTTGAGCAGAGCTCCGGGATGGGACAGGGCAATTGGCTCTTGGCTGTTCTCCATCCTCGGGCCCCAAACCGACCCGCTGGGGCTCAGCCAAGCTCCCAGCTCACCCTCTCCACCTCCCAGGAGCCCCTCAGCCGGGAATTCCCGCAGGAGCTGCCCCCACTTTCCCCACGTGTTGAATTCCTGCTGGAGCGCAGTCCCTGCGAGCTCCCGGGGCTGTCCGGGGGATGCTGGGGACACCGTGACCTTTGGGGACAGAAGGATTGGGGCTGCTCGCAAACAGCCAATGGCACTGCTCTCCTGCAGGCTCAGCCGGACCCGCCCGGGAGCCGCGGCAGGGGGAGAGGAGGGGACGCGGCTGTCCCCGCAGCTCCTGCCTTTTGTCGCCAGTCCCTGCTCCATCGCCATCCTCCGCAGGCGGCAGCGGCTTCGTGCTTCCCTCTAGTGGTGCCAGCCCCGGAACGGCCGTGATTGCAACCCCCTGATCCCCCTGCACCCCGATCCCCTGCACCCCGATCCCACTGTGCTCTGTGATCCCCCTGCACACTGATCCTGATCCCCCTGCACCCCGATCCCCCTGCACACTGATCCCACTGCACACTGATCCCACTGCACCCTAATCCTGATCCCCCTGCACCCCGATCCTACTGCACCCCCATCCCACTGTGCTCTGTGATCCCACTGTACCCCGATCCCACTGCACCCGGATCCTGATCCCACTGATCCTGATCCCACTGCACACTGATCCCACTGCACCCTAATCCTGATCCCCCTGCACCCCGATCCTACTGCACCCCCATCCCACTGTGCTCTGTGATCCCACTGTACCCCGATCCCACTGCACCCGGATCCTGATCCCACTGATCCTGATCCCACTGCACCCTGATCCCATTGTGCTCTGTGATCCCACTGTATCCTGATCCCACTGCAGCCTGATCCCACTGCACACTGATCCTGATCCCACAGTGCTCTGTGATCCCACTGCACACCGATCCCACTGCATCGTGATCCTGAACCCCCTGCACTCCGATCCCACCTCACACTGATCCCACTGTGCTCTGCCATCTCACTGCACCCAGATCCCACTGTACACCCCAATCCCACTGCACACTGACCCCACTGCATTCTGTGATCCCACTGTGCTCTGTGATCTCATTGCACACTGATCTCACGGCACACTAATCCCATTGTGCTCTGTGATTCCACTGCATTCTGTGATCCCACTGCACACTCCGATCCCACTACACACCCTGATCCCACTAAACACTCTGATCCCACTGCTTTCTGTGACCCCACTTCACCCTGATCCCACTGCGCCCTGTGCTCCCACCCTGACTCCCTGAGTCCCCACTGCCCCAGGCAGAGCAGCCACATGAACAGGGCTGCCCTGGACCAGGCTGACCTCGAGGCTGGGTCCCAGCTGGGTCCCTGCTCAGGGCAGGATGTCCCAGCTGGGAACAGAGGAGCTGTGACACCTTGGGATGTGTGAGTGGCTCTGTCCCCACTGTGATGTGTGAGTGGCTCTCTCCTCCCCTGGCAGGGGATTCCTGCCCCTGGGGGTGTTTGAAGCTCCTTGTCCACTGTCACGGTGCCACAGACTTGGTCAGAACCAAATCCTCAGGGCTGCTGGCTAAAATTTATTCCTCCTTGTTGCCCTGAAAGATTTTGCAGTCTTTCCCAAAATGCTGACTTTATTTTGCATGCTGGGTCCCCCCATGCTGTGCTCTGCTTGGAGGCTGTCCCGGGAAGGCTCCTCTTTTCCTGCCTAAGGAATTGGCTGAGCCAATTCTCTCAAGCCAAAGCCTTGACTGAGCAAATTCAGCTTTTTTAGAGATGTGACTGTTCTGTGCTGCCCGGGGTGGGGAGCTCAGGGCTCTGCTGGCACTGCAGGGGCTGGTGTGAAGAAACTGCTGATCCTCCAGGGACCTGTTTGGGCTCTCACCTTCACTTGGGTGCTGAACCTGAGCCCAGGTATGCCCAGGTAGCCAAGAAGGCCAATGGCTGCTGGGCTGTACCAGCCATGGTGTGGCAGCAGGACCAGGGCAGCGATTGCCTCCTGTGCTGGGCACTTCTGCGGCACCTCCAGCCCTGGGGTCAGTTTTGAGAAGGGAGAGACCTTGAGGGGCTGGAGGGTGTCCAGGGAAGGGAACAGAGCTGGGAAAGGGCTCAGCCTGGAGAAAAGGAGGCTCAGGGGAACCTTGTGGCTCTGCACAGCTCCTGACAGGAGGGGACAGCCGGGGGGGTCGGGCTGTGCTCGCAGGGAACAGGGACAGGAGGAGAGGGAACGGCCTCAGGCTGGGCCAGGGGAGGCTCAGGATGGATATTTGGGAAATTTCTTCACTGAAAGGGTGGTTGGGCATTGAAATTGCTCAGGGCAGTGGTGGGATCCCCATCCCTGGAGGTGTCCAAGGAATGGCTGGAAATGGCACTTGGTGGTGGTCAAAGGTTGGACTCGATCTTCCTGGAGATCTTTTCCAACTTTAATGATCCCATGATTCTCTTCCCAGGATGCACGGAAGGTACCTGGAATGGGGAGGGATGAATCCAGCCTCGGGAGTGAAAACTGCGTGGGGCAGGTGCCAGTGGAGCTCTGCCTTCCCCTCCCAATGGGTCTAACCTGGTTGTCTCAGAAAAATGAAGCAATCTAAGCAAAAATGGGAACACTCCCAGTTTCTGGCAGATGGAGTGAGTTGTTCTTCAGCCCCACAGGTGCTGTTCAGTCCAGCCCAGCTCCAGAGCCAGGCTGGAGCAGCTGGTGGCTCTCCCAGAGCTCAGGGGCAGAGATAAGGTCACGGAGAAGGGCCTCACATCCCAACTCCTGCTGCGTTACAAGATAATTGTGGTACGGAAGTTGTCGTACATCCCTCTGAGGAGCCAGGCCTGGCACATTCCATTCCTCTCTCCAGCACCACCAGGATAAAAAGCAAGTGAGGAAATGTGGCTGCCAGCCTGGGAAAGTGTTAGCAAGGCCAATCACAGCTGATAATTAGCGCTGAGAGCACTGAGCTCATCTCTTCTCTCCACCTCAGCACTGTCCTTGTTTTGCTCCATGTCTTTTTGGCAGAGGCCCAGCCAGCACAGGAGGAGTGGAGCTGACCTTACAGAGAGGCAATAAAGCTCCACAGAGCATCACCACCCATCCCAAACCCTCAAGGAAGACACAGACTCTCGCCAGCTCTGCTGACCTCCACGTGTGCCCAGAGCCCCGAGTGAGAGGCCATAGCTCTGGGCCGGTCTGCAGCAACCCTTGGTGTTGGCTGTCTACTGACTGGGTGGAAGGGATTGATGGATTTATGGGATTTATGGAAGTTTTTGCTGCCTGGTCTCTGCTGATGAACCTGCAAGGTGACCAAGTTCATTGCATCATCTCCAGCCTTGACTCCCTGTCTCTGTACAATTTGTCATTGTGCCCCTACATTTATATTCAATATTAAAGTCAGCACAGTGGATGTGCAGTGGGCACCATTAATTTCCCCAGCACGAGAAGCAGCTGTGTTCAAAAGCCTGATGGGTTTTATTTTAAAATAAATGAGTGAAGGGAGGAAGAAATAACAACCAAAGCCCTAAAAAGCCAGCAGCAGTGTTTGCACAGGACAGTGGTGCACGTGCATGTCTCAGCTGCACCTGTGGCAGCTGCCGAAATGGAATCCCAGAGCCATGGAATCATGGAACAGTTTGGGTTCAAAGGGACTTCAGAGGTCACATGTCCTCTGGTGCCATACACCTTCTGCAGGAACATCTCCTTTGTTCTCAGAATCTCCTGAGCTGAAGGGACCCCCAAGGATCATCCAGTCCCACCCCTGGCCCTGCCCAGACCCCCCAAATCCCACCCTGGGCACCCCTGGCAGCGCTGTCCAAACGCTCCTGGAGCTGTGGCAGCCTCGGGGCCGTGCCCATTCCCTGGGGAGCCTGGGCAGTGCCCAGCACCCTCTGGGGGAAGAGCCTTTCCCTGATCTCCAGCCTAAAACTTCTTGTCCCAGCCTGGCAGACATTCCTGGGCCGGTGCCTCATCCCACAGGTGGACTGTCCCCTCTGCTGTTGGTGACATCAGTGGCTGTGGCCATGGAATCTGCTCCCCAGCGTCTCCGACCCACCAGCCCTGAGACTTGTGGGATTTGTCCCCGGTTTTGTTTCAGACGGTCGGGACGGAGATGAGAGATCTCTGAGGTTTGGTCTTAGAGCATGAGGTTTATTGTGAAAGGCGTGAGTGTGGGGGACCTGCTAGGAGCTGCCAGACACAGCTCAGAGCAGGGCAGAGAGGTAAGAGAGGGAGAGAGAAGAAAAAAGATCGAATTGAATAATGCCATGGCTGCCATTTACGATACAATAAATCATCTTCTGTGCTGAATATTCTAATTTTCACTAACCAATCTAGAACAAGCTACAAATCCTACAACATTTACATACAGCCTATGAGAGTCATTGCATTACCATACAGTGTTATATTTTAAACTCTAAAAACTGCTTTTTGGACCCTCTGCCGAGTTGGTAGGGTCTGCTCTGACCCTTGGACTTGTCTGCAAGCAGAGGGTGTTGTTTAATCAAAAGGGGGAATTGTTTAATCAAAGAGGTGGATTACCTTCAGTGGCCATACCATTGTTTTCCAGTTGTTCAGTCACTGGGGTTTGGTATCTCAGAGCTTGTCTTCATTTCTATCTCGCTTACAGTTTCCATATTCTTGGCATCTTTTGCCAGGTAATCATATTTATAAGGCTTTCCTGTTTCATCCTCCCCAACAGAGACTCCTCTACTTGGCTCCCTCTTTGCCATCCTTCTTTCTTCTGTGCCCCACCATTCACTCCCTGTGATCTTCTCTCTCCTGCCTTCAAATTCACAGCCTCTTGGCCTTCAGATTCCTTTCCTGGCTCTCGGTGGGCTCAGATGTGTCCTCTCCTCCTTGCCTTTGCCATCTCACCCCAGTGCTGGCCTCGCTTTTCCAGTTCACTGTGGAGGAGCTGAACGGAGCCCTCTCCTGGCTCAGTGTTTGAAGAACGAGGAGCCAGAAAACTTCAGTTTGAATTTTCCCGTATGATCCCAGCACACAAACCCCACCTTGCATGTCAGGGGAGGTCCCTCTGGCCAGGGGCTGCCTTGACAATTGGATTTCATGTCACCTGAAAGCCAATTGGAGCTGGTCCTTCTCTAGGTGGTGCCCAGCGCTAGCAACCCACAATCAGCTGCTGATTTCCCCTGGAAGGACACGAGGGCAGCAGAAGTTTCATTCACAGAAAGCTCCAGAAGTTTCATTTGTGACCTCACAGACAGATACATCCCCCACCCCCAGACTGGGAGATGGGATTTCCACCCTTAGCAGTGCCAGGCTCAAATAAGTCAGTTCTTCAATGGTCCAGCTCCTTCCTTAAACATTGACCCTTTAGAAACAAATCAGTGCCCCACACGTTGTTGTCGTTGGCCAACATAAAGATATTTTGGGAGCCTCAGCATTACTTCTGAAAGTATAGAAAGGAAAGAGTCAAGGTGCTGCTGGTTACAAACACAATGCCAAACCCAGGCTGTGCAGCAAGAGCAGAGACGGAGTTGCTTCACTCCATGTGAAATTCCATCTCTGTCCCAAATATCTCTATCCCAATGATAAAATTCAGCCTGTGGGGTGCAGGACTGGCTCTTGCAGCCAGACTCAGGTGGAAGGAGCAATCCTGAGCCTCCCCATGCCTTTCCTGTCTGTAGCACATCACCCACACACTGTGCTCATTCCCAATGCAGAGGGATTTGCTGGCATCCCTAAACCTCACTGAAAACATGGACAGAAATTACCAAACCCCCTCATTATCTCATTGTTTCAAAGATTTGGGAAGCAAGAGACACCAATGGAGGTTTGGGGCAACCCACACTCAGAATTTCCTCCAGGGACTCACTCTGTTGCTGAATCCAACCATTTGCATTTTAACTTTAGAAATTCTTCAGGAAAACCACCTTGCTTTTATATTTTCTTTTTTCTTTTTTTTTTTTTAAATTTTAAATTTTAGTTTATGGATCAATTCACTGCACCTTCATTGGCAAAAAATAGCTGCTGCTCACGTGTGAGCTGTGTGTGCCACTGTCCTATCACAAAGCCATTGTCATGTTGTTATTGTGATATTGTCATTCCGTAAAATGACTGAAAACATGAAGGTTTTGTGGGAAACGCCTAATCCCAGATACTCAGGATTATTAACTGAATAGGACTCACAGCAGCATTTGATGTTATTTTTATTTATTCAGCCACCCAGCCCTTTCTTCCCTAAGCTCCCAGATAACATTTCACAGCCTTATCACGGCCGAGGACAGCGGGGGCTGCACAGATGCTGCTTTTGTGCCATTCCTCTCTGTTTGCTCCACGTTTAGGCATAAAATATCTGCATTCTTGGCCCTTCCTGCTGAAGCAGGGGGGTCACACCCCTGGTTCCGCCGGCTCTGAGCTCTTCCTTTCTTCCAGGCAGCTGTGAAGCACTCAGAGATCACCCCGAGGACAGCGACAAGGATGATCAGAGGCCTGGGCTGACACTCTCCAAAGGAAGATAGGGAGAGGTGGTGTGTTTAACTCGGGCACAGCATCGATCTGAGGGGATGTGAGGGATTGCTACAGCAAGGACAAAGCTGTGCTCTGCCTGCCTGGGGGGGTTCAGGCAGCAGGAAAGGAATTTAGGCTGCGCAGGGGAGATTCATGGCAGCACCTGCAAAGTGCTTCTGGCAGGGTGGGTAAGTGGAGTTTCCATCACTGAGAGTGTTAGAAATGAAGGGAATCTCTCGCAGGGTTAGCAGAGGCATCACTGCTGCTCTGGTGTGTTTATCAGAGCTGCCTGGCCCAGCATGGAGCTGCTGCCTTCCCATGGAGTGCCCCAGGAGCAGGAGAATCCTCCAGCCAGGACAGCGAGGGAAGAGCACAGGGTCCTTGCTTTGCTCCCTGAGCAAGCCAAGAACAGCAAAATGGAAAACAGTGGAAGAGTGGAGATGGTTTGTGGGCAGAAATACAGAGAGGAAAATCCACGGAATAACCCCCTGCCTTCAGCCTGCAGAAAATGAGAGTGCAAGGAGCATCATCTGGGCTGGGCTCTGTGCTCTCCTGTCCCTCACCGGGCAGGGGTCACAGTCACACACAACGTGTGGACACAGCTCCACCATTTGCTGTCCCAGGTGTCCTTCCAGGACCACCAGGCTGAGCCAGACCAAGTGTGTGATGTTTCATTCCATGAAACAAACGATGGAAGCGAATTGCCCACAGCCCATGACACTCACAAAAATGCTCAGCTCTGTCAGTAACGTGCAGGGAAATGGTCCTGGCTCACTGGAGAATTCCAAAGGGGCGCATTCCTGCCTCTTTCCCGAGTCCCAGAGGGGGCTGACCGCCCCGGCAGCACGGGAGGGACGCGGAGGCGCTGCCTGCCCGGCTTTGTGGCAATGCCAGCTTGCCCTCTAGTGGCCCTGATCCCAAATGTCCCTCCGGCTGCAGGGGGGTGGCCTTGGCTATGATGTCCCAGAGCTGTTTGGGACACGCAGCTGGGGATGACGGTAACAGGAGGCAAATCTGCTTAACCCCTTCCTTCACAAAGGGGCTTAACCCCCTTAACTTCGCAGCAATTCACTGCGTTTGGTACCCGGCTGAGCTGCTGCCTCCTCCTCCTCCTCTTCCTCTTCCTCCCGTCTCCCACAGCGGCTCTGAGGAACTTCAATGGCCAAAGAAGGGTTTTGGGGAGCTGGAGCACTGAGGGGACGCTCTGCAGCAGCAGAGAAAGGGAATTATTTTACAGCCCAGGCAACCTTTGCTCTCATTCCAGCATTTCTGGAAGTTTGGCTCAGGTTTGCTATTCTGACTCTGGATCCTGTTCCCATCTCAGTGATGTAATTCTGTGTAATCTGAAAGCAGCTACACCCAGACTAAAGGACAAATATCCACTGGTGAGATTACACGGAATTCTGCTGACTTCACTGAATTTTGGATGCAAATGGAGGGTGAAAAGGCAGAGCTTTGGCAGCAGGAGGAGAGGACACAGCTCCCAAAGGCTGCACAGCCATGGGCTGGGTGAGCAGGACCTGGGGGCAGGAAGGCTCCTTGCTTGCAGAAGGATTTTCCCAACCCCTGCTGAGTGGTTCCAAGCACCCAAAGCCCAAACCCCTCTGCCTTCCCACCCCAAATCCCTGGAACAGCCCCTCCACAGGTGCCCACCCTCCCCACGACACCTCCCTGGCAGCACCACCACCACCCCGGGAGAGAAGGGTTAAATGATACAATTCGCCTTTCCCTGCGAGCAGATTTTGCTCTGCTCTGCCTGCAGCCCTGTTTATCAGCGATTGCAGGCTCTAAAATCCGCACTTTACAAGTGCAGCATAACCTGCCAGTTATAATTGGTTGAATTATACCTCATCCCTGATGCAACTCTTGATGAGTCGCCGCCTCAGCCACGGAGCTGATAGCAGACAAGTTTATGGCTCTCCTGGAAAACACAATTATAAATTGCATCCCCACCACAAGCCCTGGAAAGGTTAACTCTTTCACTGACTGTCCTTTCCCAGCAGGAAGGGAAAAGAGGAGAGAGGAATCACTGCTGGGGAGATCTGATAGGAAATGATGAATAGGAAAAGAGGGATGCACTCGCCTAGTTCCTGTTTACAACAGGGCTTTCCAAAAAAAAAAAAAAAAAAAAAAAGAAAAGGGGATCAAGTTTTGGCAGGGAGCTGCAGGTCAAGGAGAAGTACCAGGAGATGCACTGGGTTTGGCCATCCTGTGCTCCACAGCCCTGCACAGGTCAGGTTATGGCACTGCTGAAACCGCCGTGATCCCACATGCTTCACTGGGATATGTGACCTGCTCAGAGCTGCTCTTCATTTTATTCCTCTTTTCCTCTTCAGCTCTGCACAGCTGGAGCTGGGGAACAAATACCAGCAGGACTGGACACCCAGGGCAGAGAGGAACAGAGTGACTCAGGGGTGCAGCATCTCCCATGCATGGCCCAAGACAACTCGGGGTGTTGTGACAAGGACCAGATGAGATGGCTCCCCACAGCAGAGCAGCCCAGCACAGATAAATCACTTCTGTAAAAAAAAAAAAAATCACAAGTGGGAAAGGCCCCAGAGCCTTTCACTCTGCCAGGCCTTGCCTTTGGGTGCAGCAGGAGCTGCTTCTGCAGCCCCTAATGCATCCTGATGTGCCCCTGCGCTGTGCCCACACTGCAAAGGGTTAAATCCTGCTCCGAGGGCGAGTCCAGCCTCTCACTGATCCTGGCATCAAAAGGCTGCCTGGGCTTTGTGCTGCCTCTGTGCAGAGAACAGAGGGCAAACCCCACAGGGCTGCAGCCAGCGCTGCCAGGCACTGAGCCAGGGGCGATCCCGAACTGTGCTCAGAGACAGAAATACCTTCCACAAACACAGAGGGAATGAAGATATCTTGATTTCACTTTAGCCATTGGAAATGGGCCTAGAAGCAGCTGCCTGTCCTGGCCACCTCCTGTGCTCCAGGAGCACGTTTTGATGCAGAAGGGTGCCCAGAGAAGCTGGGGCTGTCCCATCCTTGGAAGTGTCCAAGGCCAGGGTGGACAGGGCATGGAGCAGCCTGGGATAGTGGAGCCCATGGCAGGGGTTGGATTTAGGTGAGCTTTAAGGGCCCTTTCAACCCCAGCCATCTGTGATTCTAGAAGACCACTAGAAAATCTGAACAAATAGACCAGGTCTAGTTAATTAAGTTAATGAAGTAAAACCTTTAATAAAGCACTTCACTAATAAATGTGGTGTGTGCTGGGGAATGTGCTGGGCCCATCTCAGCCATAAACCTTTCCCATTGTCACCAAAACTGTGGGAAAAACAAAAACCCTCTAACAACATTTTTAATGTTAGAGAGTCAAGGCATTACTTTATTGTCTGGCCAGGATGTTGTTCTGGCCAGGGTGTGCCACAGAAATCATCTCATCCACACACAGCCCGGCTGTGCAGAGAGAATCATTCCATGATGCACAGATTTTACAGGATTTTCCCCCAAATTTTATACAGTCAAAACCCATAGAGATGCATTGTTTCAAAGTTCATTGGTCCAGAGTTGAGCACCCCCAGTGTTCAGTTTCCCATTGGATCCGAATCTCTTCACCTCCAATGTAAATGAGATCTTCATTTTTCAATTTTCTGATCAGTCCTTTCTGGGCGAGATGTCTCAGCTGTGTCAGAGGTGCTCTGGGGTGGATGTTTGGAGATGGCCACTGATGTTCTGTTCATGTTCTGTTGATGTTTTTATCTCTCTGGGGATCTTTGGGCTGCTCCACTCTGTTGATGTGTTGAGTTCATCAGACCTCACCTGGCAGAACAATGTCCTGAAAAGAAACTTAAAATTCCTTTTCCCGGGGTACAGACAATCAAAGTCTTTGACTAAAGTTATACAAAATTTTTAAACTGGTGTGTTTTCCAACACCATGACACTGTTCAGTTTACTCTGCAAAGTTAAGTCTGTGATGGAGCTGCCCTTGGATGTGGGAAATCCTGCATCCTTCTCCCACCAGGCCCCAAGCTGGGCTCGCTGAGCCTGTGTTGGCACTTGCAAAACCTCGATGGCTCCAAGCAGCTTGAGAGAAAGCTCTGGAAAGCCTTTACTGGTCCTGCCCTGGATGGGCTCAGGCTCCTCTGGCAGATTACACTGCCCCAAGCTCCATCTCTGAGCCAGTCCAGCACAGGCAGAGCAGGGAGGGCCACACAGAGAGGGCCAGGGACTGACCAGAGGCCATGGAGCCTCCCCTGGTGCCGGACTGGGTGAGCAGGGAGGGCTAAAGGACTGACCAGAGGCCATGGAGGCTCCCCTGGTGCAGGACTGGGCAATCAGGGAGGGCTAAAGGACTGACCAGAGGCCATGGAGCCTCCCCTGGTGCAGGGCTGGGAAATCAGGGAGGGCTAAAGGACTGACCAGAGGCCATGGAGCCTCCTCTGGTGCCAAACTGGGTGAGTAGGGAGGATTTCTGGGTGTGCTGGGTCACTGGCCAGAGCAACCAAATTGGTGCTGCTGCTTAAATCCCCAGGAGAAGAAATGGCCAAGGATGGACAGACCCAAAACTTCACTTCCCAGCAGTGCCACCTCTGACAGCCTCCTCCAGCCATGGCCACAGCTCCCTGTTTCCTCCGGAGCTGCAGGAGGTGCAGAGGACTCGTGGTGCAGTCCTGGCTCTGTCTGGTGCCCACCGAGGCAGAGCCAATGGCTCAGTTAAGCCTCTTGCTCACCCCAGGGTTTTCACCTTGGAGCTTTCATCAGGAAAGATATTTAATTTTCATTTTCATATTTTACATCCATTTTAATTTTTAATTTTCATCCCAGGGAGAAAAAAAAAAAAAAAACTTCAGGAGTTTCCTGAGCCTCTCTAATCCAGAGCATGGTGCTGCCAGGCTGGGCTGGGGTGAGTCCCAGAGTTCTTGAGGTGACCCCTCTGGGCCATGAGCCTTGTTGCCATTTCCTTGCACCTTCTCCACTCAGCTCCTGCTGACTCCGGGCACAGAACCAGCCGGGAGCAAATCAACCCATCCCCTTTCCAAACCCTCTGGAATCTGGGCCCAGGAATATTTACAGCCTCTCTGTCTGTCCCCGACCTTCAGCTTTTATTTGCGTACGTAAATTTTATTCTATTCTGGGGCTACAAGTTTCATATCAGGGCAGTTCAATCTTTATGAGGATAAAGTGTTTGCAGTGCTCTTAAGCAGCTTAACGTAAGCATGGGTGTGAAAGATTAACAGCTCTGTGAGCCGGAGCAGTTAAGTGACAACATAAAGAGAAAGGGAAGGAGAAAATATCATCAATCTTAAGCAGCACCAGGAATTTCTGGGATGAGTTAGTGAGGGGAATGGGCTGCCAAGCCCAGCAGGGCATGGATGGCCAGAACAGGAAAGGATCATCACCATCATCATCATCATCATCATCATCATCATCATCATCATCATCCCAGCAACTCAAAAGGGTCATCCACAGCTCCCAGACTTGGGAGACAAAGGGAATGTTGATTATTCCCTGGTGGTCCTGTCCATCACTTGGCGGTGTGTTCAAAGCACAGCCTTTCACTTTTTAAGTCAAAAACAATTAAATCTGGGAAATACAATTCCTTCTGCTAACCCATGAAACACCCCAAGATTTGTGATTCCAAAATAGACTAGTTAACAGGAATTCTTACAAAATCTGAAAGCTACCAATGCAGTAATAGCCCCAATAAGCACACAGCAATCCAGAATTCCTAATCCAACAATGATCCCACAAAGATTGTTCATTACCTGTTCCAAGGGAACAATGTTATAGAATACAAGAGAGAAAGGGAGTGGAGGAAGGCACAGACTCTGAGCACAGCTCAACCTGTGCTTCTTCAAGGCACTGTCAACTCTTAGAGAGCAAATTCACCCCACAGCACCACAGGAATGAGCTCCCGGCATGGGACACTGCCCTGCTTGCTGCTGAGGCTGAGGAAAAGCTCCCAGATGGTTTTTGTGGCTCTGGTGGACACAGGGACCATCTCTTTGTGCTCTCCCCATGGCATGAAGGGGCTGAAAAGCTTCCAGAAATGCTGGAAGGCCGACCAAACATCACAGGGCTGTTTTTTATTTATATATAATATATAAATATTTTATATATTTTTATATATATATATATATGTATGTATGTATATATATATATACACACACACACATATATACACATATATATGTTTTTATTTTTATATATTTTTAATATTTATTATATTTATATATATTTTATATATATCTATAATATATGTATTTTTAATTTATTTATAGAAATTCTCTGGTTTTTATTTGATAGTCAGTCCCTGCACCTGCACAATGCTCCAAAAACCTGTGCCAGATTTCAAGGACAAAGATTTCTAAGACCTCTTGCAAAGCAGCTGATGTCCGTGTCCTTGACTTCACTGACAAGGGATAATTCTGCCTGTTTTCCAAGGCAGGTTTATTAAGGAATGGTTGTGAAATGTTCTGAGGTCCTCTGATGAGGCATCCCTGGAAGAGAAAAATATGATGATGCCCATGGGAATTGGCTGTTTGGCTCCGGATTTTCACTGCACACACAAGGAAAACCACACAACAGGAAGAGTGAGGCATCAGCAGGAACAGGGAACAGCACTGGACCTCAGCAAGCAAATTCTGGAGCTGTTCCTGCCCAAATCAGACATTGTGGCTCTGTCAGTAAAAGGAGAAGACTCCTCGAGGCTGCACTGGTGGGCTCCTGGACCGGCCCCTGGGATGAGATTCCCGGTGAGATTATCCCTTGATTCCCTATGGATTACAAAATGAAGCAATGCACCTGCTGAATGACTGACATTCCCATTTTCTCAGGGAATTTTTTGCCCTTGTCAGAGCCCGGTAGGAGGCCTGACCCCCCTGGACTTTGTCCTGGTGCCTGGGTTCTTTTCCAAACATCTGATCCTCTCCAAATGTGTTGTGCACGAGTCATTCCTGCATTTCTGGGATCATCCATCCAGGTTATCTCCAGGTTAGTGACAGGAAAGTTGGGCTTCAGTGATAACATCCTGTGAAACACCACGATTAGAGCTGGGGAATGTTTGGGAATGGAGAATATCTCTCTTGGAAAATGCCTGCACATCAAAGCAGAACTTTCTCTCCAGGGATTTGCTTCTGGCAAATTTCAGCATTGGATAAAAAGATCGAACCAAAATATTTGTGTGAGGTCAGAGGGCTCCACTCCGGAGCTGCTGGAATTTCCTTTTATGAGGAAGCTCAGAACTGCAGCAGCACCCAAACATCCAGATTACATCAACACGGAGTATTTAATTTATCCTGATGGGGGACCTTTTCCTGTGTTTTTGTTCTCTTTTCAGTTCAGACCCAAAGAGATCCGTGCCAGTGGAATGGGAAATCTGACTTCAAAGCAAATCCTGATCAGGTCCATGAAGAGTTGCCCAGGTTCACAGCTAATGGGGGTCCCCAGCCATGACAGGGAGGTCACCAGGGCAGAGCAGGGGAGCTGGAGGTTAACAAGTTCCAGAAATGTATTCCAGTGCCTGCTGTGCTCCCTGCTCCAAGTCCAGGCTGTTTTCCACAGAGAATAAAATCCCCACTCTGTGCATCGAGGGAAACCTGCACTGTGCAAACAATAAAGATAACAGGGGAAGATAACTTTGCAGGCTGTTGTTTTTACATCTTGGCAGGAATAGAAATAAGCCCAAACTGTTGCCTTAGCGATGGGAGAAGCCTGAGGATGGGGCTGGGAATGAATGTGCTAGGCAGTGGGCCCCAGTCAGCTCCCACCATACAGGCAGGAATCCATCCACCCAGGTACCCATCTATCCATCTATCCGTTCGTCCATCCATCCGTCTGTCCATCCGTCTGTCCATCTGTCTGTCTGTCCCTCCATCCATCCATCTATCCATCTGTCCATCCATCTGTCCATCCATCTGTCCATCCGTCCATCCGTCTGTTCGTCCGTCCATCCATCCATCCATCCATCCATCCATCCATCCATCCATCCATCCATCCATCCATGTATGAATCCATCCATCCATCCATCCATCCATCCATCCATCCATCCATCCATCCATTCGTCCATGCATCCCTCCGTCCATTTGTCCGTCCATCTGTCCATCCGTCTGTCTGTCCCTCCAGCCATCCATCCATCCATCTGTCCATTTGTCTGTCCATCTGTCCATCCATCCATCCGTCTGTCCGTCCATCCATCCATCTGTCGTTGCTGAGACAGTCACGACAAGTAAAAAGTTCACCACAACAGCTTCTTTGTCAAAGAAAAAGGAGCCACTCTTTATTTTCCAAAGCCATTTTTATACTATTTTCTAACTTTCACATCACGCATCCATTGGCTCGCAATTCACCACCCCAAAATATCATTGGCTACCTATAGTTAGAACAACATCTTGCAATAATACCACCTGCATGAAATCGGGTATCTTTGTTGATGAATTCCTGCTTGTTTTGAGCTAGAGGGAAACTGTGAGAACTTGGAAAAACAGACTGCTCTCACGGCAAAGTAGTTCTCGCTACACGCCTGCAGTTCACACATCCATCCTTCCATCCATCCATCCATCCATCCATCCATCCATCCATCCATCCATCTATCCATGTATGTTTGTATCCATCCCTCCATCCATCCCTCCCTCCATCCATCCATCCCTCCATCCATCCATCCATCCATCCATCCACCTCGTGTATTTATTTATTTATCTCTCACCTCTCACCACACTGCCAAGGCTTCGCCCATCTCAATTCCAGGCTACTTAATCCAGAATTGGGGCCATGTGATGACAGTCAAATTTGAGTTAATGCACTGCAGAGAAGAAGAAAAGGATCCAAAGGGTATCCTTGGGCCAATGGGAGCTTTCATGTAAAGGTTTGCTTCCCCTCTCACCCCAGAAAAGGCAGGGTTTTGAAATTTGTGGTTTTTTGGGGAAGTCATTGGTTTCAGTGCCACCTGCAGGGACAGGAGAAAGGCCATGCACGTGGTGGCACCCAAAGCTCTCCTTGGGCAGCTCACTTGGCCTGGTCTCTTCTCTGCCTCATTTATTCCAGAGCTGAAAAAGAAAAGACTTTGAAAGTTTTTGTGCAGGACTGAATCCTCCTGTTCAGCCAGCTCCCACAGTCCTGGGGATGACCCAGTTCTCTGATCTGATGGATCCTGGATGGCCAATTCCACGAGAACCTAAAGCTTCCAGAATCTGAGCACCTGATTTTGCAATATTAATGAATGAATATTAATGAAACTCATTCAGTCAGGTCTTCCTGCCCCCTCCATGGACTCTGCTTCCTTCTGAGCCTCCCTCTCACTGCATATAAAGAACAGAGATGAAACCACCTGTATGTCACAGCAAAGACCAAGAGGTGACAGTCCTGACCCCAATGTTGCTGAACATGCGTTGGAAGCCGAGGGCAGAGTAAATATTTCAGAGCAGGGCACTCTGAGCACATCCAGCCTGAGGAATTCCAGCCACCCTGGCAGGAAACTCCAGAAATCCGAGCTGAAATAAGATGTAATTTTTAACATCTCATGAGTTTCTACTGAGATAACTTTCCAGGCAGGGGGTTAGACATGGATTGCGTGGAGGATCAGTGATTCTCCAGCTGTTTTTCCACGTTAGGCAGAGCTGAACTGATCCATGTGTTCCTGAATTCACTGCAGTATTTACAGAGCGTTGGCCAATTCTGTGTTCCAGCAAGGACATCAAGGAAGACCAGGACACCTTCTGCTCTCCATGGGAGCCACATCCCGCAGCCAGAATCCCCACAGACAGAGCTGGCTGCATGGATAAAGGCTGAAATCCTTCCATATCAGGTCACGGGCAGCTTTCTCCCACGGAAAACCATCAAATCCTGGACTTGGAAGAGGCTGGCTAAGAACCATTTATTGAGCTACTGTTATGTATAAATCAAGATGCAACTTCTGCACATCTGGGATTCGTTAGGTGAAGTCAAAATTCCTGCTTTTGCCTGTTTGGGCCCTGCCATGATATTAATACTGATTTGAATAAAACCTCACATCTTTCTGGGATATTTTCTCCATGTTCTATTCCTTGCTTTTCAGACTACTTAGAGTTGGGAAGAGGATCCCACCTTGGTGACACTGAATTTCAACCCGAGATTTTTCAACATGAGCCTTTTTCTAGGATGGATTTTTTTCTCACAGGCAATATTTGAATAGGTGTAAAACTAAGAATAACTCTTGTCCAATACAGTCAACACAATGCCCTGCAAGGAAATCCACTCAGACACTGACATCCACTCCAGGCCAGATTTTCTGCTGTCCTGCATTGTCAGAATTGAATATTGAAGAAGAGAGAAACAGTCATTGAGTTATTTACACAGAATGTGGTTTTCCAAGGATTTCTTCTGGTATTTGGCTTCACCGAGGAAGTCACCAGTCCCTCGCCTGCCCACCAGCAGGAATACAGGAAAGCTCTGCAGAAACTTGCACAGATTCTGTGATGACACCCAAAAAAGTGAGATCTTTGTTCAAATGAGGTGTCTCTGTGCCTTGGAATGGGGTTGGGCTCTGATGGGTCCCTTGCATGTGCCCCAGAATTCTCCAGTCCTTGGCAAAACCAGTCTGTTCCCATCCCCTGTGCTGCTGGTCCACCCCAGACCACACAGATCCCCAGGGAACACCCTCTGCTCTGCTCCCTCTTGGGTATCCCTGTCCTGGCTGTCCCCAGGAGGGCTGGGACAAAGTGCTCAGGGCTGGGAGGACAGGGATGGGAGGGGACCAGCCCAGCACAGAGTGTCCTCTGCCCTTCCTCCTCCTCAGCAGGTGAAAAGGGCCATGGAATAAAGAGCAGCCAGAGTTCCAGGAGCAAAGTGCTGAGGGAGTTTTTCCAACCATTCCCTTGCAACACTTCAGAAGAAGCTGCTGGAGTATTCTCCCCTGCAGAATGGCCCAGGAATGATGTCCTTTGGCAGCAAGTGGCCTTTTGGGAAGGGTGCCTGGAGAGCTGAGGGAAGAACCACCAAAGTGCCCTCCCCACCATAGACACTGCACTCCTTCCTCCTTTCCACACACAGCCGTGCTTGTGGACACTCATTTAACAAAGCCATCCTCCTCCAGCCATCCTGGCTCACTCCTGGCATCAGGATTTTACCCAAGCTCACCTGGGAGCTCTGCTTTTCCTTTGGGACGTCTTCCCTGTAAGGGGCTGGCAGCAGGAGCTCCTCAGCTGTGCAGCTGTGGGACTGCACTAACCCTTTTGGCAGGGACCAAGCCGTGATTTATGAGGCTGCCTGTTCCCAGAGCTGTGGAAATATCCTGACATTTCTCCCTGTCTCTGTTCCCGGTGTTGCAGACAGGGTTTTCGTGATTTCTGTGCTCTGCCTGGAGCGCAGGGCCCCTGGGGAAGGGCAGGACTCGGCTGCCTGGGGCGTGCAGCTGTGCCCGGGGCGGCTGTGAGCTCCCTTCTCCTTGCTCCCAGCACTCCCAGGGTGGCCATGGCAATATATTTGCCACCAGAATGCAATCCCATTTTAGGCTTTAATGGGAATTTGTCCCTCATGGGCTTTGTCTCTGTCTGGTAATGGCTGGGACTTCTCCAAGAGCTCAACTTTCCTTAGCAAGACAGGCTTGGCTAAGGTTGTGCTTTCCAAGAAAAGCATGGAAAACAGCTCTCACAAAGTTTAACTCTTCCAGAGGAATAGCAGGGGAAGGTTTTGTTTCACTCATCCTCCCACCCCTGGTTGTCAGCAGAGGACATATCCCATTTCTATTCCCTTCTCTCTGCTGCTCCCACTATTCCTGCGCCCTGTGAACAAACACCAAGGAAAGTCTTGGATCCCTCGGAATGGAAGAATTCTCCTCTGGACGAGGCAGTGGCACAGGAGCACAGCAGGAATCTGCAGCAGGAATCAACGCTGGCCGTGGCACCAGTGGCTGCCCCTGTCACTTCAGCAGCAGAGGGACAGCTCCCTGCTGCTGGCAGCTGTGCCCCTGTGTCACTGCCTCTTCCAGAGGGGAATTCTTCCATTCCAAAGGATCTGAGACTTTCCTTGGTGTTTGTTCACAGGGCGCAGAAATAGTGGGAGCAGCAGAGAGAAGAGAATAGAAGTGAGGTGTGTCCTCTGCTCTCTCCAGGCCTCCCTGAGGGTGCTGGGGAGACTGGGGAGACTGGGCACAGGGCAGGATGGGGCACTGGGAAGCTGCTGGGGGCAGAGGAGGGACTGCTGCAGCCTGGAGTGTGCAGGGTGGTGGTGATGGGGAGCTCCAGACATGCAGAGGTTGCTGCAGGAGGTTGGGAGAAGGGAGTCCTCTCACCACAGAACAGACAGTGAGAGGCTGGAGCGTGCCCAGGGCAGGGAACAGAGCTGGGAAGGGCTGAGCCCCAGGAGCGGCTGAGGGAGCTGGGAAAGGGCTCAGCCTGGAGAAAAGGAGGCTCAGGGGGACCTTGTGGCTCTGCACAGCTCCTGACAGGAGGGGACAGCCGGGGGGGTCGGGCTGTGCTCGCAGGGAACAGCGACAGGAGGAGATGGAATGGCCTCAGGCTGGGCCAGGGGAGGCTCAGGTTGGATTTTAGGAATTTCTTCACTGAAATAATTGTTAAGCACTGGCACAGCTGTCCAGGGCAGTGATGGAGTCACCGTGATCAAAAATGAAGCACATGTGGCACTTCATGGTGGCACTTCGTGGTTTAGCGGCCATGGGGGTATTTGGTCAAAGGTTGGACTCAGTGATCTGGAGGTCTTTTCCAATCTCACCGATTCTGTGATTCCATGAAAGGCCCTGGGGGAGGCCGTGGGGATTGAGGGGTGGCTGCCCCCAGGCTCCTTTGGCCAGCAGAGAGCCAAAGGCAGGGCCATGGGAACTGTCCCCACAGAGATCTCGGTGCTCCGGCAGGGCCATGGGAGCTGTCCCTGCCAGGACACAGGACACAGGACACAGAACACGAGCAGGGATTTCTCCCTGCCTTTGGAGAAGGGTGGCTGCTGGCTGGAGGTGCTGACAGGAGGGAAGAGTGAAGAAAGGACCGGAAGGCGAGAGAGCACTCAGCTGGCAGGGAAGAAGGGTTTGCCCCAGCATTTACTGCTCAGCTCTGGCTGTGATCCAGCCCTGCCGAGACCATCACCCCCCATTGCTGCCACCCCTCCTGTGCCAGCAGATGCTGCTGGGGTCCCCCAGGCTGCCCAGCCCCGTCCTGGCTGCTCTCCTGTGGAAGCTGCCCTGCAGCTGCCAGGGGTTTGCTGGAGCCAGACACAGGAGGGAGCTCAGCACATCCCGGAATGCTCAGCATCTCCTCGGAGCTGCTGAGGAGCAGGGGCTGCCCCCGGGGCTGCTCACACACGGCGGGGCTGCTCCTAAAGCTGTCATCAGGAGCCTCCCGGCTCGGGAGCAGCGTGTTCCCGGCGCTGTGTGCTGGCTCCCCGGGAGCTGTGCCCTCCAGGTGACAAGCTGAGGCTCCTGCCCTTGGAGAGGAGCCAGCTCGGAGCATTACAATTTAATTAAATTACTCCAGCAGCTGCGAGGGAAAGAGCTCTGAGGACAGAGAGAAAAACAAGGTTTGGAGTTACCTCTGGGAGGGGGAAGTGTGCAGGGGAGCTGTGAGGTTCTGGCTGCACACAGGATCCCCATTGGGGTAAAATGAGGGGTAAGCATTTTTAGGTTCTCTCTGCAGTCTTGGGCAGCACTGTGGGACTCTCACCGTCCTGTGCAGGCACAGCACAAGGCTGTAGGTGTTTCCTCCTGCCCAGCCAGGGGTCCTGTGTCTCTGCCTGAGCCCTGCTCCAGGTCCAGCCTTGCAGCTCCATCTCCTTGGGGAAGGCAAAGCAAGCATTGATGGTTGTGTGAAGGGGCTGAGGTGCCTACAGCCACAGACAGCCAAGGAAACATGGAAAAATAAAGCTT